>CM077080.1:251338095-253816845 GCA_039513925.1 Platanthera zijinensis | reverse complement strand
TGGAAAAAGAAGAAGCAGCAACAATCAACGTCGACTGGTAGCACTCAAGTGTCCCAATCAACGTCGACCAAGTGTGCCAAATGTGGCAAGATGCACCGAGGGGAATGCTTGACGGGAGTCTGTTTTTACTGTCGCTAACCGGGCCATCGTCGAAAGGATTGTCCAAAACTGCAAAGGGATGAAAGTTCGAGGGGAGCTCCAGCCTTGCCGCCTCAGAAAATTTATCATATTGGGAATTCCAGGGAAGGGGAGTCGATAGCTTCAGCACCCGCTAAAGGGGCCAGAGATGAGAGGCTAATTCAGGCTCGAGCTTTTAATCTCGGTCAGCAAGAGGCGAAGGCAGATGATACTGTTGTTACAGGTATGCTGCTTGTTCATGATCAAGTATTGAAAGTTTTATTTGATACTGGTGCCAGTCAATCTTTTATTTCAACATCTACTCTTGAATCAATTCATATACGGCCATATCAAGTGTCACAAAAACAGCACCCCCAGGTAACCCTTCACAATATAGCCAACAACAAATGGTTGCAAGGGGTCAAGACAAAACCCCTAATGAAACCCTAACCTCATCTCTCCCAAATATAGCTCAAATTCAAGATTTAGGGTTTGGAAAGTTATAAAGAAAGTTTTGAGTTAAAAAACGAATGAATCAAAATCAAAACCCCAAACCCTAGGGTTTTCATCCCACATAAATCCGTACACAAACTTCGTGATCAACACAAAAGGAGTAAGGGGAAGGATATTACCTTCCTAAAGAAGAAGAAATCGTTCGAAACGGATGAGATTGGAGGCGGCTAGAGCAATCAGCGCAGGACCAGCTCCGTCGGGTTCGTTCCGTCGGGAATGAAGAGGACGGCTGCTAATATACGGGATAAAGCCACCGCTTAACCTAGGCAGCATGTCAATGAACCGATACAACCGGTTTTAATTTAGTGCACAACCAACACCACACCCCAACTAGGCCAGTCCAACCCAAAGACAAACATAAACCCCAATCTATTAATGCATTTAAAAGCCAGCCAACTCAAGCCATTCATAATTAATCGAAACCAAAAACTTTAAAAGTATACGAACATCATATTTCAAGTGCGACGTCAAGTCAACACTGGAATTGTTCTTTCATCATCGGGGATATTCACATAGTTTGTTATTTTTATACAAAATTGGTTATATCTATCTACGTTCGAGTCTTACACGAGTTTCTACCTCCTTTGACCTTCACTTTCGTACCTATTTCATCAGATGCACCCACTAAGTCTCCATTGCCGCCAAGCTTCCGTCGCTTCCTCCGGGATCAATGGAGAAGGGGAGTACTGACATGGGGGCCTGCAACGGCGAAATGGATAAAGGCTGTGATGTAAGTTTCCATACCATAATTTCTGCAATTGGGATGAAATGTTTTGTGAAATGAGGTTCAGTAGTGGTGAAATGCTTCTGAAATGTTCGGAAGTGTTTCCTCAAGCTTGTTCCCTGAACTGCATTTATTCTTTAATGTTTCTTCGAGCACGTCGTCCTTTTTTTGTGTTATACAACTCTTCAACTATATTTTAATGTTGAACTTCAAATGATGTTCATTTTTGTATGGTTTGTACTGTATGTAGTATTTCTTATGGTAGCATGTCATGTGAACTACAACTGTATTTTAATGTTGGACTTTAACTGTATAATTAAAGTTCAACTGTATTTATTTAAATCATTACAGCTGTATATAAATCTAATGTGTTTTATATTTTCCTGCAGATTCAAAAAGAATATCATATTTTCCTTGTTGTTCAGTCAGAAGAAGAGGTTTATGTTTTGTACTGTTGGATTTGAAATACATAGAACTTGAAATACAGTTGGACTGAACTTGAAATACAGTTGGATTTGAAATACATAAAACTTGACATACAGTTGAACTTGAAATATATTGAACTTTAAATCCAGTTGGTTTTGAAAGACAGTGAACTTGAAATACAGTTGGATTTGAAATACAGTGAACTTGAAATACTTGAGCTTGATTATAGTAGGACTTGAATGCATTGAACTTGAAATACAGTTACGTCGGCAGAGATTAGAGGAGGCGTGCGCAGAGTGATGAGTACTAGGGAACGAATTTTCCCTCTTGATGTAATGCTTAACGCCGTTCGTCGTAGCCTAAGTTAAGAATGGCGGAGTCGACGGCTGGAAAGGAAAAGAGTAGGCCTGATGTTTTTTTGAAAGAGTTTATTTATACCCGTTCTTAGAATAGGAAACGAGACCCGTTTAAAAAAAATTCCCACTTCAAGGGGAGTCTCTACCGTCGGAAGTGACTGATATCCATATTACTACTTCTATTGCTTCTATTATTCCTCCTTTGCAGGTGTACACTCGGAGGAGAAAGATGCCCAACGATAACCTTGACCTGCTACCAGAACGATCATTGGACCCAGACTCAGGGCCTTCTGATCTTCCAATTGCTCTTCGCAAAGGTATCCGATCCCGCACTTAACATTCTCTTTCTAATTATGTTTCTTATGACTCATTCTCCACATCCCATAAGGACTTTGTGTCTTCCCTTGCGTCCATATCCATGGAAACATCCTGGCAGAGTAAAAATCTGGAGATTCCTGTGTGGAGAGAGGCGAATTTTGGGGAAATGGTTACGCTTGAAAAGAACAACACATGGGACTTGGTGCCTCTTCCTCCTAGAAAGAAACCGATTTGATGCAAATGAGTGTTCTTTGTCAAAAAAAAATCTCAAGGTGTGGTTGAAAGGTGTAAAGCGAGATTGGTGGCACGAGGTTACACTCAAACACATGGGATCGACTATCAGGAAACGTTTGTGCCTGTAGCAAAGATGAACACTATCAGAGTCCTGCGCTGCTTGTAAATTGTGGTACCTTTGGCAACTTGATGTCAAAAGCACCTTCCTCCATGGGAATTTAGAAGAGGAAGTTTATATGTCTCTTCCACCTAGCCTTACTCCTAGGAGTTCAGTGGGACACGTCTGCAAGTTGAAGAAGGCCCTATATGGACTGGAACAGTCTCCAAGGGCTTGATTTGGGAGGTTTCATAAAGACATGTTGTCTTTTGCTTATTGCCAGGGAAACTCAGATCATACTCTGTTTATCAATCACAGGACTGGTAAACATACAGCTCTCATTGTTTATGTTGATGATATTGTTATCACAGGCGATGATGCGGAAGAAATCACGCTTCTAAAGAAAAAATTGGCCACTGAGTTTGAGGTAAAGGACCTGTGTACTCTCAAATATTTCTTGGGCATTAAAGTGACAAGGTTCAAACATGGGATTTTTATCTCTCAGAGGAAGTATTCTCTGGACCTCCTTGAGAAGACTAGGATGAGTGGTTGTCGACCAGCTAATACCCTTATTGAAGCAAACCACAGAATGGGTCGTGGCGATTGAGAGGAGGTTGAAGACATACCCGAGTTTCAGAGGCTTGTAGGAAGACTAATCTACCTAGCTCATACCCGTCCAGATATTGCTTATCCTCTGAGTGTCATCAGCCAGTTTATGCACGCTCCGAAGACTCGTCATGTTGCTGCTGCCAACAGAATTCTCCGGTATTTTAAGTCCTCACTTGGAAGTGGGGTCTTATTTTCTTCAAATTCATCCCTAAACATTGAGGTGTACACCGGTGTTGATTAGGCCGAGTCTGTCGACGATCGACGATCTACCTCAGGGTATTGTTCACTGGTTGGTGGAAACCTTCTTACATGGAGAAGTAAAAACAATATGTTGTGGCAAGATCAAGCGCTTAAGCAGAATTTTGTGTTATGACCCATGATGTTTGTGAAGGTCTCTGGCTGCGATCGTTACTGAATGACCTGTGACTCCTTGGAGATGAGGCAATTCGGTTGTATTGTGACAACAAGGCTGCTATTAGCATCGCTCACAATCATGTCCAGCATGATCGTAAGAAGCATATTTAAGTGGAACGTCATTTCATCAAGTAAAACATTGAAAAAGGACTTGTGTGTACTCCCTTCATTCCATCAGATAGACAACTCGCTGATATCCCCACGAAAGGTCTAAGTGGAAGTACCTTTGGAAGGATTGTTGTCAAGTTGGGCATGATCAACATCTCACACCCAACTTGAGGGGGAGTGTTACAATATGTATTATTTTTTATTTTCTTTTTTTCTTGTATTATTGGTCAGTCCACCTCCATATATAGAGGGGACATGCCTATTTTATAATTAATTCACTATTCTCGGTTTCTCCAACAACATATATAACTTTTTTTACTGACAAAAATAAGAAGTAATACAACTTATTGAAGACAAAAGATTTACTTTCTGGTATTTTTAGTTGTCTCTTATATATGTCATTTATGATTCTTATCTGTGATGAGTACATGTTTAATCAAAATTTTGTATTCTTGCTGTTGTATATTTGTAAAATCACGTTTGAAGTTTTGTAAAATTTGTTAAGTTAAATAGAGGGAGATTGTTGGGAAAAACCCTTATGATTTATCGTAACAAATTATTTTAGTGATTTTACATCCTAGATTTATTACTCATAATGTATAGTGAGGGTAATTTGGTCTTAGACTGGAATTTGACGCTACTTTGAATAGAAGTTAGAGCAACTAAAATTGATAAGTCGGCAGCATTCAAAGAATTATATCGACGCATACTTTGACATGATATCGACGGAACGTCGACTACATAGATATTCTTACAGACAGTCAGAATTCGATGGTTCTTTGATTAGAATTCGATGATACGTCGACTGAATTTCTTAACATAATTTATTTTGAGATTTTCAATCAGAATTATTTCATGAAGGGTTTGCTTAACAGAATCTTACAGACGTTAGAAGATGTCGAGCGATATATATATATATATATATATAATGAGATACAACAGAGAAATAACGATGATGAGTTATTATTGAATTCACATATCAATCATCAACTACAAACGATCAAGAAATTCATATCAGATCGTGATAGTTTGATTTAGACAAAGAAGGTTTGAAAGATCATCATCAACAATTGAATTTCTTATATCAATCAGTCGATTATTAGAGTGTTGTTGAATCTGCTAAAGAGAATTAGTTCTTTTTCTCAAGAGAAAATTGTAGATTGAGAAAAGATTCAAGGATAATTTGGAAACAGGACTCATAATTTTTTTGATTTTGGTATTCAGAGATTCTTTAGAAGTTCCAGATATCATCATTTTTAGTACTCAGAAATCTGCTAAGAGGACACATGGAGAAGATTAATTCTATCACAAATCTTCTTTCATTCTCTTCTTATACTTTGTGAAAAGAGTTTTGAGAGTCCCTCTTCAAAGGATTCATTGAGAGGTTCTGACAGTCTTCTTAAGAAAAGAATCAAATTGTATTGATTCAAGATCTACTTATCAAAAGATCTGGTCTTTGTTCTTAGAGTCTCATGATCAAAAGACTCAGACATTGTGATAGTGAATTCCTACCAAGGGGGTAGAATAGTGGATGTACCCAGTTTGAGGGAGAACCACTATAATCTTTGTATCTTCTGTATTTCTTAGTTTATTTTCAATTTTGTGTTGTGATTTTATATATCTGCATTTATTTCTAGTTGATTGTTGATGTATATGCAAATTCTGTGAATTAAACTAAATATTTTAAAAAAAAATTAAAATCTATTCACCCACCCCCCTCTAGAGAAAACTCTGAGGTAAATAAAAACTGTTCGCTTATTTCAAAGTGGGTTGTCGTAGGAAGAGTAGGTGGTTGCTTGCCCCTTGGAGAAGGGAATGTCAACCCTTGGAGAAGAGGTTGCGGCCCTTTTGGAGGAGTAAGAAGATTGTTGCTGTAACACTCCAACCTAGTTTAACAACCCATCAGCCGTCCGGCCGGGTCCAGCGACAAGAAGTCAACTAAGAAACAGTATTAAAACTAGTACATAGCAGACATAAATGAAAAGAACTAAAATGTAAGTATACAGCGGAAGTTGTATAAGAATCTAAGGTTAAAAGTGTATCTCATCCTGGTGCTTTCACAGAGCCACTAAAATAGAATGAGAAATAAATAACTGCATATCTGAAAGTTTTTCAACAAGTCTGGTACAAGAAAATCTTAAACATTAATATTACATGAGTCCAAACAACAGTATGGTACTAAAGTAAAACAATAACTGGAAGGGAACAAGCCCAAAAGGAGAGTAAGAAAATTATTCCTCCTACTGACACTAAAATTGTTTTAGAAGAAAAGTTTGCGTGTTTTAAAAATACTTTTGTGCTATAGTAAAAAATGTATGCTAATGTACTGTACATGGTTTTCTAAAAATAAAACTAGCAAAATAAAAGACTATTCTAATTTCTCATAATGTGTAATGTTTACTCACGTTCGAAAAATTTGTTTGTCTAGGAGTTTCTAGGGTTCGGTCTAAACTTGAGTTCTAAGTTTGCTTATGATTATCCTTTTGCCAGAGTTCCCAACTGAGTAGCTCTTAACGCGCAATACTAGTCTAACGATCTGAGTCTTATTGACGAACTCAAGTGTTTTAGCGTCTCACTGACACAGACTCGAATCTACTAATTTCTAAAGCGGGATACATCGCTCAAACTATTTGACTCATAGAGTATATTACCACCCACGAGAAGGATAGTGCGCCTCTATCAAAAACGGGAGAGGATCTCCACCGTGCATACACAACATTCTCTGTCTAATGCTACTCTGCTTGTGAACATGTGCGTATGGTTAAGGCGATTCACCAAATTGGTTTAAAATGACTAGAGCCACACTTCTAACTTCAACGCTTACTGCTCGTCAATCTAAACGAGAGACTATATTGTTCGTATGGTCTAGCTGTTTGGGCATATTAAAATTAAACTCGTCCGCATACACTAGCTACACAATAATTTCACTAGCAATCTCTATTGTTAGCAGAAATTTCCTACCATCGTATCGATTTTACTGAATTATACTAAACATAATTATACAGGCTATCTGATATGTCTAGCCAAAAAAATAAGAATTTCTTACAGCGGTAGTGTGTCGTTCGTACACGTGACGTGGAGGCATAGTTTCTTTTGAGTGAGGCCCAATCTGAGATAATGGTAAGAACTCACTCTGACTCGCAACTGTGATTCAAAAAATCTTAATATAATTTACAAAATAGTTTTTAGTAACTTAGGAATTCATCAAAAGATCTTACGGCAACTAAAATTGACACTACATTGAACGAAAAGGGCTTACCGTTGTTTTCTGAAGAAAAAAAATGGTGGAATGAGGATCTTTGAAATGGAGACGGCTTTAACCAATTTGAAATTGTCAGTCTTTGCACACCTAGAAGAACCATCATTCGCGGTAAAACTAAAGTGAAATTCCTGAAATACCTCCAATTAAAACACTTGAAATCTAAGTTTTTCAAAGGAAACCACTTGAAATCCGAGGAAGGAGATCGGAAGCCTTGAACCCTAATTTTTTTTTGAAAAATTTAGATGGAAAAACGTGGGTTAGGGATAAAGAGGAAGAAAGGCTTGGACTGCTACCTGGAGGCCACCGTAACTGAGAAGGGAGGAGGCAATTTGCCGGCAACCCAAGGTACAACACAGGGCAGGAAACCCTATGCTGGGTCGGCGATGACTTCAGGTTAGGGGAGGGACGCTGGGACTGCTAGCGGCGCCGACTAGAGGCGCGAGTGTCACCCGCCGAAGAAGAGCCTGCGCCGCTCGATGAAGGAAACGCCGATTGCAGGAGACGGAGAGGGAAACATCGCTCGACGTCAATAGGGTTTGCGGAAAAAATAAAAGATGCAAGGCTGCGGGTTTTTAAAATAGACGTGCGGCTGAGGCGGTTACGATAACTGCTCAAATAAATGAATCGGCAAAGTTCAATCTAGAGGAATTTCTGAGTTCCTTTTTTTTGCACATTTATTGTGACTTGTTATTACTTAGAAAATTTTGCTGCACCATCGCACTAACGCGCGATCAAAATGTTATAGTGGTGATAGCTATTTAATTATCTACGCGCGACAAATAAATTTATTATATAGCGCTACAAAAAGATGCTAAGATTTACCTTCACAATGGTTTACGGACGTTACAGTTGCTGCCGGCTTGTGGAGGGGAGTTTATGTCGCTGCTTGGGGATTATTAGGAGGAGGAGAAAAAGAATTCGGTGGAAGCAGGGGAGCGACGATCCGGAGATGGAACCGAGCAGGGAGTGTCGGAATCGGCTTGCGGGAGGCGAAATCGTGCGGAATTGGGACTTGCTGTTTGCGGAAGCCAATTGCGGGAAAAGGGGGGCAGCTCGATTTAGTAAGGTAAAAACCTAATCTTTTGATAAATTACAAAAATACCCCCTCCTTCACATCTAATTAATTGAATCTTCTTCTTTTAAAAAAAACTTAGGTTGTTACATTCATACCCTAGGAAGCACGGATACGCCAAAATTAAGCTCGTACCTGTACCGGATTCGTTTCCGGTACAGGGAACGCATTCCAGACGCGCTGACACGCTAAATATCGCGATTTTAGGTTTTTGTTTGGTTCATTCCTTTTTTGATCCCACTGCCACCCCCGATCCCTCTCCCGATCCCGCTTTTGTGCCCGTTGATGATCTCGCTCTCGACCTCCGTCATCGAAGCCCTGTTCGTAAGCTCTTCCTCTTCCTCCTCCTCCTCTTTTTCTTCCTCCTCTTCCTCCTCTTCTTCTTTCTCTTGCTCTTCCTCTTATTCTTCCTCTTCTTCTTCTTCTCCCACTTTTTTTTTCTTCTTCTCTTCTTTATCTTTCTCCTCATTTCAGAAAGCTGTACAAATTTTTTTAAAAGATTTCTTCAAATGATTTGTAGAAATCTGTACAAATTTCATTTGGAGAAGTCTGTACATAATACTTATTTTATATACTTTCTGGGTTACTTTTATAATCCTCTTGATTAATTCCTTGAGTCCTATAAAATTGTAATGATTTAATGGCTGAGTTTATGTTCTTTTAGAATTGTATGGGCATGTGGTATCATCTTCTCGTTAGCACAGTGATATATGTTGGTCAACTATGGATTATTTATGATTCATGTTTTATTGTTTTTAGGATTTATAATTGCATTTGTGATATATACATATATATTTAATATAGCGTATCCCGCCATATTCGTATCATTGATTTTTAAAGTTTGCCGTACCGAATACGTATCGTAAGCCTAGGTCGTACCCCACCATTGTCCCTATCACGAGCATAGTTGGCACCGTTTTGGTTATACCCAACCTCACTGAATCATTTGTCTCCATTATGTTACATTTGCTTATCTTCAATTTTTATTTGTCCAATATTTGAGATATTAATTTTTACAATATTTTTTAATAACATTTGGGTTACATCCTAATGGCTGATCATGTGTGTGCTGGAAATTTCATGGTATTTTGATGCTCCCTTGACGTCCCATTACTTTGTTGGGTTAATGGTCTACTAGAACTAAGATCTTTAATTGTTGAACTCATTCATGTAATATTCATTCTTCTACTTTCTATGATTTAGAATCCGTTTGGTGGGACTTATTTTCACCGGTCAAGCGGTTACGACCGCATGAATCGGACCTTAACCTTAATTAAGGTCCGATTCATGCGGTCGTAACCGCTTGACCGGTGAAAATAAGCCTTCCCAAACGGAGCCAGCTCTCCAATGTTTTTAGTTTATGTAGTGAAACTGCTGTATTGCAAAATTGTTTGGAGATGATAAGATATTTTATGTGGATGGTTATCTGTTAGACTGCACTTGAGCCAAAAGAAAATTATATGTAAGGGTCTCATTGACTAAGAAGTAATTTCTTCTCTTTGATCTTATGATTAAATAATTAATATATGTCCTAGAATTTTGATCAAAGGTTCTCTGGTGAAAACAGCAAGCAATTAGCTATCAATATTTTAGAGGTGGCTTGAATTTGTAGCTTAACAAAGTTCCTTTTTATGTTTCTTGATGTTTATATACTTTGACTGTTGTTTATACTCATAACAGAGTAGAATAATTTGGAATAACCATGGTGTGACATCAATCTTTTATATTAAAGAAGTTATTTAACATATTCCTATTACCATGTATTCGAATACATAGGTATATAACTTCAGCTGTATTTTTGCATTTCCTCCCACAACCCCCTACCTCCATCCCACTCCCCACGCACCCACCCAATTTCCTTACTCATTCCAAATTAAGGTATCTTTCTTGATACATTTAATAAATAGCTTATGTGTACTACCAGTTATGTTTGGTTCGCTCATCAATCCTCATCAGTCACATAACACCAACATTTTTTAAATTACAAATTGTAATACCAATATTATTTATATTCATAATCATTATACATCATGTCAAGCATAGAATATTCCATCTTAAAAATAGATCATCTTCATTTTCTATTACTTAGCAAAATTTTAAAATGTATTATAAATGACACTTCTATCCACCTATTTGGGACTTGTTTCAATATCTTCTGTTTAATGCAGGATTTAAATGCAGCATACCACAATCTGGCTGGGATGTACTCTGATTTCTTTGGAATTCCTCATATGTTTGCAGTTGTACAACTTATTGGTCCTAGATCGCTTCCCTGGATTATAAGAGCCATATTGGATCATATAGCAATGAAGGTAAATTAAACCTCCACAAGTTGTATTTAAACTATGAACGAAAGATCAATACCAAAAGAATATTGACTATTTGAATCGAAAGGTATTGAATTAACGGAGTCAGTTTTAATGATTCAAAATTTTCGATTTTTTTTCTGGTGTTATTCACTTCCATTATGCAAAATTCTTTTATCCTCAAATTGTGAACCACCAATTTGGTAAAACTGATTTTTTTTTATTTCACTTTGATGGGTATACTAATTAAAAGTATTGTTTTGGCTTATAGGACTCCGAACATCATCATCACAGTTAAGCATGTCTCAATTATTTTGGGTGGTGTTAGAAAAAAATTTTCTCCATTAATTCCTATCGACCACTTATGGGGTCCTTAACCAGGATGCCCAGGTGTGTATTCTTTGTGGTTCTGTCGGCCACTTAGGGAAACTGCCTTTTGCATCTTTGTTTTTGGTGAATGTGGACACTTGGTTCATTTTAATAAATAATGAATTGAAATTCCTATTTCTCCAAACATTCTCTCTCTATTTTTGGTTTTCCCTGTCAAACTGGCTCTCCTATCTCTCATCATGATCAACAATCTTTTTCTACTCCCAATTATTCTTTCCTTCTCCATTGGGATTCCCTCGTACTCTATCTCCCCTCTTCCATTACTTTTTTGTTTCTCTTTCTATTTGTTCTCTTTTTCCTCTTCTCCATTCCCAAATTCTCTCTTTTGATTTTTTTTTATTAATAGATAGTATCTGAAGGAGATGATCCTTTCTTTGTTGAAGAAGGATGTTGTCTAATCGTAATTGCATCTCTCTTAAGGTTGCGTCTTAACTGATCCCACGAATTAGTCTATCCTCATCTTTCAGTGATTACCTTATTGTTCTTTCGTCTTTCTTATTCCTAATATTTTGTTTGCAGCTCTACTTAGCCCTAAATGAAAAGAGGCTATGGAATATGAAATGATGGGTCTGAAGAAACAAAACGTGTGTGAACTTCCCTGTGGAAAATATGTTGTTGGTTGTTATTGGTGTTTGCTAGTAAACATCATCAAAATGAAACTACTGAGAAGTATATGACTAAACTGGTGGACAAAGAGCTTTCTCAAGTTGATTGGATAGACTATCAAGAAACTTTTACTAGTTGCCAATTCGAATTTTGTTTGCATTCTTCTATCCCTTGCTGCTCATCAATCATGGCCCTTCATCAACTCAATGTTAAAAAATGTCTTCTTTCATAGCAATCTGCAAGAAGTCTATATGACTCCCCCCCTCCCTCTAGATTTTTCCGCACCCAGTTTCTACTATGTTTACAAGTTAAAGAGATTTATTTATGGTATCAAACTGTCTCCTCGGACTTAGCTTGAGGAACTTAGTAATAATTTGCTACTGTAGAAAAGTGGTTCAAATCTTGTATATACTTCTTGAATGCAAAAAAACAAGTATGAGTACAAATATATAGGAGAGAGATGAGAAAGGCCCAGCTATACAAATAGTGTGGGACTAAACACTAAATCCTACATGGGGCATGTTAATGGGCCAATACATTATTTTCCTTAGTATTCTCTAACACTCCCCCGCAAGCTGGAGCGTACAAGTCATAGGCACCAAGCTTGGACAAGAACTGATAGTAAAGAGATCGTGGTATGACCTTGATGAGGATGTCAGCAACTTGTTGAGCAGCAGGGACATGTGTTAACTCTATCTTCTTCAATTGAACCTTCTCCCGAATGAAATGACAGTCAACTTCAATATGTTTTGTCCGTTCATGGAAGACCGGATTCTTGGCAATGTGTATAACAACTTGTCTGTCACAAAATAAAGAGGCAGGTGAGGAGAGCATGACACTTAGATCATCAAGGAGACCCTCAAGCCATGTGAGCTCAGACACAACTGTTGTCATTGATCGATACTTGGCCTCAGCAGATGTGCGAGCAACCACGGACTATTTCTTGCTGCGCCATGGAATAAGATGTTCTCCAAAGTAAGTGCAGTATCCACTTGTGGAACGACGGTCGTCCAAAGAGCCAGCATAGTCAGCATCAGAGTATGCAATCAGAGATAAGGGAGACGAAGAGGACTTGTATACAAGTCCTTGTCCAGGAGCAGTCTTCAAGTATCGAAGAATACGCTCAACTGCCTGAAGATGATAGATATGTGGCTCATACATAAATCAACTGACAACTCCAATAGCAAATGATATATCAGGTCTAGTAACAGTGAGATATATCAGCTTTCCCACAAGACGACGATAATAGTCTGGATTCGGAAGGAGCACATCAGAGTCCGAGGCATGAGCACAAAGCTTGTGATTGATATCCATGGGAGTGTCAGCAGGCTTACATCCAGAATATCCCGCATCATGAAGTAAGTCAAGACAGTACTTTCTCTGAGATAACACAAGCCCATCAGGTCTCCGAGCCACTTCGAGAATCGAGACCAAGAAAATATCGAATGTTTCCCAGGTCCTTTGTTTGAAACACAGTTGTCAGATACTGTTTGATCATCTGTATTCCTGAAAGATCGTCTCCTGTAATCAGAATATCATCCACATATATCAAAAGAATCACTGTGCTTGTTGGACGATGGCGAGTGAACAGAGAGAAATCGGCTGAACTCCGAGTGAACCCAACAACACTAACGGTCTTACTTAATTTATCAAATCATGTCCGAGGAGACTGTTTGCGACTATAAAGGGACTTCTTCAGACAACAGACAAGAGACTCTCTCGTGGTCTCAAACACGGAAGGTTACTGCATATAAACGGTCTCCTGTAAATCGCAATTAAGTAAAGCATTTTTGACATCCAGTTGGTGCAATTGGCCTGTGGGGGTGAACAGCGAGGGAGATCAACACACGAACAGTATTAGTTTAACGACTGGAGAAAAAATCTCATTATAATTCAGACCTTGTTGTTGAGTGAAACCGCAAGCTACTAGACGAGCTTTCAAACTGTGAACCGTCCCATCTGGACCTTGTTTGACGGCAAACACTCACTTACATCCCACACAAGTTTGTCCAGGAGGAAGCGGGACCAGATCTCAAGTGTGGTTTGGCCAAAGAGCAGACATTTCCTCGTTCATAGTCACCTACCATCTGGGATATTGGAGAGCCTCCTGCACAAAATTAGGAGTGGTAATAGAGGATAAAGAAAGGGCACTTTGTCGAAGTTCCGGAGAGAGGCGGTGTAAAGAAACATAGTTCGTCATCATGTGAGCAGTGGAACCTGTTGTCGGATCCGCATGCCGCAATACATCATTAGAGGAGGGCAACTCCCGTAGGGTATTAGACGAAGAAGGGCGTTGATTATACACACGAATGATAGGTGGTTTGGGTGGGATTGGTGTGGCAAGGAGGGGTGGGTTTGGTGTTATTAGCGTGGGAAGGAGAGGTGGAAGGTTTAAATGAACAGGGATAGCAGGCCGCGGAAGAGGTGGCGGAAGTGGAGACTCAGTTGGTTGAGAGTAATATGGCTGATCTTCGAGAAAGCTGACATCAGCAGAAGTAACAACCTTGCGATCCTTGGGAGAAAAACAAACGTAGTTCTTCTGAGTCCAAGAGTAACCCACAAACATATATTTAGTGGCACGTGAAGCAAGTTTGTCAGTGGATAGGCCAAGTAGAGCTGTCACTTAAAATCGAAAATCGTAAACCGAACCGGAACTGCAGAGAACCGAACCAAACTGTTCGCAAATTATTCAGATTCCGGTTTAAATTTTGGAACCGTGAACAACATTGGTACGAGTGTGGTTCTTTCATTTTATTATCTGGGCCGTAACCGGAACCGGAACTGCAACATATAAGTCTCAAGTGGTTCCAAGATTTTTAGACCCGATCCGAACCGGACTGAAGCAGAACCGAACCGCAACCCATTTATTATTATTATTATTATTATTATTAATATTATTATTATATTGTTTTTTTTATAATTTATCTATAATATTTATACTTACTATTGTGGGTGAAACTGACACGATTTGAACCCAAACCGTAATCGCACTAAAAGACATCGATTTTGGACCGAACAAAACCGCACCACACCAAAATCGTGAGATGTGGTTTGACATTGATGTGGTTTGAAGTCGGTTTTCGCGGTGCAGTTTCAGTTTTTATACTATTATATAATGTACTTTCAGTTTTACTCGTACATTTTCTGAAATAATTAAAGTAACTTGTACTCGCTGGAGACGATTGGAATATCAGGACCTCGCAAAAAAGATGGTGCAGCACGGTTTTGTCGATTTTGCATCGCCAAAACGCACATTGCAAACTATGTTGTTTTGCAACCAACAAAACCGCTCTACAACCAAAACATTCAGTGTGGTTTAAAATTGGCGTGGTTTAAAATCGTTGTGGTTTAAATCGGTGCATTTTTGTGGTTTTGCGATTTCAATTTTTAACTTTCAGCGCTACTTACTATATTATACAAAAAAGTAATTTTCTTTGGAGTAATGCAAAATTCCTATGTCTGCGCCCCGGACATTGCAAACTATGCAAAATCGGCGTGGTTTTTTTATTTTTGACCTCCCTCATTTATTTTGTCAAATTTGATTTTGATTCTACTTGGAACAGATTGGAACCGGATCGAACCGCATGGAATCGGACTGAACCGCGGTCGGTTTGGTTTTGGTTCTTGTTGAACCGTAACCGGAACCGTTGACATGGCGGTTCTAAAAATTATTCTGGAACCGGAACCGGAACCGGAACCGGTCAAACCAAATAAGGATTTGGTTCTAATTTGAAGAACCGTTACCTTAACAGTTTGGTTCATGGTTTTAGTAGAACCGGAATTGAACTGGAACTATGACAGCTCTAGGGCCAAGATGATGAACAAGGCACACACAGTCAAACACGTGAGGGGTGATGGAAAACGGAGGTTTGGAAGGAAAAAGTAGATTAAAGGGAACCACAAAATTAAGAATAGAGGAAGGCATGCGGTTAATAAGAATGCAGACGGTAAAAACCGCAAAATTCCAATACTGTTTAGGAACATTCATTTGAATCATAAGAGAGTGGGTGACCTCAAGAAGGTGACGATTCTTGCGTTCAGCAATGTCATTTTGTTGGGGGGTGTAGGCACACGAGATTTGATAGATGATCCCAAACTCAGCACATAGGTGTTCAGAGTCATGACTAGTGTATTCACGGTCATTATCAGTGTGGAGAGTTTTAATTGTAGTGGAAAACTGCTTTCAATTTTCATTGAAAAAGGTACGAAATACACCAGGCAATTCAAAGCGGTCACGAAGAAGATATAGCCAGGTCACCCTAGAGTAGTCATCTATAAATGTGACAAAGTAACGATATCCAAAAACACTAGCAATTTTATAGGGTCTCCAAATATCTGAGTGTCCTGGATCAAAGGGAGCAGGACTCTGAGTAGTATGTGATGAGAACGTCGACCGCTGATGTTTCCCATAGATACAGGACTCACACGTGAACTCTTGGAGGGATACTTCGGGGATAGATTTTTTGAGTATGTTCAGAGGAGCGTGACCAAGACACCGATGCCAATCAACCGAGCTAATAGAGGACAACACCGTTGGAGGAGAGGGGTCAAGGATATTGATATCATTCGACAGATGCCCTTTTCCAATGAGAGACTGCGTCTTGCGATCCTGCACAACACACGAGTTGGAAGAAAAAATTATATCACAATCAAGATCAGTAGTGAGACGACCAATAAAGAGAAGGTTGAAAGGAGAGCCCGAAACATGAGGGTAGAGCGAAGAGTGATAGAGGGAGTAATGTGAATGTCTGTCGTGCCAGAAACGGGAATGGTGCCCCCACTAGCAACGGTGATGAACTTGGGATGCACAGATTCCTAATATTGTGGTGGTTTCCGTGAGGTATTGTGGTGAGAGGCCCTGGAATCCAGAATCCAGGATGAGCTATAAGCAAGACAGGAGGTACCACCATCAGAAATAGACACCACAGAGCCTGGAGGACAGCAAACCATCTTGCAAGAAACAATCTGCAACAGTCACGGTGACAACGCACCAGCGACAAGAAAGGCCACGACCAGCGCGGTAAGAAACAGCCTGCAGCGGTCACGAGCAACGACTAAGAGAGTCTGCAGCGAGAAAGCAGGAGGCAGCAAGAGTCGAGAGGCAGCAAAGAAATAGACTGCAGCGGTCACGGTGACAACAGGCCGCAGCAGTTACGAGTAGCGGCTAAGAGATAGACCGCAGCAATCACGGTGATAACGCGCCAGCAGCAAGAAAGGCCACGACCAGCGCGGTAAGAAAACAAGCTCCCAGCGGAGAGAAGAGAGACCGAGAAATAGAATCCCAGCGGATAGAAGAGAGCCTGCAGTGGATAGAAACAGTCCGCAATTGTAAGAAGGCAATCCTCAGCGGCCAAGTTAAGCAGAACAACGCCGAAGCAGAGCCGCGATTGGAGCACAAGCCTGAGACGCAGCGGGAAGAAGAGGCCCGCAGTGGTTAGAGGAACGACGGAAAGAATCCTGAGTTGGCTGCACCAGAAGAAGAGGCCAGCAAACAGGCACTTAGACCGTGCGGTTAGGAGCAGACCGCAACAAGAATAGCCGAGTAAATAAGAAGTCGCAGGAAGTCCGCGCGAACCAATCGAGCAGAGAAGAACGTAGCACCGAGCAGACTATAAGGGAAGAGAGGCAAGGCAGTCTGGTCGACAAGAAGACCCCGCACAAGAAGCCAGAGCGACACGGAGACCGCGCGGCAAAAGATTAGGCCGCAGCGGGAAAATCTCCTTGCGACAAGAGCGGTGCGACAAGGAGCCTGCGCGGTAAGAAGCGATACCGCAGCAGGAAAGAGGTCAGCACGACAAGAAGAGAGAGAAGACCGAGAAGTCGTCGTGCGATAAGAAGTCAGCATGACAAGAATAGAGAGAGTGCCGCAACGGATAGAACCAGATCGCAGCGGGAAGGAGAAGGCCGTTGCGAATAGAACAAGAGCCCAGACGGTTGGAAATTTAACCGCAGGAAAAGAAGCAATCCGCGACAAGCAGAGAACAACTCCCGGGAAGAATGGTAGCCGCAGAGGGTAGAAAACAGTCGCAGCGGTTAAAAACTAACCGCACGGAAGGGGGTCTACTGGGTAGAGAGAGGAAGGCTATAAAAAGGAGCGTAGAGGGGAAAGAAGAGGTGGATCCACAGAAAAGAAGAAAGAGGCGGTTAGAAAGGAAGAATACACAGAAGCAATGCAATCAAGCAGAAGCACCAACTGACTGATTAGAAAACGGAGAAGCTGCAAGGGTGCGGTCAGAAACACAAAAGCCGCCCGGGTAACCGGAAGGCTGGACGGTTAGAAAAAAAACAGGTCGGACCGTATCCTCTGATACCATATAGAAAAGTGGTTCAAACCTTGTATATAATTCTTCAATGCAAAAAAACAAGTATGAGTACAAATATATAGGAGAGATGAGAGAAAGACCCAGTTATACAAATAGTGTGGGACTACACTAAATCCTACATGGGCCATGTTAATGGGCCAATACATTATTTTCTCTAGTGTTAGAAAAGCCCATGTAAAGGGGCCCATAGAGCCCATGTATTTATTTATTTTTCTGTCTCTTCTTTAATCTCACATCATGTATAGGACTCTCTTCTCTTTTTCTTCCTCCTATAATATGTATTCATAGTTTGTATTTGAATATAGAGAAAGTATTTACAAGTTTGAGTTTTCTCCACATGGTATCAGAGGGACTCGGTCTCTCCTTGCGGCTAGTTTTCTGCTAACCGCCCGACCCTCCTCTGTTTGCGCCACACGCGGTCTGTGTTCTTCTAATCGAACGACCTTCTCCTCTCGCGCAAGGCGCGCGGCTAGGGTCTCTCTACCCGCCTCTCTCTTCCCTCTCCTATCCCGCGGCTAGGATTTCTCTACCCGCTTCTGTCTTCCCCTCCAATCCCGTGGCCTCCACCTTCGTTTCTCTCTACTCCCTCTCCTTTTATAGGAGTGTCTCTCGCTAATGGACCCCCTCCTCCACTTTCTCTCCCCGCGCGGTTTCCTCTCTACCCGCGCGGTTTGCCTTTCTCTCCCTGCGCGGTTCCCTCTCTACCCGCGTGGTTTGCCTTTCTCTTCCAGCAGCGAGCTCCGCTCTTAGCTCGCGGCCGTCTCTACCCGCATGGTTTCCTTTCTAACCGCTTGGTGTGTTTCTCTCTTCCCGCAGCAAGCTCCTCTCTTCGCTCGCGGCATCTCCCTGTCTTTTGTTCTTCTCCCGGACGGCTTCCTCCCTAACCGCGCGGCTTCTTCTCTATCCGCGGCGATCTCTGCACTTGGTCGTGCCATCTTCCCCTGCCACTGGTGTACTCACCTTGACCATGCGGACTTCGTATGTCCGGCTTCTATTTCTCGTGCGTCCTTCAGATCGGTTGGTCATCGCGGTCTCCCTAACCTCTCCGGGCTTAGCATCGTGGTTGCGACTTCTTGCCGCTGGTAACTTATCACCGAGACCATGCGGCCTCCCCAGTTCGCTTTCTGTCCGCTCGACCTCTTCTGGTCGCTGCCTCTTCTGTTCTAGCCGCTGCCTTGGTCCTATACGTCTTCTCGTACGGCCTGCCTGCTGCCCGCTTCTGGTCTTCCCGTGCGGTCTCCCCATCTATCCGTTGCTTGACCTCTTGACGGTCTAGTCCTCTGCCCTCCTGGTCATGGGGTCCTCTATTAACTTTGCCGAACCGGCGGCTTCATCGGCTGACCGCCCAATTCTTGCCCCTGAAATCCGTGATGAACTGCGGATTACTACTATCTCTTTGACCGGGAAGAAGAACTTTACGGAGTGGGTGCACTCGATTCGCCGTGTGCTTCAATCGAAAGGCTTTCTTCATCATCTGACCCAGGCCGCTCCCGTTCCTCCCACTGATGATTGGCTACGCAACGACGGTCGAGTTCAGACATGGCTCCTCAACTCTCTGGATAGTGAAACATACCGCATGACCATGTATCATGAAATTGCCAAGGCCATGTGGGATGAGCTCCAGGCCCTCTATTCTGGCAAAGATAGCCTCCAACACCTCTACGACATCACTGATCTTCAGAATCTTGAGGTTGGCGGGGCCTCCGACCTCACGCCGTTTGTTGCTCGCGTCAAGACTCTGGTCGAAGCATGGATTCAACATCAACCTCCCATACTGGTTCTCGCTGCACAACGTGCTCAAAAAGAGGCTGTCGGTGTGGCCATGATGATGGCTTGTGTACCACATCATCTTCAAAGCATTCGGGCACAGATTCTCTCCTCTGCGGCTACCTCATCCCTATCTGATGTGTGTGCCTTGTTACTCAAGGTTTCGCCTCCTCCTGATTGTTCTGCTCCTCCGTCACCGGCTCTCCTACAACAGGCTTCTGCGCCCTTACTACCTCTTCCCCCTCCAGCTCGTGGGGGACGTTCTGGCTCCCAGGGCCGAGGTCGGGGAGCTCGGCCTCGACCAAAGTGTTCCTTCTGCTGGAAGGACGGCCACCTGGAGACTCTTTGTTTTCGGAAGCATGGGTTTCCTCCTCGCCCGCAGGCCACTATTGCTACCACAGACTCCTCTGCTCGTACTGACCTTGAAGAGGTCCGCCTTCAGCTGCAACAACTCCATGGCCTGCTCAGTCGCCCACCTTCCTCGGTTGCTTCTGTTTCCTCCATCTCCCATGAAGGTATCGCTTATCTCTCCACCAGTCCATGTTGGATAGTGGATTCCGGTGCTACTCATCACATCACCTCTATGCGACCACAAAAGTACTTGACTTCTCCTCATCCCAAGTGTATTACAGTGGCGAATGGGGACACTGTTCCTGTCTCCGGCTCGGCTGACATCCCTCTCACTTCCATCCGGGAGAAGAACATGATCAACGGACACAGACTATCGCCTTACTACTGATTTTAACTGCTCAGTAACATTTACTTCTTCTTTTTTGATACAGGATCAACAGAAACGGACTATCATTGGTAAAGGGCGACTGCAAAACGGGCTCTACCTCCTTGATGACCCTCCAGCTATCCTGTCTTCCGTCTCCTCCGTCAATTGGCATCGCCGTCTTGGGCATGCCCCTTTACCTGTCCTCCAGAAGGTTCTTCCCGATGTATCTTTACCTTCGTTTCAGTGTGAAGCATGTATTTACGGCAAGCAGCCGCGTTTATCTTTTCCGTCTCATTGTACCCGGAGTGTTGCTCCTTTTATTTTAGTACACTCCGATATTTGGGGACCGTACAAAGTTACTAGCATTTCTGGTTATCATTATTTCCTAACTTTTATTGATGATTACTCCCGAATGACATGACTCTACTTACTTCGTGATCGCTTCGAGCTTCCCCGGGTCTTCCGGGCTTTCCTCCTTGAGACCCGCACGCAATTCTCCACAACAATCAAAACTATTCGCACGGACAATGCCCGCGAATACACTGGCCACGAATTTGCAAATCTCTGCTCGGAATTCGGGATTATTCACCAAACTTCATGTGCATATACCCCACAACAAAACAGAACCGCTGAACGTAAGAATCGACATCTCCTCGATATGGCTCGCTCTATCATGTTTCAGATGCAAGTTCCCAAATCTTATTGGAACTTCGCTCTCTCCACGGCCTTTTACTTGATCAACCATCTTCCTTCCCCTATTATCCACAATGTCACTCCATTCAGCCTCATGTTCCCTTCTACTCCGCCATTCTCCCTTACCCCTCGCATCTTTGGATGTGTCTGCTCTGCGTTCTGCTGGTCCGACACCAGACTCTACCGCTCATCCCATGGCGAACTATGTATCCTTACATCGCCTATCTCCACCACTCCACACTTTTGCCACTTCATTATCCTCTATTTCTGTCCCTAACACTGTGCAGGAGGCTCTCCAACATCCTGGCTGGCGGGCGGCCATGGAAGAAGAAATGACGGCTCTTTTGGCGAACCAGACCTGGCACCTGGTACCTCTTCCCCCCGGTCAGAAACCTGTTGGGTATAAGTGGGTCTTTGTAATCAAACATGCTCAGGATGGGACGATTGACCTTCTAAAGGCCCATCTGGTGGCTCGTGGCTTCACCCAACAACACGGTCTTGATTACAAGGAAACCTTCTCTCCGGTCGCAAAGCTTAACATCGTTTGTGTCCTTCTCTCAATGGCGGTTCATCGCCAATGGACATTACACCAACTGGACATCAAAAATGCTTTTCTGAACGGCGACCTCCAGGAAACAGTATACATGCAGCAACCTCCCGGGTTTGAGATTACGGGGGAGTCCCGAGTTTGTCATCTGAAAAAGTCCATCTATGGTCTCAAACAATCTCCTCGGGCATGGTTTAACAAGTTTTGTAAGGTTGTTTGGGAAGTTGGTTTTACTCGAAGTTCAACAGATTTTTCCCTCTTTACGCGGCACCGAGCAACGGGAACGGTTTTTCTGCTTGTATATGTTGATGACATCCTAATCACTGGAGACGATTCAAAGGGCATCAATGCGGTTAAACAACACCTTAGCTTGGTCTTCCAAACAAAAGATCTGGGTCACCTTCGGTACTTCCTTGGCCTTGAGATCGCAAGGCGACCAGATGGTCTTATCCTGTCCCAGAGAAAGTACTGCCTGGACCACCTTCAAGATGCTGGTTACTCTGGATGCAATCCTACTACTACTCCAATGGATGTAAATCATAAACTGTGTGCTCACGATTCCGACGCAGGTCTTCTTCTTCAAAATCCGGAATACTATCGACGACTTGTTGGGAAATTGATCTACCTAACAGTTACAAGACCGGATATATCCTTCGCTGTTGGAGTGGTCAGCAGGTTTATGCATGCCCCGCGAATTTCTCACCTTCAAGCCCTTTGAGCACATCCTCAGATAACTTAAAACTGCTCCGGGTCAAGGATTGGTCTACAAGACCTCATCTTCTACTCCAAGATTAGTTGCATATTCTGATGCTGATTATGCTAGTTCCTTGGATGATCGTCGATCAACCAGTGGTTTCTGTACCTACTTTGGAGGTCATCTCATTTCCTGGCGAAGTAAGAAGCAAGCAGTTGTGGCTCGATCCTTAGCAGAAGCAGAATACCGATCAATGGCGTCGGTTGTCTCTGAGCTAACTTGGCTTGAAAGCCTTCTGGTCGATAAAACTTTCCTCACCTGCCCTCCTGCTATGTGACATCCAAGCAGCCATACACATTGCAAAGAATCCAGTCTTCCATGAGAGACAAAGCATATTGAAGTAGACTGTCATTTTATCCGGGAAAAAGTTCAAATGAAGAAGATAGAATTAAAGCATGTTCCGAACACTGAACAAGTTGTTGATATCCTCACAAAGTCTCTACCAAATACCCTATTCTATCAGTTTTTGTCCAAGCTTGGTGCATACGACTTGTACGCTCCAGCTTGCGGGGGAGTGTTAGAAAATACCATGTAAAGGGGCCCATAGAGCCCATGTATTTGTTTACTTTTCTCTCCCTTCTTTAGTCCCACATCATGTATAAGACTCTCTTCTCTCTTTCTTCCTCCTATAAATATGTATTCATACTTTGTATTTGAATATAGAGAAAGTATTTACAATTTTGAGTTTTCTCCACACCTAGTATTCTCCAACAGCTACAATAATCATTTTTTCTTCATCCACAATACCAATTCACATTCCAATATTTATTTCTCAATGGAACTTAGTTGTAGAACTACTTGAAGAAATAGGATATTCAGGTGCTGAATCGGTGGAGAGTTCTGTTGACCTAAAATATGGCATACACTAACAAGAATCTTCTATTCTAGAGAAAAAATTAATGTTCCAAAGATTAGTTGGTGAACTTATTTATTTGACTATTACCTGCCCTTATATTACTTTTGTTATATCAATGATAATTTATACCTGAGCCAAGGGTGCATCGTTAAGAGGTTGTTCTCAGAATTGTTAAATACTTGAAAGGATCTCTGGGAAAAGAGACCTTGCAGTTGCATAGAAATCAAGGGCACTTAAATATATCTAGTTATTGTAATGTTGACTGGGCTGATAATCCAATGACAGGAGGTCTACTAGTATGTATTGTATCTTTTTGGATTGAAATCTGGTCTCCTAGAAGATGAAAAAAAAAGTATGGTAGCACAATCATTAGTTGAAGTTGAATACAGGGCTATGGCCACTGCCTCTTGTGAACTTATGTGGCTTAAATCCATCATTGGGGAATTGGGCTTTGAGTTCTTGGGAGCTATGTTGCATTGTGATAATCAATATGCAATCCATATTGCCTTGAATTCTATATTCAAAAGAACCAAAGATATTGAGGTGGATTGTTACTTCTTGATGGAAAAAGTTGAGGCAAAGGTCATAGATACCTCCTTTCTTGCTTTTAAAAATCAACTCACTGACATGTTTATCGAAGCCTTGTAACACCCCAACCTAATTTAACAACAAATCAGCAGTCCAGTCGGGTCCCTCGATAAGAAGTAAACTAAGTAACGGTAAATAAATTGGTATATAGCAGACATGATAAAAAAGGTACTGAAAGCATACTTACAGCGGAAGTAAATAAAATGCAATTAAGGGTAAAGGTGTATCTCAACAAGCTGAATTTACAGAGCCAACTAGATGTAAAAAGTAAACCTTACATCTAAAGTACTATAAAATGTCTGATACATGGAAACTTACAAACAAATAAGCTTTGTCCTTTGTCCTTTGTCCATGAAAGAAAATTAGTACAGTACAGTAAGGAAGGACAACTGAATAAAAACAAACTATAAGAACTCCACATAAACAACCTTTGTCCTTTGTTTAAACATGCCCAAAAATTGGTTAGCCCAAAGAGAGAGTAAGAAAAACTATTTCTCCTAGCGACACCAAAAATATGCTGAAAAATATGAATGTGTTCTTTTAATTAAAAATAAGGTTTTTATACTGCAGAAAACTATGAGCTGGTGTGTTATACATGTTTTGCTAAAGTAATACAGGCAACATAAATATCTGTTCTATTTTACCCAAGTTAAGGATAATTACTCAACTTCTGAAAGTTAATTAATTAAAAGATTCTCTAAGCTTTGGTCTCTACTTGAGTATTAGGTGGGTTATGTTTGTCCTTCTTTAAAATTCTAGGCAGAGTAGCATCTAATGCGCATATCTAGACTAACGATCTTAGTCTCTTCTAACGAACTCAGATATTCTAGTGTCTCACGAACACAGACTCGAATCTACTATTCTCCAAAGGGAGTGTCGTGACCCCAATAATTTAGGCTCATATGGTAAACTACATCTGATGAGTAAGATAGTGTGCCTCTATTTAGCACGAGAGGAGATCTCAATCGTATCTAATAATCAAACTCCATCTAGCGCTATTCTGCTTACGAAAGCATCTGTGTATTTTGTATCATGCATTATTTTAGTTAAACAACTACACTTCATTTTCATGAGTTTGGTATAACCCACTTCGTAAAAAAATATACTAGTGTATGAGTTTCGTAATTTCCACAATTTCTTAGAGATCTAGCTATTTGGGAAAATTTAGATATTACTCATAAAATATGTATGAGTGAGATATTTGTCGGATTAAACCTAATGTTGGAATATACCTGAATAATTGAGTTTTATGTTATTACGATGTTAGCGTGTGTTAGTGTGTGCATCATCATATACACCCATATATATATGGGAGCCTAGTGTTAATTCTAAAAAAATGAATTCATTTTCCTCAACATGGTATCAGAGCAACCTTAGGGTTTTTTTTCTGATCCCTCCTGCTCCCGCACCCGCTCAGCTCCGTCCCTCCCGCACCCGCACAACCCCGTCATTTCTCCCGTATTCCAATCTTGTCGTCTTATCCTCTCTCGACTTCGCCATCTTCTTCCTGTCGGGGCTTCGCCCGTCCCGTCATCTTCCCATCGGGGCTTCGCCCGTCCCGTCATCTTCCCATCGGGGCTTCGCACGTCCCGTCATCTTCCCGTCGGGGCTTCGCCCGTCTCGTCGTCTTCCCGTTTGGGCTTTGTCCGTTTCTTCTTCTTCTTTTCTCTCGTGCTCTAGAGGCGCCGACTCCATGGAGTCTTGATTTCCTCGATGCCGACGGTTCCTTCATCTCTTCCCCTCTTTCTATGAGGGTTGTTTCTCCTTCAACATCCTTGTGATTATTTGGTACGTCCTTGATTTCTATTTTGGGTTTCCTTATGGCTGAAAGTGAATCCTCTACCACCATGTCTTCCGGTGGAGTAGCCTCTCCTACTGCGGCTTCCTTTGGACCTTATCGTGTCCCCTTAGACCATGGTACTCCTTAGATCACCACTATGAAATTGGATGATTCCAACTACCTCCCGTGGGCTCGCTCCATCCGGCTTGCCCTCAAAAACCGCCGATTATTTGGCCTTGTCGGTGGCACAGTGAAGGCTCCTGCGTCTGACTCTCTTGAGTGACTTCAGTGAGAGTCTGACAACTCCCTGGTAATGTCTTGGCTGCTTAACTCTATGACGGAGTCCTTCTCTCGGAACTATCTGTTCTTGGATACAGCAGCGAATATTTTGAAGTGTGCAGAGACTACCTATTCTGGTCGAGGCAATGCTTCTCGGATCTACCAACTTCATCGTCGGTTGTTCCTCTTGCGATAGGGTGATCGACCTCCCTCGGTCTACTACTCGAGTTCACCCAACTCTATCAGAAGTATGATCATTTTGATTCTCTGACCTTGGTGTCTCCTGAAGTTGAGGTGCTTGTCCGGGCAAGAGAAGAATGCAATCGCATATTTGAATTCCTCCATAGCTTACATAGGGATTTTGATCCGATCAGCATTCAGATTCTTGTCCGCTCTCCTCTACCTTCTCTGCCCGAGGTGTGTACTCTTGTCCAACAGGAATTCGATCGTCGGCTGACTCTGCTTCCTGACTCTTCCACTGAGGGATCTGTCTTTGTCTCTCTTTCTCAGCCCAGGGTTCGTCCTGCTCGCGACACTAGATTGAGGAGTACGGAGAAAGATCACCTCGTCTGTGATTATTGCGGGAAGGCCCACTATACTGGAGACAGCTGCTTCAAGCTTCATGGTTTTTCACCTTGAGGCGGCCATTCCTCTCGTGGAGGTCGGGGAGGTGGTCGTTTTGACATAGGCCTCATCTACCCCGATCGTCCCACTTGTCAGATACTGGGGAGGATTCTACTACTTCTCATTCTCTAGATTCCAATATGTCCCCCTTGGTTCTTTCGACTGAAGAAATTATGGCGTTCCGTCGGATGATGCTCGGACCTCTAGCGGAGCCGCCTAGTTCTTCCTCCTCTTCCTATGCTCATCAGGGACCTGCAGGTGCTCACTCGGCTTCATCCCACCTCTCCACTCAGTGGATCATTGATTCCGGGATTACAGACCACATGACTAGCTCGGCCACAGGTTTTGTGTCATACACACCTCTGTCTGGCAGGGACAAGGTGAGCATTGTTGATGGATAGGTTATCTCCTATTGCTGGGAAAGGATCTGTAACAACCCCTTTATAAATAATTTAAAACAATACCTAAACCTACCCCCATTTTAATAATAATAATAATAATAATAAAACCAATACCTAAACCTACCCCCCCTTCCTTTAAAACAAACCCGAGCCAGCGGTTTTCCCGCAACCCGCACTCCCAATCCCACTCCGTCGGCCCCGCCTCCGTCTCCCGAGCGTCCGGCAGCCCTCTCCTCCGCCTCCAGTGGCCGACAACACCTTCCTACAGGCCCGGCGCCTCATCCTCTTGTTTCCCCGTCGTCTCCGACGCTCCCCTTGGCCGGCAACTCCCGCATCAGCTCCTCTCTTGTCCGACTGTTTCCAAGAGGGGCCGATAATCTTTCTCCCTTCCTCTTCTCCTCCTCCGGCCAGTGAGAGCAAAGGCAGAGTTCTTCTCCGGCAATCCTAGCTCCTCGTTCTGGCCGGTGGATTTCATGAGAGATCTCCTAGGGTTTCGCTCGAAACCCCTCTTCGTGGATTACTGAGCCCAGATCTGGACTCCTTGGGTAAGGAACTCTGCCTAACTCTCGTTTTCAGTTTGCCCTAATTTTATTACGCTAATTTTTCGCTCTCCGATCTAGGGTTTTTGGACGATTCAACCTAGGTCCATCGTATAACCCGCTAATCCCGGATTTTTGCGTGCTTTCCGGTGCGTGTCCTCGGATTTAGGTGGTGGAATCGCTCCAAGACCTCTTCGAACTAGGGATTTTTTCTTGCAAACGCCGCCAAAATCCTCGATCCCTCGCGGTAGCCTCTTCTCCCCTCACTCTCGAGGGAGGTAAATTCCTAAACCCCTCTCCTGTTGTGTGGTGCGAATATCAAATGCATGTGCAAGTGTAAGAATCTTGTTTAAAATGCATTTTGATCTTGAGCAGGTTTAGCTCGAGTTTCTAACCTCGCTTGCTCCACTTAGCTGTCACTAGCATTTTCGAAGTCACCTTAAGGCAAGTAGAGACACTCTCTTGCTTGCAAACATGAGATCTAATTTACTTCACTTTTGTTTATGAAGTAGCCTCTTATAAACTGGAATCGTCTAATTATTTATGAATCCCTGAAATTGTCTAATATCTTAGGCGAACATTGAGAGGAGAGTGTTGGTTTGGTGTGACGCGTCGAATCGAGATCCCGACTAACTGGTAACAAAAACCATTAGTCGACCATTGCAAGCACCGTTGTTGATAAGTCTTGCGTTAATTCATACACTAGAATCTTGTACACCAAATGACAACACCTTCACTCTTCAATGTATTCCGCTTATGGTATTGCAGCTAGGCTAAACTCCGGAGTAGACCATTAAATTAAAAGCATCTTGTTTGATATGGTTACTTGTCTGGTAGTAGGTTGCTACGTGTAAAACTGGTTCACTGAGCTTTTGTTTCCTCTGTTTACTTTTGTGCAAGTTATTAACTTGAATCTTTATGTGTTTTCATGTTCTGAGACATTTTCCTTCTATTTAGATTTGTCTTAGGTTTCGTGACTGCGCTGCCCAGTTCCTGAGTTTTCTTCTGTCAGCTACAGCTTTGTTTGGAGGTTTCTTTTTGTTTAATGTATCAGCAGGTTCTATGTACTTTGTTTCAGTTACTGTTGGATTTTTCTACTCATGTATTAGTTATCGTCAGACATTTTCTCTTGTACCGTGGACAACTGTTTAGGGCGAAGCATTATACTAGTTCATTTCACTTACGATATTTCTACCTTTGTGACTAGTTGCATTCATTTAGTTTCAGTACTGCTTGCGGCTTAGTTTTTATAAAAGAAATGCATGTACAAAAACTTTTTTTAACTATTTATGTATGACTTCCGCACCAATTTAAAATCTTTTAAAACCCTTTCAAAAATAGCTGATTTAAAACTAGTTGTAGAATTTCTGGTTCCGCCTTAGCAGACATGGTTCTCTTCTGCATGCCTGTGACATCACGACCCGTCCGAAGCGCACTCTGATCTTGTTGAGACAGGTCGTGACAGGATCCCTTCCATACTCCTCTCTTATTCTCTCCTTTGTTCTTCATGTTCCTGCTTTCACCCGTAATCTCCCTGTATTAGTCATCTGACTAACTCTATGAATTGCTCAGTGACTTTTTTCTTACCTCGTGTGTTTTTCAGGACTTGAAGATGGGGACGGTGATTGGCTCTGGTAGACTATGCAACGGGCTCTACGTGTTCGACCCCTCTGCTTCCACTCCCTCCAACATCGCTCGGCCTCCCAAAGCCCTTCTTGCTGCTCGTCCCTCTGAGTTTGATTCTTGGCATTGTCGGCTCGGACATCCTCCTATCATTATTATGAAGCTTTTACTTCCTAATATGTTATCTACTTCGTTTAATGCTTTAAATTGTGATGTGTGTGATCTGGCTAAACATCATCGTAATACTCTTCCTCTTATGTCTCTTCGTAGCTTTGTTCCTTTTGCAGTTATTCATACTGATGTTTGGGGACCTAGCCCTACTACCTCTATTTCTGGTTGCTCGTGGTTTGTTTCTTTTATTGACTGTTATTTTCGTTGTACCTGGGTTTACTTAATGTAGCATAAAAGTAGGGTATTCTCTATTTTCAGTGTTTTCACAAGATCACTACTCAATATGGTGTTATTGTTAAAATCCTGCGTAGTGACAATGATCGTGAATATGTAGACGCTCGCCTTGACAACTATCTGAGTGCCCTAAGTATCATTCATCAGACCTCCTGTGTGTACACTTCTGCTCAGAATGGGGTGGCTGAGCGTAAGAATCGGCACTTCCTTTAGGTGGCTAGGTGCCTCCTCCTTCGGATGCATCTCCCGAAGTATTACTGTGGTGATGTGATTCTCACCACGGCCTACCTCATCAATCGTATTCCTACACGGGTTCTTGAGTTTCAGACCCCTCTCACCACTCTTGGGGTTCGTCTTACCTCTCTCTCCACGTGTCTTTGAATGTGTATGTTTTGTCCACACCCAGCCTGAAACCAAACTTAATCCCCGCGCCCTGAAGTGTGTGTTTATTGGCTACTCACCTACTCAGAAGGGTTATAGGTGCTTCCATCCTGTTACCAAGCGGGTATTTGTTACCATGGATGTCACCTTCCGAGAATCTGACTCTTATTATGGGAACTCTCTTCAGGAGAAGACTACAGCTATGGAAGTGAGTTCCCCTCCTTTTGTTCCTCTGCCTATTCCTCCGTTTATGGTGTCACCTCCCATTCCTACTACTCATGTTCCTCTGGTGCCCCCACCTACTTCTGGGAACCCGGTGATTCCTCCTATTTTGCAGGTCTACACGCGACGTAGAAGGGGCACGAACACTCAGGCTCTTGCTATTCAACCGGTGTCGTCATCCGACCCATCGTCAGGTATTAACAAAGGTAGTTCTACTTCTACCATGCATCCTCTTCCCACTTTGTGACTTATGACTCCCTGTCTCCTACACATAAAGCATTTGTCACATTTTTGGCCTCCATTTCTATTCCTTAATTTTGGCATGAAGCTCTTAAGCATAGTGACTAGAAGGCATCCATGTTGGAAGAAATGGGCGCTCTTGACAAGAACAATACTTGGGAGCTGGTCTAACTCTCTAATGGGAAAACAGTGGTGGGATGTAAGTGAGTTTTCTCTGTGAAGCAAAATTCTCAAGGCTCTGTAGAACAATACAAAGTCAGGTTGGTGGCGAGAGGATATACGCCGACAGCAGACATCGACTATCAGGAGACATTTACTCCAGTTGTCTTTACCTTCTAGTCTTGGCCATGAAGGATCGGCAGGGAAATTTTGCAGGTTGAAGAAAGCTTTGTATGACTTGAAGCAATCTCCACTAGCATGGTTCGGGAGATTTCGCCGGGTTATGATCTCTTTCGGGTACAAACAGAGCAATGTTGATCACACCTTTTTTGTGAAACATAGTGAGGGTAAGGTGGCTGCTCTCATTGTCTATATGGATGATATAGTTATATCCGACGATGATATTAAAGAGGTTGAACTTCTAAAGTCTAGATTGTCTAAAGAATTTTAAGTGAAGGATCTTGGTCCCCTCAAGTATTTTCTGGCCATCGAGGTGGCCAAATCCAAGCATGGATCTTTATATCTCAAAGGAAGTATGTTCTGGACTTGTTTGAGACAACTGGAATGCTCAGGTGTAGGCCAGTAGATACCCCAATTGTGGTCAATCACAAACTTGGAAATGATGGAGATGTTGTTGATGACATATCTGGCTTTCAACGACTGGTGGGAAAGCTTATTTATCTCTCTCACACTCGACCGAACATATCCTATGTTGTGGGGGTTCTTAGTCAGTACATGCATTCACCTAGATCACATCACTTGGATGTTGCATACAGAGTTCTGAGGTATCTCAAATCCACTCTTGGCAAGGGGATTTTGTTCTCACCCAATGAGGCATTGACAGTGGAGGTCTATACGGATGCGGACTGGGCAGGTTCTATTGATGACCGGAGGTCAACATTCGGGTATTGTTCTCTTGTTGGGGGGAACTTGGCAACCTGGAGAAGCAAGAAGCAACCTGTTGTAGCCAGATCCAGCACAGAGGCCGAATTCTGTGTGATGGCACAGGGGTTATGTGAAGTTTATGGATCCAGTCGATCATGAAGGACCTTGGCGTGGAGTGTGACGGTCCAATCAGGACCTATTGCGATAATAAAGTTGCAATCAGCATTGCCCACAATCTGGTGCTACACGATCGCACCAAACACGTGGAGATTGATAGATACTTCATCAAGGAAAATATTGTTAGGGGGATTGTGAGTGCACTGTTTGTTCCATCAAATCAGCAGCTTGCAGATGTGTTTACCAAAGGGCTGAGTCTGAACTCGTTTGACAGAATACTGGGCAAGTTGGGCACGACAGACATTACACGCCCAACTTGAGGGGGAGTGTTGGAATATGCCCGAATAATTGAGTTTTATGTTGTTACGATGTTAGCGTGTGTTAGTGTGTGTATCGTCATGTACACCCATATATATATATACTATATATACTATATATATATATATACTATATATATACTATATATACTATATATACTATATATATACTATATATACTATATTTATACTATATATACTATATTTATACTATATATACTATATATACTATATATACTATATACTATATATACTATATATATATATACTATTTATATAGATATACTATATATACAAAATGGAGAACCATTGCGATTGAGTGGTGTAACAAGTGAGGCCTTCCGAGATGATCTGAGCCGTCCGTCTGAGGGCTCCGCGCAATGCCTCTTCCGCGATATAATCTCCATCCCGCGTCCAAACCCTACTTCCGTTTCGATCCCGAGCCCCCAACTCCTCCAATTTCCACCCCGACGGGACCATCGAACGGATTCTCACGCGTCTCTTCCTCCACACCGCCACTCCCGCACTCACACCTCGAAGTCTCAAACCCGTTTCGACATTTGGCAGCGCTCCCAGAGACCACCGACGGGATACGCTCCCTCCTCCGGAGGAAACTACTCCACGAAGTGGCGCCGACAATCCTTCACCTCCGGCAAAGTCTCACACTCCTCCACGCTGGGAAACATCCCCTCCTCTAGCAAAAGGTTTCACAAACGACAGCTCCTCCTTCGCACTCCAACATAAGTAAGTTCCTCACCTAGATCTCACTCACCCCCTCTACCCTAACCCCATATCTGCCATTGACGCAAACCCCTCCCCGACACGCAGATCTTACACCTTCTCGAAGATCTGCGCCTCCGCTGACCACGCAATGTTGCTCCATCCTCTCAACCTCTGCATCGGGTAACACCTCCAACATTAGGAGGACGACTAATATTTGTCAATCCCCCCCCCCCCATACACAACCATCATGTGAGACCTGAGCATTTTTTTTTTGGTTTACCCACCCCACATGCTGCAGAGTGAAAATGGGGGTTGGGGATTTCACATAGAAGGGCGTAGCTATGATTGGCTTTATTTCGTCATATTTTTATACTAATATTTTTTACATTGCCTATACCACAACATGAAATCTAATAATTTTGCTGCAGAATGTTTTTTACTAACGATTCTAATAATTTTACTTTCGCCGATGCCGTAACGTGACATTTTGCATGATGACTAGAGGTTCGATTGGATCTAATCATAACATTTACATATTTCTGATGTGTTTGAATTCAAAATAATGTGTTCTTCCACTTCTTCCTGACCACTTCTACCAATTCACAATAACAAAAACATTTGGATTCTTCCCCCCCTTTTGTTTTTACACATACTCACGGCATCAACACATACTTATACTACAAATCTACCAATTCCCAATATGTGTATGGTGCTCTCTTTAAAATATTTCCATGCTGAGAACACGCTCAAAAATGAAAACCAACTAGGACCTTATCTCAGCATCTAACCACAGACTCTCCTCCGCATAATTAAAAAAATCTGACTTGTTCACTGATTTCCCAAACAAATTCCTCTGTCTACAAATAAGTATTTGAAGTCGTCGATCGCACATTCAGAGACATTTTAGAGTTCTATCTTTATGATATTAAGTACTTTGCATGCACTTCGTCTTTAAAAGTATATGAATTTTATGCGTGCTTCAAGAAAGTAGTTAAGTCGTTGCTATTACTCTACTTCATCTTGATGCTAGACATTGTTGATACTATTTTGTTGAATTTTATGTCACTGCTTCAGTCGACTGCCACAACCCCAGCCGAATGTCACCTAATATTTTATCCTCATTTTACTAGATCAATGTTGCCACCAACGACCAATGTCACTCCCATGACTAAAGTTGTCTCCTACGACTAAGGTCGTCCCCGCGACCAATGTCCCCCCCCCCCCGACCAATGTCTCGCTACACGACCAATGTTGCCTCTCACGATAAATGTGGCCGCCCCCGCTAAATGTCGCGACCCGCATGGGAAGCTCGCAGTCAGACCCTCCAGGAGTGGGCGTAGCCCGCCGCCAAGGGTCGGGTACTATCGCGCGGGGCACGGAGGGCCCCCGTGCACTGTCACTCGTATATATATATATATAGATATAGATATATATATGGGAGCCTAGTGTTAATTCTAAAAAAAATGAATTCCATTTTCCTCAACAGCTAAGTAGTAATAAATGTAGGTTCATAATACAATAAGGATTTTCTAAACAATGAAGGACATTTTATGTGCAAACTATCTGGTATGTCTAACCAGAAAAAAAGAGTTTCTTACAGTGGTGATGCGACATTTGTACACCTGACGCAGCAGCATGATTGACTTGGTTGCATTTGGTACTCCTAAAATTTCTTTTTCGTACTAGCGTCGAGTAGTGAAAATCACTAGTTACCTGAAATTCAACATACACCTTAATCAAAAAGTTGGCATACTAATTATAGCCATCTTCCTAAAATTTGAAATGACTATTTTGAGGAATTATCTAGAAAAAGGGTTGATACCTTGCTCCAAAAATAGTGGAACCCTACACTGCATGCAAACCAATTTCTGAAAGGAAGGGGATGAATGATTTGATTCTTGAAATCAGAGACGAAGAAAGCCTAAGTCTAATGAAATTTGCTAGAAAAAAACACTGTAAATCCTTTCGGGATGACGGAAGGAACATGGGGTACGATTTTACATCCAAAACTTCAAGAATCTTACCCAAAATGGCAATGAACTGCTGATTAGGGCTGGAGTATCACCCTTGCGAAAAACCAGGGAAAGGATGGTGAGTCTACACCTCAAATCTACAAGGGAAAATCCCAATGACCGACTGCTGGAAGAAGTAGAAGATAATTGAGTCGGCTCCTACGATTACCTGTAAAGAAGCAACAGGATTTCCGCCAGGGGTTGGATTTGGTGGTTTGAAACTGCTGAGGATGCGTCGAATAGCGAAGTTAAGCGGAGAGGAGGCGTCGAATACGACTTCCGGTGAAGGATCGTGCGCCTACACCCGTCGTCGAGGGAGAGGACAAGCGTCGCTGGTCGCTGGAAAGGAAAGGGTGGGAGAACCCTAGTTTTTAGCACACGTATCAAGTAAACAGAGAGGGAAAATTGGAATTAGAATTTTCTTATAATCGGAAATTAAGTATTTTGATAAAAATTTACTCCCCAAAAAAATCTTGTTATGTCTGCACGCTATGCCCTCGCCCAAAAATTAAAATGCGTCGGCACGCAGATTCATAAATTAATTAGTGTTGGAAATAAATCGAGGAGCTTATCGTAAGGGCTACAAATACCTCAATCATAGATGACGCCGATCAAATTCGCACGTGATCGGGCCCTGAAATCAAATTTAATTTTGTAATAAATTACGGATGTTACAAATCTTCTCTTCTAATAAAATTCTTGTTCTTGAAAATTATAAACATACCTGAGTCAAAGAGGGAGGCATAATCTTCATTCTTTTGGAGCTCATCTTCTCTTTCTCAAGCGTACTCTGGTTGGGCACAATTCATCCAAAGGACTTTCACAAAATGGATCTCTCTATTCCTGAGTTTCTGAATCATTGAGTCCACTATTCTGACTAGTTTGATATTTATACTAAGATTTAGTTTGATTGGTGTTTACTTAGTACTGATTATCTGATTAGGATCTCTAACTGCTCTCTTCAGATAGAAGACGTGTAATACATCATGTAAACCACTCATTTTCTCATATAAGGTCAATTTATAAGCAACCTCACCAATACGCTCTAGTATCTCGAATGTTCCAACGAACCTTGAACTCAATTTCTTCATTTTCTTGATTCGAGAGACACCTCTAACTAGTCTGACCTTCAGATAAACATAATCTCCAATGCTGAATTTCACTGCCTTGTGCCTCTGCCCTCTGGTCGTAGTATTTGGCATGGCGATCCTGAGCCATTTTCATACGGTATTGGATGAGCTTGATTCGATATGTGGTCTCATCAATCCAAGATTTCTTGATGGAAATTCTTTCTTCACTCTCAGCCCAACACAACGGTGTCTGACAACGTCTGTCATGCGGTGCCTCAAAAGGATCCATCTCAATGCTTGTTTGGAAACGGTTATTGTAGGAGAACTCAACCAGAGTGACATACTTCTCCCACTTTATCCCAAAATATAGAATACACATATGAAACATATCTTCTAAAATTCTATTTGTGTGCGTCGTCCATCTTTTTGGGGATGAAAAGAGGCACTGAATTGCAGTTTAGTGTCCAACCACTCTTGAACGGATCTCCACTCCTTAGAAATAAACATATCATCTCTATCTGAAACTATAGTCTTTGGAACACCGTGCAGTCAGACAATCTCATCTATATACAACTACGTCAATCTCGGATCCTTATCCGTCTTGGAAAGAAATAGGCAAACTTAGAGAGACGGTCAACTATAACTCAAAAGAAATCATTCCCACTTTGCGATCTGGGAAAGTCATTGACAAAATTCATCGATATATCATCAAAGTTCCACTCTGGAATGGGAAGTGGTTGTAACTTGTCACCTATCTTATGTCACTCTTTAACTAATATGCATGTTTCACAAATTTTAACATTCTCCGCAACAACACTCTTCAATCCTGGCCACCAAACTATCTTCTTAAGTGTGAGGTCTCAGCTCTAACCCCACTGAAATTCTTTTTCTTATTCGTTTGCCAAGTTTTCGATGTAACCGATTTCTAAGTATCTAACATGAGTACTAAAAGAACACATAAAACAACACTCATACTTTGGCTCGTTCCACAGCTAATCTTTTTCTTTCTTCTTCAATTATTCTTGCTTTTCGTTGCGCAGTCGGTTCCAACTCAACATCCTAAACAAAAGAAGAAGACGGGCTTAGTCATAAAAATATGACTAAGTGAAAAACATACCTCTTTAACTGCGCTACAAGTAAACAATAAACGTTAGTATCATTAAGCAGGTATAAATCAATAACTGTAATACTAAAATGTGCACTATCTTCATATATTTTTTCTTCAATAATTTATATTCGAATTTCATTCTAATCTTCTATTCTCTTTTTATTCTTTTTTTTTGTAGTTCACTTTTTCTTTAATTGGGAAATGATCAGGGTATGTTATTTATGCATCTGGGTCTTCAACGACCCCTGGGCCTTCAACGGCTACTGTATGTATGCATCTGGGTCTTCAACAACCCCTGGGCCTTCAACGGCTATGTTATGTATGCATCTTTTTGTAGTTTATCTTTTCTTTCTTACGATTATACTCATATATATTTTAAGAATAAAAGAAATAAGTATATATACTTTGTACATCCCTCAGAATCTTTCAGCTTTGGTCTTGCTCTTGAGCATTCAACATATCTCTATCTTTCAGTGATTCAAATTTCGAACTATATTAAGTAGGTAATAATTCAACTCTGAAAGCTAAACAAAATATTCACATATCATTACAGCGGTAAGAACTCACCCCAAGTTTGTCTTTGCCCTTGTCCCTTGTCGGATTCTCGTCGTGTCTATCGTCGGACGCCATCCTCTGCAGTATCAAATAATCATTTACTGTAGGGTTGCGTCGTAAATACACACGATCAGACTTCGAAGACGGCCACAACTACGACTTTAAGGAGTTGCCTAGGGAAAGACTACACAATCGATCATTCACCCTTTCCTTATAGGGTCAAATCTGAACTAAAATAGCAAGAGGACAGCAGAAAAGTGTTGAAATCCGCAGAAAACAGCAGTATAACCCAGCAGTAAGTAGCCAAAATAATCAGCAAGGTACAAAGGAACCAGCCAAGAAAATAGCCAGCAACACAGGGTTAAATTGACAGGTAAGCAGGTTTGTTTCTCCATCCGTAAGTATCCGTAAGTATCCATAACCTAGGAAGCACCAGTATGGGTACGGGTACCGGGTACGATACGTGTCTGGTACGACGGTACACCAAAATTTAAAAACAAGGATACGGGTACGACATGATACGTTATAACAAATATAATTTATATAAATTACAAGTGCAATAAATAGTTCTCAAAATATCGAAACATCAAACATAAATCATAACTTGAAGTACAAGTCCACAAATCAATGCTAAATAACATGAAATTTTCAAACATTAAGCATTCATAAATATTACAATATTTAACATCTTATATGTTTAACCAAAAGAGATAAAATTAAACTTAAGTCTACACATCAGTCTTTTTTTTTTCTTCTTTATTGTTGGAGATCAACTTCATTGTTGGAGATCAACATCTTCAACCTCCGGTTAGTCTAGAGACAAGTTAGTCGTTCTATTAATAACTTGCGTCGTTTCAACACGTTCAATACATGTACTTGTAACAAAAACATACCAGTACCAGAAACATACTTGGTATACGCATTACTTAATTGGGCGTACCAACATTTCCTGGCATAGAGCCAACTTTTGTTTACTCTAGAAAAAGAGACTCTTATCACAATATGCAAAATGATGTGATAAGTCCAAGTGTGTCCACATAGGTGTATCGGTCGAGTATCGGATACGTACCGGTACCGGATACGTATCCGGTACGGGTACGCTGCCTTCAGGGAAGTATCCGTGCTTCATAGTCCATAACCCACCCAACTCTAACAGAAAAAAAAACAAAAGAGTCTTCATATCATGATTTTGACACCAAGCAACCCAAAATCAGCAAACCCTAACAACATAACAAACCTCCCAATCACAGCTCCTGTACATCATGTAAACCAATACTGAACCCTAATCCCTATCAGTTACTTAACCATAGTTGAAGAGAAGGGGAAGAAGAAAGAGACTTACAAAAATGGTGTAGCTCAAATTATCGGGAGAGCCAAGTCACCTACAGCAACAGCCACCCAAAGAGGAATGTTTCCAGCACCGTCGTTCAAGGAGGAGCGATTATCAAGCAAGAAGAAAGGGAATCGAAAAGCTCTAAGCACAAATCCCTCCGCCAAGAGCTCCAGTCGGCTTGTCAAACCTCTCAAGCGGCGATTTGATAAGGATCGGGCAGCTATAAAGAAGGAGCCGAGCCACTGTACACATGTCAAGCAAATCTCGCCGCATAAAGACATTCCGCCGCCTAACCTCAATAGCCGGGTAAAACAACCGGTTCACCCGGTTTCTCACAAAATTTGTACAGCCACATTATTAAAACAGCCAAGCACCAACCGGTCCAACCAAGCCCACAACAACACTAAGCTTACAACAACACCCACTTCACAAATCAAAGAAAACCGGCCAGCACCAAGATCATCACCAAGCCAACACCATCATCCCATATGCAACAATTAAACCAGAACTTGAACCAATTAGCATGCCAAGGATACCAAATAAATCGTAAACAAAAAAAACGAGACGAACGTCGCAAAAACATCGAAAATCTCAAACTTCAAAATTACACGTGCGACGTCGACTCGACACTGATTTCCAATTCTTTTCATCATCGGGACTTTCTTTATCTTATACTTTGCTTTTATTTTTATTTATTATATATATATATATATATATATATATATATATTTTGGGGCCGTTACAAACTCACCCCTCCTTAAAAAGATTTTCGCCCACGAAAATCGTGTAAAAACAACATTTTGACAGACATTGTTGCCAAGGATACTTACAAAGTGAATTTATACAACGTTAATAGTTACAAAGTTATGTACAAAGCAAGCATTACAAAGTGACTATTTCCATTATTAGCAAAACATCAAAACTATTTCTGTATTCTCACACCATCATAAACCTTAACATCGACGGACGACTTTATTTCTTTCCTTTTCCTTCCCACGGTTTACCCAAGTTAAAAGCTCGTGGTTCGATAAGACGTTCTTCTGGAGCTGCTTCTTCGGGTGCTGGCGCAGAGGCAGATGATTCTGCACCGATTTGGTACAGTTTCTGTTGCGGGATTGTTGGGATTCCTCGGGAACTTCCTTCCTTCATTTGAAGAAATTTTGGGCATTCATTTCGCCTATGGCCCGGTTGATGGCAATGGAAACAAACACCTGCAAGACATTCTCCCCTATGATTTTTCCCACATTTCGAACATTTTGGTATGGTCTGGGACACGTTAGTACTTACTGCAGGAGTTGTTTGAGATAACTTCTTCTCTTTCCACGGCAGTTCATTCACTACTTCCGTTGTTTCCTTACTTGAGCCTTCGCCTAACTTTCTTTTGAACATTTCACGCCTTCTTCGAGACTTCTCTAAATCAATTTCCACCATTCGGGCTCTTTCCACTAATTTGCCGTAATTCTTAATGTCATGAGACACCACGAAAGTTCGAATTTCGTCACGAAGACCATGCTGAAACAATCGGCACCGATCTTCTTCCAGATCAACCATAGCATCTGCATAATAAGCTAATTTGGAAAACTCTGCCTCATACTGAAGTACCGGGTTATTTCCCTGCACCAGTCGAAGAAATTGGTCCTGCAACACCTGTTTCTCTGACCGAGGTACGAACCAGGATGTAAACTCGTGTTCGAATTCTTTCCACATTATTGTCGTAAGACCATGAACTGCATATTTTCGTTTCATAATGACATCCCACCAACGCTTAGCTTTTCCTTCAAATAAAAGCGTAGCCAACCCCACTTTTCTATTTTCCGGGCACGCCATAACTTCAAAAATAGTGTCCATTCTCAGTAGCCAGTCTTCGGTATCGAGTGGGGATAAGTCTCCTGTAAATACTGGTGGTTTTAAATCCAGAAATTGTTTCAAGTCGACATCTACTTGTCGATATAACGGCGGGGCCACTGATATATTTGGAACTACAGGGACTTGCACAGGAGGTGGCAACGAGTCATTTACAAAAGGAGCATGTACTGCGGGCGGAATATGCACACGCGGAACATTCACCGGAGGAACAACTGGGCTTGTTATATTCAATGTAGGTAACACCATCTTTAAAGCTTCCGCGATGGCTAGGGCTAAGTCAGTCACTGGTGGATGCGGCTGATTTGGTTGATTCCCATTATCACTTTCGACGGAATCTTGATGTACCTCTTGATCATCATGACCATCTCGAGCTCGTTGACTCGAGTAGACATGAACAGGAGCCTTCAGACACAAAAAAAAATATTAATAACCGCACCCAACATCTTATGTGTCTTGTACTCATACACATCGAAATACCGGGCAAACCTCCCGCTGATACCAAATTGTGAGGTCTCAGCTCTAACCCTATTGAAATTCTTTTTCTTATTCGTTTGCCAAGTTTTCGATGTAACCGATTTCTAAGTATCTAACATGAGTACTAAAAGAACACATAAAACAACACTCATACCTTGGCTCGTTCCACAGCTAATCTTTTTCTTTCTTCTTCAATGATTCTTGCTTTTCGTTGCGCAGTCGATTCCAACTCAACATCCTAAACAAAAGAAGAAGACGGGCTTAGTCATAAAAATATGACTAAGTAAAAAACATACCTCTTTAACCGCGCTACAAGTAAACAATAAACGTTAGTATCATTAAGCAGGTATAAATCAATAACTGTAATACTAAAATGTGCACTATCTTCATATATTCTTTCTTCAATAATTTATATTCGAATTTCATTCTAATCTTCTATTCTCTTTTTATTCTTTTTTTTTTGTAATTCACTTTTTCTTTAATTTGGGAAATGATCAGGGTATGTTATTTATGCATCTGGGTCTTCAACGACCCCTGGGCCTTCAACGGCTACTGTATGTATGCATCTGGGTCTTCAACAACCCCTGGGCCTTCAACGGCTATGTTATGTATGCATCTTTTTGTAGTTTATCTTTTCTTTCTTTCGATTATACTCATATATATTTTAAGAATAAAAGAAATAAGTATATATACTTTGTACATCCCTCAGAATCTTTCAGCTTTGGTCTTGCTCTTGAGCATTCAACATATCTCTATCTTTCAGTGATTCAAATTTCGAACTATATTAAGTAGGTAATAATTCAACTCTGAAAGCTAAACAAAATATTCACATATCATTACAGCGGTAAGAACTCACCCCAAGTTTGTCTTTGCCCTTGTCCCTTGTCGGATTCTCGTCGCGTCTATCGCCGGACGCCATCCTCTGCAGTATCAAATAATCATTTACTGTAGGGTTGCGTCGTAAATACACACGATCAGACTTCGAAGACGGCCACAACTACGACTTTAAGGAGTTGCCTAGGGAAAGACTACACAATCGATCATTCACCCTTTCCTTATAGGGTCAAATCTGAACTAAAATAGCAAGAGGACAGCAGAAAAGTGTTGAAATCCGCAGAAAACAGCAGTATAACCCAGCAGTAAGTAGCCAAAATAATCAGCAAGGTACAAAGGAACCAGCCAAGAAAATAACCAGCAACACAGGGAGAAATTGACAGGTAAGCAGGTTTGTTTCTCCATCCGTAAGTATCTGTAAGTATCCATAACCCACCCAACTCTAACAGAAAAAAAAACAAAAGAGTCTTCATATCATGATTTTGACACCAAGCAACCCAAAATCAGCAAACCCTAACAACATAACAAACCTCTCAATCACAGCTCCTGTACATCTTGTAAACCAATACTGAACCCTAATCCCTATCAGTTACTTAACCATAGTTGAAGAGAAGGGGAAGAAGAAAGAGACTTACAAAAATGGTGTAGCTCAAATTATCGGGAGAGCCAAGTCACCTACAACAACAGCCACCCAAAGAGGAATGTTTCCAGCACCGTCGTTCAAGGAGGAGCGACTATCAAGCAAGAAGAAAGGGAATCGAAAAGCTCTAAGCACAAATCCCTCCGCCAAGAGCTCCAGTCGGCTTGTCAAACCTCTCAAGCGGCGATTTGATAAGGATCGGGCAGCTATAAAGAAGGAGCCGAGCCACTGTACACATGTGAAGCAAACCTCGCCGCATAAAGACATTCCGCCGCTTAACCTCAATAGCCGGGTAAAACAACCGGTTCACCCGGTTTCTCACAAAATTTGTACAGCCACATTATTAAAACAGCCAAGCACCAACCGGTCCAACCAAGCCCACAACAACACTAAGCTTACAACAACACCCAGTTCACAAATCAAAGAAAACCGGTCAGCACCAAGATCATCATCAAGCCAACACCATCATCCCATATGCAACAATTAAACCAGAACTTGAACCAATTAGCATACCAAGGATACCAAATAAATCGTAAACAAAAAAAACGAGACGAACGTCACAAAAACATCGAAAATCTCGAACTTCAAAATTACACGTGCGACATCGACTCGACACTTATTTTCAATTCTTTTTATCATCGGGACTTTCTTTATCTTATACTTTGCTTTTATTTTTATTTTATATATATATATATATATATATGTATATATTTGGGGGGCCGTTACATTAAGATCAGCATACATCTTCGTGTTAACCAGTATGTGCTCACGGAGGTGGCTTATATCTGGAAGGCACACCCTTTTATCGTGCAACAGCAAATCCTCCTGAATATTAAACTCTTTCTGACCTGCCTGTGTCAAATTCCAATTCTCTGTCATCTCGGATCTAAGGGTAGAGTTGTTCTGATTCTATCTTTGATGTCACAAGTGATTTTCATATATCCAACTCAAATTTGTTTAACTAAAGCTTAAGCGCGGGACAACACTGATCTCTAATCTCTCCAAATCTCGCACCAAATCATCCTGCTGAGTAAGGAGCAAGTAACTCGAACCTCTTCGGCTAAGCGCATCAGCTATCATGTTTGTTTTTCCCGGGTGGTACTGGATATCCACATCATAGTTTGATAGAAACTCTAACCATTTGCGTTGCCTCATATTGAGCTTTTGTTGGTCAAAGATATAATTGAGACTTTTGTGATCCGTGAAAATCTCACAACGAACAATATAAAGATAATGCATCCAAATCTTCAAAGCATGGATGACGGCAGCTAGCTCCAAGTTATGCACGGGATAGTTCTTCTCATGAACCTTTAACTATCTAGAGGTGAAGGCTATGACTTTTCCATGCTGCATAAGCATGAATCTCAATCCTTGACCCGAGGCGTCGCTATAAATCTGAAATTCATTTGTCCCTTATAGTAAACTCATAATCAGAGCGGTCATCAGTCTAGTTTTCAACTCTTCAATTGCCAGCTCACAGTCAACTATCCAACTAAAGGTTTTACCCTTCTTGGTGAGCGAAGTCAACGATAATGCTACCTTCGAGAAGTCCTTAATGTGCCTCATGTAATACCCTGCTAAACCTAGAAAACTGCGGACCTCCGTAACTATCTTCGGTCTCGGTCAATCTTTTATTACTTCTATTTTCTTTGGGTCGGCGACGAGACCTCTCTGACTGATAACGCGTCCTAAAAATGTAACCTCTGAAATCCAAAACTTGCACTTAGAAAATTTGGCATATAACTTATTCTTCCTGAGCGTACCCAAAACGGTCCTAAGGTGAGTGGCGTTATCTTCTACACTTTTAGAATACACTAGAATGTCATCTATGAAGACGATAACAAAATGATCCAAGATTCCCGAAAAATCCTATCCATCAAATCCATAAAAGCGGGCGGGGCATTTGTCAGACGGAACGGCATGGCCACGAACTCATAGTGTATGTATCTAGTACTTAATGATGTCTTCTGAATGTCCACATCCCGAATCTTCAACTGATGGTAGTCTGACCTCAGACCTAGCTTGGAGAACATGTAAGATCCCTCAAGCTGGTCAAACAAGTCATCAATCCTAGGAATAGGATACTTATTTTTAACTGTCAACTTGTTCAGCTCGCGGTAGTCTATGTACCACCTCAGACTGTCATCATTCTTCTTGACAAACAAAACTGGCGCACTCCATGTCGAAGTGCTGGGACGAAAAAAACCCAAATCGAGCAACTCATGTAATTGAACTTGCAACTCTGCCAGTTCTCTGAGATCTATGCGATAAGAAGACTTGGCCACTGGTGTAGCTCCTGATAGAAGTTCGATTTGGAAGTCAATATTTCTAGTATGAGGGGCACCAGGTAATTCATCTGGGAAGACATCAGGAAATTCCTGTACCATGGGTATTCTAGCAGATCAGCCTTGGCTTCAACATTCATTAGCACTAAGAAGGTTTCATAACCTTTGCTAATGCATCTGACAGTCTTGACGGAGAAGTTAATTAATTTAGTGACTCCTTTTATGCCCTGGAAGGTAACAACGACCTGGTTGGGTCTTTCGAACTATATCAGCTTATCCCCGCAGTTTATCTTGGTGTTTACAACCGATAACCAGTTCATACCTATAATCAAATTGAAACCTGCAATCAAGGTTGCAGATGTCGGATATCGGACTCATGTCGGTTTGGGTTTTTTATGTCGGATGTCGGATTGCGGGGGATATATCGGGGACATTTCATAATGTCGGATTATAATATTATAATTATATATATATATTTATATTCCATAATTTTTTTATTTATTAATTAAATTGTAATTATTTTATCTAATCAAGTGTAAACTAAAATTCATATAAGAAAGTTAAACTACTAACAATCATCTAATCAATTTATAATAAAAAAAACAATATTGCATACTTTCTATCATGTAATACAACATCACAAAATCATATTAAACTAAAAATATAATTGTACCTTATTCCCAAAATGTGAGTGCACTGCTCCACAAAATCTGATACTCTAATATAAATTTATATATTATTTTCCTGCAATCAATGAACATATGAGTAAGACTAAACGATATTAAAGATTAAAACATGACAAAAAAAATTAACTTAATAAAACTCACCTAAGTAATATCAAGTTTCTTGATCTGTTTGATAATCCTCGGAAGTGTAAATCATCAATGCATAATCAATGTCCTCCTCAGAACTCTCATCCTCATCCCTCTCCGACATAGGCCGTTTTCCTTTTGATTTTGTCATATATACCTGCTTTAAATCCGGCCTTGCACTTCTTTTAGAAGCAGAACCCACATCAACATCTACAATGTCCCCAATCTGAGACCAAGTCAACCCTTCTCCAGGAAACACTTTGTTATCATCATCATCATCTACAACATCATCGGCAGGACCCATTAACCACTCAGCAACCTTTCCTTCATCAATACTCTTTGCAGACAATTGGTCTCGAGATGGATCAGAATATTTAGACTTTAGCTTTGAATTGAATTTCACAAATACAAGATCATTCAATCTTTGGCTTTCTAGTTTATTCCTTTTCTTGGAATGAATCTAAATATAATAAACATAAACATTAAAAATTGTTATCATTTTAAGATATTTTTTAAATATCATCTTAAAACTGTTTGCAACCTTTCAGTCTTAAATTTTTCGGTTGCCTGTGCAGTGTGTAAATATCCCTCCACCTTTTATTTAACATCAGCTGGTACCGTCGGGCAAGCCTTAACGTTGCCCCTTTTCCCCCCAAGTGATGCTTCAAGCGAGTAATTCCACCATTCACAATTTGTTTGCAATATATGCATCGTATTCTATTTGTATCATTAGGAGTCACCTTCTCCCCAAATGCCCAACAAGGATCTCGACCTACTACGGAGGAAGTACTGGAACTTTGCTAGAACCTTCTGATGAATTGATTCTACACAAAAAGAATTATAAAAAATTTAAAAAAATGCAACATCAGTGATATTTCATATCTAGATGCCCACAATATTGATGTCATCATTAATCAATGTTCATTGATCAGTCTAAAAACATTGCTGAATAATTTTTTTTCACATCATATGTTGCCACAATGTCGCAAATATAGAATCATAGAGGATAAGGGAAGAGACAAATATAGAGAAATAGAAAGAAAGAGAGAATTATGAATAGATACAACCACATTGCCAAAATGTCACAATGTCAGTCGACTGGCATAAGGATTGGCCACAACCAAAATGCCATAATGCCAATCGACTGCCATAAGGATTTTTTCATAGCCACAATACCACAATACCACAATGTCACAATGCCAGTCAACTCTCATAAGAATTTACCACTGTCACAATGCCAACCAACTCTTATAAGAATTTACCACACAACAATTCCGTAATTCCAGTTGTCATAAGACAAATGCATATCATAATCTAACTGCGTGTGCATATCATAATCTAACAATTCCATAATTCCAAGTATAAAATTTGTATACCACACAACAATTGAACATTTGTATACCCTATATGCACTTGCTTGTGCTCTGATGCAGCAGATTAAAGAAAAAGCAGATGCAGCACTGCAGCAGGTAGAGGGAAAACGGCTGAGAAGAAAAACCAAAAGCACCAAATAGCCAGTCGAGAAGGAAGAAGAAGGATGAAGAGAAAACTAAGCCCTAATTATAACTTAAAAAATAGAAGAAGAAGGATGAAGAGTAAACTAAACACTAATTATAACTTAACAAATAAAGATAAAGCTCACAGTGCTGAGGGGACGAGCCATAAAAGAGGAGAGGAGAGGAAAACTGACGAGAACCAGTGCCTTATATGCACTTGCGTGTGCTCTGATGCAGCAGATTAAAGAAAAAGCAGATGCAGCACTACAGCATAGAGAAGGAAAACGACCGAGAAGGAAAACCAAAAGCACCAAATAGCCAGTCGAGAAGGAAGAAGAAGGATGAAGAGAAAACTAAGCCCTAATTATAACTTAAAAATAAAGATAAAACTCACAGTGCTGAGGGGACGAGCCACAGAAGAGGAGAGGAGAGGAAAACTGTCGAGAACCAGTGTCGATAAAAAGACGGCCGACGAAAGACAGCCGACGAAAGCTGTCGAGAACCAGTGTCGAGAATCACCGGCGAATCAAAGAACCAGAGAGTCGTTAGCCGAAGGAGTCAGAAATCGCGAGAGAGAAAGAAGTCACGAGAATAAGAAATCACGAGAGAGGGAGACTAGGGCAAGCCGAGGCAGAAGGTGATGAGTCAGGGGAGGAGGAGAAGAAATATAAGCGATTATTAATAAGTTTATAACTTAATAAGTTTATAAGTAATAACTAATAAGTATATAATTAATTAATATTTATAAGTTATAATTAAATAATTATATAATTATTAACCTAAAAGATTTTAAAATGCCACAAACAATATAGCGCCGCCATAACCCGCAATAGCAGGCCGACATGTTCGAAATGTCGGCCGCCATTCTGGAAAACACAAAAAAATTCCATTTGCAGCGGTAGCGTTGCGATTTCACCCAAAAAATGACATGTCGGACATGTCGGCCGCAATCTACAAGCTTGCCTGCAATAGGGAGGAACAAAGCTTCTATAATGATTTCCGACTATCCAAATTGCATTGGTACCCTACACTTATGCCTGATTTTCAAGAAGGATCCATAAGGCATCATAACCTCTAACAATACTGACTCTGGAAGAATTTCTAAATCCAGCCTATATTGGTTATGTTGGATGGTAGTGTGCGGATAGCATTTATCCTTGTATTATGTATTACTATTTATATCCCCCCCCCTATGAGGATGAGTGTTGTGTGATTATTATTTTCTCCTTTATTTGGTATAAGAGGGAGGTCCGCTAACCCTAGCCCGATCTCTCGTCCCGCACGCCGTCCGCGCGGCTCGCCGCCGCCTGCACCTCACGCCGGCCCCGATGCGAGCCGTGATCAACCCCGCGTCCTCGCCGTCCGCGCCGCTTCTCCCTCCCGCGTCTCCCGCCCGCACGACGCGTCTCCCGCGTCTCCCGCTGCGCCGCACGCTGCGACCATCCGTCCCGCGTCTCCCGCTCGCACGCCGCCTGCACCGCTGTCGTCCCTCCTTCCGTCGCTTGCTCTGTGATCTTTGGTCTTTCTATCCCTTTTGGATGAGATTTTCTTCTTCTGTTTAGGGGGCTTCCTCTTCCCCCATGAATTCCAGTTTTTCTCCTTGTCTTTAGGGGGCTTCCTCTTCCCCCATGGATTCTTCCTCTCTTACTTCGACTGATGGCTTTGTTCGTCGCATTACTACCTCTCTTCTCAATGAACGGAATTTTATCGCTTGGTCCAACTCCGTGCGAGTTCATCTTGCCGGACATGACAAGCTCGATTAGCTTGAACCTAATGGTGTTCCAAAACCTACCGACGACAAGGCTATCCGTCAATGGCGCAGTGGCGCACAGAAAATTTCAAGATTCTCGGGTGGCTTCAATGCTCCATGGAGCCCCGGATTTACGAGCAGTTTATGCGGTTTGATTATGTGCCGTCTCTTTGGGCTGCCTTGACGCGTACCTATGGCCACACCCGCGTTGATACGCGGATTTATTCTGTGTTTCAGGAGATTTCTACAACTCGTCAGGGGGACTGTTCCGTGCACGAGTACTTTACCTTTCTCTCTGGGCGATTCCAGGAACTCTCAGACCTCGAGCCGCTTAGTGCTTTTCCCCATCCTGAGGATTTGCTTGTTGCCAAGCGTCGCCAGGAGAAGCAGGAGACCTACCAGTTCCTGATGGGCTTGCGGCCCGAATTTGAGCAGATTAGGGTTCAGATTGTCAGCATGAACCCTCTTCCTGATATTTTGGATGCTTACTCCATGGTTGAGGAGCATAAGCGTCGTGCCCGCTTGACTGCTGTCTCTTCCGTTCCTGCTACTGTTCCTCTTCCGGATCATTCAGCCCTGGCGTCTGGTCGTTCTTCTTCTGTGTGAGGGGGGCGGACTTCTACCCACCGTGGCCGTGTGGGTGGCCGTAGGAGCCCGTTTGCTGCTGTTCAGTGTCAGCACTGCCTGCGGACTGGTCACGAGAGGGTCAGGTGCTGGTTACTCTTTCCTCACCTGCGCCAGCAGTCTTCCGCTACTCGTACCGTCGCCGCTACTTCTTCCGACTTTGGAGGCCAGCCTGATTACAGTACCTCTTCTGGGGCTTCTTCCGCTGACTGGAGTCAGCTTATGGCTCAGGTGCAGCAGCTTCAGTCTCAGCTTCAGCAGTAGTCCTCGTTTCAGCCTCCTTCTGCTCAGTCGTTTCCTGCCTCCTCGTCGTTCTCGTCGACCTTGGCATCTGCGTCAGGTACCTCGACGGCCCTTCATGTCACTCATGAGGGTCATTCCTCCCCTTGGGTGATTGACTCTGGAGCCACTGATCGTATGACTGGTGAGCCACACTTTTTCTCCTCTCTTGTGTCTCCGAGTGTCCATCGGCAGGTTCGCCTTGCTGATGGCTCCGTGACACCCATTCTTCACCAGGGCACCGTTCCTCTCTCACCCTCCTTCACCTTGGGATCAGTTCTTCATGTTCTCAAGCTTGCTTTAAATCTTCTTTCTGTTAGTCAACTGACTCGTACATTACACTGCTCGGTGACATTTTTCCCTTCTGGCTGTGTTTTTCAGAACTTGACCACGAAGAGGACTTTTGGCTACGGTCGTGAGCGCGACGGGCTTTACCAGCTGGATCTCCCACCTCAGACACCATCACCCTGTCTTCCACCACCATCCATTGCTGCTGCTACTACATCTTCTCTTTGGCATGCCAGATTGGGACATGCAAACCCTAAGATTGTCTCATCCCTGTTTCCGAGTGTCTCATTTGAGCACCCGTTTCAGTGTGATGTGTGTCAGCTTAGCAAACACACATGCACTTCTTATCCTGTATCTATTTCTCGTAGTTCTGCACCTTTTGAGATTGTTCATTCAGATGTTTGGGGACCTGCCCCGGTTGTATCTTATGATGGTTTTCGCTACTTTGTCTCTTTTATAGATGATTTTACTCGTTGCTGTTGGGTTTACCTTATGCGTGCAAAATCTGATGTTTTTGATTTTTATACCCAGTTTTCTCATATGGTTGTTACTCAGTTTTCCTCACGTATCCGGATTCTTTGCTCCGATAATGGGGGGGAGTACACTTCTTCCTCTTTTTCTGCTTTCCTTGCTAGCCAAGGAACCCTTCATCAATTCTCGTGTCCCTACACCCCCGAACAAAATGGACTGGCAGAACGCAAAAATCTCCATCTCCTGAATGTGACCCGATGCCTTCTCCTTGGGTCCCATGTCCCCAAGTTATTTTGGAGCGCTGCTCTTCTTACGGGGACCTTTTTGGTCAACCGTCTGCCTTGCCAACCTTTAGCGGGTCGGGTTCCTCTGAGCCTCTTATATCCCAGCCGCCCTTTGTTTCCTATTCCCCTTTGGGTGTTCAGATGTGTGTGCTTTGTCCAAGACCGTAGTCCCACTCGGACTAAACTTGATAACAAAGCTATCCGATGCTTATTTTTGGGATATTCCTCCTCATCCAAGGGATATCGTTGTTTTGACCCCACTTCTCGCAGGACTTTTCACTCTATGGATGTGACGTTCTTTGAGGATACCCCCTTCTACAGTATCCCTCCACCACCACAGCCTGCTCCAGTTCCCATTCCTCCTTCCACTCAACCACAGCCGGCCCCTGTTCCCCTTGCTCCATTACACGACTCGATTCCGGCTCAGACATATACCCGGGGTCCACGTGGGCCCTCACATGTTCACCCTATCCTTCGTACTCCGCTGGTAGAGCCCAGCTCACAGGACCTGATGTCATATCCTCTTGCCTATTGCACTTCGCAAGGGTAAGCGTTCTTGTGTTACTGACCATCCTGTTGCTAGCTTTGTGTCCTACCAGCGTCTCTCCACAGGTTACCGGGCTTTCCTGACTGCCATCGATCAGATCAGGATTCCGAGTTCGACGACCGAGGCATTCCAGCATCCTGAGTAGGTGGCGGCTATGGAGGCTGAGATGTCGGCTTTACAGATGGCTGGTACCTGGCATTTGGTCCCCCTTCCCACCGGCAAGAAGACTGTTGGGTGTCGGTGGGTCTACACCATCAAGTATAATGCTGATGGATCTCTTGCACGCTACAAGGCTCGCCTTGTCGCGAAGGGCTTCACCCAGACTCCAGCGGATTACGGGGTGACCTTTGCCCCTATGGCCAAGCTTTCTACTGTCCGCCTTTTTGTTTCCCTCGCTGCCTGCCTTGGATGGCCTCTTCACCAGCTGGACGTGCCGAATGCCTTTCTTAATGGCTCTCTTAATGAGGAGATTTATATGGATCCGCCGCCCGGTTACGAGCTTCAGGGGGAGTATTTGGGACGTGTCTGTCTTCTGCTGATGGCTCTGTATGGGCTGAAGCAGTCCCCTCGTGCGTGGTTTGAGCGGTTTGGGACTGTTGTGCTTCAGAATGGGTTCACCAGATGTCACGCAGATCACACATGCTTTGTTCGGACTGCTGCGGATGGTCGCATGGTTATTATTCTTGTCTATGTGGATGATATCATCCTTACTGGTGATGACAGCTCGGGTATTCTTCAGATTAAGGAGGTGCTTCGGACGGCATTTGAGGTAAAAGATCTTGGACCTCTGAAGTACTTTCTCGGAATTGAGGTGGTCAGATCCAAGCAGGGGATCTCCGTGTCTCAGCGCAAGTATACACTCGACCTTTTGAGTGATACTGGCCTTCTTGGGTGCTCTCCAGTATCTACACCCATGGACCCGAACCACCGCTTACACGCTGAATCCGACGACCCTCTCCCTGATCCGGGCAGATACCAGCGTCTTGTTGGCAGGCTTATCTACTTGACCAACACTCGCCCAGATATTAGCTTTGTTGTGAGTGTGGTCAGCCAGTTCATGCATGCCCCCCCCCCCCCCCCCGTACTTCTCACCTTGATGCAGTTTTTCGGATACTTCACTACTTGAAGGGATCGCCTGGCCTCGGGCTCTTCTACCGTTCGTCTCCATCTCCCGGACTTATCTGTTACACAGATTCTGACTATGCTGGTTCCATCACTGATCGGCGCTCTACTTCAGGGATGTGTACTTTCTATGGTGGCAATCTCATTTCCTGGAAGAGCAAGAAGCAGAGTGTCGTCTCCCGCTCCTCTGCTGAAGCTGAGTACCGAGCTATGGTCCATGGAGCCACGAAGCTCCTTTGGCTTCGTACTCTCTTAACCGAGCTGGGCTTTCCTCCTTCCGGTTCCTCGACGCTGGTGTGTGACAACCAGTCTGCTCTCATGCTAGCCTCCGACTCTGTTATGCACGAGAGGACTAAGCATATCGAGGTTGATATTCATTTTCTCCGGGAGGACATTCGTTCAGGGACTCTTGCTACGACCTATGTTCCCTCCGCCGAGCAGATTGCAGATGCCTTCACCAAGGCGGTTGGACCTTCCAGACTTCTCTTTACTTATGGCAAGTTGGGCTTTCTTGATCTCTTCGCGCCAGCTTGAGGGGGAGTATTGGTTATGTTGGATGGTGGTGTGCGGATAGCATTTATCCTTGTATTATGTATTACTATTTATATCCCCCCCTATGAGGATCAGTGTTGTGATTATTATTTTCTCCTTTATTGCCTACGCCCTCGAGATTCTGCTATGAACGAGTGTGAAGCTCCTGTGGCAAAGAGAATCTTGGAAGGTACGCTATGAATCATAAGTATGCATATATGAATTTTGAACAATGCAATTAGTAGTGTCACTAAGGAGGATTAAATTAAGTTATCTATATGACAAGCACATATCTGTCGCAACATCTTCCTGCTCCTTGGCATTCTGCTGGCCAAGCTCATAAGCTTTGGGTTGCACCGGACCTCGTCCCAAATTTGGCTTTACGCCAGAGCCCATTGGTGCTTTTCCCTTGTCAACTTTACTAGGGCCACTAATCTCAAACTTCGACTACAAGAATGAGTTACGTTTATCAGACTAAGGTGAAGAAGGTATAAATATATTTTAAAATTTTCAAACACTTAAGCTTAAATTACCTAATTCATGGTAGCTCCCTGGCACTAGCGGACTATGTGTCGCGGTTGATGACACATATCATACCCATGCAGTATCCAAACACTCACTCAGATTGTGGCGGTAACACCTAGTACATAGGGGTAATCCTTAATCTTGGTCCTGGTTTGTTCACCTCTCTTACCATCAAACATCTGTTTCTTATTCCAGTTCTTGCCTTGGTTATTCTTGTTCTGCTACTGCTAAGGTGCATCCTGAGGCCGCTTCAATCAGAAGTTGTTGTAACATCCGAAAATCTGACGCGAAATTTACGTTAATGTAGGGTCAAGTCGCGACGGAGTTTGACCGAGACACCACGTCATCGAGGTATGTTGTTCTATGAATACAAAATGCACGACAAGAACCGTTTAAGATTTTTTAAAGCATTAGTAGAGTGATTTTGGGGTGCCAATAGTAATTCCCCTTTCTTTTTCCTTTTTGCGGTTCATAAGAAAACCGCAAGGCACGATAAAAAACCGCAGCCCGTTTTATTATAAGCCCGCACACCTCTTTCTATCGGGAGAAAAACCGCACGAACCCTCCCGTCCTGTTCCGTCTCCCGCATAAGGCGAGCCCGACGCTCCCGTTTCCCGCAGCCGACGACTTCCGAATGCCCTAACCGGCGGCCGATCCTCCTCCGGAAGCCAAATCCGACCACTCCTCCCTCCTCTGAAGGTGCCGGTGAGTGTTCCTCTTCATTCCTAGGCCGTGGGAGGGGTTGGATCAAACCCTAATCGGAAAAGTTAAGTTCCGTTTTGGTTCCGGTGAGTCGTATCCTCCTTAATCTTGTTTTCCCCTTGAAGATCCCTCGTTTTAGAGGATTAGACTAAACAATATTTTGTTCCTTTTGTCCTATTTTAGGTTTTGGAGTTTTAATTCCACCGCGGAGTTAGTGTAGGGCATTTCGTGAGCCTAAATTACTCTCCGTTAAGGTAATATCCGAAGTTTAGTTTCTAATTTTGTAGCCCTAGTTGTTTTGGAATTTTTTTCCATTGGAAACCCTTAAGGGAAAATGATGAAATTAGGGTTGCCCTGTCTTACAGGACTTCGGTGGGGTCGGGGCAGCACTTTGAAGGTCCCCAGCAGTGGATTTACCTTCGAAATAGAAGATGTCGCCGCGCCGAGTCTACGAGCGCCGCACCACCGCGGTAAGGAAATTTAATACCTGTTAGTTAGACATAACAAATGTTATATTTTGTATACGCATATATAGGTTTCGTACAAGCAACATAACCATGCATAGAAAAGTGTGGCGGTAGGAAAATGGTCGCGGAAAACGTGTAGGATGACGCCCTTTTCCATGACCCAGTTAGTCAAGTTATGAATAATTATCGTAAGTACGAAACTTTACCCGCGTACGTAAGCTTGGAATTTGTCCAACCAAGGGCGTGAATGTCCCTTCAAGTCGACCACAAGAAAGTCAAGGGTCGCTTAGTAGTACACCAGAAAAGATATCCTTTGCAGAGTAGCGTCAGACCACAAAGGTCAGCCAGCACACAGAGTTTCCTCCGTGCTAGGTAGAGGCGCACTACCTTTCTCATAAGGCACATGGAACCTTATGAGTAGTACAGACTTGGGAAGTGTCTTCCCTTGAGCCAGCTAGTGGATTCGAGACCGTGTCCGCGTGACACTAGAACAATTGGGTTCGTAAGATGGTCTCGAGTCGTCAGTTTCAGTTGCGCGTTAGGAGCTACTCTGCCTAGAGCCTTCCTAGTAGATGAGCAGGTTAGAAGCCGCCTAGAACTCAAGTATAGACTTGTCATGAGACAGTACGCTAGTTAGTGAACGCCAGGACTTGACTAAGTAAAATAACAGTCACGTGCTTAGTACGAGTAGATGTGTGACCGGAGAATAGTGCGAAGGCATGCATAGCACATAGCATAAAAGTTTTAAATGCATAAAATTATTTTCAAAGACATACATGCATTCATATGTAAAACTGGCTTTTAGTGTCACTAGGAGGGGTTATTTTTCTTTACTCTGACCCTTCGTGGGCACTGTTTTTCAGGTGACCCAGGTGGGAAGCTACGTCTAGGATGAGCTTTATAGTGGCGTCAGTTTGTACTATTTATCTTTTTCAGTTTACTCTATTTCAGCATGTACCTGTAGATGAGAACATTGTATCAGATTAATGTTTTATCTAATTTATTTCAGACTATTTATGGTTAATCAGATTTTCAGTTAATTCAGTTTTACTTCCTGTTTAGTGGCTCTGTGAATCCAGATATCAGGTATGTGGTTACCCTTAGTTTACTTTATTCAAACTTCCGCTGTAAGTCTTAAATTGCTTAGTATAGATTTTATTACCTGCTGCTACTAGTTTTAATACTGTTTCCTAGTTTTCTTTATATCGCTGACCCGGCCGGACGGCTGATTTCTGAAATACTGGGAAGGGGTGTTACAAATTGGTATCAGAGCCAGGTTTAGGATCCCTGGACCCTAGAAAGAATTCACAGAGCCATAGGAGCGTATAAGAGTAAACTATTGTCAGTAAAGTACTTTAAGTTGCGATTAAGCCTTAGTGTTCGCTAAAGTACAAAATAAGTTGCTAGATCAGATTTCTTAGATGCTTGATAAATAATCAGATTTCCTTTATATATTCTATCAGGCACCACGAGTTAGTGAACCAGGTGAATCTTCACGCCAGAACCCGGTTCCTAGTGCAACCATGGGAGACGCTGCCATGCCACAGGTACCGCCAGTTCCAGCAGCTCCAGAGGGCACTGACATAGCGTCTCAGATTGCCAAGGCGGTTACTGTTGCCTTGATGGAGTTTCAGAGAGGACTGGCTGCAGGGTTTCCAGCTCCAGTACAAGTACCAGTCCCTGCACCAGCTCCTGCAGCAGCACCTGTGGAGATGACCCTGGAGCGCTATTTGAGAAATTTCAGAGAACTTCAGCCTTCGAACTACAGTGGGGATGAGACCCCGATGGATACAGATGATTGGATAGCTAACACCAGAGACCTGCTGAATGTTTTAGAGTGCCCGGAGAATAAGAAAGTTCCTCTGGCAGCTTTCCTCCTCCGAGGAGAGGCAAAAGTCTGGTGGGACAAATACCGGACAGATGATCCTGCAGGTAAAGTGTTATGATCAATTCCTTTATTTTAGGAAGTAATGTGTTAATTTTAGTATGGTATGATCGTATTTTTTGTTTGGCCAGGCCGTACCCCAGACATGTTCACTTGGGGCGAGTTCTCTAGAGCTCTTGCTAGTTGGTTCGTGCCTCTTTCCGCACGACGAGGTCTCCAAGAGAAGTATCTGAGGCTTTTCCAGGGGGACAGGACAGTTACTGAGTACGAGCGAGAGCTGACTCATCTTGCTAGATATGCGGGCGTGATGCAGGGAGATCAGACTGAGAAGTGCAGTCGTTTCGTGGATGGCTTGCGTGACTCGTTGAGGCAGCCGCTGATGACTATGGTCAACGCTGATTACAGGAGCTTAGTGGATACAGCTCGCAGACTGGAGGCTGACCAGCAGAAGGTTCAGAAGCGAAGTAGTTTCCGTGCGAAGCGATCTCAGGATTCGCATCAGCCGCAGCAGAACAAGAATGATCAAGGAAAGAACTGGAACAAGAAGCCGAAGCCTGATGCTAAGAAGAATGGTCAATCTGGTGACCGAAGCAAGGACTATCCCACGTGTCCCAAGTGTCAGCGTCGCCATTCAGGAGAGTGTTTGGCCAGTGCAGGCGTATGCTACAAGTGCCGTCAACCTGGACACATAGCTCGCTTCTGTCAGGAAGCTGGGACAAATCAGGTAATCAAGGTCCTTATGTATTGATTACATTTATGTAATTTCGATAGATTTGTAATGAAATTTATTTCCTGCAGTCGAAGTTCGAGGTTGGTTGCTCTAGCAGGGTGGATAAGGGCAAAGCATTGATGATTACTGATGGGAGGCCACAACAGGGTCGAGACTTAGTGCAGCCCAGAGCTTATGGGTTGGGTCAGCAGGAGGCGAAGGATCAGGAGGATGTTGTGACAGGTAAGTGTTGTTTGCTTGCGAGTTGGTTTTAAAATCCTCCGTAGTGACACGTTAAAATTTTCATCCTTCATAAATCATTCATGTAGGCATCCTTATGATTCGTAACTTACCCTCTAAGATTCTGTTTGATACGGGTGCCTCGCACTCGTTTATCGCGGAATCTTTAGTGCGTAAGTTGGATTTAGAAGTCTTCCCCGAGTCAGTACCGCTGGAAGTCATGATGCCGAATGGATCCCTTCTGCAGACCAGAGACAAGTGCAGGGTACCAGTGCAGTTTAGTGGTGTTGAGATTATCGTGGAAGCTTTGCTGCTACCCATAGCAGGGTTTGACTTGATTTTTGGAATGGACTGGCTTTCAGCAGTCAACGCCAGGATTGACTGTAGGTCGAAGCAGATTCAGTTCGATGGCCCCAACCAGACCTCTTTTTCTTTTCAGGGATTGAAGGGAGTAGTGAAGATGATCATATCTGCAGTCCAAGCGAGAAGGTGCATCAGTAAAGGTTGTGAAACCTTCGTAGTACTGATGAGCGCGGAGCCTAAGACTGTTTTGGCAGAGGTACCAGTGGTGCAAGAGTTTCCAGATGTTTTCCCGGAAGAGCTCCCTGGTGCCCCTCCAGATAGAGAGATTGAGTTCCCGATAGACTTGCAGCCTGGGGCTACGCCGGTAGCCAAATCTCCCTATCGGATGGCTCCAAGGGAACTAGCAGAATTGAAGAGCCAGTTGCAGGAGCTGCTTGATTTGGGTTTTATACGCCCTAGTACTTCGCCTTGGAGTGCTCCAGTGCTTTTTGTGAAGAAGAAGGATGGTAGTCTGAGATTGTGCATAGACTACCGCGAATTGAATAAGCTGACCGTTAAGAACAAGTACCCGATTCCCAGGATTGATGATTTGTTCGACCAGTTGGTGGGAGCGAGCACTTTCTCCAAGTTAGATCTGAGGTCGGGCTATCATCAGCTGAGGATTCGTGACGTGGATATACAGAAGACTGCTTTCAGTACCAGATATGGACACTTCGAGTTCGTGGTCATGCCGTTCGGGCTGACCAATGCCCCTTCAGTATTTATGGACCTGATGAACAGGGTATTTCGGGAGTATTTGGATCGTTTTGTCATCGTCTTCATAGATGATATCTTAGTGTTCTCTAAGAGTGCAGAAGATCATGCAGCACACCTCAGGATTGTGTTGAGCACACTCAGGAAGAACCAGTTGTTTGCTAAGTTTTCGAAGTGCGAATTTTGGCTTTCAGAGATTGCATTCTTAGGCCATATCATCAGTCAGAAAGGGGTTAGCGTTGATCCAAAGAAGATAGAGGCCATTAAGAGTTGGTCAAGGCCGTCGACAGTTTCAGAGGTTCGCAGCTTTTTGGGTCTTGCTGGATACTACAGGAGATTCATCAGGGATTTCTCGAAGATAGCCTTACCACTGACTTCCCTCACTAGGAAGGGAAAGGGCTTGGATTGGACAGTTGAGTGTGAGTTGGCCTTTGAGAACTTGAAGAACAGATTGATGACCGCACCAGTTTTGAGTTTACCTTCAGGACCAGACGGATTTCAGATCTATAGTGATGCTTCAGGTCAGGGTTTGGGTTGTGTTCTCATACAGCATGGAAAGGTCGTAGCTTATGCCTCGAGACAGTTAAAGGTTCATGAGAGGAACTATCCCGTTCATGACTTGGAGCTTGCAGCAGTCATTCATGCTCTGAAGATATGGAGACACTACCTCTATGGAGTGCGTTGTGAGATCTTTACTGATCATAAGAGCCTTAAGTATATCTTTGATCAGCGAGAGCTCAATTTGAGGCAGCGCAGATGGTTGGAGTTTCTAGCAGACTACGATGTAGACATTCAGTACCACCCAGGAGAGGCGAACGTGGTAGCTGATGCTCTAAGCAGGAGAGGCTCGTGTTTCTATCTTCTCACTCAGCAGGAGGAGTTAGTACGAGAGCTGGAGAGACTGGACATCGTCGTTGTGCCCCGTTGCAGTTTTGGTTCAGCTTGGTTGAGTTGGATGGAGATTTCGTGCGATATTAGAGATAGGATCAGGACAGCTATATCGTTGGATCCAAAGATGGCAGAGATTTGGATCTCAGTGCAGTCAGGTCAGAAGGAGAGGTTCTCTATTCAGGATGAGTTACTATTGCACGACGGCAGAGTGTGCATCCCAGATGTCAGTCACCTTCGTGAGGACATTCTTTTCGAGGCACACAATTCCAGATATTCTATACATCCTGGTAGCACGAAGATGTATGCAGATCTTAAGAAGACAGTCTGGTGGCCAGGTTTGAAGAGTGATGTTGCAGATTATGTAGGGAAGTGTGAGACATGCAAGTTGGTTAAGGCCGAGTGTCAGAGGCCTGGAGGCAAATTGCAGCCACTTCCCATCCCCGAGTGGACTTTTGAGGATATATCTATGGACTTCATTCATGGTTTGCCGAGATCGCAGAGTGGGAATGATTCCTTGTGGGTTATAGTAGATCGACTTTCTAAGGTCGCCCATTTCATTCCTCTTAGGAAGACAGATCAAGGTCCGAAGCTGGCACAGTTGTATATAGACGAGATAGTTCGACTTCACGGTGTTCCCAAGACTATAGTTTCAGACCGAGATGGCAGATTTACCTCCAGGGAGTGGCGATACGTTCAGGAGCGGTTGGGTACCAGGTTACATTTCAGCACCGCTTTCTATCCTCAGACCGATGGACAGACTGAGCGCACAAATAGGACTTTGGAGGATCTGCTACGGATGTGCATTCTAGATTTTGGAGGGAAGTGGGAGAAGTATGTTACTCTTGTGGAGTTCTCCTACAACAACAGTTTCCAGGCAAGTATTGGGATGACACCGTTCGAGGCCCTCTATGGTAGACGTTGTCGGACACCGTTATGTTGGGCAGAGAGTGAGGAAAGATCTTCTATCAGAGAGTCATGGATTGATAAGACCACTGATAGGATCAAGCTTATTCAGGAGCGTATGAGGACAGCTCAGGATCGCCAGGCCAAGTATCATGATCAGAAGCACAGGTCAGTAGCGTTCAGTGTTGGAGACTACGTTTATCTGAAGGTCAGACCAGTCAGAGGAGTCTCTAGAATAAAGCGGATGAAGAAGCTGAGTCCCAGATTCGTTGGTCCTTTTGAAGTGCTGGAAAGAGTTGGTGAGGTTGCATATAGGTTGGCCTTACCTGAGGAAATGAGTGGTGTACATGATGTATTCCACGTCTCCTATCTGAGGAGAGCAGTCAGAGATTCCAGTCAGATCATCAGCACCGAGGAAGCACCAATCGAGACAGATCTTAGTATTGGAGTTAGACCAGTCAAGATAGTGGACTCAAGGATTCAGAAGCTCAGAAATAGAGAGATTCGTATGGTTAAAGTCCTTTGGATGAACTGTGGCCGTCCAGAGTATACTTGGGAGCGAGAGGATGAGCTTAAGAGCAATGCAGACTATTCTTTTCTCTTCGATTCAGGTATGGTTTCAATTTTCGAGGACGAAAATTTTTGTTAGGAGGGGAGATTTGTAACATCCGAAAATCTGACGCGAAATTTACGTTAATGTAGGGTCAAGTCGCGACGGAGTTTGACCGAGACACCACGTCATCGAGGTATGTTGTTCTATGAATACAAAATGCACGACAAGAACCGTTTAAGATTTTTTAAAGCATTAGTAGAGTGATTTTGGGGTGCCAATAGTAATTCCCCTTTCTTTTTCCTTTTTGCGGTTCATAAGAAAACCGCAAGGCACGATAAAAAACCGCAGCCCGTTTTATTATAAGCCCGCACACCTCTTTCTATCGGGAGAAAAACCGCACGAACCCTCCCGTCCTGTTCCGTCTCCCGCATAAGGCGAGCCCGACGCTCCCGTTTCCCGCAGCCGACGACTTCCGAATGCCCTAACCGGCGGCCGATCCTCCTCCGGAAGCCAAATCCGACCACTCCTCCCTCCTCTGAAGGTGCCGGTGAGTGTTCCTCTTCATTCCTAGGCCGTGGGAGGGGTTGGATCAAACCCTAATCGGAAAAGTTAAGTTCCGTTTTGGTTCCGGTGAGTCGTATCCTCCTTAATCTTGTTTTCCCCTTGAAGATCCCTCGTTTTAGAGGATTAGACTAAACAATATTTTGTTCCTTTTGTCCTATTTTAGGTTTTGGAGTTTTAATTCCACCGCGGAGTTAGTGTAGGGCATTTCGTGAGCCTAAATTACTCTCCGTTAAGGTAATATCCGAAGTTTAGTTTCTAATTTTGTAGCCCTAGTTGTTTTGGAATTTTTTTCCATTGGAAACCCTTAAGGGAAAATGATGAAATTAGGGTTGCCCTGTCTTACAGGACTTCGGTGGGGTCGGGGCAGCACTTTGAAGGTCCCCAGCAGTGGATTTACCTTCGAAATAGAAGATGTCGCCGCGCCGAGTCTACGAGCGCCGCACCACCGCGGTAAGGAAATTTAATACCTGTTAGTTAGACATAACAAATGTTATATTTTGTATACGCATATATAGGTTTCGTACAAGCAACATAACCATGCATAGAAAAGTGTGGCGGTAGGAAAATGGTCGCGGAAAACGTGTTGGATGACGCCCTTTTCCATGACCCAGTTAGTCAAGTTATGAATAATTATCGTAAGTACGAAACTTTACCCGCGTACGTAAGCTTGGAATTTGTCCAACCAAGGGCGTGAATGTCCCTTCAAGTCGACCACAAGAAAGTCAAGGGTCGCTTAGTAGTACACCAGAAAAGATATCCTTTGCAGAGTAGCGTCAGACCACAAAGGTCAGCCAGCACACAGAGTTTCCTCCGTGCTAGGTAGAGGCGCACTACCTTTCTCATAAGGCACATGGAACCTTATGAGTAGTACAGACTTGGGAAGTGTCTTCCCTTGAGCCAGCTAGTGGATTCGAGACCGTGTCCGCGTGACACTAGAACAATTGGGTTCGTAAGATGGTCTCGAGTCGTCAGTTTCAGTTGCGCGTTAGGAGCTACTCTGCCTAGAGCCTTCCTAGTAGATGAGCAGGTTAGAAGCCGCCTAGAACTCAAGTATAGACTTGTCATGAGACAGTACGCTAGTTAGTGAACGCCAGGACTTGAGTAAGTAAAATAACAGTCACGTGCTTAGTACGAGTAGATGTGTGACCGGAGAATAGTGCGAAGGCATGCATAGCACATAGCATAAAAGTTTTAAATGCATAAAATTATTTTCAAAGACATACATGCATTCATATGTAAAACTGGCTTTTAGTGTCACTAGGAGGGGTTATTTTTCTTTACTCTGACCCTTCGTGGGCACTGTTTTTCAGGTGACCCAGGTGGGAAGCTACGTCTAGGATGAGCTTTATAGTGGCGTCAGTTTGTACTATTTATCTTTTTCAGTTTACTCTATTTCAGCATGTACCTGTAGATGAGAACATTGTATCAGATTAATGTTTTATCTAATTTATTTCAGACTATTTATGGTTAATCAGATTTTCAGTTAATTCAGTTTTACTTCCTGTTTAGTGGCTCTGTGAATCCAGATATCAGGTATGTGGTTACCCTTAGTTTACTTTATTCAAACTTCCGCTGTAAGTCTTAAATTGCTTAGTATAGATTTTATTACCTGCTGCTACTAGTTTTAATACAGTTTCCTAGTTTTCTTTATATCGCTGACCCGGCCGGACGGCTGATTTCTGAAATACTGGGAAGGGGTGTTACAGTTGTTGCGTTTGTACCTTTTGCTGGTCAGCTTCCAACTTCCTTGCAGTGTCCACTAAACTCTTGTAATCAGCATTAACCATCGTCATCAATGGCTGCCTTAGAGAATCGTGTAGTCTATCCACAAAATGGCTACACTTCTCATTCCTTCATCTTGCATCGTGCCCGCATATTGAGATAAGTGGGTCAGCTCCCTCTCATATACTACCACTGATCGGTCCCTTTGATTCAATCTAAGGTACTTCTCCTGGAGACTGCGGCGCTCGGACGGGGGTACAAACCAGCTAGCTAGTGCTGTTGAGAAGTCGCTCCACGTGAACATATCTGTAGTACGATCTGACGACATTGGAGAGCACATTATCATTACGCATAATGAATACCAGGGAAAAAGAATTTTAAACTAAGTTTATGAGTCGGGTCATTCGCTACGTGCCTGGTCCACCACTGATGGGCCTCCCCTTTTAGGAGAAAACCCGTTAAAGGAACCTTCTTGTTCTCTGGGCACTCCATTTCCTCGAGTAAGTCTCGGGTCTTTATCAACCAATCATCAGTCTCCATCGGTGTGTCTTCCCCAATGTAATTGGAGGGGTGAAGATCACGAAAGTTTCTCAGGTAACACTCCATTTTTAAGTCCCCGACAGCTAGCAAAGGAAGTGTTGTTGGATCTGTAGCAGGCAGTGCATTTTTGAATTCCACCATGGCTAAGGCCACCGCCCTAGCAGTAATAGTGGTCATGTCTCTCGTGTCTGGCACTGTCGGTGTTGCGGGTGCTATAGGTATTGTCGGTGCTGCAGGCGCTGCTAAAGTACTATTGTCATCCATAGCTATTTCAGGAGTTGTATTTTGTCGAGAAGGCTCGCCCCCTCACTGGTACGCGGTGCCTATAAGATACAAGGAATGGAGTTATTGATGTCTGTGACATAAATGAAGGATCTACTATAAAGGATATTCTTAAGCACATGCACAACTGAGATCTAGATAAAACATGATGACTTTATTGTTGAAGGAGAGATTCAGATGAAATTATATGGATCTGTGAATTTTCTAGGTCATGGGACCTAAACCTGACTCTAATACCAATATTAACACCCCAACCTAATTTAACAACAAATCAGCAGTCCGGCCAGGTCCCGCAATAAGAAGTCAACTAAGTAACTGTAAATAAATTGGTACATAACAGACATGATAAAAAAAAGGTACTGAAAGCATACTTACAGCAAAAGTAAATAAAATGCAACTAAGGGTAAAGGTTTACCCCAACAAGCTGAATTTACAAAGTCAACCAGATGTATAATACATCTGAAGTACTATAAAATGTCTGATACATGAAAACTTACAAACAAATAAGCTACATAATGTCCATGAAAGAAAATTAGTATAATACAGTAAGGAAAGGCAACTGAATGTAAAACAAACTATAAGAACTCCACATAAACGTTTATCCTAGGCACAACATCTCACCTGGGTCCCCTGTAAAAACATGCCTGAAAACCGATCAGCCCAAAGGGAGAGTAAGAAAAATTATTTCTCTTGGTGACACTAAAAATATGCTGAAAAATATGAATGCATTCTTTTAATTAAAAATAAGGTTTTTTTACTGCAGAAAACTATGATCTGGTGTGATATGCATGTTTTGCTAAAGTAATACAGGCAACAAAAATATATGTTCTATTTTACCCAAGTTAAAGGATAATTGCTCAAGTTCCGAAAGTTGGTTGACTAAAAGATTCTCTAAGCTTCAGTCTATACTTGAGTCCTAGGTGGGTTATGTTTGTCCTTTTAAATTTTAGGCAGAGTAGCTTCTAATGTGCACATATAGACTAACGATGATGTCTCTTCTAACAAACTCAAGTATTCTAGTGTCTCACGAAGACGGACTCGAATCTACTATTCTCCAAAGGGAGTGTCGTGACCCCAATAATTTTGGCTCATACGGTAAATTACACCCAATGAGTAAGATAGTGCGGCTCTATTTAGCACGAGAAGAGATCTTAGTCGTCTCTAATAATCATACTCCATCTAGCGCTACTCTGCTTACGAAATCATATGTGTATTTTGTACTGTGCATTATTTTAGTTAAACAACTAGACTTCATTTTCATAAGTTTGGTATTACCCACTTCGTAAAAAATATACTAATGTATGAGTTCTGTAATTTCCATAGTTTTTTGGAGATCTAGCTATTTGGGAAAATTTAGATATTACTCAAAACTACGTATCAATGAGATATTTGTCGGGTTAAAGCTTTCTAGTAGTAAAAGCAGGTTCATAATACTATAAAGATTTTATAAACAATGAAGGACATTTTATGTGCAAACTATCCGGTATGTTTAACCAGTAAGAAAAAGAGTTTCTTACAGTGGTGATGCGATGTTTGTATACCTGATGCGGCGGCATGATTGACTAGGTTGCTTTTGGTACTCCTAAAATTTCTTTTTCGTGCTAGTGTTGAGTAGTGACAATCACTAGTAGCCTGAAATTCAACGTACACCTTAATCAAAAAATTGGCATACTAATTATAGCCATCCTCCTAAAATTTGAAATGACTATTTTGAGGAAGCATCTAGAAAAAGGGTTGATATCTTGCTCCAAAAATAGTGGAACCCTACGCTGCATGCAAACCAATTTCTGAAAGGAAGGGGATGAGTGATTTGATTTCTAAAATTGGAGACGAAGAAAACATACGGCGACTGAAATTTTCTATAAAAACACTATAAATCCTTTCGGGATGACGGAAGGAATGTGGGGTACGATTTTACATCCAAAACTTCAAGGAAACTGGCTGGTGTATCACCCTTGCGGAAAACCATGGAAAGGAAGGTGAGTCTACACCTCAAATATACAAGGGAAAAATCCAATGACTGACTGCTGGATGAAATAGAAGATAAGAGGATCGGATCCTACGATTACCTAAAACGAAGCAACAGAATTTCCGCCAGGGGTTGGATCCGGTGGTTCGAAACTGCCGAGGATGCGTCGAATAGCAAAGTTATGCGGAGAGGAGGCAATGAATACGACTTCTGGTGAAGGATCGTGCGCCTACACCCGTCGTTGATGGAGAGAGGACAAGCGTCATTGGTCGCTGAAAAGGAAAGAGTGGGAGAACCCTAGTTTCTAGCACACTTATCAAGTAAACAGAGAAATTACGGTTTTAAAAACCGTCGGCCTGATGGGATTCCTAAAGGAAAATAGCGCATGTTCCATTACGCCTTCTAATTAGAGGTGAAATAGAGGGAAAACTGAAATTAGATTTTTATTATAATCAGAAATTAAGTATTTTGATAAAGCTGTCCTCCCAAAAAATTCATGTTACGTCTGCGCGCTACACCCTCGTGCAAAAATTAAAACGCGCCGACACGCAAATTCATAAATTAATTAGTTTAGGAAATAAATCGAGGAGCTTATCGTAAGGGCTACAAATACCTCAATCATAGATGACGCCAATCAAATTCGCATGCGATCGGGACCTCTTTAGCTACCCATATCTACAAGCCTTTGATGGCGAGGACCCCCCGCCATTTGTTCGTGTCGACATGGATTTCACGTTTGACCGCCGCCGCTACATGTTCGTGGACATTGATGGCCGTTGCCGCAACCGTCGTCGCCACCACCGCCATCGCCGCGACATGTTCGTAAACTTTGTTGATCGTTGCCGCAACCGCCGCCGCATCCGTCGCCGCTACCGTCGCCGCAACCGCCGCCGCCGCCACCGTCGCGTCAACTTGATTTAATGTTATTTCAAAATAAATGAAATAACATTAAATCCTTTCTCTTGTTTTCATTTAATAAGTTTATAAGTTTATAAATTAGAAATTATAAACTTATAAACATATTTGTCATTTTGTTATTTTATGTTGTTTTAATTTTAAGTATTAAGGAGGGCTAGGATTAGTTAGTGATGAGATGAAGGGTGAGAGAGTTTATTTCATTTGCTATATATATGTATGTGTGAGGAAGAGTTAAGCAAATTGAAGAAAAATTAAAGAAACCTAATTTGCTACCTACGGTGGACAGCAGCCCCCCTCCTCTTCCATTCGGCCTGGCCGAAGTTCCAGCAGCCCGGCCTCAAGGAATCGCCGCCCAGCATAGCAGCTCCGCCCCTCTTGGTGGTGCTCCCCGGCAGCCCGGTGACCTCCTACCTCCTCCGGTGTGACTCCGAAGAAGGCGGTTCGGTTCTTCCTCATCCGGTGCGACTCCGGTGAACCCCGTGGAAGAGCGATTCTCCACATTTATCATTCCTCCTCCTCCTCTCTCCTCTCTAATTTCAGATTTTGGGTAACGAATTTCTATCTCTAAAACTTGTGTGATTCCTCTTAGTACTTTGTGAGATTGGTGGATTTCTAGAATGCTAATTTTATCCTAAATCTTGATAATTATTGCATTATATAAATCTGAAATTGTATTGTTTTCTTTCCGACTTTTCGCGGAGATTTTCGTAAGGATAGGTCGTCTTGGGCGTTTGTAAATCGGGGTTGGTTTAGCCCTTTGATTTCGGACGATTCAAGGGGATTTGGTATATCCTCGTTGAGATTTGTTTTGAGGGCTGAATTCGGACTACTTTTGGATCGTTGCTTGAGTCCGGAACAACCTCCACATTGATATAGAAAATGCTTGGAAATGAATGCTTAGGTGTTGTGTTAGGTTATGCAATGTGTATGTGGATGTTCGTGTAGGTGTGGTTGGGAAATACCCATTTGTGAGATCGCGCCGTTACGAACAAAACTCCGCCGGAAATTCCAACTTTGCACGCACTTTACATGTTCGTAGAAATGCTTCATAGGACGTTTTAAATGCACGTTAGGTGTTCGGGCAAATGTCCCTTAGGTTGTCATTTTGTTATTTCCTTTTCTAGCATCGCGCAGGGGTGGCCTACATCAATTTGGTATCAGAGGGAGGTTTGTCAATTTCTCAACTTGACAACGATCCGCTCGAACCAAGCTACCCCCACTTGCACTTAGGTACGTTTCGTTCGTTTTAAAAATTTTATTTTTAGTTATATAAAAACAAAAAAAAAAGTTTTAAGTGTTTCTTAAGTCGACTTTTCTTTTCCGATAGTCTGCCATGGCACGCGTTGGGAGTCCCCTTCCCCCACTTTCCCCGATTGGTGCATTTCGCAAGGAGATGAACCGCCAATTTGACGACCTTCATGACTTATTGACACAGATTAAAGGTCAGCGTCCGACGCCCCGTCCTGAACCCCCTAGGTGACAGCTTAGGACCAATGTTCCTTCCAGTACGGTTACCCCAGCGATTACAACACCACCGCCGCGCACTCCTAGGCCTGTTAGAATTCCTGCCCCAACCTACGATGGGTTAGGTGGACCGCGTGTATTTTTACGTTGGGTGAGCGATATGGAGCAATATTTGGAGCGATATCACATTGGGGACCCCCACAAGCTTTCCGTTGTGAGGCTACAATTATTGGGTCGAGCTCAGACCTTCTGGCGCAATGAGGAGAGACGTTTTGGACCGTCCTTTGACGGCTCACGTGTAGGTTGGCCACTTATGAAGGATTTATTAACCGATGAGTATTACCCTTCATACTACCGTACTCAGTCATCCGATTACCTGAGTGATGCGCCGCCTAAGATTTTGCCTATATCGAACAAGCACGTCCCCCCATACTCCAGTATGAGGACGTCTCATAATTTTACTTCTCCCCGCCAGGCCACTACACCCCTTTCTGATTATAAGAGTGACGATAGGCCACGTGTTAGATCTTTGTCCCAAAAGGATCTTACCATTTTGAGTACCCCTACCCCTACTGTTAGGGAGAGGGAAAAGGTTAGGACCACTGTCCCGCCACCTGTCATAGTCATTACTAGGGATGCTCCAAAACCGCGAGTTGAGCATAGGAAGATAGTTAAGAATTGCAAGGAGAGCGCTACATGTTATGTTTGTGGAGCGATTGGCCACTATGCCGTGGAGTGCCCCACTAAGCCTAGAGCTTTGGCTCTTTTAGCTTCGACGTCTGAGCCCGCCACTGAGGGCGAGGCAGATTTATCTGACGATGAGGAGAATGGATATCCTAGCGACTTGGATGATGATTCTTGTGATGATAATGATATTTCGACTTGTGAGAGTACCCCTTTAGCCACTACGTGTCATGATAGTGATGTTTCAGATCACCCTACTATTGAGTACCCTCTCGAGTCTCTGATCCCTATTTTGAGTGAGCCTCGACCTGATCTTTCTGCGGTCCGATCTGAGCTATCTGAGGAGCCCGAGATTGAGGATTTCTCAATTACTATTTTGGATGAGTTTCCTCCTGAGGGAAGGGTATCTTTGGACGATTTTTTTGATGTTTGCCCGGACGTGAGTTTCCCGGATGATTGCCCCTTGTTTGAGTCACCATTGAGTGAGATTCATTTGGATTTGGATTTAGTCCCGGGCTCGATTTTACCGACCCTCCCTCCTGTTTGTGTGCCTACATTTGATATCATTTTAGGACGTGGATCCGCCAGTCATAGTCTACGCTTTTATGATATACCTACTTGGATACCCCCTACACTAGCGTTGGCCCCTCGTTTAGTTGTTCTCGAGCCGATCCTAATAAATGTTGATCTTGTCACTGCACCACTTTTTCTTGCTCATGCTTCATACGAGACGGGTCACTTCCCGAGATTTCTCCTGACGGATAGTGTTTTGTTGGCGACTATGTGTGATTTTCCTATGCTGGTGCATTTTGATTTGATGTCTTTACGATATTGCCACCAATCAAGTCACCTTGCACATCTTTTTCATTCGCCCCGACAAGAACTTCATATATACAGGGCACCGCCTTATACCTGTGCCTTTGCTTTGCTTCACTTGCACGACTATACATGTTGGAGAGCTTCTGACTACGGAGTGATTGATCTGAGTTTAGTCTTGTCGGCCCTCGAGTGGATACCTTCGGGTTCTGAAATGAATTTCACACGTTTGAGCGCCGATCCTTACATGATTTTCCCGGATTTCAGATTTAATGCAATTTTTTCGGATTTTTACGATGCAATCGGTTTTACGCCGTGTTTCAATTTTTCGGATTTAATTTGGCATATCTTGTTTCCACCTGAGTGGCTTTCTCCGACGTTTCTCTCTTCCACTTCAGATTCTCTTGGGTTGAGAGGTGAGATTATTTCCGTGTCGCTCTTCCAGTTGGGTTTTCTGGTTCTCGCATTGGATGGTAAGAACTGCACTGTTTTTCGTTATGCTGACACATCTGCGAGGTTTTCTGCTGTTCTTGCTCATGACAGGTTCTGTTCTATTGCGGACGCCCCGTGGATGTCCGCTCTCGCTATGCCCCCCGAGGATGTTGCTGTCTCCTGCTATTCTCTCCTTGGCCACTCATCGGTGATGAGTGATTTTGAGCGGGGGAGGATTGATGGCGAGGACCCCCCGCCATTTGTTCGTGTCGACATGGATTTCACGTTTGACCGCCGCCGCTACATGTTCGTGGACATTGATGGCCGTTGCCGCAACCGTCGTCGCCACCACCGCCATCGCCGCGACATGTTCGTAAACTTTGTTGATCGTTGCCGCAACCGCCGCCGCATCCGTCACCGCTACCGTCGCCGCAACCGCCGCCGCCGCCACCGTCGCGTCAACTTGATTTAATGTTATTTCAAAATAAATGAAATAACATTAAATCCTTTCTCTTGTTTTCATTTAATAAGTTTATAAGTTTATAAATTAGAAATTATAAACTTATAAACATATTTGTCATTTTGTTATTTTATGTTGTTTTAATTTTAAGTATTAAGGAGAGCTAGGATTAGTTAGTGATGAGATGAAGGGTGAGAGAGTTTATTTCATTTGCTATATATATGTATGTGTGAGGAAGAGTTAAGCAAATTGAAGAAAAATTAAAGAAACCTAATTTGCTACCTACGGTGGACAGCAGCCCCCCTCCTCTTCCATTCGGCCTGGCCGAAGTTCCAGCAGCCCGGCCTCAAGGAATCGCCGCCCAGCATAGCAGCTCCGCCCCGCTTGGTGGTGCTCCCCGGCAGCCCGGTGACCTCCTACCTCCTCCGGTGTGACTCCGAAGAAGGCGGTTCGGTTCTCCCTCATCCGGTGCAACTCCGGTGAACCCCGTGGAAGAGCGATTCTCCACATTTATCATTCCTCCTCCTCCTCCTCTCTCCTCTCTAATTTCAGATATTGGGTAACGAATTTCTATCTCTAAAACTTGTGTGATTCCTCTTAATACTTTGTGAGATTGGTGGATTTCTAGAATGCTAATTTTATCCTAAATCTTGATAATTATTGCATTATATAAATCTGAAATTGTATTGTTTTCTTTCCGACTTTTCGCGGAGATTTTCGTAAGGATAGGTCGTCTTGGGCGTTTGTAAATCGGGGTTGGTTTAGCCCTTTGATTTCGGACGATTCAAGGGGATTTGGTATATCCTCGTTGAGATTTGTTTTGAGGGCTGAATTCGGACTACTTTTGGATCGTTGCTTGAGTCCGGAACAACCTCCACATTGATATAGAAAATGCTTGGAAATGAATGCTTAGGTGTTGTGTTAGGTTATGCAATGTGTATGTGGATGTTCGTGTAGGTGTGGTTGGGAAATACCCATTTGTGAGATCGCGCCGTTACGAACAAAACTCCGCCGGAAATTCCAACTTTGCACGCACTTTACATGTTCGTAGAAATGCTTCATAGGACGTTTTAAATGCACGTTAGGTGTTCGGGCAAATGTCCCTTAGGTTGTCATTTTGTTATTTCCTTTTCTAGCATCGCGCAGGGGTGGCCTACATCAATTTGGTATCAGAGGGAGGTTTGTCAATTTCTCAACTTGACAACGATCCGCTCGAACCAAGCTACCCCCACTTGCACTTAGGTACGTTTCGTTCGTTTTAAAAATTTTATTTTTAGTTATATAAAAACAAAAAAAAAAGTTTTAAGTGTTTCTTAAGTCGACTTTTCTTTTCCGATAGTCTGCCATGGCACGCGTTGGGAGTCCCCTTCCCCCACTTTCCCCGATTGGTGCATTTCGCAAGGAGATGAACCGCCAATTTGACGACCTTCATGACTTATTGACACAGATTAAAGGTCAGCGTCCGACGCCCCGTCCTGAACCCCCTAGGTGACAGCTTAGGACCAATGTTCCTTCCAGTACGGTTACCCCAGCGATTACAACACCACCGCCGCGCACTCCTAGGCCTGTTAGAATTCCTGCCCCAACCTACGATGGGTTAGGTGGACCGCGTGTATTTTTACGTTGGGTGAGCGATATGGAGCAATATTTGGAGCGATATCACATTGGGGACCCCCACAAGCTTTCCGTTGTGAGGCTACAATTATTGGGTCGAGCTCAGACCTTCTGGCGCAATGAGGAGAGACGTTTTGGACCGTCCTTTGACGGCTCACGTGTAGGTTGGCCACTTATGAAGGATTTATTAACCGATGAGTATTACCCTTCATACTACCGTACTCAGTCATCCGATTACCTGAGTGATGCGCCGCCTAAGATTTTGCCTATATCGAACAAGCACGTCCCCCCATACTCCAGTATGAGGACGTCTCATAATTTTACTTCTCCCCGCCAGGCCACTACACCCCTTTCTGATTATAAGAGTGACGATAGGCCACGTGTTAGATCTTTGTCCCAAAAGGATCTTACCATTTTGAGTACCCCTACCCCTACTGTTAGGGAGAGGGAAAAGGTTAGGACCACTGTCCCGCCACCTGTCATAGTCATTACTAGGGATGCTCCAAAACCGCGAGTTGAGCATAGGAAGATAGTTAAGAATTGCAAGGAGAGCGCTACATGTTATGTTTGTGGAGCGATTGGCCACTATGCCGTGGAGTGCCCCACTAAGCCTAGAGCTTTGGCTCTTTTAGCTTCGACGTCTGAGCCCGCCACTGAGGGCGAGGCAGATTTATCTGACGATGAGGAGAATGGATATCCTAGCGACTTGGATGATGATTCTTGTGATGATAATGATATTTCGACTTGTGAGAGTACCCCTTTAGCCACTACGTGTCATGATAGTGATGTTTCAGATCACCCTACTATTGAGTACCCTCTCGAGTCTCTGATCCCTATTTTGAGTGAGCCTCGACCTGATCTTTCTGCGGTCCGATCTGAGCTATCTGAGGAGCCCGAGATTGAGGATTTCTCAATTACTATTTTGGATGAGTTTCCTCCTGAGGGAAGGGTATCTTTGGACGATTTTTTTGATGTTTGCCCGGACGTGAGTTTCCCGGATGATTGCCCCTTGTTTGAGTCACCATTGAGTGAGATTCATTTGGATTTGGATTTAGTCCCGGGCTCGATTTTACCGACCCTCCCTCCTGTTTGTGTGCCTACATTTGATATCATTTTAGGACGTGGATCCGCCAGTCATAGTCTACGCTTTTATGATATACCTACTTGGATACCCCCTACACTAGCGTTGGCCCCTCGTTTAGTTGTTCTCGAGCCGATCCTAATAAATGTTGATCTTGTCACTGCACCACTTTTTCTTGCTCATGCTTCATACGAGACGGGTCACTTCCCGAGATTTCTCCTGACGGATAGTGTTTTGTTGGCGACTATGTGTGATTTTCCTATGCTGGTGCATTTTGATTTGATGTCTTTACGATATTGCCACCAATCAAGTCACCTTGCACATCTTTTTCATTCGCCCCGACAAGAACTTCATATATACAGGGCACCGCCTTATACCTGTGCCTTTGCTTTGCTTCACTTGCACGACTATACATGTTGGAGAGCTTCTGACTACGGAGTGATTGATCTGAGTTTAGTCTTGTCGGCCCTCGAGTGGATACCTTCGGGTTCTGAAATGAATTTCACACGTTTGAGCGCCGATCCTTACATGATTTTCCCGGATTTCAGATTTAATGCAATTTTTTCGGATTTTTACGATGCAATCGGTTTTACGCCGTGTTTCAATTTTTCGGATTTAATTTGGCATATCTTGTTTCCACCTGAGTGGCTTTCTCCGACGTTTCTCTCTTCCACTTCAGATTCTCTTGGGTTGAGAGGTGAGATTATTTCCGTGTCGCTCTTCCAGTTGGGTTTTCTGGTTCTCGCATTGGATGGTAAGAACTGCACTGTTTTTCGTTATGCTGACACATCTGCGAGGTTTTCTGCTGTTCTTGCTCATGACAGGTTCTGTTCTATTGCGGACGCCCCGTGGATGTCCGCTCTCGCTATGCCCCCCGAGGATGTTGCTGTCTCCTGCTATTCTCTCCTTGGCCACTCATCGGTGATGAGTGATTTTGAGCGGGGGAGGATTGATGGCGAGGACCCCCCGCCATTTGTTCGTGTCGACATGGATTTCACGTTTGACCGCCGCCGCTACATGTTCGTGGACATTGATGGCCGTTGCCGCAACCGTCGTCGCCACCACCGCCATCGCCGTGACATGTTCGTAAACTTTGTTGATCGTTGCCGCAACCGCCGCCGCATCCGTCACCGCTACCGTCGCCGCAACCGCCGCCGCCGCCACCGTCGCGTCAACTTGATTTAATGTTATTTCAAAATAAATGAAATAACATTAAATCCTTTCTCTTGTTTTCATTTAATAAGTTTATAAGTTTATAAATTAGAAATTATAAACTTATAAACATATTTGTCATTTTGTTATTTTATGTTGTTTTAATTTTAAGTATTAAGGAGAGCTAGGATTAGTTAGTGATGAGATGAAGGGTGAGAGAGTTTATTTCATTTGCTATATATATGTATGTGTGAGGAAGAGTTAAGCAAATTGAAGAAAAATTAAAGAAACCTAATTTGCTACCTACGGTGGACAGCAGCCCCCCTCCTCTTCCATTCGGCCTGGCCGAAGTTCCAGCAGCCCGGCCTCAAGGAATCGCCGCCCAGCATAGCAGCTCCGCCCCGCTTGGTGGTGCTCCCCGGCAGCCCGGTGACCTCCTACCTCCTCCGGTGTGACTCCGAAGAAGGCGGTTCGGTTCTCCCTCATCCGGTGCAACTCCGGTGAACCCCGTGGAAGAGCGATTCTCCACATTTATCATTCCTCCTCCTCCTCCTCTCTCCTCTCTAATTTCAGATATTGGGTAACGAATTTCTATCTCTAAAACTTGTGTGATTCCTCTTAATACTTTGTGAGATTGGTGGATTTCTAGAATGCTAATTTTATCCTAAATCTTGATAATTATTGCATTATATAAATCTGAAATTGTATTGTTTTCTTTCCGACTTTTCGCGGAGATTTTCGTAAGGATAGGTCGTCTTGGGCGTTTGTAAATCGGGGTTGGTTTAGCCCTTTGATTTCGGACGATTCAAGGGGATTTGGTATATCCTCGTTGAGATTTGTTTTGAGGGCTGAATTCGGACTACTTTTGGATCGTTGCTTGAGTCCGGAACAACCTCCACATTGATATAGAAAATGCTTGGAAATGAATGCTTAGGTGTTGTGTTAGGTTATGCAATGTGTATGTGGATGTTCGTGTAGGTGTGGTTGGGAAATACCCATTTGTGAGATCGCGCCGTTACGAACAAAACTCCGCCGGAAATTCCAACTTTGCACGCACTTTACTTGTTCGTAGAAATGCTTCATAGGACGTTTTAAATGCACGTTAGGTGTTCGGACAAATGTCCCTTAGGTTGTCATTTTGTTATTTCCTTTTCTAGCATCGCGCAGGGGTGGCCTACATCAGCCTTCTATGGAAAAAGGTACCAATACAATGGTACAAAGTAGGAGCTCCTTGATATACACAATATTAGTTTGTGAGGAGGTGTTGACAATAATTTAATTCGAGGTTAGTGTGACCCTCATTAGTTACCCATATCTACATGGAGGAATTATGTCATTATCTGTCTTCTGGATATAATAGTGTGAACGATGCCTCTGGGAGTTCAACTGATTGAATGGATCGCTTGAAGTAGCTACTCTTTCTCATTCTTCGTTTATCACATAAAACATAGTACAAAAGGGATGCATAAATGAACCTTCATTTGTATTTTGAAATGAAAAATATCATAGAAAGATACACTTTTATTACAATATCACGTTCCAGATTTACACACATACATTATTATAATATCAAGTTCCAGACTGGCACAAAATCTAAAATACTAGGCCCAATATATAATAACACCCAAAACCCCAAACGTGACCTACAACAACATACACCGACCTATAAATCTTTTTTTTTGCAATGCATTTTATGTCTCTCAACCACTTCTAAGATTGTGGACATAATCTTTATCTATTACCTATAACCTGTACTCTTTTAGCTCATTCCATCTGTCCTCGGACATTCTATTAGTAAACTCCTCTGCATCATAAAAATAGCTAGATAGTACCCATTTAGTCACACTAACCAGGTGACTCCCCGCTTCTTTAAATGCTTACAAGCAATCAAGAATTACTAGCAATGTGCTAATATAGTAATTCATGAAACTTAAAATTATCTCACAATTTAGAATAGTAAGTAAAACTATTAATACTGTGAGTAAAGCAAACTTGAAACATGAAAAGGTAACCTTGCATATGTATATATATTTGATCAGGTATCCTTGCATATGTTCATCAAATCCAATTAGAACTCCAAACAGTAAATAGAGGGAGAGAACATCTAACTTCCGAATCATCAAACTTCTAAATGACAATATTTATCACTTAATATTACATTACAAATGCTTAGATATTACGCACCAATCTTTGACGCATAGCTTAGAAAAATCTCTTTCCTTAAAGAGATTAACTAGAAAGGAGAATAAAGCATAATATTAAGAAATAGGAAATCCGTTTAGTTTGCTTTTGCCCTTATGGAACCTAGGGTTGCTAGTCATCCCTCGTTTGTATTCACAGCAATAGAACTAAGCAAAATTCGTAGAATTTTGGGGATCCATTCTCTGGAAAGGAGTTTATAGTGCTCATGTCAATCGTATGTACAAAAACATGAATCCAATTTAAATCCTACCTTGATTTGCAGACGAAGGCATCTCGACCTAGGACTCCAAGCTTCATAATGAAGAAGAAAACCTCAATATGGATGCCCTATGTATTGGACAGAGATATATGGAGTAGATAAAGATCTGGATAGTGAGGGTAAGCTTGAGTTATGCAAAAGAGAGATCGGATGTGTGAGGGAAATGCATGTTGGGTCAGACAAGATTGCAGTTTTTTAAAGTTTAACCAGCCCATCAAAAAAACAAACAACAACACTCAAGCCTTTATTGGGCTATAGTGGGGTCGGCTATATGAATCCTTTGTCGCCATTGTGCTCCATCTTTAGTCATAATCTCACTAATTCTTAAGTACATCGTGTCTTACCTTATAGTTTCATTCCAAGTCTCATTTAACATGCCTAGTGACTAGACTCTCACAACGCCTAACAAGTACCTCTAATGGTCTCCTTTGTACGTGTCCAATCCATATTAGTCTAGCTTCTCACATCTTTTTTGCAATTGGTGCTACTCTTGTCTTATCTCTGATACATTCATTCCTAATTTTATCCAGTCTCATGTTTCCACACATCAACCTAAGCATTCTCATCTCCGCAACTCCCATTTTTTTCTCATGTACACAATTCACTGCCCAACACTCAGAACCATAGAGCATTGATGGTCTAATTGCAGCACGGTAAAACTTCCCTTTAAGTTATAATGGTAATTTACAATCACATAAGATCCCTGACGCACCTCTCCACTTCAACCAACCCGCTTGGATTCTGTGTCACATTTTTATCAATACCTCCATCTTTTTGAACTATCGATTCAAGATATTTAAAACACTCACTACGGGGAATATCTTGATCACCCAACTTAATAATGAAGTCATTCGTCCTTCTTACACAACTAAATTTAAGCTCCATATTGATGGAGATCGTCATGATCCGTTCCTCGTTCGGGCAATCTGAGTCCGCAGATGTGTCGCCCGATCGGGTGCCCTAAGCCATTTATGTTTTTTTCCTCTTATTTATATGCATGCAGGGGCCCGGTTCAGGGGATCAGTGATTCAGGCTTGTAATCCGTCGGTCTCACCCTCAGTGGACTCCAAGCGGTTCCTCCATATGTGATACTTCCGCCGCACTCCTGTGCTCCCCCCCCCCCCCCCCCCCCGCCCACCCTATTCGCCTCCCTCCAACCCAAAGTTGCAGCCCCATTCCTCTTCCCCGAGTCCACCAAGCCCCGTCGACTTCCTCCCACCCCTAGATGCAACCCCTCTTCTTCCTTGCGTCCACCCCCCCAGCCCCGTCGGCCTCCCTTCAGCGCTTTCAACACCCCGATTCTCTCTTCCCCAGTCACCAGCAGCCCGACCGCATTTTTCCCTCCCCTTCCTGATCCCGTCCTGCCTCTGACAGCCCATACGCAGCTTTCCCTCCTATTTCCCGATCACGTCCAGCCTCCTACAGCCAGATGATCCTACTCCAGCCTTCTCTCACCTTGAAGACCCCTTCTACAGCCAATACCTCCCCAGTCAACCCTATTCCAGCCCTTACCCGTCACCGTAAACCCCAAATCATCCATTTCCAGACTGTTTCCCACTTGTGGAGCCACCCGTCAACGGTGCCGCCATCGGTTTACATTCCCCTAACCCCCCACTAGCATGCGTAAGTCTTTAGTTTGGAGTTTGATTATTTCCTAATATTGTGTACTCGAACTATGTTTTGTTGGATATTGGATCATATGCTTTTATTATTGTGAAATTATGTGATTTGCAGGCTTATTCCGTGCGCGCTTAAATTATTTGCAACTCAGTTGTCTGTGGATTAAAATCTGTATTTCCAATCCAATTATCATGTGATTGATTGTGCACAAACTGTGTTTTATTTTAACTAATTTATTATTGTTAATTAAAATCGGATTTTTTTTCACATTAGTACCTGTGTTATATCGACATTTTATTAGTTTGCATGTATGCATACATGTCTTTTTGGAGTTGGTCTTAAGAGCACATTATTTAATTGTAGTTGTTTGCATTCGCGTAGAGTTAAGGTGTTCGCCCTCGGGCACCTATTGACTCGTGATGCATCACATATACTTCGTCTTTGCCCTGCTCAACCTAAAATTCTTCTTTTCTAAAGTTTATCGCCAAGATTTAAGTTTTGTGTTTACACCATCGCGCGTCTCACCGACCAAAACGATATCATCCGCAAACAATAAACACCAAGGTATTGCTTGTTTGATGCCTGGTGAGCTCATCTAAGATAAGGGTAAAGAGATTAGGGCTTAAAGCATAACCTTGATGTAAGCCAACAACGATAGGGAATTCATATGTTAATCCTCTAGATGTCCTCACCCTTCTGTTAACCAACCCATCATCTAATCAAAAATTCAAATAGAATCTTATCATCGATTTGAAATTTGAAGAAGATTATTTGAATTTTTTAATGATAATACTCCTACTAAAAGAATTGCAAATTTAATAGCAACATCATATTTCCTGTAAGATTTACAAATCTTATGAACTTTAGGATATGTATCATATTTCCTGCTCGAATTTCTCAAGAGATCTCTTTGTTTCTAGTTTACTCTTTTTACTGCAATATATTTCACTTTATGAAGAGGATTTGGCGATTGATGGACTCTTTTGGTCAATAACTACACTTTGATAACCATTTTTTTGTTACTGGAAAGCTATTTTTTATTCTTTCAGCATATGGTTTGTGTGCGAATTTTCAGATGAATGTTATTATACCCAAATTATATGGGCTGCAAGAGGAATTACCAAAATCTATCGGTCTTCTTCCATTTGACGCTGGTGTGTCAGGTAAGTTGCGGTGCTTTCTATTGAGATTTTACAACTTTGATTTCTCTCTTCTTATTCTCTGTGATTACACCATTCTATATTGTTGAAAAATCCTACTGTTCTTATTTTAACCGCATATTACCCCGCTAGCTATGGAATAACTACAATAGCTCATGTTAATTTCATATGAAGAACACCTTCATTCAGTTATTGATTATTCCATTTGCTGATGACAAATTCCAAGATGGCAATACTCTTTGTTATTCGGCATGTGCTTCCTTATACAAGAGATGCACATGTAAACATCCATACAGGTAGAGATATTGATGTGTAAGCACATGCAAATGTGATTGGTTATTTGTCTACATTTTGAATCGTCATGCACCAACTCCTAGGCACCCCGAATGATCAGTCTAGAATGACAATGCTTTAAGGCATGAATATATGTGTGATTCTGTTACGTGCCGCGGTCTGGGCTCGTGTTCGCCGGTGACTGGGGTGGAGATCCTCCAGGTTGGAGACGGGCGGCCGACGGTTATGGTGGTGGGGGACTTGTGAGAGAAGGAGGATGAGGAAGAGAAGACTTGATGAGGAAAGAAATTGATAATTCTAATTGCATACCAAAACCGGTCCACCCCCCATGGGGTTAAATAGAACATAATAAGGAAATTGTGTGCCCCCCGTTTGGGCTTAACAACGGAAACAAAATAAGGAACATACTAAAGAGAGAGTGCGGGCCCCCCGTTTGGACTTAACAACGGGAACACAAATAGAAATATATTTATTCCGGAATATGATGCTGCTTATACGGCCGAATCTCCCGCGGTGTTGCGGCAATGATAAACCTTCCCCCAACGCTCCTTGTCTGTGACTGGCGCCGTAACAGATTCGTGGTCAATCCTAATATTCATTTCCTTGCACAGTTCAACCTTGTTTGAATGCAACATTTTAGTTGAACATTCACAAATCTAATCCCGCCAGGCGGACGGGGCAGTTTGATGTGATGGTTTTCTAGCCCTCTTTCCGGTGACACCTACTGACTCCAATTTTTGAAGGGTACGTCATCATCCCCTTCCTAACATCATACTAGATTTCTTTAATGATCCAAGATTAGATGTTCCGAAAAATCAGATCTAGTTTTTTTGTTTCTATAGGTGAAAAGGCCCTTAATACAGAAATGGGTGCTTCTTTGGACCTTCCCCTATCATGGGACCCAAATCGCCCTAGTTGATGTGCTCTTCTGGCAGTGTTTTTGTATTAGCCCAACTTTGTTTAACTACAAATCAGCAGTCCGGTCGGGTCCCGTTATTAATAAACTAAGCAACGGTACTAAAACTGATATATATTGGGCATCAATAAAAGTACTAAATGAAAATTTAAAGCGGAAGTTTGATATACAGTTAATGGTAAATAGGGTATCTCAAAATTTGATTCACAGAGCCAACTAGTAATGGAAAGACTCATCAAAATTTGAATTACTGAAATCTTATACATAATATGATACAATGAAAACATTTGATAATTTTGATACATTATTTCTAAAGTAAAAGTACAACAACTGAAATGAACGACAAAAAAATATGAAGAACCTCAACACTTATCCTAAGCACAACTCCTCACCAATGACCCCTGAAAAGAAATGTCTGAAGACAAATCAGTCCAACTGGTGAGTACGAAAGAGTGCTCCTCCCAATAATACTAAAAATACGAAATTAGTTTGTATATAAAAATATGACTTTTGTCTTATCAATGCATGCTTCTGAATAATCTATCTGTAGGTTTAAAAGTCATTTTTTGTAATATGCATTATACATTTTGTCATATTATCTGAGTTCTTGCATGTACTTATTTTTGTACCATGAATTCTTTCTAAAGATTCGGTAATTAAATTTCATATTTTATAATTTATTGAACTTAATCTGATTATGGAGCCCAAATGACGGCCTAAAGGTGTCATGAACTGAAATTTTCCGTGAGTGGAACACAGACTCGCATCTGAAAATTCCCAAGTCTAGAAATATGGCTGGCGATCCTCGTCTGAGGCTCATATGAACTACTGGCCATATGAGAACGAGGTCACTGATCTGAAGCTTATTTACGTGGTCTGAGCTAGTTGTAGTTAACTTTTTTAATTAATCATGTTTGTGATTTGACATTTTTATTTTTCATGCTCTGATCTAAATGACTATTTACATTAGATTAATCGACAATTAATACTTAATTATAGGTTTGCGTGATGTGATCTCATTTGTATCTTGTATTTATATATTTTACTGTTGGCATGCAGGTAAAAGAAATATAAGTTTTGATGTTTTACGAGATTTTCTTAGGTGAACTAAGCATTGATTTCTTTATTGTGATATTTCTAGTCAAGGTGAACTAAGAATTTTTCTTATCTCAATATTGAGGCACTTCTAGACCCAGCGCGGTGGCATATTTCCTTTTAGGAAAAATTCTGAAAGAACTAATTTGTTCTCCGATTGACACAAGGCTATTTTACTCAAATCTCCTCAAGAATCCCTAAAATGGATAAATCAAACATATACTCATTCTTCCTAAATAATAGGAACACTATTTCACTACGAGGGGGAGAGAACATTTACCACTTCTCTATTAGTGATGATTTGTTATTTATGAGAACGGAAACGATCTCGCCTAAGCTCGGAGTTGTTGAACCAAACACGATGTCACGACTCGTCTAAATGCAAAAGCCTGAGTGCACTTCGGGCGGGTCGTGATGCCACAGACATGGGGGAAAGAAACTCCACGTCTGTGAAGCGGGAGCTGATTTAGTATTATTAGAGTCAAAATAAATAATTCAGTGAAAAATACATTATTTTTATGCGGAAGTTTTAGAGTATAACAGTGAATAATTAGATGCGCGTGTATTTTAATAAAATTCATGATACAAATTACTGATGCCAATTTCATGCAATAAAAAACCCTAAGAAAATGAACATGCAACATATCCAAATTTAGTACATAATTCTTAGTCTAGCAGTTGTCTTTGATTCAAGAGAAAATGTCTGATCGTAATTATTACATAGTAAGCAATGTCCGACATTAAAGGAAATAAAATATAAAAACTTAGAACCTGACATAGCAAGAAATAAAATAAACATCCAGGAACACGGGAACTTGACGCAGATCGGGCTTATGGACTCTAAGGCTAATTCCAGAGACATCGTCTTTTCGAGATACAAATTGTTGGATTAAATATTGTTACGAAATTGTTGGATAAAATTTAGCAGTTGAGTTCGTGTTCGCCACATATTTAGTAGTAGTGCGAGGCTGTTACAGAGACATCATCTTTTTGAGATACAAATTTAGTAGTGTTAAATCTTGTACGTAATTAGTGGATTAATTTTTGTCGTTGAGTATTTTTCGGCACGTTTTAATTTTTGTGTAAGGGAGTAGCGTATAAATTTTAAGTTTTAGAGAGTAATGGAAATCATTTAACTGAAGAGAAATACTTAAATTAATGATTTTAAAAGGGGTTGTTGGTTCCCTCCTCTGTGGTTTAAGTAACTGCCTGATGTGAAGCGTCACTCGTCTTCAAAGCCCGTAATCCTCACATCAATCTAAACTGTCGCACCCTCTCCCGATAGTGGAACTGCCATTGTTTCCCCCTCCTGGCGATATTTTTTCCAGGCGAAGCCCTAGATCCCACAGTCGGTCGCTGCTTTTCCCTCCTCTGGCATCGTCAAAGCAGGCTCCTGCCCCGACGGTTTCGTGTGACGCTGGTTTCCGATTGTCCAAGCGCTACCTTCGGCGGCTTGCTGCCGCCGGGAGTTTTCCCCAACGTGCTCCTCTTATTCCCAGCCTTGTTTTGACCTTTCCTCTTCCTCAAACTCAAAAATCAAGATTTCTCTAGCAGGTAACCCAAGTGTTACTTTCCGTGATTGTTCTTAGTGTGGGATGATTTTTTGTTACCCTAGCACTGAGATTTCAGATTAGTGACTTGTTGGGTCGATGGTCCTTCTATAGAAATTTCTGAAGCCCTCAACGAGGTTCCCCTACCGAAACAAGTGGTCGATCAACCCTTAATTTTTTGTTTTTGCTCAGGTTTTGTACTATTTTCTCCTTAGTTTCAATCATTTTGTATTTAAAAAAAAACTGTATATTATGTATGGATCATTGTTATGGTGTGGTTCAATAACACCAAACATTGTCGAGCACGATTTGCCTACGTTTCAGAAATAGTAACTCTATCGGGGATGTGGTAAGATTCCTCCCTTCGTTATAAATTATTATCTCCTAAATTCTCGAGAGATATGTTATAGTGTTGATGCCCTTGTAAGTCCTTGAGGAAACAAGCCTTCTGGTTACTTGGAGACCAAATTAGTATTTCAGACATTTCTTTTATAGAAGTATGTCTCCACGTCAGGTGTACGAATGACGCAACACCACGGTAAAAAATCTTTATTCTTTCTGGTTAAGCATATCAGATAGCTTGTATAGTAGTGTATTGTATAATTCAGTAAAATTAATATTGATGCATGAAACTACTATTGTTGTTAGGGATCTATAGTTCTACTATCACCTAGTTAGTTTATGTGGTTTGGAATTAAATTATAAACATTCCAAACAGTTAGACTATACGAACCTCATCATAAGAATGATTGTATATATTTATGATCATGAGTTATTGAGTTCAGGAATATGTATTCATGTCGAATGAATCAATATAATGAACTGTTGTTATCATGCATATGTGTTCTCAAGCAGAGTAGCAATAGATAGAATATGTTTAGTGGGCATGGTTGAGGTCTCCTTCCGTGTTTGATAGAGGCGCACTATCTTTCTCATGGGTTGTAGTGTACCTTATGCGTTTCAGTGTTGGGAGATGTTATCTCATTTTAACAGATTAGTAGATTCGAGCCTATGTTTGTGTGACACTAGAACACTTGAGTTCGTTAGTGAGACTCGGATCGTTAGATTAGTATTGCGTGATAGAAGTTATTCTGCCTAGGGTCGTATTGAAGAACAACCATAAGTGAATATAGAACTCGGGTTTATACCGAACCTTAGAAACTCCTAGTTAACCAAATTATTCGGAACTTGAGTAAACTGCTCACAATATGTTTAATTATATCAGTTATTTATCTTTCTAATTTTATTTTAGAAAAGCATGCATAGTACCCTAGCATACAGTTTTTTTATAGCATAAAAATATTTTTAAAAGCATACATACATTTCTTTCAAAACAATTTTAGTTTCACTGGGAGGAATATTTTTCTTACTCTCCCTTTGGGTTGACCCATGTTTGTCGTTTGGGCATGTTTTTTTATATGGGACTCAGGTGGGAAACTGCGCCTAAGATGAGTGTGATATTGGAGTTACTCTTGTAGTTTGTTTTCTCTTTTAGTTGTTGTTTTACTTTAGTACCATACTGTTTAGTTTTGGACACATGTAATATTAATGTTTAAGAATTTGTGTTTATACCAGACTTTGTGTAGTATTTTAGATTTTTTGTGGTTTGGTTCTTTTCTTTCTAGCGGCTCTGTGAAATTCAGCTTGATGAGGTACACTTCTACCCTTAGTTTCATATTCAACTTCCGTTGTAAGCTTTCATTTCAGTTCTTTTTCATTTATGTTTGTTATGTATCAATTTTAATATTGTTTCTTAGTTTACTTCTTATCGCTGGACCGGTCGGACGGCTGATTGGTTGTTAAATTAGGCTGGGGTGTTACAGAACATACATAATATAATATATATAGATGATTTAAACATATTTTGTTAGTTTGTTAATCAACAACAACACTCAAGCCTTTATCTCAATATAGTGGGGTCGGCTATATGGATCCTTTGTCGTCATTGTGCCCTATCTTTTGTCATGATCTCACTAATCCCTAATTACATCATGTCTTTCTTTATAGTTTCATTCCAAGTGTTTATTGGTCTACCTCTCTCTTTTCTAACATGTCTAGTGACCAGACTCTCACAACGCCTAACAGGTTCCTCTAATGGTCTCCTTTGTACGTGTCCAAACCATCTTAGACGAGCTTCTCGCTTCTTCTCTGAAATTGGTGCTACTCCTGTCTTATCCCTGATACTTTCATTCATAATTTTATCCAATCTCGTGTGTCCACACATCCACCTAAGCATTCTCATCTCCGCAACTCCCATTTTTTGCTCATGTACACAATTCACTGCCCAAGCATCGCGGGTCTAATTGCAGTACGATAAAACTTGTCCTTAAGTTTTAGTGTTGTTAGTCTGCTAATATAACATAAAATAAAATAGTGGGTGATATATTTAAAAGTTGTATCTGCCGGTATATCAGAAAAAATTGGGCATGTCGACCTGTATTTTACAAAAGGACGTGTTCTATTTTTTTAGAAAAACATATCGTTTTACCCTTAAAAATGATATGTCGGGTGACATGTTGGACATGTTGGACATGTCGGAGGACATTTAAAACAATGATCATATTGTTCATATTACTTTTCACCAGACACCACTACCCCAACACCGGGCCCCACCACAACAAAACCACCTCTTTTTCATGTATATATGCTTGTCGCTCTCCTCGGTCGGATGCTCTACAATTGGTTCCCACTACTAATGATACCTCGTGACCTGAAGATCTATCACCCGCCTCTATTGCTCACCTTCTGACAAATTACATATACTTTCATCGCCTCTCTTCGGTACTCCACTAATCCACAACTTCTATATCCTCTATTTTCACCCTTAACTCTTTGCAGGAGGCTCTACAACATTCGGGATGGCGGGCATCCATTAATGAGGAAATGTCTTCTCTTTGGGCGAAATAGACTCGGGATCTTTCCCCCTCCCTCCTGGACAGACCTGTGTTGGCTGTAAATGGGTAGTTGCCATCAAATATGGTCCTGATGGGATGGTCCAATGTTTTAAGCCTCACTTTATGGTATGTGGTTTTACTCAATTACAAGATCTGAATTATGACGAGACCTTCTCTCCGGTCACCAAACTAAATATTATTCGTGTTTTGATCTTCGTCATTGTTCATCGACACTGGTAGTTGTATTAATTAGAAGTAAAAAAATGTTTTTCTCAATGGCAATTTGCAAATGACTGTTTATTTGCAACAACCTCTCGGACTTGTGACCTCGGGGGAGTTCCTTATATGTCGCCTGAAGTGTAACATCCTTAAATTAGTGCGCAAATAAAATAAAATTTTTGCAGGGCCTGATCGTGAAGGGAATCGATCAAGTAATTAACTTTAAGTTAGTATTTTGTTGCGTGTTAATAAATATTTAAGTTACAGCTACTATAATACTTATATTCAACGTATTCTAGAACGAGGGCGTAACGAATAAACTTTAAGTGAGAGGGATATGACAATTGTGTAATTAAATGAAAATGTCTACTTTTTTCTAATAGATACAACGGTTCAATCCCCCCGTGTTTTCCGTAACTGCCCACCTGTTTACCGCCCAGTTAAAAGTCCCGTAAATCCCGTGTGTAACCTTATTCTTCCATTTCAACCAACCGTGGGAACTTTCGCTCAGTTCCCTCCCGGGACCGCTCTCCCTCACTAAAATCTTTCCCAAATCCCGTTGTCGTTCACTCCAGTAGGGTTCGAGGACGCCCTTTTTCTCTTCCCGTTTCGCTATCGGAAGCAGGTGCGCTCATGGTAGAGGGCGTCGACTCCAGGCCATTTGATTGCTGCCTTCCTTGCCCTAGATCGCCAATTAGAGCGCCCCTTTCTCCTTTTCCAGCTAATTAGAGTATTTATTTCGTTCCAAATCCATAGTTCTAGTGTGCTTAGATCGGAAAGGAATTCGAGAGCTATAAAATAAACTAAAAGGAGCGATATCGCTGCGTATTGTGTACGAACGCTGCAATGTCACTGTATGAAATCATTGTTCTTTCTAGCAAGACATATCAGATAGCTTGTATAGTAGTATTCATTGTAATTCAGTAAAATTAATATGGTTGTATAAAACTGCTTCTATCGTTAGAGATTTATAGTTCAATTATCACATAGCTAGTATTATGCAGTATGTAATTAATTTCTAAACATCTCAAACAGTTAGACCATACGAATTATATATATATATATATATATATACTGGTATAGATTTACGAACATGAAATATTAAATTCAGTTATATGAAATAGTAAATCTTCAGTACTTCCTTGTTCTCGAGGTGGCTCGACATCCTGATGGACTTGTTCAATCTCAACGGAAGTATTGTTCTGACTTGTTTCGTGTTGTTGGTTACTCTGGATGCAAGACTACTGACACTCATATGGATATCAATCATAAGCTCTAGGCTCACGCCTCAGACAGAGACCTACTCCTTCCAAACCCAGTATATTATTGTCTTCTTGTCGGGAAGCTGATATATCTCATTGTTACGAGACCTGATATATCCTTTGTTGTTGGATTTGTCAAGCGATTCATGCATGAATCACAGATTTCTTATTTTCAAGCAGTTGAACGCATCCTTCGATACTTCAAGACTACTCTTGGGCAGACTTGTATACAAGCCTTCTTCATGAAACACCCTAACCTAGTTTATCAGCAAATCAGCAATCCGATCGGGCCTACGATAAGAAGTTAACTAAGTAACATTATAAAACTAGTATAAAACAGACATAAAATAAAAGTGCTAAGAGAAAAACTTACAACGGAAGTGGAGTAGGAAAAATATAAGGATAAAAGTGTACCTCAAAAGCTGAATTCATAGAGTCAGCTAGAACTGAAAATACACTATGAAACTGAAATACTGTCAATCTGAAATAAACCGGTACAACAAAAGCATGAATGGAGTACAACAAATACATAATGTCTGCAAGTAAAATAAAGTACAATAACAAGAGGTACAACTGAAAGAGACTGACAATAGTGTTGATTGTACCGTCTATCCTAAGCGGATCCCCTAGCAAGAGCCCCCTGTAAAAAGCAGTTCCAACTGGGTCAGGCCCACTCGAGAGTAAAAAAAACTACTCTTCCCAGCAACGCAAAAAAATATGAACATTACTTGTATTTAAAAATATGAAAAATTATTTACTATTAATCTTGCCACTTGTGTTCATGATTTGGACATAAAATCGACCTATTATGTGTTTTAACGCACTTTTCTTAATTGTATAGGCCGTTGATTTCTGGAGTTTTAGGGATTTGACATATGTAAGTTTCAGCAAGTTTCATTACTAACTTATTGAATCTTGTTATTAGTAGTGACCGTACATACACTGAAAACTGTAGTGTGAATGTCAAACATGATGATATCCTAAACTGAATGCCCCTCAAGAGGACCACAGACTTTTATCTGAGGAGTTTCATATCTATAAAAAAGGGTCATCAACCCTTAGTCTGAAACTCGTGTGGTGTCCCTGCTGGCCTTGTGACCACGGTGGTGTGCCTCCAGCAAAAATATGAGGCTGAACCTTGCTCGTCATTTTCTTAATTGATCTAGACTAGTGTTCAGTGAGACACTCATGGGAGTAACGTTCTAGTTAAGTACACTTGGTTAAGGTTTTTCATGTAACTGAATCTGATATTTTAGCTTAAGTGTACCTTACCCTTTAACTTGATTCTGACTTTGAATTACTATTATTTAGTATCTAATTTCATACCCTACTATAATAATTTCCTTATCACTTAAATCGTGATTTTTTACTATAGGAACTTGTAACTTCCAAATGCGTATACCAACATAGTTAAGTCATGAATTAAAAACGATATGATATGTTTAACCAAAAGTAGTTGAACTTCTTATAGCGGTGTTTCGACGCTCGTAGACGTGGGGAGGTGCCATGATTCTTTTTTCAAAAGATCTGATCACTTCGAACTTCTCCAAATAGAGGAAAAATACACCTCTTTCCAAATACTAGGAAGTCCTTAAAATAAAATCCATAAAATTCTTAGGGTTAGAAACAGTTTCCAAAAATGGTCTAATCCACTAGCTAGAAACAAAACGGATGCAAAGAAATTCGGAGACAAAGATCTCAACTCGGATTGGAGGTAATTGTGAAACTTCTTCGATTCCTAACTCCACACTTCAATAAATCTGAAAATTAGGTGGAATACCTTATTAATTAAGATTTCACAACATTAGGGTTACCATGAAACTTGCCTAAATGAGCGAGACAAAACTTAAATGGATGGGGAAATCACAAAAGAGATTATTACCTTGACCTAAAGGCAAAGGGTTTACTCGGATTCATCAAGCCTTAACATGTGGAAACGCCAACCCCTCAAAATATGTAATCGAAAAGGTATTATGGTATAATCACAAGATAGAAGTGAAGAAAAGCCTGGAATAGAAGGAGAAATGACAAAACACACTCACCAAAACCAAAAACTGCGATAGTGGAAACTTCCACCGCCGGCTAGGGTTAAAATAACGGAGACGCCTACGGCACTGAAAGGAAGGAGGGAGGCCGTCGGGGTCTGAAGAGGGAGAAGGAGAGGTCGGTGTTGGTCGATTAGGGCTCCGACAGCCAATGAAGCTTGCAGTTAGGGTGTTCGGTGAGTGGGTCGGCGTCTGCAGTGGTGCGGGATTCTTTTCGCTCGACTGGGGGGAAAAAGGAGTTACGAGAGGGGGGATTATCGGGTGCGGCTTTCAAACAAGCGGTTTTCTTGCGGTTTTAATAACCGTGAACCGGTTAAGGGGGAGGAAAATTGGTTTTTATTTATTATTAATAATATTATTAATTGTCCTAAGACCATGAGGGCTGATATTTTGCGAAGTAAACTCGCATGCAAAATTAAATCGTCGCGACCACTACGGATTACTAACAATTACAAGCCGACACTTCTCAACAGATTTTCACATATAGAAGAATTAAAAATGATTGTTACCTCCACAAATCGTCGGCTTGATTAATTTTGCTCGCGATCGGTTCCTGAAATTTAAATTAACGCGACATAAATTTTTTGGATGTTACACTTCATCTCCCTTATCACGTATTTCCTACTCTGGTGTTGATTATGTTGGCTCACTGGATGATCGTTGTTCCACAAGTGGATATTGTACATACTTTGGTGGACTCCTTATTACCTGACGCAATAAAAAACAGCCGGTGGTTGCTTGCTCATCTGCCGAAGCTGAGTATTGGTCATTGGTCTTTGTTGTGTCTGAGCTCACTTTGTTGGAAAGTCTTCTAAGTGTTCTTGGTGTTAGACTTCCCTCACCGGCTACTCTCTATTGTGACAGTCAAGTTGTTATACATATTGCAAAGAATCATGTATTTCATGAACATACCAAACACATTGAAGTCGACTATCACTTAATTCGGGAGAAGGTTCAACTAAAGAAACTGGAATTGAAATATGTTCTTGCTGCTAAACAAGTAGTTGATATACTCACGAAGGCATTACCACATCCGTTATATTATCAGTTCTAATCCAAACTTGGTGTCTACGATCTGTATGTTGTTCCATCTTGCGGAGGAGTGTTGAAAAGACTATGTAAAAAGGCCCACTAGTGAAGGCCCAATTAGAGCCCACTCTTTATAAGTGTTTAGTCTCACATCTTAGAATGAGATTTTCTCTCCCCTGTCTCTTCCTATATAAATGTACAAAGTCTTGTATATTATGTGTGAGAAAAATAAATAAAAAAATTTACCATTTATTTATCTCAATTCTGTGTTTTCTGCATATATTAACGAAGTTCCAAACAGAAAAATCTCTTTAAAAATGTCTTTCAACAATACCTATAATTTCTAGATGAATGTAGTTATACCTAATATGAGCTATGCATTGCTGAAATCTATTGTAATTCCTTTCTTATGGCGATGAGGCAGGCAATTCAGTAATTGTCTTTATGTAACTGTGCCACTTAGGTACTTTCCCAATCTTCTATGTTGTTTAGTCACACTAGATGGTACAAACAGAGAACACTCCCTACCATTCTCTTATTGAAACCTATAATTTTTTCTGGTAGTCTACAAGTCTAATAGCATGATAATTTTTTCTAGGCTTGCCATATTCTTTAACTGGGCTTCTTAAATATTTAATTCTATACTATATTCTTGTCTCCAGGTTGCCTAAAGATAATTCATGAGCTATTGACTTGGGCACCTAAATCTGAACTTAAATCTGAAGTGCTTCATAGTTTGAAGGATGTGGGAAGTGCACTCTATTGGATGAGTCTTCTTGATCTTGTACTGGTAAGTGTTAATGCACTTTAAGTTTTTCATTTGAGCCTTTTTGGTTGACCTTCAATCTTTTAATTTCAATATTATCATAATAGGTATAGAAGCTTGCATCGCCTCAGTAGAAGAGTTTGATGCTATAATTTTAGGCGGCAAATTTTAGCTCAAGCAGTGATCATTAAAATATATATTTAATCTGTTAAGGCTCATAGTGCCTAACAGCGCGTCATTGCAACCCTAAGTCATACTCATGATGATGATATATTTCACATTGCCTCGTTGTGCTTCAGAAAAGTAGATTACATATTGGTTTGAAAATAATTTGTTCTGAGATTTCTGGTTTTTTTACATTTTTTCAGAGAGAAATGGATACCGTGCAGTTCATGCAAACTGCTCCATGGTTGGGCATGGTTGCTGGACGTGATGGACAGGTAAAAGAGGTTGATGATGGCAGTAGTTCTCTTGTCGGTTTGTTCAGTTCTGCTAAAACAGCAGTTTTATCGTCGACATGTCCCAATCCAAATTCCTTCCATGTCATGTCAAAGCAAGCAGAAGCTGCTGGTAAACTTTTTTCTTTCTTGGGATCGCAAGCATCAATCTGTATTTGCTGGAAATAAATATTTTAAAGCCCGTTTACAGAACTGCTGAAACTAGTACTACTTCAGATTTCCTGGAGATTCTTAAGCCTTCATAAATTTAGCTCATCTTGTTTGCAGTAGAAGCCAATGAAGTATGTGCTGTTCTGAGTCTTTTGTTTAAAGAACTTTTACGATAATCATCTCTAAGCTCTGATCCACAGAATGTCAAGGGCATGAAAATATTTTTCTTGATAGTTTTCATTTTTCCTATATTATAGTTCATAACTCCTGGAGATCCTTGAGCCTTCATAAATGTAGCTTATCTTTTTTGCAGTAAAAGCCGATGAAGTATGTGTTATTCTGAGTCTTTTGTTTAAGGAACCTTTATGACAATCATCTCTAAACTCTGGTCCACAGAATGTCAAAGGCATGAAGATATTTTTCTTGTTAGGTTTCATTTTCCTATATTAAAGTTCATAACATCTGCATGTACTGTTTCTTGTAGGATATATAAAAGCCTTACATTTTAAGATTACTTTCATGGAGCTAGATTCATGAAGAAATGTCGCATTGATACAGCCCAATCAATGTTGTATAGTGGCTATAGCTGTCACGACCCGTCTCAACAAAAGTCAGAGTGCGTTTCGGGTGGGCCGTGATGCCACAGGCATGGGCGGAAAGAAAATCCATGCATGTAAGGCGGGATCAGAGATACTGATAATTAGTTTAAAATAATTACTTTCGAGGGAAAATTGTTTTTATGCGAAATTTTAAAGTTAAAACAGTGAGAAATTTAAATGCACATATATTTAGTAAAATTCATGATTCGAGGTGATGAATGCAACTTTTCGTACAATAAAGATCTCAAAAATTAAACATGTAACTAATATCAGATTCTAGTACATATAATATAGCCTAGCAGTTGTCCCTTAGTTACTGATCATAATTGTTACATAAAAGAAATGTCTGACAGTAAAGGAAATGAAACGTAAATATAGAACCTGAAGCTTGACGCAGATCGGGCTCAGGAAGAAGGCGGCGCGGGCACGAACGCTAAGACAAATTCAAAACAAGAAGAAAAGTCTCAGAACATTTAAATAAACGGGTGAGCAAGTAAAATACATAACCAAAAAAGGGAAGCAGAAATGTATGAAGCAAAGCTAGCAAGACAGGCAAGTAAAATAACCAAACAGAAACAAGTTAAATTATTAGATTACTCCGGAGTATAACCTATAATGGTTCAAGCAATATCATAAGTTGTAAACAATGATGAGTGTAGGTGTTTTTAGTGGGTACACATGGTTCACACTCAAGTCCAAGTACATGTCTTATTAGAAAAAATCTCTGCTTTTCGTGACCATGCAAGCAAGGAGATGCACCAATTAAACACTATCTTTTAATGATTGTTTAAGATATTTGTAAGAAAAGACATTGCAAAGGCTCACCTAATGGCCCATATTGTTTTTTCTCTTGTTTTATTAGTCTCACACCTTGTATATGGGACTCTCTCTTTCTTCCTCCTATATATATGTACTCATACATTGTATTTAGATTCACAAGAAGGATATACAAGGTTGACTGGATTTTTTGCATTACTCGTGTACTTCTCTACATGGTATCATGGTATCAGAGCAATCCGGTCCTACCTCCTGTTTCGGGCGGATAGTTCCTTTCTACCCGCCCAGCTTCCGCGGATAATCGCCAGCCTGTTCTCTCCTCTAACTGCCTCTTCTTCGCGGTCTTCTTTCTTTCTACCCGGCGTCTCCTTTCCTCCCGTGGAACCACCCTCTTTTCCTTCTCCCGCTCCGCTTTTGTAGCACCCCTTCCCAGTATTTCAGTAATCAGCCGTCCGGCCGGGTCAGCGATATAAAGAAAACTAGGAAACAGTATTAAAACTAGTAGCAGCAGGTAATAAAATCTATACTAAGCAAATTAAGACTTACAGCGGAAGTTTGAATAAAGTAAACTAAAGGTAACCACATACCTGATATCTGGATTCACAGAGCCACTAAACAGGACATAGAACTGAATTAACTGAAAATCTGGTTAACCATGAATAGTCTAATACAAATTAGATAAAACATTAATCTGTTACAATATTCTCATCTACAGGTACATGCTGAAATAGAGTAAACTGAATAAGATAAATAGTACAAGCTGACGCCACTATAATGCTCATCCTAGACGTAGCTTCCCACCTGGGTCACCTGAAAAACAGTGCCCACGAAGGGTCAGAGTAAGGAAAAATAACCCCTCCTAGTGACACTAAAACCCAGTTTTACATATGAATGCATGCATGTCTTTGAAAAATAATTTTATGCATTTAAAACTTTTATGCTATGTGTTATGCATGCCTTCGCACTATTCTCCGGTCACACATCTACTCGTACTAAGCACGTGACTTTTATTTTACTAACTCAAGTCCCGGCGTTCACTAACTAGCGTACTGTCTCATGTCAGGTCTATACTTGAGTTTTAGGTGGCTTCTAACCTGCTCATCTACTAGGAAGGCTCTAGGCAGAGTAGCTCCTAACGCGCAACTGAAACTGACGACCCGAGACCATCTTACGAACCCAATTGTTCTAGTGTCACGCGGACACGGTCTCGAATCTACTAGCTGGCTCAAGGGAAAACACTTCCCAAGTCTGTACTACTCATAAGGTTCCATGTGCCTTATGAGAAAGGTAGTGCGCCTCTACCTAGCACGGAAGAAATTCTGTGTGCTGGCTGACCTTTTTGGTCTGACGCTACTCTGCAAGGGATATCTTTTCTGGTGTACTACTAAGCGACCCTTGACTTTCTTGTGGTCGACTTGAAGGGACATTCACGCCCTTGGTTGGACAAATTCCAAGCTTACGTACGCGGGTAAAGTTTCGTACTTAAAATAATTATTCATAACTTGACTAACTGGGTCATGGAAAAGGGCGTCATCCTACACGTTTTCCGCGACCATTTTCCTACCGCCACACTTTACTATGCATGGTTATGTTGCTTGTACGAAACCTACATATGTGTATACAAAAAATATAACTTTTGTTATGTCTAACTATCAGGTATTAAATTTCCTTACCGCGGTGGTGCGGCGCTCGTAGACTTGGCGCGGCGACATCTTCTATTTCCGAAGGCAAATCCTACTGTTGGGGGCCCTCAAGTGCTGCCCCGACTCCACCGAAAAACCTGCAAAATTTAGGGCAGCCCTAAATCCAACATTTCCCCTAAGGATTTCCGATGGAAAAATCCAAAACAACTAGGGTTAACAAAATACAAATGCTAAGACCCAAAAATTACCTTTTTGTGGAGCGATTAGGGCTCTCAATGCGTCCTACTCGAATTCCGCGGTGAAACTCGAACCCCAAAACCTAATTAGGGCAAATAAATCCAAAACCTAGGTTATTTTACTTCCAAATCCAAGAATATCCACAAAGGAATAGAGATAAGGGAGAAAACAACTCACCGGAACCTAAACGAAAATCAAAACCTCCGGCTAGGGTTGGAACCTGGCACTTCCAAGGCCAAGGAAGGAAAAGGAATGCTTGTTGGCGCCTGCAGAGGAGGGAGGAGTGATCGGAATGAGCTTCTGGAGGAGGATCGGGCGGCGGTAAGCCTTGCGGAAGGCGTCGGCTGCGGAATGGGGGGGCGTCGGGCTCGACGCTTGCGGGAGACGGAACGGCGGAGTCGTTCGTGCGGTTTTTCTCCCGTAAGAAAGAGGTGCGGGTTTTAATCAATAGCGGGATGCGGTTTTTGCTTTATCGGGCTTCCCTCTTAACCGTATAAAGAGAGGGATGGGGAATTTACTATTAGCACCCCAAAAACACTCTACTAATGCATTAAAATCTTAAACGGTTTCTTGCCGCGCATTTTGTACTAAAATTAAAAGTGCGTCTAAACTTATGGATGTTACAAATCTCCCCTCCTAACAAAAATTTTCGTCCTCGAAAATTGAAATCATACCTGAAACGAAGAGAAAAGAATAGTCTGCATTGCTCTTTAGCTCATCCTCTCGCTCCCAAGTATACTCTGGACGGCCACAGTTCATCCAAAGGACTTTGACCATGCGAATCTCTCAATTTCTGAGCTTCTGAATCCTTGAGTCCACTATCTTAACTGGTCTAACTCCAATACTAAGATCTGTCTCGATTGGTGCTTCTTCGGTACTGATGATCTGACTGGAATCTCTGACTGCTCTCCTAAGGTAGGAGACGTGGAATACATCATGTACACCACTCATTTCCTCAGGTAAGGCCAACCTATATGCAACCTCACCAACTCTTTCCAGCACCTCAAAAGGACCAACGAATCTGGGACTCAGCTTCTTCATCCGCTTTATTCTAGAGACTCCTCTAACTGGTCTGACCTTCAGATAAACGTAGTCTCCAACACTGAACTCTACTGACCTTTGTTTCTGATCATGATACTTGGCCTGGCGATCCTGAGCTGTCTTCATACGCTCCTGAATAAGCTTAATCCTGTCTGTTGTCTTATCAATCCATGACTCCCTGATAGAAGATCTTTCCTCACTCTCAGCCCAACATAACGGCGTCCGACGTCTACCATAGAGGGCCTCGAACGGTGTCATCCCAATACTTGCCTGGAAACTGTTGTTGTAGGAGAACTCCACAAGAGTAACATACTTCTCCCACTTTCCTCCAAAATCTAGAATGCACATCCGTAGCAGATCCTCCAAAGTCCTATTTGTGCGCTCAGTCTGTCCATCGGTCTGAGGATGGAAAGCGGTGCTGAAATGTAACCTGGTACCCAACCGCTCTTGAACGTATTGCCACTCCCTGGAGGTAAATCTGCCATCTCGGTCTGAAACTATAGTCTTGGGCACACCGTGAAGTCGAACTATCTCATCTAAATATAACTGGGCTAGCTTCGGACCTTGATCTGTCTTCCTAAGGGGAATGAAATGGGCGACCTTAGAAAGCCGATCTACTATCCCACACTGAGTCATTCCCACTCTGCGATCTCGGCAGACCATGAATGAAGTCCATGGATATATCCTCAAATGTCCACTCGGGAATGGGAAGTGGCTGCAACTTGCCTCCAGGCCTCTGACACTCGGCCTTAACCAACTTGCATGTCTCACACTTCCCTACATAATCTGCAACATCACTCTTCAAACCTGGCCACCAGACTGTCTTCTTAAGATCTGCATACATCTTCGTGCTACCAGGATGTATAGAATATCTGAAATTGTGTGCCTCGAAAAGAATGTCCTCACGAAGGTGACTGACATCTGGGATGCACACTCTGTCATCATGCAATAATAACTCATCATGAATAGAGAACCTCTCTTTCTGACCTGACTGCACTGAGATCCAAATCTCTGCCATCTTTGGATCCAACGGTATAGCTGTCCTGATCCTATCTCTAATATCGCACGAAATCTCCATCCAACTCAACCAAGCTGAACCAAAACTGCAACGGGGCACAACGACGATGTCCAGTCTCTCCAGCTCTCGTACTAACTCCTCCTGCTGAGTGAGAAGATAGAAACACGAGCCTCTCCTGCTAAGAGCATCAGCTACCACGTTCGCCTTTCCTGGGTGGTACTGAATGTCTATATCGTAGTCTGCTAGAAACTCCAACCATCTGCGCTGCCTCAAATTGAGCTCTCGCTGATCAAAGATATACTTGAGGCTCTTATGATCAGTGAAGATCTCACAACGCACTCCATAAAGGTAGTGTCTCCATATCTTCAGAGCATGAATGACTGCTGCAAGCTCCAAGTCATGTACGGGATAGTTCCTCTCATGAACCTTTAACTGTCTCGAGGCATAGGCTACGACCTTTCCATGCTGCATGAGAACACAACCCAAACCCTGACCTGAAGCATCACTATAGATATGAAATCCGTCTGGCCCTGAAGGCAAACTCAAAACTGGTGCGGTCATCAATCTGTTCTTCAAGTTCTCAAAGGCCAACTCACACTCAACTGTCCAATCCAAGCCCTTTCCCTTCCTAGTGAGGGAAGTCAGTGGTAAGGCTATCTTCGAGAAATCCCTGATGAATCTCCTGTAGTATCCAGCAAGACCCAAAAAACTGCGAACCTCTGAAACTGTCGTCGGTCTTGGCCAATTCTTAATAGCCTCTATCTTCTTCGGATCAACACTAACTCCTGATTGACTGATGATGTGGCCTAAGAATGCAATCTCTGAAAGCCAAAATTCACACTTTGAAAATTTTGCATACAACTGGTTCTTCCTGAGCGTGCTCAAAACAATCCTGAGGTGTGCTGCATGATCTTCTGCACTCTTAGAGAACACCAAAATATCATCTATGAAGACGATGACAAAACGATCCAAAATACTCCCGAAAAACCCTATTCATCAGGTCCATAAATACTGATGGGGCATTGGTCAGCCCGAACGGCATGACCACGAACTCGAAGTGTCCATATCTGATACTGAAAGCAGTCTTCTGTATATCCACGTCACGAATCCTCAGCTGATGATAGCCCGACCTCAGATCTAACTTGGAGAAGGTGCTCGCTCCCACCAACTGGTCGAACAAATCATCAATCCTAGGAATCGGGTACTTGTTCTTTACGGTCAGCTTATTCAATTCACGGTAGTCTATGCACAATCTCAGACTACCATCCTTCTTCTTCACGAAAAGCACTGGAGCACTCCAAGGCGAAGTACTGGGGCGTATAAAACCCAAATCAAGCAGCTCCTGCAACTGGCTCTTCAATTCTGCTAGTTCCCTTGGAGCCATCCGATAGGGAGATTTGGCTACCGGTGTAGCCCCAGGATGCAAGTCTATCGGGAACTCAATCTCTCTATCTGGAGGGGCACTAGGGAGCTCTTCCGGGAAAACATCTGAAAACTCCTGCACCACTGGTACCTCTAACAAATCAGCCTTAGACTCCGCGCTCATCAGTACTACGAAGGTTTCACAACCCTGACTAATGCACTTTCTCGCTTGGACTGCAAATATGATCATCTTCACTACTCCCTTCAATCCCTGAAAAGAGAAAGATGTCTGGTTGGGGCCATCGAACTGAATCTGCTTCGCCCTACAGTCAATCCTGGCGTTGACTGCTGAAAGCCAGTCCATTCCAAAAATCAAGTCAAATCCTGCTATAGGTAGCAGCAAAGCTTCCACGATAATCTCAACATCATTAAACTGCACTGGTACCCTGCACTTGTCTCTGGTCTGTAGAAGGGATCCATTCGGCATCATGACTTCCAGCGGTACTGACTCTGGGAAGACTTCTAAATCCAACTTACGCACTAGAGATTCCGCGATAAACGAGTGCGAGGCACCCGTATCAAACAGAATCTTAGAGGATAAGTTACGAATCATAAGGATGCCTACATGAATGAATGAAGGATGAAAAATTTAATGTGTCACTACGGAGGATTTTAAAACTAACTTGTTAATCAAACAACACTTACCTGTAACAACATCCTCCTGATCCTTCGCCTCCTGCTGACCCAGCCCATAAGCTCTGGGCTGCACTAAGTCTCGACCCTGTTGTGGTCTCCCATCAGTAATCATCAACGTCTTGCCCTTATCTACCCTGCTAGAGCCACCAACCTCGAACTTCGACTGCAGGAAATAAATTTCATTAACAATCTATCGTAATTACATAAGTGTAATCAATACAAAAGGACCTTGATTACCTGATTTGTCCCAGCTTCCTGACAGAAGCGAGCTATGTGTCCAGGTTGTCGGCACTTATAGCATACGCCTGCACTGGCCAAACACTCTCCTGAATGGCGACGTTGACACTTGGGACGCGTGGGGTAGTCCTTGCTTCGGTCACCAGATTGACCATTCTTCTTAGCATCAGGCTTCGGCTTCTTGTTCCAGTTCTTACCTTGGTCATTCTTGTTCTGCTGCGGCTGATGCGAATCATGAGATCGCTTCGCACGGAAACTACTTCGCTTCTGAACCTTCTGCTGGTCAGCCTCCAGTCTGCGAGCTGTATCCACTAAGCTCCTGTAATCAGCGTTGACCATAGTCATCAGCGGCTGCCTCAACGAGTCACGCAAGCCATCCACGAAACGACTGCACTTCTCAGTCTGATCTCCCTGCATCACGCCCGCATATCTAGCCAGATGAGTCAGCTCTCGCTCATACTCAGTAACTGTCCTGTCCCCCTGGAAAAGCCTCAGATACTTCTCTTGGAGACCTCGTCGTGCGGAAGGAGGCACGAACCAACTAGCAAGAGCTCTAGAGAACTCGCCCCAAGTGAACATGTCTGGGGTACGGCCTGGCCAAACAAAAATACGATCATACCATATTAAAATTAACACATTACTTCCTAAAATAAAGGAATTGATCATAACACTTTACCTGCAGGATCATCGGTCCGGTATTTGTCCCACCAGACTTTTGCCTCTCCTCGGAGGAGGAAAGCTGCCAGAGGAACTTTCTTATTCTCCGGGCACTCTAAAACATTCAGCAGGTCTCTGGTGTTAGCTATCCAATCATCTGTATCCATCGGGGTCTCATCCCCACTGTAGTTCGAAGGCTGAAGTTCTCTAAAATGTCTCAAATAGCGCTCCAGGGTCATCTCCACAGGTGCTGTTGCAGGAGCTGGTGCAGGGACTGGTACTTGTACTGGAGCTGGAAACCCTGCAGCCAGTCCTCTCTGAAACTCCATCAAGGCAACAGTAACCGCCTTGGCAATCTGAGACGCTATGTCAGTTCCCTCTGGAGCTGCTGGAACTGGTGGTACCTGTGGCACGGCAGCGTCTCCCATGTTTGCATTAGGAATCGGGTTCTGGCGTGAAGATTCACCTGGTTCACTAACTCGTGGTGCCTGATAGAATATATAAAGGAAATCTGATTATTTATCAAGCATCTAAGAAATCTGATCTAGCAACTTATTTTGTACTCTAGCGAACACTAAGGCTTAATCGCAACTTAAAGTACTTTACTGACAATAGTTTACTCTTATACGCTCCTATGGCTCTGTGAATTCTTTCTAGGGTCCAGGGATCCTAAACCTCCCTCTGATACCAATTTGTAGCACCCCTTCCCAGTATTTCAGTAATCAGCCGTCCGGCCGGGTCAGCGATATAAAGAAAACTAGGAAACAGTATTAAAACTAGTAGCAGCAGGTAATAAAATCTATACTAAGCAAATTAAGACTTACAGCGGAAGTTTGAATAAAGTAAACTAAGGGTAACCACATACCTGATATCTGGATTCACAGAGCCACTAAACAGGACATAGAACTGAATTAACTGAAAATCTGGTTAACCATGAATAGTCTAATACAAATTAGATAAAACATTAATCTGTTACAATATTCTCATCTACAGGTACATGCTGAAATAGAGTAAACTGAATAAGATAAATAGTACAAGCTGACGCCACTATAATGCTCATCCTAGACGTAGCTTCCCACCTGGGTCACCTGAAAAACAGTGCCCACGAAGGATCAGAGTAAGGAAAAATAACCCCTCCTAGTGACACTAAAACCCAGTTTTACATATGAATGCATGCATGTCTTTGAAAAATAATTTTATGCATTTAAAACTTTTATGCTATGTGCTATGCATGCCTTCGCACTATTCTCCGGTCACACATCTACTCGTACTAAGCACGTGACTTTTATTTTACTAACTCAAGTCCTGGCGTTCACTAACTAGCGTACTGTCTCATGTCAGGTCTATACTTGAGTTTTAGGTGGCTTCTAACCTGCTCATCTACTAGGAAGGCTCTAGGCAGAGTAGCTCCTAACGCGCAACTGAAACTGACGACCCGAGACCATCTTACGAACCCAATTATTCTAGTGTCACGCGGACACGGTCTCGAATCTACTAGCTGGCTCAAGGGAAGACACTTCCCAAGTCTGTACTACTCATAAGGTTCCATGTGCCTTATGAGAAAGGTAGTGCGCCTCTACCTAGCACGGAAGAAATTCTGTGTGCTGGCTGACCTTTTTGGTCTGACGCTACTCTGCAAGGGATATCTTTTCTGGTGTATTACTAAGCGACCCTTGACTTTCTTGTGGTCGACTTGAAGGGACATTCACGCCCTTGGTTGGACAAATTCCAAGCTTACGTACGCGGGTAAAGTTTCGTACTTAAAATAATTATTCATAACTTGACTAACTGGGTCATGGAAAAGGGCGTCATCCTACACGTTTTCCGCGACCATTTTCCTACCGCCACACTTTACTATGCATGGTTATGTTGCTTGTACGAAACCTACATATGCGTATACAAAAAATATAACTTTTGTTATGTCTAACTATCAGGTATTAAATTTCCTTACCGCGGTGGTGCGGCGCTCGTAGACTCGGCGCGGCGACATCTTCTATTTCCGAAGGCAAATCCTACTGTTGGGGGCCCTCAAGTGCTGCCCCGACTCCACCGAAAAACCTGCAAAATTTAGGGCAGCCCTAAATCCAACATTTCCCCTAAGGATTTCCGATGGAAAAATCCAAAACAACTAGGGTTAACAAAATACAAATGCTAAGACCCAAAAATTACCTTTTTGTGGAGCGATTAGGGCTCTCAATGCGTCCTACTCGAATTCCGCGGTGAAACTCGAACCCCAAAACCTAATTAGGGCAAATAAATCCAAAACCTGGGTTATTTTACTTCCAAATCCAAGAATATCCACAAAGGAATAGAGATAAGGGAGAAAACAACTCACCGGAACCTAAACGAAAATCAAAACCTCCGGCTAGGGTTGGAACCTGGCACTTCCAAGGCCAAGGAAGGAAAAGGAATGCTTGTTGGCGCCTGCAGAGGAGGGAGGAGTGATCGGAATGAGCTTCTGGAGGAGGATCGGGCGGCGGTAAGCCTTGCGGAAGGCGTCGGCTGCGGAATGGGGGGGCGTCGGGCTCGACGCTTGCGGGAGACGGAACGGCGGAGTCGTTCGTGCGGTTTTTCTCCCGTAAGAAAGAGGTGCGGGTTTTAATCAATAGCGGGATGCGGTTTTTGCTTTATCGGGCTTCCCTCTTAACCGTATAAAGAGAGGGATGGGGAATTTACTATTAGCACCCCAAAAACACTCTACTAATGCATTAAAATCTTAAACGGTTTCTTGCCGCGCATTTTGTACTAAAATTAAAAGTGCGTCTAAACTTATGGATGTTACAGCTTTTATAACTTTTCTCTCTCCCGTGGAACCATTCCTCGCGCGGTCTTCCCCTCCTAGCCGCGGATCTCTGTCTAACTGTTGTGCTTTGATCGCGTGTCTCTTCTCTCCTCTAACCGCTGCTCTTCCCGGTGTCGATCTCTCCGTCGCGGATCTTCTCGTCGCTGCGATCTCCGCTTTCCTAACTGCGGCCTTCTCTTGCGCGGTTTCCTCTAAGCCGCTGCGACATCTTCTCTTCTTATCCTCTTATCTTGCCACAACCTTCTTGTCGCGCTCTCAATCATCTCTCTTGGGTGAAAATTATTATGCGGGTTGCCGCACAGTCTGCCTCTTTGCCGCAAGATTTTTTTCCAATGTTGTAATGGTTAAAAAAGGAGACGGTCGCTGGAGGATGTGTGTAGATTTCTCTCTTTTGAATAAATGATGTCCTAAGGTTTGTTATCCCTTGCCTCGGATCGACGTGTTGGTTGACTCAGTCGTCGGTTGCTCTCTAATGAGTTTCTTAAATGCTTTTTCAGGTTATCATCAAATCAGGATGCACCCGCCCAACTTAAAAGATGTCTCCTTCATCACCGGAGATAGGTGCTACTGTTATAAAATGATGTCTTTTGGGTTAAAAATGCAGGGGCAACATATTAAAGGATGATGGACTGGGTCTTCCGGGAGCAGAAGGGGAGGAATCTGGAGGTGTACGTAGATTATCTCATGATCAAGAGTCGGGATGTTGACTCTCACCTCCAGGACCTGGAAGAGACCTTCGGCACCCTGCGGAAATATAAAATGAGCCTGAACTTCTTGAAGTGTCTCTTCGGGGCGAGCAGGGGCAAGTTCCTAGGCCACCTCCTCACTCCCACAGGAGTGGAACCCAACCCTGACAAGGTTAGAATGATCATGGAGTTGGGGTCGCCTCGGAACGCCAAGGAAGTCCAGCGCCTTATAGGGAAGCTGGCAGGGCTGAGCTGGTTCCTCTCCCGGGCTGGAGAGAAGTGTTCCCCCTTCTTCAAAGCGCTTAGAGGGGGTCAGAAATTCGAATGGTCGGAGGAGTGCGAGGGAGCCTTCCAAGCCTTGAAGAGGCAGTTGACCCAGGCTCCGCCGCTCCAGGGACCGAAGGATGGGGAAGACCTGTCCCTGTACCTTAGGGTCGGAGCTGAGGCCTTGAGCTCTGTCCTAGTCCGGGAAGAGGGCAAGAAACACCTGCCAATCTACTACGTGAGCAGGGTCTTGAGGAAGGCAGAGCTCTGATACCTGATTTTAAGGAAGTTGGCTTTTGTTCTGGTTATCTCGGCTCGGAGGCTCCGGCCCTACTTCCAGGCACACTCCATCCGAGTGGTGACTTGTCATCCCCTCTGCAACATCTTTGAGGGGGTGGAGCACTCGGAACGTTGGCAAAGTGGTCGGTGGAGCTGGGTGAATTTGATATATCTTTTATTCCCCGTCTCTCGATCAAGGCTCAAGCGATGGCCGACTTCCTGGCTGATTATGTGGTCGAGGTGGCGGAGGCGGAGCTCACTCGCCCAGTTTCTTGGAAGGTGATGGTAGATGGCACCTCGGGCAGACATTCCTTTGGGGTAGGAGTGATCCTGGAGAGCCCCCAGGGAACAAAGATCGAGCAGACGGTGGTCGTTCACTTCCCCATTACCAACAATCAGGCAGAGTATGAGGCGGTAATAGCGGGGTTTCATCTAGCAAGGGAGTTGGGGGGTGAATAATGTGGAAATGCTCACGGATTCCATGGTGGTGGCCTCTCAGATCAACGGGGAGTTTGAGGCCAGGGAGCCTACTCTTCAATTATACTTAGCCAAGGTAAAGGGAGTTATCGGCATGTTCCAAACATTCTTCATTCAACACGTGTCGCGGGAGGAGAACGAGCAGGTAGATCAATTGGCCAAGCATGGACCCCGGGTGGGGGGAACCATCACCGACCTTTTTCGCCCCTCTATCGAAGGAGAGTTGATGGAGGTAGACCAGCACCCTTCATGGATAGACCCCTTCGTCGCCTTCTTGTCCACAGGTGAGTTCCCAGAAGGCCTGGACAAGAAGCATTTCAAGCACAAGTCGGCATACTATCTTATGCACGACGGGAAGTTGTATCGCAAGACCCTCTCAGGACTTCTAGCATGTTGTGTGGCCGAGGGGGAGGTCCAGAGGATCTTGGAAGAAGTTCATGTCGGGGAATGCGGGAGTCACTCGGGGAGCAGGACCTTGGAGGGAAGGATAGTGAGGCAAGGGTATTTTTGGCCAACCCTGAGTCGGGATGTCGCCGAGTTTGCAAAGAAGTGCCAGAAGTGTCAACTGTTCGCCCCACTCCAGCTACTACTAGCTCAAAGATTAAGGAGCATCACTGCGCTCTGGCCCTTTGCCATTTGGGGAATGGACCTGGTAGGGCCCTTCCCTCAGGCCAGTGGGCAGAGGAAGTTCTTATTGGTGATGATAGATTATTTCTCTAAGTGGTTGGAGGTGAAGGCGCTAGCCAATGTGACCTCCCAAGTGGTTCGGAATTTTGTGGGGGGGAAGATCATCTGCCGGCACGGGTTGCCTCAGGCCATTGTCACGGATAATGGGTCGCAATTTGCCAGTACCGAGTTCATCAGTTTCTTTGGACAGCTTGGGATTGATCTCAGGTTCGCGTTGGTTCATCACCCCAGGAGCAACGGGCAGGTGAAGGCAGCGAATAAGATCATTGTGAACTTGCTGAAGAAGAAGGTGGAGAATTTGAATGGGAGCTGAGTGGAGCAGCTTCCTTCGGTCCTGTGGGCCCTTAGAACTACTCCCAACACGACCACAGGGGAGACCCCATTCAAGATCTCCCACGACTGTGAGGCTGTGCTCCCAATAGAGTTCGAGGTCTGAACACCTCGGGTAGTCGAGGCGGAAGAAGGAAGAGAGGAATGGAGAGCCGAGAACGAGGACGAGCTGCGTCTCTCTTTGGATCTAGCGGAGGAACTTCGAGATATGGCCGTTGTTAGGCAGGAAGAAATTAAGCGGGGGATGGCCAAGTATTTTGACAAGCATGTCAGGGTGAAGCAGTTCACGGAAGGGGACTTGGTCCTTAAGAAAGTAGATGTTACAGGAAGATCAGCTGCCATGGGAAAGCTCAACCCAAACTGGGAGGGACCATTTATTGTCAAGGAGACATTGAAGTCAGGGGGTATTGCCTCCGGAAGGTGGAGGGAGAGACCCTTAGTCACACCTGGAGTAGTGATGACCTGAAGCGTTTTATCCTTAAACCATGTACGTAACATCTTTCTTCTAATATGAAGCTTCTTGATATTCCAGTTTTCTTCTGCAATGATTCATGTGAATGGGTGAAGAGTTCACCAAGTAAACCCCGAGCAGATCCCGCTGTCAGGCTCCCACTAGCTAGCGGGGCTGGATGTCACTCGAGAGAGTCTCCCCAGACCCCGAGCAGATCCCGCTGTCAGGCTCCCACTAGCTGGCAGGGCTGGATGTCACTCGAAAGAGTCTCCCTAGACCCCGAGAAGATCCCGTTGTCAGGCTCCCACTAGCTGGCAAGGCTAGATGTCACTCAAGAGAGTCTTCCCCAGACCCCGAGAAGATCCCGCTGCCAGGCTCCCACTAGCTGACAGGGTTGGATGTCACTCGAGAGTCTCCCCAGACCCCAAGAAGATCCCGCTGTCAGGCTCCCACTAGCTGGCAGGGCTGGATGTCACTCGAGAGAGTCTCCCCAGACCCCGAGAAGATCCCGCTGTCAGGCTCCCACTAGCTGGCAGGGCTGGATGTCACTCGAGAGTCTCCCCAAACCCCGAGAAGATCCCGTTGTCAGGCTCCCACTAGCTGGCAGGGCTGGATGTCACTCGAGATAGTCTCCCTAGACCCCGAGATGAACCTGATGCCAGGCTCCCACTAGCTGGCAGGGCTGGATGTCACTCGAGAGAGTCTACCCCAGACCCCGAGAAGATCCCGCTGTCAGGCTCCCACTAGCTGGCAGGGCTGGATGTCACTCGAGAGTCTCCCCAGACCCCGAGCAGATCCCGCTATCAGGCTCCCACTAGCTGGCAGGGTTGGATGTCACTCGAGAAAGTCTACCCCAGACCCCGAGCAGATCCCGCTGTCAGGCTCCCACTAGCTGGCAGGGTTGGATGTCACTCGAGAGAGTCTCCCCAAATTCCGAGAAGATCCCGCTGTCAGGCTCCCACTAGCTGGCAGGGCTGGATGTCACTCGAGAGAATCTACCTCAGACCCCGAGAAGATCCCGCTGTCAGACTACCACTAGCTGGTAGGGTTGGATGTCACTCGAGAGTCTCCCCATACCCCGAGAAGATCCCGCTGTCAGGCTCCCACTAGCTAGCAGGGTTGGATGTCACTCGAGAGAGTCTTCCCCAGACCCCGAGAAGATCCCGCTGTCAGGCTCCCACTAGGTGGCAGGGCTGGGTGTCACTCAAGAGTCTCCCTAAACCCCGAGAACATCCCGCTGCCAGACTCCCACTAGTTGGCAGGGTTGGATGGCACTCGAGAGAGTCTGCCCAAGACCCCGAGAAGATCCCGTTGTCAGGCTTCTACTAGCTGGCAGGGCTGGATGTCACTCGAGAGAGTCTGCCCCAGACCCCGAGAAGATCCTGCTGTCAGGCTCCCACTAGCTGGCAGGGCTGGATGTCACTCGAGAGAGTCTCCCCAGACCCTGAGAAGATCCCGCTGTCAAGCTCCCACTAGCTGGCTGGGTTGGATCTCACTCGAGAGAGTCTGCTTAAGTCTCGAGCTTCTCCCGCTGTTAGGCTCTCACCTAGCTGACAGGGCAGGGGTCTTCGGTGGACGTTGATGTTGCCCTGGAGCAAAGTACCGAGCTTCTCCCGTTGTTAGGCCCTCATTTTGCTGGTAGGGTAGGGGTCCTCGGTGGACGTCATTGATGCTCTTGAACCGAGTCTCAGGCTGCTCTTGCCAGTCAACATGAGGCATTCGAAGGTGAACTTGGGGCAGAGGCCGAGGGTAAAAATCATAGGGTGACAAAAGGTCATACACAACAATCTCCAGACAAACAGGTAGTGGCGAGCCGAGATCTCGGCAACTACAAAGGGACGATGGTAACTCAGCAAAGCAATGCCAAAGGGATGAGCCGAGATCTCAGCAACTACCAAGGAAGGCGAGTCGGGGGTGTTCTCAGCAGTTGAATTCCACCCCCATCAGGTTTTTACTTGTGAAAATTCGGTCTTGAATAACCTTCTAAAGGAAAAGAGATCTCGCACGCGAACAGAGAAGTCGCGGGTCCAGCGCTACGAGTGGTCTAGTCTCTACTAGTAAGAGATGGCGAGGTCTCGTCAACCCGGGAAGAGTGTGGTCTAACCTAACTCTACTTTCTAGCGGCGAGTTCTACCCTAGCATGGTCGCGCGAGAAGGTGCAACATGCGTGCGCGAGTGCAATAAAATACGGAGCAGTATTGAAGAAAGAAAAGTTGCCAAGTCAGAATTTCGTTGATATATATATTATTACAAAAGGAACTCGCCTTACGGCGTGTTTACAAAATTAGGGGGGGATCATTACAGGAAAATAAAATAAAAAGTGTAGGTCAGCTCTCGCCCTCCCCCTCCACCCCAGAAGGATCGTCCTAAAAGCCCGACACTTCTTTGAAAAGCGAGTCGAAGTTGTCTTCCGACTCGCCAGGGGTAGGGACAAGGAGGAACAGCTCTGGCACCAGGCCCTTGGCGGTCACCTCCTCGCAGTCCGCCGTCAGCACCTGTAGATCTCGCATGACCTGCAGGGTATGATCAATAGCCTTGATGGAGTTGAGCCGCAACATTTCGTTGACCTCCGCCTGACTGATGATCTTCCTGTCCTTGCCTTGGGCGCTCGGCTCGCCGCGAGCTGGAGGGAGGAGAGTGTCCATCAGGTGGCTGACCTCGCCATGAAGCAGCTTATTCTGTTCTTCTTGCCGCTTGTTCTTCTCCTCGAGGTCAGTCACGCGAGTGCGCAGGCGATCCGCGGTCTCGACATCCTGCGAGGCGAAAAGTATGAGCCAATGAATTAAACAAGCAAAGAAAGAAAGGGAAGGAATGCACTAGAACTTGCCACCCCGCCGACGCTCTTCTCGAGGAGGGACTCGGCAACCGCCAGTTTCTTCTTCAAGTCCTCCACCTCGTCCTGAGCAAGATCCTTGGCTTCCTCGGCACTCGCCAGCCTATGGCTGAGGGTGAATCCGCGGCATACGGACATGTGGGCAAGCTCCATGGAACGCATTTGGTCTCGCGTGCATTCATGGGCGAGCTGCTGTAGGGTCATGTCGTCGAAGGCCTCGGCGTCCTCGCATCCATAAAGGTCAAAGCCGAGGGCAAAGGCATGCCCGCTGGGAGGCCGGCGCTCAGACCAGGAGGGCAGGAGGGATGAGATGGTGACTCCGTGGGCCTGCTTATCCCATTGGACCATCGGCGCGCCGAACTGATCCTTTGCCTTCCCGCCAAGACCATAGTTCCGGTGGTCCTTCGACAGACCCGGCTCGCGGGCCGCGAGCTCCTCAGCAACTGGGGAAGCAGGAGGGTCGCCGCCGCCTTGCTCCTTCACTGGCGAGTCGAGGACGATCTGCTTCCCCTTGGAGACCACCGCCTTCTTCAGCTTCTTTGGAGGTAGGCGAGGCGAGTTGGAGCTGGCGAGCTCATCCCTCTTCTGGCTGGAGGAGGGCTTGGAGGATTCCCGCTCCATTCGGTGAGCTGCCGCTGCTGCCCTCTCGCGCGCGAGTGGTTCAGGGTACAACCCAGAATCCGCGAAGGGCGGGTTCTCCGGTATCAGTCGCTCCCCTGCAGAAAATAACTTACCATCAGAAAGCCTGATTTTAGCGAGCCCATTAAAGAAAAAGGAAGACAAACTATACCTTCGCCAGGAAGGACTGGCGGGAGCGAGTCGAGGCCCCTTCGCAGGAAGGCGACCTCGAAGTCTTTAGGCAGGAAGAATTGATGGAGGCTGGCGTCGTCGCCCGTCAGGATCGGTGGTCGGAACACCTCCTCGCCCCGCTGGATTGGTGAGAAGGGTATGTTGTCGAGTTCGCCCTTGATGATGACGAACTTCGTGAAGCAGTTATGGTTCTTATTGGCCGTCTCATGCACTTTGAGCTACAAGCCGACAAAGAAGGCGACCCCGTCGCTGGTGGCGCGGTAGATGAAGAGCTTTCGGAAGACAGCGAGATTGAATTCAATCCGCTCCTTCCGAAGGAAGCTCGCGAAAGCCACTAGCATCGCGATCGCGTTAGGGTTCATCTGCGCGAGGATGGCCCCAAAGTACTTCAGCACCTGGCGGACCTTCGGCCAGAGGGGCAGGCACAACCCCACCTCGAAATGCGAGATGGAGAAGGCGAGTTCGTCGGTGTAGACGGTATCATCAACTCGCCTCGCCTAGGCCGGCGCGCGGTGAACCCTGACGGGATATAGTCCGCCACGAAGTCGTTAAGTTCCTCCTCCGTGGTATTCCCGTCAAAGAATGGGTATTCTAAGAACTGTTTAGCGCATTTGGACCCTCCATCCGTATCGGGTTTCCTCTTCCCCATTTCAATAGATCTCGGCGCGAGTGCAAGTGGCGAGAACAGCAATAAGGGGGGTATATGCCGGCAATCGAAGATGACTGATGATTGGCGCTGGTAGCGTCTGTGGCCTTGGTGGAAGTGGATGAGGAGAAATCAAGGCGTCATGGTTGTTGAAGCTGCGATGGGTGGCTTCAACATGGTACGCCGACATCGGTGGAAACTTATTAAACAATAGCGTCAAATGTTCATAAAATACAGCAGCACAGAAATTATCGTTATTACATGTGCGAGCTTGGGGTCTGGGGGGCGAGTGTCGGTAGCCTCAGCTAGGGAGTCATTTCCATCTACCCCGGCCTTGCGTCCCCTTCCCCGGAGGTCAGCGTAGGTTGTTGAACTCGCGGACCAGCTCTAGATCCTGGTGGATGAGCCGCATATTCTCGTTGATCCGATCCATGAGGGGTCCCGAGGAAGTCCTCCCGCTTGCCGAGCCGTGCCTCACCTCATCCGCCAGCAGCACGTAGTCCCATTCCAGCGCGCGCAGCCGCTCCCCGTCAACAGCTCGCTCTTCTTGGATCTCGCGCAGCGCGAGTCCGTACTTCCTGAGAATTTCGATGGTTCGCCTCCTCATCTCAGCAGGCTCTAGGGAGGCGTCCAAGAAACCTTCCAGCACGTTGGGAGAAGGAGGTGGCGAGTAGACCCCTGGATCGGAGGATTCCTCGGCTTCAGATTTTCCAGGAAGACCTGCGATGATAAATCAATTTTGGTAAGAAACTTGGGGTCCCAAAATAGGGTCAACACTCCAACTAACCGTGCGAGGCGAATGCCCCCTAGAGGTGTGGTTGGCAAGCAGAACTCGGCTGCCCTTGAAAAGGCCAAGCGGGAGCATAGATTAGGGTCCTTCCGTGACCTGGAAGGTAAGCGCCTGGAGAAGTGACCAACTGGAAGGTGGGGACGGGGATGTCTTCACTTTTGGCTGCATATAACCATTCAGAACAGCGGAGTTACTCTATTTGCAGACCAGATTTTGAAAACTATAAATAGGCTCAAGGGGGTACCTCAGAAGGCAAGCTTTTCAGTTCTCTTACTCTCTTGTCTTACAGCGCTTTCTGAGGTGCCCTTAGCTCAGCACAGGCTAAAGAGGGGAAGCGCTCTAAGATCTTTCGGGTGTGTGGTGGGACCTCCGTGTTGGAGCCTTGGGTCAGTTTCAAGCTCTAAGTCTTCGGTCAGTCAAGCTTGCTAGGCAAAGTTAGTGTGCGGTCACCCCTTCCCCGAGGGTTCAGACTCCACAAGAAGCCGGTTTCCGGTTTCAACATAACCAGTATGTAAATGGAAATCGATTTACTTATTTTGTACTTTAAATATGTAGTGAGATAATGTTGAGGGTCTTAGTATCAGTATCAATATCAGTCTTTGGGCCCATCAGGGTCATCGACTATCATGTCAGTACATTATCATGTGTTAATGTTTTTTAGCCAACTGCATTGGTCATCGTTGTAACTAATCCAGTGGAATCGAATGCGCATTACACTGGATTGAAATATCAGTATAGTCTTTACCATTGACATTATTTATGCATTGATGCATTTACATGTGCATTTTGTTAACGTATTCTTGTATTCTATTTAAGTGGAAAAGAAATATTTAATTATTAATCCCCTCATGTTATAATTGCTTCTTTGATTTCTTTCCAATTTTTTGCCATTTTTAGTGGTTTATGCTTTGTCAGCGATATGAAAATATCTAACTTGTTAATTTAATTGAAGTCAAGTATGTGCATGCAGAAAGTAATTTCTAAGTTAAAATAATATGCTTGTAATTTAAAATATGGCAATTAAAGCATAAATTAAAGAGGTAACCCTCACCTGCACAATTCTTTGTCATTATCTTACTGTAGATTGATGTCAACTTTCAAATAATCTATAATTAGGCATCATTTATTTAGGCAACTTTTTTATCGAGCTTGCACCTTTAAATATAGGCGATAATGACACTATTTGAAGATTTTTAGACTTGTCCTTAGGTTAGAAAAGTACTGGTGACTTCTATAATTCAAAGCTTAGAAAGAACACAAAAAATCAAAATCTTTTCATATACCCCTTCCCTAATGAAACCCTCCTTTATACCATTTGCATGGAGTAAAATACCAAATCTTAACAGAACAACTTCTTAAATTTCCAAAATAAAACCCTTAATCTGTTATTGGAGTGATTACTGCCTTAACATGACAGCCAACCAACAGAGGCATGAAGCCACGAGAATCTTTATCATACTTAATTATTGTTTCAGTTTAGAGCGGCTCTCAAAAAAAGCACATTTAAATCCCCAAATGCAACAGCCGGCTTACTGGGAATCCCCACTACTTCCTTCAAAATTTTCAAGCAGCCGACCATGGAATGGAAACAGCCCCAAATGAAGCCATAATACCAAATAGTGAGTTTATTCCAAAACAAAATACAGCATTAACTGGCCAACTACGACGAGCACAGAGTCGCAAACCCGTTGTGTGCGGGATAGGCCGAGGACGAAATCCATGGAAATGTCCTTTTATGGAGCAGCGGGAATCGGCAAGGGCATGTATAGGCCGGTGTTTTGTGTTTGCCCTTTATTGCTTTGACAAACAAAACATCGCTGCACTAGTTTGTGGACGTCTCGTTTTAGTTCCGGCCAGTAATACTGCTCCTCGACCATGGCTATTGTTTTATCACGCCCGAGATGTTCGGAAAGCCCGCCTCCATGGAGTTCCAGTAGCAAGTGTTCGCGGAGGGATCCCCTATTCTCAAAGAACAAAAAACCCTCCTGAACCAAGTATTGTCCATTGGGTTGTCTTTCCTCCAATTGCTTCCGAATGGGCGCAAAGTCTACAATGTCGGCATATTGAACTTTCAAAATATCGAACCCGACCACCTTGGTGTCCATCGTGATCAATAGGGTTGAACGTCGATTGAGGGCTTCAGCTATTTTGTTTTGCTCCCCGGCACGGTGCTTGATGACGAAAGTGAATCGTTGTTGATATTCCACCCAACTAGCATGCATTCTATTGAGTATCTTGTGGCTGTTTAGATACTTGAGTGCTTGGTGATCGGTTTGAATGACAAACTCTTGCTGAAAAAGATAATGTTCTCAATGCTTGACGACACGAACAACGGCATATAGTTCTACCTCGTATGCTGACCATTCCTGTCGGGTTTCACTAAACTTTTCGCTGAAAAAGGCCACGGGATGCTTCTCTTGTAAAAGTACACCGCCAGTCCCCACTATAGAGGCGTCGATCTCTAGTTCGAATGGTTTGCTCAAATCCGGCAAGATAAGGATGGGGGTTAAACTAATCCGTTCTTTGATTAAGGCAAAACTTTGTGCCGCATCTTCCCCCCATTGGAACCGCCCCTTCTTCATGCATTCAGTAATTGGTACCATAATAGTGCTGAAATGACGGATGAACTTCCGATAGAATGTAGTGAAACCATGAAAATCCACTAATTGTTTGTGGTGTCGGCCAACTCCGGATGTCCTGAATTTTCTCGTCATCAACATGGATCCCCTTCGAGCTCACCACGAAGCCCAAAAATAGAAGTTTGTCCGCCCAAAAGTTGTACTTCTTCCGGTTAATATATAATTTATGTGTTTGGAATGTAGTGAGAACCGCTCAAAGATGCTCTAGATGCTCGCCTTCCGGTTTACTATATATCAAAATGTCGTCAAAGTAAACAACAGCAAAAGTACCATTGTGGGGTTTAAGAACCTGATTCATTAGCCGCATGAAGGTGGTTAGAGCATTCGAAAGGCCGAAGGGCATGACTAGCCATTCGTATAGGCCCTCCTTGGTCTTGAATGTCGTTTTTCACTCATCGCCAGCACGTATCTGCAATTGATGGTAGCCTCTTCTCAAATCAATTTTGGAAAAGATTGTCGTTCCCTGCAACATGCCGAGCATGTCATCCAGGCGTGGGGTGAGAAACCAGTACTTGAAGGTGATCTTGTTGATGGACCGACTGTCGTTGCACATATGCTAAGTCTTGTCTTCTTTGGTACGAGCAAGACGGGGCTTGCACAAGGGATCTTGCGCTCATAAATATCTCCTCGCTGGAGAAGCTCCTCCACCATACCTTGTAAAATGGCATGCTCCTTAGCCCTTAGGGCTTATCCCGTAGCGCAGAAAATTAGGAAGAGAGGCGCCCGCAATGAAATCAATTTGGTGTTGGACTTCCCGCAAAGGGGGAAGCCCACTTGGTAACTCATCCGGCATGATGGTTGCAAATTCAGCTAGCAGGTCTTGTAACTGGGAGTTAGGCTTTGTTTCCTGCAGATCCACTTCACGCCTTACGACCGTGAAAACTATCTTCGTTCACTGCACCTCCTCCATGAACTCTTTTCGTGAACACAACATCACGGGTTTGGGAGTCCCCTTCAAGTTCTTTTTTGGTCTCCCCTCCGCGAACGGTCGCATCACAAAGGTGCATCCCTGCTTAGAAAAGGTATACACGTCTTTCCCATTATGTATAACCTCCAAATCATATTGTCAGGGGCGGCCCAAAAGTACGTGGCAAGCATCCATGTCCACTATGTCGCAAATGATACGGTCTTGGTATTTTTCGATGGAAAATGGTACCTCACATTGTTCTGTGACTCGAACTTCTCCAACTTCTTTAATCCATCCAATCTTATATGTGGTTGGCGTGTTTTGAGGGTGTTAATTGTAACCCTTCAACAATCTTATAATGTTTTCACTGCTTCCCCCATCGATGATAACATCGACAATGCCCCCTTTGATCTTACGTGTCTGAAAAATGTTATGTCGTTGGGAATCTTCATTCCGCTTAGGAGAGGTGAGTACCATCCTTCTAACAACATAAGAACATGCCTCTTCCTTCTCATACTCTTCCCCCTTGTTGAACACGTCATCTGGCCCAATCACACACACTGACCCCTCACCTTGCTCCCCGTAGCGGTCCTCATCCTTCTTCGTCATATGGACCGGTCGCTGAGTGCGGCGCTGACTGGAAATGTGGCCCGTTTGTTGACAGCGATAACACTTAACGCCATGATTACGGGCGTATGGGTTGTTGGTTGTACATTTAGGTGGTGTTGGGCTCACAGTCAAGTCAAACTGACCCTCTGTTATGGGTTGAGTTGCAGCTGAGGGGCCCCCGACGGCCTCATTGAACGGCCTCCTCTTTTGAGTGGTGGTCTGTCCAGCGTCTTTGAAGGGATATTTGTTGTATTCTGTATAGTTCCTACTGGAGTTCCGCCGCCCTTGTTTTGATACAGTTACTTTGGCCTTTAAGGAAAGTAGCACTGCCTCATTGAGTGTACATGTAGTTTGAAAGGACACTACATCTTGCACGTCGGGATGTAGGCCATTGTTGAAACGAGCTAATTGTTGTACGTCCAATTCATGGAGTCGATTACGAGATTCAAGCCGCATAAATTTTTCCACATAATCAGACATTGAGTGGGAGCTTTGCCGACAATTTTGGTACGCCGAAATCAAGGTTTTCTCGTAATCGATTGGTAAGAATCGAGCAAGCATCAGTTGTTTCATCTTAACCCAATTTCGCAACGGTCGTTTATGTTGATGATGACGTGTGGCTTGTGTGTTGTCCCACCACGCGAGGGCAGCTCCCTTAAGCTTGTAAGCAGCAGAGTGCACCTGTAATTCTTCAGGGATGGGCAAGAGTTCAAAATACTTCTCAACTTCAGATATCCAGTCCAAGAAATCTTTGATGTGTAGAGATCCAGCGAACCAAGGAATGTCGGCGTGAATGCGTGGATGTTGGTTGCAGTGTGACCGAACATCGTCGGGTGGTGTGACCACAGGTTCATCGTCATCAGAGGTCATAGGATGCCTCACTTGGTTTGTTGGTACCGGAACTGTATAGGTTAAATTGATGGGGGTCTTGCTGTCGTAGGTGGTGCGAGCTTCGTGAGGGCTTCCAGAATACGGCGTTTTGCTCACCTTGTAGTTGCTTCTGTTGTTGCGTCGCCTGTAGGAGCTGGAGGACTGCAGCTTTTTTGTCAGCCATTGAGTACCTTGCAGGAAGATCCTGCTCTGATGGCAACTGGAGTAGACCAACGGAAGAGAATGGAAGGGGAAACACGGAGGTAATCGCTGCTAACGTCAGCGATTCACAATACAAGCAGACTGATCTGGAAAGGCAGCAGCCGCACAACACCAATCTCTGTTTTCTCAAGTTTTTCCCTGCCCTAACACATCCAAACCTAAGTCTTATATATTGTATTACAAAAAACTATTATGCCCCCCAAGGATTAGGTCATAAAAAATAAAAACTGAGAGAGTTCCTGTATCAAACAGAGAGCCCAGTGAAGTTGGCTAGTTCGCCTCCCGCCGTGCCACTACAGCAAAGCCGCAGTTATATTAACTTGCAAAATAAGAGAAATCAAAGCTTAGACAACTTACAGTTGGAGGAATGCAGGAAAAAAAGATGTAGGGAGTTGGGGCCCAGTCCAAACCGTACGACCCAGCAGCTCAAACAGAGTTTCTGTTAATAGCAAGATTAGGGCAGAGAAAGGATTGTATGCAGGAGAAAGAAATCCCGCATGCCCTTTATATTGAAGCTTAGGTCAGAAGCTTAGGTCGCAAAAGCAGAGAAGAGCTCTTCCAGACGAGAGCTCGTAAAGATGCGGCTTAGTCGGTCTTATGAAGTATTGAGAATCAAAGGAGGAGCGTTGTGTGCTGCTCACGGGGTCGGCAGAGAAGGATCCAAATGGGAGACTCTCTAATCAGTACCTCCGCATGCCCTGGAGAGGTCGAGAAGAGGGAAGAGTTGTGTGCAGCTTACGGATCGACAGAGCTGCTCGATAAGGATATATGATAGGATAAGATAAGCCGCCTTACGATTAAAATATTAATCGCCGCATACTCATGGCAACCGACTTGTATCTTTATGTGTATATCGTAATAATTTAAACCTTCAACCAACCTCTTATATTGCCTCGCAAATAATGGACATAAAATTTCATTGAACACATTCATCGATCGTAAAATCACGTTGCAATCTTTGATGACACTGACATGTATTTCCTTCATCAGGGATATTTAGTATGTAAATTAATCAAATACTTGAAAAACTAAATTAATTTATATCATGAAATTTTAGGTATTACACATGTGCTCTTTTTTAATAGTATTGTATACTTTCCTAATAATTTCACATGATGAGATTGAAAGTCTTGTATTTCTGATGAACCTTTACATGTTTTCTGTAGATATCATATACAAAAAGAATATAAACTCTGCAAGTGTGCTTGAATATGCGCTTGCTTTTACAAGCGCAGCATTGGATAAGCATTACAGCAGGCTGAGTGCAAATCCAAAGACGGGATTTATTGACATTACTACTTCAAAGGATTTCTATCGAATTTTCAGCGGTCTACAGTTTGTGAGTATAACGATTTACAGTGGGGTAATAAAACTGAAGGTTTCATACATAAATGTTATAAATGAATGTATCTCGCATGCATGAGAACTATGATTTCAAATGCATCAAACACCTGCCTTTAAATGTGCAGTATGCGGTATATTAAGAGGCTTTCTTTACTTGGAGATCTACATATTTAATCCCACTATTCATCCTCCTCCTACTTCTTCCCTTTATCTTTTCTCAACTCTTTTCCTTATCTTCATGCATCAATTTTGTAGCCTACTACTTTTAGGCTGGTGAAATGTTGTTTAGCTGCTTTGCCTAACCAGTGTGCAAGTATTGGTGAATAGATGAGTCTAGGTTTCTCATGTTTTGCTGGCTATTTTTAGACTCCAAATCTTTAGGACACCAACTTATGATACCTCTTAAGATTGATGTAACACGATGTATTTTTCATTTTGTAGAGGATTCCAAAGACATTTAAATCGGATAGAAAGAAACCTTTGATTTTCCCTCTTTTACTTGCCTTCTTCACAACGAATAGGATTAAAAGAAACGGTTGATTTCTCTGGCCTTTTTAATTTCCGTATGGAAAAAAAAAATGAAGTAATTACTCTTCTTGTCCAACTTGGATGTGATATTTATGCACACTGAATCTTATATAATTCAATGGAAACTTGTTTATGTTGCCTGGAATGCATTGAAGAGAAAATACCATGAAAGAATTAGCGTATGCGAACTGAAGAAAATAACATTATTACATAAAATTGCAGTGACATTAGAATCAAAATGGATCGTAAATTTTAACTACTAAGTTGGAAATTTCCTCTCTTTTTTTCTCCCCAGGAATACTCTGAGGAAACCGTTTGTGGCACATCTAAGAAGCATGGTTCATGGGGCGATTCAGTCGCTTGGGCCGGTTGTACTATCATCTACTTACTTGGCCAACAACTTCACTTTGAACTTTTTGATTTTTCATATCAATTCCTTAATATTGCTGAAGTAGAAAGTGCAGCTGGAGCACAAACTCTATCTTCTGACCGTTCAAAGACTGCCAATTATTTTCAGGTATCAACATTACATTTCCATGTGCACTATTTTTTTTTCTTCAGAAATTATTCTATTAGTTGTCCCGACATAGAATTTAGCGAGGAATACTAGTAAAAAGGGCAGCCCGGTGCACAAAGTATGCGCAGCAAGGGCCCGGGGAAGTCCTCCCCCCCCCCCCCCCCCCCACACACACACACACAAGAGTGAAATGTAGGCAAACCTTACCCTGCATTTTTGCAAGATGCTGCTTCTAGGACTTGAACCCGCGACCTCAAGACCTTAACTGGTGCGCGAAGGCTCCTCTTCTTAGTCAGGAATTCTAGTATTTTAAAAAAGTCAATTTTATATTTTTTGCATAGAATCTAGTAAAAGGTTATTGCGCTTATTTAGGTTTCGATTACAATGCAATGAGGAGCTGACGGCAAGATAAAGATGAACATTTCATCATCTAATTTCCGGTTTGTAAACTTTTATTTTTGTTCATGTTGAAAAGGGTTTTGAGAGTCTACTGGAAACCATGAAGAAGGCTAGAAGGCTGAACAACCACGTGTTCTCCATGCTGCGTGCGCGCTGCCCCCTGGAGGACAAGGTAGCCTGCGCAATAAAGCAGAGCGGAGCCCCGCAGCATCGGGTTACATTTGTTAACACCCTCTCTGCCTTCGACACACTGCCCCAGAAAGATTCCTGAACCTTCCTCCTGTCCCTCCTGTCGAACCCACGCTGTCGTAAAGTGACATGAGTTTCTATGTGATGTCCCTAAATTGGTAGTTTTCACATATGCTTCTGTTAAATAATCATGGATGTCCATGAAAATTAATATTCATATAATTATTACACTGTATATGAGTAGATCTATACCGTATAATATTTAAAAGGTAAAATATTCTTTTGAGTATGACAATCAGATTCATATATCCATATCTACTCTTTTCCGGATTATTATCGCATTGCGAAGGCGTACATGTATTATCATATTGGAATCAATCCTCATATGTATTTTACGCTCCGTTTGGCATGGTGGTGGCGCTCATTAACATAAAGGTTAAATTGTCATTCATTAACGCCCACCTAAGAAACTTCATCCACTTTTATGTTCAAACAGATGATGTTTGTTAGATTATCCTTAATGAATGACGATTTAACTCATGCATTCATGGCCGTCACCACCGTGCCACATGGAGCCTTAGTAATGCTCGCTTAACTTCATTTTGGTTTTTGTTGTCAACATTATTGGTGCTGAGGAGTTTATAACTTGTTGATTCAATTTTATTTTTGAAGGACAGTATGTGTGAGCTTATGTAGATCCCATATCCAAAATAAAATGTTGAAAAACACAGGAGTCAGCAAAGTTCTAATACTATTTATGGGCGCCAAACCACCCTAAACCTAAAGAGCTGGTTATTAAGTGCACTCTCACCTAAATTTGCCATCCATTAGGGTATGTTCTTGCCCTAGAATTGGTCACCTCACCTATTACAAGCTTATTATCTTATAAAGTCAACAATTGTTGAGTTGTGATGTCCATATAGAGAAAATTGGATGAGCCAAAAGCTGTGGTGGTTATTCATTTCATGCATTATGCCTTCTTTTTCTTCAATACAATTTCATGCGTTATTCATTACATGCATTATGAAATGCCAAAGGACTGTTCAAAGATATCGACTTCACTGGAACGCTTGTTTGTAAAGGAATCACCTCGGAACTTTTCGCAGGTCAGCAATTTTTTTTATTATTCTCGGTTATGTCTAGATACCTATAATTAACAGTTCATATGACTATAAATTAACCATGCTTAAAAATGATCATGATCCATTTCTTTTCAATATCATAACAATAATTAATACTACAATCTTGCCTAATTACTTTTTTAGAAGAAAATAATCATTATATATACACACACGAGTGACAGTACATGAGAGGTTCTTTGTGACCCGCGCGTTAGTATCCTGCCCGTAACGGCGAGCTTCGCCTACCCCCGGCGTTGTGTTATTTTTGTTTTATTTATTATGTTATACGAGTGACAGTGCACGGGAGTCCCCGTGCCCTACACGATTGTACCCAGGTATCGTATCGATGATATTTATGTTATATTTATTATACTATATATTTTTAATTATATAATTTTTTTAATTATTCTTTACAAAATATTCTTAAAAATTATATAATTATTCTTAAAATTCATTCTTACAAATTTATAATTATAATAATAATATTCTTAAAATTATATAATTTTTTAATTATTATAATATTTGTTTTATATATATATTCTTAAAAATTAAAAGAATGCTCAGCCCCCTCACAATTTCGGCCGCCATCGCCGGCTCTGGCAGCTAAAATCATGAACGGTTGTAATTTTCAAAAAAAAAATAGTTGTTGTGACTCACCAATGAACTGTAGAAAAAATGAACGGTTGGTATTATTTTGGAGGGTCTCACTGCAAGACCATGTAATTTGATTGGCTGATGATAGTTTTTTTTGTATGTAGTATAGATTTATATGATATGGCGATTGTTATCCGCACTTTAATTTTCACTATCTGTACTTGCAATTAGACATTATTTTTCCTTCCTCAACTAGATAATTGCAAACTACCATTTCCTTTGGCCGCTGCAACTCCTTCATATTTCCAAACCTTCCTGGCAATTCAAAGGCATAAACACCGGAGCTTGGTCACATAATACAAGACATTTCTAAACCAAGTCGTGCTACGTAGCTGGAGAGAGTTACTAAAAGTTATGCAAACCTGCGAGAAGCATCTCCCTCGTGCCGAGGATTTAAAAATTGTGAAATTGTGAGTTTGCTGTCAACTCAAAAGGGCGTGATTTCTACGAAGTTTTTGTTTGGTCTTCTCTGCACCACCATGATTGTGAAAGTCAGTTTTTTATGTCATCAATATATATTTTAAGGTAATCGTTTATCACAAAAATGTTCCACTTATCTCTAACGCATTTTCTACCTCTTCATAACTGTTTAAAATAAAATAAAATTTAACTAACTTACGTGTCAACAGCCAGTTACTCCCCAATAATTCTCTCCAAACGATGACAATGCCAAAAAGAACATTAGTGGCCAACTAGCACCCACCACTACCTTCGCGGGCCCACTGCTCCGACAGCGACGTTCGCAGTAAGTGCCGTGACGCCCAAATCCTACGTCATCGCTGACATCTAATACGGTTAGGGCTGATATCGAGTCGAGTTCGAGCGATTTTGGCTTGGCTCGAAATTGAAATTTTTGACTCGAACTCAGCTCGAAATCGAAATTGATTTCGAGTCGAGTCGGCTCGACTCGAAATGACTCGATTCCGAGTCGGCTCGAAATTGAATCAAGTCGGCTTGAAATCAAATCGGGTTGGCTCGAAATTGAGCAATTTTTCGTTTTATTTCTACTTTGCTCAAAATTAAATTGGGCAACCTATAAATTTAGCAAATGAAACACTTAAAGCCTTCATTCTTTTTTTTAGATTTAAATTTTGTTATTTTTAATCTTAAAATAAAAATATATTAATAAATACATAATTTTTTTAATTAATTCGAGTTGATTCGAATCATATTTCGAGCGGTTCAGAGCTTGCTCGAAATCGACTCAAAATCAGATTCGAAGCAAATTGAATCGACTCAAATTGTGTCGAATCAATTTTAACCGATTCTGATTCGGCTCAATTTTCGAACGATTTTCGAGCGACTTTCGAGTTTCGAATAATATGCTCAGCCATACAGTTTACCTGTTTATACTCACTTCAGTTTTGGGCCCACCTCCTGGCGGACCCCACCTTGTGATGAGGTGGCTGCGGTTGAAATATATATTCATGCTGTTTTATTTACAGCGCAGAAAATAATTCAAACTTAAGGTGTTAAATAGATATGAATTTTGATTGAAGGTAGCTTATAGAATATGCTATCTTAAGGTGTTGAATAGATTACAAATCTCATTAAGAAAAAGTATTGGTCTAGATAACCATGGCCTAGATCTCATTTGAGATAAGCTACATTTGAGGTCTTGGATATGGTTTTTCCACCGCTTCATCTAAGCGTTTATCTATCGTTTCATCTTGGGATTTATCTAACGTTCCACCTAGGTGTTTATTTACCACTTCATCATGGGATTTATCTACCATTTTACTCGAGTTTATCTACCATTTCATTCAAAGGTTTATCAATCATTTCACCTAATGGTTTATCTATTGTTTCATCGGGGGGTTATCTCTCGTTTCATCCAGTGGTTTATCAACTATTTTATGAAGGGGTTTATCTACATTTCATTCTAGGGTTTATCTATCGTTCATCAAGGGGTTTATGTATTATTTCATCCATGGGTTTATTTATCATTTCATCTAAGGGTTTATCTATCATTTCATCTAAGGGTTTATCTATCATTTCAATTAGGATTTATCTACCATTTCATCTTAGGTTTTATCTACTGTTTCATTTAGAGTTTATCTGCTCTTCATATAGGCGTTTATCTACCATTTTATCTAGGGTTTATTTAGGATTTCATCTAGGTGTTTATCTAAGGGGTTCTCCTAAGGGTTTATTTAGGGTTCTTCTAGTTGTTCATGTAGGATTTATCAAGGGGGTCATCTAAGAGTTTATCTATAGTTCATCTAAGTGTGTTTTAATGATTTCATATATGGGTTTATCTATATGTTTATTTAGCATTTCATCTAGGGTTTATTTAAGGGTATATCTACCCTTTTTATGTAGGGTTTTTCTATCATTTTATCTAGAGAATTATCTATCATTTCATCTAGGAGTTTATCTAGTATTTCATCTGAGGGTTTATTTACCATTTCACTTAGGGTTTATCCACAGTTTCATTAAAGGGTTTATCTACCGATTCACTCAGGGGTTTATCTACTATTTCATCCAGTGTTTTATCTACCATTTCAGCTAGGGATTATCTACTGGTTATTCCAGGGCATTGTCCATCATTTCATCCATGGGTTTATCTACTATTTTGTTCATTAGTTTATCTATCATTACATTAATATGTTAATCTTCCATTTCAACCATCGGTTTATTTATCATTTCAACTAGGGCTTATCTATCATTTCATCTACGGGTATATATATCATTTCATCCATGGGTATATATCATTTCATTAAGGGTTTTATCTACCATTTTTTGTAGGGCTTTATCTACCGCTTTATCCATTGTTTACTACCATTTAATCCAAGGGTTTATCTACTATTTCATCTATGGATTTATCTATATTTCATCCATGTGTTTATCTTTCATTTCATTCTTGGGTTTATCTTTCTTTTCATATATGTACTTATCTAATATTTCATATATAAGTTTATCTCCTATTTCATCTATGAGTTTATCTATCATTTTCTCTAAGAGTATATTTACTACTTCATCCATGAGTTTATCTACCATTTCATCATGATGTTATCTACAATTTCATCTAAGGGTTTATTCATTATTTCATCCAGTAGTTTATCTACCATTTTATTCAGAGATTTATTTACCATTTCATCAAGGGGTTTCGCTAACGTTTCATTCAGGGGTTTATCTATCGTTTCATTCACAAGTTTAACTATTGTTTCATCTAAGGGTATATTTATAATTTAATCCAAGGGTTTATCTACTATTTTATCTATGGGTTTATCCACCACTTCATGCAGGGGTTTATATAACTTTTCATCTAGATGTTTATCTACTATTACATCTAAGGGTTTATATATTGTTTCATCTATGGATTTATCTACCAATTTATTTATAGATTTATCTACCATTTCGTCATTTTTATCTCTCATTTCTTCTAGGGGTTTACCTATAGTTTCATCTTATGGTTTATTTATCATTTTGCTCACATGTTTATCTATTTTTCATCGAGTGGTTTATCTACCATTTCATTTATGGTTTTATCTATCATTTCATCAAGGTGTTTATCTAAAATTTCATCCAGAGTTTTATCTACCATTTCACCCAGGAGTCTATCTGTCATTTCATCTTATGATTTATCTACTATTTCATTCATGGGTTTATACATTATTTCATCCATGTGTTTATCTATCATTTAATCAAAGGGTTTATCTAACATTGCATTCATGGTTTTATCTACCATTTCATTCAGGAGTTAATCTACCGTTTCATCTAGGGGATTATCTAAGATTTCATCCATGAGTTTATCTTTCATTTCATCTAGAGGTTTATCTATGGTTTTATCTAGAGGTTTATTTAAGGGTTCATCTGGGAGTTTATTTGGGGGTTCATTTCAGAGTTTATTTGAGCATTCATCTAGGATTTTATTTAGGAGTTTATCTAGAAGTTCATCTAAGTGTTTATTTAAGGGTTTGTGTATGGGTTTATCTAGGGGTTCATCTTAGGATTTATCTAGGGGTCCATCAATGTGTTTATATTGGGTTTTATGTAGGGGGTCATCTAGGGGTTTTTCTAGTTGTTCATCTTGGTTTATTTATGGGTTCATCTAGAGGTTTATCAAGGGGTTCATCTTAGGTTTATCTATGAGTTCATCTGTGGGTTTATATAAGGTGGTTCATCTAAGAGTTTACATAAGGTTTAATCGAGGGGTTTACATTGGGTTTAATCTATGGGTTTACATAGGGTTTAATCTGGTAGTATATATAGGGGTTTATCTAGCTTTTCATCTATGAGATTATTTAGGGGGTTCATTTGTGTTTTCTTTGGGGTTTATTGAGAGTTATGTCTATCATTTAATCCACGAGTTTATCTTTCATTTTATCTAGAAGTTTATTTATTGTTTCATATAGGGGTTTATCTATCTTTTCATCCATAGGTTTATCTATCATTTCATCCAGGGGTTTATTTACCGTTTCATCCATGCATTTATCTATCATTCTATATACGGGCTTATCTAGTATTTCATCAAGGAGTTTATCTATAGTTTCATCTAACAGTTTATCTATCATTTCATATAGGGGTTTATCTATTATTTCATCTAAGGTTTACCTACCATTTCATTCAGGGGTTTATATGTTGTTTAATCCATGAGTATATTTGTCTTCCATCTAGAGAATTATCTACAATTTCATCCTGAGGTTTATCTACCGTTTAATACAGAGGTTTTTTTACTATTTCATTAAGTGGTTTATATACAATTTTTTTGTGGTTTATCTATTATTTCATCCAAAGGTTTATATACTATTTCACCAATGGTTTATCTATCATTTCTTCTATGGGTTTATCTATCATTTCACTATGGATTCTCTAATATATTGTCTAGGGGTTTATCTATGATTTATTTATGGATTTATTTATCCTTTCATTTAGATGTTTATTTGTCATTTTATGTAGGGGTTTCTCTACCATTTCAACTAGTTATCTATTGATTATTTCATTCATGGGTTTATCTACCATTTAATCAAAGGGTTTATCTACATTTTATCCAGGGATTTATCTAGCATTTAATCTAAGTGTTTATCTACTATTTCATCTTGGGGTTTATCTATTATTTATCCAAGGGTTTATCTACCATTTCATCTGAGGGTTTATCTAATGTTTCATCTTGGGGTTTATCTATCATTTCATCCAAAGGTTTATCTATCATTTCATCCATGATTTATCTATCATTTCCTCTAGTAGTTTATATATCATTTCATCAAGGGGTTTTTCTACCGTTTCCTCGAGAGGTTTATCTAATTTTTCATCCTAGGGTTTATCTATTATTTCATCCAAAGGTTTATCTTTCATTTCATCTAAGGTTTTGCATATTGTTTCATCTAGGGGTGTGTGCATTATTTTATCCTAAGTTTTTTCTACAATTTTATCCAATGGTTTATCTTTTTTTCATCTAGGGGTTTATCTAAGGCTTCTTTTAAGGGTTTATTTAGGGGTTAATCTAGAGATTTATGTAGGAGTTTATTTAGGAGTTTATCTAAGAGTTCATCTTAGGATCATTCATCTAGGGGCCCATCTAGGAGTTTATTTAGGTGTTTATCTAAGGATTTATCTAGGGGTTTATTTAGGATTTCTTCTATGGATTTATCTAGGGCTCGTCTAAGGATTTATTTAATGATTTATTTTAAGGGGTTTATAAAAGGATTTATCTACATTTTCTTCCAGGGGTTTATCTACTGTTAAATTAGGGGTTTATCGACCGTTTCATTTAGAGGTTTATCTACCATTTATTTATGGGTTTATCTACTGTTTCATCAAGAGGTTTATCTATCATTTCATTAAGGTTTTTATCTACCATTTTATTTAGGGGTTTATCTACCATTTCCTGTATGGGTTTATATATTATTTCAAATATGGGTTTATTTAGAGGTTTGTCTAGGGGTTTATCAAGAGATTTATTTAGAGGTTTATCTAAGAGTTCATCTATGAGTTTATCTAGGGTTTCATTTATACCTTATTTAGTGCTTCATCTAGGGATTCATCTAAGGGTTTATCTAGGGGTTTATCTAGCATGTAATCCAGGGGTTTTTCTAAGGATTTATCTAGGGGTTTATTTAGGATTTTTTGAAGGAGTGTAACTACCATTTCATCCAAAGATTTATCTACCATTTCATTTAGAGGTTTATTTATAATTTTGACTGTGAGTTTATCTACAGTTTAATCCATGGGTTTATCTATCATTTCATCCAAGGGATTATTTATTGTTTCATCTATGGGTTTATCTATCATTTTATTCTTTTTTTTATTTGTTGTTTTATTCAAGAGTTATCTACCATTTCATCAAGAGGTTTATCTACCATTTCATCAAGGGGTTTATCTACCATTTCATTAAGAAGTTTATTTATCATTTCATCAATTGGTTTATCTATAATTTCATTCACAAGTTTATAAACATTTCATCCTGAGTTTTATCTACTGTTTCATTGATGGGTTTATCTATTATTTCATCCAGGTGTTTACCTATCATTTCATTTAGGGGTTTATCTACCATTTTTTTCTAGTGGTTTATCTAGGGGTTAATTTTGGCATTCATCTTGGGGTTTATGTAGGGGTTCATCTAGGGATTTATCTAGGGGTTCATCTATAGGTATATCTAAGGGTTTATCTACTGTTTCATCTAGTGCTTCATTTATAGTTTCATCTAGGGATTATTTTACGGTTTTATCTGTGTTCTTTTGCATTTTCATATAGGGTTTATCAACTTTTTAATCTAGGGGTTTATCATGATTTCATCTAGGAGTTTATCAACGGTTTTATCTAAGGTTTATCTACAGTTTCACTTGGTGGTTTATGTAGGAGTTTATATATGTTTCCATCTAAGTATTTATCTAAGACTTCATCTAGGTGTTTATCTAGGGGTTTATTTATGGGTTCATCTAGGGTTTTATTTAGGGGTTCGCTTGGACATTTATTTAGAGGTTTATCTAGGAGTCCATCTAGAAATTTATCTAGAGATTCATCTAGAAGTTTATCTAGGAGAGTATCTTGGGATTATCTAGGGGCTCATCTATATGTTTATTTAGGGGTTCATTAAGTGGTTTATCTCGGGATTTATCTAAGGGTTTATCTTGGAGTTCATTTAGGGGTTTATCTAGATTTTCATTAAGGGGTTTATCTAGAGTTTCATCTAGGGATTTATTTTGGGGTTCTTCTAAAGATTTATTTAGGAGTTTATCTAGGAGGGTTTATCTAGGGGTTCATTTAGAGGTTTATCTAAAGTTTTATCTAGGGGTTTATCTTCTATTCCATTCATGGGTTTATCACTATTTTATTGAGATATTTATTTATTATTTCATCCAAGGGTTTATCTATCATTTTATTCAGGGGTTTATCTTTTATTTCATCCAGGAGTTTATCTACCATTTCAACTAAGGGTTTATCTACACCATTTCATCATGAGATTTTTTTACAATTTCATCCATAGGTTTGTTTATTATTTCTTCTAGTAGTTCATCTTTTATTTCATTCAAGAGTTTATTTACTATTTCAAGTGGTTTATCTATCACTTCATCCAGTGGTTTATCCACCATTTCATCTCGATGATTTATCTACCATTTATTCCTAGTGTTTAACTAATATTTCATCCAGGAGTTTATCTACTATTTCATTTAGGGGTTTATTTACAGTTTCATTCAGATGTTTATTTACTATTTCATCCAAAGTTTATTTATTGTTTCATCTAGGGATTAATTTATCATTCATCTAGGGGTTTATCTACCATTTCATCTAGGGTTTTTTTCTATCATTTTATCTAGGAGTTTATCTATCATTTCATCTAAGGGATTATCTTTCATTTTATCTAAGTACTTATCTACTATTTTATAAAGAGGTTTATCTGTCATTTCATTTTATAGTTTATCTAACATTTCATCAAGGGGTTTATCTACTCTTTCATTTAAATGTTTGTTTGTTATTTCATCCAAGGGTTTATCCATCATTTCATCCAGGCGATTATTTACTATTTCATCTAGCAGTTTATCTACTATTTCATTCAAGGGTTTATCTACTATTTCATTCAAGGGTTTATCTACTATTTCATTTAGGAATTTATAGGGTTTCATCTATGCATTTATCTTTGGGTTCATCTAGGGGTCTATCTAGGGATTTATCTAGGGGTTTATCTAGGGGTTCATTTTGGGGTTTATCTAAGGGTTTATCTTGGGATATATTTGGGGGTTTATCTATGAATTTATTTGAGGGTTTATCTAGGGGTGCACCTAAGGGTTTATCTAGGGAATCATCAAGGGGTTAATCTAGGATTTATTCATGGGTTCTTCTATGGGCTTAGTTAGGATTTCATCTCCGGGATTATCTAGGGTTTGGACTTTGAGTTTATCTAAGGGTTAGTCTAGGGATCAATTTAGGGGTTCATCTAGGAATTTATCTAAGGGTTCATATAGAAGTTTATCTAGGGGTTCATCTAGGGATTCATATAAGGATTTTATTGGGTTTTAAGGGCATCAAATTCGCTATGAAATACAAAAAACCATCTACATGATACATGTGAAACATACTAAATCAAGAAAGAAGTTTAAACTTGCGTTAAAATCAAATTTCGAGAATAATAATTGGTGTTTGAGTCCAAATGCAAAATTTTATCCGCCTCTCTAGAGGTATCCACACGAATGCAAGAAGCACAACGCAGTCTGTCCAATAAACTCAGGGTTAAAAGATGGTCGTTTTTCTCTCCTTTGAAATTCTTGTTTTGATTTATTGAAAATGCTTTCTTGGTGGTTTATCTATTATTTCAACAAAGGGTTTACCTACTATTTCATCCAAGAGATTATCTACCATTTCATCTAGGGTTTTATCTACCATTTTATCTAGGTTTTATCTATTATTTCATATATTGGTTTATTTACCATTTTATCAAGTATTTTATCTATCATTTATTTTATGGGTTTATCTATATTTCATCCAGGGATTTATATACTGTTAACCTAGAAATCGGTGATCCCTCCCAAGATAGCCAGCTCGCAAGTCGCGGCCTGCACCAGGAGGTCGCGGCCTGTCAGCCTTTCCTTCTAAGGGTGGGTGGACTGACTTCTCAGTCCGCTCAGTCCTTGCGGCTAGGGAGGTCTCCCCGGTCTGACCACCCAGGACGCGCAGCAGCCGCTCGTTCTGCAGGGGCTACAGACTGCTTCCTCAGTCCGCCCCTGCAGGCCGCGCGGTTAGATCGGATAACCGTATAATGGTTCATTCTTCCTCTCAGGTGCGAACTACTCAACTGAGTGGCGGACTTGAGTTCCTATTCGCCCAGACCGCTTGCTAGATGCTCAGCCAGAGGCGGCGACCTGCTCCTTCTATTCGGCAGAAGGTGGCGGACTCAGTCTTCAGCCAATCTAAGGGAGGCGGACTTGCTCCTCCCACCAGCTCTCCAGCCCGCACATCCAGCGTACTGCCTGATCAGCTGACCGCGTGGTCTGCCGACCTCTCTTGTCAGTCCGCCAGGTCGCCAACCTCGTCCCTAAGCAAAGGATGTCACCAGCAGGCAGCCTGCTCAACCCGTCCGTCGCGAGTTAGGCGGGCTCGTCACTCAGTCTGCTAGATGAAGCCCAGCTCGACAGCCGGCGATCTGCCTCCTCTCTATAGCGAATGGGCGGACTCGTTCTGCAGTCTGCCAGCTAGCCCTCCAGTTTCCTGGTGTCCGTTTCTACCCAGCAGTGGGTGAACTCCTCCTCAGCTCGCACAGCCCAGCGCGAGCTCGCTCAGCAGCAGGGGAAGACTCGTCCCAGTCCACCAACAGCAAGACCAGCTCCAAGTCCCTAACCGCGCAGCCTGGCGCGGACTCTGCGGACTCAGCATTGTACTCGCGTAACTCACCGCCTCACCAGGGGTGACGTTACCAAGACCGTTACCTCCTCGGGCCTATAAATAGGCCCCCATACCTCTCATTCGGGGGGAAGACAACACGGCAGAGACATCAAGATCCCGGCATCAGTTCCTGCGGACTCAGTTTCCCAGTCCGCGCGACCTGCTCCCCTTTTCTTCTCTCTGCTCGATCAAGCAGTCCGCCCGGCTAAGTCCAGCGAGCTGCCTGATCAGCTGACTGTGCGGTCTGTCGACCTCTCTGGTCAGTCCACGCGGCCTCTGGCATTCTCCTCTCCTTAGCCGCCAGCTTTCCCCCTTGTACCCTTTATTTTTCTTTCCATGTAAAGGGGTGACCTCAAGCTGTAACTTCAATTATAATCAAAGAAAAGCCCGTCGCAAAAGAGGCATTCATGCCACGACCGACGAAGTCTGTTATTGCCGCTGCTAGCGGCCCTCTCTTCTGTTTTTCTCTCTCGGTCTAACCATCAGAGCCCAACCGCGGAAGTAACGTCTGCTCGACAGCTCCTGATAAAGCTTCGTCTCTGCTCGAGCAAGCTTCTCCCTTGATCCATCAAACCTCTCCTCTATCCCCGCAACCCTCTTATTCACCTAGCTTGTGAGATCAAACAACCCGTTAACTGGGCGGTGTCGCATTTAGCGCATCAACAGTTAACACGCGACCTTCAGATCTCGATCAGATAGTGAAATCAGCGGTTACTCATGTCAGACCATCAATCAGACCACCAACCCCTTCCAAATACCCCGTGTACCAGCGAAGATGCTCTCTGGGAAGCCCTCGGGATAATACGTCATGAAACTTCCCAATAGTTTCAGGTACTCAACGATACTCTAGCCGCTATCGCTCAACAGTTGGGGGCACAACCAACAATAGACCTGTCTCCTCCGATAAATCAGGCATCTTTAGTGATGGACCAACCAGTCTGTCCATCAACCCATCCATATTCTTATCCGCCAACTTTTCTGCCAGTTGATCCTTGTGCATATCCAACAAATTATCCGCCTAGGCAGACCAGAGTCTCTCTGCAGACTCTAGTTACTATGCAAGGAAAGAGTTTCTTCAGACCCAGCCAAGCTATCACTAACTCTCTCAGTCACCCGAGAAAGTTTCCTAAATTTTCCGCTAAGAGAAAAAGAGGCCCAGAAGCTTTGTTCCATATCAAGCAACACGAGAGCGAGACTTTAGCCCACTTCATTGAGCGCTTCCAAAGGAAAGCCTTAGAAGTTGAGAATATTGATCTTGAATTCTATAAAGTCGCTTTGATGGTTGGTTTACAAGAAGGACCACTCAAGTTGGAAGCCTACTTCCGTCAGCCAAGGACGTGTCAGGAGATGATTAGCCTCGTCAATGAATATGTTTGCATTGAAAAGGGGAATCCCAATTTCATTTCCAGGCTTGTAGCAGTGAAGGATTCTTCTTCTTGCGAGCAGCCTCCAAAGTTTCTTCAGAAGGATTTTCAACCGCAAGCAAGGAAGGAAAGAATTGGCCAACGACATCAACATTTCTTCCCAAGCAAGGATTACCTCCAAAGTAAAAAAATAGCGACTGTCAGTCCCTTCTGTTCATCCAACACAAACTCCGCAAGCAGCTTTGGTCCATCAACAGCAGGATGAATACTTGTTTGAGTTGGAACTGAACGCAACTATGCAGGAAGTAGGCCAAGTCCTGAAGGGTAAGTGTAAAAAGCCTTGCCAACCGCCAGATCAAAGGCCAAAAGATTCTGATTCATTCTGCGAATTTCACAAAGTAAAAGGTCAAGTGACAGAAGATTGCAAAGCCCTTCAACAACTGATGGAGAAAATGCTGAAGCAGGGCAAATGCCAACATTTGCTCTAGAAGAATAGTCCATCTCGTCCATAAAATCTCAAAAAGCAAAAGGAGACAAGCGACTTTCTTGCCTCAAAGTCCGCAAAGCTATTTGCAATCTGGGCCGGTTATATTTTCCTTTACACTCTTCAAACATTTTTTCTCTAAAACACTTCTAAGTGTTCTTTCATTTTCATTCAATAAAGCTTACGTCAGAGATCCCATACTAACACAGTTCCCTTTTTGTAATGCTTCTCCTCTATATTTTTCTCTTTGCCAAAGAGATCGCTGAACCACTGAGATATCGTCAAGTCTTGTTGTTCCCTCTGTGGATTGTACTCTGGCGTAAGACCACAATGACCACATATGGTGAGGAGTTTTTCGCATATGTATAGTGGGGGTCATTCAATCTATGATGGGGAACTTCATACTTCGGATCCCGGCCGGTGTCTAGCGCAGTGTGTGTGCCTAGGGGAGGCAGCCTGTGATAGTTCTATCATGCCTCGTTGAGGGATACGTTACAGTTACGATGATCTTTGCATAACAAGTAATGATGATCAAGTGTAGCCTTGTCTCTTCGATCATCTCACAACTGTGATGGCCGAACACTCGTTGGTACTCTCGATCCGTGCCTTCGTAGGGCCCACAACTCCGCTGATCATTTCGCAGACAAGCAATAGGTCACTTGGCGCAACTAGTCTAATTGATCAGCGATGCTTGTAACCCAAGGCAAGAGAGCAGTGTATCAGTTATTTCCTCCGCAGGAATTTCCTTGCTTGTGCTTGTTTATCTTCTATGCCCTTCAAAGGATGCGCGGTTATCCATCCTTTGTCTTTTCTTCCTTCTTGTAGGTTGGCAGGTTAAATTCAACCTATTCTAAGGATCGGCAATATCTTTTTGGCTTATGATCATCTTATATGCAATGCCTGCATAAAGTTCTATCAGATGATTATCCACAAGCTCTCTTATCAGATGCTAGCGACACGAATCATTTAATCAAAGTATCTGGTTCTCCTTGATTGACAAGTCATGTTGTTATAAGTCTAAATTAAGATGGTTTCATCTTGCTGATCTGGATTTCATGTATAAAACATCATACTTGATCACGCGAGACAATCATTATCACGGTTTGATCTTTATTCAGTTAATAGCAGAGTTTGTCAAGTATCTCTTCTGTTATCCAATTGTATCTTATCATATCAACAATCAATAATCGCAGGTTCCATCCAGGTACTTGCGATTTAGTTTTCTTTTCTCTATATCTGCTACTCACTCTTCTTTGCAGAGATTAGCAGATATTAGCAAGTTCCCTTCAGGTACTTGCAGCTTACTTTTCTATCATATTTGTGGCTTACTCTTCTTTTGCAGAGATTAACAGATATTAGCAAGTTCCCTTCAGGTACTTGCAGCTTACTTTTCTATCATATCTGCGGCTTACTCTTCTTTTGCAGAGATGAGCAGATATTAGCAAGTTTCCTTCAGGTACTTGCAGCTTACTTTTCTATCATATCTGTTGCTTACTCTTCTCTTGCAGAGATTAGAAAATATTTACAAGTTCCATCCAGATACTTGCACTTTAATTTCATTTCATATTTACTGCTCACTCTTCCCTTTGCAGTGATTAGTCGATATTTGCAAGTTCTATTCAGGTATTTGCAACTTAGTTTTATATCATACTTGTGATTTACTCCTCTTGCAGAAGTTAACAGGTGATTGCAAGCCTCCTTCAGGTACTTGCAAGTTATCATTATTCTTTGTTTTCCCTTCTTCATTATTTTGCAGAGCCCATTAGGAGACATTCATGTCTTCTTCGTTTTGCAAAATCAACCTAGGTATGCATAAGATGTACCTATTTCCTCCTATGTTAATTCTTTCCTTCACAGGAAAAAGACAGTCATTAGCAAATTTTTTCTGAGAAGAGACATCAGGTTCCATCTCTCCTTACCCCTTCCTTTTCTCAAGGGAAGGATAACGATTTTCGTGGGTCTCCTACTTTTTCGAAGTTCTCTTCGGAACTTGAAAAAGTGCGGGGATTATGTTAACCCATAAATCGGCGATCCCTCCCAAGGTAGCCAGCTCGCAATTCGCGGCCTGCACATCCAGCAAGCTGCCTGATCAGCTGACCGCGCGGTCTGCCGACCTCTCTAGTCAGTCCGCCGGGTTGCCAACCCTCATCTCCAAGCAAAGGATGCCATCAGCAGGCATCCTGCTCAACCCGTCCGCCGCGAGTTAGGAGGGCTCGTCGTGCAGTCCGCTAGATGAACCCCAGCTCGGCAGCCGGCGATCTGCCTCCTCTTTACAACGGGCTGGGCGGACTCGTTCTGCAGTCCGCCAGCTAGCCCTCCAGTTTCCCGGTGTCCGCTTCTACCCAGCAGCGGGTGAACTCCTCCTCAGCCATTTTATCCATTAGTTTATCTATCATTTCATTTAGGGGTTTAACGAACATTTCATGCAGGAGTTTATCTACTACTTCATCCAAGGGTTATCTACTATTTCTTCTTAGGGTATATCTACAAGACAATCTAGGTATTTGTTTTCTATTTCATCTAAGGTTTTATTTACCATTTCATTCAGGGTTTTTTTATCATTTTATATAAAGGTTTTTTTATCTACTGTTACATTTAAGAGTTTATCTACCATTTCTTCCAGGGGTATATCTACCATTTGATCTAGGGGTTTATCGACTGTTTCATCTAGAGGTTTATCTAATATTTCATTAAAGGGTTTATATATCATTTCATCTAGAGGTCTATCTACCATTTAAATGATAGTTTGATCTATTATTTCATATATCCAAGGATTTATCTACTATTTTATTTAGGGTTTTATTTATCGTTTCATCTAGGGGTTGATTTACTGTTTCATCCAAGGGTTTGTCTACCATTTCATCCAGGCATTATCTACCCTTTCATCGAGAGGTTTACCAACCGGTTAATCTAAGGGTTTATCGAAGGGTTTATCTATCATTTCATCCATGGATTTATTTGTCATTTCCTCTAGGAGTTTATCAATAAATTCATTTAGGAGTTTCTACAGATTCATCCATGAGTTTATCCACCATTTTATCCATAGAATTATCTATCATTTCATCTAGTAGTTTTTTTACTTTTTCATTCAATGGTGTATCTACTACTCATCTAGGGGTTTATTTACTATTTTATGAAGGGGTTTATCTAATTTTATCTAGTGGTTTATCTATCATTTCATCTAAAAGTTTATCTTTCATTTCACCCAAAAGTTTTTATATATTTAATTTATGGGTTTGTATACCATTTCACTGAGGTGTTTATCTACTATTTCAACTAAAGATTTATCTACTATTTCAACTAAAGATTTATCTACTATTTCATCCATAGGTTTATCTACCATTTCATCTCGAGGGGTTTATCTACCATTTCATCTCGAGGGGTTTATCTACCATTTCATCTAGGAGTATATCTACGGTTTCATCCAGAGGTTTATTTATTATTTCATTCAGGGGTTTATCTAACATTTCATATTTCATCCAAGGCTTTATCTATCATTTTATTTAAGGGATAATCTACCATTTCATTGAGGAGTTTATCTACCATTTCATCCATGGGTTTATCTATCATCTTATCTATAGTTTTATTTACCATTTTATCAAGGGGTTTGTCTACCATTTCATCCAAGAATTTATCTACTATTTCATCTAGGGTTTTATCTGTCATTTCATCCAAGGGTTTTATTTGTTATTTCATCCGGGGGTTTATGTACTGTTCCATCCATGTGTTTTTCTATCATTTAATCTAAGAGTTTATATATTATTTCATTTAGAGGTTTATCCATTATTTTATCCATGGGTTTATCTTTCATTTTATCTATGGGTTTGTCTACTATTTTATCTAGGGGTTAATATAAAGTTTCATCTAAGATTTTATCTAGGATTATATCTAGGGGTTCATTTAGAGGATTATCTAAGAGTTTATATAGGGTTTCATCTAAAGGTTTATATATGGGTTCATCTATGAGTTTATCTAGGGCTTCATCTATAGGTTTATCTATGGAATTCATCTTGGGGATTATCTACGGGTTTATCTAGGTTTTATCTAGGGGTTCATTTAGAGATTTATCTAGGGTTTCATCTAGGGTTTATTATATGGGTTCATCTAGGGATTTATTTAGGAGTTCATTTATGAGTTTTCATTGGTTCATCAAGGGGTTTATCTAAGGTTTTGTCTATTATTTTATAGGGGTTTATCTAGGATTTTATTTAGAGGTTCATCTAGGGTTTCATCTTGTTGTTTATCTAGGGGTTCATCTTGGGGTTCATTTAAAGTTTCATTTAGGGGTTAAACTATAGTTTTATCTAGGTATTTATTTATAGTTTCATCTAACTTTCCTCTATAGTTTCATTTATGGTTTCATCTATGGATTCATATAAGGGTTCATCTATGATTTCATCTAGGGTTCATTTAGGAGTTCTTCTTGAGGTTTATATAGGAGTTTATCTAGGGGTTCATTTAGGGGTTATCAAGGGGTTTATCTTCCTTTTCATTTAGGGGATTATCTGTCATTTCATCTAAGAGTTTATTTATAGTTTCATCTAGGGCTTTATTTATCATTTCATCTATTAGTTTATTTATCATTTCATCAATGTATTTATTGACCTTTTCGCCTAGTGGTTTATCTAGCACTTTATCTAGAGGTTTATCTACAATTTCTTTTGTGATTTTATTTGCTTTTTCATCAAGCAGTTAATCTACTATTTCATCTAGGGGGTTATCTTACTATTTCAATCATGAGTTTTTCTAAAGGTTCATCTAGGTGTTTAACTAAGAATTCATTCAGGGGTTCATCTATGGGTTTATCTATGGGGTCATCTAGAGTTTTATTTAAGGGTTCATCAAATGGTTTATCTAGATATTCATCAATGGGTTTATCTTGGGGTTCATCTAGGAGCTTATCTACGGGTTCTTCTAGGAGTTTATCTAAGGGTACATCCAGTGTTTCATCTAAGGGTTTATTTATTGGTTCATTTGGGGCTTTATAAAACTTTTCATCTAAGGATTTATCTAGGGGTTCAGCTAAGGGTCTGTATAGGGGTTTATTTAGTGGTAAATCAAGGGGTTTATCTGCAATTGCATCTAAGGTTTATCTACAATTTCATCAATGGTTTATTTACCATTTCCTTCATAGGTATCTAGAATTTCAGCCAGGGATTTATCTAATATTTCAGCTATGGGTTTATCTACCATTTCATCTAGGTTTTTTTTATAGTTTCATCTAGGAGTTTATCTTCCATTTCATCAAGGAGTTTATCTGCTATTTCAACCATTTGTTTATCTACTATTTCATCCCGAGATTTATATAGGGTTTCATTCAGGAATTTATCTACTTTTTCATCCAGGAGTTTAGCTACAGTTTCATCTTATTTTTTATCTACCGTTTTATCATGGGATTTATCCAGTATTTCATCTAGGGGTTTATTTAAGTGTTCATATATGGGTTTATCTATCATATCATACATGGTTTTTTTTATTGTTTCTTCTAGGGGTTTATCTACTATTCTATATATATAGGGGTTTATTCGTTATATCATCAAAGGGTTTATCTAATATTCCATCTAGGGGTTTATCTATCATTTCATTTATATGTTTATCTATTATTTTATCTATAGGTTTATCTATCATTTTATTCTTGGGTTTATCTATTATTTCATTCAGGGGTTTATCTGTCTTTTCATTTTGTTGTTTATTTACCATTTCATCTAAAGAGTTTTTCTACTATTTCATCCAAAGGTTATCTACCATTAATTCTATGGTTTTACCTAGGGTTGCATTTAGGGGTTCATCTATTGCTTCATCTAGTGGTTTATTTATGGATTCATCTAGGGGTTTATCTATAGGGGTCATCTAGGGGTTCATCTAGTTTTTTATTTAGGGGTTCATCTAAGAGTACATCTAGAGGTTCATCTATAATTTCATTAATTAGTTCAATTATGACTTCGGCTAGGGGTTCATCTAATGTTTCATATAGGGGTCATCTACGGTTTTATCTAGAGGTTCATTTATAGTTTTATTTAAACGTCCATCTACCTTTTTGTCTAGGGGTTCATCAATAATTTCATGTAGAGGTTCATCTACCGTTTCATCTAGTGGTTCAACTATGTTTTTATATAGAATTTTATCTACAGTTTCATCTAGGATTTTATTTATAGTTTCATTTTATGGTTTTTCTATAGTTTTGTCTATATGTTCATCTTCCTCTTCATTTAGGGGTTTATCTATTATAACATCTAAGTGTTTATCTATGGTTTCATCTAAGGCTTTATATAAGGGATCAGCTATGGGTTTATTTAGGAGTTCATCTAGGAATTCATCTAGGGGTTCATTTAAGCATTTAAGTAGGTTTTCATCCAGGGGTTTATCTAAAATTTCATCTAGAAGTATATATAGTAGTTCATCTATAGGTTTCTAGGATTTCATCTAGGGTTTTATTTAGAGGTTCATCTATTGGCTTCTCCATGGTTTCATCTGGGGATTAATATAGGGGTTCATATATAGGTTTATCTAAGCTTTCATATAGGGGTTTATTTATAGTTTCATCTATGGGTTTTTTAGGATTTTATATATGGGTTTATTTAGGGTTCCATTTATGGGTTTATCTACTAATTCATCCAAAGGTTTATCTATCATTTCATATAAAGGATTATCTATCGTTTCTTCTAGAAGTTTATATAGAGTTTAATCTTGGGTTTTTTTCATCAGTTCATCTAGGGGTTTATCTACCATTTCATCCAAGGGACTATCTACCATTTCAACTAGTAATTTATTGAGTGTTTTTTCCAGGGGTGTATCTACCATTCCTTCTATAGAGTTATCTATTATTTCATCGAGGATTTTATCTACCAATTTATCTATGAGTTTATCTATTGTTTCATCCAACGGTTTATCTATCATTTCATCTAGGGGTTTATCTATCACTTCAACTAGGAGGTTAACTTCCATTTCATCTAAAGGTTTATCTATCATTTTATCTAGGGATTGATTTATCATTTCAACTAGGGATCTATCTATCATTTCATCCAGGTGTTTATCTATCATTTTAATTAGGGGTTTATATAATGTTTCATCTAGGGGTTTATCTACCATTTCATCTAGAGTTTTATCTATCATTTCATCTAAGGGTTTATCTATCATTTCATTCATTGGTTTGTCTATCATTTCATCCAAGAGTTTATCTACGTTGATCTAGGGATTAATCTAATTTCATCTTAGAGTTTATTTATCATTTTACCCAGGGATTCATCTACCATTTCAACTAGGCATTTATTTATCATTTCATCTAGAGGTTTATCTACTATTTTATCCTGGGGTATATCCACTATTTCATCCAAGAGTTTATCTTCCATTTCATCGAGAGGTTAATCTACTGTTTCTTCCAAGGGTTTATATTTTATTTCATCAAAGGGGTTTATCTACCATTACATCTATGAGTTTATCTGTCATTTCATCCTGTGGTTTATCTAACATTTCATTTAGTGGTTTATTTAACATTTCATCGAGGGTTTATCTACTGTTCTAAGTGTTTATCTACCGTTTTATCTAGGGGTTTATCTACCATTTTCATCTATAGGTTTATCTACCATTTTATTGAGGAGTTTATCTAAAGTTTCATTCAAGGGTTTATTAAAAGTTTATCTAGCAGTTTATATTTTGTTTCATCTTAAGATTCATCTACCATTTTATCCAGGTTTATGCATTATTCCATCTAGTGTTTATCTATCATTTCATCTAAGGGTTTGTCTGATGTTTCAACCAAGAGTTTATATATCATTTCTTCTATGGGTTTATTTATGATTCATCCAGAGGTTTCTCCATTATTTTATCCATAGGTTTATCTACTATTTCATCCAAGGTTTTATCTATCATTTCATCCAGAGGTTTCTCTACTATTTCATCAATATAAACTGTTTTGTCTAGGCGTATATCAACTGTATTATCCTGAGGTTTATCTATCATTTCATAAAAATATTTATCTACCATTCCATCCATGGGTTTATATACTATTTCATTTAGGGTTTTTGTCTATCGTTTCATCTAGGGGGTTTATCTATTGTCAGATATATGGGTTTATCTACCATTTCATCTGGGGGTTTATCTAAAATTTCATTCAACAATTTATATACTGTTTAACTAGAGGTTCATTTATAATTTGATCTAGCATTTATCTACCATTTCCTCTAGTTTTTTATCTACCATTTCATCAAAGGGTTTATATATCATCTCATCTAGGGGTTTATCTACTATTTCATAACAGGGTTTATCTATCATTTTATTATAGGGTTTATCCACCATTTCATCTTGGGGTTTATTCACCATTTCATCTAGTGGTTAATGTACCATTTCATCCAAGGGTTTATCTTCCATTTTATTCAAGGTTTTATCTACTATTTCATTCAAAGGTTTAGCTACCTATTCCTCTAAGGGTTTATCTACCATTTCATTTAAGGGTTTATCTAAGGGTTCATAAAGGGGTTCATCTATGTGTTTATCTAGGGATTCATCTTAGAGTTTATTTAAGTGTTTATCGCATTTTATGTATGGTTTAATCTAGGGTTTAATCTAGGAGATTAACTAGGGTTTATCTATGGATTCAAGTATGGGGTTTATCTTGGAGTTCCTCGAGAGGTTTATCTAGTGGTTCATCTAGAGATTCATCTAGGGGTTTATATAAGGGTTCATCTAATGGTTTATCTAAGGATTCATCTATGGGTTAATATAGGGGTTCATATATATATATATATATATATATATATATATATATATATATATATATATATATATATATATATAGATTTCATCTTTGGGATCATCTAGAAGTTTATTTAAAGATTTAACTGGGGGTTCATTTAGGGGATTATCAAAGGATTTATCTATCTTTTTATTTAGGGGTTTATCTATCATTTGATTTAGGGGTTTATCTACAGTTTCAATAAATAGTTTATTTATAGTTTCATTCATGGATTTATTTACTATTTCATTAAGAAGTTTATCTACTAATTCATCAAGGGGTATATTTATCATTTCATCCAAGAGTTTATCTACCATTTTATCTACGGGTTTATATACCATTTCATCAAGGGTTTTCTACCATTTCATCAAGATGTTTATCTTCTACTTCAATTATGGGTTTATCTACCATTACATCCTTGGGTTTATCTATCATTTTATGTATATTATTTATCTACCATTTCATATGTGTGTATAACCATTTGATCCAGGGTTTTATCTAGCGATACATCTAGTAGTTTATCTATATTTCATATATAGGTTTATTTATCATTTCATATATGGTTTATATACTATTTCATCTAGCGGTTTATCTACACTTTCATCCAGTTGTTTATTTACAATTCTGTTCAGGGATTTATCTACTATTTTAACTATGGATTTATCTATTGCTTTTTCAAGGGTTTATTTAACATTTTATTAGGGAGTTTATCTACCATTTCATCGAGGGATTTATCTAATGTTTTATCTAAGATTTTATCGACCATTTCATGCAGGGTTTTATCTACCATTTCATTTATCTACCATTTTGTCTATCTACCATTTTATTTAAGAGTTTATTTATTGTTTTATCCATGGGTTTATCTACTATTTTATTTAGGGGTTTATCTACTGTTTTTTTTTAGGGGTTTATCTAATATTTCATCCTAGTTTTTATCTACTATTTCATCTATAGGTTTATTTACCATTTTATCCGATGATTTTTTTATTATTTAATCATGGGTTTTATCTAGGGTTTAATCTCAAGGTTTAGCAAAGGATTCATCTAGGGGTTTATCTAATTGTTTATCTAAAGGTTTATTTAGGGGTTCATCTCGGGGTCTATCTTGGGGTTCATTTAGAATTTTATTTATGGGTTTATCTAAATGTTCATTTAGTATTTATCTAGAATTACATTTAAATTTCTAGGGGTTCATCTACGGTTTCATCTACAGTTCATTTATGACTTCATCTAGGTGTTCATCTAGTGGTTTATTTAGGATTTCATCTAGGGGTTTATCTAAGGGTTCACCTATAGGTTAATATAGGGCTTCATATATATGTTTATTTGGGATTTCATCTAATGGCTCATCTAGGAGTTTATTTAGAGATTTAACTAAGGGTTCATTTGGGGGAATATCAAGGGGTTTATCTATCTTTTTATTTAGGGGTTTATCTATCGTTTGATTTAGGGGTTTATCTATCGTTTCAACAAAGAGCTTATCTATAGTTTCATCCATGGGATTATCTACTGTTTCATAAAGAGATTTATCTACTAATTCGTCATCTAGGGGTATATTTATCGTTTCATCCAAGGGTTTATCTATTATTTCATCTACAGGTTTATATGTCATTTCATCAAGGGGTTTTCTACCATTTCATCAAGGTGTTTATCTACTCCTTCAACTATGATTTTATCTACCATTACATCCATGGGTTTATCTACCATTACATCTTTTGGTTTATCTATCATTTTATTCAGGAGTTTATCTACCATTTCATATAGGTGTATAACTATTTGATCCAGGGTTTTATCTAGGGATTCATCTAGTAGTTTGTCTATTGTTTCATACATGGGTTTATTTATCATTTCATATAGGGTTTATATACTATTTCAACTTGCGGTTTATCTACACTTTCATCCAATAGTTTATTTACGGTTTTGTTTGGGGATTTACCTACTATTTTAACCATAGATTTACCTATTTTTTACAAGGGTTTATTTAACATTTTATTAGGGAGTTTATCTACCATTTCATCGAGAGATTTATCTGTCATTTTATCTAAGAGTTTATCTACCATTTCATACAATGTTTTATCTACCATTTCAATTATATATCATTTTATCTATCTACCATTTTATTTAAGAGTTTATCTATTGCTTCATCCATGGGTATATCTACTATTTCATCTAGGGGTTTATCTACTGTTTCATTCAGGAGTTTATCTGTTATTTCATTCTAGTTTTTATCTACTATTTCATCTATGGGTTTATTTATCATTTCATCCAAGGGTTTTCTATTGTTTAATCATGGGTTTTATCTAGGGTTTTATCTCGAGGTTTAACTGATGATTCATTTAGGGGTTTATCCAGTTGTTTATCTAAAGGTTTATCTAGGGGTTCATTTAGGGGTTTATCTAGGGGTCATCTAGAGTTTCATTTGTGATTTTTTCTAAAGGTTCATCTAGTATTTATCTAGAGTTTCATTTAAATATCTAGAGGTTCATCTAACGATTCATTTATGGCTTCATCCAGGTGTTCATCTAGTGGTTTATTTAGGGTTTCATCTAAGGGTTTGTTTAGAGATTTATGTAGATGTTCATCTAAGATTTATCTAGGAGTTCATCTAGAGTTTAAGGTTTAGGATTCATCTGTTGAAAGGGGTCCGGCCCACTCAAGTGAGTATCCTGGGCCGCCCCCGCCGGAATGCGATCCACCGGCCCCAACCCGCTCTCCACAACCTCCCGCGGCTTAGTTCATTCTGGGCACCCAGGACCCGACTTAATACGGTTGTGGCGAGTTGTTGAGGTCACTAATGTGTTGTCATTCGGCCTTGATCCTGTGACCTTCTTTCGATGATAAGTGATCCAGTTAAGCATCCCTATGAGGACTTTCCAGGAGGTCACCCATCCCAAGACTACTCTCGCCCGAGCATGCTTAACTATAAAATTCTTTCACTTCTCAACACCAATTGAGTTGTAGTTGAATTGGTGATTAGAAGTGGAAAAACTTCATAGTTAAGCATGCCCATGCTAGAGTAGTCATAGGATGGGTGACCTCCTGGGAAGTTCCCGTGATATGCGCTTGACTATCGAGTTTCGCTCATCTAAGGGAGGATGTGGCCTCCAACAAACCACCACATGGCCAGTTTAAGGTGGGCCACTCGGTGTTGAGCTTGGGTCAAATGTAGCACGTGGAGATGGGTTGGGTCGGTTGGGCTGCAGCCCTCTAAGGGAGTTTAAGGAAGGCAGCCCGGATACCTTATAAGGTGGGTTAAACCCCTGCACGCCCCTTCTAACAAAAACCATTTTTTAAAGTAGGTCGGCCCACTCATGTGAGTATCCCGGGCCACCCCCAGCCAAACTACAGTCCACCGGCCCTAACCCGCTCTCCACAACCTCCCGCAGCCTAGCCTATTTTGGGTACCCAGGACCCGACTTAATATGGTTGTGATGGGTTGTTGAGGTCACCAAGGCATTGTTATCCGTCCTTGATCCCGTGACCTCCTTTCGATGAAAAGTGATCCAGTTAAGCGCCCCTACGAGGACTTCCCAGGAGGTCACCCATCCCAGGACTACTCCAGCCCGAGCACGCTTAACTATAAAGTTCTTTCACTTCTCATCACCAATTCAACTGCAGCTCAATTGGTGATGAGAAGTGAAAGAACATTATAGTTAAGCGTGCTCGGGCTGGAGTAGAACTGGGATGAGTGACCTCCTGCGAAGTTCTCGTAGGGGCGCTTAATTGGATCACATTTCGTCGAAAGGAGGTCACGGGATCAATACCGGATAACAACGCCTTGGTGACCTGAACAACCCGTCATAGCCATATTAAGTTGGGTCCTGGGTGCCCAGAATTGGCTAGGTCGCGGGCGATTGTGGAGACCAGGTTGGGGCCGGTGGACTGCAGTCTAGTTGGGGGCGGCCCGGGATACTTACATGAGTGGGTCGGCCCCCTTTCAACATCATCTAAGTTTCTTCTAGGGGTATTTAAAGTTTCTTCTGTGGGTTCATCTATGATTTTTTTTGGGGTTCATCTACATTTTCATCTAAACTTTCATTTATAGTTTATTTTAAGGTTTCATATATGGGTTCTTTTACGATTTCATCTAGGGGTTCATCTAAAAATTTATCTAGGTATTTATCTAGGGTTTATTTAGGTGTTTGTCTAAATTTTTATGTAAAGATTTATCTATAGGTGGTTCATCCAGGGGTTTATCTATGGGTTCATCTATAGTTCATCTAAGGATTTATCTAAGGGTTCATCAAGGGGTTTGTTCATCAAGGGGTTCGTTTAACTAGGGGCACATCTAGAGGTTTATTTAGGATTTCATTTAGGGGGTTTATCTAGGTTTCATCTAGGGGTTATCTAGAGTTTTATTTGGGGGTTCATTTTTGGATTTATCAAAGTATGCATCTATCTTTTTATCTAAAGGATTATTAACTATTTCATCTATGGGTTTATCTATAACTTTATCTAGTGCTTATCTCCCATTTCATCCAATGGTTTATCTAACATTTCATCAAATGGTTTATCTAGCATTTCATCTAGGGTTTATTTACCATTTTATCTAGAAGTTTATCTATCATTTCATATGCAGGGTTATCTGCCATTTCATCAAGGATTTTATCTATTATATCATCCAAAAATTTATCTGTCATTTCAATTAGGAGTTTATCTAGAGGTTTATATAGGGGTTCATCTAGGGGTTTATATTATGGTTCATCTGAGGGTTTATCTAGGAGTCCATCTAGAGGTTTATCTAGGATTCATCTAAGGATTTATCTAGGTGTTCATCTAAAGTTTTATCTAGGTGTTCATCTAGTGGTCTATTTAGGCACTCATCTATGGGTTCATCTATGGGTATATATATGGGTTCATCTAATGTTTTATCAAAGGCTTCATTTAGGGTTCATATAGGGTTTTATCTAGGGGTTCATATAAGTTTTTATCTATGGGTTTATTTAGGTGTTTAGTTAAGGGTACATCTAGGGGTACTTTTGGGGTTTATCTATGATTTCCTATAAAGGTTCATTTATGACTTCATCTAGGGTTTCATCAAAAGTTACATCAAGGAGTTCATTTATAGTTTCATAAGTGTTCATCTACAATTTCATCTAAAATTTTATATATGGTTTCATCTAGGGGATCATCTTCATTTTCATATAGGAATTTATCTATAGTTTCATCTAGGAGTTTATTTATGGTTTCATTTCATGATTTATCTATAGTTTCATCTAGTGTATTATGTGCATTATCATCTACGTGCTCATTTAGGATTTTATTTATGGGTTTATCTATGGGTCAACTAAGGGTTTATCTAAGAGTTCATCTATGAGTTTATCTATGGGATTCATTTAGAGATTTATCTGGGGGTTTATCTAGGGGTTCATGCAGGTGTTTATCTAGGGGTTCATTTAGGGTTTTATTTAAAGATTCATCTAGATGTTTATCTAGGAGTTCGTATCCAGGGTTTCATCTAGGGGTTCATCTATTAGTTTATCTAGGGTTTTGTCTAGAGTTTATCTAAAGGTTCATCTATAGGTTTATCTATGGTTTTATCTAGGAGTTTATCTTGAGTTAAATCAAAGGGTTTTCTAGGGTTTCATCTTTGGGTTTATCTATCATTTCATCTAGGTGTTTATCTATAATATTTTCATCTAAAGGATTATCTACCATTTCATCTAGGGATTTATATAGGGTTTCAATCATGGGTTTATCAATCATTTCATCTAAAAGTTTATTTACTATTTCATTGAGAGGTTTATCTAATTCATCCAAGGGTTTATATACTATTTTATCCAAGGGTTTATCTACTATTTCATCCAAGGATTTATCTACCATTTCATACAAGGGTTTATCTACCATTTAATCTCTGGGTATATCTACTGTTTCATCCAGGGGTTTTATATCATTTCATCCATCTATTTATCTACTATTTTATCCAGGGGTTATATACTATTTCATCTTAGGGATTATCTACTGTTTCAATTAGTTTTTATCAACCATTTTATCTAAGGGATTATTTATCGTTTCATCCAGAGTTGTATCTATCATTTCATCTAGAGGTTTATCTACTATTTCATCTATGTGTTTATTTATCATTTCATACAGAGGTTTATATACCATTTCATCTAGGATTTTATCTATGTTTTATCTAAAGGTTTATCTATCATTTCATCTAGGTTTTAGCTACCATTTCACCCAAGGTATACAATTTAGGAGTTTATCTACCTTTTTATCTATTGATTTTTTGTACTATTTCATCTAGGTGTATATCTTTTTTTCATCTAAGAGTTTATCTAAAGTTTTATCTACCATTTTAACTAGTGAATTATCTATTATTTTATCTATGGGTTTATCTATCATTTCATCTAGGAGTTTATCTACCATTTTATCTAGGGGTTTATCTACTATTTTATACAGGAGTTTATCTATTATTTAATCTGGGGATTTATTTACCATTTTATCTTATAGTTTATCTATCATTTCATCTAGGGCTTTATCTATCATTTTGTCCAATGGTATATCTAAAATTTCATCCATGGATTTATCTATCATTTTATCTAGAGGTTTAGTTACTAATTCATTTAGGGGTTTTAATGTCCTTTTATCCAAGGGTTTATCTACTATTTCATCTAGGGGTTTATCTAGAGTTTTATCAAATGGTTTATCTAAGGGTTCATCTAGAGATTCATCTAGGATCTATAATGGGGATTATCTAGAGGTTTATCTAGGGGTTCATCTAGGGATTTATTTATGGGTTCATCTAAGGGTTTATTTAAAGATTCATCTTGGGATTTATCTAGGAATTCATCTATGAGTTTATTAGGGTTAATCTAGAGTTTTATCTAGGGATTCATCTAGGGATTTATCTTGGGGTTCATCTAGGGGTTTATCTTAGGGTTCATCTAGATGTTTATATCTTGGTTCATCTAGGCATTTATCTACTATTCATCTATGGGTTTTTATAAGGTTCATCTAGAACTTTATCTAGGAATTCATCTAGGGATTTATCTAGGTGATTATGTAGGGTTTATCTAGGGTTTCATTTTGGGGTTTATTTAGATATTCATATAGAGGATCATATAGGGGTTTTTTTAGGGTTCTATTTAGGGGGTTTATTAAGGGGTGTATCTATTATTTCATTCTTGGGTTTATTTATCATTTCATCCAGGTGTTTATCTATAGTTATATCTATGGATTTATCAACAGTTTCATTTAGGAGTTTTTCCACTATTTCATTAATGGGTTAATCTACCATTTCATCCAAGATTTATCCATAATTTCATCTAGGGATTTATCTACTATTTCATCAAGAGGTTTATATAGCATTTCATCTAAGAGTTTATCTACCATTTCATCATGGGATTTATCTACCATTTTTTAATGGAGTTTATCTTTTATTCAATTCATGGTTTTATCTATCATTTCATATAGTTTTTCACCTACCATTTCATTTAGGGATTTATTTATCATTTCATCTAATGGATTTCATTGAGTGACTTATCTAGGGTTTTGTCTAGGGTTTTATCTAGAGGTTTATCTAGGGTTTTATTTAGGGGTTTATTAAGGGATTTATCAACCTTTTTATCTAAAGGACTATTTGCTTTCATCTAGGATTTTATCTGCAGTTTTATCTAGGTGTTTATCTCTCATTTCATTTATTAGTTTATTCATCATTTTCTCAAATAGTTTGTCTATTATTTCATCTAAGGGTCTATCTACCATTTTATACATGGTTTTATCTTCATTTTAATATGTAGGTTTGTCTACAATTTCATCAAGGAGTTTATCTGTTGTTTTATTATGGGGTTTATTTATCATTTTAATAAGAGGTTTATCTAGTTCATCTAAGTGTTTATTTATGTGTGTATCAAGGGATTTATCTAGGGATTTATATTAGGGTTCATCTATAGGTTTATCTAGAGTTCATCCAAGTTCATCTAGGGGTTTATCAAGGAGTTCATCTAGGGGTTCATTTATATGTTAATTTATGTGTTTATCTATGGGCTCATCAGGGTATATCTATGGGTTAATCTAGGGTTTTATCTGGGGGTTCATTTAGGTGTTATCTAAGAGTTCATCTAGGGGTACATCTGGGGTTTATCTATGATTTCATATAACAATTCATTTATGACTTCATCTAGGGTTTCATCAAAAATTACATCTAGGGATTCATCTACAATTTCATTTAGGTGTTCATCTATAGTTTAATTTAAAATTTCATTTATAACTATATCTAGGGATTCATCTGCGGTTTCATGTAAAGGTTAGTCTACGTTTTTATGTAGGAATTTATCTACGATTTCATCTTGATGTTAATTTATGATTTCTTTTTGTGGTTTATCTACGGTTTCTTCTGAGGATTCATATACTTTTTTATCTAGGGTATTATCTACAATATCATCTTGGCATTTATCTAAGGTTTCATGTATGGGTTTATCTAGGGGTCTTCTAAGGGTTTATCTAGGGGTTCATCTATGGATTTTCTAGGTGTTTATCTAGGGTTTCATCTAGGTGTTTATCTATTTGTTCATCTAGGGGTTCATCTAGGTGTTTATCTAGGGGTTCATACATAAGTTTATCTAGGGGTTTTTCTAAAGGTTCATCTAGGGGTTTATCTAGGAGTTCTTATCTTGGTTTTCATCTAGGGGTACATAGTTCATCTATTAGTTTATCGAGAGTTTCTTTTAGTTGACAATCTAAAGGTTCTTCTAGGGGTTTATCTAAGTTTCATCTAAGGGTTTATTTAGGGTTTCATCTAGGTGCTTATCTAGAGTTTCATCAAAGGATTTATCTAGGGTTTCATCTATGGTTTATCTACCATTTTATCTATGTGTTTCTCTACCATTTCATCCATAGGATTATCAACCATTTTATCTAGGGGTTTATTTCATCCATAGGTTTATCTACCATTTCATCCAAAGTTTTATACGTCACTTTATGGATAGGTTCATCTACAGATTCATCCAGGGATTTATCTACTATTTTATCCATGGGTTTATTTATCATTTCATTCAAATATTTATCTACCATTTCATCTAGGGGTTCATCTACCATTTAATCCAGGGGTATATTTATTATTTTATCTATGGGTTTTCCTATCATTTCATCAAAGGTTTTATCTACTTATTCATCCAAGTATTATATATTATTTCATCCTGGGGTTTATTTACCTTTTTAACTAGTGTTTATCTACTATTTTATCTAAGAGTTTATTTGCCCTTTCATCCATGGTTATATCTATCATTCCATTTAGAGGTTTATCTATTGTTTCTTTTAGGGGTTTATTTATCATTTCATATAGAGGTTTATATACCATTCATCTAGGGGTTTATTTATGTTTCATCTAGATATTTATCTACCATTTTAACTAGGATTTATCTACCATTTCATCCATAGTCTCTCATTTCATCTAGGTGTTTATCTACCTTTTCATCTAGATATTTTGTACCATTTCATCTAGAGGTATATCTTTTATTTCATCTATGGCTTTATTTATTATTTTATTTAGAGGTTTATCTACCATTTCAACTAGGGTTTATCTATCATTTCATCTATAAGTTTATCTATTATTTCAGCTAGGGTTTTATTTACCCTTTCATCAAGGGGCTTATCTACTATTTCATGCAGGAGTTTATCTATTATTTAATTTATGAATTTATCTGACATTTCATCATATGTTTTATCTATCATTTTATCCATGGCCTTATCTACTATTTTGTCCAATGGTTTATCTGTCATTTCATCCATGGATTTATCTATTATTTCATACATGGGTTTATCTACCGATTAATTTTGGGAGATTTATATATCATTTCATCCAAGAGTTTATCTATCATTTCATCAAAGAGTTTATCTAGGATTTCATCTAATGGTTCATCTATGAATTCATCTAGGGATTTATTTTAGGATTTATCTAGGGGTTCATCTAAAGGTTTATCTAGGATTTCATCTAGGGATTTATTTTAGGATTTATCTAGGGGTTCATCTAAAGGTTTATCTAGGGATTCATCTAGAGATTTATATATGGGTTAATTTGGGGGTTTACTTTGAGGTTCATCTTGGGTTTTATCTATGGATTAATCTATGAGTTTATTTAAGGTTCTGAGGGTTCATCTAGGGGTTTATCTTGGAGTTCGTCTAAGGGTTTATCTTGTGGTTTATCTAGGGGTTCATCTAGGCATTTATCTAGGGTTCATCTATGGGTTTTTATGGGTCACCTAGGACTTTATCTATGGGTTCATCTAGGGTTTTATTTAAGAGTTGATCTAGGTGTTTATGTAGGAGCTTATCTTAGAGTTTATCTAGGGGTTCATCATGGGGTTTATCTAGCTTTTCATCTTGGGGTTTATCTAAGGGTTCATTTAGGGTTTATCTAGAAGTTTATTTAGGGGGGTTATTTACTTTTCATATTTGGGTTTATTTACTATTTCATTTAGGTTTTTATCGATAGTTACATCCATGGGTTTATCTGTGTTTTCATTTAGGGGTTTTTCTACCATTCATCAATAAGTTTATCTACTGTTTCATCTAGAGGGTTTATCTACCATTTCATATAGGAGTTTATCGATCATTTCATCTAAGGTCTTATCTATCATTTTATTAAGAGGTTTATCTGCCCTTTCATCCAGAGATTTATCTATCATTTCATCAAGGGGTTTATCTTCCATTTCATCATGAGATATATCTACCATTTAATACAAGGGTTTATCTAACATTTCATCTAATGGTTTACCTACCATTTCATCTAGGGTTTTATCTACCATTTCATCAAGGGGTATATCTACTATTTCATCTAAGGGTTATCTAATATTTCATTTAGAAGTTTATTTATCATTTCGTCAAGTAGTATATCAACTATTTTATATAAAGATTTATTTATTGTTTCTTCCATAGGTTTTTCTATCATTTCTTCCAAAGATTTATTTAATGTTTCATCTAGAGGCTTATCTACCATTTCATTTAGGGGTTTATCTACCGTTTCATCAAGGGGTTTATCTACTATTTCATACAGGGGGTTTTCATCCATTTCATCAATAGATTTATCTACCATTTCATTGAGGGGTTTATCTACCATTTCATCTTGGTAATTGTCTATTATTTCATCCAGGTATTTGTTTTTCTTTACATACAAGGGTTTATCTACCATTTCATCCTGAGGTTTATGCATTATTTTATCCAGGGGTCATCTGTCATTCCATCCATGGTTTTATTTACTATGTTATATAGGAGTTTATCTACTATTTCATGCAGGAGTTTATTTATCATTTTATCCAAAGGTTTATCAACTATTTCATCTACGGGTTTATCTACTATTTCATCTAGAGAATCATCTAGGGGTTTATCTAAGGGTTCATATATGTCTTTATCTAGTTGTTCATTTATGGGTTTATCTAGTGATTCATTAATTGGTTTATCTAGGGGATTATCTAGAGATTTATCTTGAGGTTCATCTAAGGGTTTAGGGTTTATGGTTTAGGGAAGATCCAAATCTTGATATCGAGGCTCAAATATAAATCCATGAGATATTTGTAACTACTACAAAGAATCGTGTCATTGGAAGAATGAATGTTCTAAGAAAAAGGGACAACCCTATGTTGTTGCAAAATATGACCTGAGATCTGAAGCTGATCTAGTACTAACTATAATTGATTGAGTACACTCAGTAGATCAATTGATTTTAGATTCAGGTTGTTCTTTTCACATATGTCCAAATAGGGATTTGTTTTACACACACGAAAAGATTGATGGTGGAAATGTTTTAATGGCCAATAACGCACCATTTAAGATAGAGGCATCGGTTTTATTTGGATGAAAAATGCATGATCGCATTATTATAACATTGATGGAGGTCTGACATATCCTTGATCTTAAAAAAATGAATCTCTTTAGGTATTATGGATTAGGAGGGTTTAAAATATAGTTATAAAGGTAGAGTCCTATGGATCACTAAAGGATTCCTCGTGATAATGAAAGACTTAATCAGAACTCCTCGTATGTGTTATAACTAGCGACGGTAATTAATACAGTGTTTGTAATATCAGTTACAGGTAAACATGATATTATTAGCGAGTATGTAGAGTTTGAGATAACTCCAAACTTGAAAAAAAAGGATGATCAATCTCATTCAAACAAAACAGATGAAGAACTAACTATATGGTTTGAGGTGGAGTCCAATTTAGATCCACTACAAGAGAGATAGTACAAAATTGATATTGATCATCCAAAGAGGCATATTCAACCTGCACAGAAGTATGGTGATGTTGGTTTTATAGTGTATGCACTCCAAATAGCCTAAGAAGTGGATTCATTGGAACTTTTTATCTACTAGGAGGCTATTGTGATGTTAAAGTTGCACATTGGGTTGCAACAATGAATAACGAGATGAAATCTCTTCACAAAAATTAGGCTTGGGAAATTGGCAGGCTACCAAAAGTGAAGAATGTTTGCACTACAAATAATCCTGCAGATATATTCACTAAACCAGTTCTGAATTGCATGTTTTGGCATTGCTTAGACTTATTCAACATGTACATTTGGAGATAGCCCTAGGCAGGGGCAGGTAACAACACACATATGGCGTATTACTTTTGTTCTGATACAATTCAATATAAGATGGAGATTGTTAAATCAGGTTATAGCTTAATCAACACTTGTGCAGAGCAAATGGGTCATGCATACTTCTAAAATAGAGGTTTACGTATAGGTTAGACCAAGTCAACCTTCCATGGTTGACTAATTCAAGGCCCTATCATAATATGGGGTTCATGTGGGGTCCAAGGTGTCAATCTCAAGTCAAGATAAACCCTGGATCACACATTGGGTCCATGGATTACTCATATGCTCAAATTGGACTAGGGTTGACCATGTCAACCTTTGAGTTGACCATGGTGGTCAATATGAGTCCGTTAGAGCTAATTAGGTTTTATTTATGAAAGATGGGCTTAATATGGTCAAATTGAGCCCAATTAGGGGTTTTTACCATTTCATCTAGTGGTTTATCTACTATTTCATTGAGGGGTTTATCTATCATTGCATTTAGGTGTTTATCCACTGTTTCTTCTAGGGGTTTACCTACCATTTCATCGAGTAGTTTATCTACTATTTTGTGTAGGGGTTTATTTGTCATTTTATCTAGAGGTTTTGCTATTATTTCATCCAGGAGTTTAACTAACATTTTATCTAGGGATTTATCTATCATTTCATACATGGGTTTGTCTATCATTTCATCCAAGAGCTTATCTACTATTTCATATATAGTTGTATCAATATTTTCATCTAGGGTTTTATTTATTATTTCGTCCATGGGTCTATCTACCATTTCATCAAGGAGTTTATCTATCATTTCATATAGGGGTTTATCTACAATTTCATCTAGGAGTTTATCTATAATTTCATCATAGGATTTATTAATCATTACATCTAGAGATTTATTTACCATTTCAACTATAGGTTTATTTATCATTTTATCTAGGCATACATCTATGGTTTCATTTATGGGTTTATCTAAAGGATCATTTAGGGAATTATCTATGAGTTTATCTAGGATATTATCTAGGGGTTTATTTAGAGGTTCATTTGAGGGTTCATCTATGGTTTCATCTAGAGATTTATCTCAAAATTCATCTAGGGGCTTATGTAGGATTTTATCTAGGGATTTATCTAAGGGTTATTCTAGGGGTTAGTCTAGAGTTCATCAAGAGTTTTACCTAGGGGTTCATCTAGAGATTTATCTTAGGGTTCATCTAGGGATTTATCTATGAGTTCATCTATGGATATATCTAGAGGTTAACTTATGGGTTTATTTGGGGGTTCATCTAGGGATTTATCTAGGGGTTTATTTGGGGTTGATCTAATGGTTTATCTACATTTTTATTGAGAAGTTTATCTGACTGTTTATATAGAGATTTATCTAAGATTTCATCTAGGGATTTATCTATGGTTCATCTAGGGATTTATTTAGGGGTTTATTGGGGGATACTAAGTATGTATAGAGATCACCAATATTGAGGGCCTCTCAGAGTACCCTAAAGAAGATACTGAAAATCAGATGGACAACTGGAAGGGTAGAGAGCAATAACAAGATTATAAGCACATCGTGGAATGGTAAATTCGAAGGCACAAAAAGCAAAACAAAAATACATACAACAAGAGATCATTGTCTAGGTCCCTCTGTCACAAACCAATGCGTGAGAAGTTTCCATATAGCTTGGAATCTGAGTATATTTAAAAAAAACTTTTGCTTTTTAGGACATTTATATTGGCAGGCCGTCTATGGCTATTGACAACTCATAGATAATAGCAGTCCAACAAATTGATATTCGCAGCCCACTAGATATTGGCAGCCCAAAATTTAACTTTTTTACAATATACTAATTTCATGATTAACACCATACTTTGAACTCATGCAACCAAAATAGCTCTCTTCATGCATATCCACTTAACATTATGTTGCATGAGACATTTTTCTGATCAAGCACCCTAAATTGCGTCGAAGCATATTCGATCTTTTCGCACTTGAGGTAAAGTTCTAAAATGATGTTCAAAAGAATCTTATTGCATATTAATGTATATTTGTGTCTAGTTTATTATCGGAGTGAAATACAGACGTAGAAATCACGCTCGTCATAGTCATCCAACATTTTAGATGTTTCTCATTCTCAAAATAGCCTTGTATCATAGCATACAAAAGATGCAATCTCTCACAGACATATCATTGAACACCTTACGAGCACTATCACACTTCATATATTGTGATTATAGCATTCAAACACAACATCTCACAAGCATATCATCCAAAGCTTCCTCGATTTAGTTTACAACTGTACAAATTGCATATATTATCAAATAATTGAAAGATTCTTTGATGATATGCATACCTCACTTCTGCATTTCAGCTTATAGCTAGTAAGCATGTCTAAAGGATGAGACAAGGCGAATTTTACACGCAAGATCTGCAGACAACAAAGAGTCTGATGGTGAAGACAGAGAGGTCGAGGTTGCCGAGGTGGCCGACGAAGATTTGCGTGGCAGAGTTGATGCAATAAAGGCATATAATAATGAACCCGATAGGCATCGTGATCGCCCACAGTTTCTTGGACTCCCGTCGGAAGACCTCCCATGCCTCCCCCAAAGCTTCTCACTGGCGGAGTGTCTCCACCTGCGATAAATGGCCATCTCTTCCTCGAGATGAGGTTTCGGGGCCTCCTTTGGACCAGTTGGGGAGTTGTGCATCGGTCGATTTTATGAAGATCGCAAAAGGAGAACAATGGCAAAGGCCTTCGAAGAGGGTTCCCCGCTCCTAGGGTAGAACTGCGATAAAGAAGAGTAGCGGCAGGGCAGGACGGGGCTGCCATTAGATCGAGGGAAAAATATTAGGTCCGCCAGGCGGACCATGAACATGATCCGCCTAACCAATCAGAGAGAGAGAGAACTTGGGAGGGCTCGCGCAAAAGTGTATGGCAGAAGCAAAAACTATGCGGGGCCCACCTCAATTTCAAGTCTCCTATTGATGGGGACCTAGAGGAAGCTCCTCCTGGCGGACCTAATATTCTCTCTAGATCGAGGGAGGGTGATTTTGACTATTTGGTGTTATTTTGACTATTTTCAAACTACAAATATCAATACTTGGGTTCCTTATATAGACGTTCTTTTATATTGTATGAAGTGATGTTTTGCAGTCTCAGCAGCCAAACGTATTATGTTGCATGTACCTCTCTATTAAATTCAATAAAATTTAACTTTTAGTAAAAATACTTATGCATAGTTTTTTATTATTCGGAGATAGAGGTACACATAAAGCCCGGTGGGCCCGGGCTTGGCCCGGGCCTGCAGGGCCCGAGCTTTTCCGAACCGGGCCCGGGCCGGGCCTAAGCAGTAACCGGGCCGGGCCGGGGCCGGGAAATGCCCCCGGGGGGCCTGGTAAGGCCCCCCAGGCCGGCTCGGTTATTATTTTAATTTTTTTTTTATTTAAATAATTAATTTTATATAAAAATTTAAAAAAAAATCATAACTATAAACTATTATTTACAATTACAAATTACCATTAAAAAAAATAAAAAACACAACAATCTAATGTTGAAAAAAAATTATTAATAATTAATGTAATGAAATTATACAAATTTAGGAATTTGTATAATTTACATTGTAAATATACAAAAATTAGAAAATTCTAAATTTTTAAAAATTACAAATGTCAAATGACAAATATTCTAAATTATTAAAAATTACAAATTACAAATAAAAAAAATACAAAAAGTTGTCTAGTGGCGTTTAAATTGATCGCGTCCATCTCGTCTTCCATGTCTGACGAGCTATCCTCGATCGCTGAAATATGCTGATTTCTCTTCATCGCGTCTAGGTGGTCCTTGTAGCATATGCAGATCTCGAGTGATTCTTCGCTTAGCCGACTTCTCCGCTCGTTTAAAATCCTGCCACTAAGAGAAAAAGCAGACTCCGAAGCTATCGTGCTAGCTTGGATCGTTAGTAAATCTCTGGTCATATAGGCCATAATAGGATAGGTATTTACTTTACCTTTCCACCATTTTAAAATATCGAAATTTTCTAATTCGTCCGTGGACATAAAATCACGAAATTGTGTTTTTGTGTACAACTCTAATTCATTTAAACTATTAGATGTTGTGCACGCTTTTTTCCTAGAGGCTAACTCTAACATTTTATTTTTAAAACTACTAGATGTTTTGGGTTGCGACACCTCTTCTCGGGGCCGCGACCCATATAAATTATCGTAATAATTATAACATTCAGTAAAAATAGTGTTAAAATTTAAAAGACTCAGATTATCTAAATCTGAATCACTTATATCTACACTTATATTATTATTTATTTCTTCAATAAAATTTTTTACGCCGTCTACGCCGAAAAGAGGATTCAAAGTGGCGGCGCATGAAAACATAACTGGGATTTCTCTATAATATTTTAAAATTATTGTTTCCATTATTTTTATTAATTCGATCCATCCGGCGTGTTGTTTAAAATAATTTAATTTTTGTGAAATATTAACAATATTTTCAATAACTAGCGGGCTAGTAGGATAATATACGCCCGATAAACTATTTGTCGCAGTATAAAAAACTTCTAACAAATCCATGTAATTTTCTAAAATTGCCCAATCTGACTCGGTTAATTCATGTTGACCTAACAAAATATAAAATTCCATTAATAGTGTTTTTTGACGAATCACTCGTTTTAACATTATATATATAGAGTTCCATCTAATTGATATGTCAAATTGAGGTTTCAAAAATTTGTGACCTTGACCGGTTCCGAATTTTTTAAAATCTTGACGTCGTTGTTTAGAACTATAAATAAATTGTAACATTAAACGCATTTTATTAATGTATGGTTTCATATATGATAAACTATCATGTACTACTAAATTTAAAACGTGACACGCGCAACGAGTATGAAAAAAAACGTCGTTTAACATAGGTTTCAAATAACGTTTTAACCACTCAATTGAGGTGGTATTATTTGTGGCGTTATCGAAAGAAATACTCATAATTTTATCTTTTATTTTAAATTCGCGCACACATTTTGAAATTATTTGATAAATCGCCTCACCGGTGTGCGGGACTTCGAAACTTTCAAAACAAATTATTCGTTTTTTTAGATCCCAGGAAACGGGATCGACCCAGTGACGCGTTATAGACATATATGATAATCCTTATTTTATACTACTTGTCTAAACGTCGCTCGTTAAACTCACTCGACCCTCAATTTTTTCAAAAAAATTTATTAAAGTTTGTTTTGCCTCTAAGTAATATTTAAGCGCGTCGCGTCTAATAGAAGATCGACTTACTTGGTGATATTTGGGTTGTAGCCCTTTGTGAATGTACTCGGTCTCTTCTTCGTTGTCGTAGTGGCTGAACGACAACCCGTGTCTGATGATGTTCTTCACCTGCAGCTCTCGCTGCCGACCTTGATCGTACGTCCAGATTTGTCTGAATGCCGATAATTGCGCCTGGGTCGACTCGGGAGGAGCTTGTTTGGCTGCACAAGACTTAACGTGTCTTGCGAGTGTTGAGTTGTCAGCAGTCGAAAGTAATTTCGAGCACTGTTTGCACCTCGCCTTTTGCTCCGCGCCGACTTGTACTAAGTCGAAATATTCTCAAACTGCCGTCGTACGCTTGTGCTCCACCACTTCGTGAACGACGGATGAGGAAGACGACGCCTGCGTTGACGACATGTTCGCAAGAAATAGAGATTAGAGAGAGAGAGAGGGTGGGGGGTGAAAGGAAGAAAGGAGGAGGGGTTATAGTTTTTTTTTTTTTTTTTTAAATTTAAAAATTATTTTAAAAAAAATATTGCCGCTTGGGCTGCAAATAGCAGCCCAAGTGGTTGTTATAGCACCAACGGCGGCAACCAACGGCTCTAAGAGCCGTTGGTTGGAACCAACGGCTCTTAGAGCCGTTGGTTCCAGCTAGTCCGGGCTTAGCCCGGCCTTTTCCAGACCCGGGCTAAGCCCGGTGACCGGGCATTGCCCGGCCCGGCCCGAGCCGGGCACCGGGCCGGGCATTGGCCTTATACTGGGGCCCGGAAGGGCCCCATGGCCCGGCCTAGGCCCGAGTCGGGCTTGGCCTGGGCCCGGCCCGGCCCGGTGAGCCCGGTTTTTTTGGACACCTCTATTCGGAGACAAGCACAAAAATTAATATAAAAATTAAAAATAACATTCAAAGATATATAATTATTCATTTTTGTAGTTGGAGGTACTGCCCCAATTGCATAAGAGAATCAGTGCTACTATTTTAATGACGTCATGAAATCAAAGAGCAAAATCTAGCTTTGATGTTACATTGTATACCTCTTCAAAATTCAAACTGTAAACTTCCAACTAAAATATAGTGTAATTTTTAGGTATTCAACGTACTTAAGGACGGTATGTATACTTAAGGACGGTATGTAATTTTTATTTTTTAACAAAATAAGTTCTGAAATATTGATTCTTATATTTTTATGTTTATTTTAAATACTCGTATGTATATTTTTTTTGTGTGAAAATATAATGCTAAAAAGTGATTTTTTGGAGTGTTTATATTGGCAGCCCCTATATAACTGTTGGCAGCCCAAAAATGACTATTGACAGTCCGATGGATACTGCTAGCCTAAAAATTAAGTTTTATAAAGCATTTTTAGGAAAAGTGTTCAACATGAAAGTTATAGATTTCGACGAGATCTACAACTTTTATGTCGAACACTTTTTCTAAAAATGTCATATAGTAGAACTATTTTCAAAAGGCGCGGAATCCGGGCGGAACTCGCATAATTCCGTCCGGGTTCCGCGCCTTTTGAATATAGGCTTACTATATGACATTTTTAGAAAAAGTGTTCAACATGAAAGTTGTAGATCTTGTCGAGATCTACAACTTTCATGTTGAAGACTTTTTCTAAAAATGTCATATAGTAGACCTATTTTCAAAAGACACGTGTTCTGCATTTTGGGCTGCTACTAGCGGTCATATTATGTGTATTTTATTGTTTGTCGGGCTGCCAATATCCAAAGCTAGGCTGTTAATATAAACGCCCTTTTTTTGAACTCGGATCGGATATGACTGTAATGTAAACTGAAAAATACCGTTCAATTACGAACGTAATTGCAGTTACGGCTGTAATCTAAACTGAAAAATAGAGTCTCGCACGATCCATATATACGCTTGTTGCGGGTCGCCTGGTCTTTCCCCGGTCCGGGGAAATCGAACGCTTTAGCTTGGAATCGGACCGGACGCGCAAACAGTCTAAGTGAACCGCAACAAATGACAAGAGACTTTTCTTACGTGGAAAATCCGGAAAGGGTGAAAAGCTACGTGACTGGAACTATGCCGAGCCAAAATTCACTAGCTTCTCGGAATTTTACAAAGTTTGATTCGTTAATAATAAAATAAATTCCAAATATTCATTTTCAGATTTAATGATTTGCTAATAATAATGATTTGTTAAAAACGAAACACAATTTGCTAATAAGAGTATCCTAAATTATTTGTGATCTAGTTTGTAATACATATATTTTCTAGGATCATTTAATTTTACTCTCATGACATTACATTATATATTAGTTATTTTCTATTAAAATGATAACGTTCTGGACTTAAAATGACATAAGAGGCTTATTGAGGGAAAATTTTGATCAAATTGGTAAAAGTAATTGATTTTGTGGTGAATGTAAAAGGTTCAAAAAAAAATACATTTCAAAATAGCAACAATACTCAAACCTTTATTCCACGAGTAATGTGGATTTATAAAATAGAGGTTTAGAAAGAAAAAATTGTTTTTTGAGAGAGGTATTTTTATCTTTTTTGTTAGCCCAAATTTTCTCTATAAATATAGAGGGGTTAGGGTTCTTATAAAAGAAAGTTGAGAGTGTGGAGTTGTAATTTGTATTGGCCTCTTTTTTTCTCCCCTACCGATGATAGAGGATAGTCCCTCCCCGTAAACGTAAGCGTTTCTCGTCGAACACATAAATCGAATCATGTTTATTATTTGTGATTTTTTGATTTTGATTTTTCCGCATCGTTCCTACAACAAAAAATATTATGCATGCATGCCTACCCTTTTTCAAAGGGCTTTTATAAGAAATGTGCACATAAGTAATCAATAAGTTTCGGAAATTTGATGCTTGACAATTGGTGACCATCGGTGCAACTGACATAAAAAATTTGACCATCAAGCAGGCCGACATGATACCTGGATCTTAATTATGGTCCGGTTCATGCGGTCGTGACCGTTTGACCGAAATAATGAATATAATTGCATGATAGGATGAAATTTTTGGTGGTTATTTTATATGACTTAAAAGGTATAACTAATTAAACTTTTCCATGGTTTCTTCAGCAACATTGGCATTTTCAATGAATTAGGTTTGGAATTGGTTTGACAGGGATGATGATGACAAACTTAGATGTTTGCCAAACATCGGATGTGATTAATTAATTTTCCTTTTCGCATGTCGTCTTGAAAGAGATCGATGAGAGTTGAGGTTGGCGGCATGGCGGATTTTGCTAAGATCATATATAGAGAACTTTGGTGTGGTGCCCGAACAATTTGCACGCCACGGTAGCTTTTCGTGAAAGTTTTGCGAGAAATGTAAAGTGAAATTTGCACGAACAATTTGCTCTAAAAATTTTGAGATAGATGTTACCACATTATCAAATATTATGTTTAAATGATGCAAGTAGTTGTCCATGAGATTGTCTCATGTCCGGGCGGAATTTTTCCGCCCGGAGTTCGGACTTTGGGTGATCTCTAGAAGATCAAACATGATCTCCCGGAGATCAAATATATTCTCTTGGATTTCAAATATATCTGAGATCAAAATATCATCTCTAGGAGTCCAAATATGATCTCCGGATTTCTCCTTATCTTAGCGCGTGGAGCAAGGAAGGGTGAAGATCATATTTCGATCTCAGCTATATTTGATCTCCTGGAGATCACATTTGATCTCCTAGAAATCACTCGGAGTCCGGACAGAAAAATTCCGTCATGTGTCTGAACACTGAGATAGTATTATAGCTGCAGGAGCGCATACAACAAGCGCTTGTTAAAATAAATAGAAATAAAGCATTAGTGATAGGACTAGATAATTAAATATTAAATATTATCATTATAACTTCAAACAAATATTAATAATTATTTTTATAAACAATTGCAAGTGTCACACTCTATGATATTGATGTGAACATATCTGCTTAAGACAATAAATATTATAATCAACAACATTTTGTTTTGGTTTTAAGTATCCAAAAAGGTGCATGACATATATATTTATCTACACTATTATGACTATATATACAAAGATTTATCATCGATCGTTGTGATTGCACGATTTGAGCTTTTTCAAGAGAATTGCAGTCGTTGCATCTAGGATGGAATGGACTGTCAATAGCCTCTTTAAGAAATTCCAAAACCTCAAAACACCCCCTTCTCTCCCGACTCCCGCCGGGAGCAATTCCATACTAATTTGTAAAAATTTAAAAATATTATATTTTTATATAAATAATGAAAATATATAAATATAATATTTTAAAATTTTACATAATTACAAAAATAACATGATTAAAAAATTGTAAAGCCCGTTCGACCAGCCTGGGCACTGTCGCGCGTGGCACGAGGGGCCAACGTGCACTGTAACTCGTTGATATACCATAATTTATTGATTAATTATTTTTTAATTATGGGTTGAATGTTTTCTTTAGGTATTTTATTTTATTGAACTTTCCTACTAATCTGTATTTTAAGATACTTTTGGGGCTAATTAGGTTCTTAGTTTGGAATCCCTAAGAAATTTTAGTTGTGTTAAAATAGTAATTGAACTTTTCATTTAAAAACTTTTTTTAGCCCTTAAAATTACACTGAAAATGAAAATGATGGCAAATGTTGGTCAAAAGATAAAAATGTCAACATTAAAGTATTGAGACTAAATTGACCACTTCAGAGACTTAAATAATTTTGTCCACATATTCAACATAATTTTTTTATTCTATGTCATTCAAATTTATTAAATAAATGAAATTATTATATGCAATGTTAAAACATCTATTCACAGATATTTACTATTTGCATTTTTAAAGAAATCAAAATTGTTATTTGCAGATTTTTTTTTTGTATTATAAACAATTAAACATAGTAATGCATAAAATTAAATAATAAAATAAAAAATAGAAAGACATTAATTCCAGTAATTACTGGTATTCTACCTCAGCGAAAATAGTGTTGAATTTTTTTAATTCAATTAACAAGTGTACATATTTACTTAAAAATCTAGAGCAAAAAAAAATAAACATTATGCCCCACATTAAATCTTAATATTAATAGAATGATTTAAATAAACATTATGTGTATGTTCACGAGAAATCAAATTAGTACACTTAATTTTTCAATTTTAAATTATTAATTAGAAATTGGAATTTTGAATCGAGGATTTTTAATTAGAATAAATGATTAGAATAAATTATCGTAATTATATCTATTTTAAAAGATCAAAATCAAATAATTCAAATTTATTTGCAGACGACAATCCAAAGTCATAAATATCTCTTCAGACATGAAAAGTCGGTAATACAGTTCCCAGATAAATTCAAAATTCGAATTTTTATTTTTAAAAAGTGTATAAATTTATTCCAGTAGTAGCCATTAAACAGAAACAATAATTTCTACATCTGTTAAACAGAACAGTAGCAGGCCTGAGAGGAAAAGGAAAGAGGTGGGGGAGGTAGGTGGGGGGGCCTTTGGAATTTGGATTTAGACGAAAAAACTGGAAAGAAATCGAATTTGATAGCGTGCTTGCCGGCCATTAAAATCCTTCTTCTCCAGCCGCTGGCTAGCTCTTGCTCTGTTTCACGTCTCCTTCGTTGCTGGGGCTCGTTAGTTTATCCCCCTTTTTTTTTTCACTTTTTTTCGCTTTTTTGTTGGCTTTTTTTTTTGATCGACGCTTTGAGGATAATTATGAGGAGATATTAGGGGTGAGTGCAGCAAAAGTTTTGCAGAGGAAAGGTGAAATTTTTATCGCACGCTGCCCTGCAAAATGCGGAAAGCTGGCCTTTTTTGGTGATCTGTATCGGGTAGTGGAGTTTTTTTAAGTTCTTTGTCAAGGAAAAATGGCTTCAGGGGATTTATGATCCCGATGGCTCTGTGAAAAGGAAAAGGTTGCTGAGAAGATTCCATTTTTTTCTTACCAATTTTGTGGTTGAGAGATGCTGGTGAACGATGATGCAGATTTTGATGTGTTATTTGTGTTGGTTGGTGGACGAAAACTCTGCCTGTAGAACCAGAAAAGAAGTGTGTTTCTTTCTATTATCTCTGGTAGATTTGAATGGCAAGCGGTGTGATTCTATTCTAATTTATTTTTTGCTTTCTCTAATAAGTTTGTTCAGACTCCTGTCAAAGCGGGCTTGAATTCTAACGGTCACTAAGCATTTCTCTAACTGTGGAACAGTCGGCATTGAACTTCTTGGGAGTGATTTTGTAACCCAAAAGGTATTTGATTCTTGTAATTCTATTCTACAAATTATTTTTAAGATTTTGTGGTGTGGCGTGTTTCCTCTATCTGTAACAAGTGATCAGATTGATCTTAATATTAGTTTTATGTATTTGCTGGATCAGTTCATGGAATGAGTTTGCTATAGAGTGTAGAGATTCTTCACGACTTGGTGACTGAAAACTCTCTTATTAGGAACAAACCAGATATCTCTGACTGATGGATAAAACCTTTAAGATTTGGAAATTAGATGGAGTTCTTTCTTCTCATGCCTTCAAATTTGTAGTGCTGCTGGCTTTTCTACTTCTCAATGCATCCCGAGGGGTTGACATGGAAGGGAAGTACCTCTTAGACATTAAAAGTTTACTTAAGGATGATTGGGGGCGGCTTGACAGTTGGAGAGATGGAGAGGTGACACCTTGTTGTTGGACTGGCGTGAAGTGCTCGAGCGACTATGATCCTGTCGTCGTTTCCCTTGATCTCAACTCCTTGAATTTGTCGGGTCCTCTCTCTCCCAGCATTGGTTCTTTGGTGCATCTAACTTACCTCGACCTTTCCTTCAATGGATTCTCAGGAACTATCCCTTCAGAGATTGGAATGTGCTCAAAACTAGAAGTTTTGTACCTAAACAGCAATGATTTTGAAGGAGAAATCCCTCCCGAGATCGGTAATATTACCTCCTTGATAAACTTCAATATCTGTGACAATAGACTCTCAGGATCCCTCCCCAAGGACATTGGTAACCTCTCGTCTCTGGTAGAGTTAGTAGCATACACTAACAACCTCACGGGTCCGCTGCCACACTCCATTGGAAAACTGAAGAACTTGGCGATCTTTCGTGCTGGGCAGAACATGATTTCCGGAAGCATTCCCGTGGAGATAAGCGAATGTGAAAGCCTGGAAGTTCTTGGCCTCGCACAAAACCAGCTTGGAGGCGAGATCCCAAGGGAGATAGGGGAGCTCGAGTTCCTTCGAGAACTGATTCTTTGGGATAATCAGTTGTCTGGATTTGTCCCCAAGGAGTTGGGCAATTGCACAAACTTAGTGACCATTGCACTTTATCAGAATAATCTTTTTGGGGGCATCCCTCCTCAGATAGGTAACTTGAAAAGTGTGGAAAAACTCTATCTTTACAGGAATGGACTGAACGGAACTATACCGAAGGAGATCGGCAATCTAACGAGGGCAAAGGAGATTGATTTCTCGGAGAATTTCTTGGTAGGAGGAATTCCTGCTGAGTTTAGTAGAATAACGGATCTGCGACTTCTATACCTTTTCCAGAATCAGCTGGCTGGGAACATCCCACCTGAGCTGTGTGAGTTGAGGAATTTGACAAAGCTTGATCTTTCAATTAATAACCTCACAGGATCTATCCCTGTTGGGCTGCAGTACTTGCCCAAGTTGCTTCAATTTCAGCTCTTCTACAACAGCCTTTCGGATGTTCTTCCTCCGGAGCTCGGTGTTTATAGTCCCCTCTGGGTAGTGGATTTCTCAAATAATAATCTCACCGGACAACTACCGAGCCATCTATGCAAGCATTCCAACCTCATTATGTTAAATTTATGGTCGAACAAGTTCACCGGTAATATTCCCGAGGAAATCACGAACTGTAAATCTCTGGTGCAGCTTCGATTGGGCGATAACAGTCTCACGGGCAGCTTCCCAGCTGACTTATGCAAGCTTGCGAATTTGAGCATTGTTGAGTTGGACCAGAACAGGTTCAGTGGCCCAATTCCTGTTGGGGTAAGGAACTGCAAATCATTACAAAGGCTCTCTCTCCCTATCAACTACTTCACATCCGAGCTTCCTCGAGAACTTGGTTATCTATCACAGCTGGTCTTCTTCAACATCTCATCCAACAGGTTTGGAGGAGGAATCCCACCAGAAATTGTTAGCTGCAGAGCACTTCAAAGACTTGATCTTAGCCAGAACAGACTTGTCGGAATGATACCAAATGAACTTGGAACACTTCTGCACTTGGAACTGCTTATTCTTTCTGATAACAAGCTTTCAGGAAGAATTCCTTCCATTCTGGGGAACCTTTCTCATTTAACAGAGTTTCAGCTAGGTGGTAATCAGTTTTCTGGCTTTATTCCGAAGGAGCTGGGCGGGCTTTCGAGCTTGCAGATTGCGATGAATCTCAGCTATAATAATCTTTCGGGCGATATACCGCCGGAGCTCGGAGACCTGGCTTTGCTCGAGTATCTTTTGCTCAACAATAACAAGTTGAACGGCGAAATTCCTTCTACTTTTGTTAATCTGTCGAGCTTGCTCGGTCTGAATGTCTCGTTCAACGATCTCTCCGGGCCGATCCCATCTCTCTCGCTGTTTCAAAACATGGCCTCGAGTAGTTTCATCGGAAACAAAGGTCTCTGCGGTGACCCTCTTGCTAGCTGCGGCGGACCGCCGCCTCCTCCTTCGCCGGATTCCGGGTCAGGTAGTAATCCGGTAGGTGAGATTATTGCGATAACCGCAGCTTCCATTGGAGGAGTCGCTCTTCTTCTTATCGCGGTTATAGTATACTACATGAGAAGGCCGGTTGAGACTGTTGCTCCCTTCCAAGACAAGCAGCTTTCATCTGTATCATCTGACTTGTATATCTGCCCAAAGGAAGGATTTACTTTCCAGGACTTGATCGCAGCCACAAACAATTTCGATGAAGGTTTTGTCATCGGAAGGGGCGCCTGTGGAGTTGTTTATAGAGCTGTTATGAGTAATGGATTGGTGGTTGCTGTGAAAAAGCTTTCTTCTAACAGGGATGGTAGCAATTCTGACAACAGTTTTCATGCAGAGATATTGACTCTTGGGAATATAAGGCATAGGAATATTGTTAAGTTGTTTGGATACTGCTATCATCAAGGCTCAAATCTTCTTCTTTATGAATATATGTCGAGGGGCAGCCTTGGTGAGATGCTCCATGGACGATCTTCAAACCTCGACTGGGACACGAGGTTCACGATTGCAGTCGGGGCGGCTCATGGGCTCTCTTATCTGCACCATGACTGTAAGCCGCGAATTATTCACCGGGATATCAAATCGAACAACATTTTGATTGATGATAATTTCGAAGCGCATGTCGGTGACTTTGGATTGGCACGGGTGATCGACATGCCCCATTCGAAATCGATGTCTGTGGTTGCCGGATCCTATGGATATATTGCGCCAGGTGAGTGATTTATTCGGCGCTACATTTATCACTGAAGTAGTGTAGCTCCTTCCATCTCCATATCTAAAGAAAGAAACTTTTGTGCCTTATACTGTTGACCTCTCTTCTGAAGGATGGCTAACTGGATTTTTTTTTGATAAAGTTGTTATAGCATGATGAAAATTGATAATCAATATTTATGCTAATTGGGATAAAAACAATAGTTTCCTCCTAATAAAACAGATATATTGTTAATTGTGTGCCTCGACTCCTATTCCAAAGGCGACGACTGATTATGAACACGGTCTGCAGGGTCCGGGTTTTTTCTGACACGGCCCGAGGCACACGAGCGTGTGTCTAATGAAAAGATGCACTGATTGGGCAACACGCCCGAGGCACGCGGGCGTGTGCCAAGGGCGTGTCAATCTGTACGGAGTGCTACATAAGCTCCTGGTCATTTTGTCTTCTGCGCGGTAATCTGTGAGGCAATCTGAGGCGGCAATTTGGTGACAGTTCTGAAGCAGTCATTCTGGGGTTTGGGCATTCTGTTCTCTGTAATCTGTGTCTGTGTTTTGTATTTCAAATTCTGAAATTCGTTCACCCACGGTAACCACCTTTGTTCTTGATAGTGAAGATCTGACTTTTGCTGCCCGCGGGCATGGCCTATCTTGAGGTGAACCACGTAAATTTGTGTCGTCTGTGATCATTTATTTTTGTTTCATTCTTCTCGTATTTCCGCAATTTATATTCAAATTCTCTCATTAATAAAGCGTACATAAGACATTTACACTCTGCTATCATACATATTTGATAATTTTCTATGCAAATTAATATAGTGGTCTGTTTGTTTGGACGGAATTGGAGATTTGAAATTTGAATTGAGGGTCATTTTCAATTGAATTTGACCTCCAATTTCAATTCTGAAGTTCCAATTCCGCCTAACTGAAAGGAGCTTAAGAGTTTCTTCTAAAACTTTGTTTTTATAGAACAAGCATGAAATTAATTTCCAATTTAAGACTATGCTTTGTTGTTGTCCTCATAACTAATGAGTTTTTCATGATACATTCTCTTGTCTCCCTTCTCTTATCCAGAATATGCATACACCATGAAGGTCACAGAAAAATGCGACATATACAGTTTCGGCGTTGTCTTGCTGGAGCTATTGACCGGAAGGGCGCCTGTGCAGCCTTTAGACCAAGGAGGAGACCTTGTTACCTGGGTAAGGAACTACATAAGGGACCATTCCATGAATTCTGGAATTCTCGATAACCGCTTGAATCTGGAAGAAAACAAAGTTGTCGAACACATGATCATAGTTTTGAAAATCGCTCTCCTATGTACGAATATGTCGCCATTTGATAGGCCGCCAATGCGGCAAGTCGTCCTAATGTTAGTCGAGTCAAAAGAGAGATTCGGAAGCACTCCAGCCTCCCCTCCCTCCAACCTCTTGTCAAAGGACCATTTCTCATGATGAACCGGTTGTCAACCAAATAGAAATGTTAATTGCATTTGTTAGTATTCTATTTCGTTTTTGCTTCTTTCTTTATATCGATGAAAGCTGTGTTAGTGATTGGGGCTCATCGTGTCCACTCATCTTCTTTCCCTTGGTGTTTGAAGGAGTTTTGAAAACTAAACTACTTGCAGACCAAGGCTCCATTCGTCGTGGTGTTTTTGCTCCGGTGAGTTTGGACAAAAATGTTCCACCAAAAAAAGAAACTAGTTTTGAATATAAAAATGGATGAAGTTTCTTAGGTGAGGTCGAGCGTTCACGAATGACGGTTCATAACCACCGCGTTCACAGCTACCACCTCCATGCCAAACAAAGCCTAACCCGCTTATCAAGAATTATATGTATCTTGTTAGAACATAAGCATCCAATCTAAGGCTCCGTTTGGGAGAACTTATTTTCACCGGTCAAGCGGTTACGACCGCATGAATCGGACCATGGTCCGATACATGCGGTCGTAACCGCTTGACCGGTGAAAATAAGTCCCCCCAAACGGAGCCTAAATGTGCGACATTACATCATTTTATCGATGTGGGATTATATTATCAGCACGCTCCCTGTCATATAGTCTTTTTGATCTCTCGTGCGTGATTTTTTTCCTTTTATTATTTGGTTGCATCCGATTGGTTGCAAGCGGATGGGACTATGGCTCTGTTTGACACTCCGGCGGGGCGCCGTTCCGGCCCGAACGAGCCGGAGAAAGGTTGTTTGGCGAGCTCCGGGCAAGAACGGCCGGCGCAGAAGGGTGCCAGCCCGGTGTTTTGAGGCTGGTAGGCGGAGCACCAGTCGACCGTTCTAAACGGTCGTTTCCTCTCTCCTGGCTGGCCTCCCGCCGGCCCGAAGTGTCAAACAGAGCCTATATGAGTTTCCTGATGCTAGACATCTCGACGCATTGTTACCATATTAGGATGCATGAGTCGAATCTAAAATCATTTGACTTTGGATTGATTGTTTAATTGATATATAGAGCACAAATGTTTTGAAGAACATCTACAATCAACCCAAATAAACTGCAACCTAAAAAGTTGAGGAAAAATTCAAACATATGGCGAAGTAAAACTCCTGTAAAAAATTTGACCGTTGGTGCCCCTGCCTCCATTATTTGAAATATAAAACCCCCAGCAAATACCAAGCCCTCTATCTACTAACAACAAGAACAAACAAGACGATGATCAGCACAGCATAGAACAGCAACCGGAAATGGCCCTCCCACGGAGCGGTCGACTTCTTCAAGAAAGTCCTCCGGCGAAGACCCTTACCAAGGGATCGGCGGACTCCTGGATCGCTCATCAGAAGCTTGCTTCCGACCAGAACGGAGTCCGTCGCCCCCTGCACATTGCTGTTAACGTAGACGTTGATGCAGCAGCAATGGCCTCTCGATTCTTCCCTCCGATGCTGCTCGAAGGACATGGAAGCCCCATTGTTTCTTGCGTTATCAGAATCCATGCAGGCTTCGACTGAGCCTATGATGGAAGAAGATATAGAGGGATTGGAACCATATCCTTGTTTATGCTCCAAGAAAGCATTTCATGCGCATGGAGCAAAGTTAGGTTCAGGATGAAGGAATAGAAATTTGAATTGAACCCCCAATTCCAATGCCCCTAATCGGCAACCAATACTTTTTGATTGGAATTGGAATTCAACCAAGGCTCCGTTTGGGGGGACTTATTTTCACCGGTCGAGCGGTCATAACCGCATGAACCGGAACTTAATTAAGTTCCGGTTCATGCGGTTATGACCGCTCGACCGGTGAAAATAAATCCCCCCAAACGGAGCCTAAATTTCATAGGAATTCAATTTAGCCTAAATTCCTCCCCCACAATTCGACCAAGAAACCTCTTCCTTCTCGATTCCGCACACGGCTCCGACTTAGCGACCACTTGCAATTTTTGGAAATTTTCTAACAACTGGATAAATCGTAATTTGTTTGAACAGACTGAAATTTTGGGCAGATGGGTGACTATTTGAAATTGGGATTGCTTGGTTCTTTTGGCACTGCGGTGAAGGACGTGAATGTGGTGGATATGAACTACCGTTCGTGAATAACTATGCTCACTTAAGGAACTCCATCCATTTTTACGTTCAAAATTAGTTTTTTTTCCTCTTGGCGGGGGTCATAAATGTTGTCTTTGAAAAACATATATTTTAGGATGTCGGCGTATTTGTCCAGACTCACAGGAGCAAAAAACGTCACGCCAAACGGACCATATATCTAGTGGAGTTTGATGGAGCAGGGTTCGGCTCGACTTTGAAAATGATTTCGAGAAAGCATAAATCGAAATCAATGATACTTCTAAAATTTGAGCTGGCTGGAAATATGTAATAGTTTATGATTCCAATAATCAAAATTAGGCTCCGTTTGGGGGGATTTATTTTCACCGGTCAAGTTGTTACAACCGTGTGAACCGGACCGTAATTAAGGTCTGGTTCATGCAGTCGTACCGCTTGACCGGTGAAAATGAGTCACCCCAAACGGAGTCTTAATCTAAATTGTTTACTGTCTATCTTACGGCTCGAGTTGACTCAAACTTCTTCTAAATTATAATCTAGATCAAATTGGTTCGAATCGTTTTTCAAGGCAGCCAGTACAAGTTTAAAATCCGCTCAAAATCAACTTGAAATCAACTCAAAATTTAAAACTTATTCTTTTATAATTTCATTTGAAAATCTTAAAATTAGGACGAAATAAAATGAATTTTGTTGTTGTTGAAATTTTAGAAGATTTTCTATTTTTCTGGAGATCAGCACACTACTGTTAGAACAAATTTGCAAATGCTGGAGGGGTAAAAGGGGGGGAATTTTTGGAAGCGCTACCCGTACGCGTGCGGGAGAAAGGGTAGCGCTCCGATGCGCTTTGTATAGCATGTTTTATTTTATTTTATTTTAGCCACAGCTGAATCAAACTTGGATTTCTCCCACTCCCACAATAAGGAACGCTACCCGTACCTAATTATTATTTGTAAGAGGGAGGTAAAATGCGGGTGATGCACTTTATCGTGAAGTGCTGTCATTTATCGTGAAGTACTTTATTTGTAAAGCGCACGGCGCACCCTGCACTTTACCTTAAAGCGCACCCCGCACTTTACCTTAAAGCGCACCCCGCACTTTACCGTAAAGCGCACCCCGCACTTTACCGTAAAGCGCACCCCGCACTTTACCGTAAAGCGCACCCCGCACTTTACTCTCCTTACCGGCTTACCATGGAGTCTCCCCTTAAAGAAGAAATAAGTCATGATTGACAAAGATGTATGAAAGAACAAGTACAATAGCACAGATAAAGCTAAGAATTTGTAAGCACCATGTGAGAGAATTGGAAGGACAAAGTCACACTGATGCAAAAAAGTTTGTATAATGAATGCATAGTCACAGATGAACCATGCCCTAATTTCAAGGACTGCCCCACACTAACTTCCTTTAGAGCAACCCTTATTTTAGTACTTACGTTTTTACTTTTTAAGATTAACAACTTCAATGCTTCCTAAAAGAATTAAAGGACTACCAAAAAGTAAATTTCATCTTCTCTTTAAACCATGTGATCTAAAAAAATTGGAGAAAATTTTGGCCCGTGTTTCCCCTCCCTTGAGACATCTCTGCATTGATAGCCAATCCCCGTCATTACGAAAAAATTTCATCCTCGTCAAAGTATGCATCGAGAGCCGCTCAAACGCGCAAGTCGAGAAAACTAACCTTCTCTTGAATTTTGCTCAACCATGGTGGAAGCAGTCGAGATCCCTGGGAGCTACTGCAGACCGCGTGAATACATATGATCATTTGGCCAAGTCATCAACTCTCATACCCCACTTATTAAACCCTAAAACAGATTAAAACCTGGTCTTGCCCCATTTTTCCCTTCTATCCCAGGGGTTGCAAGCCTCCCACCCCATGGGATATTCTACATGACTTTAAATTTAAGGCTCATGTCTTAATAATCTCATGCTTTGAACCCTTGTCATATTTAAGACTTCTTTTTAACAAACTTGGCAAATAGAATCTCCATACCATACCTTCACTTGTGTTTCTACAAACATCAAAGTGGTAAACCAAATCATTAGTCACTAGGAAGTCCCACTATTTAGTGTCCCTCCTATCATAATCATAATTGTTTGGTTTTGAGAATGTAATACCCATCCATACCCACTCATAACCAAAGGGCGCTATAACTAAACTTAGGCTCCGTTTGGGGGGACTTATTTTCACCGGTCAAGCAGTTACGACCGCATGAATCGGACAATAATCAAGGTCCGATTCATGCGGTCGTAACCGCTTGACCGGTGAAAATAAGTCCCCCCAAACAGAGCCTTAGTCTCCCTCTGTTTGAGCACTCTTTTCTCCATTGTGCTTTTCAGAAAACTCAAATTGTATTTTTTACTCAATTGAATAGCCTCATTTGAAATCACAAATTCCCCCAAAACATTATTTTGTGCCTAATTTCAATAGGGAACAAGCTCAGTTCAAAAACATTATTTTATCTTCATCTCCAACCTCTTCCACCCAGCCAAACAGACTCTTAGCTCCATTTGCAACGAAAGAGCCCGGAACAACGCCTAGAATGTTGGAACCTCTTCCACCCAGCCAAACAGACTCTTAGCTCCATTTGCAACGAAAGAGCCCGGAACAACGCCTAGAATGTTGGAAGTGCGCAGATCCTCTATCTTGTCCTCGAAGAATGAGTTCAATTGAATTGTAAACCCCCGTGTCAAATCCAAATTGCATCGGGTTGAATGCCCGAGCTAGTTATCCGTCGGACGAAATAATTTCAACTTTAATTTCAATGATGTTGAACTATAAACGAACCGACCAAGAAGACTAGAAGGTATCAATGCAAAATGATGAAGTTCAAGCAGGAGGCTAAATAGTAATATATCTACATTACTCTGAGAGATGACCAGACCCCCAACAAATACTAATACATCAATGTTTCAGACTAAAGATACAAGAGATTTTACACTTCCAATTTCAGTTAGCCCAATTCGTATAAAAAACAATAAGATCGCCGAAGGGATCAACTCGAACCTTAAAAGAATCGACGACGGCTACAGAGGTTTCGCTGCCTGCGAGCTCTTACCCCTTCTATGCTTGATCTTGTCCTCCTGCATCCGCTTCTTTTTCTTCTCCGGCGTGGTCAAGACGTAGTCCGCCGGAATCAAGAACGGATCCTGCATGTCTTCGACGCGGCCGCCCGTCCCCGAAGGCGTCGACGCCGGCGAGTAGTTTGGATGATACGGACCCTTCAGCCACTGGAGCCAAGTGGTGGATGGCTGCGGAGGGGCGGAGGGGCTCCTGCTCCCGGGGCTCGAAGGAGGGGTGGAGAACTCTTCAGATGGCTGCAGTTCTTCAAACTTTGTGAATGTTACAAGGACTCTGATGGTGGGCACCACAGGAATGGCTACCTGCAGGGAATCAAGTACTTGTGTGTGTGCTTTAGAAAGAATATGATAATATTTGGATACATTGGAATAAGACTAGGAAGTCATAAAGATTTGGAGGGAAATTGATGCAATAGTAAACATGGCGAGAAATATATGTTTGAATTATATTACTGACAATTTTCTAGATAAAATTTTACTGTCTAATAATTTATTTTGAATTAAACCCACCCTTCAATTAATGTTTGTCTTATTAGCATTTATAGTTCAACCAAAAAGCAAAAGAAAAGAAAACCAAGCCATCACAAGTAGAACCCACTTCTCTCATTCATGAAAGTGAGCAACCAAATAGGAATTCACTGAAACACTTCCATCCACTTTCTACCAAACAAACACTTAAAACTCAACCCAATCAATTGGGTTCAGAGAAAATTGTAATGGTTGTAATTTGGAAGTATTATTGTTATTATTGATTTATTTAGTCATGTTTGGGGTTTATTGTCACATTTAGTCAGTTATTTTGCATTTGGGTATTTTTATAATTTGTCTACTTGTTTAAACCTTTTCGCAATATAGTTGCGTGAGTTGTATTTATATAGTTGTAGGGCATTAGGGATAACAAGAGGGATAGTTCGTCCTCCTCTAACACTAGATGTACTGGCAGCTCCCTCCTCGAGTACTCCGCATAGACTCTGCGTCTTCCTCATCGCATCCATGTTCTGGAACATTTGTAACAATTTGGTATCAAATCTACCTTCTCAGCTCCATATTCATCCTACATTCCATAATGATTCATCCACGATGACACTTCCGATCGGACAGCACATCTTCTTCATTGACCTTGCAGTCGAGTCTGCCGAACGGCCGCAGAAACCTCATCAACGCAATGCAAAACCACTAGCAGTCGTCAATCTCGCTCCATTCCAATACACATACCTTAAAGACGGTAGCAACAATGCGATCAATCCTTCCTCAGCTATGTTCCGTCTGCATGCGCGTAGTCGAATCAAGCTAACAGTCTTGGATCTCGTTGATTTCAACTCATCAACATGGCTTTGTTCGTCCTCTTAGGGAGAATGGAAAACGCTTACTTGGTAATGACATCATGGTTTCGGAGCATCGTTACAAGTAGCTTTTTTGGCGGAAGATTTTGGAAAATGTCGTAGAAGATGATTGATCATGCATTCAAGTTCAACTTATCTTCAAGCTTAAGGACTAGCTTGATCTGAAGGGAAGTTTAGTGTTATGGACGTATAGGATTCACTGAGTTATTTAGTCTTTTATTTCACATTTGGGTACTTTTATTATTTTTCCACTTGCTTGGACCTGTGCAATTTAGTCGTGTAAATTGTACTGGACCTTATAAGTAAAAAAACATAATTGATATCAAAGAGTCCATGCAATTATCTTAAACCTAAGTTGTGGAAGATTTGAAGAAATTTAATCTTGTGACTAAAGGAAGAGCACGCATCAAAAGCAGGATCAGATGAATCTCTCGAGGCAACTCTCCATAATGTGGAACAACTCCCGAAGAGGTGACATGCCATCGTCTCTTTTCCTTACCCGCTGGAGCAAGGATTTTTCATAAAAACTTCAAAGGTAAAAACTTGGAAGACCTTAATTATGGCTTTATAAAGAATACTTATTCCATTTGAACATCAAATCATCTTCGATAGATAAAAGTTACATGTTCTCATATCTAAGTTTTCTCATGGACAACATTATAGGTAAAACTTTTATTTCTGCATGAACAATTTCAAAGACTTCCACAACATTATTCCGAGTTATCTATATTGTTGAAGCCCAATAAAAAAGGCTCATCATGATCGCCCATTAGAATCTCATCTTTGTAGATAGATTAATCTCACATTGCCTAGATAGTTTTTGGCTCGTGCGTGGTCTTTATATATGCAGATACACGCAACATTAATCAGAAGAATGAATTACAGTTCTACAAGGTATTAGAGTTGGAAATACTTTGTGTTGTTCTATCACTCGCGCGACAAATCTTCTGCATGAACTCTCTCATGCATGAAGAATCTCTCATGTTGTACAACCCCGTATTTGCGAAAAGGGGGCCCCCAAACAAGGCGTGAGACTTGCTGCGCGTTTTTAAGCTTTTTGGGAGTTTTGCACTCCTGGAGGACAATTTTGGTGGATCTGCAGGATATACTAGTAGGGGGAAAATCTGCCTCCCCCCTGACCCCTTTTAGGGGGCAGGTGCGGCGAGTTGGCCGACACCCCCCCGGCTTGCTAGGTGTGAGGTGGGAGCAACGGGACCGGTTGGAGGTCAGGGTCTCGCCCCCTGCACCCTAGCCCTGTGCGGGGCGAGACCGGCCGGTGGCCAGGGTCTCGCCCAGGCGCCCAGCCTTGCCGGGCGAGACCGGTCGGCGGCCAGGGTCTCGCCCAGGCGCCCAGCCTTGCCGGGCGAGACCGGCCGGCGGCCAGGGTCTCGCCCAGGCGCCCAGCCTTGCCGGGCGAGACTGACCGGTGGCCAGGATCTCGCCCAGGCACCCGGCCTTGCAGGGCGAGATCGACCGGCGGCCAGGGTCTCGCCCAGGCGCCCAGTATTGCGGGGCGAGACAGGGTCTCACCCCCAGCTCCCGGTTCTTCTACGGGGCTCGCCCGCTCGCCGGGTCCCAAGGCGAAGGAGGAGTGGAGTGTTTTAACCCCCACTCTCCTCAGGTGTCCAGGGAAGGTGAGGGGCATGGTTTAGCCTCCGTTCACCCCTGGACCTCTTTTGGCCATGCTTTTACCGTTGTGCCCTCGGGGTGGAATTACCTCTTTACCCCCCGGCGTGGATGTTTTCTATTGGCACAGGACCTATTTGTCTTAGGGGTATTTCTGACATTTCGGTCCCTAGGTTTGGGAAAACTATAAATAGACCCCCTTGGGTATCTTTGGAGAGGGTTTTTTGCTTCCTCCTCCTTAGGCTCCTTCTTTGTAGAGTTTGAGAGCTCTCCAAGGTACCCAGCTCAGCCATTGGTGAGGGAGGGGAAGTGCTCTCGTGACCTTCTGGGTGTGTGGTGGGACCTCCACGCTAGAACCGAGGGTCTGTTTTTAGTTTCCTGAACCTTTGGTCTGTGACATTCGCCTGAGTGCAGTAAGTGTGAGGTCACCCCTTTTTTAAGACCCCGAACTCCACAGAGACCGATTTTCGGTTTCAACACGTGTGAACCCGCTCGCTCACTACTCACGACCGAGACCTCTCCATTCGACCGGGACATCCAGGTCAACCCTCTAGCACACCTGCTCTAGTATGTGATGGAGATCGTGATGATTCGCTCCCCGTTCGGGCAACCCGAGTCCGCGGATGCGTCTGGATGGTCGTTCCAAGTCATTTTTATATATTACTTTGTTTATTTTGAGTTGCTATGTGGGGAATCGATGGTTTTGCTTCCAATTTGAAACCACCAATTTTTTTCCCTTTCGATGCGACTCCGAAGAGGTTCTCCCTTGGTGCGATTCCAAGGCCCTGACACCCTCGTCCCTCCCTTCATCTTTGAGCACATCATATTCTCGTTCCCCGCTTACGCACCCAACCGATTGCGCTACTGCTTTCCTGATCTCGCAAGTTGTTACCGGTGGGGAGAGAAACAAACTCCAAGGGGAAGATCCCACTTGGCCAGTCCAGGGCTCCAATTGTATTCCAAATCCAAGATACAATAAAATCCCAAAACAAGTAGACAAGAGTTATATAACCCCTTATGGCACATGTGAAAATGCTAAAGAGAACACAACAAGTAAAATAGAACATAACAAAAGACAACCACGCCATATCATGTTGATGCAATCTTGCCAGCCAGCCTACTCCTTCGAGAGTATACGCGCCATGTCGACGATGCCCCTTCCTCTAGGACATTCTTCTCTATGTCTGCAACAATACCCCCAGCTGGAAAATTTGTCTTGTCCTCAAGAAAATATTCTGAAAACTGGATGCAAAAGTCATAGCGGTCCAACCATGTCGCATCGGAGTAAGGGCGTTGTCGACATGCAACCAAAATCTGTTCCCAAGCTCGACCCTCCACAGTGACGGGTTTGCGGTCCAAGATCGCCTCAAGAAGATAAACGGTGGAACCGTCAGATGCAATGTCCGATGGGAGGGTCTCCTTGACCAAATGATCCCCTACACCCGCTTGAGCTGGGACACGTCGAAGACTGCATGGACGTGACTATGGGCTAAGAGGCGGAGGCGGTAGGCCACTTCGTCGATGCGGGCGATCACCTCGAATGGGCCATAGAAGCAAGCAACTAGCTTAGGATGAAAGCGAGTTGCTACTGAAGTTTGGCGGTATGGTCGAAGCTTGACAAATACAACATCCCTCGCTTGAAAATGGACATCCCTCCGACGCAAGTTCGAATGGTGATCATCTTCTGTTGAGCATTGTGGAGGTAGGTCTCTTCAAGATCCTGAGAATCTCATCCCGGTCCAAGAGCTGAGTGCGCACTGCCCCGACAAGACATTCTCTCGGAAGGTGTTGAATCACGGTGGGTGGTGGATGGTGGGTGGCCTGGAAGGGGGTCATGTAGGCCGAAGAATGGATGGTGTTGTATGAGAACTTGGCCCGCCCCAACCATCTCCTCCAGTCACAGGGGAGATCAGAGGTGAAACAACACAAGTAGGTCTCCAAGCAATGGTTCATAACTTCAAACTGCTTGTTCGTATGTGGGTGGTAGGCAGAACTCGTCCGTAGTTCGGTTCCTTTGAGTTTGAAAAACTTCTGCTAAAAGGAACTCATAAAAACCGGATCTCAATCACTGACGATGGAACAAGGGAAGTCGTGAAGCCGGACTATGCCGGAAATGGACGCCGCGGGCACCGTTGGAGTTGTAAATAGGTGGAGCAAGGGTATAAAATGGCCGAATTTGGACATTCGGTCTACCACAAGGATGCAGTCATTCCTTGCGGACCGAGGGAAACACGTAATGAAATTCATAGTCAATTCCTCCCATATATGGCCAAGAATTGGTAAAGGCTGCATAAGGTCTCCCAGAAAGGCAGCCTTGTACTCCGAACACTGGCAGACGAGGCATGCTGCCATGAATTCATCCACGTGTTGCATCATTCCCTTCCAATAGAGCGCTGATGCAAGATGGAGGTAAGTACGAAATGCTCCAGAATGGCCCGTTGTCAGTGTAGTCTGGAACTAAGTCAGAAGCCGTAAAATGCAAGCGGAAGATGATAAAATGACCAACCAGCCCCGATAGAACAAACGACCTCTAAGGAGAGTGTATGGGGGGTAGGCGTTGTCATGCGTTCTTAAGCGCTCTATGATGGCTCCCAAGGTCGGATTGGTCTCCACCTCCCTCTGTAAAGTCTCAGCCTCCTGCCAAACCGGGCGTGATATTGTTGTTAACTCTGACGAGATAAGACGTTCGCCGCTAAGTTGGACTTGCTTGAATGGAATTCAATCGTAAAGTCATAGCCCAGTACCTTTGCCACCCAAAGCTGTTATGACGAGGTGGTCATCTTCTGTCTGAGAATGTACCAAAGACTGTGATGATTCGTGCGGACGATGAAGTGCCGCCCCAAGAGGTACGGCCGCTAATGCTGAACCGCCAAGACGATTTCCATCAACTCATTCTCGCACGTCACGCGGGGCCGAATGGTATAAAAGAAATAGCAGTTGAAGTATGCAATAGACCACCCAGCCTGCATAAGCACTGCGATAATGCCCGAGTCGGAGGCATCACACTCCATAATGAACGGCTTAGTGAAATCTGGCATGGCTAGAACTAGGGTCATCACCAAGGCCTATTGTAGGGTTGTGAAGGTGGTAGCTTTCTTGGGGGACCACCGAAAGGTCGGGTCGGTCGTCTTGCGCAGAGGACGTGTGAGAGGAAGTGCCAGCTTGTTGAACGGATAAAATGGTTGTAGTAGCCGGTCAAGTTGAGGAAACCACAGACCTCTCGTAATGAGTGCGGTGGCGGACACTGCAGAGCAGATGCAATCTTATATAGATCCATCGCCACGCCCTGTGCGAAGACAATGTAGCCCAGTTAGGAGATCTTGCGTTGAGTAAACGTGCATTTCTTCATATTGGCGACTAATGAATGATGTTATAGGGTCCCCAGGGTGGCTTCCAGGTGACGTAGATGATCTTGCCGCGTCAAACTATAAACAAGTATTTCGTCAAAAAAAACCAAAACATGCTTACGAAACACCATCCTGAAGATGTCGGTCATGGTGTCCTGGAAAGTTGTCGAGGTATTGGTTAGGCCGAACGGTATAACCAAGAATTCATAATGGTCGTCATATGTGCGGAAAGCGGTCTTCGGAACATCCTCCGCACAGACTCGGATATGATGGTAACCGGAACAAAGGTCGGTCTTCGAGAAATAAGTAGCCTCATTCAACTCATCCAGAAGCTCATGTATCACTGGAATAGAATACTTGTCTGTTACGGTGGCTTTGTTAAGCTCACGATAATCCACGCAGAATCTCCAACTGCCGTCTTTTTACAGACAAGAAAGGTCAGACTGGAAAATGGGCTCGTGCTCGGCTGGATCAAGTCGACAATCAACATATCAGTCACCAAGTGTTCGATCTCATCCTCCTAGATGTGGTCGTAGTGATAAGGGCAGACTGAGATCTCCTGGATGCCCTCTGAATGTGGAATACGGTGGTCGGTGGTGTGTGGCGGTGGCAGGCCTAGCAGCGGCTCTAGCACTGAAGCAAAGGCCACCAAGAGGCGGGACGGCAAGGGCGGAGGTGAAGCAAGTGGCGGGGGTAGGTGCCCAGTCCCCGATATCATGATTTTCCATAGGAGGGATGAAAAATCCACCGAGTGAGTGCGCTGAGCTGCGCGAGAAGAGATGACAATCTGTTGTAGGGATGCATCACCCTGAAGCGTGCATGGCTGTGATTGGCCCATAGGAAAGTCATATGCATGGAGGCTCAATTGTGGTTGATGTCACCTAATGTTTGCAACCAGGTGATGCCCAAAATGGCGTCGACCCCACCTAAGGGGAAAAACATGGAAATCTGTGGAGGCGACATATTCACCCAATTGCAGAGAATCGGAGACGGGCGTGGCAGAGGCTTCGAGTCGACAATCGGCGACCATCACCAAGGTAGACAACAAGGTCAGAAGGCACTGTAAGCGCGTCATGAAATCATGGGAGATGAAGTTGTGGTTTCCGCCACTATCAATCATGAACACCCCCGGTGCTACCTGTAGCCGTCCCTGGAGCTTTATAGTGCAGGGTCCGGAGATGCCACTCGTAGAAGAACATGAAAGCTTCAAATGCTGAAGGTCGAGCGGCATCGGGTCTTCTGGAAGATCGTCATATAGTAGGAGGGCCTCAAGTTCAGCGGTCGTCACCTCGTCCTCGTCAGCGCACATAAGAACCCACAACTCCTTCAATGACAGACGTGTGTCAAAGAATATGGTTGTCTGCAGCAAAAGCACAAACCCTTCTCGTACAGATCGTTGTACGCCTGTGTGGAAAAGAGATAGGGGCGAGCGGCCATGGTATCCCAGGAGGAAAGGCCGGCCTGGGTGGGGCGGTTGAATGTTGTGTTCCCTCTGCTAGAAGTCGAAGTGGTGGAGTAATGTACGCCGAGCAAGCTGGGGGGAAGGAGCTGTCGGACATAGGCTGGGGCGGTCCCCGACACATACCGAGAAATCAGCTTTCACCAACCAAGCACCATCCATCGCATCGGAGAGATCACGAGGATGATAGGTGCGCAAGCAGGAGCGAACGTGGGGTTGGAGACCCTGAAGAAAAAAATCGAGGTAATGATCTTGAGGGAGTCCGGGGGCGTGGTTGACAAGCTCGATGAACTCGTCAATGTACTGTTCTACGAAAAAGGTATGTCGTAAGGCACTTGGGCTCTCCACCGCATTGCATGAGTACCGATGATCTTCGCCAGAACTTGGGCCAGATCGGACCATGAAAGGACTGGGGTCGACAAGCGTAGGCAACAGATCCACTGGAGGGCGGAGCCCCTCGTGGAAAGGGCCATCAGTGGAACTTTTTGCCCCTCTTGGGTGTTGTGAATATCAAAGAATTGCTCTGCCTTTGCAATCCATCCCAGAGGATGGATGTCGTTGAAGTGACAAACTTTAAGGGAGCGCGGCATGTGGGGGCGAGGTGAGGAGCGGAGGTAGGGTCAACGGGGAGGTGGGTTGACCAGTGAAAGAGGAGGGATCCTCCCCGGGCAGTGGTGTAGAGGAGAGGTTGTCCAGCCGGGTATCATGGGCCTCCAAGCGATGGAGAATCGCTTAAATCGACACGAGAGAGCTTGCTTGGTCATTGAGGCGACGCTCGACGAAATCAAGGTGGGCGCCAGTCATCGTGTGAGCGGTCTGGCGTTGAAGTCAGGGCGCCAGGAGCCGACGTAGATACGATGTCTGGCAGAGAAGAGAGCTGGGAGGAAAAAAGTTGCTCATCACTGCGGTCGAAAGAGCTGGCAGACGATCCAAAGCAAGGAAAATGGAAGCTGGTGGCGACGGGATCGAATAGGTCGCAAGAGGCGTCAGACGGAAATGATCTGGAAGGCTTTGCTGAAGCAAGCGTGAGCGAGAGTTGGATCTGGCAGATAAGTTGACGAAGGTGAGAGCTGGATCGAGCACCAATGTTGAAGAAGGCGAGGGTTGGATCGAGCACCAATGTTGAAGAAGGCGAGGGTTGGATCGAGCGCCGATGTTGACGAAGGCAAGGGCTGGATCGAGCGCAGATGTTGACAAAGAGAAGGTGGGGGACGAAACTAGGCGGCACGTAATGCATGAGGGGAGGCAAGGTCGGACCAATGTTATGGGTAGGGAGAGAAACGAACTTCAAGGGAAAGAACCCACTTGGCCAGCCCTAGGCTCCAATTGATTTCTAAATCCAAAATAGAAGAAAATCTAAAAAAAAAAATAAGTAGTTGGGAGTAATATATCCCCTCCTGGCACATGCGAAAATGCTAAAGAAAATACGACAAGTAAATAGAACATAATAAAAGACGACCATGTTATATCATGTTCTTGTAGTCCTGTCCGTCGGCCTACTCCTTCGAGAGTATACATGTCATGTCGACGATGCCCCTTCCTCTAGGTCATCCTCCTCTAGGTCTGCAACATAATTGTCGCCCCCCCCTCTACTGCCTCCATGAAAACCCTACCCACAACTTTCCTATAGCACCATTTCTCCCCACAAAAATTTAAATCTTGTTAGAGTTATTATTATTCTATTGTTGAGTATTAGTCCCACACCGCCTATCGGTGTTGGGTGTCTTGATGTATTTCCTTTATATAGTCCATTTGAGGATGAATATATTTGCACCAACTATTTCTTTCTACATGGTATCAGAAGAAAAGTTCTGAAGACCTAAATTAATTTTTCGCTTCTGTCACTGTTTCCCCTCTCCCGTCCCGACATATTTTTTTTCCCCGATCTGCTTCTCGGTTCGACTCCGCCGCAAGCTGTTGGCCGTGCTTCGTTCCGTGCTTCCGCTCCCTCTCCCGTCGACATGATCGACCGGTGACTCCATCGACGGGAGCGAGACATTCTCTCGTCATGCTGACTGCCTCCGATTCTGCCGCCCAGTGCTGCTTCCGCCGTTGTTGTGTGCTGCCTGCGACGCCTCTGCTTCCTGCGACATCGACGGCTGCTCCGTCTCTGCTTCTCTCACAACGGCTTCGTCTCTTCTTCTTCTCCGGCCTTCCGCTGCTCATCTTCTCCGGCCTGCTGCTCTGTCGCTTCTTCTTCTCTGGCTTGCTGCTCTGCCGCTTCTTCTCCGGCCTGCCGCTGCTCATATTTTCCGGCCTGCTGCTCTGTCGCTTCTTCTTCTCCGGCCTGCCGCTACTCATCTTCTCCGGCCTGCTGCTCTGTTGCTTCTTCTTCTCCGGACTGCCGTTGTTTCTTCTCCTGCCTGCTGCTGCTGTCGCTTCTTCTCCGGCCTGCTGCTGCTGCAGCTGCTTCTTCTTCGGCAACTGCCCTGTCTCCGGCCCGGCCTTCTTCTTGTCGGCTGCGCCTCTTGTTGATGCTGCTTCCCGGCCCCAGCAGCCCTCTTGTTGTTGCTGCTCTCTTCTTCTCCGGCATGGATGCCCTCTGCCGCACTACTCTCTTCTTCTCCAGCACGGCTGGCCTATGCCGTTGTTGCTCTGCGTGCGCTGCTTCCTCTCCAAACCTGCTTAAGCTTTAATTTTTTTTGGTAGTAGTTATTGTTGTAGTGTGTTGTGTCCGTTTGCTTCGCATGCGATTTCGGCCCCTTCTCCACGTGATCTGGGTTCATGTACCTGACGAGGGTCCCACACGTGCATGTGGTCTACGTGAGGGGGAGTGTACGTCACGGCCTCCATGCATAGTCTATGCCTTCATGCACGTATTCCACGTGAGGGGGAGTTTTTGTGATAACGGCGACTCGGATGCCTCTTTCGCGACTCCTGCCTTAGTCACACATGGCCCCAAGGTCGATTTTGTATGTTGTTTGCATCTCCTCGTCGTTTTCTCTGGTTTTGGTATGGTTGGTTTGGTCTTTCGTGGTTGACCTAGTTTCCGCTCCGAGTGTATCCAGCGTGGTCATGGTCGGTTTGTGGACCAACGTTGTGTGGCCTTTGTCCAGTTGAAGTATCCCCGGTGACACGCGGTTGGGCCTCGGTGGCTGTTTTTTTGTCCCACGTTGTCAACCTTCTTTTACCTTTCGTTTTATGTTGTGTTCAAGCTGTAGGGTCCCCCTTCAGCTTGAGGGGGAGTGTTAGAGTTATTATTATTATATTGTTGAGTATTAGTCCCACACCGCCTATCGGTGTTGGGTGTCTTGACGTATTTCTTTTATATAGCCCCTTTAAGGATGAATATAATTGCACCTGTGCGAACAGAAAACCAGAGACCGAAAAATTGGAGTAACAAAACTTTTATTATCCAAAAAGGTATCTATTACAAAGGTATGACAACCATTTTATAGAATGGAGGATAGAAGAGAGATTACAAATAAGCAATGTGAGACTAATAATTACAAGAACATGAAACTATACAAACCGCATAAGCCGCACAAGCCGCACGGTTAGACTAACCGCACGGCCACAACATTGAGGAAGACAGACGGCCAATATCCCCAAGTACCGCCAGAAAAACCGCCAGACCGCCCGGTCTCCAACCCGGCTACCAAACTGCTGGGACAAGCCGTCAGACCGCCAGACCGCCCGGTCTCAACCGACAGACCGCTCGGTCTCAACACTCCCCCTCAAGCTGGAGCATAGATATCAATCATGCCCAGTTTGTCGCAAATGTGAAACAAAGAAGAGGACACCGGATTGGTGAAGACATCTGTCAACTCGTTGTCAGAAGTGACGAACGGAATACAAATCTGTTTCTTCAAAATCTCTTCTCGAATAAAGTGACAGACGACCTCTATGTGTTTTGTTCTCTCATGAAAAACCGGAATTTTGGAAATGTATATAGCAGTCTTGTTGTCGCAAAACATAGGAAGATGATAGTTGTAGACCTCTCCTAGGTCAAGCATGAGAGTCAGTAACCACTTTAACTCATATGTGGTCGATGTCATACTACGATATTCCGCCTCTGCACTAGACCTAGAGACCACAGACTGTTTCTTGCTCTTTCAGCTCACAAGATTTCCTCCAACAAATGTGCAAAAACCCGATGTTGACTTGCGGTCTCCTTTATCATCAACATAGCTTGAATCTGAGTACGCTTCAACCCTCAAGTGACCATTCTTCTGAAAAAGGAGTCCTTTCCCTGGAGCTGCTTTAACATACTCCAATATCCTCAGGGAAGACTGTAGATGACACTCCCTAGGAGCTTGCATGAATTAGCTAACCTTGTCTACAGCATAGGAGATGTCGGGTCTGGTCACTGTGAGATAAATGAGTTTGCCCACCAGACGCCGGTACCTTGAAGAATCAGATAGAGGAGGCGAGTCATCTGTCCAAGTTTTGTCTTCCCCAATAGCCATGGGACATCTGGCAGGTTTAGCACCAGTCAACCCTGCCTCTTTTAGCAAATCAAGAGCATACTTCTGTTGGGAGAGAACTAAAGAGTTGGGTTTCCGAGAAATCTCAATCCCAGGAAATTATTTGGGAGAGCCAATATCCTTAGTGACCAGGTGTTGCCGGAGGTGTTTCTTTATCAAAGCTACCCCAGTCTGGTCGTCGTCAGTCAGAAGAATATCATCCACATATATAGCAAGAACCACCATACCAGAGGAGGTTTTGCGAATGAATAAGGAGTGATCGGCTGAACTTCGTGCAAAACCAATGGCCGCAACAATGCCGCTGAACTTGTCAAACCAAGCCTGAGGGCTTTGCTTTAGGTCTTAGATGACCTTCTTCAGATGACATACTCGTGTCTCCCCCTGAGCAACATACCCAGGAGGCTGCTCCATGTATACGGCTTCCTGAAGGTCACCATAGAGAAATACATTCTTGACATCCAGCTGAGAAATGGGTCAATCCCTGTTGACAACCACAGAGAGAAGAACCTGAATGGTGCTGAGATGAGCAATGAGAGAGGTGTCAAAGTAATCAACCCCATAAGTCTGAGTGAAGCCTTTGGCGACTAAGCTGGCCTTGTATCGATCCACGCTGCCGTCCGGGAGGAACTTCACAACGAATACCCATCGACAGTCAACCACATCAGTGCCCAAAGGGGGAGGAACAAGGGTCCATGTACCCCTTTCAGTGAGGGTAGTAATTTCCTCATCCATAGCGGTCTTCCAATGAGGAATAGTAAGAGCCTCCTGGTAAGTGCGGAGAGTGGCAGTGGCAGAGATAGCCAAGACAAAGTTCCTGCGAGAAGGAGTTAGACGATCATATGAAACAACAGCAGCTAGCGGGTGTTGAGTACACGTTCGCACCCTTTTGCGAAGAGCAATGGGAATATCCAAGTCGGCATGTTCTTCAGTTTCCGGGGCATCCGTGGAGGAGAGAGCTGGCCCGGGAGTAGAGAGAGGCGACTGCGGAGAAGGAGATATCTCGGTAGGTGGACACAGTGGAGGAGATGGTGGAGAGGGAGGAGGTAGCGTAATCTCGGTAGGTGTAGAGGGAACGAAAGGCGTGGTAGGAGAAGTAGGAATATCAGGAGAGGAAGAGGAGTCGAGAATATCAGGAGAGGAAGAGGAGTCGGGAGAGAAGTAGGATGCATTTTCAAAGAAGGTTACGTCCGCAGAGACAAACTGCTTGCGGGTAACCAGGTCAAAGCAACAATAGCCTTTCTGAGTGGTAGAGTATCCCAGAAAGACACACTTGGTGGCCCGTGGTGAGAGTTTATCACGGGTGGCAGAGGGAGAGTGCACAAAGGCTGTGCACCCAAAGACACGTAGAGGGAGAGGAAACAGATCCTTCCCTGGACAGAGAATGGAAAAGGAGGTTTTGTCGTGAAGAACGGTGGAGGGAAGGCGATTGATAAGATAGCAGGAGATGAGAACAACATAGCCCCAATAGGAGCGAGGAACCTGCATTTGAATCAGTAGAGTGCGCGCGACATCAAGGAGGTGACGATTTTTGCGTTCGGCCACACCATTTTGCTGTGAAGTATAGACACAACTAGTTTGATGAATAATCCCATTTTGCATGCAGAAGGTAGAAAAGTCATGACTGATATATTCTTTGGCATTATCAGATCGAAAGACTTTAATAGAAACATTAAACTGAGTTTTTATTATAAAATAGAAGGACGTCCATACAGAGAATAATTCGGAGCGGTCTTTTAACAGATACAACCACGTACAGCGAGAGAAATCATCAATAAACGTGACAATATGAACTACCCCGACCAACGGTAAGGGTAGGAGAAGGACCCCAAATATCGGAGTGGATGAGATCAAACGGACGGGTAGATCCACGAACTTGCTTTGGAGGGAAGGAGGAGCGGTGATGCTTGCCAAGCTGACAGGCCTCACAGTTGAGGGGAGGACTTTGTGGAGGAAGTTGGGGCAGAAGCTGAAGAAGAAGTCGTGGAGGAGCATGACCAAGGCGAAGATGTCATTGGAGAAGATATGTGGAGGTGTAAGAGAAGGTGGACAGAGCGGAAACGTTGTCTAGGAAGTATAGGCCGCCACTCTCAGTCCCAGTAGCAATCGTCCGTTGGGAGTCCGGATCCTGAAAAAGAACAAGAAGTAGAAGTAAATGTGACGGAACACTGTAATTGCTTGCATAAGGAGGTAACAGATAATAAGTTGCACGGGAACTTGGGCACGTAGAGTGTATCCGCCAAGCGAAGAGACGGAGTGACATGAACCACTCCTGTCCCATTGACCGGTGAAGGAGAGCCTTCAGCGAGAATAACCGGGGGCAACCGATCATGTGTTTCTAGGAGAGAAAAACACTGGGGATTGTCGGTCATATGATTGGTAGCATCGGTGTCGATCAGCCATTTTCCTTGAGTAACAACGTGGGCACTACCAGAAGACGTGACCACCGAGGCGGACGGCTTTGAGGAGGATGTGAAAGCCATGAAGGGAGGAAAATAAACCGCGCGAGAAGAAATAACAAGCCGCGCGGACAGCGGGAAGACGTGCGGCAAGGAAGGCCGCAACCAAGAAGCAGAGGGAAAGAGGTCGCACGGCTAGAAAGAACAAGCCGCGCGAACAGCAAGCAGGACGTGCAACTAAGAAGGCCGCAGCGGACAAGGAGAAGATTCTACAGCGCAAGGCAAAGGGGGAGTAGTCGTGCGAACAAAGGAGATTGCACGAAGCAAGGCAGGCCGCGCGAACAAACAGAGTTCGTGCGAAAGAGAGGAAACCGCGCGACTTAAGGAGATCGCGGGAAGAAGAGGAGACCGCGAGAAACAGATCGCGAACAGACGAGGGAGAGCAGAAAGGCCGCACACACAGAGGGGCAGCAACAGGGCGCGCGGACAGGTCGCGCGAACAGGAACAAGCGCGAACAGGACGCGACAAGAGAAGAAACAGGTCGCGAGAACAGGTCGCGAGAGCAGGAACAAGCCGCTCGGACAGGTCGAGCGGACAGAGAGGGCTCAAAGAACAGGAGGAGAAGGGCAAGCCGCGCGGACAAGACAGAACAAACCGCGCGGATAGAGGCAAACTGAATCAGGTGGAAACGATCGAGCCCTCTGATACCATGTGCGAACAGAAAACCAAAGACCGAAAAATTGGAGTAACAAAACTTTTATTATCCAAAAAGATATCTATTACAAAGGTATGACCTCCCTTTTATAGAATGAAGGAGAGAAGAGAGATTACAAATAAGCAATGTGGGACTAATAATTACAAGAACATGAAACTATACAAGCCGCACAAGCCGCACGGTTAGACTAATCGCACGGCCACAACATTGAGGAAGACAGGCGGCCAATATCCCCAAGTACCGTCAGACAAACCGCCAGACCGTCCAGTCTCCAACCCGGCTACCAAACTGCTGGGACAAGCCACCAGACCGCCCGGTCTTAACCGATAGATCGCTCGGTCTCAACAGCACCAACTATTTCTTTCTACAAATCTCACCACCCCCACAACAGCATGCCTAGCAGCCGCCAGAAAACCCAATTTCCCCCTTCAAAATCCGGTGCCCATAGCCTCCAAAAGATGGAGAGTGGCCTTAGTATCACTAGTGATTTTGGTCATGAGGGTAAGTACGAGCGACCCAATGACACTATGACGGTATACCTATTCAATACACCTCATTTAGACCTTAGTTTCCCCTTCGGCTAGAAATTCAGTCCTCGACACTCTACCTATTAGCCCACCCTTGATTATGAGCTTTTCCCGCACTTCCCCTGCCATCGTCCCAAGCCACATCATGACCGTCGATTGAGAGCCTAGTGTTGATCTCGTAGTAACCGCCTCACCCATTTTTGGGAACACTGCCCCTTACAATGGTACTCATCTAGAGGATCATGATCACGTTGACACATTCATTGACGAGCTGCCTGATGAGCCTCTGAGACGATGAGATTCAGGTGAGTGACTCATTTACGAATATTGAGTTATTGACATCTCTTCGATTATCACCTCTGATCTTGCTCCAAAAAGCGGATTTTGAGTGTAACATCAAGTACGTAGGGCTTTTCTTAAAAACACTCTAGCATATTTATGATGATTCGATAATCTACCATCTGACCACTCGCACTCTTCATGAGTTTTGGGACACACCACCTACTAACCCACCAGATGAGTTCTTTCTTGTTAGGGGCTCTCACCACACTTTAGAGTCACATCGTATTATCAATGTCTCTGGTATTCACTTAGGTGGTAGCCACACACGTGATCAATTTTTTATATACCTCCTGGAGAGCCACTTAACGAGTTTCCTTATTGGAGACAATCGACACAACCCTGAGTTGCACTTTTTTGTTTACATCTTAAACATTTGCTCTGGTGATTGTTGCACTTGCAACTTATTCTTCTATACCCCACCAGGTAAGCCTCCTAATGTATATGTTACATACACTGCGAGATATTTGGTATGTTGTTGAAAGGTTGGCTAATCCTCGTTGGAACTGTGACCAACCAGCTAGACTGCAATCAGAGTACCCAACCAAATCACCCAAGGCAAACCCTCATCTATACTTTGACCAATGAGGGAGGTTGTTGAGGGAAGGATTCAATCCCGCAACCTCCTTTATAAGAGGGTGTTAACCTGAGCTCTTATACCCAAGTGTATAAAGGAGGTTGTGTGATCGAATCCTGCCCACAACAACCTCCCCAATGGTCAAAGTCCCGACGAGGGTTGTCCTTGGGAGATTTGGTTGGGGTGCTCAGACTGTAGTCTAATTGGTGGGTCAAAGTCCCAACGAGGGTTAGCCCACCTTTCAACAAATACAATAAGAACTGCTAGAAGTAGTACATGATAGTCCTCGAAAGGATTATTTGATGGAATTCATGTCATCTTTGCCCATTCCTATGTTGTTTTGTCCTCATTTTCCTTGACTATATTCCCTACTGGATAATAAATTAAGCATCTCAGCCAAGTTCAGTTATTCCTTGATGCACGTTGATGCATCAAAACTTCCCAATGCACCTTTGCCCCAAAACAGATAGAATATATTGGCCAAACTATCTCAGTGGTGGTGTGCAGGTCAACACCTCCAAAATCATTTCCATCACTGTCTTCTCTGCACTCACGTTCCTACATGCACTTGATGGCTTCATCGACCTCACTGGAGAATAAGAACATTTTGTCAACATTACATCCACATAGTAACCCACTTAGTAAGCTCCATTGCAAAGATGCACTCTTAGCCTTGCATATGATCAGTCAAAACTTATCGCATTGAATGTATGTCATTACTCAAGTCGTCTGCACACAGCCAATATCTCCTCAGCCAAAAATTCCTTACGTAAACCAACAACCAAAGCCTTGAACGCTAATTCCAAATACAAATTCAATCCAATTAGCAACATTTTTGACTCAATAGGCTCCTAGGGGTAAATTACCATATTCTCTACAAACCTGAGTAATATAAAACAAGTCATTGATGCCCTTTCTCGCCCTTCAACTGCTGACCTTCTCAATCTTATAAATACTCCACAGTTGACTTTCAATTCCTTGGCTAACTCCATCTCATTCTCCTTGGAAACCTCACATGACAAAAATCTTCTTATCGATGATATTACTTCTCACTCAGTCTGACTTACCCTCATTATTAATTACGCAAACATTCATCTGCTACCCGCCAAGCCACCACTATCAAAATATATTCATCGAACTACACAATTGTATCAATTGTCATCCGAGATTTCTACCCACCTTCGCTCAATCGGCAATCCATCTTCTGGATAGGACGACAATTCAAATCCTGAAATTCACCCTCATTATATCAAGATATCCTCTAATGCCTAGTTTGCCTTCAAAAAAACTAAAGTATTGAAAGCTTGACATCCACCCCCTTATTTCAACCCTTGCTGATTTTGACATAATATAGGACGAAATCATCATAGACTTCCTCACCAAACTCGATAAAACAACCATTTATTAACATTGACGGCCTCTCCAAATACACCACTCTCACATTTCACAGTCGCCACAGACTCAACAGTTGCTAACCACTTCGTCCACTCAGTCATCAAAAAGTATAGCATGCCAAAAAAACATGGAAATCATGATTCAATATTGCTCAGCTCAATGGACAAGTATTTTCAAAATCCAAGATAAGACATTAAAAACTAGCTCCGTATATAACATTGAAAATTTGATCAGGATGATCCGATGAATACGATGAGCGCAGTCTGATGTGTGGGGGAGTGACTCTTGGGCAGCACAGCTTAAACAAAGCAGCTTCTGACAATGAGGTGAATGAATGAACTGAATCTCTGTTACGGAGCTACACGACGACGAGCCTCCTTGGAAAGTTTACACGCGCCGGACGTGTATATCGGGTGGCCCCACAATTACCGCAGAAGATAATTAGTGATTTATTAGTTGTTTCTTTTGCTTGAGACGTTTTATTTGTTATTTTATTTGCTTGTGTCATTTTAAGTATTTTTGTATTTCCTAATTTCTGAATTTTCTTTTGTATTCGCTCCTCATTGCTAAAAGAGGACGCGTAAACCCTGTATTTTTTTCATTCTGGAATGAATGTGTGTTTTCCCTTCCTTCTTTAAATCCTAAATCCCTCATCTCTTTCTCTCTCTCTCCCTCTCCTCCTCTCTTCCGGTAGCCGCCTTTTTCCGACCCCTCAACAACTAGTCCGACCTGCCGCTCCGCCCGTCGCTGGCCTCCGGTTGATTCCGTGATCCAAGCCCGCACATCCACGACTTGCCGTTATGCACGTCCGCGCCATGCCTCTGCAACATCGTCCAGTCCGCTGCCGCCCGCCCACGCCCGTCCAACCCGCGCCACGCGACCACTGCCACTCTTCCTTTCGTGGCCATGGCGCCGAACACCCGCTCCACCGTTGAGGCCCCATCGGAGGACGCCAACGAGGCCCTCCTACGGTGTGTCAGTACTCAGGAGCCCATCGTCGCCTCCTTGCAGCCCCCTTGCTCGCCATCGACTCAAAGCTTGATGCGTTGCAACCTCTGGCGGCCTCCTCCGCCAATGGATCCGCGTGCCCGGCCACCGGCACGTCAATCCTCGGGGTGGCACCAGTTCCGCACATCGGGGAGCCGCATCTTTTTTCCCCCGGCCGCCCGGCCCTTGCATTGGACATCCCCACCTTCATCAGGGTAGACCCGATTGGGTGGATCGCCAAGGCAGAAAAGTACTTTGATCACCACCTCACACCCGAGCAGGACAAGGTCTCTACCTCCGTCGTGGGACTCGACGGCTCTGCCCTCCACTGGGCCCGATGGCTCCGCCAGACCAACCCGACCATCTCCTGGTCAGAAATCAAGCAGGAAATGATTTGTCGCTACGACAGCCGTTATTCCGGCTCCGCCATCGAAAGACTATGTGGAGTACGGCAATCTGATGTGTTGGATGACTACATCGATGAGTTTGTGGCCCTCGTCACCCATTTTCCTGGTCTACCACCAAATCACTATCTTGGCTTCTTCATGCAGGGCCTTCGGCCCAACATCCCGTCCCGGCTCCGCACCCACCACCCCCGAATGGTTTCCGAAGCCCTCGACATAGCCCACCTTGTGGAAGAGGATTTGTCACCACGCCCCCCGCCAATTCCAGTCGGGCCTCCGCCAGACGGGCGGCCATGGAGGACTACTACCTCGGAGCCCCAAGCCCCTCAGCCCCCTTCGACCGCAAGGCCAGGCCGTCCTGCCCCGCCTCAGAGGTTCTCCAACCGCGAGTTTGACGATCATCCCCGCAAAGGGCTGTGTTTTCCGCTGCTGTCAACCCTATTCTCCAACCCACGTTTGTGCGGTCAAGGAGTTTCATGCCATCATCGGCGACTTCGAGCCCGAGAAAACTTTGGCGGACTTTGAAAACCTTGAGATCACCACAGAGGACACCACAGAGGTAGCCACTAACGCAGGCCTTCACCATTTGGAGCTTTCATGCTTTTCTGTGGGCGGCGTTTTAGGTCCACCAACCATGAAGTTGGCGGGCAAGTTGGGCGACCGCCAAATTGTCATCAGGGTGGACAGCGGGGCGAGTCATAATTTCCTTTCATCTCATCTGGACCAACAGCTACATCTTCCAATGGAACCTTCTCCAAATTTCACTGTCAGTCTAGGCGATGGTCATCGCCACTCGATCCACGGTCGTTGTCCAGCCATCTCCCTTTCAGTGGGCCTTTACTCGATGATGACGGACTTTTACGTCTTCGGCCCTGGCGGAATCGACGCCATTCTGGGAGTTGCGTGGCTTTGCACACTAGGCGACGTACGAGTCAACTGGGGGACTATGACGATGCATTTCCTCCAGAACGGTCGGGAGTTTGCCTTGTGGGCGACGTCGCGCTACTTCGCTTCCCCGTCTCCGTCTGCGCAATTCAGCGGACTGCGAACGTTGATTTTTCAGCTTGGCTCTGGCCCATCTCGGGTGCTACGCCACCAGCCTTAGCACCACCTCCGGACCTTCAGGCCCTCCTATCCGAGTGTGCGGATCTCTTTGCTGCACCATCCGGGTTGCCACCAGCTCGACCGCACGATCATGACATACGGCCCATACCTCTTCAGTCCGGCGTGTCAGCAGTCTCGGTCCGACCATACCGCTACGTGCACGTGCAAAGGACGAGATCGAGAGGCTGGTACGCGATATGTTGATGGGAGGTCTCATCCGCCCCAGGGCCAACCACTTTTCCAACCCGGTCTTGCTGGTCAGGAAAAAAGACGCAGTTGGCGTTTCTGCGTGGACTATCGGGAACTCAACAAAGCCACCGTCCCAGACAATTATCTGATTTCGGTGATTCAGGAGCTTTTGGATGAGCTCCACGGCGCGACCGTCTTCACCAAGCTGGACCTTCGTGTCGGCTACAACAAGATTTGCGTACGACCGGCCGACGTCGCCAAGACGGCTTTCCGCACCCATGACGGACACGATGAATTCCTGGTTATGCCTTTCGGCCTGACCAACGCACCGGCCACTTTTCAGGCCACAATGAACGACGTTTTAATCCTGGTACTTAATCAGTACGTACTTGTTTTTTTATGACATATTGGTCTACAGTTCTTCTTTCCAGGAGCACCTCCAGCACGTCCGCCAGACATTGGTTACCCTACGACGCCACCACCTAAAGCTCCACTCAACAAAGTGTTCCTTTGGGGTTCCAGAGGTGTGCAATCTGGGACACACCATCTCTGCTGCGGGAGTCACCATGGACAGCGACAAGAACGAGGTCGTCCTTCAGTGGCTGACGTCATCCTCTCTTCACGATGTCCAAGGATTCTTGGGATTGACCGGGTACTACCGCCAGTTCATCCAGGGGTACGACACGTTGGCCCGACCCCTCACCCAGCTACTAAAGAAGTCGGTCGAAGGCCCTTTCGAGTGGACGGCCTCTGCCGCTTTTACCGCTCTATAACAGGCCTTAGTTCGTGACTCGGTGTTAGCCATGCCGAATTTCTCCCAGCCCTTCATCGTGGAGTGCGACGTGCCGGCCATCGGCGTGGGAGCCGTATTGATGTAGGTCGGCCGCCCTGTGGCTTATTTTAGCCACGCCTTTTCGGAAACGATCAGCAGCCGCTCCGCTTACGAGAACGAACTCGTGGGCCTCGTCCTCACTGTTCATCATTGGCGACCTTACCTCCTGGGCCAGCGGTTCGTGGCCTGCACCGACCACCATAGCCTTCGCTACCTCCTACAGCAGAAGATTGCTACGCCCGCTCAACAAATATGGGTGGCCAAGCTACTAGGCTACGACTTCAGCATCGAGTCCGGTCAGGGAAGTCGAATCGCGCGGCTGACGCCCTCTCACGCAACCACATACTCGCAGTCATCTCCCGCCCGGTCTGGGAGGATGCGGATACCCTTCAACGGGAAGTAGAAGCCGATTCGGCGTTCAACGGGATACGGATAGCAGCGGACGCCACGGCCCACCCACCGTACTCCTTGGTTGACGGTCGCCTACTCTTCAAGGGTCGCCTCGTACTTGCCCCCTCCTTCCCGAGCAATCCTCTGTTGTTGGCCGAGTTTCATGCTTCACCCACAGGGGGACACGTCGGGGATTACCAGACATACCGACGATTGGCCGCCTCACTCTATGGCCTCACATGTTTTGACAGGTCAAGACTTTTGTGACCGCCTGCCTCACCTGCCAGAAGGCCAAGTACGAGGTCATTTTTCCGGGTGACTTCAGCCCGTCCCAATCCCCGATCGCATTTGGGACGACGTCGTCATGGATTACATCACACGACTGCCCCAATCACAGGGGCACGACTGCATTCTGGTCGTGGTGGATCGGCTCTTGAAGTATGCTCATTTCATTCCCCTTCGCCACCCATACACGGCTGTCACAGTCGTCGACAGCTTCATCCAGGGGTCATGCGCTTCCACGGGTTTCCTCGGTCGATCGTGAGCGACCGCGATTCGCTTTTCCCGAGTACTTTTTGTACCACGTTGTTCCGCTTACAGGGCACCGTCTCCGCATGAACACGGCATACCATCCGCAGACAGACAGCCAATGGAGGTCCTCAATCGGTGTCTTGAGACATACCTTCGCTGCTTCGTGGGGGAACAGCCTCGCAGTTGGGCCAAGTGGCTCGGGTGGGTCGAATACTCATATAATAATGCCTACCATCAGGCGGCCAGTACTACACCATTTGAGGTCGTTTACGGTCGCCCTCCTCCGTCTATTGTCTGCCACCTTCCAGGGGAATGTCAGGTGGAGAGTTTGGTCACCGCCCTCTGTGACAGGGACACCATTCTGGATCATTTGAAGCACCACTTACATCGAGCTCAACAGAAGATGGTTTCCTTCACCAACAGGAAACGTCGGGACCTCTCCTTCGAGGTAGGAGAGAAGGTTTTCGTCAAACTCCACCCCTACCGACAGCTTTCAGTGGCCCGCCGACCTTGTCTGAAACTGGCACCTTGCTTTTTTGAGCCTTTTGAGGTCCTCGCCCGTATAGGGGCAGTCGCTTACCACCTTCGCCTTCCAGCCGGGAGCCGCATTCATCCGATTTTTCATGTCTCACAGCTACGGTGCGTAGTGGACGAACACACCCCCACAGATCACATTCCGCCCGACCTCGACCTCGCAGGAGAGGCACCGTACTACCCCGTCTCGGTCCTCGATCAGAGATGCCGCACCCCATGGGACCGTACATCGGAGGAGGTCCTTGTGGCTTGGACCAGCCGGCCCGACTCAGACGCGACATGGCTGCCCCGGGATGATTTTTGCCGCCAGTTTTCTGACTACTGCCTTGAGAACAAGACACATTTTTCAGATGGCGGCATTGTTACGGAGCTACACGACGACGAGCCTCCTTGGAAAGTTTACACGCGTCGGGCGCGTATATCAGGTAGCCCCACAATTACCGCAGAAGATAATTATTGATTTATTGGTTGCTTCTTTTGCTTGAGACGCTTTATTTGTAGCTTTATTTGCTTATGTCATTTTAAGTATTTTTGTATTTCCTAATTTCTGAATTTTCTTTTGTATTCGCTCCTCATCGCTATAAGAGGACGCGTAAGCCCTGTATTTTTTTCATCCTGGGATGAATGTCTGTTTTCCCTTTCTTCTCTAAACCTTAAATCTCTCCTCTCTTTATTTCTCTCTCCCTCTCCCCCTCTCTTCCTTTCTTCCCCGTAGCCGCCTTTTTCCGATCCCTCAACAATCTCACATCAGAATTGGAAGAAATATTAATGGGATTAATAATTTAGACTCTCGAATATCAGAGACACCTTTTCAAAGTAAATGATGGTATTCTATTGGAAGCTCCACAGCTAAGTGATCTTTCAATAAGAGAAATTCTACGAATGGTGACTTCTCGGGAAATATTTGTAAATTGTTTATGAAAAAATAATAAAACTGTGAGATTCAAATTAGTAGGATTGGGTTCTGATCGTTACACCATCCATCACCAACAAATCGATAGACATTTATCATCGCCTCAAACAATCCCCTCACAATTTCTAATGGCCAAACTCGAACAGTGGTGTCTCCTTCTCTGTTGGGTCGAGTGTCTATACAACACAACCAATCACTTGGTAGTTTCATTGCAACCATTAATGCCTTATCAAGGTATGAAATATCTTGTCGATCAACACCATAAAAATCTCACCTTCAATGCAGTTGCTTGGGTCCTCGCCAACCTACAACTATCCCGGCAGCACTCATTTTTTTGTTGATATTTGTAGAAAAGTGGATTGAATCTTGTATATACTTCTTGAATACCAAAAAACAAGACTACAAATATATAGAAGATGAGAGATTAAAAAGCTAAACAAACAATGTGGGACTAAACACAAAATCCTAAATGGGTCAAGTTAATGGGCAAATACAACATTTTCCCTAGTATTCTCTAACACTCCCCCGCAAGTTGGAGCGTACAAATCGTAGGCACCAAGCTTGGACAAGAACTGATAGTAGAGATATCGTGGTAAGGCCTTGGTGAGGATATCGGTAACTTGCTGAGCAGCAGGAACATGTGTTAACTCTATCTTCTTCAACTGAACCTTCTCCCAGATGAAATGACAGTCAACTTCAATATGTTTTCTCCGTTCATGAAACACCGGATTCTTGGCAATGTGTATAGCAGCTTGACTGTCGCAAAATAAAGTGGCAGGTGATGAGAGCTTGACTCCTAGATCATCAAGGAGACCCTCAAGCCAGGTGAGCTCAGACACAACTGCTGCCATTGATCGGTATTCAGCCTCAGCAGATGAACGAGCAACCACAGACTGTTTCTTGCTACGCCATGTAATAAAATGTCCTCCAAAGTAAGTGCAGTATCCACTTGTGGAACGACGGACATCCACTGAGCCAGCATAATCAGCACCAGAGTATGCAATCAGAGATAAAGGAGACGAAGAAGGCTTGTATACAAGTCCTTGTCCAGGAGCAGTCTTCAAGTATCGAAGAATACGCTCAACTCCCTGAAAATGAAAGATATGTGGCTCATGCATAAATCGACTGACAATTCCAACAGCAAATGATATATCTGGTCTCGTAACCGTGAGATATATCAGCTTTCCCACTAGATGGCGATAAAACTCTGGATTCGAAAGGAGAGAATCAGATTCTGAGGCATGAGCACACAGTTTGTGATTGATATCCATGGGAGTATCGGCAGGCTTGCATCCAGAATAGCCCGCATCACTAAGTAAGTCAAGATAATACTTTTGCTGAGATAACACAAGTCCATCAGGTCTCCTAGCCCGCATCACTAAGTAAGTCAGGAATAGCCTGCATCACTAAGTAAGTCAAGACAATACTTTCGCTGAGATAACACAAGTCCATCAGGTCTCCTAGCCACTTCGAGACCAAGAAAATATCGAAGGCTTCCCAGGTCCTTTGTTTGAAACACAGTTCTTAGATGTTGTTTGATCATATATATTCCTGAAAGATCATCTCCTGTAATCAGAATATCATCCACATAAACCAAAAGGATTACTGTGTCCGTTGGACGATGTCGAGTCAACAGAGAGAAGTCGGCCGAACTCTGAGTGAACCCAACAGCACTAACGGTTTTGCTAAATTTGTCAAACCAAGCCCAAGGAGACTGTTTGAGACCATAAAGAGACTTCTTCAGACAACAGACAAGAGACTCCTCCGTGGTCTCAAACCCGGGAGGTTGCTGCATATAAACGGTCTCCTGTAAATTGCCATTAAGAAAGGCATTTTTTACATCTAGTTGGTGCAAGGGCCAGTGGCGGTGAACAGCGAGGGAGATCAACACACGAACGGTATTGAGTTTAGCGACTGGAGAGAAAGTCTCATCATAATCCAAGCCTTGTTGCTGAGTGAAGCCGCGAGCTACAAGACGAGCTTTCAAACGGTGAACCGTCCCATCTGGACCCTGTTTGATGGCAAATACCAACTTACATCCCACACAGGATTGTCCAGGAGGAAGTGGGACCAAATCCCAAGTGTGGTTTGCCCAAAGAGCAGACATTTCCTCGTCCATAGCCGCCCGCCACCCGGGATGCTAGAGAGCCTCCTGTACAGAATTGGGGGTGGAGATAGAGGATAAAGAAAGAGCACTCTGTCGGAGTTACAGAGAGAGGCGGTGAAGAGAGACACAGTTGGCCAGCGGGTGGGCAGTGGAAGCTGTTGCCGGATCCGCAGGCCGCAAAACTTCATTAGAGTCGGGCAGCTCCCGTAGGGTAGTAGACGAGGAAGGACGTCGAGTGTACACACGAATGACAAGTGGTGTAGGTGGTTTAGGTGGGATTGGTGTGGGAAGAATAGGTGGAAGGTTTGAATGAACAGGGATAACAGGCCGCGGGAGAGGTGTCGGAAGAGGAGAATCAGCTGGTTGAGATTAATATGATTGATCTTCGAGGAAGGTGACATCAGCAGAAGTAACCACCTTGCGATCTGTGGGAGAAAAACAAACGTAGGCCTTTTGAGTTCGAGAATAACCCACAAACATATATTTCGTGGCACGGGGAGCAAGTTTGTCAGTTGACGGGCCAAGGTGATGAACAAAGCACACGCAACCAAAACGCGAGGGGTGATGGAGAAGGGAGGTTTGGAGGGAAAAAGAAGATTGAAGGGAACCGCAAAATTGAGAATAGAAGGCATGTGGTTAATAAGAGTACAGGCGGTAGAGACCGCAAAATTCCAATACTGTTTGGGAACATTCATCTGAAGCATAAGAGAGCGTGTGACCTCAAGCCAGTGTCGATTCTTGCGTTCAGCAACACCATTCTGTTGGGGGGTATAGACAAAGGAGGTTTGATGGATGATCCCAAACTCCGCACAGAGGTGTGCAAAGGCATGACTAGTGTATTCACGGGCGTTATCAGTGTGGAGGGTTTTAATGGTAGTGAAAAACTGGTTGTGAGTTTCAAGAAAAAAGGTACGGAAGACACCGGGAAATTCAGAGCGGTCACGAAGGAGATACAGTCAGGTCACCCGAGAGTAGTCATAGACAAATGTGACAAAGTAACGATATCCAAAAACACTCGCAATTTTGTAGGGTCCCCAAATATCGGAGTGAACAAGATCAAAGGGAGCAGGACTCCGAGTAGGATGTGGTGAGAACGTAGACCGATGATGTTTCCCATAGATACAAGACTCACACGTGAACGTCTTGGAGGGCCACGTCAGGGAGAGATTTTCTGAGTATGTTTAGAGGGGCATGACCCAGACATCGATGCCAATCAATAGTGCTAGTAGAAGACAACACAGTTGGGGGAGAGGGGTCAAGAATATAGAGACCATTCGACAGATGCCCTTTTCCGATGATAGTTTGCGTCTTGCGATCCTGCACAACACACAAGTTAGAAGAAAAAATAACATCACAATCGAGGTCAGTAGTGAGTCGACCAACAGAGAGAAGGTTGAAGGGAGAGCCCGGAACATGAAGGGCAGAGCGAAGAGTGATGGAGAGAGTAAGGTGAATATCTGCAGCGCCAAACACGGGAATGGTGTCCCCACTTGCAACAGTGATGAACTTGGGATGCCCAATGTTCAAATAGTGTGGTGGTTTCCGTGAGGTAATGTGGTGAGAGGCCCCAGAATCCAAAATCCAGGAAGAGCTATGAGCAAGACGGGAGGTACCTCCATCGGAAATAGACACCACAGAGCCCGGAGGACAGCTGATCATACTGCAAGGAACAGGCCGTAGCAGGAACAAGCGGTCACGGTGATAACGCACCAGCGGCAAGAAAGGCCGCGACCAGTGGTTAGAAGAGAGAGCCCACAAGGGAAAGAAACACGCCGCAGCGGTAAGGAAGCACCCTGCAGGGGCTAGGACCCTGAGTTGTAGAACCAGAAGAAACAGAAGCCGACGAATAAGCCGGAGACCGAGCGGGAAGAACAGACCGCAACAAGAAGAACCCTGGTCTGGAAGAAAACCACACGACTACTAGTAGCGAACAGACACCAGTCCGTGCGGTAAGAGGCAAACTGCAACAAGACCAGAAGAGACAGTCCGCGCGAGCAGCCAAGCGAGCCGAGAAGCGGAAAACAACACAGCAGTCGGCAAGAGAAGAGCGGCACGACAAGGAACTCCTGGCGACAAGAAGAAGATCGCGCGACAAGAAAGAAGAGTTGGTCGCAGCGGACAAGGACAGCACACAGCGACTAGTCGGCGATGAGGTTAGAGAGGAAGTCCGCACGGTCAAGGTGAGTCCACCAGTGGTAAGGAGATGAAGCCGCGACCAAGTGCGGGAAAAAAAGGCACGGAAAGAGTGGCCGCGGGAAAAGAGGAAGTCGCGCGGTAAGAGAGGAAGCCGCGCGGGAGAAGAGAATGGAGAAGATCGCGAGCGAAGAGGAGAGCTCGTTGCCGGAAGAGAAGGGCGACCTACGCGCGAGTAGAAGACTCGGCGGGAAGAATACTCTTGCATGACACGCCCGCACGGTTACAGAAGAGGCCGCGGCGGGTAGTTACAGCGACAAGAGCAGGCAAGAAGGAGAGGGAGGCCGCGACCCGAGTGCGGAAGAACAAATCGCACAGTCAAAGTGTAAATACTAGCGGCCAGAGAGAGACGGAGAAACCGGAGAGGTCGGCTCAAACACAAGGAGAGAGGTCGCAGCGGTTAGAGAAAAAGACCGTGCGGGTAAGGCGAGAAAGAAGCAGACCGCGCGGGTTGAGAGGGAAAGGGAAGAAGATAAGGCCGCGCGGATAGCAAGGGAGGCCGCGGATAGAGAAAAAAACAAGAGAGGGTGGTCCCTACGTGCGAGAGATTATAAAAGAGAGGTAGGAGGGGGGAGAGTCGTGGAAGCCACGAGAGATACAAAGTAAGGGAAGCGGTTAGGAAGAGCAATACCGCAAAAGAGAAGCGGTTAGGCCGAGAAAACAGACCGCCCAGTTAAGCAGGATATTGGGTGGTTAGAAGAAAGGTAGTCAGATCGTTCCCTCTAATACCATGTAGAAAAGTGGATTGAACCTTGTATATATTTCTTGAATACCAAAAAATAAGTAAGAGTACAAATATATAGAAGATGAGAGAGTAAGATCTAGCTATACAAACAATGTGGGACTAAACACTAAATCCTAAATGGGCCAAGTTAATGGGCCAATACAACATTTTCCCTAGTATTCTCTAACAATATTCAACCAAATTCAGCTGTGTGACACTACAGATCATTCAAATCCTCCTGTGGATAAGGAGTCACTTACAAATTCCGCTCTTCAAATAGCTACCACATACAATCAGTCTTTCAAGTCTCATAATTTAAACCTTAATAAAATTCTAACACCTACATATCGAAATCATGAAAGTAAGAATTCACCTGTCGAGATCCCTTTCGTAGATTATTAAATTGAAATTTAGTTTACTTAAGTACCACTTTGTAAAGTTTATTAGAGACATTGAATGAACAGAAACTCTTTTGATCAAAGTGTAAGAAGAATTCAAACCTCTTAATTTCATTTTTTTCCCATTTCTCTCACCTTCATTCTAAAAGCTCCTCTCTTGCTCAAAAAGAGGCTTTATCACAAAAGCTAAGAAAAGAGATGTAAATATCCCTTGATGCTGCGACAAAATTGGGGGATCTTCCAGGCACAAAACACATCAGGTCATCACTCTTTGATGATCACTCTAATGTAGGTCATCCTTACAACAACCAAACTTTGGTATAAAAACCACTTGACTCAAATTGGATAGTTCCATAAGTGTATCTGAGGTGAAGGAAGCAAACTGACCCACACAATATTCTCCATGCTGTCTTATCATATTTTAACCAAAGAAGACTGAGACCAAATTGCAAGAAGACCAAGGCAATGATTTCACATAAATAAGAAAGGCAACCATCATCATCATTAGAAGCCAACGTTTTCTATCAAATCTATTAGAGAATATTAAGAAAGATGATGTATAGGCTCATTAATATGGCTCATTTAGGATTCTGATTTAGTCTCACATTGTTTGTATAGTTGTCTCTTTCTCTCTTTTCTCCTATATATTTAGGATTCTGGTCATCACTCTTTTCTCCTATATATTTGTATACTTGTATTTTGGTATTCAACAAGGATATACGAGGTTTGAACAATTCTTCTACATGGTATCAAAGTCACCGATCTTCCTATGAGTGGATACTTCTTTTCTGACCGCAACTATCCGCCCTCCTCTGGGCGGGTACGCTTTGTGTGACCGTTGTTATCCGCTCGGTCTCCTTTATCCGCAAGGTTTTGCGGTTTCCTCTAGCCTACCCGCTTGGGCTACTCTCTCTTGTGGCTTCCACTTCTCCTTACTCTGCTTCGCTCTTTTATAGCCTTCTTCTCTCTGACAAGTGGACCCCACACCCGTGCTTCTGTCTGCTCGGCTATCCGCTTGGCCTTCTTCTCCTCGTGCTTCCCGCTAGTGCTCTCCTAAATGTTGCGGGTTGTCTAACTGCTACGGGTTGTCTAGCTGCTACGGGTTGTCTAGCTGCTACGGGTTGTCTAGCTGCTGCGGTCTTCCCGTGGTAGTCGTTGCGCTCTTGCGGTCTCTTCTTGCGGGTTGTGGTATGTCCGCCTAACCGTTGTGCTTTTGTTCGCCTCGCCATTGACTCTTCTAATCGTTGCAGGCGCTGTTATCTGCTCCTCGATCTTGCTTGCCGCTGCTTCTGTCTGCTCGGCTTCTCGCATGTTATCAACATCTTCTCGCGGTTTGCAGTCTCTCTACCTAGCCGTTGAGTCTTCGCATGTTGTACTTCTAACTGCGGCTCTGTTTAGACCCTGGTCTGCTCTCCTTAACCGTTGTGGGTTGCCTCCTTAACCGCTACGGGTTGCCTCCTTAACCGCTGCGGGTTGTCTCCTTAACCGCTGCGGGTTGCCTCCTTAACCGTTGCGGGTTGCCTCCTTAACCGCTGTGGGTTGTCTCCTTAACCGTTGCGGGTTGCCTCCTTAACCGCTGCGGGTTGCCTCCTTAACCGCTGCGGGTTACCTCCTTAACCGTTGCGGGTTGCCTTCTTAACTGCTGAGGCCCCTCCTTCCTCCCGCTGATGTAGTCTCGTCTTGTCGTTGTGGTATCTCTTCGTAACAGTATTGCGGTCTCTTCTTTAGACGCCTCTCTTGTCGTTGGTGTATTGTCGTTGTGACCGCTGCGGGTTTTGTTCTACCCGCTCATGTGCTAAGTCACTGTGACCGCTGCGAGTTTGGTCTCTTAGTCGCGACAGGTTCCCTCTAACCGCTGCAGCCCATTCTAACCGTTGCGGGCTCATGGCTTTCGAGGATTATAATGTCACCTCCGCTCTGTTTGCTCGTGTTGCGGCTCTGGTTCCCGAGCTTCGCGATGAACTCCGGATTACTACTATCTCCCTCAATGGGAAGCGGAATTTCGTGGAATGAGTGCACTCAGTTCGTCAAGTATTGCAGACGAAAGGACTTCTTCATCACTTGACTCGAGACATGGTATCAGAGGAAGATTCGTCGAGTACTGCAGACGAAAGGACTTCTTCATCACTTGACTCGAGTCACTCCTACCGCCCCCACCGATGAGTGGCTTCGGGATGATGGTCGGGTCCAGTCATGGCTGCTCAACTCTATGGACATCAAGCCCTATAGGATTGCTATGTATCATGACACGGCGAAGACCATGTGGGAGGAGCTCCATTCTTTTTATTCTGGGCAGAATAGTCTTCAACACTTGTTCAACATCATCTCGGATCTTCAAAACCTTGACCCTGGTCGAGGCCTGGATCCAGCATCAGCCCCTACTACAGATCTGACTACTCAAAGGGCCCAGAAATAAACTGTCGGGATTGCGATGATGATGTCCCGCATTCCTTCTCACTTCCACAGTGTTCGGGCCCAAATTCTCTCGTCTACTACCACTCCATCTCTGTCAGATGTGTGCTCTATGCTTTTGAAGGTCACACCGCCTCAGGATGCTCCTGTTACTCTCTCCCCAGCTCTTCTACAACACTCTACACCTGCTCCGTCAGCTCGGGGGTCCTCGGCCCGTAGGGGACGCAACACGTCTAGGGGACGTGGCCGGTCTGGCAGATCTCCGTTTAAGTTCACGTATTGCGGTCGGGATGGTCATCTTGAGGCCACCTGTTATCGCAAACACGGCATGCCTCCACATCTTGTTGCTCCTGCTATTGCTGACCCTTTTACTTCTCCTGCCACGGATTTTGCAGCCTCTGCTTGGGACGACATTAATGCCCTATGCACTCAGCTCCAACAACTACAAGGGATGATCTCTCGCTCCTCTGGATCCGTCGCATCTATTTCAAATGAAGGTATATCTTATCTCTCACAGGGCTCCCACTGGATTGTGGATTCGGGAACCACACACCATATTACTTCGCAGCACCCTCCGCAATATTTGATGACTGTCCACCCCAAGTTCATTACTATGACTAATGGTGATACCACCCCCGTATCCGGCACTGCTGATATACCCCTCACACTCACTCTCTCTCTCTCTTCTGCTCTTCATGTTCCAGGATCACCATTTAACTTGCTCTCTATTAACCATCTTACTCAAGATCTTAATTGTTGTGTTACCTTCTCACCCTCTACTTTTGTTGTACAGGATCGGCAAACGCAGAATATCATTGGTAAGGGGCGGCTGTCAAATGGGTTCTACCTCCTTGATGTTCCTTCTTCTGCTCTCTCTGTCGTCTCCACTACCGAATGGCATCGTCGTCTTGAGCATGCTCCCCTCCAGATTCTCATGAAAGCTCTTCTGGATGTCTCCCTGCATGAGTTTTCTTGTGAAACTTGTATATTTGGAAAAAGCATCGTGTTTCTTTTCATCCTACTTATATTCGGAATGATACTCTTTTATCATTAGTACATTCTGATATTTGGGGACTTTATAAAAACCCCTAGTATGTTTGGCTATCATTATTTTATCACTTTTATTGATGATTACTCTCGCTTAACCTGGTTATACTTACTTCGAAATCGTGTTGAACTGACCTCTACATTTCATGCCTTTCTTATGGAAACTCGGACTCAGTTCTCCTTTCCTTTAAAAATCACTCGAACTGATAATGCTCAGAAATACACTAGTCGGACATTCGCGAACCTATGCACAGAGTTTGGCATTATACATCAAACCTCGTGTGCATATACGCCTCAACAAAATGGTGTGACCGAGTGAAAGAATCGTCATCTTCTTGATGTTACTCGGTCACTCATGATTCAAATGCAGGTTCCTACTCAATTTTGGAACTTTGTTGTGTCTACAACATGTCACCTCATTAATTGCATGTCATCCTCTGTGCTCGACTTTGTCACTCCGTTTAGTCTCATTTTTTCGTCTCAATTCCCGTTCACTCTCACGCCTCGTGTGTTTGGTTGTACTTGTTATGTTCACAACCTTGGTCCGACCACGGATAAGTTTGCTCCTCGTGCCAGTAAATGTATGTTTCTTGGATACTCTCGGACTCAAAAAGGCTATATGTGTTATTCACCAACTACTAAAAAAGTAATTGTCTCTGTCGATGTCACCTTTCGTGAGGATCAACTGTTTTATGACTCGTCGTCTGCCTCTGCTCCTCTTCGCTCCCCTTCCATACCTCGTCCAACCGTTCTAGTCACATCTTCTCTACCACCCCTTCTCCCCACTCCACTTCTAGAACCTGTTCTACCTCAAGCACCCAAACCGCCTCTTCTTTGTGTATACACTCGGTGTACCCCTGTCTCTGGAGCTCTACAACAGCCCTCCTCTACCGCTCACCCCATGACAAATTATGTTTCTCTGCATCGCCTGGCTCCACCTCTACGCAAGTTTGCTCTCTCTCTCTCATCCATCTCTATTCCTAACTCGGTGCAGGAGGCTCTTCTTCATCTGGGGTGGCGTGCGGCTATGGATGAGCAAATTACCGCTCTTTGGTCTAACCAGACTTGTGACCTGGTTACTCTTCCTCCTGGACAATCTTGTGTATTCATGCCTTCTTTAGGGTGGATCTGATCTCCTTTCTACTCTCATTATGGGAAGGAGGTCCTCACTCTGATTAGTTTATCCCGGCCGCACTTCCGAAGAAATCGGGATAACGAGCCTCAAGCAAAGAGATAAGTGATTTTATCAGAATGAACGTGCGAGTCACTTTAGGTTAGGGTTCTCCCGCGGGGTTCAAAGGCTATTAAAAGCCCGAGTAGTTGATCCAAGAGTTCTAAAAGAGCGAAATAACATAACAATCATTCACAAATAGACAAGGTTTCATCGTCGTTGCACAACCATCACGATTGGAGAACATCTTTCTTCCTGAATCTCATCGAATCAATCGTATGAAAGCAAAGCATCAGCAGGAGAAGCAGCATAGGAAGGTTCGGGGTTCCTCTTCCTCCTTGACAATCTTGTGTCAGTTGCAAGTGGGTGTTTGCTATCAAACATGCTCCAAATGAGACAGTTGACCGCCTCAAAGCCCGACTTGTGGCTCGGGGGTTCACTCAACAACAGGGACTTGATTATGACGAAACCTTCTCTCCTATCGCCAAGTTGAACTCTGTTCGAGTGCTGATCTCCTTGGTTGTTCATTGTCACTGGCCTCTCCATCAGCTGGATATAACAAATGCTTTTTTTAAATGGTGATCTTCACGAAACGGTCTACATGAACCTCCTAGGTTTGAGATCACGGGGGAGTCTCGTGTATGTCATCTTCGGAAATCTATTTATGGTCTCAAACAGTCTCTTAGAGCTTGGTTTGATAAATTTAGTAAGGTCGTTCGCGAAGTTGGATTCAAGCAGAGCTCAGCTGACTTCTCTCTTTTCACTCGACATCAATCAACTAGGACTGTCATTCTCTTGATTTATGTGGATGATATTTTGATTACTGGTGATGACTCCACATGGATACAACAAATCAAGCAACACTTAAAACTCTGTCTTCCAACAAAAGATTTGGGGGCTCTCAGGTATTTTCTTAGACTTGAGGTTGCAAAACGGTCTGATGGTCTTGTCCTTTCACAACGAAAGTACTGTCTTAATCTCCTTCAAGATGTTGGCTACTTCTGGTGCAAACTTGTGGAAACTCTGATGGATGTCAATCACAAGTTACGTGCTCATGGGTCTGACTCGGATTCTCTGCTTACGAACCCTGAGTATTATCGGTGTCTTGTAGGAAAACTGATATATCTGACAGTTACAAGACCTGATATTTTCTTTGTTGTTGGGGTGGTCAGCCGATTTATACATGCTCCTCGGATCTCTCATCTCCAGGTAATAGAACACATCCTTAGATATTTGAAGACAGCTCCTGAACAAGGAATAGTATATAAGTCATCCTCCTTTTTATCTCTTATTGCATATTCCGATGCGGACTATGCGGGCTCCGTGGATGATCGACGTTCCACTACGGGTTTTGTGCCTACTTTGGATGGAATCTTATCACTTGGCGTAGCAAGAAGCAATCTGTGGTTGCTCGCTCTTCTGCTGAAGCTGAGTATCGTAAAATGACGGTCGTTGTATCTGAACTCACCCGGCTTAAGGGTTTTCTTGGTGATTTGGGGGGTCACTTTATCCTCACCGACAACTTTGTTTTGTGATAGTCAAGCAGCAATCCATATTGTGAAGAACCCTGTGTTTCATGAGCAGACCAAGCACATTGAAGTTGACTGTCACTTCGTCCGTGAAAAGGTTCAATTAAAAAAGTTAGAGCTGGAGGATGTTCCTGCGTCAGAGCAAGTTGTTGACATTCTCACCAAGGCATCACTACGACAAATGTACCATCAGTTCTCATCCAAGCTTGGTGCCAACGACTTGTACGCTCCAGCTTGCGGGGGGAGTGTTAGAGAATATTATGGAAAGATGATGTATGGGCCCATTAATATGACCCATTTAGGATTTTGGTTTAGTCTCACATTATTTGTATAGTTGTCTCTTTCTCTCTTCTCTCATATATATTTGTACTCATACTTGTATTTTGGTATTCAACAAGGATATACAAGGTTTGAACCATTCATCTACAAAATCATAAAACTAAAAAAATGACCTCTAAAAGACATTTCACCAAATATATTTTCCCTAGGTACAAGAAAAATGGATTTGTCAAAGGTATATATATCCTAAATGCATGACTAATCATAAGATGCCTCACAAAGGTACAAGATCATGCAGAGCTCAAAGAGAGAAAAATATATAAAAGTTGAGCAAAAAAGGCTTTGAAAACATTTTCTTTATCTAAGAAAATCTAGGTTTCTGCACATATATTATTGGGCTGTTCCCTAGAAAAATGTATTCAACATATTTACACAATTTCTTTTAGTTGAACATCAGTCTGTCAATAGTTCTCAATTCTTCAACCAAATTCTTGGTGCAACTCTCCAAAAATGTCGTGGGAAGATGTTAGGGGCCTACTTGGAGGTTGCCGGAGGAGAGGCCGGAGGTGGAGATGACGGTGGAGGAGATACTACGGAGCCTTAACTGCGGCTGCCTAAGCGGGACATGCTCAAGAGAGAGCTTCCAAGATCTCATTTAGGGTTTGGAAAAATAGACTTTCTTCGTTCCTACCAATGCAAGACTCAATGCGTCCATTAAATAGGACATAAAATAGATCTTAAATGAAAATATGAAACAAACTTGGACATGCGACTAAAAAAGACATCACATAAAGACACGACATAAGTAACGTCATACAAGTACATGACTCTAAGACAAAATAAATGCATAATAAGAAATAATTAATAATAAATAACACCATAAAAGGACCCGTAACATCTCTCCCGCCTTGCAAAACGAGCTTGTCCTCAAGCTTGAGGGAGATCAATGGTGTCCTCGTCTGTCGACACCCTCATCATCATAGTCCTCGACGTGCAGATAGAAAAGTCATTTGCACCTGTGGTCGAGAGTGTACTGCTCGTCGTAGTTGAAACATAAGCCATTGGCGCGTCGTTCCATCATCTCATCCGATGAAGGAGCAGCTGCAGATGTTGACGATGTGTGCGACAATCCTGTCAGAGAGGGAACCCGGGGGAGTGTTTGTATGGGTCGATCGGGGAAGATGTGTTGGAGGCAACGAGGCTTCTGTTGAATTCATCGAAGAGGCGCGGGTGTGGCACGATGCGGAAGACGATCGTCGGCCTAATGCAGAAGCAACAGTGAAAGATAGTTGTTTGGGCTACCACGTAAGTAAAATTTTGTGCCGCTGGAGGAGATGCGTGAAGGATCAAGTTGACGTGTGTCGGGGGCAAGGATCGATGGCTCTGATACCAAGATGTTAAGGGTCTACTCGGAGGTTGTCGAAGGAGAGGCCGGAGGTGGAGATGACGGTGGCAAAGATACTACAAAGTCTTGACCGCGGCTGCCAAAGCAGGGCGTGCTCAAGAGAGAGAGCTTCTAAGATCTCATTTAGGTTTTGGGAAAATCGACTTTCTTCGTTCCTACCAATACAAGACCCAATGAGTCTTTTAAATAGAACTTACAATAGACCTTAAATGGAAATACGAAACAAACTTAGACATGCAACTAAAAGGACATCACATAAAGACACAACATAAATAATGACGTCATATAAGAACGTGACTATAATATAGAATAAATGCATATTAAGAAATAATTAATAATGTCATAAAAGGACCTGTAATAGAAGAGCATAAGAGGTCATGTTCAAACCACATTAGAGTGTGCGAGAAATCTTTTAAAAACATCAAAAAATCAATATATATTGAGATGATACTTTTAGTAAACTTTATAGTTTTTTTTAAACCACGGACAAACCATTTGTGTCCGGTGAGACACTAAGGCTTCCTGCATCAAAGTCGGAATAACAGAGACAAGCAAGGACCATCTTGAAGAAAAATATCATCACCGACACATCATTATTATGATGCATAATGAATTAACTGCCCACCTAGCAAGATTTAAGTAAGGTTATCAGAAACTGGAAGGCAACATCTAATCACATAAACCCTACTAAAGCAAGGGCATGCATAGCTTCTATAAACAACCTACATCATTTATTCTAACCTTTTGTTTTTTAAAAAAATCACTAGTGTGGTTAAATCATTGCTACCTGGATTTACAATTCAGAAGAGTATGTTCCAAAGATTTTAATACAAACAAGGTAAAATGCACAAACTGGTGAGATTTTCATACCTTCACAGGAAAGGTCCCAGGAGGAAGCTTTGTCGTAAGCAAGTCTCTAAGGCGACGAATCGCCTTAACCTTGTTTGCGAGAATATCAAGCAATGGGAGCAGCTCCTCGGATCGGAGAGGAAAACTCTGAGAAAGCCAAAGAGTCGGCCTCAATCCTTTCTTATACTCACTCTCCCGGCTGCTTTCTTTTCGCCGCTGCCCGTTCTCTGAACTCAAAGAAAGCCTTTTTGAACTTTTACCCCTTGCTCGACAGAGATCCTCTCCCATTCCAGTAACCTCCACGGAATGCCTACTTGTCGGCCGGCTCTCCAACCCGGATGGAGAATCACAGAGAAGATCACTAACCTTCTCATCGACGCAAAGGGAGCTTCTTGGAGGCATTATCTTCTTCTGCTCATCCTGTTTTTGAAAACGAGTTTGCTTTCCCCAGTTTCCAAGCCAACTTTTCTTTTCAAGTTTGATATCACCATTGCTGCAACCACTGATATCCTCAATTGGAACCTCTCTCTGCTCAAAGCAGCTGTGCCTGTGCCCGGAGAACCCATCAGAATAGCCATCACCCATTACGCTTGGCGATTCTATTTTAAGCGCCATCTCCAACTGCTTCTTCTCTTCCTCGGATAAGAGATCTTCATACTCTTCGCTGTCATTGTCATTTTCATTACAAGATGAGAAGAATTCCTCATCCGTCATGGCGCCGGGGACCCTCCGAGACTTCACACTCACAAACACATTATGCATATCATACACCTTGGCTTTCCACGGGCCAACCATCTCCGACTTCTCCTGCCTCCTCCACGTGAGTTGGGGGAGCAACGCCGCCTGAGTTACATCAATTCCAGGCCGGAAAATATTCGTCTGGGACATGGCTGCAACCTCCTGCTGGACCTCCGCATCTGTGGCGGGAGATCCAGCTCCCTCCAAAGCATTCATCACCTCCTTCTCCTTGTGAGAAATCATGCAGAGCGACCCGGGCGGCACTCTCCCATCCTCCGATCCATCGCCGAGGAACAAAATGCTCTGGTCAGACCTCTGTATTCTGAATCCATCGAAACCTGCCAGGGTCATGTCTGCCCGGAGATTGGACCCCTTCTTCCAAATCTTGTAAGTATCAGAAGGGGCGATTCTAGAAATGAAAGGAATCACTGAGCTCTCGAAATGGAAAGTGATCTCCATGTAGAAATCCCTCATTCTCCGCATGGTGCCCACGACTCTGGGAAGTCTCCTGCACCACTTGGCCCACGCCAGAGGTTGGTAGTGTCTGATTATGATCTTGGCGAGATTCTCCTCCCGAGCACAAATTGCTTCCTGCAGAGCGCTCCATCCCTGCTCATTCTGCAAGCTCCAGTCGGCGCCCGCGACCATGAGCATCTCTGTGGCAGCGGCGTCTCCAAGCTTAACTGCGAGGTGGAGAGGAGTCGCCCTGTTGGGGACATCACGGCCGTCTATGGCGGCAGAGATTTCATCGGCCTTCTCCTCCTCAGCAAGGGAAGCTTCTTCTGTTTTGATCTCCAAGGGATCAAGCAAAACCGGAAGACTTTCCAGTATGCGCTTCAGCCCGGAATAGTCCCGGGCAAGCACTGCTTTATGGACGGGACTGTGGGCGTACTTTGCGGCATCAATTCCGGCCATTCCGGCGGTTATGAAAAGAAGAGAAAAAGGATGACAAGAACAAACTTCAAGAAAGAACACGAAAGAAGAAGAAGCAATCACAGCAATACACTGAAGAAGAAGAAGAAGGGGGCCCTGAAGTCCAGGAAAACGAAAAACCAGAAGAAACCTACAATCAATATCTCATATTTGACTGAAATCTCAAACCTGAGAAGGCTTCTGACGAAACCCTCGCAGAAGAAATGGAGCAGGCGGATGCCCCTGATCTGAGACACCCAGCATAACCCACTAGGAACGCATGTGGCCAGCTGAAGCATGCGTATTTAAATAGAATAAATACGCTGCTAGCCCGAAAGCGGGAGAGAGAGAGAAAGACAGACAGACAGAGAGAGAGAGACAGACAGACTAGGTATTTATAGATAGAAAGAGAGGAAGAATCAAGCAAAGAATGGGGGAACGAAGCATCAAAGCGAAGAAAACGGAATAGGGGAGTTCAAAAGCTTCAATTAAACCCCGGAAAAGAAACTTACCTCGCCACAAAGGAACAACACAGGTCTGGATTAGGGCAGGCTGATCTCCCCCATTCTCTTCATCCCATGCGGCGTTTTACTGTCAGTAAAAAAAATGGAAAACAGAGAAAGAGGAAAGAATTATGAGGATCGGAGGAAGAGCTCGTGCCGTCGTGTGCGCGGGAGCCGATGGAGCGCCCTAGGGTTTTTTCCATTTCCGGCAAGCGGCGGGGACCACGATATAATTCGCGTCGGTGCGAATCGGGGAGGATGACGGAGGCTCACGGGTCCACTGGTTCGCCCACATTGGACCCGGTTTATTGACCAGGCCGAATTGATAATAATAGATCGGATCTGTTAGACCGATCCATTCAAACCGGTGTGAGGTGCGACTTGAGAGGAGTTTAGAGGTGGCCAACGACTCTTTCATAGGAAAACATTTGATGCTGACATATTCGCGGGCCCCGGTTGGTTGGCACGATGATGTTGTCGCGGGGGATGACGGTCACAATTTTAGATTTATCATTTTAGGTTTCGTTTAATTGAGCGGTGGTGGGAGGAGCCGGCGGGTCCAAACGGAGGGGTCGAACCGGAGGGGAGGAGGCGGGGTTAGAAAAGCTCTGATTTGGCGGCATTTTCTCTGTCCGGCGGGTGTAAACTAAGCAAACGTCGTCGGCGCCCGTTTGTTTACCCGCCGTCTGGAGGCGTTTGCTCCAAACGGAGGCGGTGAAATGTCGAACCAAACGAAGCCTTAGGGAGGCCCGGCAAAATAGCAGCGGCCAGTGCTCTCGGTATGCAACAACAGAAAGCCTTGAAGCCGCTCGTAGCCGACCACTTCTCTGGTGATGGAGGCAAGGGCAATGCAAGAGAGTTCGGGTACGATTCTTGATGGGGTTCCTCAAAATAGGTTCGGTCGAACTGAATTGACGCGACCTCGATCAGCTCGCCGACACAGCTGCAACGGGCCCAGTCTCGCACGATTCCGAGTACGGTCTTACAAACGGACGTCAAGACACTCATACGCGCATATACGCTAACCACACCACCCGTCATGTGGTGCGGATAGTAAAACCTTCCAACATGGCAGTGCAAATAGTAAAATTCTCTTTCATAAGGTGCAAATTATAAAATTCCGCCATCATTGGTGCAAATAATAAAATCCTCCAACATAGGGGTGCGAATAGTAAAATTCATCGTCATGGTGCAAATAGTAAAATCTTACAACATGGGATGCAAATAATAAAATTTCCTTTCTATGGTATAAATAGTAAAAGCTCTAGCATGGAGTGAGGAAAAATCCCCCCATTATATGGGTGTACATAGCGGAATCTCAAGATGGTGTGCACATAGTAAATTTTCTAAAAATGTGTATCATAAAATATAAATAATTGGACTGCAAATATTAAATAGGGTGGTTACAGTCTGTGGATAGTCACGTAACCTTTGTAACCACTCATGTGCCTATAGTGGCGGACCCAGGAATTTTGGTCAACCCGGGCACCAACTAAAGATTCATGAGTCATGATTATGATAGTTTTTTAACATAAATATTATTGCAATGAAAATACATTATCAAGCATAACAAAACATTACCAATAATAAAAATATACACATACCATTACCAAACCATTTTTCGTGGACCCATGTTTTGGAAGCGTGTGACGATTGTCTCATTGTCAATATCTTTCATAATATCCTTCTCGATATATGTGATTAAACAATCATTCATCCAATCATCTCTCATTATGTTCCTCAAAGGAGTCTTTATTATCTTCATTGCTGAGAACATCCTCTCAACAGTAGCAGTTGCAATAGGTAGTGTTGCGGACTAACTCGTCGCCTCGGTCGGACCGGTTGTTTCTTGGACCGTCTTAGCTCTCGGAGCGGTTGAGCGCGCACACAGTCAATGAAAATGAGGAGATGACACGAGGTGTGATGACGTGGAAAAATCCCTCAAATTGGTAAAAACCCACGTGACCAGATCTGTGTCGGTCAAATTCCACTAGCTCCTACTGATTACAAGGTGTTGGAGAATCGGGGCGACAGGTCGCTCCCGTTACAACTTGGGGGAAGAGAGAGTATGACTATGACTCCCGGCGGACAACAAACTACGCCGCGGGAGTAACTCAGGTGTTGAACTGTGCGGGATGGTCCTGGTGTTCTGGCGTTCGGGACGACGCACGCTTGCTTGCAGGGGGCATCTTCCTCCTTTGGTTTGCTCAGGGACTTGGGTGATTTCCTACCGGTGGCGTGCTGGTGGCCGCTGGTGGTTCATGGTGGTTGGAGGCTGACTCGAGGGAGGAGGCCGAAGAGCTATCACCTGAGGAAGAAGATGATCCGGGGCAGAGAAAGGTGAAAATGAGGAGGCCCTGGGGCTCCTTTTATAGCCTCCGGGGGAGGATCATGTCAGCCCCACCACTAACGTAGTGGGTTAGTGGGTGGTTACCCTCCCGATCGGACGACGAGGAGAGTCTCCCCCCGATCGGACGATGGGGAGGTCGTCCACGACGACGGAGGTGGTCGGCCGAGTGGCCGGCGGCGGGGGCGGTCGGCCTGGCGGCCGGCGGCGGCGACCTGCCGTGGCCTAGCCGCGGCGAGGCCGGCCGCGGCCTGCCGCGGCAAGGCTGCCGGCGGCCGGTCGGCCTAGCGTGGCCGGGTTGCGGCCTGCTATGGCGGGGCCGGTGGGAGGCCGGACGCTGGCGGCGGTTTTCCTCCATGGGGAGAGGGAGTGGCCCCCACCCACCCCCCCCCCCCCCCCATGATTTCCTCATCATGAGAGTTCATGGGGGGAGTGTCCAGCCCATGATCCCACTTTGGAGGAGATCATGGGGGGGCTTTCTTCTATAAATGATGGTGGAACCCATCAAATGATGGTGGAACCCGTCAGGTAGTAAACATGCTAACTTCAGAAGTCAATAAACTAGTTGGAAATGATCATGCTTTTTTATTTCCATAAGTTTTTGAACAAGCCCACTGAGTCCTTTGACGTGAGAAAATGTGTTAGTTGATCGCATATCAAGAATGTACATATCAAGTTGACCTTCAAGCAACTACAAATCTAATGGATCAAAATCATGAGGGTAGAACTCTACAAGACAAATCAATTTTTTCTTATCAAATCTAGCAAATTAAAAGGCTGAAATGAGACACGAAATGCAAAGAAACAGCTCAGTGTTCACTTCATTATTGCAATGACAATACATTATCAAGCATAAAAAAACATTACTAAACACACCATTATCAAACATAACAAAACATTACCAATAATAAAAATATATACATACCATTACCAAACCATTATCAATAATAAAAATATACACATCATTGCAATGACAATACATTATCAAGCATAACAAAACATTAACAATAATAAAAATATACACATACCAATAATAAAAATATACACATATCATTACCAAACCACTTTTCGTGGACCCATGTTTTGGAAGCGTGTGACGATTGTCTCATTGTCAATGCTTTTCATAATATCTTTCTCGATATATGTGATTAAACAATCATCCATCCAATCATCTCTCATTATGTTCCTCAAACGAGTCTTTATTATCTTCATTGTCGAGAACATCCTCTCAACAGTAGCAGTTGCACCAGGTAGTAAACATGCTAACTTCAGAAGTCAATAAACTAGTTGGAAATGATCATGCCTTTTTAGTTCCATAAGTTTTTGAACAAGCTCACTGAGTTCTTTGATGTGAGAAAATGTGTTAGTTGATTGCATATCAAGAATGTACATGTCAAGTTGATCTTCAAGCAACTACAAATCTAATGGATCAAAATCATGAGGGTAGAACTCGCAAGACGAATCAATTTTTTCTTATCAAATCTAGCAAATTGATCGGCTGAAATGAGACACGAAATGCAAAGAAGCAGCTCATTGTTCACTTCTTTAAAACGATCATTCAACTCACTTAATATCCAATTTATTACTGTATTAAAAATCTCAACACGATAATGATGAAAAATTTGTGACATCTCTTGCATTTCTTCTTGATCTCCCAGCTTGAATGTACTTATTATTCATATTATGAACTTCAATATCATGTTTACCACCAAACTTCTTCACCTCACCTAAAAATGACTCTCATTCATGTTCAATATTTCTCAAAATGATTAATAATTATTTTGATAATTGCACAAAATTCTTTGCATTAATAATATCTTGATCTTTTCTCTACAATGTTTGTGACAACTCATTTATTTTTGACAAAATATCTTTCATTAAATGTAGAATAAATATGAAATCAAAATTCAATATACTTTTGATTATATTTGTAGTTGCCCCTCTTTGATTTCCATCCACTCCATCAACTTCAATAAATTCTAGAATCTCGACAATAGATGAGAACATTCAGATAAAATTCAACACTGTACCGTAATGGGAACTTCATCGCGTGTCTCCAGCTCTTTTAATCTCCAATGGTTGATTTATTCCCCGACCTGTTTCTAGCTCGCCACAGCCAAGTTCCCATGCAACTCTATCAATTTCTGCTGCTCTGAGATTGTCGCAACATTTGCAAGAACCTCCCACAATATTCAATACATTGTTAATCAAGAAAAATAGCTCAGCTACTTGAGAATGACCTTCTGCAACAACAATCAATATTAACTGCAATTGATGAGCAAAATAATGAATATAAAATGCAGACGGATTTTCCCGCAAAATCAATGTCTTAAGGCCTCTAAACTCTTCCTTCATGTAGCTTGCCCCATCATAACCTTGACCATGTAATTTTGAGTAACTAAGTCTGTGTTTCATAAATAGTTGATCAATAACTTCTTTTAATGATAATGCAGTAGTATCTTGTACATGAACAAAACCAAGAAGTCATTCAACAATAGCCCCATTTGTATCAATACCGTAAAATAATTGTCATATGCTTCTTAGTTGAAATATCACGGGATTCATCAACCAAAATGGCAAAACACTATTGTCCAATCCGTGTAATAATTATTTTTGTCATTTCACTTGCAACTGCGGCAACTATTTTTTTTTTTTTGAATTTTTGGTGCTACTAGTTGATAGTTGCTTGGGGCATTTTCTCTTACAACCACTTTAACATCCTCATTATGTGAAGCAAGGAAATCTAGTAATTCTAGAAAGTTTTCTTTGTTTAGTGAATCTTTTGACTCATTATGTCCACGAAAAGATAATCTTTGACATAAAAGAAAACAAATACAGTCAATAGATGCACATAAGCGAGCACGGTATTCTAAAATTTGTGTTTCTTCATGTCTAGAAAATGCATTCTGAATACTTTGCTTTTGATCCATCAAATAATCACACATTCTTTTTGATTCATTATGTACACTGTTGTGTTTTCCAACATGTTTTTCAAGTATAGTTTTATCTTTCCAATATCTAAATCCACAATTTATAAACGTTAGATCACAACTATTTTGAGGAAAGACATAGTAATACAAACAAAATTCTGCATCTTTAGCTTCGCTATACTTCAACCAGCCCTGAAACTCACTGAACCAATCTTTATTAAATCTTCGAGTTTTTTGTCTCATTATAATTTGTGGAAATTGAGCTAAATGTGGTCGACATTACCCATTTTTCAAATAATATCTTCTCACGGAATCTTGAACATTGACCTTATAACTTGATATCGGTGTCCGCAAACCTGAATCTGTGGGTAAGTCTTCTAAGTTAAACTCAATTCGAGGTTTCTTACACTCTAAGTTTTTTTTACCACTGATTTTGACAAAAACTAATCCATCTTAACTCACAAGAATAATTGAATCCCTATTACATGAAATTCATAAACAAATAAGAAATAATGCTCCATCCTTTCAAATTAAATAAAAAGAATAGTATGGATAATACCTTTCTTTAGGATTGAAGATTGTCCGATCAATTACAACAACGAAACAAGAATGATAGCAACAACACTCTTCAAGCCTAAAATCAGACAAAAGTTAAAATATTAAAGCATTCCATTGGATTTTTAAACATATGAAAACATTCCATTGGATTTTTAAACATATGAAACCTCATATTGCAACATGTCACCAAGTACATGAAAATTTGAAGAGTCATCTTCAAGACTTCAAGTTTGATATTTCACAAAAACCATGTATGCGAGTATTATAAGTAATTGCATCAACTTCTAACCCAATTTCATTCATACCCTTGAGGCCTTGACCCTTCACCCATTGCGCATAAGCGTCTTTTAACCTACCATTCTTGCATAACCCATTCATTTTATATACATAAAGCAATGAAAGTAATTACAAGCACCAGTAAAAATCATTCAAGAATGGGAAAAAAATGCAAACAAAAGGGACTTACTCTAACAATGTCGTTGGTTGTGTAAACCCACAAAAAGGATGCCACAAGCCCATAGTAATCCAAATGGCTGCAAGAGAAATTCACATAATTTTTCAGTTAATTTGCAAGATACACTAAACACTTAACTGAAAATATGTAGACATGTCATTAGGAACTAGATAATAAGATTAATATTTGATTTTAGAACAATTTGGGTGTTTTCATATAATAAAATGGAAGGGTTGAAGAGCTCAAAGGCATACAGTTCGAGAAATGGGAACAAAAAAAATTTCAACATATGCCTGATGCCACTGAATGATGGATTACTGATGTGTGCGGAAATACTCAAAAGGAATCAGGAGAGTGGAGAGTGGAGAGGAATCACTGAATCAGTAAAAAAATATCTACCTCAGAGGAATTAGTGCAGCGACTCATTGAATGGCAATGGCATCAATCCCGCAGACGACAGACTGTAGTAGTCTGTGATGACCCAGCAACGCGACGTCGACGAATGATGATGGTGTCAGGCCTGTCGTCGTCAGTGAAATGGATGCAGGAAGCCAGGAAGCTAGGAACTAGCAACGAATTAGGGCAGCGACCTCTCTGCGCAGGAGCGGGATTTGTGAAGACTTACCGCGTAGGAGACCCCTCTGTAGCATTTCATGATTTTTTTAGACCCGGGCACGTGCTCGGGTGTGCCCATATATGGGTCTGCCCCTGGTGGCCTATAAATAGGACCACAATCTATCTTTTATTCTCATCTTCTCCTTTCGCTTCTACTCCTATGCATGTGAGACCTCCTTTAAAGATCTCCTTGCATTTTCAAAGAATACTTTGAAGATCTGTGTGTCTCTTCAAATATCCCACGAAGATTTTCAATCTCCTTCGAGCGACATTATGCGCGTTCCTTCGCGCGCACATTGTGCTCTGCACACGTTTCTCCATGCACGCATTATGCCCTACGCACATTACGCCATGAACACATTGCACTCTATGTATATTTAACTATGCACATTTCACTGTGTGCACTTCGCACATAGCACACTTTGCACCCAACCCACCGATGAAAGAACGTCGCTCTAGACTTCTCTGTGCGCAACAGGAGGCAAGCTGCAAAATCTAGATCGCGTCGTGTGTGCCACTCCAGACTCCTCAATGCGCGGTAGGAGGCAAGTCGCAGTCTCGAAATCGCACTAAGCGCACCGATGAAGGAACAAAGGAGCGTCGGGAGTTCATAATCTTGCCCCCGAGCAAGGCAATCTGCCTCAGCCAGGTCTACATCTCCCTTCGTCTGAGCACTTCGCTCACAGGCACCGCATACATGAAGAGTAGCTCCCCAACTCGACTAGTCGAAGCCACATTGTTCACCCACTCAGAGAGCCTGGAGTTTAGCATCACCACAACCGCCTGGAAGTGGCAGGCGTTGAACTTGCAGTAGATGAGCTCCCTTGTTAAGAAATTCGCGGTATGATCGCCGAAGAGCATGAACATGCATGACAACGTACTGCTTTGGCGTGTTGCCCTCTCCTAGATGGTTCACCATTAGAACCTGAGGTTTTGGCACATCCAACATCGCATGGCTTCAATCTCCTAAAATCGAGATGTTTGACATGTCTGATTACCCTATGGAGCATGTTAGGCACTTTACAATCATTATGTGCATCTACAATGCTTCAGGTCATCTCATGTGTCAAGTGTTCCCGACAACTCTGAAAGGACAAGTTCGCGCATGGTTCTATTCTATAAAGGAAGGGAAAATCAAGAACATTGCAAAACTATCATAACAATTCATAGATCAATTTATTGCCAATCACAGAATAATTTCGGACCCTTCACACCTTTCGGGAATGCGATATGGTGAGGAAGAGGGCACTAAGGATTTCTTCTACCACTTCACTACTGAGGCACAACAAATCCCAAGGGGCGGGAGCTCATACTAGGATTTTTTCTTGGAGGGATCTGCCCTGGTAACTTCTATTCTGCACTAATGCCGAAGACTGTGTCCAACTATCCCGATCTCATTCCTCGGATCGAGGCCCAAATTGTAGCCGATGAAGCAATTAAGTCTTAGCGCCAACAGTTCGAGAGGAAACTGATGAGACAGATAGAGCAAGAGTCATCACCATTAATGGTCTATAAGAACAATGACACACACCACAACAACCCCCACAGAGATCGAGGCCCACATCAACACCAAGATTACACTCTGTAACGACTCAAAACTTGAAGCGACCTAAAATGATACAACAACAACAACACACAAGCTTTTATCCCACTATAGTGGGGTCAGCTATATGGATCCTTTGTTGCCATTGTGCCCTATCTTGTGTCATAATCTCACTAATGCCTAAGTACATCATGTCTTTCCTAAGTACATCATGACTTTCCTTATAGTTTCATTCCAAGTCTTTGTTGGTCACAATACCTCCAATTGAAAAAAAAGAAAAATTAATTCCCAATGATGAAAATAAAACATAAAATTATTATTTACATTGATGTGTCAATATTGAATTTAATGTATTAAGAGCAATTGAAGATAATTGAACATAAATTAAACTTATTTAGGTTTATGCAGTGGGTTGGGACTGAATAAATCAAATCGAGGCCTCTTCCACTTTGTAACTGTCGACTTCCCCGCAACTGCACCGCTCTTGCCTTCTGATATTAATTGCCGCGCAACTTTCCCCCTCTCTGGATTTCTTATTAGGGTTCGACGACTGGCAGTGCCTCTTTGATCCTCCTCTACCCCTCTTTCTCTCATGTTACTACGCTACCGATGTGGTTTCACCTCTCATTATTGGGGTCATTGTCCCCGGAAGCCATGAAGAAGTGTGACGTAACACTGCATTTGCTCTCGGTAGAGGCGGACTACGCTATTGAGATCTTTATCTTCCTCTTCCTCATTGTAAGCCCTCTTCCTTTCTTATTTCTATGGAGTCACATAATAAACAAGTAATGGTATATATGAACATAAATTAGGGTGTTCTTCATTCTTTGGTGGCCGACTAGGGTTGCTAACAAGAGGGAATTGATTATTTGGATTGGGTCTTTGATGTGGACCTTCCTTTTTGACGAGTTGTTTATGTTGTTCTATGGTTATCTATCCTTCATGGGGTTGTATCCATTTTATAAGCGAACTGGGCTGTGTCCGGACAAAAAGTCCACTCCCCCACTCACGATGTGGGGGGTTACAGTTTAAACCTCTTTGCGCGCAATCCACACGCCCGATCCGCGCCACAGCCGTCTTGCATTAGATCGTAACCATCACGTGTGGAACCATAACTCCCGCGCGCGGAATCCTAAATCCGCACGCGGGATCCTAACTCCCGCACGCGGGATCGCTAACCACCATGATGGATCCCGCGCACTATCTTCCTTACGCTCGGCCGCCCCCTCCGGCCGCCTATGGAGTGGCCGGTTGGGGAGGTGTCGACCCCAAATGGGTCGGCCACTCCACTCCTTCCCGGTCGACTATGGAGAGGTCGTTTGGGGAGGCGCTAGCCCCAAAAGAGTCGGCCTCCCCTCTCCTCTCCGGCTGGCCATGGTAAGGCCGGGAGGCGCCAGCCCAAAAAGGGTTGGTCGCCCCTTCTCCTCCCGACCGCCAAAGGCGAGCCGGCCGGGGAGGCGCCGACCCCAAAGGGTCCGGTTGCTCCTTTCCTCCCCGGCCGCCTATGACAAGGCTGACCAGGGAGGTGCCGACCCCAAATGGGACGACCACCCCTTTTCTCTCCGGCCCGCCAGCCGGGAGGCGCCGACCCACAAAGAACCGACCTCCCCCTTTCGGTTGCCCACCGTTTGAGCGACCGAAGGTTCTCCCGGCCTCCTAGGGTCAGCCACTCCCTTTGGCCGGCCGGCCGGGGACTTTGGTTTGGCCGGTCCAAAGGGCCAGCCTCCCCCTCTACTGCTCATGTAAGGTGCAGCCTCCGCCTGTAACCGCCCACAAAGTGGGCTGTTGGGGGTGTTTACCGCACGTAACCACCCTCGTTGCCCGTTGGGCTGTTCCCAAAGTCGGACAGGTCTATTTTGGGCCCAAGGGCAGGCTCAGTATTTTCCTAAACATGGTGATCTGTGTGTCTTAAAAGGAGCGATTCTATTTGTCGGGTTGGTAGTTACAGACGGAAATTACCGGGTCTCCCCTCTCTGAGACTATAAATAGACTTTTAATCCTTCTCATTTGGCCAACTTTGAAACTTGGATTTCTATCGGAATCCCTATCTCTCTCTTTCTCGCGCGCGCTCTTTCTCTATCTTGTTCTCTTTCCCCCTTGGCAGGTCCACTGTCATCGTCCTCGCCATCAAGGCAAATTCTGTGGTCAACGAATTCGCCTCCAAGTCGATGACCATTTGCAATCTCCTCTGCGCAATTCAGCGTCCGTAGGAAGACGATCGCTCTTCGTTCGCAGCTACCGGCATCCAGAGTGCACCGTCTGTAGGACTTCCGTCGTGTCAGCTCAGTCGTCAGCCACCGATCGTCTAGAAGTGCACGAGCATTCTCCCGCAAGTCGAACACCATATATCTCTCTCTACCCGTCAAGTTGTAATGAGGTGCGGCTTGTCTCCCTCGATTCTACAAGAGAAGCCTTGTAATCTCCACCGATCTAGTGGAGTTCCTGCCGGCATAGCCCTGACCGTGGTTTTTCACCATATTCAGAGGGTTTTCTACATAAAAAGACACGTCTCATATATGATCTATTTCTGCAACTATTTGCGAAATCGACCGTTACAAAAACTAAGACGGTCCAGTTAGTCCAGTCTATCGAGAGTGCTATCGCAGACTGCAAAAATCCTTAACCAATTATAGCTTTTTATGAAAAATTTAAGGGATTTGTAAGAGTTTCTTGGTGGTTGTAATAAACTATTCTTGTTCGTTAAATTGCCAAATTTCAGTTGAGAAAGTTCTTGAAAACTCAAAAGATGGCTTTATAGTATTTACTTTTATAGATAGCTCACGACATGTTCGAACAGAGGATAAACAGATGTTATACTTATCAGGATAGTAGTATTGGTTGATTTTTATTATAGTTAGTTTTGAATTGACTTGTGAGGATTAATTGAATACTGTGTTGAAAGGGGGTCGGGCCACTCATGGGAGTGTGCCGAGCCGCCCCCAGCCGACTGCAGTCCACCGGCCCCAACCCTCTCTCCACAACTGCCCGCGACCTAGCCCATTCTGAGCACCCATGACCCGACTTAATACAGTTGGGGCGGGTTGTTGAGGTCACCAAGGCGTTGTCATCCGGCCTTGATCCCGTGACCTTCTTGCAATGAGAAGTGATCTAGTTAAGCGCTCCTACGAGGACTTTCCAGGAGGTCACCCATCCCAGGATTGGAGTAGTCCTGGGATGGGTGACCTCCTGTAAAGTTCTCGTAGGGGCGCTTAACTAGATCACTTCTCATCGAAATGAGGTCGGGGGATCGAGGCCGGGCTAGCGCAACGCCCCGCCAACCTCAACAACCCGTCATAAACTAGTTAAAGGAGGTCAACTTGGTTTGGGAGATTGACCGCACACGTTTGTGTGGAGAGCGGGTTGTGGCTAGTGGACTGCAGTCCGGCTGGAGGCGGCCCGGGATATATAAACTAAGTTTGCCATGTATAACTTTATGAGTGTTAGTCGACTTCCATTTATATCTTGGAGGATTCTTTTGGAAATAACTTATGATAGATTTAAATATACCAATTTGAGGGAAATTAGTTTATTCATGGTTGGTGATAGGTTAAAGATTAGAAGTTAGCATTGTAGTGAATTTGAGTGAAAATTTGGGAATTAATGAAATTTAGATCGTAAATTCATGTATTGAATGTTAGTAAGTCAGGTAAGGGTTTCTCGAATAAAGTTCTCTTGCCTTTGGATATTCTTAAAAAATGTCTAATTCTTTGGCACTGAATAACATATATCGCGATGGATAATAATAGTTGGTCAATATGATGAGAATTTCAAGAACGATATAGGAAAGGGAAAAGTAACGTGAGTTCTTAACTCTTTAATTATGTATAACTTTAAAGTATTTTCAAAATATAAATTGTATAGTTTTCTCATATCATATAAAGTATTGTAGTGATTGTGCATTAACATGAAAATAAAAATTGATTGAAATTTTGAATTATTGATAAGAAAATGAGATTCATAGAAAAATGATAAATATGAATCACTAATAAGAAAAATAAGATTCACAAAGTATGAATATTGAAAAGAAATAGATGTATATAAAGAAGAACTTAAGAAGTAAGAAAAGACAAACGACTGATAAAAGATTATGCATAGGAAAATGATAAGGGTTAATCCAGTGCTACGGGGGGTGTGAATACCCATGGCAGAATACTTCGAAGATTTTTATGCGGTCATTGGAGCCCATAAGTCGTAGAAGGCCCAGAGGTCATTAAAGACCAAGATGAATTTTAACATACCCTTATGATTTCCTAAATTAATAAAATTATAAATGAAAAATTTGAACGAGATGATTGAATATGAAGACAGATTTTGATGATTGAAAGTGAATCACATGCATAAATAATGAATGAATATAAATGGTGATATGAAAATATATATAACGATATGAATAACTATGCATGACATATGAAAGATGATTGTAAATGAACTAAAATATGAAAATGAGTTGAATAGAAAAGAATACAAACATTAATAAGTTTTGATATTGAAATGAGTTGAATAAGTTAATGAATAGACTTAATATGAAAAGAAATAAAAAGAGGACAAATAAGGAACGAACATGAATAAGGAAACAAAATGCCCTTGAATACCTCAAAATTAAATAATAAAATGAATATAAGAATATAAGAATGTCGCATAAACAATTCTTTACTTAATAAAATCCTTCTACATATTGCTATTGATGTTTATTGTGTGCATGTACATCAGTTAAAGAGATATGTTTCTCACACAGACATTTTTTATGATTAAGATCGTCGTCTATTTTGTTTAAGTAGTTGAGGCGACCCTAAGTGCGCAAAGAAAGACTATGTTGATTGAGGAAGAACGAAAATGACTCGCTATAGAACGACCAAGGTATGAGTTAAGTTTTTATTTTGTGTTTTATTTTATCACGAGGAGAACAACTTGAAATTAAGCTTAGAAATAGAAATCTTGTGGGGTCTGAACTAGGGTCTCACACACTCCCCTCAACACAACTCGAACCAATGTCCTCCTTGCCATCCGTGATAAAGAAACCCTTTATAGGCCTGAGTCACTCGCACTAAAAAGGGAAAATCAGTCGCAATACTGTGACTTCCATCGCAGACATGATCATAGAATGGAAGGTTGTCATATGCTAATGATGGAGATCGAGTGCCTCATCCAATAAGGACTTCTCAGAAGATATATTCTTACTGAACCAGGACCCGAACCAGTGTGCGCCCTAGGCTGATAACTCAATAGAGGACAATGTTGTACCTCAGCGTGGATAAACCAAAGACCTTAAGCAAGGGGGATCTCCCTAGTAGAGCGTGCAAAGCTTGTGCCTCATTTACCCACAACCTCACCTTTTTAATTATTACTCTTTGCTTTGGTGTAACAAAATACAAACACATGAATGTATACTTTGATTATCCACACTACTGCAATTGCTTCTGACTTTGCTAAAGTACAAATCTCCTAAAGTAAAATTCTGATGGATAAAATTACGGAACTGATTTCCAACACCAAGCAACAAGCTCTCCAACTTATGGAAGCACAACTCATCTATAAAGCAGAACACTCACTCCTGTGATGCAGAGCACCTCGCTCCTACATTACAGGGCACCCATCTCCCTCATTGTAGAGCATCACTCTCCCACATTGCAGGGCATCATGCCCTCGCGATGTAGAACACCCACTCCCATATTACAGGGCACCTTGATCCCAAGCTGCAGACACCTCGCTCCCACATTGCAGAGCATCGCGCTCTCGCTAAACAGAGCACCCACTCCCAAGTTATAGGGCATCACGCCCCCCAGTTGCAGACCACCTACTCCTGCTCTGCGGGGCATCATGCCCCAGCGTTGTAGAGCATCCGCTCCCGGATTGCGGCACATCATGCCCCGCGCTGCATAACACCCGCTCCTACGCTATAGGGCGCCCTATTCTCGCGCTGTAGAGCATAATGCTCCCGTGTTGAAGAGCACCAGCTCCCGCGCTATAGGGCATCAGGCCCCGATGTAATGCATGCACTGCCGTGTTGTAGGGCATCACGACCCCTCGCTGTAGAGCACACACTCCCACGTTGCAGAGCATCATGCCCCCTACGATGATGTAGAGCACCTGCTCATGCAGTGATGAGAGCCTCACTCCCATGTTACTTGGGCACCCCGACATCACCAGGGCCTGCCACCCTCATGCTCACTAGTGGTTCAAAGCATCTGCACTTCACCGTCTCTTCGGGGCCATCAATCTCTAGTGATCTCGCACTTTCGCGGCTCGAAGGTCCGCCCTTCACCCCCATAGTAGGTTACAACACCACCAAGGCCTCGATCTCTCACTACCTCGACTCAAAGTGTCTCCCTTCGCCCGTATAGTAGGTTGCGACATCGTCAGAGTCTCATCCCCACGCTACTAGGATCTAAAGACACAGCAAAGTCGCTCATAAAATAACATTGTTGATGTCATAAGAGCCAAATAGCTACACAAGCAGCGCTCCAATCCAGAGCGATCCAGCCATATCAATACAAGTACAAATATACAAAATACAAACACAACTACAAAGAGCAAATATGTAAAGATACAACAAAGGCAGAGTTACTCCTCACCCTCAATATCAACATCATAATCGGTACTCTCGCCCTCGGAGAGATCTCTGACACAAAGACCGGCAACATCACAATCACACATCCCACCACCATATAGAAGTCTTCTCCATCCTCCAGCATGGGATCCACCTTAGTGGTCATGATCTCCTTATGGATCTCCTCAACAAACAGGCAACGAACCTGCATATAATCGATGGAGTCATTGTACTCAGCAACTCCAGCGGCCTTCAACTCAACAGTCCGCTTCTACAAATAAAGGCGCCCCCTTGGTCTTCAAGGGCCCCAACTCGGGCTCACTTGCGAGTGATGCCTTGAAGTATGGAAAGGAAAATACACATAAGTTTTTTTTACAAATCAACACTTCAAGTGCACTACAACGCATGCAACAAACACATAAGTACATACATGCACGACACACGAGCGCCCCCGCGTGCACTCAACACATGCACCACCACGAACAAGCCCTATGCTCGGTAGCTAGCTCTCCGCTCAGACCTTATCATGTGTTTTACCTCTGCCCACGCACACAATTCAGCAAAAAGTCTCCACCCTCCTTTTGCTCTGACTCTGGACTCCGGGGACTTAGGGGACAATTGATGAGGTTCCCCAAGATAGGTTTGGTTGAACCGAATTGACTCGACCTCAACCTGCTCGCCGACACATGCAATTCCAACGGTCCCAATCTCGCGTGATTCCGAGTCCATTTGGTCTTATAAACAGACGTCAAAATGCTCGTACACGCATATACGCTAACCACACCACCCATCATGTGGTGTGGATAGTAAAATCCTCCAACATGGGGGGGGGGGTGGAAATAGTAAAATTCTCTATCATTAGGGTACAAATATTAAAATCTCATGTCATGAGATATAAGTAGTAAAATCCTCCAGCATGAGGGTGCAAATAGTAAAATTCATCATCATGGAATACAAATAGTAAAATACTCCAACATAAGGGTGTCAATAGTAAAATTCCCCATCATGGATGCAAATAGTAAAATTCTCCAACATAGAGGAGCAAAAGGTAAAATCTTCCAACATTGAGTGCGGATAGTAAAATCCACCCATTATGGGGGTGCACATAGCTGAATCCCACGATGGTGTGTGCATAACAAATTTTCTAAAAAAACACATCATATAATATAAGGAATTGGGCTACAAATATTGAATATGGTGGTTACGGTCTGCGGATAGCCACGTAACAACCATAACAACCCCTAAGGCCTATAAATAGGACATCATTCTCTCATTCATTCGTATCTTCTCCTCCTCTCGCTTCTCCTCCTACGCACGTGAGACCTGATCACTTGAAGATTTTCTTGAGTATTTGAAGAAACCTTGAAAGATCTTCGAGTGTCTTTGAAGATCCCACAAAGATCTTCGATCTCCTTCGAGCGCCCTTGTGCACATTCCTTCATGCGCGCGCTCCTCCTTACGCGTAATATTCCTCAGTGCGCACATTGCGCCCTGCTAACGTTACTCCCTGCGCACATTGCGCCCCGTGCACTTTGCGCTATGTGCCCATTGCACCTTGTGCACTTCGCACATAACACACTTTGCGCCCGATTCGTCACTGAAAGGACGCCGCTCCAGGCTCCTCTGTGCGCAACAGGAGGCATGCCGCTGAATCTAGATCGTGTCGTGGGCGCCACTCCAGATTCCTCAATGCATAGCAGGAGGCAAGCCGCAGTCTCCAGATCGCGCCAAGTGCGTCGCTCCCGCTTCCAAGCACCTGTTGTTGATTCCAGATCGCGCAAAGCGCGCCGCCCCCTCTTCCGATCATCGACAGAAGACTCCAGAGCGCAACGCTCTTCTCCGCGCAAGAATAAATACTTAGCTCCGCGAGCGGTGAGCTGTCACTCTCCGAGCCTCTGTCTCTCTCTCCCCCAACAATTGTAACGAGAGGCAACATGTCGCCCTCGATTTCTCGAAAAAACTTTGTAACAACACAAGAAAGATAATGAATGTTTGGTCAACACAGTTCCGACCATGTGGTTTCTCACCCTTTTCGGGGTTTTTCACGTAAAAAAATCTCTTGTTAGCCGTCTCCTTTTCTTTGTGACTATTTGCACGGTCAACCGCTCCCGAGCTAGACGGTCCAATCTAGACCTGTCTGAAGGAGCCTCGAATTGACTGCAACAATTCTATACTTAAAATATGCAGGTCGGTTTTGAGCTCATTCAAACCTAGTTGCCAAACATATTTTAACTATCTGCAGGCACACCGGGAAAAATATGTATTTAATTATGCGAGATAAAAATTTCTTACACCCCAAGTATTATCACCCTAAATCACTTTTTTTTATATCCAAAAACCAATACAACCAAGTATAAACTTCCCCAAGCTCTATCTTCCTTATACAATTCATGAGAAGTCTCATTTCATTAGTTTTCCTTGATTCGCTAAAACAAATCACTAAGACTGTGTTTGGCCCAGTTTATCACGGCTTATTTGCTCCGGTGAGGTTGAACAAAAATGTCATTGTCATATCAAAATCTTATGCCCCAAACTAGTTTTTTTTTATAACGGTAATAATATTTGGCATACCAAACATACAATGACGTTTTTGTTCAACTTCACCAGAGCAAATAAACTACGATAAGTCGTGCCAAACGCAGCCTAATGCTCAGTTTGACACGGTGGAGGCGGTCATGAACATGAGGATTAAATTGTCATTCGTTAACGCTCACCTAAGGAACTTCATCCACTTTTATGTTCAAACGGATGATGTTTGTTAGATAATTCTTAACAAATGTTGGTTTAATCCATGAGTTTACGATTGCCACCACGGTGTCAAACGTAGCCTTATTCATTTAGGATCGCTTAACAAACATCATCCGTTTAACCCTCATGTTCATGACCACCGGCCACCGTGCCAAACGGAGCCTAAAACTCTGTTGTGGAATCGGATCGAGTTAAGCCGCGGTAGCGCAACGGAATTTCACGAATGAGCAAGAACCAATATCGCGCAAAATAAAATACGGAACGAGATTCTAGCATACACAGACGACACAAAAGATTACGTGGTTCGGAGTTGGGCTCCTACGTCCACGGAGAGAGCGCGGCAGAAAGATCCACTAAAACAGATGAGGTTACAAGATACAACAAGAGAAAACAGAAAACACTGTCTATCTTCCCCGCTGGAATCACCGCCTGCTTCCGCCGCCTGATGCCGATCCCGCCTGGATCAGCCGCCTGAAGCCGCCGAACGCCTGGAGTCAACTTCTGGAGGCCGGCCGGATGTCGCCTCGCCTGAGGTGACCGGATGTGCCGCCTCCGTTAGCTCCGCCTGTGTCGTCGCCTCTGCGCCTGCTGCCGCCGTCGCCGCGCCTGATTCGGCCGAACCTCTGGGGCCTACTGCAGGTGGCCGGCCGGATGTCGCCTCGCCTGAGGTGACCGGATGCGCCGCAACCTTGCGCGCCAGATGCCGCCACCTGCTGCCGCCGTTCGTCGGAAGAACCGCCTGAAAAGCTCAAAGCTTTCCCTCTCTGAATTCTCACTAGTGTTGTATATTACTGAACCATCATATGGCTAAAGGAGGCTGACTCCTATTTATAATAGGATCAAGAGTCATCAAAATATGGAGATGAACACATATGGAGGGGGTTGCCAAAACAGGGCTCAATCCAAATAGGAAGAACATCCCCTAGATTATATTCCCCCCATAAAGTATTTCCATGTTTAGGACTCCCCCAAAACAGGAATAAAGAGGGCACACGGATCGGTGAGGTGGCACAATCTCAACAAACTCCACCTTGACACCTCACGCGATGAACTCCACCTCGAAGCCTAACGAACGTAACTCTACCTCCAACCTGGATCTCCCCAACCGGCGACTACAAGCCCCCTCTCCCTGGGGTCTGACCGCGATCAACGCGCATCAGAATGAGTCAAGTCAAGACCGCTCTTGAACTTGACTCCAGTCACTGGACTTCCTCGCAAGTCCGTACTAATATCCCTCCAGGATATCTCCCGCAACTCCATGCCTCTACCTCTACCGAACTCCCTCAACTCCCGGTGGCGCACCCCGACGTGCTTCGCCCTTGCCCTATAGACCGAGTCTTTTGCAAGACGACTCGCACTCAACCTCTCACTGTGCGACTCCACCTTCTCCTGAGTAAACCTGAGTTCCTTGGTGGGACTCCTGAGCCGGATGGCTCCCCTTGCGGTGTCTGGGCACTTCTGAGATGACACTCTGCCCTTCTTCTCCACGGCTGCGAAGATTTTGTCTTCGCCAAGGCCCTTTCTCTGCGCGAACTCGACCACCGCTTTGATCCGTTTTTGCCACAGACCAAAATCAATTTTGCCGTCGTATTTTGGAATCTCGAATTTTGCCGACATTGTCTTGCTCGCAGAGCTACTGGGCAATCAAGATGATATTCGCGGAGCCGATCTAGGAAGATAGGGAGCGGACCAATGTCGTCACCTACCGTTGACCCAGATCTAGAACCCGAACGTCCAGACGATCACCCCCGCGGAACCTCCCTCTGATACCAATTGTTGTGGAATCGGATCGAGTTAAGCCGCAGTAGCGCAACGGAATTTCACGAATGAGCAAGAACCAATATCGCGCAAAATAAAATACGGAACGAGATTCTAGCATACACAGACGACACAAAAGATTACGTGGTTCGGAGTTGGGCTCCTACGTCCACGGGGAGAGCGCGCCAGAAAGATCCACTAAAACAGATGAGGTTACAAGATACAACAAGAGAAAACAGAAAACACTGTCTATCTTCCCCGCTGGAATCACCGCCTGCTTCCGCCGCCTGATGTCGATCCCGCCTGGATCAGCCGCCTGAAGCCGCCGAACGCCTGGAGTCAACTTCTGGAGGCCGGCCGGATGTCGCCTCGCCTGAGGTGACCGGATGTGCCGCCTCCGTTAGCTCCGCCTGTGTCGTCGCCTCTGCGCCTGCTGCCGCCGTCGCCGCGCCTGATTCCGCCGAACCTCTGGGGCCTACTGCAGGTGGCCGGCCGGATGTCGCCTCGCCTGAGGTGACCGGATGCGCCGCAACCTTGCGCGCCAGATGCCGTCACCTGCTGCCGCCGTTCGTCGGAAGAACCGCCTGAAAAGCTCAAAGCTTTCCCTCTCTGAATTCTCACTAGTGTTGTATATTACTGAACCATCATATGGCTAAAGGAGGCTGACTCCTATTTATAATAGGATCAAGAGTCATCAAAATATGGAGATGAACACATATGGAGGGGGTTGCCAAAATAGGGCTCAATCCAAATAGGAAGAACATCCCCTAGATTATATTCCCCCCATAAAGCATTTCCATGTTTAGGACTCCCCCAAAACAGGAATAAAGAGGGCACACGGATCGGTGAGGTGGCACAATCTCAACAAAACTCCTCTACTTTCACCCAACAACAGCCTAACATTCTCAATTTCCTTAATAACCCTTCTTTAATCTTCCACACCTCACCTACTTTATCAGCAATTCACTAAAATTTCAAACACTCATCTTTAAATGAATTGCTGCCTTTTAACTTTTAATAAAAAAATATAGAATTATTTATATGCAAAACATATTTTTAGTTATCAAATAATATTTCCATGCATTTTTAAGATGCCCGGAGCAAGGTTTTAGAAAAAAAAAACTTCCAAAATACTCATCAATCGATTAGTGTGTTAGGACGCTCGAAGTATCCCGGATGATAGTCGAAGTGGAACTCCCTCCTCGTTGCCCCCCTCACCCCCAACTTGGGTTTTATAGGCAAACCCTATATTTAATACGGATGTCAGATATTCCGATATCCGAACCAGACTCGATAAGCCTCTAATCCCATTATGTACTCAAATATACATTAACATAGCGTTCTCCACTTCTTTGTAGATTTGATTATGAGTTGCAAGCTGGTTTCTTTGCCTGTAAATGATTACAGATACAAGGAATTTAAGGGAACAAACTCTAATCGCTCGCGTCGGCAAAGCTATACGTGAATGCTTAGAGATAGAAGGAATTTACAGAAACAAACCCTAATCGTTCGCGTCGGCAAAGCCATACGCGAACAAAAAGACTTATTTGAAATGTTTATTTTGAATTTTGATGCGCGCATTCTAATATAACAAGTCATCCAATTATTACAATAAAACTTATCGTGTGATGCATTACAACTTATGGTCTTCTTTATTATAGTATAGAACTATAGAGTCATCGACCATAGATATTATAAAGAAAGGGTTAGAAATTGGGTGAATTTTAAATATAACTACATGCTTTTGAATCATAATAATAAATAATAATATTGTAATATATTTGTGGAAATAAATAATGAATATAACTGTGAATTGGTGTTCTCGAGAAAGGGCTTTTAATGTAGCTGAGGACCCATCATTTTCGTTTCACTTGAAAATAGAAAGCAAGGAGAGTAGGGTCGGGACCAGCGGCCGTAGCCCTTCATATGGCTTCGGCTCAGCCTTTTGTGTTGCATCTTTTTCTGACCGGGGGCTAATAAGTTCAAAAGGAGATATCGTGTCGGCTAAAGCTGTTTGTTCGGCCAATAAGAATTCGACGCGTTCTCAAAACTGCTGTGTATCTCGTATGCAGGAAAAGTGCGTTCCACCCGTAGAGCAAAAGTGCGTTTTGAAAATGGACGGACAGGATTTGACAGCGAGTGAGAAATGTTGGCTCTGTTCTAACTTTGTATAATCAATTTGATTCCAATTGGTTCCAGTCTTTCCTGCACATATTTGTGTCTCAAAGAGGGAAAAAATTTGGTCCCCTAATCCGGCTTAGAGGAAGGTCCGCTCAAGATGTCGGGTGATCACTGATCAGATCATCGCCAGCGAAATTCGCAATTTAAACAAATAAAAAAATAAAAAAATGATATCTGAACGGATTTTAAAATACCCGATATCCAATCTGATTTTTTAAAGGAAACAAAATAACAAATCTCATTAATATTTTATAATTTATATTTTTAAAAAAATAATTTTTGATTGGCTTAAAATAATTTTTTTGTGGGTTGAGCGAACCTTCCTCTGTGTCCGATCGGCGGGCCAATTTTTCCCCCTCAAAGAGTAGAGATTATTACATCCCCTGTGATGTTGTCGTGTGGAGAAAGGAACTGTGGAGATGGAGAAATAAAAACCCAAAGGGATTGGGAAATCGGTTCTGAAATCACGTGTAATGATTTTCAGACATCTGTAGGGACAGATTCAGGAATTTCAATATCGGGGAGCAAGACAACGTCTTCCTTCAACAAAAAAAGAAATGAAATTTGAACAGCTCTAACTTGTTAGAATTATTTCCCTCTCAAAAAAAGATTGTGAATGAAACAAAAATGGAAGCAAAAAAATGAATTCATGGAGAGGATAAAATGGCAATATGAATCTTCTTTTTCTACCAAACCCTAAGAGAGAAGATCAGTAGACATGCAACCCACTTAGGTTAGAATAGTCAAAGCATGGCATTTTAATTGCATGTCTATGGGTACAAATCCTTCCTAATTTTATGGATGAAAGGTGAAAATTAATTTTGGGTTATGCATTTTCTAGTAGTATTAGCATATAATGTTGGGGAGAATCCGTGAAATCATGACGGAGATGGATTCGCTCTAATTGAAATATCAAGATGAAAATTTGAGCGGAAACATACCTGAATTCATGATGATGGATTGTTGCGGTCATAGATCTTCCAAGTCTACACGGTCCTGATGAAGAAGACGACTCATCGTCTTCCTCCTTAGGCTCTCTCCAACGATGAGATGTTAGAACTAAATGAGAGTGATGATAATTTGTTTTGATACCTTGTGACCCGGGGACCATAACGCATTTATAGCAAAACCTAATACGACCATTTTACATTTAAGCTCATCATATAAATGTACACGACGTCGGATATCCACACATTATTTTAACCGTCCATACAATATGAAATGTATTCAACACGATTAATTAGATCACCTAAATTTGGGTCGATATTAATGACGACCCAGTAATGCACATAATTAACATATTTGGCTCACATGATTATTAGTTCTAACAATCACCCACTTGGACCAACATATGTTAAGTTTTAACTACGCATTACACGATAACCTTATGAACTCAAAAATTGTTGTCATTACCAAAAACATTTCATCTAATCTGGTCCACGACTATACGCACAAAAGATCAAATAGATCTTCGCGACAATAATAGTAGCTAGACTAATCAATTGTCACATATATGTGCATAACATAGATCAAGTATGGATGTGTGTCATGAAAATTACATGTAATGTGATCTTGACAAGTGTTGAAGCCAGGAAAATTCTCAACCTCAGAAATAGGATCATGGAAGCCTAAGGTTACTGATTCTACGATCCGACGTCACAATTCAAATGGCTAGCGAGAGAGAGAGGAAACTATCTATAAGCACGCCCCAAATGCTCCAGCAGGGAGGTCCCACCACGTACCCAGAAGCTTAAAAGAAGCTTCCCCTCTGCAACCAAAAGGCTGGGCGAGGTACTAGGCAGGCATGGACTTGGCGAGTATCCACTTGGGGGGACCTCAACCTCTTCCAAAAGTATCATTTCCAGTACCCCTGGCGGGTTATTTTTAAAAAATTCCTGGGGGGGGGGGGGGGGGTATAGGCGAGTATCCAGTTGTTGACAGCGAGTTCCAAGGGCTACTCACCCAAACTCGCGAGATTCTCGCCCATACTCGCCCAAACTCGCCACAACTCGCCTCTACTCGTCACAGCTCGCTCAAGCTCGCCTTTGCTCGCCCAAGCTCGCCTCTGCTCGCCCAATGGTCTGCGAATAGCCATCCGCTTGAGTACTTCTAATCTCGACGAATTACGGGTTATACACAATCCCCGCTTTTTTTGAGCTCGATACGAGCTTGGAAAAACAATGTTGAACCCGTTTTTCAGAGAGATGACGCTAGACGATGCGCTGCGCGAGGTCCTTCCTAGGAGTGGAGCTCAACTGGAAGGAGAAAAGAGAATGTCGACACCCCCCAGAGGTAGAACTCAACTGAAGGAGGCAGAGAAGAGTCGACACATAATAGGCCATTTGCTAAGAGAGCGAGCTCAACTAGAAGAGGTGGAAAATGGGTGACACCTCGCACATCAAGCATACCTTGATGTGGAGAGAAGGTTGATACCTCATAAGAACCAAGTTCAACTAAATTGGAGAAGAGATCGACACCTCACAGGAGTCGAGCTCAACTGGAGGTGGAGAGAGAGGTTGACACCTAGCAGGAGTCGAGCTCAACTGAAGGTGGAGAGAGAGATCGACACCTAGTAGGAGCCGAGCTCAACTGAAGGTGGAGAGAGAGGTCGACACCTAGCAGGAGCCGAGCTCAACTAAAGGTGGAGAAGATTCGACACCTCTCAGGAGACGAGCTCAACTAGAGGTGGAAAGAGTCGACACCTCTCAGGAGCCGAGCTTAACTGGAGGTGGAAAGAGTCGACACCTCTCAGGAGCCAAGCTCAACTAGAGGTGGGAAGAGGTCGACACCTTAACAGGAGCCGAGCTCAATTAGAGGTGGAGAGAAGAGGTCGACACCTCACATGAGTCGAGCTCAACTGGAGGTGGAGAGAAGAGGTCGACACCTAGCAGGAGCCGAGCTCAACTGAAGGTGGAGAGCCGACACCTCATAGGAGCCGAGCTCAATTGGAGGTGGAGAAGAGATCGACACCTCACAGGAGCCGAGCTCAACTGGAGGTGGAGAGAAGAGGTCGACGCCTCATATGAGTCGAGCTCAACTAGAGGTGGAGAGAAGAGGTCGACACCTAGCAAGAGCCGAGCTCAACTGAAGGTGGAGAGAGAGGTCGAAACCTAGCAGGAGCCGAGCTCAACTGAAGGTGGAGAAGAGTCGACACCTCTCAGGAGCCGAGCTCAACTGGTGGTGGAAAGAGTCGACACCTCTCAGGAGTCGAGCTCAACTAGAGGTGGAAAGAGGTCGACACCTTAACAGGAGCCGAGCTCAACTAAAGGTGGAGAGCTGATACCTCACGGGAGCTGAGCTCAACTAGAGGTAGAGAGAAGAGGTCGACACCTCACAGGAGCCGAGCTCAACTGGAGGTGGAGAGAAGAGGTCGACACCTCACAGGAGCCGAGCTCAACTAGAGATGGAGAGAAGAGGTCGACACCCATTAGGAGTCAAGAACAACTGGTGGTGGGAAGCAGTCGACACCCAGTAGGAGCCGAGCTCAACTGGAGGTGGGAAGCAGTCGATACCCAGCAGGAGTCAAGCTTAACTAGGGGTGGGAAGCAGTAGAAACCCAGCAAGAGCCAAGCTCAACTGGGGGTGGGAAGCAGTCGACACCCAGCAAGAGTCAAGATCAACTGGGGGTGGGAAGCAGTCGATACCCAATAGGAGCCAAGCTTGTCACAACCCGCATTTTCTCCGAATTAAGAATTATCAGAGTAAGAGAAAACACGCGTCATGATGCCACGTCAAGCAGGGGATAACTGCTGACGCTCAGGCAAATCCAACTACAATCTTTATGCAAGAAAATCATGTGCTTAATGAATAGAAAATCAGTTATGTTTAGAGTCCGTATCCCTCGGCTCAGTGGATCATCTAGTCCACAAAAGAAAACTATATTTAAACGCTGCGGAAAAATACTTTGATTAGGTTTTACACCCTAAAGAGCGCATAAGGGTCCCAAGAGAACCACTCATGCTATGCAAGACACTACACTTAGTTTATATAATATATATAAGAAAACGGTTTTCGTACGTGATTTGGAAAGTAGTGATTAAGTTTACAAAACATGCTGATCATGAGCTTCATTTATAATAGTAATTATAGTTTAAAAATAACTAGCAACCTAGCATAAAACCTTCTCAAAGCAAGTAGACTATCTCCAGAAAATAAATGGTAGCAGCAATAGTATATATCTAGTACAAGGTAAAAACTACTAGTGGGCGCCAACAACCTGACACGAACCCACCAGCACACATATATGTCTGTAAGAAAGTACTGAAAACAACCTCACAAACAAGGTAAACAAAACTCCAAAGTCCGGGAGTCCACCAACAACAACACCTCCAACTAGCCACCAAACTGGCTACAACTCAGAACCTGGGGTATTCCAAAAGAAAACAGAATACCTCAGCAAGCAAAAAAAAATCAATGTAAAACTGCATGAAAGAGTCAACCAAAAGGACAAAATAACAGAAAACATGCAGTAGAAAGAGTCACAACTGTCCAAAACAGGACAACAAGAACTGCACAACGTGCAAAGAAACAACAACGACCCAGCCCAGGAACAACATCCTGCAGGGCCTACTAGACTACCAAGAGCCAGAATGCTGCAATACTACCAAAGAAGAAACTTCTAACACCCTAAACTGCGGGAAGTGATAGTAGCAAAAACAACAACGAGGAACCGGATCGAAGACAAACGCAGTCCCCCAATCCACCATGTCCAAGTCAAAAGCTCGAGGGTCAACACGTGAAAACACAAGGGACCTTCCACCCGACATGCCCAGCCCGTACCTGGAGCAAGAAATCCATGGGTGGCCTTGGCTATATCACACAACTCCACCCCCATAAAGAGCTACAACCACCACTACTATCCACGACCCACGATTCGGCCTTTAGGAAAATAAAGAAAACGGCCGACAAGGAAAACCCAGAAATACAACTGGAAAAAAAATCCACTCGGAAACGAAATACAAGGTAAAGGAAGAGTGTTGAAATAAACCAACACGACTAGGCGTTGAGTGAAACCCACTCAGTGCCTACCTAAACTTTGGCCTTGAGTGAGCTAGCCTCACTCGCCGCCAAAATTAAGTTACTACCCACAAGCCCGCTAAAGAAAACGGAGCTCGACGACAGTCGAACGACCAAGGCAGAAGGTCCAGAACTCAAGTAATTGCCTGCCACTTGAGTATCTAAACTCCCGCACTCGAAACCATCTAAATTCGCCTGGCAAAAGGAATTATACAAAGCGCACGATCAGTGACGCACGATCAGTGGTCGTGCGCACTCATCGGCTGATGATCGTGCGAAACGAACCTGGAAACCTGACAGAAAACCTAGCAACTGCGCACGATCAGTGTCGCACGATCAGTGGTCGTGCGCACTGATGTCAGCGCTCGTGCGATTGCCCGAGACAGAACTTTGGAAACTGAAATTTATACGCGCACGAACAGAGGCACACGACCAGTGGTCGTGCGCCCTAAAGGTTAATGACCGTGCGCGGCAAACCTGTACCGTTTGGAATTTTCCGAACGACACCGGAACGCGCACACGACTCACGCCACTGCAGTAGCAGTAGACAACTATCAACGTCGCACGCTACTACCGCATAAACTATGCCTAACCATTCGAATAATACCATAACGAAGGAAATTGGCAACCACACCCCCCTCCTAACTCTCCCTCTCGGCTACGCCCGAACCAGAGCATCAATCAAAATTAAAGGAAAACAACGACTTCGCGCCGACAATTTGGATTCCAAAAATCACAACCTAGGGGGGTTTCAGTAGGAAGAACTAAGCCCTATAGTTAGCAAGAAAACGAGAACAACAAGGCCTCTAACCTGGGCTAACCGGGATTTCAATTTCATCAAATAAAATAAAAGAAAACACTTGGCAAGGGCAAGAATACCACTTGCCTCAAATCTCAGCGAAGCTTTGGACTGCTTTCCTCCTCTTCGCACGGATCAAGACGGCCGTAACACCTAGAACAAAGACTCGGCCATTAATGGCGGAAAACTTCCAAAACTGAAAATTCCAATCCTTCCAAAACTCCACGAAAATCGAATTTCTTACCGCAGGAATGAAGGTCTCGTCGAGAGCAATCCGTATCCACTCTCGGAATCGAATTCCGTCCACAAACGCTCCGGGAATCGGCGTCCGAAGGGAAGGCTCGGCGGTTATTTCTCTCGTACAAGGGGCCGGCGGTTTCTTACGTGAAGAAGATGAGGGGGCTTTTCATTTCATCTTATTATGTTTATATATATATAATTATATAATTATATAATTAATTACAAAATTACATAAAGCACCAAATTGACGCGAAAACCGATTCACCTCGGAATTCGACGAAATTCGCACCGTAGCTAAATACCCACGCTACGAACACAACGGCGAAGTCGAAATTAACTTTCGACGAACAGAACTCGAGTTATGCCCAAACAAAGCCAAACACAAACATCCCCCCGAGAGGCCACACCGGGTCACCAAAACGACTCGGTTTGCTAGGGAGATCTTGCCAACAGGCTACCAAACAGGGCACTCAGTTCTAAGGAGCTAAACCGTACTCCACACATGGCACAAGCCACGGAAACGTGTCATCGTAACGCCAAACGAGAATAAAAATAATCGCTGAAAAGACGGGGCGTTACAGTCACTCCCCCTAAAAGAAAGTTTCGTCCCGAAACTTTACGCACAACCCTCCTACAAAAGAAGGAAAAAGTAACAAACAGAAGATACAAAGGGAAACATACCGATCAAATCAGCGAAACAGGTGAGGGTACGCCCTCCTCATGGCCGACTCTAGCTCCCAAGTCGCGCTCTCCAAATCCTGATTTTTCCATAGAATTTTCACCATCGGTATGGACTTCTTTCGCAGCACACGCTCCTGAGTATCCAAAATACGAACTGGCACCTCAACAAAAGAGAGGTTGGGCTCTAACTGGGGCACAACATCCAAGAGTTGCCCACTGCTGCGCACACACTTCCGCAATTGGCTAACATGAAAAACATTATGAACACCAGGGAAGTTCGCTGGCAAATCCAATCTATATGCAGACACGCCAATCCGCTCCAAGACCTCAAACGGGCCCACATACCTTGGGTCCAATTTTTGATTTTTACCAAATCTCTTCACACCAACCATTGGAGAAACCTTGAGGTATACAAGATCCCCTACTGAAAATTCCAAAGCAGACCTACGCCGATTGGCGTTCTTTTCATACCTCTCCTGGGCTAAACGAAGCTTCTCCCGAATAAGCTTCACGGCGACTTCCATCTCTTCTAGAGCATCAGGACCCAACAAAGGCTTCTCACCAGCCTCAGCCCAAAGCAACGGAGTCCTACAGCGCCTCCCATACAAGGCTTCGAACGGAGCCATCTGCAAGCTTTCCTGATAACTGTTATTGTAAGCAAATTCCATGAGTCGCAGACGCTCATCCCACGCTCCACCGTGGTCTAAAATATAGCACCGGATCATATCCTCAACAATCTGATTGACCCGCTCCGTCTGCCCATTGGTCTGAGGGTGGTACGCAGTAGAATACCTCAGATCCGTACCCAAACCCTCCTGCAGACTCTGCCAAAAACGAGAAGTAAACCGGGAGTCTCGATCAGAAATGATGCTAACCGGCACACCGTGGAGTCGGATGACTTCAGACAAGTACAACTCCGCTATCTTCTTCATCGGGTAATCAATCTTATAAGGCACGAAGTGAGCACACTTCGTCAATCTATCCACTATAACCCAAACAGAATCAAATCCTCTCGGGGATTTTGGCAAACCCGAAATGAAGTCCATAGATATACTCTCCCACTTCCAAGTCGGGATATCTAGCGGAGTCAACTTACCACCAGGCCTTCCATGATCGGCCTTCACATGCTTGCAAGTGTGACACTCAGCAACATATCGGGCTATATCTCCTTTCATACCATACCACCAAGCAATTTGCTTTAAGTCACGGTACATCTTCGTAGATCCTGGATGGTAGGCAACGCTGGAACCATGAGCCTCACTGCAAATCATACTCTTAATGTCCCCAACAGCGGGAATGCAAAACCTGCCGCGGTACTTCAAAGTACCCGCATCATCAATAGAAAAATCTGGCAACTCTCCCTTCTCTGTCCTGGTAAAAAGGTGCAATAGATCCGGATCGTCCTTCTGATGCAATCTAGTCAAAGAAATCCAGGACGGCTCTTCCACTGATAAGCTACTCTGTAAACTATAGCATCCCACTGAAATATCCATAAGGAGGAACTCCTCGACTAATCGATCGGCGGAGAGGTTAAAGATCTTTCCCGTCTTTCGGCTCAGGGCGTCGGCCACCACATTGGCCTTGCCCGGATGATACTGGATTTCCACATCATAATCCGCCACATACTCAAGCCACCGCCGCTGACGCAGATTCAACTCCTTCTGCGTGAACACGTACTTCAGGCTCTTATGGTCAGTAAAAATCTTGCACTGAGCCCCATAAAGTAAGTGCCTCCACAACTTCAACGCATAGATAACCGCTGCAAACTCAAGGTCATGCGTAGGATAATTCCGCTCATGAGTTTTCAGCTGCCTTGACCCATAAGCAATTACCTTTCCATCCTGCATTAATACGCATCCCAGACCTATATGCGAAGCATCCACATATACATCATAATCCACTCCCTCAGTAGGTAGGGTCAGAACGGGAGCAGTACACAATCTCCTCTTTAACTCCTGAAAAGCTTCTTCGCACTTCTCGCTCCAAACAAAAGCCACATTCTTCTGAGTCAGCTTGGTCAATGGTGCGGCTAGAGAAGAGAAACCCTCCACGAATCTCCTGTAATAGCCAGCCACCCCTAAGAAACTTCTGATCTCCTTAGGAGTATTCGGCATACTCCAATCCGTCACTGCTGCAATCTTTTCTGGGTCAACCGAGATCCCATCCTTGTTCACCACGTGGCCTAGAAAAGAAACCTGAGGCAACCAAAATTCGCACTTGCTCAACTTGGCGAATAACTTGTGGTTCCTCAACTCTGATAGGACCAAATGCAAATGCTGCTCGTGCTCCTCAGCACTGCGAGAATAAACCAACACGTCATCAATGAAGACCACAACGAACTTGTCTAGGAAATCCTTGAACACCCTGTTCATCATATCCATGAAGGCTGATGGTGCGTTGGTCAAACCAAACGACATCACCAAAAACTCAAAGTGCCCATGCCTCGACCTAAACGCAGTCCGTGGAATATCTGCCTCACGGATCCTGAGCTGATGATAGCCCGAACGAAGATCGATCTTGGAGAACACCGTGCTACCACACAACTGGTCAAATAAATCATCGATCCTCGGCAGAGGGTACCTGTTCTTGATAGTGACCTTGTTCAACTCTCTATAGTCGATGCAAAGCCGCATCGACCCATCTTTCTTCTTTACGAACAAAACAGGAGCACCCCAAGGCGACGAACTCTGCCTGATAAAACCTTTAGCCAATAACTCATCTAACTGAATTCGCAACTCCTCTAACTCACGAGGGGCCATCCGGTACGGCGCCTTAGCAATAGGACGCGTACCCGGCTCCAAATCAATAACAAACTCCACATCCCGCTCAGGAGGGATACCAGGAAGATCATCAGGAAAAACATCGGCGAAACCACGAACAATAGGAATCTCCTCCAAGCGTGGCACGCTAACAACGGTTCCAACCACCGAGACTAAACAAACACAACAATCAGAAAGAAACAATCTCTGAACACATACCGCAGAGAGAACAGGAGAATCCTGACACGGATCAGCATACACGCTGCCGGGCTGACCGTCGTCCCTGATGAAGTCCAAGCGCTTTCCCTTGCACTGAATGACCGCATCATACCGAGAGAGCCAGTCCATGCCCAAAATGACATCGAAGTCCTCTAGATCAATCATCTTCAGATCCGCCTTCGCAAGAAAATCCCCCAACAAAACCGGGCAATCCAAAATACCCAAATCTGACAACACAGATTCACCAGAGGGAAACTTGACACGGAAGGAATCCCGAACACGATCTAGAGACAACCGATGACGCTCCACAAAGGCTCTAGCCACGAACGAGTGGGTAGCGCCGGAGTCAAACAGGACACGCGCCCAACGGTTCTTCACCTTAAATTTCCCTATAGGAACGCACAAAGCTAAGGAACTAGCACAACAGTACCGCAAACAATCTAGCAACTAAACTACCAGGCTAGAAAGAAAAACAACCAACTACTAACCTGAGATCACCTGGGTCGAAGTCTGAGCCTCCTCGGAAGAAATCACGTTCAGCTTCCCTTTTCCCTTGTCCACATGCTGAGGTGGAGGTAATGCCTGCAATGGAACTGCAGGAAGAGCTGACTGAACCTGAGGACACCTCGACTTAACGTGACCCTTCTGCCCACACTGATAGCAGACTCTAACCCTGGACCAACACTGGGCTGCATCATGCCCGGATCGCTTGCAAACTGAACAGGAGACATCTCTCCCAGGAGCACCCTGAATAGCATGAACCTGCTCCTTCTTCTGAGCTGCCGCCTTCTTGAAACACCTCTCAACAGGATGGCCTGACCGGCCACAAAAACTGCACACCACCCTGCTCCTCTTTCCCGGAACAGCATCGGGTACCAGGGGTTTCTTCTCCTCTACCAACTTCCTCTTATCCTTCCTCAACTGCTGGCCTCTGCTCTTCGCCGTCTCAATGGCCTCAACCTTAAGAGCAGCCTCTACAACTCCAGCATAAGTCACTGACCCATAAGCACTGGCCAACTGCTGCACCTCACTCCTCAAACCACCGAGGAATCGCTTAACTCGATCAGCCTCCACGCTGACCAATCCAGGGGCAAAACGGCTCAACTTACTAAACTCTATCTCATACTCACCCACCGTGAGCTGCCTTTGCTTCAGATAGAGGAAATCATTCATGAGGCGGTCACGCTCGACCGAGGGTAAGAACTTCCTCAACAGCATCTCCTTGAACACTTCCCAAGAGCATCCAGCCACTAAGCTCTCCTTCTCTCTCAGCCACCAACTCTTAGCCAATCCTTTAAGCTGATAGGCGGCTATCATCACCCTCTGATCATCTGCAATCCCTGAGCACGAGAACATCTCCTCCATGGAGATCAGCCAGTCGTCTATCACCATGAAATCTGCCTTCCCATCATAAGTGGGAGGGCTCAGCCTCTGAAACTGCGAGATGAAGGCCATCTCTGCTGGCACCACCACTGGAGGTCTCAAGGGTGCAGGAGGAGGAGGAACAGCTAACCCCCCTGTAGGAACTTGCGCACCCTGAGCCTGCCCTGCCACAACTGCCACCAAAGTCTGAATCTGGGCTTGCACTTCCTCCAACTGCCTCCCCATAGCTACGCTACTCTGGCGCAGACCCTCGATCACCGCATCGTTCTGAGCTCCAGAAGATTCACCCTCAGACAGGGGAGTCGATCGGGTCGCAGGACGCCTAGCCATCCTAAAAAAAAAATCAATACAACGCAAATCAGAACCAAATCCCACGACTAGAACCGACTACCAGTACAGACAATACATATGTAGATATAGACTTAAAGCTGCTAAACTTGCTCTGAGAGTTTATCTTCTTCACAATAATTAGATGATATGCCCTATCCTAGGATGGTTAACCACCACCTCACTAACTCTTGTGCCTAGATCGGATGCATGAACTTATGTTAGTTTGAAAACTTATGTGTGTACATATGTCATCCTGCAAATCTTTAGCTCGACGCGTTGTGCTTATGCAATGATATGATATGCATGATTGTGCTATGCATTCTAAAAAGAAGGCCCTAATGCATGATATGAGCGGCGTACACATGAAAATGTTATGCATCCCATACTACATAACATTTCCATGCAACGAAAAAGAAACGTGCTAGTCGCAGTCATGTGGTGAGGTTATGCATCCCATACTACATAACCCTCACATGTAGCCCCTATGGTGGATCCATATACGAATACATATTATGCATCCCATACTACATAATATGCCCCGTATACTTCATGTTATGCTATGAGTGTAGTGTTCGTGCCTTTGCCAAGACGTGCTGATGACATATCGGTGTGTGAATGACATGATGCTGAACTACTAACAGCATCCAAGGAAGGTCGCCCAACTAACTTGTCAAGCAACCTCCCTCTGATACCAACTGTCACAACCCGCATTTTCTCCGAATTAAGAATTATCAGAGTAAGAGAAAACACGCGTCATGATGCCACGTCAAGCAGGGGATAACTGCTGACGCTCAGGCAAATCCAACTACAATCTTTATGCAAGAAAATCATGTGCTTAATGAATAGAAAATCAGTTATGTTTAGAGTCCGTATCCCTCGGCTCAGTGGATCATCTAGTCCACAAAAGAAAACTATATTTAAACGCTGCGGAAAAATACTTTGATTAGGTTTTACACCCTAAAGAGCGCATAAGGGTCCCAAGAGAACCACTCATGCTATGCAAGACACTACACTTAGTTTATATAATATATATAAGAAAACGGTTTTCGTACGTGATTTGGAAAGTAGTGATTAAGTTTACAAAACATGCTGATCATGAGCTTCATTTATAATAGTAATTATAGTTTAAAAATAACTAGCAACCTAGCATAAAACCTTCTCAAAGCAAGTAGACTATCTCCAGAAAATAAATGGTAGCAGCAATAGTATATATCTAGTACAAGGTAAAAACTACTAGTGGGCGCCAACAACCTGACACGAACCCACCAACACACATATATGTCTGTAAGAAAGTACTGAAAACAACCTCACAAACAAGGTAAACAAAACTCCAAAGTCCGGGAGTCCACCAACAACAACACCTCCAACTAGCCACCAAACTGGCTACAGCTCAGAACCTGGGGTATTCCAAAAGAAAACAGAATACCTCAGCAAGCAAAAAAAAATCAATGTAAAACTGCATGAAAGAGTCAACCGAAAGGACAAAATAACAGAAAACATGCAGTAGAAAGAGTCACAACTGTCCAAAACAGGACAACAAGAACTGCACAACGTGCAAAGAAACAGCAACGACCCAGCCCAGGAACAACATCCTGCAGGGCCTACTAGACTACCAAGAGCCAGAATGCTGCAATACTACCAAAGAAGAAACTTCTAACACCCTAAACTGCGGGAAGTGATAGTAGCAAAAACAACAACGAGGAACCGGATCGAAGACAAACGCAGTCCCCCAATCCACCATGTCCAAGTCAAAAGCTCGAGGGTCAACACGTGAAAACACAAGGGACCTTCCACCCGACATGCCCAGCCCGTACCTGGAGCAAGAAATCCATGGGTGGCCTTGGCTATATCACACAACTCCACCCCCATAAAGAGCTACAACCACCACTACTATCCACGACCCACGATTCGGCCTTTAGGAAAATAAAGAAACCGGCCGACAAGGAAAACCCAGAAATACAACTGGAAAAAAAATCCACTCGGAAACGAAATACAAGGTAAAGTAAGAGTGTTGAAATAAACCAACACGACTAGGCGTTGAGTGAAACCCACTCAGTGCCTACCTAAACTTTGGCCTTGAGTGAGCTAGCCTCACTCGCCGCCAAAATTAAGTTACTACCCACAAGCCCGCTAAAGAAAACGGAGCTCGACGACAGTCGAACGACCAAGGCAGAAGGTCCAGAACTCAAGTAATTGCCTGCCACTTGAGTATCTAAACTCCCGCACTCGAAACCATCTAAATTCGCCTGGCAAAAGGAATTATACAAAGCGCACGATCAGTGACGCACGATCAGTGGTCGTGCGCACTCATCGGCTGATGATCGTGCGAAACGAACCTGGAAACCTGACAGAAAACCTAGCAACTGCGCACGATCAGTGTCGCACGATCAGTGGTCGTGCGCACTGATGTCAGCGCTCGTGCGATTGCCCGAGACAGAACTTTGGAAACTGAAATTTATACGCGCACGAACAGAGGCACACGACCAGTGGTCGTGCGCCCTAAAGGTTAATGACCGTGCGCGGCAAACCTGTACCGTTTGGAATTTTCCGAACGACACCGGAACGCGCACACGACTCACGCCACTGCAGTAGCAGTAGACAACTATCAACGTCGCACGCTACTACCGTATAAACTATGCCTAACCATTCGAATAATACCATAACGAAGGAAATTGGCAACCACACCCCCCTCCTAACTCTCCCTCTCGGCTACGCCCGAACCAGAGCATCAATCAAAATTAAAGGAAAACAACGGCTTCGCGCCGACAATTTGGATTCCAAACATCACAACCTAGGGGGGGTTTCAGTAGGAAGAACTAAGCCCTATAGTTAGCAAGAAAACGAGAACAACAAGGCCTCTAACCTGGGCTAACCGGGATTTCAATTTCATCAAATAAAATAAAAGAAAACACTTGGCAAGGGCAAGAATACCACTTGCCTCAAATCTCAGCGAAGCTTTGGACTGCTTTCCTCCTCTTCGCACGGATCAAGACGGCCGTAACACCTAGAACAAAGACTCGGCCATTAATGGCGGAAAACTTCCAAAACTGAAAATTCCAATCCTTCCAAAACTCCACGAAAATCGAATTTCTTACCGCAGGAATGAAGGTCTCGTCGAGAGCAATCCGTATCCACTCTCGGAATCGAATTCCGTCCACAAACGCTCCGGGAATCGGCGTCCGAAGGGAAGGCTCGGCGGTTATTTCTCTCGTACAAGGGGCCGGCGGTTTCTTACGTGAAGAAGATGAGGGGGCTTTTCATTTCATCTTATTATGTTTATATATATATAATTATATAATTATATAATTAATTACAAAATTACATAAAGCACCAAATTGACGCGAAAACCGATTCACCTCGGAATTCGACGAAATTCGCACCGTAGCTAAATACCCACGCTACGAACACAACGGCGAAGTCGAAATTAACTTTCGACGAACAGAACTCGAGTTATGCCCAAACAAAGCCAAACACAAACATCCCCCCGAGAGGCCACACCGGGTCACCAAAACGACTCGGTTTGCTAGGGAGATCTTGCCAACAGGCTACCAAACAGGGCACTCAGTTCTAAGGAGCTAAACCGTACTCCACACATGGCACAAGCCACGGAAACGCGTCATCGTAACGCCAAACGAGAATAAAAATAATCGCTGAAAAGACGGGGCGTTACAAAGCTCAACTGGAGTGGTGTGAGTTGACCCGGGGAGGCAAGTAGTTGGTCTACATGAGACGACCTCGTACAGAGTTCACGGACTACGACATCACTCCAACGAGGAACTTGGTCTCACTCGAGGAGATCGTTGGCCGATGTGCAGGAGAGGAGCTCGTGCAGGGACTCAGACTTACGATGACACTGCCACTCGAGGACTTTTTTGGAGTTGACAACTCTCAATAGCCTTGCTCAACTATAGTGGTGTGAGTCGACTCGGGGAGGCAAGTAGTCGGTCTGCAGGAGAGGATCTCGTATAGAGTTCAAGGACTACGACATCACTCCAACGAGGAACTTGGTCTCACTCAAGGAGGTTGTTGGCCGATGTGTAGGAGAGGAGCTCGTGTAGGGACTCGGACTTACGATGACACTACCACTCAAGGACTTTAATCATTGTTGGATTCGACAACTCTCAGGAGCCTTTCTCAACTAGAGTGGTGTGAGTCGACTTGGGGAGGCAAGTAGTCAGTCTGCAGGAGAGGAGCTTGTACAGAGTTCACGAACTACGACATCACTCCAACGAGGAACTTGGTCTCACTCGAGGAGGTCTTTGGCCGATGTGTAGAAGAGGAGCTCGTGCAGGGACTCAGGCTTACGATAACACTGCCACTCGAGGACTTTTTTTGGAGTCGACAGCTCTCAGGAGCCTTGCTCAACTAGAGTGGTGTGAGTCGACTCGGGGAGGCAAGTAGCCGCTCTGCAGGAGAGGAGCTCGTACAAAGTTCACGGACTACGACATCACTTCAACGAGGAACTTGGTCTCACTCGAGGAGGTCGTTGGTCGATGTGCAGGAGAGGAGCTCGTGCAGGGACTCAGACTTAAGATGACACTGCCACTCGAGGACTTTAATCGATGTTGGAGAGGTTTCATCCTGTTACTTGAGAGGCGACAGATGGGTTAATTGGACTGATGTTTTGTAAATGACTGATAACTTTTAAAAGAGATGATCTTGAAACTGCCAAATCGAGAAGTTGGCTTCCATACCTGTTCCTAAAAATCCCTCCAGTCGGAGGAGAGATGCAATCGGGGAGACATAAGCCGACATGCAAGAGGGGAGCTGATCTCAGCCGTCAATGCAGAGGCTCGGTCTTATAAGAGCGCTTAAGTCCTGAGGCATCGTCCTATCATCCACACTGGGCTATTTAGGAGGAACGGGTCGAAGGCTCGTATCCCGATCCAATAGTGGAGATTGCTTTTGGCCATGCCACCTGGATACGAGTGCCAGTGCACGGGCGAAGGGGAATGTTCCTCCGAGGATCCTTCAGGATGCACTCGAGGCCAACACCTTCCCTGGGTCTTGTTCTTACCCCTTCTTCGACAGGTTATCTTGCTTAGACAATAGCTGAGATGCCTAGATTAGTGATTTATTGGTGAGATCGGCCCTCTATCGAGTCCAAGAGGTTAACATCTAAGCCTGTTCCTGATAGTTCCTCCAGTCGGAGGAGAGATGCAATCGAGGAGACATAGGCCGACATGCAAGGGGGGAGCTGATCTCGGCCGTCAATGCAGAGTCTCGGTCTTACAAGAGCGCTTAAGTCCCGAGGCATCGTCCCATCATCCACACTGGGATATTTAGGAGGAACAGGTCAACCGCTGGTTTTCGTAGTCGATCTCGGGGCTGGTCCTTGAAGCCTTCAGAAATCTTGAGATAGATTAGAACACAGAGAGAAACAAGTTTACCGCAAATATTATATTCATATCAACATGATTACAAATAAGACATATGTTACCGCTAGGGATAGAACCTCTTCAGGTCATCCCTGCTCCAGGTACCTCTCAGCTGCTCTCTTACTTGATCTTGCAGATAATAGCCTCCAGTGGCTAGGGCTTCCTGGACGATGAAGAGACCTTCCCAATTTGGATATAGCTTGCCAACAATTGCTCCCCTTCCTACAGCATCCACCTTCTTCATGACTAGATCTCTTGCACGGTAATTCTTGAGGCGGACGTTTTTATCGAAGTGCTTTGTCATGCGCCTTTTGATTTCCTCTTGGCGGATGTAGGCCAAGTCGCGAAGTTCTTTAATGTAATCCAGTGGGAGCCTCCGAGCGTATTCATTCTCTAAACGTAATTCTTCGCTGCCATCTCCTGCATTCCCTCTTATGGGTAGAACCATTCCAAGTTATTATAACTCCAGGTATTTGAGGAGATGAAATGAATAAGATAGCGGCCTGGTTGCTGAAGCGATAGCCTCGCGTGTTTAAACTTCGTAAAATTGAAGTGGACATTATAGTTGCTGAAGTAGTGATCTCACGAGTATGAAACTCATGGAATTAAAAAGATAGCAGCTTATCCGTTGAAGAGATCACCTCACAAGTATGGAGCTCGCGGAATTATAAGAGAGCATCCTAGCTGCTGAAGAGATCACCTCGCGAGTCTGGAGCTTGCGGAATTAGATGAGAGCATCCTAGCCTGTTGAAGAGGTCACCTCGCGAGTATAGAGTTCGCAGAATTATAAGAGAGCATCCTAACTGCTTAAGAGATCACCTCGCGAGTATGGAGCTCGCGGAATTTAAAGGAGAGCATCCTAGCTGTTGAAGAGATCATCTCGCAAGTATGAAACTCACAGAATTGAAGGAGAGCACCTATTAAGCATGAAGAGCATCACGAGTAGGAGCTTGTAGAATACTAGCTTGAAGATGCCATGAGTAAGCCGTCTCATGGGATGTAGGTTGTTGGAGGAGATCATCGCAAGTAGGAGCTCTCAGAGCACCTCGTAGATTTTTCCCTTGCGGTGGACTCATCGTCATTCGATGTGCTTGTCAGTCATACAAAAAGTGCTCGCGGACTTTACCAAAGCACCCGTAAGTATGAACATGTATGAAAAACACCACTATTGAAAAAGGAGACGAAGTAGATGGAGGGTAAGAGTCTCTCCTAACATTAGAACCCCTACACAGAGTTTTCGGGGGTTTCGCTGCCCGGTCAGCGGACGGGGGTCAAGGGGGCAGCTCCTCTTCAACTTGATACTCGCCTATGAGCGAGATCATCTGATACTCGTCTCTTCACTTGATGCTTGCCTCTGGGAGAGTGTCATTCCTGCCTATGCTCGCTGGTATGTCGCCGTCATCAATTCGCCTCCATGAACTCGCCTATGGAACTCGCCTATGAGCGAGCTGCCAGAGAAGCTCGCCTCACGAAACCACCGAGCTTGAAAGTTGCCATCGCGAAGTCGCCTATGGGCGAGAAACCAGGAAACTTTCCCACCTTACCGAGAACTCGCCCACCTTGCCGAGAACTCGCCCACCTTGCCGAGAACTCGCCCACCTTGCCGAGAAAACGCCCACCTTACCGAGAACTCGCCCACCTTGCCGAGTGCTCGCGAGTTGCTGTCTTGGGTCTCCATCTCACCATCTTAAGCCATGAAGTCTTCTTGTAAAAATTTCTTCCTCGACTACTATCCACGCTCACCACACCAAGTGTTGAAGCCAGGAAAATTCCCAACCTCAGAAATAGGATCATGACAGTCTAAGGTTACTGATTCTACGATCATACTTCATAATTCAAATGGCTAGCGAGCGAGAGAGAGGAAACTATCTATAAGCACACCCCAAATGCTCCAGTAGGGAGGTCCCACCACGTACCTAGAAGCTTAGAAGAAGCTTCCCCTCTACAACCAAAAGGCTGGGCAAGGTACTAGGCAGACATGGACTTGGCGAGTATCCACTTGGGGGGACCTCAGCCTCTTCCAAAAGTGTCATTTCCAATACCCCTGGAGGACTATTTATAGAGAAATCCTGGGGGGGGGGGTATAGGCGAGTATCCAGTTGTTGACATCGAGTTCCAAGGGCTACTCGCCCAAACTTGCCCAAACTCGCCACAACTCACCTCTGCTCTCCCAAACTCACCTCTGCTCGCCCAAGCTCGCCTCTGCTCGCCCAAGCTCGCCTCTGCTTGCCCAAACTCGCCCAATGGTTTGCGAATATCCATCTGCTTGAGTACTTCTGATCTCGATGAATTACAGGTTATACAACAAGCCTATTTCCAACTGGTCTTACTTTAACTTTAGTGAGATCAAAATAATTATATTCAGAGTACAATAATAGCTACTTTATTCTGCAGAACAATAATCATAAAAAATGTCTAAAACAAATAAGCAAAAAAAATACAAACTCCCACTAATACAACATATTCCCTAACAATATGACACCAATATGAGCAGTGTGCTCGTGAAAGACTTTTGATATCAATCCCTTAGTAAGTGAGTCTACTAACATAAAGTTTGTCCCAATATGCTCTATAGACATCTAACCACTATGAAATCTTTCTTTAAAAATCAAGAACTTAATCTCTATATGCTTAGATTTAGAGGTACTTCTATTGTTATTAGAATACATCACTACAGACTTATTGTCACAGAATAACTTGAGCGATCTTTCAATGTCATCCAAGATACACAGCCATGTGACAAAATTCTGCAGCCATATCTCATGATTGGATGCATCATAGCATGCTATGAATTCTGCCGCCATGGTTGAAGAAGCTATGAGTGTCTGCTTGACACTTTTCCATAATATAGCTCCTTCAGCCAAAATGTATACATAACATGAAGTCGATCTTCTACTATCTTGACATCCAGCAAAGTCCGAATCAGAATACCCAATGATCTATAGCTAATCCGATCTTTTATAATTCAGCATGAAAGTCTTTATCCTTTTTAGGTATCGCATGACCAGTTTGACTGCTTTCCAATGGTGTAATCCTGGATTACCCAGATATCTACCCAGCATTCCAACTATGAAAGAAATATCCGGATGCGTACATACTTGAGCATACATGAGACTTCCTACAGCTGATGCATAAGGAATTTTTTGCATCTCCAAGTCCACTTCTTTAGTTTTGGGATATTAAGTGAAACAAAATTTATCTCTCTTAGTTACATGGATATCTCCTGGCTTATAGTCTTGCATGTCAAACTTTTTGAGTACCTTATCAATATAGATTTCCTACGATAACTAAAGTATACCCTAAATGCAATCTCGATATATCTATATGCCTATTACATAAGAGCCATTGCCAAGATTTTTCATTTCAAATTTCTTTGAAAGAAATTTCTTGTTCTCATGCAGTATATCTATATCATTGTTGACAAGCAAGATGTCATCCACATATAAGACCAGAAATATATATTTACTCATATTGAATCTATGGTATATACAATTATCAGCAACGTTCATCTCAAACCTGGAAGAGACAACAACTTGATGGAATTTGAATTACCACTGTCGAGACATTTGCTTGAGTTCATAGATGGATTTCTTCAATTTTCAAACCATTTGCTTTGGGTCTCCATACGCAAAGTAATTTGGTTGCACTGTATAGATCGTCTCATCAATGTCATCATTGAGAAATGTCATCTTAACATCTATCTGATGTAACACAAGGTCAAAATGCATTATTAATATCATAATAGTCCTGAAATAGTCTTTCGATGAAACTGGAGAGAAAGTCTCTTTATAGTCAATATCTTCCTTTTGAGTGAATCCTTTAGCGACAAGACGTGTCTTATATCTCTCAATATTACCCTTTGAATCTCATTTGATTTTAAATATCCATTTAAAACCAATGAGTTTCACACATTTGTGTAATGTGACAAGATCCCAAACATCATTGTTCTTCATGGACTTCATTTCTTCCTTCATGACATCAATCCATTATTGAGAATTAGGACTCTAAATTGCATGATTGAGATTGATCGGATCATCATCTAAAATCCTTTGGCCATCCTCATGTTCTTGGAGAAAGATGATATAATCATCTGGTATCACCCTTCTTCTTTATCTAATGGATCTCCTTAATGGCAAATGTTCTTGAGCTTGCTGAGTTTATTCATTTGAGACTGTATGAGGAAAATCTTCAACAATATCTTGATCCAGATTTGTTACTAGAGCAATATCAGGAATGATATCCTAAGTATTATTAATAACAACTTTAGGGAGAGAAATAAATTCTTTTTCAAAGACAAAATCTCTAATCATATCTTCCCCTCCAAACTAAACATCTTTAAAGAACCGGACATTTCAAGTCTCGAACAAAATCTTAGTAGTAGGATCAAAAAATTTATATCCTCTAGATTTTTCAGGATACCCAACAAAAAAGCAGATCACCATTCTGCAATCTAGTTTCTTTTCATTTGGCTTATAAGGCATAGCCTCAGCTTGACAACCACAAACCTAATGATGCTTTAGGCTGGGCTTTCGACCAGTCCAAAACTCATAAGTGGTTTTTGGAACTGCTTTAGTTGGGACTCTATTAAGGATATAAGTTGTAGTCTTAAATGTTTCACCCCAAATGGATTGAGGTAAAAAAGAATGAACAATCATACTTCTCACCATATCCTTCAGTATCCTATTTCATCTATTGGAAACACCATTCATGGTAGGGATACCGAGCATGGTGTACTAAGGGACAATACCGCAGTGTTCTAGGAATTTAGCAAAAGGGCCTGGACGTTGTTCTCCTGATCCGTCATATCTACCGTAGTATTTGTCATCGCAATCAGATCTGACAGCTTTAATCTGTTTGCCAAGCTGGGTTTTCACCCCATCTTATAGGATTTAAATATGTCTAGTGAATGCGGCTTCTTATGAATAAGATATATGTATCCATAACGAGAGTAATCGTCAATAAATGTGATATAATATTGTTGACTATGAGAGGACTTAGCGCAACCACTAGCTCCAAAAGCCCGGACTGTTGGAGAACGGCGCCACTAATCTTTATATCAAAGGTCCTCGGGCGGATCCACGGGGCAGCCAGTTAAGCCATTACCGCATAGCACCGCAGCGCGGGGGCGATTCCGGACCGCAGCCCCAACAATCCCCCCCAGAAACGACCCCGGGGTTTCGAACCCGCAACCTCCCTCTGATACCAATTGAGAGGACTTAGCGCAACCACTCGCTCCAAAAGCCCGGACTGTTGGAGGACGGCGCCACTAATCTTTATATCAAAGGTCCTCGGGCGGATCCACGGGGCAGCCAGTTAAGCCATTACCGCATAGCACCGCAGCGCGGGGGCGATTCCGGACCGCAGCCTCAACAGACTATTCCAAGAGGCCGTAGGGAAGGGCCCACAAATATTAGTATGTATCAGTTATAAGACTTCCATAGCTCTACTAGCACATATCTTCCTTATGTTTGTTTGTTTCCCTTTTATACAGTCTATGCAAACCTTAAAGTCTGTAAAATCAAGGGAATCAAAAATTTTGTCTGACACAAGTCTCTCAATTTTCCGTTTGGAGATGTGTCCTAAGCTCTTGTGTAATGCCCCAAGTTTCTTCAAGCAGGAAATGATTTCTGAGAGATACCGCCCGACGGTAGGGTTATCATCGACGGTATCTTGGCTAATTTATTTGGCAGAGCTCTCTGGTAGGTACCACGTGGCGATAGCGATACCGCGTGGCGGTAGCGCCAGGCATTGAGAGCGGCGTGTTGACATGACACATCGTCAACTGCGCGGCGGTAGGTTGTTATCGCGCGGTGGTAGCGAGGCTGATTATTTTGGAATAACTCTCGGAAAGTTACCGCCCTACGGTAGTGATACCGTTGGTGGTAGCAAAGTCGATTTATTCGGCAAAGCTCTCGGGTTATTACTGTAACGACCCAGGTTTAGGCCCAACAGGCCGCCCCACAGCATCGCCCGGCCCACCACACAGCCCAAATAGAGCCCAAAGCGCCACTGGTGGTACATCCGGAATCTACAAGGCCTGTAGGCCATACACCCCAAAGCATCTCGCACCTGTTTATTGGCCGTGTGTATTGTTTCCACGGGGTTTCGAACCCAAGACCTTGATAAGGAGCCTTTAGTACCGCTCCTCATCACCAATTGAGCTGCAACTTAGTTGGTGATGAGCTCTGTTTGCAGGAGAGTCTTATCAAGGTTGTGGGTTTGATCCCCAACAACAATCTTCCGTGGTGAGAAACAGTCACAAAGATTTGGTTGGGGTGTATGGCCTGCAGGCCTTGTAGATTCTAGCTGTACCACCCGGTGGGCCTTGCCTTGGTCATCGTGGTGGGCCAGGCGGCGCTGTGCTCCTAGCAGGCCAGGTTGTTACAATTACTGCGCGATGGTAGCAGTTATCGCATGGCGATAATGGTAGCAGGCATGTCGTAACCGACGCTAGATATCACATGATGGTAGTATCCTATCGCGCGACGATAGCAAAATGGTAATGGTGTGGCCACGTATCGGCCTGTGATTGTAGGGCCTGGGAGGTAGCACATGAACCTAGGCATTGATTAACAGTATCACGCGATAGTAGCTAGGTTTAAAGCCTTGAAAGTGCCGATTTCACTTCATTCCTTTGAAGATTTTGGCCTGAGCGGCTGTAGCAGGAAGAGGGAAGTTCGGTCGAAAAAGATCTCACTGTCGTTTGTGTTTCAAGGCTCAGATTCGCGGGATGAGTTCGGATCTAAGGAGGCAAAGTCATAATGGTCGTTTCCATCCGGCTAGAATCTCTTCCATGGCGCCGAAATGGACATGAGAAGTCCTTCTTTTTGGCATTTGAGGGTAGACACCCCACGAATACGTGGAAGTGGTTCTCCCGACGGGTAGATCAGTGCATCCCCATTAGTTTTGCATTTAGATTCGTAATCGAAGTACAGAATAGACATGATGTGTGAAGCCCATCTGGACAAGTAGGTCTAGATTGGTGATGTTTGTATGTTTTGTATGTCGGAGAAGACTCTGTGGTGATCGTGTAGATTTCGGAGTCGCGGGGTGTGCAGATGGCTGTAGTGAGAGTACTGGAGGTGATCTCTAGGAAAACACCCGAAAAAAGGGAAGAATCGATAGTCTATCCCCTACCGCGTGGCGGCAGCGCTACTGCCTGCGGTAGCTCCCAGTGAGCATACTATTTTATGAGGCCTATCTCGTGGAGACCTGGGGGCCTGATGGTTGAGCCGTGAGCTTAAATTACTCCATAATGGTGGTTGTGAGATCCAGCCTTGGGCATACCGTGGTTATGTATTATGTGATTGGGCAAGGGGAGGCTGACCCGCATCGTGGATTGCGATCCTGACGGTTTGAGCAACGGGCTGTGTCTGGCCTGTACCCACCATATGGCGATCGACTTAGAGTGGGTCAGTGACACGGATTCAAAGCAGTGAGCGCCTTGAATTTGTCATAGCATAGGAAGAAGAGAGTCTTAGGCTTCAAGCCGGAAAGACTAGTAATGATCAAAGTTACTGTCTTGAGGACGGAGGTGGGGTTTGAATCTCAGCACACCGTTAATGTGTCCTGAGTGCACGGGGCGTGTAGCCAGCAGTGCCAATGTTTGTGGTGAATGATGCTTAAGTTGCACATTCTGGTTGCCAATATTTTGCATATGTTAATACCTGCAGGGAAGGAGCACCGACACCCCGAGTGATGGGTGATGTCGTTATAATTTGGTCAGCTAATGCTAACCGTTGCTATTGTTTGCCACCATTGCGGTGGAATGTTTCATGCAGTTGTAGTCGAGCCAAGCGGGAAATAGCGGGCTGGAGCCCAGGTTGTTAAGCTAGCCCTTAAAGGCCAAATCGAACTACCCGTTTACTTTATCGTTCATGTGTGGCCGGCCTGCGTGTCAATGTATGCAAGACAATTTATTTTAAGTTGAACATTGTAAGGCCTTAAGGCTAATACAATTTGTGTATTTGGTTTATTATTCATATTTCTGTGTTAGTGGACATTCAATTGGTTGAGTTCTTATAAACCTTTAAATTACTTCCGCTAGAATGCACTTTGTGTTATGATGCGTGAAATTGCATTATGGTTTCAATTAGTAACTCCTTTAACTGTTCGTAGTATATGACATCGGGCCCCGACCGGACCTTCTGTTATATGTTATGTAACAGATGAGGTGTTACAACTTGTGTCATAAAGAAGTAGAATTATGATTAATTAATTTACGTTTAGTAACTCTTGAATTAATGTGCAAGACTTCACTATATGAAACAACTGTATCAAGCAAATATAAGTTATCATTATTAGATAAATAATCAGTACCAATAAAATTTTAATTCAAAAGAAGATTAAATTTATCATTTCTAAAAGAATAATGATAACCAATTTATTCAATATAGAAATAAAAAAAAATCAAATTTCGTCTAAAAGACAGTACAATAAAGTCTCAAATAAATCTAAGTAATGACAAGTCACTAATAATAAACGAAAAATACTTATAGTTTCAACTTCAACAGATTTGTCATCTCCCACAAAGATGTATCTTTCACCATCACTTGGCTTTTAGCAGTTCATGCAACTCTGCATAGCCACACTTATGTGAGTAGTTGCACCAAAATCTATCCACTAAGCGTGTTTAGGTACAGAAGTTAAATTAATTTCAGAATAAACAAAAGTGAGAAGTGTACCCTTCTTAGCACGCTAGGCGTAGTATTTGTCATAATCTTTCATGTGTCCACCATCTCGACAAAAGAAACAAGTGAAGTCTTTAGCATGTTCCTTTTATGGCTTCTTTTGTGGAGGTTCACTTGTTGTTTGTTTTTCTTTTTTGGCCCTTGTTAGAAAAACTCATTGTCATATGAGAACTTTCAGTCCTTTCTTGCTTTAATTTATCCTCTTTTTGCACACAATATGAAATCAGCTTATTAAGAGTCCATTTCTCTTTTTGGCAGTTATAATTGATCTTGAATTGTGCAAGAAAAAAAAATCAAAACTAAATGCACGAACAGGTCTTCCGAAAGTTCTAACTTTAGTGCTTTTAGTTTTGAAGCAAGTAAAGATCATTTCATAATGTACTCACGTATATTTCTTTTGCCCTTTTACTTCATGGAAATAAGTTTCTCAAAAAGCATTCTTGTCTCCGCCTTATTGTTTTGTGCTATAGAATGTACTCATATTTGTTGCCAAAATCGATTCCAAAAAACAGTCAAAATTTGATTTAAATGAACAAAAAATTGGATTGCCAAAATTACCAAGAATAAGAGTTAATTATGACTTTAAATAATTTGACATAATGCACAGATAGATAGAGTAATAGAAAATACTCATATTTGTAGCTAAAATAATAAAAATATTATTGATAAGAATTTTTGAGTAAATTTATGCACATTAATTATTATAGCTATAAATGTAATAAAATATGCCCACATAAGAATTGCCCAAAATTCAATATTTTATGTCACAATAACACTGATATTAATGCAAAAAAACTCAAATTTAGGAAGTGCGCAACGGCCTATAACAAGACAATATATATACATACCAAAAAAATCTTGGCCCCAAAAAATGCCAAAATCGGCATTGTAAGCGCCTACTTAAAAAAAATTGTCAGATCGGGCATAAGCCTCCTGGCTGCTGTTGAGAGCTTGAAAGTGAAGGGATAGATACTACTCTAGAGGGGGGGGGGGTGAATAGAGTTATCAAATTTTGCACAGACAAAACTTAATAGTCTACCCAACTCCCTTGGAGTGAAGTGCGGAATGAAAAGATTATAGATATTGATTTAACCCTAAAGCCTAACACAAGTGATGTGTACAAACACAGGTTAACTGTAATTACAGTTAAGCTTGGAAAACCCTAATCAGCAACTAGCAACCTAGTTATATCTAATTACAACCACAATGCAGGAATTAAACAATGGAATCCAGACGACACAAGGAAATTTATAGTGGTTCCCCAAACAACTTGGGTACGTCCACTCTTCTACCCACACGGTAGGAATCCACTCAGGTTTTTGATCAGGTGCCCTGCCACCAATAGGATCTGCTTCAGTTAGATCCAGAAACCCTTTAGACTTTTGATCAGGTGTCTAAAAACCAAGCACAGGTTTTTGATCAGGTGCCCTGCCACCAAGGGATACTTTTGAAGGGAGTAATAACCTTGTACAGGAGGGGGAAGAAGGTTAAGATGTCTTCTCTATTTTACAAAGATTAGAGAAGCACAAAAGCTTGCACTGAGCTAGAATGCTCTAAAGAATCAAGGCTCCCCCTGGCTCAAAGATGTCCAGGTGAAGTCTTGCTTTAGTGCAGAAAACTCTTCAGAAAGTTCTGAAGGAAAAGCTACAGGAAGAAAGTAAATAATAAAATCAAAGATCTTCAAGCAGCTATCTTCTTCTTCTTCTTCTTCAAAGGAACTCTGAGTTTGAACTTCCTGAAAGCAGGAGAACTCAGGTGAAGAAGAGATGAAGATCTTAACACTTCTCAGTTAGATGGAAATTGCTGAGAGCAGAAATCTTTTTCTTGATGAAGGCTTGAAAGCTTGGATGAACAACTGGTTAGCTCTTCGCTAGCTTGAATCCTTCTTTAAAGGGTTCTTTATATAACATCAGCAAGCAACGGCTCTCTTCCATTTGAATTATTTGTCTTCTTCTGAGCCTTGAGACCTGGGCTGTAAATATCAAGAAGACAGAACAAACTCTGCAGCAGAAACATTCTATAAAAGGAATAAACCTCTTTCTAAGAAGCTGCAGGCTTAAATCAAATAATCAGAAGGACTAAATAAAGTCACATCAGAAATAATCTCTTTATAGCAAAAAGAAGACTTTTCAGTCTAACGGCTATAAAGGGCTGACAAAAGATAAAGTAATTTATAATGACAGCTAATAAGACAAACAACTTTATCTTAAAAAGATTTGACTCAGGCAAAAGAATAGAGCAGATATTGCCTGGTAATTTTATCATACAGCTTAAAACAATGTGCCAGAAAATGTATTAATTAATTAAATATAATAAATAAATACAAAATACAAAGGCAGACAGAAAACGTCGAACGACCCTCGAAGATCGTCGAACGACGCACGGAGATCGTCGAACTATCGGGCAGATAGTCGAACGATCCAGGTAGTCGACCTATCGAAGAAGATAGTCGAACTACCCCGGCAGATAGTCGAACTATCAGATAGTCGATCTATCTAGGACAGATAGTCGAACTATCAAGCGCACAGAGATAGTCGACCTATCAAGCAGATAGTCGACCTACCTCAGAAAACAGATAGTCGATCTATCAACAGATAGTCGAACTATCAAAACAAACCAGATAGTCGATCTATCAGTAGATAGTCGAACTATCAGATAGTCGAACTATCAGGACAGATAGTCGAACTATCAAAGACAACAAATAGTCGAACTATCAACAGATAGTCGAACTATCAAGGCGGAACAGATAGTCGACCTATCAACAGATAGTCGAGCTATCAGATAGTCGATCTATCAGAACAGATAGTCGAACTACCTCGCCAAGCAGATAGTCGAACTATCAACAGATAGTCGAACTATCAACGCAAAACAGATAGTCGACCTATCAACAGATAGTCGAACTATCAACGCAGACAAAGCGTCGACCAACTGATAGACGATCGTCGATCAGCCGATAGACGATAGTCGAGCGGCGTTCGACTATAGTCGAACGAAAAAACTACTTAACCAAATTCTCAATCTGGAAAAGTGAGGACTCTACAGCTAGACTTCTAACCATTGACCATAGATATTTCTTGGGTCAAGGGGCACAAAGGAGAGGACTAAACTCAAATCAAAACTAGGGTACCAACAATCTCCCCCTATTTGAGTTAAGTCTCTCAACATCTAAAACATAAAGCTAGCTAAAGAGCAATAAAATAATACAGAAAATAGTTAACAATTAACTAGCAGATTATCAAACAGATAAACAAATATAGCACAGCAGTTAATCAAACTATGGATCAACAGAGTCAGGCTTAGAAACAGAAGAGCTAGAAACAAAAGAGATTTTCCTTAAGGGATCATCAGATTCTTTCTTTGACATTTTCAGGTCCTGCGCACCAATGATCTTCAGTTCTGCAGCTCTTGGGACTACTGCTTCAGGATGCTTTTCCATATATTTTGATGGATCAAAAATCTCAGGATTAACCTGGAACTTTTCAAATTCTTTCTTTCTGTAAGCAGACATGGTAGTTAGACCAGTCGTATCTTTTCCTTCTGCTCTAGCTTTTCTTATTTGAGCTGCTCCAACTAGTTCTTGAAAGCGAGCCATCCTAAAGTTAGGATCAAGCTCAGGATTTTCATACACAGGCTCAGGAGAAGCAGCATCAGCTATTTTATCTTGAATAACTAGATAAGACATTTGAAGCAAACTTAGCAAAAGGTTCTTGCTAGATATTTTAGAACAAAGTAAACTATTTACCTTTTGAAACAATTTCCTCAGACTGTACTGGTGTTGGAGATGGAATTCTTTTCTTTGGAGAAGGAGGTGGGGAAAAGGTTGGTCTTTGAACCACAGCCTCCTTCATTTGTCTTTGAGAGCCAGAAAACGATTTGCCTTGCGAGCTTTGATAACTTTGTCTTGGCTGGGGCTGAAAAAAAGCAGATCTTCCAGAAGAGGCAGCAGGATTAGTTGATAGGTTCCCAGAGGCTCCTGCACCAGGAGGTGGAGGAGGAGGACCTCTGGGAGTCCATCTTGAAACAGGACTATCATACCTCTTAGTTCTTTTTCTTTCTTTCTGCTGATTCTTTGAAAACCTCATCCAGTGCTGAAAATCCTTCGATTTAGGGTCAATGCCCTTCAGAATGTAATAGGGAGTATCATTATCCTTACTGGGAGGAGGAGGAGGAGCAGCTTTTCTCTTCTTTGAGGCAGCTTTCTTTCTCTTTGATTTCTCAGAAATATCAGAATCATCATCATCATCAGAATGAGATGAGGGAGGATTTTCATAAGGATCATAGGCTTCTGAAACAGCCTTTTCTTTAAGCTTAAGAGCAGATTTTTCTCTTTCCTCTTCCATGGCATCCAGAGCCAGAAGGGAATCTAAGTCCAACCCTGGTGAGTCATCCCAGATGGTTGACTTTTCAATTTGCAGATCTTTTTCTTTCTCTTTTAAAGATTGTACTCTTAAATCCCAGACAGCTCTTGCTTGAGCTTCTTCCAAATTCAGAACAGGAGAGTCATCCTTGACTTCATCTTTCTCAGACTCATCTTCTTTATTATCTAAAAAGGATTCCAATTCAGGATCTACTTGCATATCAGAAACACTTGGATCAGCTTCAGAAACAACTGCTACGATCTGAGCAGCTAAATCTTCTCTAATAACATCTGTAGAATTATGAATACAGATCTGCTAAATAAACAGAAATCATTCCTTCCAGGAATTCACAAACTAACAAATTAATCGACTCATCAACAAAACGGATGAAAGAGTTACCTTCATACTTGACCATCTCCCATGATTCATCTAGATATGCAGTTATAATTCCTTCTAGGAATCTAGCAATCACAGGAGTGGTAAGATCTTCTAAGCAGACTTTAACTGTAATCTCAGATAACAAGATTCCATCTGCTATTTCCTTATCAGACAAAACTGGAGCTATTTCATTCTCAGCAGGAGCTATTTCTTCCAGGGCTGTCATGACTGTATCTTTTATAGCTGGAGGTGAGGCAGGATGGTCTGAGGCATCTTCATGGAACATCTCCCCCTGCCTGATTTCAGTGGATACTGAAACCAGGCCCCTTGAGGAAGATGGCTCAGCAGATTTTGAAAGGGATTTGATGGAGGCAGATAAGATATCAATGGAGGCTGCAAGGGGAGCGATTGCCTCTTCAATCATGGTTTTGATTGAGGGGGTAATCAGCTCCACAATGCGGGAGATGAATTCAGGAGAGATCTCAAGAGATGATGGATGTGAAGTGGATGGAGCTGCAGCAGATATGGTAGTGGTGCTGGGATGAGAAATGGTGTGGACAGGGGATGGAGCAGGAGATGGAGCAGGTGATGGAGCAGGAGAGTTAATTGGGGAATTAACTGGGGAATGAACGGGAGATACAGGAGGAGTAGGAATTCTCTCTGATCCTAACAAATCAAAGCTAGGAGCACATATCCTAGCCAGATGAGCAGGTAGAGGAGATGCTGGAGGGGAAAGAGGAACAACCGTAGTTGTTTCTGGAGCAGAAGAGGAAGAAGGTCTTACTTCAGCTGAAGTTGATGGTACTTCAACCGAGGCAGACAGCAAAGCAGAGGAGGAGGAAGGAAGAGCTGAGCCAGCTTCAACATGGTGAGGAGTGACTGATTCAGTCCTGGTGTCCTCAGATGTTGCTGGAGCAGGTTTCACAAACGTTCTCTTCCACTTAGAGAACAGGTTGGGATCCATCTTCTTGCTTGCATTGATTGTTGTTGCAGTTGAACTTAGCAGCTGGGGGTATTTTTCCTTAAGGAAGATTCCAATGACCCTTCCTAGGGTGACTTCTGTACAACCCCGTATTCGCGGAGTAGGGTCCCTTCGGCAGGCGCAGAGCCAGTTTTAAGCTTTTAAGCTTTTTGGATATTTTGGACTCTTGGTGGCCAATTTTGGCTATAGCATGGAAATATACTAATAGGGGGAGGAAAAATTGGCCTCCCCCTTGCCCCCTTCTTTGAGGGTCGGGTACGGCAAGTTGGCCGACACCCCCAGACGGGATGAAGGGCGAGGTGGGGGGCAGCGGGGTCGACTGGAGACCATGGTCTCGTCCCCCCTGCCCCTTAGCCCCAAGCAGGGGCGAGACCGCCGGCCAGGCGAGGTCTCGCCCGCGCGGCCTGCTCCGGGCGAGACCGCCGTCCAGGCGAGGTCTCGCCCGCGCGGCCTGCTCCGGGCGAGACTGCCGGCCAGGCGAGGTCTCGCCCGCGCGGCCTGCTCCGGGCGAGACCGCCGGCCAGGCGAAATCTCGCCCGCGCGGCCTGCTCCGGGCGAGACCGCCGGCCAGGCGAGGTCTCGCCCGCGCGGCCTGCTCCGGGCGAGACTGCCGGCCAGGCGAGGTCTCGCCCGCGCGGCCTGCTCCGGGCGAGACCGCCGGCCAGGCGAGGTCTCGCCCGCGCGGCCTGCTCCGGGCGAGACCGCCGGCCAGGCGAGGTCTTGCCCGCGCGGCCTGCTCCGGGCGAGACCGCCGGGGGGGGGGGGGGGGGGGGTGTGGTTTGGCGTGGTCTCGTCCTTGGACCATTTTACCCCCCAGGTGGTTTTTCCCTCTTTGCCCTCCGGTGTGGAGGTTTCCTATTGGCTGGAGGCATTTTGGCCCCAGGGGCGTTTTGGTCATTTTACCCCTAAGACTTGGAAAAACTATAAATAGACCCTTAGGGGTGCCTTGGAGAGGACTTGTCATTCTTTCCTTAGCCACAAATCTCTTTGGCTTTCTTCCTCCAAGGCACCTAGCTCAAGCATTGGCTAGGGAGGGGGAGACCTCAAAGGTCTTCCGGGTGTGAGGTGGGACCTCCACGCTAGAGCCGAGGGTCAGTTCATAGCTTCCTAAGTCTTCGGTCTGTGACGTTCTTCTGAGTGTAGTAGGTGTGAGGTCACCCCTTTCCCCAAGGGTCGAACTCCACGGAAGTCAATTTTGGCTTCGGTCATTTTTGGCTTCAACAGTTTTGGTGCGGTGAGCGTGGAGAGTGACCAGCACAGAAGATCTCGGGAGAGTGTCATGGCTGGAGATCAGGGAGGTAGTGATGACCTCGGTGGTTCCCCCAACCCAGGATCCTTTGTAGGAAGGGAGGAGTTCATGGCTTCCATCGAAGGCATCATGGGGATGCTTAGAAGCATTGCCCCTCGGGCTGACAGCTTAACCCCCACCCCCAGGGACTAGCTCCCAGGGGTCTCGGCGAGCTAACCCAGAGTGGTCTCGGCGAGCTGGCTCTCAGGGGGCAAGGCGAGATCACCCCAGCAGGGGGAGAAGCAAGTGTGCCGGATAGGAGACCTGGGAAGGAAAGGATGGTAGAGGGGGTTGAGCGAGACCTCCCAGGCCGAGAGCTGTTCCCCAGCCCGGCGAGAGCTAGCTCTCCTGGCGAGCAGGTCGCGCGAGTAGAGGTGGCGAGAGCCCCCCTTAGGGGGTCACCCTTTAGTGAGTTGATCATCTCAACTCCCGTTCCCGAGGGGTTCAGAGAGCCAGACATGGTTTACTATACCGGGAAGGATGACCCCGTCCAGCATCTGCAATGGTTCGAGGACGCCGTCTCCATCAGGCCGATGACAGATGCCTTCAAGTGTCGCCTCTTTGCGATCACGTTGAAGGAGAAGGCGAGGGACTGGTTCCATCAACTCCCTCCGAGGTCCATCTTCGGGTTCGAAGACTTGAGCCGGAGCTTTCAGCTTCGCTTCTCCACCTCCAAGAAGAGGAAGAAGGGTCCTGAGTCCCTCTTCCTGTTAAAGCAAAGGGCCGAGGAGTCGCTGGCCCACTACGTTGACAGGTTCCAGGAGGAGGTCCTTGACATCCAAGAGGTGCCAGGGTATGCCCTCCAGATGGCGTTCACGGTAGGATTGCGCGAAGGGTTCTTCAAGATGAGCTTGACTCGGAAGGCCCCCCTTTCCTTCGAGGAGCTGATGGAAAGGGCGGCAGAGGAGATAGCCATGGAGGCAGCCAACCCGGCCTTTGTAAAGAAGTTGGAAAAGTTGACAGAGGTGGAGTCGAAGGAGCAGAGTGGCTCAAGGCATCATGAAGGGAGAAGGAGAGAGGAGCATATAGCTCAAGGGTTCCAGAGACAGGAGGGTCCGGAGCCAGGCTGGAGGCAGCAGGGAGGACCTGCCCATGGTCCAGGAAGGGCTCTCATCCAGGATGGAGGGAACCATCATGGGGGCCAAGGGAGGTTCAACTTCCAGAGGCAAGCCCCAAGACAACTCCTGCCCCCACCCCAGCAAGCGATGGTGATTGGCCGAAGGGATAAGAGGAATCGTAAGGGGAGAGGGGGAGGTAGGGTAGAGTTGCCGTACTGTGACTTCCACCAGGTGGAGGGGCACGCAACAGCTACCTGCCCTGAGTTCCTGGAAGTGAGAGGGGCGAGAGCTCCAGCCCAGCAGCAGCCGGAGCGGATTGAAGCTCTACCCCAAGGAGGGGGTGATGATGTGTGTGAGGACCGGGTCGATGTAGGACCCCGAGGTGGTATAGCTGTGATCCACGGGGGGGGGGGGATCGAAGCCGCTCGGAAGACAAGTCTTCATGTGATGTATCGGCGGAGCGTTGCCTCGACATCCCAGACCCCTCCCCCGGAGGAAAGGGTCACCTTCTCATCAAAGGACATGCCAGAGCATGAGGATCCCTTCTGCGACGCCCTGGTCATCCAAGCAGCCGTCGAAGGCTTCACCGTCTCCCGGATTTTGATTGATAACGGAAGCTCGGTCAACGTCATTTTCAAGAAGGCGTTCGAGGGGATGAAGGTGGAGCCAAGGAGGATAGTGGCGTCGGATGGACCTCTGTTCGGATTCTCAGGGGAGAGAAAGGAGGTGGAAGGTGGAGTCGGACTCCAGGTGAAGTTGGGAGGGACCTCAAGGAACTGCAGGTTCGTCATTGTTGACGCTCCAAGCAGCTACAATGCCATCTTCGGAAGGCCCCTCATCAGCGCCTTCCGGTGCGTGCCCTCATCCTTCCACCAATGTCTCAAGTTCAACTCAGATGGGATCCAGGTCAGGATCAAGGGAGACTCCAGGATGGCGAGGCAGTGCTACGTCACGGCAGTCAACACCATCTCTTGGTTGGCTAAGGCAGAGGAGATGGAGAAGATCATGGAGAGCCTGAGCAGGGTCGAGGTGGCCAGTGGGATGGAACCTGATGACAACCACTAGGCCCAGGCCCCCTGAAGAAGCCTCGCCTCGGCAGAGTCATGTATCTTTTTTTATGTTTAAGTTATTGTAAGGAGTCTAGCCCCCGACCAGTAGAGTCGAGGGGGTCATGTAACCCATCTTCTTTCCCCCGTTAGAGGATGTTGGAATTGAAAAAGCTTGGGTGACATGCCCAGCTCCCAACCCCCGAGAGGATCTCCTCATACCAGGCTCACACTAGCTGGCAGGGTCGAGAGTGTTTCGGGGGGTGGCTCATTTTTCCTTAGCTCCGAGATGATTCCGCTGCCAGGCTCTCACTAGCTGGTGGGTTCAGGTTGATCTCTCGTGGGAGCCAAGTCCTTTTGCTCCGAGATGATTCCGCTGTCAGGCTCTCACTAGCTGGTGGGTTTAGGTTGATCTCTCGTGGGAGCCAAGTCCCTTAGCTCCGAGATGATTCCGCTGCCAGGCTCTCACTAGCTGGTGGGTTCAGGTTGATCTCTCGTGGGAGCCAAGCCCTTTAGCTCCGAGATGATTCCGCTGTCAGGCTCTCACTAGCTGGTGGGTTCAGGTTGATCTCTCGTGGGAGCCAAGTCCCTTAGCTCCGAGATGATTCCGCTGCCAGGCTCTCACTAGCTGGTGGGTTCAGGTTGATCTCTCGTGGGAGCCAAGTCCCTTAGCTCCGAGATGATTCCGCTGCCAGGCTCTCACTAGCTGGTGGGTTCAGGTTGATCTCTCGTGGGAGCTAAGTCCTTTTGCTCCGAGATGATTCCGCTGCCAGGCTCTCACTAGCTGGTGGGTTCAGGTTGATCTCTCGTGGGAGCTAAGTCCTTTTGCTCCGAGATGATTCCGCTGCCAGGCTCTCACTAGCTGGTGGGTTCAGGTTGATCTCTCGTGGGAGCCAAGTCCTTTAGCTCCGAGATGATTCCGCTGCCAGGCTCTCACTAGCTGGTGGGTTCAGGTTGATCTCTCGTGGGAGCCAAGTCCCTTAGCTCCGAGATGATTCCGCTGCCAGGCTCTCACTAGCTGGTGGGTTCAGGTTGATCTCTCGTGGGAGCCAAGTCCTTTTGCTCCGAGATGATTCCGCTGTCAGGCTCTCACTAGCTGGTGGGTTCAGGTTGATCTCTCGTGGGAGCCAAGTCCTTTTGCTCCGAGATGATTCCGCTGTCAGGCTCTCACTAGCTGGTGGGTTCAGGTTGATCTCTCGTGGGAGCCAAGCCCTTTAGCTCCGAGATGATTCCGCTGCCAGGCTCTTACTAGCTGGTGGGTTCAGGTTGATCTCTCGTGGGAGCCAAGTCCCTTAGCTCCGAGATGATTCCGCTGCCAGGCTCTCACTAGCTGGTGGGTTCAGGTTGATCTCTCGTGGGAGCCAAGTCCCTTAGCTCCGAGATGATTCCGCTGCCAGGCTCTCACTAGCTGGTGGGTTCAGGTTGATCTCTCGTGGGAGCTAAGTCCTTTTGCTCCGAGATGATTCCGCTGCCAGGCTCTCACTAGCTGGTGGGTTCAGGTTGATCTCTCGTGGGAGCCAAGTCCTTTAGCTCCGAGATGATTCCGCTGCCAGGCTCTCACTAGCTGGTGGGTTCAGGTTGATCTCTCGTGGGAGCCAAGTCCCTTAGCTCCGAGATGATTCCGCTGCCAGGCTCTCACTAGCTGGTGGGTTCAGGTTGATCTCTCGTGGGAGCTAAGTCCTTTTGCTCCGAGATGATTCCGCTGTCAGGCTCTCACTAGCTGGTGGGTTCAGGTTGATCTCTCGTGGGAGCCAAGTCCTTTAGCTCCGAGATGATTCCACTGCCAGGCTCTCACTAGCTGGTGGGTTCAGGTTGATCTCTCGTGGGAGCCAAGTCCCTTAGCTCCGAGATGATTCCGCTGCCAGGCTCTCACTTGCTGGTGGGTTCAGGTTGATCTCTCGTGGGAGCCAAGCCCTTTTGCTCCGAGATGATTCCGCTGCCAGGCTCTCACTAGCTGGTGGGTTCAGGTTGATCTCTCGTGGGAGCCAAGTCCCTTAGCTCCGAGATGATTCCGCTGCCAGGCTCTCACTAGCTGGTGGGTTCAGGTTGATCTCTCGTGGGAGCTAAGTCCTTTTGCTCCGAGATGATTCCGCTGCCAGGCTCTCACTAGCTGGTGGGTTCAGGTTGATCTCTCGTGGGAGCCAAGTCCTTTAGCTCCGAGATGATTCCGCTGCCAGGCTCTCACTAGCTGGTGGGTTCAGGTTGATCTCTCGTGGGAGCCAAGTCCCTTAGCTCTGAGATGATTCCGCTGCCAGGCTCTCACTAGCTGGTGGGTTCAGGTTGATCTCTCGTGGGAGCTAAGCCCTTTTGCTCCGAGATGATTCCGCTGCCAGGCTCTCACTAGCTAGTGGGTTCAGGTTGATCTCTCGTGGGAGCCAAGTCCCTTAGCTCCGAGATGATTCCGCTGCCAGGCTCTCACTAGCTGGTGGGTTCAGGTTGATCTCTCGTGGGAGCCAAGCCCTTTTGCTCCGAGATGATTCCGCTGCCAGGCTCTCACTAGCTGGTGGGTTCAGGTTGATCTCTCGTGGGAGTCAAGTCCCTTAGCTCCGAGATGATTCCGCTGTCAGGCTCTCACTAGCTGGTGGGTTCAGGTTGATCTCTCGTGGGAGCCAAGCCCTTTTGCTCCGAGATGATTCCGCTGCCAGGCTCTCACTAACTGGTGGGTTCAGGTTGATCTCTCGTCGGAGCTAAGTCCTTTAGCTTCGCCCCCAGGAGGTTAGATCCTTTTACCCTGAGGGGGTCTCGCCACCCAGGCTCTCATCAGCTGGCATGGCAGGTTGACCCCCCCAGGAGGTTAGATCCTTTTACCCTGAGGGGGTCTCGCCACCCAGGCTCTTATCAGCTGGCATGGCAGGTTGACCCCCCCAGGAGGTTAGATCCTTTTACCCAGAGGGGGTCTCGCCACCCAGGCTCTCATCAGCTGGCATGGCAGGTTGACCCCCCCAGGAGGTTAGATCCTTTTACCCTGACGGGGTCTCGCCACCCAGGCTCTCATCAGCTGGCATGGCAGGTTGACCCCCCAGGAGGCTACATCCTTTTACCCTGAGGAGGTCTCGCCACCCAGGCTCTCATCAGCTGGCATGGCAGGTTGGCCCCTCGGAAGAGGCCTCATAATCTTTCGACACCGCGAGAGCAAGCTACACTCAGCGAATACGTTGGGTTGGACGTTTCTTTCCGAGCTTGTGCCAACCTCGAAAAGAGCGGGGATTGTGTACAACCCCGTATTCGCGGAGTAGGGTCCCTTCGGCAGGCGCAGAGCCAGTTTTAAGCTTTTAAGCTTTTTGGATATTTTGGACTCTTGGTGGCCAATTTTGGCTCTAGCATGGAAATATACTAATAGGAGGAGGAAAAATTGGCCTCCCCCCTTGCCCCCTTCTTTGAGGGTCGGGTACGGCAAGTTGGCCGACACCCCCAGACGGGATGAAGGGCGAGGTGGGGGGCAGCGGGGTCGACTGGAGACCATGGTCTCGTCCCCCCTGCCCCTTAGCCCCAAGCAGGGGCGAGACCGCCGGCCAGGCGAGGTCTCGCCCGCGCGGCCTGCTCCGGGCGAGACCGCCGTCCAGGCGAGGTCTCGCCCGCGCGGCCTGCTCCGGGCGAGACCGCCGGCCAGGCGAGGTCTCGCCCGCGCGGCCTGCTCCGGGCGAGACCGCCGGCCAGGCGAGGTCTCGCCCGCGCGGCCTGCTCCGGGTGAGACCGCCGGCCAGGCGAGGTCTCGCCCGCGCAGCCTGCTCCGGGCGAGACCGCCGGCCAGGCGAGGTCTCGCCCGCGCGGCCTGCTCCGGGCGAGACCGCCGGCCAGGCGAGGTCTCGCCCGCGCGGCCTGCTCCGGGCGAGACCGCCGGGGGGGGGGGGGGGGGTGGTTTGGCGTGGTCTCGTCCTTGGACCATTTTACCCCCGAGGTGGTTTTTCCCTCTTTGCCCTCCGGTGTGGAGGTTTCCTATTGGCTGGAGGCATTTTGGCCCCAGGGGCGTTTTGGTCATTTTACCCCTAAGACTTGGAAAAACTATAAATAGACCCTTAGGGGTGCCTTGGAGAGGACTTGTCATTCTTTCCTTAGCCACAAATCTCTTTGGCTTTCTTCCTCCAAGGCACCTAGCTCAAGCATTGGCTAGGGAGGGGGAGACCTCAAAGGTCTTCCGGGTGTGAGGTGGGACCTCCACGCTAGAGCCGAGGGTCAGTTCATAGCTTCCTAAGTCTTCGGTCTGTGACGTTCTTCTGAGTGTAGTAGGTGTGAGGTCACCCCTTTCCCCAAGGGTCGAACTCCACGGAAGTCAATTTTGGCTTCGGTCATTTTTGGCTTCAACAACTTCCTTCTTACCAGTCTTTTTCCTGATTAAATCAAACACAACTGCTGCCCAATCTATCCTTTTTCGATTAACAATCGCACACATGAGTGCGAATTGCTGCCTTGTTATATTATCGTGAGCAGAGTGCTTACCCAAGAGCACTTTTCCTACTAACTCAGCAAGAAACTTGATTTTGAAAGGAAAATTCACTTTGAGCAGCTTCGTGGGAATGCCCTCAGCATGTCCCAGCTCAACTAGCATTCTTCCGAATTCCTGAGCATCTTGCTCATAATCCTCGTCACCATTAACTAATCCAAAAACATCAGATAAAACGGCCGGAGTCAGGATTACCTCTTCTCCGCCGATGGTACCGATCATCGATTCGTCTGTGGAGGACGACGTGAAGGCCCATTCTTTGATTTCTGGAATGTTTATCTTAATCCTTGCAGACATTAACTTCTCTAATCCCTGATCCCGGCACAGCTGTAGAACTTCTACGATTCCTGCATCGCAGCTGCTGAACGCGTCGAAATCCACGCTAAATCCTGCATCAAACTTCACGACTGCTAGAACTGCTGGGGAAACCGCCATTGATTCGCTGGAGAAAGCTCGAGAAAGCTGTAGAGAACGAAGAAGACGAAACGCCCGAAAATCGCAAGCGGGAAAGCAGAATGCGAAAGGGCACGCTCCGTCGACGATAAAACACAAGATCTTTTAACCTAGGTCGACTATCGGCTTTATATTAGACCGGGAATAGTCGATCTATTAAAAAGATACTTGACCCGATAGTCGAACGGCCGTTCGACGATCGGCTCAGAAGCAGAGTAGTCGAACCATCGTTCGGCTATTTCTGGCTTCACAAGCAACAAGCTGTCGTCGTTCAGAGATCGACGATGAGCTCAACCTGTTCGACGATGGACGAACGTCGATCGACGATCTTCAAACAGATAAACTATCATTAACCAGAGGTCGACGATAGGCTTAATTCGTTCGACGATCTTCGATCATCGTTCGACGATCTTCAAGCAGATTTCAACATAGGCAGATATAGTCACACTTAGTCTCGTCCATTAATCATGCCTAGTTGAACTAAAAAGAACAGATGCTTCTGTTCATCTAAAGGCTTGGTGAATATATCACCTCTCTGAAACTCAGTGGATATGAACTCAAGACAGATCTTGTTCTTTTCCACACAATCTCTCAGGAAATGGTGCCTAATCTCAATGTGCTTCGTTCTAGAGTGGTGCACTGGATTTTGTGCAATTGAGATAGCACTGGTACTATCACACATGATCTTGGTGTTCTTGTGTGAGTAACCATAATCCACAAGCTGGTTTTGAATCCACAGGATCTGTGAACAACAACTGGCAGCTGCTATATATTCAGCCTCTGCAGTTGAAGTTGAGACAGAAGCCTGCTTCTTACAGAACCAAGAGACCAATCTCTCTCCCAGGAACTGGCAAGTTCCTGAGGTGCTCTTCCTGTCAACTCTGCAACCAGCATAATCAGAATCAGAATATCCAATTAATTCAAACTCTGACTCAGCTGGGTACCAAAGTCCTACATTTGGACATCCCTTCAGGTATCTCAGGATTCTCTTTAGAAGAATCAGATGAGATTCCTTGGAGTTGACCTGGAATCTAGCACAAAGGCATGTAGCAAACATTATATCTGGCCTACTTGCAGTTAGATATAATAGGGAACCAACAATGGCCCTATAATTCTTTTGATCAACTGGCTTGCCGTGATCATCAGAATCAATAACTACATTAGTAGCCATGGGTGTAGGCATTGCTGAAGCATCATCCATTCCAAATTTCTTTACCAATTCCTTGGCATATTTGGATTGGGAGATGAAGATACCATCAGCATCTTGCTTAACTTGGAGACCAAGAAAGTAAGACAGCACACCCATGCTACTCATCTCAAACTTGGAATGCATCAAGTTGGAAAACTTTTTGCACAGTTTGGGATCAGTGGAGCCAAAAATAATATCATCTACATACACCTGAACTAACAGGATTGTGTCCTTGTGATGCTTGACGAAAAGGGTTTTATCAACTACTCCCCTAGTAAAGTTGTGCTCTAACAGGAAACTAGCTAAGGTCTCATACCAGGCCCTAGGAGCTTGCTTTAGTCCATAAAGAGCTTTCTGCAACTTAAAAACATGAGAAGGCTGAGTTGAAGAAACAAACCCTGGTGGTTGTTCAACAAACACCTCTTCCATAAGCTCACCATTTAGGAATGCACTTTTGACATCCATTTGGAACACCTTAAACTTCATGTAGGCTGCATAGGCCAAGAAGATCCTTATTGCTTCTAGCCTTGCAACAGGAGCAAAGGTTTGGTCATAGTCTATACCTTCCTCCTGTCTGTAGCCCTGAGCTACAAGCCTAGCTTTATTCCTTACTATAATTCCATTAGCATCTAACTTGTTTCTATACACCCACTTGGTGCCTATGATCAGTTGGCCTTTAGGTCTTGGAACCAAAGTCCAAACTTTACATCTCTCAAACTGATTGAGCTCCTCTTGCATTGCAATGATCCAGTGGGGATCTAGCTCTGCATCTTTAAAGGTGAGGGGCTCAACCTGTGAGAGGAAACAAGCATGCATCACATCCTGTCTTAATTGATGTCTTGTTTGCACACCAGCTGATATGTCTCCAATCACTTGAGATGTGGGGTGATCTCTAAGTGTGACAATATCAGCAGGTGGGATGTGATCTTCAGCAACAGTTGGGATTAATTCCTCAGGAGGAATTTGATCTACTGTTGGTGGTACAACAACAGCTTCAACAGCTTCAGCAATGTCTTCATCACTGTCTGATTCAGTGATCTGAAGAGTTGATAGTTGAAGAATTTCTTGAGGGGCATCATGTACCTGCAAAGAACTGGAGGAAGGAGAATTTTCCTTCTCCTTGTAAAACATCTGAGACTCATCAAAAGTCACATGCACAGATTCTTCTATCTTACAGGTAGATTTGTTATAAACCCTATAAGCTTTGCTTACTTGGGAATATCCAAGCATGATTCCCATTGAAGCTTTTGCTTCAAATTTTCTAATATATTCTTTATTATTATTATGAATATAAACAATACAGCCAAAAACTCCAAAGTAATTAATTTTTGGTTTCTTTCCTTTAAGCAACTCATAAGGAGTTTTACACTTAAGTTTGTGTATCAAACTTCTATTCAAGACATAGTTGGCTGTACTAACAGCTTCTGCCCAATAGGATAGAGACATGTTAGCATCTGCCAACAATGTACTAGCCGCTTCAATGAGTGTTCTATTCTTCCTTTCAACTACCCCATTTTGTTGGGGAGTTCTAGGAGCTGAGAAGCTATGTTTGATACCTTCTCTCTCACAGAATTCTTGCATGAGAAGAGAGTCAAACTCAGTACCATGATCACTTCTGATCAAGGCCACATGAGTAGAGTACTCAGTCTGCACACATAATAGAAAGTCTGTAAGGGCTTTGAAGTTATCAGACTTAGTTCTCAAAAAGAAAACCCAACTGAACCTAGAGAAGTCATCTACAATTACTAAAGTGTAATACTTCCCTCCTAAACTCTGTACATTTATTGGGCCAAAAAGGTCCAAATGTAATAAATACAGGATTCTAGGAGAATCACTTTTATTTACAGATTTAAAAGAATTTTTGGTTTGCTTGCCTAGCTGACAAGCCTTGCATAGGTTCTCCTTCTTGTAGGGGCAAGAAGGTAAACCTCTAACAAGGTTGTGCTTAGATAACCTAGATATATTTTTAAGGTTTACATGACTAAGCCTTTTATGCCATAGGGAATTATTATTAAGGGTTACTTCATTAAACAGGCAGATTTCAGAATGAGATGAATTGAAATCTACTAAATAAATATTACCTATTCTAATACCTACTAAAACAACATTATTATTTAAAGTAATATTGCAAGAGAAATTAGAAAATGAAACCTGGTAGCCAGCATCACATAGCTGGCTGACTGAAATCAGATTATGCTTCAGTCCATTGACATAAGCAACTCTCTTGAAAGTAACTGCTCCAATTGTGATCTTGCCATAGCCTTCTGTCTGACCACAGCTGGAGTCTCCAAAGATAACCTTTGGGCCAAGCTTAGCTTTGAACTTTGACAGAAGATCTTTATTTCTTGTCATATGCTTAGAGCATCCACTATCCAAATACCACTTATTTTGAGTGATTGGATAGGCCTTCACCTGCAAGACAATAATTTAGACAGAGTGGACCCAGGTAACCTTGGGTCCCTTGTTTTTCACATAAGAAAAACTGGAAATATATGAGAATGCAGGCTGAGGGTGATAACCTAGTGGGTGAGATCTCCTAGGTGGGATTCTCCATGCAGATGATGGGTCAACAAACCTATGGTTTCTATTCTCATTTTGGTTTCTATGGAATTGATTATGATTTTGAAAATCATATTGAAATCGTCGATCGACGTTCGACGATGGGCGCTCAGATCGTCGAGCTTCGTTCGACCATGGAGCTTCCGATCGTCGAGCAGCGTTCGACGCTCTTTGCATTTCTTTAAAGAACTTCTTTCTCTTTTCTCTCTTAGCTTTATTTAAGGTTTTATTAACCAGATTTACTTGCTCAGTGTTCTTCTTTCCACTGGCTGAAATGAAGTTCACTGGAGTTGAAAGATTATTTTTAAGAAGGACTGGGGGTTCACTGGGAGAAGCTCCTAAGCCTAGTTTATCATTACCTGACCTAGTGTTAGTCATGCTGGTAATTTCTAACAGCTTAAGGCTTCTACCATTAAGGGATTCTTCTAATCTCTTAGACTTAGCTAACTCTATTTTAAGAAATTTAACTTCTTCACTATAAGTAGTGAGTTCTTCCTTTAACCTAATGTTTTCAGAGGCTATTGATTCTGAGTCAGCTAACCTATTTCTAAGTTCTTTTATTTCTTTTTCTGAGCTAATTAAATCTAAACATAAAGATTTAAATTCTAATTTAAATTCTTCTGAAGTAAAATCATAAGAAGAAAGTACCTCATCTTCTGTAGGCATCTCTTCATTAGAATCAGAACTCTCTGCAGCAGAGTGGTTGCTGCAGGCATTTATTGCCATTAGGCAAACTTCTTTTGCCTTCTTCTCTTCCTCATCTTCACTGGAGCTTGATGAGGAGGATTCTTCATCAGAATCACTCCAGGTTTCAGCAATGAAACCTCTCTCCTTCTTTTTGTTTTTGTAGGAGGATGGCTTGGAGTGCTTCCTGTGTTGTTCTTTTTCTTTTCTCTTTTCTTTGTTCTTCTCCTCTGGACATTCTGGCAAGATATGTCCAGGCTTCCTGCAACCATAACAAATAATTTCTTTAGCGGGAGAGCGATCATACCTTGGTTTGTCTTCATAGCGTGAAGACTTCTTTCTGAACTCCTTTCTCCCCATCTTGAGAAACCTCTTGGCAAACAATGCCATTAGTTCCTCATTAGATTGGCTGCCTTCAGAAACATCTGCAGCCTTAAGAGCTAGAGATTGCTCTTTTCTTGTTGGAGTGGGGGTCTTGGCTTCAGCTTCTGCTTCTCTGGTCTTCAGCACTTGCTCAAAAGACTTGAGCTTGCCGAGGAGAGCTTCAGTGGAGATCTCATTTGTACTTCTGGCTTCCTTGATGGGCCAGATTCTTAGATCCCATGTGCTAGGGAAGCACATAAGAATCTTATCATTGACCTCTGTCAATGATATGTCCTTGTCCAGGGTCCTCAGCTCATTGATGATTGAGCTGAGCCTGGTGTACATAGCTTCAACTGATTCAGCATCAGTTTTCTTGAAGTTCTCATACTGTGAGATCAGGTTGGACCTTCTGTCCTTCCTTTCATCAGCTGAACCAGCTACAATCTGGTTCAGTGTGTCCCACATGGCCTTTGCTGAGGAGCAGTCAGCCACCTTCTGGAACACCTCATCAGACATTGTCTGAGCCAGTATGTTCATTACCTTGGCATCTACAATTTTGGCCTTCTTGTATTCATCATTGTAATCTGGAGGAGGCACTGCACTCATATCAGATGATGAGGCAGAAGCAGCAGCAGGTGCTCTTGGGGGACCTGACAAAATAGAAGCAAAGATGCTTTCATCAATAGAGTTCATATATAATTTAATCCTTGCCTTCCAGATGCCAAACTTTGCTAAGTTGCATGCTGGAGGTCTGGTACTAGAATAATCCTTGGACTGGGCCATGATAGTGAATATCTATAAGCTCTTGGTATCTATCAGGATCTTGTGACTTAGGTGTTAGCCTATACAGTCAGTCAACCTCCCTCTGATACTAATTGAAAGTGAAGGGATAGATACTACTCTAGAGGGGGGGTGAATAGAGTTATCAAATTTTGCACAGACAAAACTTAATAGTCTACCCAACTCCCTTGGAGTGAAGTGCGGAATGAAAAGATTATAGATATTGATTTAACCCTAAAGCCTAACACAAGTGATGTGTACAAACACAGGTTAACTGTAATTACAGTTAAGCTTGGAAAACCCTAATCAGCAACTAGCAACCTAGTTATATCTAATCACAGCCACAATGCAGGAATTAAACAATGGAATCCAGACGACACAAGGAAATTTATAGTGGTTCCCCAAACAACTTGGGTACGTCCACTCTTCTACCCACACGGTAGGAATCCACTCAGGTTTTTGATCAGGTGCCCTGCCACCAACAGGATCTGCTTCAGGTAGATCCAGAAACCCTTTAGACTTTTGATCAGGTGTCTAAAAACCAAGCACAGGTTTTTGATCAGGTGCCCTGCCACCAAGGGATACTTTTGAAGGGAGTAATAACCCTGTACAGGAGGGGGAAGAAGGTTAAGATGTCTTCTCTATTTTACAAAGATTAGAGAAGCACAAAAGCTTGCACTGAGCTAGAATGCTCTAAAGAATCAAGGCTCCCCCTGGCTCAAAGATGTCCAGGTGAAGTCTTGCTTCAGTGCAGAAAACTCTTCAGAAAGTTCTGAAGGAAAAGCTACAGGAAGAAAGTAAATAATAAAATCAAAGATCTTCAAGCAGCTATCTTCTTCTTCTTCTTCTTCAAAGGAACTCTGAGTTTGAACTTCCTGAAAGCAGGAGAACTCAGGTGAAGAAGAGATGAAGATCTTAACACTTCTCAGTTAGATGGAAATTGCTGAGAGCAGAAATCTTTTTCTTGATGAAGGCTTGAAAGCTTGGATGAACAACTGGTTAGCTCTTCGCTAGCTTGAATCCTTCTTTAAAGGGTTCTTTATATAACATCAGCAAGCAACGGCTCTCTTCCATTTGAATTATTTGTCTTCTTCTGAGCCTTGAGACCTGGGCTGTAAATATCAAGAAGACAGAACAAACTCTGCAGCAGAAACATTCTATAAAAGGAATAAACCTCTTTCTAAGAAGCTGCAGGCTTAAATCAAATAATCAGAAGGACTAAATAAAGTCACATCAGAAATAATCTCTTTATAGCAAAAAGAAGACTTTTCAGTCTAACGGCTATAAAGGGCTGACAAAAGATAAAGTAATTTATAATGACAGCTAATAAGACAAACAACTTTATCTTAAAAAGATTTGACTCAGGCAAAAGAATAGAGCAGATATTGCTTGGTAATTTTATCATACAGCTTAAAACAATGTGCCAGAAAATGTATTAATTAATTAAATATAATAAATAAATACAAAATACAAAGGCAGACAGAAAACGTCGAACGACCCTCGAAGATCGTCGAACGACGCACGGAGATCGTCGAACTATCGGGCAGATAGTCGAACGATCCAGGTAGTCGACCTATCGAAGAAGATAGTCGAACTACCCCGGCAGATAGTCGAACTATCAGATAGTCGATCTATCTAGGACAGATAGTCGAACTATCAAGCGTACAGAGATAGCCGACCTATCAAGCAGATAGTCGACCTACCTCAGAAAACAGATAGTCGATCTATCAACAGATAGTCGAACTATCAAAACAAACCAGATAGTCGATCTATCAGCAGATAGTCGAACTATCAGATAGTCGAACTATCAGGACAGATAGTCGAACTATCAAAGACAACAGATAGTCGAACTATCAACAGATAGTCGAACTATCAAGGCGGAACAGATAGTCGACCTATCAACAGATAGTCGAGCTATCAGATAGTCGATCTATCAGAACAGATAGTCGAACTACCTCGCCAAGCAGATAGTCGAACTATCAACAGATAGTCGAACTATCAACGCAAAACAGATAGTCGACCTATCAACAGATAGTCGAACTATCAACGCAGACAAAGCGTCGACCAACTGATAGACGATCGTCGATCAGCCGATAGACGATAGTCGAGCGGCGTTCGACTATAGTCGAACGAAAAAACTACTTAACCAAATTCTCAATCTGGAAAAGTGAGGACTCTACAGCTAGACTTCTAACCATTGACCATAGATATTTCTTGGGTCAAGGGGCACAAAGGAGAGGACTAAACTCAAATCAAAACTAGGGTACCAACAGAGCTGCTCCGACGAAGAGACGTCGATGGTGCCAGCGCCGCATAAACAACCCTAGATCCCACTAGCGTATGCGACACCTTCGCAATGATTCCTCATTATGTAGTCGCTCGGTTGCGACGTAAAAACCGATGTCGGAGCCGAGCGATTACATTAAAATAAAAATGCAGAAAAAATGCCAAAATCTGCCAAGAGAGAAGGAGAAATCCGAGAACCGCCAAAAAATCTCGGTGAAACGACTGAACTTCCCTCTGATACCACTTGTTGGGGAGAATCCGTGAAACCATGACGGAGATGGATTCTCTCTAATCGAAACATCGAGATGAAAATTTGAGCGGAAACATTCCTGAATCCATGAGGATGGATTGTTGTGGTCACGAATCTTCCAAGTCTACAATGTCGTGATGAAGAAAACAACTGCTTCTCTTCCTCCTTAGGCTCTCTCTAGCGATGAGATGCTAGACCTAAATGAGATGGATGATAATTTAATTTGATACATTGTGACTCGGGAACCATAACCTATTTATAGCAAAACCTAATGCGATCGTTTTACATTTAAGCTCATCACATAAATGTAAATGACACCCGATATCCACACATTATTTGAACCGCCCATATAATATGAAATGTATTCCACCTGATTAATTAGAACACCTAAATTTTGGTCGATATTAATGACAGCCTAGTAATACATATAATTAACATATTTAGCCCACATGATTGTTAGTTCTAACATATAACTCTCTTATTTAAGAGTATTGTAGATTTCAACAGCATATTGAGATTAGTGTGTCATCTACATCGAAAGGCTCACCTTGATGGCTAGTAGAGACCAGTTACTGCTGCATCAAATTCATGCTATATGTTATTAAATCCACACTGATTTCTTATCACCGTGAAACGTGAAACGCAATAGCAATAACCGCAAAATTAAGAAAAAAATAATGCCGAAAGAAAACAAGCACACATAAATGCAAACAACACAAAATATACGTAGTTAAGAGAGAAGTTCCCACATCCAAAGGGAGAGCACCAAAGAAGATTCAATAAAAATATGAGAGAGTACATAGAATAACATCAAAGATAAAAACTGGAGCTCCAAGATTTGTCCACTGCGTTTAAACCTCCAATGGACGGTGAACTTCACCAATAGCGATTTAGAAACACCAATAGAAGAGAGTTCTGGTTTTCCTTCTTCACAAGAGGGGATCACACTCTTCCTTGAGACGATAAAAACCTTTGTCCCCTGAAGAAGAAGCAGTGAAGACCCTCACCCCATGAACAGCTGCCTCACTCCTCTTTCTCCACTGGATCGATGGAGTCCTTCACTCTCACAGGCAATGCTTCCCCTTGATTGGATCGATAGAATCTCTTCTAGCGGAAGCCCTAAATCCTGCTCTCTGGACAACAACTGCACTATCCTGTCACTCCTCTTTTTCTTTTTCCCTAATAAAATAAAAATTAACCCATATATATATACATAATTGAACCGCCCGGTTCATTTGTAAAGTGCAACAAAAAATCACAACAATCTCCACCTTGGCGCCCTTTGTATTTTGAGCTCCACCTTTAGCTTGGATCTTCTCCCAAATGAATACCCCCTCTCCCTAGGGTCACCATGATCATCAGGTACAAATGTGAGTTAAGTCAAGACAATGCATGAACTTGACTCATGGCAGGGACTTTGTCAACATATCTGCAATGTTGTCCTCCGTGAGCAGCTTCAATAACTGAATCTCACCTTCTCCAACAAACTCTTTCAGCTTGTGGTAGTGCACATCAATGTGTTTTGTCCTTGCATGAAAGATCGAGTCCATTGTAAGACAAATTTCACTTTGACTATCACATTGCAGCTTCACCGACTCAGGAAATCTTGAGTTCCTTGATAAGAACCATAAGCCAAATAGCTTTTTTGGCGGCCTCTATTGCAACAATATACTTTGACTCAGTTGTGGATAGAGCGACTATGTTCTGAAGAGTGGCTTTCCAACTAATAGGACCTCCACCTATAAGGAATATGTACCCTAAAGTGGCTCTCCTCCTATCAAGGTCGCATGCGTAGTCAAAATCAACGAAACCCTCTAGAGCTCTGATGTTGAACCCGAAATCCATGGTCAACGAGGAGTTCAAATCGATGGGTAAACTAACACCTATTTCTCCCAAGTGAGAGCACTTGACCAGAGACTTAGAACTAATAAACAAAACCCTAAACTGCGGTGAAGAGCTTCCACCACACACTTAGAAGATCAAAGAGAGCTTCCCTTGCCTAGCCAATACGGAGCTGAGCACCTTGGAGGGCACTGAGGAATATCAGGTTGTCCACCCGAAACCTACGATTAACAGTGTGGCAACTCCAGCCAACCAGGATCAATTAGAAGAGAGAGCCAAAATGAAGCCCATTCCAAAGGCGTCATTGGGGGTTTATTTATAGTTTTCTGAAACTAGTCTGCACATAGTGGAATCTCACATTTTGGTTTTACTAACTGTATCCCAAATTGGTCAGCCAATAGTAAAACTCTGTTGTCTAGAGGGGATATTAGCAGTCCAAAATGGGTTTCCAGATAAAACGGCTAGACATATCGACTGTGCCATTCCAGCTTGCCTGGGGGTGGCAAATGCCCGGTGAAGTTGGGACTCACTGCTTGCCCCGAGCTTGGGGCGGATGTGGGCTAGAATGCCCGACTCGCCTTATGCCACTAGCTCCAGGCGAGTTGGGGAGGTGTACCATCCACTCACCCCTCCGACTCGCCCGTATCTAACTTGCCCTTCACGTCCCGGCCTCTTCTAAGGGACTCACTCAGCAAATACGGGATTGTACACAATACTCGCTCTTTGCGAGCTTGACTTAAGCTTGAAAAGAATAGTCAAACCCCAAGTATTTGACAAATGTTACCTCAATTTGAGGGAATCTTTTGGTGGCCCCTTCCAATGTGCTATATATATGCTGAATTAGGGGGTAGGGGGACTTTGCAAGCCCGTCCTTCCCCTCATCTTCTGTCCACCCTTGGCCTTCTCCCCTTTACTACTTGAGCCTCTCTCAAAGAAGTTCCAAAACCGACTCGCTGCTATGCGAGAGAATAAAAAATTCTCTGCAATCGGACTTCTCTTCTTTGTTTCCAGTAAAACCTCGAGCACACTATCAAAGCAAGTATGAAAAGCAAAGAAGGTCAAGTGCGATACGACCGGGGGTGAGCCCACTCCTCTCAACACGCAAACACCAAAGTTTGACATGGAGATCACCCCTTTTGACGAGATACAAGCTCTTTTGATTCCATTCATTCATGACTCATTGGAATGTTAGGCTCTGACTGGTCTCAGTGCTCACAGAAAGACCCTGTTATAGAAAAAGATGTCGGTGTTCCGACAGATACTGACACACAACCTCAAGGCAATGCGAGTCATCAGGTGGCCTAGGACACCAAGGTCAACATCTTTGCTCCTCCTAAAAAGTAATCCGATGTCTGGCATTCCTTTTAGATATCATAGGATCCTCTTGACTGCTTCCCAGTATTGTTGTCCTAGATTTTTCATGTATCTGCTAAAAACACTCACTACCTGAGCAATGTCTATTCTAGTGCAAATCCTCGTGTACATTAAGCCTCCCACCACACTACCATATGATACTCTGAGTATTTTTTGTCATTCCTCCTCTATGGTTAAACACTGCTGTGATGACAATCTAAATTATTATCCCAAAGGAGTCATAACAGCTTTAGATTCCATCTTGCTAAATTTTGTCAGTGTCTTCTAAATGTAACTAGTCTGAGAAAACCACAACATGTCACGCTTCCTGTCTCATTTGATCTCCATCCCAAGGATTTGTCTGAGTATGTCCAAGTTCTTTCATCTCAAATTCAACATGAAATTTCTGCTTCAGTACCTAAATTTCTCGGGCTGACTTGCAAACAATCAACATGTCATCAACGTAGAGCATCAGAATTAGAATATTACCATTTACAAGGAATCTATAGTAGACACAGTTTTCGTACTAGCTCCTACTGTAGCCGTGTGATGTCATAAAGGTGTCAAACCTCTTGTACCATATCCTCGGAGCCTGCTTCAATCATAAAAAGACCTCTTTAGCTTACACACCTGTTTTCTCATCACCGGGTCGAAGGAACCCCTCAGGTTTTTGTATATAGATCTCCTCCTCTAGTCCATAATGAAAATCAGTATTCATGTCCATCTGCTCTAGCTATATGTTCTACATAGCTACCATGGCGAGTAACGCCCTAATGGAATAGTGCTTCACTACAAGTGAGAATATTTTATCAAAGTCATCTCCCTTCTTCTACGTGAACCTCTTGGCTATGAATTTGACTGAATATCTCCAATGATCTTTTTCTGAAGTGCACTTTTTTTTTTCTGAACACACATTTGGAACTGATTGTCTTAGCCTTCTTAGGTAGACTAACCAAGTCCCAAGTCTTGTTCTGCTAAAGGATTCCATCTCTTCCATCATAACAGCTTTCCACTGAGAACTTTCTCTGCTCTCTATAACTTCTTGATAAAAACTAGAATCCGAGGAGATCACCTGAAAGACATATGCTACATTATCCTAAAGCCTGAGAGGCAGTCTGACCTCTCTCCTGGCCTTTCCTCTAGCAATTGAGTATGGCTCCGCTTTAGCATGTTGAATAGCGTCTGTCTCCTCAGAGTTGGAGGAATCATCATGATTGCCTGCTTTGGAACTTCTCTCCAGCTCCACCTCCACTGGTTAGTCTGGAGCCTTCTCTACCTTTTTAGCTTGAGACTGAGATTTTTTCAACATAGAATCCTCAAAAAATACGTCGTCATGCTTCAACTTGACTTTCTTAGTTTTAGTGTTACACAACCTTAACTATTTGGTGTCAGTTTTCTAGCCTAGATAGATGCACCTCTTGGACTTAACATCCAATCTGGTTCTTTTTGAATCCTACAATAATGTGTAGACAGGGCATTCAAAAATATGAATATTAGCATAATCAACAGGTTTACTTGACCATACTTCCTGTGAAAACTTCAGATCTAGTGACATTGATGGAGACCGATTCACTAGATAACAAGTATTATTGATGACTTCAAACCAGAAAGACATGGGTAGATTACCAAACAGTCGCATGCACCGTGCTCTTTCTAGTAATGTTCTGTTCATTCTTTCTACAACACCATTCTACTGCGGTGTACCTGGGATGGTGATATGCCAGGTGATACCTTCTTGATTGTAGTATACATGAAACTCCATTGAGGTGTATTCGTCGCCATTGTTAGATCTTAGGTATTTCACCTTCTGTCGGGTCTGTTTTTATTATGTGATCTTCTAGATCTTGAACTTCTCGAATACTTCATATTTGTGTTTGAGGAAGTAGATCCAGACCTTTATTGAGAAATTATCGATGAAGGTCACAAAATATCTGACATCTTCAAGTGATGGCTCTGGGACTGGACCCCAAATATCTAAGTGTATATATTCCAAAATCTCTTTGATGTGCTTTATCGATGTCACAGATTTCACTTTGTACTATTTCTCGAGAATGCAAGCCTCGCAGAATTCAAGCTTGCACATTTTGACTCCTTCCAACAGACCTTTTTTGCAGCTCAAGCAACCCTCTCTCGCTCATATGGCCAATCCTAACATGTCATATGAAAGAGAAATTCTCATCTATCGACGTACAAACTATATCATCTCTGGCTATAGTAGTGTCAATCATTTTGTAGAGAGTGCCTAAATGCTCTCCTTTTATTACCACTAGAATGCCTTTCTTGACTTTCAAGTAGTTATCATCACCAGTGTAAGAGTATCCAGCTTAGGGGTGCAAGTTGAGTTGAGCCGGCTCGAAAAAAGCTCGTCTCGAGCTCGAGCTCGATTACGAGTTGAGCTTGAGCTCATCTAATGTTGTTCATGAGCTCGCGAGCCGGCTCGAGAGCTTTTTATTTATACATTTTTTTAAAAAAAAGAAAAAATTTTTTTAAAAAAATATGAAAATAAAGCTCATGAGCTAAAAAACTCGCGATCAGCTCGAGCTCGAGCTCGAGCTCGCGAGCTCGGAACTCGAGCTCGAGCTCGATAAGTTGGCCTTGAGCTCGAGCTCGAGCTGGGATAATTGAGCTCGTCGAGCTCGAGCTCGAGCTCGAGCTTGGAAATTTTTCCAAGCTCGACTCGTTTGCACCCCTAATCCAGCTGCTTCCAGAGTACCTAGAGAAATCAGACTCTTTCTTAGATCGGACACGTATCTGACGTTCGTAAGTATCCTGACTATTCCGTCATACATCTTAATTTTGATACTTATAATCCTCATCGTTCTACACTTTGAATTATTTTATATCAGAACACGATCACCATCACATTGCTTGAAGCTGTAGAACCATTCTTTGATCGAGCACATCTGATAGGAGCATCTAGTATCCATGATCCATGCATTTGTAGTGTCGAGACTAGAGGATACATGAATTACATCAACATCGCTCTCATTATCGAATGTTACTGCTTCCTGATGTGGCTCATGTGTCCTCTCCATGAGCTTCTTCTTCAGGCAGTTATTTTTTCCATTGTCCCTATTCCTTGTAGTAATAACACATGTTATTTCTGCCTTTATACTTGGACCTGGGTATGTTTCCGTTCTTGCCTCTGTATCTAGATCTGCCTCTATCCAGGTCATTGCTCTTGACAGGTAGATCCTCACCGGTGCTAGAACCTGTCCTTTTTCTTGTTTCATTTGACAACATCGTAATCATCACCTCTTCCATCTTCAGGGGTATCCTTTCCGTTGAGGATCGTGGTGACTAGGTGATCAAAGGACTTCAACAACGAAGACAACAGAAGAAGAGTCTGGTCTTCTTCTTTAACCTTGACATCCATACTACGCAACTAAGAGATGAGTTTGTTGAACACATTCATATGCTCCAGCAACTGAGTACTCTTCAACATCCTCAAGCTGTATAACTGCTTCTTGACATAGATTTTGTTCATGAGTGACTTTGACATGTAGAACTCCTCCAATTTCTTCCACAGATATGTTGTTGTCTCAATGTCGACTACATTGTATATCACTTCGTTTGCTAAGCACATTTGAATTGTACTGATGACCTTCAAATTCAATTCATCTTATTCGTCTCCATCTTTCTCAGACTTCTCCTTGCCAAGAAGTGCCTTATGAAGATTTTGCTGAACGAGAACTGCCTTGATTCAATTTTGTCATAGACCGAAGTCAATTTTGTCATCATACTTAGAAATCTCGAATTTTGCCGTCATTGTTGTTGCTTAGGAATTTCGGAGGACCGGAACCTAGCTCTAATATCAATTATTATGAAATCCGCATTGCTTTCTTATCATCGCGGAGTGTGCAACGCAGCAGAAATAACCGCAAAATTAAGAAAAAATAATACAAAAAGAAAACAAGCACACACAAATGCAGACGACACAAATATATGTGGTTCAAAAAGAAAGTCCTACATCCACGGGAAGAGAGAAGTTCCTAAAAATTATGAGATAGTACATAAAATGACATCAAAGATAAAACATGAAGATCCAAGGTTTTCCCACTACATTCAAACCTCCAGTAGATGGTAAACTCCACCAACAATGATTTGAAAAAGCCAACAAAAGAGAGTTCTAATTTTCCTTCTTCACACGAGGGGATCTCACTCTTCCTTGAGTCGATGGAAGCGTTTGTCCCCTAAAGAAGAAGCAACAAAGACCCTCACCCACAAATAGATGCCGCACTCCTCTTTCTCAATTGGATCGATTGAGTCCTTCACTCTCACAAGCGACGCTCCCCCTTGATTGGATCGATGGAATCGCTCCAAGCGGAAGCCCTAAATCTCGTTTTCTGGATAGCAACCGCACTAGCCTGCCACACCTCCTTTTCTTTTTCCCATATACATACATACATACATACATATGCTAAATATTGCCGGCGGATACACCTAACTAGCGGGACTGCAGTCTTGAGCATCCCAATCAAATTTCCCACAGATTGACCAAATTGGCAGGTATTGGGGGTTCAAAATCAAACCCTAGACCAAATTTATAAGAGGTTGTTAGGGCCAAGTTTCATAGCCAAGCAAGCATAGGGTTCGATTTTGGACCTCCATAACCTACCCATTGGGTTAATCCGTGGGAGATTTGGTTGGGAAGCTCAGGACTGTAGTCTCGATGGTTAGGGTGTATCCGCAAGAAATGTTTAACAAAAGATGAGTATCAAGTTACATACCTAAATGCGCTGCAACACACTTGGATATGACTTATGAGACATGGCCATAACACCCTCTCATAAAGGAGATCTAAGGTTTGATTCCGGACCTCAACAATCTGCCAAATAGGTTAATCCGTGGGAGATTTGGTTGGGATGCTCGGGACTGCGGTATCGTTTTTTGGATGTATCGGCAGGTGATATTTAACAACATACATACACTCATATTCATACTCCAGGGCAGAAGAAGAACTTGCTTCTGATTACTTTTTTTTTTACCTTAGCTAGATATCACACATGCAAATTCAAACTTTCTACTTAGGAAGAACCAAAATGAACTGATCTATTTAGGGTGGTTGTGACAACTTTCTACTTTGATATGCTTTCAAAAAAAAATTAAGAGCAGGATGTCTAATTATTATCATGTAAATATTAACCCAACAATAATAATCTAATTTGATTTTTTCCCATGTAATGCAAACATTTTAATATTTGTATCAATATTCTATAATTTTTTTAAATTATAGTTAAGAATAACCATTGTTGCGGTCTAACTCGACGTCCCGGTCGAATCAGAATAACTTGGATCGCCTTAGCTCTCGGAATGGTCGAGCATGCACACAGTCAATAGAGTAAGTCGAATGTACACAAGCAGATTTAACATGGAAAACCCCCTCAATTGGGTAAAAAACCACGTGACCGGATCTGCGCCGATTAAAGTCCACTATTTTCTGGTTGTTAAAGCTTGTTTGTGAAGTCGAGGGTGACAAGCCACCTCTCGTTACAACTTTGGGGTGAGAGAACACTTGGCACACGGCGGACGATAGACCGTCGCACCGGGTATAGTTACAAATTGCGCTTTGCGTTGGTGGTCTTCGGTTAGCGACTTACTGATTCTGAATGCGGGAGCAGAGCGCCTGAACTTACGGTTGCGGGGGCCACTTGGAACTTGAGAGATTTGGCTTCGTCGGGTGGCTTCGGCTTGACTCGCTCGTGGCTCGGGTGCAGCTCGGGTGCGGCTCAGGTGCTGCTCGTAGGAGGAATTCAACAGAGCTTCAACCTGAGGAAGAAGAAGACTCAGAGAAAAAAAGGTAAGAAATGAGGAGGCCTGAGACTCCTTTTATAGGCTCCGGGTGGTGGTTATGGTGGTTACGTGGCTATCCGCATACCATAACCACCATCATGATTATTTTTGTATAGTTCAAATGCATGTATTTTGCTATTTGGAAACCATTTAAATAAATTATAAATTATAAATTAAATTCCACCACTAACCCGGTGGTTAGTAGGTGGTTATGCGTGAATCAGACGGCCGGGAATGCCCCCTACCGATCGGACGACGGGAGCGGAACTCCACGGGCAACCAGCGAAACCACCGCCAAGTTCGTCGGCGAGGGGAGGACAACCGACGACGGTCGGGGAGGGCTCCCGGCCGCTCCCTTTGGCCGCATGCCGGTGGCCGAGGGAGGGGGCGGTACGGGCGACCGCCCCCTTGGCCGCGTGGGCGGCCGAGGAAGGGGGTGGCCCGGGAGGACTCCCCCTTGGCCGCGCCGGCGACCGAGAAAGGGGGCAGCCCGGGGGCCGCCCCGTGGGCCGCGCCGGCGGCCAAGGGAGGGGGCGGCCCGGGCTGCCACCCCTTGGCCGCACCGGCGGCCGAGCGAGGGGGAGGCCCGGGCGGCCCCCCTGGCCGCGCCGGTGGCCGAGGGAGGGGGCAGCTCGAGCGGCTGCCCCCTTCTTCCGCGCTTGCGGCCGAGGGAGGGGGCGGGCCGGGTGGCTTCCCCCCTTGGTCGTGCTGATGGTCGAGCGAGATGGCGGCCCAGGCTACCGCCCCCTTGGCCGCGCCGGTGGCCGAGGGAGGGGGCGGCTCAAGTGGCCGCCCCTTGGTCGCGCGAGCGACTGATGGAGGGGGCAGCCCGGGCGTCCGCCCCCCTTGGCCGCGCCGGCGGTCGAGCGTAGGGGCGGCCCGGGCGGCCGCCCCCTTGGATGCACCGCGGTCGAGGGAGGCGCGGCCCAGGCAGCCGCTTCCTCAGCCGGAGCCGGGGACGGCGTGGCGAGAGAGGGCGGGCGATCGACGTCCGGGTAGGAGGTCGGTCGCATGCAGACGACAAGGTGGGGCTCACGACGGTTTGCCCATTACGCGTTATGGGATCGGTGCGCGGGGGATCGGGCGTAGTGATCGCGCGCGCGGTCAATCCCATGATCGCACTTCTTTTGAGGTGGAGATCATGAGAGTGTGGTTATGTGCACACCTAATCTTTATAAACTGGGGGTCATCCCCAACAATTCCCCCCCAGATCCTTGTTGCACGAGGGACGAAGAAAAAAAAGATCTTTTCTCTACTCATTTTTTATGGTGGCGACGATGACGAATGCCAAATGACTTGAGATGAAGAGTACTAGCGGCCTGCAAACTCGGGTAAAATGTTAGAATATATAATGGTGGAGGAGAGGCGATGAACGTGCCTGGGGAAGGAAGCTGTTGCACCCGTAGCTACGAGGGTGCGCGCGGATGCGCACGCGAGGTCACATATGGGCGTGCACGGTCTTGGCCACACGCGAGCATGCGCGCGCCCGAATGCGTGAAAGGTAGCGCACGGGCGTGTTGTATGGGCGCGCGCGGGCGCACTGGACGGGCATGCGCGGGCGTGCTGCACGGGCGCGCGCACGCCTGGCCGCGTGCGCGCGCCTTGCCGCGTGTGCGTGTTGTGGGCTCGCTCGCACGACAGCGTGCGCGTGGTCATGAGCAGGCGCGCGCGCGGGGACTACTGTGCGGGTGCATACGTGTCAGGGTGCGTGTGCGTGCTCGGGCGCATCGCGTATATTTTTGATTCCATCGAGTGATGCGCCTTCTTGTGCATGACATGGGTGGATGACCTTTGATCAACCTTTTTAGTCTAAATTTAATTTTAATTTTTGTGACAAGGCTCGAAGCATACTGCGAGTCCGATGCGTCTATTATCCTCTCTTACCGAGGATCAGGTTGCAATTTGGAGGAGGGGGGTTCAGCCTGCCTGCCGACCTTGAAGTGAGGATACCACGTGTTGTGGAGAGGGTCCAAAATCCTCCTCGTTGCTGGTTGACGATCTGCGAGACCACCTTGAGATCGGGATTCTGGTTCCCTCCATGTGAGTAAGTGATTGAGATTCTGAAATTCTACGGCGTGCCGATTTCCCAGTTTACTCTCTTGGGGGTAGTACGCCTCGTGGGGCTGGTTGTCTTCTTTCGTGAACATGGTGGAAAACTTTCTTTGGGCTGCTTTCGAGATTGGTGCGATATTTGTTCTGATGGTGGTGAGCGTGTGGAGGTTCATAGTAATAAGAGCTGTCTTGATTTTGAGATTTGGACGGACCGCTGCCATGAAAATACTTTGTTTGGTTATGTCAGAAAAACTTGGGGCTTGCCGGAGCTGTGGAACGCACTGCCTAATCGTTGCCATCGTCAAAAGGGGAGAGAGCATGAGTTTTCTCAAGTGCTTGGATTTTCAGAGCCTCGCAAGTTGACGAACTGTCTGTTCAATATTTCTTCATTTGTGGAAGATAAGCGCTTGTTGCAATGTGGCATTTCTTCAGGCTTTAGGCGGACTATACCTTTGGATTGTGGTCGGAAACGGAAGACCAATGTAGTTTTTCGGGGTAGCGATGATGCGTTGCCTTGTTCGGCTTCTCTGGGTGGCGACTCTCCTTCTGGTGGTCGTGGCGGTTCTCCTCCTGAGGTACTGGTGCTTGAATCATCTATGCCCAGTCTTTCCCTACAGAGGCAGCGGCTCCGAGGCTATCCTCTTCTTTGAAGGCGATGAATGAAATGGTAAGCGAGTTTGATTATTTTTGGCTTATTTTTATTGTTGTTTGGTGCTGACTTCTCTCCGTCCTTTATTTTGCAGATTGAGGCTCAGGTTTAAATTGTCGTTACTTGGAATGATCATTACGTGAGTTTAAAGGACGAGTATCTAGCCCTCTAGGAGAGGTTTCGAGCGGCGACGGGCTCTCTTGTCACTCTGAGGAATGATCATGACCGGGATGTTTCTCGATTTCATCGGATTGGATCGGAGCTGAAAGCGGAACTGGAGGAGACTCGAGCTTCTTTAGAGGTGGAGAAATCTCTGGTGGAAAGGACTACACAGATGTTGAAGCGTGCTCAAGAGGAGACTTCTTGTTTAGAGACGGAGCTTTGTGTGGCAAAAGACCAAGTGGAAACGTTATCTTCTGATAGTCGTGTGTCAGAGTTGAAGGCTGCTGGTCTTGCAGAGTACATGGAGTCTCTAGATTATATGCAGGATCATTTCTTGATCGGCAAGGAGGTTCGCGATGAGATCTGGAGCAAGGAGGTGGAGCCTCGGATGGAAGATGTTCGAGAGCTGGCCCTCAAGCGTGGAGTCTCGAAGGCTTTTCGTCTTGTTAGTAGGAGCTTGAGATGTGACGTATCCGGCCTTAACCTTGATGATATCTCTGGCGATGAGAGTTCTGATGTTGATGTGAATGACGTGTAGTAACATTATTTCCTTGTATTAGTGTGTTTTTATTTTTTGTTTTTCTAGTCCATTGTCTTGTATGCCGTCTTTACTATTTGATGGTTCTTGATTGGCGCGTTTGCGCATGTATTTGTATGTTGTTGTGATGATTGTGTCATTTTTCTTCTTTTTGTCTTAACTCAATCCAAGGGTCGGTGAATGTAAGGATTCTATCTGGTTGAGAGGTCGAACCTGGCCAAGAGAGTACTGCTGGAGAATGTGAATATTCAATCCAGGTGTCAGAGAATGTAAGTATTCAATTTGATGGTGCGACTGCAAAGGGGGGCAGGCCCTGGCGATGGCGGGGCGTTGGCCTGTAGTAATAAAGGAGAATGCGAGTATTCAATCCAACAGCCAGAGAATGTAAGTATTCAATCCGGAGGTGCGATCGCGAGGGGGGCATGCCCTAGCGATGGCGGGGCATTGGCTTGCAGTATCAGAGAAGAATGTGAGTATTTAATCCAACTGTCAGAGAATGTAGGTATTTAATCTGGAGGTGCGATCGCGAGGGGGGCAGGCCCTGGCGATGGCGGGACGTTGGCCTGCAGTATCAGAAGAGAATGTGAGTATTCAATCCAACTGCCGGAGAATGTAAGTATTCAATCTGTTTGCACGGCCTAGCCTGGCAGAAGATGCGGCTTCCAGAGAATGTAAAGATTCAACCTGAAAGTGTCCGAGCCTGGTCAGAAATAGCTCATAGGAGAATGTAAGTATTCAATCCGGGGAGTGTCCTAGCCTAACCGAAGAAGTGGCTTCCAGAGAATATAAAGATTCAACATGGAAGAATCCGAGCCTGGTCGGACATGGCTCACCGAAGAATATAAGTATTCAATCCGGGGAGTGGTCTTGCCTGAACGGAGAGGTCTCAAAGTGAAAATAAGAGAAACATAATACGGTATAATTAAGTCAAAGATAGTATGCGCAAGTCACGACTCGCAACTTTTATGTCACTCCGAGTTTAAGAAAACAAAGGGACAAATATAAAGTCTTGTTATTGGTCGGTGTTGGGCCGTCTTCTTTTACAGAGAGTTTCCAGGTTATATGGCGGCTTTGTTGCGCAGGTTTATATCTCTGACTTCAAATGCGACCGTTGCTTCCGGCTGAGCCTGCTTTAGGTAGCAAGCACGGGCTATTTCTTGACTTCCGCATACAACCCCTATGCCGTCTAGGGTCGGGAACTTCATGGATTGGTGAGGAATTGACGGGATTGCCCCAAAGATTGACTGGACCGGTCTTCCGAAGATGGTGTTGTAAGGTGAACTTAAGTCGATGATGACGAACTGGATATTTTGGGAAATCTGTCTCGGGAATTCTCCCAATGTTACTGGAAGGATGATTGTTCCCTGAACGGAAACCGGGTGGTTTCCAAAGCCATATACGGGCCTTATAGCGGGGCTGAGATGTTGTGGAGTAAGTTTCATACTGCGGAGAGTGGACAAAAACAGACCATCGATTGAGCTCCCATTGTCTATTAGAATTATTTTAACGTTGAAGCAGGGATCTCATATCCCTGCGGTAATGATAAGCGGATCTTGATGAGGAATCTGCACCCCTTGGAGGTCTTCTTCTCCGAAAAAGATAGTGGAATCTAGGTCGAATTCCAGATTTTTGCGGGTTTCATCTGTAGTTCCTAGTGAAAATATCCGGGTAGAGAGGAGTGGGGGTTCGACGATAGTTTCGATGTTACCCACTATTTGTCTGGCGCCAGGAGTCCCCTGCGGCGCATTCTGCTGGTTTCTTTCTGGACGCTGTGCTTGTTGGCCTTGTGCTTGTCCCTGTAGAAATCTTTCGAGGAGCCCTTGGCGGACAAGGCGCTCGATTTCATTTTTCAGCCAGGAACACTCTTCAGTAGTGTGACAGGTTGCACGGTGATACTCACAGTGTTTTGTTTGGTCGGCTCTGGGGTTTGGAAGCGATCTCCTTGGTCGTCGGAATGCTGGATCGTCCTATAGTGCATACATCATGTTGGTGCGAGTTGTATTTAGTGGAGTGTATTCTTGAGGCGGACCCTGACCCCCATTCCATGGCGGGTCTCGTTGATGATTATCACTCCAGCGGTCATTATGGCGTCGCCCTTCTTGCCTTATGGGGCTTATTCCTACCACTTCTTTCTTTTTTGTCCGCCATCAAATTGTTGGCGATGCGCTTCGATGGCCTTGTCGGCTGCTATTTGCGCCTCTACGTGATGTACAAGGTCTGAATAATTGGGTACGGTTTCCCTCATCAGTGCCGAGTAGAAACCACTGGGGCAGAGCCCTCCAAGAAATACTCCCCCTCAAGAGTTTTGGCTCTACTCCCGAAATCTGGCGGGCTTCTGCGGTAAATACGCGAAAAAACTCCTTCAATGTCTCCCCTTCATTTTTTCGAATCCCTGACAAATGTGAAGGGTCTCAAATGATTCTTCGGTTAGCGATGAACTGGTCAACGAATTGTCTTGTTAATTCTATAAAGTTTGTGTTAGTTCCCTCCCTCTGAGAGTGGAACCAGGTTCGAGCATGGCCTTTGAGAATGGATGGGAAGACTTGGCAGAGTAGCTGATCAGGTGCATTATAGATCCTCATGATCATAGTAAAGTGGTTGACGTGTTCTAACGGGTCGTCCGTCCCATCGAAGATTTCGATATTCGGCAGTTTAAAGCCATGTGGGATTGGATGAGCCAAAACCGGGGGTGCAAGCGGGGAGCCTTGGTGAAGTGGTCGACGGGGTAGAATATCTCGTCGACCACCCTGTCTGCAATCCTCAACGATCACTTCCTATATCTCTTCCCAAGTGAATATTTTGTGTGGCGGTAAGCGGGCTTATTCTTCGCGGATGTGATTACGATGACCATCTCCAGTTCCACTACGAACCGGGTGAGTGGAACCAACGGTGTCGGAGAGCTCTTCTAACACTTCTTATCTTTATGGGGCTTCTTGTGCTAAGCCATGATTCGACTGCGGTGGGGGATTGGCCAGTGTTGGTGGCTGAGGATGCGCGGGAGACGCTCCCATGTTTCTGAGCAGCGCAAGCATCTCAGTTTGTTGTTCCTCCATTTATCGAACTTGAGTTTCTAAAGCTGTTACAGGTGCGAAAATGGTATTTTCTTCGAGGGGCACATTCACGAGTGAATGAGAGTGGTTGGTTCAGTGCGTCACCCAGGACGGATACTTCAGCTGTACGGGCACTTCCCTTTGTTAATAAAGCTGCTCCTTGGAAACTGTTGGGTTGAAAGTTTTATCTTGAGTACCGCTGTGCCGGGGGTACAGTCCTCTGAGGATGTTGGGAACTCGCTTCCCACAAACGATGTCAAACTGTTGCGGTTTAACTCGACGTACCGGTCGGACTGAAATAACCTGGACCGCCTTAGCTCTCGGAATGGTCGAGCGCGCACACAGTCAATAGAGTAAGTCGATTGTACACAAGCAGTTTTAACGTGGAAAAACCCCTCAACTGGGTAAAAAATCATGTGACCGAATCCGCGTCGGTCAAAGTCCATTATTTTCTAGTTGTTACAGCGTGTTTGTGAAGTCGAGGGTGACAGACCACCTCTCGTTACAACTTTGGGGTGGGAGAACACTTGACACGCAACAGATGACAGACCGTCGCACCGGGTGTAGTTACAAATTGTGTTTCGCGCTGGTGGTCTTTGATTAGCGACTTGCTGATTCTGAACACGATTGCGGAATTCGGCAGAGCTCCAACCTAAGGAAGAAGAAGACTCGGAGAAAAAAAGGTAAGAAATGAGGAGGCCTGGGGCTCCTTTTGTAGGCTTCGGGTGGGGTTATGGTGGTTACGCGGCTATCCGCACACCATAACCACCATTATGATTATTTTTTGTGTAGTTTAAATGCGCGTATTTCGCTATTTGGAGACCAATTAAATAAATTATAAAATTATTAATTAAATTTCCCCACTAACCCGGTGGTTAGTAGGTGGTTACGTGTGAATCTGACGGCCAAGAACGCCCCCATCGATCGGACGCGGCGCCGGCCAACCCCAATGTGCGGCAGGCCGGAGCCTGCCCGAGCGGGGGGGGGGGGGGGAGCCGGCCTGAGCAGTGGCCGTCGGCTGGAGCCAGCCCGAGCAGTGGAGGTTAGTCGGAGCTGGCTCGAGCAGTGGCGGCCGGCCGGAGCCGGCCCGAGCAGTGGCGTCAGGCCCGAGCCAGCCCGAGCAGTGGAGGCTGGTCGGAGCCGGCCCGAGTAGTGGCGGCAGGTCGGAGCCGGCCCGAGCAGTGTCGGCCGGCTGGAGCCGACCCGAGCAGTAGCGGCCGGCCGGAGCTGGCCCGAGCAGTGGCGGCCGGCCGGAGCCGGCCCGAGCCGGCCCGAGCAGTGGCGGCCGGCCCGAGCCGGGCGCTCCAGGACGAGGGGTGGGCACAGTCGGACGCGCCCGACACCTCCCCGGAGACCTCGGGAAGGAAGTCTCCAGCCGTTCCGGGTAGCCAACGGGATTGCCTCCGTGCGAGGCGCGACCTTGTCGGTCGATTGGCAGAGAGGGAGGAGTCGGCCCCGGGAGATTCGGAGTACGGGATCCCTCCCGCACGGATCGCGCGCGATTGAGCATGTTGATCGCCCGCACGGTGGTTCCCTCATGATCTCCATTTAGGATGATGTGATCATGGGGGAGTGGGGTATCCGCACCCCAATTATTCTATAAATGGGCTTGGCCCCATCGATTGCCCCCCCCCCCCCCGAAATCCTCGGTGTTAGAAATCATTTGAGAAGAGCGAGGATTTCTCCTTCTTTTTCGAGGGATTTTCTGGTGGTGACAATGGTGATGACGAACAGGGAGGTTCCAGAGAAGGCGGACGACGGCGATTTACGAGCCAAGGTAAGACATAAAGAAGATGGAAAATGGGGAATGTACACGGACGAGGGAGGCTGGGACGTGAAGCCAAAGAGCGGAACCCTCCGACGCAGGGATGGGCTCGTCGGCCAAGGCGGCCCCCGACGGCACCCTAGGCGCGCGTGGGCACGCACCCTAGGTGCGCGCGGGAGCGCTCCCTAGGTGCGCGCGGGCACGCACCTCTCCGCGTGCACTGCTCTGTGTGTGCGGTGCACCCCTTTGCCTACGTGGGTGCTCGTGCCTCGCTTTTGGGTAGGCGGGTCTTTGGTTGCACTTGCTCATAATTTGCGCGACTTACAACATTTGACTTCCTGTGTCGGGTTTGCAATTATCGAGCGCTCAATTGAACACCCGCTACTCAAACGATTTTGTCTAACCTTTGATTTTTATTACTAGGCTTCGAAGCATCCTACAAGGCCTATGCGGCTGCGCTCTATGCTCACAACTAAGCAACTTGTAGTTTGGAGAAAAAAAGTACATGTTACGTGCCGATCTTTATGTGAAGATATCTCGTCTTGAAGAGAGAGTTCAGAACTTGCTTAGGGGTTAGTTGACAATCTGTGAGACGATTTTGAAGTCTGGATTCTGCTTTCCACCGTGCGAGGAGGTGATTGACATTCTGAAGTTTTGTGGCGTCCCGATATCCCAATTCACTTTGCTAGGACTGACTCGCATTATGGGATTGGTGGCTTTCTTCAGGGAGCTTGGCTGAAGATTCTCTTTGGAGTTGTTCAGAGATTGGTGTGATGTCTGTGTTGATGGTGGCGACCGTGTCGAGATCTGCAGTAATAAAAGTTGGCTTGACTTTGAGACCCGGACGGATCGTCGCCATGGGAACACCTTGTTTGGATATGTCAAAAACTCTTTGTGTTTGCATGAGTTCTGGAATTCTTTGCTTGATTTTTGTCGTCGTCAGAGAGGGTGAGAGCGGGATTTTATGCCGATACTAGGATTCTCAGATTCTCGGGAGTTGGTGAACCGCTTGTTCAATATTTATTTATTCGTTGAAGAGAAGCGTCTGTCCCAGTGTGGCCTTTTAGTTGATGCCGAGCGGGCTGCGCCATTAATACGCAAGAGTAAGTTTGTTTTGAAGAGCAGTTGTGATGCAGCTGCGGAATCGCAATCTTTGCCACGTCGAAGAGAGGACCTGACTGAGGAGGCTCCTTGTAGCGAGCCCGCTCAAGTTGGTTCAGATCTTGAAGTGATAGAGACGTCTTCCCCCGAGTTTCCTGCAAAGAGGCTATTGCCCCCCGAGTGTCTTATTCCTTAAAGGCAATGAGTGACGTGGTAAGTGAATCATTCGCCTTTCTTTATTTGAACCTATTACTTTGTACGATATTAACCCTTCGTTTGTTGATTGCAGATCGAAGCTCAGGCGCATATATCATTCACGTTGAATGATCATTATGTGAGCTTGAAGGACGAATATCTGGCTCTTCAGGAGAAGCTTCGGGCTGCGGAGGCCTCAGTTGCCACCTCTAGAGAGGAGCTAGATTGAGAGGTATCTCGATTTCGGCGAATCGGATCAGAGTTGAAGTCAGAGATGGAGGAAGCTTGAGCATCGTTGCAGGCAGATATGTCCATGGCAGAGAAGATCGTGCATACATTGAAGACTGCTCAGGAGGAGAGCTCCAGCTTGAGGGCGGAAATGGCAGTTCCAAAACTGAGATAGCGTGCCTTTCTTCAGAAAAGCGGGTACTGAGATGAAGGCGACTGGACTTGAGGAGTACATGGATTCCCTATACTACATGCGTGATCGTGATTTTCTTGCCTAGATGGTCCATGAGGACGTTTGGTCTTGAGAGGTTGAGCCTCAGATAGAGGATGTCCGCGAGGTCGCGCTCAGACGCAGGATGTTGAAAGCTTTTCACCTGGTGGCTAAACGTCTGAAGTGCAACGACTTAAGCCTTAGCTTTGATGACATTTCTGATGACGAAGACAGTGAGCCCTGAGCCTGGTGTAGATATGGACGGCGAGTAGCGGTTATACTTTCATCTTTGTATGATTGGATACATTTACTTTTGCTTTGTTGTGCCAGATATATATTGGCCATCACCCTTTAGTGATTTTATGTAGCGCATTTGCGCTTATGTTGATATGATAGTATTGTTTTCGTTCCTTTTGCTCTTGCTGTATAGATCTCGGTAGCTGGCGGAATGTAAGCTTGTGACAATGTCAGAGAGTATGACGATTTAATTCAAAGGTCAAAGAATTTAAGGATTCGATTCGACTGTGGGGCCAAGCTTTGCCAAGAGAGGACTGCCGGAGAATGTAAGTATTTGATCCGGGTATCGGAGAATGTAAGTATTCGATTCGACTGCGCGACCGCGAGAGGGGCAGCCCGTGGCGATGGCGGGGCATCGACCTGCAGTAACGACGAAGAATGTAATGATTCTCAAGGTTTTGAAAACCGAACCGGGCATCGAACCGGCGGAGGGAGAGGTTCAAGGTTCAACCGGTTTAATGGGGGTTGGACCGGGGTTGAACCGTTATATATATATATATATATTATCGGAATAATGAAAATACACGTAACACGTATTTCCAAATGTACACGCGAGGAAAAATAATGCATGCGCGTTATCAGTGACAGATCCAGGAATTTTGCAATGGGGGAACAATTTTTTTTTAAAATGAAACAACAAGATAATGTAAAATTTTTGACATTGCAAATTCATACAAAACTACATTTAATTCACCAAATCAGAAAATACAAAATTACATAAGAAAATTACATTTGTCCACTACGAGTCTTCATTTTTTGAAAACGATCGATAACATCATTGTCACGGACTTTCAAAAATGCATCTCTCTCAATAAAAATAACTAGACAATCATTCAACATTTGATCGCCCATACTGTTGCGCAACTTGTTCTTGACGTAGTTCATGCCCGAGAACACTCGTTCTACACTTGCAGTAGCCACCGGAAGAATTAATGCAAACTTCAAAAGCTTGTAGATCGGTTGATAAACAATATGTTTACCAGTTTCAACAAGCTTCGTGGAGAGATGACCAAGATCTTTCAAATCAAAAAATCTCTTATCGTTTCTCATGTCGGCAATGAAGTTGTCGAGCTGAAAATCTAAATTAAACATCTCCAAACTTGAATAATCATTGGGATAAAACTCCGCAAGTCTTATCACTTTTTGCTTGTCAAAACTATCAAACGAGTTAATTGGATTTAAGCAAGCCATACAATGAAGCAACTCCATGCTCTCTTCTTCGGACCCTCCATTTTCACTTCTAGATCAATTTATAGAATAACATTAAAAATTTGCAAGATTATCGAATAAAAGGGTATAACAAAAATCTATATACTTCGCTTGATCCTCTACCGGTCAATACTACAGAGTATCCCTAAAAACATTCATCACAGAGTCTATCATGCTTTGCTTAGCCACTAGTTGACTAATACCTCAAAACACACCTAAAATATATAACAATTGAACAATTGAACAATGCCATATCCATCTTAACTCATAAGAACAATTGAATCCTTATTAAATGAAATTCATAAGCAAACAAGAAACAATGCCCTATCCTCTTAAATTAAATAAAAAGACTAGTACGAATATTACCTCTCCTTAGAATGTGAGATTTCAAATTCTGGAACAAATTTCAGAAGACAGGGAAGGTCGACTTCTTCAGTTCTTCCTTAATTAGGGTAGAATTCAGAAGTCAGATTCTAGAAGAAATTTAAGAAGGCAAAAATTAGGGCTCAGGAGATGAGGAGCGGAAATGAAGAAACCAAAATATCTACCTTAGTTAGGGCAGGTCGGCGGCTTTTTCAGACTGAAGTTCTTCCCTGCAACTTGCGATTTATATACTTGCGACTTATATAATAGACTGCGGTTTATATATAAACCGCAGTCTATTCTACCTGAACCCGAGTATAGACTGCGGTTTATATAAAAACTGCAGTCTATTCTACCTGAATCCTAGGGTTGAGGTAAAATAGACTGTGGTTTGTATATAAACCGCAGTCTTCTAAGGTTCAGGTAGAATAGACTGCAGTTTATATATAAACCACAATCTATACTAGGATTCAGGTAGAATAGACTGCGGTTTATATATAAACCGCAGTCTATTCTAGGGAAATACAACACGCCTGTAGCAAATCGCGATTATTTGGACCCGGGCACGTACCGGGGTGTGCCCATACATGGGTCCGCCCCTGTGCACATAGGTGAAGTCTGTGTTTGGGAAGCATTAAACAGCCGGAACAGCGGAATCGGGAATCGGCTAACCCTAATCGCTGTTCAAAAAAAAAATTAGGGGGGCACCGGTATGGGCGAACCAAGCCTAATCAAACTTTCCAAAAAATTTGGGGGGGGGGGGGCACGTGTCCCTGTGGCCCCCCTGTAGATCGTCCGCCCATGCGCGTTACACATTTTTCCTGGGGACCCATAATATAGATATATATAATCGGCCGCACAAGCACACATTGATTGCTTATTGATTGCAGTATTATGTAAGACTAAGATAAATCTAAACTCATGCACAATACGCGATATCAATAATTTCTAATTTATTTTGTTTTTCTCATAAAATTGAAATAAATAATAACATAATATTTTGCATGTAAGCAAAAATATAATTGAAAAGAAATAAAAATGAGTGAATTTGTCATATTTGATCAATTTTTTATATGCTCTTTAACAAATTTTATAATTACTTGAAAAAATATGTACTAATTAAATAATAAAGAAAATGATAATATTTGATAAATATGATCGTCACCGTCAGATTTGGCTGTCAATTTTACATTTATATGCAGATGTGTTTTTATTATATTGATTATTCTTTATAAATATGTATATAATATATTTTAAAAACATTCATCAAAGACCAAATGGCTGAGTGGTTTGCTTACATGCTTGATTTAGTTAGAACTGGCATTGGTTCAAAACCTTCCACCCCCACATTTTCGATATTAAATTTTGGGCGCCATGGCCCGCCCGGTGTTTGGAAAACCGGCCCGGTTTACGGTTCGGCGGTTCAACCGGCCGGTTTTCCGGGTTTTACCCGGTTTTGAGCGGGGCCGGTTTTAGAGGCCTGACCGGACCGCCCGGGTGGCCGGTCGGCGAACCGACCGGTCGAACCGGCTGGTCCGATCCGGTTTTTAAAACCTTGATGATTCTATCCAACTGTCGGAAAATGCAAGTATTCGATCCGGTTGCACGACCTAGCCTTGGTTTGAGTTGCTCACCAGAGAATGTAAGTATTCGATCCGAAAAGTGGCCTAGCCAGACCGAGGAATTAGCTTCCGGAGAATGTAAAGATTCGATCCGGAAGTGTCCGAGCTTATTTGGAAATAGCTCGTCGGAGAATGTAAGTGTTTGATCCGGGGAGTGACCTAGCCTGCCCGAGGAATTAACTTCCAAAGAATGTAAAGATTCGATCCGGAAGTATCTGAGCCTGGTCGAAAATGGCTTGCAAGAGAATGTAAGTATTCAAGCCGGGGAGTGACCTAGCCTGACCGATGAATTAGTTTCCAAAGAATGTAAAGATTCAATCCGGAAGTGTCCGAGCCTAGTCGAAAATGGCTGGCCGGAGAATGTAAGTATTCGATCCGGAGAGTGGCCTAGCCTGACCTAGGAAGTCTCGAGGCAAGAATAAAGAAAACACAATGCAATATAATCAAATCAAAGATGGTTTGCGCGAGTCATAGCTCGCGACTGTTTCATCATACAAAGTTGAAGACATGAAATAAAAATACAAGAAAAATAATAAATGAATATAGAAAAACAAGGATAAAGGCGGCGTTGTGTTCTCGAGTGGCGCGGGGGGGGGGGGGGGGGGGGGGGGGGTCTTCCTCATCTATTGAGAGCTTATTTGCTCTAAGACGCCTTTGTTGCGTAGATCGATATCATTGACGTCAAGAGTGATTGCTGCTTCTGGCTGAGCCTGCTTTGAGTAGCAGGCACGAGCTACTTCCTGGTTTTTGCGGACAACCCCTATGCCACTTGAGGCCGGAAACTTCATGGATAAGTTTGTGATTGACGGAATCGCTCCAAAAACTGACTGAACCTATTTCCAAAGATAACATTAGAAGGTGAATGCAAGTTGATGACGATGAACTAGATATCATGAGTAACCTGTCTCAGGAACTCACCCATTGTTACTGACAAAGTGATCGTTCCTTGAACGGGAACTGGGTAGTTGCTGAAGCCATATACGGGTCTCGGGGCAAGATTGAGATGCTTTTGGGTATGTTTCATGTTGTAGAGAGTAGATTAGAATATGACATCGATTGAACTCCCGCTGTAAACGAGATTTTAACCTTAAAGCAGGGATCTCCAATTTCTGCGTCGATGACGATCGGGTCCGGATGGGGAATCTACAACCCTTCAAAATCTTCATTTCCGAAGGAGATGATGAAATCCTGGTTAAGCGTTGTATTCTTGTAGGCTTTATCTACAGTTTTGACTAAGAATATCTTGGTAGAGAGGAATGGGGGCCCGACGATGGTTTCAATGTTGCCCACCATTTGTCTGGAGCCTGGGGTCCCTTGTAGCGTGTTATGATGGTTTCTTCCTTGATGTTGTACCTGCTAGCTCTGCGCTTGTCCCTGCAGAAACCTTCCAAGGAGTCTCTTGCGGACATGGCGCGCGATTTCATTCTTTAGCCTGAAACATTCCTCGATAGTGTGACCATCCGTGCGGTAAAATTCACAGTATTTTGACTAGTCACTTCTTGGGTTTGGCGTCGGTACTCTCAGTTTCTAAAATGCAGGATCATTCCGAATTGCGTAAACCACATTGGTGCGGGTGGTATTTAGTAGAGTGCATTCTCAACGCAAACGCTGACCCCCGTTCCTCGGCGGGTCACGACGATGGTTGTCGTTCCGACGCTCATCCTGGCGTCGTTCTTCTTATCTTATGGGGGGCTTGCTCCTGTCCCCTCTCCCTTCTTTCTCTTCTGTCCGCTTTCAAACTACTAGCGGTGTGCTTCAATCGCCCCGTCGGCGGCTATCTGGGCTTCGACCCGATGAATAAGGTCTGGATAACTGGACATAATTTCCCTCATGAGTGCTGAATAGAAACCTCTTGGGCGGAGTCCTTCAAGGAAGACGCCTCTGTGAAGTTCGGGGTCGACCCCCGAAATCTACCACGCTTCTGAGATGAAGCGGCGAAAGAAGTCTTTGAGGGATTCTCCTACATTCTGCCGGATACCAGAAGAGTGTGAGGGATCCCAAATAATTTTACGGTTGAAAACAAACTGTTCTGAAAATTGGCGTGCTAAGTCTGCAAAATTGAAGATGGTTCATTCTCGAAGAGTATGAAACCAAGTGCGGCCCTGACCCTTCAAAGTGGCTGGAAACACTTGGCATAATAATTGATCTGGGATGCTAAAAATCCTCATTATAGTGAGAAAATGATTGACGTACGTGTTTGAGTGGATCCTCTATTCTGTCGAATGTTTCAATGTTAGGGAGTTTGAAATTGTGCGGTACCAGATGAGCTAGAACCTGGGGGCGAGCGAAGAGCCCTAGTAGAGAGGGCGACACACGAGGATGTACCGTTGTCCGAGCTATCTGTATTCTTGGGCAATCACCTCACGTATCTCCTCACAGGCGAGCCTTTCAGCTGGCGGCGCACATGCTACTTCTTCCATATAATGTTGGTGGTCACCTCCAACGCCCCGATGAGCGGGGTGTGTGTGGAACTATCGACATCTGAAATTTTTTCAAATTCGTTCTCCCTATGGGGGGCTTGCTGAGGAAAAAACGTGATCCTGAGCCGGAGGTGGGAAATTAGCCTGCGTAGGAGGCTGAGGAGGAGCTGCGATATTCTGAAGGAGGGAGAGTATCTTGACTTGACATTCCTCAATATGCTGCATGCGCCCTTCCAAGGCGTCTATAGGCAGGGGAGCGGCCTCACCGCTGAGAGTCGTGTTGAGGAGCGAGTTAGAGGGAGTCGGCTCAATGCGTCCTCCAAGAGGTGATCCATTCGTGATACGGGTGCTCCTTCTGGTCATGGGAGCAAGTCACGAGTATCGTTGTGTAGAGAGTATTGTCTTCCAAATCTTCAGAGAATGCGGGGAACTGGTTCCTACAGACGGCGTCAAACTATTGCGGCCAAACTCGACGCCCCTGTCGGACCGGAGTAACTTGGACTGTCTTAGCTCATATAACGGTCGAGGTCGCACACAGTCGATGAGAGATAAATGGTACACATGATGTTTTGACGTGGAAAAACCCCTTAACTGGGTAAAAAAATCGCGCGATCGGGTCTGTGCCGATCGAAATCCACTATCTGCTTGCGGTTACAATTTGTTTGAAGAATCAAGGTGATGGCGAGGACCCCCCGCCATTCGTTCGTGCCGACATGGAGTTCTCGTTTGACCGCCGCCGCTACTTGTTCGTGGACGTTGATGGACGTTGCCGCAACCGCCGCCGCCACCGTCGCCGCAACCGTCACCGCTACCATCGCCGCAACCATCATCGTCGCCGCCACCGCCGTCGCCAGCACTTCGTCATTCCATCAGGGTTATCATGATTATTTCATTTTGAAATAACCATCATAATCCTCCTATCTTTAATTTTATTAGTTATCTTCATTTTATAAGCTTTATAATTAAGTGTTTTTAATTTTGGTAAAGCAAACATTTTAGTGGCTAGGATTAGTTATGTTGGATGAAGGGTGATGATGGAGAGTTGTAATATTATATATATATATGTATGTGTGAGGGAGAGAAACATTATTGAAGAAGAAAAAAAAGCAAACCTAATTTGGATTTCGGCTCAGTCGCCCCCTCCCCGTTCCTATTCGGCCTGGCCGAACCCGACGCCCAGAAGACGGCCGCCCTACTGCTGCCGCCCCCCCCCCCCGGGCTACTTCTTGCTGCTCCGGCGACTCCTACCTCCTCCGGTGTGACTCCGAAGAAGGCGGCTCGGTTCTCCCTCATCCGGTGCGACTCCGGTGACCCCTTTGGGAAGTGTGACTCTTCCAACGTTCTCTTGCTCCTCCTCCTCTCCTCCTCTCTAAATTCAGATTTGGGTAACGATTTCCTATCCCCTAAATATTGTGTGATTTCTTCTTGTATTTGTGAGAGTAGTGAAGATTTGGGTTTCAAAAATTTATCCTAACTATTGATTTAAGCTTGCATATGAAAATCTGAAGTTATATTGTTTTCCTATCCGATTTCGCGAAGATTTTTCCGTAAGGGTAGGTCCCCTTGGACGTTTGCAAGCCGGGGTTGTTTAGCCTTTGGTTTCGAACGGATCAAGAGGATTTGGTATATCCTCGTATGGTTTTGTTTTGAGGGATATATTTGGACTACTTTCTGAATTGCAATCTTTAGTCCGGAAGCCCTCTTTGTGAATGGAAATGTTAATGATGCGATGCTAGATGTATGGTTAGGATATGGTAAATGTAATTGTGTATGTTCGTGCAGGTTTGGATGTTAGATGTATGGGCTCGATTTTGTCGACCCTCCCTCCTGCTTGTGTGCCTACATTTGATATCATTTTAGGACGTGAATCCGCTAGTCATAGTCTACGCTTTTATGATATACCTACTGAGTTGGAAGATTTATTTTGCGAGGGAGCCGTACGTTTGGATCGATTAACGGACTTGTTAGGACACAAATTGATTTTACCTAGTCCGATCCACTTAGTTAAACCGTCGTTATTAGCACCTCCGCTTGAGATGTCTAGTGAGCTATGTATTAGTGAGTATCTGCCGGCGGGCATGTTTTCTTTTGCGACTGCGTATGATTTCATGGCGACTGTGCCTATTGATTTGGTGCCCTCACGACATTGTTACCCGCCAAATCAATTTGCACATATTTTTCGTCCATCCTGGTACGAACTGCATGTAAACATATCATTGCCTTATGCCAGTATCTATGAGTTGCATCACTTTCACGCCCGTTCTCCTTCGAGAGCTTCTGACTGCAGAATTGATGATTCTAATTTAGTCTGGTTAGCCCCCGAGTGGATACCTTCGGGTTCCGTAACAAAAATTTTACAGTGGAGCGCCGACCCTTTCATGATTTTCAAGAATTTTGGATTTGATGCAATTTCTTTGGATTTTTACGATGCAATCGATTTTTCACCGCATTTCAATTTTTCGGATTTAATTTTGCAAATCTGGTCTCCATATGAGCGACTTTCCCCGACATTTCTCTCTTCCACTTCAAATTCTCGTGGGTTGAGAGGTGAGATTTTTTCCGTGTCGCTCTTCCATTTGGGTTTTCTGGCTCTCGCATTGGATGGTAAGAACTGCACTGTTTTTCTTTATGCTGACACATCTGCGAGATTTTCTGCTGTTCTTGCTCATGACAGGTTCTGTTCTATCGCGGATGTCCCGTGGGTGTCCGCTCTCGCTATGCCACCTGTGGATGTTGCTGTCTCCTGCTATTCTCTCACTGGCCACTCATCGGTGATGAGTGATTTCGAGCGCGGGAGGATTGATGGCGAGGACCCCCCGCCATTCGTTCGTGCCGACATGGAGTTCTCGTTTGACCGCCGCCGCTACTTGTTCGTGGACGTTGATGGACGTTGCCGCAACCGCCGCCGCCACCGTCGCCGCAACCGGCACCGCTACCGTCGCCGCAACCGTCATCGTCGCCGCCACCGCCATCGCCAGCACTTCGTCATTCCATCAGGGTTATCATGATTATTTCATTTTGAAATAACCATCATAATCCTCCTATATTTAATTTTATTAGTTATCTTCATTTTATAAGCTTTATAATTAAGTGTTTTTAATTTTGGTAAAGCAAACATTTTAGTGGCTAGGATTAGTTATGTTGGATGAACGGTGATGATGGAGAGTTGTAATATTATATATATATGTATGTGTGAGGGAGAGAAACATTATTGAAGAAGAAAAAAAAGCAAACCTAATTTGGATTTCGGCTCAGCCGCTCCCTCCCCGTTCCTATTCGACCTGGCCGAACCCGACGCCCAGAAGACGGTCGCCCTGCTGCTGCCGCCCCCCCCCCCCTTGGGCTGCTTCTTGCTGCTCCGGCGACTCCTACCTCCTCCGGTGTGACTCCGAAGAAAGCGGCTCGGTTCTCCCTCATCCGGTGCGACTCCGGTGACCCCTTTGGGAAGTGTGACTCTTCCAACGTTCTCTTGCTCCTCCTCCTCTCCTCCCCTCTAAATTCAGATTTGGGTAACGATTTCCTATCCCCTAAATATTGTGTGATTTCTTCTTGTATTTGTGAGAGTAGTGGAGATTTGGGTTTCAAAAATTTATCCTAACTATTGATTTAAGCTTGCATATGAAAATCTGAAGTTATATTGTTTTCCTATCCGATTTCGCGAAGATTTTTCCGTAAGGGTAGGTCCCCTTGGACGTTTGCAAGCCGGGATTTGTTTAGCCTTTGGTTTCGAACGGATCAAGAGGATTTGGTATATCCTCGTATGGTTTTGTTTTGAGGGATATATTTGGACTACTTTCTGAATTGCAATCTTTAGTCCGGAAGCCCTCTTTGTGAATGGAAATGTTAATGATGCGATGCTAGATGTATGGTTAGGATATGGTAAATGTAATTGTGTATGTTCGTGCAGGTTTGGGTGAGACTTTCCCCGTTGTGAAATCGCGCATTTACAAACGAAGCTCTGCCGAAATTTCCAACTTTGCACGCGCACCACGTGTTCGTAGAAATGCCTCTTAGGACGTTTTCAAAGCACTTTAGGTGTTCGGGTAAATGTCCCTTAGGCTTTCCCCTTTGTTATTTTCTATGCTAGCATCGCGTAGGGGTGGCCTGCATCACAAGGGCGACAGAACGCTCCTCGTTACACTTTGGGGGTGAGAGAGAGAGAGATCCTTAAGCTCACGACAGGCAACAGATTGCTCCACGCAAGGATGTCTTCTGTGGTGATGCGTACGAACGAGTGATTGTTGTAGTAGGACTTTCCTTCTTACTACACACTTGTGGACAGACAAATTTCTGGTGGAGAGGAGGTGGCTCAAAAGTGGAATCTGGTAGGGCCCTGGCCTGAGGAGTAAGAAAGCAGAAGAGAGAAAGATGAGAAATGAGGAGGCCTAGGGGCCTTTTTATAGTCTTCAGGAGGTGGTTACGGTGGTTTTGCGGCTATCCGCACACCATAACAACCAATATCATAATTTTGAGTATAGTTTTGGGGAAATATTAATTGTATATTTAATTTTACTAAATGTAGGCCCCACTAAAAACATGCCCCTCCACTACTGGAGGTGGTTACGCGGGTAGTTACCAGCACATTGGACGGTCACGATCGTGGCAGAACGATCGGGCGGCGAGGAGGGCGCCCAAGGAGGGCAAGAGAGGTGGTCGGCCACCACCTCGGGGGTGGCCGACCCCGATGAAGACGGCGGGCCGCCGACGCGGCACCGACCGGGGGCGCGGCTGGCCGACCACACTCGGGCGGCTACCGCCAGGCGCTACCCCTGCGCCGGTCGTCGGTTGCGGCTCCGGCGCCGACACCGGGCGTCGGCCACGGAGCGCGACACCAGCCGACACCAAGGCGCAGCCGTCCGGAGCCGGCCCGAGCGGGGGCGACCGACCGGAGCCGGCCCGAGAGGGGGCGACCGACCGGGCGCTCCCGGACGAGGGGCGGGGCGCGGCCGACCGCGCCCGACACCTCCCCGGAGGCCTCGGGAGGGAAGGCTCCCGCCGACCGGGGTGGCCGGCGAGATCGCCGCGCCGCGAGGCGCGACCTTGCCATTCGATCGACAGAGAGGGAGGGGACGGCCACGATGGCCGGCCCCGGGTGATTCGGAGAACGGGATCCGGCGTGCGATTGCGCGTGCCGATCGCGCGCGCGGCGGTTCCCCCATGATCTCCATTTAGAATGATGGGATCATGGGGAAGCGAGCTATCCACACCCCAATTATTCAGTAAATGGGCTTGGCCCATCAAATCCGAAGCAACTCAAGCTGCCTCCCTAATTGATACAGATATTTCATGTTTAATGGTTATATAAATATGGTAAGAAAGTTAAAAAAAAAAGTTAAAATAAAAAAATCCCCAATTTTCACCCTAATTTTTTTCCTTTATAATATAATATAATACAAATGGTTTATTTTAAAATTATTTCTACGTTCTAGTATAAAAAACAAAAAAACTTAGTAATGAGAATTACAGAAACGGGCAGCTAAAGTTGTATTCCCTCTGTGCTACTACTATTCCCTTATTATGTTGGGCCGCTTCAAATAGCGCTCCTTACACTTTGGCCCATTTAAATAGCTAATTCACAAATTCTCCAACAGGGCTTTTGTATTCCCTCTGTGTTTGATTATGTTCATTTAACTATGCGTTTACGTTCAAACGGATGGTGTTTGTTGGGTGATCCTTAACGAATGACGTTTTAACTTATGCGTCTACGCCCGCCACCACCTTGCCAAACGGAGTCTAACTATCATACGGTTGTCAACGGCTATTTACTTATTTTAACAGAACGTTGTAGCATGAATGCAATTGTTCTCTCTAGTTGTTCGCAATCTCTTCATCACTTATGATTGCATATTCGGCTTGCAATAAGTATGATGTTTCTAGGGCTCTAAAAGAAAACGCACCATAGTTTGCTCAAATATAGATTTTTTTCTTGCATCAAGTGATGTTGCGACGATTAATTGGCTTTGTTGTTTGTTCAATGAAGTGGGTATAATCGCTCCCCCACGACAACCAAAGTATATGAATCAATGCTCTTCAATATGGTCCCATATGAAACATGTGGATGATTTGTATTGTCACTTCATTTCACGAATGAGCTTAGGTTCTGTTTGGCGCGGTGGCGGTGGTCGTAAACGCGTGGGTTAAACGGTCATTCGTTAAGGATCATCTAACAAGCATCATCGTTTGAACATAGAAGTGGATGAAGTTTCTTAGATGGACGTTAACGAATGACAATTTAACCCCCATATTCATGACCGTCATCACCATGCCAAACACAACCTTAATCTTCTCAAGTAACTCGTATGTCTAGCTCTTTTGCTAATTGTCCAGTCTACGCGCTCCATAAATCACACAAAGGACAAGTGCAAACTCTCATTTTGGAGCTCCTCACATTCAAATGATACTTGCATATTCAAGATGGTGGTAATCATAAGCCTCTCTACTTTTAGGAATATAAGTGTTATTCCATACATATATATTGCTCTAAAATAAATAGTTTAATACTCATTTTGCTTGTTCATATTTTCATGCCCGTGATTTATTTTCCAAGGACAGAAGACTACATGTGTTTTCAATGTTAATCTATATTTTTAAGTATGCACTCTTAAGTCTAGGGGTACTCTTTTAGGGTGCATCCAGTGAGTCAAAACGTCACTTTGGAACTGAAGGGGGAGAGGTGGGGGTCGAAATGGAGCAGATTATGGCCGTTTCCTCCTTGCTGCGGGTGCAAACGGAGCAAACGCCGTCGGCGGCCGTTTCTTTACCCGCCGTCCGGCGGCGTTTTTTCCAAACGAAGATGGCGAAATGCCGAACCAAACGAAGCCTAAGTCTAGGGGTACTCTTTTATCTCTAATATATATATATTTTATTAGAGTGACATAGGAACGAGATGTTGCGGCTAATTTGCTTTAATACCATATTAGACTCTATAAATTCAAGTTAAAATCAAGTGTTTCTATGTGAAGAGGTCCATTACTACATCAAATGAACAAAAATATATGAGTTTCTGAATGTGAGATTGTTGCTTTCTCAATAAAAGAACATAATTCTCTTAAAGCATTAAGCGTATGAAAATCAAAACATGCATATTATCGAATGCAACTAATATAGTATAATTTAACATCATTGTTGCCGGTCATCCGGTTTTCCTCCGGTAACAGAATCGGGGACTGTCTTAGCTCGGAGTTGGATCGCGCGCGCAAACAGTCAATGAAAAACGTTAACAAAGACAAATGACTTTTTTTACCGTGGAAAATCCGGAAAGAGTGAAAAACTACGTGATCGGATTTGTGTCTGGCCAAAATCCACGATATAGTTTGAGGTTACAAACACTGACGATCTCCGTGGAGGGTGACATGCCACCTCTCAGTTACAAGCTTTAAGTATAAGAAGAGCGGAGAAATAATATAAGTCCGCCGTGCTTTAACGAGGATGTCCACCAGAGCACTCTTCGGTGTCTTCTTCCGGAGCGGGAAAGAGCGGGAAATTGGCCAAGTCCTCGGGGCTTGGATATATGAGATTGTCTTTCTGTAGAAAATGGTCAAGTATTTGAAGCTTTGGAGAGTGCAAAGCTGGGAGGCAAGCGTCTAAGGAAGTGTCATCTGACATCTTCTCTTGCGCTCACGGGAGCATCCACGTGGGCGCTAGGCATTGGCGTTGAGCGTTATACGACCTAGAGAGGGAGAATAGCGAATTCCAAGCGTTGGAGCGATCTAAGTCTCACGTACTCGCAAAAAAATCTCAGAGCTCTCTCTAGCCTCTGGAGTTGTTTGTCCTCAAACGAGAGATTGGGGGCCTCTGGAGTTACACCGGGGCGGATTTTGTGCTTGCGAATGTCGTCGCTCCATTATGGTCACCTGGATCACCAAATTTCAAGAAATGTCGGAAGCCCCCCCCCCCCCCCCCTCGGTGGCCCAGACAGGTTGCCTGATGGCTACGGTCACCGGCAGCGGTCGGAGATGGTGGAGGTGACCGGAGGGGACCAGAGGCAAAGGAGGCGACCGACGCGCGGGTCAACCACTCTCACGTGGGCGATCCATTTGTGCGGGCTCGTGCTTGGCTTTGCTCTCCTTCTGGGTAGTTTCTGGGTCTCCAGGCAAGCTCGAATTGGTGCACATGACTCGTTTGTAGGGTTGTTCTCCGCTCCAAGTCCTTGTTCGAAATCTTCCCGATTTGACCTAGAAAATTTAGGCGGAACCCCATCAAATATACCCAAATTTTTGCGGGTCGTGATCCACGAAGCGTCGAGTCCAGATTTTTTTAACTAAAATTTTTTCCCTAGGGTGGCGATTCTTTGCCTGGCGAATCAATTTTCGCTTGTGGCGCTTCGTAGGAGTGTTGGTGTCTTGGTATGACTCGGTGTCAGTTTTGCGAGGCGGAGACCTGTAGTTGACAATAGGCGTGAGTTCTTGACAGTTGCTAGCTTGTTATTGTGTGTTTGAGGGCCATGATATGGATAGCATGTCATTTTGTGGTCCTTCCCCTCCGTCTCGAGGTTTCAGAGGACAAGGTCCCTGATACTGATGGGTCTTTGTTTTACCCTTCAGTCGTAGAAGCGAGTCATACGACTCTAATATGCGGCGATCTTTTGAGCTGCTTCGTCCCTAACTTCCTGGACTATGTCCAGGTTTCCCCGAAGGAGTGTCTCGCTCTCCGTTGGGTCGTAAGCTTGGACGCGGGGGCTTCAAACACCGATGTCTATGAGTATAACTGCTTCTGATCTGTAGCAGAGGTTGAACGGTGTTTCCCTAGTCGGGGTCCTTATCGGGGTCCTGTCGTTGTCCTATAGGCCCATAATACGTTGGGGAGAGCATCCACCCACTGCCCCCAATTTCTTGGAGGTGGATCTTCAGTCCTTTCAGGATGGTACGGTTGGTGACCTCTATCTGTCCGTTGGTTTGGGGATGCGCCACAACCTTATGACGGAGCTCTATCTTCAAGTCTTTACACATTATGATGAAGGCCTTTCCCGTGAATTGCATCTCATTGTCAGCGATGATGGTAGCTCGGATTCCAAAGCAGCAGATGATGTTTTTCCAGACGAACTGTTTGGTGTTCTCCTCAGTGATTTTGGCCAGTGGCTCCGTTTCGAATCATTTGGAGAAGTAGTCGATGGCCAAAATGATGAACTTCCTCTGCCCAAAGGCTGGTGGGAAAGGGCCAAATAATTCGATCCCCCACTATGCGAAGGGCCATGCGCTCCAGAACAGGGTGAGTACGACTGGGGGTTGAAGAGGAACGTTGGAATGAAGCTGATAGCTTTCGCACATTCGTGTGAGGTCAAGTGTGTCCTTTAGCGTGGGCCAATAGAGTCCTTGACATAAGACTTTTAGTGTCATGGTGTTGCCTCCTAGATGCTCCCCGCATATGCCAAACAACACATAAATAGATTAGTGTTTGGGTGTATCCCACGTTAGTCCCAAGACATATAACCTTCGCAAGAACGGCGGCGGAATACATGACTCATGCAATATATATATATGGATATAGATATGCATGTGCCTTGGGCATCGTTTGGTTCGCCGCCTCCGTTTGAAGCAAACGCCGCCGGACGGCTGGTAAACAAAAATATTGTGGCGTTCTCTCAGAAAACTCTCAAGCCCAATCATTAGCGTTTTAATATTTTGACTATGATTGGCACAGTGGTGGCGGTCATAAACATGAGGGTTAAATTGTCATTTGTGAACGCCCATCTGAGAAACTTCATTCACTTTTACGTTCAAACGAATGATGTTTGTTAGATGATTCTTAACGAATGACGCTTTAACCCTAAACATTTACGGCTGCCACCACCGTGCCAAATTAATATGGGAGGAGTCCACAATCCAAATGGCCAATTGCACTTCATGCAATGAGCCGGGGCCGGGGCACACAAAGCCAATAGAAACCTGTTGCTATTGACCATTGACGGCCGGCGTTCGCCGGCCCCGGGCAGAAAATTTTGTCTGAAGAAAGACTGTTGAACTCTACTCCAACAACTGCTTATCATTTTGGCCTAAAATTTCATTTTTTATGGGACTTGTTAAAGCGTTTATTTAAAATACGTCTTGTATATGCATTTTTAGAAAAAGTGTTCAACACGAAAGTTGTAGATCTCGACTAGATCTACAACTTTTGTGTTGAACACTTTTCCTAAAAATGCATGCACAAAGCGTATTTCTAAAAGGCGCGAAATCTGAGCGTATTTCCAAAGTACATTTTTTACATATATTTTTAGGAAAAGTAATCAACACAAAAGTTGTAGATGTCGTCGAGATATACAACTTTTCTGTTGAACACTTTTCATAAAAATGCATGTACAAAACATATTTCCAAAAAACGTGAAAAATTAGGAAAAAATACGGTGCACCTAGCCAAAACTGCGGTGCTCGTAACAATTTCCTTTTTTATAGGCCTCCTCGTCGGCGGAAATTTTTGGGTCCGGGAGTGACCGGGACGGAGGAAAATCCAAAATTTTCACCATACAGTAGGTCCCACTGTGAATAATAGTGTGTCATTGTACTCATAATATTTTTGCGAGAGACCCACCAAATAGGAGAATCCATTAACCCAGTAAAGCATCCGGCGTCGGTGGCTATTAAAATCGCACATGGCGATGGAGTATTCCTGAGCTTAGACAATATTCCACGTGTCAAACGAGCTGGGCTGGAAATTAATAAAACTACCATCTTCGATGCCGGCCGTGCTCGATTCTCCCGGTTGCCTTGGGTGCTCACGGGCTTCGCCCGTTCGCTCTCAAAAAGAGTTTGTCGGTTTGTGTTCGATGTTCTCGGGACGCCGCCTCCACCTCCGCTCCACAAGTTTATAAAGGCTCTGTTTGGCGCGGCTGCAGCGACTGGAGAAGCAGTGGTGGAATAATCAGCTGTTTTACAGAGTGGTGACAGAATCTACAAATTTATTTGGAAGAATAACGTTTGCAAGTGTTGTTATTATTTTTAGTTTATAAATATAATTTAATATAATATAATAAGTTATAATATATTAGTATAATATAATAATTTATAATACTGGCGCTTAACTGGATGAATCATGAAAGCCGGATTTTAATATAATAATTGTTGAGGTATAATAAATAATATAATATAATTATTAATACAATAATTTAATATTAAAAAAAATATTTTTTTTATAAAAAACAGTGGCAGCGCTGCCGCTATTTCCCAGTCGCGGAAGATTTCTGCGACTGGGAAATAGCGGTAGCCCGCTAATCTTAGCAGTGGCGTCAGCCACTGCTGCCAGCAAAAATATTGTTTGGCGCGGCGGTGGCAGAATCAGCGGCGTGCCTCTCTAAAAACGCCGCGCCAAATAGAGCCAAAATCTGTAAAAAAATTTGTGCTGTACATGAAGTCTATAAAATGTCAAAAAGTGTGCTGTACATGAAGTCTATAAAATCTGTAAAAATTTTTTTTAGAGAAATCTGTACTAGAGTTTAATTTTAGAAATCTGTAGAAGGTTGGGTGGGGAGGTAGAAGCAGCGGGGCAACCTTGGTGCTGGCACTAGCGAGGGGATTTGAAACCTTGATGCTGGCGCCGACGCCGATGAGGGGAGCGGCGGCCTGATGAAAGGAGAAAAAAGTGATGGAACCTTGATGGCGGCGCTGGTGGAGGGTTCTGAGTCGGCGGGGAGGAAGTACGGTGGAGGCACACAGACACAGGCCAGAAAAGCTCAGAGTCGGCGGGGAGGAAAGCCCTGGCGGAGTGGATTTTCTAGTCGGGAGGTTAGGGTTGGGGGAGCGCCGGGCATGCAGTTTTTTTTTATTTGTGCGGGGGATATTAAGGATCCAGATTTTTAAAGGCCAATGTTAAAAGCATACCGTTTTTTATTATTGACAGCCAAATGCTATTGACACACCAAAAAACTTATTAACACACCAAATTTTTTCTTAAAAATGCACACCAAGAACTCTTTTCCATTTTTTCTAAATTGTTGCTCTATCTTGCTAGCATGCATTACTAGTGAAGTAATAGATTGAAAAAGTATTCAATTAAAGCAATCAGTCAAAATAGATAACATATGTTCAACAAAATCATTCATTCAAAATAGATAACAAATGTGATACAAAATTGAAGATTAATCTCAATAATATATGTCAATCATTATTGTTTCAAGTCTTCAAAGATCACCAATTATCATCCAATTTTGTAGACATGCAATTTAAAAAAATGAAATCATAAATATCGAATGAGAAAGTTAACAAAGATAATAAAAACAATGTTATACCTTAATAGGATATAATCATGTTTATAATGAAGGTCTAATATAACCAAAATGCAAGATATCTGCACCAGAAGTTATGATATGAGAATTAGTTTCAACACTAAATACTGATGTGTGGATTGAAAAGGAAAAAAGCATACCATAGGTTCAATGTTCCTCCAAATTAACGATTTCATCAACTTGTTTTTTAGAATCACCCACTCTAGCTCGTGAAACATCAGTCAAGTCCACCCTTCTGCCACTAAAGCATGATACCTCATCCACATAGATATCACCGGTGGTAGTGGACAATCATCTCTCATCAACAATTGTATGAAATGATTCTCGTTAACAAATCCAATAAAGATTGTCTTCCGATTTAATGGAGGAGCTGTGTGTAATGGTAGAAATGTAAAAGACTGAAATTTGGAATAATGAACAACTGCCACATTATAATGTGAAGCAACAAGTAATCTCATATCTGGCATCGTCATCCATTTGTCTACCGGTGCAGGAATTGATGTACAGTCCAAAGATAACAAAAGTTCTTTTCGTCCCACATTGCCAAACATATTGTTATACAAAAATCCATTTATTTTGATTTCTTCTATTAAGTCTTTTCTCACTTGCAACCAACTATCGCCCATTTTCAATGCTAAACTGAATACCCTGTAACCGCAATACTCATCTCCAACCACATTTACAACATCAGTGATATGAGTAAAAATAGAAGCAGACATTTCTTTTTGAACACTTTCAAGATATTTGTTGTGGTTTCTTCTTGGAATCATCTTCTTAGCTTTCTTTTTTGGGTATTGTTCCCCTTTTAGCACATGCTCGAACAATGATAGCCCCCTCTTTGTAGATTTGTAGTCATCTTTAAACCTTCTATAACTACCACATGGTCTCCCTTTTAACTTAATTGGCAAAATTTGTTCTAGTGTTTGAGTCGCGCTCGGTTCCAATATTTCTCTAAGCTTCTTCTTCATTTCGTTTCTTTGAGAATCACTTACGTTGTTGTATTTTTTTAGCAAGCCATCTAACTCAACTTGTATGATCCCAACTGAGTCGATCTCCTCCTCTTTCATCTTTGTTTCCCAACAAATGTCTGGTGCAAAATGAGTTGTCGCCAGTGCTTATGAACCATCCATAATGGGTACCCGGAAGATTGATGTACATATTGAATTAATTCATGAGCACAAGGTAAACCCATTGTGAACCTCATTTTGTGCAAGCACTTTGATGAGTCTACGAAATTATCACTCTTAACCAAATCCTCCTCTTTCTTTATTATGTCCAAAGCTGCAACTGAAACATGCCCAAGTAGATTAGTATACAATGAACCCCTAAAACCTTTGTTCACTTGTATGGAACTCTGCCCAAATGATCGTTTTATCTCCGTGTGCTGCAATGTTAACATCTGATGAAATGTTTTCCATATAGTAGACAAATTGCAAATAGAAACTTCCAATTTTTTTTTAAATGACTATGACCGTCCTCGACGCGGTTGGTGGTAGAATTTCTAAAATGCAATAACTTATCAATCTATGCACAATATAACTTATCAAAACATAAGAATAACAATTGTGCTGCCAGATTTTATCTATTGTTGTTGGAGCAATCTTGGGGCATTTTTTTAGTGACTTTGTCTTGCTTTAATCTAATTTACATGTTTATTCTACGTGAATGTTCAACCAAATCTTTAGGAAGATCAAACATCTTTAGGGGATATGTGCTCAATATAACCAAAATGCAAACCGAAGGAGATTATCTCATAAATGAAATATCTAACTCCAAACATAAATATTTAAGCATTTAAGGAAATATTTACCCCAAAAAGCTGTAATCTATCTCATAAATGAAGTATCTAACCCCAACAAGTTGTAATCAAGAAGGAAATATTTACCCTGAAATCAGAGAAGAGGGCTACCTGGAGTAGATGGCGATCTGGAGAGGAGGGCGGCGAACTCGCTGGAGAAGAAAGAAGATCAAGAGGAGAGGGAGACCAGGAGAAAGCAACAGCAGTGCAAATCGCGACCAGGCGGAGGGGGAGTCGTCGTCGCAAGGTAACTGCGTCGTCGCTAGCGTCGTCAATCTGGAAGGAGCGACGATGAATTCGTCGGAGAAGAGGTGAGGACGAGCACGAACCGGCGGGAGCGGCAACGAAAATCGCGAAATAAGGAGGAGAGTGCGTCGTCGGGTTGGAGTGCGGCTAAAGCTTTGGGATGTTTGAAGATTTAGGGTTTTAACCTTTTTATGTGGTTTTTGGGTGTGACAATAGCCATGCACGGTGTGCTTTTAACACTGGCCTTTTTAAATTTGAAACTTATGCGTATTGTGAGATATTGAGCATGGTTTTTTCTTAGAATTTTGTTTTTTTGTGGCTGATATGTGGCCTTTGGAGGGCTTTTTTCAAGTAATGTAGGTAACAATAAACAGAATCATAACTATATTATAACTAAGGAAATTTTGGGAAGGCATGGGGCTCAAATTTGTGCATTTTGAATACATATCTAAGAGAAAACAGTCTGAAATGCATAGCCATGGAAGCACTCTCCTTTTCTAAGAGCCCCAAGCTGGCCACATGCAAGAAAAACACTCAGTAATTCAACTCGGTTGGCTTTCACATTTGACATCTGCATATTGTTGAAGAAATCTAACGGCTCAATGTTGCATCCATTGTGAGCATATCCAGAGATCATTGAAGTCCAGGAGACGATGTCTCTGTTTGTCATTATATCAAACATGTGGCGTGCAGTATGCACATCACTGCACTTGCAGTACATATCGACTGAAGCAGTATTTCACGAATGGATCTTGGCGACAGCCGAACGAAGTGCTGTGTTGATGGAGATGTACTCCTTGTGCGAGGTTGCTTAGGTCAGCGCAGGACTTGAGAGCAAAAGGGAAATCTCCGGGAGTGGCGCATGCCCGAATCATCATGTTCCAAAGAAAAGAAGATGGGTTTGGGAAGGAGCAAGAAATGGAGGCCGGAACTTACATCGAGGATGAGAGTGGGTGCTCGTCTTGCGAACTCGCCGGAGATCTCTTCCAAGGGCGGCAATAGGTGAACTTGTGCGAGGAGGTAGCACGGTGGTGCGGCTTGGAATCCCGTAACGGAGGAAGACACCAGTGATGGAAATAAGAAAATAATAGGCGTGCGTTTAAAGCAGGTGAGGTTAGGTTTTTTGTATTTTTTTGAGAAAATATTGATGTGTTAATAGCCTATATTGATGTGCTTATAACATTGCTCTAAAAGAATAAGGAAGGAAGCTGCTGCGTTGGGAACGGAGCTTGGAAATGGAGCTGCTGTGAGCTCCGTTCAGAAAGCACGGTTGGAAAGGCATCTCAAATGCGCGTTGGCAATGCGACCCGGAAGCAAATATGATAGTATAGGCGTTTTTCTCCGGATGCAACAGAACAACCTCACCTCATCCCCAAACTAGTGTTTTTGTCTTAGGATGTGTGGGAAGGCTTTTCAGAAAGGAGAAGGAGTGGTGGCAAAAGGATGATAGGAAAAGAAACTTTTGGAAAATGTCTATTAGAAAATGAGAACTGTTTGAGTGAACTTCATTTGCAGAGCTTTTCAAAAAAGAGAAGCACTTTATAAACCGTTTGACAAATCTCCGTTGCGGTAATTTTTTATTAAAAATGTGCGTCCGGGGGAAATGCGCAATTATTTCGCAGGGGCAGGTTTTTTTCGCCCGAGAGCGAATTTTTCGTCCGGGAGCGAATTTTTTCGTCGGGGCCCTGTTTTTTCTTCCGGGCGCGGTTCTTTTGCTCGGGCCCTGTTTTTTCGCACGGGCGCAGTTTCGCCCGGGCGCGATTTTTTCACTCGGGCGCGATTTTTTCGCCCGGGCGCGAATTTTTCGCCTGGGCGCGAAATTTCCCGGGCGGGATATTTTCGCCCGGGGGTGATATTTTTGCCCGGGCGAGATATTTTCGCCCGGGCGCGATATTTTCGCCCGGGCGCGATATTTTCGCCCGGGCGCAATATTTTCGCCTGGGCGCCAATTTTTCAGTCGGGCCCTATATTTTCGCCCGGGCCCAAATTTTTCTGTCGGGTGCAAATTTTTCGGATGGACGCGAATTTTTCGAACGGGCACGAATTTTCCGGACGGGCAGAATTTTTTCCGACGACCGCAAATTTTTCGAACATGCACAAATTTTTCGGACATGCACAAATTTTTCGACTGGGCGGGAAAATTTCGCCCGGGCGCGATTTTTTTGCACGGACGCGATATTTTTGCTCGAAAACGAAAAAATTGCATTTGAGCGAAAAATAGATTCCTGGCGAAAAAAATACACGACCGGGAAAAAAATCACTTCGATGTGAAAAATTTGTGTCTGAGCGAAAAATTCGCCCACGTTCGAAAAAATAGTGCATGGACTGAAAAAACCTGTCGGGGCAAAAAAAAACGTGATCTGACAAAAAATATCGCTCACTAGCGAAAAATTCGCATCCGGCTGAAAAAATCGAGACCAGACAAAAAAATCACGCCCGGGCGAAAAAAATTGCCCCCACCCGAAAAAATCACGAACGAGCGAAAAAATCACGGCAAGGCCAAAAATTCACTTCAGAGCGAAAAATTCGCCCCCGGGCGCGCTCAGGCGACAAAATCGCGCTTGGGCGAAAAAACGTGTTAGGGCAAAAAAAATCGTTAACGAGCAAACAATTTGCGCCCGATCAAAAAATTCCCGACCGGGCGAAAAAAATAGTGCCTGGGCCAAAAATTCGCTTCCTGCGTAAAAACTCCGCATAAGCGAAAAAATTACGTCCGAGCGAAAAAACCGCTCTCCAGCGAAAAAAACAAACTCCGATGGCAAATATAGCTCTCGGGCAAAAATTTGCTCCAAGGCGAAAAAAATAGTGCTCGGGCGAAAAACCGCTCCCGGGCAAAAATATCGTGCCCTGGCGAAAAAAACGCATCCTTGCAAAAAAAACGCCCCGGGGCGAAAAAATGCGCGCGGGCGCAAAAAGCTCCCGAGCGCAAAAAAATCGCGCGAGGGCGAAAAATCGCGCCGGTGCAAAAAAATCACGCCCGGATGAAAAAATCGCGTCGGTGCAAAAAAATCACGCCCAGGCTAATAAAAGCGCGCTCGGGCGAAAAAATTGCGCTCGGGCAAAAAAATCGGCTCCGGCAAAAAAAATCGTGCATCGGCAAAAAAATCGCACCCGGATGAAAAAAACGCACACGGGCGAAAAAATCACGTCCGGACGAAAAAAACACGCTCGGTCGAAAAAAAACATGCACGGGCAAAAAACCGCACTCGGGCGAAAAAAACTCAGCCGGGCGAAAAATGCCAGCCCGGGCGAAAAATGCTAACTCATGCAAAAAATTCACGCCCTGGCAAAAAATTCGCGCCTTGGCGAAAAATTTGCGTCGGGCAAAAAAAACACGCCCGGGCAAAAAATTTCCGTCCGGGAAAAAAATCGCGTCAAGATAAAAAAATCAAGTTATAGATTTTTTTTAAGAGATAAGTGTTTTTGGATGAAGAAGTGCTTTTCGAAAAGGTTTAAAAGTAGGTGACAAGTTACTTTTTCAAAAGATGAGAAAATGGAGATTTTCGCAGTAGCTTTTCCCACCGATAGACAATCCAAACGGTCTCTTAAGTGTGGTAGCGTTTTTCAGAAAACGAAAAGGAGTTAAAAAGCCCTCCCAAAAAGGCCCTTAAAGTCATCAGATCAAAAATGCGGCTCTAAACAGAGATTCTGTTTGTTTCAGCGGCGGAGATGACAAATTGAGCATTGAGAATGAAGCTGTGAGAATTGAGTTGTTCAGAATGAAAAAAATAGTTTGATAAAATAATGGTGGTAACGTTATTTAGAATGAAGAAACAGTTTGGTGAAATAAAGGTGATGCTTTTACTACTGAAGCTTATTTTGCTTGTCCTGATTTTGGCGGCTTGGAAGTTTAGATGACATGTTCTGCACGCCTTATCTTTTGCGGCCTGTCTCCTGTTGTGTTTAGAGGAGTCTGAAACGTTGATCTCGGCGGCTACTGACATGCTTATTCCTGAGTTGAGAGCGTTGAGCGCTTATAGCAATCCTATGGGCGAAGTGCATGGCGGTGAATTTGGACCGGCGCGTGCAAGGGGGAGCGCACACAAGGAGGAATGTGGGTATAATGGGAAGTGTGTACGTAGGAAGAGATACGCGTGCAAGGGGGGACACGCGAAAGGAAGAACATGCGCACGGAGGGACGTGTACTCTTTGGAGGAGAGACGCGCGCAAAGAGGAGTGCGAACATGGAGGAACGTACACATGGAGGGGCGCGCGCTCTTTGGAGGAGAGACATGCGCAAGGAGAATCACGCGCAAGGAGGAACGTGTGCACGAAGGGAAGTGCACACTTTGGAGGAGAGACGCACACTAGGAGGAGCGCGCGCAACGAAGAAAGTGTGCCCGAAGAGACGTGCACACGTTAGAGGAGGAGAAAATGTGAAGGAGAGAGAAATCCGTAGGAAGAATAGTAGAGGTGAGAGAAAATATGTAGGAGAAATAGTAGAGAATTAAGAATGAAGGAGGATCTGAGACCTTATTTATAGGACTCATGAGTTGTTATACTGGTTACGCGGATAATCGCAGACCATAACGAACACATTTGCTATTTATAGGCCGATATATTATAATTATTTATATAATATTGTTATGGGACTAAATTTCAATATGCGTATTAATTTTATGAAATACAGACCGTTTTAGTTTTAGCTATGCTCTCCCCCCATTACGGTAGGTTATTTGAGCGATTACGTGGGTGGTTACCCACGTAACCGATGATGGCGATTGCGGGAATGCGAGCAGATGGTGGAGAATTTATGACAACAAATGGACCTGCTGGCGTGGAAACTTCTTGGCCGAGGATCTGGGTCGACCGCCGGCGGAAGGTCGGTCGGCCAAGGGGCTGCCTGATTCGGGCGGCCAAGGGGCCGCCCGACTCGGGCGGTCAAATGGGAGGGCGGGCATGGTATAACCCCCCTCACCGCGGAAGGTAGCCAAGGCATGGCCTCTCCTAGCGGCAGAAGGGTCGCCTGGACTTTGGAGGCCTGAAGGCCGCCCAATCCAGGCTGCTAGAGGGAAGGGCGGCCTAGATGCAGCCCATCCCCTGCGGCAGCAGAGCCGTTTGATCTAGGCGGCCAGAGTGGCAAGGTGACCTGGAGGCCATCCTCCTCTTCTTTGAAAAGACTGTCGCCGCCTGGATCTTCCCGATCCGGGCTGCCAGAGGGCAGGGTGGAGGCACCCTCCCTCTGCAATAGAGAAGATTGTCAACCAGACCTGGGAGGCCAAGAAGACGCTCTTTCTGTGCGGCCAGAGGGTGGGGCGGCATCCTGCCAGCTACAATAGAAGGGGCCGCCTGGATCCGAGCGTCCAGGAGGCCGCCGATCTAGGTGGCTAGGGGAGGATGGCTGGAAGGCCGCCCTTCATACCGAAAAATTAGCGCCTTGCACGCGACCAGATGTCGCGCGCGGACGCGCACGACCTAGGTCTACACACAGGTGTGCGCGGTCCTAGACCGTACACAGGTGCTCATGGTCCCAGACTGCGCGTAGGTGTGCGTAGCTCCATACTGCGCGCAGACGCGTTCGGTTGGATATGCACAGATTTGTGCATGATCCACTAGAGCCGCGCGCGTACTCGCGCGCAGCTGGAAGCCTACATCAGCTGGAGTGGGAAGGCACGACCTTGCGGCGATGCTCGTAGGAGGCGGTTCTGTGTGCGTGGTCGGGGTTGCGCTCTTTGGACCCATGGTTTGACCATACCAGTTAAGGGGAATCTCATCATATGCCCACAAATTTTCGGAGGTCATTATCCTAGAAAATGAGCCCGAAAATTTTCTTGAAATGATCTTCGAATGTTTCCTTGATATGGAGAGTGATCGCAAGTCTACGCAGTTATGTGCTTGTTGTTCTGCTATATAACACCTCAGGTTTCTCATGTTTGAAAACAATAATTTTCTGGTTACTAGAAGCTACCGCCCGGCGATAGCTAGGTACCGTCAGCGAAAACGAGTGTCGAGTACAACCTGTAGCATCGAGTTGATGACGTCAAGAACAAACAGTGGTGTCGAGTTTCTACCGTCAAGCGATATCGATACCACTGGCGATAACATGTCACATGTCAAGTGATGCTGAGGCAGTCCTTAAGCGGCAAAGCAGTGATGAATAAGGAAACCAACACCGTCTAAGCTACCACTAGGAGATAGCGTGCTACCACGCGGCGTCAAGGAATTTAAAAGAGAATGACCACTTCAATCGTGGCCATTCATTTGTTTTGGCCAGAGGATCTTAAGGCTTGGATTGTTCTCGTGTAGCCTTACTAGAGGTGTGTGGGAAGAGATATCCATTTCTCTTTAATTCTCTCTCTCTCTCTCTCTCTCTCTCTCTCTTTCTTCACTCTCTTCAACCTTGATAAAAGAAGAAGGGAAAAGAGAGGATGAAGAAGGCCATTACCAGCTCTTTGGGATAGTTGTTGAAGAAGTTCTTGAGATCATATTCGCAAGACAAGGCTAGATCTGTGGAGAGTAAGGTACTGCAAATGCTTCTATCCGGATCAAATCCGTTTTCATGGCTCTTAAGCGATATACAAGGGTAATGATCTTTCTTCTTGGACAAGTTAAGTCCTTAATTGGCATGTGCATGAAAATCCTCACTAATTGGTGGAGAACGAGAAGTTTTCAGAGGTTTAATCAATGTTATCCCTGGTAGTAAACTTGCATACAGAATCCAAAATCGAAGTACGAAATAGACATGTTGTGAGAAGCCCATCCAGACAAGTTGGTCTGGATTGGTGATGATTATCTTGTTGATTGCATGCCGGAGAACACTCCGTGATCAGTATACTATTTTCAATTTCTGAGTATTGTAGAGTGTTGTAGGGAGTCTTGGAGGATAACTCCAGGAAACACCAAAAAAGTGGATAGAAACATTGTTCTGTCTGATACTGCCTGACGGTAGACCACTGGCGGTAGCTCCCAAAGAGCTATGTTTGTGAGGCCTATCTCTTGGAGACTAGGGGGACAACATATTGAGTTGTGAGCCTTGGATGCCCAACTGTGGTGTCCATGAGTGTCAACCTTGAAACATAACGTGGTTATGTATGTGCGAACGGGCGGGGAAGCTAACTCGGTTCGTGTCAGTGGGCACGATGATTTGAGCAACCGACTTGGTGGAACTGTACCCGCTCTATGACGATCGATTTGGAGTGAGTCACTGGCTTGAATCTCAACACACCGAAAGAGTATTGCTCAAAGTAGTGGGACTTGAATCTCAGCACACCAAAATATTGTTCAAAGTGATGGGACTTGAATCTCAGTACAACGAAAGAAAAAGTGTCTTGTGAGTACGAAGTGTGTTGCCGTGCGTGCTGCTATCTCAGTACAACGAAAGAAAATTTGTAGGTTCTTATATATATATATATATATATATATATATATATATATATATATATATACAAGTGACAGGCACGGGCCTCCGGCCCGATGGCCACGCGCCACAGTACCCGGCTGGCGATGGCGGGCTTCGCCCGCCCGCCGTCCGGCGGGCTTCGCCCGCCCGCCGTCCGGCGGGCTTCGCCCGCCCCCCGGCGGGCTTCGCCCGCCCCCCGGCGGGCTTCGCCCGCCCCCCGGCCCCCCGGCGGGCTTCGCCCGCCCCCCGGCGGGCTTCGCCCGCCCCCCGGCGGGCTTCGCCCGCCCCCCGGCGGGCTTCGCCCGCCCCCCGGCGGGCTTCGCCCGCCCCCCGGCGGGCTTCGCCCGCCCCCCGGCGGGCTTCGCCCGCCCCCCGGCGGGCTTCGCCCGCCCCCCGGCGGGCTTCGCCCGCCCCCCGGCGGGCTTCGCCCGCCCCCCGGCGGGCTTCGCCCGCCCCCCGGCGGGCTTCGCCCGCCCCCCGGCGGGCTTCGCCCGCCCCCCGGCGGGCTTCGCCCGCCCCCCGGCGGGCTTCGCCCGCCCCCCGGCGGGCTTCGCCCGCCCCCCGGCGGGCTTCGCCCGCCCCCCGGCGGGCTTCGCCCGCCCCCGGGCTGTTTTTTATATATATATTATTATTTTACCTGATTTCCGTGCTTTTACTGTAGCAGTCTTGCGCCCAGACTTTTCAGGTCCCAAATAGAAGGTCAAGGAGGCTCCAAATCAAAAAGTGATCAACATGAAAGTTGTTCGGATCGCCGAGATCTACAACTTTCATGTTGACCACTTTTCGTTTTGGAGCAATCTTGACCCTTATATTGGGCCCCGAAAAACTTGATTTCCGTGCCTTTACTGTAGCAGTCTCGCCTCGCTGACTTTTCGGGTCCCAAATCGAATGTCAAGGAGGCTCCAAATCAAAAAGTGATCAACATGAAAGTTTTTCGTATCGCCGAGATCTACAACTTTCATGTTGACCACTTTTCGTTTTGGAGCCATCTTGACCCTCATATTGGGCCCCGAAAAATCTGATTCCCGTGCCTAAACAGACGGGTTTAGTCCCACACCGTCCATTCTTCGGATTTTTGGGGATATATATTCAATATTCAGCTTTAGATATTTGAAGTAATGTTGGCTGGCTGACTTGCGGGCGGGCTTGCTTGCAGGTTTTCGCGGGATGGGCTTGCTGGTTGTTTGCGGGCTCGCCGGTTGCAGGTCCGCTAGTTTTTTTGCTGTCCTATAGTAGGTTTAGGACTGTCCTAAAGTAGGTTTAAGAGGCCTATAAAAAAGTCTGGATAGAGGGTTGGTTTGATCCAACGGTTCATGATCAAAAATCTGAAATCCGACGGCCACCTAATTACCCTCTAATTTCGAACTCATGTTATCTGCAGACCACAGTATTTCTATTATAGTAGTAAAGATATATATATATATATATATATATATATATATATATATATATATATATATATATATATATATATATATATATTGCGTGCCTGCAGGGAAGGAGCACCGCCGCCCCGAGTGAGGGGTGGAGTCGTTATAAATTGGTCAGCTAAAACTGATTGTTGCCTTATTTTACACTTCTTGGTGGATTGTCCTTGTACAGGTGCAGGAGAGCTGAGCGGGAAGTAGCGAGCTGAAGCACCTTCATGCTATACCGACCCTTGAAGTTCAAGCGAATCGTTTACTTATTTCCATGTGTGGTTGGCTTATGTGCCGAATTTTGTAAACCACCTTGGTACTATAAACATTGAAAATGTTGTAAGGTCTTAAAGCCAAACAGTTTGTGCATTTTTATGTCATTCCTATGTTTTGGTTAGTGGATATTCCTGGTGTTGGGTTCTTAATAACTTAAAAACTTCTGCTAGAATGTAACTCTGAGTTAGAATATGTGAATGTTTTGGTTTCAATGGTAACTCTACTGATTGTCCGTGAAATATGGCGTGTGGCTCCAACCAAACCTTATATTATATTATACGTGACGGATGAGGGTGTTACAAATTGGTATCAGATTTTGGTCTCGGTCTTTCTTATTCAAATTCGTGGTCATATTCTTTTTAGGGGTGGTGAGCCCTAAAAAGAGCCCATGAAAGTTCACTTAGGAATAAAAATACACATGTTTCTGAAACCTGCGTTGAAAGATAAATCTATGGGTAGTTAATCACCTAGAGGGGGGGTGAATAGGTGTCTTTTAAATTTCTTTATAAGGTTAAGCAAATACTTGAACATAAACATTCACAAGAACACAACACAAGCAATCTACATAATATAAAGATTTTATAGTGGTTCCCATATCTGGGATACATCCACTTTCCCCATTCTTTCTCACTAGCAATGTGCTAGATAAGGTTATATTTCCTTCTCTTCAACTCAGATCAACAGATCTTGCAAACTCAGTTTCTTTCTAGAAACTTATACCTCAGACTCACATGTCCTACCTCAGAGATTCACCCAATCTCCTACCTCAGGTCCCTCAAGAACCCTACCTCAGGCTATATAAGTCTTACACCTAGGTGATCCCACACAAATCACCTACCTCGGCCTTTATAAACCAGGCTTACAATTAAGAGAATATATCTCCTACACACTCATATCTCAAAGAGATCTTACAAAATTAAGAGGAAAGTGAGAAAGAAAGTAATATCAGAAAACAACAATTCTGTGATCTGATTTATCTGAGAATTTAGATTCTTCAATTCAGCAACACAAGATTGGTTCTTGATGAGCAAACTGACTGAAACGATTCTTCACTGGATCTGCAATGTTCTTGATGATGATTGGCTTGATTTCCTTGAAGAACTTGTAGAACAGATCCACCTTAATCATCTAATCAACTTGTTGAAAGGATCAGAAGACTTTCTTGAAGACCTGCGTCTTCCTTCTTCTTGGAGTTATCGTCCTTCTCTGACTTAGGAGAAATTAGAATGAGTGAATTGATTGATTGTGTGATTCCTTAATTTCTGTGTAGATGACCACTCTATTTATAGCCTTTACAGGTTGCTGGCTTCTGATTGATGACATCATCATATGTCATCATACTTCAAGTTTTCCTTCAAACAGATTCTAATGAGATGTCAAGTCACTGTAGCTGACATGACACTTCTGACTTGACTTGACACTCAGCTATGTTGACTCTGTACAACTTCAGCATCACAAGTGTCGAGAAGTCTCAAGTGTCTCGACACAATAATACTTAGTGTTCTTAGACTATAAACTACAAGGTGTCGAGACATCTTAGTAGTCTCGACACATCTGTACTTGATAGAATTTCCAGTCTGAACTTGAAGGTGTCAAAACAGTTGACTTGTCTCGACACAACTGTCTGGTGGGTGTCGACATATGCTTTAAATCTTCACTGTGTCGAGACAGTTGAATTGTTTCGACACTACAGTCTGCCGGGTGTCGACATCTTTAGGTCTACACTTCAATTCTTCATTGTGTTGAGAAAGTGGTATTGTATCGACACTACTGTCCTGAGCTTTAAGGTGTCGAGATATCTGACTTGTCTCGACACTAATGACTTGATCTTCAATATGTCGAGATAATTGAATTGTCTCGACACACCTGTCTTGTATCTTTCTGATTTCGACACTTCTCTTACAAAGGTGTCGACATAATTGCGAAGTGTGTCGACACTTTTATACTTAGTCATTTCTCTGCGCTGCAACTTGCTGGGCTTTGACTGTCCTGACTTCACTCAGCACTATTAGCTGTATTACATTGAGTGAACTGACTTCGCTCAACGCTTGTGAACTTAGTCAATTTTCTTCAATAACTACCTTGATATTTGGCGTTGAGTAAGCTTGCTTCACTCAACGCTTGTGGACTTACGATATTTCCTGCCTTTCCAGTTAGCTTTATTGAGCCCATCTGTCAATGCCACTTGGACCACCTGTCCAATCAATATGACATAGACTAACCTGCATGCATGAACTGAAACATACCTCAAATATAACTTTGTGTATATCATTGAGTTGAAAGGGTTTCTTCAAATCAAGTACATTGTTTCCAATGTACCCAACAATCTCCCCTTATTTGGAGAAGTCATAATCTCAATTTAATGATATACACCACAATACTAAAACAAGATAATTATGATGTACATGAAAAGTACTGAACAAAATTATAAAGGAAACAATAATAATAAATAGATATAACAAAGTGCAACTAAACTTTTTCATAACAATTTATTCAAAGATTACACTGTTTAGTTTTTATAATGTCCTTAAACAAAATTACATAGTTTCTAGAAAAGAGAACTAATCTAAGATTGTTCTGGCTATTTGATGACAATGCCTTTTCCTGATTGTATCTTGGCTTTTACTTTAGGCAGCTTGTCTTCAACAACCTTCTTCTTGCCCTTGTCATCCTTGACCTTCAAGATCTCTTCTTCCTTGAGTCTATGTCTTTCAACATAATGATATGGCTTTGGGAAGTACTTGCTGGGCTCTATAGAATAAGCTGAGATCTTCCATGCATTCAGATCTTTCCTGAGTTTATAAATAATCTCCTGCTGCTTTGTATGCTTGACCCATTCTTATTCTGAGTACCATTTACCCATATCAGCTATATTGATGTTAAGTGCTTTCCATGCAATGAGTATAATAGATCTGGAAGTTGAACTCCACTGCTCAAGATTTGGCTTTGCTTCAGCTTGCTCCCTAAATCTCTTCTTAGATAATTGAGCTTCTTTTTCTTTCAGTAAGGCATGAACAACCATATCCACCTCCTTACATACTATATTCTGAACCTTTGGTGGAGGACTATACATAGTCTGTACTGCAGTGTGAATAGCCTCAAACTGAGCTAGTTGGCAGTCAGACTCAGCTATTTGATCTTCATCATAATTTATGGGAGGAAATCCTAGAGTATCTTTGATGTATTGGAGGTCCAAATAGTATGCTCAGAGCTTGACTTTATCATTACTCTCTCCCCCTTTATGACTTCTCTCTCAATATGATTTCTTAAGTCATCCTTATGAAATCTTACTTGGTCTACAAGATGATTAACCTCTGAGGACAAATGATTCTTTACTTTGAGCAAGTGATCATCTAGTTCTTTTCCAGAAGATTTGACTGCCTTAACCAAAGAGTCTGCATGTATAGATAGATGAGATTCAACATCTTTGGAGGTAGAGCCTATCTTTGTCTCCAAAGCTGTAGTTTGCTCAGCTAGCTTTACCAGTGAAATATCATGCATTACTATCACGTTGTTATTCATTCTAGTCTGATTCTCAAGGACATATCCATGTTTAACAGCTATATCTTTTTGAGTCTCCTTTGACTCCTACTGTTAAGCAAGGTAAACTATAACATTTGCTCCTCTTTGAAAGAAATCAGTCATATCCTTCTTCAATAAGTTGACCTCAAATCTAATGGATTTGATATCTTGTACTAGTAGGAACTGTACCTCCTTAGTGTTTTCATCTACATATTTTCCAGTTGTCTTCTTTGTTGATCTAGAATTATTTGCATTTGAATCAATAGGGAGCTAAAATCCAGAGGAGGAGCAAATGTTGTTCCAAGTTGAACTGTTTTCTTATAGCTCTTACTCCTTTTCCTGAGTTCCTCAATTTTCCTTTTCTTGAGCTGAGAGTCTTCCTCCTCATCAGAATCTGAAGAACTAACAACTTCAACTGAAGTAGGCTCTTTAACTCCTTCAGTGTTTGGGGCCAGATCTGTTATCTCCCACTCAACCCTTACACCTACTTCACCAAGGTTGAGTTCCTCCATGGTTTCATCCTCTAGTTGTTCTGAAGCATTAGAATAATGATCATCTGGGAGTGTATCATGTAACATCTCCTGGATATCAGCTTCTTTATCCATAGGAAATTCTTTCTTAGTCTCCTTAGAGACTGCATTCTCATTCTCTTTATCAGACGTTTGTACATCTTGTGTAGGAACATTTTATAAGTCTAGAATATCATTGGAGTTCTTCCCCTCAATGTGATCCTTCTCTGGCCTTGTCTCCCCTGCATCTGATCTCTAGTACCAGGAGAAGTCCTTGGAGAATTTTTTGGTGCTGCATCATCATGTTTTTTTGTGCTGGAGCTTCCTTGTTCTTCAAAGTCACTGGAAGATCCTTCTTCCACAACCACTACTTTATTCTTCTTCTTCTCTAGTACTAGTGTTTCTTTTGTTAATACTCTATCCCACCTTGCTAGGATTCTCATGTCCATTTTTCTCATATGATTGATCTCTGATCTAATCTTGAGATTCAGACTTTCAGGGATAGCTTGTACCAAGTAGAGACTGATTATCCTGCCCATATTGGGCTTCTTAATGCTCTCTGCTATTTTGTCAAAGACAATTTTGCTCCAATTAGTCTTGAGTTGGAAGATAATTCTTGTCATGAGTTCAAACATTTGAGCAAAGATTCTGTCATGTGCTCTTGTTTTGCATAGCAACACTTTTCCTATAATCTCTGACAGAACTTTGCCTTAAGTATTCATTCCCTTCCTGACCAGGGTGCTTCCAAGATTTGTGGTTGGGGCCAATCCACACCACTCCAAAGCTTTTGCAGTCTTGGCAGAATCTAGGTCATCTTCTTGATCCTTTCTTGGCAAGTGAAATATCTTGGCCAGTCTTCTGGTTGTGATTTTGACCTTTGTTCCATTCACTTTGGACTTAATCTTTTCTCTGTTTGAGTCGAGATGAGCATTGGAAAAGAATTCTAGAACTTCTCGTTTTCAGACATTTGAATGTTCTGAAAGCAGATATTCCAATCCCGCTTCAGTGATTAGGGTTATTACATTCTTAATTTCTTCAAACGCCGAGTTGAATCCATTTCAGACAAGTTCATAACCTTCAAGATGTTATCGTCACACTTGGGTGTCATGAGAGTGGAGAGAAATGGTTGATGAGTGTCGACTGATCTGAGTTCTAAGGCTCGACACTCAGAAATCAACAATTCACAATATTAAGAAAGCGTAGTCGACTTCTGCTTTCACACCCTAATTATAGTCTAATCTTTCCTGAAGTAAAAAAGGCGTGCTCCATTTAGACTGTTCCAAATTTTTAGGAAAAGACCTAATGTCGACACTGGAAAAATTGTCCGTCGAGATGTGTCGACACAAGTTGACACAAGGATAATGTCTCTCAACATATACCTTAGGGTCACGACACCCTTTGATGTCTCGACACTTACTTTGGTGTCTCGACACTTACTTTGGTGTCTCGACACATTGCAGTATACAGTCTCGACACATTTTCTGGTGTCTTGACATAACTTTTGACTTAGCCAATATTTTGTCTCTTGAACTATAGAAAATTGATACTTAGATGTTTTTACTTGATATTTAATTAAGTAAACTTAATTATTGATTAATATTTTAATCTAATTTTTATCAGTCTTTATGTATACATTAATTATTCCAGATTTAACATGCCAAGTTCAAACTTACAGAAATTAAATTTCTCTTCATCTAGGGGCTTATTGAAAATATCAGCAATCTGTTTATTTGTATGAACAAATTTTATGTTAATTTTTTCCTTTTCTACATGCTCCCTATTAAAGTGATATCTTATCTCAATATATTTAGTTCTACTATGTGAAACATGATTATTTGCAATTGAAATGACACTAGTAGAATCACAATATAATGGAGTTTACTTGGCTGAATGTTGTAGTCTTGTAATTGATGCTGAATCCAAATCAATTGTGCACAACAACTTCCAGCTAAAATGTACCCAGATTTAATAGTGGATATTGCTACACTTGTTTGCTTTTTGCTGCTTCATAATACTATCCTTCTTCCAAGGAACTGATATGAACCTGCAGTGCTTTTTCTGTCTTTTTTACAACCTGCATAATCTACATCTGAAAAGCTTGTTAGTTAAAAATCACTATTCCTAGGATACCATATGCCAAGATTAGGTGTGCTCTTTAGATATCTCAATATTCTTTTGACTGCTGTATAGTGAGACTCCTTAGGGCAAGCTTGATACCTAGCACAGACACAAGTATCATACATTATGTTTGGTCTACTGGCAGTTAGATAGAGTAGTGATCCAACTATACCCCTATACAAGTTGATATCAACTGACTTGCTAGCACCATCCTTGTCTAAAGACATACTGGATCCCATAGGAGTTCTCATGGAAGTGGTTGTTTCCATTCCATACTTCTTGATTAACTCCTTGGTGAACTTAGACTGACTAATGAAAAGTCCATCTATAGTTTGCTTAACTTAAAAACCCAAGAAAAACTTGAGTTCACCCATGCTACTCATCTAAAACTTACCTTGCATAAGTTTGGCAAATTTGATGCAAAGTGACTCATAAGTAGAATCAAATATAATGTCATCTACATATATTTGTACTAAAATAGTCTTGCCTTTGACTTTCCTTAGAAATAGTGTTTTATCTATTTTCCCTCTTGAGAATTTGTTCTCTAGAAGGAATTTAGACAGAGTCTCATACCAAGCCCTTGAGGCTTGTTTTAACCCATAGAGAGCTCTTAATAAAAGATAAATATAATTAGGATGAGTAGAGTCAATAAAACCTGAGGGTTGCTCAACATAGACCCTTTCTTTGAGGTTACCATTAAGGAAGGTTGACTTCACATTCATTTGGTAAACCTTGAATCCTTTGTAGGCTGCATATGTCAGGAAGAGTCTAATAGCTTCCAATCTAGCCTCTGGTGCAAAAGTTTGATCAAAATCTATACCATCTTCTTGTCTATAGCCCTTTACAACCAGTCTAGCCTTATTTCTAACTATAGCACCATTCTCATCCAATTTGTTCCTGTAGATCCACTTGGTTCCTATAATGTTGCAATCATCTAGTCTGGGAACCAGCTTCTAGACATTACATCTCTTGAACTGGTTCAATTATTCCTACATAACCCCTATCCAAAATGGGTCTATATTGGCTTCTTCAAACTTCTTTGGTTCTATTTGAGATAAAAAACTTGAGTATATTACAGTGTTGTGATGTCTACTTCTTGTGGTCACACCATGAGATGCATCTCCAATGATCAGTTCCCTTGGATGATCCCTTAGATGTCTGACAACAACTGGTAATGTGACCTCTTCTCTTTGAACAACTTTATCTTGTTGCCGAGTCTCTTCTTCTGGTTGTTCCTGTGCAAGTTCCTTCTCAATAATATTGACTCCATCTTGTATACTTTAGCTTGCTGGAACTGAGTCTTCTATTGACAGCTTCTTTAGCTTCAAGTCTTCTCCTGTTGTGCTTGATGTACCTGACTTATTATTGTAATACATAGAACTTTCATCAAATACAACATGAACAGACTCCTCTACAACTTGATCCCTCAGGTTGTAGACCCTCTAGGCCTTACTGTGGTTACTATAACCAACAAATATGCCTTTATAGGACTTCTCAGTAAACTTAGTTAAGTATATTTTCCCATTATTAAGGACAAAACACCTACATCCAAAGATTCTGAAGTAGGCCAAGTCTGATCTTCTGCCCTTCATTAGCTCATAAGGAGTCTTATTCAGGCATTTGTTGATTGAAGCTCTATTAAGAACATGACATGATGTGTTAATAGCTTCAGCCCAGAAATATTCTGGGAGAGAATAATCACTCAGCATGGTTCTTCCTGCTTCAATGAGAGTTCTGTTCTTTCTCTCAGCAATCCCATTTTGTTGGGGGTGTTCTTGGAGAGGAAAACTCTTGCGGAATTCCAAGTTATTCACAAAACTTTGTCATACATTCCGATTGAATCTCAGTTCCATGACCACTTCTGATTCTGACCATAGAACTGTTCAATTCATTCTGTATTTATTTGACAAATGTCCTGAAGACATCAGGAGTTTCAGATTTTTTTCTTAAGAAGAAAACCCAAGTAAATATGAAATAGTCATCAACAACCACAAAGGTGTAGACTTTCATACCTAGACTATGAACTAGCATAGGACTAACTATGTCAATATGCAAGAGGTATAAACACCTCATAGAGTCTTTGGTTTCAATACTTTTGAATAAAACTTTGGTCTGCTTGTCTTTTTGGCATGCAGAGCAAGTGCTCTCCTCAGTGCATTTAATGTTTGGATCATTCTTAACTAGCTCTTTACTGAAAGCTTGCCTATGGTCTTATAGTTCAAATGAGCTAGCCTCTTGTGTCATTTGACACAATGTGAGGCTTTCTCATTTGCAAATATGCATATAAGAGAGTCTGAATTTAGAAAAAGAAAATTTAAGCAGTACACATTCCCATTCTTAGTGTCTACCAAGATGACCTTTTGGTCACTTGACTTCTTTATGTGTCACTCATCCTTGTGAAATGAAATGTCATAGCCAAGATCACAAAGTTGACTTATGCTTATAAGATTGTGTTGCAACCCTTCCACATAAGCTACTTTAGTGAAAGTGACTAAGTCATTTGAAATCTTACTGTAATCTCTGGTAATCCCTTTGTCAGCTCCATCAAAGATCATCTTTGGTCCATCCTTTACTGGAATAAATTCCCTCAAATTACTCTTTGTTTCAGTTATTTGTATGAAACATCCACTATCCAAGTACCAGATAGGTCTATCTCGGGTGTTTGGACATACCAACAAAATAAAGATTTATTTATCCTTAGGAACCCAAATTGTCTTGAGTCTTAGGTGCTTGTTAGCTGAGGATCCATTGAGACCACCTGAGAATTTCTTAGCTGTGTACATTTTCAATCCATGAGACACTGTGTGATTGAACCAGCAATCTAGAGTAAAGTGTCCCATCTTTCAACAATACTAGCACTCATATCTGTTGTATCTCCCCTTTGGAGGCACGATATGAACTTTATGCTGACATTACTTAAGACAGGAATCAATAGCTTTTACAGTTGCATTTTGACTGTGAGCAAGTTATTTGTTTTGACTCACTGTCACAGCAGTCCTCTTTAGAGGAAACACATTAAGAATAGCTTTCCTATTCACCGATATGCTAGGTGCTCCTGGTCCAGACTTCCTTTGGTCTGAGACACAGGCTTTGGCAACACTGGACTCTTTTGTCCTGTCAGCTTTTTGCCTCTCCTTCTTCTAGGTTTTATATAACTAAGACCACTTTCAGGAGTTCCTGAGAAGGTATCTATTATGGGGAGCACAGTCTTAGGTTTAGAGAACTACTGAACAAGTCTTTTCTCATTTTGGAGTTTGAGTTCTAACTCCTGAATGGTTGCATCTCTTTGTTTGAGCAACATAATTTGATCATCAATGTTCTTAGTTAGCTTAGCTAACTTTGAACTTTTAAGACCAATCTGCCGAGTAACTATCTCATGGTGGTAATCAAGACCTCTTAGTGATGCAATCTTAATTGCTTGTTCTTTGATAAGCTTTTTGCTTTTTACAAGAGCCTCTAGCAGTTTTCCAAACTTAACTATAAGTTATTGCAGTTCCGTCTCAGAAGTTGTAGAATAAATAGAATTATCAAAGATTACCCGAGTATCCTGACATTCAACAATTTCTATTTCTGGATTATCAGACAGTGCCATCAAGTTAACCTCCATATCATCTTCAGAGTCACCATGGAGTGATGAAGTTGTGGAGTTATTATACTTTGAAAGAAAGGGATAGATCTTAACTTTCTTCTAATTTAGAGTTAATATATAAAAAGTCACAACATAAAGATAAAGAAAGAAAAAGCAAGCACACAGAAGACACAAGAAAATTATAGTGGTTCCCCAAATCTGGGTACATCCACTCTTCTATTACCCTGATAGGAATCCACTACAGGTTTTTGATCAAGTGCCCTGTCACCACAAGATTTGCTTTAGGTAGATCTAGAAATCCTTCAGGCTTTTGATCAGGTGCCTAAAAACCAATAGGTTTTTGATCACGTGCCCTATCACCAAAGAGTTCACTTTTGAAGGGAGTAATAACCCTATACACAGGAAAGGGAAAAGAAATGATGTTGTCTTCTCTCTCAATGATCTGAGATAAGACTAGTGGATTGTTGATGATGTCAAAGCTCCCCCTGAGATGTAGAATAGTTCAGGAGTGGAAGCTTTGCTTCAGGGTGTAGGCCTTCAAGTTGATGTTGTTCTCCAACAAGCTTTTAGACTGATATTGATTGATTGTCTCTTGAAAGCCTGGAGCAGATTAAGAAGATGAAGTTGATTTGCTGTAAGAAAACTTGTAGCTGAGTTCTTCTTATGTGAGAGAAAAAGCCTTCTTGAATTTTCTCTCTCTATCTCTTCTGTTCTGTCAAGTGCTGTATTACTCTTCTTATTCTCTGTAAGATATAATATATGTATATTTAATGCCTGAAGAATTCAAACATTTGAATTCTTTCTATCTTGGAATGGCTAAATCAATTCCCGAGAATGGAATCTGCCTTGAGAAATCAATTGGAATTTAATCTCTGTAATAAGCCATATTTTATACTGTCATTCAAACAGCTATATTTGATAAGAATATATAGCATTAAATCTGAGAGCTATAAATGCCTGCAGTTAAGCCTTAATTAACTATGTCAGCTGTAAATAAATCTGTCTGAAAAACGGCACAGGAAATCGCCAAACTGAATTTTAAAGCTTCTTCAAACTGGGTTCGGAGATCGTTGAACTCAGCTCAGAGATCGTTGAGCTGAGTTCAGAGATTTTGAACTGCATCTGAGTTTTATAGTTTTCTTTGAGCTGAGCTCAGAGATCGTTGATCTCCACTCAGAGATCTTTGAACTGAGTTCAGAGATTTTCTTCTAGCAATTTTCTGAACTTCAAATCTGAACTTTTCTTGAATTTTTCTGAATGAGCAGACCGGGAAATAATCCTATGACCCATGACTATACATTTTGGGTCAATCTAATATTCCTAATAGTGGTCCTGACCCAAATCAGAACTAAGGTTCCAACATACTTGTATATGGACTCTCTGATGAATTCCTCTTCACAAGAGAGCAATCCAATGTGAGCATGTTCTTCATCTAATTCAGTTGAATCTGAATCACTATCAGATAAAGTCTTTGGCTTATTTGCCATCAAACACTTTTCTAACTTCTTATCTTTATAGAACTTCTTTTCCTTGGACTTCATGTTCTCCTTTCTCTTTACTGGACAGTCAACAATGACATATCCATGCCTGTTACAGCAATAATAAATAATGTCAGTCTTAACTTATTTGTTCTGGTTTGAATCATACCTGACCACATAGTTGTTTCTGTGTTTGTCTTTGTTTTTGCTGGAACTTGATCCAGATGATGTCTTCTTATTCCATTGCTTCCTTATTCTCATCATCTTCTTGAATTGCCTAATGAGCAATGTCAATTCAACATCTGATAATTCTTTTGATGAAGAACTAGTCCCAGTGCTAACTGTATCTTCATCCATTCTTGGTGATGATGGAATTTCTTTTATAGCCTTCTTTGATGTGTCTGCTTTGAAAGCCACAGATCTAGTCTGATTTGAACTTTTGGCAGATTCATCTTTAGCTTTTCTAGAATTTAACTGAAGCTCATGTGATAACAGCTTCCCATACAAATCTTGGGGTAACATGTTCCTCAGATTGCCCATTTCTCTTACAACACAAATCTTTATGTCTCATTCTTTGTTTAGGGATCTCAGAAACTTGTCATTAAGCTCATAGTTTGAGAATTGTCTGCCACAATTCTTTAAGTCATTGATTATTCTAAAGAACTTTTCATAACAAAGTTCTATAGAATCAGTCTTCCCTTGCCTGAATGCCTTATACTGCTGGTTGAGTGGAGACTTTTTATCATCTCTGACTCCTTCTGTGTCTTCCATATAGACTATTAGAGTGTCCCACATCTCCTTGGATGTTTTATAGTGTACTAAGTTCTGAAAGGTTGAATTATCTATTGCACTGCCAATTATGTTTTGTACTCTTTTATCCATGATGGAAAGAATCACCTCATCCTTTGTCATCTCAGACATACTCTTAGGAGTTTGCACATTTGCATCTAAGACAGATACTTTCATGGGAATATATGGTCCTTCTTGTACAGTGACAAAGATTCTTAGATCTGATGCCTCCATAAACAATCTCACCCTCTGCTTCCAAATAGCAAAATTATCATTTGTACATATAGAAAGCTTCATAAAACTGAGTTCTCTGTGAGATTCTGAAGCCAAGAGATATGATATATATCAACTACCCTTAGGATCTTTTTCTGACTGTTAGATCTTTCTTTGAATAACCTGGCTCTGATACCACTTGAAAGATAAATCTATGAGTAGTTAATCACCTAGAGGGGGGGGGGGGGGGTGAATATGTGTCTTTTAAATTTCTTTGTCATTTATACTAAAGGTTCAACAGATACTTGAAAATAAACATTCACAAGAATACAGCACAAGCAATCCCCAGAACACAGAGATTTTATAGTGGTTCCCATATCTAGGATACATACACTTTTCCCCTTCTTCATCACTGACAATGTGCTAGATAAGGTTATATATCCTCCTCTTCAACTCAGATCAACAGATCTTACAAACTCAGTTTCTTTCCAAAAACCTACACCTCATACCCACAGGTCCTACCTTAGAGATTCACTCAATCTCCACCATCAGGTCCCTCAAGAACCCTACCTCAGACTATATAAGTCTTACACCTTAGTGATCCCACACAAATCACCTTCCTCAGCCTTTATAAATCAAGCTTATAACTCAAAGAATATATCTCCTACCCACTCAGATCTCAAAGAGATCTTATAAAATTAAGAGGAAAATGAGAAAGAAAGTAATCTCAAAAAACAACAATTCTGTGATCTGACTTATCTGAGAATTCAAATTCTTTAATTTAGCAGCACAGGATTGGTTCTTGATGAGCAGACTGGCTGAAATGATTCTTCACTAGATCTGCAATGTTCTTGATGATGATCGGCTTGATTTCCTTGAAGAACTTATAAAATAGATCTGCCTTAATCCTCTTATCAACTTGTTGATCAGAAGACTTTTTTGAAGACCTGCGTCTTCCTTCTTCTTGAAGTTGTCGCCCTTCTCTGACTTAGGAGAAATCAGAATGAGTGAATTGATTTATTGTGTGATTACTTGATTTCTGTATATACGACCCCTCTATTTATAGCCTTTGTGGGTTGTTGGCTTCTGATTGATGACATCATCATATATCATCATACTTCAAGTTTTCCTTCAAACAGATTCTGATGAGATGTCAAGTCATTATAGCTAACATGACACTTCTGACTTGACTTGGCACTCAGTTGTGTTGACTCTATACAACTTCAGGATCATAAGTGTCGAGAAGTCCCAAGTGTCTCGACACAATAATACTTAGTGTTCTTAGACTATAAACTATAAGGTGTCGAGACATCTTAGCAGTCTTGACACATCTACACTTGATATAATTTCTAGTCTGAACTTGAAGGTGTCGAGATAGTTGACTTGTCTCGACACAACTGTTTGTCGGGTGTCGACATCTGCTTTAAATCTTCACTGTGTCAAGATAGTTGAATTGTCTCGACACTACAGCCTGCCGGGTGTCGACATCTTTAAGTCTACACTTCAGTTCTTTATGGTATCGAGACAGTTATATTGTCTCGACACTACTGTCCTGATCTTTAAGGTGTCGAGATATCTGACTTGTCTCGACAATGCTGACTTGATCTTCAAGGTGTCGAGATAACTGAATTATCTCGACACAGCTGTCTTGTATCTTTCTGATCTCGACACAGCTGTCTTGTATCTTTCTGATCTCGGCACTTCTCTTACAAAGGTGTCGACATAGTTATGAAGTGCTCGACACTTTTTTACTTAGTCATTTCTCATGCGCTGTAACTTGCTGGGTTTTGGCTGTCCTAACTTCACTCAACACTATTAGCTGTATGACATTGAGTGAACTGGCATCACTCAACGCCTGTGGACTTAGTCAATTTTCTTCAATAGCTGCCTTGATATTTGGCATTGAGTGAGCTTGCTTCACTCAATGCTGGTGGACTTAGGCAATTTCCTGCCTTTCCAATCAGCTTCTTTGAGTCCATCTGTCAATGTCACTTGGACCACCTGTCCAATCAATATGATATAGACTAACCTGCATGCACGAACTAAAATATACATCAAATACAACTGTGTATATCATTGAGTTGAAAGGGCTTCTTCAAATCAAGTACATTTTTTCCAATGTACCCAACATGCATGTTCCTGTGATTATTGTTTTGCAATATGACTAGTCTCTTAATTACGTGTTTTACAATTATAGGTGACTAGAAGCGGTGCGAGGAAATCTCAGCCCCATCGCTTGGCGAAAAGCAGTGCACTGGCTGAGATGCCTACACTTCCTCCGTTTGCGAAAATAGTTCGAATGATAGCTAATGTTGTCTTTACAATGATCAATACCCAACTTGAAAGGCATGTGCATCCCCCTACTTCTGCGGTAGCTTCAATGCCGGTTGGTGTGCTTGAGCACAGATCAGCAGTTGAACATGTGTTTGGTACATGGAGCGCACACAGTTGATGAGTACTCACATGCATTTATCATGCTGAGGCACTATGCAGGATTTGTGTTGGAGGATGAGGAGATCAATGTCAATATATTTTATAATGGTCTGCGCGATGATGTACGACTTCTATTGATGAGTCCAAAGTTATTTGGATTCCGGGTATTGGTGGAGTCGGCTAAATCTTTGGAGATAGATTTGGCGAAAGTCTACCAAATGCTAGAGCTCAAGGTACCGAACTCTGCAAAGCCTGCGAAGTCTGAGTACCACAAGAGGTGGAAACAAAAGTCTAGAGCAACTACTAGTCACGATCCGAGTATTTGCTACGCTTGTTGCAAGAAAGAACACTTTGCCCGAGATTGTCGCAATGCTCTTTCGAGAATGACACAAATGGCGGGCGCATCGTATGAAGAAAAAGGGAAAGCTCTGGAGCCAACTACATGTATGAATTAGTATGCAACTATTATAAGCTTTTGATACTTTATACCTTGTAAATGAAGGCATGTTTTGTGTGGTTATAATTAGGTTAAGTACCAATACTTATGCATTCAGTAAGAGTCCCCTTGACCTGGAACATTACACCCTATTTAGGACTCCGTAAGTAATAATGGAGTGCTTTTGAACATGTTATCGCTTGGATAGAGTGTGTTGTGTTAATGTCCGAATAGAAAGTCATGACTTTGGATTAGAAACATCTATACTACCGATATCTGAGTTCGATGTGATCTTTGACATGGAATGGCTCTCGGAGTAGCGTGTCAGCATTGATTGCAACTCAAAGGAAGTCACACTGGGACAAAACACCGAACAAGAGACTAAATTTGCTGGTATGAGAGGATCGAGCAAGATATGGATGTCTGCACTCCAAGTGGTCAAGGCGGTTCGGAAGGACATGAAGTTATTCTTCACGCTATTGGAGGCTATAGAGCCGAATTCCAGTTTAAATGACATTCCTATAGTATCAGAGTTTGCGGATGTATTTATTAAAGATCTCTCTGTAATTCCACCACAGCGAGAGATCTACTTCATTATTGAGTTGATGTCAAGTGCGAAACATGTATCACGCTCGCTGTACCGAGTAGCGCCAAAAGAGATGACGGAACTGAAGGTTCAATTTTAGGAGTTGTTAGAGAAGGCTATATATGTCCAAGTATGTCACCTTGGAGTACACCGATCCTCTTTATGAAAAAAAAAGGACGGCAGCTTTTGTCTATCTATTGACTATCGAGAACTGAACAAGCTGACAAAGAAGAAGAAGTATCTGATTCCGAGAATCGATGATTTTTTTGATCAGCTGGTTGGAAGGGTGCGAGTAACATCCAAGAGACGTCAATTTTTACGCTCAGTAACCCCATTTTGTTGAGACATATATGGACAACTAGTTTGATGAATTATGTCCCGATGTATGCAAAAATCAGAAAATTATTGACTAAGATATTCTCGAGCATAATCAGTTCAAAGAACTTTAAGAGAAACATCGAATTGAGTTTGTATCTCATTATAAAATTCCATGAACACAAAATAAAGTTCAGAACGCTCTTTTAAGAAATACAACTAAGTACATCGAGAGAAATGATCAGTAAATATAACAAAATATAAACTCCCCTACCAACAGTCCTAACAAGAGCAGGACCCCAAATATTTGAATGAACAAGTTCAAATGGACGAGAAGAGCTACAACCTTGTCTTGCTGGAAAGGAAGAATGATGATACTTGCCAAGTTGGCAGACCTCACAGTTCAAATAGGAGTCCTCCTTAGGCAAAACGATAAGAGTTGGTAAATGAGACAAGGAGGATGACCAAGACGAAAATATCATTGCAAAAGAGAAGTGGAGAAAGTAGCGACATTGTCTAGGAAGAAGAGCTCATAGCTTTTGGTACCAGTAACAATCTTCTTCGTGGAGTGTGGATCCTGAAAATAACAAGTAGTAGATGTAAAGGTAATCGTGCAACTCAACTGTTTACAGAGAGTAGGGACAAAGAGTAAACTGTGCGAAAAAGATGGGACGTAAAGTGTGTACTCAAGCCACAATGTCATAGTGACACGGCCTATACCAGTCCCGCATATAGGAGATAGATTACCATTCACAATAAAAACCGAAGGAGACCGATTATGCTTATTCAAGCAAGAAAATAAACCAGGATCACCTTTCATGTGATTAGTAGCTCCCGAATCAATTAACAGCTTAACCTGAGTGACTACATTAGTACTGCTAGAAGAAGAGATAAAAGACATGGATTTCTTTGTGTTGTCACCCGCAAACGGACGGAGACGAAGATATTTAGCCCAACAACGATCAACAAGATGGTCTGTCTTTCCACAATGAGAGCAAACATGACGAGGCACACTACGCCCACCAGTATGACCTTCACGACCATTAGAAGAGTGGTAATAGCTGCAATACGGGCAGCAGTGACATCAAGAGTGGGAGAATCAGCTTTGCCAAAAATTTCTTGTCTTATCATGTCATAAGATTCTGGAAGGCGAAGAAGATAGCACACAACCATAAGCTCCTGGAAGTGTTTGTGTTGCTCGGCTAGATCAGCGGAGAATGAACGATGTTGTAGAATTTCAGCGCCAAGAGCTTTCACCTCCTGATAAGCAGCAATAGGAGTCACAGTGTGGTGGACAAACAGATCAACATATAACATGTATATGAGCGAGATATGAACGCCTTTCAAATGTAGAGCAGCAAGATGAGTCAAAGCAATTTTAACGGTCTCATCATATCGAATAACTGGTAAACACTCATCAGAGAGATTATTAACAAGCCACGTCCTGGCCAAAGCAACATTGGCATTCCAATCATCAAAGGCAGTGGATCCACGAGCTGGAGGGTCATCCGTGAGATGATGACGTTTGTGTTGACACCTCAGCAAGAACACAAACGAAATACTCCAGTCTGGATAATTCGGGTCAGTCAACTTGGAAGCAGTTTCAAGGTTGTCAGATGGAGCAGAAACAGTTGGTGCAGTTTGAGAAGAAGATGTAGGCAAATTAGAATAAGAGCACTCGTTATCCACCATGAAAAAGGCGGCTAGAAAAAGAATTCGCTCGGTTAGAAGGAAAGACCAGCGGGCGGTTAGAAAAACCAGAGTCAACAGAGACCCCTAAAACTGGAGAAACCGCTAGAGGCGGGCAGTTAGAAAACCGGAATTTGCAAGGGTCATGGAAATAGCTGCTTTGGCTACAGTTTCTGATACTCCACTCATTTCATAAAGTCTTCGGCCCGGTTTTACAACGGATACCCAATATTTTGCCCGGTCGAAGTTGGGGATGATTCGACGCAAAAGAGCAAAGCGAGCGGTTAGAAAATCGAAAACCGCAAGGATCGGGTGAGCTCTGATACCATGTGAAAAAGTCTAAATAATAAGCTTTACATTACACGATAAGAAGTTACAAGAGTATGATCCCATATTTATAGGAAAAAGAGAAATAAGAAAAATACAATAAATGATGTGTGACTAAAATACAACATGCGGATAGGCGGTTATAAAATTTCAGACCGTTATAACTGAGCGGTTAGACAGACTGTCCGCTCCACACTTGTATCCGTCGGTCTTTACTAGCAGTCCACTCCACACAAGCGGATAGAAGCACAAATTCACTAAACTCCAGACCCTCAGCTCCCTTGATCATCAGGCCGCAACAATAATCTCTACCCCGCAGCTTCAGCTCCGCCTCTACCTCGCAGCTTCAACTGCTCCTCAGACCGCGACATCTATCCGTAGTGACTTCAACTTTCTGATCGCCAAATCCGCAACAACGTGATCAGAGCGTGACCGCAACACAACTGACTAGACCTTTGACCAGACCGCCAGAGGCAGTCCACAACATAGCTGGAACCAGACCACTAAGGCTAACCGCCAATCCGTAAATTCTCCAGACCACCTAACTGCCAGGCCGCCCAATCAAACTGTCAGTCCGCCAAGTTCCACAAAATCTAACAACTTATATTATATTCTAAATTTTATTTTTCACCTCTTCTATTTATACAAGTTTTTAAATCTTACTTTTAAGATATGTTTATTATTATTAACTAAATTCAAAAGCAAAATTATACATATTATTTTGAAATATAAGCAAAAATATTCAATCAGAAATATTATGCAAGCAAAAATGTTGAGAACAAGGCCAACAAGTATTCTCCCACACCTAAGGCTCCGTTTGGTACGGTGGCGGCTGTAATGAACATGAGGTTAAATTGTCATTTGTTAACATTCACCTAAGAAACTTCGTCCATTTTTATGTTCAATTGAATGAAGTTTGTTAGGTGATTCTTAACGAATGACTATTTAAACATGTGTTTCCGCCACCCTATCAAACTAAGTCTTCATTTGATTTAGCGGTTGTGGTTGTAAAAGAAGTTGTTGTAAATGGAGGTTTGTAAATGAAGCTATTAGAAACTGGTTGGTGAAAATGAAGATTTATTTGGGTAGTCTGTATTTGCAGAGTTGTTCAATAGAGAACCGTTTGATAATACAGCGGTGATATTTTATAAAAAAAATATTATAAAATATTTTTTGTTTTTTATTTTTAATTAATTTTAATATTAATAATAGTACTGTTTAAATTATAAACCTTTTTAATTATATATATATTATATTCAATTTTTTATATATATAAATTTTTTTGTAAATTTTTTGTAATTTTTTTCTGTTCAAACTATAAATTTAAATTTTTTTGTAATTTTTAATTGTTTTTGTAACAAATTATTCCTCCGTCTGCCTCCGCCTCCGCCTCCGCCTTGCCTTCCCCCTACCTTCACTTGCCTCCGCCGCCGCTGGCCTCCCCGGAGCCCGCCGACATGGTCGCCGAACTTAGGCGAACCCACCTGGGGTAGTCCGGCGGGGCTCCGGCAGGGCCCAGCCGCCGGCGGCCCTAACCGTGAGGCCCTGCCGGAGCCCCGCCGGACTACCCCAGGTGGGTTCGCCGGGGTTCGGCGACCATGCCGGCGGGCTCCGGGGAGGCCGGCGGCGGCGGAGCTGCTGGCACGGGAGGGCGACAGAGCACTGGCACGGGAGGGCGACACTGGTTGAAGAAACACGACGAACTGGAGCTGCTTGGCAGTGTTTCGTCCCGCATTTTTTTGAGAGGGAGAAACGCCGGACGGCTGGAAAAGGAGGCGGAAAAACAAACGAGCTCGGCCATCACTTTCACGTTTGACTAAAACGCGTCGGACAAAAACGCCTAAACAAACGGAGCCTAAGCCTAAATTGAAACAAAAGCCTATAAAAATGGATCAACGGAGAGGAATTAAACGCCTCACCCTCAGATTATCAGTACTCTCCCTCTAACTAATAAATGGGGTCAGAGAACGAGCAGCCCAAAGAAATCGCCGTAGTAATGGTCCCACTCCCCGCACAAGGACACCTCAATCCCCTCCTCCACCTCTCCTCCCAAATCGCCGCCGGCGGCATCCACGTCCACTACGTCAGCTCCGCCACCCACAACCGCCAAGCCCGCCACCGCTTCCACGGCCTGAACCTCGCCGCCGCCGCCTCCCACCTCCACTTCCACGACCTCGACTTTCCCTCCGGCCCAAACCCTAAACCTAACCCCGACAATCCCGTGAAATTCCCCACCCATCTACAGCCGTCCTTCGACGCCACGTGGGCCCATCTCCTGCCCCACCTCTCCTCCCTCCTTATCTCCCTCTCGCCGTCCCATCGCCGGATCGCCCTCCTCGTCGATTCCGCCATGTCCTTCGCAATCGACGCCGCATCCGCCGTCCAAAACGCCGAGGCTTTCGCCTTCCATCCCTCCTCGGCAATCTGCAGCGTCTGTTATCTCGACCAAACCGAATTCGACGGCGGCGCCGCCTTTCGCTCGTTTTTCAGCGAAGGCTTCCTCCAGTTTATCAATCGGCAGCGGCCGATGAAAAATCGAGTGGCGGGGCGGCTGTTTAACACTTGCCGCTGGATCGAGCAGAAGTATCTGGACCGGTTGAGCGAAAAACCGGTGTTCAGCGGGCAGAGGATTTTTGCCATCGGTCCGCTTAATCCGGCGGTGGCTGCCGGCCGGAGTGAAGGGGGGTGTCTGATAAGCTGGCTGGACGAACAGCCGGCGGCATCGGTGGTGTATGTTTCGTTTGGGACGACGTCGACGATGAGCAAGGAGCAGGTGCGGGAGATCGCGGCGGGGCTGGAGGCGAGCCGTCAGCGGTTTATTTGGGTTCGCCGGGATGCTGACCGTTGCGATATCTTTGAAGATGGGGAGGAACAGGTGGTAGATTTCGATTTGGTGGAATTTGAGAAAAGGTAAAATTAGTAAAAATCGAAATAATAATAATATTAATAATATGTTTTTTTAATTGACGATAAATAGATTTCATCAACATTCATTCAATTATTTCAATATAATAATAATAATGTTTTAAGAATAGTTTTGGCATTATAAAATAAAATTGGACCGTTTAAATAATATAAATTAATTTTTTAAAAAGCAAAACAATGTCAGCTAAAATATAAAAACTCAAATTAGAAAAATAAATAAACACACAAAAAATATAAATTAAATAAAATAAAATTTTGACAAAAGAAAAATAAAAACTAAAAAAGCATGGCCAAATTAAATTGAATTAAATTAAGGAGAACTTTAAAATTATTATGAAATACAATAAATAATAAATAAAATAAAACAAAACAATAAAATAAAATACAAAAGATAAATTAAAAGCAAAAGTACATTAGAGAACCTAAACAATAAATAAATTACGTTTACACTATACTTTTAATTTTGTGCATATTTTTGTTAAAAAGATGGCTATATTATATGCTAAGACTTTGTTTGGTGCAGTAGTGACGATTGTGAACACGATGATTATGAATCATCGTGTTGACTTCACCTAAGTAACTTTCGCTCCTTTTGTCATGGTGGTGGCTGTCGTGAACATAGGGTTTAAACGGTCATTCGTTAATGCCCACCTAAAAAACTTCATCCACTTTTAAGTTCAAAGGAATGATTTTTTTTGATAGTGGTTAACGAATGACGGTTTAATCCATGCATTTACGACTTCACCGCTATGCTAAAAGAAGCCTTCATCTTCTTTGATGTTCAAAGGGCAATGTTAATAGCACTTCTCTATTGGCTAATAGCACCCCAAAAAAGTCAAAATAACACATTGAAATGGTTGCTAATAGCGACTTCAGGGGTGCTATTAACATTGCCCATGTTCAAAACTAATTTTCTTTTCTTGGTTGCGTTTATGATCATTATGCCAAAAAGAAACATCAAAAACGAACAAAACTAAAAACAAAAATTGGACATATCAATTAATCACAATATGATCTATCCAAAAAGAAACAACGAAGTAATTTGTCTCTTTTGTTGTCGTAAGTTTATCCGCCTCTTTGATTATTTTGATATTTATGTCTGAAAAAAAAGGCTAAATATTTACATAGATTATTTATACAGTAATAAAATAAGGCGATTGATATACGCACACATGATTTGTATATTCGCAATCCTTTGATATACGCAGCCCCTAAACCGCTATTTACACACCATATTACTATTTGTAGCTCGAAACAAAAAAACTACAAACTCACATCAATTCCGTGGATTTTTGATATCAATCAACAAAAAACTGTCTTTTTTGTGGACCTTCATAACTAAGAAACCCTATGTATTTTAGTTCTTGAATTGTTACTCAGCAGTACTGGCCTTGATCAGATAATCAGTTGCCCAGCGAATAACCTCCCTCGCGTGCTGGATCTCCGTCTTCATCATCCCTCCAAACTTTATAACAATCCAAAAGAGCATGGCAGCAGTGAAAGCCATGGAAAAACCAAACTTCACGTTGTCCCAAAGAGAGCGATAAAGCCATTGAAGAGCTTCTGTTGGCTTTGCTTAGGGCGCTAGATAAATTACCTGTAAATCTTCATGCTCTTCAAACATGTAATATAGGAAAGTCTGTGAATCATTTGCGTAGTCATAAAAACTTGGAGATCCAAAAAAAAGCTAGAAGCCTTGTTGATACATGGAAGAAACGAGTGGATGCAGAAATGAAGACGAGCCAAGCAAAACCTGCTCCGGCGAGGCGGCGGGGTCCGGCGAGGCAGCGGGATCCGGCGAGGCGGCGGGCTCCGGCGAGGCGGCAGAAGAGACGCAAGGGATTGGGGAGGGGGCTGCGGTTATAAGGAGGTAGGGTTTCTTAATTTTATTTTTAAAACATAATTTAAGGACTGCGATTAGTCAAATCAGATGTGCGCATATCAATCGCCTCAAATAAACACAAATTTTTGACTGCATCTTTTTACCCAAAGTTCTCAAAACTAATAATTGTACTTCATATTCTCCTCCTTAATGGTTCCAGAGTGTCCGTATTGCTACTAAAATCATAGCAAGTCAAAATATTTACACAAAAATAGATGAAAATATTGAAATATAAGAAATTAAGAGAATTATTATAGACATCATAGTTTTAGCTAATCGCACCAAACAGACTTATTTTTTTATGAACTTGACCTGCGAATAACGAAAATTATGGTTCTTTTGACAATGTCCTAAATAAAAAATATATAAAATATTTAAGCAAAATAATTGAAATTAATTTAAAGGACAGAAAAATACATACATATTACACACGCGAGTGATAGGCACGGGGCTCCGCCCCTAAGACCAACCGTGACAGTATCTTGATCTTGACAGTGCACTGTGCACGGGAGGCCCCACACTCAGCGCGATTTTATCTTGGCGACAACATTGTCCCGTTACGATGCTGCTCCCGCCTCTCGCACTCCTGAGTGATATAGTCTGCTCGTCGTTTTTTTTTTATGGTGTGCACGGGAGTTTGCGAGCGACGGAGAACAATAATTTTTTTGTAGGTAGAGAACTGTGTATATTAGAAAGTAAGAGCACATTTTTTTTTAAATAAAAGGAAAACACATACAGCAAGTGAATGTTTAATCAAACCGTATTTTTCTCTTTTAATAAAGTATAGAATATTGATATAATAAAACAAAAAATTACATTAATTAATATGAATAATATTATTATATGTTAATTAGTATGAATAATCATATATTTTTCTTAAAGATGGGCTCATTAATTGTTGATTAGTTTTTGAATATGCAGGATGGAGGGGAAGGGGAAGTTGGTGAGGGGCTGGGCGCCACAGCTGGAGATTCTGGCGCACCCCTCCATCGGAGGCTTCTTAAGCCACTGCGGCTGGAACTCGTGCCTGGAGGCGATGAGCAGCGGCGTGCCGATCTTGGCGTGGCCGATGCACTCCGACCAGCCTGCCAACGCCTTCCTGGTGACCGAGGTGCTGATGACGGGGATCCCCGTGAAAAAGGGCACGGCGGAGGAAGAGTTGGTCACGGCGGAGACGGTGAGGGAATCGCTGGAGAGGCTGATGGCCGGCGGCGATGAGGGGAAGGAGTTGAGGAGGAGAGCGAGGGAAATGGGGGAGAAGCTTCGAGCCGCCGTGAAAGAGGGCGGGAGCTCCAAGCAGGATTTTGACGCTTTTTTGGACCGCATTATGAGGCCGTGATGAGCGATGCCGTTTAGAGAAGTTGTGTCTGGATCCCAGTTATAATCGAAGTCACTGCAGATACATTCATTTATATATATATTAGAGATACAACTCATTTATCGGAGATAAAACTTTTATATATTTGAGATATAACTACTTTATTTCAACCACATTATGTGGTGCAAAAAGATAACCACATTATGTGGTGCAAAAAGATAAATATATTTCACTATATAATGAGGACCCACTACTCCCCAATATAATGAGGACCCACTACCCACTCACATGAAAGTTAAATTTTAAATTGTCATTAGTTAACACTCACTTAAGAAACTTCATTTACTTTTATGCTCAAATGGATGATATTTGTTAGTTAATTCTTAACGAATGAGGCTGCTATTTTTGGAAAAAATATTTAGAATTTAGTTTTATATCGAATTAATGTAATATTTATTGATATAAAAATATCATATCCTTATTTTTCACAGGAGTTGAATAAGAATTTGATCATTCTAGCTGTCCGCCCAATCTCTCCCACCCCCACGCCCAGCCCATCATCCGGGTTCCTTTTCATTTGGGACCCCAAATGGATGTCCATTTTGATAATATTCATGATCTTAATTGTGGATTTCGAGGGCATGTTTGACACAGTTTTGACAATCATGAACACAATGGTTATGAATCGTCGTTAATGGGTCGAACCTCACTCAAGGAGCTGAGTCCACTTTATATTTTGTTTGTGAGCCACATTTTTGACAACAAAGTGGTATCAAAACAACTAACATGAATCAAAATTTCACATCTTCAAAGGAGAAGGCTACAGTTTTTGGAGTATTAAGGTTGTTGCAGCCAACTCGAGGCTCCTGCAGATCGGTCTACAATATACCGTCTTAGTTCGGGAGTGATCGAGCGCGCAAACAATCGATGAAAAGGAGATAGCCGACAAGATACTTTTTTTTAAACGTGAAAAACCTCGAAAAGAGGTTAAATTAGATAGTTGGGGTTGTGCCGACAAAACTTCACTATTTGCTGGTGTTGTACAATGCTTTGAAGAGAAGGCAAGGGCGACAGACTGCTCCTCATTACAATCACAGAGGAAAAAAAGAGATGTGGGTTATCGTATGTACAACCCCATATTCGCTGAGTGGAACCCAGAGGCACCAAAAGTCAGGCTTGGACTAGCTTCGGGCTAGCTTTGGCCTTCAGAGCAGAAGAGCTCTCGCCTAGGAGTCGGCGAGAACGCTCGCGCCAAGCCCCGACCGAGACCTACTTCTGCCCAGAGACGGGCGAGAAGGCTCGCGCCTCGCGGAAGGCGGGAACTGTTTCGGTCCGAGGCATTCTTCAGCATCTTCTTTAGCTCCCGCCGAGTGAGGGCGGGAGAGTTCTCGGTAATATTCAGTTCTCGGCATAGGGGTTCTCGCCTGGTGGGGCCCAGGGTGAAATTACCTAGTTGCCCTCGGGTAAATTACCCTCATGCCCCCAAGAACTGCATTTAGTATTTCATGACAGCGAGATTTGGCTATTGACAGACAAGCCAGAGGTAATTTAGTAATTTCAGGTCAACGAAGACTATAAATAGACCCGCAGGGGTTCTTCAGAAGGCAAGCTTACATATTTCCTAAGATCTTCTAGTGCTTTCTGAGGAGCTCTAAGCCCAGTTTTCTGCTTTGGAGGGGAAGCTCTCAGAGATCTTCCGGGTTAGAGGTGTGAAAACCCCGTTTCCGGGCTTCCCAAAATGATCGGTATTTATTTTCATTAGTGGGTCGTAAGAAGAACAAAGTAATACAACTTTTTATTCCATTATTTATTTACAATAATAATACAGACGCTTATTCGAAATCTGCTAAAAATTTACAATAATATTCTGAATATAGCAGTTTGTGACTTTCTGAATCCTCTTTGATTTCTTTATAGACGTTTTACCATACCTTTTCTAATTCTTCAGGCGCGAACCTTTGCCGTACAACTGAAGTTCCACCTGTTGTCTGAAAAAATGAATCCACTGAGGGTTAGTCATAAAAAAATATGACTAGGTGAGATAATTATTTCGTGAAATGTTGTACATGCAAACAAGAGAAATGATAACAGTATGCATACAGTATAAAGATATAATTACTTGATTATTCTCAACACTAATTCTTAAATTACCCCTTAATTTTAGTTACATAAAATGGGAAATGTTTCGGTGATGCAAACTTGAATTGGGCCACGCCCCCAAAGGACGTAATTGTAGGCTCACCCCTACTGATGAATCCATCTGTGGATGCCTCCACATCATCGGATTCGAAACCATCACATTTCCCTATGCAGGCTTTTAAATGAATTTTATCTTGGCGCGTAAACAAGAGTTTTTAAATAAAATAAATCTCCTCAGAAATGTATATATCGCTTTTATGTTTTTCCCTCGCCCACATTTTATCTCACAACGATATCTTAGTGAGTTAAACTCATATGCACAGACACTTGGTTATTTCATAAAATGAAGCATAATAAGAAAGTAAGTGAATAACTAAATCAAGAAATAAGAAACTCACTACAGCTTTGCCTTTATTTGCGTTTCCGTCACAATTTTCTTGTGACACCATCCTCTACTTTTGAAGTCTTGGAAACAACTGAAATTGGGTTGCGTCACAATTTACACGTAACATGGAGCATAAAAGGTTTAGACAACATCGAAAAGCTAAAACGATAAACCAACCAGGCCAAATCTGATTTTATACTTTGTCGGACAACTAAAATTATGCCTCAAAATGGCTAAAACCAGCCCCCAACCGGACTTCATGTCCGCTTAAACAAAATTATCCAGCAAGGTATAAAAGAAGCTTGACTATCCACAAAAACTCCCAAAAATCAGCAACTAAAATTTGTAATTTGGTATTGCCACAATCCAAAGAATAACGCAAATAACCAAGTAAAGGAAATAAGCCAAACCAGCCAAGAGAAGGAAAAAGCAGTGGCATGGAATCAGCTGTAGGGAGGCAGCAGCTCGGGAGCAGCTGCAAGGAGCGGCAGTAACTTTGCAACGACAACAGCTACACAGGAGCAGCTCGAGAGCAGCAGAACCCTAGACTAGAAGTAAAAACATCAGCTGAAGAATACCAGAAGAAGTAGAGCCACATAAGCAGGGAAGTACTCGGGTATAATAATAGAAGAAGGATAAGAGGCGAACAAAAATAATCGGCCAGAGAAAGGAGAAGAAGGTGAAATCTTGGAGGAGAAAGCAATAATAGCAGAAATAATCCTAATCGTTACAGCAACAGGAGAAAGCGAGCTGCAGCAACCCTAATCGGCTTAGCAGGCCCGTTGGCCTAGAAGAATCGGCGGCACAGCTACAACAGAGGCAAGGCAGCGTCGGCACGGGCACACGACAGCAATGGCACAAGTTGCTCGGCACAAAGAAGGGGATGAAGGAGGGGAAACACTTCTCTGTTGTCTTAGAGCAACTAGAGGAAGAAGAAGGGAATCGCAGAAACAGGAGATCGACAAAAGACAGTGCGGGAGAAGAAGTAGCGGCCCGGGCTTATTTTATAAAGTGAAATCAGCGGCTAAGCGACAAGATCACGCCAATGCACCACTCCAGGTGTCTTTTTGCCGTGCCCAAAACACAACCCCAGCCAACACCTCAATCTCCAGCACAGGCAAACAGCCTTAATCAACAACCAACTAGCCCATCTAGTCACCAAACACAGCCATCACATATTTTCATCATTAGGGAGAGAAAATGAAGAACCAAAATAAGCTTGCGAATGAAAATAAAAATGAGGGTGTTACAATCCTTCTCTTCTTAAAGAACTTTTCGTGCTCAAAAAGATAATATCAGCTAGATATATTCATCAAAGAGATTACATGTTTTTTTCTTTTTGCGATATTCTTCTAAATTAAAGGCTCGCGACATAATCGATCTTTCTTCCGGAACTTCTGGAGGAGGAATTGGATCAGATGCTGGAGCAGGGGTAGGTGGTGGTGCAGGTGCTGAAGCTAAAGATTCAGTATGCATTTGATACAATTGTCGCTGCAAAGGAGGTTGTGCATTGATTTCTTTATTCAAGAGCTTCAGACAATTTCTCTTTGTATGCCCCGGCTGACGACAATAAAAACATGCCCCAATCAAACATTCTCCTTTATGAAATCGGTTACACTTGGTGCATTTTGTTGGGTTTGCTTGGGACATAGTACTAGTTGATGGACAATTTTGTATTATCTTAGCAACATCTTTGCTCTGTACTTCATTCTGAATTGGGATTTCCGTGGCTTTTCTTTTCCCACTCTCTCCATTTTTCAGCGTTTTGCTTTGATCGATCTCTATTAATCGAGCCCGCTCAACCAACTTTCCATATTCTAGGATATCCAGAGGTACAAGTAGATTACGAATGTCGTCATGCAGTCCTTGTTGAAATTGTCAGCAGCGATCTTCTTCCGAGGCTACGAGAGAGTCGGCATACTATTCTAATTTTGATAATTCCATTTCGTATTGTAGAACTCTTTTTGTCCCTTGAACTAGTCGCAGGAACTGGTGGTATAAAACTCTTTTCTCCGATCGCGGCACAAACCGATTTGTAAATTCTTGAATAAAATTTGGCCATGTTACCAGGTCAAGTCTCGCAAATTTTGTAGCGTCTAAGTTGTTCCACCAACGCTTTGCTGCGCCTTCAAGCAAAAATGACGCAAGCTCAACTTTCCGATCTTCTGGACAGCGCATAACCTGGAAGATGGTTTCAATGCGGAGTATCCAATCTTCGGTTTCTAAGGGCGACAGACCTCCTACAAAAGTTGGCAGTTTTAACTCCATAAACTGTTTAAGATCATGATCCACTTAACGGTATTGGGGTGCTTGATCTTCAACTCTTGGAGGGAAATTTGGAGGCGGATTCATTGGATATTGATGTGGTTGATGGCGTGGGTTAAGATTCTCTTGGGGAAGTGTGGGTTCGAAAGCAGCTAGCATTGGAAAAACTAACTTAGGCTCTGTTTGGGACAGCTCTGGCGGATTGAAAAGCTGCTGTTCGGATAGAGCTGTTTTAAAATAGATCTCTGAGGAGCAGTTTTGAAAAGCTGCAGAGTGTTTGGGTGTTCTGTGCAGAAGTGCGCTCGGAATCGCCGGAGAAAGGCCGTCGGGGGCTCGGAATCGCTGGAGGAAGGCCGTCTGAGGCTCGGAATCGCCGGAGGAAGGCCGTCCGGCCTCTGAGCATGTTCCAACTGAAGAAATCATTAGATTTCCAAAACCTGTGAGAGAGAAAGCTATTTTGCGGAAGCTGAAGCTGGGGGAGGGGAGATTTCTGAAGAGCTGCAAAACAGCTCCAGATTTCTGAAAAGCTGCTCTTAAGGAGCTGTCCCAAACAGTTAAAAAATAGCTCTGGCGGCTGGAATAGAGATTCTCCAGCCGCCAGAGCTGCGCCAAACAGACCCTTAAAGGCTTCTACTATTGATATCACGAAATCTGAAGGACGCCGATGGTATTGATGCCCATTGTCATTTCCCTCTGACCGGGTAGTTGCTTGATAGTCATGACCTTCGTGATTCTCTCGACGACGTTGACTGCGACGGCTAGAATAGACTTGGGCGGGTTCCTATACGTGAAATTTACTTATGTTACATATTAATTGTTGTGTTAATTTTGCCCTGCCTACGACCACACATATTGAAAATAAATTTGGCTTTGATACCAATTTTGAAGACCCTGTTTCCGGGCTTCCCAAAATGATCGTTATTTATTGTCATTAGTGGGTCGTAAGAAGAACAATGTAATACAACTTTTTATTCCATTATTTATTTATAATAATCAAACAGACGCTTATTCGAAATCTGCTAAAAATTTACAATAATATTCTGAACATAGCAGTTTGTGACTTTCCGAACCCTCTTCGATTCCTTTATAGACGTTCCACCATACCTTTTCTAATTCTTCCGGCGGGAACCTTTGTCGTACACCTGGAGTTCCACCTGTTGTCTGAAAAAATGAATCCACTAAGGGTTAGTCATAAAAAAATATGACTAGGTGAGATAATTATTTCGTGAAACCTTGTACATGCAAACAAGAAAAATGATAACAATATGCATACAGTACAAGGACATAATTACTTGATTATTCTCAACACTAATTCTTAAATTACCCCTTAATTTTAGTTACATAAAATGGGAAATGCTCCGGTGATGCAAACTTGAATTGGGTCCCGCCCCCGAAGTACGTAATTGTAGGCTCACCCCTACTGGTGAATCCATCTTGGATGCCTCCACATCATCGAATTCGAAACCATCACATTTCCCTATGCAGACTTTTAAATGAATTTTATCTTGGCGCGTAAACAAAAGTTTTTAAATAAAATAAATCCCCTCAGAAATGTATATATCGCTTTTATGTTTTTCCCTTGCCCATATTTATCTCACAGTGATATCTTAGTGAGTTAAACTCATATGCACTGGCACTTGGTTATTTCATAAAATGAAACATAATAATAAAGTAAGTGAATAACTAAATCAAGAAATAAGAAACTCACTACAGCTTTGCCTGTATTTGCATTTCCGTCGCGATTTTCTTGTGATGCCATCCTCTGCTTTTGAAGTCTTGGAAACCACTGAAATTGGGTTGCGTCACAATTTACACGTAACATAGAGCATAAAAGGTTTAGACAACATCAGAAAGCTAAAACGATAAACCAACCAGGCCAAATCTGATTTTATACTTTGCCGGACAACTAAAATTATGCCTCAAAATGGCTAAAACTAGCCCCCAACCGGACTTCCTGTCTGCTTAAACAAAATTGTCCAGTAAGGTATAAAAGAAGCTTGGCTATCCACAAAAACTCCCAAAAATCAGCAACTAAAATTTGTAATTTGGTATTCCCACAATCCAACGAATAACGCAAATAACCAAGTAATGGAAATAAGCCAAACCAGCCAAGAGAAAGAAAAAGCAGTTGCTTGGAATCAACAGTAGGGAGGCAACAGCTGCAAGGAGCGGCAATAACTTTGCAGCGACAACAGCTACACAGGAGCAGCTCGAGAGCAGCAGAACCCTAGACCAGGAGTAAAAACAGCAACTGAAGAATAGCAGAAGAATCAGAGCCACATAAGCAAAGAAGTACTCGGGTACAGTAATAGAAGAAAGATAAGAGGCGAACAAAAATAATCGGCCAGAGAAAGAAAGAGAAGAAGGTGAAACCTTGGAGGAGAAGGCAATAGTAGGAGAAATAATCCTAATCGTTACAGCAGCAGGAGAAAGCGAGCTGCAGCCCTAATCGGCTTAGTAGACCCGTTGGCCTAGAAGAACCGGTGGCACAACTGCTACAGAGGCAAGCCAGCGTCGGCACGGGCACACGACAGTAATGACACAAGTTGCTCGACACAAAGAAGGGGATGAAGGAGGGGAAACACTTCTCTGTTGTCGTAGAGCAGCTAGAGGAAGAAGACGGGAATCACAGAAACAGGAGATCGACGAAAGACAGTGCGGGAGAAGAAGTAGCGGCCCGAGCTTGTTTTATACAGTGAAACCAGCGGCTAAGCGGCAAGATCACGCCAATGCACCGCTCTAGGTGTCTTTTTTGTCGTGCCCAAAACACAACCCCGGCCAACACCTCAATCTCCAGCACAGGCAAACAACCTTAATCAACAGCCAACTAGCCCATCTAGTCACCAAACACAGCCAACACATATTTTCATCATCGGGGAGAGAAAATGAAGAACCAAAATAAGCGTACAAATGAAAATAAAAATGAGGGTGTTACAAGAGGTGAGACCTCCCTGCTGAGGCTTTGGGTCAGTTCTAGGTCCTTTATAGCCAGTCAGGGGTCGGATCTTGGGAGAAGTAGGTGTTGTCTACGTCCCTATTTTCGAACTCTCGTTGAGGTCAAGTTTTGGCTTCAATATCGCAGTCGCGGGCGTGCGAGCGCGAGGAGTGGCGGTGACCGAGACCGCTCGCAGCCCCCTCGCGGTCCCGGGCTTGCGGTCGCGAGGTGTGGCAGCAGTCGGCTTCAAAGAGGCCGGTCGCAGGCCTTCATGACCGCGGACGCACAATCACAAAGCGCGGTGCTGGCCGCCTGCGTAGTGGCCGACCGTTGGCTGGTTGGCCGCAGGCGGTTAGGTATTGGTGGTTAGCTCGGCGGATCAGACGTGCGGATTGCGCGCAAGGTAGTTTGGGCGGTTACCTCCTTTACCCCCACTAAGTTAGTAAGAAACATGAGAATTCCGGCTATTTGCAGCCTGAGATTCTTATGAATTGAGGGAGACCCATCAATATTTTTATTTTATTTTATTTTGGTTTATTTATTTATATCTATATATTTACATTAAAAATGGTGATTGTTATTAGCACCGCAGTTTTGGCTAGTGGCACCGCACTTTCTCTTAATTTTTCGCGTCTTTTAGAAATACGTCTTGAACATGCATTTTTAGGAAAAGTGTTCAACACGAAATTTGTAGATCTCGACGAGATCTATAACTTTTATGTCGAACACTTTTCCTAAAAATGCATGTACAAAACGTACTTTGAAATACGCCCATGTTTGCGGCTTTTAGAAATACGTTTTGTATATGCATTTTTAGGAAAAGTATTCAACACGAAAGTTTTAGATCTCGTATTTCCAAAGTACGCATTGTACATGCATTTTTAGGAGAAGTGTTCAACACAGTTGTAGATCTCGTCGAGATCTACAAATTTCGTGTTGAACACTTCCTAAGAATGCATGTACAAGACGTATTTCCAAAAGACACAAAAAATTAGGAGAGTACGGTACGACTAGCCAAAACTACGGTGCTAATAGCAATCACCTAAAAAATATATGATGTGCATGTGAGTAGGCTCCACCAAATCTCTCATCTCTCTCTTTCTCACACAGAAGAATGACAATACATTGGAGAAATGTGCCTTGGAGGATTTTTTAGGGAAATGTTAATAATACCCCATTATTGACAAATAGAATCTCAAAAAGACCAAAATAACACATTGAAATGACTGTAAATAGCAACTTCAGGAGTGCTATTAAAATTGCCCTTTTAGCTGAAATTGAATGTATTTGGTTAGTCATTTTTTTAAAAATACAAAAGATAAATTATGATATTTTTACAATCATTTTAAATACTCTTATATATTTTGAAATTACAAAGACTAAATAAAAATACAGTTTTACAACAATAATTTGAATTACTTTTTTGATAAAAAATAGTCCAAAAAATAATTTTGAAATGTAATGTTTTGATTGCAATTTCAAACTGTATTTTTTAGCCAAAAAACCATCCACGCACAATCCTCATCATACGTTGTGCGTATATAAAATATTCCTGTCCCGCACACTCCCCAAAGTATGTAAAAAAAGCTACAAATGAAGCCCTAAAATCCCCAGAGTCGCACAAAAAATATGTAATAAACTAGCTGTTATAGTTGGAAATACTTGAGAACCAAATTCATCCCAAAACCTCGAGGTGATAGGAGGAAGGGTTGTAGTAATAAGCACATGCAGAAACCAGTGGGTAAGCAATGTGGGACTAAAAGTACAAACATACCAGCCAAGACGCAGGGGCACTCCGACTCCACATAGGTCCTGCAGACACAGTGGACTAGCTGGACCCATGTATGAACCCTGAGGTGATAGGAGTGGCAATAGCCTAAGAAGTACAAGTAGAAATCAGTGGGTAAACGATGTGGGACTAAAGACAGACTTATCACGCATCGGTGCACTCCGACTCCATGTCAATCCGACAGACACGATGAGCTAGCTGGGCCCGCATACCCCAACAATTACAGAGGTATTTCTGACAATGCTAAATACACCGTTTCACCAAGTAGTTTCTCTTATTGTATAAAATATAGGGTTAACTACCGGGACCTATCCTAGTTGTTTGCACAACTAGAGGTTACACCATCTATCTTTTGAAATTATATTTATCTCCTAAATTTTCACAACTTACAAAAATGCTCCTTAAATTATGAATATGGATGAAAAATTGTTAAAATTACTCTACATTGAAAGATGTGAGATTGCTCTTTAAAAATATAAATCAAAAGCGGTCAAATATGTCAAATTATTTTATGATATTTCAGCTTTACCTGTTATAATAACTTTGTATTGAAAACAGTATTACATGTAACCCTTTGTGACGAATATAGTCATTATAAGAAATACAATTGAAATATAATTTCGAAAGATAGAGAGATTTAACCTGTAATTATGCAAACCCCCAAAGGAGGTCCCTGCAATTAACCCTAATATAAATATGAAAATTAGGCTCCCTTTGACACGGTGGCGACGGTGATGAACATGACTACATGAGGGTTAAATTGTCATTTGTTAATGCCCGCTTAAGAAACTTCATCCATTTTTATGTTCAAAGGGATGATATTTGTTAGGTGGACCTTAATGAATGACAGTTTACCCGTGTTTGCGACCACCACCACTGTGCCAAACGGAGCCTTAGAAAGCGGCTGAGCGGATTTTCTATTACTCGAGAGGAAAAGAGCTCAGAAGCCAGAAGTATTGTTTAATAAATCCACAACTCTCAAAACAAAAGTTACTGATATCAAGATTTCTGGAAACAAGTAATGAGGTAAAACTGCAAGGCCACCGAGATCAAGCGCTTGAGCCCGGTTGGCAAGGCATCCCACCACAAGGCTGCTTCCAGTATTCGAAATCGTGAGCTCAAGGTCACACGACAACACCTCAACCTGTGCACCAAGACTCCCCTTCAAATGATAAAATTAAGCGAATGGTGATAAATACCTTCGAGTTCTACAGGCATACTATTGAAGGAGCGTGAAGAAATGGAATTCTCGGGAAATGAAGGAGTGCGGAAAAAAAAATATAATCCACCTCTGTTTTCAGTTTCGAACCAGTAAAAAAAAGCATGAGATTAGAGGTCCATTTGGACGCCATCGTCCGCGAGAAATTTCATTCACTTTTATGTTCAAAAAGTCACCGGAATAAAAACACCGCGTCAAAAGAGGCCCTATATTTGAGACCATGTTTCTATTAGTTTACATCATATGCATATTATGTACAAATTCAAATCATCGGAACAAGTTACTTTACATCACGAGACAATGTCTAAACAATGTGAACAATGGTGTGCAATTAATATTATTGGGAAAGAAACTCGAGCACACAGCCTATAGACAACAAAAACTTGAAATGGATGAGGAAGAGAGACGGAGAAGCTCACATGCGGTTTCTGTAGGTAGAGTTCGTGAGGCTCTTCAGATCTGAAGGTCATCCAGAGAGAGTTCTTGAGTAGAGAGCATCTTTAGTTTCTGTGGTATTTATTATGCATCCATGTACAGAAAAATTAGTTTGGAAAAAAAATTGATGAAATCCATCATATTCTTCAAATAGAATATCATACAAAATAAATTCATACTTTGAAAGAACATTGAAAAGATGAACGCTGAAAGCATTAGCTCCGTTTGGTGCGGCGTTTTTGCTTCGGTGAGTGTTGATAGGGATGGAGCGGATCTGGTCGAAGGAAGACGTTTTGTGCACGCTTGCACTAGGCGCGCGCGAGGGACGGGGGCGGCATGAGCCCGTGGAGTACTTGACGGGCCTGAAATCTATTTATCTTTTCCCATTTTATTATGTAATGTCTTTTTTGTGTTGTACGGCCGACCGGCCTTTGTGGGTCTCTCCCTATACAAGGGAGATATGCGAACTAATTATGTATGCTTGGTTTATTGGATTTGAAATCGGAATAGGGAGGAACTGACCCAGCGGTATTCCCTAGCCGCACATCTCCTCCCCCCCCACCCCTTCTCTCCTGCGTCCGCCTAGCACCGCTACGTGCTCATTCGGCAGCCACTCCGCAGGTTCCCACCTCCCCCGTGCACTGCTACAGCCCCCTAACAACTAGTCCGACCTCATTCGAGCACCGCACCTACCACGCGTCGCGCCTTCCGCTCTACTGACGACGTTCGCCGGTTCGCCCACGGATTTCATCTCCTACAGATCTCGCCGGCTGTGTTTTCCCGGGCGTTCCTCCGCGCCACACCGTCGGCTATTCTGCGTCGGTATTTCTTCCCCGGCTGTTTCTCCATCCGCTCGGGGCCGCCTCCTCCAGATCTTGCCTTCGCTCAGTGTCTCAACACCGTCCTTCCGCCTTTTCGGCGCATGCCCCTCACCTGCGGCATGACATGTGACTCCGATGAGGCGGCCTCCATGGCCGCGCACTCCGACCGCCTCGTCCGGGTTGATTCGACTCTGTCAGACCTCCAAGTTGCCATACGCGACATCCACGCACTCCTCCCCGCCCGTACCCCGTCTCCGGCTGCCCCACTGACCCTGCCGCTTGCCTCCACGGCGTCGGTCATTCCAGTCGGCGCTGCTCTGCCCGAGCTTGCCGCCGATGCTCTCTGCCTCCTTGAACTGCCGGTCTTCGACGGGACCGATCCCCTGGGTTGGCTCGTGGGAGCCGAGCACTACTTCGACATCCAGGGAATGCCCACGGCTCAAATGGTTCCCCTCGCCACGATTTACATGGAGGGCTCGACCCTTCATTGGATCCGTTGGCTCTGCAAATCGTCGTCGACCTTGTCCTGTCCTCTCCTCAAGGACGAGTTGATCCGCCACTACGACAACCACTACGCCGACAACCCTTATAAGCGCTTGAGCAAGGTACGCGAAGCCGACTCCGTGGATTCTTACATCGACGACTGCATCAAGGTGGCCACGCACGTTCCCGGCCTCTCGTCGGACCACTACCTGGGCACGTTCCCCTCCGTGTTGCGGCCACACATCTGTAACCATCTTCGGATCCACGAACCCACTACCCTGTCTCGCGCAATGGAGCAAGCACGTTTTGTGCAGGATGACTTCTCCATTATCGCCACTGCCACCACTGCCCCCACTGTCTGGTTCACACCATCTCTTTCGGACCTCTCCCGGCCTGCCACTTCACGACCGCCGCCTCCACTTGGTTGGATAACCTCTAATATTGTTCCCGCCTCAGGTCGTCCCCCGCCACAACCACAGCCTCCGCCACCCCGAGGTCACCACTCACCTCATCGGATCTCTCATTAGGGGTACCTTAACCTTCGGGGCAAGGGCATCTGTTTCCGCTACAAGGGCCCGCACTCGCCGACCCACGAGTGTCTCAATAGGGACCTCTGGATGCTCTTAGGGGTCGAGGAAGAAGAGATTGTCATGGCCGATTTTGAGGCCCTCGAGCTTGATGATGAAAGACCCATTGTAGCCGAGTCGGGCACCACCTCTCAGCGCTTGGAGGTTTCTTGCTACTCGGTGCGCGGCATCACCGGCCCGTGCACCATGAAGTTGGCAGCCACCCTGCAGCAGACAACCGTGGTCCTTATGATCGATAGCGGCGCCAGTCACAACTTCATCTCCTAGGACCTTGTCGAGGCGCTTCGCCTTACGGTGGCTCCAACACCAGGTTTTCATGTCTCCCTCGGAGATGGCTGTCATAACCGCACTGTTGGCTGGTGCATCGGCCAGCCATTCTCCATCGACACGTACTCGGGCTCTGCAGATTTCTATGTCTTCGGTCTTGGAGGGTTGGACGCGATATTGGGCGTGTCTTGGTTGAGCACTCTGGGGGGCAGTAAGCACAGCTGGGGACGACTCACGATGGACTTCAAAACAGCAGGCGCGACTCATCACGTTCAAGGTGATCCCTCCCTAGCTTGTTTCCCGGACGGCCTCCGATCCATCCTTCGTACACTCGACCCAGAGTTTAACGTTCTCCCGTGGCACGTGGAGCTGGGATCTGAACCGACACCACCACCGATACATCCAGATGTCCAGCGACTCCTCAACGACTATCCGACAGTTTTCACCATACTGCAGGGGCTACCTTCGCCGTGTGCGTCCGATCACAGGATCATCCTGCAGCCCAGCGTGACGGCAGTCTCGGTTCGCCTCTATCGATACGACCATGACCAGAAGAACGCTATGGAGGCAATGGTGACCGAGATTCTTTGACAGCTCCACCTGACCCACCTCGTCACCGTCCTCCGCCTCCTACCAGCTCGTGGCCCATCGGAAGAAGTGTACTTTCGGCTAGTCTCGGGTTGAGTACCTGGGTCACATCATCTCCACTGAGGGGATCGCCATGAACCCGCAAAAGATTGAGGTTGTCTTGCACTGACCGATGTCGGCGAGCCGTCGGGCTGTGCGGGGATTTTTGGGACACATCGGCTACTACCGCCGCTTCATCCGTGGCAACGGGGCTTTGGCACGGCCACTGACAGACCTCCTGAAGGAGGTGCCTTTCCTGTGGGATGCGACCACCCAAGAGGCCTTCTAATTCCTGCAATGCGCCCTCGTAGAGGCACCGATCCTAAGTGTTGTAGCCAAAATATGTCAACAACTCTCCACACGCTATCCCTGAGTAGGGTGTTCGACAGAGGAAAGAACGTGGTTCGCGAGTGACTGGTTACTGACCCTGCGGATGATAGTGAGAGGGCGAGAGGAGAGAAAAGGAGCAGGCCGCTGGCAGCAGCGAACACCCGACTGGACCCGTCACGGCGAATGTCTCTCTTGCGACGGGCCTCTCTTTATTATCTTTAGAAAGATTACAATATGCAGTGCGGCCACCTGGGGGGTATGCGAGCATACAACGACTGAGAAAGAAAAATAAGAACTTAGTATACGCACCTACAACGGGGCAGGTTATGGGCTAAGTCCGCGAGTCCCCTCCAAGCATCCCTGGTTCCCTTTTATACAAGAGGGTAGACTGTGTGGACGGTTCACAAACCGACGAACATTTAATGTCTAATAAATCATGACATTAAATGCCCAGCCGCCCAAGGTACATAATGAGTTGGGCGGCGAAGACTAAAAGAAGAGGTCGAACGAAACCGCGCACCGTTGCTCGAGCTGGATTAAAAAGGAGTCCGCGCGGGCTTGGTCATAGTATCCGCGCGTACTCCTGACTGGAGCTTCCGGACTGTGTTCTGAAAAGCCGCTCATAGGTCGCCTGCAGGCTATCCTTGCCGAATATTGCCGGGCTCTAACGCGGGCGTCCGCAAGCACTTCAGAGTGTCCGCCCAAGAGGTCGGCGAACTCTGAGAATCATTGCTCTTTATAGAATGCCCGTCTCCTTTGAATGATCTCCTTCGTCGTCGCAAAATTTGGGATTAACATAATCCCCGCACTTTTTCGGCAGACCACGCGGGCTCCGGAAAAGTAGACTAGTGACCGCAAAGACTGAGACCTGCACCTGATGCCCCGAAGAGTCAACAAATAGTGTTGGCCCCTCATAAACAAGTCATTCCACATAATCCCTTAGTTCCTTCCCGCATCTGCCCGCCATGAGCCTGCACCAAGCTTTGCTCCCAGACTTAGGCATCAAAACGGACTCCCGGGTGGTTCTAAGCAAGTGCCACCAAAAAAAACTTCAAAGAAAAAGTCTAGCTCTATCCCCACTGTTTCCGAGACCCATAAATTTTTGGACGACCATCCTGACCCAGGAGATTCTATCCGCACGAACCCATTTGTGGACAGTCAACATCACGCGCCATCTTTTGATACTTCTCAGAGGAAAACAGAGTGTCTAGCACCCAGAGGCCGAAAACCAACAAGGCCATTGTTGCTTCGGCGGCCACTCCCCCTTCGAAGGGCACAAAAATAGTGGTGCAAAAGCCGCAGGATCCCCCCGAGAAGTTGTCCACGCCAAAAGATCCGGACCCTTTCCACTGCCAAATATTGTCAGAGGAGGCAAACCGACAAAAATCATACGACAAATCTACGGAGTCGGTGGAGTCGGAAGAGGATACAAGTGATGATGACGACGATGCGACCGACGTTGGCGACGGGGTTGATGAGGAGTTTGATAGGCTGAAAGGGGACTCTGTATCCGGCAAGGTTGCCCCCATGTTGTCGTCTGATGCGGACACCCGACTTGGGAAGAGGAAGAGAGGAGAGGACGAGCCGGAGAATTTGCTTTTTCCGGAGAACGACTTGCTTGCGGGTACTTACTGAAAACGACTTGTCATATTGTTTTGATTAGAAACAAATAATAATTAATCAATCCCTTTTTCCAAAGAATGCCTCAACGATTGCAGCCCTTCAGAGAGGACTTGAGGACGTCGTAGCTCGGATAGCCAACCTGGAGGAGGTGATCGAGGCATAAAAGTAAAGTGCCGCACGCTACCATGCACTAGGTCCGCGGACTGAGGCCCAAGAAGTGGCGCAGGGCTCGACACTTCAAGAGGACGTCGTCCAGAAGTACACGCGAAAGGTCAGGAAGGATATCCGCGCCATCCATGCCCTGATCGCCAAGTTGAACAAGTACCACATGTGCACATCCAGCGTGCTCGCCGAGATTACTGACAACTTGGCGTTCATGGGGGTGGATCAGATATCGGGCGAGAAGGCTTCTAAGGAGTGAGAGGAGAATAGTAACTTTTATGTTTGTAATAAACAGGTTGCAGACGAACAACGCACATGCGCGCGAACAATTTCGGGCAGACACTTTATGTGCCCGCCGTACTTGGAGTGAGGTCTTATTTGCTATTCTTTATGGTGTGTTCATAGCTTAAAACTTACACGTCAGTGAGCGATCGCATAGTACCTTCCTTTCTGCAGGAAATGATGACATACAGTGGTCGCCGCGAACATTCCCTGCAGTTAGCAAGTGTCCGCGTCATTTCGTGTTTCGAGGTAAGTGAGGTGATTCCTATAAATAGGTTTGCAGAGCTTTCATTTCCAACTGACACCTTCGAACACAATGGAGAATGTGCAAGCTCCTCAACTTGGAACTACCCAGGCAGACTCAGCCATAGCCTTCTTGCTCCATGAACCTCCAACAATCAGGCTACTTGATGATGAATTCTCCAACCACCTCAAAGCTATCCGCGTATCTCCAGACAAATACGTCGTGCGACTTCCTGAACCCGACGAACACCTCCACTCGGTGTTCACCCATGAATTAGTCCTCCCCTTCGAACATTTCGACGCGGGATGGACCTTTCCCATCTTACCGGAGATGGTGGAAATGCTGGAATCACTTCGGCCTCGTCACCGCGCAACTCACCCATAACTCTATAGGGCTAGCAACTTCCTTCTTCATTTTCTTGTGGCTTCAAAGAGTCCACTTCAGCCTTGTAAAAAAGAGCTAAATAAAAAACAAACTTTATTGCTCCAAAAAGAAAAATAATACAAAGTTATGCCCCCTTATTTATAGAAAGGCGGGGAAAGAGTAAAATACAACAAACAATGTGTGACTAAATCCAAACCGCGTGGTCTATGCGGTTTGTCTGAGACAAACCGCAACACTGTACAAACAAGAGAGCGGCTGAGGAAGACCACCCGGTGATAACTGAGTAAAACTGCAAGACCGCCACAAAAGGTTGCCAGACCGCAATAGCGGTTAGTCACCGGACTGCTGCTGCAGATGATCATTAGACCGCAGCTGCGGAACCACCAGACCGCAACTGCGGGTTGCCACAAGACTGCAGTTGCGGGTTCCCATCAAACCGCTACTGCGGATAGCCACCAGGCTGCTGCTGCGGATAGCCACCAGGCCGCTGCTGTGGATAGCCATCAAACCGCTGCTGCGAATAGCCACCAGGCCGCTGCTGCGGATAGCCACCAGGTCGCTGCTGCGGATACCCACCAGGCCGCTGCTGCGGATAGCCACCAGGCCGCTGCTGCGGATAGCCACCAGGACGCTGCCGCGGATAGCCACTAGGCCGCTGCTGCGGATAGCCACCAGGCCGCTGCTGTGGATTGCCACTAGGCCGTTGTTGCGGATTGCCACCAGGTCGCTGCTGCAGATTGCCACTAGGCCACTAGAACAGCTAAAGGAAGGGCCGCTGGACCAAACCGCCAGACCGCAAAACAAACAGACCGCTGCGACTAGAATATAGACCGCCCGGTCTCCACAAGTTTCAACACTCCCCCTCAAACTGGAGCATATATGTCAATCATGCCCAACTTGCTACAAACTTTCGAGAACGAGGTAACTTGCTTGGTGAAGAAATTAGCTAGCTCTTTACCAGAGGTAACAAACGAACTACAGATTTGATTCTTCAATATCTCTTTTCTGATAAAATGACAATCCACTTCAATATGCTTCGTTCTGTCATGAAAGACTGTATTTCTCAAAATGTATATAACCGTCTTATTGTCACAGAACATTGGTAGTGGATGATCATAAACCTATCCCAGATCAAGCAAGAGTGTCTGTAACCACTTCAGCTCGCAAGAAGTCAGAGTCATGCTTTTATATTCAACTTCTGCACTTGACCTGACAACTACAACCTATTTCTTGCTCTTCCATGTAACCAGATTATCTCCAACGAAGGTACAGAAACAAGACGTAGACTTCCTATCTTCCTTATCATCTGCGTAGCTAACATCAGAATAAGCCTCAACCTTCAAATGTCCCCTTTTCTGAAACAGAAACCCTCTTCCTACTGTACCTTTTAAATACTTTAGGATCTTTAGAGCTGACTGCAGATGACATTCTCTGGGAGCTTGCATAAACTGGCTCACTCTCCCTACTGCATAACAAATATCTGGTCTTGTGACTGTCAGATAAATGAGTTTACCCACAAGCCGTTTGTATTTGATGACATCTTCAAGAAGAGGAGAACTCTCACTCTAGCATTTGTTATTTTCAACAGCCATAGGAGATCGGGTGGGTTTAGTCCCAAGAAGACCCGTCTATTTCAAGAGATCTAAGACATACTTCTGCTGTGAAAGAACAATAAAACCAGGTTTCCGAGATATCTCAATCCCCAGGAAGTATTTCGGAGACCCCATATCCTTGGTAACAAAATACTGAAGCAGATGTTTTTTGTCATGTCAACACCCTTTCTATCATCTCCTGTAAGAAAAATGTCATCCACATAGACTGCAAGAACAACAAGACCAATCGAGGTTTTGCGAATGAACAAAAAGTAATTTGCAGTGCTCCGAACAAACCCAACAACAGAAATAACTTCGTTGAACTTTTCAAACCAGACCCTCGGGCTTTGCTTAAGACCATAGATCACCTTCTTCAACTTACACACCTGAGACTCCCCCTGAGCAACATACCCAGGAGGTTGCTCTATATAGACTTTCTCATGCAAATCACCATAAAGAAAAACATTCTTTACATCTAACTGAGACATCTCCCAATCTCTGTTGACTGCCACAGAGAAAAGAACACAGATTGTAGTAATCCGAGCAACATGAGAAAATGTGTCAAAGAAATCCACACCATATGTTTACGTAAACTCTTTGGCAATAAGTCGAGCTTTGTAACGATCAATAGTACAATCAGGGAGAAATTTGATCACAAAGACCCAGTGACAACCAACCACATCAGCTCCTGAAGGGGTAGGAACGAGAGTTCAAGTACCTCGTTCAATGAGAGTTTTCATCTCTTCATCCATAGCAACTTTCCAATGAGGAATAGAGCATCCTGATAGGAGGCGGGAAGAACATTTGTCGATAGAGCAAGAACAAAGCTCTTAGACGGAGGAGATAGCTGCGCATAAGAGACCACATCCTGAAGAGGATGTTGAGTGCATGATCGGACACCTTTCCGAAGAGCAATCGAAAGATCAAGGTCTATCTTGTCTACTGTATCAGTTCCATCCGAAGGAGAGATCATTGGCCTAGGAGTTGTTAGCAGCGGCTCAGTAGAAGAATCAAAGATAGTAGGAGAATCAAAAATAGAAGGGGAAGAAAGAAGTGCAGGCTCTGGAAGAGGTGGCGACACAATAAGAAAAGAAGAAGAATCATTAGAGGAAGGAAGAATAGAGGGAGAAGAAAAAAACGGAGCATCCTCAAAGAAAGTGACATCTGCAAAAACACACTGTTTCCAGAGAACAGGATCATAATACCTATATCTCTTCTGTGTCGGACAATAACCCAGAAAGATGCACTTAACAGAACGAGGAGAGAGTTTCTCACGACCAGAAGAAGGAGAGTGAACAAACGTTGTGCATCCAAAAAAACGAGAAGGTAAAGGAAACAGTGTCGCATCAGGATACAGGACAAAAAACAGGGTCTTGCCATTGAGAACCGAAAACGAAACTCGATTAATGAGAAAACAAGAAAGAAGAACAGCATGACCCCAATAAGACCGGGGAACATGCATATGAGAGAGAAGTCTGCGAGCCACATCCAGAAGATGACGATTCTTACGTTCAGCAATCCCATTCTGTTGAAAAGTGTAAGGACAAATAGTTTGATGGACAATGTCATGATGTAAAAAAAATAATGTGAACTGATAAATAAGACTCTTTAGCATTATCATTACGAAAAATTTTAATAGGGGTATCAAATTGTGTACGAATCTCATTATAAAACATAATAAAAATAGAAAAAAAATTCAGAACGTTCGTGTAACAAATACAACCGTGTACACCGAGAGAAATCATCAATAAAGGTAACAAAAACAAGTTACCCCTACCAACAGTCTGAAGGAGAGCAGGACTCCAAACATCCGAATGAATAAGGTCAAAAGGACGAGAGGAACTGCATCCATTCTTAGCGAGAAAAGTAGAGCGATGATGTTTGCCAAATTGACAAGTCTCACAATTAAGAAAAGAATCTCCTCGAGGTAAATCAGGCAAAAGCTGATAAAGAATCCGAGAAGGATGCCCAAGTCGAAGATGTCACTGAAGTAAAGAAGAGAAGGCAGAAAAAGCAGAAACAGTAACAAGGTAAAACAAGCTGTCACTTTCAGTTCTAGTAGCAATCGTCTTCTTGTAGTGAAGAATCTGAAAAACACAAGTAGATGTAGTAAAAATAGCTTCACAATGCAATTGTTTGCAAAGAACAGTGACAGAAAGAAGGATGCACGAAAAATTCGGGACATAAAGAGTTTCCTGAAGAGAATGAGTAACATGTACCGTGCCAGACCCACAGATCGGAGAGGGAGAACCATCCATAATAAGAACCGAAGGTAACCGATTACTCTTGTTAAGATAAGAAAAAAGATGAGAATTGTCTGTCATATGATTAGTATCACCGGAATCAATGAACCACCTACCCGTAGTAGCCAACTGAGCAGCACCAGAAGTAGCAAGAGAAGAAGTACACTTCTTAGAGAAATCATCCGAAGCAGGACGAAGGTGAGGATGTTTGGCCCAACAACGATCAACCAAGTGACCAACTTTACCATAATGAGAACAACAAAACTTAGAGTAACCACGACCAGCAGTATGGCCACCCTGGCCACCAGAGTTATCATGACGAGCTGGATGAGCAACATGATCAGGAGAAGGAGAGAGAAGCAAAAGACGCTGAAGAAGAGTAGTAACAGCGAAAATGCGAGCAGCAGTAGTATCCAGAGTCAGATTATCTGTCTTTCCAAGAATTTGTTGTCAAATCATATCATAAGAATCAGGTAGGCAAAGTAAGTAACAAACAACAAGAAGCTCCTGAAAGTGTTTGTGTTGCTTAGCAAGATCAGCAGAAAAAGGTTAATGTTGAAGAAGTTCAACACCAAGAGTTTGAACCTCCTGATATGTAGCAGCATGAGTCATGATTGGTCGAGCAAAAAGATCTGCACATAATGTGTAAATGCGCGAAGTTTGTACTCCCTTGGAGAACAAAGCAGCAAAATGATTCCAGCCAGCCTTGATTGTCGGATCATGTCGAATGACCGGAAACACTCATCAGAACAACTGTTGGCTAACACAATACGGACCAAGACATCAGTAGCATCCCAATCATCAAAAGAAGCAGAGGCAAAAGGAGGGGGATCATCAGTCAAATGATGACGCTTACGCTGAGAGTGCAACAAAAAAATAAAGGACAAACTTCAGTCAGGATAATTTGGACCCGTAAGCTTGAAAGCAGTACCCAAATTACCGGAAGCAGAACTAGAAGAAGAGGAAAGAGAGAGAGGAGCAGACAAAGTGGAAGAAGAAGAAAGAGATGGAGTGTCCATAGAAGACAACAACAAACCACACAATTTAACAGAACAAACCGCGCGAACAAGAGGGCAAGAAGAGAAAGAGACCACACGAGTAGATAAAACAACCCGCGCGAGAAGAGAAAGCAAACCACGCGAGTAGAGAAAACAACCCGCACGACCACAACAGCCAACAAGAGCACAGGAGGGGAAAGAAGGATGCGCGAACACCAGCAAAGCCGCTCGAACTGAATAGAATGCAAAGACAGAAGAAGTCGCAGGAGAAGCAACTAGCAAGAGAGGGCAGGGCGGGAAGAAGACCGGAAGCGGTTAGAAAAAAAACCGAGAGCAAAGAGGAGCAAATGATCAGTTAGCTCTGATACTACATAAAAAGAGCTAAATAAAAGACAAACTTTATTGCTGCAAAAAGATAAATAGTACAAAGGTATGCCCCCCTTATTTATAAAAAGACGGGGAAATAATAAAATACAACAGATAATGTGATACTAAATACAAGCCGTGCAGTCTATGCGGTTTGTCTGATACAAACCACAACACTGTACAAACAAGAGAGCGGCAGAGGAAGACCACCCGGCGATAACTGAGTAAAGCCACAAGACCGCCACCAAAAGTTGCCAGACCGCAAGACCGCCACCAAAGGTTGCCAGACCGCAATAGCAGTTAGTCACTGGAATGCTACTGCAGATGATCATTAGACCGCAGCTGTGGACATCCACCAGACCGCAACTGCGGATTGCCACCAGACCGCTGTTGCGGATAGCCAACAGGACGCTACTGCCGATAGCCACCAGGCCGCTGCGGCGGATAGCCACCAGGCCGCTGCTGCGGATAGCCACCAGGCCGCTGCTGCGGATAGCCACCAGGTCGCTGCTGCGGATAGATACCAGGCCGCTGCTGCGGATAGCCACCAGGACGTTACTGCGGGTAGCCACCAGTCCGCTGCTGCGGATAGCCACCAGGCCGCTGTTGCGGATAGCCACCAAGCCGCTGCTGCGGATTGCCACCAGGCCGCTGCTGTAAATTGCTACCAGGCCGCTAGGACGGCTAAAGGACAGGCCGCTGAACCAAACCGCCAGACCGCAGAACAAACAGACCGTTGCGACTAGAATATAGACCGCCCGGTCTCCACAGGTTTCAACAAGCCTGACTGTGTTCAAGCGATTATTCTTTGTCTGTGTGCTCTCAATGGAGAAACTCTACATCAAGACAAACAAGTTGCGGGCGCTCAACCTTGCAAACATGGTTAATGGGTGGAAGACGAGGTTTACCATATTCAGGGCGGATCTCGAGGGATTAGTTCCCCACCCTCACCCGCTGATGGAGGAAGACTTCCAAAGTTCGCCAGTTGAGGGAATAGAGAAAGATATCGCAGAGTTCTTTGAGAAGGCCCCCCTCGACGTTCCGCACTACGTCGCTCGCCTAGGAGAGGTGGTCGACATGGACACTTCTGAATGTAAGACTTTAAACTTCAAAAAATTGACATACCTGCGGGTGTTAACCCCCCTTCCTACAATTGTTCTGCAGTTCCCGCGGAGAGACCTTACGAGCCGCCGGGAAGGTTCCTGACTGAGACAGAGAAAAGGAAGGAGGCTGCCCTGAAGAGGACCATGCCCGAGGAACAGCTACCCCTCGCAAGAGTCGCGCGAACTCTCCAGCCAGGCGAAACTCAATGCCGGCGTGAACTCCTCCGACTGGAGTGCAAAATCCTCCCCCCTATGGCTACTCTCTGACGGTCCGCTGATGCTCCGGGACACGGATATGGTGACGCTGAGCACCAGGCTTCCGCTTTGGAGGGAAAGACAGGAGACTCCGCACACCATGGAGATCTCCTCTGCAGTTGTTTGGGATGAGGAGGTCGCGGAGATGAGGGGCATCCCTCACGACCAACTCACGCAGCGGGTGGCCACGGCCTCCTTGAGGGCGTTGTCAGACAACACCACCTGCTGGCGGGAGCTGGGGGAGACACGACATGCTCTTTGATAGTCCCAAAAAGAGGACGCCTGCATGCAAAATTAGTTAAAGGTAATCGCGACAAATTTAAAACTATGAGTCTGCATACCTTGAACGCAATTGCTTAACAAGTCCTCTTTTCACAAGGCGAGCTTGTCCGCGGAGAATCCGACGTTCGTACAGGAGATTCTGAAGGCTGGAAAGGCTTCTAGGAAAATCGTCTTGGAGCGCGCTCGAGAGCTAAACCTCTTCAAGCCGAGATTCGCTAACGTTCAATACAAAGAACTGTTTCTAAAGAACGACAAGCCTGACCTAGCGGACACCTCCCCTCAGCAAACCATGTCCCGGGGATACACTCCTCCAGAGAGTCCAGAAAAGAGGTCCAGTTCTGCCAACTCCCTTGATGACTTAACAGAGGATAGTGAGTAGATACCTTTCATTTTTCCTTCGAGAGCGTGTTCGCTCCTATTTTGTAAAAAATACTTGTAATTATTATTTTTTGATCCGCAGTTCTTGCGGGAATAATAGATATATGCCAAGTTTTCTTGGATTATTCACCGCTCGTTGACAGTTTACACAATATTGATCGTGGCATTCGCGCGTCTATGAGCATCTGAATGTTTGCGCAGCCTAAGAGTGTACAGAGTGTTCGTCCGAACAGGCTCTTAAGGAAATTTGTCGATTGGTTGGGTCCGTAGTCAGAGGTTAAGGTTATTGTTTCTAGCACAAGGTATCCGCAAGGCTCTCATCCGCACACAGCGTTGAAGAACGCCGGAGGGGATTAAGCGCTTGTTGCTCGGATTCTGTCCTCAGAAAGGAGACCAGTAACAATAACGTCACAATCAATGCGCGGCTGGTTAACACATCCGGGCCTGCCACCCATGCCACTCAAGAGTATCTCCTGGAGCAATTATCGCGGTCTTACGGTGGGGGAAGTGACCGAAACCCGCAGGAGGGTCAGAGGCTCAATGTCCACCTCCTTCCGCGAACGTCCGGATTTTTTCGGGGGAGGGGGGCATGCAAGCTCCGGGACTCACCAGACTAGAGGTCGTGTGTGCCTGCTAAGATGCCTTCCTGCACTGCATCATACTAAGGGTCTCCCGCAAAGGAAGGGGAAGATTTCATCCCTGATAAACGAGTCAGGCTTCGAAGGAAAAAAACGCACCTTGCTTTTAGGAATAGTCCTCTTCAGGTCATCGCTGATCCAGGTGTTGGATAGCTCCTCGCCTTCATACGATTGCAGCCTATAGTCCCCGTTCTTGAGTGCCTCCTTGACGATGAACGTTCCTTTCCAGTTAGGTTTGAGTTTTCCCACTGAGGTCGCTCTCCCAGCTGCATCCATCTTTTTTAGCATGAGGTCCCCCTTCTCGAACTGCTTTAACCGAACATTCTTATCAAAATATCTAGCCATCCTCCGATTTGCCTCCGCCTGTCGGATTACTAACTGATCTCGGAGTTCTTCGATCAGGTCGAGACTGCACCTCTGCACCTCTGCTCTTCATTGTTGGTCTCCATCCAATCGTTGTTGCTCTGCCTGACCAGCAGCACTCGAGGATTTTCTATGTAGAACTCTACTGGAATGAGGGTCTCAGATCCATGTGAAAGCTTGAAGGGAGTCTCACCGATTGCTGAGGGAGTCGTGTGAAGGGTCCACAGGACGGCTGGTAACTGCTCCGCCCAATTACTGCGGGCATTTTCCACCCTTTTCAACAAATTCATGATCTGCTTGTTGTCCGCCTCTACTTGACCGTTGCTTTACGGGTGATGAACGGATGAGAATTGGAGCTCGGTTCCCAGCTGGTCACAGAAGTCGGTCAGTTCTTCACTTGCAAACTGAGGACTGTTATCAGTTACAATGACAGCTGGAACCCCGTGCCGGCAGACAATCTCCGTCCAGATGAAGTTCTTTATCACTTGAGTGGTAGTTCGAGCGAGCGCCTTGGCCTCTATCCAATTACTGAAGTAGTCGATCATTACTAGAATAAAGCGATGCTGCCCACTTTCCATTGGGAACGGGTAAATCAGATCCATTCCCCAGACAGTGAAAGGCCAGGAATCCACAATGGTCTTGAGCTGTTGCGCTGGATGGACCTGAAGGGGAGCAAACTTTTAGTACTTTTCAAACTTCTTAATAAAATCCGCGCAGTCCCTCCTGATTGTTGGACAAAAGTATACCTGTATACTTGATGGAAAATCTTTTTCTTAAGGGTTCTGGCTCCTTAGTGGCTGTCGCACTCTCCCGAATGTACCTCTTGCAGGATTCTGGGAATCTCTTCTTCTGTTACGCATCTTGCCAGGGGAGAGAAAAGTCTTCCGATAGAGGATGCCTGACACCAGGACGTAGTGGGCCGCCTTCAGCTTGAATCTCTTCTTGTCGCTTACCGAAGGGTGAACCTTCCTCGTCATGAAGTAATGGACGAAAGGATCTATCCACGAAGGGTGCTGGTCTATTTCCATAACATCTACTTCTTCTATTGCGGGATGAAACAACTCTGTAAGAGTCTCTCCGGCTGTACTTCCATACTTAGCCAACCTATCGGCCTCTGCAATTTCTTCCCATTGGATGTGACATATACTGAATGTGTGCAGACGCCATATGCGTTGTTTCACAAGGGCCGGATACCATTGCAGAAGTGGTTCCCTTGCTTCGAAAACCATATTAACTTGCGAAGCCATGACCAAGGAATCTGTCCTCACTTCTAGGTCTTCGATGCCTATTTCCTGGGCCAAGCTCTGTCCTGTTATCAGAGTTTCGTACTCTGCCTGGTTGTTGGTCACAGAAAATAAAAATTCATGGCCTGCTCAATCCTGCTCCCACAGGGGCTAATTAGGACGATTCCCGCTCCTACTGATTTTAGGTCGGAGGCGCCGTCCACGAATATATTCCAACTCAACGGTCTTGGAGCTTCTTCTCTGTTGTTGTTCGATATTGCAAAGTCGACTAGGTAATCGGCCAAAACTTGGGCCTTAATGGCGGCCCTTGGGATGTATATGATGTCGAATTCACATAGTTCGATGGCCCACTTGACCAACCGTCCAGAATGATCTGTTTTTTCCAAGACTACCCTTAGGGGATGATCGATCACGACTCGGATGGAATGAGCTTGGAAATATGGTCGAAGTCTGCGTGCTGAGATTATCAGGGCTAGTGTCAGCTTTTCCAGGATTGGGTAGCGGGTCTCTGCACTCTTCAACACAAGGCTAACATAGTGCACGAGAAATTGCTTTTTGCATTCCTCCCACACTAAAACCAAACTGATGTCTTCTTTCCCAACCCCTAACTATAAGGGTAGGTCTTCTAGTGGGCGAGGGTTCTGAAGGAGAGGAGTTGTAGTTAACTGACGCTTCAGCTCCTCGAAGGTCTGATCGCATTCTTCAGTCCACTCAAACTTCATCTTTCCTTGGAGGGTCTTGAAGAAAGGGACACTTATCTCCCGACCGTGAAATGAAGCGGCTGAGCCCTGCCGTCCTTCCTGTCAACTGCTGGACCTCCTTCAGACTCTTCGGAGGTTTCATTTCTAGAATGACTTTTACCTTATCTGGATTACGCTCCAGACCCTGGGGGGGGGGGGGGGGTGAGCGGGTGCCCAAGGAAAACTTCCCCCTGCTTGCTCCAAAAATGCATTTGGCGGGATTGAGTCTCATGATGAACTTGCGAAATGTGTTGAATGTCTCCGTCAGACCCCTCAAATGATCGTTCATATTATGATTTTTGACAAGAAAATTGTCCACGTAAACTTCCAGGTTACGACCTTTCTGATTCTTGAAAACATAATTCATCATCCTCTGGTATGTCGCTCTGACATTCTTTAATCCGAATGACATGACTCGATAGCAATAGCATTCCTTGTCTGTGATGAACGCGGTATGAGGGACATCAGACCCGTGCATCATGATTTGGTGATATCTGGAGAAAGCATCTAAAAAGCTCATAACCGAGAACCTCGCTACTGAGTCAACCAACGATTCTATTCGGGGTGGTGGATAACAGTCCTTGGGGCATGCCTTGTTGAGATGTGTGAAGTCGGCATACATTTTCACATTTCGTTGGGCTTTTTGACCATCACCACGTTGAAAATCCAGTCCGGATACTGAACTTCCCGAACTAATCATGCTTCCAGCAACTTAGTGACCTCTTCGCAAATGGCACCAGCGAGGGTAGAAGATATGATCCGCTTCTTTTGCTTAACCGGCCTGAAGTTTGGGTCGATGTTGAAACGATGGCATACGACCTCTAGGATGATACCAGGCATGTCAGAGGCTGACCATGCGAGGATATCGAGGTTATTAAGTAAACACTGAACGAGAAGTGCTTTATTTCCTTCTTCTAACTCGACGTTGATAGAGGCGGTCCTGCTTCCGTCTCCCCCTTAAACGGGTATCTCCTGAACCTCCTGCGCAGGCTCGAGGAGCACCCCGCCATCACAAGTCACAAACTGGCGCCGAGCATCCGCGCCGACCTCGCGATCTTCTGTGAGTGCCCGCTCTCCTAGAGGAGCGATCGACGGTTTTCCTTCGAAGGCATCCCGCGGTCTCTACTAGGTCCGCGCGAGCAATGGGCGACTTCACCAACCGATTGGATCTGAAGGTCGCGTGGCGAGCACTATTGTTGTCTTTCCGAGGCGAGAGCGATTTCACCAATCGCTTGTTCCATGCTCACACACCAAATTCTGTTGGAGCCAAAATATGTCATCAACTCTCCGCACACTATCATTGAGTAGGGTGTTCGACAGAGGAAAGAACATGGTTCACGAGTGGCTGGTTACTGGCCCTGCCGTGTAACAAAAGGCCTTCCCCCACTCCAAATCCCGTCATCGGGGAAGCGAATCCTTCAAACTGATGCTAGCGATAAATTTTGGGGCGCCATATTGCTTGAAGAATTAAATGGGAAACGTCAGCTCTGCGGATACAAAAGTGGGGCTTTCAAGAAATGAATCTTATTGCCCATAAAGCAAATAACTCAAGGAATAAGAAAGGAATCTTATTAGCGTGTGGTGTAAGTTATCCCCTGGCAGGACAACTATAAATAAGAGTCCAATGTAATGGGTTGGGACATCTCAGTCTGTACCAATATCTCTAAGCAATAAAGTTTGAAGTGTTCTTGAGTGTTCTACTATCTTCTTGTATTCTTCTTTGAGTGTTCTAATATCTTATTCTGCTGTTAATCTTGTATCCCTCCTGTGTGATTGTACCTCTCTTTGTGAATTGCAAACTTGATATCAAAGGGATGGAAGCTTAAAAAACTTCCCCTTATTTCTCATGATGATCCAGAGGTGTTCATGATTCGTTCATGATGGTATTGGCATGATTTGTTCATGTTGGCTTGCATGTGGTTGTGGATAGTATGCTCTGTGGTTGCCCTTCTAGGGATTCTCCACATCAAAAATCTTATACCAGAACTTGTGGCAGAATTCTTTGTGAAAATAACGGAGTTGTGGCTTTTGAAGCTGCTAGGTGTACGACTGTGGGTATATGCTCAGGTTTTCACAAGAATTAAACAACAGTTGTATCATTCAGTGTGATAGCAAGTTACCTTAACACCAAAGGAGATTCTCGAGAAATAAGGCCTCTTACATCTATGGCAAATTCACAACCAGTTACTCGTTCGTCTTCTTTTTCTTACCCTCAAAATTCCCACAGTTCTTCTTCCACCGGAAAAAACTCTGATTTGTTTTATAAAGTCGATTACCTTACTGAGGATAGTCGAATTCCCGTCACATACCTCCTCTTGTTAAACCCATATAAAACCTTCATCAAAAAATCTCATCCAGTTTCCCGAGTCTTCCGACAGGCTCTCACTTCCAATAAGACATTTGTTGCGAAAGAACTCGTTCTAGCCTCGAGGCTTGAACAAGTACTGATTCCTGCTACAGAAGCAGAGCAAATATTTCCTATACGATTGAATGAAGCGCTGCTTGGACAATGGAAGACCCTTGGTTATTCCCACATACATTTCGGAGCTGTGAGAATGGCTCTCACTTTGAAAGCAAGAAAGGGACTACCAGTGGTAGCTCGATTAGCTCTCTTGGACACAAGGTTTCAACAATACAATCATGTCTGCATCACAACTGTTCAGACTACCTTAAATGATGGCACTGTATTTGTAACACTATTCCCAAACTTCAACTTGAGGCTTGATGATCCTCATTTCTACAACAACCTTAATGTCCAACTTCAGATTATTGGAGCACCTCAAGTTGCGGGAACATATGCCGCAACGCTGCACCACCAAATGGCTTATCGTGTCCAAAATCATTCCTTTGATCTAAGTCTTCCTCAAGATACTGATGAAGCACTCTACTTGGAAATTGACGCTCGCTCAGGCCCCTCATGTGTCCACATCCCAAAGCAACCTCCGAAAGATGAGCTTATTAAACTTCTCCCTGAATCATGGGTCATGCACTATGAAAAAATACGAAGCAATAACCAGCCGATCCACTCTGTCAAGTCTTCATTCATCCACACTTGATCTGGAGGTCATGGCGATTACAAGCCGAGCCAAGGTTTTTTACTTTGGTCCTCGATTTGCTTGAGGAATCTCTTTTTATTGCATAACTTTTCAAGCGAGAGTAATACGTTCTGGTAGAGCTCACCAATAGATGTATGACTGATAGAGATGTTTTTTACCTGGAGGAGTCGAGATGTTTCATTTTCAAGAGGCTCTGGAAGAGAATTTAGGAAAGTTTGCTTTAGATTGACGTCGTCAATCTCAATGATCGCATAAAATCTTTTTGACATCTTCTCATAATGGTCTTTAGGTCTTTCCTTTTGTACGAGCATCACCTCATGCTTAAGTACCCCTCTCTAGCTTGAGTTGTATAATGATCCCATGCGCCCAAGAATTTGTCGTGGACATGCATGATCAAGGCATCCACATTTGGACTTTGTTTGACCATTTGTTGACGGTATGCTCAAAGAGCAATCCACCATTGCCTGAATCTGCCATGAAATTTTGACACAAATCTGTCTGCGATAGCAGACATTGTTACTCCAGGTTGTAGCAACTTGGCAGTGCACCAAACATTCATTTCATAGATTCTGTCTCGCCATTTTGATGGTGGAATGTTGTCGAACGAAAAACCACTTGATGGGTCATTCGGGAACTGGCCAGATTGCTCTGGTCCTTGATGGGGCATTTGACCAGGGTCATGTGCATCTTCATCTTCAACAGTAGGGTCTTCAGTAGGTGGATCTGCCATTAGAATGTTGAGAGACAGGTCCTCGTTATCTGAATCTTCGGAGTACTTCTCTTGTACAGGCGGTATCTGTGGTTGTGTAGCTACTTGTTTTAATAATGAGGAGATAGGATTTTCAACCATGAGCTGAGAAGACGGTTGAGTTGCAGACAACTCTTGTGGGGAAGATTCTTTGGATGAATATTTTTCTGGTTTTCTTTTTGAAGACTGGGGTGTTTCATAGCGCATTTGTGGGAGGAAAGTTACGCTATTGAAAGGATTGGGATCAAACGGGGAGAGAGTGGATAACGGTTGAGAATATATTGGAAGTGGAGGTAAATAAGAGGAGTAAGATGGGGTTTCATAATATCCTGGGGAGTGATATTGTTTTTGGGTTTGGAGAGAATGTAGTTGGGCTTTGAGACCTTTTAACTCCGCTTCCTTTTGGGCCAGAAGCGGTGAATTGAAAGAGATGGTACTAATCAATTGAAGTAGTTCATGATGCACCGCTGTTATCTCATCTTGGAGTTGCATTGTGACTCTGGTGATTGTTGAAAGCCCGAAGTCGAGTCATTTCTCGATGGTTTGTTGGCTTCCCGCTATTTGTTTTAAGACTTTGTTTTGTGTCATGGCATTTTCAGATTGCCAATTTAACGTAGCTTCAGCATGAGATACATGCTTTGTTGTTCTATCAGGATTTTTAGTAGTTGGATTTTTGATCTTCCAGGTATGAGAATTTCTATCTTCATCGAACTCTGTTGGAGGGAATTCTTCAGACTGATGCTAGCGATCAATTTTGGGGCGACATACTACTTGAAGAATTAAATGAAAAACGTGAACTCTGCAGATACAAAAGTGGAGCTTTCAAGAAAGGAGAGCTTCATTATCACTCCACCTATAAGGAAATCCTGGCCGTCAAAAGAGGTATTAAAAAGTTTCAATTGCATCTTGTCGGACAACACTTCCTCATCGAAATGGATATGTCGACATTTCCAAAAAATGCTACAATTTAAACAAAAAATGTTTCCCCAAGCCCAACTTCTGCGATGGGCTAACTGGTTCTCTCAGTGAAAATTTGAAGCCCACCACATCAAGGGCAAACATAATTTCCTCCCGGATTTCTTATCTCGAACCTAGAGGACGATCTCTGTGGTGTTCCCAGTCATCTACCATTTTCAACCGACAGACCTTCCAGTACACATTAGAGCCAAAATACTGTACTCCGTCCTCCACAAAAGATGTTTGCACTGTCTGCTCCTTTTTCAAAAATATACACCAAGCAATACGGCCTGCGTGAAGATCCTCTAGCCAGTTTTCCCATACATCCCAGTTTTCCTTTCCTAACCATACTCGAATGTAGGGAAGATTTTTATTATAATTTTCCTAAGGAAGTCTATTTGGTTCTATGGTACTTTGTCAAAACCTGTCCATTTAACATCATATTTGATAAAGGAAGACTCCTTCAGTATATCGCCCAAGTTGATATCCACCCATGCCAGCAGAAGCATAAACAATTCCTAAAGTAGCTCAACTTATTTGGAAACACAAGCATTTGGCGGAACAAACTACGGCCTGAAGGAAATAGTCTCAATGGAGTCCGTGAACAGAAACATGTCCTTATACATTTCCAATGCCAACAGACTTTAAATATTCTGGATAATCATCATCACATTCATAAACGGTATTCTTGTGCTTTCTGGCATGATCACGAATACAACAGCCCAGTTCCATCTATTGCCCATAAAACACTTCTCTGTACTATCAATAGTGTGTCCATCACTGATGTCCCACTAAATCTGCCTCGGGCTTACTGACGCGATCCCATGATCCTTCCACTTCAGTATATTGAAGAGATCAAGCACTACTACCACTGTTTCGAAGGATCTGGATCATCAAGTTTTTAGGCTCCACAAAAAGCCCGCCCAAAACAATCATCATGCACCAGCAACAATACAGATGACGTGGAGGCATCACCTTTTTTCACCAGGGGGAAAGGATGAAGGATGAAAGAAAGAATCTTATCTTTAGTGTCTGATGTGATATAAAGTTATGTATGAAGTGATATAAAGTTAAAGTGTATGATGTGATATAAAGTTATTCCAGTGTGTCGTAGAAGTCAAGAAAGGAATAACTTGCATTGTAAGAAAGGAATCTTCTTAGCGTGTGATGTAAGTTATCCTGATGTGTCGTAGAAGTCAAGAAAGGAATAACTTGTATTGTAAGAAAGGAATAACTTGTATTGTAAGAAAGGAATCTTCTTAGCGTGTGATGCAAGTTATCCCCTCGCGGGACAACTATAAATAAGGGTCGAGTGTAATGAGCTGAGGCATCTCAATCTGTACAAATATCTCTAAGCAATAGAGTTTGAAGTGTTCTTGAGTGTTCTACTATCTTCTTGTGTTCTTCTTTGAGTGTTCTAATATTTTATTCTACTGTTAATCTTGTATCCCTCCTGTGTGGTTGTACCTCTCTCCGTGAGTTACAAATTTAGGATATTCGACAGAGGAAAGAACATGGTTCACGAGCGGCTGGTTACTGGACCTGCGGATGGTAGTGAGAGGACGAGAAGAGGGAAAAGTTGGAGGCCGCTGACAACAACGAACACCTGACTAGACGCGCCGTGGTGAATGTCTCTCTTGCGACGGACCTCTTTTTATTATCTTTGGAAAGGTTACAATATGTGGTGCGGCCACTCGAGGGGTATACGTGCGTATAACGTCTGAGAAAGAAAACAAGAACTTAGTGTCCACACCTACAATGGGGCAAGTTCTGGGCTAAGTCCGCGTGTCCCCTCCAAGCACCCATGATCCCCCTTTTAAACTAGAGGGTAGGCTGCGTGGACGGTTCACGAACCGACATGCATTTAATGTCTTATAAATCATGACATAAAATGTGCAACCGCCCGAGGTACATGAAGAGTCAGGCGGCGAAGACAAAAAGAAGAAACCACACGAAACCGCGCGGCGCTGCTTGAGCAGGATTAAAAAGGAGTCCACGCGGGCTTGGTCATAGTGTCCGCGCGTACTCCTGACTAGAGCTTCCGAACTGTGTTCTAAGAAATCGCTCATAGGTCGTCTGCTGACTGTCCTTGCGGAATATTGTTGCGCTCCCAGGGGGCGTCCGCGAGCAATTCAGAGTGTCCGTGCGAGAGGTCGACGAACTCTGAGAACCACTGCTCGGTATGGAATGTCTGCCTTCTTTGGATGCTCTCCTTTGTCGTCGCAGACTTTAGGGTTAACACTAAGCATGCCCGACTTTTCCCAACCGTTTTTCGTGGAGTGTGACTCCTCCAGGAAGGGGGTCGGCGCCGTCCTCATGCAAGAGGGCCGCCCCATCGCTTACTACAGCAAGGCCTTCGCCGACCGGCGGAAGTTGGCTTTCGCCTATGACAGCGAGCTACGCGCATTGGTGCTAGCAGTTCAGCATTGGCGCCCGTATTTGCTTGGGCGACCCTTCACCGTTAGAACCGACCACCGCAACATGAAGAATCTATGGAGCCAGAAGGTCTCCACCCCGGCCCAGCAACTTTGGATAGCCAAGCTCTTGAGCTACCAGTTCTCGATTGAGTATAAGACCAGGCACACAAACTCGGTCGCGGACGCCTTGTCCCGACGCAAGCAGGGTGGCACCTTGGCGGCAATTTCTCTTTGCCAGTTGCGGGACCTACAAAATCAAGTTGAGGCCCTACAGCAGTTGAAGCATCATCTCCACAGCGCCTAGGAGAGAATGGCCCAGCAGGCCAACCAACACCGCCACGAGGTTCTCCTTTCACCGGGCGAGCATGTGTTTGTCAAGTTACGGCCGCACAACCAAAGTTCCTTGATCGGTCGCCTCCACCCCAAGCTATCTGTGCGGTATTTCGACCCCTTCCTAGTTATGGAGAAGATAGGCGAGGTGGCATACCGTCTGTAGCTCCTGCCCGACAGTCAAATCCATCTGGCATTTCATGTGTCGCAGTTGAAGCGGGCGTTGGGGAACCACCCCCTCCAAGATACCCTGCCCGTAGACCTGAGTAGCGAAGTCACCCCACGCTACGATCCCGTAGCCGTGTTGGGAAGCCGCACCGAGCAGATTCAAGGCCAACCCGTGAGGCAGTTTCTCATTCAGTGTAAGGGACAAGCCAAAGACGAGGTGACGTGGATCTTGGCGGAAGAAGTGAAAACTCAGTTTCCAGGTTTTGACCTTGAGGACAAGGTCATTGAGAACCCCGGGGTAGTTGATACAGATGCAGCGGATCCGGTCGAAGGAAGTCATTACGCGCGCGCCTACAGTAGGCACACTCGAGGGATGGAGGCGGCATGAGCCCGTGGAGTACTTGATGGACCTGGCATCTATTTATCTTTTCACATTTCATTCTGTAACGTCTATTTTGTGTTGTACGGCCGATCGGCCTTTGTGGGTCTCTCCCTATATAAGGGAGATATGCAAACTAATTATGTATGTTTGGTTTATTGGATTTGAAATCGGAATAGGGAGAAACCGACCCAGCGGTATTCCTTGTTTTCCCTAGCCGCACATCTCCCCCCCTTCTCTCCCGCATCCACCTAGCACCACTAGGTGCCCATCCGACAACCACTCCGCAGGTTCCCACTGCCCCCGCACACTGCTACAACCCCCTAACAAGTTTGTACAAAAACGTCACTGTCATAGAATGTACGTTTCACATGCTAACGGTTACGGCCACCATCAAGGAAATAAAACTAGTTTTGAACATAAAAGTGGATGAAGTTTCTTAGGTGAGGTTAGGTGTTGACAAACAACAATTCATAAGTCATAACCACCGCGTTCATGACTGCCACTGACATTCCAAACGAAGCCATTATGACAAAGTAATATAAAAATCGCCATGTCATAATTGTCAAAGATGTTGTTTCTGAACTTACTGTTATGAACTGTGCAGGATCATCAATGCTTGTGGAGCCAAGAATGATTTCTCGCTTAAGCTTTGAAGTGAGTTTATGGGCGACACGAAGCTGTTAAAAGATTGATGGGTAAGATTAAAAAGGCCATTCTGCACGAAAGCTGTAAAAACTGTGGCATTTTTAAGTAATTGCAGTAAGATAAATAAATGATCACCTCAGATCGAGTGGCTCCGCCAATAATAAAAATGAAAATCCTCTGTCCCATATTTTTGAAATCATTAGATGCATATTTTAAAACAGAATCGCTGCAACATGCCCAATGAATAGCAGGTGAGAATTCTGGCATACAAATGAATGCCTGTAGGAACACAAATGGGAGACTTGAGTAACTAGGAAGTACCTAGAATATCCGTCATCAGAATTCCGCGGACGAGCCCATGTAGCAGGGCGTTTAGATCTCATAGAGTGAGCCGGTTGACCAGTATTTCGGACCGGTGCACCATTTGAAGATTCATGGAATGAAGGGCTTGGATCGTTCATACATTGATACTCATTCTTTGGTAGATCGCCCTTGCTGAGCTTCTCAACCAGTTCCTGTTGGAACATGAAAACAAGGCATATCTATGAACTACATGTGAAAAGAAAACATAAATGATGGTAGTTTCATGAATGATGAAGCATAAAAATACCAAACTTAAAAAATATACATTAAGTTATCTCGCTATAGAGCACGGCTTTCAAAATACATGGTCTCAACTCTCAACAGGATTTCCTCATCGGTGTTACAACCAAGTTTCTGTTATGAACCACGGGCCAAGGGTCTAGTTATCTAATTTATGTCATTATTATTATTAATTGTTCGAGTTTAGGTTTTCATTTTAAAATAGTCTTGTAGTCTATTTAAAGGAAAATGTGGGCCTTGTAATGTCATGAAAGAATTTACACTCTTCCCTTTGTCTTGTGCATGAGATTTTTGGTATCTCTCTCCTCCCAGGTAAGCTCCGCCTAGGAAGCCACGATTCCGGCTCCGAAGTATCCCCTCCGTCTTCGGCTAGTCGGTCACTACTCCGACAAGCACACAACAGTTTTGTGACCTTGTTGTCTAAGTCAAACCTTCACTCCTCGTCAATTAGGAAGGATGAGGGTGAAACTTCTAGGGGAGCCTCCTTGAACAAGTTTTCAACGTATTTTGCATTGAAGTTGAATGAATGGGGGTCCTGTTGTTTCAGCAGCAAAGACAAGGTACAGTTCCATATTAGTCCCCCCCCCCAGGATGGGTCACATATTCACAAAATGATCTCTATTGTTTCTTATGAACCGGGCCATCTTGTCTCTTCCCCTCCCAGCATTGGTCTACTTGGTCGTTTCCTGACCGACCAATTCTCCATGTAGGCGTGCCATGGGCATTGTTTTCCTTCAAGGCATCTCATTTCATTGCTTGCTATGTACTCTCCCTTCATGAGTTCAAGTGGTCGGGGCTTGATGGAGGCAATATAGTGATCTACTAGATTTGGGGAAGCCAGTCCGAGTAGACACTAGAGCATTTTGTTCCCAAATTTGGGTGTCGTTGGTGTCGATGTTGGCAAAAAGATCTCGTAGGTCTCCATTCTACGAGGGAACCCAAGTCATCCATCGCAGTTTATTAGCATGGGAAACCAAGTGGTCCTTTTGACCCTTGCCATTTCTTGGAGAGTCCTATTCATCCAACCGGACTTTTAACCGCAAAGGGAGGCCAATTCTTCCAACAAAACTTTTAAGCCTTGTTTGGGAGAGAGGTAGAGGTTGCAAATGGAGTGGTGGAAAATGGAGAGTCATAAACACACTCGGAAGTCAAGCAATTGACAGAAAGATAAGAACAAAATATTGTAAAATGCAGGAAATAAGAACACAGTTCTCAAATATATCAAGAAGAAAAATAATTGCAGTGGATCAAGAGAACTAGAAGACGCTTTCCCCTTCTTAGATCTAGAAGAATTAAAGTTGATTGAATGGAGCACTCCATAACTGATCGAGAAGGACTGAAGCGAACGCAAATTGATGAGACCTGGCGACGTGCAGAGATGAGAGGAGGAAAAGGTATCATGAGCAGGCCTGAACGGAGATCTTCGCGAGAGACGAAGAGATGAGAGAAGGAGAAGGTCACGTGAGTAGCCCTGAATGGAGATCACACTCCGGAAAAGATTTACGAGGCATGTCAACAGAGAGATGAGAGGAGATCTTCGCGAGAGCAATCCTGTACAAAACAATGAGGAGATGCCCAATTTATTTTTCTTGAAACGGCGGAACGTGGGCATCCACCTGCGATTGTCGTTTAACACAAAAAGGATGAACACAAATTTTATTGATTGGAAACAGACACCTCCGCCAAACAATAATTAGGAGTGGTGTTTTCTTGCTGCCAAAATAGCTTTGAACCGTGTTATGGGCTTAGCCCGTAACGTCGTCGGAGGTGGCGGTGGAAGCGGAGATACCAGGAGAGCCGAGCTCAACCCGTGGAGAATGTGAGAGAGAGGAAAATGGGGAGCCTCGATCAACCCTAACACTAGAAATGTGAAGAAAATGAAAGAACTAGAAAGAGGGGGAGACTTAGAGAGATAAAAAAAACTTAGCTAATTCATTTCATAACTCATATATGACAAAAGCGTCCATATATATAGGACTACATCGACATGAGACTATAACATAAAATAAAAGAGAACACTAAAATATTAAAATTCTAAAGACTTGACTCGACTTGATACGATTCAAATCAAATACATGAAGACTCATAATAATATAACAAATAGATAGCTGACGGCATGGGACCCCTAACATATCACCCATCCTGTAAATCAAGCTTGTCCTCAAGATCGAACGAGACTTGCACGACGTGGTCATCTGGCTCTTTGATTTCCCGCCAAAACAACTCTTGGTAGCGCGTCGATGTGGCAGAGGCTGCATCAAGTGGTAGGCCTTTATCGTGCTCACAGATATCACGAAGAAATGCATGGATCTGGCGTGATGGAGGCGCTTACAAAGGGAAGACGGTCTGGCATAATATGTGGAGTCAGAGCAAGTGTGTCAGATGGGCAGTCGAGGAAGACGACGAACCTTATTGACTGTGAGCCAAGGCAATGAGAAGCGACAACGTCGACTGGGTGGGGGTATCAGAAGGAATGGATTTAGACGGGCCTCCGGAACAGGTGACCGGAGCGGAGGCTGCGAGATGGAGACAATGGGGACACTGGTGGTGACACAAATTATGGCAACATCACTGCAGGACATGGAGGCGATGACGTTGGTAGTGTGAATTACGCGAAGTCAACAACCGGAGACAATGGTGGAGCGACAAGAACTGTAGAGAGCAGCGGAGAATCTTCGGGCGCGGGTGAGATCAATGACTGCTTCAGTGAGATCGGACATTCGAAGTAGACTCTGTCAGTGCTCGTGGTGAGCCGCAAAAACGCGACATCATATGACGCTGATATCTCCAATAACTTCTGGAACATCGTGCGGAGGGACGGCTTGCTCGTTGGGGTTCATCTCCACTCCAAAGTAATTGTTTATTCAATTAATTTTAAGGAAAAATTAATCCATAAATGAATTTGTCCCCTTTAATTAATTAATAACGTGGGTCGTCCATCTACACAACCAAATTGGTGATGTCACGTTCTTCTTTTGGCGTGGGGCTCAAGAAGCGCAGGGCTCTGCCCTAGAATCGACGGGCTAGAACAAGTGTGCAGGCATAGACATACGTGTGTCGATCAAGAAAGGTAGAGCGTGGGCCCGACGATGACGAGGCGGAGGAATCATAATAGGAACAGGCTCTCGAAGAGGAAGACGAGGTGTTGATGATAGAAGGAGCGTCGACCGACTCCTCCACATGCATCCAACGAGGCAGGAGGTTGCGTCGACTACTTCTGTAGACGACAAAGGCGGTGTGTTGGGGCTTCTGCGATGAGTTCGGCGTCATGTGTTGTCGAGAATGCAAAGGGATGGAGTGGGCGGGGTGATTATGGGCTGTCATTTTCGGGCCACTATAGAGGAGGATCGATCGAGGATGTGTGGGGGAGGATTGAAACTTTCTGATACCAAGATGTTATGGGTCTAGCCCGTTCGTTGTTGGAGGTGGCGGTGAAGATACAAGGAGAGCCAAGCTGAACCCACGTAGAATGCATGGGGAAAGGAAGAAGGGGAGCCTTGCATAACTTTAACCAAAGAAATGTGAAGAAGATGAGAGAACTAAAGAGAGAGGAACTTAGAGAGATAAATAAACTTGATTAATTCATTTAATAACCTATAAATGGCCAAATGGTCCATATATATAGGACTACATCGACATGAGTACTAAAACATTAAATAAAAGTGAACACTAAAATATTAAGACTCTAAAGAATCGGCTTGATATGACTCACCTCAAATACATAAAGACTAATAATAATATAACTATAAAATAACTGACGAAGTCAGACCCCTAGCGTACTGCTCCGCCAAATGATCACTTAACCGCATGGGAGAATAATTCTCCCAATCAGGTTATAACTGCAGAGGGGACCAAGTTGTCCTCCTGCATCTTATCATTCTATAGAGAAGACAATTTTGTCCCACTATTATCAACATGGAAAACCAAATTGTATAAATTTTAACATTCCATGAAGGAGACCAAATGGCCTGGCCACACTTTTAGCTGCCCGGGAGACCAATTGTCCTCTTGAGTCTTGTCATTGCGTGAGGGAGACCAAGTGGTCTGCTCGGGCTTTTATCCACCAGGGAGACCAAGTCGTCCGCTCGGACTTTTACCGGAAGGCAGAATCATCCTGTTAGATCATATCATTCCACGAGGGAGACCAAATTGTTTTGTTGTGCTTTTTATTTGCACAAGAGACCAAGTCGTCCTCTTGGGTCTTGTCATATTTGAGTGTTTAATCATGCATAGAAGTGAATTGCAAGCAGAATATATGGTCCTACTGATAATTTATGAGAATAGAACAATAAAGGATGCGACCTCTGTATGGGATGGGTAGTCCACTGCAAGGTAGTCACTCTTACCGCCCCACTCCTTTCTCAGGTCCTCCTTTCTACGCCACAGCGAACTACTATTTAAGCTTTCAGCTATGATGAGCTTCTAGATGAGCTCCAACAACACTCTACAAATCTCGGTGCCGTGGTCATGATCTCGGTGATAATTGACAATAATCTTTCCTAATGGCAAGGATATTTGCTAGTGGTGGTTTTTTGAAGGAGAGCTAGTCCTGCATGGCATACAATATCACTTCCATCGTTGTGTTGAGCGATTGTCAAAAGAGAAAATTATTAGGTGGGATTGATAGGGGAGTTTCATGATGATACAATCTCCCTCCATCAGCAATGATGTCAGGGGTGTGAGTTCCCCAAGGTTGCGAACCGGTGCCGATGCCCCCTGGAAATCTTTATCCTTACCTGATCCCCTTTGCTGTGTGTCACAGGCTCTTCCTAAAGTTGAAGATCCCTTTTTTCCACCATCATGTTGGCTTCCTCCCTTTAGATGAGGATGTAGTCAATGTTGAGGATATAATTGTAGGTACTCGAGGTATAAGTCGAACTTGTACCGCAACTGGCTCCTCTTGAGCCTTAGATAAAAGGCTCCCAGGACAAGTGGAATTCAATATAGTAGGTTTCCTCTGCCACCTTCTCGAAGCACCCTATGAATGCCAGCAAGGCCGCATGCCCGCCTTACCTAAGGTCGAAGAGTGTGTGGGTCCAACACTTCCTCTTCCTTGCGCAAGCGAAGTATGCCAATAGTTTTTTCCAAACTTTTTGAAACTCCTTTACCAACAATGCAAGAAGTCCAGTGAACCAGTTGCATGCTCTCCCTGCAATGTCGTCAGGATTAGGCACTTGAACACCCGGGATGGCATCTGAAACAGGACCTATGACTCAAAACAATTGCAATGCTTGTTCAAAGTTGTCATAATAGTGGCTCACGTGGATTATCGGAACCATTTGGTCCTCTCTGCCTGAATTCTGGGGCTGAAAACTGAGAGAAAAGCGTAACACCAATTTTTGTTCGACTCATCATCGAAATGAAGTACCCAACTCTTCCTTACGCTCCCCAAGTTCCTCTTTTGTTTAGTTAAATTGAAGCGGAGTTGCTATTTGCCGGAGAGAGGCGGTTACTACTACCCTAACCACCTATATTAATCATTCCTCCAACTGGTGGAGAAGTTGCTTGTGGACAAATTCTCATCTGAAGCGAGACTTATTGAGGAGCGCGCGGGGGGGTGGGGGGGGGGGGGGGTGAAAGGAGAGTAATGTGAATAGGAGGGAGGGAGAGAGGTGTGAATAACAGGGAAAGAAGAGAGAGAGAGGTGAATAACAAGAAAAAAGATAGAGAGAGAAGAGTGTGTTTATTGTTGGAGGGCCCTCATCCCAGGACTATTAATGAACTCATCATCCGAGAAACAAAGATTACAAGTACGGCTTCAAGCAAAGAAGGATCAGATGCATGATTTGGATCCATTCTCCTATGATTCTACATGTATATACAGTGCCAAAATGAGATAAGTTTGGGTCTCTCTTGGGATCCAAGCCACCAATAATTATTTTGGCACGAATAATGTCTCTGGCACAAATCACATCTGTATTAAATGCACCTTCGTTATATAAATATTTTGAGCCATCTGCACTTCCTGCTCCTGAAAATAAGTCATGCTTTAAGACTCAATCCTTGGTAATGATTGCACTCCTTATAGTGGGTGTATTGTTGCGTTGATCTTGTCAAGGACACCTTCCTACATGAGAACATTCGAGAGATGTTATCCCATGCAGAGTAACCCGAGGAAAGTTTCTACAAGAGGGGTTTCCCAGTTAAACATTTCATAGGATGAGTGTCTTTTTGATGAATATCTGCTTGTGTTTTTATCAGTGTTACCTATCAAGTGTTTTGAGACAAGTTATCAGGCATCGCTGATGTGTCATTTGAAAAGATGGATCGTAGCATACAAATTTCATTTTAAACTATGTTTTTATGCCATTGTAATATAATCAAAGTACCATTAGATAAACTTATTGAGAAGGCAATAAAAATCGAAAAATCCTGGAGGTGCAAGGCAGAGAAGAGATTTTTTTTCTTAGTTTATTGAGGGTCTGGGTGACAGAGAGGGATGAATGAGAGGGAGAGGTGAATATCGAGGCAAGAAGAGAAAGAGGATAGAGAGAGGTGAGTGTGAATAACAAGGCAAGAAGAGAGAGAGAGGATAGAGAGAGGTGAGTGTGTTTATTGGTGGAGGACTCTCACGTAGGAGTATTAATAAACTCATCATCCGAGAAACAAAGATTACAAGCTAAGGTTTCAAGCAGAGAAGGATGGGATGCACATGGTTTGGATCCTGCTGTAATATTTGAGAGTCTTTGTGTAGGCATGTTTGCCACTTTGCCCTAATGAATTAGAATGTTCATTTAGTTCAACTTGGTACCGGGGCCACGGGGGGGGGGGGGGGGGGGGGGGGGCTGCGGCGACCGACCCGCGACTTCTACTTCCGTAACGACCTCTGCCTCTGCGTGCGCGACGGAGGACCTCCGCCTCTAGGGTTGCGGGAACCCTCTCTCCGCCGCCCATCTAGCGCCCGCCGCCTCTGACTTCTACGGAGGACTTCCGCCTTTAGGGATTCAAGATTTGCGCTCGACGGAGGACCTCCGCCTCTAGGGATGCGGGATCACCCCTCCCTCCGCCGTATCCAGCGGCTGTCGCCGTCTCCGGCTGCTGCGAAAGGAGGAACAGTGGGCAACCAGCACGTCTGCATCTAGCCTGTCTTCAACGGCTCTTCAACAAAAACACCTCCGCATCCTAGCAGATCTGAGGATGCAGTGATCGGATCTAGGGCAGGAGGAGACATTGATTGGTACCGAACGAGATGCGGTGATCGGTGAAGAAGTTGATCTATGACGTCGAATGGAAGAACGGTGGAAGATGTCTTCAAGATGTTGGGCCTGAATGAGTTGGTCACATTGTTGAGGGTGTTGGATTCATCGCAACGGTCAGCGAAATTGGAACTTCCACCGATTGATTTGAACCTTAACAGACCAACGACCTACCTGAGGTGGTCACGCCGTGTTAATAAAATCCTTGCAGCGAAACAGGTTAGGGGATTCCTGACAGGGGCGTTGAAGAAACTAGAGAACTCAGCTGGAGATGAGTGGGAGTCAGCCCATATGACGGTATTTATGTGACTTCTCAGCTCGGTTGTCTCATCGATTTCCGCCACGGTCTATGGCCTTGAAACAATCATGGAGGTTTGGGACAAGCTGAAGAACACATATGATGGCGTGGGAAACACTCTGTGGGTCTTCCAGATGAAGGGAGAGATTGATGACACTGCTCAGGGAGAAAAAATAGTGCAGAAGTACGCCTCCGAGTTGGAACAGCTATGGTTGGATTACGAACACGCCTCTGGCGGGATGTGTTGCAGCGATTCACAATGTCAGGCTTCCAAGATCATCGTGGAGGAGGGGACAATGAAGTTCCTGAAAGGGTTAGATGACAAGTTCGATCAGCGGAGATCCCTACTTCTTTCTGGTACAACGATTAATACACACACCAAGGCCATCTCTGTTATGATTCAGGAGGAGACACGTCTCAAACTTCTGAGAGGGATAGGAGGGTCCACGACTGTGAAGTCAGCACTTGCGGCAACTGCCCCTGGCGTTACAAGATAGAGGGAAGAGACCCAAAAGTTCTACAACTGTGGCGAGGTGGGCCATTTGAAGCAAGCTTGCCCTGAGCCGCCCAAGGAGAGAGATTTGGGTGGTGGACAGGGACGTGGTCGTGCTCGTGGTGGCAGAGGAGGCTATCGAGCCAATTTGGGCATGACTGAGAGTGCAGAGGAAGTTGGCATTATCTATATAGAGGAGCAAACCCTACTTAGCATGATGAAGGGAATCAAGAGGAAACAGATAGGCGAGGCGAGCAGAGATGGAGCTGGGGGGGGGGGGTCGCTATGTATGCCCACCCAACTGATGGATCTCTCGCTCTTGCATTCATTTCTTCCTCCAGGGCATCAAATTGCATCATCGACTCAGGCGCATCACGTCACGTGACAGGAAATGCAGGCGCTACTGCAGAAGCATCCAGACGGCGGACGGTACGTTCCAGCCAATGGTCGGTAAGGATACTATTAATTGTTCAGATTCAGTAAAATTATCCAATGTCTTGCATGCTCTTTTTTTGTAGTTAGTCTCTTATCCATTAATTTTATGATCATTAAACTGAGATGTGTTGTTTCTTTTGATATTCCCAAGGTGACTTTCCAGGAGAAATGGACGAGGCGGATACATGGGACTGAGACTTGGCATGATGGGCTGTGGTATTTGGATCGGGAAGGATTATATGTGGCTCTTGTATCTGTGTTAGAGAAGACAGGAGTTAAGAGGACAGAAGATGAGTACAAAGAATATGTTGATACTCCATCACAAGCGGTTGGGGCACCCCTCCTTTAGCACTGTAGCTAAATTATTTCCTGTTATTTTTGAAATAGCAAATAAAACAAAATTGGTGTGTGATGCTTGTGCTTTAGGCGAGCTTACTAGGAGTTCATATGCTAATACGGGCCCAAGAAACTCTTCTGTTTTTGATGTTATTCATTTTGATGTATGGGGACCTTGTACTGTAAGCTTTTTGAATGGTTATAAGTACTTTGTAACTTTTATTGATTGTGCATCTCGTGATACTTGACTATATTTGATGAAAACAAAGAGCGAGGTACTTACCTGCTTCCGAGATTTCCATAAACTTACACAATACACTGCAGTGATTAAGGTACTAAGATCGGATAATGAAACAGAATACACTAACAAGACAATGAAGGAATACTTATCAGCCCATGTGATACTACACCAGATCATACGTGCCTATACACCGATGGAGAACAGAATGACAGAAAGGAAGAACACACCTTATGTAGGTGGCAAGGAGTATGATGTTCAACATGAAGGTTCCTCAGAGTGTGTGGGGATATGCGGTGTTAATAGCGACACGACTGATCAACAGGATGCCATCACAGGTTCTAGGATGGAAGTCCCCGTGTCAGCAGTTGCAGGGACATAATGGGGGTTACTTCTTTTGAAGGTATTTGAGTGTGTGTGCTTCATGAAGGACAACAGGCTGGGTGTTGGTAAGCTTGATGCAAGGGCAGTCAAGTGTATGTTTGCGGGCTACTCTCGTACTCAGAAGAGATACATGTGCTAGAGTCCCGAGGAGAAAAGATGTTTTGTGAACATGGTGCTCACTTCAGAGAGCTAGAAATGTACTACCGACAAGAGGAAGCTCTACCCACATTAGACTCGTCAGATACTAAAAGTATGGGGCTAGAGAGAGAAAGATTGGTGACAGATCTGGAAGTATGGAAGGGAGGATTTGTAGAGGAGCAGGAGAGTGATGAGGAGCAGGAGGATGAGATTAAGGAGGAGAGGCGAGATGTGAGACCTACAAATAGGAGAAGGAAGCTACAAGCAGTACGAGATTCAATGCCAGCAATATCAAATCCAGTGTCTGTGCCCAGTCTAGCTATTAGTCCCTTGGATACGTCGCTCCCTACTCCTGGAACACCTACATCACCACGAGCCTCAGGTGATATCCTTACACAGTCTACATTTATATTTGTTGGACGTAATCAACCTCACTTTGTTGGCCTCAGTGGTGGGTGGTCTCCAGATTTCTCTTCTTGAGCCACTATGTCTAGTCTCAGTGATTCTACTACTCCCTCCACGCCGGTTCTTCCTCCTGCAAGTTCTCTTCGTGGGAGTCATGATCACAATACTCCGCAGATTACTACTATCTGCTTGATAATTCTAATTATCTTTCATGGTCTCTCTCTATCACCCTAGCACTTAAGAGTCGTTTCCTCTTTGGTTATGTAACTGGCCAAACTAAGAAAACAAAAAAGACTGTTCCTGATTGGCCGCAATGGAATTCATAAAATTCCTAAGTCATGTCTTGGCTAACAAATTCTATGCAGGGGTCCATCGCTCGCAACTACTTATTTATGGATACAACTGTTGATATTTGGCGGCGTGCAGAGGCTACTTATTCTTGAAAAGATAATACTGTCTAGATCTTCCAGTTGAAACGGAAGATATCCTTACATCCGTCGGGGTGATCATCCACCATATGTTTCCTATTTAGAGTTTCTTTATGATCTTCATCGGGATTTTGATCGCAACTGAATCTTTGAGTTTCTTCATGATATTCATCGGGATTTTGATCAGATCAGTGTTCAGATTTTGAGGCATTCGCTATCACTGTCCCTTTCGGAGGTTTATAGTATTGTTCAACAGGATCTTGGTCGTTGTCAGACTTTACATCCTGACCCAGTTCTGGAGAGTTCAACTCTTGTTGTTGGTACCCCTTCTTTGTTGGGGGCTCATCCAACCCGTATTCTAAGCTGAAGGGTAGTGATAAAGACCACCTCCTCTATGATTATTTTGGGAAGACTCGTCATACCAGAGACACCTGCTTCAGACTCCATGGTTTTTCTCCACCGAGAGGTGGTGCTCCTCCTCGTGATGGTCGTGGCTTTGGGCACTTCCTTAGTCGACATACACCTCGTTCTGCAAATCTCACTGATGTTGCTATGGATACTTCTCCTACTCTGTCTGGTGTTGATCCTTCTATCCTCCCTAATGTTTTTTCGGCTGATGAAGTTCTTGCCCTTCGTCGCATGATACTAGGTCTTTCTACGGAGTTGTTTGTCTTGTCTTCGTATGCCAAAACTAAGACTCCAGGTGCTCACTCTGCTACTGCCCAATCTTCCACTCAGAGGATCATTGACTCCGGATCCACAAACCATATGACTGGCTTCGCCTCAGGTTTCATATCCTATACTCCTCTCTCTGGTCGTGATAAGGTGAGCATTGTTGATGGTTCCCTTTTCTCTATTGTTAGAAAAGGCTCCATCTCTTGTTCCTCTCTCACCTTATCGTCGGTTTTGCATGTTCCAAATTTCACACATAATTTACTTTCTATTAGTCATTTGACTAATTCCATGAACTGTTTTATAACCTTTCATCCTTTCTCTTGTGTTTTTTAGGACTTGAAGACGGGGACGATGATTGGCTCTAGTACTCTAGTCAATGGTCTATACGTGCTCAATTCCAACCCAGTGGCACCTCCTCTGGCCCTTCACTCAAGCACATCCGACTTATATTCCTGGCCTTGTCATTTGTCGTTTAGGCTACTTGTCTATTCTTGTTATGAACTTATTGTTTCCCGTTATGTCTGCTGCTATTTTTCCTTCCTTTGTTTGTGATGTACGTGTTGTTAACAAACATTGTCGTATTACATTTAATCGTGTTTCATTGCCAAGTTCTGTTTCTTTTATAGTGATTCATTCTGATGTTTGAGGACCTTGTCCCGTATCTTCTATTTCTGGTTGTGCTTAGTTTGTCATTTTTATTGACTATTTTTCTCGTACTACATGGTTATATTTATTGCGCAAAATAAGTGATGTATTTACTACCTTCAAAAAGTTTCATAACATGATCTCCACTCAGTTTCATGTCAAAATTCAAATCCTCCGCAGTGATAATGGTCGTGAATATCTGAATTCGCACTTTGCGAACTATATGGCTGATTGACACTATACACCAAACTATTTGTGCTTATTCCCCTGCTCAAAATGGGGTTGCGTGGCATAAGAATCGTCACCTTTTGGAAGTGGCTCGTTGTCTTTTATACATTATACATCTTCACGAGTATTACTGGAGGGATGATGTCCTTACTGCAGCATATCTTATTAATCGCATGCCCTCTCATTTTCTTGGGAATGCCACTCCCCTTGGCACTATACGGGTCCCTTCCTCTCAGCTCTCTCCTAAGGTGTTTGGATTTGTCTGCTTTGTTCACATCCACCACCCTCCTCCCACCAAACTTGATCCACGAGCACTAAGATGTGTGTTTATTAGCTACTCTCCTTCCCAAACGGGAAACAAATGTTTTCATCCTCCTACTAAGAATGTTTTGTCACCATGAATGTCACGTTTTGTGAAACTCGTACCTATTATCCAGCCTCGGGTGACTACTCTTCTTTGCCCTCTTTTTCTTTGACCTCTCTGTATGTACCTCTGCCCATTCCTCCACCTTATCCCTCCCTTGGGGGGGGGGGGCTTCTACTGTCAGAAGTGAGTGATTTCTTGTCCCTACTCTTATTCCTCCTACTTCTCCAACCTTGCAGGTGTATACTCGACGAAAAAAGAGGCCCACCAGCACACTTGACCTGACTGTGCAACAAGATCAATCATTGGACTCAGATTCAGGGCATTCAGAGCTTCCCATTGCTCTCAGAAAAGAGATATTTGATCTTGTGCTCAACATCTTTCTAATTATGTTTCTTACGACTCATTTTCTACCTCCCATAAGACCGTTGCGTCTTCCCTTGCTTCCATATCCATACCAACATCTTGGCAGAGTGCTCTTGAGATTCTCGTGTGGAGAGAATCGAGGTTGAGTAAATGAATGCTCTTGAAAAAATAAAACATGAGATTTAGTGTCTCTTCCCCATGAAAAAAAACGGTTGGATGCAAATGGGCGTTCTCTGTCAAACAAAATTCTCAAGGTTTTGTTGAAAGGTGTAAGGCAAGACTGGTGGCAAGAGGGTATACCAAACCCCTGAAATTGACAATCAGGAAATGTTTGTCCCTATAGCAAAGATGAACACTATCAGAGTTCTTTTATCCAATGCTGCATGCAAAGGATGAGACCTTTGACAACATGACGTTAAAAACGCTTTCCTCCATGAGAATCTAGATAAGAAAGTTTATATAACTCTCCCACCAGGCCTTACTCGTAAAAGTTCAGTGGGTAACATTTGCAAGTTAAATAAAACTCTATCTAGGCTGAAACAACCTCCAAGAGCTTGGTTTGGGAGATTTCACAAAGCCATGTTGTCTTTTGGGTATCACCAAGGCAATGTCAATCATACACTGTTCATCAAGCGTAGGATCAGTAAACTCACAGCTCTTATTGTTTATGTTGATGGTATTGTTATCACAGGCGATGTGGAAGAAATCAAACTTCTAAAACAAAACTTGGTTTCCAAGTTTGAGGTCAAGGATCTGCGTGCAATCAAATATTTCATGGGAATTAAAGTGGCAAAGTCCAAGCATGAGATCTTTATTTCTCGGAGGAAGTATACTTTGGACCTTCTTAAGAAGACTGAGATGAGTGATTGTAGACCAGTAGATACCTCAATTGTAGCGAACCACAGAATGGGGCGTGATGATGGAAAGGAGATTGAAAATATAACTGAATTTTAGAGGCTTGTAGGGAGGCTAATCTACCTGGCTCATACTCGTCTAGATATTGCTTATGTTGTAAGTGTTATCAGCCAGTTTATGCATGCTCTAAAGACTAGTTATGTAGACGCTGCCCACAAAATTCTCAGGTATCTTAAGTCATCACCTGGGAGTCGGATCTTGTTTTCCCCAAATTCGGCTCTAAAAATTGAGGTCTACATCGATGCTGATTGGGCCGGGTAAATCGACGATCTACGTCAGGGTATTGCTCTCTTGTTGGTGGGAATCTTGTTACTTGGAGGAGTAAAAAAAAAGTTGTGGCAAGATCTAGCGCTGAAGCAGAGTTTCGGGCTATGACTCATGGTGTCTGTGAAGGCCTTTGATTGTGTTTTTGCTAAGTGACCTGGGACTCTCTGAAGATGAGCCCATTTGGTTGTATTGTGATAACAAGGCTGCTATCAGCATAGTACACAATCCTGTCCAGCATGATCGTGCTAAACATATTGAGGTGGATCGTCATTTCATTAAGAAGAACATTGAAAAGGGGCTTGTTTGCACTCCCTTTGTTCCCACAGATAGACAACTTGCTGTTATTCTCACGAAAGGCCTGAGTGTAAGTACCTTTGTAAGAATTGTCGTCAAGTTGGGCATGATCAACATCTCACGTCCAACTTGAGAGGGAGTATTACAGCATGGGTTATTTATGTTTTATTTACAGCTTTTGTAATATTCCTTTTTCATCTCGGTCCGCCTCCATATACAGAGGGGACTTGTTCTCTTTGCAATCAGTTAAGTATTATTTCGTTTCCCTCAACACAATCTTCTCCTTAAAGTCAAGATGAGGATGAAAAAAGAGCATTTTAGCATTTTCAGCCAAACAACAGAACAAAAAAACAGAAAAGAAATATGTTGGCTACTCAAGGCTAGAAACAACTCATTGCTCTACAAAACTTAATTATTCTCTAAGAATAGGCGTGTGATCGAATATCAAAATCAAGGAGAATGCACCAGAGAGCATTTCACCAACTCAGTAAAAGTGTGAAGAACAAAATTCGATACAAGTTGGACAAAAAAAAGCTAGATTAAAACGAGTAGAAAAAACAAGGTGCGAGAGGCTAGGGCATCGAGGTGCAGCGGATAAAGCAGGGAAAATCATCAGGACATCTGGAAAGAAGACACAAGCAAGGAACAAGTTGGCAACCATTCAAAATAACAAGTCGACCTAGAGGCCATTGCAAAGTAGCAGGTCAGACTGAAGCGATTTTGACTAGAAAAGAAAGAAGTTGCCCAATAGCGAATCAGTTATATAATCAAAGGCAAGGAATAACTCGTGGCATGACATAAACGCAGCCTACTCCAGAACATAGATTGCAATGACTCCACATAGAGGTTGCACAAGTCACAATCCCTGTGTCCAAGGCAATGCCATAATGTTTCTAGCACTAACAACACAATGTTGATGTCAAGAAACACCGTGGTCCCATTCTCACTCCACTTAAAGATGGTCATGGTAGTACTTATCAAGTTGGGTAGTCATCATCTGAGCCAAATACACGCCCTTCCCCTTGTGCATGAGGAACATCATCTTCTTCTTTTGTTGCTAGCACCCATGCAACCCCTCCTGACCTACAGTGAACGCCATTCTGGTGTCATCGCTGATCTTCTACATGCAGGAGATGAGTGTCGGAACATGGTTTGACACTCTTTATGTTTGAGCATAACAAATAGTGTGATTATTAATGATAATTTTGACTAAATTTTAACAAAATTTCTGTTAAACCAAATATGTGGGTGACACCAAATTTCATCTCAATCCATTCACTATTTCCAGTTGTATTTTCTTTTTCATTTAATTTCTTTCAATTTCTTCAAACATAACAGAACCTAAAAGAATAAATATGCATCAGAAAAGGTCTAGGTATTTCTCTGAGCTTGATATGAAGTAAACATGAATATTCATACATTGCATACCTCCATAACAGGGTAAAATCGAGAAAGTTGCCAAGTTTCTTCTTCATCACTCTTTTCTTTCCTAGCAGCTTGCTTCTTCTATTTGACAACAATATGAAAGAATGAATTAGTGGGACATTAATTGTTACAGAAGGAAGAAAACGCAATGATAGTTAAAAATAAGAAATGAGATATTTAGTAACTTGCCTTATTAACCTCGAACTTGAGTGAGAAGCCTCCTGAAGTCTTCTTGGAGTCGGGCAATGTTAAGTATTTCATGTTATGTACAGCATTCATGTCATCAGGTGATAATTTTGCCAGCTGCATAAAGAAAGAAGAGAGGTTCTCTTTCTCATGAATCTTCTCAAAGTATGCCACTAATAGATTCCAAAGAAGCTTCTTCAATTGCCTGATACAATTTGGATTTATGCAAACAAAAACATTTCTGGGATGAATGTGCTTATAAAACTAGAATTGGCATTAGTCTTTAAAAGACCATGGAAAAGTTCCTTTCTTTCATGCATAATGATTCTTAAACTTCCAAAATACTTCAAATCTTTTTTGCTTCAAATCCATCAAGACAAATGTTTTTGGTCAACTACGTTAATATTTCTAAGAAACCCATAAGATGAAAAGATAAGCTTCAAGATGGATCCAATCAAAGGTTTAGGGGGCGGCCTGGTGCACAAAGCATCCCCACAAGCGACGGTCCGGGGAAGGGGGCCACCACAAGGGTGAAATATAGGCAAACCTTACCTTGAATTTTTGCAAGAGGTTGCTTCCAAAACTCGAACCCGTGACCTCAAGGTCACACAGCAGCACCTCAACCGGCGGTGTGTCAAGACTGCCGTCATCCAATTAAAGGTTTCAAACCAAAAAAATGAAAAAAAAACGAAAAAGGAGAGATTAATCAGCATTTTTACCAACAAAAAAGGTTAAGATCTAAGCATTATAAAAAAACTCATCAATTTTATGACTTATCATTCTCTTAACATTTCAAAATGACCCCACTATAAGTAAATGCCAGTTTTTTTCTGGGGCACTTGGTAATAAATTCATCATGGTTATTTATAGCATAGGAAATTAAATAAGACAACAAAAAGTTTTTCCCTCATTAAATGGTAATGGAACAGGGTTAATTACAACCCTAACCTCTTTAACCCAGCCCACATATCACTTGCTTGCTCCAATCTGGCTCCTTCGGGTACATGATCGCAAAACCACCCCCACTCCTGATTCCGATAACACTACCGCTCCCATGAATTTTCCTTGCTCACTGACTATCAGAGCGGTTGGAGTCGAGAACATGATTGTCAGGCTGGCGGAGGCAACAAGACTACAATTCCTTGTCTACCTGCTCTAATTACACCTGGACAAACAGCCTCTTGAAGATTCTCGACAAAATTTTGGTATCCTTCCACAGCCCAGCATGTGTGCACATGTCGTCAAACCCAGCCTACAAATTGTGATGTTTCCCCCCATCTATTGTTATTCAAGTAGAGGACTGCGATCAACTGCTTCAATAACTTTAGATGTCCCTTCTAACAACAATGCCATTTTTCCATCTGGATTCACTACATTCGTTTCTACCAATGCGTTTCGATATTTAGATTATGACGTCTCTTCCGATAAGATAGGGAAGGATCAACTATTTTCTTCTCTACCCATCTACTTGATTATTGTTGCTAACAATTCCCCCCATCTATTTCTGGAAAGAGAATTGTTAATATTTTCAATTGATCTGGTTACTTTCATCACAAACACTCCCCGTCACGTGGAACACATGTGCAAGACGACATAATAACAACGCTAAACAAACAATAACAACCACCAAGAAAAATGTGTAAAAGACGCAAAAAACGACCAAATTAACATGAAGCTTCATCACCGGTGAGAGGAAAACACCCAAGAAGGGGTAGATGTGGCTAGAATCGACAGAAACTCCACAGGCAGTTGCTGGAGTAAAAAATAAGAGGCGGCAACTGGAATAATTAGAAAGACAGCATGCCGAGAAAACAAAGAGTCGTCCGTCAACGGGATCAGAAGTAACTCCCGTCGACAGAATCAAAAGTCGGTCGTGTCAATGGGAACGGAAGCAGGACTTGTCGACGAGAGCTCTTATGGGATAAACAGACGGGATCTAGAGAGGAAGTCACCGAGAAGTTTTGATCGCCAATATTTTTAGGACGTCAAAATTTCAGGGAGTCAATTCCTACTCTGATACCATGATAGAAATAAAAGAAAAGAAATAGAAGGTGCATTTTTTTCTTCCACAAAGGGGTAATTTAAATGAGTTACATGGACACAAACTCAAACTCACAATGTGGGAGTAAACCTATACAATCTTAAAGAACTAAATATTAATATAAAACTAATAACTTCAACACTACTAAATCAACTGAACCGGGATTAGTTAATCAAATATCATGATATTCCCCTCAAATTGACCAAAAGGGTTACTGTGCTTAACTTGTAAACATTCTAATTGGATGTTGTCTTACTCAAATTGATTCTTTGCTTGGATGAAAGGGATGTGAATGACATCTTGTTACGGACCCCGACGGAGCGGACGAAGGCGAGGGGCGACCGCCAGTGTGACGGGTGTATCGACGTAGCGAGCGCGGTGCACATAATATGTCGTTACATTTGGAGTATCATCTATGTTTCAGTTTCGTTATGTTGAATCTGGCGAGTATATAAGCAGGAGACTTATTGTATTTTGGCATGCTTGAATGTATTTGGAATTTCTTGTTTTCTCATCCCTCTCTTCTCCTCTAATTTTCCCCCCTTCCATCCTACCGACTTCTAGCTGCGGTCTCCGCTGCCCAAAGTACCCGCGCCTAAGCAATCCCGCATCGGCGCATCCTTCCGCTCCTTCGCCACGTCGTTGGCTTTGCAATCCCTGTTCCCCTCTCGCGTCCCTCCCGCCTCGGCGCATCCCGCCGCACCGCGCGGTTTGCATCCGCAATCTCCCAAGAAGCGGCTCGTCAACGATTGACCCAGAAGCGGCTCGTCCACGAATGACCCAGACGCAGTTCGCCGCGTTGGACATCCGCGATCATCCACGATTCGCAACCGTCTCGTTTCCGCCTGCCCTATACGCCGCTCCAGGGGGTTCTGCCTCTCCGCCTAAAGATTCCAACCGACTCCAAATCCCTTCCCTCCACTGCTCAAGTGCATGCCCCCACGAATGCGATCGATGGCCAACACCGGCGCAACACCGGCGGCCCCACCCACAGATCCAGCCATCCTTCGTCTTCTGGACAACCATGATAGCTCCATCGCCTCGCTGCAGGCCCTCGGACTCTGCATGGACGCCAAGATCGACTCTCGTTTGGCCGATCGCCCCACCACGTCTGCGACGTCCAACGCGGATTCGTCGTCCCTCCTTAGAGCTCCCCCGGATCCGTACAAACCCACAACCCCCTCCCCCCCCGGTTTTCAAAGGGACCTCGTTCCTTTAATGTTCTCTCATTTAACGACACTGATCCTATGTGATGGATTGCCCAGGGCGAACAGTTCTTTGATATTCAGCTGATCTCTGAGGCACAAAAGGTCAGCAATGACATTGATCGGCATGGACGGCTCCGCTCTCCACTGGGTGCGTTGACTACATCAATCCAAATCGGTCATGTCTTGGTACAACCTTTAATATGAGCTCATTCGCCGTAATGACACCCGCTACTCGGGCTCCACGGTGGAGTGACTCTGTGGAGTCCGTTAGACGGGCTCCCTTGAAGAGTACATTGATGATTTCATCGCCCTCACGACGCATGTATTGGGCCTTCCGCTGGACCACTACCTCAGCTTCTTCCTGTATAGACTCCTCCCACACATCTGTGCCCGTATCCGCACCCATCATCTGTCGTTGATTGCGGAAGCCATGGATCTCGCCCGCTAGATTGAAGCAGAATTCCAGACTCGGCCTTTGGATGTGGGAAAACCGCCCCCGATGCATCAGGCGCGCCCGGTCAACCAGCCAGCAGCGCCCTACCATGCCCCCGGCTTGAGGTACCCCGGGCCTCCGACCGCCCTACACCGCCGCTCTGCCCTCCTAAGCCGATGGCCAACCCCAACTCTCCAATCAGGAGTACCATGACCTGCGTACTAAGAGTTTGTGCTTTCGCTGCAAACAACCCTACTCCCCTACGCACGAGTGCCTGCGGAAAGACCTGCATATCCTAATTGGAGAGGAGGAACCTGAAGTGACACTCACAGACTTCGAGGCCCAGGAGTTGGATACTACGACCGATGATTCCCCAACTGCCACCTTCCATGGTTTGGACCTTCCACTGTTTACTGTTGGCGGCTTCTCAGGCCCACGAACGATGAAGCTCTGGGGAACGCTTCACGGGGCCTCTGTTGTGGTGATGATTAATAGCGGCGCAAACCGCAACTTTATCTCTCAGCACCTAGTGGATCGTCTAGCGCTACCAGTGCAGGTTGTTAATCGCTTCATAGTCTACTTAGGAGACGGTAGGCGGCGGGCAACAGGTAGCCTATGTGCGGCCCTCACTCTCATTATAGGCCACATCCCATGTAAGACAGACTTCTACGTTATCTCTCTAAGCGGGGTGGATGTTATTCTCGGGATGGTTTGGCTCCGCACAGTTGGCAACATTAACGTCAACTGAGACCGCATGATGATGCGCTTTCTCCACGAGGGAACGACCTGGAGTTAAGTCCAGAACTCCTGCCTAGCCTCTTCACCCTCATTCAGCCATCTCCTCACCTTCAGGCTGTTGTCCAGACTTTCAGAACAGCAAACCTCAGATGCTTGGTGCTGAAACTATCTTTTGACTCCCTCCTACTTGATGTCCTTGTTCATGGACAGTCCCCCAAACAATTTTTGGACACTAAAATCAGCCCCGGATTGTGATTTCGCTACTCCAACAACCCTCCCCTCTTGGTACTTTTGCAAGTTTAAGGTGTGTGTGTTATTTTTGTACCGTTGGATCTCGTGATTGCTCCCCACTTGAGAGATAGTTCTTTATAGACTTTGTTTTCAATTGTTTTGGTTTGTATAATCTCTCAATATCTATTTTGATTTTCTGGCACTCTTGCACTTATACAACTTCTCGTGTCTCTTTATTTGGGGGCTTTAACAATTGTGGCATAAGTTTACTCTGATTTATAAATCTAATTATTATTGCAAGCAAAATTCATCGGATCTCATGTGTGGTTGCACGTAGGAGTTTCACTAACTATTTCCCCGTCATATAGGACCGTCCAACATCAGTATTCCTACTAACATTGATTGGTATAGCTACAGCTTGAGTTTTCTAATCTCAATCTGAAATAATACTTTGCGATAGAATGAATGAATTTGTTGGAGAATACATAAGAAGTTTCTCACATTTATTTTATTTAACCCATGTATTATGGCCCATTGGGCCCACTCTCTCTTAGGCTCCTTTAGTCCCATATTTTGTACTCTTTTTTAACTCACTCTTTCCCTCTATATATACATGTATTGACTGATAGAGCAATAACAATTTATTTGGAGATTTTCTCTCTCCTTACATGGTATTAGAGCCTTCGGTCCTCTGCCTTTTTCCTAATTGAGCTCCTGCTCTCGCCTCTCACTGCAGGCAGATTCCACCCTCGTGACCGCCCAGCATACCTTGTGCGGCCTCTTTCACAATAGACACCCGTCGTGGCTCTGCTCCTCCCAAGCCTACTGCTTGAACCCTCCTTCTCGGCCATATAGAACTCCTCTGATGTTAGGACCCACCTAATTGCGCTCCTATAAAGATAAATAGAAGGAAATTTCATATATATATGCATACATACATACATATGTATGCATACATACATACATAGGTATGCATACATACATACATAGGTATGCATACATACATACATAGGTATGCATACATACATACATATGTATGCATACATGTATATATATATATACATATGTATACCATATTAAAATAAAAAATCACCCTTTGGTTAAACATTCGATTTCCAATTTTACCCTTCTATATTAAAAGAATTCTAGTTTTAAAAAATTATGTGATTTTTTTAAAAAAATGTGCTCTCATATAGACAAAGTCCTCTAATTACAATAAAAATGTGTTTTCTCCGCCGCTTGCAAACTCCCGTGCACACCGCAAAAATGAGCGACAAGAATAGTATAACACTCAGAGGCTTGCGAGTGACGGGAGCGCCGTTGCGCCGGGACAATGTCGTGGTCGGGATAATGCCGTGCGGAGGTATAATTGCGGTTGGCCGTAGGGGTGGAGCCCCGTGCCTGTCACTTGTGTGTGTGTGTGTCTGTGTGTGTGTGTATACATATGTATTTATAGATATATACATACATGTGTATGTATGTATATAATATACACACACACATACATAGTGACGTATATATCAGTGGGCAAATAGAGGCTTAAAAATTAGACTATAATAGTCAGTTATAAACTAAAGAGTAGAGATATACTCCAACAATAAATACAAATTTAAAATTGTTGTCACTTGATTTTTGTGACTACCAAATCCACAATATCATATTATCAAGAATCCTCCAATTGAGTGTGAATTTATTGGGAGAATGAAACATTACTGTAAATTAAAAAATAAGAAAATAGAGTCCAATAATGGAAATTATAAAGTGTGCACAGATATATAAGAAAATATCAATGACAATAGTTGAATTAGCAAGTGTTACTGATAATGATAGTAGTTTGATAACCAACCTGCATCAATTTTTCTGCTTTATCGCCTTCAAACTTCTCTGGATATATGGCAGCAAGAATCATCAATAATCGGAGTTTGTTTTCAGGAGTGACATCCTGTGTTGTAAGTTAATTTACATGTCAAATGGATTAAAGGTGTAGGAAAATCTTAGTTCATTCTAAAATGACTGGATGATAACCTGATTTGTCCTTAAGAAATTGATCAGATCTTTTGTCCCAGCATCTCCAAAGACTAGATCTTGTTCCAGTTGCCCAAGTTCTCGAAGTCCAACTTCTCTAATTACTTTGTTAATCTTCCCAGCTATCTACATCAGATTGTACGAATAAGACAGACAGATTTTTTTTCGCAATATCACTTAGTTCAAATTGTTCAAAAGGTTAACTCTTTAGGCATAACATAATTAGTTTAACAGTTGAGGACCGATAAGCATATGTTTACAACAATAAATAAATAAAACACTCAAGTGAAATTTTAGATTAATTATAGATTCCTCCCAATCGGGAGTGTTGAAACGTGAAATACGAAGCTCAAAGATTTTATTATTTCATATATCAACTTACAATAAACCAGCCTATGCCGGTCCGAAGTCCGGATGAAAAATGATGATGGTTGTGTTAGGTAGACGGTCAGTATAAAATCTAGTCACCCTTATGAATATGAATTATTTGAGAAAATGTGCAAAAATTATGTTGTTCACAAGGTTGTCAGGATCGCGATTCAAATCATAGGATCTTACGATCCTACGATCCAGATTTTGTAAATCAATCCTGATTTTGTAAAGAGATCCTCGATCCGACCTTACTATCTGATCCGATCCTACTTCAAAATGATCTCATCTAGGATCTCGATTCTGACAACCTTGGTTGTTCCTCCTAAGAACGCGACATATGGTCTGAATACAGCGTCTTGACAAGGACCGCTACATCTCCAGTATTTGGGTGTAGTATTAAATATGCAAGAGTCCTCGTCGTATGGTCCGAATGCGGCGTCTTGCCAAGGACCGTTGCACCTCCAAAAGGACTTGGTGTAGTGATAAATAGACAAGAGTCCACACTTATTAGACGTCCTAGGCAAGTAGATCGTAGGATTTGTGAACGACTTAGGTTTAGAAGTTGGAATATAGATACGGTAACGGGAAAAACGATGTACGTAGTGGATAAGAAGATTAGGAGAATGATAAATATCTTATGTCTGCAAGAGACTAGATAGGTATGTGAGAAAGCTAAATTTTTAGACAGTTCATGTTTTAAATTATAAAAAATAAAACAAACAACGAAATAGGTATTAGTGGATACCACTTGGATGAACAGAGTTGTTGGGGGAAGTAGAAAAGGTGATAAACTCTTAAATTAGTCCTAAAAAAACTATTAATTTGATCAGTGCTTATGTGACTCAAATAAATTAAGTGAGTTATTAAAGTGCAATTTTGAGGAAACATAAATGATTTAGTAAGTGAAATCTCACAAAGAGAAAATATTTTCATAGAAGAAGACTTAAATAGACATATAGGAAAGGAAATATAGATTATACAATCGTTCATGGATAATTTGGGTACGAAGAAAGAAATGAGAAAGGAATCATTATTTTAGATTTTCATAATGCATATATATATGATATTTCATGAAGAGAGAATAATATTTAATTATGTTTAAAAACGGATCAAATAAGTCATAAATTGATTTTTTATGACTCGCAAAATAGATAAAATGATTTGTAAAGATTGCAAAATCATATAACGAGAAAATTTAATAACACAACACATACTAGTGGTGTTGGACGTGCAAATTAAATATAATAAATTTAAGAACAGGACAAAAGTGTTGCAAAAAATTCAGTGGTCAAACTTGAAGATCAAAAAATAGGGTACTTTCAAGACCATAATTATTAAACAACTAATTAAAGACTCTTATGTTGATTTTAGTGTCTCATGAAAAATTATGTCTTCGGATTTAAGGATAAGTGGAAAGAATCAATTTGGACTATGAAACATTGACATTTTATAATGCTTAGCGTGTCGGTATCAAACTCTCTGACACTTCTCGGACTCTCTGACACTTCTTGACACTTCTCTGACACTTCTCGGACTCTCTGACACTTCTCTGACACTTCTCGGACGGTCCGACACGTGTTTAAGCCCTAGCTTCTCGAACTCTCCGACACTTCTATGTAGCACCGATCTGTGTTTCTTGCTCTCGGCTCTCTAAACCCTAGCTTCTGTGATTCCTCACTCGCCGCTCCTTGTCGGCACTTCCCCATGCTCCAGCACTCCTCGCCGTCTCTGCTCCAACCTTCGACGTTACTCGTCAACATTGCTCCAGGCTCCGGGGCTCCTCGCCGGCTCTGCTCCAGGGTCCGGTGCTCTGTGACTGTTTTTTATTTTGTTTTACATAGTGTCTTCAAGCAAGGGTAGTAATAGTGGTCCACAAGAGCCTATATCTATTGATGATAATCCAAATAAACCATTATAAAGGCTTGTCAATAAGCTAGATACTTATGGTGAGGCGAGAGACAATTTGTCTTGGAAGTACAATTTTTGTGAAAAATATTTTATAAGTTCATATACAAGAGTGAGAGCACATTTGTTAATGATTGGTGAAAAAAATTTAGAATGTGTGTAAAAGTCTCAAGAAGTGATCTATTTGAGATGGAAAATTAGAAGAATAGTTTAATGCTAGAATAATGAGTCTTGCTCCTAAGAAAGTGTCTTTGCCCCCTTCTAGCATTTCAAGTAGTGAAGGTGAAATCACTAATGGGGAGGATATTTTCTCTAGAAAAAGAAAGTTTGAAAGTGGGGGGAAAAGGTTTGCTTGAGAATGCATTTAACATGGGTCGACGAGAACATTTAAAATATTTTTTGTTAAATGTTTTAGGATTTTCATAATTATAAAAAATAAATATTTAATATACGTGTCTCGGCGTGTCGGAAAATGGTATTTTTTGAGAATTGACGAATCGTGTGTCGCAAGTCGCGCATCGCGTGTCGGTGCAACATAGTATTTGGAAAGTCAAAAGGTCGTGCAGTGGAGATATTATGTTATTAATAGGAATGCAAGATAGTATGTGGGAAGTTATCATTAGGAGTCAAGGAGTAGAATGGTTGGTCCTCGAGAAAAGTGACATCAGCAGATGTGACAGTTTTACAATCAGTGGGAGAGTAGAACACATAGCCCTTTTGTGTGCGAGAGTACCCAACAAAGATATATTTTCTAGCACAAACAATCAGCTTGTCCACCAGAGAGTCAAGGACTCAAGAAGATGGGCAAAACAGACACCCAAAAACACAAGGAGGCAGGGGGAATTGAGGTGTGAAGGAGAACAGATAAAGAGGGGAGCAATAAAGTTCAAGGCAATCAAAAGTGTCACGACCTATCTAAAGCAAAGATCAGAGTGCGCTTTGGGCGGGTCGTGATGCCACAGGCATGGGCGAAAGAAAATCCATGTCAGTTAGGCGAAAGATGATTTAATGTAATTAGATTTAAAATAATTACATTGAAAAAAAAACATATTGTTTTTATGTGCAAGTTTTAGGGTTTATCTGTGGAAAATTAAATGAACATGAATTTTTAATTAAGCTCATGACACACTGTGTTGATACAAATTTTCAAATAGAAATATACCAAAGAAATGAACATGCAAATAAATATCAAATTTCAGTACATAATTTATAGTCTAGTAGTTGTCCATGATACAGAAGGAAATGTTGAACATAACTATCACATAAAAGAAATGTCCGACAGTAAAGAAAATAAAATAAATAGAACCTGACATAACAACAAACAAAATAAACCTTCTGAAACAGGAGTTTGATGCAGATCGAGCTCAGGCAGCAGGTGACAGTCACAGGCGCTAAGGCGAATTCCAAAACAAAAATGAAAAACCTTCAGAACATTAAAATAAAAAGTGAGCAAGGTAAAGGAAAGTACAAGCAGTGGCAACAAAAATATTTGTGTGTCGATTTTTATTAGGTAAAGCTAGTAAGACGGACAAGTAAAAGTGTCAAGCAAATTTTTTTTTAATAATTAGCTTACTCCGAAGTATAAAACATATTCGTTCGTGTAAAGACATAAGCTGTAACCAGTGAAAGGTGTAAGTATTTTTATTTAATGCACATGATTCATATTCAAGTTTAAAAGCAAGGCTTATCAGAAGATTTGTGCTTGTTATGACCATTTATTTATTCTCATTATAAAAATAAGTGGGAACTCAAGTCAAAGTGTTGCACTAACTAAACACTACATTTTCATGATATGCTTTTGATATAAACTAATTAAAGGATTCATGGTTTAGTGATTATATCGAGACATATTACTAATTTAATGATTCAGGTATTCAAGAGTAGAATTCAATAAACATGAAAAGGGGTACATGAAATTAAATTCAATGTTTGCAAGCGAGAGTGATTTATCTACCTACCTTAAGTAAGGCTGAAACTGACGGCGGCAGATAAGTGGCGCAAGCAAAATTGAGAAACCTAATTTAAACCTGTTCAAAGTCACAGAAATGATATTCGACAAAAGGAAAATTCCTACACTAGCACAGACATTTGTTTATCACAAAACTCAACAAGAGAGGGGTTTAAAAATTTACCTCCCTCAAAAATGAGAGGAGAGGAGGCTATCACGAGGAATCACAGATTTGACGACGCTTATGTTAGGGAAACCCTAAGTCGGAGAGGGCTTTGGAGAGATGACACCAATTAATATGATGAACGATGCCGAAAATAAAAAATGCAAGGTGATTAGTTGAATGCGGGAGGGACAAACACTTGAATCTCAAGATATACGAAATTGAAGCGGAAAAACCAGCAAAATAATTTCAAGAAAATCTGAATAAAGGGGAAGGAGGAGTTTCTTACCCAAGGAAGCCAAATCTGGGCTCAAACATAAGAGTAGAGGAGGATTCTAGCAAACCCTAGGTGTCCCTCTTGAAATCCACCGGCCGAAACAAAGAGGAAGAAGGATGGAGGGGCTGCCTACTCTTGGAGGAGAGGGGAAGAGGGCTGTTGTTTCTCTTGGAGGAGAAGAGAGGCCCGTGGCGGTCTGAGGAAGAGGCGGGAAGAGGTTGTCGAGCCCTTAGAAGAGAAGGAGAAGGCTGCTGCGGCTTGGGGATCAGCAGAAGTGGTCGGCCAAAGCAGAAGAGGTGGCTACCGGCCACTGGAAGGCGGAGCAGGCGGCAGTGGCAGGAGGCACAAGAGACGGGATCCGGATTCGTCAGGGAGCGGGATGCCGAGCGGCTTGCGTGCGGGAGGCCGACAGGTTGAATTGAGGGGGGGAATGGCTCAGTCATTGGTTGAATTGAGGGGGCGGCAGGCTGACGAAGGTTCAGATGACATTCATTCCAACAAGATTTACAAATCAAGACATGGAAATTAACTATGAATATACTGAAAAAGAAAATGAGGACGAGTTCAGAGGCTTACAAAGATTACGTGAAGAGTTGCGGATACTTGTTACGCATGTCAGATTCAAGTTCTCAAGTGTGCTCTTCAGACTTTCCATGCATCCAATGCACTCTGACAATATGAATGGTTCTCTTTCGAAGCTTGCGTTCTTGATACTTCACGATCTTAGTGGGCTCGACCGGGTAAGAAAGATTGGCTTCAGGAATCACTGTAATTTCTTCAATGACACGAGTAAGATCACGAATGCACTTCCAAAACTGGCTAACATGGAAAACATTATGAACACCGGCCAAAGTAGCAGTAGATCAAGACGATAAGCAGATCCTCTGGCACGCTCTGAAATGGAAAACGGTCCCACGAACCTCGGACTAAGCTTATGATGGAGACCAAATCATTTCACCCCGGGAGAAGGGGAAACCTTCAAGAACACTTGATCACCCACAAAAAATTCTAACGGACGACAGCGCTGGTTTGTATACTTTCTGTCTCTCGTTGGCACGAATAATTTCTTGAAGTAACTCGGACCCCAAAACAACATTTTCACCCACTTCCGACCAATAGAAAGGGGTCCTACAACGACGCTTGTACAATGCTTCAAAGGGAGCCATCTTGAGGCTCTCTTGATAGCTATCATTGTCGACAAATTTAACCAAAGGTAAATGCTCATCCCAAGCTCCCTTGTAGTCCAGAATATAACACCGAAGCATGTCTTAAAGTATCTGATTAACCCTTTCGGTCTGAGCATCGGTCATCGGATGGTAAGCAATGTTAAGGTTGAGTTCGGTGCCCAAACCTTGCTGGAAGCCCTTCCAGAAATGAGATACAGATCTCGAGTCATGATCAGATACAATCTGCAAAGGAATCCCATGAAATCTAATAATCTCTGACACAAATCTGAATCATCTTCTCGGTGGAATGACCTTCCTTATACGGAATGAAGTGAGTCACCTTAATCATACGATCCACTATAACCCAAATTGCATCATGCCCTTTTAGAGTGCGGGGCAAACCAGTGATGAAGTCCATAGAGATGTCTTCCCACTTCTAATATGGGATAAGCAGAGGCTGCAAAAAACAACCAGGATGCTGACGTTGAGCTTTCACCTTCTGGCACGTCAGACATCGAAAGATGAAGCGAGCTATGCAATTCTTCATACCAGGCCACCACACGATCTGGCTCAAGTCATGATATATTTTATTGTTACCTAGATGACCAGATGTGTGAGATTCACTAGCTTCTCGGCAAATACGATCAAGCAATTCAAGAACATCAAGGATGCAGAAGCGACCTCGGAAACGCAAGACATCATCAGAGATAGAGAAATCCAGAAGAGTCACAAGCTCAACCTGCTGGCGAATGCGTTGGAGTACGGGATAAGATGGCTGTAAATATTTTACTTGTTCTACCCATAGCGAACCACAAACTTCTTCATGACCCTCGGGTGAGACGGATATGTCCATCCGTTCAAGGTTATCAATCAAGGCTGCAAGAGTAGCTGACATGGGTACACAAGAGGAAACAGAAGTCTGATAACTTAACGCATATGTCACTGAATTGGCTTCACCAGGAACATACGTGAGTTGATAGTCGTAATCTGCTATGAAAGTGATACATTCGCGGGGCATGCATAAACTTGTTGACCACTCCAACAACGAAGGATATATTCGGTCTTGTAACTGTTAGATAGATCAATTTCCCAACAAGTCGTCGATAGTATTCCGAATTTTGAAGAAGAAGATCAGCGTCGGAAGCGTGAGCACACAGTTTATGATTTGCATCCATTGGAGTAGTAGTAGGCTTGCATCCAGAGTAACCAGCATCTTGAAGGAGGTCCAGGCAGTACTTTCTTTGGGACAGAATAAGATCATCTGGTCGCCTTACGATCACAAGTCCAAGGAAGTACCGAAGGTGACCCAGATCTTTTGTTTGGAAGACCGAGCTAAGGTGTTGTTTAACCGCATGGATGCACTTTGAATCGTCTCCAGTGATCAGGATGTCATCAACATATACCAGCAGAAGAATCGTTCTCGTTGCTCGGTGTCGCGTAAAGAGGGAAAAATCTGCTGAACTTCGAGTAAAACCGACTTCCCGAACAGCCTTACAGAACTTGTCAAACAATACCCGAGGAGATTGTTTGAGACCATAAATGGACTTCTTCAGATGACAAACTCGGGACTCCCCCGTGGTCTCAAACCCGGGAGGTTGTTGCATGTATACTGTTTCCTGGACGTCGTCATTCAGAAAAGCATTTTTGATGTCCAGTTGGTGTAATGTCCATTGGCGATGAACTGTCACTGAGAGAAGGACACAAACGGTGTTAAGCTTTACGACCGGAGAGAAGGTTTCCTCGTAATCAGGATCGTGCTGTTGGGTGAAGCCACGAGCCACCAGACGGGCCTTTAGACAGTCAATCGTCCCATCCTGAGCATGTTTGATTACAAAGACCCACTTACACCGAACGGGTTTCTGACCGGGGGGAAGAGGTACCAGGTGTCAGGTCTGGTTCGCCCAAAGAGCTGTCATTTCTTCTTCCATGGCCGCCCGCTAGCCAGGATGTTAGAGAGCCTCCTGCACAGTGTTAGGGACAGAAATAGAGGATAATGAAGTGGCAAAAGTGTGGAGTGGTGGAGATAGTCGATGTAAGGATACATAGTTTGCCATGGAATGAGCAATAGAGTCTGGTGCCGGATCAGCAGAACGCAGAGCGTCAGAGGTCGAAGCCAACTGCAGTGGGGCAACGGAGGCAGGAGGACGACGAGTGTAAACACGTATAACAGATGGCCTTTTTGGGTCCGGGAATAGCCAACAAAGATATGCTTGGCCGACCGGGGATCCAACTTGTCCATGGAGGGACCAAGAGTGTGGACATAGCAGACACATCCAAAGATGCGAGGGGTAAGGGAGAATGGCGGAGTAGAAGGGAACATGAGGCAGAATGGAGTGGCATTGTGGATAACAGGGGAAGGAAGACGGTTGATCAAGTAACAGGTCGTGGAGAGAGCGAAGTTCCAATAGGATTTGGGAACTTGCATCTGAAACATGATAGAGCGAGCCATATCGAGGAGATGTCGATTTTTACGTTCAACGGTTCCGTTTTGTTGCGGGGTATAGACACATAAAGTTTGGTGAATAACCTTGAATTCCGAGCATAGATTTGCAAATTCGTGGCCAGTATATTCGTGGGCATTGTCTGTGCGAATAGTTTTGATATTTGTGGAGAATTGCGTGCAGGTCTCAAGGAGGAAAGCCCGAAAGACTCGGCGAAGCTCGGAGTGATCACGAAGTAAGTAGAGTCATGTGATTCGGGAGTAATCATCAATAAAAGTTAGGAAATAACGATAACCAGAAATCCTAGTAACTTTGTACGGTCCCTAAATATCGGAGTGTACTAAAATAAAAGGAGCAGCGCTCCGGGTACAATGAGCCGGAAAAAATGAACGCGGTTGCTTGTCGTAAATACATGCTTCACACTGAAAAGAAGGTAAAGATACATCGGAAAGAGCCTTCTGGAGGGCAGGTAAAGGGGCATGCCAAAGACGGCGATGACAATCGACGGAGGAGACGGAAGACAGGATAGCTGGAGGATCATCAAGGAGGTAGAGCCCGTTTTACAGTCGCCCTTTACTAATGATAGTCCGTGTTTGTTGATCCTGTATCAGAAAGAAGAAGAAAGGTTACTGAGCAGTTTAAATCAGTAGTAAGGCGACCAACGAAAAGCAAATTAAATGAGGAGCCCGGAACGTGAAGAGCCGAGCGAAGAGAGAGAGAGGAAGTGAGAGGGATGTCAGCCGAGCCGGAGAAAGGAACAGTGTCCCCATTCGCCACTGTAATACACTTGGGATGAGGAGAAGTCAGGTACTGTTGTGGTCGCATAGGGGTGATGTGATGAGTAGCACCAGAATCCACTATCCAACGTGGACTAGTGGAGAGATAAGCGATACCTTAATGGGAGATGGAGGAAGCAGAAGCAACCGAGGTAGGTGGGCGACTGAGCAGGCCATTGAGTTGTTGCAGCTGAAGGCGGACCTCTTCAACGTCAGTACGAGCGGAGGAGTCTATGGTAGCAACAGTGGCCTGCGGGCGAGAAGGAAACTCATGCTTCCGAAAGCAAACAGCCTCAAGGTGGTCGTCCTTCCCACAGAAGGAACACTTTGGTTGAGGCCGAGCTCCTCAACCTCGGCCCCGGGAGCCAGAACGTCCCCCACGAGCTGGAGGGGGGAGAGGTAGTAAGGGCGCAGAAGCCTGGAGAGCCGGTGACGGAGGAGCAGAACAATCAGGAGGAGGCGAAACCTTGAGTAATATGGCACACACATCAGATAAGGATGGGGTAGCCGCAAAGGAGAGAATCTGTGCCCGAATGCTCTTAAGATGATGTGGTACACGAGTCATCATCATGTCCACACCGACAGCCTCTTTCTGAGCACGTTGTGCAGCGAGATCCAGTGTGGGAGGTTGATGCTGAATCCATGCTTCGACCAGAGTCTTGGCACGAGCAACAAATGACGTGAGGTCGGAGGCCCCGCTAACCTCGAGATTCTGAAGATCAGTGATGATGTCGGAGAGGTGTTGGAGGCTATCTTTGTCAGAATAGAGGGCCTGGAGCTCATCCCACATGACCTTGGCGGTTTCATGATACATGGTCATGCGGTATGGTTCACTATCCAGAGAGTTGAGGAGCCATGTCTGAACCCGACCGTCGTTGCGTAGCCAATCATCAGTGGGAGGAACGGGAGCAGCTTGGGTCAGATGATGAAGAAAGCCTTTCGATTGAAGCACACGGCAAACTGAGTGCACCCACTCCGTAAAGTTCTTCTTTCCGGTCAAACAGATAGTAGTAATCCGCAGTTCATCACGGATTTTGGGGGCAAGAACTGGGCGGTCAACCGATGAAACCGTCGGTTCGACAGAGTTAACAGAGGACCCCATGACCGGGCGAGCAGAGGACTAGACCGCCAAGAGGTCAAGCAGCGGATAGATGGAGAGACCGCACGGGAAGACCAGAAGCGGGCAGTAGGCAGGCCGTACGAGAAGACGTACAGGACCAAGGCAGTGGCTAGAACAGAAGAGGCAGCGACCAGAAGAGGTCGAGCGGACAGAAAGCGAACTGGGGAGGCCGCACGGTCTTGGTGAGTACACCAACGGCAGGGGAAGATGCCACGACCAAGTGCATAGATCGTCGCAAATAGAGAAGAAGCCGCGCGGTTAGGGAGGAAGCTGTCCAGGAGAAGAAGAACACAAGACAGGGAGAAGCCGCGAGCGAAGAGAGAAGCTCGCTGCAGGAAGAGAGAAACAAACCGTGCGGTTACTGGTTATATAGGAAACCACGCGGGTAGAGACGGCCGCGAGCAAGAGCAGAGCTCGCTGCGGGAAGAGAAAGGCAACCCGCGCGGGTAGAGAAGGAACCGCGCGAGGAGAGAAAGGCAAACCGCGCGGGTAGAGAGGAAACCGCACGGGGAGAGAAAGTGGAGGAGGGCGGTCCACAAGCGAGAGAAACTCCTATAAAAGGAGAGAGAGTAGAGGGAAACGAAGGTGGAGGCAACGGGATAGGAGGGGAAGAGAGAAGCGGGTAGAGAAATTCTAGCCGCGGGAAAGGAGAGGGAAGAGAGAGGCGGGTAGAGAGACTCTAGCCGCGCGCCGAGCGTTAGAGGAGAAGGTCGGGCGGTTAGCAGAAAACTAGCCGCAAGGAGAGACCGAATCCCTCTGATACCATGTGGAGAAAACTCAAACTTATAAATACTTTCTCTATATTCAAATACAAAGTACGAATACATATTTATAGGAGGAAGAAAGAGAGAAGAGAGTCATATACATGATGTGGGACTAACGAAGAGAAAAAAATAAACAAATACATGGGCTTTTCTAACAGAAATAACTAAAGCAAATGGAGCAAAGCTCCTAATAGAATTAGGAGAGAAGGTGGAGTGATGTTGTTTTCGGTAAATATAAGATTCACATGCAAATTCAGAAAACGTAAAATCGGGAAGAGCCTTATATGAAGAGGAGTATGTTCAAAGTGCAAATCCCAATCAACAGAAGTAATAAAGGATAGGGTTGAGGTGGGAAGGTCTAAAGTGTAAAACTCATTTGGCAAATGGCCTTTACAAATAATACTTCGTGTTTGTCGATCCTGCAACATAAAGGAAGAAGAGTTAAAAGTGATAGAGAAATAATAATCATGAGTAAGTCGACTAACAGAGAGAAGATTAAATTGTGAATCAGTGACATGAACTACAGAGCATAGATAAATGGACAGAGTCAGAGGACATCGTTCGATCTACAAACATGGATGGAAAAAATAGAAACACTTTAATTTTATCTTTCATTAAGCCTACTCAAGTAGTGCGAGAAAAATAATAGATGAAAATAACAAACCATAAATACACAGAAATTGAAGCAGCGGGGAAACCCCCAAACATCACTATGAATAACAGCAAAAGGTGTAGAGCTAGGAGAAGAAACATGTTAAAAAAAGTATGGTGATGTTTGTCTAGTTCATATACATCACAATGAAAATTGTCTAATAACAAAGAAGACATATTAAGGAATAAAAGTTTCATAAAGGGATAGATGGATGCCCTAGAAGGCAGTGTCGGTAATCCAAAACAGAAGACGGATCAACAAGAAGTGTCGGTGGTGGAGAAACATGGCTGGAAGAGCCAAACACGTAGATACCATCACACAATTTAGCAAAGCCAATCACTTTCTCTATCTCCTGAAACACACAAAAGATCCTTTCCCAACAGTAGGAGAGAAGGATCCATAAGCATTACTCATTTTGTCTAACTAGACAAGGGAAGATAGGACACAAAACATGTAGAGGAACCGATCATATGATTTGTCGCTCCAAAATAAATGATCCAGTGAATGGAAGGGCGAGTGGACGCAACATAGGCACCCGGTTGTCCCTGATGACGTAGGAGAACAATGAGGTAGACAACTCAGTTGACTGTCCCTGCATCAAACGACGAAATACCTAAATTTCATCAGCAGATAGAGCCACATGAAGGCCCGCAGTGTTTGGGCTAGCACAGAGCAAGGACTCCTCTAAGGCATCAGAAAGATAGGCGGACCAAGATTGAGATGATTGGCCCTGAGAGCGACCATAGCCCTGCGGCCGCCTCTAGATGCAGAATCGCCTCGCGGTGGAGGAAATCCATGAAGCCAAATATATAGTCCTATGAGTGACGAGACTTCCCGTAGTAGTCACAAATAAGAACTTTTTTGGTGGGCTTCAAATTGGAGTTGTGAGGAGCATGACGATTAGGACCAAACTGAGCAGACAGGGCAGATCCCTCGAAAACAGAGTCAAGTGGCCAAGTTGACCGCTGATCAAATTCATGTTGGATGAGATTGTACACTTCTGGGAGAGATGGATTAGGTGAGCGCCCAGAGATCTGAAAATTGATCAGATCAAAATTCTGATGCAGTCCATGTAGAAATTCAAAGGCCCTGTTGTGTTTCTCGAGCACGAACAAAAGATTCATCCTCCGAAGACACAAGAGTGAGCGAGTCAAAGTGAATATATTCTTGATACAGCTGAGTGAACTCCAAGAAGTAGATTGAAGGAGGAAAATAACTTTCTCTCAAGAAAAAAATCTTTTGTTGCAATTGGTAAATTTGAGTTGCATTCCCTCGACACAAGTGGTTTTGGCTCTCTTCAAAATATCTGTTGCAGTATCCAAGAACAGATAATTTCAAGTAATAGATTTGACTATGAGTTTGTATGCCAAAACATGACCAAGAATTCTCAGACTCATTGCAACCAAACTAGGGAAGTTTGTGCAAGCTCTAGTGTCGTACCCCGAACATAACCGAACAGTCGCGTACTCTTTAGGGAAAGAGTAATAAATCGGACAATGGCAGGTAATTAGAGCCATCCGGGCGTATGGTAGTAATTTGTGGAGTATTATTATCACGATTTGACTGGATAGATGCTCAGGAAGTCAGGGTGGAGGAAGAATCCCGGGCTATGGAAGAGATAATAGAAGATTCATTATTCCTTGACATGATGATCTAAGAATAAAAATTAAGGAATCAAAGGGAAGAAAAAAAGACAAGGAAGACATCACTAGGGTTTGCTTATAGGAAGAGGGAAGAACTAACATCCATGAAGAATCTACCCAGCAAAAGGAAGAGATAATGACGTTGAAAATCTAACTAGAATTTCATCTTCGGCGCCTAAAACACAGTCAGCCACCATCCCTATGTGTGGAACGCATGTAGAAGAGCGCGGAAGAAACACTTGCGGTCGTATGTGGGCGACGAGCGGAAGGTTGATGGAGTCGAGTGAAGGCGTGCGGGGATGAGGCGCTTGCAGAAACGTGCAGAGGCCGATGTTGGAGCTTGAGGAGACCGGGCGGTTTTATATCTAGCCGCAGCGGTCTGCTACTCTCCTCGGTCTGGCGGTTTGGCTCAGCGGTCTGGTGGTGAACCTCAGCTAGCGGTCAGGAAGATAGCAGCAGCAGCGGTCTGAGAGATAGCCGCAACAGCGGTCTGGGAGTTAGCCGCAGCAGTGGTTTGGAGGATTGCCGCAGCAGCGGGCAGGTGGTTAGCCGCAGCAGCGGTCTGGAGGTTGACCGCAGCAGCGGTCTGGTGGTTAGCCGCAACAGCGGGCTGGTGGTTAGCCGCAGCAGCGGTCTGGAGATTAGCCGCAACAGCGGTATAGAGGTTGTCGCAGCAACGGTATGGAGGTTGCCGCAGCAGCGGTCTGACAATTAGCTGCAGCAGCGGTCTGGTGATTAACCGCAGCAGCGGTCTGGCAATTAGCCGCAGCAGCGGTCTGGTGATTAACTACAGCAGTGGTCTGGCTATTAGCGGCAACAGCGGTTTGGTGATTATCCGCAACAGCGGTCTGGGTGTTAACCGCAGCTGGAGTTCAGAGGCTTCCTGGTTTTGTATTCTGTATAGCATGGCGATTTGATTGTGTCAAACCGCTTAGCCGCGCGGCTTGTATTTAGTCTCACATCGTCTGTTGTATTCTCTCATCTTCCTCATTTTTTATAAATAAGGGGGCATACCTATGTATTGTTTATCTTTTTGGAGCAATAAAATTTGCTTTTATTTAGCTCTTTTTCACAGCCGATGCTTGCAGACGATGAGCACAAGCGGCGAGAGAAGCGGAACGCTTGTGCGGAATAAAGAGGCAAGGACACCCTAAGGCTCTGATGCCATGTTAAGATGGTAAAATGATTTCATTCAACTCTTAGTAAGAGCCTCACTCATATATATATATATATATATATATATATATATATATACACACACACACACACGTACATATATATACATATATATATGTACGTATATATATATGTATATATATATATACATATATATATATCTGTACATATATGTATATATATGTACATATATATATACGATTTAGGGGATGTACGCGGCTTGCTAAATGTGCAAAAAACACAAAATAAAACCTCCTCTCCCGACTGAACATTTCACGCAGCATTTCCCGATCCTGACTGCGATGGCGATCGCCCCGGCGGCTCGGAATCGCTCCCGGCATGGCAATCCTTCGTCGTCGACCTCGATCCACACCTCCCGCAACATAAAACCCCTCTCCCGACTGAACATTTCTTGGAATCGCTCCAGGCCCGGCCGTCCTTCGTCATCACTGAGGTCTCCTTCATCGTCGACCCCGCTCGACATCTCCCGATCGGCAAGTGCATCCTCTTTGGTCCTGAACAAGATCTAGGTATTTCACATCTCTCGACCGCAAGTGCTTTCCCCATATTCCACTCTGCAAGTGCATCCTCCTTGGTACTCAAGAGTTATGAACAGAACAATGTTAAAGAAGAAATGAGTTTTATGGAGGAACCGCTTGAATCAAAAAATTCGGTTGAACCTTATATCGGACAAAAGTTCAATTCAATAGATGATGCGTATAATTATTATAATTTTATGCACTAAACGCTGGCTTTGGTGTTAGGAAATCATCTAGTTGCAAGTCTCAAGTGTCAGGAGAAGTAATATGAAAAAAGTTTGAATGTGATAAGGGAGGTTTAAAAAAATGGATGAAGGTGAAGAAATTAAAAAGAACGCCGTGGAACAAGAGTAGGTTGTATGGCAAAAATAGATTTTTGTAAAAGTAATGAGAAGTGGATTATTAGTAAATTTGTTAAAGAGCATACTCATGATTTGGATACCCCGAGAAGAGCCAAGAAACATTGTTCTCATAATGTCTCACATAGATCAACAGTTGTCAAGAGTTTAATTGATCAACTTCACAGTTCGGGCAAGGGACCATCTAGAATAGCAAAAACTTTGAATGCAACTTGTGTGAGTGCTTCAATTACTGCAAAAAAAGCTTCAGATCAGTTAAGTGATGCAAGGAGGAATAATATTGGAAAGAAAGGGGAACTAGTATATAAATACTTGCAACATAAAAAGGAACTAGACCCCACATTTTTTTTCTCAATAGAGTTGGACAATGATGGAGTTTTACGTTCTATTTTCTGGGCTGATTCAAGGGCACGAGAAGATTTTCTAACATTTGGAGACGTTGTGGTATTCGATGTAACTTATAAAACAAATAAGTTTTCGATGCCATTTGCCCCATTTATTGGTGTGAATCGTCACAGACAATCAATTCCACTGGTTGTGCACTGATATCTGATGAAAAAGAAGAAACCTTTGTATGGTTGTTTCAACAATGGCTAATATGTATGTTTGATGTATCTCCGAAGGCATATAAATAAACACCTCATTGAACATACCATGTTATACGTGATAAAGAAAGTGAATTCTCTAAAGATTATAGAAGTTGGTTGAATGCCTTGACAGTGCACTCCAGTCATCATCTTTGGGATCAAACGGTAAATAAATATCAAATAGATAATGATAGTTGGCTTGCAAATATGTAGGAAAAGAGATGTCATTGGGTCCCCGCATTCCTTAAAGATATATTTCTAGTCGGAATGTCATCAATCGGACGAAGTGAAAGCATGAATGCTTTTTTTGATGGCTTTGTAAACTCAAAAACTCATTTGTATGAGTTCGCGGAGCAATATGAGCAAGGTGTAATCTCAGGTTGGAAAGCGGAAGAAATGGAGGATTTCATGACAATGAATACAAGTCCGATATTATTGACTGGACTTTCAATTGAGGCAATGCACGAACGTATATATACCAGAGCAATGTTCAAGAGATTTCAAGATGAATTTAAATTGAGTTTTGAATGTTTACACAAAAAATTGAGTACAAATGCTAATTATATCACTTATACAGTTGGATTGGCAAAGGACGATGCCTTCAAGTGGGCAACTGTAACATACAATGAAAGTGATGCGATCCAAGTGACTTGTGAGTGTTCAAAGTTTGAAACCAAAGGATACTTTTGTATGAATATCATTCATATATTGTTAAAAAAATGTGCAAGTTATACCTGAGCACTATGTTTTAAACCAACGAAAAATGGATCATCACACGATATGTAAACAAGGTTATTGAATAACCATCAATGCCAACTAAATCATACAATTTTGCATGTGCTTCATTCCAAAAACTATTTGTCAAACTAAATGATCTCAATCAAGTAAATTCTGACATTCCTTTAATTACACATGAGCCTAGCATGAGAACATATGTTTGACATAAGTCATCTAGAGATAAATATTCGAGATCCCGAGACAGTACGGGCAAAAGGTCATCCAAGAAATCCTTCAAGAATACTATTTGGACTCGAGACATCACAATTGCAAATAAAGAAAATTACATGCAGTTCTTGCAGCGGAAAAGGAGACTACACCACAACATGTCCACATAAAGGTAAAATTTAAAATATGAAAATTAAAACACCATTTTTTACTAATATTGATCATACTTTTTGATTATTTTTGCAGGATCATTGTCTAACTTCGATTGAAGCATTCAGCAAAGACCAAGCATTCAGCAACCTACTATTTTGCAGTTTTTATTGGTTTACCATTATGGTTTCTTGTTCTTACCGCCTTGGCTTTCATTTTACGTCAAAATGTTTTTTTTGACTGAATTCACTGTTGTGATAAGGCTATTGTGATGAAATTGAAGGCTTATGCTTAATGAATGCCACTGTAAGTTGGACACTGGATATGTGGTTATGCAAATTCATTCTTTTTCTATCAGCTTATGCTTAATTGATGACGCTGGGATGCCCGAATCCACGCCGCGGGAGCAATTCGTCAAACACAAGAGAGAGGGAGATGATTTTCGAGGACGGGTTCGACGACGATGAAGTACAGCCATGTCTGGAGCGATCGCCGTCGCGATTCGTCAGATCCACACTGCGGCCGCGAGAGGGAAATAAGGCGTGAAATTCTATGTTGCGGGAGGTGTGGATCGGGGTCGACGACAAAGGATGGCCATGCCGGGAACGATTCCGAGCCGCCGAGGCGAACGCCGTCGCAATCGGGAAATGCTGCGTGAAATGTTCAGCCAACTCTTACATACATACATATATATATACATACATACATATATATATACATACATACATATATATATACATACATACATATATATATATACATACATACATACATATATACATACATATATACATACATACATATATACATACATACATATATACATACATATATATATACATACATATACATACTGTTAGGGCAAGAGTACTGAGAGCAACTACGGGGAAGAGAGATCTAGAGAAGGCAAGGAGAAATCTAGGAGAAACTAGGGTTAGGAAGGAGGAAGGGAAATACCTGATAATACTCTTCATAACCCCCCAAAAGGGGGCTGCCCGGATATAAATATATCCGGGCATGGAGGGGCCGGCCGGCCCCTCCAAGGGGGCTGAACCCGCCTGGTTCAGCCCCTGGCCGGCCGGTTCAGTGAGTGGGGGTTGAACCCAAAGGTTCAGCCCCGTTGTTAAGCGCTCCCTTGGTTCTCCGTACATAATGACGCCCGGCAAAGCGCAGCGGGGGCGTAACATTCCCCTCCCCATCATGAGCCAGCTTGTCCTCAAGGTGGTAGTGCGGGTAGAGCTCTTTGAAGTCGAAGAAATCCACCCAAGAGTTGTGTGCTGGCGAGAGGCCCTTCCATTTGACCAAGAGCTCGGGCCGGTATTCCGTGCCCCGACTCTTCCACCGGTGCCCCAAAATATCCTCGGGCAGCGGCCGCAGCTCCCCCAGAGAAGTAGCCTCGGGCAAGTCAGTACTGGGATGGATATGCGGACCCAACTTCCGCTTGAGCAAGGAGACATGGAACGTCGGATGAATGCGGGACCCCTCCGGCAAAGCTAAAGTATAGGCCACCGGCCCCACCCTGCTGATGATCTGAAAGGGGCCGTAGTAGCGCGGGGACAGCTTCTGGTTGCCACGATGAGCAACGGACAACTGGCGGTAAGGCTGGAGCTTAAGAAAGACTTCGTCACCCACGGCAAACTCCCGCTCCGTACGGTGCTTGTCCGCCTGAGTCTTCATGCGATCCTGTGCCAGGCGGAGATTCGCCCGAAGAGTAACCAACATGCGATCCCGATCCAGAAGAGCCCGATCCACGGCCGGAAGAGCGGCGCTACCCGGCTCATAACTAGCCAAAGACGGCGGCGGCCGTCCGTAAACCACCTCAAACGGCGTCATTTTGCTGGCGGAGTGATAGGAGGTGTTGTAACAGTATTCAGCCCAATGTAACCAATCTGGCCAACTTCGAGGCTCATCCATAACAAAGCAGCGAAGGTACGTCTCGACACCCCGATTGAGCACCTCGGTCTGGCCATCCGACTGGGGGTGATGCGCTGTGCTGAAGTGTAAGCGAGTGCCCTGCAACCATGGTTATCAGGATCGCGATCCGGATCTTAGGATCTTACGATCCTACGATCCAGATTTTGTAAATCGATCCGGATCTTACCTAGGATCTAAATTGGCATATCTACGACTAGGATCGCGATCCGGATCTTAGGATCTTTAGGATCGCGATCCTGACCCGATTCTACCGGTATGTCCAAAGGTAACTAGAAACATGTCCAACCCTATCCTGACCCCATTCAATCGGTCCGACGTCCATAGCCCACTGTTTAGCCTTATATCAATCCCGCTCTCATACCCCATCACAGAATCATATCATGCTGCTTTATCATATCCCAAGTGTTGATTGTCGACTGCAAACAGAGGCCAAAACGGTTTCTTCGATCGCTTCCAGTCTAGATTTGTTTTTATTGTTAGTAAACATTGAGTGTCTTATCTGAAACTGAAATTGAACTTAATATGATATTATCTTTTTGATTTAGTTATTCAAAAAATTTAATATAGTTATTCACATAGTACTCAATTTATTGATTTTTTATTTAATTGAGCAAGCAATTTAATGATACAAAATTCAATTTTATTTTATTTGTCTTAATTTATGAATGTTGTAGGATCTTGCGATCCTCGATCCGATCCTACGATCCGATCCGATCCAACCTCAAAACGATCCCATCTAGGATCTCGATCCTGACAACCTTGCCTGCAACCGGAAAAGCTCCCTCCAAAACCCACTAATAAAGGTGGGGTCTCGATCAGAAATAATGGCACGAGGAAGACCATGCAAACGAACGATCTCCCGAGCGAAAAGTGCTGCCACAGATACCCCAGAGTATGGATGACTGAGGGTCAGGAAATGACCATACTTGGAGAGCTTATCTACCACCACCAGAATCACGGACTTGCCCTTAGATTTAGGCAGCCCATCGATAAAGTCCATGGACACCGTGTCCCAAACAAGCTGCGGAATATCCAACGGCACGAGTAGCCCTGCAGGAGAAGAAGTCTCATATTTCTGCCGTTGGCAGATGTCACACTGTCGAACAAACTGCTGAATGTCCCGGCGCATGCCGGCCCAAAAACAATTAGCACGCGCCCTCTGAAGGGTGCGTAGCACCCCCGCATGCCCCCCGTGGGAGACGAGTGGAACTCATGCATCAGAACTGTCTTCCAGGCTGAATTGGCGGGCACGACCACCCGGCCCCGATAGTATAGCCGACCATTACACAGATGATAGCCGGCCGCCACCTGTTCGCCTTGCTGGAGGGCTTCCACCATCGGTCCGAGCGTGTCGGATCGCAGCACCTCCGCCTGGATATCCTCCAGTGAATCGATCAACGGACCTGAAAGGTGAGAAAGAGCTGCCTCGGGCAGACGGGAGAGAGCATCGGCCACCACATTCTCTTTACCTCGACGATAAACGATCTCGTAGTCATAGCCCAGAAGTTTGGTCACCCACTTCTGCTGTAGCGGCGAAGAGACCCGCTGGTCCAGGAAATGCTTCAAGCTCTGATGGTCCGTCCGAATCTTAAAATGTCGACCCAGCAAATAGGGCCGCCAAACGGCCACTGCGTGAATGATCGCCAATAACTCCTTCTCGTAGGCAGAGAGACCCAACGTACGAGGAGCTAATGCCTTACTGTAAAAGGCTATGGGCCGCCCCGCCTGCATCAGAACTGCCCCGAGGCCGACTCCCGAGGCATCCGTCTCCAACATGAACTCCTGCGTAAAATCTGGTAGTGCCAACACTGGTGTGGAGGTCATAGCCCGCTTGAGGGCCTGAAATGCCTCCTCCGCCTCCTCACTCCAGGAGAAAGAATCCTTCTGTAGCAGCTGGGTCAATGGCCTAGCGATCTTGCCATAGTCCTGTACGAAGCGTCGGTAGTATCCGGTGAGGCCCAAAAAGCCCCGCAAGGCGCGAACTGTCACTGGTCGCGGCCAGGACTGCATACTCTGTATCTTCCGCGGGTCGGCCCGCACGCCCTGTCCCGAGACCAAATGGCCTAAATACTCCACCTCCTCCTGCCCGAAAGAGCACTTGGAACGGTTGGCATACAAGTGGTGCTGGCGCAAGCGAACAAAGACCTGTTCCACGTGGCGCACGTGGTCCTCCCAATTGGCGCTGTAGATGAGGATATCGTCAAAGAAGATCAAGACAAAGACCCGCAGGAAATCCCGGAATATCTCGTTCATGTTAGCCTGGAATGTAGCGGGCCCTCCAGTCAGCCCGTTGGCCATAACCAAAAACTCATAGTGGCCGTCATGAGTCCGGAACGCCGTCTTGTGGATGTCCGCGCCATCAAAATTTGATAATAGCCGGAGCGCAGGTCTAACTTGGTGAATCGCTGTGCTCCATGTAGCTCATCAAGTAATTCCTCGATGTGAGGAATCGGAAAATTGTCCTTGACGGTAACACCATTCAAGGCACGGTAGTCCACACAAAATCGCCAGGACCCGTCCTTCTTTTTGACCAAAATAATGGGAGCTGAAAAAGAACTTGTACTCGGCCGAATGATGCCAGCCGCCAGCATCTCGCGGACGCTGCGTTCAATCTCCGCTTTTTGAACATGGGGGTAGCGGTACGGACGAACATTCGTAGGCTCAGCCCCCGCCTTGAGCGGAATACGGTGGTCTCGAAACCTCGGTGGTGGCAAGGAGCGGGGTTCCTGGAAAACATCAGCAAACTCAGTCAGAAGTAACCGTAACTGAACCGGTACCTCAGAAGAAATGGACTCTTCGGTCTGAACCGTCCTGAGAACGGCCATCATCTGCCCTTCCCCGCTTAACCGCTACATGCTGCGAAGAGAGACCTCTTTAACAGGAGATGACATCATACCCTTCAGGCAAAACCGCCTCTCGCCATGCACGAACTCCATGGTCATGTGTTGCCAATCAAAAGTCACGCGCTGTAGCTGACGCAACCACTGAACTCCAAACACCATGTCGGAGCCACGAATAGGAAGTAAGTAGACATTGGTCCGTCCCACATAACCATGAATCTGCATCTCCACTCCCTTCAGCACCCCCTCACACTGCAACTTGCTGCCATCCGCCACCATAACGTGGAAAGCCGCTCCCTTATCAACCAGATGCCCCACACGTCGTGCCACGTCGGGGTGTATGAAGTTGTGGGTACTCCCACTGTCCACCAGGATAGTAACTTTCTCTTGGGCAATCCGGCCCGCCAACCGCATAGTAAGCGGGGGAGCACAACCCTCGAGAGCATGTAAAGAGACCCCGAACTCCGTCTCGTCCAAGTCCACGTCCACCTCCAGTTCCTCAACGGAGGCTGGCTCGTCACCCTCCTGCTGCAACATGAAAGCCTGTAGCTTCTGACACTTGTGACCAGGCACAAACTTCTCATCGCAATTAAAGCAGAGGCCCTTCTCCTTCCGAGCGGCCAACTCGCTCCAAGACAACCGAGTCACCGTCGGTCTGCTACCCACCGGTGACTCCCGACGCGCCGCTGTGGCCGGGTTCGACGACGGCCTACTCATGAGCCGTGCCCGCTGCCTGTTAAACCTCTCCTCCTATATCCGAGCCAAGGTAATGGCGTGGTTCAATGAACGGGGCATGAGCGCCTGTATCTCGTCTCGAATGTGTTCCTTGAGACCAGAGATAAAACAGCTGTAGAGAGTCCTTTCCGGCCACTGAACCCGATTTGCTAATTTCTCAAACTCCGTGCGATACTCCATCACGGACCCCTTTTGACGCAGCTTCTGAAGGAGGGCCTCAAAATTCTCATACTCCAGTGGACCAAATCGGGCCGTAAATCCATCCACAAACTCCCCCCAAGGCACGTAATCCCGGCTCCGCAGGAACCACTGCGTCCACTGGAAGGCGTCATCCTTCAAGTGGAAGGACGCCAGCTGCACCCACTGCCCTTCTGGCACCTCCTGGTATTGAAAGAAAAGCTCCGCTTTATGAATCCACTCCAGGGCGTCACCGCCCTCGAACTCTGGAAAGTACATGCGGGTAAGTCCGGGGGTCAGACGTTGTGTCCCTGGACCTCCGTCCCGTCTTGCGTGTTCCCCATGTTCAAATCCGCCGTAGCCGTGCTGTTGTCCTGCTCCCCAGGGCGGAAATTGCTGCTGCCCGCCCCAACCTGGGCCCAAACCGGCCACTCCGGGTGGCCCAAATCCACGTGGAGGAGGAAGGAGTCCCCCCCTTGGCTGTCCCGCCATGTCGGGTGGCCGCCGGAGCCCGAAAGGCTCCTCCCCGCCTCGGCGCCACTGTTCTGGGCCCGATCCGAAGTCGCCGAAGGCTGCTGCTGAAGATCCCGCCGGAAACAACCTCGATCCCCCTCCAAAACCTGCTGCCAGGCCCGCCGGAGGTCCCTGGGCCGCCGACGCCCCACCTCCCGCCGTTCCGAGCCACGCCGCGCCGGGCGGAGCCCCTCCCGCAAGCCGCACTGCCGCCACCCCTTCCGCAAGCCGTGCGGAAGCGGAAACAGCGGGATCGGCCCCCGATCCGCCCGATCCGGCCGAGTCGTCGTTCACCGGCGCTTTCCCTTTCAATAGGGTCTTCAACTCTTCCAATCGGGCTTCCAACCGCCCTTCTAGGGCCGCCATCGAATCGGTTAAGCCAACAACATTCTCCTCTAGGGTTTCAATCCGCGAGGATTCCTCTTGATTCCGAGTGTTCACCATGGAGAGAATCGATGCCTCTGATACCAAATGTTAGGGCAAGAGTACTGAGAGCAACTACGGGGAAGAGAGATCTAGAGAAGGCAAGGAGAAATCTAGGAGAAACTAGGGTTAGGAAGGAGGAAGGGAAATACCTGATAATACTCTTCATAACCCCCCAAAAGGGGGCTGCCCGGATATAAATATATCCGGGCATGGAGGGGCCGGCCGGCCCCTCCAAGGGGGCTGAACCCGCCTGGTTCAGCCCCTGGCCGGCCGGTTCAGTGAGTGGGGACTGAACCCAAAGGTTCAGCCCCGTTGTTAAGCGCTCCCTTGGTTCTCCGTACATAATGAAGCCCGGCAAAGCGCAGCGGGGGCGTAACACATACATACATATATACATACATATATATATATATACATGTATGTACATATATATATATATATACATGTATGTATATATATATATATATATACATATATATATATATGAGTGAGGTATATATGTATATATATGTATGTATATATATATACATATATATATATACATATATATATACATACACGTATATATGTATCTATATATATGTATATATATATGTATGTGTAGATATATATTTACATATATACATATATGAGTGAGGGGGGAGATGGTAAAATGATTTCATTCAACTCTTAGAAAGAACCTCACTCATATATATATATATATATACACAAAGAAGTATCGTTGACCGTTGCGATTGCACGGTGTAACATCTGAAATCCTTCAAATCAATCTTGACCGTCTATTTTTTATTTTAATCATTAGTTTTTTTATTATTCTGTATTAACTATTTAATTAATGAAATTAATTAAACCATACAGTTCGGACAATTAATTAAATGCTGGTGAAATTAATAAAATGAAATTAATTAAAGAATAATTAAACAAAATAATAATAAAAAATAATTTCAAATAAAAATATTAAATAAACTCTTGATTAATTAATTAAACTCTTGATTAACATTAAAATGGTGTCATCACAGAAAAAATTATATTTATAAGAACCGGCTCTTATATTTATAAGAGTAGGGGGCGGGCTTCACTGCGCCCGGGGCACGGGAGGCCCTCGTGCACTGTCACTCGTATATCTAAACTACTATATAAGAAAATATGGTGGCCTTGATTTATAAATTCATGAAAGTCATCTGCACCGTTAGAGTTTCACTCCATAAATCATCGGCCGTTCGTTCTTCTTTCCCTCACAAACAAAATTTTCATAGATCTCCTACGGCTATACTGCCTGACGGATTGCAGAGAGGGAAAGAGAGGGTGATAGAGAGAAGTGCAGCGGAGATATATATCTATTATTTTTTTATATGTTTTTATATTGTTATTATTATATAATTGATATTATATATTATATAATATAGAGAGATAGACAGCTGGCGGGGGTGGGTATAGAGAGATAGAGAGATGGCGGGAGTGGGTATATTATTATAAGAGAGAGAGAGAGAGCGGTAGAGAGAGAGGGAGAGAGAGCGGGAGAGAGAGAGAGCGGGAGAGAGAGAGAGCGGGGGTGGGTATAGAGAGATAGACAGATGGCGGGAGTGGGTATATTATTATATATATAATATAAATATATATTATAAGAGAGAGAGAGAGAGAGCGGTAGAGAGAGAGGGAGAGAGAGCGGGAGAGAGAGAGAGAGCGGGAGAGAGAGAAAGCGGGAGAGAGAGCTGTGAGTTTACCCTTTATTTATATATAATTATATTATATTTTATATAATAGAGAGAGGGAGAGAGAAGAAAGAAAGAGATAGATGAAACCATTTTTACTCACAAACGCATATTTTTTTACAAAAATTACAATGATAGTATTGATGTAAATTTTTTTGCGGTCATTTTGAGCACTCATATGTATATGCCCGCAGTGACCCGTAGGGGCGGGCGGGCGAAGCCCGCCAGTTGCTGGAGAAGCCCGCTTCAATGTAGTCAAAGACCACATGAAGCATCAAGTACGGGCGAAGCCCGTGAGCAGGCAGGGCGAAGCCCGCCTGATGCGGCCGAAGGCCGCCCGAGAGCATCGAGCACGGGCGTAGCCCGTGCGAAGATGCTCGTATACATATATATATATATATATATGAGTGGGGGGAGGGGTATTTTTTGTGTGGATGTTATGAAATGTGAACTTTAGGGGAGGTAAATGTTATATTTTATTCAGGGAAGGTTTTTGTAATTTCAATAATAAGGGGTGTGTATATATATAGATGAGTGAGGAGAGGAGGAGAAAAATAGAAAAATACAAAACAATACATGCTAACATTCATCAAGGAAAAACAAGTGACCTGAAAGAAGTTTATCTGAACTGCTAGAATTGATCAGAAACGTAGAATTTCATCTCTACTTTAAAAGAACTAAATAGAGACATACTCGTGAAAATACTAAATGAAAATTAAAATTCTAAATAAGTTATCATTATTACATTAAAAGCATAAATAAAATACTCCGCAGGAAACAATGAAAACCATGTGCCCAAATAAAGTTACTTCAGAAACATTATGTGCAAATGCCAAGGATTATCTAACTAAAAATTATAAATACAATCAAACCTCAACATGAAGAGAAAGCTTGTCAATTTGCTCACTGTATTGTGGTAATGCTTGAACCATTTTTTGCAAATCCCTAGTTGACAGTTCACCTCCATCTCTGGATAAGACACAAGTAAAGAGTACATTACAATCATTCAAAAATAAACCTGTGTCTGAAGGTTGGGGTTGTTGATGTGGGAAAAATAGTTTATGGAAAATAAGTAAGGTGTGCGAAGCTATTCATTTAGTTACACAAAGTCAGCTCATATTGTTAATCGAGCATTGCATGTGCACCCCCAAAAGTGCTTGAACAAAATTTGCAAAAATTAAAGTGCACATAAGTACAAATACAATGTCCGTGTACCAAAAAGATCAGAAAGAACGTGGTCTTTATATGCATGTCTTATTGTGAGTATGTTGTGAAACAGTAAGGGTTTAGTTTTGCTCTTGTGCAACTTCCTTACAAATGTATGACCATGTGAATCTGCATTCATTTGTTCATATTATACTGTTATCAAAGTGCGTTTTTCTTAGTATTGTACTTTCTACAAAAAATATGAATTACTCACATTTCTTAGTGTGAGAAAACGTCAAAAAGGATGTAAATATTGCATTACTTTGTATAATATGTATACATATATGCAAGATACACAACACGTCTAATGGGTTACAGAAGTGGGACTTTAGCATTGAACTTATTCATTTCTTCTATAAATTTCTTTTGTACTCCCACGCAAGTTGGAACGTACATAGCGTGGGCTCCAAGCTCGGAAACAAACTAAGGATAAAGTGGTAGATGCAATTTTACTAGTGGGAGAATTGTCAGCAGAGGAAAATTGTTGAAGATCAAGTTTGCGAACCTAAACTTTTTTTCTTAATAAAGTGACAATCTACTTCAATATGCGTGATTCGTTTATGGAAGAGTGGATTTTCTACGATATGAATAGCAGCTTTACTATGGTCGTAAAGGCTTGCATGAGAGGTAAGATAAATACCAAAATCAGTAAGAAGACTCTCCAGTCAAGTAAGTCTGAAAGTGGCATAGGTCATCAAACAATACACAACATCAACATATGATTGTGACACAACTGTTTGTTTTCTTGCTCCGCTAAGTGACCAAAAGTCCTCTAAAATAAGTGCAATAGTCACTTATAAACCGGTAATCATTGATAAAGCCTACACAATTTGCACCGGAATAGGTAATCAACGAGAGGGAAGAGGACTAATAAACAAGCCCTTGATCAAGGGCGTTCTTTAGATACTAAAGGATCTGCTTAATTGCTTGGTTGTGGGATACTCGAGGAGCATACCTGTGTCAGCTAACTACAAAAACAATAAATGAAATATCTGGCCAAGTTGCGGTTAGATAGATAAGTTTGTTGACTAGTTGACTGTGGTACTCTGGACTATGAGAGGATCATAATCAGACTCGTGAGCACATAGCTTGTGATTTGCATCAATTGTTTTAGATGGTTTACAACCCAAGTATCTGGCATACTATATAAGATATGTGCAGTACTTTCTGTTGGGGTAAAAAGTGTCACAATTCCACACCTGACATACTATGAGATAGATGGGGGGGGGGGGCCTGGGTATGGGAGAATTCTCCGGGTTACGAATGAACAGACGAGAGAAGGATGTCTAGGACGTTGAGGTCAGGTGTCGTACAATGTGAACCTTTAGTCATGCGTAATTTTATTGATTGAATTAATAGTTACAGAGTTTGTCGTCGTCGGATAATTCTCCTTCCAACCGCCGGAGCAGAAGAAATGTTGTTGTCATCGTCGGAGAAGACCCAAAGGAAGGAGGTTGTGTCTCGCCGGAGAATGGAAAGGCGCGACGGTCGTCTTCTTTGCGCTGGTAGAGGAGGACAGGAAGGACGCAAGCGAAATCTCCAATTCAAAGGTCATGAGGTTGAAATTAGGTGGAGAAAATGTATTGCTTTGAATTCCTATGTGTTGAAAAAGTCCATGTAATGAGGCCCATATTGGAACCCGTTTATTTAGTTTTCTTCTTTTCTCCTCTTTAGTCTCACATCATGTATAGGGACCTCTTCTCTCTTTCTCCCTCCTATAAATGTGTATTCATACCTTGTATTTGATTATTGAGAAAGTATATACAAGTTTGAGGATTTCTCCACATGGTATCAGAGGGAATCAGTCTCTCCTTGCGGCTAGCATTCTGCTAACCGTCCAGTCTTTCATTCTCGCGCAGGGCGCAGTCTGGTTTTGTCTAACTGACCTGTCTTCTCTTCTCGGGCAGGGCGCGGCCTGGTTTCTACCCGCTTGCGGCTAGAAATTTTCTACCCGCTTCTCCCCACCAATCTCGTGGCCTCCACCTCTTCTCCATTCTCCGTTTTATAAGACTCTCTGACAGGTGGGGACTTCTCCCTCGTCCCTCTATCCGTGCGGTTTCTTCCCTACCCACTGCGATCTCACTGTCTCCCCGCCCTCTACCCGCTGCGATCTCTCGCTGCTCTCTCTGCTCTCTTGTCGTCGCACCGTTTTCTTTCTCGCAAGGCTTCTTCTTTGATTCTCGCGCGGTCTAATCTATTGTTAGTCGATCTGACTTCTCTAACCGCTGCAAGCTCTGCATCTAGGTCGCGGCATCTTCCCGTGCTGCTGGTGTACTCACCCGGATTGTGCGGACTTCTCGCGTGGCCTCTTCGTTGGTTAGTCGTTGCGGCTTTCTCTAACCGTCGGGGGCTCTGCATTTAGGTCGTGGCAACTTCTCTTGTTGCTGGTGTCTTGTCACCGAGACCGTGCGGCCTCCCCAGTTCTCTAGACAAGGCGACTTCTTCTTTCTACCCGCTCCGTTCCTTTTTGGTCGCGGCCTCTTCTGTGCTTGTCGTCAGACTATTGTCATCCAACCCGCGCGGCTTCCTTTCTATCTGTTGATCCTCTTGACGCCGGTCTAGCCTCCTAACTGCCTGGACATGTCTTCTCTTGATTCTACCGGACAGGAGGCTTCCTCCTCTGCAGACCGCCCGGCCCTTGCCCCTGAACTTCGGGATGAACTGCGGATTACTACTATCTCGTTAACCGGGAAGAAGAATTTTGTGGAGTGAGTGCACTCGGTTCGCCGCGTTCTTCAGTCCAAAGGCTTCCTACATCACTTGACTCAGGCTGCTTCCGCTACTCTTACTGAAAACTGGTTGCGCAATGATGGTCGCGCTCAGACCTGGCTCCTCAACTCCCTTGATGGAGAACTGCATCGCATGACCATGTATCATGAAACGGCAAAAGCAATGTGTGATGAACTTCATTCCCTCTATTCCGGGAAAGATAGTCTACAACACTTGTATGGCATCATCACTGATCTTCAGAATCTTGATGTTAGCGAGGCCACCGACCTCACCTCCTTTGTTGCTCGGGCCAAAACTCTGGTAGAAGCATAGATTTAACATCAACCTCCTACGATGGACCTCGCTGCACAACGGGCTCAAAAACAAGTTGTTGGTGTTGCAATGATGATGGCTCGTGTGCCACCGCATCTTCAGAGAGTTCAGGCTCAGATCCTCTCCTATGCTGGTACTCTGTCACAATAAGATGTGTGTTCCATGTTGCTCAAGGTCTCACCGCCTCCTGATGGTTTTGGACGTCCGTCACCGGTTCTCCTTCAGCAGACTTTTGCGCCCTTACTGCCCCTTCCGCTCGGGGGGGGGGGAGGGGTCCGGTTCTCGCGGCCGGGGAGGTCGGTCACGACCAAAGTGTTCCTTTTGTGATAAGGACGACCACCTTGAGGCCACGTGCTATCGGAAGCATGGGCTTCCTCCTCGTCCACAGGCCGTCGTTGCTGCTCACGACTCTTCGCTCACTCGTACTGACATTGAAGAGGTCCGGCTTTAGCTCCAACAACTTCATGGTCTGCTCAGTCGTCCACCTGCCTCCGTTACCTCGGCTGCCTCCATCTCACATGAAGGTATCGCTTGTCTCTCCACTAGTCCGCGGTGGATAGTGGATTCAGGTGTCACTCATCACATCACCTCCATGCGGCCACATCAGTACCTGGATTCTCCTCATCCTAAGTGTATCACAGTTGTCAATGGGGACACTGTTCCGGTCTCCGGCTCTGCGGATATCTCTTTCACTTCTTCTTTATCTCTACGCTCCGCTCTTCATGTTCCAAGCTCCCCATCTATGAAGCACGGATACTTCCCCGAAGGCAGCGTACCCGTACCGGACACGTACCCGTATCGGATACGTATCCGGTACCAGTACGTACCCGATACTCGATGGATACACCTATGTGGACACACTTGGACTTAGCACATCATTATGCATACTGTAATAAGAGTCTGTTTTTCTAGAGTAAACAAATGTTGGCTTTATGCTAAGAAGCGTTGGTACGTCCAATTAAGTTGTGTATCTGTACTGAGTATGATTCTGGTATTGGTACATTTGTGTTACAAGTACGTGTATTGAACGTGTTGATTCACCGCAAGTTATTAACAAAACGGCTAACTTGTCTTTAGACTAACCAGAGATTGAAAACGTTGATCTCCAACAATAAAGAAGAAAAAAAACTGATAAGTAACTTAAGTTTAATTTTATTTCTTTTGGTTAAATATATAAGATGTTAAATTTTGTAATATTTACGAATGCTTAATGTTTGAAAACTTCATGTTATGTTGCATTGATTTGTGAACTTGTACTTCAAGTTATGATTTATGTTTTAATGTTTCGATATTTTGAGAACTATTTATTGCAATTGTGATATATAAATATATATTATATTTGTTATAACGTATCATGACATACCCGTATCCTTGTTTTTAAAATTTTGTTGTATCGTCGTACCGAGTACGTATCGTATCTGGTACCCGTACCCGTACCGGTGCTTCGTAGCTCCTCATTTAATTTACTTTATGTTGGTCGCCTCACTACAGATTTAAATTGCTCAATAACTTTTACATCTTCTTTTCTGATACAGGATCGACAGACGCAAAATATCATTGGTAAGGGATGACTGCAGAACGGACCCTACCTTCTTGATGACTCCCCTACTATCCTCTTTTCCATCTCCTCCATCGATTGACATCGGAGTCTTGGGCAAGCCCCTTTGCCAATCGATGTTAAATTTTGTAATATTTACGAATGCTTAATGTTTGAAAACTTCATGTTATGTTGCATTGATTTGTGAACTTGTACTTCAAGTTATGATTTATGTTTTAATGTTTCGATATTTTGAGAACTATTTATTGCAATTGTGATATATAAATATATATTATATTTGTTATAACGTATCATGACATACTCATATCCTTGTTTTTAAAATTTTGTTGTATCGTCGTACCGAGTACGTATCGTATCTGGTACCCGTACCCGTACCGGTGCTTCCTAGCTCCTCATTTAATTTACTTTATGTTGGTCGCCTCACTACAGATTTAAATTGCTCAATAACTTTTACATCTTCTTTTCTGATACAGGATCGACAGACGCAAAATATCATTGGTAAGGGATGACTGCAGAACGGACCCTACCTTCTTGATGACTCCCCTACTATCCTCTTTTCCATCTCCTCCGTCGATTGACATCGGAGTCTTGGGCAAGCCCCTTTGCCAATCCTCCAGAAGGCTCTACCAGATGTATATCTTCCTTCTTTTCAATGTGAATCTTGTATTTTCGGCAAGCAGCCTCGTTCATCTTTTCTATCTCATTGTACTCGGAGCTCTGCTCATTTTATTTTAGTACACTCTAATATTTGGGGACCGTACAAAATCACTAGCATTTCTGGCTATCGTTATTTTCTAACTTTTATTGATGATTATTCTCGAATGACATGGCTATATTTACTTCGGGATCGATCCGAGCTTCCACGTATCTTTCGGGCTTTCCTCCTTGAGACCCACACACAATTCTCCACGAACATCAAAACTATTTGCACTGATAATGCTCGTGAATACACTAACCACGAGTTTGCGAACCTTTGCTCGGATTTTGGAGTCATTCACCAAACATCGTGTGTTTATACCCCTCAATAAAATGACGTAGCCGAACGTAAGAACCGTCATCTTCACGATGTCGTTCTCTCTCACATGCTTCAAATGCAGGTTCCCAAATCTTATTGGAACTTTGCCCTTTCAGTAACATGCTAATCTGATTAACCGTCTTCCGTCCTCCATACTCCACAATGTCACTCCGTTCAGCCTCATGTTCCCCTCTACTTCGGCATTTTCTCTCATACCCCACATCTTTGAGTGCACCTGCTATGTTCACATTCTTGGTCCATCCACGGACATATGGATCCCCGAGCGGCCAAATAAATCTTTGTTGGCTACTCACGAACTCAGAAAGTCTACGTCGGTTATTCTCCTACTACCCGTAAGGTAACCGTTTCTGCTGATGTTACCTTTCGGGAGAATTTTCTCTTATTCTCTGCTTCAGACCCTACACCTCGACCACCACCCGTCCTACGTCCTCTCATTCCTGTTACCACTCATCCCCCACCACACATTCCTGCCCAGCCTCTCACTATTTCCAAGCCACCTGTTATACATGTTTACACTCGTCGTCAACCTAGCTCCGTTGCCCCAATGCAGTTGGCTTCGACCTCTGACTCTCCGCTTCCTGCTGATCTAGCACCAGAATCAATCGCTCATCCCATGGAGAATTATGTATCCCTACATCGCCTATCCCCACGACTTCAAACTTTTGCCACTTCATTATCCTCTATTTCTGTACCTAACTCTGTGCAGGAGGCTCTCCAACATCCTGGCTGGCGGGCGGCCATGGAAGAAGAAATGACTGCTCTCTGGGCTAACCAGACCTGGCATCTAGTTGTTTTACCTCCCGGGCAGACACTTGTTGGGTATAAATGGGTCTTTGTCATCAAACATGCTCCTGATGGAACAATTGATCGTCTGAAGGCCCGTCTGGTGGCTCGTGGATACACCCAACAGCACGATCTCGATTATGAGGAGACATTCTCTCCCGTAGCCAAACCCAACACCATTCGTGTCCTCCTCTTCGTGGTTGTGCATCGCCAATGACCCTTACATCAACTGAACATCAAAAATGTGTTTCTGAACGGCGATCTCCAGGAAACAGTCTACATGCAGCAACCTCCCGGGTTTGAGACCACGGGGGAGTCCCGAGTGTGTCATCTGAAGAAGTCCATTTATGGTCTCAAACAATCCCCTCGAGCATGGTTTGACAAGTATAGTAAGGCAGTTCGGGAAGTCGGCTTTACTCGGAGCTCAGCAGACTTCTCTCTGTTCACTCGTCATCAGAAAACAGGAACGGTTCTTCTGTTAGTTTATGTTGACGACATCTTAATCACTGGAGACGACTCAAAGGGAATCCAAGTGGTCAAATAGCACCTTAGCTCTGTCTTTCAGACAAAAGATCTGGGGCATCTTCGATACTTCATTGGTCTTGAGATCGCGAGATGTCCGGATGGACTTGTCCTCTCCCAACGGAAGTACTGCCTGGATCTCCTAAAAGATGTTGGCTACTCTGGATGCAAGCTCACTACTACTCCAATGGATGCAAATCATAAGTTGTGTGCACATGCGTCTGATACTGATCTTCCTCTCAAAAATCTGGAATACTATCGACGTCTTGTTGGGAAATTGATCTACTTAACGGTCACGAGACCGGATATATCCTTTGTTGTTGGGGTGGTCAGCCGATTTATGCATGCCCCTCGAATATCTCACCTTCAAGCCGTTGAGTGAATCCTAAGATATCTTAAAACAGCTCCGGATCAAGGGCTGGTATACAAAACCCCATCATCTACTCCAACGTTGGTTGCGTATTCTGATGCAGATTATGCTGGCTCCTTGGATGATCGGTGATCAACCGGTGGCTTTTGTACCTATTTTAGAGGGCATCTTGTTACCTGGAGGAGTAAGAAAAAAGCTATGGTTGCTCGATCCTCAGCTGAAGCAGGATACAGATCGATGGCATCAGTTGTCTCTGGGCTTACAAGGCTTGAAAGTCTCCTTGCTGATCTAGGAGTTAAACTTCCCTCACCTGCCATCCTGTTATGTGATAGCCAAGCGGCTATACACATAGCAAATAATCCTGACTTCCATGAAAGAACGAAACATATTGAAGTGGACTGCCACTTTATCCGGGAGAAAGTTCAAATCAAGAAGATAGAATTAAAGCATGTTCCGGTTACTGAACAAGTTGTCGATATCCTCACGAAGGCCCTACCAAGTACCTTGTTTTATCAGTTCCTGTCCAAGCTTGGTGCCAACGACTTGTACGCTCCAGCTTGCAGGGGAGTTTTGGAAAAGCCCATGTAAAGAGACCCGTATTGGAGCCCGTTTATTTAGTTTTCTTCTTTTCTCCTCTTTAGTCCCACATCATGTATAAGGATCTCTTCTCTCTTTCTCCCTCCAATAGATGTGTATTCATACCTTGTATTTGATTATTGAGAAAGCATATACAAGTTCGAGGTTTTCTCCACACTATGAAATGACATTTCAATTCAAATTCCTACCAAATTTTATGGACCATTAACAGTGAAATTGGAATTGGGTATCCTTTCCTCCAATTCTGCCCAATCGAATGGGGCATTAGGGGCAATGTAGGGGAAATTTTAATTAATGTCTTAGGATGATGCAAGAATGCAAAGTCTGGTGATTAATTACAATTAATAATAATTACAAACAAAAAATACAACGGATATTCCGGTAAATCACAGAATAATTAAAGATTACAAGAAAGATTTGAATTGTGCCCGCAAGAGTGCTAGAAATTTAATAAGGAGTAGAATAAGTCAGCAAGTCAAATGAAATCACAGAGAACAATACAAACTACAAAAGCATTCATTCATAATCAGTCTTTAATCCATACAAAGGATGAGAAAGAGATACCAAATAAAGACACTCATATGAGCATATGAATGGATAAGCAGCGGAGGGTAGAGATCCGTTGGTCGTATAGGAGTGCAATGGACATCAAGGTGGCACGAAGTCTATAGGGAGGGCTGTATACGGGTGGCACGGGCTGGAGGGTGGCTGGAATGTGGTAACTGCATGTGCGAGAGAGGCTGGATGTGGGTGGTTTCCAAGGTGGGATGGCTAGAAGGATTGATTGTCGGCAGCAACAACTGACGGAATGATGAATTCAGTGGCAGTTGTGGCTGTTTGGGATGCAAGAATAGTGGAAACCTTGTTGGACAGTGCTGGAAGTAGGCAGGGATGGAAAGAGGTGGCAAAGATATATCACTTTGGGCAAAGAGTGGCATAGATATCAACAGCCGGGGAAGAAATCGGCTTGGACTGGAACAATCCAGGGAGGCGTAGACAGGGGTAGAGGTGAAGGATTTCTGGGCGACGGCAAGGTGAGAAGCTGAATGGAGGGGGAAGACAGATTTTCTGTGTAGGGAGGGGGTGGCTGCAAGTTTAGGGTTTGTGGGTCGGTACGTAAGGTTTGTGGAGTCAGTACCTAGGGTTTGAGGAGTAGGCGCCTAGGTTTGGCGGAGTCGGCGCTTGGGGTTGGTGGAGACGGCATTACGGATGCCAACAAAACTAAGAAGAGTTCTCCAGAATATGTGATGGCCTTTAAAAACAGCCTCCTATGCTCATATAAGTAGACAAAAACCACTAAGGTGACCATCATGAATGGCCCAAATTGCGTGATCATGATGGTTGTCAAACTTCACTAAATAAAAAATACCTAAAAATATATAGAAAATTGTTGTCGTCATTCCATGCACGACTATGACTCAAATCGTCCTTCTAGTGATGTCAAATATGGCAGCTGACAAGTCAGTCTCGAATAGGCGCAAAAACATGTTCTCTGAAATGTCAGGCTAACTTCATTACTCTCCCCAACTTTAAAGAATTCATCTCATGATGAATGGAGATGGGTAATCCTCCCAGTACAGGTGATGTGAGAATTGATGTGTTGAACACCACCCAAGTGTTGTCGGTGAAAGAGTGTCCTCTCTAATGAACAATATATCACCATGTGGCACGGCCACAAACTCATGAGCCACGATGTCTTCTATGCTCGTTGTGATCATTGGTGTCGAAACAACAGTTGGTGCATGGATGACCGGTGGAGGCTAAGATGGAGGTTATCGCTAAAACTGAGGTAGTTGAGGCTAAGGCTCTAGGCTAGAATCAAGATGCAGATCTATAAAATCAAGGTGCGGATTTCCTATTTTTTTATGAATGTCTAGCTTGTAGCCTTCGCTCCAATTCTTCGAACGACTATATAAGGTTTCATTCACATGGCATTCAATTTCATACCTGTTCCATACTTCCATGGGGAAACCCCTCCATCTGAACATGAACCATCACATGCTCGCCTCTCTAGAACTTTGATCTCTCCAATAGTCCTATTAGTATAAGTTTTATATGTTTCATTACAAAGTGCAATCTTCTGGAAACTCATGCAAATGAATGAAAACATATATAGACTCACTATGCGGTGATTCTACATTGCTCTTATAGTTTATTAAAAAGAGATGGTTTATGACAAGGCTCTTTGGGAGGGGTGTAAAAATACACAACAAGTGTGCAACGAACACCCAAATGACTATCCAAAACAACATCACTAAGGTGCGAGTCTATGGCGTGTCAAATATCACTCAAAGAATGCGACTCATCAGAAGGCTCATCAGGTGGTATGTAGACAAATTCATCATGAATGCTATGATCACCCAAATTAATACATGAGATGTCGACAACTTGCTTCAACCCTATGAGCCTCAGTTATTGCTCGTACTGAAGGGCGAGGTGAAATATCTGATCAATAGACTCTAAGAGGTGGAGAATAAGCTCTCAACGAATCTGTGTAAGGCCAGCCTCAAAACCGGGAGGAGGTCACAATGGGCTCCTTCTGAAATTGCTCATCAATACAAACTCGTTGAATCGAGCCATATAATCGGCAACTGGCAGAATCCCTTGCTGTAAGGTATGTAATTGGTCGACAACCTGACATCTATCGAATGAAGAAAAATATTCCCTCTTTAACTTTTGCATTGTGACTTCCCAATGGTATATAAGGCGAAGATCATTGTGCTCTTTCTAACACTCTAGGCCAATAAATAATCTTAGCCCGATCCCGAAGCTTCATTATACTAAGTCAAACACTATGCAATTCAGATATTTCATGACAATCAAAATAATAATCAATGTCTAAGACCCAAACCACAAACCCCTTTGGATTTACATGGTTGTCAAAAGATGGTCCATCTAGCCTAATCTATGATGAATCGATGATGTCATTCTCGTAAAAATACCATCTATGAGATCTATGATAATCATCAAAGTAATCGTCACTAGTAATATTAAACTGCGATGGAGGGTTGAGACAATCTTCACAAACAAAGAGCTGAGGACAAGGAAGATAGTCATGATAGTACGAAGATCACTTCGGAGAAGCTCTATGGAATGATCATAAATGGGATCAAGATCCTCGAATAGAGGAGCAAAACAACAATGAACTAAACAAAACTTGTTTCTATCATCAAAAAATCATGTCAAACGATCGTCGTGACTAGACATGGACTTATAAACGCAATTACTATGTAACAAACAATAAGACCGAACTTGACATGAGTCTTCTAAATACCCTACCACTACGAATTATAAAGGTGGCAGAAACATTGGGCTCTAATATCAAATCTGACGGAATATAGGATGGTTAGTGTGTGACTCTAGGCTATGCAAACACTAATATGCAATATCAAACCAATGCACTAGGATGATGTTGGTTAATTGCAATTAATAATAATTCAAAATAAAACCTAGCAAGGATATCACAATTAATGCAGGGTAAGGTTTGCCTACAATTCACCCTTGTGGTAAGACCCTTCCCCAGACCCTCGCTGCATGAAGATGCTTTGTGCATTGGGTTACCCACTTGAGGATATCATAATTAATCACAGAATATTTAAAGATGACTTGCAATATTTAAAACATGTCTGCAAGAGCACTAGAAATTTTGAAATGGGAGAACAGTTGACTAATTCCTCAAAAATTTCTCTAGAGGATGGTGAATAGAGATTAAAATTTATTTTAAATTAACTAAACAATTCACAGAATTTGCATTTACACAAGCTGTTAACCAAAATTAAAAACAGATGATTATAATCACAGCAAAAACAAACATTAAATCACAAAATAATGCACGATCACAGAAGACACGAGAAATATTGTGGTTCCCAAAATCTGAGTACATCCACTCTTTTACCCCCTTTGGTAGGAATTCACTATCACAGTGCCCGAGTCTTTTGATAAGGAGACTCTTAGAACCAGTCACCAAATCTTTTGATAAGTAGATCTTGAACCAATACAATCTGAGCCTTTTCCCAAGAAAACTCTCAGAACCTCTAACGGAATCCTTTGAAGAGCAATTCTCAAAAATCTTTTCACAAACTGAAAAAGTTAATGAAACAAAAAATGGAAGAAGATCAGAAGATTTAATGATCTTGTTGAGTCCTCACAGCAGAATCCTGAGAACTATATGGCATTTAGTGAATTGATATCTGGAACTCTGATGAATCCTTGAATAAAAATATCTCAAGAATTATAAGCCCTCAATCTAGATTATCCTTTAATCTTCACTGAATCTGAAGCAGCAATTGATAAGCCCTTGAGAAGAAGAAGAACTGATTCTCTTTTCAGATTCAGGAACAAAGATGATGGTCGACTGATTCAAAACTTCAATTGCAGATGATAATTTCTCTATTCTTCTCTGTCAAAATCAATCTTCCAAAACTACGATCTGACCTGAGTGTAATGATAATTGGAATAATTATTGTTGTTGTTCAATCTCTGTTTCTATATATACATATCTGACAGATAATCTAACGTCTCCAAGAATCGGTTATTCAAGTCAAACCTTTTTTGAAGTAATTCTGAATTAATCTTCAAAACAGTTCTCGTTCAGAAATCTATTTGACGTATCGTCGATTTCATATAGACGTAGCATCGAGCTCTTGTTTCATTCAGATAATCTGTCAATTTAGTTCTGTATTTGATGTTGCGTCGATATTATATCGAAGTATGTGTTTATTTAATCATTTAATTGACGTCGACTTGTCATGTTCTGTTACTCTGAATTGTACTCGAGGTAACGTCGATATAATGTCGAAGTTGCGTCGACTTCTAGTAGACACATGTTGACATTTCCTGACTTTTCTCTTAAATTCAGTGTGACTTTCTCATGTCATTTATACCAATTACATCCTAGAACTTCTAACACTATATTACCCTCTATACATTATGAGTAATAAACATATGATGTAAAATCATTTAAAATAATTTGTTAAGGTCAATCATAAAGACATTTCCTAATAAATTTAATGGGCAATAAAATAAGTCTTGCAAGTCAGATGAAATCAAAGAGAATAATATAAACTAGGAAAACATACATCAATAATCATATAATCTTCGATCTTTACAAATGAAGAGAAAGAGAAACCCAATAAAGACACTCACATGAGCATAAGAGTTTGTAGGCGGTGGAGGGTGGAGATCCGGTGGCCATAGAGGAGTGTGATGGCTATCAGAGTGGCACAACAGTTGTAAGGTGGGCTATATAGAGGTGGTGTAAGCTAGATGGTGAAGGGAATGTGGTGACTGCGGGTGTGGAAGGGGATGGAATGGGTGGTTTCCGGTGGGGCGGCTAGAAAGGCTGACTAATAGTGGTTGAGGACCTAGGAGGCAGCGACGACTGTTATAATTGTGCAGTCGTAGGGCGGTTGTGGCTTGTAGAAAAGTGAAATACGAAGCGCAAAATTTTATTACTCAATATAAGGTGGTCAAATACAAATTCATGTACACATATATAGGGGTAGGAGTGGCGCCTTAACTTCAAACCATGGTGTGTGTTGGAACCAAAGTCTGGGTGGTCTGGCGGACAGGTAAGGCGGACAGGTTTGGCGGTCAAGAGGATAGCAGTGGCGGACAGGCTTGGCGGTCTGCCTTTCTAATGCTCCTAGCAGTGATTCCTCTCTGTCGGTTAAGCAGTAGTCATGGCGGTCTGGCGACCTGGCTTAGCGGTCTAGCAGTAGTCCGTCGTAATAAGCACCGGTTAACTGCAGTGCGGTCTGGTAATTAGGGGTAGTGAGTGTGCAGACTGCTGAGGTCAGATCCAATTGACGGTCAGGCGGTTAGCTCTTACCTAACTGCATGAAATGCTTCTATATTCTTACCGTAGCTGTGCTCTTTGTTGATCAGCAGAGACTTGACCGCAGTTGGTGTTCGCAGTTCCCAAGCATAACTCTGGTGCGACGTGGCGGTTAGACTTTGTCTAACCGCAACTTTCTCTCTTAGAGTTGTTTGCTGGACACTGTCAGATAGAGACCAGAGCAATCTTGTTGGTTCCTTTTCGCGCTCTGTATAGTCGTGCGGTTAGTTCATCTAACCGCACAGCCCGAGCAGCTAGTTTTTTATCTATCCGCCTAGTCGTTTGTGACAGGCGTTGTATATTATCTCTCTTGTATTTTCTCTCTCCTCATTTTCTATAAATAGGGGCATACACATGTATTATGTAACTTTTTGAAACAATAAAATTATGTTATTTAGCTCTTTTTGCACATGGTATCAGAGCTAATCAGTCATTTGCTCCGTTTTTTGCTTTCTCAACAGTGGTACAGTGTAAGCAAACCCTAATTTTTTAACCGCCCGCTCTTTTCTTCTCTTGTCGCGGTTCTCTTTCTTAACCGCGTCTTTCCATTGTTTCTTCTATTTCCCAATCTTCTCTTCTTCAGCGGCGATTTCTCCTTTCCGTTGCTTCTTGTCGCTCTCCTGCCCTCCCTTTGCTATTCGCACTTCCAACAAATAGCACTCTTCTCGATGCCTCTTACTTTGTTCGTGCGGCCTCTTGGTCTGTTCGCACGACCTCTTCTTTGTTCACTTTTTGCGACAAATTCTTTTTCGGTCTCTCCCTCTAACCGTGCGGTTAGAATCTATGTGTCGGTCTTCTTTCTCTACCCGCTGCGAATAGACCACTCCGTGCGGATAGATCTCTCTACTCGCTGCAGATAGACCTCTCTACCCGTTTTCTCTTCTTTCTACGGAGATGTCTGATTTTTCTTCCTCTACTCTATCTGCGCCTCCTGTTCTGTCCACTCATATCTCTACTTCTGGCAATTTGGGTACTTCTTCCAAGCTTACTGGGTCAAATTATCCCGATTGGAGTGTTTCCTTTGTATTTTTGCTATACTCTCAGCATAAGCGTCACATCTCATTGATGAACCTCCTGCATATGGATCTGCAGCTTTTGATGACTGGGATGTCAGCGATACTCTGGTGAAAACATGGCTTGTTAATAGTCTATCTGATGAGTATCTTCTTATCATTAGACATGATGTAACACCCCTTCCCAGTATTTCAGAAATCAGCCGTCCGGCCGGGTCAGCGATGTAAAGAAAACTAGGAAACAGTATTAAAACTAGTAGCAGCAGGTAATAAAATCTATACTAAGCAATTTAAGACTTACAGCGGAAGTTTGAATAAAGTAAACTAAGGGTAACCACATACCTGATATCTGGATTCACAGAGCCACTAAACAGGAAGTAAAACTGAATTAACTGAAAATCTGGTTAACCATAAACAGTCTGAAATAAATTAGATAAAATATTAATCTGATACAATGTTCTCATCTACAGGTACATGCTGAAATAGAGTAAACTGAAAAGATAAATAGTACAAACTGACGCCACCACATGCTCATCCTAGACGTAACTTCCCACCTGGGTCACCTGAAAAACAGTGCCCACGAAGGGTCAGAGTAAGGAAAAATAACCCCTCCTAGTGACACTAAAAGCCAATTTTACATATGAATGCATGTATGTCTTTGAAAATAATTTTATGCATTTAAAACTTTTATGCTATGTGCTATGCATGCCTTCGCACTATTCTCTGGTCACACATCTACTCGTACTAAACACGTGACTTTCATTTTACTAACTCAAGTCCTGGCGTTCACTAACTAGTGTACTGTCTCATGTCAGGTCTATACTTGAGTTCTAGGTGGCTTCTAACCTGCTCATCTACTAGGAAGGCTCTAGGCAGAGTAGCTCCTAACGCGCAACTGAAACTGACGACTCGAGACCATCTTACGAACCCAATTGTTCTAGTGTCACGCGGACACGGTCTCGAATCCACTAGCTGGCTCAAGGGAAGACACTTCCCAAGTCTGTACTACTCATAAGGTTCCATGTGCCTTATGAGAAAGGTAGTGCGCCTCTACCTAGCACGGAGGAAACTCTGTGTGCTGGCTGACCTTTGTGGTCTGACGCTACTCTGCAAAGGATATCTTTTCTGGTGTACTACTAAGCGACCCTTGACTTTCTTGTGGTCGACTTGAAGGGACATTCACGCCCTTGGTTGGACAAATTCCAAACCTACGTACGCGGGTAAAGTTTCGTACTTAAAATAATTATTCATAACTTGACTAACTGGATCATGGAAAAGGGCGTCATCCTACACGTTTTCCGCGACCATTTTCCTACCGCCACACTTTACTATGCATGGTTATGTTGCTTGTACGAAACCTACGTATGCGTATACAAAATATAACTTTTGTTATGTCTAACTAACAGGTATTAAATTTCCTTACAGCGGTGGTGCGGCGCTCGTACACTCGGCGCGGCGGCATCTTCTATTTCAAAGGCAAAAACCTCCTACTGGGGACCTTCAAGTGTTGCCCCGACTCCACCGAAAAACCTGCAAAATTTAGGGCAGCCCTAAATCCAACATTTCCCCTAAGGATTTCCGATGGAAAAATCCAAAACAACTAGGGTTAACAAACTACAAATGCTAAGACCCAAAAATTACCTTTTTGTGGAGCGATTAGGGCTCTCAAAGCGTCCTACTCGAATTCCGCGGTGAAATTCGAACCCCAAAACCTAATTAGGGCAAATAAATCCAAAACCTAGGTTATTTTAGTTTCCAAAACGAAGGATTTCCACAAAGGAATAGAGAGAAAGAGAAAACGGACTTACCGAAACCAAAATCGGATCTCACTTCTCCGGCTAGGGTTAGACCCGACACTTCCAAGGCCAAGGAAGGAAAAGGAAACACCCACCGGCGCTCGTAGAAGAAGGAGGAGAAGCCGAAACTGATTTCCGGAGGGAGATCGGCCGGCGGAAAGGGCCGCGGGAGCCGGCTTGTCGCGGAACGGCGGGCGTCGGGGTCGTCGCTTGCGGGAGACGAAAACGCGAACTGCGGCACTTGCGGGTCCGTGGCTTAATCCCATTAATAGAATGAGGCGTGCGGGTTTTAATAAAAGCGGGATGTGGCTTTTCTCATTAACCGTTTAAGGAGAGGGGATTAAATCACTATTGGCACCTCACTCCACCCAAAAACAACCTAATACACGGCTATCGGCACACCCACTCTCAAATAAACGGTCGCGATTTATAAACATAAAACAACGTACCTCGACGACGCGCTGTCTCGATCAATATTCGTCGCGACTGGACCCTATAATTTAAATAACTTTCGCGATAAAATTTTAGGATGTTACAAATCTCCCCTCCTAACAAAATTTTCGTCCTCGAAAATTGAAACCATACCTGAATCGAAGAGAAAAGAATAGTCTGCATTGCTCTTTAGCTCATCCTCTCGCTCCCAAGTATACTCTGGACGGCCACAGTTCATCCAAAGGACTTTGACCATGCGAATCTCTCTATTTCTGAGCTTCTGAATCCTTGAGTCCACTATCTTGACTGGTCTAACTCCAATACTAAGATCTGTCTCGATTGGTGCTTCTTCGGTACTGATGATCTGACTGGAATCTCTGACTGCTCTCCTAAGGTAGGAGACGTGGAATACATCATGTACACCACTCATTTCCTCAGGTAAGGCCAACCTATATGCAACCTTACCAACTCTTTCCAGCACCTCAAAAGGACCAACGAATCTGGGACTCAGCTTCTTCATCCGCTTTATTCTAGAGACTCCTCTAACTGGTCTGACCTTCAGATAAACGTAGTCTCCAACACTGAACTCTACTGACCTGTGCTTCTGATCATGATACTTGGCCTGGCGATCCTGAGCTGTCCTCATACGCTCCTGAATAAGCTTGATCCTATCAGTGGTCTTATCAATCCATGACTCTCTGATAGAAGATCTTTCCTCACTCTCTGCCCAACATAACGGCGTCCGACAACGTCTACCATAGAGGGCCTCAAACGGTGCCATTCCAATACTTGCCTGGAAACCGTTGTTGTAGGAGAACTCCACAAGAGTAACATACTTCTCCCACTTTCCTCCAAAATCTAGAATGCACATCCGTAGCAGATCCTCCAAAGTCCTATTTGTGCGCTCAGTCTGTCCATCGGTCTGAGGATGGAAAGCGGTGCTGAAATGTAACCTGGTACCCAACCGCTCCTGAACGTATCGCCACTCCCTGGAGGTAAATCTGCCATCTCGGTCTGAAACTATAGTCTTGGGAACACCGTGAAGTCGAACTATCTCATCTAAATATAACTGGGCTAGCTTCGGACCTTGATCTGTCTTCCTAAGAGGAATGAAATGGGCGACCTTAGAAAGTCGATCTACTACAACCCACAAGGAATCATTCCCACTCTGCGATCTCGGCAAACCATGAATGAAGTCCATAGATATATCCTCAAATGTCCACTCGGGAATGGGAAGTGGCTGCAACTTGCCTCCAGGCCTCTGACACTCGGCCTTAACCAACTTGCATGTCTCACACTTCCCTACATAATCTGCAACATCACTCTTTAAACCTGGCCACCAGACTGTCTTCTTAAGATCTGCATACATCTTCGTGCTACCGGGATGTATAGAATACCTGGAATTGTGTGCCTCGAAAAGAATGTCCTCCCGAAGGTGACTAACATCTGGGATGCACACTCTGCCATCATGCAATAATAACTCATCCTGAATAGAGAACCTCTCTTTCTGACCTGACTGTACTGAGATCCAAATCTCTGCCATCTTTGGATCCAACGGTATAGCTGTCCTGATCCTATCTCTAATATCGCACGAAATCTCCATCCAACTCAACCAAGCTGAACCAAAACTGCAACGGGGCACAGCGACGATGTCCAGTCTCTCCAGCTCTCGTACTAACTCCTCCTGCTGAGTGAGAAGATAGAAACACGAGCCTCTCCTGCTAAGAGCATCAGCTACCACGTTCGCCTTTCCTGGGTGGTACTGAATGTCTACATCGTAGTCTGCTAGAAACTCCAACCATCTACGCTGCCTCAAATTGAGCTCTCGCTGATCAAAGATATACTTAAGGCTCTTATGATCAGTAAAGATCTCACAACGCACTCCATAGAGGTAGTGTCTCCATATCTTCAGAGCATGAATGACTGCTGCAAGCTCCAAGTCATGTACGGGATAGTTCCTCTCATGAACCTTTAACTGTCTCGAGGCAAAAGCTACGACCTTTCCATGCTGCATGAGAACACAACCCAAACCCTGACCTGAAGCATCACTATAGATCCGAAATCCGTCTGGCCCTGAAGGTAAACTCAAAATCAGTGCGGTCATCAATCTGTCCTTGAGGTCCTCAAAAGCCAACTCACACTCAACTGTCCAATCCAAGCTCTTTCCCTTCCTAGTGAGGGAAGTCAGTGGTAATGCTATCTTCGAGAAATCCCTGATGAATCTCCTGTAGTATCCAGCAAGACCCAAAAAGCTGCGAACCTCTGAAACTGTCGTCGGCCTTGGCCAACTCTTAATGGCCTCTATCTTCTTTGGATCAACGCTAACTCCTTTCTGACTGATGATATGGCCTAAGAATGCAATCTCTGAAAGCCAAAACTCACACTTTGAAAATTTGGCATACAACTGGTTCTTCCTGAGTGTGCTCAAAACAATCCTGAGGTGAGCTGCATGATCTTCTGCACTCTTAGAGAACACCAAAATATCATCTATGAAGACGATGACAAAACGATCTAAATACTCCCGAAATACCCTGTTCATCAGGTCCATAAATACTGAAGGGGCATTGGTCAGCCCGAACGGCATGACCACGAACTCGAAGTGTCCATATCTGGTACTGAAAGCAGTCTTCTGTATATCCATGACACGAATCTTCAGCTGATGATAGCCCGACCTCAGATCTAACTTGGAGAAAGTGCTCGCTCCCACCAACTGGTCGAACAAATCATCAATCCTGGGAATCGGGTACTTGTTCTTAACGGTCAGCTTATTCAATTCGCGGTAGTCTATGCACAATCTCAGGCTACCGTCCTTCTTCTTCACGAAAAGCACTGGAGCACTCCAAGGCGAAGTACTAGGGCGTATAAAACCCAAATCAAGCAGCTCCTGCAACTGGCTCTTCAATTCTGCTAGTTCCCTTGGAGCCATCCGATAGGGAGATTTGGCTACCGGTGTAGCCCCAGGATGCAAGTCTATCGGGAACTCAATCTCTCTATCTGGAGGGGCACCAGGGAGCTCTTCCGGGAAAGCATCTGGAAACTCCTGCACCACTGGTACCTTCAACAAATCAGCCTTAGACTCCGCGCTCATCAGTACTACGAAGGTTTCACAACCCTGACTAATGCACTTTCTCGCTTGGACTGCAGATATGATCATCTTCACTACTCCCTTCAATCCCTGAAAAGAAAAAGAGGTCTGGTTGGGGCCATCGAACTGAATCTGCTTCGCCCTACAGTCAATCCTGGCGTTGACTGCTGAAAGCCAGTCCATTCCAAAAATCAAGTCAAACCCAGCTATAGGTAGCAGCAAAGCTTCCACGATAATCTCAGTGTCACCAAACTGCACTGGCACCCTGCACTTGTCTCTGGTCTGCAGGAGGGATCCATTCGGCATCATGACTTCCAGCGGTACTGACTCGGGGAAGACTTCTAAATCCAACTTACGCACTAAAGATTCCGCGATAAACGAGTGCGAGGCACCCGTATCAAACAGAATCTTAGAGGGTAAGTTACGAATCATAAGGATGCCTACATGAATGATTATGAAGGATGAAAAAAATTTAACGTGTCACTACGGAGGATTTAAAACCAACTTGCAAGCAAACAACACTTACCTGTCACAACATCCTCCTGATCCTTCGCCTCCTGCTGACCCAACCCATAAGCTCTGGGCTGCACTAAGTCTCGACCCTGCTGCGGTCTCCCATCAGTAATCATCAATGCTTTGCCCTTATCCACCCTGCTAGAGCCACCAACCTCGAACTTCGACTGCAGGAAATAAATTTCATTACAAATCTATCGAAATTACATAAATGTAATCAATACATAAGGACCTTGATTACCTGATTTGTCCCAGCTTCCTGACAGAAGCGAGCTATGTGTCCAGGTTGTCGGCACTTATAGCATACGCCTGCACTGGCCAAACACTCTCCTGAATGACGACGCTGACACTTGGGACACGTGGGATAGTCCTTGCTTCGGTCACCAGATTGACCATTCTTCTTAGCATCAGGCTTCGGCTTCTTGTTCCAGTTCTTACCTTGGTCATTCTTGTTCTGCTGCGGCTGATGCGAATCCTGAGATCGCTTCGCACGGAAACTACTTCGCTTCTGAACCTTCTGCTGGTCAGCCTCCAGTCTGCGAGCTGTATCCACTAAGCTCCTGTAATCAGCGTTGACCATAGTCATCAGCGGCTGCCTCAACGAGTCACGCAAGCCATCCACGAAACGACTGCACTTCTCAGTCTGATCTCCCTGCATCACGTCCGCATATCTAGCCAGATGAGTCAGCTCTCGCTCGTACTCAGTAACTGTCCTGTCCCCCTGGAAAAGCCTCAGATACTTCTCTTGGAGACCTCGTCGTGCGGAAGGAGGCACGAACCAACTAGCAAGAGCTCTAGAGAACTCGCCCCAAGTGAACATGTCTGGGGTACGGCCTGCAGGATCATCTGTCCGGTATTTGTCCCACCAGACTTTTGCCTCTCCTCGGAGGAGGAAAGCTGCCAGAGGAACTTTCTTATTCTCTGGGCACTCCAAAACGTTCAGCAGGTCTCTGGTGTTAGCTATCCAATCATCAGTATCCATCGGGGTCTCATCCCCACTGTAGTTCGAAGGCTGAAGTTCTCTGAAATTTCTCAAATAGCGCTCCAGGGTCATCTCCACAGGTGCTGCTGCAGGAGCTGGTGCAGGGACTGGTACTTGTACTGGAGCTGGAAATCCTGCAGCCAGTCCTCTCTGAAACTCCATCAAGGCAACAGTAACCGCCCTGGCAATCTGAGACGCTATGTCAGTGCCCTCTGGAGCTGCTGGAACTGGCGGTACCTGTGGCATGGCAGCGTCTCCCATGGTTGCACTAGGAACCGGGTTCTGGCGTGAAGATTCACCTGGTTCACTAACTCGTGGTGCCTGATAGAATATATAAAGGAAATCTGATTATTTATCAAGCATCTAAGAAATTTGATCTAGCAACTTATTTTGTACTCTAGCGAACGCTAAGGCTTAATCGCAACTTAAAGTACTTTACTGACAAAAGTTTACTCTTAAACGCTCCTATGGCTCTGTGAATTCTTTCTAGGGTCCAGGGATCCTAAACCTGCTCTGATACCAATTTGTAACACCCCTTCCCAGTATTTCAGAAATCAGCCGTCCGGCCGGGTCAGCGATGTAAAGAAAACTAGGAAACAGTATTAAAACTAGTAGCAGCAGGTAATAAAATCTATACTAAGCAATTTAAGACTTACAGCGGAAGTTTGAATAAAGTAAACTAAGGGTAACCACATACCTGATATCTGGATTCACAGAGCCACTAAACAGGAAGTAAAACTGAATTAACTGAAAATCTGGTTAACCATAAACAGTCTGAAATAAATTAGATAAAATATTAATCTGATACAATGTTCTCATCTACAGGTACATGCTGAAATAGAGTAAACTGAAAAGATAAATAGTACAAACTGACGCCACCACATGCTCATCCTAGACGTAACTTCCCACCTGGGTCACCTGAAAAACAGTGCCCACGAAGGGTCAGAGTAAGGAAAAATAACCCCTCCTAGTGACACTAAAAGCCAATTTTACATATGAATGCATGTATGTCTTTGAAAATAATTTTATGCATTTAAAACTTTTATGCTATGTGCTATGCATGCCTTCGCACTATTCTCTGGTCACACATCTACTCGTACTAAACACGTGACTTTCATTTTACTAACTCAAGTCCTGGCGTTCACTAACTAGTGTACTGTCTCATGTCAGGTCTATACTTGAGTTCTAGGTGGCTTCTAACCTGCTCATCTACTAGGAAGGCTCTAGGCAGAGTAGCTCCTAACGCGCAACTGAAACTGACGACTCGAGACCATCTTACGAACCCAATTGTTCTAGTGTCACGCGGACACGGTCTCGAATCCACTAGCTGGCTCAAGGGAAGACACTTCCCAAGTCTGTACTACTCATAAGGTTCCATGTGCCTTATGAGAAAGGTAGTGCGCCTCTACCTAGCACGGAGGAAACTCTGTGTGCTGGCTGACCTTTGTGGTCTGACGCTACTCTGCAAAGGATATCTTTTCTGGTGTACTACTAAGCGACCCTTGACTTTCTTGTGGTCGACTTGAAGGGACATTCACGCCCTTGGTTGGACAAATTCCAAACCTACGTACGCGGGTAAAGTTTCGTACTTAAAATAATTATTCATAACTTGACTAACTGGGTCATGGAAAAGGGCGTCATCCTACACATTTTCCGCGACCATTTTCCTACCGCCACACTTTACTATGCATGGTTATGTTGCTTGTACGAAACCTACGTATGCGTATACAAAATATAACTTTTGTTATGTCTAACTAACAGGTATTAAATTTCCTTACAGCGGTGGTGCGGCGCTCGTACACTCGGCGCGGCGGCATCTTCTATTTCAAAGGCAAAAACCTCCTACTGGGGACCTTCAAGTGTTGCCCCGACTCCACCGAAAAACCTGCAAAATTTAGGGCAGCCCTAAATCCAACATTTCCCCTAAGGATTTCCGATGGAAAAATCCAAAACAACTAGGGTTAACAAACTACAAATGCTAAGACCCAAAAATTACCTTTTTGTGGAGCGATTAGGGCTCTCAAAGCGTCCTACTCGAATTCCGCGGTGAAATTCGAACCCCAAAACCTAATTAGGGCAAATAAATCCAAAACCTAGGTTATTTTAGTTTCCAAAACGAAGGATTTCCACAAAGGAATAGAGAGAAAGAGAAAACGGACTTACCGAAACCAAAATCGGATCTCACTTCTCCGGCTAGGGTTAGACCCGACACTTCCAAGGCCAAGGAAGGAAAAGGAAACACCCACCGGCGCTCGTAGAAGAAGGAGGAGAAGCCGAAACTGATTTCCGGAGGGAGATCGGCCGGCGGAAAGGGCCGCGGGAGCCGGCTTGTCGCGGAACGGCGGGCGTCGGGGTCGTCGCTTGCGGGAGACGAAAACGCGAACTGCGGCACTTGCGGGTCCGTGGCTTAATCCCATTAATAGAATGAGGCGTGCGGGTTTTAATAAAAGCGGGATGTGGCTTTTCTCATTAACCGTTTAAGGAGAGGGGATTAAATCACTATTGGCACCTCACTCCACCCAAAAACAACCTAATACACGGCTATCGGCACACCCACTCTCAAATAAACGGTCGCGATTTATAAACATAAAACAACGTACCTCGACGACGCGCTGTCTCGATCAATATTCGTCGCGACTGGACCCTATAATTTAAATAACTTTCGCGATAAAATTTTAGGATGTTACACATGATACGATGGTTCAGGCTGTTTGGAATCATCTTTCTGCTCTGTAGTCCAAGGGAGCTCAAACTTCTCGCATATATACGTTGTATGCGGATCTTTTTGCCCTACCAGTCATGACTGTTGTTGCTGCTTATTAGGAGGTGCAGGTTCTTGGTACTGAACTTCTTCAGTATCGCCTTTTTTGGTTGATCTCGCTGAGCAACATAAATACTTTCAGGAGCTTCTAGTTGTGTGATATTTGCTTCGTTTTCCTGAATCTTATGATATGATTCAGCAACAAATTTTTGGAGAGCCCGCTACTCCTATTCTGGATGCTATTGCTGCGCGTATTTTGGCTATTACAACTCTTTTTCAGCGTCCTTCGCTTGTCTCTCCGCCGCCTCCTGACAGTGTTGCTCATCAGGCCCGTCATGATATTCCCAGTGGTCGTGGAAGCCGCTCTGATGATCGTGACCCCTCTAAATATCTCTGCTCTCACTGTGGCAAGACAGGTCACCTTGTTGACCGTTGCTGGATCAAGCATCCTCATCTTCTCCCTGCTACAAGTGATACTAACTGGAAAAAGTCTACTTTACTTGAAACTTCTTCGGGTAGTGCAAATATGGCCACTACAGGTAGGTGGATCATTGATTCTGGTGTTACTAATCATATGACAGGGAATCCTCGTCTTTTCTCTCATCTAAACAAACACAATCGGTCACCTCCGGTCTTAATTACAGATGATTCTACATCCACTCTGTCCGGATTTGGAACAGTGCATGTCACTCCATCTCTTCAACTTGCGGACACTCTGTACGTCCCAACTTTTTTGTGCAACCTACTTTTTGTTACTTCTCTATGTAAATAACTAAATTGCACGGCTATTTTTACCACGGCTACTTGTTCTTTTCAGGATCTTCAGTCTAAGGAGACGATTTCTACTGGGACTGAAAGGACGGCTTATTGTCTCTTGACAATGTATCTGCTTTTTCTGCTTCTACTTCTCTTCTACAGTGACATCTTTGCCTTGGACATCCTTCTTCTCGTCTTCTTCAACAACTCTTCTCTGATCTACCTCGGGGAGACTCTTCTCTCAATTGTGAAGCATGTCAACTCGGCAAACACCACCGTTCGTCTTTTTCAGCGAAGCAAGGACGTAGCTTTTCTCGTCCTTTTGAGCTTGTTCATTTTGACATTTGGCGTCATACTCCTACCAAATCTGTTGGTAGGGGTAGTCTGTATTTTTTCATATTTATTGATGATTTTCTCGATGTACTTGGTTGTACTTGTTAAAAGAATGTTTTGAACATTTTTTTGTTTTTACTATGTTCTGTAAAGAGATTCGTACTCAGTTTAATGCTCCTATTAAAATGTTTTGCACTGATAATGCCAAAGAATAACTTAGTCATCAATTCTCAGTGTTTTGTATGCATCATAACATTATACATCAAACAAGTTGTCCTTACACCTCTCAACAAAATGAGGTTGCTAAACGCAAGAATCGTCGTATTCTTAATGTAGGTCGCACTCTTCTCACTCAAATGAGTATTCTTCGATCTTATTGGGGATATGACGCTCTTCTCTCTTGTTACCTCATTAACCAGATTCTTTCATCGGTTCTCAACGGCAAAACTCCTTTCTTCATTCTGTATCCTAGTACGACATCGTTTCATTTACCTCCACATGTGTTTGGATGTACAGCGTTTGTTCACTCTCCTTCTCCTGGACGTGACAAACTCTCTCCTCGCTCAGTTAAGTATATTTTTTTGGGCTACTGTCCGATACAAAAAATATCTAGGTGTTATGATCCACTTCTCCGAAAACAGTATGTTTCCGCGGATGTTACTTTCTTTGAGGATGCTCCTTACTTTTCTCGCACCTCTACTCTCCCATCTTCTGATGACTTCTTCACTAACTGTTATCTCTGCACCTCTACCTGATCCTGTGTCTCCGCCAGCCTCTGAATCTCCTTCTCTTAATTCTGCCTCTCTTCCTGAGCCGCTGCTGACAATTCTCGGGCTAACAGTCTCTCTAACGGGTGGATCTGATACTAAAGACAAGTCAGACCTTGATCTTCTAATTGCCTTTCGGAAGGGAGTTCGTGCATGCACTCAACATCCTATTTGTGATATTGTTTCTTATGCCCAGCTATCTCCTTCCTGCAAGAGCTTTGCTCTCGCTCTCCCCAATGTCATTCTGACTATCTATCATGATGCTCTTGCTATTCCTCATTGGAAAGCCTCCATGGATGAAGAGAAAAAAACTCTGACTGAATGGAGTACTTAGACTCTTGTCCCTACTCCTCCAGGAGCCGATGTGGTTGGTTTTCGTTGGGTCTTTGTGATCAAGTTTCTTCTTGATGTTAACATCGATCGCTATAAGGCTCGGTTTGTTGTCAAAGGCTTTACTCAGATCTATGGTGTGGACTTCTTTGACATCTTCTCTTCAGTTGCTCGGATTACAACAATTTGTGTTCTCTTTTCTGTGGCTGTTAACAGATACTGAGAAATGTCTCAGTTGGATGTCAAGAATGTCTTCCTTTGTGGAGATCTACAGCAAACAGTCCATATGGAACAACCTCCTGGGTATGTTTCTCAGGGGGAGTGTCAGGTATGTAGATTGAGGAAGACAATCTATGGATTTAAGCAAAGCCCACGGGCCTGGTTTGAGAAGTACAGTGAAGTTATCTCTGTTATTGGGTTTGCTCAAAGTGTTGCAGATCACACCCTATTCATACGCAAAACTTCTACAGGGCTAGTTCTTCTTGTTGTTTATGTTGATTACATTCTTCTTACAGGAGATGATAAGAAGGAAATTGACCTAACGAATAAGCGTCATCGTCAACATTTTGTTACAACAGATATGAGGTCTCCCAAGTACTTTCTGAGAATTGAGAACTCTCAGAAGCCCAATTTTGTAGTTCTCTCACGACGGAAGTATGTCTTAGATCTTTTATAAGAGACAGGTCTTCTTGGAGCTAAACTTGCTCGATGTTCAATGGTCGTTGGTGATGACAAGTGTTGGAGTGAAGATTCATCTCTCCTTGCAGATGTCTCCAGGTACTGACAGCTTGTGGGCAAACTCATTTATCTAACAGTCACAAGATCGGATATCTGTTATGCAGGAGGAAGGATAAGCCAGTTTATGCAAGCTCCCAAGGAGTATCATCTACGATCAGCTTTAAAGATCTTGGAGTATGTGAAAGAATCTCACGGAAAGAGACTTCTGTTTCAGAAGAATAATCATTTGAGAGTTGAAGTTTATTCTAATATCAGCTATGCAAATTACAAGGAGGATAGAAAGTCTACATCTGATTTTTGTACCTTCGTAGGAGAAAATTTGGTAAGCTGAAAGAGCAAGAAACAGTCTGTTGTCTCCAGGTCAAGTGCTGAAGCCAAGTACAGGACCATAGTCTTGACTACCTGTGAGCTGAAGTGATTACGGGCATTAATGCTTGATTTGGGAGAAGTTTATGATCATCCTCTGTCAATGCTCTGTGACAACAAGACAGTTATATATATTTCGAAGAATTCAGTGTTTCATGAATGGGAAAAGCATATTGAAGTAGATTGTCACTTTATCAGAGAAGAGGTGTTGAAGAATCAAATTTGCACTCTGTTTGTCACCTCTGATAAAGAGCTTGCCGATATCTTTACCAAACCAGCATCTTCTTCTTCAAAGGTCTGTGACAAGCTGGGCATGATTGATATATATACTCCAGCTTGAGGGGGAGTGTTGGAACCTAAGCCCAGACGGTCTGGAGGACAGGTTGGGTGATCTGGCGGATAATAATGGCAGACAGGCTTTGCGGTCTGCCTTTCTGATGCTCCTAGTAGTGATTCCTATCTGGCGATTCAGCAGTAGTGGCGGTCTGGCGACCTGGCTTAGCGGTCTAGCAGTAGTTCGTTGTAATCCGCACCGATTAACTGCAGTGCGGTCTGGTAATCAAGGGTAGTGGTTGTGCGGACTACCGAGGTCAGATCAAGTTGACGGTTGGGCGGTTAGCTCCTGCCTAACCGCATGAGATGCTTCTATATTCTTCCTGTAGTTGTGCTCTTTGTTGATCAGCAAAGACTTGACCGCAGTTGGTGTTCGCAATTCTCAAGCACAACTCTGGTGCGACCTGGCGGTTAGACTTTGTCTAACCGCAGCTTTCTCTCCTAGAGCTGTTTGTTGGACACTGTTGAATAGAGACAAGAGCAATCTTGTTGGTGCCTTTTCTTGCTCTGTATAGTCGTGCGATTAGCTCACCTAACCGCACAGCCCGAGCGGCTAGTTTTTTATCTATCTGCCTAATCATTTGTGACAGGCGTTGCATATTCTCTCTCTTCTCCCCCTTTTCTATAAATAGGGGGCATACTCATGTATTATGTAACTTTTTGGAGTAATAAAATTCTGTTACTTAGCTCTTTTGCACAGTGTGAAATTTATCCATACAAGAGACGGGTCTCCTAATGAGCCACGGAAATATGACTTTACATTGGGCTTTTACACAAGTTATAGCATACAGATTGTTGGCATCAAGCTTGGAAATGAATTATCGATATCGGCAGAGGTAATGTGGTCAGTCAATTTTGCGTAGTTTAACTTTTCAGAATTAAGTGATGATCTACTTTAATATGCTCGGTGCAACACAACAACAACACTTAAGCCTTTATCCCACTATAGTGTGGTCGGCTATATGGATCCTCTGTCGTCATTGTTTCCTATCTTTTGTCATAATCTCACTAATGCCTAAGTACATCATGTCTTTTCTTATAGTTTCATTAAGTCTTTATTGGTCTACCGCTCCCTCGTTTAGCATGTCTAGTGACTAGACTCTCACAACGCCCAACAAATGCCTCTAATGGTCTCCTTTGTACGTATCCAAATCATCTTAGTCAAGCTTCTCGCATCTTCTCTACAATTGGTGCTACTCCTGTCTTTTTCCTGATACATTCATTCCTAATTTTATCCAGTCTCGTGTCTCCATGCATCCACCTAAGCATTCTCATCTCCGCAACTCCAATTTTTTGCTCATGTACACAATTCACTGCCCAACACTCAGAACCATAGAGCATCGATGGTCTAATTGCAGTACGGTAAACTTGCCCTTAAGTTTTAATGGTACTTTACGATCACATAAGATCCTTGACGCGCCTCTCCACTTCAACCAACCCGCTTGGCTTCTGTGTCACGAACTGGATGAAAAACTGGTACTTTAATATGCTCGGTGCATTCATGAAAAACTAGATTATCAACGATATGGATGACAACTTCATTATCGTAATAGAGGATGAACGGAGAGAGAAGGTCAACACCAAGATCAATAAGAAGAGACTCCATTCAAGTGAGTTCATAAATGACAGATGTCATCAAACGATGCTCAACTTTCGTAGAGGAGCATGTCATCACCATTTGCTTCTTGCTCCACCAAATGATCAAGTTACCTCCAAAATATGTCCAATAGACACTCGTAAACCGATGAATACTGAGGGAGCAAGCATAATCCACATCAGTATAGATAATCAATGATAGGGAAGATAAGAGATTATACACAAGCTCATGTCTCGAGGCTTTCTTCGGATACCGAAGGATTCACTCGACACCTTGAAGTTGTGATGTCCAAGGAGCTTGCACAAACCGGCTGATCACGCCAACATCGAATGAGATATCTAGATGTGTGACAGTCGGATAAATAAGTTTGCCAACATGACGATGATAGTACTCTAAATTAAGGAGAACTGGAACAGTGTCGTTCTTGTGAGAACGGGGTCTGTGGTTGTCATTCATTGGTGTGTCAGCAGGTTTGCAACCGAAGTAGTTGGCAACTTATAGAAGATCAATGTAATATTTTCGTTGAGAAAAAACAAGTTCATCGGGTCGTCGGGCTATCTCAATACCCAAGAAGAATCAAAGGCTGAAAATGTGAGACCAAGTGCTTCTTGATCATAAAGATATCATTCAGATCATCACACAAGATGATAATATTATTAACAAACACAAGAAATATCACAGTGCATGTTAGGTGATGACATAAATAACAAGTCTGTCGAGCTTTGAATGAATCCAGAAGCCAGAACTACCTGACAAAACTTATCAAACCAAACTCGAGGGGACTGCTTGAGAACATAGATAAGTTTATGAGACGAAATACAAGAGATTCCCACATGATTTCATAACTAAGAGGTCATTGAATATAGACAGTCTTCGCTAAATTGTCATTAAAGAATGCATTCTTGATATCAAGCTGATGCAATTGCGTATTATAAAAAACGGCTAAAGAGAACACTACTCGTACCATATTCAGTTTAACGACTAAAGAGAATATCTCTTCATAGTCAAGACCATATTGTTGAGGGAACCCGCGAGCCACGAAATAGGCTTTGACGTGCTCAACCGTCCCATCAGGATGGTACTTATCAGTGAAGACTCATTTACATCCCACACAGGAATGGCCAGAGGAGTATATAAAAGGCGGGGTGGCTGGGTTATTTGGGACGATGCAGTGGAATGGAAGTTGGCGAGCTCGAATGGAAGTTGGCGAGATAGGATGGAGGGTTGGCGAGTCCTGGGGAAATGTTGGAAAGTCCTGGGGAAATGTTGGCGAGTTTTGGAAATGGGCTCAATCCAGAAGTCCAAATGGTGGGTAGATATTATTGGAAGCGGAATTGAGCTCAAAAGTAGGAGCCCAATCATAAAGAGGTTTACTTTAGAAATCGTATTGTTATGATATCATGTAAAAAAGTGAAATACGAAGCGCAATGATTTTATTGCTTCATATTAATAGGTCAAATACAAGTTCATGTGCACATATATATAGGTTGGACGAGTGATGCTTGAACTCAGAACCATGGTGTGGGAATAATCGATACAAGAGATGGATCTCCTAATGAGTCAAGTATGGGTGTAACGGTTCGGTTTGGTTCGGTTTTTTAGCAAAAACGCAAACCGAACCACCACTACTTGACTCCAAAAATCAGGAACCAAACCAAACCATGCAAACCATTGGAATTAAACGGTTTGGTTCGGTTTCGGTGGTTTAAAAAACTGAAACATAATTTTTTAAAAATATATTTATCGTACACAATAAATGTTATACATTATTATAAAATTGTATTCTTCCATCATGTTTAAATCCTGAATTATAATCTAAGAGAAGATGTTTATTATATTACATTGTGATATATATATGTGTGTGTGTGTGTGTGTGCGGGCGGGCTCGATTTGGTTTGGTTTAACATTAAAACCCGTAAATCGAACTGAACCATACGGTTTTTCAAAATTTGAAACCATAACCGAATCGCCTACAAAAAATTGTACCAAATTAGGTGGTTTAGTTTGGTTTTGCGGTTAGATGTTTTTTGTTCACACCCTAGGGCAAAGAATGGTGGTCTTTATATTAGGCTTTTACATAAATATTTCTTTTATATGGTTGTTTAAGATGTAAGGATTGTGGAAGTCATGTTGGGCAGGGCTAGAATTAGGTGCAGCTATAAAGGGGAGGCTCGGATATGGTCGGTTGATCGGGATGTGGTCAGCCAGGGTTGGGTAGGTTTGGGAGGGGTCAACCCGAATTGGAAACAGTCCAAAGAAGGGAGGACAATGATGCGATTGGTTTTTGGGTGGTGGCTAAGTGGGAGGCTGAGGGTAGGAGGCGAGGGGTGGCAAAAAGGAAAAACACAAAGGGCACCTAGGTTTGTATGGTCGGCACCACGGATTACCCGCAGATCCAGGAAGAGTTCTCCAAAATCTATGATGGCTTCTAAACCAACCTTATGCTCATATAAATATACAAAAACCACAAGGGCAACCATCATGAATGGCCAAATTGCGCGGCCATGATGATTGTCAAATCTCCATAAAAAAGATAAATACATAAAAATATACAAAAATAAAACACCATCGCTTCGAGCGTGACTACGGACACGAATCATCCATCTGGTGATGTTAAATATGGCAGATACTAAATCAGCCCCAAACAGGCCCAAAAACACATGCTCTAAAAAGCCATCATCAATAAGTATTTGCAATCTAAAGAAGTAAAACTTTATAAGGTTCATGAGCAGCTTAGCCTGCTGAGTGAATCTCAAGAAAAAATTAGATGAAAATATTGTCAACGATAAAAGTAACTATGAGAACAGTTGATGAGCTGACACAACAGCATCTTTAGCTAGAACAAGGCCCTATTTTTTAAACAAATAGCATAACTTACTATACAAGCTCTATAAAACATTTTTCTCACTTTTGTAAGACATCTACTCCTAGTTGTTGTTAAAATTGTAGTTTATGCAACTGTACCTTGAGTTGTGATGAATTTGTGCAGCTTTGTTTCTGGATATGAAATTACTCATCTTCTCATGTAGCCTTTCACTAGCCTGACATACAACTAATTATCAGAATTCTAAATCATGGCTACATAATGGGGAAAAATAGGTATCAAACTCACATCTGCTATATGGGCATGCCTAAGCTCAACCCAGATAGGATCATGATCCTCCAGAAGGACTTCCTTCTTTTCAGATGTTGAGCCTATTTTGCTTGGTACCTATGTACGCTAATTCATATTCGTAAGAAATATATCAACGAACAAATGGAAAGGGACAAAGTAACAACTAAAAATAATAGCAATAATAATTAGACATTACCTCATGTACAAATTTGTTTCCGTCCATATTTAATAAATCATGACACATGGCATCATAAGTCCATTCATGGATGATTGGAGCAATCTGTATGTTCATGGAAGACTAATTAAATAGTTGAAGGCAGCACATATCACAGTTGTCAAACGTACAAAATAGCATATGTACCTGGTCAACTGATCGGTCTAAAATTAGTAATTCGCAGGTCTCTGTTTGTGGAAACTCAGAAATTGAAGACTTGTATCTAGCAAGACAGTGCCAAACAATAGCAGCAAGCTTTGTTGGGATTAAATCACGAACACTTGTCATGGTAGAAACATCTAAACTTGACTTGGCAGCACGGTAGCGAACATAAGGAAATTCCTAAAAGGTATACAAGAGGAGAATAAACCAAAATATTCAGGATATCCCCAATGTTCAGGTTGAGATGCTGACATAATAAAGGCACAAGTTACACGTACATTTAGAGACAACTCCAGATATTTAAAAAGCTTAAGTTATTGATCGAATAAATATTAGAAATTGCATAACCAAATTTCCCATAATGATCTAGATTAATTTTTCTGAAGTGTTAAGATATTAGTAAAAAGTGGATTAGATGCAAGTGCTACATCAGACAGACTGAAAAAAATTGCAACATAATGTTTCAAACTAATGAAGAGGTATTATATTTAACCAATTAGACAACTACGCTTAATTTATCATTGAAGAAGATTCTATAATTGAAAGCAAAATTTAAGAATAACTGATAATTAAAATACAAATTACCATCAACAAACTCAAATGAAATGGATTCATTAAATACTTTTGACCTTTTTCTTTATAGGAAAAATACCTATTTTTATGACAAAGCGCCTACAACAAATACAAATAACACAAACAACAAAGAGATCAAGTAACACAATAGGCACAAAAATTTTTGGGCTAGGCTAAAATATGACTATGCCCAAGGAGAATATTAAAAATAAGCCACATGTGTACATAATTAAAAGGGGACAGAGACAACACACAAGCCAAATCACAGTCAACCTCATCAGAAATGAGAAACACCAAATTCCTCAAGATAAGCGAAAAAGAGAATAAAAGAGATATTATAAACATAGAAAATTGACTAATTCCACAAATAACCGATTACCTCTGAGGTGTACATAACACCCTGGATTTTTTTTAAAAATAATCTTAAATTTTACGGTCCAATTGTCAGTGATTTTCATTGGCATTGTCTGGGTATCGAGGTAAAAAATATCCCTTGCAGTAAATTTCTCGTTGTTAAACCTTAATTTAGATATTTATGAAAGTTGGTGTCGACGCGAAATAATTTTGGTGCGAGGGCGTATTGCAAAAACGTATAAGTATTAGAGGTGAAGGGCATGTTTGTAATTTGAGGGAGGGAATTAGAATATAACTTGGCCGGTTCACTCCTCTACACGTCCTAAAATAAATTCTGGAAGCCGAGCGTGGATTTAAAATCGTCGTCTTCCTCTTTCGTCTGGTGAGGCAGCAGGGCACACTGAAAAGTGTCGATAGGTTTCTCCCTCGACGTGTGTTCTAGCCCCCGATCACTCCCTTCTCTTTCAGGAGCCTCGTCGAGACCCTCCAGGGAAGTTCTGTCATCAGTCGTCCCCGTACAGTCAGACCTATGAAGGTAACCGTCGAGTTTCCTCTCAACCAAAAAATTTCTATTACTTTGATTATAGATGTCGAAGACTCGAAAGCCACTTCTCCTCTACCTAACCACATGATCGTTGGGTCCTGCAACAGGATCCTTCTTCTGTGATCCAGATTATTGGGGCTTCGTCGTTGTTGGATCTACACCATTATCCTCTTCTAGTGATAACAAGGTATATTTATTTCCCCTCTTAAGATCTCAGTCTTTGTCCATATGATTTCTTAGGTAAGAATTTTTAGTTAAGTCCTGTCATAACTAATGGATCTTCTAGATAGTCAAAACTGAAGCGAAAACTCCCAATCTAGGTGTGGCCTATCTCCATTTCAAAAATCATAAACCTCCGCTATTAAATAAGTGGCCTCTCGGGGAAATAAGCCTCCTTATTGTTAGAGATGTTATATATTATGAGTAGTCGTAGTGTTAGCGTATAGTCACCTCGGGTGTTAGAATCACTCTCCGTTATTCATGTATATGTATTACTTTGTTCAATTGTGAATATACAGAAAACCTATTTTCCTATCATGGTATCAGGGCGAAGGAAATCTCTACCCTGGCCGATCCGTCTCCAATCGCTTGAGTCGTCGTGTGCTGCTCAGTAGCACGTCGTTGCTCCTTCGTGTCGTAGGTTCTCTACGTTGTGTGTGTTGCTCCTTCGCGTCGGAGGAACAGAGTCGTCCGTCTCCAATCTACGTCTGTCGCTTGCTGTTCTAATCCGTCCATCGCGCGTCGCTACTCCTTTGCGTCGCAGGTTTTCTCTAATCCACAGTTTTCCTCCGCCGCGTGCTCCGCCAGCGTCTCCGATCGCCCGTAGCAGGTTTCACCGTCTTCTACTGCTGCCCGATCGACGCAGCCCTGTAGCCGTCATGCTCCTCTCTCCAGGTCGATCCCAATCTCCTCTCGCCCGATCGATCCTGGTCATCTCCACTGCTCCTTAGCCGATCCCTACTCCCGCAGTTCTCTCCAGACGATTGTCTCCCTCGACGATCTAGCTGACGTTGTCGATCCCGCCACTCCAGTGGATCACAAAGCTCTTGCCAATCCCGCTCATCTCGTCGAACCCGTTCGCTGCTCAAGCAGCCCGTCGGACCCCACCGTCCTCTGTTTTGATTTGATAGTGTCACCTCACTCCTCTTCCGTCTTCCTTCAAAAGGCCTTGGTGATTGCTGAGGGGACTCTTCCTCATGCGCCCTCTACTACTCAGTCTGATGCTACTCGTCGACAGTCGGTCCGCTGTCACTATTGCTAGTGTCTTGGACACATCCAATCTGAGTATCGCAAGTTTCAAAGGGATCAGCAATCTGGTCAGCAGCGTGCTCCCGGTGTTCCTTCCGCTTCTTTTTCGGCTCCAGAGCTGTCTCTCTTTGTTTCTGAGCTTGGGCAGCTGATTGTCCAGCAGTTTTCACTGGCCCGCTCTTCTGCCTCTGTCTCTTAGTCGACTGCCTCCGCCCCTGCAGGTATCTCCACCACTGATTGGTTGCTTGACTCTGCAGCCTCTTTTCACATGACCTATGATGTTATACATCTTTTGTCCTGTCATCCCATCACTCCTGCCCTTAGTATCATGGTAGCTAATAGCATCATTCACCTCATCACCAGCTGTGGTCTCCTTAATACCACTCATTTTCGTATTCCCGATGTTGCCTACCTACCTGAGTTATCCATGAACCTTATATCCACCAGCTAGCTCACATCTCATGGTTGTCTGGTTACCTTTGATGAGTTCACATGTCGTGTGCAGGATCGTCTGACTGGGGTACTCCTTGGGGTTAAACGTCATCGTTGTGGGTTGTACGTCCTTGATCTTCTCCACCTTCCATCCACTTCATGGTCACCTGCATCTTCTTCCCTTTGTCTTCCTTCAGTGGGTTTCTCTCAATGACACCACCGTCTTGGTCATCCCAGTGTTTCACGTCTAAATTCTCTCATTAATCATGGTTTCCTTGGTCGTGTTTTTATTGATCGGTCTCACTCATGTTCAGGTTGTAAGCTCGGTATACAATTACAACTCCCCTATCCGTCTAGTGAGTAGAGGTCTCAACGTCCCTTAATTTAGTTCATTTTGATGTCTGGGGACCCGCACCTTTTGTATCCAAGGGGGACACCGATACTATGTTCTTTTCATTGATGACTACTCTCGTTATTGTTAGGTCTATTTTATGCATTCTCAATCTGAATTTTTTAAGATCTATGTTGCTTTCTCTGCTATAGTGCGCAAACAGTTTTCTGCTTTCATACGCATTTTTCGTTCTGACTCAGGGGAGAGTATCTCTCTCATGCTTTTCGAGCAAGGTTGTCAGGATCGCGATCCAGATCATAGGATCTTACGATCCTACGATCCAGATTTTGTAAATCGATCCTGATTTTGTAAAGCAATCCTCGATCCGACCCTACTATCAGATCTGATCCTATCTCGAAACGATCTCATCTAGGATCTTGATCCTGACAACCATGTTTTCGAGATCTGCTAGTGTGAAGACCCTGATTCCGGGCTTCCCAAATGATTCGAGAATCGAACATTATTTCAATAAAAAGGTCGCAACATTACAGTGCAAAGACCATACCTTCGCCAACTCTTCAGGGGGGAACCTCTTCGGTGCACTGGGAGACGCTTCTGTTGCCTAAAAAATGAGTCCACAATGGGTTAGTCATAAATATTATGACTATTTGAGAAAAGCATTTCGTGAATAGTTATACATGCAAACAATGAGAGATAATAGTATGCATGCATTACAATAAATCATCAATTTCATTTACTCTTAATACTGTCACTTAAATTGTTTCTTAATTTTAGTTACATAAACTAGGAAATGCTCAGGTATGCAAACTGGAATTGGCCACCCCCAAAGGGCAAAATTATAGGCTCACCCCTACCGGTGAATCCATCAGTAGATGACTCTACATCATAGGATTCGAATCCTTCACATTTTCTTATGTACAATTTTATTATTCTTATCTTTATCGTAATTTTCGTGAAAACGGGAGTTTTTAATAAAATAACCCCCTCAGAAATATGTATCGCTTTCATATTTTTCCCCCGCCCACATTTATTCCATAGAAATATATCATTGAGTTAAACTCATATGCACATGCACTGTTTATTTCAAAAGGTAAAACAAGAATATGAAATTACGTGAATAAAACTTAATTCAAGAAATAAGAAGCTTACCAAGGCCTTGTCTTTATCAGTAGTTTTGTTCGCATTATTGTCACGATTATCTTGTGACGTCATCATCTTGTTCTTGCGCCTCGGAAACCACTGAAATTGTACGCACTTTTTATTTGGATTGCGTCACTTGATATTCGTAGTGTTAATGTTTTTAAAGGCGTTTAAAATCCGTCGAAATTACGAAAGCCAAAATAAATGACAAAAAAATGTTTATACGAGCTATCCAATCAAAACAGCCCTCAACCGAGACTGTGAATCTCAACATCAGCCGCCAAACGGCATATAATAGCCAAAAAGATCTCTTAAAATAGCTCAAAAATAGTCTCAAAGTCAGTCGTTTAAACATCACAAAAACAGCGTCTAAACAGAGGATACACGAGGCAGAGAGATGGGAAGAAGATCGTTGTCAACAATTCCAACAAGAACTGCAAGACGATATTCGCAATTTTCTAGTGCCTCTTGATATTTTAGAATATGAGAAGCTGGTCGAGAGGGCACGATTAGTAGAAATTGATCAGAAAAAGACGCAGAAGCGTCGAGATAGTGGAAAGAGAAAAATAACAGAAACGCAGACGCAAGATGAACCCCAAAGTAAAGATGCTAAGACATTCCAGACTGGCCCATCAACCAGTAATGCATCCCAAACATCTACGACAAAGTGCGCAAAATGTGGCCGATTTCATCGAGGAAAATGTTTAATTGGGGCTTGTTATTATTGTCGTCAACCTGGCCATCATACAAAGAAGTCGTGTCTGAAGCTTCTGAACAAAGAAATTAACTCTCGCGGACAACCTCCTCTGTAACAACACTTATATCAAAAAAAGAATGCATTGTCATATTATTGAGACAGCTCGCACCCTTCTTATCTCCTCTCATGTTTCTCCTCACTTCTGGGATGAGGGTGTTTCCACTGTCGTCTATCTTATTAATTTGCAGCCCTCCACTTTCCTTCAGGGTCAGTGTCTCGGTGAGTGTTTGTACTTTTGACCCCTACGTTACACTCATCTTCGTCTTTTTGGTTGTCGATATTATGTTCCTCTCTCTCTCTACGTAAGTGTACTAAGCTCTCTATTAAGTCTGTTCCTTGTGCCTTACTTGGGTACAGTACTGAGCACAAGAGCTATCGATGTTATGACCTTGCTGCACGTCGACTTCGCATCTCACGTGATGTCACTTTTGATGAGTCTCACCCTTTTTTCGTGTCCTCTGTTTCCTCGACCCCACACTCATCTGTTACTCCCTCTGACGTACAGTTTCACTCTTCCCATCTCTCTGCCTCATGTATCCTCACCTCCGGTATGTCCCCCTCTCATCTTCCCTTGCCACAATTTAATTTGTCACCTCCTTTCTTGTCGCAGTCTACTTCATCTCCCCCTCTTTCCTTGTCGCAGTCTACTCTGTTAGCTCCTCACTCCTCTCCTCCGTCACACACCTCTCCCTCTAATGAGTTGTCCACTTAAGACTGTGTCTCTCCTCTTATCACTATACTCGTCGTCCTCCTCCTATCTCCTTGCCTCCAGTGCCCCCAGACTCAGTGCCTACCTCCTCCAGCGAGTGCCCTGTGGATGATCCTCCTGTGCGCCGCAACCCACCTTGTGAGAGTCGTCCTTCTGACCGTCTTAGCCTTGCTACCCTACCGCTGGACCTACCTGCCCTTTCTTCTACTGTCTGCAATACTTCATAGCCAACTTCCTACCGTGAGGCTGCCCAGATACCTGAGTACAGGTTGCTATGTCTGCTGAGATGGAGGCACTTGAGCACACTCGTACATGAGAGCTTGTTCCTCTTCCACCTGGTGTTCCTATTACTTGCAAGTGGGTCTTTAAGGTCAAGATTCGCTCTGATGGTTCTGTAGAGATGTACACGGTTCGACTAGTTGCTCGTGGTTTTCAGCAGGAGCAAGGAAGAGACTATGATGAGACTTTTGCTCCAGTTGCTCATATGACTACACTCCGGACTCTTATTGTTGTTGTCGTTGCTCGCCACTGGTCCCTATCACAGCTCGACGTGAAGAATGTCTTTCTTCACAGTGATCTTTAGCATGAGGTAAACATGTTTCTTCCTCCGGGTCTATCCTCTTCTCCAGGCCTTGTCTGCCGCTTGAGGCGAGCTCTTTATGGACTCAAGTAGACGCCCCACGCGTGGTATGCACATTTCAATTCAGCCATTACAGTCACCGGATTTCAGTCATGTCCACATGATCCAGCTCTGTTCGTGCACTCCTCTCGTGGTCGGACCCTCTTGTTACTGTACGTGCATGATATGATTATTACTGGTGATGATCTTTCTCATGTGACCTTCGTCAAACATCACCTTCAGCAGCAATTTCAGATGACTGACCTTTGACAGCTGAGCTATTTTTTGGGTCTTGAGGTCAGCTCTACAGATCGCGGGTTTCATCTCTCTCAGCGACGCTACACATCAGATCTCATTGCTCGGGCTGCTATCTTTGACTCTTGCACAGTGGACACCCTATGGAGCTTTACCGTCAGCTACGTCCGGATGATGGGGTTTCACTCTCTAATCTTACTCGATACTGTCACCTCGTGGGGAATTTGTCTATCTCACCATTACTCGGCCCGACATTGTCTATGTTGTTCATGTACTGAGTCAGTTTGTTAGTGTACCCACCTCTATGCATTATGGTCATTTATTGCGGCTCTTGCGCTATCTCTGGGCGACGACCTCATGTGATCTCTTCTTCTCCAGCAGTAGCTCTCTACAGCTACGCGTTTATTCCGACTCCACCTGGGCTAGTGGTCATGTTGATCGTCATTCTGTCACTGATTTCTTTCTGTTCTTGGGTTCTTCACTATTGCATGGAAGTCCAAGAAACAGACTGGCGTTTCTCATTCCAGCACTGAGGCTGAGCTTCGAGTCATGGCTACCACCGCTGAGGATATTATTTGGCTCCATTGGCTTCTTGAGGATCTTGGTGTCTCTTCTCCAAATCTTACTCCCCTCTAATGTGATAACACCGGTGTCATTCAAATTACTCTAAGCCCGGTGAAGCATTCTCTCTCCAAGCATATTGAGGTGGATGCTTTCTTTCTGCGTGAACATTATAGTCAGGGCACTCTTACCCCTTCCTTTATTCCTTACGAGCAGCAGATTGCAGATTTGATGACAAAGCCGCAGACGAAGACTCAACATGCCTATCTATTGTCCAAACTCTCGGTGTATGATCCCCCGTGAGTTTGTGGGGGGGGGGGGGTGGGGGGGTGTTAGAGATGTTGTATATTATGAGAAATAGTGTTAGCTTATAGTTATTTCGGGTGTTAAGATCACCATCCGTTATTCATGTATATGTATTACTTTGTTCAATTGTGAATATACAAAAACCCTATTTTTTTATCACTTATTAATTGGAAAACAAACTTGTGCGTTGCAGAATAATCAAAGAGTCATGCTACCTCGCCACGTCTTCGAGCGTCGCACCATTGCTGTAAAAAACTCTATTCTTTTTTACTAGACATACCAGATAATATTGCATAAAATGTTTTCCTTATAGTTAATATAATACATGCATCATTAAAAACTCACACATAACGATTTAAGAAATTAATCGTTTATAAGAAACTACAAACTTATTAAGCGTGTTATTAACACGAGTAGATAGTAAATAATGCATATTCCTTTCAGTTAGTTCACCACGAAGTTTATGAAAATATACAATACATGTGTTCACATAAATCTCTAAAATGCAAGGAATATACGAGTATGTATGCTAAATAATTAATTAGTATGAGGCTCGGCCTAAGACATTTAGTTGAATAAGAACACAAACCAACAGTTAATGGAAAAAGATTAGGAGGCACAATCGAGACCTTCTCTCATGATAGACAGAGGAGCATTATCTTACTCATATGGCGTAGCAGACTGTATAAGGTTCAAGTTTGGGGGGACGACACCTCATACAGAAGATTATTAAATATGAGTATGTGTCTGTGATACACTAGAACACCTGTATTCGTTAGTGGAAACTCGAATCTTTAGAATTACGCATAAAAAGCTATTCAACCTAAAATATAAAGAATATCTAGCAAAAAACACCTCGAATTCAAGTATAAGTCGAAATCTATAAATCTCTGTAGTTTAAAATTTTTTGGAACTTGAATGAAAATGCATAATATGATTACACTAGAACTGATATTTATGTTTATAATATTTTGATAGAAAAGTATGCATAGAATTGTAGAACATTTTCCCTCAAATTAAAAATGTTCCTCTAAAAAAATGCACTCACGTTTCTTTCAAATTATATTTAGTGTCACTAGGAAGAATGATTTTTCTTACTCTTCAATTAAGCTGACCCGTTTTCGGGCATTTCATTACAGGGGTCACAGGTGGAGAGTTGCGCTTAGGATATGTAACACTCCAACCTAGTTTAACAACAAATAAGTAGTATGGCTGGGCCCGACGAAAAGAAGTAAACTAAGAACCGGTATTTAAATTGGTACATAGCAGGCATGAAGAAAAAATACTAAAAATAAGCTTACAGCAAAAGTAAGAAAACCAGTTATGAGTAAAACGGAGTACCTCAAGATCTGATTCACAAAGCCAAATAGTAATGAAAAGAGTCATAAAATTTGCATTTACTAAAATCTTAAACATATTCTGATAAAAAAAAAACCATAAAATCATCCTGATACATGCTCAAAATAAAAGTACAACAACTGAACTGGAAAAACAACAGAAATGAAAGACAAACAAGTATGAAGGACCGCACTGCTTATCCTATACGCAGCTCCCCACCGGTGACCACCTGTAAAAACAAGTTCCAAACTGGGTCAAACCCACTGGAGAGTAAGAAAGACTACTAATCCCGGCAACACTAGAAAAATACAAAAATAAGTTGTATATGAAAATAAGAGTTTTAGCTAATTACTGCATGTTTTGTATCACATGTCTACGAAACTATAAGTCCTCTTCTGAAAATATGCATTATGATTTCTATCTTGTTATCTGAGTTCTTACTTGCACTAATTTTTGGTGTCCTTGATTCTCTTTTTTAAAATTAGTAATCTAATTCTATAATTTACGATCTGCAGGTATAGACTGATTTTGAAGCTCAAATGGAGACCCGAAGACGCTCTGAACTGAAGTTCTCCCTAAGTGGAACATAGCTAACAACTAAAAATCTCCAAGTCCTGAAATGTGTCTGATGACCCCACATTTGAGGCTGATATGGACTGCAAGCCATATGAGAATGAGGCTGACGATCTGAAGTCTTTAACTTAATTAACATTTTGCTTCTTTATTTGAGTATATATGCATACTTATTTTTTTTATTCTTGTTGTGGCTTGGTGTAATCGAATTACACGGTGTATATTACATAGTACTCAATAACTTACTTTGACATACATTACTAAATTATGTGATCCTGGTTTTTTTTGTGTTATCTGGAGTAATTTAATTATTGATACTGACTTGAATAATTAAATTACGAAAGCATTGTTAAATAATTTAGAAAAATGCATTTATGTACAGTGATATGTCTAGCCAAGAGAAGTCAAATTTCTTACTTCAATATTGCGACGTTCGTAAACACGGTGTGGAGGCATGTTTCCTTTAGATTTTTTGACAACTCAAAACCTTTCCCAATCTATAAGAACCAGCACCCAAAATCTGGAATTGACATAAACCCTAGTTAGCTTATGACCAATCTTCTAGGATTCTAATGGCAACGCTAAACATCTCAAATGAAATTAAAAGTGGACAAGATAAATTCAAAGAAATTGATGCCACGGCCTTTACCTCTTCCCACAGCTATCACGAATATTGACAGATCAACGGGGAAAACGAAGATCGGAATCTACAAATTCTGAAATAAAGGGAAACGCGACTGAATATCTTGACTACCGAAAAGGGACAGAATTTTGTTAAGGGAAAAAAGAAATATATGTATAAGTGTTTGAAGCTTACTGAAAGAGGAGAGATGTGAGGTCGCCTTTTAAAAAGAGGCTTAGATCCTCAAAAAACAAAGAAAATAGAAATCGGACCCCATTGAAGCACGGTTCCACTTCAAGCTCCTCCTAAGCGGCGAGAAAAGAAAATGGAAACAGGCGCTTTCACTCCTTCGTCGAACGGAGGTCGCCTTAAGTTGACGAGTGGAAGGCGCCGAACTCAGGAGCAGAGGACGCTGGTTGTTTCTGCGGACAAGTACATAAGGCGGGAATGTTGAAGGCTTCGACTCGCAAGGATGGAGGATCCGTCACCCGCGAAAACAGGAATTAGCAGTTTTGTTGATCGTCTGGGAGAAAAGAGTCGAGCGGCTTACTGGGAGAAAATAAAGGAACTATTAGGGTGTCGATTCAGAAATGGAAAAGGCGGATCGGTTATTATCGTAGCTCGTGATAGAAGAGAGGAGAAATAAAAACATGTATTGGCCCAATTTAGGGAAAAATTAGTATATTTCATTATAACATTACTCCATCAATCTATTATTTCAAAAATATGAACATTCCCACAAACCTCAAAATTGCCGAATATAACTCCAAATATTTTGTTTAACGGTCTTTATCTAATTTATTTATTAACGCGCCACATGACCATCAGAAAACATATCTCGATATGACGCTAGCTCGGTCAATTCTGCTCACATTCAAACCCCAAAACAAAAGATTTTGACGTAAATGTTTTTTGGGTGTTATAAATCTCCCCTCCTAATAAAATTTTTGTTCTCTAAAATTACAAACATACCTGGGTCGAAAAAAAGGCATAATCTTTGTTCTGAAGTTCATCTTCTCTCTCCCAAGTATACTCTGGTTGACCACAATTCATCCAAAGGACTTTAACAAAACGGAACTCTCTATTCCTGAGCTTCTGAATTTTTGAGTTCATTATTCTGACTGGTTTAATATTGATATTAAGATTTGATTTGATTGGTGCTTCATCAATACAGATTATCTAACTAGGATCTCTAACTGTTCTCCTCAGAGAGGAGACGTGGAATACGTCATGTAATTCACTCATATCCTCGGATAAGGCCAACCTGCAAGCAACCTCATCAATGCGCTCCAGTACCTCAAAGGAACCAACGAACCTTGGACTCAATTTTTTCATCCGCTTAATTCGAGAGACACCCCTGACTGGTCTGACCTTCAGATAAATATAGTCTCCAATGCTAAACTCCACTGACCTGTGCTTCTGATTAAAGTATCTGGCTTGTCTGTCTTGAGCTATTTTCATATGCTCCTAAATAAGCTTGACTAGAGGTGAGGTCTTGTCAATCCAAGATTCCTTGATAACAATTCTCTCTTCACTTTAAGCTCAACATAACAGTATCCGACAACGCCTATTATAAAAAGCCTCAAAAGATGTCATCCCAATGTTTGTCTGGAAACTGTTATTGTAGGAGAACTCAACTGAAGTGACATATTTTTCCCACTTACCTCGAAAGTCTAAGATACACATTCTGAGTATATCTTCCATGATTCTATTGGTGCGTAGTTTGCCTATCTGTCTGAGGGTGGAAGATTGTACTAAAAAGTAGTTTAGTGCCCAAACGCTCCTGAATGTACTTTCATTCCTTAGAGGTAAATTTGTCATCTCTGTCTGAAATAATCGTCTTCAGAACATCATGCAATCGAACTATCTCATCCACATACAATTGAGCCCATCTCGGACCTTGGTCAGTTCTCTTTTTAGGAATGAAGTGGGCAGCCTTAGAGAGACGATTCATTATAACTCATAAAGAATCATTCCCACTCTGCGATCTAGGAAGGCCATAAATGAAATCAATCAATATGTATTCAAAATTTCACTCTGGAATAGGAAGTGGTTGCAACCTACCCCCTGGACTCTGGCATTCGGCTTTAACTAACTTGCAAGTTGCACACTTCCCAACATGCTATGCTACATCTCTCTTCAACCCTGGCCACCACACTGGTTTTTTAAGGTCTGCGTACATCTTTGTACTGCCTTGATGTATTGAGCACTTGGAATTATGAGCCTCAACGAAGATTTCCTCGTGCAAGTGACTAGCATTTAGAACGCACACTCTTCCCTTATGCAGTAGAAAACCTTCCTGAATCACAAGTCCTTTTGACCCGTCTGAGCTAAATCCCAAAATTCTGCCATCTTCGGATCTAACGGCAAGGCCTGCCTGATTTTATCCTTGATGTTACACTTGATCTTTATCCAATGTAGACTAGCAGAACCAAAACAGGTGTGCGGCACTACACTGGTCTTCAGTCTCTTTAGGGCTCGCACTAAGTCCTCCTGTTGGGGGATGAGCGAGTAGTTTGAACCCCTTCTGTTAAGGGCATCTGTTACCATATTTTCCTTGCATGGGTGGTACTGAATATTCACATCATAATCTGAAAGGAATTTGATCCATCTACGCTGCCTCATATTAAGTCCCTGCTGCTCAAAGATATAATTAATACTTTTGTGATCTGTAAAGATTTCACAACAAATCCCATAAAGATAGTGTCTCCAAATTTTCGGTGCGTGAATAACCGTTGCTAACTTCAAGTCGTGAACGGGACAATTCTTCTCGTGCACTTTCAATTGTCTGAAAGTGAAGGCTATGACTCTCTCATGCTGCATCAGCACGCAACCTAACCCTTGACCTGAAGCAACACTATAAATCTAGAAGTCACCTACCCCTGAAGGTAGGAATAAGATAGGCGCGGGCATCAAACGGGTCTTCAGCTCCTCAAATGCCAATTCACACTCGGATTTTCCTTTCTTGGTAAGAGAAGTCATAGGTAGGCCAATTTTTGAGAAATCCTTAATGAATCTCCTGTAATAACCTGGTAGACCAAGGAAACTGCGGACCTCAGTAACTGTCTTCGGCCTTGGCCAATCTATGATGGCCTCGACTTTCTTTGGATCCACTGCAAGACCTTTCTGACTGATAATGTGCCCCAAGAATGTCACCTCTGAAAGCAAGAACTCGCACTTCGAGAATTTTGCATACAACTGATTCTCCCCGAGTGTGCTCAAAAGAGACCGAAGATGGGTGGCATGCTCCTCTTTGCTCCTTGAATACATCAAAATATCGTCTATGAAGATGATAACAAATCAATCCAAAACTCTCTGAACACCTGATTCATCAGGTCCATGAAAGATGATGGTGCATTAGTCAACCCGAAAATCATGACCACGAATTCAAAGTGTTTGTATCTCGTGCGAAAAGCTGTCTTCTGAATATCCTCGTCCTGAATCCACACCTGATGTAACTTGATCTCAAGTCTAGCTTAGAATAAGTGCAACTCTTCGAGCTGGTCGAATAAATAATCTATTCTCAGGAGAGGGTACTTGCTCTTAATTGCGAGCTTGTTCAACTCGCGGTAGTCAATACATAATCTCAAGATGTCATCTTTCTTTTTAACGAAAAGAACAGGTGCGCTCCAAGGATATGTAGCAAGAACTCGCACTTCGAGAATTTTGCATACAACTGATTCTCCCCGAGTGTGCACAAAAGAGACCGAAGATGGGTGGCATGCTCCTCTTTGCTCCTTGAATACATCAAAATATCCTCTATGAAGATGATAACAAATCAATCCAAAACTCTCTGAACACCTGATTCATCAGGTCCATGAAAGATGATGGTGCATTAGTCAACCCGAAAAGCATGACCACGAATTCAAAGTGTTTGTATCTCGTGCAGAAAGCTGTCTTCTGAATATCCTCGTCCTGAATCCACACCTGATGTAACTTGATCTCAAGTCTAGCTTAGAATAAGTGCAACTCTTCGAGCTGGTCGAATAAATAATCTATTCTCAGGAGAGGGTACTTGCTCTTAATTGCGAGCTTGTTCAACTCGCGGTAGTCAATACATAATCTCAAGATGTCATCTTTCTTTTTAACGAAAAGAACAGGTGCGCTCCAAGGATATGTAGTAAACTCTAGTAACTGAATCTTTAACGCTGCTTCTCCAGGGTCCATGTGATAGGGAGCCTTGGCTACTAGTCGATATTCTGGAAGGAGGTCGATTTGGAAGTCAACCTCTCTAGCGGGATGGGCCCCAGGCAGTTCCTCCAAGAAAACAACTGGAAATTTTCGAACTACTGCCCCTTCCTGAAGGGTGTTCTTAGCTTCAGCATGCACTAGAATCAAGAAAGTTGGGCAACCTTACTAATATTCATGATGGCCTTAACGAAGGAGATAATCAATTTAGAAACTCCTTTTCATGCAACGATACAGGATGTCCAAGGCCGAAGGCAGTTACCAAAGTTCGCAGTTTCCTTAGTTTAGCAAGATACTACAGGAGATTCATTAAATACTTCTCAAAGATAGCTTTATCGATGACTACGCTTACTAGGAAAGGAAAAGCCTTTAATTGGATAGTTAAATGTGAGCTTACTTTCGAGGAGTTGAAAACTAGATTGTTAACCGCTCCAATTTTGAGTTTACCTTTAGGTACAGATGGTTTTCAGATTTATAGTGACGTTTCGAGTCAAGGTCTGGGCTGTGTGCTTATGCAACATGGAAAGATCATAGTTTTCGCCTCCAAGAAATTAAAGATTCAAGAGAAAAATTATCTTGTACACAACTTAGAACTAGCAACTGTCATTCACGCACTGAAGATTTGGAACCACAACCTCTACGGAGTTCATTGTGAGATTTATGCATATCACAAAAGTCTTAAGTATATTTTTGATCAACAAGAGCTCAATATGAAGCAGTGTAAGTATATAGAATTTGTGTCAGATTATGATGTATATATCCAATACCACTCAGGGAAAGCAAATGTGGTAGTTGATACGCTTAGTAGAAAAAATTCGAGTTATTCCCTTATAACTTTGCATGAGGATCTAGTGCGAGCTCTGGAGAGATTGGAGATCAGTGTGATACCGCACACCAGTATTAGTTCTGCAAATTTAAGTTAGATAGAAACCATGTGTGACATCAAAGACAGGATTAGACAGGTTTTACCTTTGGATTCGAAGATGGCAGAGATTTGGGAGTTGACTCAGGCAAATCAAATAGAGAAGTTCATTACTCATGAGACTTTACTGCTGCACGACAGTAGAGTGTGCATTCTAGATGAGTCGTCTTCGGGAGGACATTTTTTCGAGGCACATAATTCCAGATATGCATCCTAGTAGTATGAAAATGTATGCAAATTATAGAAGTCAGTTTGGCGGTCAGGGATGAAGACTGATGTAGCGGAGTATGTTGGGAAATGGGAGACGTGCTAATTAGTTAAAGCCGAATGTCAGAGACCAGGGGATGGTTACAGCCCTACTTATTCTAAAGTGAAATTTTGAAGATATATTCATGGATTTTGCACATGGTCTTCCAAGGTCTAGAAATGAGAATGATTCTCTATGGGTGATCATGGACCGTCTGTCCAAGGTTCCTCATTTATTTATAATAAGAGGACAGATCAGGGTCCAAGGTTAGCTCAGTTATATGTAGATGAGATAGACCGACTATATGGTGTTGCAAAGACTATCATTTCAAAAAGAGATGACAAATTTACCTCTAAGAATTGAAAGTATGTTCAGAAATGCTTGGACACTAAGTTAAATTTCAGTACAGTCTTCCACCCTTAGACCGATGGGCAGACAGTGTGTACCAATAAAATTATGGAAAATATGCTCAGAATGTGCATTCTATATTTTGAAGGTAAATAGCAAAAAATATGTTACTCTAGTAAAGTTTTCCTACAATAATAGCTTTCAGACAAACATTGGGATGACACCCTTCGAGAATCTTTATGACATACGTTGTCGGACACCGTTATGTTGGGCTAAAAGTGAAGAGAGAATTGCTAAGAAGGAATCATGGATTTGACAAGATCATAACTCGAGTCAAGCTCATCCAAGAACGCATGAAAATAGCTCAAAATCAACAGGCCAAGTATTACGATCATAGGCACAGATCAGAGGAATTTAATGTTGGAGATTTGGTCTATCTGAAAGTCAGACCAGTCAAGGAAGTCTCTAGATTCAAGAGGATGAAAAAATTGAGTTCAAGGTTTGATGGTTCACTTAAGGTACTTCAGCATATTGGTGAGGTTGCATACAGGTTAGCCTTACCTGAGAAAATGAGTGGATTACATGGCATATTTCATGTCTCCTATCTGAGGAGAGCAGTTCGAGATCCTATTTAGATGATCAGTATTGAGGATGTGTCAATTGAATCAGACCTTGTATCACTATCAAACCAGTCAGGAGAGATGACTCCATGATTCAGAAGCTCAAAAACAAAGAGATATACTTTGCGAAAGTCCTTTGGATGAATTGTGAGTATTCTTAGGAAAGAGAAGATGAACTCCGGATCAATGAAAAATATGTCTTTTTTTTGACCCAGGTATGATTGTAATTTTTTAGAACAAAAATTCTATTAGGAGGGAAGAATTGTAACACCCTGGATTTTTAATACAAAAATAATCTTAGATTGCAGGGTCCGATCGCCAGTGATTTTTGTTCGCGTTGTCTGGGTATCGAGGTAAAAATACCACCTTGCAGTAAATTTCTCATTATTAAACCTTAATTTAGATATTTATGAAAGTCGGTGTCCAGGTGAATATTTGAGGGAGGGAACTAGAATATAACTCAGTCGGTTGACTCCTCTACACGCCCTAAAATCATTTCTGGCAGCCGAACGTGAATTCGAAACCACGGTCTTCCTCTTTCGTTTGGTGCAGCAGCAAGGCACACTGAAAAGCATCGATAGGTTTCTCCTTTGGCATGCGTCCCAGCCCCCGATCTCTCCTTTCTCTTCTAGGAGCCTCATCAAGAACCTCCAGGGAAGTTCGGTCGTCAGTCGTCCCCGTCCCATCAATCGTGCCCGTCCCGTCAGTCCTGCACAGGTAACCGTCGAGTTTCCTCTCAACCAGAAAATTTTGTTACTTTTATTATAGATGTTGAATCCATCTTCTCCTCTACTTAACCACGGGACCGTTGGCTCCTGCAGTAGGATCCTTCCGCCATGATCCTTAGCGGATTTTAGCGACTTTGAATCTATCCAGATTATTAGGGCTTCATCGTTGTTAGATCTACATCATTCTCCTCTTCTAATGATAACAAGGTATATTTATTTCCCCTCTTACGATCCCAGTATTTTCCTATGTAATTTCTTCAGTCAAAATTTTCAATTAAGCCCTGAAACTAATGGATCTTCTAGGTAGGCACAACTAAAGAGAAAACTCCCAATCTAGGTGCGGCCTATCTCCATATTAGAAATCATAAACCTCCATTATTAGAGAAGTGGCCTCTCGGGGAAATAAGCCTCCTTGTTAATCGGAGAACAAACTTGTGAGTTGCAGAATAATCTAGAAGAAGACATACCACCTCGCCGCGTCTACGAGCGCCGCACCATTGATGTAAGATTCTTTTTGGCTAGAAATACCAAATAGTGTTGCATAGAATATTTTCCTTATAATTAACAGAATATATGTAACAATAGAAACTCACACATATCGATTTACATATAGATCATAAATAATACATATTCCCTTCAGTTAGTACACCATGAAGTTAGTGAAAACATACAATACATGCGATTACGTATATCTCAAGAATGCGAGGAATATACAAAAATGTATACCAGATAATTAACTAGTAAGCGGCTCGGCCAAAGACATTCAGTTGAATAAGAACGCAAACCAACAGTTAATGGAAAATGATTAGGAGGCATGATCAAGACCTTCTCTCGTGATAGATAGAGGTGCACTTTCTCACTCATAGGGCATAGCAGACCGTATGAGACTCAAGTTTGGGGGGCGACATCTCATACAGAAGATTAGAAGATGTGAGTCTGTGTCCGTGAAAGAACACCTGCGTTCGTTAGAAGGAACTCGGGTCGTTAGTGTTAGAAAAGACTATGTAAAGGCCCATGTTATGGCTCATTTATGTATTTTTCCTCCTATTTGTTTTAGTCTCACATCTTGGATTTGGGATTCTTCTCTCTCTTCTCTCCATATATATTTGGACTCAAACTTGTATTTACATACTGAAGAAGCATATACAAGGTTGACTGGTTTTCCTGCATTACTCGTGTACTTCTCTAATGGTATCAGAGCATCCAGTCCTACCTCCGGTTTTGGGCGGACAGTTCTTTTTCTAACCTCCCAGCTCCTACAGTTACTACCCTTGTTATATGTCGTCCTGTCTAACCGCCTCTCCTCCGCAGTCTTCTTTTTCTCTACCCGGCTTCTCCCGTCTCGTGGAACCACCCCCTGTAACACCCCTTCCCAGTATTTCAGAAATCAGCCGTCCGGCCGGGTCAGCGATGTAAAGAAAACTAGGAAACAGTATTAAAACTAGTAGCAGCAGGTAATAAAATCTATACTAAGCAATTTAAGCCTTACAGCGGAAGTTTGAGAAAAGTAAACTAAGGGTAACCACATACCTGATATCTGGATTCACAGAGCCACTAAACAGGAAGTAAAACTGAATTAACTGAAAATCTGATTAACCATAAATAGTCTGAAATAAATTAGATAAAACATTAATCTGATACAATGTTCTCATCTACAGGTACATGCTGAAAAGAGTAAACTGAATAAGATAAATAGTACAAACTGACGCCACTAAAAATGCTCATCCTAGTCGCAGCTTCCCACCTGGGTCACCTGAAAAATAGTGCCCACGAAGGGTCAGAGTAAGGAAAAATAACCCCTCCTAGTGACACTAAAACCCAGTTTTACACATGAATGCATGCATGTCTTTGAAAAATAATTTTATGCATTTGAAACCTTTATGCTATGTGCTATGCATGCCTTCGCACTATTCTCCGGTCACACATCTACTCGTACTAAGCACGTGACTTTTATTTTACTCACTCAAGTCCTGGCGTTCACTAACTAGCGTACTGTCTCATGTCAGGTCTATACTTGAGTTTAAGGTGGCTTCTAACCTGCTCATCTACTAGGAAGGCTCTAGGCAGAGTAGCTCCTAACGCGCAACTGAAACTGACGACCCGAGACCATCTTACGAACCCAATTGTTCTAGTGTCACGCGGACACGGTCCCGAATCCACTAGCTGGCTCAAGGGAAGACACTTCCCAAGTCTGTACTACTCATAAGGTTCCATGTGCCTTATGAGAAAGGTAGTGCGCCTCTACCTAGCACGGAAGAAACTCTGTGTGCTGGCTGACCTTTGTGGTCCGACGCTACTCTGCAAGGGATATCTTTTCTGGTGTACTGCTAAGCGACCCTTGACTTTCTTGTGGTCGACTTGAAGGGACATTCACGCCCTTGGTTGGACAAATTCCAAACTTACGTACGCGGGTAACGTTTCGTACTTAAAACAATTATTCATAACTTGACTAACTGGGTCATGGAAAAGGGCGTCATCCTACACGTTTTCCGCGACCATTTTCCTACCGCCACACCTTACTATGCATGGTTATGTTGCTTGTACGAAACCTACATATGCGTATACAAAATATAACATTTGTTATGTCTAACTAACAGGTATTAAATTTCCTTACAGCGGTGGTGCGGCGCTCGTACACTCGGCGCGGCGGCATCTTCTATTTCGAAGGTAAATCCACTGCTGGGGACCTTCAAAGTGCTGCCCCGAACCTACCAAAATCCTGCAATTCAAGGCAAACCTAAACTCATAATTTTTCCCTAAGGGTTTTCCGGTGGAAAAAATTCCAAATCTTCTAAGGTTGCAAAAATACGTGTACTAGCTTCGTATATTACCTTTATGCGGAGAGATTGGGGCTCTCAAAGCGTCCCACACAAAACCCGCGGAGGATCACGACCACCAAACCTAGAATAGGGCAAAAGGAACAAAATATTATTTAGTCTAATCCTCTAAAACGAGGGATCTTCAAGAGGGAATCGAGATTAAGGAGGAAACGACTCACCGGAACCAAAACGGAACTCAACTCCTCCGGTTAGGGTAGGAACCGGCACTTCCAAGGCCAAGGGGAGAAAAGGAAGGCTTGTTGGCGCCTTCAGAGGAGGGAGGAGTGGTCGGATTTTGCTTCTGGAGGAGAATCAGGCGACGGCTAGGGCAAAGGAGTGCGTCGGGCACGGCGCACGCGGGAGGCGGAACCGTCGGCCTTGCGGAACGAGAGACGTCGGGCGTGGTTTTCCTGTTTCTCCCGCGAGTAGAGACGTGCGGGTTTTAAATAGGATACGGGCTGCGGTTTTTTTTTCTTATTAACTTAAACGAGAGGGGGGGGAAACTACTATTGGCACCCCAACGCATTCACTAAGTTGCTATTTGCAACACACGCCACTCAAATTCCTTAAATTCTAAGCCGATTTTGCTAGACAACGCTACTAAAATTTATAGTGCGACACACTAATATTATGGCTAACATACGTTACCAAATAATGGACGCGACCCCTAGCATAGTAACGTTGTACCTTGACGATGCGCTGTCTCGTTCAGAATCCGTCGCGACTCGCCCCTACAATTTAAATAAATTTTTGCGTCAAAAATTTACGGATGTTACAAATCTCCCCTCCTAATAAAAATTTTCGTCCTCGAAAATTAAAACCATACCTGAGTCGAAGAGAAAAGAATAGTCTGCATTGCTCTTTAGCTCATCCTCTCGCTCCCAAGTATACTCTGGACGGCCACAGTTCATCCAAAGGACTTTGACCATGCGAATCTCTCTATTTCTGAGCTTCTGAATCCTTGAGTCCACTATCTTGACTGGTCTAACTCCAATACTAAGATCTGTCTCGATTGGTGCTTCTTCGGTACTGATAATCTGACTGGAATCTCTGACTGCTCTCCTAAGGTAGGAGACGTGGAATACATCATGTACACCACTCATTTCCTCAGGTAAGGCCAACCTATATGCAACCTCACCAACTCTTTCCAGCACCTCAAAAGGACCAACGAATCTGGGACTCAGCTTCTTCATCCGCTTTATTCTAGAGACTCCTCTGACTGGTCTGACCTTCAGATAAACGTAGTCTCCAACACTGAACTCTACTGACCTGTGCTTCTGATCATGATACTTGGCCTGGCGATCCTGAGCTGTCTTCATACGCTCCTGAATAAGCTTAATCCTGTCTGTGGTCTTATCAATCCATGACTCTCTGACAGAAGATCTTTCCTCACTCTCTGCCCAACATAACGGTGTCCGACAACGTCTACCATAGAGGGCCTCGAACGGTGCCATCCCAATACTCGCCTGAAAACTGTTGTTGTAGGAGAACTCCACAAGAGTAACATACTTCTCCCACTTTCCTCCAAAATCTAGAATGCACATCCGTAGCAGATCCTCCAAAGTCCTATTTGTGCGCTCAGTCTGTCCATCGGTCTGTGGATGGAAAGCGGTGCTGAAATGTAACCTGGTACCCAACCGCTCCTGAACGTATCGCCACTCCCTGGAGGTAAATCTGCCATCTCGGTCAGAAACTATAGTCTTGGGAACACCGTGAAGTCGAACTATCTCGTCTATATACAACTGTGCCAGCTTCGGACCTTGATCTGTCTTCCTAAGAGGAATGAAATGGGCGACCTTAGAAAGTCGATCTACTATAACCCACAAGGAATCATTCCCACTCTGCGATCTCGGTAAACCATGAATGAAGTCCATAGATATATCCTCAAAAGTCCACTCGGGAATGGGAAGTGGCTGCAACTTGCCTCCAGGCCTCTGACACTCGGCCTTAACCAACTTGCATGTCTCACACTTCCCTACATAATCTGCTACATCACTCTTCAAACCTGGCCACCAGACTGTCTTCTTAAGATCTGCATACATCTTCGTGCTACCGGGATGTATAGAATACCTGGAATTGTGTGCCTCGAAAAGAATGTCCTCCCGAAGGTGACTAACATCTGGGATGCACACTCTGCCATCATGCAATAATAACTCATCCTGAATAGAGAACCTCTCTTTCTGACCTGACTGTACTGAGATCCAAATCTCTGCCATCTTTGGATCCAACGGTAATGCTGTCCTGATCCTGTCTCTAATATCGCACGAAATCTCCATCCAACTCAAACAAGCTGAACCAAAACTGCAACGGGGCACAACAACAATATCCAGTCTCTCCAGCTCTCGTACTAACTCCTCCTGCTGAGTGAGAAGATAGAAACACGAGCCTCTCCTGCTAAGAGCATCAGCTACCACGTTCGCCTTTCCTGGGTGGTACTGAATGTCTACATCGTAGTCTGCTAGAAACTCCAACCATCTGCGTTGTCTCAAATTGAGCTCTCGCTGATCAAAGATATACTTAAGGCTCTTATGATCAGTAAAGATCTCACAACGCACTCCATAGAGGTAGTGTCTCCAAATCTTCAGAGCATGAATGACTGCTGCAAGCTCCAAGTCATGTACGGGATAGTTCCTCTCATGAACCTTTAACTGTCTCGAGGCAAAAGCTACGACCTTTCCATGCTGCATGAGAACACAACCCAAACCCTGACCTGAAGCATCACTATAGATCTGAAATCCGTCTGGCCCTGAAGGCAAACTCAAGACTGGTGCGGTCATCAATCTGTTCTTCAAGTTCTCAAAGGCCAACTCACACTCAACTGTCCAATCCAAGCCCTTTCCCTTCCTAGTGAGGGAAGTCAGTGGTAAGGCTATCTTCGAGAAATCCCTGATGAATCTCCTGTAGTATCCAGCAAGACCCAAAAAGCTGCGAATCTCTGAAACTGTCGTCGGTCTTGGCCAACTCTTAATGGCCTCTATCTTCTTTGGATCAACGCTAACCCCTATCTGACTGATGATGTGGCCTAAGAATGCAATCTCTGAAAGCCAAAACTCACACTTTGAAAATTTGGCATACAACTGGTTCTTCCTGAGTGTGCTCAAAACAATCCTGAGGTGAGCTGCATGATCTTCTACACTCTTAGAAAACACCAAAATATCATCTATGAAGACGATGACAAAACGATCTAAATACTCCCGAAAAACTCTGTTCATCAGGTCCATAAATACTGAAGGGGCATTGGTCAGCCCGAACGGCATGACCACGAACTCGAAGTGTCCATATCTAGTACTGAAAGCAGTCTTCTGTATATCCAAGTCACGAATCCTCAGCTGATGATAGCCCGACCTCAGATCTAACTTGGAGAAAGTGCTCGCTCCCACCAATTGGTCGAACAAATCATCAATCCTGGGAATCGGATACTTGTTCTTAACGGTCAGCTTATTCAATTCACGGTAGTCTATGCACAATCTCAGACTACCATCCTTCTTCTTCACGAAAAGCACTGGAGCACTCCAAGGCGAAGTACTAGGGCGTATAAAACCCAAATCAAGCAGCTCCTGCAACTGACTCTTCAATTCTGCTAGTTCCCTTGGAGCCATCCGATAGGGAGATTTGGCTACCGGTGTAGCCCCATGCTGCAAGTCTATTGGGAACTCAATCTCTCTATCTGGAGGGGCACCAGGGAGCTCTTCCGGGAAAACATCTGGAAACTCCTGCACCACTGGTACCTCTAACAAATCAGCCTTAGACTCCGCGCTCATCAGTACTACGAAGGTTTCACAACCCTGACTAATGCACTTTCTCGCTTGGACTGCAGATATGATCATTTTCACTACTCCCTTCAATCCCTGAAAAGAAAAAGAGGTCTGGTTGGGGCCATCGAACTGAATCTGCTTCGCCCTACAGTCAATCCTAGCGTTGACTGCTGAAAGCCAGTCCATTCCAAAAATCAAGTCAAACCCTGCTATAGGTAGCAGCAAGGCTTCCACGATAATCTCAGTGTCACCAAACTGCACTGGCACCCTGCACTTGTCTCTGGTCTGTAGAAGGGATCCATTCGGCATCATGACTTCCAGCGGTACTGACTCTGGGAAGACTTCTAAATCCAACTTACGCACTAGAGATTCCGCGATAAACGAGTGCGAGGCACCCGTATCAAACAGAATCTTAGAGGGTAAGTTACGAATCATAAGGATGCCTACATGAATGATTTATGAAGGACGAAAAATTTAATGTGTCACTACGGAGGATTTAAAACCAACTTGTTAAGCAAACAACACTTACCTGTCACAACATCCTCCTGATCCTTCGCCTCCTGCTGACCCAGCCCATAAGCTCTGGGCTGCACTAAGTCTCGACCCTGCTGTGGTCTCCCATCAGTGAGCATCAATGCTTTGCCCTTATCTACCCTGCTAGGGCCACCAACCTCGAACTTCGACTGCAGGAAAATAAATTTCATTACAAATCTATCGAAATTACATAAGTGTAATCAATACAAAAAGGACCTTGATTACCTGATTTGGCCCAGCTTCCTGACAGAAGCGAGCTATGTGTCCAGGTTGTCGGCACTTATAGCATACGCCTGCACTGGCCAAACACTCTCCTGAATGGCGACGCTGACACTTGGGACACGTGGGATAGTCCTTGCTTCGGTCACCAGATTGACCATTCTTCTTAGCATCAGGCTTCGGCTTCTTGTTCCAGTTCTTACCTTGGTCATTCTTGTTCTGCTGCGGCTGATGCGAATCCTGAGATCGCTTCGCACGGAAACTACTTCGCTTCTGAACCTTCTGCTGGTCAGCCTCCAGTCTGCGAGCTGTATCCACTAAGCTCCTGTAATCAGCGTTGACCATAGTCATCAGCGGCTGCCTCAACGAGTCACGCAAGCCATCCACGAAACGACTGCACTTCTCAGTCTGATCTCCCTGCATCACGCCCGCATATCTAGCCAGATGAGTCAGCTCTCGCTCGTACTCAGTAACTGTCCTGTCCCCCTGGAAAAGCCTCAGATACTTCTCTTGGAGACCTCGTCGTGCGGAAGGAGGCACGAACCAACTAGCAAGAGCTCTAGAGAACTCGCCCCAAGTGAACATGTCTGGGGTACGGCCTGGCCAAACACAAATACGATCATACCATATTAAAATTAACACATTACTTCCTAAAATAAAGGAATTGATCATAACACTTTACCTGCAGGATCATCTGTCCGGTATTTGTCCCACCAGACTTTTGCCTCTCCTCGGAGGAGGAAAGCTGCCAGAGGAACTTTCTTATTCTCCGGGCACTCTAAAACATTCAGCAGGTCTCTGGTGTTAGCTATCCAATCATCCGTATCCATCGGGGTCTCATCCCCACTGTAGTTCGAAGGCTGAAGTTCTCTAAAATTTCTTAAATAGCGCTCCAGGGTCATCTCCACAGGTGCTGCTGCAGGAGCTGGTGCAGGGACTGGTACTTGTACTGGAGCTGGAAACCCTGCAGCCAGTCCTCTCTGAAACTCCATCAAGGCAACAGTAACCGCCCTGGCAATCTGAGACGCTATGTCAGTGCCCTCTGGAGCTGCTGGAACTGGTGGTACCTGTGGCACGGCAGCGTCTCCCATGGTTGCATTAGGAGTCGGGTTCTGGCGTGAAGATTCACCTGGTTCACTAACTCGTGGTGCCTGATAGAATATATATAAAGGAAATCTGATTATTCATCAAGCATCTAAGAAATTTGATCTAGCAACTTATTTTGTACTCTAGCGAACACTAAGGCTTAATCGCAACTTAAAGTACTTTACTGACAAAAGTTTACTCTTGTACGCTCCTATGGCTCTGTGAATTCTTTCTAGGGTCCAGGGATCCTAAACCTCCCTCTGATACCAATTTGTAACACCCCTTCCCAGTATTTCAGAAATCAGCCGTCCGGCCGGGTCAGCGATGTAAAGAAAACTAGGAAACAGTATTAAAACTAGTAGCAGCAGGTAATAAAATCTATACTAAGCAATTTAAGCCTTACAGCGGAAGTTTGAGAAAAGTAAACTAAGGGTAACCACATACCTGATATCTGGATTCACAGAGCCACTAAACAGGAAGTAAAACTGAATTAACTGAAAATCTGATTAACCATAAATAGTCTGAAATAAATTAGATAAAACATTAATCTGATACAATGTTCTCATCTACAGGTACATGCTGAAAAGAGTAAACTGAATAAGATAAATAGTACAAACTGACGCCACTAAAAATGCTCATCCTAGTCGCAGCTTCCCACCTGGGTCACCTGAAAAATAGTGCCCACGAAGGGTCAGAGTAAGGAAAAATAACCCCTCCTAGTGACACTAAAACCCAGTTTTACACATGAATGCATGCATGTCTTTGAAAAATAATTTTATGCATTTGAAACCTTTATGCTATGTGCTATGCATGCCTTCGCACTATTCTCCGGTCACACATCTACTCGTACTAAGCACGTGACTTTTATTTTACTCACTCAAGTCCTGGCGTTCACTAACTAGCGTACTGTCTCATGTCAGGTCTATACTTGAGTTTAAGGTGGCTTCTAACCTGCTCATCTACTAGGAAGGCTCTAGGCAGAGTAGCTCCTAACGCGCAACTGAAACTGACGACCCGAGACCATCTTACGAACCCAATTGTTCTAGTGTCACGCGGACACGGTCCCGAATCCACTAGCTGGCTCAAGGGAAGACACTTCCCAAGTCTGTACTACTCATAAGGTTCCATGTGCCTTATGAGAAAGGTAGTGCGCCTCTACCTAGCACGGAAGAAACTCTGTGTGCTGGCTGACCTTTGTGGTCCGACGCTACTCTGCAAGGGATATCTTTTCTGGTGTACTGCTAAGCGACCCTTGACTTTCTTGTGGTCGACTTGAAGGGACATTCACGCCCTTGGTTGGACAAATTCCAAACTTACGTACGCGGGTAACGTTTCGTACTTAAAACAATTATTCATAACTTGACTAACTGGGTCATGGAAAAGGGCGTCATCCTACACGTTTTCCGCGACCATTTTCCTACCGCCACACCTTACTATGCATGGTTATGTTGCTTGTACGAAACCTACATATGCGTATACAAAATATAACATTTGTTATGTCTAACTAACAGGTATTAAATTTCCTTACAGCGGTGGTGCGGCGCTCGTACACTCGGCGCGGCGGCATCTTCTATTTCGAAGGTAAATCCACTGCTGGGGACCTTCAAAGTGCTGCCCCGAACCTACCAAAATCCTGCAATTCAAGGCAAACCTAAACTCATAATTTTTCCCTAAGGGTTTTCCGGTGGAAAAAATTCCAAATCTTCTAAGGTTGCAAAAATACGTGTACTAGCTTCGTATATTACCTTTATGCGGAGAGATTGGGGCTCTCAAAGCGTCCCACACAAAACCCGCGGAGGATCACGACCACCAAACCTAGAATAGGGCAAAAGGAACAAAATATTATTTAGTCTAATCCTCTAAAACGAGGGATCTTCAAGAGGGAATCGAGATTAAGGAGGAAACGACTCACCGGAACCAAAACGGAACTCAACTCCTCCGGTTAGGGTAGGAACCGGCACTTCCAAGGCCAAGGGGAGAAAAGGAAGGCTTGTTGGCGCCTTCAGAGGAGGGAGGAGTGGTCGGATTTTGCTTCTGGAGGAGAATCAGGCGACGGCTAGGGCAAAGGAGTGCGTCGGGCACGGCGCACGCGGGAGGCGGAACCGTCGGCCTTGCGGAACGAGAGACGTCGGGCGTGGTTTTCCTGTTTCTCCCGCGAGTAGAGACGTGCGGGTTTTAAATAGGATACGGGCTGCGGTTTTTTTTTCTTATTAACTTAAACGAGAGGGGGGGGAAACTACTATTGGCACCCCAACGCATTCACTAAGTTGCTATTTGCAACACACGCCACTCAAATTCCTTAAATTCTAAGCCGATTTTGCTAGACAACGCTACTAAAATTTATAGTGCGACACACTAATATTATGGCTAACATACGTTACCAAATAATGGACGCGACCCCTAGCATAGTAACGTTGTACCTTGACGATGCGCTGTCTCGTTCAGAATCCGTCGCGACTCGCCCCTACAATTTAAATAAATTTTTGCGTCAAAAATTTACGGATGTTACACCCCCACCCCCACCCCTCCCGCTCCGCTTTTATATCTTTCCTCTCTCTCCTGTGGAACCACCCCTACTCGCGCGGTCTTCCTCTCCTCTAACCGCTACTCTTCTTGTTGCCAGCCTCTGCCACGGATCTTCTAGCCATTGCGATCTCGACTGGCTTAACCGCGCCTTCTCTTGCGCGGTTTCCTCTTCTAACAGCTACTCTTGTCGGGCTTCTCTTCGTGCTGCGGCCTCTTCTCTTTTTGTCTAGCCGCGCTCTCCAACGTCTCTCCTGGTCGAAGTTTCTTGTGAGGTTTGTTGCGCGGTCTGTCTCTTTGTCGCAAGGTCTTTCCTTGCTCTGTGACCGGTTAGCCGCGCGGTCTGTCCCAAAGTTCTTCTCATGTTCTCGTTGCGGTCTCCTACTCTGGTCGCTTTTTCTAGTCGCTGTTATAGTTGCTTGCTCCTGCCGCGTGATCTAGCCGCTTGCACTTGGTCGCACGGTCTGTTCGCTTGCTTTTGCAGCCACTCTAGTTGGGCCCCACCTCCATTCAGACCGTCCGTTGTCTTCTTCTGGCCTACTCCTCTTCCACCTTGACTACTCGTTGCGGCCTCCTGTCTGGCAGCTTTCTCTTCTCTAGACGCTGCAATTTTCTGTTTGTTGCGACCTCCTCCTCTGGTCGCTGGTCGTTGGTTGTTCTGTCCGCCGTGACCTGTGTTGTTTTCACTCTGCTTGTTGTTGCTTATCGCTCTAACTGCTTCCTGTGTTCGTCGAGGTTCCTCTTGCCAGCCTCTTCTTCTTTACGAGCAGGTTGTATCCCTTTGCCCTCTTACCCGCTTGTCGGTTAACCTCTTATCTTAACCGCCTGGCATGGGTTCTTCTACTGTGACCTCTATTCCAGCTAAGGCGGATGTCCTCGTCCCTGAAGTCCGTGATGAATTGCGGATTACAACCATTTTCCTCACTGGAAAGAAGAACTTTGTGGAGTGGGTGCATTCAGTTCGCCGAGTTCTTCAGTCCAAAGGATTTCTACATCATTTAACCTAGGATGTTCTTTCTGCACCTACCGACAACTGGCTTCGTAATGATAGTCGGGTTCAAACATGGCTTCTCAACTCCCTTGATGGCGAACCTTACCGCATGGCCATGTATCACGAGACGGCTCCTCTATGACATCATCACTGATCTCCAGAGCCTTAATCCAGGCAGTGTTACTAACTTAACCTCCTTTGTTGCTCGGTCCATGATGTTGGTTGAAGCCTGGATTCAGCATCAGCCCCCTACTGCGGATCTCGCTGCCTAGCGCGCTCAAAAGGAAGCAGTCGGTATTGCCATGATGATGGCTCGTGTCCTGCCTCATCTTCAGAGTATTCGGGCTCAAATCCTCTCGTCTGTTGCTACTCGCTCATTCTCTGATATGTGTTCCATGCTGCTAAGGGTTTCACCACCTCCTGATACTATCGGACCTCCCTCCCCGGCTTTTCTCCAGCACTTTTCAGCCCCATTACTACCTCTCCCTCCCCCTGCTCGTGGAAGACGTTCAGGATCTCGGGGGAGGGGTCGAGGAGGCCGGTCGCGGCCTAAGTGTACTTTTGTGGTGAGGATGGACATCTTGAGGCCACCTGCTACCGCAAACATGGTCTCCCTCCTCGTCCAAATGCTTCTGTTGTTGCCCTCAGCCCGTCGGCCACTCGTGCTGATCTTGATGAAGTCTGCCTTCAGCTCCAACAACTTCAAGGGTTGCTCCACAACTCGCCTGCCTCTGTTGCCTCCGTCTCTAAAGAAGGTATTGCTTGTCTCTCCATCAATCTGAGCTGGATAGTGGATTCAGATGTTACTCACCATATCACATCCCTAAAGCCATCCCGATACTTGGATTCTCCGCATCCAAAGTTTATCACCGTCGTCAATGTCAACACCGCTCATGTCTCCGGCTCTGCCGACATACCCCTGAATCCTTCTATTTCTCTTCGCTCGGCTCTCCATGTCCCGGGCTTTCCCTTTAATTTACTGTTTGTTAGTCGCCTTACTGCGGATTTGGATTGTTCTATCACGTTCAACCCTTCTTCTTTTCTGATGCAGGATCGTAGGACGCAAAGTATCATTGGTAGAGGACGACTGCGAAACGGGCTCGACCTTCTCGAAGTCTCTCCTACCATTCTCTCCTCTGTCTCCTCAGTTGCCTGGCATCAGCGTCTTGGGCATGCTCTGCTTCCCATACACCAGTAGGCACTTCCTGATGTTTTGCTTAAAGTTTTTTCATATGATTCATGTATTCTGGGGAAACAACATCGTTCCTCGTTTCCCCCTCATTGTACCCGGAGCTCTACTCCTTTTATGTTAGTTCATTCTGATATTTGGGGCCCCTATAAAATAGCAAGTGTAACTGGTTATCGTTATTTCATTACTTTCATTGATGATTATTCATGAATGACCTGATTGTACCTACTTCATGACCACTCCAAACTTCCTCGTGTGTTCTGTGCTTTCATTCTTAAGACTCGCACTCATTTTGTTGATACACTCATAATGCTCCCGACAGATAATGCTCGTGAATATACTAGTCATGAATTCAATACTCTCTGCTCTAAATTTGAGACTATTCATCAGACTTTGTGTGTCTATACTCCTCAACAAAACGGTGTGGCTGGACACAAAAATGGACATCTTCTTGATGTTGCTCGCTATCTCATGATCCAAATGCATGTTCCCAAGGCGTATTGGTAGTTTGAGGTTTCCATGGCATGTCATCTCATCAACCGTCTCCCTTCCTTCATCCTCAACAACGCAACCCCAATTAGTCTCCTCTTTCCCCCTACACCACCATTCCCTCTCCCCCCTGACACATTTGGTTGTACTTGCTACGTTCATCATCTCGAGCCCTCCACTAATAAGTTCAATCCTCGGGCGAAAAAATATATGTTTGTTGATTACTCCCGTACTCAAAAATGGTATGTTTGTTACTCTCCCACTACCCATAAGGTGACTGTTTCGGCAAATGTTAACTTTCTAGAAGATCAACTGTTTTTCTGCTTCATCACCACATCCTCCATCGTCATCATTACCTCAACCTGATGTTCTAGTTACGTCTTCTCCACCACCACCACTTCCCACTGAAGTTCCTATTCACCACCAACCTCCTCTTCTTCGTGTCTACACTCGTCGCTCCCCTCATTCCGCCACCCCAATGCAGCCGGCTTCAACCTCTGGCACTCTGCGACCTGCTGATTCGACGCTGGCTTCCACCGCTCATCTCATGCCGAACTACGTATCCTTACATCACCTGTCCACGGCGCTTCGGGACTTTGCCACTACATTATCCTCTATTTTTGTCCCAAATTCTGTGCAGGAGGCTCTCCAACATTCGGGCTGGCGGGCGGTCATGGACGAAGAAATGACAGCTCTCTGGGCAAATCACATGCGGGATCTGGTCCCTCTACCTCCAGGACAAACCCCTGTTGACTGTAAATGGGTCTTTGTCATCAAGCATGCTCCTGATGGGACAATTGACCGTCTTAAAGCCCGACTGGTGACTCGCAGCTTCACTCAACAATAGGGTCTTGACTATGAAGAAACCTTCTCTCCGGTAGCGAAACTCAACACAGTTCGTGTCCTCCTCTCTGTTGTTGTGCATCGTCAGTGGTCATTACATCAACTGGATATCAAAAATGCTTTTTTAAATGGAGATCTTCAAGAGACAATCTACATGCAGCAGCCTCCGGGGTTTGAGATCACGGGGGAGTCCCAAGTTTGTCATCTTAAGAAGTCAATTAATGGTCTCAAACAATCCCCTCGGGCATAGTTCGATAAGTTCAATAAGGCTGTTCGAGAGGTTGGCTTTACTCGGAGCTCGGCAGACTTCTCTCTGTTTACTTGACATCGAACAACAGGAACGGTTCTTTTTTTAATGTATGTTGATGACATCCTAATCACCGGAGATAATTCAAAGAGAATACAAGTGGTCAAACAGCACCTTAGTTCTGTGTTTTAAACAAATGATCTGGGAAACCTTCGATACTTCCTTGGCATTGAGAACGCAAGACGTCCTGATGGCCTCGTTCTATCTCAACGGAAGTACTGTCTCGAACTTCTTCAGGATGCTTGCTATTTTGGATGCAAGCCGATTAACACTCCTATGGATGTCAATCATAAGTTGTGTGCACATGCTTCTAATGCAAATCTTCTTACAAATCCAGAATACTATCGACTACTCGTTGGGAAGTTGATTTACCTAACGGTCACGAGACCGGACATATCCTTTGTTATTGGAGTGGTCAGCCGGTTTATGCATTCTCCTCGGATGTCTCATCTTCAGGTCGTCGAACGCATCCTGAGATATCGAAAAACTGCTCATGGTCAAGGGCTGACATACAAAACCTCTTCTTCTACTTCAACATTGGTTGTGTATTCTGATGCAGATTGTTTTGGTTCCCTGGATGATCGGCGTTCTACCAGCGGATTTTGTACCTACTTTGGAGGTCACCTTGTTACCTGGAGCAGCAAGAAACAAACTGTGGTTGCTCGATCTTCAGCTGAAGTTGAATATCGATCAATGGCATCTGCTGTATCCGAGCTTACATGGCTTGAAAGTCTCTTAAGTAATATGGGAGTAAAACTTTCTTCACCAGCTACTTTACTCTGTGACAGTCAAGCTGTTATACACATAGCTAAGAATCCGGTCGTTCATGAAAGAACGAAACACATTGAAGTCGATTGTCATTTTGTTCGAGAAAAAGTTCAAATGAAGAAGCTGGAATTGAGACATGTTCCGACTACGGACCAAGTGTCTAACATCCTCACTAAGGCCCTATCAAGTGCTCTATTTTATCAGTTCTTGTCCAAGCTGGGTTCCTGCGACTTGTACGCTCCAGCTTGCGGGGGAGTGTTATAAAAGATTATGTAAAGGCCCATATTTTGGCCCATTTATGTATTTTTCCTCCTATTTGTTTTAGTCTCGCATCTTAGATTTGGGATTCTTCTCTCTTTTCTCCCTATATATTTGTACTCATACTTGTATTTACATACTGAAGAAGCATATACAAGGTTAACTGGTTTTCTGGCATTACTCGTGTACTTCTCTACAGTTAGAATTGTGCATTACTCGTGTACTCATACTTGTATTTAGACCGCTCCCCTGGATTTTCTGAAGTCTCGGCGGCAAGGCATTATCTAGCCGTCTGTTCGCCTTCCCGCAGCCTTCTCGCAGGGTCGTCTCAACAGCAGGCGCCGAGGAGGTGTCGACCAGTTGCAGGTCTAACCGCCTAAGCCGCATGGTTAGGCGGTCTTTATCCTCTTATTTCTCCCTGTATTTGGTCACCGCTGCCCATTTCTCCTGTTCCCGGCAGCCGGTGTTTTTAGCTCTGCCCGTTTGGGCAGGCCCCCAAGCCTATAAATATGCGTGAATAGTACTGCCTAGGAGAGCAAGTTCGAATCCCAAAGCTAGCCGCCTATGGCAGCGGACTCGAATTCTTCTCCTAGCGGATACCAATTCACTCTGGTTCTCCATTTTAACCGTTGTAACTGATTTTCTTCTAATTAAAGGAAAGCTCGTCGCAGGAGTGGCATTTAGCCGCGGCGGGCGAACTCTGGTGTTGCCGCTGTCAGCGGCCTCTCTCTTCCTCTTTTCCTTCTCGGTCTTATCCGCTTGTCCTAACCGCTAGTAACCGACTATCCGACAGTTCCTTCACCCTCCATTCTACTCGCAGATCTCGGAGGTGCATTTCTTGTATCAACATAAAACACGCGGCCTTCATATTTCGTTTAGTCAGAGAAGTCGTCAGTTAAGCGATGTCAGACCGCCAAACCGCCGAAAACTTCATTCCATCAAGTCTCAGCGAGGACACTCTCTAGGAAGGTCTCGAGCAGTTGCGTCGGGAAGCTAACCAAAATCGCAGGGAGACCGCCCAGCAGTTCCAGGCGATCAACCAAGCCATAGCCGCTCTTACGCAGCGACTAGTTGCGCAGCCCGCTCCAGTGTCGGTTACTCCGGTTAACCCCGCACCAACGATACAGATTCCGCAGACTTACCCGCCAGCTGAGCCGCAAGTCTACCCACCTGCTTATCCGCCAACCTATCCGGCAACTTACCCTTCAGGGCAAGCCGCAGCTCCTTTGTGGTCACAAGATGACAAGTTCGCCGCTCGTCATAACTTTTTCCGGGAAGCCGCTCGGGGAAGTCCAGCAAGAGCCTTGAAATTTCAGGGAAGTTATCCTTTTCCTCCAACTCCTGTCTTCGCTCCTCCAACAGCAACTTTTCATGTCTATCCACCTTCTTTAGCAACTACTGCTTACGCTCCATATTTTCGATTTCCTTATGCTCTAGGGGAATAGGTAGATCCGCCTCCATTCACGGAAAATGTTCGACGAGAGCCAACTCCGGTTCACTTCAGAGAACCCTGATTACCAATCTATACCGGAGAGTCTGACCCAATAGCACATCTGCAAGCTTTTGAGTCGGTTGTTGCCTTGAAGACGCTTACAGACGCTACCAAGTGCAAACTCCTTGTAACTTCCATAAATGGACAAGCAAGGGAGTGGTTCTATGGACAACGTCCTCAGTCTATTGCATCCTTCGTTGATCTATGAAGGGAGCGTCTACTTAGATTTTCCACCTCTACAAAGAGAAAAAGTGGTCCAGAAGCGTTGTTTGAGATCAGACAGCGAGAGAATGAGACTTGGGCTCATTTCGTAGATCGCTTCCAAAAGGAAATTTTGGAAATCCAGAACGTTGATCCAGAGTTATGCAGGGTTGCCCTAATTAGTGGATTAAGGGAAGGACCGCTCAAGTTTGAAGCTAACATCTGAATATTGAGGACGTATCAAGACATGATCAGTCTAGCTAACATGTACATTCGGGGAGAAAAGAGCAATCAAGGTTATGTCTCAAGGCTCGTCACAGAGAAAAGTTTTTCTCTTACATCTGAACCTTCAAGGTCTCCTCGGAAAGATTTCCAACCTCGAGCAAGAAAGGAAAAAAAATTTCATCACCGTCGGCATATTTTCCCAAGCCAAGGTCAATTCTGAAACCAAAGATTGCAACTACCTATTCCTCCTGCATATCCAGCTCCAGCTCCGCAAGCAGCTTCCATTTATCAAAAGGAAAATGATGACTTGCAAGAATCTGACATTAATAGGGTTATGTAGGAAGTGATTCAAATCATGAAAGGCAAACCTAGCTATAAACGACCTTACCAGCCAGCAGACAAAAAATCCAAAGACGATCAGTTCTGCGAATTCCACAAGGAGAAAGGGCATCCAACTGAAAACTGTCGGGCTCTTCGCCAACTAGTGGAAAGGATGCTGAAGCAGGGGAAATTTCCTGATTTGGTCCAGAAAGATGACTCCTCACTCCCCTCTACTTTTAAAGGCAAGGAAGCAGTTGATATTCCACTTGGCCCAAAAGGGGTGAATCAAACCAGCAAAGACATCAACTTCAATATTGTTAGCGAGTGCATCGATGCCAATGATGAAGGTGCCCTCGGAGAATTACAATGCTGAGCTGAAATAGGATAAGGCAAAATCCAAAGAGTTCTTCTATTGGCTTATTAGTTTAGTTTTTTATTTGTTGAACATTTATTCTCGCACATTAATGAACATTTGTCCATTCATTTCAATGTTTATTTCAGAGAACCAATACTAACACTTTTCCTTAATTTGATGCTTCTCCTCTCTATTTTCTCTTTGCCAAAGGGATCGTTGAACAAAGAAGATACCGCCGAGTCTAGCTTAACCCCCCAAAGGTTGGTTTCTGGCGTAACACCACGACGACCACATATAGCGGGGAGTGTTCGCATACGGATCCTAGCCGGTATCTAACACACAACGAGCATAAAGGGAGGTCCCAGTGTGTTAGCTCTACTGTGCTCCGCTAGGGATACATTACAGTTAAGAAGATCGTTGTTTGGCAAGCAATGGACCCCGGGTGTAGCCTTGTCTCTGTGATCATCTAACGGTGTGATAGTCGAACACTCAAAGGTACTCTCAAGTCGTGCCTTCAGGGGATCCACAACGTCGCTGATCTTTTAGGGCGAGCAATGTTATAGACCATTTGCCGCACCTGGCCTAACTGATCAGCATAGCTTGTAGCCCAAGGCATGAGAGCAATGCGTCCGTCGTTCCTTCTTAGGATCGTTCTTCTCTTTTTCCCCTTCTAGGGGAATCGCGGTTAGTCCGCCTCAAGTAGGACTACACCTTTGATGATCTTTTAGGGCGAGTAATGTTATAGACCTTTTTGGCGCACCTAGCCTAACTGATTATCTCCATGTGTAGACCTCTCTTTTAAACTGCCTTTTATTCTCAGGTTGGCCGGTTACCTCAAGATTATCCGCTGGCATGTGAACTGCAGCGGCTAGAAATTATCGGTTAAATTAACCTATCCGCCGGATTTCGCAGTCTAATTTACTCTACTATCAGCTAGCTAGCCGCAGCTCAACATATGAATTATTTGGTTTTCAGTTCTCTGTGCAGCTTATACTCATTGTCTTATGGTGCAAACCGGTCAGTTCCTTGCAGCCTCAAGGTCATTCTTTATCTACTTGGCCTGCAATTGATCGGCTAGGCGGCAATCTCAATTAATCGCCTGAAGGACAGTTCATTGAATGCTTCTGCACAATATTTAAAAACAAATTGGGTTTATTCATTGTCGATTAACCGCGCGGTTAGGATCTATTCTAACAGACCAATCTTTGGAATTATTGTTGGATTGCATAGAGCGGTACTCATCTCTAACCGCGCGAGCAGATTATTGGTGTATCTTAGTCGTTAATCTGTCTCATCTCACAATGGCTAAGTTGGATTTTAATCATTAGCCGCTCGGGAAAGAGTACTTATCGCATTATATGCTTTTATGTAATTTCTGTTTAAAAGTATTCAAACCGCAGCGGATATTTTCTTATCGCATATGACTATGATTTTAACATATCACACTGATTCTATCGTATTCTGGCAGACAGTACGGCTACGGATTGTTATTCACATTCAACATTCACAGCCCTTACAAATCCTATCAGCCTATGTTCATTCTTATTCTATTTGACTTGCAGTTGTCTAATTCTTTCCAGCTAAGATCATTTGACAGGTTATCAAGATGCATTTCGTTAAATCAATCTTATCGCGCGACAACAAAGTAAGCATAACCGCTCGGATATAAATATTTGTCGGCCATCATAGAACAAACAGGCAAAATATGAAATATCATTTATATTGTCAAAAACATATGTCCTATACCCGCGCGGTTTACAAAAAATCTCACCGCCAGGTCCTATAAAGCAGAAAAATTTACACAACTTTAGTCTTCTTCTTTTGAGGCTCTGAGTCGCCCGATGCAGACGAACTCGAAGAATTGCTTGATTTTGTGGTACTCGAGCCCGAGGATTCCTCTTCGCTCGAGTTGTTGTCTTTCTCGGAACTTTTATCCGCATCAGACTCAGCGGGTAGATCTTCTTGTTCGCCCACCACTTCGGCATCTTCCAAGATTTCACCTATCGCAGACCTTGCCGCTTCATCCCGCGCGGTTTCCACCTCGTGGAATGTAGGGAACAGCTCGTCAAAGGAAACTTTTTCATGTTCGGTTTTAAATGTTTGCCGCTCCCTGAGGATATTGAGCATGTCCTCCCCGCCTTCCCGCAGGTGTATGGCGATTTCATGGAGGAAGACTGGGTTTTCAGTATCATAGGCTTTCTGCAAAGGAAATATACAAGGTAAATTCGCGGTTAACTTAACCTAACCACAAAGGTCGCCAGGTAAAAGTCTTACCGCATTTTTCTCCTTTAACTTCTTATTCTCTTCCTTGAGCCTCTCCACTTCCTCCTCTAGCCGCTCATTTTCGGTCACCACTTCGCCTAGAGCTTCGGCAACGTAGAGGTCGGTGACGTAGCTTCTCGTGCAAACTTGCGCGGCTAGAGCGGGAAGCTTTTCGGTTGGTATTGACCGCAAGTCGGCCAAGTTCTTCTTGTCGACTAGGACCCAGCCGACCGCGCGAGCACGTTTCATTATCTTCTCGCTCTTCCACAAGGGAATAGCGGTGGATACTTGGACATGCTTGCAACCTATGTTGCACCGACCCCGACACGTTACACGCGATACGACACGACACGACTCGCGACTCGTAAATTCTAAAAAAATATCATATTTTGACACGCTCTGACACGTATATTAAATATTTATTATTTTATAATTATGAAAATCCTAAGACATTTAACAAAAAATTAAAAATGAACAAATAACAAATATTCAAATAAACTAATATATGTTTAAATATTACTTATCAAATATTTAAATGCAAAACTAAACTAAAGGTGAACATTAATACATTACATCTTCTTATAGTTTTTTCACCTCAAATAAATCACTCAAGACTTTTACTTACTTTCCAATTACTTTTTCACCAATGATTAATAAATTTGCTTTCACTCTTGTATATGAACTTATAAAAAAAAAATCACAAAAATTATACTTCCAAGACAATTGCCTCCCGCCTCACCGTGAGTAGCTAGCTTAGGAACACGTATGTCCGATTGAGCGGGACACGCGTGTCCGATTGAGCGGGACACGCGAATCCCGCATGAGCCGGCGTGTCGGACATCCGACACTCGTGTCGGAGAGTGTCGAAGAGTCGGACGAGTGTCGGAGAGTCCGACACCAACACGTTGGGCATTTTGAAGTGTCGGTGCTTCATAGCTTGCCACGGCTGTGCCACTTCATGACTGGTTTGTCGCGCAGGTCCTTCAGCTTCTCGCCGACCCCGCGGTGAAGGAATGGTCAGAGTCAAATCCCGCGGCGACATCTTTCTCTTCGCGGAGGCTAACTTCCCGCTTCTTCCGCACCTCACTCTGCGTGAGGACCGAGCCTTCTGGTGTCTCCAGCTTACACTTCAGAACTTTCAGAGTGGCTGTAAAGGGAAAGTAATTAGTCGCGCGGTAAGTCGGTCTACTATAATCTAACCGCTTGAAAACACTTGCTTTCTTCAATAGGTCAGTCGGCCACAACTGGGAGCATGTAATGTCGGATATCTAGCCGCGACCCGGCAAAGAATCAAGCGATTTCCTTTTCGACACCGTCGACAACAAATCGCTCGAACAGATTAGCCGCCCGGATTTGTGGGCGGACAGGTAGAAGGCCTAGATTTCCCTCGAACATGAGGAATCGGGTAGACCAGTTCGAGAACTTATTCGGCAAGTTCACCGCTTTCATTCCGGTGCAGCCGAAGTAGACTACACCCTTGAAGACCCGGTTATCTTTCTTGCCGGCGGTAATTGAGCGGACAACGAAGCAGTGGCGGGAGAGGTCCATTGTAAATTTTACCCGCTCTGTCCGCAAGTATATGATGAAGCTCATCACCGACGCAACTGTATTTGGTGAGAGCTGGCCAGGTACAATGCCGAAAAAATCAAGGATTTCGATTATTTCTATTAGCTAGCGGCGGCAAGGTAAAACCATAATCAAAGTGGTCGATCGGGATCGCCACCAAGTTCCTGCCTGCAGAGTTAATCCGCTCAACCTCCCGAGGTAGTCGCGCGACTACATCGGGGTTCGCCATATGGGTGGCGACAAAGCGGTCTAACTTTGCTTCAATTATTCTGATCGTTTGTGCTCGGCATCAAGAAAAGCAGAAGCTGCAGAAGCTCGCACGGGTGCCATGAAATCTAGCCGCAGGAATCGATACTTTGAAATTCTTTTGTATAAAGCGGAGTCAAGCTTTATTTATAGAACTCCTTAAGCCAACAGCTAGCCGAGCGACTAGACAGCGAGGCCGCGCGGTCAAAAACGTGCACCTGCAGATCAATTTTTCCTGCTGACGGAAGAGTTTAACTGCAGTAATCACGGCGACAAGATACCATTCCAGACAATTCAATCCAGATCGCGCGGATAAAATAAATCAAACCGCAAGAAATTAAAATATTAAAAAATAGCAATCCCCCAGCGACCATCAGGTCAGTTCGTTCAAACTTATTTGCAGTTTGTGGTCTCTATCCTCTCGACGCTCCTCTCCTCTCTCTACGGGGTCCCTGCCAAGATGAGCCACTTGGTCGCTCACTTGCAGTATTACTGGCATAGCTGCCACCAAGTGGTGGGTCAGAACATTCTGAGCCCGTTGAATCCAGGAGGCATCCCGAACTATGCGGCTAATTGGAACAGTTGGCTCGTCAAAAGCTAACTGTTCGCGAGACCGCGCAAGTAGGGATGCCTGTCCAGCCACCGGGGCAGAAGTTTCCCCCCTAGCGGAACCGTGATCAGATTGTCGCGGTCTCTCCGAACTCGCGAAATCAAGTCGCCGGCTCTTTTCTCTTCCCGTCGACTCCTGATATCTTCTCCTGTAGTGGCTGGCATCCTCTTCAGCTCTTTGAAGTCGCCTCGCTTGAGTCCCGACTTGGTCCCGGATAATTCTTTCTCGCTCGTGGCAAGCCTCAAGCTTGGTGGATAACATCCTTTCCTTCCCGCGACTTGCCTCCAGCTCCGTCGATACTGCTTTTAGCCGCCTCTCTGAAGCCTCTTCGAAAGCTTTCCGTGATTGCTCCTCGACAGCGAATTGTGCCTTTAGCCGCTCGAAGTCCGCGTACAGCTGGGAGAAAGTCCTTTGGCCTTCATATTCCTGAAGTCGTCGTGCAGACTCATCCAAGATGGACATGGAGTCTTCTCCAAAATCTACAACACAGAGAGCAAGCGGTCAGAACAAAGTTTGTCGGGCGGCAAAGGCAACAGTAGCAGTGCTTTGAGATAAGGCACCAGAGCTCAGGTTCTTTTCATCTCTAGTCGCTGGAGCGACTAGGCAGCTAGGAAGTACAGGTCGCCGCAACCTCTCAGGATCAATCCTCTTCAGGTGTTGGTCCTCAGAAGTCTCTCGGCACGCCTGTTCCTCTCTAGCTCTTCGCGCGACAAGAGGATGTCATTGGTCTCAGTTATTATGTGGATAGATCTCTTTATCTGCAGTTGTTCCTTGTAAGGTGGAGGGATTCTTATGTCCTTCGGGGCAGGTTTGAGCTTACCTATCCGCAGAAGCTTGGCAGCCAGCTGGCGGTCACCTTCAGCTTGCTCTTCAGAGCTAACCGGGTGACCACTGGATTCCCCAGCGGTCAGCAGCTTCTTCTCGGCGAGCCGTCTTTCTCGCAGCTTCACCTTTTCGTCTCCTTCAGAGGGTGCTGGGGCTTATTCTCCAGCTTTTACCGACAAGACTTCCAAGTCGGAATCGATCTCGGTGACCTGCTGGCGGTTAACGATTTCTTCGACCTCCTGCAAGAAACCGCAGTCAACGAGAAGAATTGGGTTAACCGCAGAGTCATCCTCTGCTTCAAGAAAGCGCTCAAGCTCCGTCAGTGCGGTTACCTCCTGTCGTCGCTCGGTTACCTCAGTTTGGTTAGTCGCCACCTTGAGGACCAAGGATCTCTTGTTAACTCTCTTCTTTTGCCGAAGAGTCTCCTCTATCCTCTCCTCAGCAATCGGAGCCGGCCTCAGCTACCGTTTCTTCGCCGGGATTGCGGCCATCACCGCCACCATGTTTTCCCTCAGCTTGTCGGCTGTATTCTTAGCCGCCTTCTTCACCTTGCTGATGGTGTCAGCAATCTCTCCGTCTTCCCGCTCGACTTCGGCCGTGGAGTACGCCTTGTCATCAGCTTCGCTGGACGGCGTCGACGTGATGTCCACATCCGGGGTTGTAGATGGGTGAGGAGTTGAGGCCGGGCCGATTTCAGGAAGCTCGCTGCCCGCTAAGTTCTTGTTCAGCTCTTCAGCGGACTTGTCTGAAACCTTCTCGACAGGTTGCTCCTCGCTTAACCGACGCAGTTTTAGCGAGACTACCGTTGTCGTCTTCATTTTTGGAGACTTTTTGCCGCCTTCGCAGCTAGACGATTCTACTCGCGATGACTTGGGGCGACTAAACTGTTGTCGCCCGCCCTTGCCAAGAGACTCTTCCTTGCAGACATCTCAGTTAGCAAAATTTTAACCGTTGTAGGGGAGAAGCGACCCGTCTCGAAAGCTGTTTTGTGAAAACAGCTTCTGCATCAGTGATATTTATAGCTCCTGGTGCATTTACTACATTTGCGGTCAAGCGATTAACTCATACATTTTCGAAATTCCTCGGAATTTAAAAATGTGTGGGGATCTTGTTAACCCGGATTGACCGCTCTGCTGGATTTTCTCAAGTCTCGGCAGCAAGTATTATCTAGCCGTCTGCCCGCCTTCCCGCAGCCTTCTCGCAGGGCCGTTTCAACAGAAGCCGTCGAGGAGGTGCCGACCAAGTTGCAGGTCTAACCGCCTAAGCCGCGCGGTTAGGCGGTCTTTCTCCTCTTGTTTCTCCATGTATCTGGTCACCGCTGCCCGTTTCTCCTGTCCCCGGGAAGCAGGTGTTTTTAGCCCTGCCCGTTTGTGCAGGCCCCCGAGCCTATAAATAGGCGTGAATAGAGTAGCCTAGGAGAGCAAGTTCGAATCCCAAAGCTAGCCGCTTGTGGCAGCAGACTCGAACTCTTCTCTTAGCGGTTACGGGTTTCTTAAAGGGATGCGGCTCAATTAATAGCGGCAAGGTGCGGTTATCACAACTGCTAGGTAATGAACCGACTCTTTCACACACCTTAGAAGGAGAAATTGATATTTGAACACCACTTCTAAAATGCCACAATACTCCTCTCAGCTCTAAATAAATTGAGTTATAATCTTGTGCTGGACTCTGTCGAAACGTAGTAGTAATGCCAACGCATAAATTTTATTAATGTGCTACTAAAATAATTATAGCGTCATACCTTGACGTACTGATTATTTGATCAATTACGGTCGCGACCGGGTCCTGCACACAAATTGAATCGTAGCGTCAAAATACGGATGTTACAAAACTTCCCTCCTAATAAAATTTGTCCTCGAAAATTATCGACATACCTGATTCAAAGAGGAAAGCATACTCTTCATTGCTCCGAAGCTCACCCTCTCTTTCCCAAGTATACTCTGGCCGACCACAATTCCTCCAAAGGACTTTCACCATGCGAATCTCTCTATTCCTGAGCTTCTATATCCTTGAGTCCACAATTCTGATTGGTCTAACCCCAATGCTAAGATCTGTCTTGATTGGTGCTTCCTCGGTACTGATGATCTGACTGGAGTCCCTGACTGCTCTCCTCAGATAGGAGACGTGGAATACATCATGTACACCACTCATTTTCCCAGGTAAGGCCAACCTATATGCAACCTCACCAACTCGCTCCAGTACCTCAAAAGGACCAACGAATCTGGGACTCAGTTTCTTCATCCGCTTTATTCTAGAGACTCCTCTGACTGGTCTGACTTTCAGATAAACGTAATCTCCAACACTGAACTCTACTGACATGTGTTTCTGATCATGATACTTGGCCTGGCGATCCTGAGCTGTCTTCATACGCTCTTGAATGAGCTTGATTCTGTCAGTGATCTCATCAATCCATGACTCTCTGATGGTAAACCTTTCTTCACTTTCAGCTCAACACAACGGTGTCCGACAGCGCCTTTCATAAAGGGCTTCGAACGGTGACATCTCAATACTTGTCTGAAAACTGTTATTGTAGGAGAATTCCACAAAAGTGACATACTTCTCTCACTTCCCTCCAAAGTCAAGTATGCACATACGAAGCAAATCTTCCAAAGTCCTATTTGTGCGCTCAGTCTGTCTATCTGTCTGAGGATGGAAAGCGGTGCTGAAATGTAACTTGGTGCCCAACCGTTCCTGAACGTATCTCTACTCCTTGGAGGTAAACCTGTCATCTCGGTCTGAAACAATAGTCTTAGGAATACCGTAAAGTCGAACTATCTCGTCTATGTATAATTGTGTCAGTTTCGGACCTTGATCCGTCTTCTTAAGAGGAATGAAGTGGGCGACCTTAGAGAGTCGATCCACTATAACCCATAAGAAATCATTCCCACTCTGCGATCTCGGAAGACCATGGATAAAATCCATAGATATATCCTCAAAAGTCCACTCAGGAATGTAAGGGGCTGCAACTTGCCTCCAGGCCTTTGACACTCGGCCTTAACTAACTTGCACGTCTCGCACTTCCCTACATATTCAGCAACATCACCTTTCAAGCCTGGCCACCAGACTATCTTCTTGAGATCCGCATACATCTTCGTGCTACCCGAATGTATAGAATATCTGGAGTTATGTGCCTCAAACAGAATGTCCTCGCGAAGGTGGTTAACATCAGGAATACACACTCTGTCATCATGAAAAATAAATCGTCCTGAATACTGAATCTCTCCTTCTGACCTGTCTGCGCCGAGATCCAAATCTCTGCCATCTTTGGACCCAAGAGTAAAGTTGTTCTGATTTTATCCTTGATGTCACATGTAATATTCATCCAACTCAACCTTGCAGAACCAAAACTAAAGCGTGGCACAATGATGATGTCCAGTCTCTCTAGTTCCCGCACCAACTCCTTCTGCTGAGTGAGAAGGGAAAAACACGAACCTCTACGGCTAAAGGCATCAGCTACAACGTTCGCCTTTCCTGGGTGGTACTGAATGTCTACGTCGTAGTCCGATAGGAACTTTAACCATCTGCGCTGCCTCAAATTGAGCTCCCACTGATCAAAGATATACTTGAGGCTCTTATGATCAGTGAAGATCTCGCAACGCACTCCATAGAGATAGTGCCTCCAAATCTTCAGAGTATCGATGACCGTTGCAGGCTCCAAGTCATGCACGGGATAGTTCCTCTCATGCACCTTTAGCTGTCTCGAGGCGTAGACTGTGACCTTTCCATGCTGCGTGAGGACACAACCCAAACCCTGACCTGACGCATCGCTATAAATCTGGAATCCATCGGGCCCTGATGATAAACTCAAGATCGGTGCGGTCATCAACCTGTCCTTCAAGTCCTCAAATGTCAACTCGCACTCAACTGTCCAAACAAAGCCTTTACCCTTCCTGGTGAGGGAAGTCAGTGGTAAGGCTATCTTTGAGAAGTCCTTCATGAATCTCCTGTAGTAACCAGCTAGACCCAGAAAGCTACAAACCTCTGAGACTGTCCTCGGCCTCGGTCAATCCTTAATGGCCTCTATCTTCTTTGGATCAACACTAACCCCCTTCTGACTTATGACATGGCCTAAGAATGCAATCTCTGGAAGCCAGAACTCACACTTTGAAAACTTGGCATAAAGCTGGTTCTTTCTGAGGGTACTCAATACAATCCTGAGATGAGCGGCATGATCTTCTGCACTTTTTGAGAACATTAATATATCATCTATAAAGACGATAACGAAACGGTCCAAGTACTCCCGAAATACCCTGTTCATCAGGTCCATAAATACTGAAGGGGCATTGGTCAGCCCAAACGGCATGACCACGAACTCGAAGTGCCCATATCTGGTACTGAAGGCCGTCTTCTGAATATCCACGCTCCGAATCCTTAACTGATGGTAGCCCGACTTCAGATCTAACTTGGAGAAGGTGCACGATCCAACCAACTAGTCGAACAAATCATCAATCCTGGGAATCGAATACTTATTCTTTACTGTCAGTTTGTTCAATTCACGGTAATCTATGCATAGTCTCAGACTACCATCCTTCTTCTTCACAAATAGTACTGGAGCACTCCAAGGTGGAGTATTGGGCGTATAAAGCCCAAGTCAAGCAACTCCTGCAACTGACTCTTCAACTCCGCTAGTTCTCTTGGAGCCATCTGGTAGGGGAATTTGGCTACCGGTGAAGCCCCAGGTTGTCGGTCTATCGAAAACTCAATCTCTCTAACTGGAGGGGCACCAGGGAGCTCTTCTGGGAAGATATCGGGGAATTCCTGCACCACTGGTACCTTTGACAAGTCAGTCTTAACCTCCGCATTCATCAGCACTAAAAAGTTTTCACAACCCTTCCTGATGCACCTTTTAGCTTGGACTGAGGAGATGATCATCTTCGTTACACCCTTCATGCCCTGAAAGGTAAACGCAGTCTGGTTGGGGCCCTCAAACTGTATCTGCTTCTCCCTACAGTCAATCCTGGCGTTGACTGCCGAAAACCAGTCCATTCCCAAGATCAGGTCAAAACCTGCAATAGGAAGCTGCAAGGCTTCTATAATAATCTCGATTTCACCAAACTGCACTGGTACCCTGCAGTTATCTCTAGTCTGCAGAAGGGGTCCATTCGGCATCATGACCTATAGCGGTACTGTCTCTGGAAATACTTCTAAACTCAGCTTACGCACTAGAGATTCTGCAATGAACGAGTGCGAGGCGCCCGTATAAAACAGAATCTTGGAGGATAAATTATGAATCATAAGGATGCCTACATGAATGATTTACAAAAGATGATGAGAGTGTCATTACGGAGGATTAAATAAAATTATTAGTAAGTTAAACACATACTCGTCACTACATCCTCCTGATCCTTTGCCACTTGCTGGCCAAGCACATACACTGTGGGCTGCACTAAATCTCGACCCTGTGGTGGCCTCCCGTCAGTGATCATCAACGCTTTGCCCTTGTCTACTCTATTTGAGCCACCAATGTCGAACTTTGACTGCAAGAACGAGTTACATTTGTCATCTACAGTAATAAAATAAAAACAATGATTACAACTAGGCTTCGGTTTACCTGATTCGCACCAATTTCATGACAGTAGCGAGTTATATGTCCAGGTTGTCTGCACTTGTAACACACCCCTACGTTGGTCAAGCACTCTCCTGGATGGCGACGCTGACACCTAGGGCAAGGGAGGTAGTCCTTGCTCCTGTCTCCAGACTGAAAACTCTTCTTAGCATCAGGCTTCTGTTTCTTATTCCAGTTCTTACCCTGATCATTCTTGCTCTGTTGTGGCTGAAGCGAATCCTGAGACCGCTTCGAGCGAAAACTGTTACGCTTCTGCACCTTCTGCTGATCAGTCTCCAACCTGCGAGCCGTATCCACTAAGCTCCTGCAGTCAGCGTTGACCATGGTCATCAACGGCTATCTCAACGAGTCACGCAAGCCATCCACAAAGCGACTGCACTTCTCAACCTGATCTCCCTGCATTACGCCCGCATAAAGAGCCAGATGGGTAAGCTCTTGCTCGTGCTCAGTAACGGTCTTGTCCCCCCTGGTAGTGTCTAAGATATCTCTCCTGAATACCTCGTCGTGCGGAAGGAGACACGAACCAATTTGCAAGGGCTCTAGAAAACTCGCCCCACATAAACATATATGTTGTACGACCTGGCCAAAGAGCATGATCATACCATTTATAATGAACGTATCACTTTTTAAAATAAGAGGAAATTTTCTTGACGATTTACCTGCAGGGTCATCTGCCCGGTACTTGTCCCACCAGATCTTTGCCTCACCGCGGAGGATGAAAACTGTCAGAGGAACCTTCTTGTTCTCCGGACACTCCATAACGTTCAACAAATCTCTTGTGTTTGCTATCCAGTCGTCTGTGTTCATGGGAGTTTCATCCTCACTGTAGTTTGACGGTTGGAGCTCTCTAAAGTTCCTCAAATAGCGATCCAGGGTCATCTCCATGGGTGTTGATGCAGGAGCTGGTGCAGGAGCTGGTGCAGGGGCTGGTACTTGCACTGGAGCTGGAATCCCTGCAGCCAGTCCTCTCTGAAACTCCATCAAGGCTACAGTGACCGCTTTGGCAATCTGGGACGCTATGTCAGTGGCTTCTGGGGCTGCTGGAACAGGTGGCACCTGTGGCACATCAGCATCTCCCATGGCAGCGTTAGGAACAGGGTCCTGACGTGAAGATTCACCTGATTCACTGACTCGTGATGCCTGATAGAACATATAAAAGAAATATGATTATTTATCATTGCATCTGGGAAATCTGGCATAGCAAGTAATTTCATACCCTTGCGAAAACTAGGGTTTAGATGCAACTTAAATACTTCACTAACAAGTGTTTACTCTTACACACTCTTATGGCTCTGTGAATCTTTCTTGGGTCCAGGGATCCTAAACCTCGCTCTGATACCAATTTGTAAAAACTCATCCCAGTTTTACAAAAATCAGCCGTCCGGCCGGGTCAGCGATATAAAGAAAACTAGGAAACAGTATTAAAACTAGTACACAGCAGGTTTAAAAGAAAAGCACTGAGTATTTTAAACTTACAGAGGAAGTTATGAAAGAAAACTAAGGATAACATCATACCTTTTCAAGTTGGATTCACAGAGCCACTAAACATGAATTGAGATGAAAACTGAAAATCTGAAGTAAGATGTTATCCTACTGAAAATCTGAAAAGAACTGAAAACATGTACAGAGGAAGTACATGATCTGACTATTAGGGTCTTGGAAAAAAGGTTTTATCCTACAACCAATTCCGCGACCGTTTTCCCTACCGCCACACCCTTCTATGCATGGTTATGATGCTTGTACGAAACTTACACATGTATAAATAAAATAATTACTTGATATGTCTAACTAAAAGGAATTAGACTTCCTTACAGTAGTGTTGCAACGCTCGTACACTCAACGCGGCGGCATCGCTTTTATGTTACTTGAAAAAGAATGCTAACGGCTCTCCTCCTGATTCTTCTGACAATCTACAAGGAGCAGACAAGCTTATAAGCATCACTCCAAATTAGGGCACACTACTTCATAATGAAGAAGATGAATTTACCCTTATTCTACACCGAAAATCACCGGAGGGTTGCAATAAGTTCGCCGACTGGGTCTGGTCCCTGCTTTGGTGTCAGTGGAGGAAGGAGAGGGAGGAGGAGGAATAGACGTTGGCCTCCGGCGCGGTAGAAGCAGTTGCCTAGGGCTCGGTCGTCGGTTTCTCCGAGTGGTTACTGGAGTCGAAGCGTGGGTTCGGCGTGAAGAGGAGTTACGAAAAAAGGGGGGTTACGGGTTTCTTAAAGGGATGCGGCTTAATTAATACCGGCAAGGTACGGTTATCACAACTGCTAGGTAATGAACCGACTCTTTCACACCCCTTAGAAGGAGAAATTGATATTTGCACACCACTTCTAAAATGCCACAATACTCCTCTCAACTCTAAATAAATTGAGTTATAATCTTGTGCTGGACCCCATCGAAACGTAGTAGTAATGCCAACGCATAAATTTTATTAATGTGCGACAAAAATAATTATAGTGGCATACCTTGACGTACTGATTATTTGATCAATTACGGTCGTGATCGGGTCCTGCACACAAATTGAATCGTAGCGTCAAAATACGGATGTTACAAGGATAACTCTGGTGTTGTCGCTGTCAGCGGCCTCTCTCTTCCTCTTTTCCTTCTTGGTCTTATCTGCTTGTCCTAACCGCTAGTAAGTAGTAACCGACTATCCGACAGTTCCTCCACCCTTTATTCTACTCGCAGAGCCCAGAGGCGCATTTTTTGCATCAACATGCATAAAATTATATAATAGTTTCCCTCAGTTTAAAAATGTTGCTTTAGAATACATGCACTCATATTTCTTTCAAATAATTGTTAGTGTCACTAGGAAGAATGTTTTTTCATACTCTCGTTGGGCAGAACCGTTTTCGGGCATTTCATTGCAGAGGTCACAAGTGGGGAGTTGCGCCTAGGATGAGCATCTGCGGACCTCCTTTTAAAGTTTCTTTTTTATTCAGTTTTCTTTCCTTTCATTCATTGCACTATTTCCTTTCATGAAGTCAATGTAACCTAATTGTTTAAGATTTTTCATATATCACACAATATTTAGTATTTCAGAAAATTCAAATGTTTGATTCATTACTTTTCTAGTTGGCTCTGTGAACTTAGAAAAATTAAAGTACATTTTTACCCTTAGCTTCATTTATTGCTTCCACTGTAAGTTTTCAATTAGCACGTCCGTGTTTACCTATTATGTACACATTTAGATGTTGTTGCTTAGTTTATTTCTTATCACGGGGCCTAACCGGACTATTGATTTAATGTTAAACTAGATTGGAGTGTTACAATGTATGTACCTACATGTCTATATAATTGGAGGAAAATTCTAGCATGACCACGGTTTCCCTAGATCAACATCAAGATAGTGATCAATGCTCGCAAAATGTTTTTTTTTCCAACTTGTTTTTTTTGTTTTACCTCATCTTCTTTGGTAATTCCCTTCCTTCTCCAACTCTAACCGACCAAACAGTCCCAGCTCATTATACCAGCAACTCTCTAAGTAATCAATGCATGCACAAAACTAAAAATTCAAGCACTCACAAAACTGCACAACTCCCAATGCAATACCAATGCAATACCAATGCCATAATGAAAAAAATGGTAAACATGAATTTATCCTACTAAAAACAATTTATTTTCATCCTAATAATTATGTTCATCAGCATTCGACTAACGTTTATATGAAGGTGTGGAATGGAGGCAACACTGCGGATGTCGAGCAGCATTCAAAAGTGAAATGAATGTGTGTGTGTGGTCTATGGATTCTCATGTTTCTTTCAAATAATAAGAATAAGAGATATGATTTATACTCATATAAAGTAAAGAAGTTTGGCGGTTGTGACTAAAATCCTTCATCCTTTCATGAAATAATTTCCCGCTAAATTTTGTGTTCACTCCAAAAGTTTTTGAGCTTTTCTTATCAAATTAAAACATCAAACACAATGAAGGATCCATAAAATAATCATGAAGGAATAAATTTTCTAACACACACACACAATTTGAGTGCAAATTTTTAGTATAGTCCTTGCCCTCTGCATATCAAAAATAAATAATTAAGTGGAAAAGCATGACGAGTTTATCAAATGTAAAAGCTTCAGTATTTGTACCTTCAAAGAAGCAAATACTGTAGCAATGCGTGTTGCAATTGTCTGTATGCAGGCATTGTGTGCAAGAGAAATTTCTGCAGTATCGCCAAACAATTCTTCCAAAGCCCTCTCATGGTCAGTTATGAAGCCCTGAATGCATGAATCAATAACCAAAGTGAGCTTATCTCAATCTATAAAAATATTGCACGTCCTGTAGTCTAAATTACAGAATTTTACAAATCTATGTCTAAATCAAGTTCATAAATATCACACAAACAAAACATGTACAAAAGTCCGTGAAGCAAGTAAATAAAGTAAACAAATACAGAACTATGAGAACCTGACTATCAATGGCAAAGTACTCCAAATTCATCTGCAATAATTCATCAATAAAGAAGAATTTAAGTTCAAATTTTGACAAATTTTCAGTAAAGAAGCTAAGCATTTTCAAAGGTGAAGAATATGAAAGTAAATTGTCCAGAATGAGACCAAACAAGATAACTTTAACCTCACTCAAAGCAGCTATGCGAGGCCGTACACTTGCATCACTCTTGATGTGAGTGACCAGCTCCCTGGATATAGGTGAACTGAAGAACACAAATGCTCTGAAAAGGATAAAATATATCAAATTTTAAGTAGCAGTCCCCCCACACACAAGCGCGGGCGTGCGCGCGCACTCACACATACACAAAATTTGACCAAGCAAATTAAATAAAAAACCAACAGCATACATACTTTTTATACAGAGGTGACCTTCCTGACATGTCAGATAGGAACATGACTATGCTGCAAAAGGAATTGCTAAATGGTTAGACCTAAAGTGAGCATTGGTTCAGACTTCAGAGTAAGCTTTAGACTCACACCTCATAGGCCACAATCATTACCCATGAGCATACAAAGGATATTAAGTGGCTATACCGATCTTGAGAAATTAGGAACCAACCAGCCCGATTTCATTATAGAAGAAATGAATAGAAGCCCAAATACAAAAGCCCGCTTACGATTGCCCATTAGAAGTCTTGTTTATCTTATATAAATTAGTCCCGTATTCTCAATATGAGTTGTGGTGACACTCCTCACTATAAATATGAGGATATAATCTTGTCAATTTGAAAATAAATATACATTTATACAGTAATAAATAATGTTAGGTGGCGCATCATTTTCTCACATGGTATCAAAGCGACTCGAGTCCCAATCTCATGTTGCTCTCCGGCTGTTTCCCACTCTATTTACCCATGCCAACCTCGCACTTAGAGTAAGAAGATCTCGACGAGTAGCACACCTTCTCCCTGATCCTGCTTTGTTTACTCGTGGCCGTCTCGACTAAAGCTTGTCGAACACTGAGAGCACGCAGACGACTAAAAACTTGCCAAGAGCTCGCTCTCCTGAGCTCGTAAGAACCTAGGGCATAATTTTAACTCACAAGCACTCGCATGCACTTGTCAAGAGCTCGACAAACTCGTATGAGCTCACAGTTATCAGCAGGAACTCGCCTGAGCTCGTCGAGAGCTTGACAAACTCGCTTGAGCACACAGGAACTCCTTGCTCTCTCCAGGAACTCCTTGCTCTCGCCAGGAACTACTTGCTCCAGCTAGGAATTCCTTGCTTTCTCCAGGAACCAAAACTCACCTAAGTTCGACAAACTCGTCTGAGCTTGATGACTCGGCAGTACTCATAGGAATCAGAGCTCGCAGGTTTCAAAGTTTGTCAACTGTTTGGACTCTCGCACTCATTGATCCTTTATTTATTTACAACGCAAGTATGATCTCTTGGCCAGAGTTCACGCAACTACTTTCTCCCTCCACTCTCGTTGATTGTGTTCCTGCTCTCGCTGATTGTGTTCCTGCTCTCGTTGATTGTGTTGTCGCTCTTGTTTGATCATCCTTTGATTCACACTTGAACCCTAAAAGCTCGCAAAACCCTCGACAATTTTCTGCAAGGTGTTGGAAAATGTTGCTTCGGCGTCATCCATGATCCACCACTCTGGTCACCCCCGCTCGCTCCCACTTCCCTATATGAAGTTAGAGACCGGTTGAAGATCAACAATATTTTCACTGGAGAAGAAATTTATTAAGTGGGTCCACTCAGTGTGCTAAGTACTCCAAACTAAGTGTTTCCTTTATCATCTGACAAGAGACCTCCTGACTGAACCTACTAAGGTTTCGGGATGATGGTCGAGTTCAGTTTTGAATACTAAACTCTATGGAAAGTGAGACACATTGAATGGCTATGCACCAAGAAATTGCAAAAGAATTGTTGGCTTGCTTAGGGCTGGCAGGTGCAAGGAAGCGAAAGTGAGGTCGAACGAGACTACTAAAGGCGGCTAAGGGATCAAACAATGGATGAACAAAATGGGATCGTCGATGGCTGGGGGACTGGAAGTAGGCATTTTGGAAAGGGTACAGGAGGCGTGGCTGTAGAAATTGTGCAGCAAAGACATGTTGGCTTGCTGGGAATGAACGAAGGCTACTACTGGAGGGAGTGGAGGCTGGTGTCGGCACCAATGACGGCAGAAGAGGACCGACCTCGGCATCGGCACAAAGGGACATGGGAGTCTGCACCCACAACCATCAAGTGTTTTTTTAGAAACAATGAACTCTCCATACCTAGGGGCTAGGGCATAAAATAATAGAGGTATATATAGTAGGGGAGTTGGGTAAATAAATCTGATGGCCATGATCAAATGATTGGATTATTATCGTAACTCTCAAAATACAATTCTGGAAAAAATACATAAAAGTACAGAAAATCGAGTATATCGCATCCGATCATCCATTCGACAATCCAACAAGTGTCTACCAAGTAAATCCTCAAATGGTGCGCAATCGATCCCCATCACTAGGGACACTGGGACTTGAGAGAATAGTTTCATGTTAATTCAGTTGCATATGTAAACAATTAAAGATAGCTGAGCTAACCTTATGAATCAGGAGGCAGCAAAATTTTGAAGACGAACAAAAGGAGAAATAAATTTAAACAAAAGATGAGGGGTTTAATTGGTATTAATGGGAAATGTCATAATATAGCTGTAATGAAATATTGTATATTTTTCAGTTTAATAATTGAAATTAGGTAAAGATGAGTCAAAATGGCAATCCTAATTTCTCAGCCTAGGCTTGACATGAACAAGTAAAAAACAAAATGCTATAGGTAGATAAGAGGCTCCACGTTGAAGAACTGCAAGTAAAATGAAGGCATTCCACGTTAATTGCAAAAGAAAAACAAAATTGGAAATCTAACTAACAGTTCAAGTGCATTAGAAATAAGTTTGTTTGTGATGAACAAGTTCAAAAATATCACCAAAAAAGGTTAATGTTAATGAGCAGCGAAAATAAGTATGTGGCCAACAAAAGAGTAACTAAGTGACAGAGGAATCAATTGTCAACATGAGTTGGAAATTTACTTCTCTTTTGTTGGCTGTATAAAATATATAGCATCCATTGATGGCATTGGCTGCCTTCGTTTGTAAATGTCCTCCACCACTGAATAAGAAAGAATAGAACAATTAAATATGCAGCGTTGGGATAAGATTTTTTTCCCACTTCATTGACTAAAAGGAAAAATCTTTAGGCAGGCATTTGACTTCCAACAGCCTGTAGAGGGCTTATATTTTGATGGGCAACCTCCTTTTAGTGGATAAACCTAAATACAGCAATTGCCACTTTACAGAAAGATAAGTATAGAAGGGTTATTTCTTTGAAAAATAGGAATATACCAAAAATATTTACAATTGGGTATAGTTAAAGTAAAGATGCATTCAAGATGTGAAAGCTTGCAACTTTGTTTGATTTTTTTCTAATTTAAAATACATTATGCGAGCAAGAAGCCAGCTGACTTTAGGCAAAGCTATTTCAGCCTAAAAATAGATGGGCCGAGGTCAATTATCCCAACTTGCTTTACAATGTAATCAAATAATAAATGTAAATAGGTTTCCGTGAACTTACATGAAACCCCTTCCTCAGTGATATTAGCCATCTTGCAAGAACATGACATGATTTTTACAGTAACCTTATCCATTATAAGTACCTACAACATCATTTATTACTTTCAAAATGGTAAATAACATGAGTTCTAGAAGATAAAGAACAAGGAGTAGTGATGATTTATGAAAAGTATGATCAGGTGAGAGTGCAGCCACTTGGCAATAATTTGGCATAACAGTTGAATCTAAGATGCAACTAAATGAAGGTCTTTAGAAAATTATTACGACCAAGTACTTTCGGCATCAAAATATGCTACAATGCATTTTGCTAGATAACTTGGCCATGAAAATCAAGCCAAACTCCTAAGCATGCAATAAAACACATTAGTTGTTTTTTCTAATTTTTTACATATCTCTTTATATGTTAGTCGTCTCTACTCACATCCTATTCATTAAGTTTCATCATTAGTATTTCTCCACTCATTTTAAAGTTCTATTAATATTAAGGTGAGACAACAAGTAAATTGACATTTTGACAGAGAGCAACTGCTCAATTTAAGTCAATTCTCACGGTCGACAAATTTTAGATCGTCGAATGGATGACTGGAGCATGTAATCGCGTTCAGTATGATTTTTCCTATTTGTATTTATTTTCTTAGTTCTATTTTGAAATTTTGGTTAAAGTCATCAGAAGCACCTAACCGAATTCTCCATATATATACTCATACTATGTTTTATCCAAGAAATTGAGAGATTGGCTTCTAACTGAAATCCACTTGGTCCTCTCCTCAGTTCGACACAAGGGTCCTGTCAGGTACCGAAGTCATTGTCATCGCCGTACACCACGAGTCTCCCCATGGTGAAGCCTTCCTGTTCAATTCAAGCCAATCCCTGGCGCGCAGTTTCACCCCATTGTCGTCGACCTCCTCCCAGTTTTTTTGCAGCTACCTAAGCACCTATCTGCCCACAACGGTCTCCAACAACATTTTCAAATCCTCCATCTGCCACCCTAAAACGACGGAAGCCATCTCTAGTCCTCCAAGCCCATTCAATACCTCCATCCAGCACATATATCCTCTCTTGGTCCTTCCCAACCCCATTCGGCCCTAAGCACCACCGTCTTTCCCCTCTCTCATTTCCGTCACTTCCCCCCGCAACCTCGATCATTGCCCCCCACAAACCCACGCATCACTCCAACAACCATCTCCCGCCACTTACCACACAATCCCTGTTTCAGTGTCAATAACTTGGTGAGGTTTTATATTCTAGATTTTTTTATTTCCTCACATTGTGTGAATGAGCTTGTTTATTTCCAGTACTACTTTGCTCTAATCATGCTTGGCCATTTGACCTCAATAAGCACATTAAATTTATTCGCCTTGCATTGAATTGACGCAATCTCGATTAAATTGCAATTACTATTTGCTTACCTAATTTAGAATATTTGTGATCAGATGTGATTAATTGTGTGAATTGCAAAGTCATGTTATTTATTTAATTGTGCATCAGAATCATTCACATGATAGGATCATTTGAATCGCATTAGAGTTAGGTTTATTGAACATTTAGTTCACTAGATGGTTGCATGCATTCTTTCGCATCGATTTAGGATTGGTCATAGAACCATTTGCATTTATCGTGTGCATGCTCGCAGTCGTTTAGAATTAGGGCATCATGACGGTCTCCAATAGATTCATCATGTGTCACATTTAGTAAAACACGAGTATCGTTTCCAAAAATGAAAGGTTGTCATATTTCATCACAGGAGCAACAAGGAGGCATGGGAATCAACAAGATTCGACATTAAACTAATTAAATGTAAATGCGGGCAGGTATACAAATAACCAAGGCAAACATTTATCATAAAACCGGAGTCAGGCAATAACATTCGACGCCGGATTGATTAAATAGATTGTGAAGCTGCCAATTTAGGGTTACAAGTAATATTTACAAAAAATTGAAAGTGCAATAAAAGTAAATAAAGGTGAATAAATGATACATGTAGGTAAAAGAAAGAGATAGATCAATACTGAAATATGGTGTCTATACAATGCAAATGAAGATGAAACAACTATAAAGACTCACTAAGCATTAAGGTTGGGTGGAACTAGAATAAGGAGGGATGTGAAATTGGAGAATGGGCCCGGTAGGGTGGAAGGATGAGGCTTGGACTGAGAAGGAGAGTGAGAGTGGGAGTTGTTTGGGGCTTGTGGAGGATTGGAACGTAACATCCGCAGTCTGACGCAAAATTTATTTAAATTATAGGGTCAAATCGCAAAGGATTTTGATCGAGGCAGCGCGTCGTCGAGGTACCATGTTACTATGCTTAAAGGTCGCGTTCGTTAATTTGTGATTTATGTAAGTCGTAATGGTAGTGAGATGCATTTCAATTTAGTAACGAAGCACGGCAAATTGTTATGTTTATAAGGAGTTAATGTGGATTGGCACGTTAGGAGTGAGGTGCCAATAGCATTAACTACATTTAGGTGAAAAGAGGGTCAGGGGTGGTTATAAAAACCAAACCATGCCGGTTGATACTTGTCGCAAGCCCGTCAACATTTATTCCCATAATCCCATTTCACGGGAGACAGAAAACCACAAGCCGATCCTCCCGTTTTCGCTCTTTCCGCAAGCCGGCACGACGAGCCAAGCACGCCGCTTCCCGCACCCTTGCCGACGACTCCCCCCCCCCACGCCATATTTCTCAGCGCCGGCTCTCCCTCCCTCCTCTGCAGGCGCCGGCAAGGACCCTCCTCACTTCCTGTGTCGTAAGAGTGACGGATTCCTCCCCACCCGGTGTAGGTCAAGTGCAGAGGCAACCTTTTGGTTCCGGTGAGTTTAGTTCCTCACTTGTCTTCATTTCTTCGTGAAAATCCTTCTAATTGGAAGTTTATTTTAAACTAGTTTCTCATGCCTCCTTGCCCTGGATAGGGATCGGAGTACTAGATCTACCGGAATCTGAAATTGATCGCGTTGTGAGTCTAAATCGCTCTCACATAGAGGTACTACACTATGTTGGCCCCTCTGTTGTTTACCCTAGCCATTTTTGAGATTTTTTCTAGTGATAACCCTAAAAGGGAAAAATGTGTAAATTTAGGATTGTCTTGGATTGCAGATTTTTGGTGGCCTCGAGGCAAGGTTCTGGAAGTCCGCAGTAGTCAGATTTCCTTCGCAAAAGCAAATGTCGTCGCGCCGAGTGTACGAGCGTCGCAGCACAACGGTAAGGAAACATAATCCCTGTCAGTTAGACGTAGCAAGAAAAGTATTTTATATACGCATGTATAAGTTTCGTGCAAGCATCATGACCGTGCATAGAAAGGTGTGGCGGTAGGAAAACGGTCGCGGAAAAGGTGTAGGATGACACCCTTCTTCAAGACCAGAATAGTCAGATCATGAACAATAACGTTAGGTACGAAACCTTTACCCGTGTACGTAAGCTTGGAATTTGTCCAACCAAGGGCGTGAATGTCCCTTATAGTCGACCACGAGAAAATCGAGGGTCGCTCAGTAGTACACGAAAAGAGATGTCCCAAGCAGAGTAGCGTCGGACCAAAAAGGTCAGTAAGCACACGTAAGTCTTCTCGTGCTAGGTAGAGGCGCAATACCTTTCTCATAAGGCATAAGGTACCCTATGAGCAGTAAAGTCTTGGGAGTTGACTCCCCTTTGAGACAGTTAGTAGGTTCGAGACCGTGTTCGCGCGACACTAAAACAATTGAGTTCGTAAGATGGTCTCGGGTCGTCAGTTTTCAGATACTGGTTAGGAGCTACTCTATCTATAGCCTTTCAAGTAGATGTGCAGGTTAGAAGCCACCTAGAACTCATGTATAGATCTGACGTAAGACAGTACACTAGGTAGTGAACGTCGGGACTTGGGTAAGTGAAACGAAAGTTTATGAACATAGGACGAGTATGTGTGTTGACCAAGAAACATTGTAAAGGCATACATAACATCTAGCATAAAGGTTTTTAATGAACAAAACTATTTTCTAAAGCCATGCATTCATCATTTGACAAAATATTTTAGTGTCACTAGGAGGAGTTATTTTTCCTTACTCTAACCCCTCGTGGGCAATGTTTTTGAAGGTGACCTAGGTGGGAAACTACGCCTAGGATGAGCGTTATGGTGGCGTCAGTTTGTAGTCGGTTTCTCATTCAGTTTTTCTTTACTTTCAGCATACACTTGTAACCATGGACAATGTACCTTATTAATGTTTTGAATGTCTTGTATCAGACTTATTACGTTACTTCAGATTTTCAGTTATTTCACATCTATTCATGTTTAGTGACTCTGTCAATCCAGTTTTCAGGTATGTGATTACCCTTAATTTTCTTTCTTAGCTTCTGTTGTATGTTTAAATTCTTAGCAGTTTCTTCTTTATACCTGCTGTGTACTAGTTTTGATACTGTTTCCTAATTCTCTTTATATCGCTGACCCGGCCGGATGGCTGATTATTGTAAAACTGGGAAGGGGTGTTACATGGAATCTCTGGTGGTAATAGTGGATGGTTGTACAGGAAGGAAGAGGTTTGCGGGTTGAGGATAAAGGGATGTGGGAAGCGGTTGTAGGGGACTCACGATGGAGTGGGGAAAGGAAACAACGGGCTCGCGGTGGGGTTGGGGAAAAAGAGTAACGTCGGTGAGGGCCGTCGGCCTAATGTTGGAAGAAACTGGGTGTTACGAGGAAATGTGCAAGGGGTTGGAGGGGGCTAAAAGACAATTGTTGGAAATGAAGTAGGCTAGCATGCAACATATGGAGGCGACAACTACGGTAAGGGACGACAAGCAATTTTACGATAGAAAACAAAACTCTCTATGCTTTATACCTTCGTATTCAGGGGATATAAATAGAAGAAGGATTAAGTTAAATACATATGATGGCTTAGATCACCCAATCGAGGCATCTAACCTAATTCGCAAAACATCACTGGAGTTAAGATTATGCCTAGAGAAAGAGAAGTATAGGCTTCCAAAGTTAAGACCAAGGTTAAAGAATGAGAAATGCTTCATGAGTTTATGTGATAAGAATAGTGTTATGTAGTAAAAAATCAGTTGTCAATTAAGATGTGTGCTAAAAATAAAACAATATGGATTGGGAAGAGTAAATAAACAGGTAATTATATTAGAGAAATTGTGGGAGTAATATTTATTGAAGATAAAAAAAAATGGTATTATGCGGTCTGAAAATGTACAACAAAGATACAAAAAATGCACACATTAGATGGGTTGATAAAATTAGTGTGTCGGAATTAGAATGAGTATGAATAGTGTAAAAAGATGATGAAAAGTTGTTTAAAATAGCTAGTGGGGAATATATTTAATACTTCATTAGCAGCAGAAGGAATACAAATGAAGAGTCATAAAGCTAACAACAAATAGTTGGGATAAGGTTAGTGATGATGATGACAACTTTGGCTCAAGAAATAGTAAAATCATAATTTTATTTTCTTAATCTTCCAAGTGGTTTAATCCAAGGTAAATCAAAAACGATAAATGAATACAATCACATTTGGTTTATGGTATATACAACTATATATAATTAATTCCTATATACCAACATGGTATACACAAATTAAGAATGAATGTATCAGGTATAAAATAGGAGTGAAACCAATTGTAGAGAAGAAGTAAGAAGCTCGACTAAAATGGTTCGGACACGAGCAAAGGAGACCATTAGAGGCACCTGTTAGGTATTGTGAGAGTTTAGTCACTAGGCATGTTAAACGGGGGAGGGGTAGACCAATAAAGACTTGGAATGAAACTATAAGGAAAGACATGTACTCAGGCATTAGTGAGATTATGACTAAAAATAGGGCACAATGACGAAAAAGGATCCATATAGCTGACCCCACAATAGTGGGATAAAGGCTTGAGTGTTGTTATACCAGCATATTATATTATATGATAGTGAAGAAAATATTAACCATGACAAAAGCCAAATAAAATGTTGAAAAGGGAAAGGGATACAAGAATTATGAAAAAGTACCTTCCATCTAGTTTTTGAGTCCTTTGCACGAGTTGACCGAAGCATTTCATACAATAGCCCTAAGACAATAAGAACCACACATACTTAAGAAAGCAAAACATAAAAAAGATAATGATAAGCGTCAAGCATAAATGAAACAAGTTTTTATGATAATACTTGGCACTTGAAGCTCAATTTAACAATCCACTAGAATAAACAAAGATTTCTTAAACAGATAGGTAAACAAACTTTATTTACTTTATGAAAAAGAATTAATTTTGTGCTTTACCTAATTAGCCGATTTGGTAATTAGATCACCAAGTGCAATTTGTGACCTGCAGTCACTACCCAAAAAGATGTCTGAGTATAAGATTCTCTTGCCAAAATTCTCGAGACCATCATGGAAACTTTAGATTCCCACTCCATAAATCCTACTTCCCCCTTCCGATTCTTTTTTTTCCATTTTACAATTACCTTATATTCAATATGTTTAATGCACAGATTTTTTTCCTCCCTATGTTTCTCCTTTTAGCTGACCATTTAGTTATTTCCTAAAATTATTGGAGCCAATGATAAGCAAACTAAAGATACTTTATGGTCTAAAAAAGATGAGGGAGAAAAAGATATCAATCAAAAATGATGTGTGAAGAAAATGACACTGCTAAACATAAATGAGGATACAAAACCACGATCCTGCCGGTGGAATCAACCCGCACTTTATGATATGGCACAAAATGAGCACGTTGTTGACCAAAAATCTAACATGGAATTCTTTATCATATGAGGAATTAAAGAAATCCATTGGATATGCATGAGATGTGTGCTTCATTGAGAAAGCACAAGTCTGCGTAGATTGCAGCTATCCCTATACATATCATATGGTCTCTTCACCTTCCCCAAACATAATTCTAAAAGGATTTTCTTGTAGGAAGTTTGCCCTAACTTATCCCACTTCACATTTGCCATCCTAAATCTATTTTTGTGGCTTTCTTCACATATGAAAGGAGAACAAGTTGAGTCAACTTGTCATCAAAATATAGCATTAACTACGACAAACAGTTATGGGTCGTCTCAGAGGTGGCCGGAGGATACTATGGAGCCTTGGCCGCCTAAGCTGAGCTTGCTAGTTAGAGAAGAGAGCTTCCAAGAATCACACAATGAAGGACAGGGAAATAAAACTTCTTTCCAACACCACTCTAGTATTTAGTTCACCCTCACCCACTTCGTAATGTCGTGACAATGCGTCTGCACATACATTTTACTTCCCTTTCCAGTACTGGATCTCGTATTCATACCCCATGAGCTTTGACACGTATCGTTGCTAGTTTGGGGTGGCGAGTTTTTGTTCCAATAAGAATTTCAAACTTTGGTGATTCATTTTGATGATGAAATGGCAGCCCACCAAGTAATGCCGCCACTTTTGAAGCACCATTACGATCGCTAATTCCTTCTCGTAGGTGGACAAAGCGGAATTCTTCCTTCCTAATGCTTTGCTAAAGAACACTACGGGTCGGCCCTCCTGAATCAACGTGGCTCCAACTCCCCGAACTGCCGCGTCGGTTTCCACCAAAAAAGGTTTACGAAAATTCGGCAATCACAGTACCGGAAGCCGAGTTATAGGCTCCTGGAGCTTGATGAAAGTCTCCTCTGCCTTGGCCGACCAAGAGAAATGTTTTTTCTTTAGGAGGTAGATCAGTGGTCGCGCCAATAAACCATACCCTCTAAAGAATAGTCGGTTACACCCCATTAGGAGGAATCCCCCAAGATGCTTCAAGGACTTGGGAGTTGTCCATACCATCATTGCCTCAATTTTAGATGTGTCTGTCGCCACTCCTTGCTCCGAGATAGCATGCCAAAGTAATCCACTTGTCGGACACCAAAGCTACACTTGCTTCGCTTTAGGACGAGTTGATTGGCTTGCAATGTGCTAAAGGCAAACCTCAAATATTCCACATGCTCTTGCCATGACTAGCTAAAGACGAGGATGTCATCGAAAAACACCAAAATGAACCTCTAGAGTTGTTCTTGAAAAATCTTGTTCATTAGGCTTTGGAATGTCGATGGCGTGTTAATCAAGCCGAAAGGCATTACCAAGAACTCATAGTGTTTTGATGAGTACGGAACACCGTCTTGTGGATATCCTCGGCGGCCATCTGAACTTGATGATATCCCGCTCGTAGATTAAGTTTTGAAAAGACCACCGCAATGTGTAATTCATCAATAAGCTCTTCAATCACCAGAATTGAAAACTTATCTTTAATAGTTTTCTTGTTGAGTTGACGGTAGTCAATGCAAAGTCTCTGTGAGCCATCATGCTTCTTCACGAGCGCCATCGAAGAAGCATAAGGGCTGAAATTATGTTGTATCACTCTATTGCCCAATATTTCCTTGATTAGTTTTTCAATCTCAGCTTTTAGTAATGGAGGGTAGTGGTATGGCCTTAAATTGATGCTCGCATTCTCCCCCTTCAGTTTGATTTGGTGCCCATGATTTTGTTTGGGAGGCAACCTGATGGGGATCCATCAGATCATGCATCAAGAGGGGTTTGCCGCAAGGCGGGACCCACGTTCGTGTATTCGCACAGGAATACTTGATCGGATTGCCGATCCGACTCCGCAGATGTATCTGGATCTGTGTTGCAGGTCATTTTCATATATTACATTAATATTTTTTTTATTTGTTTTATTTGAGTGGCCCCACATCCGGGCAATAATATTCGTCGATGGTGGGATGCCCTAGTCTTGTTTTATTATAAATATGTAGTTAGTGGGCTGATTTACGATATTACTAAGTTTGGAGAATAGAATTCCCGGATTCCCGCGATCCCGCCACGGTGCCGACTCCGTGGAATCCTAGGTAACGACTCCTAGGTGTGTATCTTCCCTCCCAAAGTTTTCCCTAACCCTTGGCCCCTTCTTCCCCCTCCAAAACCCCCTCGCAGTCCCTACAGCCCCCAACTGTTGGTCGTCCACTATTCCAGCAAGCCCCCACAGTCGCACCTCCCACTCCAGGAAACCTGCCAGCTGCCGGCCCCAAAACCCCTCCCAGCAGCCGCCGGCCCTTCCCCTGCCTAGTTGCCTCCTAAATTCACTGCCGCCAAATCCCCTCTTCCCCTCCACTCCCACAGCCGCCGACTTAAAGCCCTGAAGCCACCGCCAGCCTTGCTGGCTTGCTTAGCCCCAGATCCCTCCACCCCCAGTCGAGTGCCTCCCCTTGCCAGCCACTACCCTCCACCGCACACAATCCTTCCGTGGATCCACCTCGCGGCCCCCCTTTTAGATCAGTCCGGATATGGACTATTTCAGCCCCGATCTGCTATTTTCCCTCACCCTCCCCTCTTTCCATAGCCCGGATCCGCTCCCAAACATCGGATCCCTCCCTCGCCCGGATCTACCCATACGTCGTCGGATCTACTCATTTTCGATCAGTTTCAACCTTCCACCGCCGAGGACAGCCACCTATGTCATTTTCCAAGCCTCTGATTCCACCTTGAATCGTTGTCCATGCACCTCTGACTCTGAATTCTTCCGTTTCTTGATCAGCCTACTACTTGGTGAGTTTTCGTTGTATTGGACTATTTTATCCAACATATTTTTATTGGATTGGTCACTATATTTGCTTGGAAATCTTGTATGTGAAAATTCGCTTTGATATGCTTATAACTTGCAGTTGCATGTGAGATTCATTCGTCGCGCGCTTTGCCTTGGCCCTCCGAGCGGAGGGAAGACGTCAATTATTTGCTTATTGAATGTTATTTTTGTTCTTTTAAATATTTGTGTGAATTGAAATCTGTATTGCTCGAATTAATCTGTCGTCTTCACCGACAGTATCATTGCATTTAGATTTGGGTTATTGTGTCAAGTCTATATTTCCCCTAGAAGTCTTGGTTTTGTGCCCCCCTATAACCTACCCTACATCACAACCCCTTGGGTTCCTTGAACAGGTTCGGAAATTCCATGAACAGCACCTGTAGTTTGTGTGCCTCCTTCTCAAGTAAATGATCATCCCCATTCAGTGTAGCCCGGTCCTCCTCTACCACCTCGTCGTCCATGTCTGATCCCTCTTGGATGCTATATAAGTACTTCATATTAATTTGGCCCTCCTTATGCATCAACTTTTCCATTCGCTTCGACTTGGCCCAGCTCATGCCAAGTTTCATGACACCCTCAGCAAGATCCTCCTCCCTTGGCTAATAAGCTCCATTTGAAGGTTATTGGAATCCCACTGCACCACCCCAAGGGTGATCAGCCGCTACACTCCCAAGACCACTTCGCAGTCCCCCCAAGGGCAAGATCAGCATATCCGAAGTGAAAATCACTTCATCCTCCAATGAAAATCAGCTACTTTGCAAGAGTTGGCTATCCTCTTCCTGTCGGCGACCACCACATTGATAGTGGGGATTGATACCAACTTACATTCCAACCATCGTGTTGCGTTTTCATACAAGAAATCGTGGGTGCCGCTGTAGTCAATTAGTACGCTAATTGGTTGGCCATGGTATGAGGCTCACCTTCATTGTATGAAAATGTGTGACGTCTGACAAGGCGTGGACAGAAACTTGTGGTTCGCATGATCATCCTCGTGCCCCTCCATCGTCACGGGAGCATCCCCCAGTACTTCTCGGTGGTATTCCTCCCCGTCATGTTCATATGATACTTCAATAGCATATGATTGACTCCTTCCCGCACATCGGTGCCCCATAACAAATTTTTCATCGCACCAAAAACAAAGCCCTTCGCTTCGTTTATCATTCATCTCCGTTGATGTGAGTCGACGGCCGGTTATCAGTGGGGTTGAAGAGTTGCCCGTGTAGTTCATGTTGGAGGTAAAGTGGGAAGATTTGATAGGTGGAGCCAATCTCTCCCCTTTGCTTATAGAATCAGTCCCCTTGTGTGTCAAATTCAGCTGATGCTCTTGTATTCTAGTCAGATGGAAAACTTCTTGCAGTGTTTTGGGTTGAAACATCCGAATAGCATATTCAATCTCATCCTTGAGAATTGCGGGACAATAATTGATGGCATAAACCTCTGGTAGGTGCACTCGATTGAGTAAAAGGTCGAACCCAGGTAAGCTTGCACTGTGGTCCTTCGCCTCAATTTTGTTAGCTCGTTCATGGGGTCAACGAAGAGTACCGACCCAAAACGGTTTTGTATCGCCTAACCATACTCGTCCCAGTACGGCCCTTGGCGGGCTAACCGGGCCTTCATATAGGCTTGGTGCCAAAATAGATCCTTGCCTTCCATGTGCAGCGAGGACACTCGCACCTTCATCTCCTCTGGAGTCTCATCGATCTCAAAACATTACTCACACCGATATAGCCACTCCGACACGGCATCGCTGCTAAAGCGGGAAAACTCAATCCATGAGAATCTGGTTCCAAGGTAAGCTTGTGTTGTGGCCCTTTGCCTCAATTTTGTTAGTTCGTTCATGGGGTCATCGAAGAGTACCGACCCAAAATGATTTTGCATCGCCTAACCATACTCGTCCCAGCTTGGACCTTGGCGGGCTAATCGGACCTTCATATAGGCTTGATGCTAGAATAGAGCCTTGTCTTCCATGTGCAACAAGGGCACTCGCACCTTCATCTCCTCTGGAGTCCCATCGATCTAAAAAAATTGCTCGCACTGGTATAGCCACTCCGACATGGCGTTGCCGCTAAAGCGAGGAAACTCAACCCATGAGAATTTGGTCGCCAGATGAAATCGCTGAATAGTTGGAGTTCACATTTTTGATGAATAGGTCGCACCTCCCCCCTCTGTCATTCTGGTTGTTTGGAGACCTGTCGAGTGAGGACCCGTCGGCGTAGTCCATGTTCTCGCGCCTAGCTGAAGACTGGACAAAGCAATCCCCATCTCCTCGAGTGCCCTGCTCTGATGATTTCTCAACGTCTAGAACGAGCAGGACATTTCTTACTGGTTCCGCTTCAGCGCCTTCAACATGGACATCTGCTCCTTTGACATGGTAGAGTCTGACACCAGTATGTCACGGCCTACGATTTGCTCCAATACTAGTTGATGCGATCCTGAGAGAAACTGAGAAACACACCCCCGAGATGCAGAAAATGAATAAAACAATGCACCACAACCACAAAACAGATTATAACAACACCAACACCACAAATACAAAAGTTTTTAGAAACAAAAGATCATCCTAAGAGGCACGCCTCTGAGCATAGATCGAATCCGCAGCTCCACTCTCCAACCAGTCGGAAGTAGAAGGTTGACAGCAGCAAACGTTCACATATAACATAACATACATAACCTAAGTTGAGACATATTTATAAGACAGCAAATAGATCAAACTACCCACATGTTTACCAACTATTAACCCACACTACTTCCCACCAGAACCCGCTTCAGCCACTCCCTCTATCCTCCTTTGACTGCATCATCATCTTAGTCAGCTCTTGCTAGCTTCTAACCTAATATTTCAGTTGTTCTTCCTTTGCTTTCTATGCTCTAATGGGGCGACAGCATGTCCAATGGATTATATCACCATATCCCACCTATTTCTAACAGCCTCCGGAAAAAGAATTTCACAAGCTCCAAAAAAAGTACGTCGTTCCACCACCGCTCATTCCATGTCCATCATTTTACTCTCTAACACCTCTCAATGAATAAGTTGCCCACTTCAAGTTCCATCAGAACCTTACGGTCTAAATGATCAGCAGTCGAAAGAGCAAGGAGCGGAAGGAGGAGAGCAGAATCTTACGGTCTCGAGTAGCCTGACGGAAATTCTTGTAATCTCCGCTGACGGATGAGGAGTCTGAATCAGACATCGACATTATTCAGGATTAGAAGGTGAAATCAGCACACCGACTTCGCTGCAGATTAGATGGAAGAAGATCCCTCCTCCTCCTCGACTTTTAAGGCGGCGATGGCTGGAGAAATTGGGAAACTTGGAGGGGATGGAGTGGCAAGTTCGTGAACGATCCAAACCTTCCCCACCCAGGTAACAGGTCTTCCAATCAAGCGGTGGCGACGGCGGGGGCCGAGCGACGGTTGACCTTGAGAGAAGGTTGCCTTTGGTTTGACTGGGAGGGAAACTGAATGGGCGCGGGTATCCTCTGCGAAATTTAGAGCGGAAGCGGGAAGCGGGTCGGGTATGGCTCTGACTGGCTTTCGCCTATGCCCATTGACCGGCCGGCAGAGAGAAGCTGTGGCCCAGCAACCAACAGGTGGTGCTGTGAATTTCTACGCGGTTCTGCGTTCCTTCACCGTGGCTCTTGTTTGTTTGGTTGTTGGGGTGTGTTAATAGAAAGCTGGTGTTAAAAAAGTTGTTTTTTCTGAAAACTAAATATTTTATAAAAAAAAATTGAATAAATGGGGTTTGTAAAAATGATTTTTTGAAAAAAAAAAGTGTATGAAAATAAAGTAGAATTTTGAGCGAATTTTTTTCATACATTTTTTTGGGGGGTTTGGCACTTTACACCCTTGAATTACTTTATTTTAACACTTTGCATCTCGAATTTTTAAAATTGGCACTTTGCATCTTTAATTATAGATTTTTTGTACTTTGCACCCTAAGATTGAAATTTAAGGAGTATTTAGGTCCAGATACCACTCAAAATGTTCATTTTGGCACATTCCATCCCGAACTAACTTATTTTGGTTATTTACAAAGTGTCAAAATAAGTATTTTGGGTGGTGTCCGGGCCTAAATACCTCTTAAATTTCAGTCTTGATGTGCAAAGTGTCAAAAATCTGTAATTTGGGGGTGCAAACTGTCAATTTTAAAAATTTGGGATGCAAAGTGTCAAAACAGAGTAATTCAAATGTACAAATTGCTAAAAAGCCTAATTTTTTCCATTGAAAATGGCGAAAGAGATTCACCACCATCCTTTTGGTGGAGGCACATCACTGTACACTCATGGCCAGCAGCCACCATACGAGTTTCAGATTAATGGTCGATGACCCTTGATTCCAATCGTGGAATCCCTCAGACATGAGTCTGTGTTCCTCTCGAGGGACACTCAGTTCAGGGTACTATCAGGTTTGTCACCCAGACTCCAGGTTTCAGTTTGTGCGCAGCCGTCATTAAAAATAAGGTTTGATAAGACAATCATGAAATCTGCTAGAATTTACAACAGACAATTCAAAAACTCTAGAAATCATTATCCAGCAGAAACCAGAAAATGAGACATAACTCATAATGAGTCAATAACATGATCTGAAAAAGAGTACAAAATAGCAAGAATAATAGTACTCAATGTTACGTATTTTCTATACAAGAAAAAAAAATTAGTGTTGCTGGGATTAGTTTTTCTTACTCTCTAGCGAACCTGACTTAGTTGGAACTTGTTTTTACAGGGGTCTCAGGTTAGGGGATTCTCATAGGATAGGAGGTGCAATCTTCAGCATCAGTTAGTTTCCTTCAGCTATACCTACCTTTTATTGTACTTTTTATTTCTAACATTATGTTTTTGTATTTCATTCATGTTTTGATGTACCAGACTTTCAAATTTTTAGCATTTCAATTTTATAGTGTAATTTCAATTCTAGATTGACTCTGTGAATTCAGAAATTGAGATACACTTTTACTCTTAATTTGTTTACTCTACTTCCGTTGTATGTTTTCTTTTAACACTTATAATTATGTCTGTTATGAACCAGTTTTTATGTTGTTACTAAGTTTACTTCATATCGCAGTCCCGACCAAACTTCTGATTTGTTATTAAACTAGGTTGGGGATGTTTCATACTAGACATTGCAAAGCATCATGCTTATTAGTGGAAAACCCACAAGAGAGAAGCCACCATGATTGGAACTAATAGCATGAGCAGCAGAAGGAGGATTGCGCTAGCAAGAATCACCACCACCACAACCACCATTACCTTTTCATGAAGGGGCAAGGTGGGGATATAAGAGATAACATGAGTCATGTACACGACATTGTTTTTCACCGTAATCGCATATTCGAATAAGTGGAGTGAAAGGAGGGATGATGAAACCAATGTCAGCAAGGGAGGAATAATGAACAGTGCCCCTACAGAATTGAGGGAACGGCGACGGTCCCCATCACCCAAGATCATGTTGAATGCTTCCCGAAAAGAAGAGGTCAGCGGTTCAGTACATGAATACGAACCATGCCAAAGCCCATATTGAGGTCCATAAGAACGACATGGAGACGGTAGTGGTCCTCCTATTTCTTTAGTGCGCAAGCATCAAGAGTGTATGCAGAAGTGAAATCTCAAAGTAGCCAAGTTCTTGGTGGAGATGTTCGAGCTCTGAAAAGTAGGATGCAACACTAGAACAGCCTTGCTTTAGTTTGAGATGACGTCGAGAAAGCTCATATACCTATGTGGAGCTACCAATTTGAGAATGCGTTTTCATGCCCGAGTTCAAATCTCAAAGGCAAATCGCACGTTGTGCTGCTCAGAACCATTCAAGATAAATGGAACCGTCCAAAAGCACGATGGTAATCCATAAAGAGCTAGAGAAATCAGGAGGAAGAAGAAGAAGCCGACTCTCGCTCGATTAGGTCAAAAGAAAGCAGTAAGTCATTCGGTTCACTGTACATATCGTATATATTCTTAGTACCGAACCAGCCGATACCCGCAGACCATGCTGAACCAGACTTAAAGGAAATAAACCGGAGAATACAGAATTCGTCGAGTATTCACGTCGATATTCGACGAATCAAGTTATTCGTTGAAATTCGTTGAGTATTCACGTCCTCCTTGCTCCCTGCACACTGACTAGAAAAGATGACTCTATAGTGTGGTGAGTATCCCTGAAAATAAAGAACTCGTCTGGTGGGTCAGCAGGTGGTGCATCCCAAAACTCATCGAGAGTGTGATGTGTCACAAGATAGGAGCTCAAAATATCAAGGGTATGATCACGTTTACTCGGGGAAGGCTCTAAATACTTGATGTTCCACACAATATCCATCCTCTAGAGCAAGGCCATGGACAATAATGGAAGAGGCGTCAATGATCGATACTCATACATGAGTGTCTCCCCAGAATTGCACCATCACCAAGTTGTGGTGGCTCATAAGGAGGCTCAACAAGGGGCTCGGCATAGAACTCGTCGCTATGGTCAAGTTCCTCCAAATGAGTACCAACATAAGGGGTAGTATCCCCGTGAATGGGTGGCATAGCCACTACAAGATCAACCCCAGGCTTTGGGCTCTCGGTCGTGACGTGACTCAGAACAATGAGAAGGGGAGAGGAGGCATAGACCTACTCTCAAGAATGGGTCTGTCGGCGCGGTGTCAAGAGATGAGTCTAAGGTATGGGTGCTAACTGACCCGGGACATGGCAGAAGAGGGGGTGCAGGTGAGGGACACAACACAATAGACTCAATATGTGTTTCAGTTATTTGCGAAACATTAGTACTTCAAAATTTAATTAACAGAGTCAACTAGTAAGCTCTCGACTGATCTAAAAGCCTAAGTTTCGCAAACTTAATGCGACGCTCACCGAATAACTCAAAATGATCGAGATGATACTCTATATCCACGAGCAAATAACTGAAAGACTTGGGACTCGATGAGCCGTCAAAAGAAGGGGCAATAGTACGAAACTGACTTTCAAGATTTCTCTCAAAACGATGATCCTCATAATAATCATCCCTAGGATAATCGATTCGTGCTAAATGATCAACACGATCCGCTCGCATGCAAGAATATGAACGACGACAATCATATTGATCGTCTCCAACATAGTAGGATCGTGTCGGTGGATCAACACAATCTCTAGAAGTGGTGTGTTGCGATCTAGAATAATCATCGTAGTAGCGTGGGGATCTCCCTGAAAGGGACTCTATGGGACTGGGAGCGTGCGTAAGTGGACTCAGGATCCTCAAATAGAGGAGAGGAATAATTGTGATACATAGACATAATGAAACATATAGACTCTACAACTGTGTATCAAAAATGCGTGCAACCTACCTCTGATACCAATTGACGCGGGAGGAATCTATTGCGGATGAACGATGCCCTGACCCTATATGTCATGCGAATCTGATGGTATAAATTCAAATTAGATAATAAATAATTAAATCTCACGCAAATATTTCAAAGTAAGGTAAAATAATTTTATTTAAGCAAACAAGCTTTAGTTTTCCTTCGCGTGAAGGGCCAAAGAAAGAGCGTGTGGCGAATCGATTTTCCTTGCAGTTAGAAATTTTACAATGAGCAAAATATTATAATAAACTAAAAATTCAAGCAAACAAGTAATAAGCAAACCGTAACAATGGTATACAACCCAAAAACCAATACAAAAGCACAATACAAATATTAGGGTTGTTGTAATAAAATGAATCTGAATGTTAGAGGGCTCAAAGAGAGGTTCTAGTGGTGGGTGGACTGGATTGGGTAAGGGGAAAGCTGGATCAGGGCTAGAATACCCAGATCTGAAGAGTTCTGGTGGGGAAATGACGCTAGGAGGTGGTTCCACGTGATTGGGATAGCGGCGGTGCACTGGATGGTGCAGGCAGCAGATGGGGGGCGGTGGTGGCTGGAAACTAGAGTAGGGAAGGGCGGACAGAGGGGTTAGAGGGGGCGACGGTGGATTTTGGGTGGCTCACGGGAGGTGGTTTGATTGGGGAGTGGGGCAGGATGAAGGGGAGAGTTGTAGCCAGGCCAGAACAGGGAGGGAGGGGGAGATCCGGTGATTCTGGTCTAGACTAGGGGCGGCGGCTTGGGGCTGAGGGGTGGTGGGTTGATGAGTGTGGTTGGATGGTTAGTGGGAGGAGGGCGGCGGTTTGAAGGAGGGGTGGCTGGAGGGGTTTTGATGGGGATCCGGCTGGCTGGGAATGTGGAAAACAGGGGGAGGCGGCTGGACAGTGCCAGCGAAGGCTGTTTTGAGGAGGACAACGACTGGACAGAACATGGGAGGGTGTGCGGGGAGAAAAAATCAAAAGGATACAAACTTAGCCAAGGATTCGTCACCAAGGGGGCTCCACGGAGTCGGCTCCGCGGAGGAGATCACTGGAATGAAGGAAAAACTCTCCAAACATTTAACAATCAAAAATACTGCAGCCCTAAACAACATATTTATAATCATCTGAAATTAGGGCACTCGGAATCAACGACTATGATTGGTTGTTGATTTCGGGGTCAAAACTACATGAAATAGTAACCAAAAAATACAAAGTTATGTATGAAATTGATTCTCAACGCGAATTTGGACTCATTCACGGAGTCGGATCATCGATCTGGGCACGCCATATATGATAAGTCGCCAAACCACATCATCTCCTCTTATATACCATAAACTTTTCTTATATGTGACTCTATTTCATTCCTCTATCAGCCATGCTGCTCCACCAGATATCACCCACCATGAACACCATCTTGAACATGATCCTCGCTCTGATTCTCCTCCTCATATACCTTTCCCATATCATTATAGACGACGACCTCCACTTCTTATTCATATTCGTCCAACCACTTCATCTGCTCCCAAGACAGTTCTTGGGTCAGCTCTCTCTTCATCAGAAGGTTCCACAACATCAAAAGCCTTAGATCAAAAAGATCTCATTGTTATAACGAAAGGGGTTCAATCATGCACGAAACATCTACTGTGAATATTGTTTCTTATGAAAATCTCAGTCCTTTACAACCAAATTGTCTTACCATTATCTTGTCACAGACGTGCCTATAATATATCAAGAAACTCTTAATATTCCTTGTTGGAAGTAGTCATGAATGAAGAGATCTCTGCACTGCAATCTTGAGGTACTTAGACTCTCGTTCATACACCCCTAAAGGGATATTTTTGTTAGGTGGGTCTTCATCATCAAATTTCTTCATGGTGGTGCAGTAGATAGATACAAAGCTCATTTGATTGCTAAAGGATTCAATCAGACATATGAGGTTGATTTATTCGATAATTTTTCTCCAGTTGCAGGTATTGGGACTATTCGGGTCCTCTTCTCTATAGCTGTCAACCGTGATTAGCAAATGTTTCAGCTAGATGTTAAAAATAATTTTTTGCATGGATAAGACAGTCACTATGGGACAACTTTTAATTTATGTTTCTTAGAGGGAATTTTGAGTGTGCAAACTAAAGAATGCAATATAAGGCCTTAAACATAGCCCTAAAGTGTGGTTTGACAAGTTCATTCATGTCAATTCTATCATTGATTTTTTTGGAGAAGCAATGTAGATCACTTTATCTTCGTCTGAAAAACCAACAAGAGACTAGTTATTCTTGTTGTATAGTTGATGGCATCCTTCTCATGGGTAATGATTCTTCGAAATACAAGAAACAAAGACACATTTGACATTTTGTGACTAAAGATGTGGGTTTTTTTCCCCTATATTTTCTAGGGAATGAAATTGCTAGATGCAATAAAGATGTGGTTTTATCCCAAGAAAAGTATGTGTTGGATTTTCTTGAAGAAACGGGACTACTTGGTGTCAAACCTACCAAAAATCCAATGTCTATGGGAATTGACAACTCTAGGATGAAACATTATATCCACTTAAAGATGTGAGCTATTATAGAAATCTGGTTGGTAAGCTCATCTATCATACCAGAACTGACATATCCTTTGTTATTGGAAAGGTTAAAGAATTTATGCAGACTCCCAGAGAGTGTCCTCTTAAAGTTGCGTTGAAGATATTATAATACATTAAAGAATCATCTGGCAGAGGTCTTCTATTTAGGAGAAATGGTCATTTATGAATTGAAACATACTTAAGTGACAACTATGCATATGTGAGGAAGGTAAAATATTCACTTTAGGTTACTACATCTTTGTAGGAGGAAACCTAGTCATTTAGAGAAGCAAAAAAAAGTAATTATGTCCGAATCAAGTGTCAAAGCGGAATACCGAGGCCTGACATAGAATACTCATGATCTAAAGTAGTTGAGGACTCTTCTGGAAGATTTTGATGAAACATACAATATTTTGTGATAAAAAATTGCATCTACATTGTCAAAAATTCAGTCGTTAATGAAATAACGAAGCATATAGACATGGATTGTCGCTTCATTCATGAAGAAATTAGCAATTGATACGCATGTACTCCATTCATTAATGCAGATAAAGAACTTGCATATATCTTCATCAAACTGCTCCTTACACATTTCTCGTGTATATGTACCAAGTTGAGCATTAGTGATATATATGCTCCAACTAGAGGGGGATTGTTAGGGCATATTTATGTATTTTATCTTTTGTCCCGCATCATGTATTCCATTTTATATATGTCCCTTCTACGATATATAGGGGGACACATCTTGTGAACAATATATTTTTGATCATTTGATTAAACCATTGAAAAGGATGAGGAGAGCCTTGGCGCACCGGTTAGGGGGTTGTCGTGTGACCTTGAGGTCACGAGTTCGAGTCCTGAAAGCAGCCTCTGCAAAAATGCAGAGTAAGGTTTGCCTACATTTCACCCTTGTGGTGGGACCCTTCTACGGACCCTCGTTGCACGGGGATGCTTTGTGCACCGGACTACCCTTTTTATTTGATTAAACTAATGCAATTTATAAACAAATTAAAATTATTTATAAGGATAATATATTTTCATCAAGTTTTTTATTTTTGATTAAAAATCCAAAAACCAAATAATATATTTAAAATGCATAATAATTTGCAATGGTAAATAATTATAAACCTCCATGCACATTTAGCATTGAAATTATGTATCATAATAAAAGGAAAGGATAAAATTGGAGTATAATGCGGTTAAAAAGAACTCTTCCCTTTTATATAGGATATAGATATGGCTAACATGTTTCATTGTTTAAATGGAAGTGAGAAAAGAAATGAATATAATAACCAAAAGAGTAATGAACAGAAAACTCACAGTAAATTCATCTGGACGGCGAGTTTGAGATGCGAGAAAACGCAACCTCATTGATGTTAAAAGCTTATACTCATTGTATAATGTATAGAATGTCCAAAAAGTGAAGACATAAGCCATTGCTAAATGTGCCCAAAACCTGAAGAAAAGGAATTGTTGTATCACTACTATAAAGAGACGCACTGTTTTCTTAGGATATAGAGACCTAGATTATTTCAATCTGTATATGTTAAAATATAGCAATCAAGTACAAGTTACAAATAAAAATCAGAAGTATTTAACCTAATCTAATGTAAAAAAAATTCTGCAATGCTACACAAGCATGAAGAGATAACGATGACATGGTAGATGAAAAGGATAATTCCAAGCTTGTGGACTTTTCCAAGAGAAATACATGGATAATCAAAAAATTTAGAAACTATTACTTGGAGAAACGTTTTTTACTCTTATTTCTCCAGCTACAGTCTATGATTGGATAAAAGGCTAGCCTCTTCACGTACCAAAGAGGAAGATAACTCATAGGGATCATATCACACAAAGGTCTACACGAAGATTGGAGCCGTTCATTTTATGCGGATCGACGACTTATGACATTTAGTTATTTTGTGTAATTTTGTAATTTAATTTTAAGCATGCCTGCACAACCATAATGATCGGAAAATTGTGACTATTCATGATGGTTCCAAACTCTATAAACAGTATTAGAATGATTCAATTTCAGGATCAAAAGTTTAAGAGAAAAACTTCTCATTTCGGTCACCCAGTGCTGAAGTGAACCAAGGCGCGCGAAGCAAGGAATTCCTCCCCATCCTCCTGGCTAGCCATTCGCCCTTCTCCTCCATTCCTCCATAACAAACCACCACCATCTCCCAACCCTTCCCACTCCTCATGAACACCTTAACAACCCCACCATCATCTCCCAACCCTTCCCACTCCTCATGAACACCTTAACAACCCCACCACTTCTTCGAAACTACCCAAAACCACCCATTTCCAGCTAACTTCTCCACTACCCACTTCCTCCACTCCGAACCGCCAACAAAAACTCCCTCATGAGCTGACCAGAAATCCCACAATCCTCGCCTCTGCCTAAAGGGCCCTGCCCCACTTCTCCCAACAACCATATCCCATTTCCCCTAACCAAACCCAGCTGGTTCAGGTAAGAGTAAAGACCGTCGGCCCCCTCAATTTCAGTATCTATACAATCCCAGAACCACTCCCCCACAACCTGGTTTGCCCACCAGCAGGGCTACAACCACTTTCCAATCCCTCGTCTTCTCCCAAAACTCTTGAAGACCTTCTAAATCTCTCGATTTCCACCCTATAGGGCCCTGCCCCCTCCCCAAACCTCCCACTTCCATCAAAGTTCCTGCTGAGTCTTGGCAAGTACCGAACAACCATCACCCAACCATATTTTCCCGTACAACAACCTTTCTAACACCTCCACAACCTTGGGTCTCCTCCACAACCCAACTCTAATTTGTTATTTCCTTCCCAGGCTCTTACGCATCGGCAACGCCATTTATTGGAGGATTCCACCACCGAACATTCCACAGTACATTCTCCAAACTCCTTCCCCAAAATTTTGTCCATTTGTGAGTTCATTTGTCGTTGTAAGATTTTCTTTGTTGAATCACAAACTACTTCTTCGTTGTTTACTTGAAATGTTTGTGCCAAATTATCGTGTGGTTTATATGGCTTATTTCTCCTAACATTTGTTATTTCATTCTCTCAAACTTATATACCCTATTCTATTTTCATATTCAAAGATTCTACTCGCTGGTAATGATTACGACTCTATTTGTAGATTTTTTTAATTGTAAGCTTCATCATTGGATAACTTTATAATTCATATAGACATTTCTAGAGTCATTTTATACCCAGATAAATCCTACCTTACGTCAGTTTTCTATCAGCTCAAGGTATGGGCTACTTGAACACCATGAGATAGGAACACACACAGACATATCAATGCCATATTTTCAAAAATAAATGATCACCATAAGAGTCAGCATTCTAGATCCCACCATAGGCCGACCACCTATGCCCTAATGTTGATATGTGTTGATATGTATCTTTTCATGTAGTGAGGTGTCTTATAGTGGGGCCTCCATCTATATAAAGAGCCTCATAGGTGATTTATCTATGATCTTTTGAGTGATAAGTCTTTGGTCTCTCTTTAGAAAGGGGAGTGCTTTGGAGGACTCAGCCTCCAAGTATTTGGCGAGAGCTTGTCTCTCAATTGTATTGTTTATTTCATGCAATGCGAGTTCATGTTCTTTATTTTAGATCTTGATGCAGCCTCCGCATATCAGTTAAAAGGAATAGAATATTCATGTTGGTCTTTTGGATTCGATATTTAACTAAATCTAAGATCTATTCAAAAATCCCCTTCCAACAATCTGACTTGTAATGACTAAGCGATTTTTGGGAAGTCTATTCATTCCGGAGTCCGTTTTTCAACTCACTTCTTTTTATCATTTCCTTCAACTCTATTTTCCCCAGTTGTTGCTGGTGGGTGGTCCTCAGTGTCGTTGTCAACAGTAAACCGTCAACTTATTAGCGGATGGGCCATTTTTTTCCTTAAATTTAGATAGTCTATTTTTTGATCTTGCTCTTAGAATCCGCTTTCAAGGATGATTAAGTAGTACCTTTTAGAATTGAAATAGGATATTCATATTGGTATTTTTGTAATTTCTATTTTTAGTAGGGTTTAGCCTTTTCCCCTCTTATATCTATCGTGTACTCCTTTTCAATAATATTATTTCAATTCCACGGGTTTCCTCATGGTATAAGAGCCCTAGGCTCGCCGATCCCGCCTCGCCCCGCGTCGCTAGTGTTGCGCCCCACCAATCTCACCTCCGTCATTCTGCCTCGTCTGTCGGCCTCGCCTTGCCAACCCCGCCTCTTCTTGCGTCGCCGGCGTCTCGTCGATCCTGCTGCGACTGGTCGACCTCGCCTCGCCGATCTCGTTCCGCCTCCTCCCGACTCGCTGCTCAAGCGGCTCTCCGCCATTTTTTCAGTAGTCCTCCAACAGTAGTCCTCCAACAGTAGTCGGTCGGTCTTTCTCTCTAGACGGGGGTCGCCCTCCGTTTTTTTTTTGCCGCTCCTTACTTGACACCGGATATGCTGACCTAATCTAAAGGCATTTCTAGTGTCGATCTCTTCTGGATGTTCCTATATGGACTTTGTTTGCCTCCTCTTTCTATGAGCACTCTCTAGGTTCTTTTTTGGCGGTGTGATGTTCTTTCCTTGACTCCTTGATTTCTATTCTTGGATTATCATGTCAGGGAATGATGATTCTCCCATGGTCTCTTCTACTGACGGGGTGTCCTCCGCTACTTTGGTCTCTGGAGGCCCTGCTCGGCCCAGTCATGACCACAACACCCCTCAAATCACGACTATACGTCTGGATGGATCAAATTTTCTACCTCGGTCACGGGCTGTGACTCTTGACTTGAAGAGTAGACGGTTGTTCAGTTATGTCCTGGGAACTACAAAGGCTCCTGCCCAGGATTCCTTTAGTTGGTTGCAATCGGAGTCGGAGAACTCCCTTGTCATGTCTGGCTAACCAGCTCCATGGTGGATTCTATTGTCAGGAATTACTTGTTCTTAGACACTGCTTCAGATTTTTGGAAGAGGGTTGAGGCTACTTACTCCTGCAGAAGGAATGCTGCCCAGATTTATCAGCTGTGACGAAAGATCTTTCTCCTCCGTCAGGATGATCGTCCCCCTTCTGTCTACTACCTGGAGTTCATCCAGCTTTATCAAGAGTACGATCATTTTGAATCTCTCATTCTTGTATCTCCTGAGGATGAGATACTTGTTAAGGCTAGGGAAGAACGAAACAGAGTTTTTGAGTTCCTTCATGGTCTACATCGGGACTTCGAACAGATTAGTGTTCAGATACTTGGGCGCTCCCCCACACCTTCTCTACCCGAGGTTTACAGTTTTGTTCAGCAAGAGTATGATCGACGACAAACTTGGACTCCTGATGCTACTCCAGAAGGTTCTGCCCTCGGTGCTCGGTTTAGCAATTGGGTTTCTCGCGACCCCAGGTCCAAGTCTACTGACAAGGATCACTTGCTCTGCAATTATTGTGGGAAGTCTCGTCATACTGGGGACATGTGCTTCCGTCTTCATGGTTTTCTTACACCACGGGTGGTTCTGCACCGCGGGGAGGTAGGGGTTATGGTCGCTCCCAGGGACGCTCTGCTCAGTCTCGGTCTGCTCATCTTTTGGATGCCTCGACCGAGCCATTACCTACCTCTGATGCTCTTCCTCCTTTGGCTCTATCTACGGATGAAATTCATGTGTTTCGTCGATTGGTGCAGGGTCAGTCTGTTGAGCCCTCTGCTTCTTCCTCTTATGCTCACTTGGGGTCCTATAGTGCTTATGTTGGGTCTTCTCATCCGTCTACTCACTGGATTATTGATTATGGAGCCACGAACTATATGACTGGTTCTGGCACAGGTTTTGTTTCTTACCTTCCCTTGTCTGGTAGGGACAAGGTGACCATTGCTGATGGATCCTTCTCTCCGATTGCTGGGAAAGGATCCATCCCCCGATCCTCCCTCACCCACTCCTTTGTGCTTCATGTACCAAAGTTTCCTCGCAATCTTCTCTCCATTAGCCATCTAACCAATTCTATGAACTGTTCTGTGACTTTTTTTCCTTCTTCTTGTGTTTTTCAGGACCTGGAGACGAGAACGGTGATTGGCTCTGGTAAACTGTTGGACGGGCTCTACATGCTTGACTTATACCACCCTCCCCCTCCTCCCGCGGCTCTTCATGCTACTCAGTCGGCTACTTTGGAGTCCTGGCATTATCGCCTTGGACATCCTTTTATGTTGTCTATGAAATATTTATTTCCTACTTTGCTACCTGTTTTAGTTGATAACTTTCGTTGTGATTCTTGTGAACTTGGAAAACACCATCATGTGTCTTTTAATCATGTTTTCACTCCTAGTTCTGCACCATTTATTATTATACATAGTGATGTTTGGGGGACGTGTCCCGTTGCTTCTATTTCTGAGTGTTTCTGGTTTGTTACTTTCACCGACTGTTTTTCCCGAACTACCTGGGTATACTTAATGAAAGCCAAAAGTGAAGTCTTCTCTTTATTCGGTTTCACAACATGATCTCTATACAGTTTGACACCACTATCAAAATTATTTATACAGACAATAGTCGTGAGCACACAAACTCCGCCTTCGAACACTATTTTACTACTCACGACATTGTCCACCAGACTTCTTGTGTTTACTCGCCGGCCTAAAATGGGGTGGTCGAACGCAAGAATCGTCATCTCTTGGAGGTTGTCTGGTGCCTCCTTCTTCACATGCACCTTCCCCAATATTATTGGGGGGATGTTGTCCTCGCCGCTGCCTATCTTATTAACCATATGTCATCACGTGTTCTTTGGTATAACACTCCTCTCACCACCCTTGGCGTTCCTCCAACAAATTTACCACCTCGTGTGTTTGGGTGTGTGTGCTTTCTCCATATCCATCAGAAAACCAAACTTGATGTGCGTGCTCACAAGTGTGTCTTCATCGGTTACTCTCCAACTCAAATGGGTTATAAATGTTTTGACCCCATCCACAAGAGAGTGTTTGTGTTTATGAATGTCATCTTTTGTAAATCTGAGAGCTATTATGGGTCCTCACTTCAGGGGGAAGGACTCGCGTCTGTTGGAAGTGAGTTCCTTCACTCTCGGTGAGTCTCTTTCTACTACTTCATTGTCGGTTCCTCCATTCTACTCAACATCCTCTCCTGTTGCCCATGTGCCAACCCTGCTCCTGTGACACGATCTCAGGTTCCCCCATTGCAGGTGTATTCTCGTCGTTCTAAGGGAATAAACACCTGAGTCCCTCACAGTATTCTGGAGCCAACATCTGACCCGTCGTTTGGGTCCAATGCTCTAAGGGAAGGTACCTCCACACAATATCCTTTATCTCGGTTTGTATCTTATTCCTCTCTAACGGCCTCCATAGGGCCTTTCTCTCTTCCTTGTTTGTTGTTTTCATTCCTACTTCGTGACAGGAAGCTCTCTCTGACGACAAGTGGAAGACAACTATGCTTGAAGAAATGTATACTCTGTACAAGAACCACACTTAAGACCTGGTACATCTGCCTAAAGGAAAGACTGTTGTTGGAAGTAAATGGAAGTTTTCCATCAAACAGAACTCTCTGGGTGTTGCGGAGAGATATAAGGCAAGGTTGTTTGCAAGAGGGTACACGCAGACTGCAGGGATTGACTATCAAGAGACCTTTGCTCTTGTTGCAAAGATGGACTCCATAAGGGTTCTCCTATCCTATGTTGCTTGTAAGGGCTAGAATCTTAGTCAACTGGATGTCAAAAATGCATTTCTTTATGAAGAGCTGAAAGAGGAGGTATACATGGCTCTTCCTCATGGTCTTTCACCTAAAGGATCGGAAGGGAAGGTGTGCAAGCTAAAAAAGGCCTTGTATGCACTGAAACAATCTCCTAGAGTGTGGTTTGCAAGATTCCACAAGGTCATGACTTGCTTCGGGTACTCCCAGAGCAATGTTGACCATGCCCTCTATGCCCATTCTTTCAAAAGATCAACTCCTTCCCTTGCACACTCTTCAAGTGTCTTAGAATTTTCCACACAAAATCCATGTGATCCTCCTAGGATCATGCATATAGCAGGTCACCACATTCACAACGAAAGATATGTCGGGACAAGTGTGACTCAGATAGATTAAGCGACCTATCGACCTCTGGCGAGTATTAGATTGAAACCAAAATCTTGCCTCTCACATCTCAATCTGGGAGTTGCAATCTAATGTGCACGAGGGCATACTATTGATCAAATAGGTTACTGTCAAGACTGTTTGCCCCCCCACACACACACAAGTACTTTGGTAACTTAATCGCCATCACCATGCTCCGGGTCACCTCAAGAAGATGTATGTTCTTTCATTCATCGACCTCATTTTGTTCTAGTGTGTATGCACAAGTGGTTTGATGTTGTATGACCTGGGATGACAAGTACTCCCCAAACACCTTGTAGGTGTACTTTGTCCCATTATCAGACCTTAACACCTTAACAACTGCACCACATTGGGTTTAAACTCCTTTGCGAAAATCTTTAAAGCAAGCAAACACTTCACTCTTATTTTTCTTCAAATAAAGTAATGTCACACGAGAAAAATAATCGATTAATTGATACAAAATATCTAAATCCATTCATACTAGTTGTGGGACAAGGTGCTCATACATTCGAATGCACTAAGTCAAAAACAAAAGAACTCCTACTATTAGAACCAGAATAACAGTTCTTGGTATGTTTTCTCAATTCACATGCATTGGACACCAGCTATATTGTATTAGCCTTTTCAATGGATACATCTTACTTAAGACAACAAAAGAAGGATGACTCAAACACCGATGATGAAGCAGCAACAAGTCCTCCACATTCCTCGTAACTCCTTCAACACCCTTTATAATGGATGAAAGAGTTGAGTTCATACTCCCCCTATCCAGGTACCACAATACAATATATCATGTGTTAGCCCCAAGTCTACTGTCGGTCTCCTTCTCCTGGAATATCACCTTTGGAATATCAAACAAGACGACACATTTTAATAGAGATATAATAACATTAATGGAAAAAAGATTCACAGTAAATGAAGTAGCATGCAAAACACTGAAAAAAGTCAAAGTGTTGGTATATTGTGCAATGCTCTTACCAACTACTGGTTGTGATGTACTATCGGCTGTCTTAATGCACTTTGGGACTATTAGGTGGGTATAGGAAGAAAACTCGCTAGTTTCCCGAGTGACATGACGAGGAGCACAAGAATCAATTATCCAATATGATGATGTAGTGGCGGGTATAGAGGCGAGAGCAAGACTATCACAAGTACCTGTAGCAGAGTGAGCAAAATTGGCAACATTACCCCTAGATGAAGATGAAGTGAATGCATCATCGAACACACTCATGGCCTACTACGATGACAAAGAGCAAATGAATTTGAGTCGGTGGTGCGCGGTCACTGATGTGGGTATTCCTGTTGTGGGGTAAAGTTAGAAACAGTTGTCAGCATAATTAATTGAAATAAAACATACACGCGCAAGTGCGAACTTGCAGCTTAATGTTTGAGAATAGTTTTAAACACACACAAAATTAAAGCAAAGAATAGATAAAATAAGGGCTCTCATGCCCAGTTCGTAATTCTCCTGGATCAAGTCTGTATGGATCCTCCTAATCGTCCTTCGTGATGCATGGCATTGGTGCTCTCGGGATTGATCGCGCTAAATCCTGGAGTCACTCCTTGTCCTGGTTGGGTCTGTTGCAGATAGCACGAGCGAGCTATCTCCTAGTTGCCTCGGATGACTCCAATTACTCCTGGAGTGACGAACATCATCGCGAGGTGCGGGATGGAGGGAATGCCCTTGAACATTTCCTGGAGGGGGGCGGCCAAAGATGGAGTTATACGGGGAGTCTGACTCCACGACTACGAACTGGACGTCATGCGTGACCTGCTTTGGAAATTCTCCCAGGGTCACAGGAAAAGTGATTGTTCCTTCCACCGGGACGGGGAAGCTGTTGAGTCGTATACCAGTCTTGTGGCTAGTTGGAGTCCTCCTTTTGGGACCTTCATGCTACGGAGGGCGGACATGAATATACTATTAACGGAGCTCCTGTTATCGACCATTATCCTCTTGACATGGAAACTGGGGTCGCCAATTTCCGCACTAATGACAAGCGGTTCCTGGTACGGTAGGAGCGGTCCTTTCAAATCTTATTCTCCAGAGTTGATAGTCGAGGTACGCTGCGCATTCTAGTCTTCTCGTTTTTCTGTGTCGAGCGATGAAGTTGATGGAGCTAGCGGTGATGGGGGAGCCAGCTATGGTCTCTACCACTGCCACTATTTTTCTGCCCCCATGTGCATCCCGGTGCGCAAGTGGCTATTTTCTTCTAGGTTGTGTCGGCTGGTTGCAGGTTTGCTCTTGCAGAAACCTACCGAGGATGCCTTGACGAATGAGGCGTTCAATCTCGTCTTTGATCTTGATGCACTCCTCGGTGGCGTGTCTCGTTCCTCGATGGAACTCAAAATACTTTGACCGATCTCCCTTAGTGTTCGAGGGGAGTCCTCACGGCCTCTGGAGCGTCGGGTTATCTTAAATCGCGCAAAGTACATTGGCATGAGATGTGTTGAGAGGTGTGTACTCTTGCGGAAGTCGGGGACCCCGATCCTTCCGGTGGTCCCGCTGACGCTCGTTGTTGCGGAGCTCCTCCTGTCTCCATGGAGCATGATCTTCTCTCTTCCTCTCCTGACTTCCGTCAAACTACCGCTGGAGCGCTTCTATTGCTTCGTCCGCAGCAATTTGGGCTTCGACCCGGCGCACAAGATCGAGATAGCTGGGTATTATTATTTCTCTCATCAGTGTTGAGTAAAAACTGTTGGGGCATAGTCATCCCAGGAAGACTCTTCGTAAGAGCTCAGGGTCGACCCCGGGGATTTTGCCGAGCCTCTGTGGTAAAGCGGCAAAACAAATCCTTAAGGGTCCCCCTTCGCTCTGGCGGATCCCTGACAAGTAAGAGGGGTCCTTGACAATCCTGCGGTTGGCTGCGAACTGATATAGGAACTGTTGAGTCAGTTCCACAGGTTCTCCCTTGGCCCTTCAGGGTGGTCGGGAACACCTCGCACAGTAGTTGATCTGGGGAGTTGTAGATTCTTAGGATAGTGACGAAGTGGTTGATATGTTCTAGAGAAACATCTGTTCCATCGTATGACTCGATGCTCAGAAGCTTGAAGTCGTTCGGGATCATATGTGCAAGAACCTTGGGCGCCAGCGGCGAGCCGTTCCGGAGAGGGTGGTGCACAAATGTGGCTCGTCACCCGACTTGCTTGTACTCTTCTGCTATCAGATCACATATCTCATTGCGAGTGAGCCTTCCTGCGATATTCCTGAGGCCCACCTCTCCCTGATGATGACGATGAGGGTCGGCTCTGGGAGCCCTAGGAAGCCAGGCAGGGTGCGTGGAGCTGGCCGCTTCAGAGAACTCTTCGAGAGATCTTCTCGACCGGCCTCCGGAGCACGGTTCAGAGGTGGAGGAGGTGGATTGACTGGCACGGGGGGCGGAACGGGATCTTGAGCAGCCCCTTGGTTTCTTAGGAAAACCAGCATCTCATGATACTACTCCTCCATTTGACGTATGCGCCCTTCCAGCATAGCCACAGGCGCGAGCATCGCCTCCTCCGCGGTAAGTGCATTGATCAGCGAGTGGGAGGGGGGGAGATCGATGCGTCCTTCAGGAATTAATCCCTCGATGGTGCGAGCGCTCCTTCTCGTTGTACAACCCCGTATTCACAGAGTGGGGTCCCTTCGACAAGCGTAGAGCCAATTTTAAGTTTTTAAGCTTTTTAGAGATTTTGGACTCTTGGTGGCCAATTTCTGCTTGGCCTTGGAAATATACTAGTAGGGGGAGGAAAAATCTGCATCTCCCCCCGGGTTTGCTATCCGCGAGGTAGGAGCGGTACTCCGGACGGAGGCCAAGGCCTCACCCCCCCCCAGCACCCCTGCCCCTTGGGCGAGCTCGGCCGGCGGCCTGGAGCTCGCCCGGGCGCCCTGCCCCTTGGGCGAGCTCGGCCGGCGGCCTGGAGCTCGCCCGGGCACCCTGCCCCTTGGGCGAGCTCGGCCGGCGGCCTGGAGCTCGCCCGGGCGCCCTTCCCCTTGGGCGAGCTCGGTCGGCGGCCTGGAGCTCGCCCGGGCGCCCCGCCCCTTGGGCGAGCTCGGCCGGCGGCCTGGAGCTCGCCCGGGCGCCCCGCCCCTTGGGCGAGCTCGGCCGGCGGCCTAGAGCTCGCCCGGGCGCCCCGCCCCTTGGGCGAGCTCGGCCGGCGGCCTGGAGCTCGCCCGGTTTGTTATTGGCTCGAGGCTTTTTGTCCTAAGGGCATTTTGGACATTTTCCCCCTAAGGCTTGGAAAAACTATAAATAGACCCCCTTGGGTACCTTTGGAGAGGCATTGGCTTTTGTCTTCCTCCTCCCTAGTTCTCTTCTTGGTAGAGTCGAGAGAATTCTCCAAGGTACCCAGCCCTCATTGGTAAGGGAGGGGAAGTGTTCTTGTGACCTTCCGGGTGTGTGGTAGGACCTCCGCGCTAGAGCCGAGGGTCTGTTCCTAGTTTCCAAAGTCTTTGGTCCGTGACGTTCCCCCGAGTGTAGTAGGTGTGAGGTCACCCCTTCCCCAAGGGTCGAACTCCACAGAGACCAAGTTTTTGGTTTCAACACAGAAGATCTCGGGAGAATGTCATGGCTGGAGATCAGGGAGGTGGTGACGATCTCGGCGAGCTCCCCAACCCCGGACCCTTCGTGGGAAGGGAAGAGTTCATGGCATCCATCCAAGGCATCATGGGGATGCTCCGAAGTTTGGCTCCTCAGGGTGGCAGCTCCACTCCAACCCCTCAGGAGCTAGCTCCTCCCCCCCTCGATGAGTCAACTCCCAGGGGGCAAGGAGAGATCACCCCAGCAGGGGGAGAAGGAAGTGCCCCAGGAAGGCGACCAGGGAAGGAAAGGATGGGAGAGGGGGTCGAGCGAGACCTCCTCGGCCGGGAGTTGTTCCCCAGCCCGGCGAGTGCTAGCCCTCCAGGCGAGCAGGTCGCGCGAGTAGAGGTTGCAAGAGCACCCCTCAGGGGGTCACCTTTCAGCGAGCTGATCATCTCAGCTCCCGTTCCTGAGGGGTTCAGAGAGCCAGATATGGCTTACTATACCGGGAAGGATGACCTCATCCAGCACCTGCAGTGGTTTGAGGATGTCGTCTCCATCAGACCGATGACGGATGCCTTCAAGTGTCGCCTCTTTGCGATCACGTTGAAGGAGAAGGCGAGGGACTGGTTCCATCAACTCCCTCCAAGGTCCATCTTCGGGTTCGAAGACTTCAGTCGGAGCTTTCAGCTTCGCTTCTCCACCTCCAAGAAGAGGAAGAAAGGTCCTGAGTCCCTCTTCCTGATAAAGCAAACGGCCGAGGAGTCGCTGGCCCTCTACGTTGACAGGTTCCAAGAGGAGGTCCTTGACATCCAGGAGGTGCCAGGGTATGCTCTCCAGATGGCCTTCACCGTCGGGCTGAAGGAGGGCTTCTTCAAGATGAGCTTGACTCGGAAGGCCCCCCTTTCCTTCAAGGAGCTGATGGAGAGGGCGGCAGAGGAGATAGCTATGGAGGCAGCCAACCCGGCCTTTATGAAGAAGTTGGCAAAGTTGACAGAGGTGGAGTCAAAAGAGCAAGGTGGCTCAAGGCACCAGGAAGGAAGACGGAGAGAGGAGCGGAGAGCTCAGGGGTTCCAGAGACAGGAGGGTCCGGAGCCAGGCTGGAGGCAGCATGGAGGACCTGCCCATGGTCCAGGAAGAGCTCTCGTCCAGGATGGGGGGAACTTTCATGGGGGCCAAGGGAGGTTTAACTTCCAGAGGCAAGCCCCAAGACAGCTCCTGCCCCCACCCCAGCAAGCAATGGCGATTGGTCGGAGGGAGAGGAGGAATCGCAGGGGGAAAGGGGGAGGCAGAGTAGAATTACCATACTGCGACTTCCACCAGTTGGAGGGTCACGCTACGGCTACCTGCCCCGAGTTCCTGGAAGTGAGGAGGACGAGAGCTCCAGCCCAGCAGCAGCCGGAGCGGATCGAAGCTCCGCCCCAAGGAGGTGGAGAGGAAGACATATGCGAGGATCGGGTCGACGAAGGACACCGAGGAGGAATAGCAGTGATCCACAGTGGAGTGGGGATCGAGGCCACTCGGAAGGCGAGCCTCCATGTTATGTACCGACGGAGCGTCGCTTCGACATCCCAGAACCCGCCCCCGGAAGAGAAGATCACCTTCTCAGTGAAGGACCTGCCGGACCATGAAGATCCGTTCTGCGATGCGCTGGTCATAAAGACAGCCATCGAAGGCTTCACCGTCTCCCGGATCTTGGTTGATAACGGAAGCTCGGTCAACATCATTTTCAAGAAGGCGTTCGAAGGGATGAAGGTGGAGCCAAGGAGGATAGTGGCGTCGGATGGGCCTCTGTTTGGATTCTCAAGGGAGAGGAAGGAGGTGGAAGGTGGAGTCGGACTCCAGGTGAAGTTAGGAGGGACCTCAAGGAACTGCAGGTTCGTCATTGTTGACGCTCCAAGCAGCTACAACGTCATCTTCGGAAGGCCCCTCATCAGCGCCTTCCGGTGTGTGCCCTCATCCTTCCACCAGTGCCTCAAGTTCAACTCAGATGGGATCCAGGTCAAGATCAAGGGAGACTCCAGGATGGTGAGGCAGTGCTACGTCACGGCAGTCAACACCATCTCTTGGTTGGCTAAGGTGGAGGAGATGGAGAAGATCATGGAGAGCCTGAGCAGGATGGAGGTGTCCAGTGGGCGAGAACCTGAAGCCGACCACCATGCTCGGACCCCCTGAAGAAGCCTCGCCTCGGCGGAGTCATGTATCTTGTTTTTCTTTATGTTGTAATGAGTCCAGCCTCCGACCGGTAGAGTCGGGAGGGTCATGTAACCCAACTTGTTTCCCCTTTTGAGGATGTTGAATTTTGGCAGAGTCCAGGTGACATGCCCCGTCCCCAAGTCCCTTAGCTCCGAGATGATTCCGCTGTCAGGCTCTCACTAGCTGGCGGGGCAGGTTGATCTCTCGTGGAGCCCAAGTCCCTTAGCTCCGAGATGATTCCGCTGTCAGGCTCTCACTAGCTGGCAGGGAAGGTTGATCTCTCGTGGAGGCTAAGTCCTTTTAGCTCCGGGATGATTCCGTTGCCAGGCTCTCACTAGCTGGCAGGGCAGGTTGATCTCTCGTGGAGACTAAGTTCTTTTAGCTCCGGGATGATTCCGCTGCCATGCTCCGACTAGCTGGCAGGGCAGGTTGAACTCTCGTGGAAGCTAAGTCTTTTAGCTCCGGGATGATTCCGCTGTCATGCTCTCACTAGCTGGCAGGGCAGGTTGATCTCTCGTGGAGGCTAAGTCCTTTTAGCTCCGGGATGATTCCGCTGCCAGGCTCTCACTAGCTGGCAGGGCAGGTTGATCTCTCGTGGAGGCTAAGTTCTTTTAGCTCCGGGATGATTCCGCTGACCAGGCTCCCACTAGCTGGCAGGGCAGGTTGATCTCTCGTGGAAGCTAAGTCTTTTAGCTCCGGGATGATTCCGCTGCCAGGCTCTCACTAGCTGGCAGGGCAGGTTGATCTCTCGTGGAGGCTAAGTCCTATTAGCTCTGGGATGATTCCGCTGACCAGGCTCCCACTAGCTGGCAGGGCAGGTTGATCTCTCGTGGAAGCTAAGTCTTTTAGCTCTGGGATGATTCCGCAGCCAGGCTCTCACTAGCTGGCAGGGCAGGTTGATCTCTCGTGGAGGCTAAGTCCTTTTAGCTCCGGGATGATTCCGCTGCCAAGCTCTCACTAGTTGGCAGGGCAGGTTAATCTCTCGAGCAGCCTAAGTCCTTTTAGCTCCGGGATGATTCCGCTGACCAGACTCTCACTAGCTGGCAGGGCAGGTTGATCTCTCGTGGAGGCTAAGTCCTTTTAGCTCCGAGATGATTCCGCTGACCAGGCTCCCACTAGCTGGAAGGGCAGGTTGATCTCTCGTGGAGGCTAAGTTCTTTTAGCTCCGGGATGATTCCGCTGACCAGGCTCCCACTAGCTGGCAGGGCAGGTTGATCTCTCGTGGAGCCTAAGTCCTTTTAGCTCCGGGATGATTCCGCTGACCAGGCTCCCACTAGCTGGCAGGGCAGGTTGATCTCTCGTAGAGTCTAAGTCCTTTTAGCTCCGGGATGATTCCGCTGACCAGACTCCCACTAGCTGGCCGGGCAGGTTGACCCCTCGGGAGGCTAAGTGTTTTCACCCCGAGGCTGTCTCGTCACCCAGGCTCCCATTAGCTGGCATGACAGGTTGACCCCTCGGGAGGCTAAGTGTTTCACCCCGAGGCTGTCTCGTCACCCAGGCTCCCATTAGCTGGCATGACAGGTTGACCCCTCGGGAGGCTAAGTGTTTTCACCCCGACACTGTCTCGTCACCCAGGCTCCCATTAGCTGGCATGACGTTGGGTTGGATGTTTCTTTCCGAGCTTGTGCCAACCTCGAAAAGAACGGGGATTGTGTACAACCCCGTATTCACAGAGTGGGGTCCCTTCGACAAGCGTAGAGCCAATTTTAAGTTTTTAAGCTTTTTAGAGATTTTGGACTCTTGGTGGCCAATTTCTGCTTGGCCTTGGAAATATACTAGTAGGGGGAGGAAAAATCTGCATCTCCCCCCGGGCTTGCTATCCGCGAGATAGGAGCGGTACTCCGGACGGAGGCCAAGGCCTCACCCCCCCCCCCCCAGCACCCCTGCCCCTTGGGCGAGCTCGGCCGGCGGCCTGGAGCTCGCCCGGGCGCCCTGCCCCTTGGGCGAGCTCGGTCGGCGGCCTGGAGCTCGCCCGGGCACCCTTCCCCTTGGGCGAGCTCGGCCGGCGGCCTGGAGCTCGCCCGGGCGCCCTTCCCCTTGGGCGAGCTCGGCCGACGGCCTGGAGCTCGCCCGGGCGCCCTGCCCCTTGGGCGAGCTCGGCCGGCGGCCTAGAGCTCGCCCGGGCGCCCTGCCTCTTGGGCGAGCTCGGCCGGCGGCCTGGAGCTCGCCCGGGCGCCCCGCCCCTTGGGCGAGCTCGGCCGGCGGCCTGGAGCTCGCCCGGGCGCCCTGCCCCTTGGGCGAGCTCGGCCGGCGGCCTGGAGCTCGCCCGGGCGCCCTGCCCCTTGGGCGAGCTCGGCCGGCGGCCTGGAGCTCGCCCGGGCGCCCTTCCCCTTGGGCGAGCTCGTCTCGAGTGTCCAAGGTGGGGGTAAGGGGGAGGAGCACGGTTCGGCCTCCACCTCCCCCCTGGACCTCTTGTTGCCATGTTTACCATCGTACCCCCGGGGTAGAAATTATCTCTCTACCCCCCGGTGTGGAGGTTTGTTATTGGCTCGAGGCTTTTTGTCCTAAGGGCATTTTGGACATTTTCCCCCCAAGGCTTGGAAAAACTATAAATAGACCCCCTTGGGTACCTTTGGAGAGGCATTGGCTTTTGGCTTCCTCCTCCCTAGTTCTCTTCTTGGTAGAGTCGAGAGAACTCTCCAAGGTACTCAGCTCTCATTGGTAAGGGAGGGGAAGTGTTCTTGTGACCTTCCGGGTGTGTGGTGGGACCTCCGCGCTAGAGCCAAGGGTCTGTTCCTAGTTTCCAAAGTCTTTGGTCCGTGACGTTCCCCCGAGTGTAGTAGGTGTGAGGTCACCCCTTCCCCAAGGGTCGAACTCCACAGAGATCAAGTTTTTGGTTTCAACACTCGCCATTGTCATCAGTTAAGAGTATTGTTGTGAAGCTAATACTGTCTTCAGAAAGTATTTGCGAAGTTTTGGGAATACGTTCCCACAGAAGACGTCAAACTGTTGTAAGTCACTCGAGATGCTTGGAAATCGGTCGAATTAAATTGTCCTAGCTCGGAAGCGAGTCGAGCGCGAAACAATCACAGAAGACTAACAGGTGGTAAGAAGATTTTTTTGACGTGAAAAACCCGAAAAAGGTGAAAAATCACGTGGTCGGTTCAGCGCCGACCAATTTTCACCTAGTATTTGAGTGTTACAAGTAGCAGAATGCAAGAGGGAGACAAACCACCGCTCGTTGCAAGGGGTGAAAAGAAGAGTGTGAAAACGAGAATTACAGAGAGAGAAGGGAGATTTTCCAAGGCCAAAGGGAAATCTTCAAGTCCCCTTCGATGGGAATCTTCAAAGGGGAAGATCTTTGATGGCCGAAGGAGATATTCGAAGGATTCTTCAAACTCCGAAGGAGAACTCTGACGGATCTTCAAATGAGCTCTCTTGGGCGCTAGCTGAAGGCAATGTGTCTTCAAATGAGGGTTCTGGGCTTCTTTTATAGCATTAGTTGGAGGGTAGCCCGGTTTTTACCATTGTAACCACCATAATCACCTGACGAGCGAATCACATTTGTCGATCTGAAGCACACAGATCACCACTTTTCGGATATGACCGTTTTACCTCTCAGGCAGTTTGGGCAGTTCGGGCAGCTCGGGTTGTTTTGTTGACGACGCTGATGGTGACGAACGCTTTCTGCAATTTGAGCAGTTAAGAAAGTTAACTGATGCGTGCGTCGCTAACGCGGAGGCATTCAGCGCGAGCAGTAAGCGCAGGGGCATTATGAGTGCGCTGTGAGCGCGGAGGACTTCTAAGCGTGTCATGAGTACGAAGGCGTTCTGAGCGTGCTGTGAGCGTGGAAGTGTTCTGAGCACGCCGTGAGCATTAAGGTGTTCTGAGCGCGCTGTGAGTGTGGAGGCGTTCTGAGCGTGCCATGAGTGCGGAGGCATTCTGAGAGCGCTGTGAACGTGGAGGCGTTTTGAGCACCTCATGAGCACGGAGGCATTCTAAGCGCGTTGTGAGTGAGGAGGCGTTTGTCGCGTGCTGCGGGCGTAAATTTTGGAGGTGTGGTCTTGGCCGCATTAGGAGGAGGTGCGGCGCCGGCCGCACCCCAAGGGGAGTTTATTTGTTGTTCTCATGACCACCGCTCTCTCAACCCAAAAGTTGTGAGTTATCATAAGAGGTAAGACGAGCTTGCGTTCATGAGAAAAGTCTTTTATATAGAACTTGTGACTAAAATGTGGGTGATCCTCGTGGTGTTGATACTGGTCTAGAGAGGAGGTGGATGCGAAGGGACAGAGTTTTAATACATATATTTGTCTCTTAGAGTGATGTACATAATTAATATAAACCAGTCGTTTTCTCAATTAAAATACATCTGTTCATAAACCATGGTTGTGAAAGAACAAAAAAAACAATTGTACCAAAAGTAAAGCCATATTATATTTCTTTCCAAAGAAAACCTAAGATAATGTTTCTATATGCATATGTTAGAATGGTCAATCAAGTTGTGCAAAATATATAAAACTGCTTTAGTAGTATCAGAAAACAGTGCCGTCTCTAGATCCACTTCATTATTTAAATTATTCCCAAATTCCTAAATAAAGAACAGCCGCTAATAAAACAAAATAGGAGTAAAACTAAATTAGCATAAGATGAAAAGTGGCATAGTTGTCTTACCATCTCTGGACAACTCTCCAGATTTTAAAGATTTCTGAAACGTGTTGCAGCATAATCAGGTGTACTAGAAAAAATGGCTCAAGGGTGAATACAAATTTTCAACTGAAGAGACCCTCTAAAAAAGGTACAATATGGCCCATAGCAGAAGATAGTGCAACGCAACAAAGAAATTGCTCAAGAGAGTTGAACATTTTTGTTAGTTTAAAATGGTCATGTTTAAAAATGGGTCATGTGTTTGCCGCAAGGCGGTTTCTCCACTCCCACCATGTGGAGGTTGACTTGGACCCTGCTTCCCCCATGGTGGAGGTTGACTTTGACCCCACTTCCTCCACCATTAGCACTCCCCATTAGTGGGTTCCTTTGTTAAACGCACCAAGGGTAAGCAGCAAGGCGTGCATGGAGGCGAAGAGCTGATCTTGAGCCGCGACGCGAATATTAAGGGAGTCGGAGGCGGTATTCGGAGCGGGGTCACCAGAGGAGCGAGTGTTAAGATCCATGGGTTTGGAGTCATAGGTCGGCGGCCGGAAAGGGGGGGATCTGGCTAGGGTTGGCCCAGGCAAAGGGCTGGAAGCGGCCAAACAGCACTGGACTTGTCGGATCGGGGCTAGGAGCGGCCCGATTTGGCGAAGGTCGGCGGAAACGGTGGGTCGGGGCCTTTCTGCGTCAGATCGTGGCTCAAAACCGGTGGATCAGGGGACGGCTAGGATCTGTAAGCGACGGACGCGCGAATGCAAACGCGAGGGGGCGAATCAGTGGCTCCGATGTCGGAATCAACGGATCGGCAGGCAGGAGGACGCTAGTGTGACTGATCGGCGGCCCGGACATCGGAAGCGACAGATCAGCAAGATGGCGAACACGCTGCTACAGAATCGATCACAAGGGAATGCGCAGAATCAAAAATCGAGGCAAAGTCGAAGTTAGAGCAGAAGACGAGGGCGTTACAGATGTAGATCACCGACGACAAGGGGCTAGAAGATCGGGCAGTTCAGACCAAATTGATACGATCTCGGAGAGAAATCCGGCAAGAGGGAGGGTGGTCGGTAGTGGCGAGAGAGAGGAAGGAGGGATTGAGAGGAAAAACTAGGAAGCAACCTTAAATTTCATACATCCAAGCATGAAAAATAATGCAGGCATACAACACCTTTATAATCGCGGGGTGCGAATAACAAAGCGGACTGCAAATAGTAAAACTCAAATAACATCGAAATAACAATAATTAAGTAGTGCGTTCCTCGGCGGTCTCGACCACGATCGGTGGGCTAGCATCTGTCGCCCACCTAGACGCGTAGACACAACGATATCTCGTCGACGTGCGGGCATTTCATCGGAGTGCACATCCACCGAGCTCTCATTGTCTGCTAGGATCCGATCGTCGATGAAGTCTTCGATGGCAGCTTGGATAACGAGGGCATCATGAAAGGGATTCTCATTCCCTAGCATGTGCTCCTCAAAAAAGGTGATCTCCTCCAACGGTGGCGGTGCTTGAGAGGTCGAAGCGACGCTCTTGTGATAGATCTGATGGAGGATTCCCTTTTGGGAAGCTCCTAGCCCGACTCCTCCATGGATCACCCATACTTGTCCTCTTCCTGCTTCTTGCACCACTTCCCCGTGACTGTCTTGATCGACCTGGTCCTCGTTCCTCCTCCTCCCAGGAGCTTGGAATGTTGTCAGTCCTGCGGGAATCTCCTGCCTCTGCTGCTCTCTTTTCAGATGCTCATGCTTCCGGCCACCTCCTTACCTCCCAAAAATCTGGGCAATTCATTCTCTCGTGCCCCTTTACTCGATGCAGCTCGCAGTAAAGGGGAATCTCCTCCGCCTGGTTCCTCGCTGGTTGGTTCCTCCTGCAATGCATATTCCCTTGTCGGGCAATAGTCATCGCCTCCTCCTGCGCTCTTCCCTGTTTCCTCTCCTGTTAGTTATCGTTCCTTCTCTCCTGATTTTGATAATGTCGCTGGTTGGTTCCTTCTCTCTGGAGCCGTTATGGGCCTCCTCTCTTCCTGTCTGTGAGGCCTTTCCTACCTCCTAGGCTCCTCACTCTTTTTTGGCTTTTCCCTCCCCTCTTTTTGCCTTCCTTGATCTCTCTTGGTGCTCATCTCAAACGTTCCTCCTCTCTCTTTTCCTTGGGTCACCTTGTTCAATTTGGCCAAAAAATCGTCATTCGTCTCCTCCCCCTGCACAAACTTGTTTGCCCTCTCGATAAAGTCCTCATAAGATACCGGGGGCTTTGAGCCGATTTCCATGCTGAATAGACCTTGCTTCAGGCCGAACGTCAGGGCCAGCTACAAGGTAAAGCCATCCACCTCCTCGATGCCGAGAACTTCCTCCTGGAATCGATCGATGTAGCGGCCAAGCCTCTTCTGCTTCCCTTGCTTGATGAGGAAGAGAGTGGTTGCCTCCTTCTTCCTATTCTTTGACGTTACAAACCTCGCCATTAGACCTCGACGCAGATCTTCGAAATAGTGGATAGAACTTCCGGGCAGCCGGTGAAACCAATCTCTGGCCTTCCCCTCAAAGGTGATGGAGAAGAACCTGCATTTGAACGTATCCGTCATGTTGCGGATGGACACGACGTCCTCGAACCACTGGAGATGCCTGACCGGATCATCCCTTCCAGAATAGTAGTTCAGGACTGGCTCTCTGAAGCCTTCTGGAACTGGGGTTGTTAGCCCTTCATCACTGAAGGGGCTCCTTGCTCCACTACGATGATGGATCTTGAACTGGCGAGAATCACCTCCATACTCACCACCTGGCCGAGCATCCTGGAACCTTGTCGGATTCTCCACATCTCGGAACCTGATGCATTGGAAACTCGACTGCACTAGTCTCTCCCGCTCCTCTCCCGCGTACTCCTCCCCTTGTCGCTTAGGAGGGCCCTCTTCCTCCGACGGCGTCACGCGATGAGGAGAGGTCATCGTGACATCTGGGCGAGGAAGGAACCCTGCTTAGATGGTCTCCTCTTTCTTCGCACGAACTCCTCGAAAACCGCCACGGTCACATAGTCGCCGTCTCCTGCCGAGTTGCCGACTATCTCTCCTTTCTCTCTTGCATTTGTCATCTCGCCTACTTGCAAAACTTTCTTCCTCAGCTACGATCAATGCTCACTGCACCAAAGTGTTGAAGCCGGGAAAATTCTAGTTCCAAAATATTCAAATCAATGCAGCCTAAGGTTACTGGTCCAGCGATCGGGCTTGATGACTTGACAGGCTCGAACACAGAAACAGCGGGACAACTAAAAGGACCTCGGGTGCTGCGATAGGGAGGTCCTACCAGGCTACCACGTACCCGGATGTTTAAAAGAAGCTTTCCCTTCACGACCAAAGATGGTCGAGCGAGGTGCAAGGTGGACACTAGCTAGTGACTATCAGAAGATGGAGACCAAGAGGATGATCACTGTCTCATGGCTAAAGTCCTTGATAGCCGAATCCAAAGCTCAGCCAAAAATCTAGAAAAATGTTGAGTCGAGATCCTTTGCGTTTGCGAGAATCTCAGATCTATATTCTTGTACCCCTAGGGTCCTATTTATAGAAAAACCAATGGGGGTCTTATTTATATCCCAACCCCCACCGGCGACTAGGCAACTTCCCGGGGAGCTTGCCAGGCTTGGGAGACTATCAGCCCTAGTCGCCACCCGTCGAGTATGAGAGGGGAGCTCGTCATACTCGCTCAGGCCTTCTACTTCTTTGAAAGTTGACTCTGACTTCTGCCTTGACATGTTGACTTTGCCTCTTTGTTGACCTGGCCTCGAGTGGACCCACCCTCGATGAATATGGGTTGTACACTTTAATTAAACTATACATGTAGTCGATTGTTTTGTGTTTCTCTGCTTCTTATTCCTTTCTCCTTGCCCCTTGCTCCTTTCCCCTTGCTCCTTGATCGTTGATCCTTGTCTTGTGCTCCTTGCGACGTGCTCCATGTACTGCGACGAGCGTGAAGGTGGAGGGCGCAACAAAAAAGGGCACGAGAGAGGAGGGAACGACAGAGAAGCCCCCGACCTCTACCATCCCACTGCCCCCATTTGTCGTCTCCCTTCTGCCATCATCCTACCTTCGTTGTCGTCACGTTTCTAGCATCATCTCCTTGCTCCTTGCTCCTCCTTACTCCTTGCTCCATGATCTTTGTCTCGTGCCCCGATCCTTGTGTACTGCGACGAGCGTGACGGTGGAAGAAACAACAAAAGAGGGCATGATAGAGGAGGGAACGACAGAGAAGCCCCCGACCTTTGTCGTCCTGCTGCCCCCAATCGTCGTCCCTTTTTCGCCATCATCCCACCTTCGTTATTGTCCCCTTTCCAACATCATCTCCCGGCTCCTCACTCCTCTCTCCTCGTTCCTCGCTCCTATATCATATCAGTTAAGGTTCTATCAATAATGAATACAATAAGATAATTATATAAGAAAGAAAGATATGGTTTAATTAAACTATATTTGAGGCAGCTTATTTTGTGTCTTTTTGCTCTTTGATCCTTGCTCTTTTATCATATCAGTTAATGTTCTATCAATAATGAATATAATAAGATAATTATATAGGAAATGAAGATATGGTTTAATTAAATTATACCTGAGGTTGCTTGTTTTGTGTTTTTTTACTGCTGTTCTTTGCTCCTTGCTCCTTGCTCCTTGCTCTAATACCATATCAGTTAAGGTTAAATCAACAATGAATACAATAAGATAAATTATATGGAAAATAAAGATGTGATTTAATTAAACTATACATGAGGCAACTTGTTTGTATCTTTCTGCTCCTTGCTCCTTTCTCCATGTTCTTATACCATATCTACTAAGGTTCTATCAATAATGAATGCAATGAGATAATTATATAATAAAAAAAGATGTGGTTTAATAAAACTAAACCTGAGGTAACTTGTTTTGTGTTTTTCTGTTTCTTTCTCTTTGCTCTTATAGCATATCAGTTAAGGTTCTATCAATAATGAATACAATAAGATAATTATATAGCAAACGAAAATGACGTTTAATTAAACTATACTAGACGTAGCTTGTTTTGTCTTTCTACTCCTTGCTCTTTGCTCCATGCTTCATGTTCCTTGCTACTTGCTCCTTGACTCATGCTCCTTGCCTCATGCTCTGTGCACTGTGACGAGCAAGACGATAGAGGGCGCAACAAAAGAGGGCATGATAGAGGAGGAAACGACAGAGGAGCCCCCGACCTCGGTCGTCCCACTGCCCCCATTCGTCGTCCCACTGCCCCCATTCGTCGTCCCCCTTCCGTTACCATCCCACCCACGTTATCGTCCCTTTTCTAGCATCAACTCCTTGCTCCTTGCATCTTGCTCCGTGCTCCTCAGTGCTCTTTTTTGCTCCTTGATCCTGGCTCTTTACTCCTTGCCTCGTGCTCCATGCCTCGTATACTACGACGAGTGTGACGGTGGAGGCCGCAAGAAAAGAGGGAACGATAAAGGAGGGAAAGACAGAGGAGCGCTCGACCTCTACCATCCTACTACCCCTATTTGTTGTCCCATTTTCGTCGTCATCCCACCTCCGTTGTTGTCCCTTTTCCAGCATAATCTCCTAGCTCCTTGATCCTTGCACCATGCTCGTTGCATCGTGCTGCATGTACTGCGACGAGCATGATGGTGGAGGGCACAATAGAGGGGGGAACGACAGAGGGACGCTCGACCTCTGTCGTCCCACCGCACCCATTTGTCGTCCCCCTTCCACCGTCATCCCACCTCCGTTGTCGTCCCCTTTCCAGCATCATCCCCATGCTCATTGCTCATTGCTTCTTTCTCCTCGCTCCTTGCCTCGTGCCCCGTGTAATGCGACGAGCTTGACGGTGGAGGGCGCAACAAAAGAAAGCCCAATAAATGAGGGAACGACAGAGTGGCCACCGACCTATGCCCCACTGCCCCCATTTGACGACCCCTTTCAGCCATCATCTCACCTTCGTTGTCGTCCCTTTTTCAACATCATCTCCTTGCACTTTGCTCCTTGCTCATATACCATAAAATTTAGGTTCTATTAACTATGAATAGAATAAGATAATTATATAGGAAAGAAAGATGTGGTTTAATTAAATTATACCTGAGGTAGCTTATTTTGTGTCTTTTTGCTCCATGCTACTTGCCCCTTGCTCCTTACTCCTTGAAATTTGATCCTTATCTCGTGCTCCTTGCGTCGTGCCCCGTGTACTGCGACGAGTGTGATGGTGTAGGGCACAACAAAAGAGGGCACGACGGAGGAGGAAACGGCAGAGAAGCCCCCAACCTTTGTCGCCCACTCGCCCCATTGACTTCATTAGTCATCCCTCTTTCGACGTCATCCCACCTTCGTTTTCGTCCCCTTTCCAGCATTCCCCTTGCTCCTTGCTTCTTGCTCGTTGTTCTTTGCTCCTAGCTCCATGCCCCTTGCTCCTTGGGTCGCGCCCTGTGCCATGTGTACTGCGACGAGCGTGACGGTGGAGGGCACAGCAAAAGAGGGCACGATAAAGGAGGGAACGACAGAGGAGCCCCCAACCTTTGCCGTCCCACTGCCCCCATTTGTCACCCCCTTTCCGTTGTCATCCCACCTCCGTTGTCGTCCGCTTTCCATCATCATCTCCTTACTAGTTGCTCCTTACTCCTTGCTCATCTACCATGTCAGTTAAGGTCCTACCAACATTGAATACAATAAGATAATTATATAAGAAAGAAAGATGTGGTTTTATTAAACTATATCAGAGGTAGCTTGTTTTGTGTATTTTTGTTCTTTGCTCCTTGTTCTTTGCTCCTTGCTCTTTGCTCCTTGCTCCATGATCCTGTCTCGTACTCCTTGCGTCGTGCATCGTGTACTTGGACTAGCATGACGGTGTAGGGCGCAGAAAAAGAGGGAACTATAGATAAGGGAACGACAGAGAAGCCCCCGACCTCAGGCGTCCCACTGCCCCTATTCGTCACCCCCTTCCGCCGCCATCCCCCCGCCGTTGTCGTCCACTTTCCAGTATTATCTCCTTGCTCCTTTCTCTTTGCTCCTTGCTGCTTGTTCCTTTCTCAATGCTCGTTGTTCCTTGTTCCTTTCTCAATGCTAGTTGTTCCTTGCTCTGTCTTGCTTCATGCTCCATGCTCCATGCTCCATGTTCCTTGCCTCGTGGCCCATGTATTGCGATGAGCGTGACAATGGAGGGCGCAACAAAATAGGGTACAATAGAGGAGGGAATGACAGAGGAGCCCCCGACCTTTGTCATCCCACTGCCCCAATTTGTCGTCCTTGTTCCGTTGTCAAACCACCTTCATTATCGTCCCCTTTCCAGTATCATCTCCCCACTCCTTGCTCCCTGCTCCCTGCTCCCTGTTCCCTGTTCCTTACTCCCTGCTCCTTGCTTCCTGCTCCTTGCTCCCTGCTCCGGGCTCCCTGCACCTTGCTCCCCGCTCCTTCATGCTCCTTGCCCTATGCTCAGTGGTTCGTGCTCTCTGCTCCGTGCTCTCTGCTCCGTGCTCCGTGCTCTCTGTTCCCTGCTCGTTGCTCCTTGCATCTTGCTCCTTGCTCCTTATCAGTTAAGGTTTTGTCAACAATAAATATAACAAGATAATTATATAGAAAATAAAGATGTGGTTTAATTAAACTATATTTGAGGTAGCTTGTTTTGTCTTTCTACTCCTTACTCCTTGCTTCTTGCTCCTTGTTCCTTGTTCATTGCTCCTTGCTCCTTGATCTTTGATCATTATCTTATGTTCCTTGCGTCGTACTCCGTGTACAGCGATGAGCGTGATGGTGGAGGGCACAACAAAAGAGGGCATGATAGAGGAGGGAACGACAGAGGCGCCCCCGACCCCTGTCGTCTTACTGCCCCCATTCGTCGTCCCCCTTTCGTTGTCCTCCCACCTCCATTGTCGTCCCTTTTCCAGCATTATCTCCTTGCTTCTTGTTGTTGGCTTCTTACTGTTGGCTCCTTGTTGTTTGCTCCTTGCTCGTTGCTCCTTGCTTCTTGATCATCCTTGCTCCATGATCCATGCTCCTTGCCTCGTGCCTCGTGTTCTGCAATGAGCGTGATGATGGAAGGCGCAACAAAAGTGATAGAGGTGGGAATTAGATATGAGTTCCTTGCTCCTTGCTCCCTGCTTCTTGCACCCTTCTCCCTGCCACTATACCATGCTAGTTAAGGTTTTATGAACAATGAATACAATAAGATAATTATATAGAAAAAAATATATAGATAAATAAAAATATACCTGAGATAGCTTGTTTTGTCTTTCTGTTTCTTGCTACTAGCTCCTTGCTCCTATACCATAAAAATTAAGGTTTTATCAACAATGAATACATTAATATAAATATATAGGAAAGAAAGATGTGGTTTAGTTAAACTATACCTGAGGTAGTTTGTTTTGTGTCTTTCTGCTCCTTGCTCCTTGATCCTCAATCTTTATCTCGTACTCCTTATGTCGTGCTCCGTGTACTGCGACAAGCGTGATGGTGGAAATAAAAGAGGGCAAGATAGAGGAGGGAACAACAGAGAAGCCCCCTACCTCTGAAGTCCCATTGCCACCATCTGTCGTCCCACTTTCGTCGTCATCCCACCTCCATTATCATCCCCTTTCCAACATCATCTCCTTGGTCCTTGCTCCTTGCTCGTTGCTCCTTGCTCTTCCTTGTCCTTGATTCATGCCACTTGCTCCTTGCCTCATGCCTCGAGTATAGCGACGAGCGTGACAATGGAGGGCGCAACAAAAGAGGGCATGATAGAGGAGGGAATGACATAAGAGCCCCCGACCTCTACCATTCTACTACCCAATGTTTTAAATATCGGATGTCGGCGACATATCGAATTGAGTTTTTAAATGTCGGATTTCGGAAGTCGGAGACATGTCGGGGATATTTTAAAATATCGGATTTCCATATCTTATAAATAAAATTTTTATTTTTATGTTTACTAACTATAATTATATGTTATAAAATAGAAAAATAATATAACAAATAAATAAAAATGAGTCATTTATATTACAAAATAAAATCAAATAATAATTAAGGTAAAATATTATTAACAAATACAAAATGATACATTGTAAAATATATTAAATAGTATGCAATAAAATTACTTTGATAATAATAAGTTTATTGGAAATAAAGAAGATTTAAAAGTTAAAATTTTTTGATTAATTATAAGTCTTTCCAAACTTATAAATTTATTTTAAAAACATGCAAACATTCAAATAATAAAGGTATTAAATATTTTCATATTTTTTATAATATAAAATTAAAAATTGTGAAACAATTATATAAAATTTGTAGTAAGAATAAAACGTTAAAAAATAAAAACAATAAGTCTAATCGATTTAAACATACATAATATAATATTCATAGGCGATTTAAATATATGTTGCTAGTATGTTAATATAACATAAAATAAAATAGCGGACGATATATTTAAAAATCTTGTCGGTCAATATATCGGAAAAAATCGGACATGTCGGCCTATATTTTACAAAAAGACATAATCTATTTTTTTAGAAAAACATATCGTTTTGCCATAAAAAATGACATGTCGGGAGACATGTCGGACATGTCGGAGGACATTTAAAACAATGCTACTACCCCCATTAGTCGTCCCCTTTTCACCATCATCCCACCTCCGTTGTCGCCCCTTTCCAACATCATCTCCCTGCTCCTTGCTCCCCGCTCCTTACTCTCCGCTCCTTGCTCCCTGCTCCTTTCTACCTGCTTCTTGCTCCCTGCTTCGTGCTCTTTGTACCATGCTCCCTGCTCCTAGCTCCTTATCAGTTAACTGTTTATCAACAATAAATACAACAAGATAATTATATAGGAAATAAAGATATGTATTAACTATACCTGAGGTATCTTGTTTTGTGTCTTTCTGCTCCTTGCCCCTTGCTCCATGCTCCATGTTCATTGCTTCTTTCTCCTTACACATTGATCTTTGATCCTTGTCTCATGCTCCTTGCATTGTACTCTGTGTATTGCGACGAGCGTGATGGTAGGGGCGCAATAAATTAGGGCACGAAAGAGGAGGGAACGATAGAGGCGCCCCCAACCTTTGTCGTCCCACTGCCCCCATTCATCGTCCCCCCTTCCGCCGTCAACCCACCTCAGGTGTCGTCCCCTTTCCAGCATTATCTCCTTGCTACTTGTAGCTTGCAGTTAAGGTTCTATAAACTATGAATACAATAAGATAATTATAGGAAAGAAAGATGTGGTTTAATTAAATTATACCTGAGGTAGCTTATTTTGTGTCTTTCTGCTCATTGCTCCTTGCCCATTGCTCCTTGCCCATTGCTCCTTACTCCTTGAAACTTGATCCTTATTTCGTGCTTCTCGCGTAGTGCCCCGTGTACTACAACGAGCGTGATAGTGGAGGGCACAATAAAAGAGGGCACAATAAAAGAGGGCACAATAGAGAAAAAAACGACAGAGAAGCCCCCGACCTCTGTCGTCCCACTGCCCCCATTCTTCGTCCCTCTTCCGATGTCATCCCACCTTCGTTGTTGTCCCCTTTCCAGCATCCTCCTTGCTCCTTCCTCCTTGCTCGTTGTTCCTTGCTCCTTCCTCCTTGCTCCTAGCTCCATGCCCCTTGCTCCTTGGGTCGTGCCCCGTGCATTGCGATGAGCATGGCGGTGGAGGGCGCAACAAAAGAGGGTGCGATAAAGGATGGAATGACAGAGGAGCCCCCGGCTTTTGCCGTCCCACAGCCCCCATTTGTCACCCCCTTTTCGTCGTCATCCCACCTCCGTTGTCGTCTGCTTTCCATCATCATCTCCTTGCTACTTTCTCCTTGCTACTTGCTTATCTACCATATCAGTTAAGGTTTTATCAACATTGAATACAATAAGATAATTATATAGGAAAGAAAGATGTAGTTTAATTAAACTATACCCGAGGTAGCTTGTTTTGTGTATTTCTGCTCCTTGCTCTTTGCCCCTTGCTCCTTGCTCCTTGCTCCATGATCCTTGATCCTTATCTTATACTCCTTACGTCATGCACTAACGTGATGGTGTATGGCGCAACAAAAGAGAGAACTATGGAGAAGAGAACGACAGAGAAACCCCCGACCTCTGGTGTCCCACTGACCCTATTTGTTGCCCACCTTTTGTCGTCATCCCACTATCGTTGTCGTCCAGCATTATCTCCTTGCTCCTTGCTGCTTGTTCCTTGCTTAATGCTCGTTGCTCCTTGCTCCTCCTTGCTTCATGCTTCATGTTCATTGCCTCGCGCCCCATGTATTGCAACGAGCGTGACGATGGAGGGCACAACAAAACAGGGCACGATATAGGAGAGAATGACAGAGGAGTGCCCAACCTTTGTAGTCCTACTGCCCCCAATTCGTCGTCCCTGTTCCGTCTTCATACCACCTCCATTGTCATCCTCTTTCCAGTATCATCTCCCTGCTCCTTGCTCCCTGCATCCTGCTCTCATCTCCTTGCTCCCTACTTCTTTCTCTCTGCTCCTTACTCCTTGTTATGTGCTCCCTACTCCTTACTCTCTACTCCTTACTCTCTGCTCCTTGCTCCCTGCTCTGTGATCCCTGCTTCGTGCTCCCTACTCTCTGCTCCCTGCTCCTTGCACCTTGCTCATTGCTCCTTATCAGTTAAGGTTCTATCAACAATGAATACAACAAAATAATTATATAAAAAAGAAAGATGTTGTTTAATTAAATTATATCCGAGGTAGTTTGTTTTGTGTCTTTCTGCTCCTTACTCCTTGCTTCTTGCTACTTGTTCCTTGCCCATTGCTCCTTTATCTTTGTTCTTTATCTTATGCTCCTTATGTCGTACTCCATGTACAGCGATGAGCGTGATGGTGGAGGGCACAACAAAAGAGGACATGATAGAGGAGGGAACGATAGAGGCGCCCCAGACCTCGTCGTCTTACTGCCCCCATTCGTCATTCTAATTTCGTCGCCATCCCACCTCCGTTTTTGTCCCCTTTCCAGCATTATCTCCTTATTTCTTGCCACCTGCTCCTTGTTGCTTGCTTCTTGCTCGTCCTTACTTCATGCTCCATGCTCCTTATTCCTTGCCTCGTGCCTCGTGTTCTGCGACAACTGTGATGATGGAAGGCACAACAAAAGATGGCATGATAGAGATGGGAATGACAGAGGAGTTCCTTGCTCCTTGCTCCCTACTGCCTGCTCCCTACACCATGCCCCTATACCATACTAGTTAAGATTTTATGAACAATGAATACAATAAGATAATTATATAGGAAAGAAAGATATAGATAAATAAAAATATACCTGAGATATCTTGTTTTGACTTTCTGCTCCATGCTACTTGCTCGTATACCATAAAAATTAAGGTTTTATCAACAATGAATACAATAAATATATAGGAAAGAAAGATGTGGTTTAATTAAACTATACCTGAGGAAGCTTGTTTTGTGTCTTTCTGCTCCTTGCTCCTAGATCCTCGATCCTTGTCTTGTACTCGTTGTGACGTGCTCCGTGTACTGCGACGAGCGTGATGGTGGAGGACGCAACAAAAAAGGACACGATAGAGTAGAGAACGACAGAGAATCCCCCTACCTTTTTCGTCCCACTGCCACTATTCGTCGTCCACTTTCATCGTCATCCCAACTCCGTTATCGTCCCCTTTCCAGCATCATCTCCTTGGTCCTTGCTCCTTGCTCGTTGCCCCTTGCTCTTTGCTCTTCCTTGCTCCTTGATTCATTGCTTCTCGCTCCTTCACGTGCATCGAGTACATCGACGAGCGTGACGATGGAGGGCGCAACAAAAGAGGACACGATAGAGGAGGGAATGACAGAAGAGCCCCCGACCTCTACCGTCCTCCTGCCCCCGTTAGTCGTCCCCTTTTCACCATCATCCCACCTCCATTGTCTCCCTCATTCCAGCATCATCTCCCTACTCCTTGCTCCCTGCTCCTTGCTCCCTACTCCATGCCCCCTACTTCTTGCTCTCTGCTCCTTGCTCCCTACTTCGTGCTCCTTGCACCATGCTCCCTGCTCCCTGCTCCCTGCTCCCTGCTCCTAGCTCCTTATCAGTTAACTGTCTATCAACAATAAATACAACAAGATAATTATATAGGAAAGAAAGATATGGTTTAATTAAACTATACCTAAGGCAGCTTATTTTGTGTCTTTCTGCTCCTTGCTCCTTGCTCCTTGCTCTTTTCTCCTTACACCTTGATCTTTGATCCTTGACTCATGCTCCTTGTGTCATACTCTGTGTATTGCGACTAGCGTGATGGTAGAGAGCACAATAAAATAGGACACGAAAGAGGAGGGAACGACAGAGGTGCTCCCGACCTTTGTTGTCCCACTGCCCCCATTCATCGTCCCCCTTCTGCAGTCAACCCACCTCAGTTGTCGTCCCCTTTCCAGCATTATCTCCTTGCTACTTGTCTTTTGCTCCTTGTTCTTTGTTGCATGCTCCTTACTCGTTGCTCCTCCTTGCTCCTTGCACCATGCTCCTTGCTCCTTGCCTCGTGCCACGTGTATTGCGATGAGCGTGGCGATGGAAGTAACAACAAAAGAAGGAACGATAGAGGAGGGAAGTAGCATTACCTCCTTGCTTGTTTTGTGTCTTTCTGCTCCTTTTTCTTTGCTCCTATGCAATATCAATTAAGGTTTTATCAGCAATGAATACAAGAAGATAATTATATAGAAAAAAGATGTGATTTATTTAAACTATACCCGAGGTTGCTTGTTTTGTGTCTTTCTTCTCCTTCCTCCTTGATCCTTGATCCTTGAATATTGATCCTTATCTCAAGCTCTTTGTGTCGTGCTCCGTGTACTGCAATGAGCGTGATGGTGGAGTGCGCAAAAAAAGAGGGCACGATAGAGGAGGGAAGGACAGAGGAGCCCCCGAACTCTGTCTTCCCACTACCCCCATTCGTTGTCCCCTTTCCGTCGTCATCCCACCACCTTTGTCGTCCCCTTTCCAGCATCATCTCCTTACTCCTTGCTCCTCACTCCTTGCTCCTTGTTCCTCTTTGCTCATTACTTCTTCCACCTTGCCTCGTACCCCGTGCCACGTGTACTGCGATGAGCGTGACGGTGGAGGACACAACAAAAGAGGGTACGATAGAGGAGGGAACGAAGGAGGAGCCCCCGACCTCTACCGTCCCACTGCCCTATTCGTCGTCGCCTTTCTGCCGTCATCCCACCTCTATTGTCCCATTTCCAGCATCATCTCCTTCCTCCTTGCTTCGTGCTCCATGCCCCCTTGTCCCCCTTGCTCCTTACTCTTTGCTCTTTGCTCATATATCATATCATTTAAGGTTCTATCAACAATGAACATAATAAGATAATTATATATGAAAGAAAAATATGATTTAATTAAACTATACCTGAGGTAGCTTGTTTTGTGTCTTTCTGCTCCTTGCAACTTGTTCCTTACCCATTGCTCCTTATCCTTAATCCTTGATCCTTGTCTCGTGATCCTTGCGTAGTTCTCCATATACTGCGATGAGCGTAATGGTGAAGGGCGCAACAAAAGAGGGTACAATAGAGGAGAGAACGACAGAGGAGCCCCGACCTCTGCCATCCCACTACCCCCATTCGTCGTCCCCCTTACGTCTTCATCTCGCCTCCATTGTCATACCCTTTTAAACATCATCTCCTTATTCCTCGCTCCTTGCTACTTCCTCTTTGCTCGTTGCTCCTTGCTCGTTGCTCCTAACTCCTTGCTCCTCCTTGCTCTTTGTTTTATGCTCCTTACTCCTTGCCTCGTGATCCGTGCCACGTGTACTACGACGAGCGTGACAGTGGAGGGCACAACAAAAGAGGGCACGATAGAGGAGGGAATGACAGAGGATCCCCTGGCCTTTGTCGTCCCTTTGCCCCCATTTATCGTCCCCTTTCCGCCATCATCCCACCTTCGTTGTTGCCCCCTTTCCAACATCATCTCCTTGCTCATTGCTTCTCGCTCCTTGCTCCACCTTGCTTATTACACTTTGATCCATGCTCCTTGCTCCTTGCCTCGTGCCCCGTGCCCCGTGTACTGCGACGAGTGTGATGGTGGAGGGCGCAACAAAAATGGCATGATAGAGGAGGGAACGACAGAGGAGCCCCCGACCTCTGTCGTCCGACTGCCCCCATTTTTTGTCCCTTTTTCACCGTCTTCACACCTCTGCTGACGTCCCCTTGCTCCTTGCTCCTTCCACGTTACTCCTTGCTCCTTGCTCCTATATCATATCAGTTAAGGTTCTATCAATAATGAATATAATAAGATAATTATATATGAAAGAAAGATGTGGTTTCATTAAACTATATCTTGGTTGCTTGCTCCTTATTTCTTGCTCGTTGCTCCATAAACTATATCTTGGTTGCTTGCTCCTTATTTCTTGCTCGTTACTCCTTGCACCTCCTTGCTCTTTGATCCTTGCTCCATCTTGCTTGCTCCTTTGTCCTTGTTCTTTTCTCCTTGCACCTTGCTCCTTAATCCTTGCTCCTTGCTCCTATACCATATTAGTTAAGTTTTTAACAATTATAAATGCAATAAGATAATTATAAAGGAACGAAAGATTTGGTTTATTAAACTATACTTGAGTTAGCTGGTTTTGTGTTTTTCTACTCCTTATTTCTTGCTCCTTATTTCTTGCTACTTACTCCTTGCTCCCTGCTCCTTGCTCCTTGCTCCTATATCATATAAATTAAGGTTTTATCAACAATGAATACAATAAGATAATTATATAGAAAATAAAGATATAGTTTAATTAAACTATACCTGAGGTAGCTTATTTTATATTTTTCTGCTCCTTGATCCATGCTCCTTGCTCCAATATCATATTAGTTGAGGTTATATCAACAATGAATATAATAAGATAATTATATAGGAAAGAAACATATGATTAAATTAAAATATTTTCTTATTGCATGCTCCATGTTCCTTGCTACTTGCTTCAGGCTCCTTGCTCCTTATCTCGTTCCCTGTGCCCAATATACTGCGACGAGTATGATGGTGGAGGGCACAACAAAAGAGGGCGTGATAGAGGAGGGAACGACTGAGGAGCCCCCGACCTCTGTTTTCCCACTGCCCTATTCGTCGTCCCCTTTCCGCCGACATCTCACCTCCATTGTCGTCCCCTTTCCAACATCATCTCCTTTCTCCTTGCTCATTGCTCTTTTCTCCGTGCTCCTTTCTCCTTGCTCTATGCTCTGTGCTTCGTGCCCTCCTAGCTCCTTGCTCTTTGCTCGTATATCATATCAGTTAAGGTTCTATCAACAATAAATTTAATAAGATAATTACATAGGAAAGAAAAAAGTGATTTAATTAAATTATACCAGAGGTTGTTTGTTTTGTGTCTTTCTGCTCCTTGCCTCTTGCTCCTTTCTCCTTGATCCTTGTCTCGTGCATAATAGAGGACGGAAAGACAGAGGGGCCCTTGACCTCTGTCGTCCCACAACACCCATTCGTCGTCCCCCTTCCGCCGTTACCCCGCCACCGTTATCATCCTTTTTTCAACTTTATCTCCTTGCTCCTTATTGTATGCTCGTTGCTCCTTACTCATTGCCATTTGCTCTTCCTTGCCTCCTACCTCGTGCCTCATGTACTGCAACGAATGTGGCGGTGGAGGGCGCGACAAAAGAGGGCACGGCAGAGGAAGGAACGACAAAGGATCCCCCGACTTCTACCGTCCCACTGCCCTCATTCGTCGTACTCTTTCCACTATCTTCCCACCTTTGTTGTCGACCCCTTTCCAACATCATCTCCTTGCTCCTTTCTCATTACTCCTCGCTCCTTGCTCCTCCTTGCTCATTGCTCCTTGATCCATGCTCCTTGCCACGCGCCTCGTGTAATGCGACGAGCGTGACGGTGGACGACGCAACAAAAGAGGGCGTGATAGAGGAGGGAGCAACAGTGGAGCCCCCGATCTCTGCCGTCTGACTGCCCCCATTTGTCATCCCCTTTCTGTCGTTATCTCACATTCGTTGTCTCCGCCTTGCGTCTTGCACATTACTCCTTGCTCCTTGCTCATTGTTTCGTGCTCCTTGCCCATACATACATCATATCAGTTAAGGTTCTATCAACAATTAATATAATAAGATAATTATATAGGAAAGATAGATATGATTTAATTAAACTATACATGAGTTAGCTTTTTTTGTCTCTTTTTGTTTCTTGCTCCAAAGTCCTTGTTTTTGCCTCTTGCTCCTTGATCCTTAACCTAAATACTAAACCTGAGGTAACTTGTTTTGTGTTTTTTTGCTTTTTGCTCCTTGCTCCTTACTCCTATACCATATCCATAAGGTTCTATCAACAATAAATACAATAAGATAATTATATAGCAAAGGAAAATGACGTTTAATTAAACTATACCAGACGTAGCTTGTTTTGTCTTTCTACTCCTTGCTCTTTGCTCCATACTTCATGCTCCTTGATCCTTGACTCGTGCTCCTTGCCTCATGCTCCGTGTACTGCGACGAGCAAGACGATGGAGGGCGCAACAAAAGAGGGCATGATAGAGGAGGGAACGACAGAGGAGCCACGGCCCCGACCTCTGCCGTCCCACTGCCCCCATTCGTCATCCCCTTTCTGCTGTCATCCCACCACCGTTGTCGTCCCCTTTCCAGCATCATCTCCTTGCTCCTTGCTCCTTGCTCCTCCTTGCTCCTTTTTGATCCTTGCTCTTGGCTCTTTTCTCCTTGCCTCGTGCCCCGTTCCACGTGTACTACGACGAGCGTGACGGTGGAGGCCACAACAAAAGAGGGCAAGATAGAGGAGGGAAAGACAGAGGAGCCCCCGACCTCTACCATCCTACTGCCCCTATTCGTTGTCCCATTTCCGTCGTCATCCCACCTTCGTTGTCATCCCATTTCCAGCATAATCTCCTAGCTCCTTGCTCCTTGATCCTAGCACCATGCTCCTTGCGTCGTGCTCCATGTACTGCGACGAGCATGACGGTGTAGGGCACAATAAAAGAGGGCACAATTTTGGGGGGAATGACAGAGGGGCGTCCGACCTCTGCCGTCCCACTACACTCATTTGTCTTCCCCCTTCTGTCGTCATCCCACCTCCGTTGTCGTCCCCTTTCCAGCAACATCTCCTTGCACCTTGCTCGTTGTTACTTGCTCCTTCTTGCTCCTTGCTCCTCGCTCCTAGCCTTGTGCCACATGTACTGCGACGAGCATGACGGTGGAGGGCGCAACAAAAAAGAACCCAATAAAGTAAGGAACGACAGAGTGGACACCGACCTATGCCATCCCACTGCCATCATTCGTTGACCCTTTTTCGACATCATCTCACCTTCGTTGTCGTCAATTTTTCAACATCATCTCTTTGCACTTTGCTCCTTGCTCATATACCATTTCAGTTAAGGTTTTATTAACTATGAATACAATAAGATAATTATATAGAAAAGAAAGATGTGTTTTAACTAAATTATACCTGAGGTAGCTTATTTTGTGTCTTTCTGCTCCATGCTCCTTGCCCCTTGCTCCTTACACCTTGAAACTTGATCCTTATCCAGTGCTACTTGCATCGTACCCCGTGTACTACGACGAGCGTGATGGTGGAGGGCGCAACAAAAGAGGGCACGATAGAGGAGGAAACAACAGAGAATCCCCCGACCTCTGTCGTCCCACTGCCGCCATTTGTTGTCCCTCTTTCGACGTCATCCCACCTTCGTTGTCGTCCCCTTTCCAGCATCTTCCTTGCTCCTTGCTCGTTGTTCCTTGCTCCTAGCTCCATGCCCCTTGCTCCTTGGGTCGTGCCCTGTTCCCTGTGTACAGCGACGAGGGTGATGGTGGAGGGAGCAACAAAAGAGGACCTAATAAAGGAGGGAACGACAGAGGAGCCCCAGACCTTTGCCATCCCACTGCCCCCAATTGTCGCCCCCTTTCCGTCTTCATCCAACCTTCGTTGTCGTCCGCTTTCCATCATCATCTCCTTGCTCCTTGCTACTTACTCCTTGCTCCTTGCTCATCTACCATATCAGTTAAGGTTCTATCAACATTGAATACAAATATACAATAAGATAATTATATACGAAAAAAGATGCGGTTTAATTAAACTATACCATAGTTAGCTTGTTTTGTGTATTTTCGCTCCTTGCTCCATGATCCTTGTCTCGTACTCCTTGCGTCATGCACCATGTACTGGGACAAGCATGATGGTGTAGGGCGCAACAAAAGAGGGAACTATAGAGGAGGGAACGACAGAGAAGCCCCCGACCTCTGGCGTCCCACTGCCCCTATTCGTCACCCCCCTTCTGTCGTTATTTCACCGTCATTGTGGTCCCCTTTCCAGCATCGTCTCATTGCTCCTTGCTCCTTGTTTCTTGTTCCTTGCTTAATGTTCATTGCTCCTTGATCCTTGCTTCATGCTACATGCTCCATGCCTCGTGCCCCATGTATTGCGACGAGCGTGACGATGGAGGGCGCAACAAAAGAGGGCACGATAGAGGAGGGAATGACAGAGGATCCCCAGACCTCTGCCATCCCACTGCCCCAATTTGTCGTCCCTATCCGTTGTCATACCACCTCCACTATCGTCCCCTTTCCAGTATCATCTCCCTCCTCCTTTCTCCCTGCTCCTTGCTCCCTGCTCCTTGCTCCCTGCTCCTTGCTCCATGCTCCCTGCTACATGCTCCATGCTCTTACTCCCTGCTCCTTGCTCTCTGCTCTATGCTCCCTGCTCCCTGCTGCTTGCTCCTTATTAGTTGAAGTTTTATGAACAATAAATACAACAAGATAATTATATAGAAAAGAAATATGTGGTTTTATAAAACTGTACCTAAGGTAGCTTATTTTGCGTCTTTCTGCTCTTAGCTCCTTGCTCCATGTTTCTTGTTCCTTGCTCCTTGCTCCTATTACGTATAAGTTAAGGTTTTATAAATAATGAATAGAATAAGATAATTATAGAGGAAAGAAAGATATGATTTAATTAAATTATACTTGAGGTGACTTGTTTTGTGTCTTTCTGCTCCTTGCTCCTTGTTGTCTGCAATTATACCAAATCAGTTAAGGTTCTATCAATAATGAATACTATAAGATAATTAACTATGAAAGAAAGAAGTGGTTTAATTAAACTATATTTGAGGTAGCTTGTTTTGTGTCTTTCTGCTACTTGTTACTTGCTCCTTGCTCCTTCCTCCTCACTCTTTGCTCTTATACATATCAGTTAAGGTTCTCTCAGCAATGAATATAATCAGAAAATTATATAGGAAAGAAAGATGTGGTTTAATTAAACAATACCTGAGATAGCTTGTTTAGTTTCTTTCTACTCCTCGCTCCATCCTCCTTGCTCCTTGCTTCTATATCATATCAGCTAAGGTTCTATCAACAATGAATATAATAAGATAATTATATATGAAAGAAAGATGTGGTTTAATTAAACTATACCTGAGGTAGTTTATTTTGTGTCTTTCTGCTCCTTGTTTCATGCTTCTTGTTCCTTGCTCATTGCTCGTATACCATATCAGTTAAGATTCTATTAAAAATGAATAGAATAAGATAATTATATAAGAAAGAAAGATGTGATTTAATTAAACTATATTATAGGTAACTTGTTTTGTGTTCTTCTGCTCCTTGCACCTTGCTTCTTGCACCTTGCACCTTGCTTCTTGTTCCTTGCTCCTTGTCTCATGCTCCTTGCGTCGTGCTCCGTGTACTGCGATGAGCATGATGGTGGAGGGCGCAACAAAAGGGGGCATGATAGAGGATAGAACAACAAAGGCACCCCCAACCTCTGCCGTCCCACAACCCCCTTTCGTCGTCTCCCTTTCTCCGTCATCCCACCTCCGTTGTCATCGCCTTTCCAACATTATCTACTTGCTCCTTGCAGCTTGCTCCTTGCAGCTTGCTCCTTGCTCCTTGCTCCTTGCTCCTAGTTGTTTGCTCCTTGTTGCTTGCTCGTTGATTCTTACTACTTACTCCTTACTCCTCATTGCTTCTAACTCCTTGCTCCTCCTCGCTCCATGCTCATTGCTCCTTGCTCCTTGCTCTTATACCATATCAGCTAAGATTTTATAAACAACGAACACAATAGATACTTGTATAAAAATAAATATGAGGTTTAATTAAACTATACCTGAGGTAGCTTGTTTTTTGTCTTCCTTGCTCCTTGCTCCTTGATCCTTGTCTCGTGCTCCATGCGTCATTTTCCATGTATTGTGACAAGCGTGATAGTGGAGGGTACAACAAAAGAGGGCACGAGAGAAGAGGGAACGACAGAGGAGCCCTCGACCTTTGTCGTCCCATTGCACCCATTCGTCATCCCCCTTTCGCCGTCATGCCACCTCCGTTGTCGTCCCCTTTCCAGCATTATCTTCATGCTCCTTGTTCCTTGCTTCTTGCTCGTTGCTCCTCCTTGCTCCTTGCTCCTTGATCCTCCTTGCTGCTTGCTTCTTGCTCTTTGTCTCGTGCCATGTGTACTGCGACGTACGTGACGTGGAGGGCGCAACAAAAGAGGGCACAATAGAGGAGGGTACGACAGAAGATTACCCGACCTCTGCCGCCATCCCACTGCCCCCATTTGTCGCCCCACTTCCGCCACCATCTCATCTCTGTTGTCGTCCCCTTTCCAGCATTATGTCCTTGCTCCTTCCTCCTTCGTGCTCCGTGCTCCTTGCCTCGTGCCCCGTATACTGCGATGAGCGTGATGGTGGAGGGCGCAATAGAGGAGGGAACAACAAAGGATCCCCCGACCTCTGCCATCCCACTGCCCACACTCGTGGTCCCCTTTTTGTTGTCATCTCACCTCCGTTGTCGTTTACTTTCCAACGTCATCTCCTTGCTCCTTGCTACTTGCTCTTATATCACATCAGTTAATGTTCTATCAATAATGAATACAATAAGATAATTATATAAGAATGAAAGATGTGGTTTCATTAAACTATATCTGAGGTAGCTTGTTTTTTGTCTTTCTGCTCTTTGTTCCTTGCTCCTTTCTTCTTGCTCCTTGATCCTTGTCTCGTGCTCCTTGTGTCGTGCTTCGTGTACTGTAATGAGTGTGATGGTGGAGGACGCAACAAAATAGGGCACGATAGAGGAGGGAACGACAAAGGAGCCCCCAACCTCTGTCGTCCCATTACCCCCATTCATCGTCCCCTTACTGGCATCATCCCACCTCTATTGTTGTCCCTTTTCCAGCATTATCTCCTTGCTCCTTTCTTTTCCTTGCTCCTCCTTGCTTCATGCTCCATGCTCCATGCTCCTTCCTCCTTGCTTCTTGCCTCGTGCCCTGGGTACTGCGACAAGCGTGATGGTGGAGTGGGCAATAGAAGAGGGTGCGATAGAGGAAGGAACGACAAAGAAGCCCCCGACCTCTGCCATCCCACTGCCCCCTTTCGTCGTCCTCTTTTTCACTGTCATCTCACCTCCGTTGTCTTTTACTTTTTATTATCATCTCTTTGCTCCTTGCTACTTATTCTTATATCATATCAGTTAAGGTTCTATCAATAATAAATACAATAAGATAATTACATAAGAAAGAAAGATGTGGTTTCATTAAACTATATATGAGGTAGCTTGTTGTTTGTCTTTCTGCTCTTTGCTCCCTGCTCCTTTCTTCTTGCTCCTTGCTCCTTGATCCTTGTCTCGTGCTCCTTGCATCGTGCTCCATGTACTGCGACGAGTGTGATGGTGGAGGGAGAAACAAAAGAGGGCACGATAGAGGAGGGAATGACAGAGGAGCCCCCGACCACGGTCGTCCCACAACCCCCATTCGTCGTCCCCCTTCTGTCGTCATCCATTTCTATTGTTGTCCCCTTTCCAGCATTATCTCCTTGCTCCTTGTTGCTTGCACCTTGCTTTTCATTGCTCCTCCTTGCTCCATGCTCCATGCTCCTTCCTCCTTGCTTCTTGCCCCGTGCCCTGGGTACTGCGAAAAGCGTGATGGTGGAGTGGGCAATAGAAGAGGGCGCGATAGAGGATGGAACGACAGAGGAGCCCCCGGCCTCTGCCATCCCACTTCCCCCTTTCGTTGTCCTCTTTTTTGCTGTCATCTCGCCTCAGTTGTCTTTTACATTCTTTCCATCATCATCTTCTTGCTCCTTGCTACTTGCTCTTATATCAAATCAGTTAATGTTCTATCAATAATAAATACAATAAGATAATTACATAAGAAAAAAAGATGTGGTTTCATTAAACTATATCTGAGATAGCTTGTTTTTTGTCTTTCTGCTATTTGCTCCATGCTCCTTTCTTCTTGCTCCTTGCTCCTTGATCCTTGTCTCGTGCTCCTTGCATCGTCTCCATGTACTGCGACGAGTGTGATGATGGGAGGGAGAAACAAAAGAGGGCACGATAGAGGAGGGAACGACAGAGGAACCCCGACCTCTGTCGTCCCACTACCCCCATTCGTCGTCCCCCTTCTGTCGTCATCCCACCTCTATTGTTGTCCCCTTTCCAGAATTATCTCCTTGCTCCTTGTTGCTTGCTCCTTGCTTTTCCTTGCTCCTCCTTGCTTCATGCTCCATGTTCCTTCCTCCTTGCTTCTTGCCCTGTCCCTGGGTACTACGACAAGCATGATGGTGGAGTGGGCAATAGAAGAGGGCGTGATAGAGAATGAAACGACAAAGGAGCCCCCGACCTCTGCCATCCCACTGCCCCCTTTCGTCATCCACTTTTTTTGTTGTCATCTCGCCTCCGTTGTCCTTTACTTTCCATCATCATCTTTTTGCTCTTTGCTACTTGCTCTTATATCATATCAGTTAATGGTCTATCAATAATAAATACAATAAGATAATTACATAAGAAAGAAAGATGTGGTTTTATTAAACTATATCTGAGGTAGCTTGTTTTTTGTCCGTTTGCTCTTTGCTCCCTGCTCCTTTCTTCTTCCTCCTTGATCCTTGTCTCGTGCTCCTTGCATCGTGCTCCATGTATTGCAACGGTGTGATGGTGGAGGGAGAAACAAAAGAGGGCACGATAGAGGAGGGAACGACGGAGGAGCCCCCGACTTCTGACGTCCCACTACCCCCATTCGTCGTCCCCCTTCTGTCGTCAGCCCACCTCTATTATTGTCCCCTTTCCAGCATTATCTCCTTGCTCCTTGTTGCTTGCTCCTTGATTTTCCTTGCTCCTCCATGCTCCTACCTCCTCGCTTATTGCCTTGTGCCCTGAGTATTGAGACAAGAGTGATAGTAGAGTGGGCAATAGAAGAGGGAGCTATAGAGGATGGAACGACAGAGGAGCCCCCGACCTCTGCCATTCCACTAACGCCTTTTGTCGTCCTCTTTTTTGTTGTCATCTCGCCCCATTGTCTTTTACATTCCATCATCATCTCCTTGCTCCTTGCAACTTGCTCTTATATCATATCAGTTAATGTTCTATCAATAATAAATACAATAAGATAATTACATAAGAAAAAAAGAAGTGGTTTCATTAAACTATATCTGAGGTAGCTTGTTTTTTGTCTTTTTGCTCTTTGCTCCCTGCTCCTTGTTCCTTGATCCTTGTCTCGTGCTCCTTGCATCGTGCTCCATGTACTGCGACGAGTGTGATGGTGGAGGGAGAAACAAAAGAGGGCACAATAGAGAAGGTAACGACAGAGGAGCCCCCGACCTCTGTCGTCCCACTACCCCCATTCGTCGCCCCCCTTCTGTCGTCATCCCACCTCTATTGATGCCCCCTTTCCAGCATTATCTACTTGCTCCTTGCTCCTTGTTGCTTGCTCCTCCTTACTCCATGCTCCACGCTCCTTACTCCTTGCTTCTTGCCCCGTGCCCTGGGTACTGCGACAAACGTGATGGTGGAGTGCGCAATAGAAGAGGGCACGATAGAGGAGGGAACGACAGAGGAGCCCCTGACCTCTACCGTCCTACTACCCCCATTCGTCGTCCCCCTTCGGCCGCCATCCAACCTTTGTTGTCATCCCCTTTACAGCGTTATCTCCTTGCCCCTTGCACCTTGTTGCTTGCTCCTTGCTCTTCCATGCTCCTTGCCTCATGCCTCATGTACTGCGATGTGTGTGATGGTGGAGGACGCAACAAAAGAGCGCGTAATAACTTGCACCTAATAAATTAAGGGGCATGGACCAAATGGGTAGTGTTGAACCTAATAAGGGGCATGGACCAAATGGGTAGTGCAGAACCTAATAAATAAATGATCAAACCCATTTTAAATTCCAAAACTTAAGCCTATAATAGACTATCAATAACCCTAAATTAAGGGGCATGGACCAAATGGGTAGTGCTGAACCTAATAAACAAATGATCAAACCCATTTTCAATTTCAAAACTTAAGCCTATAATAGACTATCAATAACCCTAAACTCAACATTATTCCACAACATAAATTAAAACTACATAAATGTTTAAAAAATTGATTGAAGACTGAAGATAAGATTCTGATAGGGTATGTGCAGACATGCACCCTGTAACCACAATGTATAGGATATATCTATATATATATTATGAAATTTTTGATATAAGATGGGATCAGCATATGTGAATGCATTCTCACAGCCCGTAATGAAAACCTGTGGAGCATATGTGAAACGGATCAGTATATGCGAATGCACTCCTTCAAACTTGATCCTTATCTCGTGCTCCTTGTGACGTGCCCCGTGTACTGCGACGAGCGTGATGGTGGAGGGCGCAACAAAAGAGGGCACGATAGAGGAGGAAACGACAGAGAATCCCCCGACCTCTGTCGTCCCACTGCCGCCATTCGCTGTCCCTCTTTCGACGTCATCCCACCTTCGATGTCATCCCCTTTCCAGCATCATCCTTGCTCCTTGCTCGTTGCTCCTTGTTCCTAGCTCCATGCCCCTTGCTCCTTGGGTCGTGCCCTGTGCCCCGTGTACTGCAACGAGGGTGATGGTGGAGGACGCAACAAAAGAGGACCCGATAAAGGAGGGAACGACAGAGGAGCCCCGGACCTTTGCCATCCCACTGCCCCCCATTTGTCGCCCCCTTTCCGTCGTCATCCCACCTTCGTTGTCGTCCTCTTTCCATCATCATCTCCTTGCACCTTGCTACTTACTCCTTGCTACTTACTCCTTGCTCCTTGCTCATCTACCATATCATTTAAGGTTCTATCAACATTTAATACAATAAAATAATTATATACGAAAAAAAGATGGAGTTTAATTAAACTATACCCGAGGTAGCTTGTTTTGTGTATTTTCGCTCCTTGCTCCATGATCTTTGATCCTTGTCTCGTACTCCTTGCGTCGTGCACCGTGTACTGGGACTAGCATGATGGTGTAGGGCGAAACAAAAGAGCGAACTATAGAGGAGGGAACGACAGAGAAGCCCCCGACCTATGGCGTTCCACTGCCCCTATTCGTCACCCCCCTTCTGTCGTTATTCCACCGTCGTTGTCGTCCACTTTCCAACATCATCTCATTGCTCCTTGTTACTTGTTGCTTGTTCCTTGCTTAATGCTCATTGCTCCTTGATCCTCGCTTCATGCTACATGCTTCATGCCTCGTGCCCCATGTATTGCGATGAGCGTGACGATGGAGGGCGCAACAAAAGAGGGCACGATAGAAGAAAGAATGACAGAGGAGCCCCTGACCTCTGCCGTCCCACTGCCCCAATTCGTCATCCCTATCCGCCGTCATACCACCTCCATTATCGTCCCCTTTCCAGTATCATCTCCCTTCTACTTACTCCCTGCTCCTTGCTCCCAGCTCCTTACTCCCTGCTCTTTGCTCCCTGCTCCTTGCTCCCTGCTCCTTGCTCCTTGCTCTTTGCTCCCTGCTCTTTGCTCCATGCTCCTTACTCCCTGCTCCATGCTCCTTGCTCCTTGCTCCTTACTCCCTGCTCTATGCTCCCTGCTCCCTGCTCCTTATTAGTTAAGATTTTATCAACAATAAATACAACAAGATAATTATATAGAAAATAAAGATGTGGTTTAATTAAAATATACCTGAGGTAGCTTGTTTTGTGTCTTTCTGCTCCTTACTCATTGTTTCTTGCTCCTTGTTCCTTGCTCATTGTTCATTGCTCCTTGATTTTTGATCCTTATCTTATGCTCCTTGCATCGTACTCCGTGTACATGGATAAGCGTGATGGTGGAGGGCACAACAAAAGAGGGCACGATAAAGGAGGGAACGACAGAGGTGCCCCCGACCTCTGTCGTTTACTGCCCCCATTCGTCGTCCCCTTCTGTCGTCGTCCCCTTCTGTCGTCATCCCACCTCCGTTGTCGTCCCCTTTCCAGTATTATCTCCTTGCATCTTGATGCTAGCTCCTTGTTGTTTGCTCCTTACTCGTTTCTCCTTGCTCCTTGCTCCTTGCTCATCCTTACTCCATGCTCATTGCCTCGTGCCTCGTGTTCTGCGACGAGCGTGACGATGGAAGGCGCAACAAAAGAGGGCATGATAGAGGTGGGAATAACAGAGGAAATCCTTGCTCCTTGCTCCCAGCCCCCTACTCCCTGCTCCCTGCACCCTTCTCCCTGCTCCCTGCCCCTATACCTTACTAGTTAAGGTTTTTTGAACAATGAATACAATAAGATTGTTATATAGGAAAGGAAGATATCGATAAATAAAAATATACCTGAGATAGCTTGTTTTGTCTTTCTGCTCCTTACTACTTGCTCCTATACCATAAAAATTAAGGTTTTATCAACAATGAATACAATAATATAAATATCTAGGAAAGAAATATGTGGTTTAATTAAACTATACCTGAGATAGCTTGTTTTGTATCTTTCTGCTCCTTGCTCCTTGATCCTCGATCCTTGTCTCGTGCTCCTTGTGTCGTGCTCTGTGTACTGCGACGAGCGTGACGGTGGAAGATGCAACAAAAGAGGACACGATAGAGGAGGGAACGACAGAGAAGTCCCCCTAAATCTGCTGTCCCACTGCCACCATTCGTCGTCCCACTTTCGTCGTCATCCCATCTCCGTTATCGTCCCCTTTCCAGCATCATCTCCTTGGTCTTTGCTCCTTGCTCCTTGCTCTTTGCTCCTCCTTGCTCCTAATTCATGCTTCTCGCTCCTTGCCTCGTGCCTCGGGTATAGAACCGAGAGTGACGATGGAGGGCGCAACAAAAGAGGGCACAATAGAGGAGGGAATGACAGAAGTGCCCCCAACCTCTACTGTCCCACTGCCCTCATTAGTCGTCCCCTTTTCACTATCATCCTTTTCACTATCACCCCCTTTCCAGCATCATCTCCATGTTCCTTGCTCCCTTCTCCTTACTCCCTGCTCCTTGCCCCTGCTTCTTGCTCCTTGCTCCCTGCTTCGTCCTCCTTGCTCCTATACCATATCAGTTAAAGTTCTCAATAATGAATGCAATAAGATATTTATATATGAAAGAAAAATGTACTTTAATTAGACTATACCTGAGGTAACTTGTTTTGTATTTTTCTGGTCCTCACACCTTTCTCATTTCTCCTTACTCATATATCATATCAGTTAATATTCTATCAACAATGACCAATAAGATAATTAGATAAGAAAGAAAATGTGGTTTAATTAAACTATACCTGAGGCAACTTATCTTGTATCTTTCTGCTTCTTGCTTCTATTTCAAATCAGAAAAGTTCTATCAATAATGAATACAATATGATAATTATATAGGAAAGAAAGATTTGGTTTATTTAAACTACACTCGAGATAGTTTGTTTAATGTCTTTTTGCTCCTTACTCCTTGTTTTTTGATCTTTGATCCTTGATCCTTGTCTTTGTGCTCCTTGCGTCGTACTTTGTACACTGTGATGAGCGTGACAATGGAGGGCGCAACAAAAGAGGGCATGATAGAGGAGGGAACGAAGGAGGAGCCCCCGACCTATACCGTCCCACTGCATTATCTCCTTGCTCCTCGCTCCTTGCTCCTCGCTCCTTGCTCCTTGCTCCCTACTCTTATATCATATCACTTAAGGTCCTATCAATAATGAATACAAAACAATAATTACATGGAAAAGAAAGATGTGGTTTAATTAAACTATACGTGAGGTACCTTGTTTTGTGTTTTTCTACTCCTTGCTCCGTGCTACTTGTTCCTATATCATACAGTTAAGGTTCTATCAAAAATTAATACAATATGATAATTATATAGGAAAGAAAAATGTGGTTTATTTAAATTATACCTAAGGTATCTTGTTTTGTGTCTTTCTGCTTCTCTTTCTTCTATAACATATCAGTTAATGTTCTATCAATAATGGATACAATAAAATAATTATATAAGAAAGAAAGATCTGGGTTCATTAAACTATATTTGAGGTAGCTTGTTTTTTGTCTTTTTTGCTCTTTGCTCCCTGCTCCTTGCTCCTTGCTCCTTGATCCTAGTCTCGTGCTCCTTGCATTGTGCTCCATGTACTGCGACGAGTGTGATGGTGGAGAGAGAAGCAAAAGAGGGCACGATAGAGAAGGGAACGACAGAGGAGCCCCCGACCTCTGTCGTCCCACTACCCCCATTTGTCGTCCCCCTTCTGTCGTCATCCCACATTTATTATTGTCCCCTTTCCAGCATTATCCCCTTGCTCCTTGCTCCATGTTAATTGCTCCTTGCTTTTCCTTTCTCCTCCTTGCTCCATGCTCCATGCTCCTTCCTCCTTGATTTTTGCCCTGTGCCTCGGGTACTGCGACAAGCGTGATGGTGGAGTGCGCAACAAAAGAAGGCACGATAGAGGAGGGAACGAGAGCGAAGCCCCCGACCTCTACCGTCCGACTACCCCCATTCGTCGTCACCCTTCGGCCGTCATCACACCTTTGTTGTCATCCCCTTTCAAGCGTTATCTCCTTGCACCTTGCACCTTGTTGCTTGCTCCTTGCTCTTCCATGCTCCATGATCCATGCCTCGTGCCTCATGTACTGCGATGTGTGTGAAGTTGGAGGACGCAACAAAAGAGCGCGTAATAACTTGCACCTAATAAATTAAGGGGCATGGACCAAATGGGTAGTGTTGAACCTAATAAGGGGCATAGACCAAATGAGTAGTGCATAACCTAATAAACAAATGATCAAACCCATTTTCATTTCCAAAACTTAAGCCTATAATAGACTATCAATAACCCTAAATTAAGGGGCAAGGACACCAAATGGGTAGTGCTGAACCTAATAAACAAGTGATCAAACCCATTTTCAATGCCAAAACATAAGCCTATAATAGACTATAAATAACCCTAAACTCAACATTATTCCACAACATAAATTAAAACTACATAAATATTTAAAAAATTGATTGAAGACTGAAGATTAGATTCTGATAGGGTATGTGCAGACTTGCACCCTGCAACCGCAATGTAAAGGATATATCTATATATATTATGAAATTTTTGATATAAGATGGGATCAGCATATGTGAATGCACTCTCACAGCCCGTAATGAAAACCTGTGGAGCATATGTGAATGGGATCAGCATATGTGAATGCACTCCTTGAAACTTGATCCTTATCTCGTGATCCTTGCGTCGTGCCCCGTGTACTGCGACGAGCGTGATGGTGGAGGGCGCAACAAAAGAGGGCACGATAGATGAGGAAATGACAGAGAAACCCTCGACCTCTGTCGTCCCACAGCCGCCATTCATTGCCCCTCATTTGACGTCATACCACCTTCGTTGTTGTACCCTTTCCAGCATCTTCTTTGCTCCTTTCTCGTTGTTCCTTGCTCCTAGCTCCATGCCCTTGCTCCTTGGGTCATGCATTGTGCCTCGTGTACTACGACGAGCGTGATGGTGGAGGGCGCAACAAAAGAGAACCCGATAAAGGAGGGAACGACAGAGGAGCCCAAGACCTTTGCCATCCCACTGCCCCCTTTTGTCGTTATCTTTTTTGCTGTCATCTCGCCTCCATTGTCTTTTACTTTCCATCATCATCTCCTTGCTCCTTGCTACTTGCTCTTATATCATATCAGTTAATGTTCTATATAATAAATACAATAAGATAATTACATAAGAAAGAAAGATGTGGTTTTATTAAACTATATATGAGGTAGCTTGTTTTTTGTGTTTTTGCTCTTTGCTCCCTCCTCCTTTCTTCTTGCTCCTTGCTCCTTGATCCTTGTCTCGTGCTCCTTGCATCGTGCTCCATGTACTGCGATGAGTGTGATGGTGGAGGGAGAAACAAAAGAGGGCACGATAGAGGAGGGAACGACAGAGGAGCCCCCGACCTCTGTCGTCCCACTACCCCCATTCGTCGTCCCCCTTCTGTCGTCATCTCACCTCTATTATTGTCCCCTTTCCAGCATTATCTCCTTGCTCCTTGTTGCTTGCACCTTGCTTTTCCTTGCTCCTCCTTGCTCCATGTTCCATGCACCTTCCTCCTTGCTTCTTGCCCCGTGCCATGGGTACTACGACAAGCGTGATGGTGGAGTGGGCAATAGAAGAGGGTGCGATAGAGGATGGAACGACAGAGGAGCCCCCGACCTCTGTCATCCCACTGCCCCATTTCGCCGTCCTCTTTTTTGCTGTCATCTCGCCTCCGTTGTCTTTTACTTCCCATCATCTCTTTGCTCCTTGCTACTTGCTCTTATATCATATCAGTTAATGGTCTATCAATAATAAATACAATAAGATAATTATATAAGAAAGAAAGATATGGTTTCATAAACTATATCTGAGGTACCATGTTTTTTTTCTTCTTGCTCTTTGCTCCCTGCTCCTTTCTCCTTGCTCCTTGCTCCTTGATCCTAGTCTCGTGCTCCTTGCATTGTGCTCCATGTACTGCGACAAGTGTGATGGTGGAGAGAGAAACAAAAGAGGGCACGATAGAGAAGGGAACGACAGAGGAGCCCCCGACCTCTGTCGTCCCACTACCCCCCCCATTCGTCGTCCCACTTTTGTCGTCATCCCACCTTTATTGTTGTCCACTTTCCAGCATTATCTCCTTGCTCCTTGCTCCATGTTGCTTGATCTTTGCTTTTCCTTGCTCCTCCTTGCTCCATGCTCCATGCTCCTTCCTCCTTGCTTCTTGCTCTGTGCCCCGGGTACTGCGACAAGAGTGATGGTGGAGTACGCAATAAAAGAGGGCACGATAGAGGAGGGAACGACAGAGGAGCCCCCGACCTCTACCTTCCTACTACCCCCATTCGTCGTCACCCTTCGGCCGCCATCCCACCTTTGTTGTCATCCCTTTTCCTGTGTTATCTCCTTGCCCCTTGCCCCTTGTTGCTTGCTCCTTGCTCTTCCATGCTCCTTGCTCCATGCCTCGTGCCTCGTGTACTACGATGTGTGTGACGGTGGAGGATGCAACAAAAGAGCGCGTAATAACTTGCACCTAATAAATTAAGGGGCATGGACCAAATGGGTAGTGCTGAAACTAATAAGGGGCATAGACCAAATGAGTAGTGCATAACCTAATAAACAAATGATCAAACCCATTTTCAATTCCAAAACTTAAGCCTATAATAGACTATCAATAACCCTAAATTAAGGGGCAAGGACACCAAATGGGTAGTGCTGAACCTAATAAACAAGTGATCAAACCCATTTTCAATGCCAAAACATAAGCCTATAATAGACTATCAATAACCCTAAACTCAACATTATTCCACAACATAAATTAAAACTACATAAATGTTTAAAAAATTGATTGAAGACTGAAGATTAGATTCATGTAGGGTATGTGCAGACTTTCACCCTGTAACCGCAATGTAAAGGATATATCTATATATATTATGAAATTTTTGATATAAGATGGGATCAGCATATGTGAATGCACTCTCACAGCCCGTAATGAAAACCTGTGGAGCATATGTGAATGGGATCAGCATATGTGAATGCACTCCTTGAAACTTGATCCTTATCTCGGGATCCTTGCGTCGTGCCCTGTGTACTGCGACGAGCGTGATGGTGGAGGGCGCAACAAAAGAGGGCACGATAGAGGAGGAAACGACAAAGAATCCCCCGACCTCTGTCTTCCCACTGCCTCCATTTGTTGTCCCTCTTTTGACGTCATCCCACCCCCTTTCAAGCATCTTCCTTGCTCCTTGCTCATTGCTCGTTGCTCGTTGTTCCTTGCTCCTAGCTCCATGCCCCTTGCTCCATGGGTCATGCCCTGTGCCCCGTGTACTGCAACGAGCGTGATGGTGGTGGGCGCAACAAAAGAGGGGCCGATAAAGGAGGGAACGACAGAGGAGCCCCAGACCATTGCCATCCCACTGCCCCCATTTGTCGCCCCCTTTTCGTCGTCATCTCACCTTCGTTGTCGTCCGCTTTCCATTATCATCTCCTTGCTCCTTGCTACTTACTCCTTGCTACTTACTCCTTGCTACTTACTCCTTGCTACTAACTCCATGTTGCTCCTTACTCATCTACCATATCAGTTAAAGTTCTATCAACATTGAATACAATAAGATAATTATATACGAAAAAAAGATGTGGTTTAATTAAACTATACCCGAGGTAGCTTGTTTTGTGTATTTTCGCTCCTTGCTCCATGATCCTTGATCCTTGTCTCGTACTCCTTGCGTCGTGCACCATGTACTGGGACTAGCATGATGGTGTCGGGCGCAACAAAAGAGGGAACTATAGAGGAGGGAACGACAGAGAAGCCCCCGACCTCTGGCATCCCACTACCCCTATTCGTTACCCCCTTCTGTCGTTATTCCACCATCGTTGTCATCCCCTTTCCAGCATCATCTCATTGCTCCTTGCTCCTTGTTGCTTGTTCCTTGCTTAATGCTCATTGCTCCTTGATCCTTGCTTCATGCTACATGCCTCGTGCCCCATGTATTGCGACGAGTGTGACGATGGAGGGCGCAACAAAAGAGGGCACGAAAGAGGAGAGAATGACATAGGAGCCCTCGATCTCTGCCGTCCCACTGCCCCAATTCGTCGTCCCTATCTGTCGTCATACCACCTCCATTATCGTCCCTTTTCGAGTATAATCTCCCTTCTCCTTACTCCCTGCTCCTTGCTCCCTGCTCCTTACTCCCTGCTCTTTGCTCCCTACCCCTTGCTCCTTGCTCCTTGCTCCTTGCTCCTTGCTCCTTGCTCCCTGCTCTTTGCTCCATGCACCTTGCTCTTTGCTCCATGCTCCTTGCTCCCTGATCCTTACTCCATGCTCCTTGCTCTCTGCTCTATGCTCCCTACTCCCTGCTCCCTGCTCTCTGCTCTATGCTCCCTACTCCCTGCTCCTTGCTCCCTGCTCCCTGCACCTTGCTCCTTATTAGTTAAGGTTTTATCAACAATAAATACAACAAGATAATTATATAGAAAAGAAAGATGTGGTTTAATTAAACTATATCTGAGGTAGCTTGTTTTGTATCTTTCTGCTCCTTACTCCTTGTTTCTTGCTCATTGTTCATTGCTCCTTGATCTTTGATCCTTATCTTATGCTCCTTGCATCGTACTCCGTGTACATGGATGAGCGTGATGGTGGAGGGCACAACAAAAGAGGGCATGATAGAGGAGGGAACGAAAGAGGCGCCCCCGACCTCTGTCGTCTTACTGCCCCATTCGTCGTCCCCCTTCTGTCGTCATCCCACCTCCGTTGTCGTCCCCTTTCCAGCATTATCTCCTTGACTCTTGATTCTAGCTCCTTGTTGCTTGCTCCTTGCTCGTTTCTCCTTGCACCTTGCTCCTTGCTCATCCTTACTCCATGCTCCTTGCATTGTGCCTCGTGCCTCGTGTTCTGCGATGAGCATGACGATGGAAGGCGCAACAAAAGAGGGCGTGATAGAGGTGGGAATGACAGAGGAATTCCTTGCTCCCAGCTCCCTGCACCCTGCACCCTGCTCCCTGCCCCTATACTATACTAGTTAAGGTTTTATAAACAATGAATACAATAAGATAATTATATATGAAAGAAAGATATCGATAAATAAAAATAAACCTGAGATAGCTTGTTTTGTCTTTCTGCTCCTTGCTACTTGCTCCTATACCATAAAAATTAAGGTTTTATCAACAATGAATACAATAATATAAATATATAGGAAAGAAATATGTGATTTAATTAAACTATACCTGAGATAGCTTATTTTGTATCTTTCTGCTCCTTGATCCTCGATCCTTGTCTCGTGCTCCTTGTGTCGTGCTCTGTGTACTGCGATGAGCGTGACGGTGGAGGACGCAACAAAAGAGGGCACGATAGAGGAGGGAACGATAGAGAAGTCCCCCTACATCTGCTGTCCCACTGCCACCATTCATCGTCCCACTTTCGTCGTCATCCCATCTCCGTTATCGTCCCCTTTCCAACATCATCTCCTTGGTCTTTGCTTCTTGCTCGTTGCTCATTGCTCATTGTTCATTGCTCTTCCTTGCTCCTTGATTCATGCTTCTCGCTCCTTGCCTCGTGCCTCGAGTATAGCGACGAGAGTGACGATGGAGGGCGCAACAAAAGAGGGCACAATAGAGGAGGGAATGACAGAAGTGCCCCTGACCTCTACCGTCCCACTACCCTCATTAGTCGTCCCCTTTTCACTATCATCCCACCTATATTGTCACCCCCTTTCCAGCATCATCTCCATGCTCCTTGCTCCCTTCTCCTTACTCCCTGCTCCTTGCTCCCTGCTTCGTCCTCCTTGCTCCTTGATCATTGCTCTTATACCATATCAGTTAAAGTTCTCAATAATGAATGCAATAAGATATTTATATATGAAAGAAAGATATGATTTAATTAGACTATACCCGAGGTAACTTGTTTTGTGTTTTTCTGGTCCTCGCTCCTTTCTCATTTCTCCTTACTCATATATTATATCAGTTAATATTCTATCAACAATGACCAATAAGATATTAAATAGGAAAGAAAATGTGGTTTAATTAAACTATACCTAAGGCAACTTATCTTGTATCTTTCTGCTTCTTGTTTCTATATCATATCAGTTAAGGTTCAATCAATAATGAATACAATATGATGATTATATAGGAAAGAAAGATTTGGTTTATTTAAACTATACCCGAGATAGTTTGTTTTGTGTCTTTCTGCTCCTTGCTCCATATTTTTTGATCTTTGATCCTTGATCCTTGTCTTTGTGCTCCTTGCGTCGTACTTTGTACACTGCGATGAGCGTGACAATGGAGGGCGCAACAAAAGAGGGCACGATAGAGGAGGGAACGAAGGAGGAGCCCCCGACCTCTACCGTCCCACTGCATTATCTCATTGCTCCTTGTTCCTTCTTGCTCCTTGCTCCTTGTTCCTTGCTCCTTACTCTTATATCATATCACTTAAGGTCCTATCAATAATGAATACAAAATAATAATTATATAGAAAAGAAAGATGTGGTTTGATTAAACTATATGTGAGATACCTTGTTTTGTGTTTTTCTACTCCTTACTCCATGCTACTTGTTCCTATACCATATCAAAAATGAATAAAATATGATAATTATATAGGAAAGAAAAATGTGGTTTATTTAAACTATACCTAAGGTATCTTGTTTTGTGTCTTTCTACTTCTCTTTCTTCTATAACATATCAGTTAAGGTTCTATCAACAATGGATACAATAAGATAATTATGTAGGAAAGAAAGATGTGGTTTAATTAAACTATACTTGAGGTAGCTTGTTTTGTCTTTCTGCTTCTTGCTCTTTGCTCATTTCTTTCTGATCTTTGCATCGTGCTCCGTGTATTGCGACGAGCGTGACAGTGGAGGGCGCAATAAAGAGGGCATGATAGAGGAGGGAGCGATAGATAAACCCTCGACCTCTATCGTCTCACTGCCCGCATTCGTCGTCCCTTTTCCGTCGTCATTCCACCTCAGTTGTCGTCTTCTTTCCAGCATCATCTCCTTGCTCCTTGCTCCTTGCTCCTTATTGCTTGCTCTTATATCATATCAGTTAAGGTTATATCAATAATGAATACAATAAGATAGTTATATAGAAAAGAAAATTGTGGTTAAATTAAACTATACTTGAGATACTTGTATTGTGTCTTTCTGCTCTTTGCTCCTTGCTCCTATACCATATCAGTTAAGATTCTATCAATAATGAATGCAATAAGATATTTATATAGGAAAGAAAGATGTGGTTTAATTAGACTATACCTGAGGTAGCTTGTTCTGTGTTTTTCTGGTCTTCGCTCCTTGCACATTTCTCCTTACTCATATACCATATCAGTTAATGTTCTATCAACATTGAATACAATAAGATAATTAGATAGGAAAGAAAGATGTAGTTTAATTAAATTATACTTGAGGTGACTTATTTTGTATCTTTCTGCTTTTTGCTCCTATATCATATCAATTAAGATTCTATCAATAATGAATACAATATGATAATTATATAGGAAAGAAAGATGTGGTTTATTTAAACTATACCCGAGGTAGCTTGTTTTGTGTCTTTTTGCTCCTTGCTCCTTGCTTTTTGATCTTTGCTCCTTGCTTTTTTATCTTTGATCCTTGATCCTTGCCTTGTGCTCCTTGCGTCGTACTTTGTATACTGCGATGAGTGTGACAGTGGAGGGCACAATAAAAGAGGGCACGATAGAGGAGGGAATGATAGAAGAGCCCTCGACCTCTGTCGTCGCACTAACCCTATTCGTCGTCCCCCTTCCGTCGTCATCCTACCTCCGTTGTCGTCGCCTTTCCAGCATTATCTCCTTGCTCCTTGTTCCTTCTTGCTCCTTACTCTTATATCATATCAGTTAAGGTTCTATCAATAATGAATACAAAACAATAATTACCTAGGAAAGAAAGATATGGTTTAATTAACATTATACTAGAGGTACCTTATTTTGTGTTTTTTACTCCTTACTCCATGCTACTTGCTCCTAGACCATACCAGTTAAGGTTCTATCAATAATGAATACAATATGTTAATTATATAAGAAAGAAAATGTGGTTTATTTAAACTATACCTAAGGTAGCTTGTTTTGTGTCTTACTGCTCCTTTCTTTTATAACATATCAGTTAAGGCTCTATCAATAATGGATATAATAAGATAATTATGTAAGAAAGAAAGATGTGGCTTAATTAAACTATACTTGAGGTAGGTAGCTTGTTTTGTGTATTTCTGCTTCTTGCTCCTTACTCTTTGCTTTTTGATCTTTGATCCTTGGCTTGTGCTCCTTGCGTCGTACTCCGTGTACTGCGACGAGCATGATGGTGGAGGGCGCAACAAAAGAGGGCATGATAGAGGAGGGAGCGATAGATAAGCCCTCGACCTCTGTCGTCCAACTGCCCGCATTCGTCGTCCCCCTTCTGCCATCATTCCACCTCCATTGTCGTCTCATTTCCACCATCATCTCCTTGCTAATTGCTCCTTGCTTTTTGATCCTCTTTGCTCCTTGCTCTTTGACTCATACCACATGCCATGTGTATTGCGATAAGCGTGACGGTGGAGGGCGTAGCAAAATAGGGCACAATAGAGGATGGATCGACAGAGGAGCCCCCGATCTATGTCGTTCCACTGCCCCCATCACCGTCCCCTTTAGGTCATCATTCCACCTCCGTTGTCGTCCCATTTCCACTCATTGCCCATTATTCCTTGCTTCTTTTTCCTCGCTCCTTGTTCTTATATCATATCAGTTAAGATTCTATCAACAATAAATGCAATAAGATAATTATATAAGAAAGAAAGATGTGATTTAATTAAACTATACCTGAGGTAGTTTATTTTGTGTTTTTCTGCTCATTGTTCATTGCTCCTTGTTCTTTGATCCTTGATCATTGTCTCGTGTTCCTTGCGCTGAGCTTCGTATACTATGACGAGAGTGATGGTAGAGTGCGTAACAACAGAGGGCACGATAGAGGAGGAAACGACAAAGGAGCCCCCGACCTCTGTCGTCTCACTGCCCTCATTCGTCGTCCCCCTTCCGCCGTCATCCCACCTCTGTCATCGTCCCATTTCCAGCATTATATCCTTGCTCCTTACAGCTTGCTCCTTGCTCTTTGATCCTTGCTCCATCCTCATCCCTGCTCCTTCCTCCTCTTTGCTCTTTGCTCCTTGCTCCATGCTCCTTGCTCCATGTTCCTTGCCTCGTGCCTCGTGTACTGTAGCGCGCGTGACGGTGGAGGGCTCTACAAAAGAGGGAACAATAAAGGGGGGTACGATAGAGGAGCCCCTGACCTCTGTCATCCCATTGCCCTCATTCGTCGTCCCCTTTCCGCCGTCATCCCACCTTCGTTGTCGTCAACTTTCCGACATCATCTCCTAGCTCCTTTCTCTTATACCATATTAGTTAAGGTTCTTTCAACAATGAATATAATAAAAAATCTATATAAGGAAGAAAGATGTAGTTTAATAAAACTACACCTGAGGTAGCATGTTTTGTGACTTTTAGCTCCTTGCTCTTGGACCCTTATCTCGTGCTCCTTGCGTCGTACTTCGTGCACTGCGACGAGCATGATGATGGAGGGGGCAACAAAAGAGGTCACGATAGAGGAGGGAACGACATAGGAGCCCCTGACCTCTGTCGTCCCACTGCCCCCATTTGTCGTCCCCCTTCCGTCGTCATCCCGCCTCCGTTGTCATCCCCTTTCCAGCATTATCTTCATGCTCATTGTTCCTTGCTGCTCGAACTTTGCTCGTTGCTCTTTACTCCCCCTTGCTCCTTGCTCCACCTTGCTCTTAGAACCTTACTTCATGCTCCTTGCTCCTTGCCTCATGCCCCATGTACTACGACGTTTGTGACGGTGTAAGGCGCAACAAAAGAGGGCACGATAAAGGAGGGTATGACAAAAGAGCCCCCGACCTCTGCCGCCATCCCACTGCCCCATTTGTCGTCCCCTTTCCGCCATCATCCCACCTCTATTGTCATCCCCTTTCCAGCATAGGAAAGAAATATGTAGTTTAATTAAACTATACCTGACATAGCTTTTTTATGTCATTCTGCACCTTGCACTTTGTTGCTTTTATCAATAATGAATACAATAAGATAATTATATAAGAAATAAAGACGTGGTTTAATTAAACTATAGATAAGGTAGCTTGTTTTGTGTCTTTTTTGCTCCTTGTTTCTTGCTACTTGCTCCTTGCTCCTTGTTTCTTGCTCCTTGCTCATATACCATATCAGTAAAGGTTCTATCTACAATTAATATAATAAGATAATTACATAGGAATACAAGAAAATAAACAATACCTGAGGTAGCATATTTTGTGTCTTTCTGCTTCTTGCTCCTTGTTTTTTGCCCCTATACCATATTGGTTAAGGTTTTGTCAACAATGAATACAATAAAATAATTACATAGGAAAGAAATATGTGGTTTTATAAAACTATACTTAAGGTAGCTTATTTTGCGTCTTTCTGCTCCTAGCTCCTTGCTCCATGCTTCTTGTTCCTTGCTCCTTGCTCCTACTACATATCAGTTAAGGTTTTATAAATAATGTATAGAATAAGATAATTATAGAGGAAAGAAAGATATGATTTAATTAAATTATACTTGAGATGACTTGTTTTGTGTCTTTCTGCTCCTTGCTCATTACTGTCTGCTCTTATACCAAATCAGTTAAGGTTCTATCAATAATGAATACTATAAGATAATTAACTATGAAAGAAAGAAGTGGTTTAATTAAACTATATTTGAGGTAGCTTGTTTTGTGTCTTTCTGCTACTTGTTACTTGCTCCTTGCTCCTTCCTCCTCACTCTTTGCTCTTATACATATCAGTTAAGGTTCTCTCAGCAATGAATATAATCAGAAAATTATATAGGAAAGAAAGATGTGGTTTAATTAAACAATACCTGAGGTAGCTTGTTTTGTGTCTTTCTACTCCTCGTTCCATCCTCCTTGCTCCTTGCTTCTATATCATATCAGTTAAGGTTCCATCAACAATGAATATAATAAGATAATTATATATGAAAGAAAGATGTGGTTTAATTAAACTATACCTGAGGTAGCTTATTTTGTGTCTTTCTTCTCCTTGTTTCATGCTTTTTGTTCCTTGTTCATTGCTCTTATACCATATCAGTTAAGGTTCTATCAAAAATGAATAGAATAAGATAATTACATAAGAAAGAAAGATGTGATTTTAATAAACTATACTAGAGGTATCTTGTTTTGTGTTCTTCTGCTCCTTGCACCTTGCTTCTTGCTTCTTGCTCCTTGTCTCATGCTCCTTGCGTCGTGCTCCGTGTACTGCGACGTGCGTGATGGTGGAGGGCGCAACAAAAGAGGGCATAATAGAGGAGAGAACAACAAAGGCGCCCCCGACCTCCGCTGTCCCACAACCCCCTTTCGTCGTCTCACTTTCTCCGTCATCCCACCTCTGTTGTCGTCGCCTTTCCAACATTATCTACTTGCTCCTTGCAGCTTGCTCATAGCTGTTTGCTCCTTGTTGATTGCTCGTTGATTCTTACAACTTACTCCTTACTCCTCATTGCTTCTAGCTCCTTGCTCCTCCTCGCTCAATGCTCATTGCTCCTTGCTCCTTGCTCTTATACCATATAAGTTAAGATTTTATCAACAACGAATACATTAAGATAATTATATAAAAATAAATATGAGGTTTAATTAAACTATACCTGAGGTAGCAGCTTATTTTTTGTCTCCCTTGCTCCTTGCTCCTTGGTCCTTGTCTCGTGCTCCATGCGCCATGTTCCATGTACTGTGACAAGCGTGATGGTGGAGGGTACAACAAAAGAGGGCACAAGAGAAGAGGGAACGACAGAGGAGCCCCCGACCTCTGTCGTCCCATTGCACCCATTCGTCGTCCCCCTTTCGTCGTCATGGCACCTCCGTTGTCGTCCCCTTTCCAGCATTATCTCCTTACTCCTTATACTTTGCTAATTGCTCGTTGCTCCTCCTTGCTCCTTGATCCTCCTTACTCCTTACTTCTTGCTCCTTGTCTCGTGCCCTGTGTACTGCGACGTACGTGATGTGGAGGGCGCAATAAAAGAGGGCACAAAAGAGAAGGGTACGACAGAAGATTACCCGACCTCTGTCGCCATCCCACTGCCCCCATTTGTCGCTGCCCTTCCGTCGCCATCCCATCTATGTTGTCGTCCCCTTTTCAGCATTATGTCCTTGCTCCTTCCTCCTTACTGCTTGCTCCTTGCTCCTTCCTCTGTCATGCTCCTTGCTCCTTGCCTCGTGCCCCGCATACTGCGATGAGCGTGATGGTGGAGGGCGCAATAGAAGAGGGCGTGATAGAGAAGAGAATAACAGAGGAGCCACCGAGCTCTGTCATCCCACTACCCCCACTCGTGGTCCCCTTTCGCTTTCATCTCACCTCCGTTGTCGTTTACTTTCCATCGTCATCTCCTTGCTCCTTGCTACTTGCTCTTATATCACATCAGTTAATGTTCTATCAATAATGAATACAATAAGATATTTATATAAGAATGAAAGATGTGGTTTCATTAAACTATATCTGAGGTAGCTTGTTTTTTGTCTTTTTGCTCTTTGCTCCTTGCTCATTTCTTCTTACCCCTTGATCCTTGTCTCGTGCTCCTTGTGTCGTGCTCCGTGTAATGCAATGAGTGTGATGGTGGAGGACACAACAAAAGAGGGCACGATAGAGGTGAGAATGACAAAGGAACCCCCGACCTCTGTCGTCCCACTACCCCCATTCGTCAACCCCTTTCTATCATCATCCCACCTCTATTGTTGTCCCCTTTCCAGCATTATCTCCTTGATCCTTGCTTTTCCTTGCTCCTCCTTGCTCCATGCTTCATGCTCCTTCCTCCTTGCTTCTTGCCTCGTGCCCTGGGTACTACGACAAGCAAGATGGTGGAGTGGGCAATAGAAGAGGGCGTGATAGAGGAGGGAATGACAGAAGAGCCCCCAACCACTGTAATCCAACTGCCCCCTTTCGTCGTCCTCTTTTTTGTTGTCATCTCGCCTCCGTTGTCTTTTACATTCCATCATCATCTCCTTTCTCATTGCTACTTGCTCTTATATCATATCAGTTAATGTTCTATCAATAATAAATACAATAAAATAATTACATAAGAAAGAAAGATGTGGTTTCAATAAACTATATCTGAGGTAGCTTGTTTTTTGTCTTTCTGCTCTTTGCTCCCTGCTCCTTTCTTCTTGCTCCTTGCTCCTTGATCCTTGTCTCGTGCTCCTTGCATCGTGTTCCATATACTGCGACGAGTGTGATGGTGGCGGGAGAAACAAAAGAGGGCACGATAGAGGAGGGAAAGACAGAGGAGCCCCCGACCTCTGTCGTACCACTACCCCCATTCGTCGTCCCCCTTCTGTCGTCATCCCACCCTTATTGTTGTCCCCTTTCCAGCATTATCTCATTGATCCTTGCTCCTTGCTCCTTGTTGTTTGCTCCTTGCTTTTCCTTGCTCCTCCTTGCTCCATGCTCCTTCCTCCTTACTTCTTGCCCCGTGCCTGCGACAAGCGTGATGGTGGAGTGGGAAATAGAAGAGGGCGCGATAGAGGATGGAACGACAGAGGAGCCCCCGACCTCTGCCATCCCACTGCCCCCTTTTGTCGTCCTCTTTTTTGATGTCATCTCGCCTCCGTTGTCTTTTACTTTCCATCATCATCTCCTTGCTCCTTGCTACTTGCTCTTATATCATATCAGTTAATTTTCTATCAATAATAAATACAATAAGATAATTACATAAGAAAGAAAGATGTGGTTTCATTAAACTATATCTGAGGTAGCTTGTTTTTTGTCTTTCTGCTCTTTGCTCTCTGCTCCTTTCTTCTTGATCTTTTCTCCTTGATCCTTGTCTCGTGCTCCTTGCATCGTGCTGCATGTACTGCGACGAGTGTAATGGTGGAGGGAGAAACAAAAGAGGGCACGATTGAGGAGGGAACGACAGAGGAACCCCCGACCTCTGTCGTCCCACTACCCCCATTCGTCGTCCCCCTTCTGCCGTCATCCTACCTCTATTGTTGTCCCCTTTCCAGCATTATCTCCTTGCTCCTTGCTCCTTGTTGCTTGCTCCTTGCTCCTCCTTGCTCCTCCTTGCTTCATGCTCCTTCCTCCTTGCTTCTTGCCCCGTGCCCTGGGTACTGCGAAAAGCGTGATGGTGGAGTGCGCAATAGAAGAGGGCACGATAGAGGAGGGAACGAGAGATGATCCCCCGACCTCTGCCGTCCTACTACCCCCATTTGTCGTCCCCCTTCGGCCGCAATCCCACCTTTGTTGTCATCCCCTTTCCAGAGTTATCTCCTTTCCCCTTGCACCTTGTCGCTTGCTCCTTGCTCTTCCATGCTCCTTGTTCCATGCCTCGTGCCTCGTGTACTGTGATGTGTGTGACGGTGGAGGGCGCAACAAAAGAGCGCTTAATAACTTGCACCTAATAAATTAAGGGGCATGGAACAAATGGGTAGTGCTGAACCTAATAAGGGGCATGGACCAAATGGGTAGTGCATAACCTAATAAACAAATGATCAAACCCATTTTCAATTCCAAAACTTAAACCTATAATAGACTATCAATAACCCTAAATTAAAGGACATGGACCAAATAGGTAGTGCTGAACCTAATAAAAAAATGATCAAACCCATTTTTTCAATGCCAAAACTTAAGCCTATAATAGACTATCAATAACCCTAAACTCAACATTATTCCACAACATAAACTAAAACTACATAAATGTGTAAAAAATTGAGTGAAGACTGAAGATTAGATTCTGATAGGGTATGTGCAGACTTGCACCCTGTAACCGCAATGAATATGATATATCTATATATATATTCACAGCCCGTAATGAAAACCTGTGGAGCAAGATTGACGACTCAACATGTCCGTTGAGAATTTACAGAAGGATATATGAATCTGGTTCCCCTAAAATGAAGAATCAGAAAAAAAATCTCAGAAGGATATATGAATCCAAAATCACAAATGTTCGTGAAACAGAAAAAAAAAACACAGAACGAGAGCAACTTACGAGTCCGGCGCGAGTGAGGAGCTTCCTCCTCACTCGCGGCAGAAACTCACCAACTAGTCGTTAAGGCTTGCCTTCCATAAATTAATATAAGAATTCAAATCTTCCATAAATAAAACCTTCCATAAACAAAATATTTCTATAGTTATTATTAGTTTACTACGATTATTATTATTCTGTTTATTTATTTTATTTTTTGTTAAGTAAATGTTTGTTACAATTTATATTCAATTTTTTTATTTAATTTTTATTTAAATAAACTAACATTATAGCATCTACTTGACATTTTGTTAAATTTCATTGTAACGAGCGATGGCATGTCAATGCCGAGCACTCTAGAACTTGTAACGCTAAAGAGTTAGTGGAATTTGGTTGGCGCCAATTCGGCACATGGATTTTTGTCATTTCAGGTTTTACACCTTAAAAAATGTCAGTTTGTCAGCTGTTCGAATTTTTTGTGACTGTTTGCTCGCTCGACCCGCTCCCGAGCTAAGACAGTTCGTTTTGACCGGTCTACGAGAGACTCGAGCGACCCGCAACAAAGATCGACGAAAATAAATAGATGTACATAGTAGAAAATTAAATATATTGATCAGTAATCGTATAGTGTAACACATCATTCCAAAATGAAGTTTTTGTTAATTGCATGGTGATTACGAGCAAACTACTCTTACATTTTAGATGACATGAAGTTCCTAATAGAGAGGCCACCACCTTAAACGGTTGAGTTCTACCATCTTATTTTTTAGCGTGGCTGCCAAATCAAATCTCAGCTCTTTAATTTGATCGAAACATTCATTTCAATCCTGATATGATAGAAAAATATTGTAGCACCTTTACAAAAATTCATTTCCTAATGTTGTTGTGGACTACGCATTAGCCAAAATAGACTTCCAAGAACACAGGAACTCAATGCTGAATAGCTCAAGAAATAGGCGGCGCGGTCAAGGAACTTAAGGCAAAATCCAAACAAGAAGGAAAATGCCTCAGAACACAAATTTAAACAATAAGCAAGTTATAAAATTAATGTATGAAAAGAGGTAAACAGACAATATTAAAGTACAACTTTATCTTGTAGCAAGTCAGTAAACATGCGAGTAACTGGATCAACAAAAATATCTGAAATTTATTAACTTACTCTGGAGTTTTAGCATAATTGCGCTGACAACGACATCAGCTGTAATCGATGAAATGCGTAGGGGGTTATAGGGGGTACACATGGTTCACACTCAAGTTCAAGTGTAAGACTTATTAGAAAAGAAAACGCGTTTCTTGCTTATCGTGACCATGGAAACAAGGCGATACACCATCTAAGTCCTACCTTCCACAATTTGCTTATGACACTCGAGATCTAAGTATTCCATAATTTTTTAAAAAGATTTCTAACATAATATGACATGCTAATAAGTAGTGAATTTTGCGTTGTCAGATGCCGGAAGTAAATTTAAATACATAAATAAGGAATTTAAACCTTTTGTTTGCAAGCGAGAGGAAATCCTCCACTTGCCTTAAGGTGAAACCGAACTACCGGCGACAGCTAAGAGTCGCAAGCAAAGACAAATCTCTTATTAACCTGTTCAGGAATAATCACAAACAGTATTTGATAATTGACATGGCAGAAGACCACACGCTAGCACCGGAAGTTTATTTTACAAAACCAATTCAAGAGCGGTTTAGCAAATCACCTCCCTCAAGAGTGAGGGGAGAGAAGTTACCACGAAGGATCGGGGAGTTGACAGTGTTTGGGTGATGAAAACCCTAAATCGGAGAGGGTTTTGGAGAGATCCCACCGACGCTCTGATGAGCGATGCCGGAAATCAATACCACATCGTAGTTAGACGCTTACAAGAGGGCAAAATGCTTAAATCAACGTAAATACATTGATTGGAGCGTGAAAATATCACATTAATGCGATAAAAATTATGAATAGAAGGGAGGAGAGAAATTTCTTACCGAAAAAACCCAAATCCGTGCTCAAAAATCCAAGGAGGGAAGAATCGAGCAAACCCTACGCGACCCTCTTGCGATCCACTGGCCAAAACAATAAGGAAGAGGAGGTGGAGGGACTTCCTACACTTGGAGGAGGAGGAAATGGCTCTGTTGCCGACCAGGAGGAGGAGGGAGTGTCGGCTTCAAGGAAGGGGCAGTTATCGCTGTCGTCGGCTCTGGGAGAAGAAGGAAAAAGCACAGAATGCACCGGCTCTTGGAGGGATAGGAGTCGTCGGCCCTAGGGGAGGGAGGAGAAGCGGGAGGCGGCGACGGAGAAGCGTGCGAGTTACGGGAATAACAGGGGAGAGGAGGATTCGACACAGGCGAGGGCGTCGGGGCTGCGGCTTGCGAAAAGCAGGAGATGGGCTGCGGGATTGGACGGGGGGACTCGGCTATGGTTATAAGGGGAAATTAAAACCTTAATTATAATAATATTATTATTATTAACCTATGAATAATTATATTCTCCCCCGCTTAGGAAGTTTCATCCCGAAACTTTCAAGATTTATCTGAAAGGAGCTTCTAAGGCGAGGATTCTGATACCCTTCTTCCCAACAAGATTGCAATTCAAGGCATGAAGGATAAATGTGAATGTATTGAAGTAGAGAGAAGAATGAGAGCGAAAACATACCAAGATCAAGTGAAGAGTTGCGGATACTTGCTACGCATGACAGATTCAAGTTCCCAAGTGTACTCCTCGGACTTGTCATGCATCCAGAGCACTCTGACCATAGGAATGTTTCTCTTACGAAGCTTGTGTTCTTGATACTCGACGATCTCAGTGGGTTCGACTAGATATGACAAATTGGCTTCAGGAATTTCTTCAATGACATGGGTAAGATCACGAATACACTTCTGAAGCTTGCTAACATGGAAGACATTGTGAGCACCGGCCAAAAATGCAGGTAGCTCAAGACGATATGCAGATCTGAAAGTATCTAGTGTCGACTAAATCCACCTATGGGGGGGGGGGGAATAGGTGTCGTGCGGTCTTTTGCGGAATTAAATTAACCTGCACAAATTAACAAACACAGCACATAAAGCACACAAAAAGTTATAGTGGTTCCCCGATTTTGGTACGTCCACTTTCCCCCTTCGACCCATCTCCCACCAAGGGACGACTCGGTCACTTCTCCAAACGGATTGAAATCCAATCTTCACACTACGGAAGGAACCCTTCAAACACAGGAGTCACCACTCCACCACCACGGGTTGCACCCAACCCTTACAACTAGGAATAAAAATTCCTTTACAACAAAACCAAAATAGAATGTATAAAAAAATACAAACAACGCTTATGGAGAATCTGATGTCCTTTTTCGTTCGTTGAGGCTTTCTTGAAAGTAACGAAGAGTCCACAACCGGATTTCTCTCTTGGATAGGATCTTGACAAGATCGGCGGCGGCAAGTGAATGTGGCGGCGATACTTTGTAGATCCAAACTTCTTGACGAAGCAAGCAAGGTCTACGAACGATCTCAGTCGGATCAGTCGTCTCAATCTATTCGGAATGAAGAACTAACCTCGTTCAACGAATCGAGAGACAAGAGATCTCAAGAGATATGCGTGAGACGCTCGTCTTGCCTCGGTACTGTCATCGGAAGATCAAAGAAGCACTGAGATCAACGATCAATGACGACGACAAACTTGCGAGCGGCTACAGGAGATCGGCGGTTTCCGCGATTGGCTAGGGCACGGCGTCGGCTGCTTTTGATTTTTCGTGAATAATTGTTGTAGAAGTTCGAAATACGCAAGTATATATACCCTGATCCAACCCTAAAAGACCGTTGTGGGGCCCACAAGGAAAAGCCCTAGCCCCGGCCGAAACAGCGCACGGTCTCTTGGTTCGGTCCAGCGAACAGACGAAAATTGCCTAAGGCAAAATCGGTGAGAATCGTTGGTGATTCCCGTCGAAGTCGGCGGGAATCACTCACGATTCCCGTCGATTCTGCCTTGGCCGAATTCCAGTTGGAAACCTTGTTAGCCGGAGGAAATCGGCGGGAATGTAGACTGATTCTCGTCGAATCGGCGGGAATGCAGACTGATTCTCGTCAAATCATCGAGAATCACTTAGTGATTCTCGTCGATTCTGCCTTGGCAGAATTTCTGTTTGGAAAACTGATAGTTGGAAGAAGTCGGCGGGAATGCAGACTGTTTCTCGTCGAATCGGCGGGAATCACAAACGATTCTCGTCGAAGTCGGCGAGAATCACTTAGTGATTCCCGTCGATTTTGACTTAGACGAATTTTCTCTTCCTTCCTTTGAAGACTTGGTCTTTGACCCCTCTTTGCTCCTTCTGCTCTTGATCTGCCTTAACCTTGTACTTGAAAATAAGTACACTCCAATAGAGAGAGCACACGTGAGTCAATACACTGATCTGCTCAACAAAGGATTACGTTGCGCAGACCCGTGTATATTGACCCACTGCACCCTGACATTGGTGTGTACTTAGCATGGAATAGCTGCAAGCATAACTTGATAGAAGATCGTCAAATACATTGTCAATTCAACTTAGCTTGTTCAGGGGCTTCTTCAAATCAGGTCCATTGTGAATACAATACCCAACAAGATCCTCCCATACATTCTGAAATGGAAAATGGTCCCACAAACCTCGGGTTGAGCGTATGATGACGACCAAACAATTTCACCTTATGAGTAGGGGAAACCTTAGGAATACTTGATCACCCACAACAAATTCTAACCGACGACAGCGCTGATTTACATACTTTCTCTACATCTCGATGGCCCGACTGAGCTGGAGTCGATTCTTCTTTGTGGCTTCTTCTATTTCCTGAAGTAACTCGGGCCTTAAAACAACCCTCTCACCAACTTCTGACCAATAGAGAGGGGTCCTACAATGACGCTCATACAATGCTTCGAAAGGGGCCATCTTGAGACTCTCTTGATAGCTGTTGTTGTGGGCCAATTCAACCAAGGGTAGGTGCTCATCCCAAACTTCCTTGTAATCCAAAATATAACATCGCAGTATATCTTCAAGAATCTGATTAACTCTTTCGGTCTAACCATCGGTTGTTGGATGATAAGCGGTGCTCGGGTTGAGTTCGGTGCCCAGAGCTTGTTGGAATCCCTTCTGAAAGTGCAATACAAATCTTGAGTCACGATCAAATACAATCCGCAAAGGAATCCCATAGAGTTTAATAATATCTGAAACATAGATTCGAGTCATCTTCTCGGTGGAATGGCCTTCCTTGTATGGGATGAAGTGAGCTACCTTATTCAAGCGATCTACTATGACCCAAATCGCGTTGTGCCCCCTCGGGGTGCGGGTCAAACCCGTGATGAAGTCCATAGAGATATCTTCCCACTTCCAATCAGGGATAGACAGAGGCTGCAAAAGACCACCAGGACACTGACGCTAAGCTTTCACCTTCTGGCACGTCAGACATCGAGAGATGAAACGAGCGATATAATTCTTCATACCAGACCACCACGTGATCTGCTTCAAGTCATGATACATCTTATTGTTGTCTGGATGACCAGATATGCGAGATTTATGAGCTTCTCGGCAAATACTATCAAGCAATTCAGAAACATCAGGAATGTAGAGGCGACCTCGAAAACGCAGAACATCGTCAGAGACGGAGAAATCCGAAAGTGTCCTAAGTTCAGCCCTTCGGCGGATGCACTGGAGTGTGGGAGCAGATGGTTGCAAATCCTTCACCCAGTCCATCCATAACGGACCAAAAACTTCCTCAAGATCCTCGGGTGAGACGGATATGCCTATCCGATCGAGGTCTTCAATCAAAGTTGCAAGGGTAGCTGACATGGGTGCACAAGTGGCAACAGAAGTCTGACGACTGAATGAATATGCCACTGAATTGGCTTTATCGGGCACGTATGTGAGTTGCAAGTCATAATCAGCTATGAATTTGAGCCAACATCTCTGACGAAGATTGAGATCCTACTAAACGAAAATATACTTCAGACTCTGATGGTCGATGAAGAAGTGACACTTCATACCATAGAGATAATGTCGTCAAAACTTTAAAGCAAAAAATCACCGCAGCAAATTCCAGATCATGAGTGGGGTAATTACGTTAGTTAATCTTCAACTGCATCGACCCATAAGCGACAGCACGGTCTTCCTACATCAAGACACATCCCAACTCAACTCCGGAAGCGTCAGTGTAAACTGAGAAAACTGTTCCCCCTGAAGGAAGGGATAAAATTGGCACTGAATATAGACGTTACTTCGACTCAGAAAAGGCCTGCTCACACCGATCTGATCACTCAAACTTAGCATGCTTTTGATTTAGTTTTGTCTGAGGAGCGGCAAGAGATGAGAAACCCTTGACGAAACGTCAGAAATAACCAGCCAACCCAAGGAAACATCGAAATTCAATAGGGGTAGAAGGTCGCTTTCAGTCCATAATTGCGGAAATCTTGTCAAGATCAGCGGAAAGTCCATCTCCTGAAATGACATGCCCCAATAAAGCGACACGATCGAGACAGAACTCACATTTTGCCAGCTTGGCATAAAACTGATGTTGTTGAAGGGTGGAGAGAGCGAGTCTAAGATGGGATGCATGCTCCTCACGAGTCTTGGAAAAGGTCTGAATATTGTCAATAAAAATGATGATGAACTTATCCAGATGCTCACGTAAAACGCGGTTCATCATATCCATGAAAGCAGAAGGTGTGTTTGTCAACCCAAAGGACATAACCAAAAATTCAAAATGTCCATACCGAGTTCTGAAAGCAGTTCAGGGAATGTCAGATTCCTTGATCTTTAGCTGATGGTAACCTGATTTGAGATCTATCATGGAAAAGACAGTACTACCTTTAAGCTGATCAAATAGGTCATCCATGCGCGGAAGGGGATGCTTATTCTTTATTGTAATCTTATTCAGATCCCGATAATTAACGCACAATCTCATGGAACCATCTTTCTTTTTCACAAAGAGGACGGGGGCTCCCCAAGGTGAAGAGCCGGGACGAATGTACCCACGCTCAAGCAACTCATCCAACTGTGATCTAAGCTCCTCCAGTTTGCGCGGTGCCATACAACATAGAGCTTTAGATATAGGGCACGTTCTAGGCTTTACATCAATGGAGAACTCCACATCTCGATCAGGGGGCATCCCTGACAATTAGGCGGGGAACACGTCAGGAAGCTCAGAAACAATCAGGATATACTCAAGTGGAGGAGTGGCAGCACCCGAAAGTGAAGCAAATAAAAAACAAGTAGAACATCTTTGATTGAGAAGACGAGTGGCACGCAAAGCATTGATTACCTTAAAGTGGCTGCAGGTCTGGACGTGGACACTATAGTCTTTATCATCGATACTGAGATTGACCCTCTTTGCCACACAATCCATCTTTGCTCTGTACGCTACCAACCAATTCATGCCCAAGATTACATCGAACTCCGTCATATACAGAACTATAAGATCGGTCAAGAATTTCAGTTCTCCAATCAAGATCGGACAATTGAGAATGCCTCTTGTTGACAAGTGTAGATGGTCTGGCATAGAAATCTCAAAAGGAACCTCAAGTTGCGAAGTAAGCCAACTAGAAGATCCACAATATGATGCGTAATAAAGGAGTGAGATGCACCAAAATCAAAGAGAATCTGCATCCACTTATTCTTCACCCTAAATCTCCCTAGATATGGAAATCATAGATGCATATCAAGATCACCTGATACTAAGGCAGATAAAATAAGATGCAAAAGATTAAAAATAACACATACATACCAGATATGATGTCGGTAGATGCGAGCGCCTTGCCTTGAGAGATGACGTTCAGCACAACTTTGCCCCTCTTTTGAGCTCCAGAAACGGCTTGTAAAGGCTGAACGGGAATTGGGACTTCCATCACACGACAGTCTTGAACATGGTGCCAAATTTGCCCACATTTGAAGCAGGCATTCTGCTCATGGCGGCAGTCCTTCACCATATGACCTGCCCTCTTGCAAAAAGCGCATACGGAGGAGGCAGAGGTAAGCGTCATCTGAGATTGTTGTGGAGGAACAACTATCTTCTGCTTCTTTAGGAAGGAACGATAGACTTGGGCGACATGGCCCGCCTTGTGGTAGAAGGCACACACCCCCTTAGACTTGTGGCCTTGCTCCTGAGATGGAGCACTCTTGCGCTTGTGGTCAGATATGACGACATTGATTGTACCATACTAGATCTTCTTTGCAGAACGGTCCAACTCAATAACTTCCACCTGCAAGGCGGCTCCTACCGTCTCAACATAGGTGGTGGCGCCATGAGTCACCAAATGTTGGCGGAAATCATGTCAAAGTCCGTTCACGAAATGGCTGATCTTTTTAGACTCGTTTGACACGAACTTTGTGGCTAAGAGAGATAGGCGGGAGAACTCTTTCTCATACTTGGACACAGTCCTGTCGGGCTGCTGAAGTGATAGGACTTATCAGCTAACTTGTCCTGATCCACGGAAAAGTGGAACTTCTCCATCAGAGTATCCTTGAACTATCCCCAGGTCAAGATGCCAGAATTGGGGAGACTACGACGCTGAAGCCACCAGGTGTGCGCGTCCTCAGTCAACTGGTAGGTCGCAAGAAGAACCTTATAAGCTTCAGAAACTCCAGCATACTCGAAGTGCTTCTCCATCTGAGAGAGCCACTCAGAAATGACGAAGTAGTTTCGATCACCATTATAGTATATCAGATTCAGGCTCTTGAACACCAGAGTATCTGTCATCACTACAGGAGGAACAGACGGACTTAACACGAGCGGGGCCACCAAGGTGACACCAGGCGAGTCGATTCTAGAACCAGTTATAGGAGGGGTAGCTCTAAGAGCGGTGGAGATAGGAACTCCAATTGTCCTTGCGCTACCGACACTAAGGGCTGGAGCAAGAGTCTGGTGATCCTCTTCCATGCGAGTGAAACGATTCAGAATCTACCGCAACAGCTGGGCAGTGGCGTCTCCAGAAGCGCCTCCCGCAAAAGAGGAAGCCTGCTTGCGTTGCGATCCCTTGTGAGCCATCTATAAAGAGACACAAAAGAATCGAGTAAGAGAAACTGTCGAGCTAAATATAAATTGTTGAATTAGAGATTCTAGCATTCTAATACTGTTGGATACGTAAACCATGTATTAGTTACAACATTTTCATTGGATAACTCTAGGTAATGACCATGCAATTGCAAATGCGATAATAAAATCGTGTGCGATAGAAAGTGATTTTGTAAAATTCATGTGTGTACAATCGTCGTCTGTCGTTCTTAGCTTAACACTTGCGCAATGATTTATGCTATGCACGCAATGCATTTGTACTTACAATGCATTCCTAAGAATGTTCATGAATGGATACACATAACATGTTAAGTTCCCATATCGCTTAACATGTCATGCATATTATGATACTAATGTCATCACATATGAAAATACTAAACTACTCATATCAATTTAATAATCGCAAGCGGTGTATATTCTAGTGGAAATTCATATGCACATAAATGTTAAGTTTTTTCATACTCCCTTAACATTCGTGTGCATATTACTCGTGCTTATGAGTGTAGTATGAGTGTTTCAGCCTTGAACAACAAACAACGATAATGTAAGTGAGGAAATGATGTATGCACATATATTTATATAATAGGGTTCAAAATATATGAAAAAATATTAAATATTTAATCTTTAGATACTTAACCTGGCTCTGATACTAACTGTCATGACCCATCTAAAAACAAAGATCTGAGTGCGTTTCTGGCGGGTCGTGATGACACAGGCATGGGCGGAAGAAGTTCCTTATCTGTCAGGCGGAAGTAGATTTAATGTTATTAGTTTTTAAAACAGATAAATTGAGAAAAAATACCATTTTATAGTTATGCGGGAGTTTTAATAATGAGTGGTGAAAAGTAAAGAGTTGATGCACATGTACTTTAATAAAATCTCTTGCCACACATTTGTTGATATAAAATATTAATGCAATAAATCACAGAGGTGCACATGCCATTACTATTGAATACTAGCATAAGAATACAGTCTGGCAGTTATCTAAGACACAAAGGAAAATTACTGACATAACTAGTATATAATGATAAAATCTTACAGTACAAGAACAAAATTCATAGAACCTGGTCGTGCAATAGCCAAAATAGACCTCCAGGAACACAGGAACTCAGTGCTGAACAGCTCAAGAAGCAAGCGGCGCAGTCACGGAACTTAAGGAAAAAACCAAACAAGAAGGAAAAATGTCTTAGAACACAAGTTTAAACAATAAGCAAGTTATAAAATTAATTTATGAACAGAGGTAAACAAGCTGAAAGTCTTTAGTTTCAAGGATAGCTAAACACCTAGATGAGGAGTGAATAAGTTTTTTTCAGTCTCTATATATTTTTCCCTCTTTAAGTGTATTGTGAGTTAGTTATTTTCTATTTTCAAGACAAACCACAAAAACACACATAAGATTTATAGTGATTTCCTAGATTATGGGTACATCCACTGTCCCTCTCACCTTTCTAATAGTGTGTTAGACAAGTCACTTCTCCAAAACTCGGCTCCAAAGAGCTTATAACACAAATCCCTCAAGATCTCTCAGTCTCCTCCAAGACCTACCTCAGGCACAAAGCCCTACCTCAGAGCAAGCTTGCTCTTACAACTCAGTGATCCAAAGATCACCTCCTCAGACTAAATTAATAGTCCTACAGCTCAGGCTAGGAGTTTATCCCTACAACTCAGAGAGGATGACTCTCTTACATCTCAGACACAAAGGCCCTATAACTCAGAGTTGTTGGCTGCAACTTTGCTTTTACATAAAATTTCATACAGTAGGCCAACGACGTCATTTGTCGTATACTGTAGACTTCCCGCAATGAGTTTGAATTTTGCTGACTTTTGCTGACGTCAACATCTGTGGACTTAGCCAAATTCACAGTTTCATCTCAGGCATTGAGTGAGTTGAGTGAATAGCCTTCACTCAGCGCAAAAAGCCTTAGTCAGATAATCTACACTGTCAGGCGTTGAGTGAACCTTTATCACTCAATGAATTTGGACTTAGCCAATTACTTGTGCACTGCTAGGCGTTGTGTGCATTGAGTGAATGGCCTTCAATCAACGCTTTTGTCCTTAGATAATTTTCCTGGTATTTAGGCGTTGAGTGCGTTGAGTGAGCCTTCATCACTCAATGCTTTTGTACTTAGCCGCTTCTCTGGAGCCTGCCAGCTTGCTGAGTCGTTGAATGAACTGCCTTCACTCAACACTTCTGTGCTTAGCCAATTTCCATCTTTATGAATGCATTGAGTGAGCCTTCATCACTCAACGCTTCTATTCTTTATCTGTCTTCTTGATGAGGCGTTGAGTGAACTGCCTTCACTCAACGCTTCTGTACTTAGCCAATCTTCTTGATGAACTTGCGTTGAGTGAGCTGTCCTCACTCAACGCATCTGGACTTAGATAGATTTTTGTCTATATCTTCTTAAGCTTTGATTGAACACTGGTCTGTCGACGCTTTCTTCTTTGGGCATTGAGTGAGCTGTCCTCACTCTACGCTTCTAGACTTAACAAAAATTCTTGACAGATTCTTCAAATGCTTTGACTGTTTAAGCTTGACTCAACGCTTCTTTTTTCAGACATTGAGTGAGCTGTCCTCACTCAACGCTTCTGGACTTAGTCAGATTTCTTCCTTGCCAATGTTGAAGCTTTGACAGACTGAGCTTTATTCGACTCCTCTTGTTATATAGCGTTGAGTGAACTGCCTTTACTCAAAGTTTATGGATTTAGCCGCAAATTTGCTTTGCAAACTGTTGGGCTTTTAACTGTCCATGCTTTACTCAACACATTTTGACATCTGACATTGAGTGAACTGGCTTCATTCAACACCTGTGGACTTAGACAAATTTCTGTCTTTCCAGCATTCTTCCTTGACATCTGGCGTTGAGTGAACTGGCTTTACTCAACGCCCGTGGATTTAGACAAATTTCTGTCTTTCCAGTTCTTCTTTGATATTTGGCCTTGAGTGAACTGGCTTCACTCAACACCTATGGACTTAGACAAATTTCTGTCTTTCCACCTTTCTTACTTGTGACCACCTATCACAATCAATTAGACAACCTGTCTAAACTTGTTCCAAAGAACATCCTGCACATATTGAACTTGAACATACATCAAATACAATTATGCTCTTAGTATTGATTGTGATGCATCTTCAAATCTAGGGAACATTGAGGGCAATATTCTCAATAATCTCCCCATATTTGAAGAAGGCAGAACACATAACAATACTAAGAAGCATTATCACATAAAGCATATTAATTCAATGCAGCTGTAAGCTAGCAGATGTACCTTTCTCATACCACTTGAATTTCTGTTTATCCAGTATATTAATTCAATGTTCTCTATTTTAATGCATTGACTCATCAAGTTAAGTCATTGCTTTCTCATACCACTTGAACATTTGCTCAAGTAATATGCACTTTCCTCATACCGCTTAAATGGACCACTTTCCTCATACCACTTGAAACACTTCCCTCATACCACCTAGAGATGGGAAAGTAATATGCAATGGATCAACATGTAGTCATTGCACTCCTCATGCTACTTGAATTTTTTCAAAGTAATATGCACTTACCCAACATGACCTGGTCATGTCAAGTATTGCACACACCTCCCCCTTTCTAGCTTCTTCAAAAAGGCATTTTTCTAATGAGGGAGGTGAAAGGATCATGGGAGAATTTATCTCTTAATCCTAGCCAGATTCCACTACACTAGTGAACAAACTACTTGACTAGATATCATACCTCTTATGTTGATACCATTGATACAACACTTCACTGCAACCACTTGACACTTGAGTGGTCCATTGATCCACTTGAGCTAGCTGCTATCATTGATCCACTTTGAGCTAATGCCACTCCCCCCCCCCTTTTATGACCTCTGTAAATGCAGTTATAGTCAGGGAGGTGCTGGCTTTTCCTCTTCTCCTACAACAGCTTTGTCTTCTCAGCAGCAGCAATCCACTAATGTTGATCTCCCCCTCAGAATGTGCATTGTCCTGCAAGTTCTGGACTTGCTCCCCCTCAACAGGAGCATCCTGAATTGCTCCCCCATAATAGGAGCATCTTCTGTCATTCTCTCTACTGGACACTTGAGTCCATTTAAGTCTTGATACAAATTTAAAGACTTGAAAGTCTTGATATTACTTGAGAGACTTATCATCCTCCAAGAAAAGTGATTTCTGCAACTAAAACAATATATGGAGCAACTGAAGCTTTACCAAGTTCAACATACTCAACTCAAACTTGAAGATGCTGATATTGACTTCATCTAGTGGCTTAGTAAAGATGTCAGCCACTTGAACTCAAGACTAATGTCTTCCTTCTGCATATGCTCCCTAATAAAATGATATCTAATCTTTATGTGCATAGTCTTGCTGTGTGAGATAGGATTCCTAGTAATAGAGATTGCACTAATTGAATCACGATACATGGGGGTATTACTTATCTTGAGGTTGTAGTCCTGGAGCTGATGCTGGATCCACAGCAACTGTGCACAACAACTTCTTGATGAGATATACTCTGACTCAGCTATTGAGATTGCAACACTTGTCTGCTTCTTGCTGCTCCAAGACACAAGTCTTCCTCCTAAGAACTGACGGGTGTCTGATGTGCTTTTTCTGTCCTCTTTGCAGCCTGTAAAATCTGTATTTGAATATCATGTTAGTTCAAAATCCCTATTTCTAGGGTATCATAGGCCAAGATCTGGTGTGCCCTTAAGATATCTCAAAATATTCTTAGCATCAGAGTAGTGAGATTTTTTAGGGCTAGCTTGATATCTAGCACAAACACATATAGCATACATGATGTCTGGCCTACTTGCAGTAAGATATAGAAGGGAGCCAATTATCCCTCTATATAAAGTTTCATCGACAGGTTTTCCTTCCTCATCTTTGTCTATAAGCATACTTGACCCCATGAGAGTTTTTATGGTGGAGGCATTCTCCATTCCAAACTTTTTAATTAACTCTCTGGTGAACTTAGATTGGGATATGGACAATCCATCTTTATTCTGCCTTACTTGGAGGCCAAAGAAGAACTTAAGCTCACTCATACTACTCATCTCAAACTTCTCTTACATAAGTTTGACAAACTTCTTGCAAAGGTTGTCATCAGTAGACCCAAAAATTATGGCATCTACATAAATTTAGACTAGGATGATCTTGCCCTTAGATTCCCTTAGGAATAGGGTCTTGTTTATCTTCTCCCTTGAGAATTTGTTCTCAATGAGAAAGCTAGACAATGTCTCATACCATGCTCTAGGGGCTTGCTTCAACCCATATAGAACTTTCCTAAGTCTATAAATAAAGTCAGGAGAGTTAGAATCAACAAAACCCGAAGGATGTTCAACATAGACTTCTTCTTTTAAGTCATCATTCAGGAAGGCTGACTTAACATCCATATGGTAGACTTTAAATCCTTTGTGTGCGACATATGTAAGGAAAAGTCTGATGACTTCCAATCTTGCTACAGTGGCAAAGGTTTGATCAAAGTCAATACCTTCTTCTTGTCTGTACCACTTAGCTACCAGTCTAGCCTTGTTCTTGATTATAATGTCATTTTTATCAAGCTTATTCCTGTATATCCACTTGGTTCCAATGACATTATGTCTTTGTGGTATGGGAACCAGCTTCCAGACCTTACACCTTCTTAAACTGGTTCAGTTTCTCTTGCATTGCTACAATCCAGAACTGATCTGTGTTGACCTTTTTAAATCTCTTGGGCTCAACTTGTGACAGGAAACTTGAATACAAAGTTGTATTAAGACTTCTGCTCCTTGTCACCACTCCTTGTATGGCATCACTAATAATCTGGTGTCTTGGATGATCCCTTAGATGCCTGATAGCGGGAGGCAATCTTCCTTCAGCATCCTAAGCTTTAGTGGTTGGAGCTTGTTAATCTCCATCCATGTCATGTGAGCTTTGCCCATCTTCTGGAATATCCACTCCATCTTGGACTATTGGAGCAGCTTCCTCGATATTTAGCTTATCCATCATCAGCTTTGTACCTGCAGTTCTAGAAGAGGAGCTTAGTAGCTCACTGTCAATAATAGTAGACTCATCAAATACTATATCAACAGACTTTTCTAAAACTTGACTTTCCAAGTTGTAGAACTTATAGGTCTTACTATGATTGTTATACCTAACAAAAATCTCATCATAGGACTTAGTAGCAAACTTAGTGTCAAAACCCGCATTTTCTCCGCATTTAAACATGTATCAGAGTAAGATAAAACACGCGTCATGATGCCACATCGTGTAGGGGATAACTGCAGGCACTCAGACAAGAACTCAATCCAACACTTTATATGAAATCCTTAAGTTATTATGAAGAAGCTGCAATTTAAGTTAAGTTTTGATAGCCGTATCCCTCGGCTCAGTGGATCAACTAGTCCACAAGTGAAAACATGAACATACGATGCAGAAAATACTTTATTTATATTGATTATGATCCTACATAAGCAAAAACATCAAAATAGGACAACTCGTAATATGCATTCATCTAAATTTAATATAAGTACAGAAATAACTTTTACGTTCGTTAAAATATAATGGCTTGGAGTAAAAGATGTTATGCATGAGATAGCCAAAATAATAGTTTTATACTTTAAAATAATTAACATGCAATCCTAGAATAAAACCTTCCCAGAGAGCAAGTAAACCAATAATTCAATCAGAAATTGACTTAGCAGCTAGCAAGTACTTAACATTCCACAAAAAAAATCTTCAACGGGCATCAACAACCTGACACGAATCCACAATGCCAAAAGTCCAAGAAAATAAAAATACCTACCACCATCGCGTAGATCTCGGCGAGAGCTTTCCGGATCTACTCTCCGTCGACGATTTCTAGCACCGGCACTCCTACAAGCGGCGGTCGAAAGACTTGCGAAACTCGTCGCCTCCTTTCTTTTGCATTCTCGGTCCGATGGCTTGGGGAAGAAGATATTGAATAGGGTTTCCAATTATAAGTATTTATATATCTATTATAATAACACTACATCATATCATGCATTTGGTAGCGCTTAATTTGTAGCGGTTATGTAAACGCTACCAAAAGATATTTATGGTAGCGTTCATAACTGCAACTGTAGAAAAATAAACGCTACTTTAAAATATCATTCATACAGTATCAATTATTTTGTCGCGGTTATAAAAACGCTACCAATAGAAATTTATTGTTGTGTTTACAACCGCTACTAGATATTATAAACGCTACCACACCCTAATTTATAAAATAATCCACTAATTTAATTTATAAAATATATCCTTAATTAATTAGGCCATCAATATTCCAACCCGGCCTGCATATATTACGTGCATTTCAGTTCAATTTTTTTTATTTCATGCCATCTCATCGCCATCCCACTTTTAGGGTTTTTTGCATTCTTACTAAACGACCGACCGAGTGCGGCTGCGGAGTCGCCGGAGTGAGACTACCGAGAAGACTTCAGAGTTGAGATTCTTGCGACTTGAGAGGTATCTCACTACTAGAAAAGTGGTCGACGACCCACAACAAACATATCTGTTCGAGCTTACTTTCGAGTCGAGCTTGAGCGTAATAAGCTTTGTTCGTGAGCTTGCGAGTCCAGTGTAATTTTTTTATTACTATTAAATAATATCTTATATTATAATTAAAAATAATATTTAAATACAATATAATATATAGCCTTAAATATCTCCCGAGTCCCAATCATCATAATTTATACAAGTTTTCTTTCTTCGTTCTCCACAGCCGCCCCACTCGGCCTCTCATTAGGGTTTCCGCCGCCTCGCCTCCGCCGCTTTTCGCCTCCACCGCTCCTCACCGCCATCTTTCTCCTCTGCCGCTCGTCTGCTCCCAAGATCTTAGGTACGTGACTCGTGAGTGCTTCATGGTTCGATCAAGTTGTATATGAGATAATTAATTTATTCATAACATCTAGTTCTCCGTTTCTCAGTTAATTATTGATTTTGTTCTTTAAGATCTGTTTTTGATTTCGTTATTTAAGATCTGTTTTCCTTGTACACAGTTCATTACTGATTTCGTTCTTTAAGACCCATTTTGAATCCGTTTTAGAATCGCCTTTTTCATGACACTTCACTGATTCTATCTTTATTTTGTTTTCACAGCCTATTTTTGGTTTTGTCTTGGATTTAAATTTGCAGTTTATGAAGTTTTAAAGTACGTTTTGGATTAACATTTTGTTCTTATCGAGAAGAACAACCAACATAAAGTTTGCATATGTAAGACTATGACTGCTCAACATGTAATACTTACAAAACAATGTTTCAAACCCACTCTTTGTTTATATTGCAGATAGAAAACTTCACTGATCTGACCATTCTTGTTCAGTCTCCTAAAAACCACAAAGTAGTTCTTCCAAGGGCCAATCATCTGCTATTGGAGATGATGATGATACTTGGTGCAGATGTGATGTGACTCTTGAAATGCCTTTTAGTCCTGATGATCTTGATCGACAAGAAATTCAAGATGATTCAGAATGATTTTGAATGTGTATTTAGAATATAACTTGTATGACTTGTATCATTTTAGTATGTCATGGGGCCAAACAGAGTACTCAAGTATGATAAGCTGCTTACTTTACTCTTAACAAACTTCTTTTATTCAAGATAATGTTATTTGCACACTGTTGCTTCATGCTTCATTTTAAGTTTTAAAACATTTCCAGTTTTTCTTACTACAAGTGTACTTTTGCCTTTATGTTTCTTGGCTCTATTTTCAGATATGGGCAATGATCCCTTAACCATGTTTGGGACCATAAAGGTTTTACCCCTTTTTTTAGCATGATCTAGGTTTGTTCAATTAAATTATTACTTCTACGTATGCTTTTAATTTATACTTGTTGACTGGGTTTTAATTTATAAGCTTTTAAGCACAATGTAAGGAATGAATCAGAGGCAACAACCAGTGAAATATTGTAAGTTGGGCTCCATGGTCTATTATCTACGATTGAAAAAGAGAAAACATGTGAATGATGATTTGTTAGAAATACTTCAACCTCGTCCTGATGAGCAGCGTCAAGAGCTAGAAGTTGCTGATGTTGAACAAAATCTTCATGTTGTTGTGGAAGATGATGTAAATTTACTGACGAATAATTTGGAAGATTTGTTTCCAGAGGAGGAAGAACTTAATAATCTTGAGGAGGATCGACACGAAGAAAGTCTGCCTAGAATAGAGAATTGGAAAGAGACAAATCCAGAGCCGGAGAAAGGTAAGTGTGTTTGGAGTGTTTTCTTAATCTTTTGGTATTGTCCGATGTAATCAACATGTATTATTCTTTGATATTCTTTGATTTTTGCAGCAACCGAAGCACAAAAGTGTAGGGGGCGAACTATGATGAAAGAGATACACAGTAGAAAGTTTGAGCATCGTGTAGTTATTATCTTAAATGAGTACAACCAACCAATAGGACCTGATAAAGCAACAATAACCAATTTTCAAGCTTTTTGGGTACACTGGCTCGAATTTCAAGTCTTTGTCGTATAAATTGTATAGATTGGAGGTTGCTAAAGATTAAAGAAAAGATGTGGAGTTATGCACAAGTAAATTTCATACCTTTTCTTTCTCTGTTAATTTTTGTGTTTAAATTAAATTTTTCACAAAACTTTTTTTGGGTAGAAAAAGTGGATAATTCCAGATGACGGAAAGAAGTGGGTTCTTGCAACAATTAATGGTAGCTGGCGAAGATATAAGACGATAATCAAACAGAAGTTTTATAAGCCATATGACAATGACAAGGAGAGACTCTTGAATCGACCAAAAGGTATTCCTGAAGAACAATTCAAGGGATATATCGAGATGGTAGGGTCCAAGCAATATAAGGTATGCTATTTTGAGTATATAAAATTATTTTGGTTTGAACTTTCCTTTTTTACTTCTATTTGAAAGTTGATACATTTTGATAATGTGTAGAAATTAGCGAGAAGAAATAAGCGATGCCGGAAAAAGCAAAAAAATATGCACACAACCGGTCAAACAAGTTTTGCATGCGTAAGAAATGAGCTGGTATGTGATTTTGTGATTCAGTAATTCAAAACTTACTATTTAATTTGTAGTTTATAATTAAATCTATTATCATTTACAACAAAAGGCTAATGCAAACAAAGAACCTCCCACGGCAGTGCAAATGTTTACCGAGACCCGCAAAAGAGTTGTTACCCGAGAGTACAAGAAATCGTTCGAATATACCCAAAGAAAAATTGTAATTATGATTGTTATCTTTCCATGGCAGTGTAAAAGAGTTGTTTTATTAAATACTAAAATGTGTAAGTTGTAATACAGGCTGAAATGGAGCAAATGCAAGCGCAACAGAGCGAGAATTATAGCACAAATGATCCGTTCAATGTTGTGATGTCGAAGGAACATACTGGTCTTGTTAGGCTAATGGGAAAGGGTGTCACTAAATATGATTTGAAGGCATCATCATCAAGTATTGGTACATAGTTGATGACATCAATGTAAAAGTTCCGGTAGACCTTGTGCAGTCTATCACAGCAAGGGTTAAGGATGAATTGACGCAGGAGATTCTTTCAATAGTCTTAATCAACCTCCAACGTGTCATTCCTAATTTAGATTCGGAATCTATTATGGCTGGATTTGCGGCAGGGATCATATCTCTAGGAGATGTCGTTAGTGGACATGGGATAAGGAATGCAAGCAGCTCATCTTTTGTTCCTTTTGAGTAATGTTTTGTTTGCATTACGCAAAATTAAGATGTTTTGTTTGTAGGATGCATAATTAAGATGTTTTAATAGCTTTAACTTTAGGAATCATAAAATGTTAGTTAATAGCTTTAACTTGTGTAGTTCCATTGTTGAACCTTATTTATTTGAGACCAGCTAGATTTTTGTCTTGGTTTTATGATTGACTGCATAAAAATGCATCATAGTCAGATGTGATCAGTGTTGTCGAAGGTTACTATGATGCTGCTCCACAAGATGTGCTTCAGTGTGAGGATGAGTATCTTGGTATAAGATTTCCATCCAACTCAATGCATGAAAGCAGCTGATTCTAAAGCTCTGCTCAATCTTGGCAATGGTAATGGATTCATTTATGTTTTCATTGATGATCGTCATCTTCTCTATGTTTTAATATCAGCACTTATGTCTTTTCCGCCTTGTAAGTAATGTTGAATGCATGTTAATTACCACTTCTTTAAATAATCTTCATGTTTCCCACTTCTCTGTGATTGCTGACTATTTCAGTAAGGGCATTGTTAGCAAAACTGCTAATGATACAGGAAGCAGTTGAAGATCGTTAGAGTGTTCTTGGCTTTTTTGCTGTATGATGTCATTCTACTAGATTCCAAAAGTTTGGCGATTTATGTTGCTATGTTCAGTAGCAGGTGCTTTCATAGAACAAAATATGCATTGTTTTGTTTGTCAAGCGAATCGGAATAGTAGGTTGATAGTGCAGATTTTGGTGCTGGAGCATTCTATATTGATGTGCTATGGAGATTATTTTTAAAAATTTTGAATTGTCTCGATTTTGTAATAATCTTGAAGATGAAACGTATTTGATGTATTATTTAACATTTTACTGTGAGTTAGATGAGCAGTAAGCCACTGTATATTTTCTGTAATGTCAATTACTCGGTAGTAAATTACAGATTGTTGGGATAAGGCTAATGATGATGGTGATGTTCAACCATTTCAGATAAAAATATTCATCATTTATAAAGATGATTTAATTTCATATTTTAACGATGCTATTCTTATGACTAATTTCATGGTTGATTTCTTAAAACTTCAGGATGATGCCTACTGGATTTGTGACCTATGTTGTATCTAATTAAAATGCGAGAATCTGCAGAATGCTCCTCTTCAGGTATGTATGCATGATTTTTAGAGTGATGTACATTTCATATGATTCATGTACAAAGGCTGGTGTGTTGAACCTGAAAGTTTTGAAATTGTGCAGTACAACTACTATACACTTGTATGCATATAATTTGTTTTAATGTTAAAATTCTACATGCAAAATTAGAAAAAAAGCTGAAGGCCAGTGATATTGATGGACTTTATTTTGTATGAGCAATCCTAGGATGTCTCATCAACCTAGCTAGGCTCTGAATCTTAAAACGAATATTTAACATAAGATGTAGATGTAGTTGCAACCTCTATGAATACATGTAATTAAGACACTCATACTATGATACCACTTGATGCAGTTGTATTTTCATCTACATAAATTGCAAGTTAAATGCAATGACGTTTGTAATTAAACACTACATAGGATTTCTCCATAAGTAATCTAGAGGCTAATCACATGAAATCAATGAAATTAAATCAAATTAAAGAATGACTAAAAAACATTAGATTTAGAAAATCAATAGAAGTGTACTGAACTTGCAAGAACTACGATGGCATATATGGAACCCTCTAGTTAATGTTGCAGCCCAGGAGAGATATCTCGTGATGGCTAATATAAAATTTTAATTCACTTAATAATTAATATAAAATTATATGCTATTAACTAACATAAAATTATATGTTATTTGTTTGATTAATTAATATTATTGATGATATTCTTTTACTTGCAGGATGCACAGGAGGAACACGAGTACTGAAGCAAATGGATACTATATTTTTGTGCTTTTTATGCATTGGAGTATTTGAAGCTGGATGCACATGTGGCTTGGCTAGCTAATTTAATTAGAATGAAATGAATGCAAATCAGCAAACCATGTTATATATATTATATAAGTACATTAGCTTTTGGTGTGAGAGCTTGGGTGTGAAGCAAGAGATTGATGATATTTTTTTATTTCTGTGCATATATTGTAGTAATTGGATCGATATTAATATGTATGGATGATATTAATAAGTTGGAGAGTTATATATGAATATTTGTTTGTACTTATTGGATTGTGTCCATCTTTTAATTTGATATATATATATATGTATATATGATGATGAATATATGAATATTGAATATGAATGCATGGATGGATATTGAATCTGAATGCATACATGGATACATTTTATGGATGAATATTAATCGTAACTGGCCATATATAATTAGGCATAATATTCACTACCACTGAAAAGTTGTATTATTAATCATCTTAATCGTTAATTGGCATTGACAATAAAAACCGTTGCTATATATGAGGATAACCGCTACCATAGAAAAACAAAATTATTGTCAAAGGCAAGCATAAACGCTACCATAGAGTATCGTAACGTACCGTTCTGGTAAAATGAAATAATCACTACCATTGAAAATCATAACCGCTACAATAGATGCATCTTTTGTAGCGATTTCAAAAACACCACAATACATTGGGTAACCGCTACCATACACTATGACCACGGCAGCGGATGCAACGCACACGCAACCGCTACCGTATCCCTACAGCAGCGGTTTTTTCAAATATAGTAGCGGTTTTTGAGCGCTACCATATGCATGATATGGTGTAGTATTATAATATAATATTATTATTCATAATTAAACGTCCAAACGACCAAAAACTCTAATCAACTCAGATTATCACGAAATTCACACCGAAGCTAAATATCGATGTTACGAAACCAATGGCAAAGTCAAAATCAGACTCTGACAACCCAAACTCGGGTAAAAACTCCCCGAAGTCAAAACACCAAAATATTTCTAAAAGGCTCCATCGTGTTCCAAAATAAACCTGGTTCGCATGGAAAATTTTCAAAAACCCACTAGAAATTAGCCATGCTAATATTCTAAGTCAAAACCTCGGATACCAGCGAGCAAAAGTCATGCTCCAGCAGTGGTACTCGTCAACTACGCGTCAACGTAATGCCCTGACGTCAAAAATACGCCACTAAAGGAATTAAAATAAACATAGAAAAATCAGGGGTATTACAGTCACTCACTCTAAAAGAAAATTTCGTCCCGAAACTTGATACATAATTGAATCCACTAAAGAAGAGAAATAACCAAGGATTATTGAATATAATAACTTACCAAAAGAAATTAGGAAAACAGATGATGACGAGCCTCTCACATAGTTGACTCCAACTCCTAAGTCGCGCTCTCCACGTCTTGGTTTCCCACAAAACTTTGACCATAAGTATTATCTTTCTTCACAACACCCGATCTTGAGCATCCAGAATGCGAACAGGCATCTCCACATAAGAAAGGTTAGGCTACAACTGGGGCATCGAATTGAGAACATGTCGGTCGCTAATTACACATTTCCGCAACTGGCTCACATGAAACACATCGTGCACACCAAGAAAATTAGCAGGCAAACCCAACCTATAACCTGCCACTCTAATGCGTTCAACAACCTGGAAAGGTCCCACATACCTGAGATCCAACTTGTGGTTCCTTCTAAACCTCTTAACACCAGACATTGGAGAGACCTTGAGGAAAACCATATCCCCAACTGCAAATTCCAGATCAATCCTTCTCTGATTAGCATTGTTCTCATAACACTCCTGAGCTAATCAAAATTTCTCTTGAATATGCGTCACAGAAGTATCCATCTCTTCCAAGGCTTCCAGACCCAACAACGGTCCTTCACCAACTTCGGCCCAAAATAAGAGAGTTCTACAACGTCTCCCATACAAAGCCTCAAATGGGGCCTCTCAAAGGGGGCCTTCTACAAACTCTCATGATAACTGTTATTGTAGGCAAATTCCATCAATCTAAGTCGTTCGTCTCACACTCCTCCGTGGTTCAAGATGTAACATCTTATCATATCTTCTAAAATCTGATTTACTCTCTCTGTCTAACCATTGGTCTGTGGATGATAAGTAGTGGAATACCTGAGATCGGTACCCAACCCTTCCTGCAAACTTTTCCAAAAATGGGACGTGAACCTGGAATCTCGATCTGGCACGATACTTACCGGTACTCCATGTAGTCTGATGACCTCGTCCAAATGTAACTCTGTTATTTTCTTTATGGATTAATCAATCTTGAACGGCGTGAAGTGAACACACTTCGTCATTCTATCCACTATGACCCAAATAAAATCATGTCCTCGGGGAGATCTCGGCAAACCAGTAATAAAGTCCATAGAAATACTCTCTCACTTCTAACTTGGAATATCCAAAGATATCAGCTTTCCACCAGGCCTTCTATGATCTGCCTTAACTCGCTTGCAAGTAAAATATTCAGACACAAACTTGGCTATATCATTTTTCATCCCATTCCACCAAATGATCTGCTTTAGATCTCTATACATCTTAGTAGACCAAGGGTGGTAGACAATACTAGAACCATGCGCCTCACTGCAAAACTTAGCCCAAATATCCTCAACAACGGGGATACAATATCTATCAGAGTACTTCAAAGTACCTGCATCATCAATTGAAAAGTCTGGTAATTCTGCTTTCTCAGATCTACTATGAAGGTGTTGTAAATCAGGATTGTCCTTTTGATGTAGCCTCGTAAGTGTAATCCAAGAAGACTTTGCCACTTCCAGGCTGCTTGGCGAATCGCTACTCCCAACAGAAATACTCATTAACAAAAACTCTTCCACCAAGGATTCTGCCGAGAGACCAAAGATCTGCGCGGTCTTTCTACTCAAGGCATCAGCTACCACATTAGCTTTGCTCGGATTATATATAATATCAACATCATAATCCGCGACATACTCCAACGATCTACGCTAGCGTAGATTAAACTCCTTCTGAGTGAATACATACGTTTAACTCTTATGGTCCGTATAAATCTTACACAATGCGTCATACAACAAATGTCTGAACAACTTCAAGGCATAAATATATCACTGCCGCAAACTCCAAATCATGAGTAGGGTAGTTCCTTTCATGTATCTTTAAATGCCTCGACCCATACGCAATTATCTTGCCTTATTGCATCAATACACATCCAAGCCCGACATGTGATGCATCCACGTAAACAACATACTTCACTCCTTCGGTAGGCAAAGACAACATTGGAGCAGTGCATAATCTCTTTTTCAGTTTCTGAAAAGCTTCTTCGCACTTATCGCTCCAAACAAATGCTGCGTTCTTCTGCATAAGCTTAGTCAGCGACGCAGACAACGTAGAGAATCCTTCCACAAACCTTCTATAATAGCCTGCCAACCCTAGGAAGTTTCTTATCTCTTTGGGTGTGGTAGGTTTTTTCCAATCCATAACAGCGGCTATCTTCTCTAGGTCAACTGAAATTTCATCTTTGTTCACAACATGAACCAAAAAGGACACCTGAGGTAGCCAAAACTCGCACTTACTCAACTTTGCATACAACTTATGTTCTCCTAGAGCATATAGAACTAAACGCAAGTGTTGTATATGCTCCTCAGCACTCCGGGAATAAATCAGGACATCATAAAAAAAATGACCACAAAACGATCCAGAAAATCTTTAAATACCATGTTCATCATGTCCATGAAAGCAGAGGGTGCATTTGTCAATCCAAAGGACATTACCAAGAACTCAAAATGTCCATGCCAAGAACGAAAAGCGGTCTGCGGAACATCCGACTCACGGATTCTCAACTGATGGTAGCCTGAAAGAAGGTCAATCTTCGAAAACACCATACTGCCACTCAACTAATCAAACAAATCATCTATCTGCGGCAAGAGATACCTGTTCTTGATTGTTACCTTGTTCAATTCCCTATAACCGATGCACAACCTCATAGATCCATCCTTCTTCTTTACAAACAAAATGGGAGCATCCCAAGGCGAAGAACTTGGCCTAATGAATCCATACTGCAACAACTCATCCAGCTGGGTACGCAACTCTTTCAGCTCACGCGAGGCCATATGGTATGGTGCCTTAGCCATAGGGCGAGTACCCGACTCCAGATCTATAACAAACTCCACATCTCTCTCCGATAGAAGATCAGGAAGACTATCTGAAAAGATAGCAAGAAACTCTCACACCACAGGAAAATCCTCGACACGCAGCAAACCACCAGCGGCTTCAAAAATAGAAACCAAGTAAGTACAACAATCGGAATCTAAAAGCTTCTGAGCACATACCATAGAAATGATTGGGGAATCCTAGCGCGGAAATCCATACACACTCCTAGGGTGGTCGTTGTTCATCTGGAAGTCCAAACGCTTAACCTTGCATTGGATAACCACATCATATCTGGACAACCAGTCCATGCCCAGAATCACATCAAAGTCCTCCAGTCCAGCACCTTTAGATTGGCAAAAGCTAGAAAATTGCCTAAAAGAATAAGACAACTCTGGATACCCTGGTTCGACACCACCGAGTCACTGTAAGGAAACTTAACGCGAAATGACTCTCCAACTTGATCAAGGGTCAGACGATAACGTTCCATGAATGTCCTAACCACGAACGAGTGGGTAACACCAGAATCAAAAAGAATGCGCACACAACGATTCTTTACCTTAAACCTCCTTATAAAACCGCATACATAACTAGCCAAATAATGTCGAAACTATAGCTAAGAGCAAAAAAAAACTAGATTAGAATCTAACCCTAGAGCACTTGGGTGGACGTCTAAGCTTCCTCTATAGTCATCACATTTAGCTTGCCCGTCCCTTTATCAAAAAGTTGCATTGGCGCCAAAGCTTGTAGTGGAACCGGCTATAGCAGGAGCTGAGACTGCGAGCACTTTGACTTGAAATATCCTTTTTGTCCACATTGGAAGCAGACCTTATCCTTACTCCAACAATAGGCAGCATCATGCCCCTTTTTCTTACACGAGACACAAACCAAATCTCCCTTAGGAGCGCTCTGAATTGCATGCACTTGCTGCTGATTTTGAGCACCCATCCTCTTGAAACACTTCTCGAACAGATGGCCTGACCAGCCACAGAAACTGTACACCTCCTTGCTTCTTTTCCTCGAAGCAGGACCAGATCCCTGAGAGCCCTTACCATCATCAGACTTCCTCTTATCCTTCCTCATTTGCTTGTCTCGATTCTTTGCATTGTCGATCGCTTCGACTTTCAGAGCAGCTTCCACTGCCTCAGCATAATTCTCAGATCCATAAGCGCTAGCACTGCTGTATGTCACCTTAAGACCACCCAGAAATCGCTTGACTCTGCTAGCTTCAGAGGCTATTAAATCCGGGACAAACTGACTTAACTTGCTGAACTCTACCTCATACACACTGATCGTGAGTTGTCTCTATTTTAAATGCAAGAAATTGTTCATCAAACGGTCTTGCTCGACCGACGGCAGAAACTTCCTAAGCAGTAATTCCTTGAACGATCCCCACGAACATCCATCAGTGAGGTTTTCTTTTTCTCATAACCACCAGCTCTTTGCAAGACACTTAAGTTGGTAAGCAGTGACCATCACTCTCTGGTTCGTAGAAATTCCTGAGTGCGAGAACATCTCCTCGATAGCGATAATCCAATCGTCCAAAGCCATGAAATCAGCTCTACCGTCATAGGTAGGAGGTCCTAGTAGCTGAAAAAATGAAATAAAGTTCATCTCTGGTGGCATCAAAACTAGAGGCACCAAAGGAGAAGGAGGAACAAGAACGGCTTGACCCAAAACAAGATCCTACACTCTCGGCTGCTGCCCTGAAACGACGGTCAACAACGCCTAGATCTGCGATTGCATCTCCACCATCTGCCTAGACAGAGCCTCATTGCTTTGCCGCAATCCCTCAATCACAACCTCACTCTGCGCACTAGACGACTCGCCCTCAGACTGGGGAGTCGATCTCGTTGTAACATGCTTAGGCGGCATCCTAAGAATACAACGAACAACCAATCAAAACCTAACTTAACCGCTAGAACTACATAACTTAGTTCAGACCATACATGTTTAGACACTTGCTCATGTTGCTAACTTGCTCTAGGATTTTCATTAATGATCTCATGCTTGACTTAGGATGATATTCGATCATCTTATCGACTCATGTGCATAAACCATGAATGATTGAATTATCATTCCTTATCATTCCTTTTGTTTTAAATTCATGTGTATATGTATGTCATCCTGTAGATCTTAGCTTGACATGTGTGCTAATGCGATGTTATGTTATGCATGTTTTGCTATGCATTCTAATAAAGGCCTTAATGCATACTATGAGCGGCATACACATGAAACATTATGCATCTCATATTACATAATATCGCATGTAACAAAAAGTAAAATCTAATGGACATTCATGTGATGTTTGTTATGCATCTCATACTACATAATAATCACATATTGCTTTCTATGAAGATCCATATACAAACACATATTATGCATCCCATACTACAAAATATGCCTCGTATATTTCTTGTCATGCTTATGAGTGTAGTGTTCATGCTTCAGCCAAGACGTACTGATGACACATCAGTGTGTGTATGAAATGGAACAAGACAACTAAAACTAACCTGAGATAGTCATTCGACCAATTGTCAAACAACCTCCCTTTGATACCAACTACCACAACCCGCATTTTCTCCACATTTAAACAATGTATCAGAGTAAGAAAAAACACGCGTCATGATGCCACGTCGTGTAGGGGATAAATGCAGGCGCTCAGGCAAAAACTCGATCCAACACTTATATGAACTCCTCAAGTTATTATGAAGAAACTGCAATTCAAGTTAAGTTTTAATAGTCGTATCCCTCGGCCCAGTGAATCAACTAGTCCACAAGTGAAAACATGAGCATACAATGTGAAAACTACTTTATTTATATTGATTAGCATCCTACATGAGCATAAACATCCAAATAGGACAACTCGTGATACGCATTCCTCTAAATTTAATATAAGTATAAAATTAACTTTTACGTTTGTTAAATTATAATGGATTGAGGTAAAAGATGTTATGCATGAGATATCCAAAATGATAGTTTTATACTTTAAAATAACTAACATACAATCCTAGCATAAAATATTCCCAGAGAGCAAGTAAACCAATAATTCAATCAGAAATTGACTTAGCAGCTAGCAAGTACTTAACATTCCACAAAAAAATCTCCAATGGGCATCAACAACCTGACACGAACTCACAAAAAAGCATATATATCTGAACTAAGAACAAAACAACAGGTCTACCTCACAACGATGAGGAAAGAACAACTGCAACAGCTGCAGAACACCAACAACAACCAACATTAGCCGCTCAACCGGCTACTGCTTCAAGCCTCGGGCATTCAAAAGAAAAGAATACCGCATCAAGAATAAACAAGTGGCATTCAAAGATCATTAATAACAATAATCCAAAGAGACAAAAGGGTTACCAACCCTTATAAAAGAAAATCTGTCCAATCACAGCAAATAAGTCATACTTTAATAGGCATAAAAGAATTCTTAAACAGAGTAATAAAAAAGGGTGCATCAAGTGCGAAATGAAGCCATGCTTCTATAAAATTTGCAAGCGCATGCATAAGAATATATGTGCATATATATATATATATATATATAGAGAGAGAGAGAGAGAGACAAAGAGGATGATCAGCTCAAAACCCGTGAATCAATAACACCAAAAAAATGGTACTAAGTTGGGGGCCACATTGTCCAACACTAACCTTCAGATCAAACATCTCAAAAAGGCGCTGTAGTGGTGGCCACATTGTCCAACACAACCCAACAGCCCATAAGAAGAGAAGAAAATCTAGCAGGTGTAATGATTCACAAACCGGCACTGAGGTGATGGTCCTTTATCCACTGCCAAACAGGGCCATAAATAATCATAAATTATATTAATAAACAACACAAAAAAACCCAAGGCTTAGCATCAGATTTTCATGACGATGCAAAGGGAAGAAAACCAGAAGTTACTGAGGTAAACTTGACGAATATGACTTGACGAACTCAAAGTCACTCGACGGACACATCAAAATTGCTAAAACACAAGCTCTGAGATCACTCAACGCCAAAACACAGGCTCTGGGTTCACTTGATGCCTAAATAAAGGCTCTGAATTCACTCGACGCCTAAACAAAGGCTCTGAATTCACTCGACGCCTAAGCAAAGGCTATGAATTCACTCGACGCCTAAACAAAGGCTCTGAATTCACTCGACGCCTAAACAAAGACTCTGAATTCACTCGACACCTAAACAAAGGCTCTGAATTTACTCGACGCCTAAACAAAGGCTCTGAATTCACTCGACGCCTAAACAAAGGCTCTGAATTCACTCGACGCCAAAACAAAGGCTCTGAATTCACTCGACGCCTGGATAGATACAGTCAAAGCACTCAATGCCTAACTGCTTCATTTAATGCTCTCGACGCCAATAACTTCACTCAACGCTCTCGATGTCAAAGCACATTCACTCGATGTCAAGCTTGACTCAGTCAACACACTCAACGTCAAGGCTACACTCAACGCATTCAATGCTTTTCACTCAATGCCAAGCCTCCACTTGACACACTCAATGCTTTTCACTCAATGTTGAGCCTACACTCGACACACTCAATGCTTTTCACTCAACGCCAAGCCTTCACTCGACGCACTCAACGCTTTTCACTCAACGCCAAGCCTTTACTCGGCACACTCAACGCTTTTCACTCAACGCCAAGCCTTCACTCGACGCACTCAACGCTTTTCGGCAGATTCCTGAAAGAAACTCTCTTATCTAACAGAGGTTAATAGACTCCTAACTTTTGACAACAATTAAGCTCAAACCCAGAATAAGTTCCAGAAAATAAGAGAACAATGGGGTGGACCAGGTAGGAGTCCAGGCATAGATAAAATAAACCTCCCCCAATAACACGGAAAGGAGAAAGGGAAAAAATTACAGTTATGCTACATAAAGTACAGCTAGGGGTCATGAAAATATAAGAACTAACAGTATGATTGTCAGAGAGAGAAAAATGGAAAAAAAAAAAGAAATATAAGGAATTTGCAAGAGGCTAAGTAAGGGATCAATCCACCACTTGTTGTAGACTTCCTTATCTCAACCTTCTGAACACTCCACAATATAGATCGACCAAAAAGAAGGTACGACAACGAAATCTGGAGAGATTTGGACAAAACGAAAGTTTAGGGCCACGCACCCCAATGCCAAAAGTCCAAGAAAACAAAAATACCCACCGCCAACACGTATATCTCGGTGAGAGCTTTCCGGATCTACCCTCCGTCGATGATTTCGAGCACCGACACTACTACAAGCGGCGGTCAAAAGCCTTACGAAACCCATCGCCTCATTTCTTCCGCATTCTCGGTCCGATGGCTTGAGGAAGAAGATAATGAATATGGTTTCCAATTATAAGTATTTATATATCTATTATAATAATAATATAATATTATTATTAATAATTAAACGTCCAAACGACCAAAAACTCGAATCAACTCGGATTTTCACGAAATTCGCATCGAAGCTAAATATCGATGTTACGAAACCAATGGTGAAGTCAAAATCAGAATTCGACAACACAAACTCGGGTAAAAACTCCCCGAAGTAAAAACCCTAAAATATCCCTAAAAGGCTCCACCGAGTCCAAAAATAAACCCGGTTCGCAAGGGAAAATTTCAAAATCACACTAGAAATTAGTCATGCTAATATTCTAAGTCAAAACCTCGGATACCAACGAGTAAAAGTCACGCTCCACCAACGGTATCCGTCAACTACGCGTCAACGTAATGCCCTGACGTCAAAAATACGCCACTAAAGGAATTTAAATAAACATAGAAAAATCAGGAGCGTTAGACTTAGGTGGCGTTTGGTTAAGCTTTTACGCTGCGGTGCGGCTAAAACGCACTGAAGTTCTGAGAAGAAGCTGCGTTTGGCGCGGCTTTTATCGAAAACGGTGGATAATTATTTCCGTGATTTACTCTATAACATCAACCGCGACATTTTTCTGTGTCCTGCCGCAAAAGCCCCGCAATCTTCCCGATCCTGTCCCCGTTCCCCTGTCTTCCTGCTCGTCTTCCATGTATTACTCGCCGCCGTCTCTCTCACCTGCTTCTCCCGGAATCTCTTCAAGTACGGCATCCGCAAGTTTCTTTTTGTCAATCAGCAACATGGACAGGTGGATCGGTTCCAAAAAGAGTACGTTCGAAAGATCCAGGTACCACAACCTTATTTGAACTCTCCCAGCATTGTTGACCAAGAACGAGTCGTTGTCGAGCGTGGGAGAGATAGGTCGAAGAAGCCCTATCGTTTTCCTTCCCGTTAAGAGCTCCAGGCGGCGAGGAGAAGTAACTTGAGAGAGGCAGTAATAAGTATAAAGTGAAAGCCATTTATAACCATGTACACGCGACTTCTACAGGCTTGGTAAAGCACGCTTCTGATATGTGCTCATTTTATTTCTTCCTCCTTGAGGAAAAAAATCCAAAGCCTAATTCTGTAGTTACAGAACTATTGATTCTGAATTCTACAGGAAGTTCACTTTCTTTCTTATCTCACCAATGCTATAGTGATTGTGGCTTGAAATTAAGAATCAGCTCTTAACACTTCTCCATGCATCCATTAAGATAAATTGATTGTGGCTTTGTCATTATATGCTCTTTAGGCTCCTGCAGTTCCTTAAGTTATGAGAAACAAATAACAACACTTAACTTTTATTTTTGGTGTTATGAAAGAACTTTTAGATTGTGTTGTCAATGAAAAATCTTTATCTTCTCATTATTTAAATGGTTGATATTTTTAAAATTGAAGAAAAAAAAAATCAAAAACTTCATTTTGTATCCAAACAAACTTTTGGAAAACTCCATTTTGTAAACTCTGTTTTACCCAAACAGTTTTTTAGCAAAACTATGTTTTCCAGAATCAGCACTTTTTCAATCAGCAACAGTTCATCAGCAGCTTTTCATCAGCAACAGCCCAACCAAACAGAGCCTTAGTCACATAGGACTTCTCATTATTAAACACATATCACTTGCTACTAAAGATCCTGATATAGGCTAGGTTTGGTTTTCTGCGCTTTATAATCTCATAGGGAGTCATCTTGTGGTTCTTGGTGATAGAAGCTCAATTTAGGACATGACATGCAGTGTTTACTGTCTCAGCCCAGAAATATTCTCGGAGAGATGTGTCATTTAACAAGGTCCTACCAGCCTCTATGAGAGTTCTATTCTTCCTCTCAACAATCCCATTTTGCTGGGGTGTTCTTGGAAAAGAAAATTCTTGATTAATCCCTTACTCTTCACAGAAACTTGTCATGCTTTCAGACTGAAATTCAGTCTCATGGTCACTTCTGATTTTGACCACAGTACTGTCTAGCTCATTCTGAATTTGCTTGACAAAAGTCTTGAAGATATCAATGGTTTCATACTTTTTTTTAAGAAAGAAAACCCAAGCAAACCTAGAATAGTCATCAACCACCACAAGGGTATAGACTTTCCTACCTAGACTATGAACTGATATATGACCAAATAAGTCCATATATAGGAGGTATAAACACCTCACAGAGTCTTTGTTCTTAATGCGCTTGAAGGAAGCTTTGGTTTGCTTGCCCTTTTGGCATGCTGAATAAATGCCTTCCTTGATGCATTTCATCTTGAGACCATTCCTAACTAGCTCTTCACTAAATAGCTTATCAATGGTCTTATAGTTCAAATGATTTAGCCTCTTGTGTCACTATACACAGTATGAGACTTTCTCATTTGCAACTAGACATATAAGGGAGTCTTTATTTAGACATAAAAAGTTTAAGCAATAAATATTTCCACTCCTAGTGCCTGTCAAGATGACCTCTTGGTCACTTGGCCTCTTAATTTGGCACTCATCCTTGTGAAATGCAATGACATAGACGAGATCACAGAGTTGGCTTATGTTTATCAAGTTGTGTTGTAACCCTTCAACATAAGCCACTTTTGAGATGGTGACCATGTCATTGGTAATCTTACCATAGCCTCTTGTCACTCCTCTATCTGAACCACCAAAGAGTACTTTGGGTCTATCCCTCACTGGAGTGTACTCCTTTAGATTGCTCCTTGTTCCAGTCATGTGCCTGGAACAACCACTATCCAAGTACCATATAAGGGTATGAGCACATGGACTAACCTGTAAAACATGATTTAATTTATCTTAGGACCCCAATATTTATTGGGTCCTAGGTTCTGATTAGCCTGAAAATGAACCTGTCTTCCCGCAGATTTTCTGACAGGAAGAAAAACTTTTACTCTGGGTAAATTAGGATTGTGCCAGCAATCTAAGGCAAAATGCCCCACTTTATCATAATGCCAACACTCATGAATATTATACCTTCTTTTTTGAGCAGGTCTAGGATCAACTAACTGTTCAGAAAGATGAGCAACAACCTTCTTCAAGTTCCTTTCAACAAGGATCTGACTGAAAGTGAGCCTTTCAGCAGGCTTTCTTGGCTTGCTCCGAATGCCATTAACAACAGTCCTCTTTATAGAGGATAAACTCTTGATAGAATCAGAGATAGCCAAATAAGGCTTGTTGATAGACTTACTCTTGATTTGAGTCTCTGCTAGATGGTCTTGAGGGTTAGCCACTGCCACATTCTTGAGAGAGGGGGCCGGTGCACCAAACACAAATGGTCCATGATGAGCCATTTGAATTTCCTCATGGGGAACCTTAAAGGTACTCATCCCCTTGCTATATCTTCCACCATAGCTTTGAACATCTTTGTCCATACTAGTGGATATACCATTCATCCAGTGACCATAGATGCTTTCTTGGTCATACCTGTTTGAAGGCAACATCACTTTCTTAAAAGGAATGAGAGGCTTAGATGCCAGGGGCTGAATAGGAACTTTGCTTTTCCCTTTGGAATGAGCAACTCTAGTGTTTCCCTTGAATCCCAACCCCTTCTTACCTTGTTGAGAGGAGGAGTCTATCAAGGGTAACACTGACTTTAGCTTAGAGAACCTAGCCACAATCCTTTAATTCCTTTAGAGCTTTTCCTCAAGATCCCTAATGAGACTGTTCTTGAATCTGATAGTGCCAATCTGAATGAGAGATGTTTTTCAGTTGACTGATTTTCCTAGCCTTCTGATCCAGCAGATTTGCTGTCTCAGCCTGCTGGGAAGCAGCTAGCTAAAGGGAGATAATCTCCCCAACTTACTTCTTGGCCAACTTCTTACTTCTTTTAAAGGCATCCAGAAGGGCATCATGCTTGTCAATCAATTGATTGACATCTTCCTCAGATTCTGACCCATCTTCATCACTAGATGATGATGCATCAGAATTTGGATAAGTCTCATAATCTGAGTTAGAAGATGAGCTAGATATAGAGAATACCTTATCTAGACTAGGCTGATCCTGACTGGATTCTTCATCAGACCTGACCATCAGCCCATAGCAGTTGTTGGCACCTTCTTCTTTATCATCCTCCTTTGAGTCACTACCTGAGTGTGATAGAGGGGCCCTGATACCTATCCTGGCAGCATGATAGTCTTCAACTCCTTCTTTAGCAGTAAATAACCCTATGTAGGCTTCTTCTTCTTCAGACTCAGAAGATGCTGAGTCAAACTGACTCCAACTCTTCTCCTTCTTTGCAATGAAGGACTTTTCCTTCTTGCCATTGTGTTGGTGAACCTTTTTATCACCAGACTCTCTTCTCTTGACGAGCAGCCAGTAATTACATGCTCAAGTTTGCTACAACAATAGCAAACAACTTTAGAGGAAACATGTTTACTAGGTTTTGAGTCATACCTGTCTCCTTTGGAGTGCTTTTTCCTGTGATGAGAGGAGGAGGAAGGTCTGCTCCTCCACAACTTCCTCTTCATCAACTTCTAAAACTTCTTAGAGAAGGCAGCAAATTCTTCATTAGAGCTTCTGTAGTCTGATGAGCTTGTCCCAGTGTTGTCTGAATCAGTAGGCCTCCTTGGAGGAGAGGCAATAATGCCCTTACACTTCTTGGTGCCCTCAACTCTGAAGGCCAAAGACTTTTCCTTGGCTTGAGATTTGCTGATGGTCTCCTCCTCCTTCCTTGCAGATAGCTGCATCTTATAGGAGAGCAGTTTTCCAAATAGAGTGTGAGGGGGAGTATCAACCAACTTTGCACCTCTCTGATGGAACAAATCTTTGTGTCCCAGTCTCTAGTTAGAGACCTAAAGAACTTGTCATTCAGCTCATAATGGTCGAAGACTCTCCCATAAGTCCTCAGTTCATTCACAATTCCAAAAAAAAATTCATAACAATCTGCAATGCTATCTTTCTTGGACTGTCTGAAAGCCTCATACTCTTGGTTGATTAGAGACTTCCTATCATCTCTAACCTCCTCTGTACCCTCCATGTAGACCACCAAAGTGTTCCACATTTCCTTGGAGGTTAAGTAGAATCATCAATAGTATCGACTATGATGTTCTGAGCTCTCTTATCCGTGGTGGCTAGGATGACCTCATCCTTGGTCATCTCTAAATATTTTTTTGGTGTCTGGAATGTTGTATCCATTCATAGGGATGAAAGGTCCCTATTTAACTGTAATAAAGATCATTGGATCAGATACTTCCATGAAAAGTTTGACACTCTCATTCTAGATTCCAAAGCTCTCCTTCCTGCAGATTGGAAGCTTCATGGAACCCAACTCCTTATGGTTCTCTCCTGAACCCATAAGTACAATACTTGTAGCTATCCTTGGAGATCAACTCAGACTACTAAGTACTTTTTGTGCAACCTCTCTCTGAGACCACTTGAAAGTCTTTAGTTTCAAAGATAGTTAAACACCTAGAGGGGTGAATAGGTTTTTTTTCAGTCTCTATATATTTTTTCCTCTTTAAGTGTGTTATGAGTTAGTTATTTTCTACTTTCAAGACCTATCTCAGGCACAAAGCCCTACCTCAGAGCAAGCTTGCTCCTACAACTCAGTGATCCAAAGATCATCTACCTTAGACTAAATTAATAGTCCTACAGCTCAGGCTAGGAGGTTAGCCTTATAACTTAGAGAGGATGACTCTCCTACAGCTCAGACACAAAAGCTCTACCTCAGATCCATAGAAGGATCCTACAAATCAGGCACAAAAGGCTCTATCACTCAGAGAGAATGACTCTCCTATCTTAGGCAAACTGCCCTACCTCAGATTCACACAGGATCCTATCTCAGATCAACAAATGATCCTACACTCAGCCTTTATAATTAGGTTTACACTCAGATCTAAGGGATCCTATAGAAAGTAAAGGTTGTTGGTGATTATTTGTCTCCAGAGAAATATTCTCTGGGTCTTCTTCTTCTTGAGCTGAGATGAACTCAGCCCTAACTTCTTCACAGCAACAAGAAAGATGGTCTTCAAGAAACTACTGCGTGTGCTGGAAGTAACTCAGAAACACAAGTTTTTGAGCTTGTTGATGTAGACAAATGAGTTGACAGTTCTTTGCGTTCTTCACTCAACTAACCTTGACTGCAAATATCAGATAACTTCGCTTCTTCTTTCTTAGAATATTCTTCTGAACTTGTTGTTGCAAGTGAAAATCACAACAACTAACTGCTTGAACTTTTAGATCAACGGGTTGAACTTTAGCTTTCGGCTCTGCAACAATGGCGAGAGGGAGAAGTTGAAGTTCTGCCTCTTTGCGAAAAGATAAAACCCCAAAAGTTGATTTGTTTTCGCCGATCTCAATCCTTTTATCTTCCGCCGTCCAACTACTCTTTGACCCGTGGGCTCATCTGAAGTTGTTGGCTGCAACTTTACTTTTACAGAAAAAGTCATACAGTAGGCCTACAAAGCCATTTGTCGTGTACTGTAGACTTCCCGCAACGAGTTTGAATTTTGTTGACGTCAGCATCTGTGGACTTAGCCAAATTCACAGTTTCATCCCAGGCATTGAGTGCGTTGAGTGAATAGCCTTCACTCAGCGCAAAAACCCTTAGCCAGATAATCTGCACTGTCAACCGTTGAGTGCGTTGAGTGAACCATCATCACTCAACAAATTTGGACTTGGCCAATTACTTGTGCACTGCTAGGCGTTGAGTGAACGACCTTCACTCAATGCTTTTGTCCTTAGACAATCTTCCTGCTATTTAGGCATTGAGTGCGTTGAGTGAACCTTCATCACTCAACGCTTTTGTAATTAGCCGCTTCTCTGGAGCCTGACATCTTGCTGAGGCGTTGAGTGAACCGCCTTCACTCAATGCTTCTGTACTTAGCCGATTTCCATCTTTATGAATGCGTTGAGCGAGCCTTCATCACTCAACACTTATGTACTTTGCCTGTCTTCTTGATGAGGCGTTAAGTGAACTACCTTTACTCAACGCTTCTGTACTTAGCCAATCTTCTTGATGAACTTGCGTAGAGTGAGCTATCATCACTCAACGCATCTGGACTTAAAAAGATTTTTTTGTCTATATCTTCTTAAACTTTGATTGAACACTGGTCTGTCGACGCTTTCTTCTTTGGACGTTGAGTGAACTGTCCTCACTCAACGCTTCTGGACTTAGCCAGAATTCTTGACAAATTCTTCAAATGCTTTGTCTGCTTGAGCTTGACTCAACACTTCTTTCTTTAGGCATTGAGTGAGTTGTCCTCACTCAACACTTCTGGACTTAATCAGATTTTTTTCCTTTGCCAATGCTGAAGCTTTGACAGACTGAGCTTTACTCGACGCCTCTTGTTATATGACGTTGAGTGAACTGCCTTCACTCAGCGCCCGTGGACTTAGCCGCAAATCTGCTTTACAAACTGTTGGGCTTTGACTATCCATGTTTTACTCAGCGCTTGTTGACATCTGACGTTGAGTGAACTGGCTTCACTCAATGCCCGTGGACTTAGACAAATTTCTGTCTTTCCAGCATTCTTCCTTGATATCTGGCATTTGAGTGAACTGACTTCACTCAATGCCTGTGGACTTAGATAAATTCCTGTCTCTCCATCTTTCTTCCTTACGACCACCTGTCACAATCACTTAGACAGTCTATCTAAACTTATTCTAAGGAACATCCTACACATATTAAACTTGAACGCATCAAATACAATTATGTTCTTAGTATTGATTGTGACGTCTCTTCAAATCTAGGGAACATTGAGGGCAATATTCCCAACACATGCAATATTAAAGTACCACTTTATCTTGTAGCAAGTCAGTAAACATGCAAGTGACTAGGTCAACAAAAATATCTGAAATTTATTAGCCTACTCCGGAGTTTTAACATAATTGCTCTATCAACGACACAAGTTGTAATCGACGAAATGTATAAGGGTTTATAGGGGATGCACATGATTCACACTCAACTTCAAGTGTAAGGCTTATTAGAAAAGAGATGGTATTTCCTGCTTATCGTGACCATGCAAACAAGGTGATACTCCATCTAAGCCCTACCTTCCATGATTTGCTTATGACACTCAGGACCTAAGTATTCCATAATTTTTTTAGATATTTCTAACATAATATGACATGCTAATAAGTAGTGATTTTTACGTTGTTAGATGTCGGGAGTAAATTTATATACATAAATAAGGAATTTAAACCCTTGGTTTGCAAGCGAGAGGGAATTCTCCACTTGCCTTAAGGTGAAACCGAACTATCGATGATAACTAATAGTCGCAAGCAGAGACAAAGGTCTTATTAAACCTGTTCAGGAATAATCACAGACAATATTTGATAATTGACAAGGGAGAAGACAACACGCTAGCACCGAAAGTTTATTTTACAAAACTAATTCAAGAGCGGTTTAGCAAATTACCTCCCTCAAGAGTGAGGGGAGATGAGTTACCACGAAGGATCAGGGTGTTGGCAGCGTTTGGGTGACGAAAACCCTAAATCAGAGAGGGTTTTGGAGAGATCCCACCAACGATCTGATGAGCAATGCTAAAAATCAAAACCATAACGTAGTTAGATGGTTACAAGAGGGAAAAATGCTTGGATACCAGTAAATACGTTGATTAGAGCGCAAAAATATCACATTAATGCGATAAAAATTGTGAATAGAGGGGAGGAGAGAAATTTTTTACAAAAGAAACTCAAATCCGGGCTCAAAAATCCAAGGAGGGAAGAATCGAGCAAACCCTATGCGACCCTCTTGCGATCCACTGGCCAAAATGACTAGGAAGAGGAGGTGGAGGGCCTTCCTACACTTGGAGGAGGAGGAGGAAATGACTCTGTTGCAGGCCAAGAGGAGGAGGGACTGCCGGCTTCAAGGGAGGGGTAGCTGTCGCTGTCGTCGGCTTCGAGAGAAGAAGGAAGAAGCACATAATGCACCAGCCCTTGGAGGGATAAGAGTCCTCGGCCCTAGGGAAGGGAGGAGAAGCAGGAGGCACCGCCAACGAAGCGTGTGGGTTACGGGAACATCGGGGGAGAGGCGGAATCGGCACGGGCGAGGCGTCAGGGCTTCGGCTTGCAGAAAGCGGGAGATGGGGTGCTTGATTGGACCGGGGGGGGGGGGGGGGGGGGGGGCTCGGCTATGGTTATAAGGGGGAATTAAAACCCTAATTCTAATAATAATAATATTATTATTAACCTATGAATCGTTACAACTATCAATGTGACCATTAATAGTCTTGTAAATATGCAATCTGATGTATGTTGTCAACTTTGTGTAAGTTGTGCATCCAGGAAAGAGGAATATCTGCACTTTCTAATCAATCAGCAAACTTGTGATCTCTTACCTTATTCATAATGTGACAACCCTATTCATCTGGCACAAAGACATCCCTATACAAGTGATATGCCTCTCCACCTTATCCTCCACGTACCTCTTGTACTCCTTAACTACCCTCGGCTTGAAATTGCAAAGTAGAAGTTTCACCTTGAAAGTTCCAAGTAGTGTAAGAAGGATCCATCCCTTTTGTACTTAGGTGTTTATAGACTTGGTTGAACTTCATATACTTCTTGTTTTTACTGCGCATATAAGGACATAAGATCGTTTCACGCGCGTGAGCATAAGTCTTATCTTGTTCAATAAATCTCTGAGCCCCATCTTCAAACTTGGGTAAAAGCCTATCAAGTGATTGTTTTTTTGAGTTAATAACATTTACGCAAGCACAAAACAAAGCTATCAAAGAAATAAAAAAGGAAAATAAAACCTCGAAGATAGATGCATCCATCCTTTATCCATTTGGCAAATGTCTTAGAAGCGAATATACAAATAGTACTGACTCTAACTTCATATTCATTCCTGAACGAATAAGTAATTAATTCATCTTAACAATATCTCTTTAGTAACTCAAAAATTATTAACTATAAGCAAAAAAGATGTGTGGCGGGTCATCCGGTTTTTCCCCGGTCCGAATAATCGGACCGGATTAGATCGAAATTGGATCGGGCGCGCAAATAGACAAAGAAAAACATTAGTAAATGGAAACAAGTTTTTTTTTTGTGAAATACCTGAAAATGGTGAAAAACCACATAGTCGGATTTGTGCCGGGCCAAAATCCACTATATCGTTGGAGTTCACAAGAGTTTGAGATGATTCCTCAGAGGGTGATAGACCATCTCTCCGTTACAAGTACAAAGCACGAAAAATGATGAAAAAGAAACTAAGTTCTCAGAGCCTTGATGGAAGCGCTCCTGCTAGGAAAATTGCTAAGTCCACGGAACCTCGGTGGAAGCATTCCGGCTGGGAAAAATCTCTAAGTTCACGGAGCCTCGATGGAAGCGTTCCTGTTGAAGCAGAGCCTTTATGGGAGCGCTTTTGTAGAGAAAAACATCGTGCATGGGAAGCTTGACAGAGCCTCTGCCCTAGAAAAAGAGTAGAGCGAATTCCCGAGCGGAAGATCAACCTAAGTCCACGACCTCGCCGGAAAATCTCAGAGCTCCTTCTAGCCTCTAGAGTTGTTTGTCTTTAAATGAAAGCCTAATGACCTATTTATATTTTTTGGAGGGTAATGTTGATAATTATGCCGGGGCGAAAATTTTGATGGCAAATGACATCACTTCGTTTTGGTCACCTGAATCACCTTTCTTAGCAAAATGACGAAAGTGCCCCCCGGGCGGTCCGGGCAAGGTTCCTGACGACGGAGGCGGCCAGCGGTGCCGAAGGCGACCGTCGGCACACGCTCGCGCACATGGAGTGCTCGCGGGGTGCTACAAGCTTGTCCGGTCGGGTTGGTTTTCCTCACGTGTCCCCAGTCCAAATCTTTCTGATTTTGCTCAGAAATTTCAGGTGAAACTCCATCAATGCCTCCAAATTTTTGCGGGTCATGAACTATACAGCGACGAGCCCAGTAATTTCTAAGCCTAACTATCTCGCCTTGGGGTTAACGGAAAGAAATGGAATCATTGAAATAGAATGATTTTAAAAATTAAAGGAAATAGATTAACTGAAATGGAAACGTTGCTCGTCTACGTGGTTTCATCCACTCGTCGCTAGCCGTCTTAAGGAGCTAGGCACACGTCATCGCCGACTCACGGGGTGGAGCTTGGAGGTCGGAACTCAGAAGCGGATGGAAGCCGAAGTTGGGCACTCACCATCGCTGACTCGCGGGAATGGATGGAGCGAGGAAGCCGAAAGATGGAAGCGAAAGGAGGTAGGGCTTAAGGCATCATCTCTGTGGGCTGGGAACTAACAGGTCTGCGACGAACCCTAAACCAGAGAAAAATGAAGAATCCCCGGTGGAGTTGGGGAATAGAGCTATGTCAAATCCTAAACTAGAGCGGAGTCGGGGTTGGAGTGCGGGCGTGAAGCAGATTAAAGAAGTAACGGAAGTGATACAAATGCCTGAAATCGTGAACAATGAACCATATCTACTTACTTTATTATAGAAAAGGTTCGACCCATTTATCTGAGAAATCCCATTTTGGCTTGCCAATAGCCAATCCAAATAGCGGGACTCCGCTGCTGGCAGACCAATTTGAGTTGCATTTAGTAGAACCAAAAAGCGAGATTCCGCTATCTGCAAACTAGTTTCAGAAAAATATAAATAGACTCCCGAGGACACCTTTGAAGATGACTTCTTTTCCGCTTCTCTCTCCTTTTGACTAGCTTTGGTTGGCGAGAGCTACAACTCACTGTTTACCGTGGTTTCCGGGTTTGCAATCAGGTGCTCTCTAGTGTCATCCAAGGTGCCCGACTCAATATTTACTTGGGAGGGAAAACTCTATAAGATTTTCCGTGTGCGTGGCGGGATCTCCTCGCTGCGGCTCGAGGGTTTGTTCTTAGTTTTTCATCTTTGTGAGCGAGGTTCTTGCTCTGAGTGCTTTGCTTGGTGATCTCACTCTGGAGAAATAAATGCAAGTTGCCCGTTTTGTCCGAACTTCTCGTTACACCATGATTTTTGGGTTCAACAATAATCTTCTAAAATAAGAAAATATAGAGGATTGTTAAAGACAAATCAAATTTGGATATACGCAAACTATTGTTAATGACTAATCATATATTTTGAAAAATACTATGTGCAAACCAAATTATTAACCATAATCCAAAATTGTTAAAAACAAACCAACACTACAAATTACATAATCAAATGTTTTAGACAAAAAAATCATTTCATGAGAAGTTCAGCGCAATAGTTCGACAAAATAACACGTTTATAACATAGAAACATCAAATTTATGGCGTTTAATATATGATAACTGTCACATCCACTTCAAAAAAAATATGTAAAAAATTAAAGACTTTTATTACAAAATAACACATACAAAATTCATAAACCTGATTAATTTGTATATAATGGAAATCTTTAGAAATTTCTGAGCTTGATTCTAGTATCTGAAATTAGGAACAAAAAAAATGAAAATTTGGAAATGAAAAAATTGACAGCAGTTTTTGTAAGACAAATAAAAGTATGAACAACAAGAATCAACTTCATTTGTTACAGCAAACAATACACTTATGTTTCTCTCTCTTCATAAACTACAATAGGGCATAAAAGATTAAAAATCAACCATCCAACATCATTATCTAATTACAACAAAAAAACAAAACGAAAAAGAAGAACAAAAAAGCCAAAGTGTAGAATCCATATGCAAAATCCAAAACGAAAAATTAGTTTCTTAATATGCTAAAGATGAAAGAAAAAAATATGTTTGAAAGAATCCAGATACAAAATCAAAATGAAAATGAAGAGAAGCGGCGGCGCAGCTTCAAAATCAACGAAAAAAATCCGCTGCCTGCGACGGGAGAGACAACAAAAACAAAGAACCAGCATGCGCACCTTCAAAATCGTCTGGCTATTGTACGTCAAACCGCTCATCAGAAGCCTCGCAACCTACCAGTGATGGGAGAGGCAGTGACAGAGAGGCCGGGAAATGCGGCGGGAGTTGCGGCGAGAGAGGCGGCGGAAGGGGCGACGAGAGAGGCAACGACAGAGAGGCCGAGAGATTCAGCGGGAGCGGCGGTGAATTTGATTTGCGTAGAAAAAAACCACCGAAAAAAAAGAACCTGATTTTAAAATTTTAGTTTACGTATAACCAAATTGAATTTGACTTTAACAATTCCCAAAATAAAAGATAAAATATGTACACAATTGATATTTAAACACGAAATTAATAGGTATTTTAAAATTCTGAAATGCTAAAAGCAAATATAGAATTTCGGTTAACAGTGGCATTAGAAAACTGATCATAGTTTGTCCTTCAACTTTTGGAGCCATGTTTATCCAACCCCAGTACTGCTCCCCGCCAAATCGGTTCCTCTCCCTGAAAATCCCTTCACCTCCCCTCTACAAAGCTCAAAATCTTCTTACGATCACGCCTCTGCTCCACCCGTTTCTTCATCTGCACACCTTTCGAGCCCGAATCCCTAGCTTTTCCGGCAGGTTGAGAGCTAAGTTTCAACCTAAAACCCCCAAAAGATTCGAGCAGATCGAAGCAGACGCAGAGGATGGTGATCTCGAGAAAGGAGACGGCGAGGAATGTTCGAGTGGAGGCGGAAGCGAAGGCGACAAGGAGGATTTCGAAGCGGGCGATGAAGAGTTTTCGCATGCCAGCGCTTATAGAGGGAGACGGGATGAGAAGGATTACGACAGAGACCCTGAGCTCGCGGATATCCTCGGAAGCTGCTTCGATGACCCTAAGAAGGCACAATCTAAGGTCCTCTTTCACCTCGCTCTTCTATTAGTTCTGTGGTTTGTTTTGATTGAAGTGGTTTGTTGATTTTACCCCCGTTTTACTTTTCCCCTTTCCCGTCGGTTTGATTTATATATTTTTGATGTTGCTGTAGGTAGAGGAGAGGATAAGGAGGAAGAGAAGCAAGATATTGCATACCAAAACTGGGTCGGCAACACCAATGAAAGTTAGATTCAACAAGTATGCTCAGTATTCCTCACATTATTATGGATAATTTGGTGCATGTTAGAAATTTAGGCTCAGTAAGTCATCGTTAGACATTGCATCAACTACAGACTACTAGATTAATTGAAGCGTAATAAATGATAATCAAAGTATTTTGAATTGTTTATGCCATCAAAATATAGTTGAAAATAAATAGCAGAAAACAAATACTTATATTAGTAGATCCAAACTGATCGCAGAGCCCAAAAATAGAACTAAAGGTTAAAAAAATTAAAATATACATACAATCTTGTTGCATAGAGTTCCATTACATAATGTGTAAATGCAAAAGAAAAATTATGAAAGTAAAAAATCTCCAACTAGCTCAGCTTTGAAGCATGCATAAAAACCCTGACCTAGCTCCTTGTCCTGCACAGAAAGTGTTAACAATTAGGGTTAGCCAAAACTGATATCTTAATAGCTTCATCTTTCTAAGCACCCTAAAGGGATTCCCATTTCCCGGGGCTATATTATGTGACATATATAAATTGTATCTTGCGAAGTAAAAACACAGTATTGGTAAGTAAGGGGTACAACAATAAAAGTAGTAAGCTCACAAGTAGCCGCATCATGTGTGATATCCTTCTAAGATTTCTACCAACCATTGTTTACCCCATATGTTCATGTGGCACTATAAACTATGTTTTAGACTACACACTAGGATCAAATCAGTATAACGGCTTAATCTCCCATTACTTTAGGCAAGGTTGACCACATTCTATGGGCACTCTATCCACGCTCAACTGGTCACCTACAAATTATGGCTCTAACTTCTCCTTAAAAGCGACAGTTCAAGGCCACTTGACACTAATATAACCTTCCATTCTTGGTGAGCATATTCATCGTACCCGTCTGCGGAACTATTTGTATTTTCTATCCAACCAAACCTCTAGCTCAACTACACAAACACCGCCAACCACACATGCCTCCTTGTCAAGTAGCAATCATTCGACATCTAAGATTAACATGAAACAGGCTACAACATCTCATTTGTTGTTGGAAACCCAAGTAGGTGCTAGTATAAGACCACATTATAGGTATACTTTGATCCAAGGTCTTTGAGATCCCTAGGTTCAGAACATCCAAGGATTTTGGCATCCCTAGGATCAACTCATCTAAGGATTTTTGATATCCCAGGATCAACTCATCTATGAAATACGGGGCGTTGCATGGAGTCTTTTCTCTCTTGAGCCTCATTATCTATCCTATTTAGTCTTCAAGTTCTTCTAATCTCTCAATTCTATTCCTTTCACCTTATCAAAATCTCTCTCAATGCTTTCCTAATATCAAATATTTAATCACTTCTTTTTTATCCAAGATTAGGTACGTTACAGTTACGTTACACACATTCATCACAAAACTAAATATTACACTTGTACCATTCCTATATTTAAATTGTTGGGACATAAAAGTCTATAGGGAGTTATGATCCAAATATTACTCTGTCACTGTACGACAAATCAAAGATAAAAAAATGTGGACGTCTCTTTGCTAATCTAGGAGTGTAAAGTTGCCCCCTCCAAAAAATTCAAAAGCTCTTACAAATGGGTGGATAATTAGGGTACCTTGAGATCTGAATTTTGGCGTCGATTTCTCTTTGAAAACATATGTATTGGAACCCCTAACCCACAAAAAACCATGAAAGTGTATATTTGGCTCCAATGCTTATTCTTTGCGCTAACAACTTATTTTGGGTTAATTGATAATATGCTATTTTATGCTGAGACTTCTTGTGGATTTTCAGACTCTTTTCGGAAGTGGAATCTAAGCGTACAGATATCCCACGTGCACTCGCATGTGTGAAAATTAGAATTTCCCTAACCTCACCCGATCAATTTCTTGTCTTCTTGCCAATTTCCCCTTCTATATATGTTGAGTTGAAACCCATGCTGACATGTACCTTAACTACCGAGTATGGGTATATACTTCTACTCGAAGTAGAACTATGATATGTCAATGACTTCTCAATGTTTCGTTTTATATTCTCATGTTGTTTGATATCCATACCACCCAATAAATCATGAACTTCAGTAATTACACTACATGACATTTTAAAACGTTTCATGCACATATGTTTCCAATGACATTGTGAATTTACTGGCATTATTTATATTTCATTCCTACCAGGTCAAAAGCTTGCATTTGCAAGCTTTTATTCCTCAAATGTTGCTACTATGACTACAACATTTATCTTTATATGCTTCTCTATGTTTTTTTTGCTTTTACCAGGTTTGATTTTTCAAACTCCTATATTTGGATCGAATTCTACAATGCCCCACTACCGCAAGATGTGACTTTGATATGTGATGTGGGTAATTTGATAATTTTCTATTCATAAAATTAGGTTTGCTATGCTTCGCTGAGTATTGACTTGATTTTTTTTCAGACGATTCGAGCATGGCATATCATTGGTCGCCTTGGGGGCTGCAACTCTATGAACATGCAGGTATTGCTTGTTACATAAATATTTATACATGGAAATACTATACTAATCACCGATTTAACATTGTAAAACATTGAATTGTTTTTGCACTTGGACATGAAGAAGCCCTTGTTTTTGCACTTGGACATGGAGAAGCCCTATATGACATGGGACGACTTTAAACAGTTTTGCCACATTCGGTTTGTGTTCCCAATGCGGGGAAATTCTTTAGGGGTCTTGATTTTCTTTAAACACACTGGGATGATTGACGACTACCCGGAGTTCAAACTATCCTCACACATGCAAGACATCTGAACTGAGTAGCAGGTCTCCATCTTCACCGCGAGATTGGAGGAGTGCTTTCGCCTGTATGTCAAATTTGAGGGTCCTCTTGATCTCTATACGACTATTACATGGATTTGCAACTGCCGATTTCTGTCAGATAGATCCCGTGACTATCAACGATTGCCTACACCTGCCAAGCACCCATCCCGGACCAACGGGGTCGCCACTCGAGGGGAGAGGACAAGGGATAATCAACAACTCCACCATTCATCCGCAGATTGTCTCCAAAAATGACCGCAGAACGTCGTGCAAATGGGTTCTATTTTAATTGTGATGAGGCTTATGCACCATAGCATCGTTGCAAGAAGCTCATCTCATTGGAAGTGGAAGACGACGATGATGCAATTCGTATGGATGATGATGAGCTAGAGATCACTTTACATGCTATGACTTAGGCATGAAGTCTACGGACGATGCAACCGCAGACCCGCGTGGGCAACCACTTAGTCCAGGTCTTGGTGGATTTAAGTAGCAACCACATGACCGTGTGGACAACCACTTAGCCCACGTCTTGATGGATTTAGGTAGCATCCACAATTTTATTGGATAGACCATCGAACGGGCACCGAGTCTACCTATCTTTCCCAATGAGGGCATCAATGTGGTTGTTTCCATCTGCGAACGACTACCTTATCTAGGCGTATGTATCAATGTCCAGCTTGAGGTTCACACAGACGCCATTCAGGCAAATCTTTACGTCGTTCCACTTGCCGGATTTGACATCCTCTTGGGGTTTCATTGGCTTCGTACTCTAGGCTTGATCGCGTGTGACTTCTCTGCCCTCACCATGACTTTATGATTAAAGTTGCACCACATATGTTGGTTGGACGAGGAGCGGAAGAGTTCCCCGTGCCTCGACACCATTTGACCTTCGACCTCTCAGCATGAGATCCTGGAGCGCATAATTGAAGAGAATGTGGTCTTTTTCATGGATTTGATAGGTATTCCCCTGCCGAGGTCCTAGGACTACTGCATTTACATAGTGCTTGGGACAGTTCTGGTAGTTGTTGAGCATACCAGTATCATTTCCATTAGAAGGATTAGATTGAGAAGCAATGCCAGGAGATGCTACAGTAACAAATCATTCGGTCGAGCGAATCCCCCTTTATATCAACACTAGATGTCCTATTGTTTAACTTTACAGTTGAGTACTTAGCTTGGAAGCTCTACTGAGCGGGGAACGCACCGTGTTGAGGTAGAAGGTGATACGAAGATGACTCTCCGTGGAATCCACATGCCCACATATCTACATATGTAGCATTAGGGCATCTTGCTGATTATGTGTATGCCACTTTCGCCTATATAGTGAATTGGTAGAGAGTATTTTATACATCTTTTGATCATTGGGTATTTTGATTCTCTTGGAGTGTTAGCTCTTAGAGGAATCCAACTCTCAAGAGATTGCCTCGAGCTTGTCTCAATATCACATATCTTCATTCGTAATCAACTTATATAGTTTGACTATAGTCAAAGTTATCAACTGTTCTAATGTGCCGCTCCATTAGGATTCAAATAGAACCCTAAATTTTTTAGGATCCTTTCATCTCGATTGATTTCCTGAATACGATTCCTCTGCACGCCTTTTGACTCGACTCTAACTCACGACCTTCGAAGCCACCGACCTTCGATGTTCCCAATCTCAAGATCGCTCACCACTAACTCCTATGCCTCACACGATCGCTCCGGCCGCGGTCCTCCGCCACTTCCTGTGATCCTCGTCCATTTCTCGTACGCTATCGCCACTGCTGTCCACTTACTTCTATCCGTCAGCACTCCCTATTCAACACAGTCCTCAACGATCGTCGCCAACACTACACCATTCATATCAACTTCAACTCTTCCTCCCTCTACGTCCAGAAGCCATTTTGCACTATGTTCTTTCCAACAATCCTCCCTCCCCTTCCACTCACCTGATTCATGCCCTGGATCTGTTCCATGGCCCTTTGTGCAGACGAGGATGCCTCTGCTCGGGCTTCCATCGACTACACTCGCCTGGATTGCTGATGCATCCTCTGTCGCATCAGTTATTGCATGACGTCACTAGACGTTGCGTATTTTATTTATGCATTTTTCATGTACTTCTTTGTCGCATTTTTACTTTGTTGTTGGCTCTTCGGGTTGACTGTCCGATGAGACCCTGAATAAATAGGTCCGGTAATTTTAGTCGCTAGGACGTCGCAGCCAAGCTCAAAATTATTTAACACGTGTAAATTTAAAATTAAAATTAATATGCAATCATTTGAAAAGAATTTATGGAAATAGATATTTGAGGAAATAGATATTTGAGAAAAAAACAATCTTTTATGATGTAATTGTTGGCCAGCCAAATAAAATTTGGAAACAAACCTTTGGAAATATTTAATTTGGCTAGCCGGCCCAGCCCTCTGTTTTGGAAAGAAAATTAAAGATGAGATTGAGATTTTCATTAAATAAATAATACAGCCGCAGAGAATCGGAAGGGGGGGGGGACCGGCTTTGAAGTAGACGAAGACGACCCACTGTCTTTTCCCTCTGCAGTGCCGACGAGCCCCTCCCCCATGAAATCACTCCTCCGCCAAAGCCAGCAACATCGACGTCGGGAAATTTCTCCCCGCCGCGTGCGAATCTTCCGCCCGTGTCCTATTCAATCCCGTCCGTCGATCGACCCCGTTCCATCTAGAGGAGTGAATCCGACCCGCCGTCGACTGCGACTCCTTTTCCGGCGGGCCACCTCTCCTTTACTTCAACCGCCATCATCGCCCAGGGACTCGCCGTCGACTCAGGACTATTTTCCGGCGATCCCCTGCGTTTGCCTTTCTCCTGCTGCTGTTTCACGTGCAACCCGTCAGCTTCCCGACTTTATACGGTCGGAACTACAACCCAACGGCTCCAGTTAACAGTGGTCGAGACTTTGGGTTGATTCTGCCCACGAATTTGACTTGGCGGAGCCTTGTGTGGTAACAACGCGCAATCTTCGCTCGTTTATTTTAGTTTTAAATTTATTCATCCATTAAATAATTAAAGAGCTTGCCGAACGTTCTAACCACTATAATTTCCGTCTATTTCATAAATTATTGTTTGTGGAACGTGCTTGTGACCGTGCAGATCCCGCGACGGTTCAAACCGTTAGGCGCCACGAACTCTTTTCGGATAACTAATAACGATTTTGCTAAAGTTTGTCGTTAAGAACGGTTTTACTCGCGAACGCCTCGACTCGATCGCTTGACCTCCTGCTTCAAATCAAAATTTTCATGCTTTTCCAAAATTATGAGTTAAATTATTAGAATAAAGTTAAATAGTTCGTTGATTAAAAATAATTAAGTTTCAAACCCTAAGAGAGTCTACATCAATTGCCTAGAAGCTCAATTAGAGAATCTCACGCTTATTATTCGGAAGCCTGCGACCACCACAGTCAACCATCCACCAACACCTTCGGAATCAACAACGCCCCTAACCAACTCGTCATTGACTACATAAGGTTTCTACATCCCGCGGGGACGTCCACCCGGCCCACCTTTGTCAGATTGAGATTTGGTGTTTGACAAGATCGACCCCCTCAGTTGTTTTCCCTCCGTCGAGTAATATTTTGACATACAGTCCACCCCCAACCAGAAGGTTCCTATTGCAAATATCTATTATATGGCTCTGCAATGGGTGTGATGGACATGCCAACATGCTCTTGATCTCTCTTAGCCCACCTTCTAGGAGGAACTCCTTCGCCATTATATCACGTGCCAAATGAGCAATGCCTTCGAGTGCCTCAACTCTGTACGCCAGGTCGACAACGTCGTCACCTACATCACCATATTAATCGAGGTCTCCCTACACGTCACCAGAATATCCTCTGACTATTATCTGAGGTATTTTCTAGTGGGCCTGTAGGCCGTAGCTCAACATCCAGACGCCTTCATATCCAAAACCCGACTACTCTCTCTTGTGCTTTGGAGTATGCTCGTTATCTCGATGGCGAACTCTACAGTCTACACGACCTAGTTGTCCTCTTCTCGGCCACCCTACTAGCCACTGCCACCGCCGAAATCTCACCACCTCTTCATCGTTTGGATCACCCATCTCTACTTGGATCCCCGTTGATCAGCCTGCTACCTCCGCTGGTATCTCCGCATCCCCAATGTTTATTTCACAAGTAGTACCTCGAGCTTCACCGCAAGTGCCTATATTTTTGTTGCCAACCACTGCACTCACCCACCTACAAATGCTCTCAAAAGGACCCACGCTCACTGCTCGACGCTGAAGACGACGATCCTGACTTCGCTGACTTGGATTCTCTGACTCTTGTTGATGACCCCTATGAGCCTTGATCTTGAGGACAAGGTCTATTTTTTCAAGGGGAGTGTTGATACAACAACGATTCCTCTGGGAATCTACACACCCGCCGATATACATATGTAGCCTCAGGGCATTTTGGTAATTATGTGTATGCCATTTCCGCCTATATAAGGGAGTGATAGTGAGTCTTTTATGCTTTTTTGATCATTGTATATTTTGGCTCTCATGGAGAGAAAATTCTTGGAGTGATCCTGCTCATAAGAGATTGACTCTAGCTTGTTTCGATATCATGTATTTTTGTTCGTATAAATCAACTTATATTGTTCGATGATAGTTGAAGCTATTAGAAGGTGCGTTGCTCAATATCTTTGAGCCACACATGGCACTGTTCTAGGTCATTCAGGAGGAGGGAACCTCCAACCCCATCCATGGGCGAATAGAGGCAGGAGGAGATCTGATCCAGTGGAGCCACAAAAAGGATTGATTAGGCTCAACAGGACGACATTGCCACAAGTTCCACTCATCATCAACACCATCAACAATATCATGCATGAGCGTGTGGAAAAGACACTGCATTTACGAACACAATATTTCTAGAAGGGGTTAGAAGGCATGATCAAGAAGGTCATGCGTGCCTGCACTATGTGCCAGTAGAACAAGAACCTTACTATCTCTACGGGACCAAGTTAACATTCTCCTTTGTGTACCATCTACAATTTGACGGACAAACGGAGATTGTGAATAAGACAATCAAGATGTAATAACCGTGTCTAATGGGGGATAATCCCAAGTCATAGGCAGTGCACTTAGGCCGAGTATTGCTACAATACTTCTTAATAGACTTTGATGCATATGACACCTTTCAAGAGTAGTTTATGGTCGTGTCCTTCCTTCCATCATTCCATATGCACCATTGGAGGTGAAGGGTAGGAGGGGTGGACCTGCTTGAGGCTCAGGAGAAGGCAAAGAAGTTCTATGACGACAAACACACGCTGATGGAGTTCGAAGTTCACGTCTGAAGTGTGGCTGAAGCTACAACTCTACAAAGAGTTGACGGTTGCGTGTTGCTCGAGCAATATGCTCTAGACACGTTACTATGCCCCTTCCAGATTTTAAAGTGGATTGACATAGCGCATTAGCGCCTTATCACCTAGGACTGCCGACTGGGTCGAGGATTCACGATGTCTACCACGTCTCACGTTTGAAGGCATTCATGGGAGAGGCCCCGACAACCATTTCAGAGTTACCACCAATGTTTGTTGGTCGACTATTACCATGACCATTGAAAACCATTCAGTCCCACCTTATTCGCAGAACTTGCAAGGTTCTCATTTGTTGGGAAGGACTACTACAAGAGGAGGCATGAAAGACACTGAAGGATTAACTCGATTTGAAATAGGCGAGTGACATCATAAACATTTTTATCATATGCCAATATGACAGGAGACGGCGGGACGATGCAGCGTAGTTACGTCGCGATCCACTTTTATCTCATATTTATTTCTATTTATTGCTTTATTGTTATTTTCATTAATATCACATTTATTTACTAGCATAGGTTTGTCTGGACCACGCACGTTCAGTTATTTTAACTTTTAAGACCTTGCATTTATACTCAGGTTCATGTTAAGATTGGACAAGCTTGAATAAGAATTTTATTTGGGCATCTCTCGAGGTTTTAAGGCTCCCTCACCTCCCACCATCAACTTCTCTCTCTCGTCTCTCTCCAATGTACTACAATAATCCTATGGGCATGTGCCCTCACCTTTCTGTACAATGGACGCTGCTAGCTAGGCGGACGCCTCCAAGAGTTCCAGCGTCACTGCTGCTAAACAGCAACCGCTATGGGCGCAGGCAGTGCCTTCAACACAACAACCCCTACTTCTACTAGGCCTCCTTGCGCTCGCGTTCCACCACCGCTTCACTCATTGATGCCTCCGCCTCAAACGCCACGGAAATTCTCCAAGTCCGACTCCATTATAGGGCGCTACCGAGTATCTCTAGGAGAACACCACTCTCATCAATCCCCATCCCTTTCCTCCTTTGTTCCATCTTATGATTTAATCTTTGGGATGAGTCTCCGAGATCGTCATTGAATATGTTCTTATATTTTGAGAAAATCCTAATTTTTTCTGTTTTGATCTCTTCAGTTATCTCAATCTGCTATGGACAATAAAAGACCAAGATACGATGCTATTCAGGGAGCAAATGTGACCCCAACCACGTTTTACAACATTGGCGACCTTGAGTTACAGGATAACCTGGCACGCATCTGGTAGCTAATTTTTTTCACCTAAATATCTTTAGCTCCTAAAGATTGATATTTGGAATTGAACTTACGAACTCGTGTTATAACAGGATAGACATTGGAACAGGCGAATCGTTGCTTCTAGATGTTTTGGTGAATGCACTATCTTGCATAAGCTCTGAGTAAAGTCTAAACTTTGTTGTTGTTAATTCTCATTGAAAATACACAATTACATTCCCAATGTTTTTACTTGATTTATTAGTATTTTCGTAGTTTTCTTGTTAAGAGATTTTTATTATTGCTTGAGGACGAGAAAGAAGAAACTCTGCAACTAAATGTCCGACCCCTCTGCCTCCCCCTTTCCTGAAAACCAGGTATTTCAACTTGGTATCAGGCTGCCATGTTCACTCCCTTGCCTCCTTTAAACCATTTCCTGAAGTCCAGATATTTCGACTTCATATCAGAATGCCAAGTTCACGTGTAGCTTCCAATGTTTATGTTTACGTCTAAGAAATGTCGACAATTTTGGCATCTGTGGTTTTGACTACTTGCTTATGTGTCTCCATATCTTCCACTTCCAGTCTCTCTGTTTCCCTTGGCTTCCAGCCTAATTTTCTTGCCCTATTGAGTTCGTTTCTGCTTCTCTTGCGCTTCTCTTTTAACAGCATTGTTGATTTTTTCTTGCCATTTTTACATCAAAAAGGTCAGCACGTTGAAATTCCATCGACACTTGTATTTTTTGGCCTATTATTATTATTATTTTAAAAGAGTTCAGATAGTTTTTTTGTTTCCCGCTGATTCTCCTGTTTTAGAGATTTTGCTATAAGTCCTGCAGTACAATAATTCTGCTATTGCTCCCATTGGTCCAAGTAGTAACGGTTGCTAAGGGCATGTATCACATGTTATGCATCCCATTGGTTCAAGTAGTAACTGTCACTAAAAAAATATATCATATATTATGAAATATCTCAGGAGTTCTAGGACCCTAAAGATTAGAATGAAGTAAAGCAAACTAAGTAAATTTTTTGTAAGTGGACATGGGATTGTCACTATGTAACTTTTTTCCCTTCTCACAAGATTCACAAAAAAGTAGCATATTTATTGCATTTTTCAAATAATTTAGGACATTTCATCAGACCAAAGGAAAGATGTTCGAACTCCTAACTGCATATGTCATTCTATGATATTCTTCTCACAAAAAAAAAGGTAAATGCCTGAAACGGAGTATCCAAAAATTGCAGCCTATGATCAATGTCTTGGAGGTAAGTTGAAGATTTTCGTGGTAGAGAATGCTAGTTATGAGGTTTTGTAGCTTCGCCTCAGAAAATACAAATGGATGCTACATGTTGAATATCCTTTGGAGAACGCGGTACATCCCTAATAATATTGTGTGTCAGTAGGCATTTACCCACTTCTTCCTTCTTAAATGGCTTTTCCTCCTCGGTCCAAGTTTTCATGACCTGCAGGTCCTGCACTCTCTGGTTATAACAATTTTTCCCAACAAAGGTGATTCTCTGGTGCATAATAGTGTAAGGAATAAATATACGCCCACAAAAAGAATCTCGTGCTACCCTGTGGTTTTTATCTTTAAAGGCAAGCTACCTTAGGCTTGCCGGGAGGTGACCACAACACAATAAGTGGCTATGCTTTCTAATATATGGGATGGTGTGATAAAGGCAAGAAGACTCAAAAACCTAAAGGTATGTTCTTCTCAACATGACATCAAAGCAGAGGGTTCTCCTCGCCGAATAGAGTTGATTCCTATCTTCCTCGTCTGGTGTCGATGAGGTTTCGTTGGCGCAAAGTTCCTTATTTCGTGTTTGGGGCTGACAATTCTGCGATTGACTTTTGCGTTCCGCGGCCCGATTTGTTGTTCTCGTCGCCACCGAAATTTCTGCTGTCAATTTGTCGTTTTTTTCCCATATTCCTGTTTGTCTCGGGCCACCATCCATCTACAGCTCCACGAAGAGGACATATTCCTCGTCTTCTTGCGTGTGCATCTGTAGATGAACTTGTGCAACAAAGCCCAGCAGTTTCGATTTCGACTTTCTGGCGCCGTTTGGTGTCGACAACAGGAATCTTCTGGTATTCGACTTCCTCGGACTCTGCAGCAGGCTTGTTTGTAGCATCATTCTTGGCCGCTTCTTCTTCCGATCCTTTTCAACCTCTTCTAGACAATTAGTGCTTTAGACACCCTGTGTACCTCTTCTCTCCAAATGGAGGACAAATTGAAGAGTGTTGTCGTTCCTGAAGGGGCAATTGATCAAACTAAATACTATGGTAGAACAAATTTTGATGCGGAGCAGAGACGAGGACGAGCTTTGGGCCCATTCGGGGCTGATTTAGAGACTTACCATATATGGTGTGCCCGGATCGACGATCCGACTCCGTGGATGCGTCCGGATTCGCATTGCGAATCAATTTCATATATAGCTTTGTACTTTTCGGATTTTATTTCTTGTAGTTTTGACCCCGAGACCAACGACTAATCATAGCCGTTGATTCCGGGTGTCCTAATTTTTATTTCTTATAAATAGGTGGTTTAGGGCTGCCGTCATTTTTCATTACTGAATGAGTGGAGAGCTTCTTCCTTCATTCCGGTGATATCCTTCGCGGTGCCGACTCCGTGGAGTCCTCTTGGTGACGACTCCTTGGGTAAGTGTGCATCCCTTGTTATTTTCCACCTCTTTCCTATTATTCCTGCTGTCCAGCTCCTTGTTTTCAGCCACCGGCCACCCCCTAAACAGCCACCAACCCGCTGTCCAGCCCCCTTCAAGCAGCCGCCAACCTTCAGATTTCCCCAGCCTCCAACCCACAAGCCTCTGCCCCTCCCACATCAGGCTGCCGCTCATTTTGGTCCCCAGAACCCGCCGAAAGCCTCCCTTCCAACCAGGTCGACCCTGTCGCCACCCTTCCCTCAGCCGCTCCACCCTTTCTTCAGGCCGCCAGCCACCCAAACAGCCAACCAGGCTGTTTTACCCCTAAAATCAACCCAGATCTAGTTTTTCCAGCGAGATCGAGCCGCTCAATCTTTCCTTATTGCTGCTTTCACTTTCCAATCTGTGGCTCCACCTCCCAACAGCTGGCCATCTCCAAATCTGTCCATATCTGGGCATTCCAGCCCAAAACCAGCCCCTTCCCTCTCCGATTCAGCCCTCCTAAACCCCGACCAGCCCTCCCCTTACCCGATCCGGTCCACCAACCACCGGAATCCCTCTTTGAGCCCTCCAATATTCAGATCTATTTCATTGGTAGTAACCCTTGTATTTTTGTGGTGTTTTTGTGTTGGTATTCAGTTGTAAGACATTGTTATTGTATGGTTATTTGATGCTTGCCTGAGATTAATGTTTATTATGTTATTTTCTCCTTGAAATCTCTAACTGCAGGAAGAGTTTATTCTCCGCGTGCTCTTGCTTTGGCCCTTCACGCGGAAGAAAGCCTAAGCTTCCTTTTGCCCGGGCAAATAAATTATTTTGGCTTGCTTTTGAATTATTTGCGTGGGATGTTAAAGTTTATTATTCAATTGTGAGTTAATCCGTCGGGCTTTGCATAGCATGTAGGGTTAGGTCGCAGATTTTCCGCCGCCTATAGATATTTCCTGCTTCAAATTTTAATGCGGATTTCTCTCATGGCGTGACTCACATCAAATTGAATGGTAGGAACTACCTCTTATGGGCTCAATTTGTGCAGATTTATTATTGGATCTAAACCTACTCCCATCAAGAATGATCCTTCTTGTGAGGAATGAGAAGGTAAGAATCTCATTGTGATCAATTGATTTATCAACTCTATGAAACCCAAGATTGCAAGTCATTTCTTATTCTACTGAACCGCTAAAGAAATGTGGAATTAATTGAATGAAATTACTCATAAAAGGACTTGACACCGATATGCCAACTTCAAACAGAGTAGATACGTATGATGAATATGAATGATTTCAATGAGTATTATAGTAAATTGACACATACGTACTGGACATAAATTAACCAATATTCAGCTATTCAAATTATCGAGGGTTCCATAACCAAACTTATGCAACGAGAAGTCTTTGAAATGCTTTTTGGCCTTCCTTCAAATCTTGAATTCCAAAGAGTTTAGATGTTGGAAGAAATTTTGTTTCTGATTTAGAGACTGATGGCCATTATATTTGCGGAGATGCCCATTATATTATGTTGGGAAGGGTTTGTGTTCCTTCAAAGCTTTCATTGTGATAGTCAAACAACTATCCACATTACTAACAACCTTATCTTTCATGAGAGGACTAAACATATTTGTGCGAGAAAATTTCTTAACCAAACCATTATTATTATGCTTTTTCCTACTTGCTGATATACTTACTCTCAGGCTTGGAATGGTGGATGCTTATAGTGTTAGCTTGGGGGGGGGCAAGCTACCTTAGGCTCACCGAGAGGTTCTAGGGCTTCTATATATGGGAAAGGGTGGTACTTGAAAAAGGCAAGAAGTCTCAAAAACCTAATTGTGCATTCTTCTCAACACTCTATATGTTCTAATGCCTCCCCACCTAATTAGTTTTAGGTTGTATGCCTGCATTTAATAAAGAAAATTTGGTGGCTTCGTTTTCTTTTGGTCTAATAAAGCAAGCAACTTCGGGGTAGTTTTAACCAAGCAAAAAAAATGTTTATTTGTTTTTTGTACTCAACTCCACAACATATATAGATGCAACCAGGGCAGCTCTAAAACCTAGGATTCTTGACTGCTTCATACAAGCTTCCCTTTTCATCTCTATCTCAACTGCTATAATGCTCTGATATCGGCACACATTTTTGGTACCTGACAGCTATGTTGGGATTAAAGAGGTCATATTTGGGGGTTCTGAATCTCAAAATTGGAAGGAAAACATGATCTCAGAAGAATCAGACTGTAGCACTCACAAGATTTGACCGCCCTAAACTTAACAAGGGTATTTTTTTTAAAAAAAGTTATAAAGTTTTATTTTATGTGCTATCAGACCTTCTAAAATCTGCACATTTCTTATGCAGTGCTTGATTGGATGAACTACAATTGCAGCGCTTGTTTCTCCCAGACATGAGGATTGGCTCGAATTCAAAAATCAATTCCCCACGCCTGCTGTACAGTTAAGTGTTGGTGTAATTCCTTTAACCTGTAATTGTTTTTTCTCAAGTAGTGGCTTGCATGAACTGTAGGATTGAGGTGACGTTTTGAATGTCACAGTCTGGATGATTATAATTGAAATTTAAAAAATTGCCTAAGATATCTCTATTGACTCTTAACTATTTCTATGAGTCATTTGATTGCAACTCCCACTGCATATGTAGGATGTGGATTGGGGGAATAATCTATTCTGAATATCATATTTTAATTTGGGCAGAAAAAATTCAATTACAAGTCATTTGGACCTATTTTCAAGCATTATATATACACACACGCCCGCGTGCGAGGAGCACAAAATATGCTGAAAGAAGAAGGGAAAGTGTCAATTTGCGTCCGTACCGATATCCGTTTTGCAGAAATCTGAAATTGAAAGACTCATTGGTGAGTTGTTGAGTACCGGGGTAATTCAATATAACAATAGTCAATTCGCATCTCCCGTGGTATTGGTGAAGAAACATGATGGCTCATTGCATTTATGTGTGGATTACCGAGAATTGAACCAGAACACAGTGAAGGACAAATTTCTCATTCCTCATCGAGGAGCTGATCGACGAGCTACATGGGGCCGTGTATTTTTCCAAGTTGGATTTGCGTGCCGGATACCACCAAGTGAGGATGGCCGAAGAAGATATACACAAGACGACATTTCTCACACTAAGGACACTACGAATTTTTGGTTTTGCCGTTTGGCTTAATCAATGAGCCATCAACATTCCAAAGCCTTTTGAACCGACTCTTCCAAGGTCAACTACACAAATTTATTCTAATTTTTTTTGACGACATCTTGGTTTTCAGCTCGACATGGGAGGAGCATTTGAACCATCTTGCCTTCACCTTTGAGGTATTGCGCTCCAACCAGTTGGTGCTTAAAAGGACTAAATGCGAGTTCGGCCGGCCGCAGGTGCATTATTTGAGACACGTAATTTCTGGACTTGGCGTGGCCACTGATCCGATAAAGATCCAAGCCTGTTGGAGTGGCCGACTCCCACGACGTTGAAGAAGGTCCGCGGTTTCTTGGGGTTGACCGACTATTACAGGAGTTTCATCCAAGGAAACGACAATTTGGTACGACCTCTTACAGAGTTGTTGAAACAACACATTTTTTCTTGGTCGGAGGCGGCAGAGACAGCTTTCCAAGCTTTAAAGAGGGCGGTATCCAGCTCACCCGTGCTGCAGTTGCCGGATTTTCAGCAGCCTTTTGTGGTAGAAACAGATGCTGCAGAGTCAGGGGTGGGGGCAGTGTTGCTGCAGAAGGAATGACCAATAACTTTTTTAGTAAAGCGTTGGGAACGAAGAATGTCGGCTTATCTACATATGAAAATGAGGTATTGGCCATTGCGCTCGCCGTACAAAAGTAGAGACATTACTTGGTGGGGTGCTCGTTCGTGATACACACGGATCACCGGAGTTTGAAGTTCATGCTAGAGCAAAAACTTGCGATGTCGGCGCAACAACGCTATCTTTCTAAGTTAATGAGGTATGATTTCAAGGTACAATACAAAAGTGGCAAGGAGAACGTGTGCGCCGATGAGCTATCCCGAGTTCACAAAAAGCCGACAGCTACCTTGTGTGCTTTGAGTATATTACAATCCGACATATTACAGTTAATTAAGAAATCATGGGATGGGGATAACCGATTACAAGAAATCATTCAGTCCAAGGAAAGTAACCCGAAGTCTCACCCGAAATTCACCTGGCAACATGGACTACTTCAGCGAAAGGGAAATTTGGTCGTTGGGAGAGATGCTGCGGTCAGAACACAACTACTCCAGCTGTACCACGATAGCGCGGTTGGCGGCCATTCTGGAATCACGACCACCTACAAACTGATGAAACGACGGTTGTATTGGAAGAATATGAAGTTGGACATATATGATTACATTCAACGGTGCACAGTCTGCCAACAATGTAAACCGGACAATCAGTGGCCCATGGGATTATTGCAGTCTTTGCCTATTCCGGAGCGGGTATGGTAAGAGATTTCATTGGAATTCATCAAAGGTCTTCCCAAGAATAGCGGTAAATCTACGATTTTAGTGGTGGTGTATCGCTTGAGTGAGCCCGCCCATTTCGTGGCATTGCATCACCCATACACCACGACGGAAGCAGCTGTACAATTTTCTTGACTCGGTGGTCCGATAACACAGGTTACCCATGTCGATTATCAGTGATCGAGACACAGTCTTTATTAACAATTTTTGGCAGGAACTATTTCGAGTGCTCCAGGTGCAGCTACATATGTCGACGACATACCACCCACAATCCGATGGGCAAACAAAAGTTGTGAATCGTTGCGTGGAAAGTTATCTCCGTTGTAGGTGCTTTGAGAGGCCCGAAGTTGGGCTAGTTGACTTCCTCTGGCCGAGTGGTGGTATAATACAACGTACCAAAGCGCCATCCAAAGGACACCGTACGAGGTGGTGTACGGGCAAGAGCCAATGACACTACTGACATATGTGGAAGGGACAACTACCTTGGAGGCAGTGGATCGTTCATTATCCGCCAGAGATCGAGTGATGCAAATACTCAAGGTTAATCTTGCCAAGGCCCAAAACCGCATGAAAGTGTTAACGGATACCAAGCGCAAAGAGCATTCTTTTGATGTCAGGGAGCTAGTCTGGGTGCGACTACAACCATATTGCCAAGTTAGTCTTAGAGGTCACCAGGTTCACAAGCTGTCTCCGACGTTTTTTGGTCCATTTTCGGTGATGGAGCGGGTAGGAACAATGACATATAAGTTGAACCTTTCGGATGAGGCCAAAGTGCCTCATAGGTTTCACATCTCGCAATTGAAGAAGTACAAGGGCCCTCTAGAAGGTGTGATGCAGCCTCTTTCGTTGGAGGTTAATGAGAAGGGCAACGCGCTCGTGGAACAGTTGGCCATCTTAGGCCGGCGCATCGTCAACAAGGAAGGCTGCGTGTTGACGCAATTGCTCATTCGATGGGTCAATGACACACCGAAGGAAGCAACTTGGAAGGATCTATGGTCTCTTTGCCAAAGGTGGCCACACCTTGTTCCTTGAGGACAAGGAACCCTTGATGGGGAGAGTATTGTTTCATTATTTTATTAAATATGTTATGTTGTGGTGTGGCTGTTTGTGTATCTAGGGTAAGAGTGTCTTTTGCCGCTTTAGAGTTTTGGGGTTTATGTATTCCGGGTTGGGGTTGTGAACCGAGCGTGGAAAAACTCAGTTGTTCTTGTGCGGTTGCGTTGTTCGGGTGGTAGTGACGGGAATCTTCCCTTGCTCCTCCTTTTCAATCCGTTTAGGGCTTGCCCTTAGGATTGCTTATCAATTCAAGCTCACTTGTTAATCTTCTTGTGCTCTTGGTTAGTTCTTGTGCTATGGTAATTGCTTGCAGGAGATTCTTGGTGCTGTGGAAATTGCTTGCAGGAGATTCTTGGTGCTGTGGTAATTGTTTTCAGGAGATTCTCGGTGCTGTGGAGATTCTCGGTAGCTCACGATGGTGTTCCAGAGGGGACACAACTGGGTCACGGCGGCATTCTGGGAAGTGAACGTATCATCTCTATTCCTACAACAAACCGCCTACTACCTTTCCCCTCTCCAACAAATCAGCGCCTGGTCACCTCCACGCTCCTTGGCCGACCATGTTCGGCCTCCTCTCCTCACCATCTCAGGCCTATGAAGCCCTCCTCTCTCACCAAAAATGGAGTAGCCCTCTCTCCAAGCAAACCTACAACAAACCGCCTACTAACTTTCCCCTCTCCAACAAATTAGCGCCCGGTCACCTCCACGCTCCTTGGCCGACCATGTTCGGCCTCCTCTCCTCACCATCTCAGTCCTAGGAAGCCTTCCTCTCTCACCAAAAACGGAGTAGCCCTCTCTCCAAGCAAACCCACAACATGCTCTCTCCCAAACTCTACACCAGCCCCTCTCTTAAACCCCACCCCGACAACACTTCTCCCCTTCTAATAGCAAACCCTACCTCCACCATGTAGGATCCGACCAATTCATCTCTTCATGGCCGACCACCTCCCCTCCATGAAATCCGAATGTCCTCCTTTCTCCAAGGCAAGGGTCTCCACCAAGAAAAAAACCCACAACCACCTCTCCAACAAAAGCTATACCCTCCAAAGTCAAAATCCGCCCTCCATTGATTCGTCTTCATCAGATTTGCCAACTTCAATCGGTTTCGATAAGCTCAATAAAATTTGACGACGTTCAATAAATCCAACAACGTTCGACTGGATCCGCCCATGGATGGGAGCATGAGGCGGACAATTCAACCGATTGAAGTTGTCGAACCAAATCTAGAAGCATGATTAATTTCAATAATATTTAATCACCGACATGATGCCTTTCAAATACATTATCGATTCCGCCAACAATTGGAGCATGAGGAGGACAGTTCCAAACCGTTGTTTAAATTAGGAGATATTAATCCTTAAAGTGCTTAGGTAAGTCTGATGACCAAAACAAATATGTTGATTGCAATCTTGAGGTTATGAATCCATATGATGACTTTGACGAAAATAGAATAAAGTATTATGATTAATGTGATTACCAATTGAGGTTGAATTTATGAACTTAATTCAGTGGATCTAATTTAAAGATATACATAAATTGTTGCATGTCTAAGACACCAGTTTCTTCCTAAATCACCAAATATGTTATTAGTTTAGTTCAATATTTTTACGACTGAAAATGGATTGAAATAGTATGGGATTTACCATACTTAGATCTAATTGTGCCTATATAACGAATAACATGGTTATATATTGGTAGATGTGGGGATGATTAGTTCTCTTGAGAGGGTTGACTTATTGTTGCTCATCTCAATAAATCCGGTACCATGACTTTATGAAATGATATTACATGTGTATGTATGTGGTGGGTCAACTGGCCTTGCTAACAACACACACCAGAGAGTTAAGACAATGTCTCATGGATAGCGTCATGATCGAACAATGTGTGCCCTAGCCTAGTTGTTATTTGTTTAAGTGTTAACTACTGGAAGGTCGACATGAGCTATACCTCGATTCTTTTATTTATACAGTCTGTTGGGCGGATAATGAGTACGGGCTCGGACATTCGTATGTAAGGACTATGGATTATTGTGCTTAAACACTCTAGAAGTGACAAGGAAGGGTTATTGCCACTGTTTGACCATGATGGTGGTACCTGTGAGACTAGCTACCCCCCACGAATAAGAAATCTCAGTCATTAGTTGGTACTTGATTACGATCGGGTGCAATCATTTCAACACTGTGCTTGATGAATCTATGTCGACATATTGTGTGTCTGAATGCTTGGATGTGATGATAGTGATATGTGTATTTACATAGCGTAACTTTAATGAGTCGTGTTGGTTATGAGTTGTGACACTCCTCTGACGAGAATATGCTTGCTTAGCTTGCATTGGTTGTGATGATAGATCGTAATTGCGGTTATACCTGATAGTGTAGTTTAGATTATGCAAGACCACAATTATATAAACTCGTATGAGCGTCTTTATATGATTGATTATTTAAAAAACTACTATTTACTTATATTAGTTAATGCGCATACAAGAGTATGTGCATTGTGAATACCGCCATGATAGAAAAAATGACGTTTTTACTGTTCATTATAATTACCTCAACTGCGATAATATCGGGGGGGGGGGGGGGGCACCTGTGCTCCGCACGACATTATCTCGGCCACGACATTGTTTCGGCGCGACGGTGCTCACGCCACTCGCAAACTTATTGTAGTTATGTGATTTTGTTTGTGAGAATACTTTAAAAAAAATAAAAGAAAACAAATAAATATAAAAAATTGGACTGTTTTAATAAAGAGAGTTAAAATCGGAAAGTTAATATTTAACCAAAGAGTGTTTTATCCTTTTAATATTGTATATATATAGAGAGAGAGAGAGAAAAATAGAGAGATGAGTTATAAAGAGGGAATCGGTTTTCTATACAAGCATAGAGAACCACATCCCATCATGACCACCATCTTTAATACATGGGCAAAAGAGATGTGCGGTCGGGATTACGGTTCTCTATGCTTACATAGAGAACTGATTCTCTATCTAAAATTCTTCTATATATATATATATATATCATTGTGCTGACATTTACTGCGTGATAGCCCGTTTCTCTTGACCACATTAGGAGCTCAGGAGGAGAGGCGGAACCAATTAACAAATACGTATAGTATTGTTGACCCTCACCATTGGTTGACATCCCCAGATGTTCCAAGTGCTATGACATGGATTTGCTGTGAAGATAGAAGACTTGCAGAGTATTGTTGATACCCTTAGCAATATCATTAGTTTTGTAGTTAGTTCAGTAAGTTTATAAATTTATAATGTTTTGTATATTAGATTTATCCGGCTTGACATGTTTACTTATGAACCCTCACAGTTTTTATGAACTGTTGTACTTGGACTGTTGGGTGATCGTGTCATTGTTGCGTTTACTTTTTGTCTTCTCTTATTACTTAAATGTTTTTGTGATCTACTACGTGATTGTTAGTCTTCCGCTAGTACATCTTTCGCTACTTAGTCTTCCGCTAGTACATCTTTCGCTACTGCTTCTAGCGTTTTCATTATGTGGTGTGATGGTTATTCGTTTATCATCATCGTCGGTTCGTATCATTAGAAGAGAATGATGTGAGAGAGTTGAGACGTTCATACCTCTACTCTTCTGTTAATTTTTTCTTTGTTGCGGATTGATGATGGTGTGCAATAAGATCTCTTTGTCGTGCCTAATTTTTTTGTGGGTGTCTTACAGTTATAGGTTGTAAACACAAGTGTATACATTTGCCACGTGGGGTTAAACCAACATTCGCATGCTTCAGATTTCATCGAATCAAAAACTCAACTACAAGATTAACCCAACTACAAGATTAACCCAACTCAAATCATGAGATGTGCATGGAATGTAAATAGACATATGAAAGCCTACCTTTCTCAATTCTTTTGCCAAAATGCAAGATTCATCTCCCTTCTGACATCTACCAGCCGGAAAAGGGGCGTCAACGAGGAGAAACGGTGGCGATGGATGTGACGGCGGCATCGTTGTCTTTAGAAGAAGAAGAGGAAGAGAAAGAGCGGCGGCCGGAGATTGTGCGGCTGAGCTGACGGGCGTAGCAAGCCACAGCTCGGGCCCACCTGCGGATCTCTTTCTTCAGCTTCACCGGGTCGAGCTCCCTCAGCGGCCGGTCCAGTTTTATGTCCAGGCTGGATAGGCATCTCCCCTTTCGCGCCTTCTTCGCCTTCTTCTCTTCTTTGTAGTCATTCTCCTCTTGATCCCCTGTTCTTGCACGACTCAGAGGCTTATTTCCCCCCTCCATCTCTCTCTCTCTCCCCCTTTCAGCGCGTAGTTTGCAATGGAAGAACTTGTCCGCTAGTAGACCGGCCGAAGAATCTGGTGTGGTATCTGCATGAATGGAATTTATAATGTTTTAAAATAAAGTCGCGTGCGATCATAAATTATTAAATTCCTTCAGGCATTTGTGCCTGGGTCAATCAAATGGAAATAGCCTCCATATTGGTTTCTATATTTCTTTTTCTATTATTTTTACTTGTGGGCCCCATTCTTTTTCCTCTTGTATATTTGCGGAATTTTTTCTGTCCGAACTACGGACTCCGGGATGATCTCCTAGGAGATCAAATTTGATCTCCTAGGAGAGTGCGCTATCCTGAATGGGTTCACCACATCTCCTTTGGTTTTTTAGTTTTGATCACCACCATCTATTGTTACACGTGGCAACATAATAGCAATCCCGGACCTAGATTTAGGAAAGGAGTCCGGATGGACAAATTTCTCGTATATTTGAGGCTTCTTCCTGAAAGCAAACGCGTGAGAAATAGGAAAGCTCCCTTTTTATTATTTTTCATGGTATCCGAGCAAAGAGGGATTCCGCCCGAACCCTAGCAGCCGCCAGTCTTTTGCGGTTGGACTTCGCCGACAAGCGCTCCGTTCCCGTCTCCCCTGACTGTGCCGGTTGCTTGCCTCTTGGTTCCGTTCTCCATGGCTTCAGATGTTCCGCCAGCTGCTGCACCTGCTATTAAGAAAGGGCTGGACATGTCTTCGCCGTTCTTCTTATCTACCTCGGAAAATCCAGGTGCGATTATGATTTCGCTCGTTCCTCTTCGCCGTTCTTCTAAACTACGATTTGTGGTCTAAGTCGATGATGAATGCCCTTCAGACAAAGAACAAGGAGCGATTTGTGAATGAAGATTTGCAAGTACCGGTTGCTGAAAGTCCCGAAGCGGGATTCTGTATTGACATTGCTCGCTCTTTTCCAGGCATTGACATTGCTCGCTCTTTTCTTGGTATTTTGCGTGTCAACAAAAATATCCCTAAGCCATTTTGTTCGAAACCAGCCTATTGGGATGCAAACCAGTTGACGCGCCCATGGAACATTGTAACGCCCCCGATTTTCTGATAATATTATTTGATTTGGTATCGTCATCAAGGCGTTACCTTTTACGTTATGTTGACGGCGCTGCACCGCTAGTGCGTTTGTGGCGTCTGTTGGGTTTGTTTGACCAGATTTTTTTTGGGATTTTGATTTGGATTGAAGGCTTTCCTTGATTGAAAGGATTATGTTTTGAGGTTTTGAACTTGTCCAATTTTATTGCGATCCGAGCATTTTGGAGTCTCGACGCGTGTTCGGATCTTTGTGATTATTTTGCCTGTGTGATTTTTGATGTTTGTGTCTCAAGAATGGTGCGTCGGATTCTAGTGTTATCTTCGCTGCAAAATTCGTAGAGTCCGCGATTTATTCCGGAATATTAGTCAAATCGGAATTTCTGAAATTTGTTCTGCTTGTACTCGAGATCTCCCCTTTAGTACTCGAGAAGTCTCTTTTTGTTCTCGAGTAGTCATGACTTGATGTTCTCGAGAAGCCCTTGCTAGTTCTCGAGAAGTCTTATTGTACTTGAGTAGTCCTGGCTTGCTGTTCTCGAGATGCCCTTGTTTGCTCTCGAGAAGTTTCTTAACTCTCGAGAAATCCATCTTCATTACTCGAGTAATTCTTCCTTAGTACTTGAGAAGTCCTGTCTTTCTTTCTCGAGAAGTTCTCTTAATCTTCCTTCTAGTACTCTAGTAATCTTTCCCTAGTACTCGAGAAGTCCTGCCTTCAGTTCTCGAGTAGCCTTCTAGTACTCGAGTAATCCTTCCCTAGTACTCGAGAAGTCCTGCCTTCAGTTCTCGAGTAGCTTTCTAGTACTCGAGTAACTCTCCTTCTATACTCGAGAAGCTCTCTTCAGTACTCGAGTAATCCATGTATTCATCCCGGAAGTCGGTTCAGCCGACCCCGATTCATTCTTCTAAGTGTAAAGATTTTTATATTATATTTATTATATATATATAAATGGGCCATTTACCGGGACCTCCCCTCTAACTTTACTAAATTACTGACAGCACCCCTCTTATTTTCGAAATTACAAAAACTTCCCCTAAAATTTTCATTTCATTACAAAAACCTCCCTGAAGTTTTAATTTCATAACATCCATGCACAAAAACACCGCCCTCGATGAACAGTGTCCAAGAAAGTATTTTTTTTCATGAATGCAATGAAATGAAAAGACCAGGGGAGGTTTTGATAATGAAATTAAAATTTAAGGGGAGTTTTTTGTAATTTCGAAAATAAGAGGGGTGCTCTCACTAATTATGCTAGTTTACAGGGGAGATTTGGGTAATTATTTCTATATAAATATAAATACCCTACTTCTTCCTCCATCATTTGGACCGAAATTCCTGTTCATCTCCCGAACCAGAGAATCGTGAGCGAGAGAGAGAAAAGCTTTTTCGTGATTCTTCCGGTGGCCGCCGACAGTGCTCCGGTGCTCGAAATCTTCAACCGATCTTAGATCCGGAAAGCTCTCAGCGAGAGCTTCGTCATCGTGGTAAAATCTTTCCTATTTCTTGAGTTTTTCTCGTTAGGATTTTTGTCCCTAACCTCTATCTTGACTATTTTTTGTTAGATTTCGACTCTCCTCGTCTTCTTTTGCCCCGATCTACGACAAGGAGCGATTTGGAGAGTTTTTCCGGCAAAACCAAGGCAAGTGGTTGTTTTCCCTTTACCCTCCTCTTTCCAATCTTAATAATAACTGATAATCTCTTTTTCTTCAATCTTTCTGCACTATTGTCATTTCAATTTGTAGGTATATTTAATCTTCCTTTGAATCAACTTGTGTTATTAGTTTTGTCATGATAATTTAATCTTGTAAGTGTTGTAGATATTTGATGGAAATGTTTAATTGTTGGCTTTAATCGTTCATAACTATTATGTAGGATGTGTTAAGAGTTGTTTAGGACTGTGAAATCTTTCCTAAGCTTGATCAACCGTTTTTAATCTAGAATTGTCTAGTAGAATCCGATGTGCCAAGTCTTGAGATATATCATGATTCTCTTGTTTGCGGGAGTTAGTGGGCGTATCCACCTCCGCAATGTTTTGAGACTTATTAGTACCTTGTGAAACTCTATCAGGTGTTTGGGCGTCTGTGGTGAATGGTGGAGTGTATTCGTCTTTCCCGCAGTTAGATGAATATTATATCTGTGAGGGTGTGTCCAGATGAGTGACCACTTTGCCCGTGTTTTTGGATAGAGTTGACCTCATGTGGCTAATAGGGTTGTTGTGATATTCTTGCTTATGATTTAATCATGCTCTCCACCTTTTTAGCTTTGTGCATCTGGTGTATTTTGATGTGCGTGACGATTCACGTAAGTTTTATTTTCCGACTCTTTTGTACCTTACTTCTGTACTTTACTTCAGTATTTTTGATTTTGGGTTGGTACCTCTTTTTGACCTTTGTTTACTTTTGATTACTTTTCTGCCACCGCTTGTACCTTCTTGCTGAGGTGTTCTATGTTTGGAATGACTCAGGTTCAGAACTTTAGCATGTAGTGGAGCCGGTTTTGGAGTTCCCGAGCAGCAGTGTTGGCTGTGGTTTTCTCCTCGTCGTTGCGAGGTAGTTGTTGTTTCAGTTTATTTTCCTTAGTTCAGACATACTATTGTTTTATGTGGGTTCGTGTCAGATTGTTGACACCCACAAGATTGTTGATTTTAGATACTTGCTAGCTGCTAGTTGTTCTCCTTGTGATGAGTTGGATTACTTGCTCTCTGGGATGATTTATGCTAGGAATGCATGTTAGGTATTTTCAAGTATAAAATCTATTATTATTACTGCATGCATTACATATTTTAAAACTCTAACTCATTATATTTAGCAACCTTAAAAACTATTTTTACTATTATTATAAACCTAGAGTCTTTCATATCATGAGTTGTTTCCTAGAGAACGTCTACACTCATGTTAGATGTTTAATCTCATAAATGAAGTATTTTCTGTAGCGTATTAACTATTTTCCTTTCGTGGACTTGATGAGCCACCAAGCTGAGGGATACTGTTAAATGCTTAACTTAAATTGGATTTTTACTAAATCACTCGAAGATCTTTCTGTTCGTGTCTAGTAAGAGTTTTGCCTGAGCGTCCGCAGTTATCCCATGCTGACGTGACATCATGACGCGCATTTTCTCATACTCTGATATACCCCTTTAATGCGGTGAAAATGCGGGTTGTGACAAACATGATCATCTCCTTGCCTTGGCTGACAGTGAGGGGGCCGATGGCCCTTCCTACAGGAGACTTGTTGGTCGTTTTATATACTTGGCCATAACTCGACCAAAAATCTCATTTCCAGTTCACATCCTTTTCTAGTTTGCTCAAACACCTAAAGTGGAACACTATGAGGCCGCCTTGAGAGTTGTTCGCTATATCAAAGGGTGTCCTGGGCGTGACATTCTTCTCCGGACTGTCGACGATTTTACATTGCGCGCCTGTTGTGACTCTGATTGAGGTGGTTGTCCTATTACCCGACGTTCCACCACCGATTATTTTATCATGTTAGGAGATTCACCCATATCTTGGAAGACGAAGAACCAACACAATTTTGTGATCGTCTATCGAAGCCGAGCATCGGGGCATTGCTTCCACTGCTAGCGAGCTTGTTTGGCTGAAATCTCTTTTATCTTCTCTTGGCTTAGAGCATCGCAGACTCCTGACCGACGGCCAGTCCGCAATTCACATCGCCACCAATCCCATTTTTCACGAGAGAACGAAACATATTGAAATTGATTGTCATTATGTTCGTGAGCAAATTAAGACTGTCAACATCAGTGACGGAGCCAGAAGGTAATGTCAGGGTGGGCGGAGTTCTTCCATAATATAATAAAAAAGTAACCTTAATGATTCAAATAATTGTACGTGGAAGAGGAAACACACAAAAAGAACTAGAGAAGTAGAGGAAATCGTTACCCAACCAAATAGTAATGTTTGAGGAGAGTCACACGCCACGGATCCACCGGAGGTTCGGAGTCGCACCGCCACCGGAGGAAGAGAACGCAAGATCACCTTCTTCGGAACCTCACCGGAAGGTCGAGAGGGAAGGAGGCGGGTGAGCCCTGGGCTCGGACAGTCAGCAACGACAGCGGTGGCGGCCGGCGGGACTGCGGGAGGAGTGGCGACTGTGTCCCACGACTCGCGAAACACCTGTAGAATTTCGGCCTTCGGGACTGAACCTTTGGGAAGAAAAAAACTTCACCAGATTTTAGAGAAAACCTGTGGAGAACCGGAGCCATTGGATTAAATCTAACTGTTAAAAAAATTAAAGCAAAAAAAGGGATGCTGAGATTCGAACTCAGATCAAAAATATTACTAAGCTAATATCTTTACCACTCCACCAAATTAAAACTTCTAAACATTTTCTATATTTATATATATTTATATATAATAAATAAATGTAACGTAAAAAATATAAAATTTCGTCGTAAACTCGTAATCAATTGAAGTTTTCGCAAAGTTCAGGGTGGACAGTTGCCCACCCTGGACTCTATATAGGTCCGCCCCTGGTCAACATCATCACCTCTCATCTACGTTCCAAGTTTCAGTCGGCGGACATCTTCACCAAGGCTCTTACTCGTCCTCAATTTATTTTCTTGTTGGGCAAGTTGGGCATTTACGACGTGCCGACTTGAAGGAGCGTATGGTTTCTATATTTCTGTTCCTTTTTCTATTCTTTATTTACCTGTGCGCCCCACTCCTTTTACTCTTGGATTCTTTCTGCAAGCAACCTGTGAAGAATAGAACAGCTCCTTTTTATTATTTTTCACTCCCAAGACCTATTTAATGAATTTTAAATTTCCGGCGCAGAAATTAGTATAAGCTTGGTTTGGTGCAGCGGTGGCGGTGATGAACGCTGTGATTATGAACCTTTGTTCATGAATGCTGACCTCATCAAAGAAATTTCATCCACTTTTATATTCAAAATTACTTTGTTTTTAATGGCCGTCATAACTGTTGTCATGCCAAACTTACATTCTTTGGTGGTGATTTTTTTTTTCCAAACTCATTGTTGCCAAAAAAATTGTGCCAAACCGAGCCCTTTGTTTCATTTAAGCTGGCTCAAAAAAAGTATTTATATTCAGACCAAAATGAATTCAGGGTGACTCGTTATTGTTATGAGGGGCGAAACTGGACGAGTCAAGAACAAAAATACACGTATGAACTTAAAATAGAGTGCTGAGAAGGGAAAACAGGTGAGCAACAATAGGGTGTCAAACCCCGAGTCCATTCGTTCGGACGGAATTCAGGTAAATCGGAGTTCCACTTTTGATTGTCGTTCAGTTATGCACTTGAAGGGCGGACTTAGATTTTATAATGAATTCCATTGAATTTATTTTGAACTAAATTCATTTCTTTTCAATCTATATATTTGAATTGGAGAATTCTATCCTTAAAATTGTAGGGAAGCTTTTTCTCATTATTCTTAGATCGCTGGCAGTGAAGGTTTGTCAATCCAATATTCAAATCGCTGGAAATTGTTGACAAATCGATGTCATCGAAACACATGAAAGTTGACGGATCATTCTCAAAATTTCAGGCAAAACTATTTCTCATCATTGTAAAATTGTTGGTGGTGACAATTCATCCATTTTTTTAAAAAATTTCCTTACTATTTTTTTAAAATTGATAGCATAGTATTTAAGCAATATCAAGACTTCAATTCTAACGAATCTGGGCGCATATAATAAAATTTATTTAAGTCATTTCTGACGATAAAGACTTAATCGTGTAATTTATGATGAAAAGTTTAAGGTATTCATGGAACTTTAAAAAAAAATCCTTCATTCTTCTCATAGAATTTGCAAAATTCCAAAAAAATTTGAGAACATTCACCTAGGAGTTCAAAAGACTTTATTAGTGTAACTAAATTCTTGTGTTGTCACACGATCTCCATCGCATTGCCCATCTCAACATGTAGTGATCAAACATCAACATTGATGTGTGCTATCAGAAAATTTACTTTGTAACAACTAGCAAGTTGGGAATGCATTCGTCAACAATTTCGTACCATGAGAGGTGTTGCTAACCAATAGTGTCTAGTGCTAGCAAGCATACAAAATAAAATACTAAAGCTTTAAAAGAGTATTACCATAGCTTAACTAATTTTGTATTTTCTAAGCCGAAGAGATAGCTAGAGCTACTATAGATTGAATAGACCTTTATTGGGTCATTGTTTGCTCCGTCCTTAAAAGTCTTTCTTCAACAAACACTTTCTCTCAATCTCAATAATCCGTCACTCAGAGGAAATGAGCACGGAGAAAGAACAATGTAGCAAAACTAACACATGCAATTTTCATTTATTTAAAAATAATTACAATATGAGCATTCATGCCTATTTAAAAATCTTGAGAGCCATGAACGATAATAAATTCATGCTCATACAATATGAGCATTCACATCTTTCTATAGATTCTGACATAGTGGAGTTCAGTCTTATAATCTTGCTCATGATCTCTTCGCACCATTGATTTTTTCAATCAAAGATAATGACCAATTGTGTGAATCAACAACTACTTTCGTACTAGGTTGAATTACTATCATGAAATAATTAGTGGGTGAACATTCCAATATTGAGTGAATTCCTTTTCACCATGATAGAATGAGCTGACATCGAAGAAGAATTCATCTCTCTCCTTCTCTCTCGGAGGAATAGTGTCGTGCTGTATAGCTGTAAATGCTCATTAAATACTAATTATTATTTTCCAAACAAGATTGTGTAAATAGTAGAATTTACTTATATGAAAATTCAAGTAAAAAAAATACGACAATTGGTATTCGCAAACTTTATTCGTCTATTTATAAGCCACCTATTTTACATTTTATTTTAGCAATAATTTTATAATATCCAATAAAATCTCTCTAGCAAACCAATTACAAAAGTCACGCTCGATACCATCATATTTTGAAATTAAACACCACCCTACCGGATTATGTCTTTACATGAAGCAAATGTTGTTTGCGTAGTCTAACTCGGAAGATTAGTTTGATAGGCCAATAAAGTCTTGGAATGAAACTATAAGAAAAGATATAATATACTTAAGCATTAATGATATTATGTCAAAGATAGGGCACAATAACAACAAAGGATTTGTATAGCCGACCCCATAATAGTGGGATAAAGGCTTATGTGTTGTTGCTATTACTGTTTTATGGATAGTAAAAATATGTGATTATTTTTTTTTTCATTTTTTCCACGTTATAAATAGTAAAAAGTTACGAACAACCAATCTTGATTTGGGAGGAGCTCGGACTTTGCTTAGCCCGTGCTCTCTGTGGTGCCCGATCGGAGCCAGACCCACCCATATATAGCTCGGCCAGCCATCAGCTTAGCATGGCCAGGCCAAGGCCTAGCCCGGCCAGCCTGGGCGTAGACGCTCAAGGAGAGCCATTTTTTAAGGGCAACCCTTGTCGTGGTCTCTGTGCGGATTTATAGGGGCCTATTTATAAAAAGCCCAGGCCTTCTGGATTTGGACCTGAATTGGGCCCAACAAATTTTATTTCTATTCCTTTTATCATATATAAGCCTGATAATCCATCGATCCGAGTAGCCTTCGACCTGCCCTTGGATTTTCTCTTAAAGCTCAAAAGCGCGGGATCCCTCCCATTTTCTTACTAGGGTTTACCATCATCAGGAATCTCTGCTCCGAGACGATGGTCACTGCACCCGCCGCAGCTACAGCCTCTGGCAGTGACACAGCCAACGTTAGCGTCACCGCTATCTCGACCGCCGGCGCACCGTTGAACGCCACCGTCCAGTCGGTTAGTTCCAAGTCCATCGACGAATCTCTCTGGTGGGATTCTTTCGTCGTCCTATTAGAGGAGCTTGACAGTGCTCCACATTCCTCCGACGTCTCTGCTAACCTTATTAGTAAGCTCAAGAGAAATCACGCCTGGTTCTTGAACTCAGTCTCGCACTTCAAATCTCCAAATGAGGCATCCAGGCTTGCCTTGGATTCCAATGAGATCTCCCTTGGGGTTCACAGAATTGCTGTAAAGCCGAATCTGAGAGAAGCTGCACTCCGGGCTAGCAAATTTCTGGTATTTCACAGTTACTTATTTAGTAATTAATTTGAATATAAAGTTTATCAAAAGATCTTGTAGATGTTAATGCTAATACTGCATCCGATAAGTGTTTAATGCTCTGGTTTTGCCAGTCTCTTACCTCTGTTATATGCTATCAAAGTTGTAAAGATGATATGTAAGGGTCTATTTGTTTGGACTGAATTCTGACTCTATAATTGCAATTGAAAGTCTAATTCCAATTTTGTTGTTCATTTGCTCCCTTTAGGGTGAAATTGAAATTTTAAGTAAATTCCATGTTATTCATTTTGAACTAAAGCTAATTCTTTTAAATCTATATAAGAATTGAATAATTTCACCTTTGGTTGTATGTGTGAATATATATAAGACATTCTTCACATGGCTATGTTAGTATTCTTATAGTTTCTTGAGTTCAATTCAAGTCGCCAAAAATGTTGATTCGAGGTAACTGGTGGCAGCTGCCACCTTGTTGAAAAAAATGAATGCCATTATATCATCCTAAAATTTTTTGGGAAGCATGATTTGAAATTTAGGCTTACATTTAGAAGAGAAAAGCATTAATTTTACAAATTTCGTAATTAATGTTCTACTTCTTGTTTAGCATAGTGGTTCTTACCAGTGATGGAACTAGGATTTTTGCACTAATTAAAACTATATAAATATTTTAAAAAATCATTTAAAAGATCAAAATAGATAAATATTGTGTACATACACTATTTATTCACAAGCAAAATAATGCATAGTGATAGTAGACTATTAGCATTACATTACAAAATAATTTAAAGTTGCAATGACAAAGTATAAAGAAATTTACAATTCAACAAGCTACTTTCCGTGGACCAAACTGATGGGGGTCACTAGTTGGGGAGGGGCTAGGGTTCGGGAAAGGCACGTTGGGATAGTAAACTCGTTATTGTCATAAGGGGTGAACCTTGAAATGGAATATTAACTCGTGAACCGAACCGTGTACTGAATAATTTTGAATAATTTTGCATAAATAATTCCCATGTTCAGGTGAGATTTATGAGAGAAACCTGTATATTTTATGTGTCTAACAAATTTAATATTATACCCAAATAATTATAAATGATTATAAATAGGTCTACAAAGTTTTTTTTTCGTCAAAACTGAACCCAGGCACTTGCCCGGGTTTGCTTCTACACAGTTCTGCCCTTGGTTCTTACCTCTGATGTAAAAAAGATAATGTATTTTTTGGTTGTTCGACTTCTAGGATACTTGATTATTGTACTTTGGAGCTAAGGCGGCCTATCACTCCATTTCATCTAGAAAATATCTGACTTGCGCTTTATAGTCTTTATTTAAAAAGTCACGCTAGTTTACTGTTCTATCATCTGGAGTAGAAACCATATTTAATTAGTCTTTTTGCCAAGACTGTCCTTATTGCTGTACATTGTACCTTTTAAAATAACCGTAGGCCTTTTCTTCCCGTTAGATCCATTTATGGTTACTTTTACAATCTTGGTTTTCTACTATCTTTATATGAGTTGTCAAATGCTTTGACTAATATATTTCATATTGCTTTACAATTATGATAATTCATCTATCTTTCCTTTTAACAACTTTGATGATACTCGGAATCTGTTGATTAGTAAATTTCTGAAAATTTCGTGATGTCATATGATGGTTATATAGACATGATTAATAAAGTGTTACTTGTTAAGGCTTAGAAATGGTTTTCATGAGATTTCATTTGTTGCACATCAGTGTAAAGCCTGGATATGCAGAAGTTCTAATCATTTTTCTGCGTATTTATTTTATTGTCAGCTACTGTTAATTTTCTGTCCTGCATTCCGCTACATTGTAGTTGTATGTTTTTTTGCTTCAAAACCATAGAATCTAAACATGTCAGAGAAAAGTGTGGGCATTTCTTTAGGCGGTACTGATCTTTTGATTGACTTCTTAAAAGACATGATTAAATCATGTACTTCTTTGACTCTATGAAATTGAAGAACACGCCATTTCCTTTCCGTGGTTCATGTTGTATTATATGCGATCTTGAACTTCTATTTATACTTCTGATTTGCTAATCTGGCTTGCGTGCTGGTTTATAAGGTTCAAGTTTACTAATTTTAATTGTCATTTTTTTAAATTTGCGTAAGGAAACCTGCGTTACCATGATTTACTCTCTTCTTAACTTTTTCTATAGATATGCTTCCTCATTTTGATTCTCAAGCTTATGATTTCGAGTTTTATCTTTAGTTAAAGAATGAGTCCCCTTATATAATATTGTAGTAAATTGAAGTGTTGGATGAAGTGCCAACGTATGACTTGTTGTTATTTTAACTTTTTGTACATATTTTCTCATTTTTGATTTTCTTGCTTATGGTTTTTAGTTTTTATTCAAGTAAAGAATGAATCTCCTAAGATGTTTTTTTGTGGTAAATTGTAGTGCTTGGATGAGGTGCAAACTTACATTTTGATTAGCAGATCTTTTGAACATGACAAATCTATCGCTCATGTTGAGCGGCAAGATTTTCTGCAGTGGGTAATTCTCTTCTTGTTTTTCTGTATTCATGAATCAATTGGTTACTTTTTCTTAGTTGTTTCCATCATTGGCTAATCGTGTCTTCAGTAAGTGCAACATCAGTGATGATTACCTGTTTTTTTTTTCCATAAGGTCTGATCTTCATCCATCAAATTTACCTATTTTCCTTATATTTTATATCAAGTGAGCTGATTCCTTACCTGCCTAATTAACGTGCCATTATTTCAAGGTCTGGTTCAATTCCTTGGGCTTGGCTTATGTGAAATTGAATATCTTGGGTTGTCCCAATGCCTTGTTGTGCCAGTTGGTTTGCTTGAATAAAGTACCTTAGTGCTTATTTTCTTTTTTGAAACTTCAGATTTTTTTTCGGAAGATGAACAAACATCAAAATGAATAATATCAAAATATCTAGCACTACAACAATCCCATTCTCTCCCAAGAATTGTTGAAGTTCACTACTTGTGAATTCTCCATCATTATCACTTTGAAGAAATTTAATTTTGATATCAAATTGAGTTGCCACATAATGATGAAATAGTTTAAAAATGTCGCAAAATTCAATTTTCTTCTTTATAATGTAATTCTAGGTGAAGCAATAGTAATTATCCATGAATGATACAAAATAATGAAAATTATTAAGGGTCCGTTCGTTTGCACGGAATTGGAATTCGATATTGGAATTGAATATTGATGAATATTGTTGAATTTAATATTGGTGACAAATTCCAATTCCAATGTTCGTCTAATAAAGAATATTGGTGAATATTGTGAAACGAAATTTGATTTTTTTGCCCGGGTGCGATTTTTTTGTCCGGGCAAGATTTTTTCACCTAGTCGTGATTTTTTCGCACGGGTGGGATTTTTTCACGTGACCGCGATTATTTTCGCTCGGGCACGATTATGTCCCACGGGCTCATTTTTGTCGTCCGGGCGTGATTTTTTCGGCTGAGGGCAAAAAAACGCGCCCGGGCAAAATTTGCGCCCGGGCGAAAAAATCTCGCTCGGGCCCGGGCGAAAAAATCACGCACGGGCGATAAAAGCGCATTCAGGAGAAAAAATCGCGCCCGGGCAAAAAATTAGCGCCCGGGTGAAAAAATCGCGCCCGAGTGAAAAAAATGCCTTGGGCAAAAAAATCGTGTCTGGGCAAAAAAAACGCGCCCGGACGAAAAAATCGCGCCCGGCGAAACAAAATGTGCCCGGGAGAAAAAATTCGCGCACGGGCAAAAAAATCGCGCCCGGGCGAAAAAATCGCGCCCGGGCGAAAAAATCGCGTCCGGGCGAAAAAATCGCATCAGGGCTAAAAAATCGTGCTAGGGCTCAAAAATCGCGCTCGGGCGAAGAAAACGCCACAAAAGAAAAAAATCGGCTGAGGCGTTTTTTTTTCGCCCGGGCACGTTTTTTTTGCGCCCAGGCAAAAAAACGCGCCCGGGAAAAAAAACGCGCCAGGGCGAAAAAATCGCGCCCGGGCAAAAAAATCGCGCCCGGGCAAAAAAATCGAGCCTGGGCGAAAAAATCGCGCCCGAGCGAAAAAATCGCGCTCGGGCAAAAAAATCGCGCCCGGGCAAAAAATCGCGGCCGGGCGAAAAAAACGCGGCCGAGCGAAAAAAAACACGTCCGAGCTAAAAAAATCGCGTCCGAGCGAAAAAAATCGTGCCCGGTCGAAAAAAATCGCGCCCGGTCGAAAAAAATGCGTCTGGGAGAAAAAAACACGATCGGGCGAAAAAATAGAGCCCAGCAAAAAAAATGTGCCCAGGAGAAACAGTTCGCGCCCAAGTGAAAAAATCACGCCCGGGAGAAAAAATCGTGCCCGGGCGAAAAAATTGGGCCCGGGCGAAAAAATCGCGCCAGGGCTAAAAAATCGTGCTCGTGCTCAAAAATTGCGCCCGGGCGAAGAAAGCGCCCCAAGAGAAAAAAATCGCCCGAGGCATTTTTTTTCGCCCGGGCGAGATTTTTTTCGCGTCTGGGTGAAAAAATCGCGTCCGGGCGGAAAAAAGCGCGCCAGGGCGAAAAAAACGTGTCTGGGCGAAAAAAACGCGCCCGGGCAAAAAAATCGCTCCCTGGCAAAAAAACTCATACCCGGCGAAAGAAATGCCGCCGTGCGAAAAAATCGCGCCCGGGTAAAAAAAATCGCGCCCGGGCAAAAAAAAGCGCGCCCAATCGAAAAAAAGCGCGCCCTTTCAAAAAAAACGTGCCCGAGCCAAAAAAACGTGCCCATGCTTAAAAATCGCGTCCGGGCGAAAAAACACGCCCGGGTGCGAAAAAATCGCGCTTGTGCGAAAAAATTGCGCCGCGCCCGGACGAAAAATTCGTGCCCCGGCAAAAAATTCGCGCACGGGCAAAAAAAACGCGCCCGGGCGAAAAAAACGCGCCCCGGCGAAAAAATCGCACCCGCGCGAAAAAATCTCGCCCGCGCGAATAAATCGCGCCCGCGCGAAAAAACCGCGCCCGCGCGAAAAAACCGCGCCCGCGCGAAAAAACCGCGCCCGCGCGAAAAAACCGCGCCCGCGCGAAAAAACCGCGCCCGCGCGAAAAAACCGCGCCCGCGCGAAAAAACCGCGCCCGCGCGAAAAAACCGCGCCCCCGCGAAAAAACCGCGCCCGCGCGAAAAAAACCGCGCCCGCGCGAAAAAACCGCGCCCGCGCGAAAAAAACCGCGCCCGCGCGAAAAAACCGCGCCCGCGCGAAAAAACCGCGCCCGCGCGAAAAAACCGCGCCCGCGCGAAAAAACCGCGCCCGCGCGAAAAAACCGCGCCCGCGCGAAAAAACCGCGCCCGCGCGAAAAAATGTGTCTCGATCGGAATTGTCCAATTCTTATATATATTGGAAGAAATTGTCTTTAGTTCAAAATGAATTTTACGGAATTAATTAAAATTTAAATTCCAACGTCAAGCATGCAGACGAACGATGGAATTGGAATTAGACCTTCAATTCCAATTTCAGGGACTCAATTCCGTTCTAACGAACGGACCCTAATAGAGCAGACATGAGATGTCCAAACATCAAAATGAATAATATCAAACTATCTAGCACTACAACTATTACTAGACAGATAAATAATTTTATGATGTTTACGAAATAAATAATTTTATGATGTTTACGAAGCTCCCATGCTTAGCCTTTAAGTCTATTATTACATTCGACAAAATCAGTGAGAAATATAAATTTTAGGGTCTTCAAACTAGCATGTTCAAATCTCCTGTGCCACAAAAACAAATAAGTGCTAGTTTAGCTATCTGGGCTCCAATGATCTGCTCATTGTCTATCACATAGACTCATCTTGACTCATGTCCACCACCAATCGTCCTCCTGTTCACCTGGCCCTGAAAAATACAATGAGAGAAAAATAAGGTAATGAAGCAGTTAAGTTATTTAGTTGATCTCCCCACAAAGAGCAAATTCGTCGGAAATTATGGAGTTAAAACATCAGGGAAGGGGAAATATTGGAAGAAATTTGAATAGTTCTTTTAGCCACCACAGATGCCGACAAACTATCAATGAACTTTACATTGCAAGAAGAGGGAGTGAAGGAGGTGACTCTACTAACAGATCCTACCATACATTTAAAAGCTCTAGAATCAATAATCGATGAAGTATACTACTTATTACATGGGATGGTAGTTAATAATAAAACTAGGTATGTCCTCCATAAGTGCCCTCCCAATAACAACCTTCAAAGTTGCCAACTAATGTCTCAAATTCTCTTGTTTAATAGTAAGATTCTCCCTATGTTTTGTGTGAGGTTTGACGTATTACCAATCCGAACCCTTCAACCAACTTTGTGGGATCAAATTGGGTGTACGCCCAACATTTATCTTTCCCACCCCTTTTTCCACAATTAGGACACTTAACTTACTTTTATCTGTATGCCTTTTGGTATATCTGGCCCTGATAGTTGGAATTATTGAATTTTCTCTTCCTATTCCACCATGAAAGTGAATTTATTTAGTCCCATATTCACCCTAGTACCAAGAGAGAATTCATCCGACTGATAGAAAAGGATCAGACTTGCTGTTCACATCAACGATAGAGTATATATACAATTATACATGTATATGAGAGGGTGCTCACAACACTTAAGGTGAGTCTAAGCTATGTTTACCATATAGAATGTACATTATATCTAACACCCCCCTCAAACTCACGGGGGATCATACACTAAGAGTTTGAACAATAGATAGACATGCTGAGTTCGCGTCTGTGGCTTAGTCATCAAATCTGCAATCTGCTGCTCGAAAAGAACAAAAGGAGCAAGAGTGTCACGACCATATTGATCACGTAGGAAGAAAACATCCTCCAAGATATGCTTGGAGAGTGAGTGCTTTACCGAGTTTAGTAATTTGAATGGTACCGGTGTTATCACAGTAGTGTTGAGTGAGATCTTGAGAAGAGACACCAAGGTCCTCAAGAAGCATACGTAGCCAAATAATATCCTCAATAGTGGTATCCATGGCACGAAGCTCAGCCTCAGTGCAGGAACGAGAAACACTAGTTTGTTTCTTGGGTTATAATGCAATAAGCGAAGAACCCAAGAACAGACAGAAACCATTCAGCAGGATCACTAGCTCAAGTTGCATCAGAGTAAGCACGGAACTGTAGAGAACTTCCGTTGGAGAAGAAGAGAGCACGAAAAGTCGTCGCCCGGGAATAACACATGAGTCGCAACATGTGACCATAATGCACAGAGGTAGACACATTAACAAACTGACTCAACACATTAACAACATGGACAATGCTAGGCCGAGTAATAGTGAGTGATGCATCCTGCGATGCATCGTAGCTTCTATGATTTTATTTATTTCGTTTCATGTATTTCTTTCCCGCACACTCGTATTTTTTTTCGGCTCTTCGGGATTGACCGTCGAGGAGACCCTAAATAAAAAGTTCGGTAGTCTTAGATAATTAGGACATAAGAAGGCAAGTTTAAATTATTTCCGGGCATAAAAATTTAAATCCGAGCTGTAATTTGAAATCCCGAAAATCACCATATAAGGAGATTACAGATTTGGAGAAGTTTCAAAATAAAATCATTAGTAATTTTGGAAAAATATCCTTTTAGAAAGAATTAAGGAAATAAGTCTAAAAGAGCCTTTTTGAGAAAATCCCCTATGATTATAATAGAGGGAGAAGGGGCATGAGAGAATTGGGAACCGACGTATACAGGGGAACGAAACCACGTTCTCCCTGTAGTACCGACCAAACTCCCCACTATTCAAGCCCTCTTCCCTCCCGTTGAAGCTACAGTCGGTCTCTGCATCTCTCGACGTCGCATCCGGCGTCAGACAACACGACACGAAGACTTCTTCCCCTTCTATGCCAGCGATACGCAACAGGCCACCGTCGACATCTGAGCCCAATCTCCTCTGCGTACGAGATGAGTGCTGTCGACCTCGAGTATCCATTCTTGCCCCTCCACCGTGCGCCTCCTTTGCCAGCCAAACGACGAACAGGGCCGTCGTCGACACCGATAATCCTTCCGGTGGCTCGGTCTTCCTTATGTGCAGTGGTCTGCCGTCGACGATGAGTGTCTAACCCGACACCCTCCCTCCAGCGAGAAATATTTCCAGAAGTTTGGAAGGTCAGCCACCCAACACTTCTGCTCCTTCATCCGGTCAGGATTGGTCGCGATCACACTGCCTGGACAGTAAAACTTCTTATCTCTGCTCCAATTAATTTAGTTTAATTTTATGCGCTCCGATAAATAATCAAGACTTGCCTTTAACGTTCAAATTGCTTATTATTACCGTAATTCCATAAATGTTTGCTTGTGGTTAAGCTTGTAGAGTTCAAGTCTCGCGTCGATTCAAATTGAAAAATGCTCAATGAAAATTTTTAAATAACGATTAACTGTTTTTGGCCGCCCGACCCCTTTCAAAATTGAGAGAAACATTTTTTTTCAAAATCCAAATTTTATTCTACGACAGTAAATTATTTTGTGTAAAAGTATTTTACTTTTAAAACCCAAATTCGAGCCTATATCAGTGAGGTAGGCTATACACCCAACAAGGTGGCGGTAGCGAGTAGAATCAGAGAGTGGAATTCTTTCATCCAGACGTAGTTGAAGGTGAAGCTCCATAGGGTTGTCCACTGTGCGAGAGTCGGAGAGAGCAGCTCGAGCTAAGAGATCTGATGTGTAACGCTGTTGAGAGAGCTAAAAACCGCGGTCTGTATAGCTGACCTCAAGGCTTAAGAAGTAGCTTAACTGTCTAAGGCCAGTCATCTGAAACTGCTGCTGAATGTAATGCTTGGCGAAGGCCACATGAGAATGATCAGTAGGAAAACCGGGAATAGGTTCTAAAATCATTAAAGACAAGAGAGATCCCACACTTATATAAGTGAGGGAATAAAGTACAAAGACGATAATACCCTTATGGGTAAATACCCTTATGGGTAAATACCCTTATGGGTAAATACAAAAACAAATATACTAAAAACAACTTGATTTCAACTTGATCATCACTAGTAATAATTATATCATACAAATAAAGTAACATATTAATCTGACTATGAAAGGAGTGCACAAACAGAACTGGTTCATGTGGGCTCGGTTGAAAATCAACGGCAGTAATGGCTGGGCTGAAACGTGCAAACCGCACGCGGAGCGCCTGCTTGTCCCCATAAAGTGCTCGCCTCAAGTGACAGACAAGACCTGAAAGAGAGGAGAGACCAGAAGGAGGAAGCATGTACACCTTCTGCTGAAGATCACCTTGAAGAAATGCATTTTCACGTCGAGTTGAGACAGAGACCAGCGAATAACAGCTGCAAAAACAATAAGAGTATGAACCGTAGTCATGAGAGCAACCGGTGCAATGTTCTCCTCGCAGTCATGTCCCTGCTCCTGCTGAGAACTATGAGCCACAAGAAGAGCCTTGTACTTCTCCATTGAATTATCAGAGCGAGTCCTGACCTTTAAGACCCACTTGTAAATAATAGGAACAACACTGGATGGAAGATGAACAAACTTTATGGAGGAGTGTGCTCGAGTGCCTCCACCTCAGCAGACATGACAGCCTGCCACTTAGGGGAAACCTCACGATAGGAAGTCGGCTCTGGAGTATCGCAAACAGTAGCAGGAACAAACAATTTCAATGGTAGAGTAATAAGGCTAAGACGGTCAAGAGGATGTCTCTCACGAAGTGGATAGTGTCGCACTGAAGGATTATCCACATAACACTCATTGGAGGGGACAAACACTGAGTTTGGGGGAACTGGAGGCGAAGGAATAAAAGGAGGACGACGAGTGTAGTGAACTAGTGATATGAACGAGGAGGGACACAATTCCAAATGGACAACTCCTCAGAGGAAACAATGGGTGACAAAGGGGAAGAGTGAGGATGTGATAGAGTAGATTGCGGCAAGGGAAGAGGAGGTGGACATACCAAAGGAGATTGTACATGTGGCAGGGAGATGGGAAGAGTGAGAAGGGGATGAGTAACATATGAGTGTGAGGTCGAGGAGATAGATGACACAAAAAAAGGGTGAGACTCGTCAAAGTTGACATCACGTGAGATGCAAAGTAAACTTGCAACATGATCATAACATTGATATCCCTTGTGCTCAGTATTGTATCCAAGAAAAACGCAATGAACAAACTGAGTAGAGAGCTTGATACGCTCACGTGGAGGGATTAAAACATATCACGATAGCTAAAAATATGAAGATGAGTGTAATGCGGAGGGCGAGAGTACATACACTCACCAAAACTTTGACCCTGAAGGAAAGTGAAAGGTTGCAGGTTAATTGGATAAACAACCGTAGAAACAGCCTCAACCCAAAAATGGGGAGGAACGTTGGTGTAGATAAGAATGGTGCAGGTTGTTTCATTAATACGACAATGCTTTCTTTCAGCGGTACCATTCTGAGCGTGAACACCATGACATGCAAGCTGAATGAGAGTGTCGTGGGTTGCTAGCAGACCGCAAAATCATGAGAGATGTACTTCTCCCCTAAGTCAGAAGGAAAAATGCGCGTGGAAGCATAAAACTGAGTGCGTACCATAGAAGAAAAAGAAACATAAATCTGAAAAAATTCAGTGCGAGAATGCATTAAGCAGAACAATTTTGAGAATAGTTATCAACAAAAAGAACATAATACCGGTGCCCGCTCTTCGATACAAAAGGTGCGAGACCCCGTACAACAGAATGAACTAAATCAAAAAGATGCTGAGACCTAGACTCACTAGCTTGATAAAGGAGCTTACAACCCGTACAAGCATGACACCAATCAACAGAAACACGACCAAGGAAACCATGACTGATGAGAAAAGCTAGACACGAACCACTGAGATGATTGAGACGGTGATGCCACTGAGAGAAGCCCACCGAAGGAAGACATAACGTAGATCTTTCGATGTGGATGGAGTAGATTGAAGATGAAGGCGATCAAGGACGTACACCCCGCTATGACGTCAGCCAGCTCCAAGGAGTGTCTCTGTCAGACGATCATGCACACGACATGCAAACTCATCAAAAATAACAAGACAACCGTGAGATGTGAGTTGGCTGGTGGATATAGGGTCCATGGATAATTTGATTATGTAGGAAGCATCGGGAACATGAAAAAGAATGGTATGAGTGAGCCACTACTGCTGATGAGGAGAATAATGCCATTGGCTATTATGATTCTTAGGTCAGAATAGACGGGCTGACATGACAAGAAGTGGGTGACATCATAGGTCATATGAAAAAAGGCTACAGAGTCAAGCAACCAGTCGGCGGGAGAAACACCTGTTGGAGCGAAGGCATCCAGCTGAGAGACAGAGATGTCAGAAGCATCCAATGAGAGTACAGAGATAGAGAAGCAAGGCATTGAACCGTGAGAGAGTTGCTGAGAAATCTGTCGGGCAATCTAGAAAACGGAGAGTGACTGCACCAAAGCAAAAAAGTGAGCTGAAGGTGCACCAGGGGCACGCTGTTGACCAGACTGCTAAGTCCTCTGATGCTTGCGACACTCAGATTTGACATGACCAAGTTACTGACAGCAGTGACAACAGATAGACGGGCGATGAGGAGCACCAGATAAAGCAGCAGAGGGCGCCAAAGGAGGAGGACGAGGAACACGACACATCAGAGCACTATAACCAAGCGCAAGTAGCAATGGAGCACTCATTAGCAAAGACTGTGGTAGAAGCTGAGGAGAAGCCATAACAACATGAAACATCACACCAGGAGGAGCAACAATGACCAAGGAGTGTAGACTAGTTTCCTCAGCAATTACTAAGGCCAAGGTTTCGGTGGAAGATCCCAGTACAGTGGCTATGTTCGAACTTGCTCGAACTCGAGGTGTAGGCGGCTAAGAAACTCGTACATACACTGGAAGTCACGGTTCCGGGATGTAGCAACACATTAAGTGCAGATAATGCAGTGGGAAGGTGTTATCTCATCACACTGACACAGGTACAAGAGCTCAACAAAGAAAGCTTGTACAGATCGATCGCGCTGGTATCAGACAACAAGGGTGTGAAGTTGGAAGTTGCGCAAAGCCTGGCTAGATAGCACGTAGAGGCTCCGCAAGTGATCCCACACCGCCTTGGCTGTAGGTAATTCGTAGACGGTCATGCGATTGAGGACCTCGCATGACTGACAGTTGATGGCTATTGCGCGAGAGTCGTGAGAGCGCCACCTCGCCCAATCGGAGCGCTGGGAGGAAGTGGTCGTATTGACAGTGGAAGAGAGGGAGTCCGCAGGTCTGGCTGCCGGTGGTGTGTTCGTATAATTGGCAGCCGGTGGGGGCGGAGCAGGCTTTGTGCCGTCAATGTGGCCATAGTTCGAGACCACGAATGATCACACAGACAGTGACAGATCTTGCCTTGTAGTTCCGCCCGTCGAGGATGATATCAGCCTTCGGAAGAAAAGCAAACGAGGAGTGAGACGATGCCATCGAACCAATGAAGGAGGACGAAGGTGGTCACCTAGGTTAAGAGTGCACTCGATAGAGGACGAGGGAGACCGACAAAGTTCGGCAGACTGCAAGAGGCAACAGAAGAGGCCGGAGGTGTCAGGAGGGCTGTGGGTGGCAGCGGAGGACGAGGCACGAGCCTCCTAAAGCAGAGCGTCTGTGGTACGCGGTATGCAGAAGCAGAAATGAGCAGCGTCGAAGGAGAACATGTAAGCAGAAGCGGGGGGGCGGTATGCAGAAGCAGGGCGCGGTACGCAGAAGCGGGGTGCTGTACGTAGAAGCAACGTCGAAGCTGCGTGCTGGCGCAGGAGCAGCTTGCTGAAAGGAGATGTGAGCAACACAAGGAGGTATGACACGGTAAGCAACGCCGAATAACGACAGAGGCTGTCGACGGGACCAGCGGAGGAGAAGCATTGGCTAGCGAGCGGGAAGGAGCGGAAACGAGGAGGCTAGCGGGATCGACCGAGGAGCGAAAACGAGGAGGCTTACACAATGAGCTAGAAGGAGACGAGAGCGGCGTTGAAAACCCTAGCCCTCTGATACCATGATAAAAAAGGATCAGACTTGCCACTCACATCAATAATAGGGTATACATGTACATGAGAGGGTGCTCACAACACCCAAGGTGAGCCTAAGCTATGTCTACCATATAGAATGTACATTATATCTAACTCCGACTTGCTTCTCCCTAAATATAATGAGTAGTGGTCTCCAAATCACGAATGAAATCCCTTATGAGCATCTGAACTTTTTCAAACTCCTGGTTCGGGTAACCCCAAAAGCATTTCAAAAACCCATGCATAAGTTTTGTCATGCAATTCTCTACAGAAATTATGTTAGAATATAGATCAATATCTACCTTTTTATCGGTCAGTTTGCTATTGTAGCCTCTAAAGTCATTCATATCCATCATGAACGTCTCCTCAGTCCGAAGTTGATAGATTCTAACATGAACCTTGTTTTTCGAATAGTTTTCTCAACTGGTTCCACATTCTATAGCAAGGACCGACTGACAATGTTAGTTCCATAGAATCGATAAATCAATTAATTACTGTCAAGTTTCCTCATAAGAAGGATCTTTTGTAAGGGGCGGATTAGATCCTTTGATATTCCCAAGTCTTTGTGGGCTTCCAATAAATATACCAAATGATTGTTCCAGAGGAGATAATTCCGACCATTCATTTTAATTTGAGTAACTTCATGGGTAAACTCTATGTTTGAATTATTCCTACCATAGTACCTTTAGTATTACCTGACCTTTCATGGGGGAGTAATATTTTTAACTTATCACTCATATGGCAAACCCGCTGTAGGCAGACATCGATAAGACAATCCTGTGGAAAGCCGAAAGAAGCCGCATAAAGCTTCAGAGCCCCATTGAAATCTCTTTGGCATGCCCGTGCATGATGAGGGAGAAAACCGCCGATGATGCTGAAAGCGAAATCACTCATAAACATATCAGAAAGCTATATTGCTCATAAATTGTTCTCATGACCCAAAATTTCTAAATTAAGATAAATATTAGCATTGCTTGAATAAATTTTTCATGAGCTTATTCATAATTAATAATTTTAATAATTGATTAAAATTGAGTTTTTATTTGAGAAAAAGGGTTCAAATTTTTTTTTTAAATTTAGAATAAATCTGTCATTACTCAAATTAAGTTTTTCATTAATAATTTAATCATTACCTGTGAATCATCAATTGGGAGATCAAAAAATGTAACAATTTTTTTGGAATGTCACACCGATGATGCAAAACACATGAGACAGAAACCATGAAAAAATAGGTGAAGAAAGCCGTCGAGGATGCCGATGATGACAGAGCACGCATGCACAGGAGAACGACTACAGTCGACTAGGAAAACTCAACCCACCGCTGCCGACAAGGGAAATCAAACACATGAAAACCAATTTAGAATGGGAATACCTTGAGGAATGGGAATACCGTGTTAGAATGGGAATTCCTTGAGGAAGCTCTGATCTTCCAGGTTAAAATGCAATCTGTAACCTTGAGATTTTGCGCATGCCCTTAAGAAATTTATTTTATGAAAAGCCCTGGCCACCTTTTTTGATATGATCACCCCTAGGAGATAATAAGCCAGCTTGACCTTAGTTTATTGGTTCAGTTTTTGATATGATCACCCCTAGGAGATATACTTTACTGAAATCTTAATGTAATTACATAGTTTATTTTGGTATCTTGTTTCTTTCGTATTTTCCCCCTATTAGAGGTTGTAGTGAACATGATTATTTTGTTAAATGGATGATGTTCAGTTTTGGTGATAGTTTGTTCTCTGTTTTTTTTGATTGCTCATTTTCTTCATTGGTTGGATCTACCATGAGTACTAGGTGCTGTGCCATGTTAGCCTTGTATCCGGAGGTTTCAGTTTTTTTCTTCTTAAGTACTGCGTTTCTTACTTTATTTCGTTATTCATGTAATTTCTTTTGCAAAACTTTTCTACTTTCTGTCATCCTGTTACCCTAGCATCCTGTTTGATGCTTTATTGCTAACATTGGTATTATTTCTGATATGAAGGCACTACTTCAGTATTTTATTGAGCGACAATGCTTGTTGAAGTGTATTAGACGCATCTTTGTAAATTCCTGTAAGTATCCCGTTTGTTTGTGGCTGCACTTTTAAATACTGAAAATTATTTGCTGTAAATAGTTTAGCATTCAGGAAATTTAAACGGTCTGAATCTCCTTATTTTGAACTAGAGATGTTTTCGATTTTTTCATATGCCTAAACTCAATTATGCTTCTGTAGTACTATTGCTTAATGTTTTAACAATGATATGCAAATCTTGGAAGCTAGAAAAATAAACTTGTTGCAAGAAATTATGACTATCAAGAAGAATGAATTGATAATCTGATGTCAATTTTTTGAATAAAGGTCATGATGTGGATAATTATAAGAGTTATGCAGGGGCTATGGTTGCTTTTAACAAGCATATTGAATCTGAGCTCATCTTATATTATCTTATATTGTTGGTAGATCAGAGAATAATTTTTGAATATCTCATAAAGTATAATAATTAAATTTCAAGAGAAGAGTAATGCTAAATAGTAGTATTATTGTTTTTTCTGATATACAGAAGTTAGTGCAGTATTTTATCAAAAAAAGAAAGATTCCATTTGTAAGATGTATCTATTTTTATGGGAAGACCTTAGTAATATGCAAAACTGATAAATTTTTAAGTTCACATTTTGAACTAATTTCATTTTGTTAGTTAGCCACAGTTGAATTATGTATGTTAAAGCCCATCTGTAAAGGCCCATTAGGGATCCCATTATAGATTCTTTTCCTATCTCTTATTTAGCCCGCACCTTATCTCTTATTTAGTCCCACACTTCACAGGAGGTTTCACTACTCTATCTCTCACATCGCAAATTTTGCTGCAAGCGAAGCCATCACTTGTTGGAATCTTTCGTTAGATTTTCCCCCGCACAAGCTCTTGCACTGTCCTCATTGTACCCCGCACAAGCTCTCGTAGATTTTGTGCCCTTTAGATCTCCCAGAGCTTGTGCCGTCCAGGTCTCGCCAAGCTCGTGACCTCTAGATCTCGTCGAGCGATTGACCTCCAGATCTCACCTTCATTGATGGCGTCGCACCCAAGGGGTTTGCTCCTGCGCCGTTCTATACACGTAGTAGTCACTCCTTTGTAGTCCTCATGCTTGTTCCTCACAATATTAATGCTTCTCAAATTGGACATCTCTCAGAATTGATCCTACAGATTTGATTTCGCGAGTTGTCGCATTTGTTTCTCCTGTCTTTTTCTTGCGAAATTATATGCGACCTTTGTCGTTCTCGTGCTTGTTTCTCTCGAAATTGCTCCCACTGGAATCGTGTGACTTCTAGCTCTCACTGGGCACTCCTAGTTGCATGCGAATTTGATCTCTCAGCAATTCCAGCTCTGTGACTTTTAGCTATAATGGGAGTTCTCTTGCTCTCGTTGACCTCTTGCTTAAAACTACTTTTGTTTCTCTTTCTTATTTCTTCGAGATCATGTGAGTATCTAAATGACAAACGCCTCTGATTCAAGTGTTCATACCCTCTCCAGAATTCATAACCCTTCCATCGATAACTATCCTTGGACTCATGGTCATTCCAACTGCTTCCGGATTATTACCTTGCCTTTGGGCGATACAATTATCTTGAATGATCCTTGGCGCGCAACATGCTATCCAAAGTCATCAATTGTATGAGTACATTGATTGGACCATTATTCAACAGCTTAGTACTGATCGTCAATGACAGAAGGACACTGACAACTCTCTGGTTGTCTCGTGGTTACTCCACTCAATGTCTCTTTTAGCCTGCCACAACTACATGCTTATGAATTTTGTTTTTTAGATCTGGACTTGAGCACATTAGATCTTCTCTCTCGGATTGGCAGTTTTACACTAATATATGAGTTTACACGTGTTCTAGAATTGAGACAACACTCCTCGAGTGCTGCTGCTTACTTCTTTGAGTTAGAACCTATGAAGCACCGACACTTCAAAATGCCCAGCGTGTCGGTGTCGGAGAGTCCGACACTCGTCCGACTCTCCGACACTCTCCGACACTCGAGTCGGAAATCCGACACTCGAGTCGGAAATCCGACACTCGAGTCGGAAATCCGACACGCAGCCTCACGCGAGACTCGTGTGCCCCTCTCAATCGGACACGTGTATCCCTAAGTTAGCTACTCATGATGAGGCGGGTGGTAATTTATCTTGAAAGTGTCTTTACTCCTTTCTAGCATTTCAAGTAGTGAAAGTGGATCTACTAGTGACGTAGATATTTTCTCTAGAAAAAAGAAGATTGAAAGTGGGGAAAAAAGTTTGCATGTGAATCCATTATTTTTACTGATGATATATAATGGTAATGTGTTAATGTTCTATCATTTTTTATCATTTGTTAAATTTTGCATTTGAATATTTGATAAGTAATATTTAAACATGACTTAACTTATGTAAATATTTGTTAATTGCTATTTTTTTATTTTTTGTTATATGTTTTAGGATTTTCATAATTATAAAAAATGAATATTTAATATACGTGTCCCAGCGTGTCGGAATATGATATTTTTTGAGAATTGACGAGTCGCGTGTCGTGTCGTATCGCGTGTCCCGTGTCGATGTCGGTGCAACATAGGTTAGAACATATCTATCAAGAGCTCTACTCTTTTAGGATTTCATTAGAACATGCATTCCTGACACCTGTATGTCAAAGAAAAAGGAGGAGTGCTCTTCTTCATGAGATTGAATATTAACTTTGGTACACACTCATGTTTGCATTGCCAGCTTCTTCCCCCCGGCAAGCATTTAACGGGATCTTAGGAGATGTGGATTGCCAATGTCCCCTTAAATCAGATAGGGTTTTAGATCATTTCGTTCTTGCTAGAATAGAGGGGGGGATTCTTACTTTAGGTCCACCTGCCCACTTTCGAGATTACTGTGGAAAGTAAGATCACACCTATGAATCTTGCTCCCACGTACTTCCTTATCTTGCTCCTTATAGAAAAGGAACTGGTGGCCATGGACGCGGAAGTACTTGCAAGCAATCAAATGCTCTTCCATCATATGTTGGTCATTCCAGTGAAGCTCATGAGGACACTATTGATAACGTCCTTTCAGAGGATTTTCCACCGAAAAGTTTGATGCTCTGTCTCATCTTCTGCGCTCCTTGGGTTACTCCTCCATTGCTGTCTTTGCTACATTAGGTATACCACCTACAAACTTTGCTTTCATAATCCAGTCTTAATGAGTTATTGATTTTAGTGCTACTAATCATATGATATGAGCATCCTCAGGTTTTATCCCATATACTACCCTTTTTGTCCCCGATTAAGTTATCATTGCCAATGGTTCTTTTTCTTCCATAGCTCGCAAATGAGACATAATGTTTCATGCCCCCAGTTAATTTACAGGTTCATTCTTTTTCCCGTAATTTATTATCAATTATTCGGTATACATTTCTTTAAATTGGTCCATAATGTTTCTATTTTTTTCAGATTTGGCAATTAAGCGGCGTATTGGCGCTTGTAGGATTGGTTGAGGATTGTATATCGTAGATCAAAGGACTCCTTATCACGCTCTTCAATGCTAATGATCTTGCATATATTTATTTTCAAAGGTGCAATCAATGCCTTAGGCACCCGTCTTTCTCTTATCATTTAAAATGTTTTCTATTCCTTTTAAGAATTTTGTTTGTGTTGTATATGAACTATCTAAACATGTACAACATTGTCCGACTAATCTTTCTTCACATAATATGATTATGTTTGATATGATTTGTACTTATATTTGAGGATTTTCCCCCATACTTTCTTTATCAGGACACCACAGGTTTGTGATCTTTATCAATTGTTTTTCTCGTTCCACTTGGTGATAAGGACCTGTTTAGAGATCCCATATCTAGGAGGTCTGAGGTTCAAGCCCCAACCCCAACAACCCACCATTGGAATTAGCGGCCGCGACCATTCAGATCCATGGATAGGGGTTAGGGTCACTAGCTTGCAGACCTGTAGTGCACCCGCAGCAGACCGGGGCATTACAAAAGAGGAGTGAAGTGTTTGACTACTTTAAAGTCTTTCACAAAATGGTTCAGAAGAACTATTCGGGTGCTTCGTAGTGACAATGAGGGCGGGTACAATGATCGTGGTATTTTTGGAGCCTATCTTGCTGATAATTATATATTCCATCAAACCTCGTATGTATGTACTTCCACCCAAATGATGTTACTGCATGGAACAACAACACTCAAGCCTTTATCCCACTATAATGGGGTCGGCTATATGGATCCTTTGTCGCCAATTTGCCCTATCTTTTGTCATAATCTCACGAATGCCTAAGTATATCATGTCTTTCTTTATAGTTTCATTCCAAGTCTTTATTGGTCTACCCCTCCCTCGTTTAACTTGCTCGATGATTAGACTCTCACAACGCCTAACAGGTGTCTCTATTGGTCTCCTTTGTATGTGTCCTAACCATCTTAGACGAGCTTCTCACATCTTTTTTGCAATTGGTGCTACTCATGTCTTATCCCTGATACCTTCATTCTTAATTTTATCCAGTCTCGTGTGTCCACGCATTCACCTAATCATTCTCATCTCCACAACTCCCATTTTTTGCTCATATACCCAATTCACTGCCCAACACTCAGAACCATAGAGCATTGCGGGTCTAATTCCCGTACAGTAAAACTTGCCCTTAAGTTTTAGTGGCCCTTTACGATCACATAAGATCCCTGATGCGCCTCTCCACTTCAACCAACCCGCTTGGATTCTGTGTCACATCTTTATCAATACCTCCGTTTTTTTGAACTATCGATCCAAGATATTTAAAACACTCTCTACAAAAAATATATTGATCACCCAACTTAATAACGAAGTCATCTGTCCTTCTTGTACTGCTAAATTTAAGCTCCATGTACTCTGTCTTTGCCCGGCTCAACATAAAACCATTCTTTTCTAAAGTATCTCACCACGATTCAAGTTTTGCGTTTACACCCTCGCGCATTTCATCAACCTAAACGATATCATCCGCAAACAATAAACACCAAAGTATTGATTGTTTGATATGTCTGGTGAGCTCATCTAAGATAGGTGTAAAAAGATAAGGGCTTACAACTTAACCTTGATGTAAGCCAACAGTGATAGAGAATTCCTGTATTAATCCCCTAGATGTCCTCACCCTTGTCGCTGAATTTGTATACATATCTTTGATTATGTCAATATATGATACATTTACACATTTCTTTTCTAAGACTCTTCATAAGATCTCTCTTGGAATTCTATATAAGCCTTCTCAAGATCAATAAACAACATATGCAAATCTTGTTTTCTTTCTCGATAGTTGTCAATGAGTCTCCTCAAGAGATGTATAACTTCCATGGTCGACCACCCTAACATGAATCCAAATTATTTCCTCTGTAATTAACACAATTTTATATATCTCTTTTATTCTTATATAAAGGTATCAAGATATTTTCTCTTCATTGATTTGATGTTCTCTTTGACTTCAGTATCTTATTGAACAAACATGTAAGCCACAAAATTCTTTCATTTTCTAGACATTTCTTATTGAAAAAACTTGTTACTGCATGAAAGAACAAACAAATCCAAGAGTATGCCCAGTGTCTCTTTGTTACCATGAATCTTCCCAAATCTTATAGGGGTGAAGCTGTTCTCACCGCAACGTACCTCATTAACCATCTTCCTTCTAGTACACTTCAATATGTGCCCCTTATCTTTTGTTTAACCACAAAATGTATTGTCCACACACTTCTCACATAACCCTTCTTGTTCTTGAGTGTATGTGTTTTGATCACGACCATCAACCAAATCATGACAATATAAACACTCATTCTCAAAAGTGTATTTTATTTTATAATCCTTTAGTACGAAATGGTATCACTGCCACTACTCCCTTAGTATTTTTTTACGCTATGGATGCTACGTTTTTTGAGGAACAATTCTTTTGTTCTTGTTAGGGGGAGAATCGCATTGTTGACGTTGAGCTTTTAAAAAGTTGCTAGATATCAACCTATTATAGGATAACTGATTTATCTCTCTTGTACAAATACCAAGCATTACATTATTGAAATCCTGAGTAAGTTTATGCGGGCCCCTAAAGTCAGACATAAAGAAGCTGCACACAAGATACTAAGGTGTTTGAATACTTGCCTTGAGAGAGGAATATTGTTCTCCTTAAATGGGACTAATGATCACACTAAGTTAGGTTTAAAGGTGTACATTGATGCAGATTGAACAGATTCCAACTTTGACCGATGTTTAACCATTGGGTACTGGCGTACTGCTCCTTCGTTGGTTACAGTCTTGTAACTTGATGAGTTTAAAAAGTAGAACTTTGTTACTCGTTTGAGTGCCAGAGTAGAGTTTTCGTCCATGAGTCAAGGTATTTGTGAAGGACTATGAATGAGGATTTGATGATTGATCTAATGATCTTAACTTGACAGTTGACACCAATTATACCGCATTGTGATAATTAGATGATCATCAACATTGCTTTTAACCTAGGAAGCACCGGTACGGGTACCAGATACGATGCGTACCCGGTACAGCGATACGACAAAAATTAAAAAATAAGGAAACGGGTACGTCATGATACATTATAACAAATATAATATATATTTATATATCACAAGTGCAATAAATATTTCTCAAAATATCGAAACATGAAACATAAATCATAACTTGAAGTACAAATTCACAAATCATTACAACATAACATGAAGTTTTCAAACATTACAAAATTTTACATCTTATATGTTTAACCAAAGGAGAAAATTAAACTTAATTCTACTTATCAGTCTTTTTTTTCTTCTTCATTGTTGGAGATCAACGTCATTGTTGGAGATCAACATCTTCAATCTCCGGTTAGTTTAGAGACAATTTTGCCGTTTGTTAATAACTTGCGTTGAATCAACCCGTTCAATACATGTACTTGTAATAAAAACATACCGATACCAGAAACATATTCGGTACAGATACACAATTTAATTGGACGTACCAACGCTTTTTAGCATAAAACCAACCTTTGTTTATTCTAGAAAAACATACTCCTATCACAATATGCAAAATGACGTTCTAAGTCCAAGTGTGTCCACATAGGTGTATACGTCGAGTATCGAGTACGTACCGGTACCGAATACGTATCCGGTACGGGTACGGTGCCTTCGGGGAAGTATCCGTGCTTCATAGCTTTTAACCTAGTTCAATACGATCGCGCTAAGATTATTAAAATTGACAAAAAATATATTAAGGAAAGATTGAAAATGGAACCATGTGTATTCCCTTTGTTCAATCAAAAGATTAACTAGTCAATTATCCACAAAAGGGCTCGACAAGGCTTCTTTCCATTTTTAATATCTACAAGTTGAACATGATTAACTCCCATGCTCAACTTGATGAGGAGTGTAAAGAGAAATTCGTTCAGGGTTCGCTAGCTGTTCATGGATGGTTCAGCTTATCATTCAATAGCCTACCTAAGGCCGAGTTCCCCTCTTGATGTGATCTAAAACCTAGGTCTGTAGTTTTTTAAAATAATAAATGCAATCTTTCAAAATATTTGTGGCGCGGGAGGCATTCGCGGGCTATTTCTAACGAACTAAACGGTCAAGGCGTCGCTCGCGAACACAAAACTATCGCACAAACGTAGTAACGTCACAAAACATAATTCCACGAACACAGAAAAAAAGTGGTGGCAAACACGTGTAACAAAATAGCGATAATCAGGAGAAAACAATTAACTAGGGTAAGCTCTTTAATTAACTACTTGTTTAAATATTCGCACAACAAAATGGACGCTGGATTGAGAGCAGGGGAAGGGCGAGGTATACCATGGGGGAAGTAGCAACGACTGGAGAACTTCCTGGACTCTGGACTGGGGCTGGCCTGAACAGCTCGCAGGAAGTTGACTGAACGGAACTCGGCCGTGCAATAGAAGCTCTGGAACAGGGAAGGCGCCGGCTGGACGCGAAGAAATCGCCAGGAATTCTCTGAATCCGAAGGAGATGGGGGCAAGAGGGATCTCCAGAGCCTAAGTATGCTCAGGAGAGGTCGCTGTCGGCTGGGGGTGACTCCACAGGCGGCGGCGTCGACGAAGAGGGCGTCGGAATGGTGCGGTTGTCGGAGGTTGTCGTCGGAGACGGGGAATGCAGCAGGAGAACTCACCGGCCCCGAGGAGAACCACCAAGGCGGTGCCGAAACTGGACGGGATGGGGAAAGGGACGGAGCGCCTGTATCGGGCCTTCCGTCGTGCAGGCAGGCGGGTGGAGATGATCGCGGGTAGAGAGCTGTGCTGGAGAACGACAACATGAAAAAATAATTCCCGTTCGTTCTATTCCAGCCGCCACTCACAGGGGGGATTTGTTTTTATAAGAGGTGGGGGGGGGGGGTTAGGGTTTGAGGGGTTTGGCTATTGGCAGCTTTTAAGACAATCATAGAGTTATCATTCAAAAAGGGGCCATGGAAGAAGATGTGAAGGAGAAATTCGGCAGCGGTGCCGGCTGCGGCGTAGGAAAATTATACAAAAATAGTTAATTAAAATTTGCTTTCCCTAAATTAATCTATCCCTAAATTACCGGACCTATGCATTTCAGGTCTCGTTGGCCGGTCACACCAACGAGCCAAACAAAACTTGCGCGTAAGCGTGCACGATACAATAAGAACAAAAAGCGCTAATAACATGCGCGACAAAGCATAATATCTCAACTAAGCGCGAAGACATGCGCGACAAGAGAAAAAAATACAGGTACGATAAAAATAACAATAAAAAGATGCACCACAGGTTGCATCACCTCTCTCATGAAGGTTTAAGAGAGTAAAAAATCAAGGCATCTCTTTCTTCAATTGTTATACATTCCACCACCACAATTGATCAAAATATTTCATTCAACATATGTTCAATCCCATAATAATATGTTTAAACAAACTAGTGTTTGACAAATACCTTTCTAGTCCCCCACCAATTCAGTAAAACATGCACCAAGAGTAAGTACTATCCGAACCAGGTTCAAACTATGAATGAATTGAAGGAGCTGCCTACCATTTCTTCAGATAAGGTACAAGCGACAAGAGGAAATTCAAATGATGAGAGAAGGGTTTTCTTGAGTTCTTGATCGAAGTAGTGAAGCCATCATTCTTCTATTTATGCAAAACCCACAATCAACTGCCATTGCAAGTCTCAACAAGATAAATACAACAAAACATAGTCTTAAAGTTATTGGGTCCTTGTTGCCTTATTGCATTTGTCACAACGACCAATCCTCATCGGAACCACTGGAGCGCGCAATTTGAAGCTAAGACACTCATCGCGTGATTTATTATTATAAATTAATTAGTAGTAATCAAATTATAATATTATTAATGAAATAGTTAGTATTAAATAATCGGTTAATATTGATTAATTTTTATTAATAGATATTAATTTAATTGATTAGTGTTAGTTGCTTTTTCTTATTTTGTGTGCCTTCCCTCATTTATATAAGGGGGAGGAATATGTTAGTTGGATTATCTTGGATGTATTAGTTCGTTTGGGCTCTCATTTGGAGAGAAAGTTCTTGGAGGACCCAATCTCCTTGAGCTTGGTCGGAGCTTGCTCCGGATTTTACCTCGTGTTCATTTCAATTAATGCAACATTTTGTTCTGTTTGCTCATGCATTCTTCTCGTCGTAACAATGGTCCGACTTGCCGCCAATGTCTTCTTGTTTCAAGCCGTCGGAATTCCGTCCGCCGGGCTGCCATTGGCCCCGCTTGTGTCCGGATCGCCGCCAAACCCCCACAAAGCCACACTGACCGCTCGCCTCGACTCCATCGACTGTCAATTCAACGCCGTCGAATGCCGCCTTGACGAACAATCCGTCTCCTTAGCCTCCCTAGAGGCCTCTCTGCAGAAGTTTCTCCGGCGATTGGATATACCGGGCCTTCGTGCGGCCAGCCATTCCACGATGCCGCCTCCTCTCAATTTGCGGGATGTCACATCCGCCAATTTCGTTGTAGTTCTGAAACCGTCACTGACGGAAAGTAATGATGGCACATAGGAGCTTCTGCCACCAGCCGTCAAAGAGCTTCACACTTTTCACTCCATCAACAACCAAGTCCCGGTGCCAGCCTGCATTTCTGTGGCCTCCATCATCGAGGGCATGCTCAACCCGAGCCAACACACTCTCTCAAGCCTTTCCGGCTCCGCCCTCTCTGCCCAGTTGCGCTCATCCCCTGAGTTGGAAACCTCACCAGCGGCTCTCGTCGATCAGTACAACCGCCTACTAGCGCGTCCGCGGGCTTTTTTGCATGTCTTCGTTGCCGAGCGTGGAACCCTTTTGTTCGATTTGCAGCTTGATTCCCTTGAGCTGTACACCCTGCCTCGTTTATTTCTATTTGAACTGACAACACCCCTCCCAAACTCTCCCAACGGTATCTGCAACTTCACCCTTTATCCTTTTCACCACTGCTACATGCCGACCTCCCTATCGCCAGCTCTTACTTGTACTCACCCTTTTTCCAACACGCAACCCTCCGACTGCTAACATTTTTCCCCCCACTAAAAGCCAAATCCCCTACTCCCATATCTTTATTTATTTTTCCAACCTGCCTAACTCCACTTTTGCCCCACCGCCTACTGGCTGCTGCCTTTCCCTCTCATTCACTGTCAAAAAGCATCCTCTTCCCTCCCACGTCTTGTCATATCAACTTTTTTCCCTTTAATTTTTTCTCTTTTTTGTCCCGAATAGTGGAAGTCCATTTCTATATATCCATTTAGCTCCATCCCCCAACCCCACACCCCCACCCACTCTAGTTTCTCTCATCTATTCTTACCACCCATTGATTATACTCACAATTTCTCCTTATTTTTTTCTAGCAACTTCTTCCTTCGTTCCTCTCCTCGCTCGTGCATTTGCCTCCTCTCATCCCATATCCCGCCAAATTATTAACATTCGACCTTTGGCGTGTGGTGTTACCCTATTGCATTCGCCAGAGCAACCACTCTTCGTTAGGATCACCAGAGCGCACAATTGGATGCCGCTTTAATACACTGATCGTGGAGTTTATTATTATTAATTAATTTGTAGTAATTTATTATTAATATTATTAATTAAATAGTTAGTATTAATTAATTGTTTAATATTGATTAAATATTAATCGATATTAATTTAATTAATTAGTGTTAATTGTCTTTTCTTATTTTTTGTGCCCTCCTTCATCTATATAAGGTGTAAGGGTATGTTTGTTGGATTATCTTGGATTTTTTAGTTCGTTTGCGTTCTCATTTGGAGAGAAGGTTCTTGGAGGAGCCAGTCTCCTTGAGCTTAGCCGGAGCTTGCTCCGAATTTTATCTCGCGTTCATTTCAATTAATGCAATATTGTGTTCTGTTTGATTGCGCATTCTTGTCGTCGTAACAGTCCCACCCACATGGTACAAAATAAATAAAATAAATCTAAAGCTTTAAAATGAACCATGAATTATAAACCAGATGGTCCAACCAACTACTACTATTTGAAGTGCGCATGGGAATACAAGATCTTGCTGAAGATACTTTCGATGGCTTTGCGTGTTGCGAAGTCTCCGAGGGGGTGCTGACCTTGGGGAACAACTAGGGAAGCCTCCAAAAAGATGTTGATAAGTGTCATTTTTGACGAGAAAAAAATTGATGACCTTGACCCTCAACTAATGAAACAAAATTCAAGTAGATGTGTGGATGTGGGTTTCATAAAATACATTGCATTACCACCTTTTCATCTTCACCTTAGAAAATTCTATACATATGAGCTTTTGAAGCGGTCTTTTATCTTCTTCATGATGTATTTTAACATTTGCATGATATTTCTTTCCCTTCACTCTCCATTGCGGGCTAACCATATAATTTTTGTATTATTTAGTGTCTTCTGGTCTCCCGTTTACTAAGCCTATTATTTAATATCCCTTCACTTGTATTTGTTTTGGTGTGATAGATTAAATGTGTTTTCTTGTGTGCTCTTCCTCCCCATTGTAAATATCTTATTTAACGAGTGCGTGCATTGATTCTCAAAGTAATAAATTTTCGTTGGTTGAAGTCATAGTTGCTCTTGTGGTCATCTCTTTATGAGTTTGGCAAAATTGCAGTTACTTTGAGGACTACCGTGGTTATGATTTTTTGATTATCTCGATATTCTCAACACATTGCTATTTATGGCCTGTTTGGGCGGTCGTTTTTATTGTGGTGGCGTTATTAAAAAAATTCGACAACATTTTAATTAAAGTTTGACTATCACGGTTTCAGCCACCCCGCCCAAAAATCACAGAAAACAAAAAATGTGCGTAATCTTCTATCAGAGCGTGGTCATGGAGAAATAAGCATGTGCAGTCCTCTCAAAGATGGATTCACGAAACTGGAGAAGTCTGTGAAGGATCAAGCGCATACCCAACTGCACCAAAAGCCCGGACTGTTGGAGAGGGCACTACTTAATTTTTTATATAAGTAGCAGAGCGCCACGGGTCAAGTGAAGGAACGCCGGACCCAACAATCCCCCCCCCCCCCCGGCGTCCAGCACAACCCGTCGGCTCAGAGGTGGGGTTACCACATGGCCCACACGGCTCAGAGGTGGGGTTACCACATGTCCACGGTTGCCAGACCCACACAGGTAGAAGGGAAAAATCAGGATTTAATAGCGCCCCCCCGGTCTTGAACCCGTGACCTCCTCTGATACCAATTGAAGGATCAAGCGCATACCCAACTGCACCAAAAGCCCGGACTGTTGGAGAGGACGCTACTTAATTTTTTATATAAGTAGCAGAGCGCCACGGGTCAAGTGAAGGAACGCCGGACCCAACAGTCTGTGAACCTTGTTTCCCCAAAATTTTATCGTGGGCACTTGCCGACTTCACGATCCGCATGTGACTCCACTCCGAGACTGCATGATCTGTCGGAGGAGTCCTACGCCCAAGATTGGAAGCTAGAGATCTTGTCGGAGAAGACTGTGAACTATCAAAGATTATTTTTACTTAATTATTTTGATTCTCAGATTTGCATGACAATAGTTAATGCACAGAACCAATATTGGAAGTTACAATGACTTTTTTTATTATTCATGATCTGTTCTCAAAGATCTACTCCACTCGTTGGTGATTCATTGAATCTGCACGACAATCAAAAGATTGTTACGACTTGTGGAAATTTATTGTGATCTGTTGTGGAATTTTTGTAATATGTTCTCAAACATCTGCTCCTGTTTGCAATCAAATCTGATTGAAGCTCAACAATGCGGGAAGAGTGAATTGATGATGATTTTTTGAACATTTTAAAATATGTTGAGCATTTTATTTTATTTTCATTATAAACAGTTATCACAATTCTATGCTACCAAACCTATATAACTACTTTCGCGTTCATGACTGCACTAAAACACAATTTCTGCAAATAGTTCTATTGTGTTCATGACCACAACTTCCAACCACTGCATTAATGACCACGATTTCTAATCATTGCGTTCAGGACTGCTACCGCCACCCCAAATTGACTCTTAATTCGCTTCTTTATATCTCAGTACTATGACTTTATTTTACTTTGGTGTCTCTGTGTTTGCTTAGATTCATGTTAAACGAGGGAGGGGTAGACCAATAAAACTTGAAATGAAACTATAAGGAAAGATATGATGCACTTAGGCATTTGTGAGATTATGACTAAAGATAGGGGACAATGGCGACAATGGATCCATATAGCCGACTCCATTATATTGGGATAAAGGCTTGAGTGTTATTGTTGTTGTAATCTTGACTGCTGTTATGTGCAAACCAAAATTCTCCGTGCTAACCACCAAAAATAAACCAAAACACCTTTCTTATATCTCTAAAATCTTTAGGTGCAGCCAAAATCCGCGACTTTACTCTCTCCCTCTTTCTCCCAATGAGACTTAGGGCAAATATCCCGACGGCGTAAGGCGGCATCGATGTCCTGGAGAAGGCTTCCCCGCCACTTAATGAGGGCCCGAAAGAAGCACAAGCGGCTCCTCTCCTATCACATCTACCCACCATGGATAATGTTAACAACCTTGACACAACATACGATATCAGTGTGGAAAAAAAGGAAAGTGCATGGGTAAGGAGGTGTCAGGTGGTAGCGATGTCCTGAAGGGAGAGCATGTTATCGAGATGGTTTTTTATCTGAGGTAATTAGGTAATTGGAAGTCGAGGCTGCGTACCCAGGCTGGGACAAACATGGTAAAACCATCATTTACATTTACTGAGTTCTATGGTGGTTTAATAAAATCGATGCCTTCGCTTCTCGGCGAGAAAGATATTGGAGTGGGTACTTAGTCTTCCAGAAGAAGATGGAGACCGGTGGAAAATTCAATTCATGATGCCACCAAAACAAGTAACAAAGACAAAATATTGCCATTGATTGACAAAGATTACAACAATGCTCTACTTACGGAGAGAAGTTCTCAAGTAGATGTATCCAGAGTGACAGACGATGATCAACTTGACCTCAAGCATGCCAAGTTACCGAAGAGTCTTGAAAAATTTACCAGAGTTTTTGAGGAGGCTGGTTTTGTAAATGCAAGTTCCCATGATGGAGTAACTCATTATACGGTTATATATTCCTCCTTGTTCCCAGGTAGCAGAGGAGCATGGATAAACTTATGGGTACAGAAATTCTTGTTTTAACTTCAGGTTTTACATTGAGCAATATACGTCTTGGTTTGAATTTTTCAGATTTCTGAAAGGAATTAGAAGAATGATCGTGCCTTGTCATGATCTGATGGATGGATGCATTATTTCTTTTATCAATGGTCTGCATTTAATAAATAGGTTTACACCTAACAAGTAGATCTGCATGTGAATTTTCTGGGTTTGCACGTAACCGTGGTTTGCACATAGACAAAGTTTGTTTTATCTAATTGCTCGTAATATTTATGTTTTGAGCTTGCATTACTCTAATGATAAGTCAAACTTTATACTTCATTTTCCCTCTTTAACTCCTTAAAAATCCAATGTAATTTAGCTAGTGAGCTGCCATCCTTTACTTATTCTAAATATATTGAACCGTTGTGAGGATTGCATTTATATTTATAGGATAAACCCAAAATCTGTCCTACGCTGTATTGCTACGAGAACTTCATATGTTGGATAGTATTAGCCCTTCCCATCCTTCATCAACTATGGTTAGAACAAGCACTAATACAATTATCGATGGTCTCCGGTCGACGTCTTAACCCTATAAAGAGGTATTATAGTTGAACAATATAATTGATATGTTTGACGAAGCTAGGTACTTCAAGTTGTTCATATCATTTCAACACCAGATTGATCAATTGCCTAAATCTGTAAAACATAACCCAACATATTTTGCTCAATTCAGTTAGAGTCGCCATAAGCATGCCGCTCACCTCATAGGCGCCCAAAACTATCCACAACCGCCACTGACCATTGCCATCTATCATCGTTGCCACTCAAGTCCCCTCTCCCACCATTCACAGTTGGCGGCAACCATTCTCCCAAGTGCTGGCCAACCGTCTACTATTTACAACCCTCCCCACATACTGTTAACCACCAAATAATTACCCCACAAAACTGTTAACCACCAAATAATTACCCCACAAAACTGTTAACCACCAAATAATTACCCCACAAAACAGCTAACCACTCTTAATTTCCCTCTCTTCTTCATTCGCTGCACCATTCATTACACCGACTACCCTCCAACCATTCTCCGGCTGTGTCACCGGATTTTGAGTTCACTGACATCCCAATTTAGTCCAGGCAACCAACTCCTTACCTAAACTCTTTACCTCTAGACTAATTATACCTCTCTGAACCTTGTTTCCCTTCCTAGTTCTGTACTAGTGGACTGGAACCACCCACTGCCATATTCTCTTTCGAAAATTTTCCAACCACCACACTCATCTACTCCGTACAAGCTTTGCCAACCCAATCTCCACCCCTACAACCCCTTCTTTACTGCCCTTCTAGCGAAGGAAGGCCTGATGCGAAAATGAATCTACCGGTATGCTATGCAACCATCGTGAATGTGCGGAATGAGTGCAGCCAAGCCCAATTTAAATGATGCGTGCACGTTTTCAATTAGTCCGGAAACAAAGCAACAAAATTATAATTATATAAATTAAGCAAATCCACACAATGTGAATCTACAATTTCAAGCGCACGAACAATGTCAAAGCTTTCTCCGCACGGAGGATTTTGAACCCCAATTTGCTCGAATAAATGCTATAGAATTAAGAGATCAGAGACAATAGCACAAACAATTACCATACCCAAGCTAACATGAGATGTCCTCCAATATTTAACATTGAAAATGAAATAGCACATTAAATTAATACTAACAAAGCACTGGAGATCCGACAATGGCGGTGGGGATGGTTCCACCAGATGATGGACATGGTTGTGACTGTTAAGACAAAGCTAAGAGAGAAAGCAACTAAGAGAGATCTAGAGAGCTAAGAGAGAGGATTAGGGTTTGAGGAGGGAAGAAGAGGCTAACCTGATAATACTCTGCATAACCCCATAAGGGGGGCTGCCCGGGTATATATATACCCGGGCATGGAAGGGGCCGGCCGGCCCCTCCTAAGGGGGCTGAACCCGCCTGGTTCAGCCCCTGGCCGGCCGGTTCACTGAGTGGGGGCTGAACCGGAAGGTTCAGCCCCGTTGTTTAGCGCGCCCTTGCTCCTCCGAACATAGTGACGTCCCGTAAAGCGTAGTGGGGGCGTAACATTCCCCTCCCCTTCAAGAACCAACTTGTCCCCAAGGTGGTAGTCCGGGTAGAGCTCCTTGAAATCGAAGAAGTCCACCCAAGAGTTGTGTGCTGGCGACAGGTTCTTCCATTTGACCAAGAGCTCGGGCCGGTATTCCGTGTCCCGGTTCTTCCACTTGAGCATCAAAATATCTTCCGGAAGCGGCCGCAACTCACCCGCAGAAGTAACCTCAGGAAGTAAAGTACTCGGCTTGACATGAGGACCAACTTCCGCTTGAGCAAGGAGACGTGGAATGTAGGATGAATGCGGGAACCCTCCGGTAATGCCAAAGTATAAGCTACCGGCCCCACCCTGTTGATGATCTGAAAGGGGCCGTAATAGCGCGGAGACAGCTTCTGGTTGCCACGACGAGCCACAGACAACTGCCGGTAGGGGTGGAGCTTGAGAAAAACTTCGTCACCAACGACGAACTCCCGCTCCGTACGGTGCTTGTCCGCCTGGGTCTTCATGCGTTCCTGTGCCAGGCGGAGATTCCCCTGAAGAGTGACCAACATGCGATCCCGATCCAGAAGAGCACGATCCACCACCGGAAGAGCTGTGCTTCCCGGCTCATAGCTGGCCAAAGTAGGAGGCGGCCGCCCGTAAACCACCTCAAACGGCGTCATCCTGCTGGCTGAGTGATAGACCGTGTTGTAACAGTACTCGGCCCAGTGTAACCAATCCGGCCAGCTCCGAGGCTCATCCATCACAAAGCAACGAAGATACGTCTCGACACCTCGATTGAGCACCTCCGTCTGGCCATCCGACTGCGGGTGATGTGCCGTGCTGAAGTGTAAGCGAGTACCCTGCAACCTGAACAGCTCCCTCCAGAACCCACTGGCGAAGGTGGGGTCTCGATCAGAAATAATGGCACGGGGAAGGCCATGCAGGCGAACGATTTCTCTAGCAAGGAGTGCGGCGACGGACTCCCCGGTATACGAATGGCTGAGTGCCAGAAAATGGCCATATTTGGAAAGCTTATCCACCACGACCAGAATGACTGACTTTCCCTTAGACTTAGGCAGCCCATCAATAAAGTCCATGGACACCGTGTCCCAAATATGCTGCGGGATGTCCAACGACACGAGCAGCCCTGCAGGAGAAGAAGTCTCATATTTCTGCCGCCGGCAGGTCTCACAGTGGCGAACATACTGCTGAATGTCTCGTCGCATGCCCGCCCAAAAAACGTTTGCTCTCGCCCTCTGAAGGGTTCAGAGCACCCTCGCATGTCCTCCTGTCGGCGAAGAGTGGAACTCATGCATCAAGACTGTCTTCCAAGCTGAATCGGCGGGCACGACCACCCGACCCCGATAGTAAAGCCGGCCATTACACAAGTGATAGCCAGCCGCGCCTATCTCACCCCGCTGTAAAGCCTCCACCAACGGGCGTAGCGTGGCGGATCGCAGTACCTCTTCCTGAATATCCTCCAAGGAATCGACCAACGGCCCCGAAATATGAGAGAGAGCAGCCTCTGGAAGACGAGAGAGAGCATCGACGACCACATTCTCTTTGCCGCGGCGATAAACAATCTCATAGTCGTAGCCCAGAAGCTTTGTAACCCATTTCTGCTGCAGAGGCGAAGAGACCCGTTGGTCCAGAAAATGCTTCAAGCTCCGGTGGTCCGTCCGGATCTTAATGTGCCGGCCCAATAAATAGGGCCGCCACACAGCCACTGCGTGAATGATCGCCAACATCTCCTTCTCGTAGGCCGAGAGACCCAATGTACGAGGAGCCAATGCCTTGCTGTAAAAGGCTATCGGCCGCCCCGCCTGCATCATCACCGCCCCAATGCCGACCCCGACGCATCCGTATCTAGAACGAACTCCTTCGTGTAATCTGGTAGTGCAAGGACTGGTGTGGTTGTCATGGCCCGTTTGAGAGCCTGAAATGCCTCCTCCGTCTCCTCACTCCAAGAAAAAGAATCCTTCTGCAGCAGCTGGGTCAATGGCCGGGCTATCTTCCCATAGTCCTGCACAAACCGCCTGTAGTACCCTGTGAGCCCCAAAAAGCCCCGCAAGGCACGGACTGTAACCGGTCGCGGCCAGGACTGCATACTCTGAATCTTCCGTGGGTCGGCCCTAACGCCCTGACCGGAGACCAAATGGCCCAAGTATTCCACCTCCTCCTGACCGAAGGAGCACTTAGAACGGTTGGCATAAAGATGGTGTTGACGAAGTCTGGCAAGGACCTGTTCCACGTGGCGCACGTGGTCCTACCAGTTCACGCTGTAGATGAGGATATCATCAAAGAATATCAGGACAAACACCCGCAGGAAATCTCTGAACATTTCGTTCATGTTGGTCTGGAATGTAGCGGGCCCTCCAGTCAGCCCATTGGCCATAATCAAGAACTCATAATGGCCGTCATGCGTCCGGAAGGCTGTCTTTTGGATGTCCTCCGGTGCCATCAAAATCTGATAATATCCGGAACGAAGATCCCGCTTGGTGAACCGCTGCGCCCCATGCAACTCATCCAATAACTCTTCTATGTGAGGAATCGGGAAATTATCTTTGACAGTAGCGCCGTTCAAGGCACGGTAGTCCACACAGAATCTCCAGGACCCGTCCTTTTTCTTGACCAGAATAATGGGGGCCGAGAAGGAACTCATACTCGGTCGAATGATGACGGCCTCCAGCATCTCGCGGACACTGCGCTCAATCTCCGCCTTCTGGACGTGTGGGTAGCGGTATGGACGAACATTCGTAGGCTCAGACCCGCCTTGAGCGGAATACGGTGATCTCGGAACCTCGGCGGTGGCAGAGTGCGTGGCTCCTGAAAAACATCAGCATAATCTGTCAGAAGTAACTGTAGCTGAACCGGTACCTCAGAAGGTGTGGAATCGCCGGTCTGGACCTCCTGAAGGACGGCCATCATCTGCCCATCCCCGCTCAACCGCTGCATGCTGCGAAGAGAAACCTCCTTAACAGGAGATGACATGATACCCTTCAAGCAAAACTGTTTCTCCCCGTGCGTAAACTCCATAGACATGTGTGCCCAGTCGAAAGTCACCCGCTGTAACTGGCGCAACCACTGAACTCCCATCACCATGTCTGAGCCCCGAATAGGCAACAGGTTGACGTCAATCCGTCCCACATAGCCGTGTATCCGCAGCTCCACTCCCTTCAACACCCCTTCACACTGCAGCTTGTTGCCATCTGCCACCATAACGTGAAAGACAGCCCCCTATCAACCACGTGCCCAACTCGCCGTGCCACGTCGGGATGTATGAAGTTGTGGGTGCTCCCACTGTCCACCAGAATAGTAACCTTCTCTTGGGCGATCCGGCCCGCCAGTCGCATAGTAAGCGGGAGAGCGCAACCCTCGAGAGCATGTAGAGAAACCCCGAACTCAGTCTCCTCCAAGTCCATCTCCAACTCCTCATCTGGAGCCGGCTCGTCGTCCGCATCCTGATGCAACATGAAAACCTGTATCTTCTGGCATTTATGACCAGACACAAACTTCTCGTCGCAATTAAAGCACATCCCCTTCTCCTTCCGAGCGGCCAACTCACTCCAAGACAATCGAGTCACCGTCGGTTTGTTACCCGTGGGCTGCTCCCGTCGTGCTGTTGTGGAAGGGGCCGAAGGCGGCCTACTCGTGATGCGGGCTCGCTGTCTGTTGAACCTCTCCTCCTGGATGCGCGCCAAAGTAATGGCGTGGTTCAATGAACGAGGCATGAGTGCCTGCACCTCGTCACGAATGTGCTCCTTGAGATCAGATATGAAACAGCTGTAGAGTGTCCTCTCCGGCCACTGAACCCGATTCGCCAATTTCTCGAACTCAGTGCGATACTCCATCACCGACCCTTTCTGACGAAGCTTCTGAAGGAGGGCCTCAAAGTTCTCGTACTTCAGTGGCCCAAACCTGGCCGTAAATCCATCCACAAACTCCCCCCATGACACGTACTCCCGCCCCCGCAGGAACCACTGCGTCCACTGGAAAGCGTCATCCTTCAAGTGGAAGGACGCTAACTGCACCCACTGTCCTTCAGGCACCTCTTGGTACTGGAAAAAGAGTTCAGCCTTCTGAATCCACTCCAAGGCGTCGCCGCCCCCGTACTCCGGAAAGTACATACGAGTTAATCCGGGGGTCAAGCGTTGTGCCCCATGACCTCCTTCCCGTCTTGCGGGCTCCCCTTGCTCGAATCCGCCGTAGCCTGATGCTGACCAGCTCCCCAATGCGGGGGTTGCGGCTGGACGCCCCATCCTTGGCCAAAACCGGCCACCCCTGGCGGCCCAAACCCGCGCGGAGGAGAAAGGAGCCCCCCTCTTTGCTGTCCCGCAATGTCGGGTGGCCGCCGGAACCCAAACGGGTCTTCCCAGCCCCGACGCCACTGCCCTCGGCCCGATCCAGGCTCGCCGAACCCAACTGCTGCAGATCCCAGCGGGATCGACCCCGCCGGACCCCCATACGCCGCCGCCGAGCCCCCTGGTAGCCCGTATGCCGCCGATCCAGGGCCTCCCGACCCTTGCCAGCCCGTGCTAGGCGGGATCCCGCCGGCCGCCCGCAGGCGCTCCTCTTCCGACAGCCGCATGCCGCCAACTCCCTCTGCAAGCCGCGCGCCCTCAGCCGCCAGATCGGCCCCCGATCCGGCCGAGTCTTCGCTCGCCGGTGCCTTCCCTTTCAACAAGGACTTCAACTCCTCCATCCGACCTTCCATGGCCGCCATCGAGTCGGTTAGGCCAATGACGTTCTCCTCTAGGGTTTCAATCCGTGAGGACTCCTCTTGAGTGCGAGTGGTCACCATATCGGAGAGAAGAACACCTCTGATACCAAATGTTAAGACAAAGCTAAGAGAGAAAGCAACTAAGATAGATCTAGAGAGCTAAGAGAGAGGATTAGGGTTTGAGGGAGGAAGAGGCTAACCTGATAATACTCTGCTTAACCCCATAAGGGGGGCTGCCCGGGTATATATATACCCGGGCATGGAAGGGGCCGGCCGGCCCCTCCCAAGGGGGCTGAACCCGCCTGGTTCAGCCCCTGGCCGGCCGGTTCACTGAGTGGGGGCTGAACCGGAAGGTTCAGCCCCGTTGTTTAGCGCGCCCTTGCTCCTCCGAACATAGTGACGTCCCGTAAAGCGTAGCGGGGGCGTAACAGTGACAAATTCAAAAAATGTGAAAAATATGGCTTCTGTGATCTTAGGATAGAGAGGTGTCGCTGTTTTGGCGTGGGCTGTGGTTCAACGACAGGTAAATGAGAGGACTGCTGTAGGTGGTTCCACGATAAGGGATTGGAGGAAAAAGGAGTGCCTTGGGAGAGGGTTGACTGCTGTTTAGGACTTTGTTGGAGAAGCCACGACAGGGGAAGAAGAGGGGGGGGGGGAGTTAACTATCGACAGGAGAAGAAGATAATGAACAATGGCGTAGAGCAGGGGTGGTCACGAGGCTGGCAATTTCAGGCAGGGTTGGGTTGGTCTTTGGGCTCTGGTGAGGGGAAGATTATTGCGTGGAATTCCCGAGGTTCTTTGGGCTGAATCTGGACGTTCTCGAGCATCAAGGAGGAAGGGGATACTGCCATTAAGGGCGAGGTGGAAGCATCCAGGAACTTCCGTCCCTTCCGTCGTTGAGGAAGGGGATGAACGGGAGGAGGGGGGATAGGGCATGCGGGATCGAGAGAGGGAAGGGGATGAGGAGTTAGAATCTGCGGCTTACACATATATGGGACGAGGTCGTGTAACTGTTTTGTTGAGGAAGGAGATGAGCAGGAAAAGTTGTGAAGAATAGACGATGAACAGTAGAGGTTATAATCAAAGATCGTGGGATACATGAGTTTTCACTGGAAGGTTTTTTTTACAGGAGAACAGTGAAATGGAAAGCAAAAAAAGAAATAATTGAAATAAAATTAGTCGGGACGTCGCACTCCGGGCTCACGGCGTTGCACCACGAGTGATTGCCAGAATTCTGAATTCTCGCACAAAACTTCGCAATGACTGACAATCTGAACATCCACCCCTATTTATAACGAGAGGGGGTTGTTGGGCACCCGACGCGAACGACTATGATGCCCATTACACCCGGTGTCCTAAAAAAATAGGTACAACTCCAAAAATATAAAAAATACATATAAAATGAAAATGACGCTCCGGACGCGCTTGCAGTCTCAGAACGCTGTTCCGATCAACACACCTCTGCCAAGTATGCAAAAACGGGTCCCGTCGAGTGGTGGCCTGATCTCTTCCATCAAACACGATCATACGGACGATCCTCATCACCTTCACCCGTACAGTCGCTGCACTCCTACCCACGTCCTCCAACTTCCCCAAAGATACTATCTAGTCTCTGGAATCTGCACCGAACGCCTCAGGACTCTTTCCGGATCCAGAAATCATCGACGCAGTACTTTCCCCTTTCCATGACTGCTATTGTTCATGTAAAGTTTTTGTTTGAAGCCAATATTACTTATTATTGTGTACTTGGTGAACAAACATATGATTTGGGATGCTAATTCATACTGGTTTGCTCGTTTATTGTTTTATTTACTGGATTTATTCCCCTAACATTTAATGAATCATTCTTAATCGTGATTCAACCTGAAATTGCTACCTCAGTGTTCTAATTTTTACTATGAATGAATGTTGACTTCTTTATTAGTTTCAACATTAATGGTTAATTAACCATCGTATAATTGCTTGTGCATCACACCATTATTAGATCCCTCACGACACTAAACTAGCACTCAATACATTCGTCCGGCCTCACATTGACTAGGTTTTTTAAGAGTGAGTTCTAGAGAGCTTTCATAACACATCTTGGCAGGGTTTTCCATTGGGCGGAGCTCTTACTAGATTTATTCCCTATTTTGGGAGGTGTTTCACTTTGATACTTAATATGGCAGTAAGATTGTGATTTTGAGGAGAAAAAGGCATTAAAAATTGTCTCTCACACTGTTCTGTGGCACTCTTAGTTGAAGCGACAATGTCTCAAAGAACTAAACTCTTGTGGTTAAAAAAGTTCTAGGTAAGGAATAAAGTCATCATTCACAAACTTTACAACTTTTCAATAGAGTACATGTGCAATTTATAAGAGTAGCATGACCTTGCTAATTACCTGAACAACCATTCCTTTTACTTGCAATAGAAGAAAAAAGAATGCAAAAAATTCAATCCTATCCACGATCATCTGACACGTAGTTCTTAGATAAAATTTCCAAGCTATTAATTAGCCAAATTGTACAATCGTTTTCTTAAGTCAAAACAAAAATACAGCAAGTTCTCCTGCTGCATCAGTTTCATATTCTTGAATGGACTGGACAATTGACTGATTCTTGTAGAAAAGCATAATAATACACACTTGATGCTCAAAGAAACTAAATAGTATTTTGAAAGATTTGTAGGACATTGTTAAACGTAATTTTGCAGAAAGCAGATTGCGGTTTGAGTGAAGTTATTGCACTAGAATTTACTTTGGTGGTTTGAAGAACAAAATTTCAAACGTCGCTGCTTATAACATTCTTTTAAAGATTATCCCCATGTTTGTTTTCCATCTCTCTTCTTCAGTGATCATTGGTAATTTCATCTTGTTTATTTGATTTGTTAAGTCGTCTCCCTTGTACTTAAAGCATTTATCATTTTCTTATGATTGTAATATTTCATTCCCATGCATCATCTTCCTTTAGATTCTCTGATAATTTACTTATTTTTCTGTGTGATATTGCTTTCCAAGTTGACTTATTCAATTAATTAGCTGATTCATTTTGATTGGATTTGTCTTCCTAATTGTTTTTTTAGTGAGTGTGAGCAGCTCGTCTCTTTCAAGTGAAATGAAGGGGGAGGCTCTGCTGTTGGTTGATGATGGATTGGAAATAAAGTTGATTTCTGTCCTTCAGGATCTGCTTTCATCCTCACCTTCTGAAAAAAATGTTTTTCTCGTATTTCATGTACGCCCCCTGGTTCTTAATTTTTTTTCAGTCTAAATAGTGATATTTAATATGCAATATTTTGATTTCATAGTACGCTATGCATTGACCTCCGCAGTTGCTGTGGTGGTGGTTATGAACTTTTTTATTTCTTGGTTCTGTTTTAACATTTCGTACTGATGTTTGTTTTTGATTGATATAGTTTATTTGCTAATGAAGAGCATCATTTGTCTTAATGAAAATTTCAATTTATTCTCTTGGTATTTTAGTTATTATATATGATTTAGTTCGTCTTAATATGTACATCTGCATTTGTGTGACATTTTCTCATGACCAAGCAAACGTTGGGTTACATATTGATTTTTTCTTATAATTTATGTTCATCCATATTTCCATATTTTGATAGATCATAGTTGATTAATTTGATTTCTTTACTATTTATGATTTCTTTTAACCTTTTAACTCACTACTTCCTAAGTCAATCTTTAATTTTAAATATGACCTATGACCTGTAGAAACATGATAGATCAGAGCCGCCTTGTTAATACTCGATTTCTCTAACAATAACTGTTGGATCTCGTTGTAGTAAGGCTTTTAAGAAGTTTTAATTTAAATAGAAAAGTAGTAACAAGTTGAAATTATTTTCGGATATCTTTTTCTAAAAGTCTATCTTTATGCTATTTAAGAAAAACAACTTTCACAACGATGTATAAAAGAGAGGTTGAGCCTCTGTTGCCACCGCCAGCTGTATGAGTTATCGCGCGGCGTTAACAATAGAGATTTCCTTTTTTTCTTTGACTTTGACTATAGAAATCAGAAATACGATGAGCAAAATAGAGAATGAAACAATTTTATTCCTAAAAAAAAATTACAAAAATTGATTCCAATCAGGCTTGGAATCGAGACGATCGTAGAAAATCCTTTTGTTTTTTTATACCAACCTTTCTTTCAAGGACCGGCTGGTTCTACCCTATCTCTCCCAGATAAGACCTCTAGCCGCCCCTTAGATCTAACCCTAGATCTAGCCGTCACCACTCACGGCGAATTCCCCTAAGTCTCGCTAGACTTATTCGCCAACTTCAGCGGTTAATTCCACTACTAAGAAAAAGGTGAATACAAGAATAAAAATAAAAAATAAAACTCCCTTAATAGTAGAACTCGAGGATGAGGTCAAAGGCACACCATGGAGATTGTCGGAGTCGATGCGTACGGCCTTCACGTAGAGTAAGCGTGATGAATCATCCTTCGAGTTCTTGGATTTAACGAACGGTGCTGGGAGTTTACTCGGTTTCAAGGATGGGGACTCTCACAAAATATCTAAGTTATCCCTCGGGTTCATGTATCCGTAAATGGAAGTGATCCGCTTTTTAAATAGACTCAGATCCTAGCGCTAGCGTTTGTGTTACCTCCGGGCGGTATAAGGAATGTGAGAGGCACACAGATCGAGCCCACATGGTAGTTGAGCTGCTTCAATTTAGGGAACCCTTCTTACCGTGCCACGGTAAGTACTACCTCGCCGCATTTTCAATATAGCCTCTGCTCCGTCAGATCTCCTTCCTCATTTGTCCCTCATTCAGCCGTAGAATAACGAGCCTTTCATAAGTTGCGCCCGTCGTTAGTTGTTTTTGCACCGCGGTAATACTGGCTAAATATGGTGTCACCGACATTTCCTTTTGATGCACCCTGTGATGCATCCTAATTTTACTTTTTATTTTGTGTACGCATTTTTATTTCTTGTACGCATTTCTGTTTCTTATACACATTTTATTTCATGTACCCGTTTGGCTCATCTGCTTGACCGCCTGGTAAGACCCTGAATAAAAGGTTCAGTATTATTAGTAGTAGGACGATAACGACAATCCCAAGTTATTTAAATAAACATAAATTTAACTTTCAAAATTTAAAATTAAATGTTGTGGCTCTTTGGAATTTTATTAAGAAGGCAAACGTTTTATTTTGACAAAAATGCATAAGGAAAAAAATATATATTTTGCTGGCCATTGATTTGGCAAAAGAAAGTATATGGAAACTCAATTAAGAGGAGGATCAATTTCTTTGTCCTTTAAATAACCCGATCAAAAAGAAGAAAGTAAGCCAGAAAAAAAACAAAGACGAAAGTTTCCTTCGTCTTTGTCATTGCCGGTCCGCCGTCTACCTTCAATCGCACTCCCGCACCCGCCAGAACGACTCCAGCTCCGCGCCAGGAGGAGTCCCGTCGAAGCCAAACGCCCGTCTGTTCCCGCAGGCGCCGTCGAGGCCTCCTCTCACGCCTCCCGCACCGGTACAGGTGTCGACATTCCAGCGGCTCCACCCAAAGCCATCGCCTCCGTGGACAGCAGCTTCGCCGGGCGTCGTCGACCTCGACAATCCTTTCCGACGCCCCGACCTTGTTCAACACCGTCGACCGCGACTCATTTTCGGTTGCATAACTCGACGACCTTCAATCAACTCGGAGAACGACTGCCTCTGTGTGACGGACTAGGTGGGAACCTTACCTCGCTGCTAACTGTTGGGGTATACTCGTTGCTCCTTGCATTAGTATAAAATTTATGCTTCATTTAAATAAATCTTGGGCTTGTCGTTGCGTTCGTTTACTAATCGTACCGTTATTCCATAAGTTATTGTGGTGAATTTGCTTGTGACCATATAAATCTCGTAACAGATTCGAACCATAAAGCGCGTGAGAATTCCCCTCGAGCAAAATTAACGAACTCCTCAAAGTTCAGAGCGACGACGTTGAATTGCGCACGCGAAAATTTGAATTGGTCGCTCAGCCCACGAGTTTTCTTCAAAATTCAAAACCCTAAATTTATTTCATAACAAATAAAAAATTAATTTTCGATTAAATTTTTTTTGTTTTTCAAAATCCTAGTTTGAGATCACATCACTTTGGTATCCGAGGATTGTGAATCGCTTCTATCGCGAATCACGTGATTCGGTTTTAAAAATTGCTTTCAAATAATTCTCTTTTAAAAAGAGTTATAATTTTTTTAAAAAATATCATTATCATTTTGCCTTTAAGTTTTAAAATTTAGAAATTCTTATTTTTTCCCCACTCGGGACCTCTTCAAAAATAAAAATAAAATAAAATTGTTTTTTAAATATTTGAATATTTTTTTAACATCTAAAATATTTTGAATTTTAACAATTTAAAAATATTTTGCAATTTTTTTTCGATGGAAAAGCGGGCTGATCAATTAGAGAACAACTTAGGAGATTTGGGCCGACGCATGATTGACTTGATTAAAACGGTCGAAATTCTCTCCGCTAATATCGGTAGTGTCACACAGCTCATGAACGGGTTGCGCACGCCGGTTAATAATATTGAAGAAACCTTGCACATCATCCAAACACCTGCCCCAGTGGTCAAAAAAAATCCTGATCATCGACCTCGGGAACTCGCACACCCTGACCTGGAAGTACATAACCAACCACGTCACCAACCCCGTTGGGATATGGATATCAAGCTGGATGTTGGTGACTTCGATGGACGAATAGAGCCCGAGAGCTGCTTAGAGTGGTGCGAAAGGATGAATTGTTTCCTGGCTTGGAAGCAATTGCCCCAAGCTAGGCAATGTGAGTATGCCACACTTAGACATAAAGAGTCCGTCCTAGTTTGGTGGGGACAGCTAGAGCGAACTAGATTTAATTTAGGCGTTCCTTCGATCACCACATGGGCTAATAATCTAGCTTATAGATATGATTTGGAAATGTTTCATTCACAAAACCGAGGGGTTGTTCAACATATATTTCTTCTTTTATAATCCCGTTTAAGAAAACACTTTTAACGTCCATTTGAAATAATTTGAATCTCATATAACTCGCAAAATAAGAAAAATCCTAATAGATTCTAGGCGTGCAACGAGTGAAAAAGTTTTATCAAAATCCACTCCCTCGATCTGAGAATAATCTTATGCGACCAATCTAGCTTTGTTTCTAGTAATTCTAGAGTCACCATCTAATTTGTTTTTAAATATCTATTTTGCCCCTATAATAGGATGATTAAATTGTATTTCTACAAGTTTCCAAACACTATTACGTCTAATTAATTTAATTCTTTATTCATAGCTATAAACTAAAATCGATCATTTAAAGTGGTTGGAAAGTTTTTAGGTTCGATTTCGAAAACAAAACATAGATTTGAAAAAGATTCATATAAGAAAGAACAAGTAGTTACATCTTTTGAAGGTTCTCCAATCTAACGACCCGTCTAATAGTAAAAATCAAAGTGCGCTACGGGCGGGTCATAATGCCACAGACATGAGGAAAAAATCCCGTCTTTTATGAGGGAGCTGATTTAATATTATTAGATTTAAAAATAACCATTGTAATGAAAATAAAATTATTTTTTATGCGGAAGCTTTATAATATAACATTGAAAAGTTAAATGCACATGTATTTTGATAAAATTCATGACAGTTTCGATACAAATTTTATGCAATGATAATCCCAAATAAATGAATATATAATAATATCAAAATTTTATTACATAATTTATTTTGTCTAGCAGTTGTCCATGATACAAGTGAAAATGTCTGATCATAACTATTATATAATAAGTAAAATCTGACAGTTAAGAAAATACAACATAAAATCTGACACAACAACAAATAAGATAATCCTCTAGAAGCAGGATCTTGACGCATATCAGGCTCAGGTAGCAGGCAGTGCAGTCACGGACGCTAATACAAATTCCAAATAAAAAGAAAAAAGCCTCAGAACATTTATAAATGTAAGCAAAGAAAAATACATAACTAGTAAGAGAATAAAAAATATACGTGTACCGATTTTTCATGAAGCAAAGCTAACAAGTCATGCAAGTAAATGTGTCAAATAAAAATTACCAGAATTATTGGTCTACTCAAGAGTTTATCATATATTCATTCATGTAATGACATAAGTTGTTACAAAATGAAAAGTATAAATATTTTTATTTGATGCACAGATTCATGATTTAGACGGATTCAAGTTCAGATTCAGGAGTTATTAGAGATTCAAGTTCAAATTCAAGACTTATCAAAGATTCATGTTCTGGGAGTTGCATCAAATAAACACTATCTTTCAATGTACACTTATGACATTAATGAATTAAATGATTTATAGTTTAGCGATTCATAGCGTATCAAAACGTACTACTAATTTAACGATTCAGGTATTCAAGAGTATCATTCAAAAACATACGAAAGGGGTGCATAAAATTAAATTCAATGTTTACAAGCGAGAACGTTTTCTTTACTTGCCTTAAGTAAGGCTGAATCTGACGGTGACTGCTAAACGGCGCAAGCAAAATTAACACTCTTATTTCGAACATGTTCAAGGGCAAGCATGAATAATATTAGACATAACAAGAAATCAATACGCTAACAGACGAGCTCTCATCACCAACTAATCCGCAAATCAGTCGGTAATTAGAGCTCTCCCGAGGGCTCTTTATTAAAGAGGTTTCAAGATCGAATCTCGGCCTCAACAACCTTTCGGCCTCCGGTGGTGGGACCGGAGACGGTTTAGGGTGTACGGCTCGCTGGCCTGATAAAGCCTCCTTGGTGCAACGCCAAGGTGGCCCCTTGGTGGAACTCCAGGGTGGCAGTCAGGTGTGGCGTCTGTCCTGTATCATAAAAGTGCACTTTTATGATGCTACACATGCATCACATCTGCCCTCCACCCTGGAGTCCAACCAGGGGGCCCACCTTATGATCAAATCATGACGACTTTATCAGGTCCGCGGATCGTACACCCTAACCCATCCCTGAATCCATCATAGGTTCGAAAGGTTGTTGAGGCCGAGGCTCAATTCTTTGACCTCCTTGATAAAGAGTCTTCAAGAAGATTCTCCTCACAAACTGGGCCGCAGATCAGTTGGTGATGAAAGTCTGCCTAAAGTGTTGAGGTCCGTGGATTTATCCCTGGCCTCAACAACTTATCGACCCTGTGGTGGAGTCAGGGATGAGTTGAGGTGTACGATTTGCGGGCCTGAGAAAGTCGCATTGGTGAGATGCCAAGGTGGGCCCCCTGGTGGGACTCCTGGGTGGCATGCAGGTGTGACACCTGCGCCGCTTCAAAATGTAGGAGTATAACATTGTTCGACCCAGGCCCAGACATCTATATCTGAAGTCATAAGAAAATATCACATTCTAGTTCTTCAGTAATTATAATCTGAACCAGGAAATAACGGAGGTCTACTTATCCCTTGCCCCTCTTGAAAAGCGAGATCATGGAGCGCTATTATTCTCGGTTGTTAGTCAGTTTTGGAGTAACCTCACTATGGTATCACTTGTTGGATCTATATACACCCTAAGGGGGGTGAATAAGGGTTTTAAGAAGTTTTAATATAAATACAAAAGTAGTAATGCTATGCTACTAGAAGAGGAGATAGGGAGGTAGAGAGAAGAAATTAGAGTTAGGGGAGAAGGAGAGGGAAAATACCTGGATATAATTCTTCATAGTGCTCCAAGAGGGGTTCCGGGTATATATATACCCGGAACCAAGGGCCGGACAGCCCCCAACTGGGCTGAACCGTGTGGTTCAGCCCCTCCGGTCCGAGAATTAGTGAATGGGGACTGAACCGGTTGGTTCAGTCCCGTTGCTTCCTGCCGCCTCGTTAGGTCGTCGAGCATATTTATGCCCCTTGAACCGTAGCACGTTCGGGGGCATAACATTCCCCAACCCATCAAGCACCAACTTGTCCCCAAGGTGGAAGTCGGGGAACGAGTCGCCGAATTCCAGCAGCTCGACCCAGGTGTTGTGTGCAGATGTCAAAATTTTCCATTTGACTAGTACTTCGGGCCGATATTCTGAACCATGTTGCTTCCACTTGAACATCAATATTTCTTCCGGTAACGGGCGCAACTCCCCCACAATGGTAGCCTCGGGTAAAAGAGGGTTTGGCTGGACGACGTTGCCCAACTTTTTCTTGAGTTGAGACATATGAAAGGTCGGGTGTATACGAGAGCCTTTCAGAAGCGCTAATGTGTATGCCACCGGTCCCACCCGCTGAGTAATACGAAAAGGCCCATAGTATCGTGGTGCTAACTTTTGATTCGCCCGGCGGGAGACGAAAAGTTGTTGGTAAGGTTGGAGTTTGAGGAAGACCTCGTCTCCCACGATGAATTCCCTCTCGGCCCGATGTTTGTCAGCCTGCACCTTCATCCTGTCCTGAGCTGCCCGGAGATTTTCATGCAGAAGAGCTAGGGTGCGATTGCGATCACGCAATTGTCGGTCGACCGACGGAAGAGCCGTGCTATCGCGCTCATATAAGCCCAAAGAAGGCGGAGGGCGGCCGTATACAACCTCGAACGGGGTAAGCTTGCTGGCCGTATGATACGAGGTATTGCAACAGTACTCGGCCCAGTGTAACCATCAGATCCATGTACGAGGCTCATCCATCACAAAGCAATGTAAGTATGTTTCCACCCCTCGATTGAGAACCTCAGTCTGGCCGTCCGACTGAGGATGATAGGCTGTGCCCAGGCGTAGTCGTGTTCCTTGTAGCCGAAAGAGCTCCTTCCAGAAGTTGCTCACGAACACTGGGTCACGATCCGAGATGATAGACCGAGGCACGCCGTGAAGGTGCACGATTTCGCGAGCAAAAAGATCAGCCTCGATCTCGCCTATGTAGGGGTGGCTCAGGTCAGAGAGTGTGTGTATTTGGAGAGTTTGTTGGCCACAACCAAGATAACTGACTTGCTCTGAGATTTGGGTAATCCGTCAATGAAGTCCATGGTGACTGTTTCCCAAATATGGTGTGGAATTTTTAGTGGGGTAAGCAACCCGGCCGGAGAGATTGTTTCATGTTTCTGTCTTTGGCACACCTCACACTGCTGCACAAACTGTTGAACATCACAAGGCGTAAGCCCTTCCAAAAGACATTCACTTTCAATCGTTGGAGGGTCCAGAGCATGCCGACGTCGCCTCCTTTCGGCGATGAATGAAACTCCTGCATCATAACTGTCCTCCAGGATGAGGAATGCGAAATGACCACTCGGCCCAGGTAATAAAGGTTCCCCCTTGGAGCTGGTACCCCGATGTGGTAGGCTGCCCCTGTCGTAGTGCGTCCACAATAAGCCGGAGTTCGGGATCCTGTTGCACCTCCGCCTGGATGTCGTCGAGGGAGTCGATCAAGGGCCCCGAGATATAGACGAGCGAGCTCTCCGGAAGGCGGGAGAGTGCATCAACGACCACATTCTCCTTCCCTTGCTTGTAGATGATCTCGTAATCATAGCCCAACAATTTGGTCACCCATTTCTGTTGAAGAGGGGAAGCTAGACGTTGCTCCAGGAAATGTTTCAGACTTTGATGGTCGGTATGGATCTTGAAATGCTGCCCCAGTAAGTATGGTCGCCACAGGGTCACGACGTTTATGAGGGCTAGCATTTCCTTCTCATAGGTGGACAATCCTAGAGTGCGGGGAGCGAGAGCCTTGCTGAAGTAGGCTAACGGTCTCCCGTCCTGCATCAAAACCGCACCGATGCCCACTTCGGACGCATCGGTCTCCATCACAAATTCCTTGTTGAAATCCGGTAGGTCTCCATCAATCTTTTCCTTTCCAGTTCCTGCACATTTGTACAAATGTGAGAACCACATCCGGTATCCAATACCCAAGATGAAGGAGCAAAAAGGTTTATCTCTATAACGTAAATATTTGAAGCGGAATTCATACCTCCCTTCATTTTCTGCAGACCCTCAATGTAAGAAGGACAGTTTCTCCTCCAATGACCAGCCTTGCCACAGTGGTGGCATTTCCCTTCTTTCACCGTGCTCTTCTTTTTCTTCAGTGCAGAAGACTTGGGCTCAAGATATGACTTAGGTCCCACCTTCGTCTTCTTAGAGCCCTTGGCCTTGCCCTTGCTCTTATGCACCATCAGAATGGGGCTGACAGGCTTGGCCTTCTTCATGTTGATCTGGGCAGTTCTTAACATGCCTAGGAGCTCGAGCAGTGTCTTGTCTATTTCATTCATGTTGTAGTTCAAGACAAACTGCTCATAACTGTCCGGCAACGATTGCAGGATCAGATCTGTGGCCAACTCTTGACCTAGAGGAAAACCCAGCCTTTCAAGGTTCTCTATATACCCAATCATCTTGAGTACGTGAGTCCCTACTGAGTCTCGAACTCCCATCTTGCACTGAAATAACGCTTTTGTGACGTCGAACCTCTCTTGACGAGCCTGCCCTTGAAACATTTTCTTGAGGTTCTTGTCAATCTCCTTGCACCCCATGTTCTCATGTTGCTTCTGAAGCTCAGAGTTCATGGTGGCAAGCATAAGACATTCGACGTCTAAGGTGTCATCAATATACATCTTATAAGTATCCTTATCAGCACGGGAAGAGTTCCCGGTCGGCACCTCGGGGGCTTCTTCTTCCAAGACATAGAGCTTTTGCTCTTGCCTGAGAACAATTCTCAGGTTCCTGTACCAGTCCATGTAGTTGGTCCCACTGAGCTTATCCTTTTCAAGGATGGCTCTCAGAGACAGAGTGGAGTGTGAACCACTTGCAATGAAATTCTACAAGAATTCATGCAGATAATATCAGCACCAAAATTTCAAAATACAAGTTATTTTTAATTTGGACTTCAATTAAAACTCTTACTATTTTATTCGAAATGATAGCCCTCACTATCAATTCGGAGAGTTCATGCGAGCTACTCTCTTAGTGGACAAGATCCGTATTTCACCAACACAATGAGTCAACTTTGGCTTTTCTCTCATGATGTGGTTATTTAGGTAGGCAACGCTTGCCAATTGCATCCTCATGCAATTCTTGTATGGTTGGTGAATAACTCCTTATTCGCATCCATCATATGGTGAATGCCAACCCTATGCCTCTAGGCACTCAACCTTTGAGGTCACCTAGTTAAGTTAGACCCGATGTCGACAGTGGGATATCACAATTATCCGCTCGCACCCTTACCAAGATAGATTAATGCACCTTACTTTGGCAAGCCCACACTTCATCGATCGAGGCAGGAAGAGTGTCATCCATCGGAAGGCATCCGAAGACTTAATATTTGATGAAGGGATTTTTGATAATAGGTTAAAAATTAACCATGATCAACATTTGATCAATGTGCACATCCACAGAAAACATTTTCTAAAATCCACATGCATCCCTTATGTGCACAACATGATACTATCAACATTTGATGGAAGAAAGGGCTAAATCTGAACATCCGAACTCTTCCAAATCTTCAGATTTACATGCATTGGACAAAGGCAAAGGCAAATCGACTTAAAGCAGTAGACAAACTCGTCTCTCATTGTTGGATTCAAAATCCAAAACAATGCACGGGTTCATTAACCACTCGAGGGACGGTTACTGCTAAGGAGACAATAATTTCTAACAATTAGAAATTACCACAAAATCCCAGACGTTCCTGGCGGGGTTCCTAGGGGCAGAGCCCCTAACCTGTGAGTTAGATTTCCCTTGGAAAAACCATCAACAATTGATGGTCCAGGATTAAATCTAGACATTTAGAACACTTCTAAATCCCTAGGTTTACACGTACTGGAATAACCTAGCTTCCAATACAACAATCATGGTCGAAACCTGGCTCTGATACCACTGTTGGGTTTCTCTATGAGGATGGCACAACACTTGTGCACGCAGCGGAAGTAATAAAATCAAGAGCAACCCAAAAGAGATTGGGATCGGGCCATGAATGTTGAATCAAGAAGTTAAGAAAAACTAGGTAAAAATTACCTTGGCGGCGTTGAGTCACAACTCAACGAAGATGCTCCAATATATGAGTCCTTGTCAGCGGCGAGTTCCACGTAGAATAGCGTCTACGTCTCTGCAGAAATCCACACGAGCGGAAGAACACCGATCTTCGTCGCACGAAAGATTGGGAAGGAGATCGACTGCACCTTGCACTTCCACGGACTGCTAGGTTCGCTCCAGGAAGAGCAGCATCTGCGATTATCGTCGGAGAGGAGGCCGGCGGAGCGAGCGAACGGCGGAACCGGCGGAACTCTTCCGTCGGGGAGTTGGATTTGGCCTCTCTCGCTAGGGCGGAACACTTCCATCGGGCATTTGGATTTGGCCAACCTTAATCCCCCAAAAACCTAAGTCCCAATGTATACCAAAGGTATAAACAGACCTAGGAACATCGCTATCCGCAGACCACATAAAATAGGGTTCCTGGATAAATTCGTCGAGAATCGGCTCCAGGTTCGGCGAGAATCAACTTACAGAATCGACGAGAATCACCAGCCGGAATCGTCGAGACTCAGCTGCAGATTCGTCGAGAATCATCAGCTGGAATCGTCGAGTATCACCATTCGTCGGGAATCCAACAGTTCGATTCTCGACGAATTTGCCTTAGTCAGCGAGTCATACTCGACGATACTCGACGACTCATTCTCGACGACTCATTCTCGACGACTCATTCTCGACGAATGATTCTCGACGAACCTCCTTGGCAACGTTTGCCTGACCCCATCCTCTATGGTGATTGGTAACCTTTATCAACACAGTCAACCTTCCAACTTCTCCACATGCTCTTATGTGCGACCCTGCAGGCTCATATCGCGTTGGCAGTGAGATTACATGTTTGACCACTTCTAGATCACCATGGTAACTCCAACACTGGATTCGTCGAGTATCGTCGTGACCTCTTGCCGATTCGTCGAGTATCGCCGTGATTTATCGCCGATTCGTCGAGTATCGTCATGGCCCCCTTCACGATTCGTCGTGTATCGTTATGGTCACTCGCCGATTCGTCGAATATCAGGTTGATACTCGCCGAATTCTGTCTCAATGGTTTATTTCTTCTTAGTCCGGTTCGGCGGTTCTTTGTTGGCTTTGGCCGGTTCGGTTCAGGGTATAAATATGATTTTACTGTTGAACCGAGAAGACTACTGTTCATTCTAACCTAAATCGCGAAACCGACGGCCTCCTTTCCGCGCGACGGAACTCTTCCGCTTTCGCGATCGTCGCCGCCGCTCCCGCCGACCGTTCGCCGTCCCTAGCCGCCGCAGGAAAGTGTTTCCAAGGCGTAGTCTTCGTCGTTGCCGCCTCTCCTTGAACGGATCTAGTAATCCGTGGAGACGTTGATGGCAAGCCTCTTTCCGACTTAGATCTTGTGGGACTAGAGTCTAGTGTTCTCCGTGCTCGTGTGGATACTCGTAAAGGCGTGAACACTATTCTACGCTCGGAACTCCGGCCGTTGCCGTTCGTTGGAATCAATCAGAGCACCTAGGTTGAGTATTGACTTAATCCCGCTAAGGTATAAATTTTGTTATAGCTATTTTACTTCTTGATTAATGGTCATCGCAAGATCCACAACTTTCTTTTTGTTTTTCCTTGTATCCTTATTTCGCCGCACACAAATGTTGTGACGATTTGCAAAACCCAACACTCTCCACATACTCTGCAGAGCTCTTCCTGATTTGTCCCTCAATGACTTAACGCGTGAGTCTTACGACAAACAACATCGTGCTACTTTTTTCCCTTCTTCCACTCGGAGCGATGCTCCCTTTGTTCTTATTTGAGGACCTATAAAAGTGCAAGTACTTCTGCTTATCGTTACTTTATCACTTTTATTGATGATTACTCTCGAATAACATGGTTATATTTATTTCATGATCGCTCTTACCTAACTAGTGTGATTCGTTCCTTTTTTTATCGAGAGGTGTGCTACAAGCTCCACCCTCATCTTGCCCCTCATGGTCGTGACCGTGGACGAGGGCCTGGACGAGGGGGCCATCGCTCGGGTGGCTCCAGATCTCATGATGTTGCTTACTCTACAGATGTCTACGACGAGACCCCCCATGCCGTGCCCGGGCCTCTTACTGCTCCTGAGTTGGATGCTTTCCGCCGTCTGCTGCACTCTCTGTCTGACCAGCCTCCTGGTGCTTCCGCTTCCATTGCTACTATTGCTATGCCGCATGCTCGTGCTGTCACTTCCTCTTCGTCTGAGTGGGTGATTGATTCTGGTGCCACTCACCACATGATCGGATCTTCATCAGGTTTCCTCTCTTACACCCCTTTTTCTGGTAAGGACAAAGTTATATCTGCTAATGGCTTATTGTCACCCATTGCTGGAAAAGACCAGATCTCTTTCCCCCCTTCTATCTCTCTACCATCTGTCCTTCATGTTCCCTTGTTCCCTTGTAATCTTTTTTCTATTAGTGAGATTACTCGCTCTCTTATTTGCTCTGTAATTTTTTTTTTCTGATTCATGTGTTTTTCAGGAACTGGGTGCGAAGCGGAACATTGACAGTGGTAGGAACCGCGGTGGCCTATTACCTGGATCAACCTCCTTCTTAGGCCCTCTCTTGTGCCCCTGTTACAACTGATGATGTTCGCCGCTTCCATCAGGCAGAAAAATGGCAAGCAGTCGACAACAAGCAGAGGAGGCAGCGGCGGTCTTCATCTCGGAGAGGAATCGACAACAACAACAGGTGAAGGAGAACGCGAGCTGCATCACGGAGGGACGACGGCGACACCCCTCTCAGCAGCCGGCGGTAGGATGGGGGCCGCCCGACATGTAGGTCGGTGCCGAGCGGTGCGGCGCTGAGCCGAGCAGGACGAGACCAGGGGGCGTAGTCGGGACGGGGCGGGATGAGCGGGACGGGGCGGGATGAGGCGCGGGTTTTGGATGGAAAAAAGGGTTTTTTTGGTGTTTCCCTCTGATACCAAGTTGAATCTAGGGAAAGCTTATTTTATTCTTTCACCAAGGGGAAATATATAGGGACTACAATGATATATGAAAACGAGACTCATAGTGTGGGACTAAACAACACCCGCATAATAATAACAAATAAATGCGGAATATAATACGAAATATACGACTTGTATAATAACTCTCAACTATTAACCGCATGCCCTCCGTTCTCAACTTTGCTTCTCCCTTTATTCTCCTTTTTCCCTTCACAAACCCCTTCCCTGTCCCACCTCCCATATTTGACTGCGTTTGCTATGTTCATAATCTTGGTCCATCGACCGACAAGTTAGCTCCACGTGTTACAAAATACATGTTTGTTGGGTACTCTCGCAATCAGAAGGGTTATGCATGTTACTCTCCCACTGATCGCAAAGTTGTTACATAAGCTGATGTCACATTTCTTGAAGACAAGCCCAATCATTGTCTACCTACTGATCCTCCACTTCCACCTCTACTTCCGCGGGTAGTTTGATTTCAGTTTTGTTGTATTGCAGTTATTGAGTGGTTTTATTTTAGGGTTATAAAATAGGCGGCAGACGGTTCCAAGGGGGAATCAAAGGTTTTGGAATATGAAAACTGCTCGATCTCCTACAACTGGTGCGACGTCAGTGAGCATACCCCTGGTGCGACCCCGGGAATCTACGCTTTCCTCCTGCTCCTTCCCCGCCTAGTCCACAAAACCCACAGCCGCCACCGTCCGTGTTCCTGCCGGTTCCGATCGTTAGTTCCTTTGTTCCCAACGCCACCCACCAGCCACTTCCCGTCATCTCTATTCGTGCTCTCTTTGTCGTCCCGTCAGATCCACACCCAAACTCATTCCCTCCACCCCCAGGTCACTGCTATCCCCTCACTTACCCAGTTTCCCTCTCCACCAAAAAAGCTTCTCATCCCTTGCACTCCTCCTTTTTATCGGCCCTCTTCCATCCCCTCCCGTCACTTCCAAATCAATACCCAAACTCAACCTAATTCCTGTAGCCCTCCCCGTTGCCAGCCACACACCCCACCAAAATTCCTACTGCCTACTCCTTTATCTAACAACCATCTTCCCGTCCAAATTTCTACCCCGGCACCTTTCCCAGCTCGCTTTGATCTTGGAAGCCATTTCCTTTATTGTTTTTTATTCTGTGCAACTTGTACTGTGGTGGATTTCTATTTTATTGTGCTATTAGTTCACTCGTTGTGCAGTTTGCGAGGTTAATTCTGTGTTCACTTAATTAATTGTGCCTCATTTGTGTTCGTGAACGTTGTTTGTTTCACTAAAACAAAGTTTTGGCAAAGCTTATGCATCTGATAAATTTTTTAATAATAATAAATTACTGCTGCAATTAACAACTCGGTCTTGTTATTCACTTCATTTAGGATTGCACTTAGTAAATCCATCTCGAGTCAACCTATCACTGCATTAGTTCTTGGGTTAGAGGACGAGAGAATGTCTAAACCTTCACTTGTAATCAATTGTTCTTCATCAAGTGAATCAATCTGTTGTTTCCTGTAGACATATCATATCATCTAGTGAATCAATCTGTTGTTTCCTGTAGACATATCATATCTTCTGGTATTTTACGTAAATATGTTTGTGTTCGTTGTGGTTTGTTTCATGTCCTGTATTTACTTTGTATGGCTTTGCTCCGTTTTCAAATAAATATATTAACATATATTTTATATTTTTAACAACTATACACTTTCTGATTTTTATCAATTAGATTCCTTTCATTTCAAAAGAGTAGGATCTCTCATCTCACACATCTTTCACAACTTTGATCGATTGAGAGTTAACAGTATTTTAACTAATTTAGTATGAAATTGAGAACTTTGAAGGTGGATAATGTACTTTAAATCTCAGCTAACTATAGTGTAACTGAATGATTGTGTGAGGATATAAGCTTGTATCCTCAGTAGTCTAAAGTCTATGTGGGTTGAAATTTAAAAAGATTGGATCACTAGTTTGTTAATGGAAATGCCTTGAAGTTTTGGGGCTTATTAAGTCTTAACAATGGTGTTCTTGAAACAGTTGTGGTTATAACCAAAGTCAGATTGAGTATTTCTCAATATGTTTACCTTTTAATGTGTAGATACATTGAAGGGATAGGGACATTCATTCCGGGACATGAAATGTATGATATGTTGGACTTCTCTCCATTTGGAAGGTCCATTTTATTAAAGATTCACTAAATCTTTTCATTCGGCATGCTTTAGGTTGTGTTAATTACTTTTTTGTATTTTCTTATAATGTTGTGATTATTCTTAGTTTTGTTTGGGGAGCGGTATCAGTGTGGCGGCGGTTGTAAACGAAGTTATGAACCTAAGTCAGATTGAGTATTTTTCAATATGTTAACGTTTTAATGTTGAGATGCATTCAAGGGATAGGGACATTCATTCGAGACATGAAATGTATGATAGGCTGGTCTTCTCTCCTTGTGGAAGCTCCATTTTATTAAAAATTCACCAAAAAATTTCATTTGGCATGCTTTGTGGTGTGTTAATTACTTTTTTTGTATTTTCTTATGATGTTGGCCTGCAGATCTGACAACCATCTCTATTGCTCACCCAATGACAAATTATGTCTCCTTAAAGCGCATCTATCCAGAACTTAGGCGATATGCTCTTTCTTTATCTTCTATTTCCGCCCCTAACTCTGTGCAGGAGGCTCTCCAACATCCGGAGTGGCAGACAACCATGGATGAGAAAATCTATGCTCTTTGGGCAAACCAAACTAGGGATCTTGTCCGTCTTCCTACCAGCCAGAGCTATGTCAATTGTAAGTGGATATTTGCCATCAAACATGGTCCGGATGAGACAATTCAACATCTGAAGGCTCGTCTTGTGACTCGTGACTTTACCTAACAAAAAAGTCTGGATTATGATGAGACCTTCTCTCAGGTCGACAAACTAAATACTGTTCGTGTTTTGATCTCCCTCACTGTTCATCGTCACTGGCCATTGCATCAACTGGATATCAAAAATGCCTTTCTCAATGACGATTTACAAGAAACTGTCTACATGAATATACCTCCCGTGTTTGAGACCATGGGGGATTCTCATGTCTGTCATCTCAAGAAATCTATTTATGTTCTCAACCAGTTTCATCGTTCTTGGTTTGACAAGTTCATTAAAGTTGGCCGTGCGGCTGGATTCACACAGAGCTCGACTGACTTCTTTCTCTTTACTCGTCATCAACTGACAAACACAATGATTCTCATAGTTTATGTCGATGATTTTCTAATTACCGTTGATGAATCCAAAGGTATACAAATGATCAAACAACATTTGAACTCAGCTTTTCAAACTAAAGATCCGCGAAATGTTCGGTACTTCCTTGGACTTGAGGTAGCGAGACGTCTTGATGACCTTGTTCTGTCTGAATGAAAGTACTGTCTTAACCTTTTCAGGACGCTGGCTATTCAGGATGCAAACCTGTCGACAGTTGCTACATGACTCCTTTATACCATTATGATCTTTGGATCATAACATTACATTGTCTTTACAATGGGTGCAACAAGAATGTCGTCTCTAAAAACATAGTGAAAAAACTGTAGCTACCTGTTCTAGGAAAGATAAATGCGTACAGGTTTTTTTTAAGGTATCATCATCTTAACATGCAAAGTTTACAGCATTATATTTTACTCATTTTCTTGATAAATATTGTCTGAATATTTACCACCCTTATATTTTGTGTATGATTTTATCCATGAGTGCAAGTCTAGATGTGCACTAAAGAGTTAGTGCCAAAAGTTCTTTGATAAATTAATTATCAGGCTATATTCTTTGTCCAGGAAGTTACTTCAGTAGATATCTAAGTCCATCTCACTGGCTTTCTATTACTGACATAAATCATGATGATGCCTTATTATTTGTTATTACATGCTTGATCTTATCATTTTTCCTTTCCTTATTTTTTGTAATAGATTTCCTTATGTTTATGTGGACCTGCAGGATGTTGAGTTGGTAGCACTTTGGGTTGATGAAACTATTATTGAAGCTATCCTCGTTTTGGATATATTGTTCCTTGCTTATTATGATAACTTTTGTGTCTGTAATGCTGTGCAATGGAGGAGCTTATGTTCTCTATTCAAGGTTTGCCTGTTGTAGTTTCTTGCCGATTTTTTTAATCCCCACATTCCAATTTTTTATTTTACTATATTTTTCTCTCTATTTAATTGTGCCATATACCAGGATATACTAGGTGGCGTCTGTAGCATCGAGAAATTAGCCGTCTCTCTTGAAACTAGAGCTTCTTTTACTCAAGCAAAAGCACAGCTCTTACTCATCCTTATTGAAACTCTAGATCTGGAAAATCTTCTTCGCATGGTTCATGATGAAGTGCCTATTAGGTTGTTACTAACTGCAATTTTACTTTTTACTAGTTTGGTTGTGAATGCCATTGCCTATAACTATTTATTTGACTTGCTAATTATTCCTCACAATTTTACCAGGAAAGGTGGTTCTTTGTTTTCCATGCAAGATGTTCAAGAAATGGATGTTTTAGTTTCCACCTTTTCTGTCCTGGGGACGTTAGAATCCGGTCCTTTTTTTCTTGCTTGGGCAGTCTTCATCTGTCTGCTTTCGTCGCTTCCAGACATGAAAAACCCTAATATTCTCTTGGCGAGTTTTTTCTCCCTCATGACAAGACTGATTCCTTTTAGGCATGTGGAACATTAAAGTTATATTTTTCTGTTTAGGAAATTGATCATGTTGACTATGCTCGTCAAGCATTTGAGGTTGGGACATTCAACTATTTACTTGAGTTTCTTCGCAGCGATTCTCTGAGGGATTCAGATGTGAGTTTCTTAGTTGTTATCATCTCAAATTTGTTTTCTTAAACATCTGTTTATGCTTCAGTTTTTGTTTAATTCCCTTGGGACAATAACTTGTATATCTTTATGGCTTCTGATTCTTTGGCCTATTTTCACTATTATGAATTTTCACTTTGTTTCTTGAAAAATATGAATACTGATTTTAGATAATTGCTGTCTCTTTTTTCTTGTGGTTCACTTTATGGATGCAGGGATCTGGTTTTCCTTAGGTATCAAAATACATATTTTTTTTATTTGTGATTACTTGTACTAGTAATGGTTGGTTAGGGGATGTTTGGGGACAACTTGAAACTGAACAAACCTTAGGGGATGCTTGAGGACAAATCAAAACCGAACCGACTTTAGTTGGTTTTCAACTGGTTTAATCTAGGTTTGGTTTGGGTTAGGGGAGGACCTGTCATTATTTTGCCAAATACGTGATAGTTCAAAATTTGATAAACCGTTAATTTCATATAAACGCCTCCATGTTTTTGTACTGAAACCTACCAATAATTTAGAAACTCTTGTGCTACAAATGTTTTTTTGTATTTTCTCTGGCTATTCATTTTTTTCCAATGTAATTTTAAATCTCTATATTTTAATAGCACAACCATATAGACAGATCGACTCTCTATAAAAACTTGCAAATTTCCATATAACATATGTTACACCTTACGAATGTTCTTATCATAACAATATAGCATGGTTAAATGGTTAAGTTATTATTATGAACTATCAATTCCAGTAGAAAACACAGTACTGAAAAAAAATCAATAATGAAGGTGCAGAAAGGTTGGGGCAACAACACATCCAACTAGTGGAACAAGATATCATATAATGTTAGAGAAACCCTATTTTGGGAGATAACATAAACTTCCAATTCTAAGGAGAACACAAACAAGTATAAGCAAAATTCAGTACAAAAGGTGCAAAAGGATTGGTGTTTTCATGGCAGGGGAGGTTTGGACTGGAAAATCGGGAAAAGATTAAATTTTTTTGTTACCTTGGACTTTGGAAAGCTTAGTGTCAGCAATTTTGGAAATGTTGTTCCAATGGCAGGAGAAGAGTGCATGAAAGGAGGAGCAGAGGGGTTGTAGCGGCTCTGTATTCTGGAACCTTAATGCCATGGGAGACAGAATAAATGGACTGCATGCGTGTGGCGGAGTAGGGATTACGGAGTAGAGATTTCCGTTTTATGATTTTGTAACATGTTTTGGTTTGGTCCGCAATTGAGAGAACGATTATTGTCCAGGGCTCTATCGATGAGGTGGTTAACCGAACTTGATTAGGGATTGACATAGTAAACATATTTGTTTTGGTTTGCTTTGATTTTGTAGAAAAATATGAGATGGAAATATTCCTCAATTTTTTTCACATCAAAAACACTTAAATACATGTATTTGTACAATTATATAGGAAGAGAAGAAGGGGAGAACGTCCCAGTCTAAGATGTGAGACTAAAAAAAACATAGAAAGAAATGGGCCTAAGCGGGGCCTTTATTTTTTACAATTTTTTCTCTAGCACTCTCCCGCAAGCTAGAGCATACAAATCATAGACACCAGAGTTGGATAAGAATTGATAATATAACGGTCATGGTAATGCCTTTATAAGAATATTAACAATGTCCAGCAGCAAGAACATGTTTCAATTTTTGTTTCTTCAATTGAATCTTCTCCCGAATAAAGTGACAATCAACTTTAATATGATTGGTACGTTCATGAAAAAAAAGATTCTTAGCAATATGTATAACAACTTGATTGTCACAATAGAGAATGACCAGTGAAAAAAGTCTAACAGCAAGGTCACTCAGAAGACTTTCTAACCAAGGGAGCTCAGATACAACAAAGGCCATTGAACGATACTCAACTTCGGCAGGTGAGCGAGCAACAACTGACTGCCTTTTGCTACGCCAAGTAATAATGTGTCTACCAAAATATTTACAATATCCAGTTGTGGAACCACGATCATCCATTGACCCAACATAATCAGCGTCTGAATATGCAATAAGTGATAATGGAGCTGAAGAAGACTTGTATACAAGTCTTTGTCCAGGAGCAATCTTTAAGTATCGAAAGATACACTCAACTGTCTGGAAATGAGATATTCGAGGTTCATGCATGAATCGAATAACAAATCCAACAATAAATGATATATCATGTCTTGTAACAGTGAGCTATATTATATTTCCTACAAGACGACGATAATACTCTGGATTTGAAAGGACTAGATCTGAGTCTGAGGCATGAGTGCAGAGCTTGTCATTGATATCCATAAGAGTGTCAGCCGGTCTGCATCTAGAGTAGCCAACATCACGAAGTGTCATCCTATCATTGGAAGGAGTAGATTTGAGTTTGAGGCATGAGCGCAGAGTCTGAGGCATGACCAAGGAAGTACCGAAGATTTCCCAGTTTTTTGATTTGAAAAGCAGAAGCTGGATGCTGTTTGATCATGTGTATTCCTATAAGTTCATCTCCTGTACTCAAAATATCATCAACATACACCAAGAGAATCACTGTTTTTGTTGGACGATGACGAGTGAATAGAGAGAAGTCAGCTAAACTTTGAGTGAATCCAACAACGCGAATAGTCTGATTAAACTTGTCAAACCGTGCTCGAGAAGACTATTTGAGACCATAAAGGGATTTCTTCTGACGGCATGCAAGAGACTCCCCCGTGGTCTCAATCCCGAGAGGTTGTTGCATATAAACAGTCTCCTGCAAATCGCTATTGAGAAAGACATTCTTGACATTCAATTGATGCAACTGCCAGTGTCGATGAATAACGAGGGAGATCAAAACACGAACAATGTTGAGTTTGACGACCAGAGAGGTCTCATCATAATCCAAACCTTATTGTTGGGAAAAGCCACGAGTCACAAGACGATCCTTCAGACGTTGAATTGTCCTCTGTGGACCATGTTGGATGACAAATACTCTTTTACAACCCATACAGGTCTGGCCGGGAAAAAGAGGGACAAGATTCCAAGTTTGGTTCCTCCAAAGAACAGTCATTTTCTCGTCCATAGCTGCCCGACACCTTGGATGCTAGAGAGCTTCCTGCACAGAATTAGGGGTGGATATAGAAGATAAATAAGTTGCGAATTTCCGGAGCTCCAGAGAGAGGCGATGTAAGGAGACATAATGCGCCATCGAGTGAGCAGTGGAGACGGTTGCCGGATTTGTAAACCGCAAAATATCATTTGTAAAAGACACCTCTCACAGATTGGTAGACGGAGGAGTGCGATGAGTATACACACAAAGTAGAGGTGGTTTTGGTGGTGGATTTGGGGATGGAATGGGAAGGAGAGGTGGTAGGTTAGAAGTAACATGAACATTAGAACGTGAAAGTAGAGGCTATAGTGGAGGGTCACTGGGCTGAAAGTGATAAGGCTGGTCTTCGAGAAAGGTGACATCAACAGATGTAATAAACTTTCGATCCTTGGAAGAGTAGCAAACATAACCTTTCTGAGTGCGAGAGTACCCAACGAACATTTATTTTGTTGCATGTGGAGCAAACTTGTCAGTGGACGGACCGAGACTTTGAATATAACAAATACCTGCAAATACACGAGCTGTGACTAGAAAGGGGGTCTTGTAGGGAAAAAGAAGGTTGGAGGGAGCCACAAAATTGGGGATGGAGGAGGGCATGGAGTTAATAAGGTGGCAAGCCATAGAGATCGCGAAATGCCAATAAAGCTTGTGAATATTCATTTGAAACATAAGAGTGCGGGCGACCTCGAGGATGTGACGATTCTTGCGTTCTGCGACACCATTTTGTTGAGGAGTATAAACATGAGTTTTGATGGATGATCCCAAACTCTGCACACAAGTCTGTAAATGTATGACTTGTGTATTCACAGGCATTGACCGTTTTGGGAGTTTTTAATGATAGTAGAAAAATGATTGCGAGTCTTAATAATAAAGCACGAAACACAAGAGTTAGTTCAGAGCAATCAAAAAGTAAATATAATATTGTCATACAAAAGTAATAATCAATAAAGTAATGAAGTAACGATAATCAGAAACACTTGCAGTTTTATTGGGTCCCCAACTATCAGAATGAATTAAAACAAAGGGATCATCGCTCCGGGTACTATATGGTGAAAAAATAGAAGGATGTTGTTTGCTATAGATACACGACTGACATGTAAAATCGTTGAAGGACAAATTTGGGAGCGTTTTTTTTCGGATTGGAAGAGGAGTCTGCCCAAGTCGCCGATGCCACTCGACAGAGTTGGTTGAGGAGAGAATCATGGGGGGGGGGGAGGGGTCCAGGATGTGGATCCCATTTGACAGTTGCCCTGTATAAATTATGTTCCGCGTCTTTCGATCCTACACAACAACATAGGTAGAAGAGTAAGTAACGCAACAATCAAGGTCTTAAGTGAGATGACTAATAGAAATGAGATTGAAAGGAGAGCACAGAACTTGAAGAACCGAGCAAAGAACAATTGAGGGAGTAAGATTGATATCGAAAAATCCAGACACTGGGGTGGTGGCCCATTTGACCACAGTAATGAACTTGGTATGCTCAGAGTCCAAGTATTGAGAAGGTTTCATTGGAAAAAATATGTGTTGCTTCAGAATCCATAATCCAAGATGAACTGCGAGTGAGGCAGGAGATACCATCATCTGAAATGGACACAACAAAATCGAAGGAGCGATTGACGAGTCCTTGTAGTTGCTGGAGTTGAGTGCGCAGGGTATCGATTTCAGTTTGATTGGTGTGTGGAGCTTGGACTGCACTGGAGGCATGCAGTGTGGGAAGCAGACCGTGCAAATGGTAACAATTGACATGGAGATGACCAAATTTGCCACAGTAGGTACACTTAAGCGGAGTGCGATAGTGTCGACTGTTACCATGAAAAGTGATGGGACCTCCACAAGAGGATAAATGAGAAAAGTGAGATGGAGGTGACCGCTGAGTCAAAAGAGATTTAAGTAGCATGTTCATCCATTGGAGAATATCCAACCAAAGTAGACGCCGTTAGAGGAGCAGGGGAAAAACCAGAACTCGCGATCAAAAGCAGCGAGCAGAAACAAGCGACCTTGCGATCAAAATATGTGACCTGCGGGCAAGAGAAAAGCAATGAAGGGACCTTCTGCGGCAAGCAGTGAAGGACCTGGGGTCGGGATGCATCGGCAAGCTGGAGAAGACCCTGCGGTAAGTAGATGCGATCAGGCGGCTATCCACGAAGAGCTGCGGCTAGGAGAACAAGAAAGCCGACACGACAATCTGTGAAGAAGCTGGCGAGCAGCTCTTGCGGGAAGAGGATTTGGGTTAACAGTAGAGGCTGCTGTCAAAACTTGCGACAAGAGCAGAGGCTGCAGACAAAACTTGCGGAGAAGCTGCGGCGATGAAGCCACAAACTGAACTTGTGGCATGAGCAAGAGCAGAGAGGAGAAGCTACGGACAGAACTTGCTGCAAGAACTGGCAGAGAAGCTGCGACAAGAGCAGAGGCTACAGACAGAGTTTGCGTCAAGGAAAAGCTGTGGCAAGGAGAAGATGCGGTGGCTAAACAGGCAGCAGCAACAAGAGCTTGCAACAAGGAGAAGCTGCGACAAGGAGAAGCTGTGGCGGCTAGACAGGTAGCGACGACAAGGTGAACTATGACGACAAGATCTTGCGGGCAGGCGGATTGTACTTAAACTGAGAGCCGGTGGTCAGGCGCTGTAATGAGAGGAAGCGAGAACAACGAATAGAGGAGCTTGCACAGGAAGGCTTCTTGAGGGCAATCAACTCGACAAGGGCAAAAGATGTGGATAAGAGGGGGAGCCGTGCGATTAGATAAGGGAGATTGCGGGAGCTGTGGTCATGCGGGTCCCAGAGAAACAATTATAAAAGGAGGAGGGGGGGGGAGGAACGGGAGCTTGCAGGATAAAACTGCTGTAAAAAATTGCTAATCACCCAGAACAGGAACAGGACGCACGAGAGTAAGATCCGCAAAAAAAATTTTGAGGATCGATTGCCTCTGATACTATGTAGAAAATTACGAGATGGAAATAATCCTCAATTTATTTCACATCAAAATCACTTAAGTACATGCATTTGTATAATTATATAGGAAGAGAAGAAGGGGAGAAAGTTCCATTCTAGGATGTGAGACTAAAAAAACAAAGAAAGAAATGAGCCTAAGCTGGGCCTTACAAAGGGCCTTTATTTTTTACATTTTTTTCTCTAACAAGTTTCTTCACACCTAAAACTGACCCGTCCTGAAAATGGATTGATTTTTAGCCACCCCAAAACCTCACCGGACCGAACGAGCCCAGAAATCGTTCCAGTTTGGTCTGTTCGGTTTAGAAAAGTTGTTTTTTGGTTTTCACCGCCTGGATTGTAAGTGTTAAATGAAGTTTTCTTTGGCATTTATACGGTATTCTCACCGGTGGCAGTTGACTAATGTTTTGCAGGTGGAATGCACACAATGTTTTGTACATTTTGGTATTTTTATTAAAATGGTTACTCTGGTATATACAATAGTCATTTCATGAATTTCTTAATTAAGTTTGTTAGAATTTGGCAGAAATAACTTGTCAGAATGAAAAATAGAATCATATATTGAATAGTAGATGTCCCTTTGCTTATATTGGAGGGTAATACATGAGAATAAAATGACACATGAAATAATTCTAACACTCCCCTTCAAGTTGGGCAGGTAATGCTCTTCATACCCAACTTGCTAATAATAGTCACAAATGTTTTTTCACTCAATGCATTAGTGTGCAAATTTGCAAGTTGGTCCTACGTGTGTACAAAACGGCTACATACAATCCCTTTCATAATATTTTCTTTAATGATGTGTTAGTCAGCTTCATCATGCTTGGTGCAGTCATGCTGGATAGGGTTGTGAGCAATGTTGATTGCAGTCTTATTGTCACAGTACAAGTTGAAAGAACCTGTTTCTAGTAAACCAAGATCATTCAAAAGAGAACAAAGATACATCCCCTCACATTTATCATGAGCCATAGCTCTAAACTCAGCCTCAGCTCTAGAGCGGGCCACAACCCGTTGTTTCTTGCTTCTCCAAGTGACCAAAATAGCCCCAACAAAGGATTAATATCTTGTGATAGATCTTCTATCGCCAACCGATCCAACCCAGTCTGCATCAGTATATACTTCAATTTTTATGTTATCACTGAGAGAGAATAGAATGCTCCTATCAGGTGAGGTCTTCAAATAGAATTATGTGCATGACATCAAGATGTCTGACCTTAGGAGAATGAATGTATTGACTTACCACTCTTATTGTCTATGAAATGTCAGGACGAGTATGAGATATGTATATTTGCTTTCCTAACAGCTTTTAATTACAAAGAACAACTTCCACTGACTCTCCATCGTCACGTCTAAGTTTGTGATTGGCTTCACTAGGGGTCAACAGACTTGCAACCACTTTTTCCTATTTGTTCTAATAAATCAAGGACATACTTCCGTTGCGAAATTTGAATCCCATATTTTAATCTTGATACCTCAATCTCTAAAAAACATCTCAACTTACCCAAGAATTTAACTTCAAATTCACGAGCATGTTTTAGTTTCAGTGCGTAAATTTCATCCATGCCATCACCTGTAATAACTATATCATCCACATACACAATCTGGAGAGTCTCCTTCATCTCTTTTCGTCTGATAGATAAATTGTGATTAACATGACTTTGGTATTGTTGAAGCCAAAATTGACCTCTGTGGAGTTCGGGGTCCCGAAAGAGGGGTGACCTCACACCTACTACACTCGGGGGAACGTCACGGACCAGAGACTTGGGAAACTAGGAACAGACCCTCGGCTCTAGCGTGGAGGTCCCACCACACACCCGGAAGGTCACAAGAGCACTTCCCCTCCCTCACCAATGATTGAGCTGGGTACCTTGGAGAGCTCTCTCACTCTACCAAGAAGAAGAAACCAAGGGAGGAGGAAGCCAAAAACTCATCCTCTCCAAAGGTACCCTAGGGGGTCTATTTATAGTTTTTCCAAGCCTGGTGGCCTAAATGTCCAAAATTCCCCTAAGGCAAAAAGGCTTCGAGCCAATAGAAAACCTCCACACCGGCGGGTAAAGAGGTAATCCCCCCCACCCCCCGAGGTCAAAACGGTAAAAACACGACCCAAAGAGGTCCAAGGGCCGGAGGAGGTCAAACCATACCCCCACCTCCCCGGGCACCCGAGACGAGTAGGATAACAGCGCGGGCGAGACCCTGGCCGCCGGCCAGTCTCGCCCCGCGAGCTCACCGTGCGGGCAAGACCCTGGTCGCCGGCCGTTCTCGTCCCGCGAGCTCACCGCGCGGGCGAGACCCTGGCGGCCGGCCGGTCTCGCCCCGCGAGCTCATAGCGCGGGCGAGAACCTGGTCGCCGGCCGGTCTCGCCCCGCGAGCTCACCGCGCGGGCGAGACTCTGGCCGCCGGCCTGTCTCGTCCCGCGAGCTCACCGCGCCGGCGAGACCCTGGCCACCGGCCGGTCTCGCCCCGCGAGCTCACCGCGCGGGCGAGACCCTGGCCGCCGACCGGTCTCGCCCCGCGAGCTCACCGCGCGGGGCGAGACCCTGGCCACAGGCCGCTCTCTCCCCGCGATCTCACCGCGCTGGGCGAGAGCCTGGCCGCAGGCCGCTCTCGCCCCCGCGAGCTGACCGCGCGGGGCGAGAGCCTGGCCGCAGGCCGCTCTCGCCCCCGCGAGCTGACCGCCCGACCAGTCTCGCCCTACCCAGGGCTAAGGTGCAGGGGCGGGATCCAGGCCTTCAGCCGATCCTGCTGCTCCCACCTCGCACCTATCGAGCCGGGGGCGGGTGTCGGCCAACTCGACGCACCAGCTCCCAAAAGGGGCCAAAGGGGGAGGTAGATTTTTCCTCCCCCTACTAGTATATTACAAGGGTTAGGCCAAAATTGGCCACCAAGAGTGCAAAATCTGTCAAAAGTTTAAAAACTTATAGTTGGTCCTGCGTCTGCCGGGAGGGACCTACTCTGCGAATACGGGGTTGTACACAGTCCCCTCTCTTTTTGAGGTTGGCACAAGCTCGGAAAGAAACATCCAACCCAACGTATTCACTGAGTGGCCTCTTCTCGCGGTTTGAAAGATTATAAGGTCTCTCCGAGGGGTCAACCTGTCATGCGAGCTAATGAGAGCCTGGGTGACGAGACAGCCTCGGGGTGAAAACACTTAGCCTCCCGAGGGGTTAACCTGTCATCCCAGCTAATTGGAGCCTGGGTGACGAGACAGCTTCCGGGTGAAAACACTTAGCCTCCCGAGGGGTCAACCTGTCATGCCAGCTAATGAGAGTCTGGGTGACGAGACAGCCTCGGGGTGAAAACACTAGGCATTTCACCTGAACTTTACCAAAATCCAACATCCTCCAAAGGGGAAAACATGATAGATTACATGACCCCTCCGACTCAACTGGCCGGGGGCCGAACTCATTACAACATAAGAAAAAATACAAGACTCTGCCGAGCCGAGGCTTCTTCAGAGGGTCTTGGTATGATGGCCGTCATCCTTCCCCTCTGATACCTCCATCTTGCTCAGGCTCTCCATGATCTTCTCCATCTCCTCTGTCTTGGCCAACCAAGAGATGGTGTTGACGGCCGTGACATAACATTGTCTTGCCATCCTGGAGTCTCCCTTTACTCTGACCTGGATCCCCCCTGAGGTGAACTTGAGGCATTGGTGGAAAGAAGACGACACACAACGGAAGACGCTGATGAGGAGCCTTCCGAAGATGGCGTTGTAGCTGCTCAGAGCGTCAACTATGACGTACCGACAGTTTCTTGAAGTCCCTCCCAATTTCACTTGGAGTCCTACTCCACCTTCAACCACCTTCCTCTCCCCTGAAAATCCGAACAGGGGTTCGTCTGAGGCCAACACCCTCCTTGGCCCCACCTTCATTTCGTCAAACGCCTTCTTGAAAATGACGTTGACGGAGCTCCCGTTGTCAACGAAGATCCGAGAGACGGTGTATCCCTCGATGGCCGTCTTGATGACCAGCGCATCGCAGAACAGATCTTCATGGTCTGGCAGGTCCTTCACCGAGAAGGTGATCTTCTCTTCCGGGGGCGGGGTCTGGGATGTTGAAGCGACGCTCCACCGGTACATAACATGGAGGCTCGCCTTCCGAGTGGCCTCGATCCCCACTCCACCGTGAATCACTGCTATTCCTCCTCGGTGTCCTTCATCGGCCCGATTCTTACATATGTCTTCCTCCCCCACTCGGGGTGGAACCTCTTCGACCTGCGCCGACGGCTGAGGCTGGGCAGGGCCTCTCGCCCCCTCACCTCTAGGAACTTGGGGGCAGGTAGCCGTGGCGTTCCCCTCCACCTGGTGGAAGTCGCAGTATGGTAGTGCTCCTCCCCTCCTTCGGCGGGCTGAGCGATCTCTCCTGTTACCTCTTCCCCCTCCTCCTATCGCCAATGCTTGCTGGGGTGGGGGCAGGAGCTGTCTTGGTGCTTGCCTTTGGAAGTTGAACCTCCCTTGGCCCCCGTGAAAGTTTCCCCCACCCTGGATGAGAGCTCTTCCTGGATCCTGGGCAGGCCCTCCCTGCTGCCTCCAACCTGGTTTCGGACCCTCCTGTCCCTGGAACCCCTGAGCTCTCTGCTCCTCTCTCCTTCTTCCTTCCTGATGCCTTGAGCCACCTTGATCCTTCGACTCAGTCTCAGTTAGCTTTGCTAACTTCATGACAAATGCCGGGTTGGCCGCCTCCATGGCTATCTTCTCTGCCGCCCTTTCCATCAGCTCCTCGAAGGAAAGGGGGGCCTTTCGGGTCAGGCTCATCTTGAAGAATTCTTCGCGCAACCCCACCGTGAACGCCATCTGGAGGGCATACCCTGACATCTCCTTGATATCCAGGATCTCCTCCTGGAACCTGTCAACATAGTGGGCCAGCGACTCCTCGACCCTCTGCCTTATCAGAAAGATGGACTCAGGACTCCTCTTCCTCTTCTTGGAGGTGGAGAAGCGGAGCTGGAAGTTCCGGCTCAAGTCCTCGAACCCATAGATTGACCTCGGAGGGAGTTGATTAAACCAGTCCCTTGCATTCTCCTTCAACGTGAACGCAAAGAGGCGACACTTGAAGACATCCGTCATCGGCCTGATGGAGACGACATCCTCGAACCACTACAGGTGCTGGACGGGGTCATCTTTCCCGGTGTAATAAGCCATGTCTGGCTCTCTGAACCCCTCGAGAACGGGAGCTGACATGATCAACTCGCTGAAGGGTGACCCCCTGAGGGGTGCTCTCGCCACCTCTACTCGCGCGACCTGCTCGCTTTGAGGGCTAGCACTTGCCGGGCTGGGGAACAGCTCCCGGCCGGGGAGGTCTCGCTCGACCCCCTCTCCCATCCTTTCCTTCCCAGGTCGCCTACCTGGTGCACTTCCTTCTCCCCCTGCTGGGGTCATCTCGCCTGTTCCCCTGGGAGGCAGCTCGCCTAGACCACTCTTGGTCAGCTCGCCGAGACCCCTTGGAGCTAGTCCCTGGGGGGTGGGGATTGAGCTGTCAGCCCGATGGGCAATGCTTCTCAGCATCTCCATGATGCCTTGGATGGAGGCCATGAACTCCTCCCTTCCTACGAAGGGTCCGGGGTTGGGTAGCTCGCCGAGATCATCACCACCTCCCTGATCTCCAGCCACGACTCTCTCCCGAGATCTTCTGTGCTTGTCACTCTCCACGCTCACCACACCAAAAGTGTTGAAGCCAAAATTTACCTCTGTGGAGTTCGGGGTTCCGAAAGAGGGGCGACCTCACACCTACTACACTCGGGGGAACGTCACGGACCAGAGACTTGGGAAACTAGGAACAGACCCTCGGCTCTAGCGTGGAGGTCCCACCACACACCCGGAAGGTCACAATAGCACTTCCCCTCCCTCACCAATGGCTGAACTGGGTACCTTGGAGAGCTCTCTCACTCTACCAAGAAGAAGAAACCAAGGGAGGAGGAAGCCAAAAACTCATCCTCTCCAAAGGTACCCAAGGGGGTCTATTTATAGTTTTTCCAACCCTGGTGGCCGAAATGTCCAAAATGCCCGTAAGGAAAAAAGGCCTCGAGCCAATAGAAAACCTCCACACCGGGGGTAAAGAGGTAACTCACCCCCGAGAACAAAACAGTAAAAACACGGCCCAAAGAGGTCCAAGGGAGGGAGGAGGCCAAGCCATACCCCCACCTCCCCGGGCACCCGAGACGAGTGGGCTAACCGCGCGGGCGAGACCCTGGTCGCTGACCGGTCTCGCCCCGCGAACTCACAGCGCGGGCGAGACCCTGGCCGCCGGCCGGTCTCGCCCCGCGAGCTCACCGCGCGGGCGAGACCCTGGCCGCCGGCCGGTCTCGCCCCGCGAGCTCACCGCGCGGGCGAGACCCTGGCCGCCGGGCTGTCTCGCCCCGCGAGCTCACCGCGCGGGCGAGACCCTGGCCGCCGGCCGGTCTCGCCCCTCGAGCTCACCGCGCGGGCGAGACCCTGGCCGCAGGCCGGTCTCGCCCCGCGAGCTCACCACGCGGGCGAGACCCTGGCCGCAGGTCGCTCTCGCCCGCGCGAGCTGACCGCGCGGGGCGAGAGCCTGGCCGCAGGCTGCTCTCGCCCCTGCGAGCTGACCGCCCGACCAGTCTCGCCCTACCCAGGGCTAAGGTGCAGGGGTGGGATCCTGGCCTCCAGCCGATCCTGCTGCTCCTACCTCGCACCTATCGAGCCGGGGGCGGGTGTCGGCCAACTCGACGCACTCGCTCCCGAAAGGGGCCAAAGGGGGAGGTAGATTTTTCCTCCCCCTACTAGTGTATTACAAGGGTTAGGCCAATATTGGCAACCAAGAGTGCAAAATCTCTCAAAATCTTAAAAACTTATAATTGGTCCTGCGCCTGCCGGGAGGGCCCTACTCTGCGAATACGGGGTTGTACAGGTATAGCCTAACGATATCATGACTTTGTGAAGTCTCCTAAACCAAGCTTTCAGAGATTGTTTTAATCCATAAGAGTTTTCTTCAACTTGCAAACGTTACATTCTGAGCCGATAGTGACATGATCACGAGGCATTTGCTATAGACTTCCTCTTCCAACTCAGCGCGAAGGAAAACATTCTTAACATCCAGTTGTTTATGCTCCCTCCTGTTACATGCGACACAAGATAATAAGACCTGAATTAAATTCAATTTTGCCACCAGAGCAAATGTCTCTTGGGAGTCAATACTATGCGTTTGAGTTTAGCCTCTTGCCACCAATCGAGCCTTGAATCTCTTCACAATATCTTCAGAGTTCTACTTTACTGTAAAAGCCATCAACAACTAATTATTTTTTTCCTGGAGGGAGGTTGACAATTTTCCATGTATGGTTTTTTTCTGGAGCCTTCGTTTCCTCCATCATTGCCTTTGTCCATTTTGGGTGGTCAAGTGCCTCCTGCCTTGTTCTAGGAACAAACAAAAAGGATAGAGAAGCGACTTTATGAGAAGAGCATAGATATGCGTAAGATACATAGTTAGATAATTGTTGTTGAGTGGATGAGCGAATACCTTTCCGTAGAGCAATATGTAACTCATGGAGCGCCGAAGACGTATCCGATAGTGGCTCTGGTGGAATGTGATTGAGTGTTTGATGTAGAATGAAACCTAAAGTTTTGGGGAAAATTTTTTTTTTTTAGTAGAAAATATTATTTTCATGTAAAATAAGATTTAGGGTTTTGATTTTAACGAATAAACATGGGGGCCGAGCGACCAAATCAAATTAGAGTTTCGTTAATTTCGCTCGTGTGGAGCTCTCTCGTGTTTGTGAATCAAATTCATCACGAAACTACCCTAACTACAAGCTAGAGTTATACGCAACAATTTCTGAAAATAAGGTATTATAATATTTGAACGTTTGATGACATGTTTAGGATTATTTTGAGGAGCACATAAAAATGACTAAAGAAATCGGAGCGTGAATACCCAAAAATCACAACAGTAGAAATATCCGATCTGAGCCGTTAGCAGGGGATCAGTGGAATGCACGACTTCTTCAATTTACCCCGTCAGCAGGGGAGCAATGGTCGATGTCGGGTTCTTCAGTTGCCTGCTGTGCGTTCCTGGAGGTTGCCGGAGTCGGGTGTTGCAATTGACGGCAACCCTCGCGCCAGGGCAGGGAACGACGCAGGAGTAGTCGGGAAACAACAGAGCCGAAGGTTGAGATGGAGGCGACGAGCAGTGGTGAGTGCGGAAGTTTGAGGCGGGAACTGGCGGTCGCCAACGATGTGGAATAGGGAGGCTAGATCGACACTTGCAGAGAAACAGGAAAACCGTTTCTCTGCTCTTGTCTGTGATGCTTTCTTCTTTGTACGAGCCACTTTTAAATAGGTCGGGCCTCTTTCTTTGGGAATGAAATTTTGATTGCCTAATTGAAAACTTTTCTAATCTTGCTGATATAATTTTTTCATAAGATCATTTTCAAATGGCCGAATTTGAGATTTTCCAATGACTCCTGATTTTGGCCATATTTAATATTCCGTATAGTTAATGGCTCCAATTTAATTTCAATTTATGTTTTCCTTAAAATAACCTAAGCTTGCCGTTAACGTCCTAATTACTATATTACCAGGGTCTCATCGGTCAGTCAATTCAAGGAGTCGTAAACGAATAGGGTTATATGAAATGAAACAAGTGCATAGAAATAACCGAAATAGCAAACAAAACAAAATAAAAATTAAACCAAGTTAAGACGGGTCCCAGGGCGCATCAATTCTCCCGGGGTTTTAAGAGCTCGTCCCCGACGAGGATTCACAAGACTGGCGATGGAAAGATCTGGACGCCGACGTTGTAACTCGTCAGTGGTAATCCAAGAACTGTCTGTGATTTCTTGTCCTCGCTATGAGACTAAGGCTCTATTTGTTTGGGCGTTTTGATACTCCGTTTTGGGCAAACGCCGCCGGAAGGAGGGTAAACAAATGAACCTCCGACCGCGTTTGCTCAGTTTCCACCCGCCCGCCTTGAGAAATGCCCCAAAAAGCTCCGTTTGGAGCAGCCACCTCCCCCCTCCGATTCGAACACTCCGTTTCCACCCGCCGGATCGATCCGCCACCGCCGAACCAAATGAAGCCTAAATAACGGTGGTATGTCCCGTGGCGAGTGCGAAACTCTCGTACATCCAGAATCTGGTCTATCTCCTCAGTGATGAGTGTCAACACTGGAGCCAAGTCTGGTGGGATCTCTGGAGCTGTCGTCGGTGGACTCGGGCTGGAACGAGGTGGATCTCCATAGAAAGACGTTAGATCTGCCACGTTAAATATCGGCGAGTACCGAATTCTGCGGGCAACTCTAGGAGATATGCATTCTCACCGATGAGCTTCCGAACTTGGAAAGGACGAAACTTCCTCTGCTGTAACTTGTGGTATGTACCCAAAGTGAATCTCTGCTTCCTGAAATAAACAAAAACCCAATCTCTTTCTGAAAAGTATAACTCCCGGCGATGTCGATAAGTCATAGATTTATATTTTTCAGAAATCGCTCGCAATTTATTAGTTATATATTTATGCAATTCCTTTAAATAATCAACAGAGCTTGCACAACAAAGGAAATACGTTCATGATTTGGGAGGGAGTGACGATCAAGTAGATGCGGTATAGGGAACCCGTAAACAATCTCGAAAGGAGATTTAGCTGAGCTGCGATTAATAGAATTATTGATTGCAAATCCAGCTTGTGGTAGTATAAGATCCAATTGTTTCAGATTCTCTCTAGTCAAACACCTAAGAAGGTCCCCCAAACTCCTATTAACGAGCTCAGTGTTCCCATCGGTCTGAGGGTGATATGCACTGCTAAATTTGAGTTTGGTACCTAGGCTGGCTCACAACATTTTCCAAAAATACCCTATAAAACGAGTATCCCTATCAAAAGTGATCGACCTAGGAATTCCGTGCAGTCTAACGATTTCTTTAAAAAATAGTTAGGCGACGTGGACAACACTAGAAGTTTTTCTACACGGAATGAAATGCGCCATCTTAGAAAATCGATCTACGACTACAAAAATAGAATCGACCTTCCTCTGGGTGCGAGGAAGTCCTACCACGAAGTCCATCGAGATGCCATCCCATGACCGCTCAAGTATCAGTAAGGGGGTGTATAATCCAGTGTTTTGTGCATGCCCCTTATACAACTGACAAGTTGTGCAGTACCTGGCAGATTCAGTGACATCACGCTTCATATTTGACCAATAGTAACGAGCGCTTACGAGATCTAATAATTTGGATTGACCTACGTGTCCCCCTAACCCAGATGAGTGGAGCTCCCTAAGTAATGTCTCTCGTTGTGGTCCATCACAAATGCAAATGCGAGTGACCCTAAACAGATAACCCTCACTCACGACATACTGTGTGGTGGAATCAGTCCCATGGTACTGACATGAGCTCCAAATATCATGAAAGATCTGATCGGTGGCGTATCGGTCGCATTGTGAATCTAAATCAGTAATGTATGACTGTCGGTTGACTAATAAATGGATTCGACGACTAAGTGCGTCGGCTACGCGGTTCGTGACTCCAGGATTTTGCTTCAGATGGAAAGTGAACTCTTGCAGGTAAGCATCCCACTTGGCATGACGCCTTATCTACTTATGAGAGTTCAGATGTTTTAGAGCCTCGTGATCAGTGTTCATCACAAATTCGTGCTGAATTAGGTAGTGTCTCCAATGTTGGAGTTCCTGAACGATGGAGTAGAACTCTAAGTCATAGGTGGAATATCTAGTTTTCGCCTCATTCAGTTTCTCACTAAAAAATGCTATGGGTCGACCCTTCTGACTCAAAATAGCGCCAATTCCTATGATAGATGTGTCACAGTCAACCTCAGTTTTTGTCAAAATCAGGCAGCGCTAAAACAGGTGCGCTCGTGAGTCTCTCTTTGACTAATATAAACGCTTGCTCGGCTATTCAGTCCAAATAAACTATCCTTTCTTCAAGCAATAAGTCACAAGTGCGATCAATGTACTAAAATTTCAAATAAACTGCCGATAAAAAGATGCTAGCCTATGAAATCCCCGAGCCTCAGTAATCGTCCTAGGGCTAGACCATGATTCTATCGCCTTGACCTTCTCTCTATCAACTCTTATACCCTCAGAAGATACGATATATTATAGGAAGGTCAGACGATCAGTCATAAACGTGCACCAAACGAGGGCGGATCCTTTCAGTCTAAGTGTAGCATACTAAACTTGCCTAGCTTGGGGCAATTGCTTCCAAGCCAGGAAACGATCCATTCTTTCGCATCACTCTAAGCAGCTCTCGGGCTCTATTCGCCCTTCGAAATCACCTACGTCCAGCTTGATTCCCATATCCCAACGGGGTTGGTGACGTGGTTCGTTATGTGGTTCCGTGTCGGGGTGTGCGAGTTCCCGAGGTCTTTGGTCAGGGTCGTTTTCGACCACTGGGGCAGGTGTTCGGTTGACATGCGAGGTTGCTTCGATATTATTAAACGAAGTGCGCAGTCCGTTCTTGATATGTATGACACTACCCATACCAGTGGTGAGAGTTTTGACTGTTTTCATCAAATCACTCATGCGTCGGGCCAACTCTCCTACGCTGTTCTCTAGTTGATCGACCCGCTTTTCCATTGAAAAATTCAAAATATTTGTTGTTGATTAAAAATTTATTTTAAAAGAGAGCGCTCCCGAGCGGGTAGCTAATTGGTTTTTTATGACGGAAAACAAATTCTTTTTTTAAAGAAAAAATAAATGTTTTAAATCTCTTTTTTTATAGAAAAAATTAAGATCGACGGATCGATCGATCCACGGTAGAAGTGAATCAACTACCTCTGATACCAAATTGATGTAGACTCAAACCTAGAATTTTGGAAAAGAATTATTTTTTAGTATAAAATATTATTTTGATGTAAAATTAGATTTAGGGTTTTGATTTTAACGTAAAAACATGGGGGCCGAGCGACCAAATCAAATTTTCGCATGTGAAATTCAACGTCGTCGCTTTGAGATTTAGAGTTCTAAATTAAATCTAGTTCGCTCTAGCTGTCCCCACCAAACAAGGGCGGACCCTTTCAGTCTAAGTGTAACATACTCAACTTGCCTCGCTTGGGGCAATTGCTTCCAAGCCTGGAAGCGATCCATTCTTTCGCACCACTCTAAGCAGCTCTTGGGCTCTATTCACCCTTCGAAATCATCTACGTCCAGCTTGATTCCCATATCCCAAAAGGGTTGGTGACTTGGTTCGTTATGTGCTTCCGGGTCGGGGTGTGCGAGTTCCCGAGGTCTTTGGTCAGGGTTGTTTTCGATCACCGGGGAAGGTGTTCGGTTGACGTGCAAGGTTGCTGCGATATGATTAACCGAAGTGCGCAGCCCGTTCATATGTGTGACACTACCCATACTAGTGGTGAGAGTTTCGACTGTTTTCATCAAATAACTCATGCGTCAGACCAAATCTTCTACGCTGTTCTCTAGTTGATCGACCCGCTTTTCTATTGAAAAAATTCAAAATATTTGTTGTTGATTAAAAATTTATTTTCAAAGAGAGCGCTCTCGAGCGGGAGGAAAATTTGTTTTTTATGACGGAAAACAAATTCATTTTTTAAAAGAAAAAATAAAAGTTTTAAAATATCTTTTTTTATAGAAAAAATTAAGATCGACAGATCAACCGATCCACGGTAGAAGTGAATCAACTATCTCTGATACTAAACTGATGTAGATTCAAACCTAGAGTTTTGGAAAAGAATTATTTTTTAGTAGAAAATTTTATTTCTATGTATAATAAGATTTAGGGTTTTGATTTTAACGTAAAAACACGGGGGCCGAGTTCGCGTGTGCAATTCAACGTCGTCGCTCTGAGCTTTAGAGTTTCGTTAATTTCGCTCCAGTGGAGCTCTCTCATGTTTGTGAATCGAATCCGTCACGAAACTACCACAACCGCAAGCTAAAGTTATACACAACATTTTATGAAAATACGGTAATATAGTATTTGAACGTTTGATGACAAGCTTAGGATTATTTAGAGGAACACATAAAAAAATGACTAAAGAAATTGGAGCGTGAATACCCAAAAATCACAGCAGCAAAAATATCCAATCTGAGCCATCGGTAGGGGAACAGTGAAATGTGCGGCTTCTTCAATTTACCCCGTCGGCAGGGGAATACCGGTTGATGTCAGGTTCTTCTGTTGCCCGCAGAGCGTTCCTGGAGGTTGCCGGAGTCGGGCGTTGCAGTCGACAACAACCCTCGCACCAGGGCAGGGAGGGCGCGGGAGTAGTCGCGAAACAACAAAGTCGGCGGTAGATATGGAGGCGACGAGCGGTGTTGAGCGCAGAATCTGGACCTTCGCAGGCACAAAAGTTTGAGGCGGGAACTGGCGGTCGCCGACAATGTGGAATAGGGAGGCTAGACCGACATTTGCAGAGAAACGTGAAAATTTTTTCTCTGCTCTTGTCCGGGATGCTTTCTTCTTTGTACGAGCCACGTTTAAATGGGTCGGGACTCCTCCTTTGGGAATGAAATTTTGATTGCATAATTGAAAACTTTTCCTAATCTTGCTGATATGATTTTGGCATAAGATCATTTTCATTGAATTGACCAAATTTTAGATTTTCTAATAACTCCTGATTTTGGCATAAGATCAATTTATGTTTTCCTTAAAATAATTTAAGCTTGCCGTTAACGTCCTAATTACTATATTACCCGACCTTTTTATTAAGGGTTACCTGAAATGAAAAGGGTTACCTGAAATGAAACAAGTGCATAGAAATAAACGAAGCAGCAAACAAAATAAAATAAGAATTAAACGAAGTTAAGACACGTCCCAGGGCGCATCCGTGTTTGATCCTTTTCTTTTCCGAGTGTACATTTGCAACTTATTTCCTTTGGGAATATCTTTGGGAATATACAAACTCACCCCCCTGAATGGTGATGTATAGAGGAGGAACATGTAGAGGAAGAGTGAGAGCACTCACTTTCAAGTGTGAAGACTCCCCCTGAAGTGGAGATTCATAAATCATAATAAGAGATAATTTCATGAAAAGTAACATCCATAGAGATAAACTTTCTTACTAGGAGGATAATATCATTTGTACCCTTTATGTGTAGGGGAGTAATTAATGAACACATAACGAAGGGCGCACAGATCAAGTTTTACTCGAGTAATGTTATGAATGTAAACGAAACATAAATATCCTAACACACATGACATAAGAGTAGTAGGTGAGATACCAAGGGTATGAAGAGGAGTGCGATTGCCCAGATAACGAGAAGACATACGATTGATTAGGTAATCCGCAGTAATAAGGGCATCATCCCAATAATATTTTGGAAGAGACATCGTAAATAACAAACATCATGTCACTTCAAGAAGATGACACTTTTACGTTCAACAACACCATTTTGTGTAGAAGAATGTACATAAGTGGTTTGATGAACGTTGCCAAGATAACTCATAACTTTCAAATTTCGAATCCATATAATCACGACCGTTATCACTGCGAAGAGTTTTAATAGTTGCATTAAATTGAGTAGAAATTATTTTATTAATTTTTTGGAAAAGAGGGTTCACTTTTACTCAATGTTGCAGATGTCGGGGACACGTCAGTTTGGGTCTTTACGTCGGTTTTTTATATATCGGGTGATATATCAGGGATATTTCATATATCAGATTTTAATATTTAATTAATTATATATGTAATTAAATGTTAATTTTTATACATGTCACAGTACTACCTATTCTACAACATATTGAACTTTTACATATTAAAAGCTATATGTAACATTTAACATATAACACTTTAAAGATGAAAATTTGTAAAACTAGTGAATTCAAAATGAAGTGGGATAAATAACTATTAATATCGGTATTTCAACTCATTTGTTGATTAATAAATGAGTCAAATAAAAACAAGATAACAACTAATAAGGCAACAGGGCAGCCAACATGCTACAACCAACAAGTCAGCCACAAGGCAACCGCCATGCCTTGCTGAACTAATAAGACAAAAATGCAGCTACCAACAACTAAACGAGTCATCTATTGCAACAACCCACAAGGCAGCCACCATGCTACAACCGACAAATAGGGCAACATGAAGCAAGGCAGTAGGACCACCGGTCAATAAGACAGTAGGGCGCAAGACAATAAGATACCATAACAGCAGCTAGCATAACAACCAACACAAAAAACCAAAATGCAGAGCAATATAATGAGAGGGGGAGGTAGGGAGAAGAATGCACCAGTCAAGATTGTGCCTAGATCGAAAGCACCAACGAGCTAAAGAGGGAGAGCACCAGGGAATCAGAGAGCTAGGGAGCACCAACGAACAGGGAGAAGAAAGAACCAGAGAACCAACGAGCTAGAGAGGGAGAGCACGAGAGAACCAGGGAGCTAGAGAGCACTAGCGATCAACGAGAAGAAAGAACTAGAGAGATAAAGTGCCGACAGAGCACGAGAGAGGGAGAACGCCAACAAGCTAGAGAGCACCAGAGAAACAGAGAGCACCAGCGAGCAGGGAGAAGAGAGAACCAGAGAGATATAGTGCCGACATCGCGCGAGGGAGAGCTAGGGTAGGAGCGACGGGGAGAGCTAGGGCAGGAGCGTCAGAGTGAAATGAAATAAGCGGGGTTGGGGAGAGTTAAACAACGGAGGAGTTAAAACAACTTAATATAAAAATTCAGTTAAAAAAACGGGCGATATGCCCGCTTTTTTGGGGCCGGTATGTTGGTTATCGGCCCGTTTTTTTCAAAACGCTACGACCAGATTTTAAAACGGTTTTGTGACGTTTTACCTCTCAAACCTTCATGTCGTCCGACAGGTCAGACATGTCGATCGATATCCACAACATTGCTTTTACTACGCATCAAATAGACCTTCGTAGTACGAGAAATTCAATCAATATATGTAACAAAACCAATGATAACCTGAGATTGAAGCAACTGTTCAAGAGCCACTTACATCACTATGAATAATATGAAATGGTACTATGTATGATTTAGATATGTGATTAAAAGAGACACTTATGTTTAACAAGTTCACAAATATCACATATAAACTTGTTGAACACAGAAGATAAAAAACTAAGAAATAAAGATTGCATAGTAGTAGCAGAGGGATGACCCAACCAACGATGCCAAGTAGACAACAGAGGGAGCTGGTGAGCATGAAGAACCTGAGGAGCAACAATATCAAACACGTACATTCCATCTCACATCATACCAAAGCCAATCACTTTTTCGTCCGTAGGTGTACTAAAAGATACAGTGAGAAGGAAAGAAAGCGCCAGAGCAATTCATAAAGTTTGTAATATGACTAACGAATATGAGGTTGCGAGTAAAAGGGACGTCAAGAGCATAAATAAAGGTAAGATTAGAGCAATTGATAGATCCCTTTCCGACAATAGAGGAAAAAGTTTCATCTGCAATGCTTACCTTGTCTCTGCCAGACAATGGTGAATAAGAAACAAAACTTGACAATGACCCAGTCATATGGTTAGTGGCTCCAGAGTTAATGATCTAATGAAGGGTATGCGAGACAGTAGCAGAGTGAGCACTTGAAGTACCTGAATGGGCAAATGACAAGGATGGACCCGAAGTAGGCTCATAGGATAAACTCTGTATCATGCAACAGAGTCATCATCTTATCAGTAGAAATGGTCCCAAGGAGAGACAGGAGCTTGAGATCTTACCGCTTGAGGTACTATCATCAATGAATTAAGTTAAGTGAGCAGAGTGAGGAGGGGTAAAACCGAAACGACCACGACCACACCCACCCTGGCCTCCACGAGGTACCATTCCACCTCCTTGTGGAGGGAGCTCATGCAATTTGAAGTAAGTGTTGCATGTATGCCAAATTCGGCCACAGTAGTCACACATCAGGTGGTCTTTGTTCGTGGGCCTGAGCTTGAAGTACTAAGGATTGGTGCCTCCAGAATGAGAGGCAGCACAAACAGAACTACTTGAGAGAACTCCTGAACTCCATGACTGACGATGGTCATATTTTTGCTTGACAATGCTATAGGTCTCTGACAACGAAGGGACTGAAGTGTGGCCAAGGATCTGAACAATAATCTAATCAAAGTCCCGGTTTAAACCCTGCAGAAACTCAAATACCCTGTTTCGACCTTCATGAGCACGAACATGGATGGCATCATCAGAGCAAACAAGGCCGAGGGAGGTAAAATGGTCATACTCCTGATCTATGTTGTCAAGATGCACACCTAGGCGCGCCTGAGGTGCCGGGCGCAGCCCGTCGCACCTCAACATATCTGAGGAGGGCGATGTGCTCCAGGCGCGCCTGGGCATGCGCCTTACAGGTTCCCATGCGCACCAAAGGCGCGCCTGGGTCTTTCAAGGTATTTTTTTCAATTTTTTTGTTAAAAGGGCAAAAACATGATCAAAGACGCACCTGAGACATCCCTAGGCGCATTGGGCGTACAATTTGCTGGAAATCAGCGAATTTGGCGAAATTTGCTCAAATTTAGCGAATTGGGCGCACTACGAAAAGCCCTATGAACCTTGAGTTAATAGGTAGGGTAAAGGTCAACTACACCAAAGTGGAAGAGCCACTATAGAATATCTAAGCCGGGTTGTGAAACTACTATTGAAATATGGTAAGATATCCCCAAGTTACTATCAATGCCCTAATGAAGTGCCAAAGGCTTGCGACTGAAGTAGAGTGTAGTACTGAAGTACCAATTTCGACTTGCATACTCTACTACTTAGCTTAGGTGAGAAATTTTGCTGTACAACTTCCCTCTGCGATAGGTTTCAAATTGAGCGAATTGGGTGCCTTTTCCCCCATTTTTGCGCCTCACGTGCCTCAGGCGCGCGCCTGCGCCTAGGCTCCAAGGTCCTTTTGTGCCTCGATGCGCCTGACAATTTTAACAACATTTCTCCTGATAGAGTTGTGTGAACTCCAAATAATAGGCGGAGGGTGGGCGATCACCCTATCGAAGGAGAAAGATCTTCCTTCGTAGCTGAAATATCTGAGCGGTGTTCCCTTTTTGGAATACGTGGACTTGACACAACTCCAACTGTCCGCAGTTCTATCCAAGAATATATAATTCCGTGCAGTAGCCTCTTGCATGAAATTAATCAACTACGACATGACCAAAGAGTTCTCTGATTCCCATTGTCCCCAAGTGGGCATAGTCTTCTCCAGTTCCTTAATAGTACTGTTGATATAGCCAAACAACAGACGACTCTTAAGACAAGGCAATAGATCGAGACCTGGATAGGTAATTTATTGTATCAAAACGAATCGTGATAATTTGAGATGTCATATGATCATGCCAATCTCAGGTAGATCCAGCGGGTTGAGCTGTCACGAGAATCAACTATATCAGACATTAGGAGATCAAAAAAAAAAAATAAATGCCAAAGAATTTTTGATTGACTCAAAAATAGCCTCCAAAAAATCACCGGAAAGTCGCGGTTGCTTGGAAAAATGCCGTATATCACCACTTGCATCGAACGAGAACCTAGAACCTTAACACCTTGAGGGACAAGGTCAAACGAGTCCAGAAGAGAAAGATAGAACCATTTTTTTATGAGGAAGCAAATGGCGAGGAAGTACACTAGATCAGTGATCTTTGAAGATCTAGCAGAGTGATCAGTCGATCCTCTTAGTATCTGTTAGGAGATGGAACAACAAAACTGACGGCGCACCACGACCGACACACGTGTATTACTGCAGAAGGCGGTGATCTGCTGCCCTAATGGACGTTCAGAGTTCGTGGTTGCGTCTGGATGGTCGATCCGAGTCAAGTTCATATATGACTTTTTATATTTTGAGATGTATTTTGCCACCGATCGGAACAGTGTGAGTCGTCCGATTCGTGTTTTATTTCATTTTCGGTTATGTGTGCAGTTATTATTTTGGGCATATTAAAATGCAGGATGGTCACTCAGGGTGGGCATCCAAGGGTGTGAGAAGATTGTAACAGCTCGGTCACTGCGGTTTTGGTGTGACGCTAAACCCCTCCCGCCTTCTCCCGCTGGTGCGATGCCGATGCCCCCTTCAATTTCCCTCCTCCCTTTTCGGTAAGCCCTTTGCTTCCTCTATTCCCCGCTCTACCTCCGTCAGGCTCCTTCTGTCCCAAAACCCTACAGCCCGTACAACCCTTCCACTGCCGGAAACTACTCCCCTACCACCGACTGCAAGTCCCCGCCGTTCTTCCCCGCGCTTCCCCATTTCCGCCGGCCTCCCTCTTCCCTGCGCCTCCCTATTCCCATCGGATCCCTCCTTCCCAGCCCCAGTCAAGACCCCGTCGGACCCCTCCTCTTCCCTATTCCAGAGATTCTACCCAGCAACACCCCTAATTTCTATCGGCCTCCTCTAGCTTCTCCTGTTCCTTATTCTCCTCCCCCGTAATACTCTGCCAAGACCCAATTTACCCTTCTACGCCAACCTGCTCTTCTCTTTACCTGTAATCTCCAAATCCCAATCCACTGCGAACCTCTCCCACAACCCTAGTCATAAAGGCCTCCACCCCTAACATTACCCGAGCCCTCCCTACAGCCCGAGACTCATCCCCGTATCTATCCACTTCGCATTCTTCCGTAACTGTCAAAACCACCGCCTGCACGTGTGAGTTGTGGTATGCAGTATTTTCCTTTATTGTTATGTACTTCGACACTTGAACTTGTAGGGGATGTTTACTTTATTGCTATTAGTATTATACGTCTTATGATTTACAGGACTTATTCCGCGCGTGCTTAAAAATAAATTGCGCCTTTATCATTTGCAAAATTGATAGTTTGCTCTCCTTTAATTAATTAATTGTGACTGCCAAGGTTGTCAGGATCGAGATCCTAGATGAGGTCGTTTTGAGATAGGATCAGATCTGATAGTAAGGTTGGATCGAGGATCGCTTTACAAAATTAGGATCGATTTACAAAATCTGGATCGTAGGATCGTAAGATCCTATGATCTGGATCGCGATCCTGACAACCTTGGTGACTGCACGTGCCCCTGCTGTTACCCTTATAATAATTAATTATTTGCTGCAATTTTGAGCGGACCACTTTTGCACTTGCATTGCACTACATCCCATTTAGGGCTGCTGGATTTAGAGGGTCCACCGCAAGTTAGCCTTACCACTGCATCAAATTTTTTTTGTAAAAAATCAGACCGATCTGATGGTTGCGTGAGGAGGCATCAACCCTAGCCGATCGACCCGTTCATCGATTGACACGCTACAGATCTATTACGTGCTGTGTATTATTATAATTATCTCTATTTTCTTGGTTTCTAGTTGTTATCATTATGTTGGAGCCTTGAGCCCCATATCTGGTATTAGGTGTCATCATTATTGTTTTGTCTTCTTATATGATGTAGCCTATATAAAAGCAAGTAAGAGATAATTCTAGTTCCCATCATTTGAATACGAGATCTTGGTGTCTCTCTCCTCTAACGAGCAACCTCGGCTAGGATGCCACGGTTTCGACTCCATGGTATCTCCGCCTTCGTCATCTCCACCTTCAACCACCTCCGAGTTAAGCCTATAACAACTTGGTATCGGAGCCTCACGGTTCTCTTCCGTAAGAAAGAATTCTAGTTCCGATTTTTTGAATGCGAGATCTTGGTGGCTCTCTCCTATAACGAGCAACCTCGCCTAGGTAGCCGCAGTTTCAGCTCGATGGTATCTCCGCCATTGTCATCTCCGCCTCCGGCCACGTCCGAGTTATGCACATAACAACTTGGTATCAGAGTGTCTCGGTCCTCTTCCGCAAACGCACCTCGACGACTCAACGTGTTTCTTCCTAAACCAGTTGGAATCTCCGTCAAAATCGGCTCTCCTCCCACGACACAACCTTCTACTTCTTTCCCGCTACATCATTTTTTTCCCAGCCCGACGAACCACAATTTTCCCGGGCCGACCACAACGGGCCGGTCTTTCTTTGGTTCCAGCTTCGGCCGTCGAGTGGAACAACGAACTCAGCCAATCCATCACCGCACCGTCGCCGTTCCGACCCAAGCCGCAGAACCCGCATCAACCATCGTTCCCGGTTGCAGTCCCCGCCAAACCAGACGCAGTCGGCCAGCTCTCAGGCACACATCATCGAGCTGCTCCGCATCGCCAGGCCTCGTCGACCCCAACCCCGTACGTTTTGTCTTCTTCTATCAGAATCGCTGTTGCAACAACTTCCTATCTCATGCTTCTGCTGCTTCCTTCGTGCCGCCCGACCGCATTTTTTTATCGAGCCCATCGCCGGTCCGCACGAACCTCCAGCACATTAAGAATCCGACAACCGCCTTTCTGCCGCAGCCCGTGTCCCTGCCGCTTCCACCGCTGCCTCTCTTCGTGCAATCGCCATCTACAGCGACCGCTGACGTGCCACCGCTCTTAGTGGTAATTGCCCTTCTGCATCACCTGTCGTGTCGGTACCGCCCTACCTCTGACCACCTTCGTCCGACATCATGACCGCCTTTCCGCCAGCACTTGCTCCGCCGGACACCGCTCTACCGACCCTGACAATCACCTCTCCGCCTACATATCCCTTCCTTCTGCCGGTCTCCGCTTCCCCGACCTACTTGCTGCTGGTGCTCACCGCTCCACCGACCTTGCTGAAGCCATTACTTATGCCACTCGTCTTTCCAACGACGCCACTGCTACTCACCGCCGCGACCGTCGTTATGCGATATCATGCATTGTTCTGGCGGGAGATTAAACTGCCAGATGCTCTGATCACCATGTGGGGTTTGAGCTTAAGGGCAAGCTTGATTTTAAGGATGGATGAGATGTTACATGCCGCGTATTATTATAATTATCTCTATTATCTAGGTGTCTAGTTGTTATCATTATGTAGGAGCCTCGAGCCCCGAGTCTAGTATTTGGTGACGTTGGATGTGTTGTAGGAAGCAAGCAAGAAAGAATTCTTGTTCCCATATTTTGAATGCGAGATCTTGGTGTCTCTCTCCTCTAACGAGCAACCCCGTCTAGGCAGCCGCGGTTTCGGCTCCACGGTATCTCCGCTATCGTCATCTCCACCTCCGACCACCTCCGAGTTAGGCCAATAACAAGATCTTTCAGAGACTGGCGGTGGAGAGAAGCGGGGACAGAGAAGGATTTGCGATGGAGAGAAGAACGAAGAGGGAAGAGGCAGACAACAACGACGAATGGAGCGTGGGCGAGAGACGTGAGCGACAAGCGAGAGAAGTGAGCGACTGGGCAACTGGGGCTCTGGTACCATGTTAAAATGAAAAATAGAATTGCATATTGAATAATAGATATCCCTCTACTTATATTGGTGGGTAGTACAAAAAAATAAATTGACATATGAAATAATTCTCTAGGATTTTTATATTATAGTATTGCTAAATCCTCTTTTTCTTGTAAAGTTGCATTATTGAACTTAGGAGTCCAGTACTTATTTTGTATTTTAAATTATTCCTTTTTTGCTCCTTTTTATATAGAAGGATGCGAACTTTCTCTTGCATATGCGTTCTAGGATGTCAGTTTCCAATCAGGAAGGGTGCCACAGATTGAAGATGCACCTGAAGATTTCAGGACGTGTTTTGGCTTTTTCAATATTTTGTCCACATTATCTTTTGCAATTTCTGCTAGTTTATTTTATTGCATTTTTTTAATAATGGACATTTATGTAATTTTTGAAGAGATGAACACCTTCTGAGAGCCCAAACACAGTGTCTCTATCTCGCTCACAAAGAACCACCATGTTTTAATATTTATACAATGACGTTCTAATCTCATGTATTGTTGGAGTTCTGGTCACCATCAAGTGACCTTATAGTTTCTCTTCCGATAGCCACCCGCAAGCTCACTCCTTAACATTAGTCATTCTAAAGCGTACCTTTCTTAGATAGAGAGCTCGCTTAGACATTACCACAGTAAACATATCAACAATTTCTTCCTTTGAATTTTCTCTTGGATAAAGTGATAGTTAATTTCTATATGTTTAGTTCTTTCATGAAACTTGAGATTAGATGCGATATGGATAACAACTTGATTGTCATAGTATAGTTAAATAGCTGTATGGATCAACACTCTGATTTCTTCTGATATGGATTTAAGCCACATAAATTCGTAGGTAGCTGTTGCGTTCCCGGGATTGCGAGCGCGTGAACGGTCGGTGGAGAGGGAAGTCCCGGATGAGGGAGGGAGAACGTTTCCCCGACCCCTTGGGCGCAATGGTGGAACTCGGGACCGATCGGGTGAGAGAAAAGTAAGAGAGAGAGAGAGGAATTAAGAGAGAGAGATGAGAAATTTGGTTTACCTTCTTCTTACCATTCCCAACCACAAGTCCCACCTATAAGTGGATAAAACCGGTTCAACCCAAATATTAAATGCCCCCTCATAAGGCTTAAACATGAGGAACAAAATACTTAGTAGGAAATAAAATAACGAAGATATGCCACGACAGTCTAGGCGGTTGATATGCGAGGCCCACGACGCTCGTACATCTTGCCCCAACGAGGATCCGTAACATCTCCCTGCTTGACATCAAGCTTGTCCTCAAGCTTGTTCGGTGGTGGCGGTGGCAATGGAACCAAGGGTGTTGAGGATCGCCCACGAACGGCTTAAACTGCGAGACATGAAAGACGTCGTGGATCTGTGCGTCGTCGTCGAGTCGGAGACGATAGGCCACGTCCCCAATGCGGTGGAGAACCTCGAAGGGTCCAAAGAACTTAGGCCCCAGCTTTTGGTATGCGCCCTTAGAGACCGTGGTCTGACGGTAAGGCGGGCGTTTGAGCCAAACCCAATCCCCAGGAGCAAAGAATAACTCGCGGTGGTTTCGGTTGTAGTTGGTCTCCATCCATGTTTGGGCCTGTTGTAGACGAGCCCGAACGAGGCGCAATATCTCATCCCGCGTGCGGAGCTTGGTGTCGATGGCGGAGGAGAGGGCCGAGCCGACAACATAAGTGAGGAGGCGGGGTGGATCTCGACCGTAGATTAGGTGGAAGGGAGTGGTCTGGAGGGCAGTGTGGTAGGAGGTATTGTAACAGTACTCCACCCATGGTAACCAGTGGGCCCAATCCTTCGGGCGGTTCCCCATGAGGCAACGCAAGTACATCTCGAGTGTCCTGTTGACCACTTCGGTCTGCCCGCCGGATTGTGGGTGGTAGGCTGAAGAGAGTGCTAGCTTGGTGCCACAGAGGTCAAACAACTCCTTCCAAAACTGAGATGTGAAAACCTTGTCGCGGTTAGAAACGATGCTCTCCAGTACTCCGTGATGGAGAAACACATGATCAAAGAAAACACGGGCCACGGTGGGACCAGTAATGGGGCGGCTCATGGCAATGAAATGAGTCCCCTTTGAGAAGTGATCAACCACCACAAAAATAACAAAATATCCTCGGGAAGAAGGTAGTCCCTCGATGAAATCCATGGAGATATCGGCCCATATCTGTGTCGGTAATGGAAGAGGCTGTAGTAGGTCGGCTGGAGAGAGAGACTCTGTCTTGCTGCGTTGGCAGATAACGCAGGACGCGAGGTGAGTCTGAACTCTACGCTTGAGTCCCGGCCAGAAGAACTCGGTGCGGAGGCGCTGAAGGGTCTTGTGGACGCCTTCGTGAGTACGGTCTTGAACGATTGCTAGGATGTCTGCGACCAAAGGAGAAGTGGCCGGTAAGTAAAAACGACCTTTGTAGTGAGTGAGACCGTCTTGGACTGCCCAATATGGAGGCAGGCGCCCTTCCTGGATGCGGCGTCGTAGCTCGGTGAGTGTCGGTGTGCAGTCGATCTCCTGGAGGAGGCGGGGGAGAAACAAGGAGGACAGCTCGGACATGGCATAAAGAGAGGCCTCGGGTGAGTTGCGGCGAGAAAGAGAGTCGGCCGTACGGTTCAAGTTTCCGACCTTGTATTCGACCCGGAAATCGTAGCCTTAGAGACGGCTCACCCCACGCTGTTGTGGCACGGTCGTAAAGCGTTGCTCCAACAAATACTTGAGGCTGAAGTGGTCGGTACGGACCAAGAAGGTACGACCCCATAAATAGGGACGCCAGTGATGGACGGCCTTTGCCAGGACGATAAGCTCCTGCTCGTAGGCGGGAGGCTTCCTGTGGTGGAGAGCCGTTTTGCGGCTAAAACAGGCTATCGGGTGGCCTCCTTGTTGAAGTACCGTGCCGCAACCATGTTCCGACGCATCACATTCCACCTGAAACTCCTTACCAAAATCTTGTAGCTGGAGGACGGGGGCCGAGACTAAGGCTCTATTTGTTTGGGCGTTTTGATACTTCGTTTTGGGCAAACGCCGCCGGAAGGAGGGTAAACAAATGAACCTCCGGCGGCGTTTGCTCCGTTTCCACCCGCCCGCCTTGAGAAACGCTCCAAAAAGCTCCATTTAGAGCAGCCACCTCCCCCCTCCAATTCGAACACTCCGTTTCCACCCGCCGGATCGATCCGCCACCGCCGAACCAAATGAAGCCTAAGTCCTGCTGCAGTGCTCGAAACGCCTCCAAGGCGTTGGCGTCCCACGTGAAACACTGGCGTCGTAGGAGAGATAACAAGTAAGCGGTAATGACGGAGAAGACCTGAATGAAACGCCGGTAGTAGCCGGTGAGGCCTAGGAAGCCGCGTAGCTCCCGCTGCGTTTGAGAAAAGGGCCAGTCGAGGACCCCCTGAATCTTAGCCGGATCGGCCGGGACGCCCGTGTGATCGACTATATGCCCCAAGTAGGCGACTCTGTCGGTGCCAAAAGAACACTTGGATTCCTTGAGGTAAAGCCGATGAGCTCGTACGAGCTGGAGAACCTGTCTGAGGTGGTCGAGGTGCGCCTCCCATGTTTTGCTGTAGACCAAGATATCATCGAAGAAAACAAGCACACAACGGCGAAGAGGGGTGTGAAATACCTCATTCATGAGGGCCTGAAAGGTAGACGGGGCGTTGGTAAGCCCGAAGGGCATCACAAGAAACTCGAAGCGGCCATGATGTGTGCGGAAGGCGGTCTTCTCCACGTCCGCTTGAAACATGCGGACTTGGTGGTACCCCGAACGAAGTTCCAGTTTGGAGAAATAGTGCGCGCCATGTAATTCATCCAACAACTTTTCAACAACTGGAATAGGAAACTTATCTTTCACGGTTTTGGCATTCAAGGCTCGGTAATCCACGCAGAAGTGCCAAGAGTCGTCCTTCTTATGGACTAGCAGGACCAACGAAGAGAAAGCGGAGACACTGTGGCAGATGATCCCTTGTCGAAGCATCTCGGTGCACTGATGCCAATCTCATCCTTCTGGAGGAAGGGATAACGGTAAGGGCGAACGACCACCGACAGTGTTTGGAAGGAGGCAAATACGGTGATCCTGGCGGCGCAAGGGTGGAAGCCCGGTCGGCGTGGCCAAGGTGTCGGTGTACTCCCGAACAAGAGTAGAGAGACCGGTCTGCGCAAAATACTCGGGTTGGAAGGAGAAGGCGTGACCAACATCCCCCGTCGGATGGCCCTGCCACACTGTCCACGAGGGCCCTTGTCCCCAAGTCATCGTGAGGGCGCCCAAGTCCCATAGAATCGGCCCTAGAGTACGCAACCATCGCTTTCCCAGAACTGCCTCGAACCCGCGCAGGGCTATGGAAAAAAATCCACGCGAGAGTGAAATTCACCCACAATGATCGGAACATCCCGACAAACCCCGGTGCAGACCATCGCCGCACCATTTGGCACGACAACACGCAGACGACTGTGAGTAGTAACTGGTAGCTGAAGTCGCTGAGCCGTGAGGTCACTGATGAAGCTGTGTGTACTGCCGGTGTCCATGAGGGCCAGTAGTTGGTGGCCCTCCACAGATATGGCCATCTGAACTGTGTCCCCCGAATGTGGGCTTGACATGGCGTTGACCGAGAGAGCAGGGTGGCCGGCCTCGTCATCCCCGACGTCGTCGTTTGAGGGGTCGTCGACCTCTAACCAAAAGAGGCGCTTACATCGATGCCCATTGGTGTAGGGCTCATAACAATTGAAACAGAGCCCCTTTGCACGGCGCTCGCTCATCTCCTGAGTAGACAAGCGTCGTATGTGGGTCGGTCGCTCCCCTTCTTTAGGCCGAGTCGCACCTCCCCTGGTGGCGGCTGAGCAGGACTGGAGTGCCGGAAAGTAGTGTCGTGGACCAGACGACTCATCTTAGGGCGGTCTAGCAAAATGCGCCGCTCGCAGATACGCGCGATACTCATGACGGTAGTGAGGTCCGACGGGCTCTGGAACTCCATGTCCATATGATGGTGCTCATATAACCCTGCAGTAAAGAAAGCCACCTAGTGTGCCGCTGGAACTGGCGGGGCGCGGGCAAGGAGCACCTGAAACCGCTTCAAGTAGTCGTCAATAGAACCAGATTGCCACAGACAAATCAATTCACCGATGGGGTTGGAGCGTAGAGGAGGCCCAATGCGAAGGCTGCACTGAGTTTTGAAGTCCTCCCAAGTAAGTAGGGGCTTCTCCCGGTGAAGTTGGGAGAACCATAATTGGGCGGAGCCCATCAAGTGAAAAGATGCGACACCCAACCATTCTTCCGACGGAATACGCTGTGCCGCAAAGAACTGCTCACAACGAGTCAACCACGTAAGGGGATCTTTGCGGCCCTCAAAGATCGGAAAATCCAACTTAACAAACCGTGGCACGATAGAGTAGTCGGAGCGACTGGGGAGCTCGATCTGGAGGGGATGGTGTTGTGGCTCGGGAAACGATGGAGAGGAGGCGAAGGCCGTCCCACTAGGCAACGACATGCCGGCTGGTCGGATCGCGGTGAGGAGAGCTTGGTGGTTGTCCGCCATCATGGAATTAAAGGATTCCAGAAATTGGGCCAATGTTAGGCCGGTGGTTGTGTCATCCGCCATGGAGAGAGATAACCGGGGTGGAGAAAAAACTGGGAGGGGAAGTAGGCCGGTGGATGAGGCGAGGAGAGAACCTCCGCCAAGCGAAGATCCAAGGAGAATGGGGGGTGGACTGTTTGAAACTGGCGGAAATCGGTGGCACTGGGCGGTTGCCGGCCGGATCTTGTGCGGGCCGCAGGGAACAGTGTTGTGCGGAGCGGGGTTACCCGGATCTGGGTTGGTTGGAGTGGCGGGATGGAGCGGTGGCCACGAGACGATGTCGGCGGCCGGTGGAAGGACCGCTGCCTCTGATACCAAGATGTTGCGTTCCCGGGATTGCGAGCGCGTGAACGGTCGGTGGAGAGGGAAGTCCCGGAGGAGGGAGGGAGAACCTTTCCTCGACCCCTTGGGCGTAATGGTGGAGACTGGGAGGAGAAGCTCCTCACAGCAAGGCGGCGACGGCCAGCGCGATGAGGGATTTGCTGAAGGTGCGGCGGCTAGGGCAGGCGGAACTCGGGACCGATCGGGTGAGAGAAATGTAAGAGAGAGAGAGGAAAAATTTGATTTATTTTCTTCTTACCATTCCCAACCACAGGTCCAATCTATAAGTGGATAAAACCGGTTCAACCCAAATATTAAATGCCCCCTCATAAGGCTTAAACATGAGGAACAAAATACTTATTAGGAAATAAAATAACGAAGATACGCCCGCGATGCTCGTACGTCTTGCCCCAACGAGGATCCGTAACAGTAGCTATGACCATGAACCTATATTCATTGTCAATAGAGAATATTACCACAACTCTTTGTTTCTTAGTTTTCCATGCAACCGTGTTCCTTCTCTAAATATTGAGTATCTTACTTTCCATGCAATTCATAGTTAGCTATGACCATTTCACCTTTGTGATATCCATAATTTGGTCACGTCTTATAATTGTTATATAATTAAAATTTGCCACTGTTCTCTAGAATTGTAATTTCTTAATCCAAAATGGGAGTTGTCTCAATGTATATTATTATTAGGGTCAATAAAAGTATCAATTTGTTTAACTCCTAAGTACCCTTGTTCAATAAGCATATCAAGTGCATAGTTTCTCTGAGGTTTGAAAACACCATATTTCGATCTGACCACCTCAAGCCCAATGAAGTAATGTAGTTAATCGTGGTACTTAATCTGAAAGGTAGTAACCACATCTCTTTTGACGATTGCAATATTATTTTCCCCGCTTCCTGTTATAATCATATCATGGACAATACAACCAGAATAATAAATTGTGATAAAGTGATCTCATTTACTTTGTGTGAATCTCATGTTGAGAAGATTGATACTCAATTTCTCAAACTTGCCTCTAGACGATTGTTTATGCACGTAAATAGACTTCTTAAGTTTACACTCACAACATTGAGTAACGAAAAGACTAAGCACCGCCCCATCTTCAACCCTCTCAAGAGAATTCTTTAGCCATCCAGACAAAAGTGACACTAATGGCTCCCAAGAAATTAGATGAGGAATTCAATGTTGGAAGCGAGCTCGTTCACAATGGATTTTGAAAGGCGATGCAGACCTACAAGCAGTAGTAGGGATGTGTGAAGATGCCAGATTAGAATTTATGCTATCTAAGCCCACCAAGATCTTTAAAAGAGAAGTTTTAGAGTTCTATCAGCACGCCGAGATGTTTTCTTCTGGGAAAGCAATCTCATCCAAAATCGCAGTACATCGGGTAAGAGCATCTGCCTGATCCCTAACCACTGTACTTAAGATGACTGTGATCTCAGAAGAGGAAGAAGTAAGTTCTAAAGACAGAACACTAGCACTTCGATGGTGTGCTTGCCCGGAAGCACCTCATGGCTCACTACAACGAAACAAACTGAGCACATCTGTGACGTTAATAGCAAATTTCAATGGAAATGTGCTAATCTGCAAACCATGATCTTATGGCAATTCTAGAGGTTTGCTTGATCTCAAGACCAGAGTCATACTGAAGAAAATTACTAACCGGTGAAATGTCCTGTTCAACAAAATGAAGGACTCCCTTCAGACCCCCAACTTTTGAAGAATCTTATCACACTACTTCAATAATTTCTCCTAAGTCTTTCAGCTGAAACAACTCACTGGTACATCTCTGCATTACCTAAAGAGAATTATTCTAAATACATTGGCTAAGTGGGGCCAAGGCTTTCCTAAGGTTGGGGAGAAGTTAAAGGGCTGTGTTCCTGGAGTGAGTATGAATGATAAAATTAAAGTGCCACAAACTTGTTAGCACAGATAGTTGAAAAGGCAGTTGATCAAACCCCTGCAAACATTGAGGGGGAGACCTCAAGGGATCTAATTGAGGAAATTGCATCTGATTCTATAGTTTAACTGAATACGACTGATGATGGAACATACCATCATGCGGGAAAGGAGATGGATCCTGCTGAGGGGGAGATGCATCCTGAGAGGTCTATCCCAAGAGAAGAAAGAGAGAATGCAGAAGAACTGGCTAAAATTGTAATTCCTGTTGAGATGGATGTTCAAAAAGATAAAGCAGATGAGAGAAGTGAAGTCAGTCAAAAAGTCCCAACTACAGTATCGGAAAACACCTGCAGAGAGCTGATGCTATTCAAAAGTCAACAACCCAGTAAAATACATTGTTCATCAAGTCCAATTCATCTTCCCGATACTCCAAATGAACCAATCGAAGCCACTGACCTAAATTAAAAGCTAGAAGGAAATGAAAAAGTAACCGAATTAATGAAGAGAAGAAATTTTGACGTCCATCCGATAAAGGTGCTAAGGCTCCGTTCGGCAGTCTGAAATTGGAATTGTGGAATTGAAAGTCAGCCAGTTCCAAAACTAACAGGAACTGGAATTGGCTGAATTCCAATTCTGCTGTTCGGTTGCTGTGCAGAAATTGATATCAGAAATTGGAGTTGGACACATGCACATACAATTTTCAAAATTGAAAAAAATGGCGACTACTAATTTCTCAAGAAAAAGAAAGCGGCAAACCTACAACAGTCATGAACTAATTGATCAGAAATGGCAACAAGAGATCGGATCCGGTTTGGAATATCCATTGTGCAAGTGAATCCAAGCACAAATATAGTCTTAAATTTATTTTTCCACCATTAAAGAAATTCAGTTCTGAACAAAATGTATCCAACATCACATCTACCACTAAAAAATTCATATCCACAATCAGATCTACCAAAAATTTTAGACCTAAAAATTTCTGTTCCGAACGAAGAAGATGAAGGGGAGGAGGAGGATGATAATGAAGGGCTACAGATCTGGTGGCGACAGAAGAGATTCATACCGGTAGAGAAGTACATAAAAAATGAAACAAAAATCAGCGGAAGAAGAAGGAGAGGAGAAGGAAAAAGGAGGATGAACGTACCAGCGGCGCAGCGATCGGCGCGGCAAAATTGATGCAATGAGAGAAGCAGTAGTCATGGGTATTACGTGGGAACTTCACCTCCGAAATCTAGACAAAACTCAACCGGACCCCTAAGAATTGGACCACGCGTAAAATTAACTCATTGGAATTTGGAGCAATTCCAAAACCACTTAATTCCTGCTTGCCGATCGTTGGAAAAGAATTCATTTGGACCGAATTCCATGTTGAATTCCAAAACCTTTCTGCCGAACTGGGCGTAAGATTTATGAGCACCAATGGAAATAGGAATCATTGCATAATTCAATTTTTCTGTTGGCTCAAAGGCTCATGAAAATCAACACCATAAATTTGCGTAATTCCCTGAGCTACAATTCTGCCTTTATATCATTCAAGTGTGCCATTCTCTAGGTATTATGCATAATAAACCAATGCTATTCAACCATACGACAATTAGTGGTAAGGGCATGGCCTTCCAAGTTTGTTGTCTTATTAGAGCTGTAATTTCAACATCCATAACTTTTTTGCATTCAGAGTTTGAATGAGCTTCTGCAAAGTTGTTATGAATACCAATAGTAACTATGGAGGATAAAATGAATTTAAAATAGGAGGGGAGTTATACCCTATATAGTGATCAAAAGTTTATCTAGTACGATCACAAGGAATATGTAAAGAGAGAGATTGTTAGAAGCAGATTGATGATCAGGGCTTGAGGATGCGGTGATGGGTGGAGTGGCCTGAGTCTCTTGAATGTTTTGATCAAGGTTCTCATTTTTTTCCCTATGAAGTACCTGCATTTCCTTTCTATAACTGGTTTTTGTTATTTTTGTTACAATCTGTAGGAACAGAACTATGATAGTCTTGCTATTCTTCCAAGTGGAATACACCAAGATTGGTAATGCAATTGGATCCTCTTCAATTTGTGTTTTTCGCATACTTGGACAATGCACCCGTTCACTAAAGATTCCAATGTAAGTACTTAATTTGATTTCAATAGCCTTATTTTGAGCCATAAGGATAAATGTATCATATGAAGCATTTTACATGCTATAAACCACTTCAGAAGGAGGAACAATGCTGATTAAGCTAATGCAAAAGAACACACAACAACAAACACCCTGAATTGCGTAAAGAAAGGGTTGTTGAAGTATGGACTCCAACAAAGGAATCATGAGATAGCAAGAGCAACCACATGACTAAACAAACCACAAAAGGAGATCGATCAGGGACTGCCGAATCAAACATAACAGAACACCATTCGTCGTAACCCGACATCGATATGAAAATGATTGAAGAAAACTAATGAGATCCATTGATTTACGTAACAGAATGCCCGGGTAGAACCAAATCGCTTTATGAAGAACAAGCGTTAGATGCCTTAGGAAGATTAGTTGATTAGGAAGAACGCCGTAGTGCCGCCACACGCCGTCTTCGAGGTGCCACATGGGTTTTTGCGGCTTGATTGGGGTCACGATCCGACTTCATCGAAGCCTGGAGTGAGATTGCGGGATTTGGCAGTTGAGCTTGAAGAGAAACTAGTCGGATCTATGACAACATTGATTAGGAACGCCGAATTGATGACGTGTTTGTGATCCCTGCTCTGATACCATTAAAAGATGAAGACTTCCTTTTCACGAGAGCCTTATCACAAATTGTTTATATCTCGCACGCAAAGAACCATCAAATGATAATATTTATACACTAAAGCCTTAATCTCCTCTATTGTTGGAGTTTTGGCCACCATAAGGTGAGTTTACCGCCTTGGTTCCAATAATTTTTGTTTCCAGTCTGTATACTCCAAAGATGAAGTAGATGCCTAAGCAAGTCTAAACTAATTTTCTCATCTTGTCCTATTTTCCTTTCAATCTCTCTTCGCCTTCTAGCTAGAGTTTCCACCATATGCCAATTGAAGGGTTACCTAGGGAAGTAAAACAAAGGAAGGAACACAGACTTCAATCTGATTCTCCATCTTTACGTGATGAATCTCAATCCTGGGCTTCTAACATCTTGATATCAGATCCACTAGCAACAAATGCTAAATTAGATCAACTTGGAGAAGTCAAGGGAGTGTTCACCAAGGTCATCGTCGATTTTCGCCGCAAACGAGGTGAAACATCCTACTTCCTTATTCATGGTGCATGCACACCTTGATTAGCGGTCCGTGGGTTCTCGACTTCAGAGAGAGCTCCATGCGGTGGATTGAGCAAATCCCCGTCGATCACCATGATTTGTCGATTCCGCCTTAAGCAGAATTGTACATGATGGCGGGCTTTCATCACCAATGGTTAATTGGCTGCTGCCCATACTGGGATTTCTAAATCCAGCCATGAACCGGCCGTCACCTCATCTTCGACGAACAATATGCAGGTTTCCAGTCTTCGATGAGCCATTTTCAAGGGGTTATCTTTAGCCCAGCCCTTTAGTACATAAACCACCAAACCAGACTCGTTGAGATCCTCCAAATTACTACAAGGCACATCATTCAAATCTCCCTAGGGATATACCCCTGCATAGAGGTGACACAATATTAAGTTTGATTTCCTTCCGTTTGATAAAAAAATGGATCCTATAGATTAGTTCACACTGTGTGAACCATTTTTATTAATCAACTGACTTTATTGGCAGAATAAATGAGTATGGTGTCCTATCTCGTTTTGGGATCTACCCAACTATGGTATGCACAACTGTTTGGAGAACACGCACACATGAACTTAGAAGACTTCAAACAATTATGTAATTTTCGCTTCAGATTGTCGCTATGTGTCAATTCAGATTGTCTGCAGACCAGTGTCTTCTCTCCCTTAACATGGATCTGATTGGCCACAATCTCTAATTTTAATAACGGGTTGTTGCTTCTGGGGCTTGAACCTCGAACCTCCTAGATAAGGGAACTCTAAATTGGTTCTAATCACCAATTGATGATACCCAGTTTAAGCTCCCTTATTTAGGAGGTCCGAGGTTCAAGCCCCAGCTTCAACAACCTGTTATTGGAATTAGAGGTTGCAGCCAATCAGATTCATGGAGAGGGGTTGAAGTCACTGGTCTGCGAACCTGTAGAGTACCCACAATAGACCGGGGCATTACACTGGGTGGCCTCATTTGATTGAAGCAAACAAGGTCAATTGCTAATTGATGTGTACCTAGAGCAAATCCATGCATCACATGCTTGTTCTACTTCTCTCAGGATGGACCAACACATCCCAATCTTCACAACATGCTTACAAGTGTGTACTTCTAGCCGTTGAGCTCTAGAATCCTCTTGACTTGGTTACTGCCATGAGTTTTACTTGAATTTGTGACAGTGAGCTGCAAATTGATAGATATGAGTCCAAACACTGATTGGGGCCATCACAAAGTTCATCAACACCTCCAATTGCAATGACTGTACCTCTTGGAGTCATCCAGAAGGACAAAGATATGACCACCCCTACTTATGCGAAGAAACTATTCCTGATCGTTATGACAGATAGCCGTACATTGGAACTCTGTTTCATTTGAGACGAACCATATGTGCACAATCATCAATGTAAGAAACTCGTATAGTTAGATCTATATTAACTGGATGATCAATAGGATACAAACCAAGTAGGGCCAAAGATTTCCTTCCATGTTTTGACGGGAGTTCACATCTCTCGCACCATTAAATCTGCGTGACCCTGATAATCCATTTACTACTCGTACTAGTGAACTATAGTAGCATATAATTATATCCGCGTGAGTGCCATTGAGCTTCCAGATCTTCCATTCAAAAGTCAATCAGGGATTAATTGACAATGGACAATGAGTAAAAATACAGGTCTGCATTTACTGCTTCTTACTTGATCTACATGTCATTCCATTGGATAAATTTGATATGGTGCTTGGTATCAAATGACGGTGAACAATGTTAGATACTAGGGTTGAGGAGGGGATGAGAATATGTGAATAGGGAAGAAGAAGAGTGATGAATCTAGCCCCTAAGGCTTCTTCAAAATTGTTACTCGATACCTCAAATGGAATACATGCTTAAGATTGTATAGTGCATAGTTACAAAATATGCGAGAGCAATTGATAAATATCATAGGCTCAAGTTACATGTGCGAGAATAAAATCTACGGTGACGTGTGCACTATGTTCGTGCACACTATTGGAGAATGTCTATCATCTAATTTTGATTGGTGTTCGCCTTGGTCCCGACGTCGACATATGCGTTGTTGCCCTCGTGTCCTTATCCCTGTCCCTCTTCCGTCTTCGTAACAATGCCACGCTTTTGAGAATTCGTATTTTAAGGCCGAAGTAACTTCCTGAATGCACGACCGCTGGGATGTTGGAAGGGTGGTCAGGTAGTTCGGTACGACGTCGTCCGCAAGTGTGTCTCAAGGTTACAACCACTGGCTACAGAGTTAGTGTGCGGGCCACCACCGGTCCGTGAAGGGCACCTCCCTGACAAGGAGGAAAGATACTTCCGCTTGAGGAAAGCTCATCGCCATGCGTGCCAGTTGAGGTACACATCGCCAAGAGTACAAAGCCATGTGGCGCCAAGAATGACATCAAATCACCGAGCTCGAAGGAATAGAATCTGTGCGAAGAGAAACGTGAGATAGGTGAATGTCAAATCCTATCACCAAGTGCATGGAGATGAAGTTGTTGCTGACCCCACTGTCAATCAACATTCTCAGGGGAGTGCCATACATGGACCTAAAGAACCTCATAGTGAGGGTACAAAGGCATCACTAGTCTCTGGGAACAAAAGTTTGAAATGATACAATCGCGCGTGGGGTCCCGTGACGGTAGGGGAATCATCACCCTCCAAGGCTTCAAATGCTCCAAGGGTTATCTCGGGGTCTTTCTCGCCAGTGGTGATGCATAGCTCTTTCAAAGGATAGTTGTGAGGTGTAGAGCAGTGCTGTTTACAACAGAAGAATTCGAGGTCCAACGAAGATGAAGGCCGAAGGAGGGGCGCTTGTAAATCTTTGGGCGACAAAGACCGTAGTCGGTTGGCACTTGGAAGGAGGTCGGTCCAAATGTTTACAATGGTTGAGGGGGATGTGGGGGGGGGGGGGGGGGGGGATGGAAGAAGAAAAGAGATGAATCTAGCCCCCAAAGCTCCTTCAAAATAGTCATTCCTCGATGCTTCAAATTAAATACAAGCCTGGGCTTATATAACGCCTAGTTACAAATTTTGTGAGAGCAAATGGTAAATAACCGCATCTCGAGATACATGTGCGATAATAAAATATACGGTGCACTACTTGAGAATGTCTTTCATCGAATTGATATTCGTGTCCGCGCCGCCTTGGTCCTGACGTCGACATATGCGTTGTGCCCTCGCGTCGTCGTTCCTGACCCTCTTCTGTCCTCGTTACATACGATAGGGCTTATTTTATGAAATTTGTAGCGTCCATTATGGACAAATTAGCCTTCAACTAACTTTACAGCTTATTAGAGCGCATGACCTCTTTTTACAGATGAAGAAGTGCACTTTTCAAAGTAACTTAATGGGCTTGTGGTATATTATCCATACAGATGAGATTTTAGCTGACCCCAAGAAAATCAGAATTTAAGTCACCCATAGTGCAAATGGTATTTTGTGATTTTTTGGACTCATGAGATACTACCACGTTCGTTCGAGACTACAGGATTATTTCTGCAATGCTGGGGGAATGCTCCGACAGGGATCCTTCCAGTTATCAGTTGGCCACCGTGCATTTCAGGCCTTGCAGGATGCTCTTACCTCAGCCCCTGTATGCATTTACTAGATTTTCACAAGGCTTTTAAGATTGAATGTGACGCTTCAATGTATTGGTATTAAAGCTGTCCTACAACAAGAGAGACACTCGATGATATTCTTTATCTGAAAACTAGCCGCCCATAATATGAAATTACCGGTATGTGAACAAGAGCTTATTAGTCGCTCGAAGGCCATCCATCACCAACGATTATATTTGTAGGGGATACCTGTTGTGGCAAAATCGAACCAGTCCCCTATTGTGGTTCTTGGGGTATTATTGGCGGAGATGTTTCAGGGCTGTCACAACTCACAACCTGATTTCTGCATCTTGCTTCAAGATCTTGCTGTTTCCATACCCGAGATAGATAAATCCATTTCTCATTTGGATAAATCATTACAGTTTGAACTTTGAAGTATCTGTTGCAGCAAAATCTGGCAACCACCTCACAACTAAATTGGGTTAGCAAGTTTTTAGGATTTGATTTCATAATGGTATATTGCATGATATGTTTCAGCAAGGAGGTTGCTGCACTGTCACGCCAATACGGCAATCAGTGGATTGTGAGAGAGAATCTTATTCACCACAAATGAAAGATCTATCTTCTACCTTCGCCATGATTGATTTCTCCATCATTACCTCTGTGCACATTGAGACAGTTGAAGGCGTCCAGAAGACTCTACATGATATACCTACATACTTTTTTTGGAAGGGCCTCAAAGGGGGCAGAACAAAGGTTTGCCGCTTAATGCCCTATCTGTTATGGTAACAAGTTGGAGCATTCATTACGAGCAGGATTGCTCCATCCACTTCTGATCTCCACTCATGTTTGTGCCAATATATCCATGGACTTTACCGAGGTGCTTCCCATGTCCAAGTGCGTGGCAATCTTATTTATGGTGTTCGATCGCTTCTCTAAGGGAGCACATTTTATTCCCTTAGCTCACAATTTACCACTCTTAGTGTCGACCAAGCATTCTTCGACTACATCTTTCACTTACACAGGCTTTCACAGACGATTGCCTCAGAAAAGGGCATGATGTTCACCAACCGATTTTGGGCGGAACTTTATAGGTTTAGTGAGATCAAACTAGCACTGACCTCATTCTTCCACTCATAATCCAATGACCAGACAATGGTGGTCAATAGGACCATAGACGTGCCTCTCAGCTGGCTGCCTCCGCCTTTACAGGTATATCTCTCTCTCTGACTGGTTGCTTGTCTCTGGAGGCTCATTTCACCTGACCTATGATGTTACCCACCTTTTGTCCTTGATCACCTCCATCTTTCATCTATTCCATCCCCACTGGTAGATCTACGTTATATCTTCCTTCGGCGGGCTTCTCTCCGTGTCATCACCATCTTGGTCATCCTTGTGATTCGTGTCTAGCTTCTCTCATCAGTCTTGGTTTTCTTTGTCGTGTTTCTGTTGATCGGTCCCACCCTTGTACGAATTGTAAGTTTGGTAAATAGCTACAACTCCCCTATCTGTCTAGTGAGTCTATGCCTCACTGTTCTTTTGATTTAGTTCTTTCTTATGTATGAGGTCCCGCACTTTTGCATCCAAGGGCAGACACTAGTATTATGTTCTTTTTGTTGACGACTATTCTCACAATTGTTTGGTGTACTTTATGTATTCTCGTTCTGAATTTTTCAGATATATGTTACTTGTTGTTATGGTGCACACCCATTTTTCTGCTTCCATACGTATTTATTGTTCTGATTCGGGGTGAGGGGGTACCTCATGTTTTTTGCGAACTGCTAGCTATCTACGACACTCTCCCTCAGCTTGCCTGTCCTAGTGTTCACGTTCTGAATGACTCAACTGAAAGGAAGCATCACCACATTAATAAAACAACCCACACCCTTCTCATCTCCTCCTATGTTCTTTTTCATTTTTGGGTTGAGGTTGCTTCCACTGCTATTTATCTTATTAACATGCAATCATCGACTTTCCCTCAGGGTTAGAGTTCTGGTGAGTATCCGTACTCTCGACTCCCACGTTACACTCATCTTCACGTTTTTGGCTGTCGGTGCTATGTTCTACTCCCTCCACGTGAGCGTACCATGCTCTCTACTCATTCTGTTACTTTTCTTGGATACAATACTGAGCACAAGGGATATCAATGTTATGACCCTGTCGCACGTCGACTTCGCATCTCACGTGATATCACCTTTTGTGAGTCTCACCCTTTCTTTGTCTTATGCCACCTCAACCTCACACTCATCTATTACTCTCTCTGACGCGCAATTTCTTACTCTTCCCTACCCCCCCGCCTTATGTATAATTTCCTCTGGTATGTCCACCTCCTCTTTCCTTGCCATAGTCTACTCCATCTCTTCTTTCCTTGGCACAGTCTACTCCGTGATCTCCTCACTCCACTTCGTCACCCACATCTCCCTCTGACACACTGTCCATTTGGGACTGTGTCCCTCCTCTTCCATATCACTACACTCACCGACCTCCTTCTATTCCTTCGCCTCTGATGCCCGCAGACTCAGTGTCCGTCTCCTACAGTGAGTGTCCTGTGGATGCTCCTCCAATGCGTTGCTACCCACTTCGTGAGAGACATCATGTTGACCGTCTTAGTCTTGCTACCCTACCATTGTACTTGCCTGCCCTTCCTGCTACTGTCTGCGATACTCCAGAGCTGTCTTCCTATCGTGAGGCTGCCCAAATACCTGAGTGGTGGACTGCTATGTTTGTTGAGTTGGAGGTACCGGAGCACACTCGTACCTGATAGTTTGTTCATCTTCCACCCAGTGTTGTTCCTATTACTTGCAAGTGGGTCTTCAAGGTCAAGACTTGCTCTGATGGTTCTGTGGAGAGGTACATGACTCGACGTGTGACTCGTGATTTTCAGTAGGAGCAGGGTCGCAACTACGACAAGACCTTTGCTCCAGTCACTCGCGTGACTACGATTCGTACTCTTATTGCAGTTGCAACTGTTTGCCATTGGTCTCTATCTCAACTCGACGTGATAAATGCCTTTCTTCATGACGATCTTCCGCAGGAGGTGTACATGCTTCCTCCTCTTGGTCTCTCCTTTCCTCTAGGGCTTGTTTTCCACTTGAGTTGAGCTCTTTATGGGCTGAAGCAGGCTCTCCGCACGTGGTTTGCACGTTTCAGCTCAACCATTACAGTCGTCGGTTTTCAACCGAGTCCACATAATCTGGCTTTGTTTGTTCACTCCTCTTGACCAATATCTTCTGTTACTTTATGTGGATGATTTGATTATTACTGATGTTTCTCATACGACCTTTGTCAAGCTTCACCTTTAGCAGTAATTTCAGATGACTGACTTTGGACAACTGAGTTACTTCTTGTGTCTTGAGGCCAGCTCTACAGATCGCGGTTTTTAGCTATCTCAGGCCGCAAATGTGTTACACATCCAATCTCTTAGCTTGGGCTGCTCTCTCTGACTCTCGCGCAGTGGACACCTCTACAGAGCTTTACCTTCAGTTACGTCCTGATGATGGTGTTCCACTTTTTGATCATACTTGCTATTGCCACCTTGTTGGTTGTCTCGTCTACCTCACCATTACTCGGCCCGACATTGCCTATGCCGTTCATGTGTTGAGCTAGTTTGTTAGTGATCCATCTCTGTGCATTTGGGTCACCTGCTGCGACTCCTGCGCTATTTCCAGTTGACGAATTTTTGTGCTCTTTTCTTCTCCAGCGGTAGTTCTCTATAGTTTCGTGCTTACTCAGATGCTACATGGGCTAGTGATTTTGTTGACCGTTGCTTTGTTACTGGTTTCTGTCTGTTCTTGGGTTCTTCACTTATTGTGTTATAGTCCAAGAAACGATCTAGTGTTTCTTGTTTCCCGCACTAAGGCTGAGCTTCGGGCCATGACTACCACCACTGAGGATATTATTTGGCTCTGTTTACTTCTTGAGGATCTTGGTGCCTCTTCTCCAGATCCCACCCCACTCTACTGTGGTAACACTAGTGTTATTAAGGTTAATCTTAATTCGGTGAAGCACTCACTCTCCAAGCATATCAAAGTGGATGCTTTATTCCTACACGAGCAATATGGCCGTGCTATTCTATTATTCAAACTCTCGGTGTATGGTCCTTTGTGAGTTTGAGGGGTGGGGGGGTGGAGGGGTGGGGTGTTGGATATATTGTACATTCTATATGGTAGACGTAGCTTTGGCTCACCTTGGGTGTTGTGAGCAACCTCTCGTGTACATGTATATATACCCTATTGTTGATGTAAATAGTAATTTTGTTTCTTTTCTGTCACAAGGAAACTTTATGACGAACCTGATGAGTGTTGATCCTTGAGATAGATGAATATGTTTGGATCAAAGTTTGTCAATATTGCTTACTATTCTCTCTCTCCAATAGTGCTATCCAAATTTGTCTCACAAATTTTATGCCTTTTCAAAATCATTGACTAAGCGGTCGAGGTGGTCTACAAGCTGGACCTTCCACTTGACAACAAGTTTCATTTAATTTTTCACGTTTCTTTATTGAAGCAACACAAGGAGGAACCACATCTCCTCATGACGGCTCTACCTACCTTTGCGGAGGGTCGTATTTTACCTGGACCTGTGTGAGCCCATTACATTTGCCTTAACCTCGGAATTAAAGAAATCTTGATTCATTGTTCTGACTAACTCTTTTGGTCTAGCCTTCATAAATTTTTATTTTTCCTTTGAGCTTGAGGATAAACTTCTTTCGAAAGAGGTGAGAAATGTTACAGACACGTTCTTAAGACGTTGGTTCAGAAGCAGGAAGAAGACCGCCACGACTTGATGATGCACTCGAGTCTTTGATGGTGCACTCAAGGTTTTTGCAGTATTTTGTTCGTATTATCTTTTATAATTTCCTCAAGTTTATTTTATTGCAGTTTTCTCAAGAATGGACTTTTATGTACTCTTGGCTGCGGGTATATACAGCCATTAGATGAAGAAGTTGCCTGAGAAAATTTAACCTAATTCTCTCTTATTCTTCTCTATCTCTCAGTTTCTCTTCTTCGTCCAGCTAGGGTTTCCACCATAGGCCACTCCAGAGGTTTACCAAGGGAGGAGGAACATAGGAACAAGTGCCGACTTCATTCCGGTTCTCCACCTCCCTATGACGAGATCTCAATACCGGGTTCCCAACATTAAGCTGACATATTATTTTCTGCTTATTTTTTCGTGTTTTCTGGATATTGTATGTCCTGTTAGTATTTTAATTCTGATTGTTATGAGAGTTTCCCGTGCTTTGCTTATGTTTATTATTTAGGTGAAGAGGCTTACCATTATTTTTCTGAATCCTTAGGATTTTTTTTCAGGGTCCCATTTCTGGCCTTTTGAGCGTTTTGAGAACATTCATGTCTGCATTTATAGCTTCTTATGAAATAACCCATCAGGTAAGTGCCGTTCTCCAATCCATAAAATACATAACATTTTTTCTGCTCCATAAATATTATGATATTTGATAATTTCTTGCATATTGTCTTATCACTTGCCATTTTCATTAGCTTCTCATATCAGTTAGAATATTTTTGTTGTTCTAAAAATGCTTTTTGATTTTTCATTCAATATTCACATACATTTTGAAGCTGAAGCACCTTTCTAATTGTCTATACTATTTCCCCAGCCAGAAAACACATTGAGCTTGATTTTGGAAATTCTTTGCGAAATTTATAAGGGAGAGGTTAGAATATTTTCACCTTTTGTGAACAAATTCCGCTCTTCTTAATTTTTTATATTTCTTCTCTTTTACTAAATTCCAAAATTTATTGATTCAGGAATCACTATCAAATCAATTCTGGGACAGAGATAGTTTTGTTGATGGCCCAATTCGATCATTGCTATATATGTTGGAAAGTGAATACCCATATCAAATAATTGAGCTTATTCGCTTACTCTTAGCTCTTTGCAATGGATCTTGGTCTGCACAGTGTGTGTATGTATGCTAATCCTGTTCCTGGTTACTATATTTTATATTTTAACTTTTATGTTGTTTATGAGTCTAGTTATACATGCCAATGATTTTTCAAAACTACCAGTACTATATTTGGCCTTCTCCAAACTTGGTTTACTAAAACTACCAGTAACTCAGGCCCCAATACAACCTTTTCACCAACTTCTGACCAGTAGAGAGGGTTTCTACAGCGACACCTGTACAGTGATTCGAAGGGGGCCATCTTGAGGCTCTCTTGATAGCTATTGTTATAGGCAAACTCGACCAAAGGTACCTTGCTCATCCCAAGCTCCCTTGAAATCCAAAATGTTACATCAAAGCATGTTTTCAAGTATCTGATTAACTCTTTTGGTCTGACCATTGGTCGTCGGATGGTAAGTAGTGCTCAGGTTGAGTTTGGTGCCCATAGCTTGCTGAAAGCCCTTCCAGAAATGAGATACAAATCCCGAGTCACGATTTGATACAATCTGCTGAGGAATCCCGTAGAGTCTAACAATCTTTGAAACATAGATCCGATCCATCTTCTCAGTGGAATGACCTTCCTTGTACGGGATGAAGTGAGCCACTTTAGTCATGCGATCTACTATGACCCAAATCGCATCACGCCCTCTCGGAGTACGGGGCAAACCAGTGATGAAGTTCATAGAGATGTCTTTCCACTTCCATTCAGGGATAGACAGAGGTTGCAAAATACCAGGACACCGACGCTGAGCTTTCACCTTTTGGCACGTCAGAATTTGAAAGACGAAGCAAGCAATATAATTCTTCGTACCAGGCCACCACACAATCTGCTTCAAGTCATGACGCATCTTATTATTTCCCGGGCTATCAGATATGTCAGATCCATGAGCTTCACGACAAATACTATCAAGCAATTCAGGAACATTAGGGATGCAGAGGCGACGTTAGAAACGCAGAACATCGTCAGAAATAGAGAAATCTGGAAGAGTCCCAAGTTCAGTCTTTTGGCGTATGCGCTGGAGTACGAGATCAGATGACTGTAAATCCTTCACTTGTTCTACTCATAATGGATTAGAGACTTCTTCTTGACCCTCGAGTGAGGTGGATATATCTATCCGTTCGAGGTTATCAACCAAGGCTGCAAGAGTAGCGAACATGGGTGCACACGCAGTAACAGAAGCCTGACGGCTCAATGCATCTGCCACTGAATTGGCCGTGTCATTATCTGCTATGAATTTGAGCCAACGCCTCTGACGAAGATTGAGATCATTCTGAACAAAGATATAGTTTAAGCTCTAAAGGTCTGTGTAGAAGTGACAATTCACGCCATAGAGATAATGCCTCCAAACCTTCATTGTAAACATTACCACTGCAAATTCCAAATCATGAGTGGGGTAGTTTCATTCATGAACTTTCAACTGCCTCGAGTCATAAGCGTTAACACGATCATCCTGCATCAAGACACATCTCAATCCAACTTCGGAAGCGTCAGTGTAAAATGAAAAATCCGCCCCCTCTGAAGGAAGAGCTAGAACATAGACGTTGCTTCAATTTCAATAAGATCCTCTCACATTGATCTGACCACTCGAATCTAGCATGCTTTTGAGTTAGGTTTGTTAGAAGAGCAGCAAGAGAGGAAAAACTCTGGATGAAACGTCGGTTGTTGCCAACCTATCCAATGAAACTGCGAATTTCAGTAGGGGTAGAAAGTCGCTTCCAGTCCAAAACTGCAGAAATTTTGGCAGGATAGACAAAAAGTTCATCTCCTGAAATAACATGCCCCAAGAAAGCAACACGATCCAACCAGAACTCACACTTCGCCAACCTGACATAGAGTTGGCCTTCCAACCTACTCCATGCGATTTTTGACGATATAATACACAAGGTTCCTCTTCCACGTAGGTGTCAACCAAGAGATGTAAGGTTGCTTTTTCTTGATTCCTATGCATGATTTGATCATCATTTGAGGGGAGGGGAGGGGAGGAGATGGAGGTGTTAATCTAGGTTTTGATTTTAACAGAATAATAATTAAGTAATAATTATCATAGATATTTATAAAACCCACATACATACCTAATTGGTGTAGATATCGACGAACATTAAGGTTTCATGGGCAAAAAGACACCGTTTCGAGTTTTTTTTGCAATCTCTTTAGAATATATCAATCGATAAACTGTCTAACAACCGATATATTGAATTATGTATCCTGTTGATATATCAGTTGACAATTTTATTATTATTTATTTAACATCTCTTCTTTAATAGAAAACAAAACAAGATTGTTAGTTGTTGGAGTTATGAGTTTTTCATATTAATTGGGGACTGTTTTGTTTAGTCCCACATCGTTGATGTGAGTTTGTGTCTATGTAATTCCTATATTAAGCCCCTATGTGGATGAATGAAATATCACTTTTATTTCAATTTCACCTCTTCCAACATGGCATCAGAGGAATGAAACCCTAATTTTATTTCTGCTAGTTCGTTTCTCCCAACCGTACCTCTCGCTTCCATTTTTTGGCTCTCGGTTCGTCCCCACTGACAGCGCAGAAGCCACGCTCTGCTCCCGCTCCCGTTGACGGGATCGACTACTGTGTCCGTCGACAAGAGCGGCTCCTAATCCCCCCACCTGCTTCGACGGCTTCTTCTGCCATCCTTGACTGGTCCGATCCAATCACTCTTTCTTCCGTGCTACTGCCTCCCGATGCCGTATCCTGTGCATTGTCCGGTCGATTTCTTCCATCGAAGCGTTGCCTGGAGCTTCTCCCGACAATCTCGTTGCTAGAAGGGTCTGCTGCTGCTCTCGTTGCTGCTACTGCCTAGGAAGCACCGGTACGAGTACCGGGTGCTGATATCCTGTACGGGTACACTACCTTCGGGGAAGTATCCGTGCTTCATAGGCTACTGCCTCCCATTGCTCCCGATCTCGTCAATGCCTTCTTCTCTCTTCTGCTATGGTTCTGTGCTCCTACTGCATCTGCCGATGGTGATCTTGTTCGATATTCTTGCTATTGTTGTCGATGCTGTCCGGGCTGCATTCCTCTTGTTGCTGAGATTCAACATTTGCCTCTCTTGCCGCTGGTCATTGACGAAGCTCCGCCCACTTCAGCCGCTTCCGAGGGTGCTGATATCTCGCTGAAGCTTAAGTTGTGTTGTTTATCGGTCGTTTTATGTGGACTTTTATTTTTCTGTTGTTAGTAGTTGTTTCATTTCGTCTTGTTATGCCTATATGCACGAGAGTTTCACGTGAGGGGGAGTGTTAGGATGAATGTGACTCGGATGATCTTTCCCGTTGTTCTCCTTCGTTCCACACGACCTCCAGGATTATGTCATGTGTCTCCTCATGCTTTCTTTCGATTGGTTGAGCGTTGGGACGTGACAAATGTTGGTTGTTTTAATCTCAGCTGGTTGTGTCGCATGAGACTGTGTCTTGTGGGACCACCCTTTGTGCTAATTATTCCCGACGAATTATCCCCGGTCGCTCAGTTGATGATTTGCTCCATATATTTCGTTATTTTTTGCATTGTGTGTGTATGTTATGTGGGTTGACCGGTTACCAGCAATTCCACGTTGTGTGTGGGTCCTGCGTCGTGTGTGGGTCAGCCCCGTGTGTGGCTATGTTCCCGGCTTGATTCCACGTTTTGGAATTTCCCCCGGTGACTTGTTTGATGTTTTGTCCTGCATCGCCTACCTCTATTGTCGTTATTTGATGTGTGTAAACTGAAGGGCCCCTCTTTAGCTTCAGGGGGAGTGTTGAAATTAGGAATATTTCATATTAATAGGGTCATTTAAGACTATTTTAGTTTAGTCTCACATCATGTATGTGAGTTTGTGAGTCCATGCAATTCGTATATTAAGACCATATGTGGATGAATGAAATATCACTTCTTTTTCAATTTCTCATCTTTCAATATTACTATATCAATATTTAATGCTGGTTGGGTTTCAGTGAAAACTCCAAGCTTTTTCGATGATTGACATGCTTGGTGTTTGAGGTATTTTAAATGGAATAATTTCCGTGCTTGTGGTTTTAGTTTTGGAAGAGAGCCGTTGAAGGTGGAAAGTAGAGTTGGAAGTAATTCGTGGTTCGCAAGGGGTCGGATTTGCTATGTCGAATGGTGGTTGAAGGGTTTTAGAGGTCGCGATGGAAGCGATGTTGTGGTTAATTTGAGAAGCAGTAGTCAGTTTGAGAACCATCGGCTATCTTAAATTCGTGTTCCTTGAAGCATTTTTGTTTCTTTGTTTGAGTTATGTTGGGGGGGGGGGGATTGTGAATGTGTAGACACTTCCGAATGTGTGGCCTTGCATAAAACAACCCAAGTAGTTGGTTTTTGATAAACCTAAGACATGAATGGCTAATTCAATGAATTGGTCTATGCAGGCATCAATATATTCAGATTGTTGTACTACACATAGATGATCGAAGATGTTGCTCATCATTGAGTTTTGGCCATGCCATTTATATGTTTGTTTGTTGGAGCCAACAAATTTTGTAAAACACTTATCTTTTTATATAAATCATATATAACTGAACTTTTTTGATTGTCTGGGTCCGTTGCAGTTCAGAAATTGTTATGTGTTCGTGATCTAGCTAATAAGGTTTGTGTTGTAGGCCGGAATTCTCTATTCAAATTTTAAATGAATAATGTCGAATTTGTTTTTAAATATTCATCGCCTGAGAGACTTTCACGAGTAAGTATAAATGATAATCAACTACGCTCTCGCAGACACGCGTGTAAGCCAAACAATCAAACGTTATTAACAAAAAATACTCTTTCGACAAGCCTATCCAAGAATGAGAAGAACTGCGAAGTTCACAAATTATCGACACAGATTTTATATTAATTAGTGCAAGAGAGTGGTGGAGACCAACCCCGATTAGGTCGACAAAAAATGCCTGACGCCGCACCCGATCGATCTCTTGCAGCCTGAATTGTTTTATTGCATTTTAATTTTGCAATTTTAATTTTATTTTTGCATTTTATTTTATCAATTTTATTTCGTTGCACGCCTGCGCGTGTAGCCATGTTTATTGCACGCCTGTGTGCGTAGCTTTGTATGGAGTTTTATTTTATTCTCCTATATATATATATAAATACCTATATATATATGTTTATATATAAATGCACATATATGTGTATAAATTTACACACACATATATAAACTTAGGTTAATCTGGTTCAGTGGGCAGCCGAGCAGAACAAAGAAAAAAAGAGGCACTGTTCATCTTCCGGCCCGTTCCCGCACAAAGCTTCTCCCGCATGCCACCGCCAGATCCTTCCTGACGTTATCGCTGCACACGTGAAGCCCCACGACGACACCGCCTCCTTCGATTCCCCAACCGCTTCCCACGACAGCCGATCCGGCCACGACATGGGCTCCAACCGCCAACCCACGTTCTGCTTCATCCATTTCCACTCCGCCAAAGCTTCGACCACACCTGCATCCTCCAGCGTCTTCAACGGCCTCTTCCACCCCACGTCTGCTAGCCGCTGCTATCCTATAAAAGAGAGAAGAGCAGGAACTCAAAAACGAGGATGGATATGGAATTTAATTGCTGTTGTGTGATTCCTGTCAATGAAGACGATGAACAGTTGGTGAAATTTACGGTGGTTGCTCCTGTGTGATAGTTGTAGGAGTTTAGAGGAGATTGAAATTGATTTGCTGCGTGCTTGCTGTTAACTGTACAGTGAAAGAGAAGATGAACAGTTGATTTGGATTTAATTTTTCTGTTCATACCTTGCTCCTGTCATTGTAAATGACTTTTATTGTGATTAAATTCTGCTGTAGTTTACTTTAGGAGGTGAATGTGGAAGATTGGAAGAAAGATAAGGTACTGTGTGCTTTTCAATAAAATTAGGCGTGAATGTTGGTGTAGGAGGCTGCGGCTTGTGTGCTTCCAGTTAGGTGGTAGGAAATTAGGATTTTGATTCAACTGTGGGAACCTTGATCCCCTTGAGCGTTAGAGATTTCGTGGATCCACCGCGAGTGATAGAGATTTCGTGGATCCTCTAGTGTGAGAGCGAATGAATTTTAGGTTTGTTTAGTTTGTGGCTTCTGAAAACCCAATGAGTGAGAGATTTCGTGGAACCTCTTTCGTGTGAGAGTGTGTGAACTTTCTCCTAGGTGCCCGTGTGCGATAACGACTGACCTTGGAGTGGAGGATCGAAGGTGACAAGGAGTTTCTTGCATGATCGTCGTCGATTTCGAATACGGAAAGACGCCTTTTTCCATTGGTAATTGTTTCTATCTCTTCCTTTGTGCGTGCCTCTATATTTTATCGTAGGATAATAGACTCATCGCTGGGTTTTCGCCCGAGTTTTGTCAGCGAACGCTACGTCGAAAATTCCAAACGGAAATGTATTTTGGAGCTCACGGTTTCCGTTTTGCTGCGCCAAGGGGAACAGAAGGAGAGTTGCGAACTTCCTTCCCCAGATTCAGAAATTGAACTATTACCTTAGAAAATTCATTTTTTAACAAAATAGTATTTTTTTGCTTTATAAAGAACTTAGTTGTTCATTTTTAAAGTTTGTTCAAATTTTGCTCAACTTTCATTGCACACATTTTCTTAAAAAAAATACATGCATTAGGGTTTCCAAGAAAAAGCCGGCAGGAGCGCAAACCCTACGCGCCGTCCTGCATCAGAGAGACTCTTATTTTTTAATGATCTAATAAAGGTAAGGCATAATGTTACACTAACTTGGTGCGAATGGGTGACTCAGTGAGGTATACTTGGGGGCGACGAGTGCAGCGTCAAATCAATCTTAATAAGAGGAAGTGGAGGGTGGCTGTTTTTAATTGCAACAGTGATGGAAGTTTAGTTGTCAAGGCGCGCGCCTAGGCGCCGGGCGCACCAGGCGCAACCCGTCGTGCCTCAGCACGGCTAAGGCGGGCGATCTGCCCCAGGCGCGCGCCTTACAGACTCGCGGGGACGTGTGCGGGGGTGGCCGGTCTCGGCCTAAGTGCTCGTTCTGCGGCAAAGATGGGCATCTTGAAGCCACGTGCTATCGTAAGCATGGTCGTCCACCTCGTCTGCATGCGTCTGCTGCTGCTACCGACTCCTCTCCCACTCGTACTGACCTCGACGAGGTCCGCCTTCAGCTTCAGCATCTTCATGGCCTGCTCAGCCGCCCGCCCGCCTCTGTTGCCTCCGCTGCCTCCATCTCCAATGAAGGTATCACCTGCCTTTCCTTTGGCTCGCGATGGATCCTCGACTCTGGTGCCACTCACCACATCACCTCTGTTCGGCCGCCTCAGTACTTGTCTTCCTCTCACCCGAAGTACATTACTGTGGCCAATGACGCCTCTGTCCCTGTTTTTGGATGTGCTGATATTCCTCTCACCTCTTCTCTTCACCTGCGCTCGGCTCTCCTTTATATTTACTTTCTGTTGGTCGCCTTACTTCTGATTTACATTGCTCTGTGACCTTTACTTCTTCTTCATTTCTGATACAGGATCAGCAGACGCAGACTATCATTGGTAAGGGGCGACTGCAGAACGGGCTCTACCTTTTTGACGACTCTCCTACTCTCCTCGCCTCTGTCTCCTCTTCCGATTGGCATCGACGTCTTGGTCATGCTCCTCTACCTGTCCTCCAGAAGGCTCTCCCGGATGTATCTCTTCCTGCTTTTCAATGTGAAACATGTATTTTTGGCAAACTGCCACGTTCATCTTTTCTTTCTTATTGTACTCGGAGCTCTGCTCCTTTTATCTTAGTACACTCCGATATGTGGGGTCCGTACAAATTTACTATTATTTCTGGCTATCAATATTTCGTTACCTTTATTGATGATTATTCGCGCATGACGTGGCTGTATCTTCTTCGCGATCGTTCTGAGCTTCCCCGCGTCTTCCGGGCGTTCATTCTTGAGACTCGCACTCAATTCTCCGCGCCCATTCGCACTTTTCGTACCGACAATGCGCGAGAATACACTGGTCATGACTTCGCGACCCTCTGCTCTGAGAACAACATTATTCACCAAACCTCGTGTGTGTATACTCCGCAACAGAATGGTGTCGCCGAGCGCAATAATCAACACCTTCTTGATGTGGCTCGATCCCTTATGGTTCAAATTCGGGTTCCCAAACTATACTGGAATTTTGCGCTCTCCACCGCCTGCTTTCTTATCAACCGTCTACCATCCTCTGTTCTTCAGAATGCTACTCCGTTCGGCCTCCTCTTTCCGCCACTCCGCCTTTCCCTGTTACTCCTCGTATCTTTGGGTGTGCTTGCTATGTTCACCATCTCGGCCCTTCTACCGACAAATTGGATCCCCGTGCGGCCAAACGTATTTTTGTCGGTTACTCGCGCACTCAGAAGGGGTATATGTGCTATTCGCCTACTACCCGCATGGTTACTGTCTCTGCGGACGTTACTTTCCGGGAAGATCTTCCCTTTTTTTCTGCTCCGGATGTCGTTCCCTTTCCAGAGCCCGTCGTTCGTCCTATCATCCCGATTCCCTGCTCCTCATCCTCTCCTCCTCCTGACCCGGCTCCGGTCCGTACGACTCCACCTGTTATTCGGGTCTATTCTCGTCGCTCTTCTCCTCCCGTTGCCCCACTCCAGTCGGCCTCGCCCTCTGAAGCTCCGCCACCTGCTGCTCCGGTTCCTGCCTCCACCGCTCATCCGATGGTAAACTACGTCTCTCTCCATCGCCTTTCACTACCACTTCGCCACTTTGCCACATCATTATCCTATGTTTCTATTCCTAATTCTGTAAAGGAGGCGCATCAACATCCTGGCTGGCGGGCTGCCAGGGAGGAAGAAATGACGGCCCTTTTGGCCAACCAGACCTGGACCCTGGTCCATCTGCCTCCTGGTCAGCACCCGGTTGGGTGTAAATTGGTTTTTGTCATTAAACATGCTCCGGATGACACTATTTCCCGACTAAAGGCTAGACTGGTGGCCCGTGGTTTCACTTAACAATAAGGCCTCGATTATGAGGAAACTTTCTCTCCGGTGGCCAAGCTCAACACGGTTCGTGTGCTTCTCTCCGTGGATGTACACTGCCACTGGACGTTTCATCAGCTCGATATCAAGAATGCCTTTCTGAATGGTGATCTTCACGAAACCATCTACATGCGCCAACCGCCCGGGTTTGAGACCACGGGGGAGTCTCATGTGTGTCTTCTCAAGAAGTCCATCTATGGTCTCAAACAATCCTCCCGGGCGTGGTTTGAAAAATTCAGCAAGGTGGTTCAGGATATGGGTTTCACTCGGAGCTCTGCTTACTTCTCCCTTTTCACCCGACACCGGGCATCGAGAACCGTCAATTCTGTTGGTTTATGTTGACGACATCCTACTTACTGGGGATTACTCACAGGGGATCCAAGCGGTCAAACAACATCTGAGCATCATTTTTCAGACCAAAGACCTAGGGCATCTTCGCTACTTCCTCGGTCTTGAGGTCGCACGACGACCGAATGGGCTTGTCCTCTCCCAACGGAAGTACTGTCTCGATCTCCTCAAAGATGTTGGCCAGCCAGGTTGTAAGCCAGCTAATACACCGATGGAGGCAAATCAAAAGCTCTGTGCACATGCCTCTGATGAGGATCTGCTTCTCCAGAACCCGGAGTACTATAGACGCCTTGTCAGAAAGTTGATCTACCTAACAGTCACGAGGCCTGATATATCATTTGCTGTTGGGGTTGTCAGTCGGTTCATGCATGCTCCCCGGGTTTCTCATCTCCAACCCGTTGAACGGATTCTCCGGTACCTTAAGATAGCTCCGGGTCAAGGGCTTGTTTACTCTGATGCCGATTATGCCGGTTCCCTGGACGATCGACGGTCGACCAGTGGATTCTGTACTTACTTTGGAGGTCATCTCATTACTTGGAAAAGTAAAAAACAAGCCGTGGTCGCTCGATCCTCCACGGAAGCTGAATACCGATCTATGACATCAGTTGTTTCTGAACTCACATGGCTTGAAAGGCTTCTTGCTGACTTGGGAGTAAAACTTCCTTCATCTGCTGTTCTCTTTTGTGATAGTCAAGCGGCCATACACATTGCAAAGTATCCGGTGTTTCACGAGCGTACGAAGCATATCGAGGTCGATTGTCACTTCATACGAGAAAAAGTTCAAATGGAGAAACTTGAGTTAAAGCATGTTCCGAGCACTGATCAAGTTGCTGATATTCTCACGAAGGCCCTATCAAGCACTTTGTTCTACCAGTGTTTGTCCAAGCTTGGTGCATATGATCTATACGCTCCAGCTTGCGGGGGAGTGTTAGAGAAGCCCACTTAACTAGGCCCATTTAGTTTCTTTTGTTGTTATTTCTCTCTTCTCTTTAGTCCCACATTGTGTATAGGACCTTGCTCTCTCTTTCTCTCATCTATATATTTGTACTCATTCTTTGTATTCAACACAAGTGAACATATTTACAAGGTTGCTTTTCCACTTGTCTACAATCTTGATTTGCGATTGAAATCCTATTGTCTTAAATTCTTGGTCTCTATTGGAATCAACTTGAAACTCAATAAAATCCAGCACTTTTGACTTGGGCTAAAGTTTGCAAGAATAGAAAATTAATTCTTTGATTTTGAGTTAGGGACTAGGTAGCACTCTTATCTTCACATCATTTATTTCTGGTTTAAACATCCTGCTACGAAATGTTTTTGCTCATTATAATACGTAGATGGTATGCTTTCTTATAAAATAACTGAGAGGAATATACTTACATTCACATGGGTTCTTTGCACTGTAGTTTTGTTGGTTAAAAGTTATTTTCTAGTTACTACCTCATTTTACTGGATTCACAATTTTTTGTCAAATTCATTTACTAAATAATTAGGTTTCATCCTTGTTTAAACTGTAAGAACTATGACTTTTGTTTGAATCTTTATGGTCTTAATATTTTTTTCACTGCATGCATTATGAATGGCACAAAGTTCTGCTCAGACAAATTATTTTGCTCCTTGTTTCAGATACAGTTTTTTAGATAAAATGCGTGGTGTGACACTGTTGTATGAGATCCCTAGTGGTTCCCCACCCATGAATGTTTATGACATAGTTGAAGCTCATCAAAGAATCCCCATTCCTAGTGTTGATGGTATTTATATCTCACCTGGGACCCGTGGTCAGATTTTGAAGGTTATAGGTGTAAATGTGGCACTGGTTCATTGGGAGGTAAAATAATCTAGTTGCTCATGATTCTCTATTATTTCGGCCTTATGCTAGTATGCTTTTTAAACTAGTGTACCTTTAAACAATGAACCATACATACACTGTTAGAATAAAGGTTCTGTTTTCTTTATTAGCAAGTATATTTACTAAGAGGCTGCACTGACTTTCAAATAAGCTTTTGAGAGATTGAATGGTCTGGATCTTCCGTCGAAAGAGTTCCTTGTAACATTGGATATAATTAATAAACATTCCATGATCCTAGGCCAAAAGAGGGAGTGTAGTTTGTCCAACAATAAATTTCTTCTTCCTTTTTCTTGAATTTTTTTGCCTATTATAGAAGAAATGTACTCTATAAGTGGACAAATGCTACATGCCCACTTCTTTGACACATTAAGCATGTTATTTATCTTGTATAATCGAGTCCCACATTGTGTTTTGTAGTTTAGGTTTCACTCTACATGAGTATACATGTGTTTGTATTTATTTAATATAAAATTTAACAAGGGTCAGGACATCTGGAGGATTAACACATGCATTTTCTATCAATGTTTGCTTATATCAGGGTTCAGCTTTAAGCCCTTATATCTTTACCCTTATCTTAGATGAGCTCACCAAACATATCCAACAAGCAATTCCTTGGCGTTTATTGTTTGCGGATGATATCGTTTTGGGCGATGTGACGTGCGAGGGTGTAAACGCAAAACTTGAATCACGGCGAGACACTTTAAAAAATAAGGGTTTTAGGTTGCGCAGGGCAAAGGCGGAGTATATGGAGCTTAAATTTAGCAGTGCAAGAAGCGCAGATGACATCATTATTAAGTTGGGTGATCATGTTATTTCCCGTAGTGAGTGTTTTAAATATCCTAGATCGATAGTTCAAAAAGACGGAGGTATTGATAAGGATGTGACACATAGAATCCAAGCAGGTTGGTTGAAGTGGAGAGGCGCGTCAGGGATCTTATGTGGTCGTAAGGTACCATTAAAACGTAAGGGCAAGTTTTACTGTACTGTAATTAGACCGGCGATGCTCTATGGTTTTGAGTGTTGGGCAGTGAATTGTGTACATGAGTAAAAAATGAGAGTTGCGGAGATGAGAATGCTTAGGTGGATGTGTGGACACACGAGATTGGATAAAATTAGGAACATGTATCAGGGATAGGACATGAGTAGCCCCAATTGCAAAGAAGTTGCGAGAATCTCAACTAAGATGGTTTTGACATGTACAAAGGAGACCATTAGATGCACATTTTAGGCGTTGTGAGAGTTTAGTCACTAGGAATGTTAGACGAGGGTGGGGTAGACAGATAAATATTTGGAATGAAACTTAAGGAAAAACATGTACTTTGGTATTAGTGAGATTATGACAAAAAATAGGGCACAATGGAGACAAAGGATCCATATAGCCGACCCGACTATAGTGGGATAAAGGCTTTAGTGTTGTTGTTGTTGTTGGTATCTGAGCGGCTTGAGTCTTGAAGGCTCCTCTCGCCAAAGTTCGCTCACGTTGCTTGAGCTCCCTTTTTCGCAATGCTTGAGCAACCAATTTCGATTTCCTTTCCGTTTGTTTTCAGCTATATGGGTTAATTGATACAAATATCTACTCATTTGAGTGAAAAAAACGCATATCTAAAACAATTATGAAACAAAATATGAAAAATGGGATAAGACCTCATGCATGCTTTCACAATGACAGCTATAATCATGATAGTATGCATTTTTTTATAATCATCATAACATTTTAAACTTATTCTTTTCGTAGTAATCCAATCTTTTCACTATTGGTGCATTTCTATTCTATCCTCCATAATATCACCGAAACACCCATCTTAATATTTTCATGGCTGTTTCAGCTTGTTTGTTATAAAATTCATTGGCATCCGAGTCTATCAACTACATATGCTTACATATATCCACATATCCATGAAAACAATTAATTTGAACTTACATAATGATAGTTCTAGTTCGCCATATATAAGTTATAGAGTACTAGGAACACAAGTGTAACCCAATCACCACTACATAAGGTTCATATGTAGGAAGATGATACAATAAATCTAGAATTTAGTAGTGAGTGCTTTAACTATATTAAACAAAAACATACACGATTCTGGTAATGAAAATAATAGAAGACATGCAAAATGTGTGATCACATTACATCTTACCTTCATCATCAGACGGCTATAGGTTGCCTAAAAAGGAAAATAACACAAACTATTTTTATGTGAAATTAGCTTCTAGAAATCTTCTCTAGAGTCAACCTACTTTATGAATTTATTCTAACTGTAGAGAAGGGAAAAATCAACTTTGTATATATGTTCACTTGTGTAAAATATAAAGAATGAGTACAAATATATAGATGAGAGAAAGAGAGAGGAAAGTTCTATACATGATGTGGGACTAAAGAGGAGAGAGAATAACAATAAAAAATACATAATGAGCCTAGTTTAAATGAGCTTCTCTAACACTCCCCCGCAAGCTGGAGCATATCGGTCATATGCACCCAGCTTGGACAAACACTGGTAAAACAAGGTACTTGATAAAGCCTTTGTGAGAATATCAACAACTTGATCAGTGCCTGGAACATGCTTTAATTCAAGTTTCTTTATTTGAACTTTCTCTCGAATAAAGTGACAGTCGACCTCGATATGTTTCGTGTGCTCGTGAAACACCAGCTTCTTTGCTATGTGTATGGCTGCTTGACTATCACAAAATAGAACAGCAGAGGAAGGAAGTTTTACTCCCAGGTCAGTAAGGAGACTTTCAAGCCATGTGAGTTCTGAGACAACTGATGCCATCGATCGGTATTCAGCTTCCGCGGAGGATCGAGCGACCACGGCTTGTTTCTTACTTTTCCATGTAATGAGATGACCACCAAAATAAGTACAAAACCCACTGGTTGACCGCCGATCGTCCAGGGAACCGACATAATCGGCATCAGAATAAACAATCAATGCTGGAGCAGAGTTGGAGGTTTTGTAAACAAGCCCTTGACCCGAAGCTTCCTTAAGATATCGGAGAATCCGTTCAACCTCCTGGAGATGAGAAACTCGGGGAGCATGCATGAACCGACTGACAACCCCAACAACAAACGATATATCTGGACTCGTGACCGTTAGGTAGATCAACTTCCCACAAAGCGTTGATAGTATTCCGGGTTCTGGAGAAGCAAATCATCATCAGAGGCATGAACACATAGTTTGTGATTTGCCTCCATCGGGGTATTAGCTGGCTTGCAACCAGACTAACCCGTGTCTTTGAGAAGATCGAAACAATACTTCCTTTGGGAGAGGACAAACCCATCCGACCGTCGTGCGACCTCAAGACCGAGGAAGTAACGAAGATGCCCCAGGTCTTTGGCCTAAAACACGATGCTCAGATGCTATTTGACCGCTTGAATCCCCTTTGAGTCATCCCCAGTAAGTAGGATGTCATCAACATAAACCAACAGAATGACGGTTCCAGTTGCCCGGTGTCGGGTGAATAAGGAGAAGTCTGCAGAACTCCGAGTGAAATCCATGTCCCGAACTACCTTGCTGAGCTTGTCAAACCACGTCCGAGGGGATTGTTTGAGACCATAGATGGATTTCTTTAGAAGACACACACGGGACTCCCCCGTGGTCTCAAACCCGGGCGGTTGGCGCTTGTAGACGGTTTCCTGAAGATCGCCATTCAAAAAGGCATTCTTGATATCAAGCTGATGAAGGGGCCAGTTGCGGTTCACAACCACGGAGAGAAGTACACGAACGGTGTTGAGCTTGGCCACCGGAGAGAAGGTTTCCTAATAATCAAGGCCCTGCTGCTGAGTGAAGCCACGGGCCACCAGTCGGGCCTTCAGTCGGGCAATAGTGCCATCCGGAGCATGTTTGATGACGAAAACCCATTTACACCCAATAGGGTGCTGATCGGGAGGTAAAGGGACAAGGACCCAGGTCTGGTTGGCCCAAGGGACCGTCATTTTTTCGTCCATGGCAGCCCACCAGTCTAGATGTTGAAGCGCCTCCTGCACAGAGTTAGAGACAGAAACAGAGGATAATGATGTGACAAAGTGAAGAAGTGGCGGTGAAAGGCGATGTAGAGAGACATAATTCGCCATCGGATGAGCGGTGGAGGCTGGAGCCGGAGCAGCAGGTAGCAGAGCATCAGAGGTCGAATCCGACTGCACTGGGGCAACGGGATGAGGAGAGCGACGAGAATAGACCCGGATAATAGGTGGATGTGGACGGACCGGAGGCTGGGCAGGAGGAGGAGATGATGAGGAACGGGGAACAGAGATGACAGGACGAACGACGGGCTCTGGAACAGGAGCGATATCCAGAGCAGAAAATAAGAGAGGATCTTCCCGGAAAGTGACGTCCGCAGAAACAGTCACCTTGCGGGTTGTAGGTGAATAACACACATAATCCTTTTGAGTGCGCGAGTAGTCTACACAAATATTTTTGGCTGCACGGGGATCTAACTTGTCTGTATAGGGACCGAGGTGGTGAACATAGCAAGTACACCCTAAAATTCGGGGATTAACAGAAAAATACGGAGTGGAGGGAAATAGGAGGCCGAAAGGAGTAGCATTCTTGAGGACGGAAGATGGTAGGCGGTTGATAAGAAAATAGGCCGTGGAGAGCGCAAAGTTCCAGTATGGTTTGAGAACCTACATTTGAAGCATAAAAGAGTGAGCGACATCAAGAAGGTGACGATTCTTGCGCTCGGCGTCACCATTCTGTTGTGGAGTATACGCACACGATGTTTGATGAATAATGCCAAACTCAGAGCAGAGGGTCGTGAAGTCATGACCAATGTACTTGCTCGCATTGTCAGTACAAATAGTTTGAATGGGCGTAGAGAATTCAGTGCGAGTCTCAAGAATGAAGGCCCGAAAGATCCGGGGAAGCTCAGAACGATCGCGAAGGAGATACAACCATGTCATGCGAGAATAATCATTAATAAATGTAAGTAACGGTAGCCAGAAATACTAGTAATCTTGTACGGACCCCATATATCAGAGTGTACCAAAACAAAAGGAGCGAAGCTCCGAGTACAATGAGAAGGAAAAGATGAACGTGGCTGCTTGCCAAAAATACATGTTTCACACTGAAAAGATGGAAGAGATATATCCGGGAGAGCCTTCTGGAGGACTGGGAGAGGAGCATGACCAAGACATCGATACCAATCCGAAGAGGAGACAAATGCGATGAGAGTAGGAGAGTCATCAAGAAGGTGGAGCCCGTTCTGCAGCCACCCCCTACCAATGATATTCCGCGTCTGCTGATCCTGTATCAGAAAAGTAGAGGAAGGAAATGTCACTGAGCAATTTAAATCAGTAGTAAGGCGACCAACAGAAAGTAAATTGAAAGGAGAGCCCGGAACATGAAGAGCCGAGCGCAGGAGAAGAGAGGAGGCGAGAGGAATATCAGCACATTCAGAGACAGAGACCGATGCCCCATTGGCCACAGTAATGTACTTCGGGTGAGGGGAAGACAAGTACTGAGACGGTCGAACAGAGGTGATGCGATGAGTGGCACCAGAATCGAGGATCCATCACGGGACAGAGGAGAGGCAGGCGATACCTTCATTGGAGATGGAGGCAGCGGAGGCAACTGAGGCTGGTGGGCGGCTGAGCAGACCATGAAGATGCTGGAGCTGAAGGCGAACCTCATCGAGGTCAATACAAGTGGGAGAGGAGTCGGTGGCAGCAACAGAGGCCTACGGACGAGGAGGACGACCATGCTTGCGATAACACGTGGCTTCAAGATGCCCGTCTTTGCCGCAGAAAGAGCACTTAGGCCGAGGCCGGCCACCCCGACCACGTCCCCGGGAATCAGAGCGGCCCCCACGAGCTGAAGAAGGGAGAGGAAGTAAAGGAGCAGGTGCCTTCTGGATAAGGGCCGGAGAAGGAGGTCCAGACAAATCCGGAGGCGGGGAGACCTTGGGAAGCATCAAGCACACATTCGAGAAGGACGAGGTAACAGTAGAGGAGAGGATGTGAGTCCGTACACTGTGAAGTTGATGGGGGTACCCGAGCCATCATCATGGCGATACCCACAGCTTCCTTCTGGGCACGTTGGGCAGCAAGGTCCACAGTAGGAGGCTGATGTTGGATCCAAGCTTCAACCAGAGACCGAGCCTGGGCAACAAAGGAGGTCAGATCGGTCACGCCACCACTATCAAGATCCTGGAGAGCAGTGATAATGTCATACAAATGGTGGAGACTATCCTTGCCAGAGTAAAGGGTATGGAGGTCATCCCACATGCCCTTGGCCGTCTCGTGGTACATGGCCAGACGATAAAACTCGCCATCAAGAGAATTAAGGATCCATGTCTGCACACGACCATTATTGCATAACCAGTCGTCAGTAGGAGTACCTGTAACGACCTGAGTCAAGTGATTAAGAAACCCCTTCGATTGCAGGATCCAGCAAACAGAGTGCGTCCATTCCACAAAATTATTTTTGCCGGTCAGAGAGATAGTAGTAATACAGAGCTCGTCACGTACTTCCGGAATAGAGGCCGGGCGGTCTATAGGAGGAATCGCCGTTTCGGTAGAATCAGCAGAGGAGGCCATGAAGATAAGTTGCGGCTAAGAGAACAGACTGGCAATAGAGGAGACCGCACGACTAGAGCTGAGACCGCCTGGTCACGATGTGAAGACACCAGCGGCAGGAGGAGGCCGTGACCAAAGGCGGAGCTCGGTAGAAAGAGAAGGCAGCAGCGGACCGAGACAAGCCGCGCGGATAGGAGAGAGGAGAAGACCGCGACCTAAATGCGGGAAGGCAACTGTCCGCACGGTCATGCTGAGCACATCAGTGGTCAGAGTAAAAGGAGGCCACGAGCGGGTAGAGAGAAGAGACCGCGAGTTAAGGAGACTCAAGCGGATAGAGAGATCAGATCGCAGCGATCGGGAATAGGCCGCGACGAGTAAAAAGTCCCGAGTAGGACTACAACGACATGACAACGGTTAGCAGAACACAACGGACAAGAAGAGTCCGCGAGTAAGACGAGGCAGAATGTTGCGAGAAGAAACATGCCGCAACGAGCTGGGGCAGTCCGCCAGAAGAGCAGGAGCAGGCCGCGAGAAGAGAGCGTGGTCTGGACTAGTAGAAGCACGAAAGGAAGAAAGCGGACGACAGGTGGTCGCAGCGGACAACAGGAGATCGCGGCGGACTACAGAGAACCGTAGTTCGCGGCGGGAAGAAGTGGGAGGCCGCGCGAGAAGAGAGTGCGGTCTGGAGGAGATCGAAGCGGTCTGAACCAGGAGCAACAGAGAGAGGTGGACCCCACGAGATAGAGAGGGGTGGCTATAAGAAGCCTGAGGGGAGGGTGGAACCACGGAGAAGAAGAGGAAGCGGAAGAAGAGAAGCAGAGAGGACAGACGAGACCGGCCGCAGGAGACCGAGCGGCAAGGGCGTACATCAGACAGAAGAGTAGTCCGCAGCTAGAGCTGTCACGGTTCCGGTTCGGTTCCGGTTCTACTAAAACCATGAATCGAACCGCTAAGGTAACGGTTCTTCAAGTTAGAACCAAAACCTTATTTGGTTTAACCGGTTCTGGTTATGGTTCCGGTTCAATCATAATTTTGGAAACCGTCGTGTCAACGGTTCCGGTTACGGTTTAACAAGAACCAAAACCAAACCGGTCACTAACGGTTCGGTCCGGTTCTATGCAGTTCGGTCCGGTTCCAATCAGTTCCAACTAAAATTAAAATCAAATTTGACAGAATTAAATAAAAGCGGTCTGCAAAAAAACTCAAAACACCTTAAAAATAAAAATAATTAAGTTGCACACTCCTCGACGGTCTCTTCCACGATCGGTGGGCTAGTATATGTCGCCTTCCTACGCGTGTAGACTTTCTACGACGTCTAGGTTGCTTGTGCGCGTCTCATTGACATGCTTCTATGTGGTTCGGTCCGGTTCAAATGAGTTCCAACTAAAACAAAACCAAACTTGACGGAATGAAATAAAAGCGGTCTGCAAATAGTAAAACTCAAAACAACAATGAGATAAAAATAATTAAGTTGTACTCTTCGTCGGTCTCTTCCACGATCTGTGGGCTAGTATCTATCGCCTTCCTACGTGTAAAAACTTGCCACAACGTCTTGTCGGCTTGCGCGCATCTCGCCAGCTTGCGCAACCGTAATAATCGGCTACAATTAGTTGTCTTTTATGATTACTATTTAATAGTAATTATATACTTTCTATATTCTTAAAATAAAATATTTCAGAAAAATATATAAGTAAAATTGAAAATGCATTATATAACTGTATAAAAATCAAAACTGTACTGTAAAAACTGACTTCAAACTGCACCAATGTCAAACCATATCACACGGTTTTAATGCGGTTTGTTCAGTCCAAAATCGACCCATTTTGGTGTGATTATAGTTTGGGTCCAGACTGCACCAGTTTCACCCATGATAGTAAGTATAAATATTATAGATAGATTATAAAATTATAACAATACTATAATAAAATTAATAATAATAAACAGGTTGCGGTTCGGTTCTACATCGGTCCGGTTCAGATCGGGTCCAAAAATCTTGAAACCGCTTGAGACTTGTATGTTGCGGTTCCGGTTCCGGTTCCGGTCCGGATAATAAAATGTAAGAACCACACCCGAACCAAAGTTGTTCACGGTTCCAAAATTCAAACCAGAACCCGAATAATTTGCAAACGGTTCGGTCCGGTTCTTTGGGTTCCGGTTCGGTTCCGGTTCGGTTTACGGTTTTCGGTTTTAAGTGACCGCTCTATCCGCAGCAGGCCGCATGCAGGGAAGCGGACCACGCGGGATAGGCGGTTAAGAAGGGGGAATCCGCCCAAGGAGAACCGGTGCCTCTGATACCATGTAGAGAAGGGAAAAACCAACCTTGTATATATGTTCACTTGTATAAAATACAAAGAATTAGTACAAATATATAGATGAGAGAAAGAGAGAGGAAGGTCCTATACATGATGTGGGACTAAAGAGGAGAGAGAATAACAATAAAAAATACATAATGGGTCTAGATAAAATGGACTTCTCTAACACTAACCATCAAAGAATTCTTAAGATTTACAAGAAAAGTAGATTGTAATTTTTTCGTCTTCTTGAGATATAAAGACTAATAAAAAACATCCTTGGAAAAAATGGAAGGGAAAGTTTGTGGTATATAAGGAATCAATATATTCTTGTTCAGGAGTCTTTATTCTTTCTGAACGCATCATAATCAATAGATTTAAGTAGAAAAACAAAAGGCTAAGAATAATAAAATTTATTGTGAAGGGATTACCGTAGGTAACATGCCTCCAGAATCTCGATAAGGTTGCTATGAGGTGAGCGAGGAGACGAGTAGAGAGGTTACGAATGAGAGGTGGGGAGTAAAGGAGAAGAATAAGGAGAGGGTGGAAGGAGAGATTGGATGCTCAGACAACCTAGAAGCCCTAATCGCAGTCGGCACACACCTGCATGAGGAGAAATCAAAATGCAGGCCGAGGGTATACGAGAATTCTTTTTGGCTCATATAAAGCTTTTTCCCTCCAAAAACTATTGGAGCCCACCGATTTTTAGGTTTACTCGTATTACCGTCTGATTTGTGATCCTGCGGCAGAACATTTTTTTACTAAAATACGGCTGTATTGAAATACAATCATATTTATTGACATACAAATGCATTTTGATCAATCACGATTTTTTTTGCAGTAACTGATGGTCTGATTCTGCCCAAGGCACGATGATCGTAGGTGCATTACTCTTACCTAATTTTTTTTACGATTTACGCTGACCTGTGCATGCAAGGGTATAAAATGCATGCAAGTCACCTTGTCTTTTTAATTTTTTACTTTTTACTCCCATTTTGTATTTATGAGCTATAATTTTTATTGATTAGAGGCGACAAGTTGTGACATTGTCACTTCTGAGATATTGTCGGTCTCAGATCGTGAATCGGAGATCCAAAGCCCAGTTAATTGCTCCTTCTGCTCTCTAACTATAGAGAAAGAATGAGAAAAATGAAATGAAGAGAAACACCCCGAATCCGACGTAAAAATTTCAGGACGAACTCTTTCCGCCAGATCTTCAAAGCTTGGATCAGACGATTCAGAAAACGAGCTTGAATGATCTAGTGCACAACTACTTTACTTGGCCGTATTCCCGACCGTGTAGACCTCTAGGTAGAGATATTGTCAACCTGGGACTGCACACATGTCAGTACACGACCATTTCTCTGGCAGTGTATTCCTATACGGGTATGCACAAAGCCATATGCCAGGAGTGTAGATCATTTTGACATAACACCCTCAACCAGGCCTTGGATCTGGGACTCTACACGGGTTGGCACATGTCGTGTTCCAGGTTGTGTTTCCATACACGGGTACACACTATGCCGTATCAACAAGCCGTGAGGCCCGCGACACTTGCTGTCACCAAACTGAGCCTAGCACACGGCCGTGTGCCAACCCGTGTATAGTCCCATGTCCAGGACCCGGTGAGGGTGTTCTGTCGAATGATCTATACGGCCTGACACATTGCCGCGTGCATACTATTATAGCATGCCCGACCGGAGACATGGTTGTGTAATGAATCGTGTGCAGTCCCATGTTGAGAAGATCTCTGCCTAGAGGCCTACACGATCGGGAACACAGCTGTGGACTTATTCCGTGCATACCCTTACCTGAAACTTTGCACTGCAAGCAGACAAGAGAGTCAGTAGAAATAAATCTATATGAACTTGTTTCTAAGCTAGTAACAGGGAAAATCAACAATTCTATTCTGATATCAATTCATATTTCATTTATTCTGTTTCTATCAAATTTTCATTTATTCGTAATGCGTTTCTCGAAATACTAAGGGTCATTCAAATATCTCAATCATCCGGGTTCGTCGACCCTTCATATCAATATCCGCTTTAGGGCGCTCAAACGCGCAGCAGGCTTCCACGCCTCCTAAATTGGATTCTCATCATATTCTGTAGGAGTTCGACCCCTCCTACGAGGTGTGAGAGTTCTACCCCTCTCACGAGGTGTAGGAGTCTGAAGCATTCCCCCCTACTAGGCCGACCCTTAGCTTTTCGATGCGTCGACGCGATCTCAATTTCAATTCAAATTCTATCTTTTCGATTCATTTCATTTTCTTAACAAAATATGATTTATTTGTATGTTTTCCCCTCAGAAATCTATCGCTCGCTAAGCCACGTTAGTGTTTTTGGCGATTCATATATTCAGTGATATCAAATAACAGGAAAGTAACTAGCTTAACAAGTTCACCAGAAAGTAGTAAGGACTCACCACAACTTTTCCTTTGCCCTTGTCCTTTGAAGGGTTCACGTCACGTCTATCGCCGGACGCCATCCTCTGTAGTATCAAAATATCATTTACTTTAGGGTTGAGTCATAGTGTGTTACGTAATTCGCTCAACCAGGTTTCATATGATACCAAAATTAATTCCATGTGCTCCTACAGCCAGCCGCAAGGATTGCCACAATGGCAACGTCAAGGGCTGTGAATAGGAGCTAGTGTAAAATCAATCTAAAACAACCACCATCAACAAAGGTGGTCCACACACCCACAACCCCTTTACTACAGGGAGTCGGCCAGCCAACAACAAAGGAAATTAAGCAAAAATCGAAAATCTGAAAATCCTAAAAGTTTTGGTTCTCAAATTACCTCAAACTCAAGGATTAGGGCATTAAAACAATATCCGAACATCTCATAAGCTCTTCATTAACATAAAGCCCAAAAAGTCCTAACCCTAGAGTTTTCATCCTTCAAAAATCTGTACACAAACTTCATAATCAACACAAAAGGAGTGGATGAGAGGAGATTACCTCTCAATCGCAAGAAGAATCACAGAAATCGGAGAAGAATTGAGCCCTAGAGAGCAAACGGTGCAGGATCGGCTTCCGTGTTCCTTTCGTCGGAAATGAAGAGAAATGAACAGAGCCTGAAAACTTAAAGCACGGAATAAGTCCACCGCTGAACTTAGCCACGCGACCTGGCCCGCGGCTGTGTACAAAGCAATTGACTAGGTTTTCTATCCCATTTCAAGCTCGTTTTCTGAATCGGCTGGTCCAAGCGTTGAAGATCCGACGGTGTGGGTTCGTTCTCAGATGTTTTAGGTGGATTGGTTGTGGTTTCTCCTCATTTCATTTTCCCATTCTCTTTCTTTGGATAGTGTGTAGGAAGAGCTCTCACCCACCCTTAACAGAGCTTTGGAGCTTCGATTCATGATCTGAGAGGCAATGTCTCAGAAGCGACAATGTCACAACTTGCGTCTCTAAAAAATAAAAATTATATCTCATAAATACAAAATCGGAGTAAAAAGTAAAGAAATTTAAAAGGTAAGGTGATTTGTATGCACCTTATACCCTTGCATGCACTGGTCAGCTTAAATCAGCCAAAAATTTAGGTAGGAGTAACTCACCTATGATCATCGTGCCTTTGACGTGATTAGACCGTCGGTTATTGCAAAAAATCGTGATTAATCAAAATACATTCGTATGTCAATAAATATGGCCGTGTTCAATATGGCCGTATTTTCGTAAAAATACTCCGCTGCAGGATCACAAATCGGACGGTTATACGGGTACTCCTACAAGTTGGTGGGCTCCATCAGTTTTTTGAGGGAAAAAGCTTTATACTAGCCAAAAGGAGTTATTGTATACCCTCGGCATCAATCATGGCATTAAGCTTTTCACTAAAATTTGCAATGAATCTCAAAAATTTTAATTTACTGTTGTCTATCTTATTTATTTGATTTAAAAGAAAACAAGACTTCAGATTTCTACCATCTATAATAACTCAAAATAATTTTTCTTATATTCTCACTAGTCTAACAGTTCATGCTCTGCTGTAGACCAAGTGACCATAAACTGTTCATCTATCTTCCAACTATTTGTGAAAATTTATATCAGCAGTTTTATTAACGTATTTTCCTTTTTTTTATTTGAAATATTTCTCCTTCTCCTGACTTTCTAAGTGTGCCAGGGATATTGGTATGAATACCTTTAGAGCTTGCATATTTATCTGCTTTCATGTGATTACTGCAAATTAAGTTCTGGTCTTTGGAGTGTCTGTGTTCACATGTTCGCCTCATTTCAACTTTTTGAACTTCTGTGCTATAGATCTAATTAACCATTGATTTGTTGGTTGTTACTCTGGTGGTTTTTATTTTGTTAATTCTTATGAATTCTATTAACATTTCCTTTTTCTGTACAGTGGGCACATTCTGGAGTTTATTTTTTAGTTTTGCGCGTGGCTCAACTGTCTAATTCAAGCGGTCATGATGAAGTATTTCTTGCTCTAAACCTATTCTATAGATTAATTTCATCTGATGTGGTGAGCTGTTTATCTTTTGCCCTTTTCCTTTCTTTGTTCTTTCTTAAAACCTCTCCTTTTTAGATTTCTTGTTTAAGTAAATCAGCTGTGTAAGTTTAACGATTTTCCCAACAAGCTGTTACGGTAAGCTTAATTTTCTTTCTTGATACTCTTGTGAATTCGTTATTTTGTTTTCGTTTTAATAATTGTTTTCCACTATGTGCTTGTATTACTCAAGTATCTACTGTTAGCAATATTTTTCCGGTTTTTTGAGGATTGTTGGTGGCAAACTTAAAAATGCAATTGGGAAATCAACAATGCACTTAACTTAGTATCTCTTCAGGAGAAGAGGTTACTGAGTTTAAATACTTATCAACAATTGATGAGTATGTTTGCTCTCTGACTCCACACATTCTTTGAGGCCATAATTGATGTTGTGAGAAAGCTACTGCGAGTATAATAATATTTAATATTATTCTATTAAGTAAATTTTGTGGCTTATACATTTTTTAAATAAGATACTGAAGTCAAAAAAGATGCCAGACCAATGGAGAGAAAGTATCTTAGTACCTTTGTATAAAAATAAAAGAGATATACAAAATTGTGTTAAGTACAGAGGAATTAAATTAATGAGTCATGCAATGAAACTATGAGAACGAGTAAGGGAAAGAAGAGTAAAATGAGAGACTAACATCTCAAAGAATCAATTTGAATTCATGTCAGGGCGGTCAACCATGGAAGCTATATATCTCTTGAATAGACTCATTGACAACTATCAAAAAAGAAAACAAGATTTGCATATGCTGTTTATCGATCCTGAGAAAGTTTATGATAGAGTTTCAAGAGAGATCTTACAGAGAGTTTTAGAAAAGAAGTGTAAATGTATCATTCATTGACATACTCAAAGATTTGCATACAAATTCAGCGATAAGGGTGAGGACATTTGAAGGATTAACACAAGAATTCCCTAATACTGGTTGCTTACATCAATGTTCAGCTTTAAGCCCTTATCTTTTTACCCTTATCTTAGATGAGCTTAGTAGACATATCCAACAAGCAATACCTTTGTGTTTATTTTTTGCAGATGATATCGTTTTGGTCGATGAGAAGCACGAGGTGTAAACACAACGTGAGACACTTTACAAAAAGGCTTTTAGGTTGAGCAAGGCAAAGGAGTATATGGAGCTTAAATTTAGTAGTGCAAGACGGGCAAATGACTTCATTATTTAGTTGGGTGATCAAGATAATTCCTGTAGTGAGTGTTTTAAATATCTTGGATCGATAGTTCAAAAATATGGAGGTATTGATAAAGATGTGACACATAGATTCCAATCGTGATGGTTGAAGTGGAGAGATGCGTCAATGATCTTATGTGATCGTAATGTACCATTAAAATTTAATGCCAAGTTTTATTGTACTGCAATTAGACCAGCAATGCTCTTTGGTTTTAAGTGTTAGGTAGTGAATTGTGTACATGAGCAAAAAATGGGAGTTGCGGAGATTAGAATGCTTAGGTGGATGTGTGGACACACGAAACTGGATAAAATTAGGAATGATTGTATCAAGGATGTGACAGGAGTAGCCCCAATTGCATAGAAGATGCGAGACGCTCGACTAAGATGGTTTGGACACGTACAAAGAAGACCATTAGAGGCAACTGTTAGGCGTTGTGAGAGTTTAGTCACGAGGCATGCTAAACAAAGGAGGGGTAGACCAAGAAAGAATTGGATTGAAACTATAAGGAAAGACACGTACTTTGGCATTAATGAGAGTATGACTAAAGATAGGGCGCAATGTCAACAAAGGATCCATATAGTCAACCCCACTATAGTGGGATTAAGGCTTGAGTGTTGTTGTATTTTATTAAGTAAATACAAATGCATACACATATTTATAATCGCGAGGAATGACACCTCAACTCCAAACCACAATGTAGAATTGAGTTATATAGGATCAAATCATTCCTAATGGGCTATATAAGTGGGCCTTTAGCTTTGAGCTTCTTATACAATATTTTATTTTATATTGCCATATAAGTTGGAGCGTACAGATGGTAGATTCCAAGATTGTAAACAAACTAACGATAAATTTGCCGAGGAAAGGCCTTTGTGAAGATATCAGAGAGTTGCTTGGTAGTAGGAATATGTTAGATATCAATTTGGTTGAGCTGGACTTTTGGTTTGATGAAGTGACAATGTACTTGTTGTGGCCCTTCCCCTTGGACCGAGTACTTGGCGGGGAGCAATGGCGGAAGGAGGAGCAGCGATGTCCGAGTCGGAGCTTTCGTTCCGCGCGGGAGGGGATGTCGGCTAGGGAAAACACGGGGAAAGAAGAACCGTGGGGTTTTAGAGAGAGAGAGAGGGGGGGGGGATAAGAGAGAGAGAAATTTCTTCTAATTTTCTTCCTTCCTTCAAAAGTCCATAACACCCATATAAATATGTTCCAAAAAGTGCCCCCCATTTAGGCTTAAGACAATGAGTCAATTACGGTAAAATAAAATACGCAAAATTGACAGATAAAGGCGAGAAACACGCCATAATATCACCGCCCCTGTTCAAAGAGAGCTTGTCCTCAAGCTGGATCGAAAGGCATTGGGGCCCCGACGTCACCCGTCATGTCATCCTGGGGTGGGTCGTCGACTTCCAGCCAAAATAGGCATTTGCATCTGTGTCCCGACGTGAAAGGATCATCGCAATTGTAGCATAAGCCCCTCTCGCGATGATCGACCATCTCGGTGCGGGACAAACATCGGCGAACAGTAGGCCGTGGAGGAGCGTCCTGGAATGGAGCCGTGTCAGGCAAGCTTGCTAAAGAGTAAGCTCCCGGAGAGCCCCGACGTCCCAAGGGTGGACGGTCTACAAGCAGGCGTTGTTCACAAGATCGGGTGAGGCTCATAGCCGTGTTTAGATTAGGTGGCAGGAGGAATTCCACATCCCAACGTAAACGCTCGTGGAGACCGGCAGTGAAGAGAGAAACTTGTTGCTCCGGTAAGACAGACGTCGCTCGAGACAGAAGAATCTGGAATTTTTCCAGGTAGGTGTCGATGGAACCGTCCTGTTTGAGATTCGCATGATCGCCGAGCGGGTTGCCTTGTAGGGCCGGGCCGAACCGAAGGGTGCAAGCCGTGCTGAAATCGGCCTAGGAAATGTTGGGATGTTCCCGCAGAAGTTTAGTGAACCATAATTGTGCCGGGCCGAGTAAATGGAAGGAAGCGATGCCGACGCGTTCTTCATCCGGTGTGCGGTGGTTTGCGAAGAAAATTTCGCAACGCGTAAGCCACGAAAGAGGGTCTTCACGGCCCTCGTAGATGGGAAAGTCCATCCGGATACTGCGTGCGTAGGCTGGGTAGTCCGCGCCTGGAGGAGCGACGGAGTCCATCCGGCTTGCCGAAGGGTGGTCAGCTGTAGGTAGAGATGAAGGAGACGACACGCCTTGGAGGGCATCCAAGAGGGCGTTGAGGGCGTCCATCTTGGCGTTCTGAGTTGCGAACATAGAGTGGAAGAGAGCCATGAACTCGGCGAGGGAGGGAGGAGCGTCTGCCATCGGAGAGAGGGCAATATGTTTGGCTGGTGGTGTTGGAAGGAGGCCGACGGAAGAAGAGGGGGGCGGTTCTGTGGGAAGGACGCTGGAAGACCGTGTGGCAGCCACCGGTTTTGCCGGAGCTGGACGACAGGACGACGAGCAAGTTAGGCTGGCCGTGGGTTGCCGACGGACTGGAGGAGGGTTCCCGTGCGCATGAGAAAGAACCGGCGGGATCGGCGGCCAGAGCGACCGATACGCGCGATTGAACGGAGGAGAGGCCCTCTGATACCAAGTTGTTGTGGCCCTTCCCCTTGGACCGAGTAGTTGGCGGAGGAGCAATGGCGGAAGGAGGAGCAGCGACGTCCGAGTCGGAGCTTTCGTTCCGTGCGGGAGGGGATGTCAGCTAGGGCAAACACGGGGAAAGAAGAACCGTGGGGTTTTAGAGAGAGAGGGAGGGGGAAATAAGGAGAGAGAAATTCTTCTAATTTTCTTCCTTCCTTCAAAAGTCCACAACACCCATATAAATATGTTCCAAAAAGTGCCCCCATTTAGGCTTAATACAATGGGTCAATTACGCTAAAATAAAATACGCAGAATTGACAGATAAAGGCGAGAAACACGCCATAACAGTACTTCAATGTTCTTGGTTCGTTAATAAAATATGTGATTTTCTAGAATTTGGATACCAACTTAACTATCACATTATAGTACCAAAGGAGATGAAAGAGATACACAAAGATTAGTAAGAAGACTTTTTAGCCAAGTGAGCTCAAAAATAATATAGACCATCTAATGATACTCATCTTCAACAGATAGTCATGCTACAACCTTTTGTTTCTTGCTTTGCGAAGCATCTAGATACTCTCCAAAATACGTGTATAATCCAAGAGAGGTAAGATGACTGCATCATAGTACTTGTCATAGTACACAATCCTTGAGAGCTAAGATGACTGCTTGCACAAGTCATTGACCCCGAGCGTTTTTTAGATAATGAAGGATTCACTCAACTGCTTGAAAGTGTGATGCACAAGGAGCATGAGTGTATGATATGTTGTTAAAGGCACACCTCAGACACATTAAGGCTCAATGCTCATCAGACTTAGAGGTTTGTGCCTTTGTGCACATTTTTTTGCGCCTTTGGAGCATAAAAACGCACTCAAGTGAGTTTTCTTTTGTGAAATTTTTTCTCCTAAATAAAGAAATAAATGTTGTAAGAACTCAAATATTTTTGTTCGATTTAGTCTTTATGAAACATAATCTAGCATTGAGATTTATATATGATGCAATTGACCACATCGATTCTATTTAAGAGTTAAATAATTATAAGGAATGATTAATGAGTAGAATGGATGAATAATTTGATTAAGAAGATGAACTGATGTTTGATGCTGGTTATTTAAAGTGGATGTGTTTGTGTCATTCCCTTGTTAGGCGCGCGCTCTTGCCTTGATCCCCATGTCTAGGCTCCTAGAACCCTTTGTGTCATAATTCATCTTGAGCTTGCCAATTTGGCAACGATAATACTTTAAATTCCCTAGGGGAAGATTCGAAGTAAACTCATGTGCACAGATCTTGTGATTTGCCTTTAGTGGTTTTTCCATTGGCTTACAACCTAAGTACACAACATTTTGTTAAAGATTAGTGCAATGCTTTTGTTGGAATAATACTAACCCATCATTTCATCATGGTACCTCAATGCCTAGGAAATATTCTATACACTCAGATTTTTGGTGTGATGGTGAGAGGCCAAATAATGTAGATACCATTTAAATAATCACCCTTGATTATGATAATATCGATATACACAAGGAAGATCACAATATTCTCTTTGCAACGATGTGTCAAAAAGAATTAGTCCACCGAGCACTTAGTGAAGCAAAATGCCTGAATCACTTGACTTAAATTTTTAAACCATGCTTGATGAAACTGCTTCATACCATAGATAGATTTCATTATGCGACATGGAAGAGACTCACCTTGTGATTGGATATCCAGACAGTTGATGGATGTAGACTGTAATACCCCAGTTTTCTTGACTTGAGGATCTGGACGTTATCGCGCGGCGGTAGGTCGCTATCACCCGACGGTAGCCTTCCGGCGTTGAGTTGTGGGCGTTGAGGGAGTCGAGTGGTAGACGTTGGGTTCGTCGAGTGGAGGCGTCGAGTGCTAGCGTGCTGCATTATTTTGATCGACGGCTCGGAAAGTTATTGTGATGGGGTAGTTAGTTACTGCCCGTCGGTAGATTTCAGAAGCAGTTCGGTCGTTTGGTTTTCTGGCCGTCCGATTTCACTTTGGATTTGATCCTATGGCCCAATACTCTCCGTCCAAGGGGCATAAGTAGGACTGAAACACTCTTTCCCCTCATTTCTTCTCATCTTTGAGTGGAAGTTAGGGTTTTGGGGAGAGAGGGTTTGGAAGAAAAGGAAGAGCATCTTCCGCCATTGACGAAGCTTCGAGGCTCCGTTCGTCAATCCGAGGTCAGATCCGTGGAGAGGGCTTGGAGGCGCTCACGTTCTTCTGTGCAAGTCGAGATTTCCATGGCTAGGAAGAGGAGTCGTAAGGTAACGACATTTCTTTTCTCGGTCTTTAGGATGCTTGCATGACATCCATTTTCTCTTTTGCTTTCTTTAAAGCATTTAGGTGCCGGATCTCTCAAAAGAGAGGAATTTGGGTTGCCATGGTTCAAGAGGAGCCACCGACTCGATTGTGTCCGTCCCCGACATGATGTTGCATTAGAAATACGCTCCGCTAGTGGATTATGCATTGTGGGTTAAGCCGTAGTCGCGGCCGTTAGTCCGACTCGGTGATGTTGCATAACGAGCCTTAAGAATTTTGCTCGAAATCTGTTTGCGGCAAGATGCCGTTTGTGATGTCCCCCCCTTATTTTCGCGCGAGAACGAATGGTGGATTAGGGTGGGAACGACTATTTTTGTGGATTGATGTGCGAAGGCGCGACGTTGTCTCTGTTGTCGGCTGGCTAGCCCGTGACGTACAAGTCATGTACGGAGAGTGTCCCGGCGAGACACGTCCCCTTCTGAGAAACTTACGAGAATGTCAAGCTTTTGACAAGCCCGTGCGTTGAAGCCGATGAGCGGGTGGGGTCAAGCAGGGGTTCTTCGTATCAGTTTGTTTGTGTGACGGAATCCTGACGTTAGAAGTCAGAGCTTGCAGGAAAGCCCGGGTTTTTAGACCCACGAGCGGGTGGGGCCTTCACAAGAGTTCCGTGTGGCGGCTGTAATGCCGTTAGGGGAAAAGGATGTACCTGTGTGATGTGATGATGCATGATGATGTGTTAGATTCATGCACTATAGAGTGCCTTGGGTGAAACTCATGTTTGCATACATGCTGCATTGTAGGCCCCTTATTATTAACTGCTTTGTTTGATGTATGAGATATCTTAACCTCTTTTTTTAATCTATATGTTTATATGCATTTGCATATGAAGTGCTGACCTGCAGGGTGATGGGGTGCCCCGGGGTCCGCTAGGGACGGTCGTGAGGAGATGTGTTGGTTACACAGTTGAGGTCAGCCTTTGCTGACCCATATTACAACAAAGTTTTACAGGGCAATGATCGCAAGCGGGAGCAAGCTCGCCAGCCAAAAAGGCCTAAGCCTCATGAAGTGGATTCTCTTTTATTTACTTATGATTTGTTGAAAGCTTTGCTCCATGAACTGTAATCCGGCTTGCATGCTGAGGTAGCCTAGGAGTGCTAAAGCACGTTGCTCTGTTTGTTGTTGTGTCAGTTTTGGACTCATGATTGTTGTAACGCCTTAAGACCGTTTTGATACTCTTGTGATAGTGGATAACTTCTAGTGTTTGTTGGTTTTCGCTGTTTGTGTTTTGAGTTTTGAGATGCGTTGTTCTTTTATATCACTTTATAATGATAAAGCTGTAGCGTCTATATGTTGTGGGGCCCCGACCAGACCAATATTATATGGTCATTACAGGGGAGGTGTTTCATAGACAGTCTCAGTCAGATCGTCATTAAAGAATGCATTTTTGATATCACATTGATGCAACTATCAACACCGATGGACTTGCAAGGGGATCAATACCCGCACAATATTAATCTTAGCCTCTTGAAAGAACTTCTATTCATAGTTACTTCCATTCATAGTTACTTCCATTGAGTGAATCGACTTGCCAACATACGTGTTTTTAGGCGGTCAATGAACCCACTTGAATGTTTTTTATCTGTGAATACTCATTTACATTCGAGTTGGGACTGTCCATGGGAAATGAACACCAAATTTGAAGTTTCCTTGGCCCATAAAGCCTTCATTTTGTCATTCATTGTTGCCTGTCACCCGACTACCGAAGAACCTCTATTACAGAAGAAGTGGCAAAGATAGAGTATAAGGAGTATGTAATCCTGTGAACTTCAAGAGATAATATGTGAAAGGAGATATTGTGAACACTAGATTAATCCGTGCCCTCATAGATGTCTTTGGGCGGACTAGTTGGACCATGGTATTCATCTGTAGGGTGACTGACTCAGGACAGGCTTGTGAGTACAATGATATATATGTAAGTTTAGTGTGTGTGTGTGGGTAGGGGGTGTCAATATCTCAGTGGTCGATGGATAGTCAATAGGTATGTTTGGACGAGTGGGTGCATATGATGTTCATCAGCAAGAGGAGATGAATAGGAGGGTTGATTCTCATGGAGGATAACATTACTGAATGTCACAATTTTTCTTTGACATACATATCTCTTTTGAATTGCAGCAAAACATGCACCCCCACCCTCGTAAACCGGAGGAGTTATGAAAAGTGAGGTGTGAAAAAATGGATGGAGATAAGGTACTCAAAGTTTTCATAGACTATGATATGCCATTAATTTAATAACATGCAATAGTTGTCACGAAGTTCCTATAGATCTTTAAAGCCTGCATTTTAAACATGTGAGATCTGATTGCCTCCAAAAGGTGTCAGTTCATTCGCTCGACCACACCAATTTGGTTTGGTGTATATGAGCATGATGCTTGATGAATAATTCCCAAGGTGTTGCATAATTTTTTGAAATTCATGATAAAAGTACTCACGAGCATTTACCCTCAGAATGTTTTTAATACAACAAGAACAACAACACTCAAGCCTTTATCCCACTATAGTGGGGTCGGCTATATGGATTATTTGTCACCATTGTGCCCTATCTTTTGTCATAATCTCACTAATGCATAAGTACATCATGTCTTTATTTATAGTTTCATTCCAAGTCTTTATTGTTCTACCCCTCCCTCGTCTAACATGCCTAGTGACTAAACTCTCACAATGCCTAACAGGTGCTTCTAATGATCTCCTTTGTACGTGTCCAAACCATCTTAGACATGCTTCTCGCATCTTCTCTGAAATTGGTGCTACTCCTGTCTTATCCCTGATACTTTCATTCCTAATTTTATCCAATCTCGTGTGTCGACACATCCACCTAAGCATTCTCATCTCCGCAACTCCCATTTTTGCTCATGTACACCATTCACCGCCCAACACTCAGAATAATAAAACATCGCGGGTCTAATGACAATACAGTAAAACTTGCCCTTAAGTTTTAGTGGTACTTTACGATCACATAAGATCCCTGATGCGCCTCTCAACTTCTTCCAAATGTTTTTGATATTAGTTGAAAATTGTTTGCGTTTTTCTGAAATAAACGAGCGAAAAACATGTTTTATCTTTGATCAATCACGAAGTCTATACACCCACGTCATGTTTGAATGATCATCTATTAATGTTGTAAAAAAAGTATATCTATAAACTACCAATAAACTGCTAGTTTTATATGGAACCCAAATATTTGAATGAACTAAATAGAACAGAGCATTTCTGATTTCTCCAAGTACAGTGAGGGATAGTTTAATGATGTTGTTCCCATAGATACATGATTCACATGTAATATCAGATGGAAAATCCGAAAACACTTTTTGTAAGATTAGGAGAGGTGCATGGCCAAAACGTCGATACCGGTCGACAGAAGTTAATGAAGAGAGAATGGAGTAATTTAGGCAGGAAAATGAAAGCGTGGACACATGTTGTTGGAAAAGGCAGAAAAAAGAGACTGTGGTATGGGTCGGGATAGAGAAACAAGAAGGCACGATGGTGGGCTCGGTGTGCCATAGTAGAAGATAAGAGTTGGTGTGATGCAAATGACATGAGGCACAACAAAGGTGTGGTTGCTAATCGGGAGACAGGACGATCTGTGCGGTGAGACGACAAGTGGATGTGATGTTGTTAGAGGAGCAGAAATCAGAGAGGGAAGGAAAGGCAGCCATTTCTCAGTAGAGTTTAGTATTGAGGAATGAACTCGACCATTATCTCGAAGTCATTTCTCAGTAGTCTCTGTAGGGAGGTCTCTAGTTAGGTGATTAAGCAGACCATTATTCTAGAATACTTGATGCACAGAGTGGTCACATTCAACAAAATTTTCCAAATTAGGGTAATGGTGGTGCTCTTGAACTCATGTCAGATTTAATATCGGGATTGTTTGCGGGGTGTCTGATGTGGTGGATGAAGATGAAGCAACATTTGTTCCTATTGTGCAAAAATGTGGCGGGGTTATGCAAGCTTCTGGAATTTCAGAGAAAACCGGAGGACATTTAGGCAAGGGCGGTAGCTTAATTAGCGAGAGAGTTTTCGGAGCGAGAAGTTGCGTGAGCCAAAGCAAGCTAGACCAGAGGAGATTGTTATCAAGCTGTAAATCTAGCAAGCACTGGTTTTTGCGAGTTCATCGATTCACACGAGTGGAAGCTCAGTCATTATGGTGAGCTTTTGGCTGGAGGAGCCTTCAAGTCTTGACTCGCTATGATACCATGAGAATATGCAATTACAAGTATATTAATATTTATTAAGTATATTAAGTAAATGCAAACACATGTACACATTTATAATCATGAGAAGTGATATCTCAACTCCATCCACAATGTGCGACTAAGCTATATTGGATAAGCAACACTCCAAATGAGCCTTTAGCATTTGACTTCTTATACAACAATTTTCTTCTGTGGATGCCATATGAGTTTTCTAACATGAGTGTCCAAAGGAGGGGAGAATTTTAGGTATGTGCAACGCACAATGAGGTACGTGCGGGGATCGTATTTTTGGTCAAAAGTACATTCATTTTAAAGAAATAAATCACGGAATATTAATCTGTGTGTTTTATACGGTTATTTTAAGATCTCTTGTGTATATGTTTTGGGAAAAAAGTAAAATTACAGTTGCAATTTACAGTTCTTATTTACAACTGTAATTCTTTGGAAATTACAGTTCCAATTTACAGTAGAATTTTTTTGAATTAGTTTACAACTATAATTCTTTAGAAATTACAGTAGAAAATCACTATACAGTCGTAAACTGTGTTACAACTGTAAATTAAATTTGCGCACCTACACTATGATTTGTTGCACGTACCTAAATTTTTTGCCCAAAGGAGTACATTTAAAGGCTGTAGGAATATTTTTGTGTTCCTTCCTACCAAAATGAGTACTCTTGGGAAGTCCAACACAATATACAAATTCTTTTATTATAAAAGTAGTTCTAGTCACTCATGATGATAGTTTGAGGAGAAGCTAGTGAATTTTTATGGATGAACTCTAAACTACTGGAGACAACAAATACTCTTGAATATAATAGGGGAAGATGATGAAAACATTGAGAGGATGGACTGGCACAATGAATGCCAGTAATCCTGCTACGGACCACTCAATAAGTAGAGAACTAGAAGAAGACATCGAACTGTAGTCTTCACGGATTAACGTATCGTGTCCTTTTGTGCAATTGAGAAGAGATTCAACAGTGGTGGTCACACTCAACCTAGGAGGGAGATAAGAAAAATGTACAAATGTACTAGGTATTTAAAGTCTCATATAGCACGTGGAATGGGCACTCTCGGGGCTGTAAATTCGGAGAGGAATAGTCCCTTGAAGTCGTCTTAGTATGTTGAAGAGTTTCTCAATTATGTTACACTTGATACTTATCCTATTTCCTTGTCATAGTTTTCATATTAACTTGCTAGCACATACTGCCAAACCGGAATACTGATCCGTGAACATTGAAGCGGGACATATCTCTTAACATTTTCATATATTCAACATGATTACTTTCACTTAAGACATCAATTGGTTCTCCCTCGTTGTGTATGGATAGACCTAATTACATAAATGGTGTTCTTTTCTACCCATCCCTTGTCCAATTTGTTTGTGCCGGATTCTTCTTACATTTATTTCTTTCTGTACCTATGTTATTATTCTGTATCCTAACAGAGTCTAAAAACTGTGTGTTCAAATTGCCTTAACTTATTTCTTCTGAGAACTGTTTTCTTTTCAGTAAATTATTGTAAAAGGATTATCTTTATGTATGATTTATTATTCTTGCAGGCTCTTTGTTTTAATTTTTTACATTTGGATGAGTCGCTGTTTACCCAAGCAGGTCGAACTAATGGGCTTATTGATCAAAATTTGTGGTATGCAGTTGCACTATGTTTGAGCAAGTTCTATCTTTCTATCTTGCAATATTTTCCCAAGTCTAATGCTCTCCTTTTCAATAGCATTGATGTCGTTAGGGTAATCAGCTTCTTAGTTGTTCGTATAATTGGTGGTGATGGACAGACAAGCACTGTTGGTGTATGCCTCAGTATTTTGGCTGAAATGTTAAAGTGGTATGCTGTTTCTTCATGCTATTTGAAATTAACATGCTCTACATATTGCGGCTTGCTTGTTACCAGCCAACACACCAGAAACTGAAATTTGAGGGTTCTGTTCTTGTATCTAGTCTACAAATGTTTGAAACTTATCTTCCCAGAGATAGTTGGTTTACTCTAATGCACATCTCTTTTTTATTATCTTAAGGAATAATTTCGCAATAGAATAGGTCCTTTGTGAACCTATTCTCCATGTCATAATAAATCCGAACACTTGCAGCGTTTTCTTGTTACACATAGCATATTATTATTTTTATGGTGGTGGATTTGTTGTCCATTTTTGAAGTACCAAAGAAAACTAAATGGTTATGTGGAATTTTAAGCTTCCACAGGAAACTGATTTTGATCATTGTGTAACAGATATGCAGACTAAATTTCCCAAATAAACTGTTTTCAGATGAAGCTTGTTCAATGTGTTGTATTCTGTGGGCATGCTCTTGAGCGGATTATGTGCTGTAGGAAAGAGGCATAGATTGTTTTCTTGCTGCAGTTACTATCCCCCTCTTTGTCATAACAGTTTAACTTGTAGTGGTAAGATCAACAGTTTAGCTTCCATGCATTTAGTATGTATAAATGCTTATATTAAGCCGTTAGGTACTCTCTTTGAGTGAGCTTCTTTGGGTTTATACATTTAGATCTTATTTTCTTAGAGGAGTCGATGCTGATTGTTTTGTAGTATGGCATAGTATCCTCTTCTTTTATGGTTTGCCTTTTTGGTAATTGTATCATCCTTTTTACGCTCTTCAGGGCTGAAACCCAGTGATTAATGATAAAAACAAAAGCTGTTTTTGTGTTAGAATCTCATTGGAATTAGATTTTCCATGACTAAATTTTTTTTGAAGTTTTTATTTTAGCGGGTGTATGCAGTTTTCAGTTGTTAAAGTTGTTAAAGTGAGTTTTCAGGCAGATGAGGTAGCAAGTATGATTCACATCATAGAATATGGTACTTCTTTAATCAATCAGATATGCACAAACTATGTACATTATGAATGTAACATGAATGATTACAGAAATCTTTCCTTCACTTTTGACTAGCCCGTAAAAATGAAAATAATTGTAAACCATCCCTAAACAACTCCCAATATTACTCCATTCACCTTATGACTTTAAACAAACCACCACATAAAACTCACTTCAAGACTGAGAGTTTAGTTCCAAAACAATAAAGAAGCAGTATTGGATGGTCTAAACTAAAAACTGCTTGTACAAATAATTCAATATAAGGAAATTATCATATCAAACTCCACAAACAACAATTCACGAGGAATGGTCTCATAAACCTATTCGAAAATCTGTCCCAGAGAAGAATACAGTGTAGAAATGTACAGAAAACTGCTCTAAATTTTATGAATGACCTAATCAAAATTCTGTACTCAATTCTTGATAGTGCTAGATACAACCAAGGCCAATGTAACAACAATAGACGTGCTCAAAATTAGAATGTATACAGCATCGAACAACTTGGACAATCGAGAAAAAAACCTGAGAGGGAAAGCTAGGTTGGATGGATAAGATACAACACAACTAAAGATGTTAAATCGAGGACGCCAATCCCCGGATAAGAGCACTCGCCATGCCGGGGACCAGACCCCCAAAATTGTCTTGAATCCCTAACCTAGTGTCCAGATCCTTCTTAAGGCTATATCAATTGCAATATTATACTCCACTATAAGGTTTTAAATCTAAGAAATACAAATTCCATATTTTATTTAAACCCTAAGGATTTTAAATCTGTACAACATTAAAAAGTTGAAAACACGATCACAAATCATCTCGTCTTTGTACGACTTTCCATTGGACAAGGTAATCAAAGCTTTGCTTGCACATGCCCTCACTTCAACATATTTTCTAATCCGCTTTAACTAGTACACATGTGGGTGTTGCGTTGTAAATAATCCAAGTTTCTTCACCATGGTTGTAAAAATTGCATTGGTGCAACTAGCTCCATCGAAGTTGCACCTTCAATAATGGGCTCACAAACCTTCATTTGCACTATGCTCATTGTGTGGAAAAGATTTTGCCTCTAATCCTCTTCTATGATCGCCTGTGAACTAAGTATCCTCTTGGCCAGCAAGAGAGTACTCTCGTAAGTATACCCAGTAGTTACACCTAATCTTGCAATATGGGTACCATCCACTAGCATAGGTGGACTCCTTGGCATCGAAAATCTCTTGTGTCGTTATGATCCCACTGTTGGGAGACTTCGAATCTATGTATCTCTCAAACATTTGAAGCACTTTGTAGTGCTTGATCTAGGTAGTGGCTTGGATAGATCATGTAGCGACCCAATCTACAATATTAGAGTTATTGTCTGCTTTGATTCAACTCATCCCATATTATGTTGAACGAAACGAATTTATCCATTTCTATATATGAGTACTTTTCAGGAGGTTACCTATCCCAGAATTATTTCCACCAGAGCATGATTAACTGCAGACTTTCTAATACAACTTCACCACATACTCGAAAAAGTCACCTCTAATAATTGACGGTATAAATTATTACTTAAACCCAACAACTTCTCCTCTAAAAGCAAGCTTGGGCTTATATTTCATATTCACCTATCTGACGCAATACACCTGCCGCTCTTTGTAGACCGATCTCATAGAACTGGCTAACTATGAAGCACCGACACTTCAAAATGCCCAGCGTGGCTCTGCCAGATTCTCCGACACTCATGTCGGACGTCCGACACGCTGCCTCACGTGGGACTCGTGTGTCCCGCTCAATCAGACATGCATGTCTCTAAGCTAGCTACTCATGGTGAGGCGGGAGGTAATTTATCTTTGAGGTGCAATTTTTGTGCAAAATATTTTATATGTTCATATACAAGAGTGTGAACATATTTGTTAATGAATTGGAAAGTGTGAAAAAGTCTCAATGAGTGGACTATTTGTGGTGGAAAAACTAGAAGAAGAGGTGAATGCTAGAATAACATGTCTTGCTGCTAAAAAAGTGTCTTTGTCCTCTTATAGCATTTCAAGTAGTGAAGGTGGATCTACTAGTGAGGTGAATATTTTCTCTAGAAAAAGGAAGATTGAAATTGACGGAAAAGGTTTTCTTGAGAATCCGTTATTTTTATTGATATAATGGTAATCTGGTAATTGTAACGGCCTAAAATCCGCCACAATTTAAATCATTATTTCTGAGTGAGTTTTTCACATATTTATTCGCAGCAGTATAATCATAAAAAAATGTACCAGGAAAAAAACATAACATCACATTTCATTTATATACAGAATATATACGTTGTCTCAATGTCAGCTACAAAAGTGTCTACATTTATTACACTACTAATATTTAACAAAAGTACAAGAAATAAACTCATGCTAACCCGTGGACGAGCCACGTCTTCAACTGGTCTTCGATCTGCCTCTGCCAGAGCCCGTCTAGCGGGGTCTGGTACGCTGGTGCTTGGTTCCTGAAAGAAATTAGGAACCAATTAATTTTAAAAACTAAGTGAATCCTTACCCTTACCTGTAACTTTGCGCTGCAAGCAGACAAGAAAGTCTGCAGCAATGAAATCCATATGAACATGTTTCTAAGCTAGGAATAGGTAAAATCAACAATTCTATCTCTGATATCAATTCATGTTTCCGTTGTACTGCATCTATCAATTTCCGGTTATTCATAATTCGTTTCTCAAAATGCTTAGGGTCATTCGAATATCGCAATTATCCAGGTCTGTCGACCCCTCATCATTATTCACTTTTGGGCGCTTCTACGCGCAACATGCTTCAACGCCTCCTAATCAGATTCATATAATAATCTGTAGGAGTTCGACCCCCCTATGAGGTGTGGGAGTTCTACCCCCCTCACGAGGTGTAGGAGTCTGAACCATTCCTTCCTACTAGTTCGACCCTTAGCATTTCGATGCGTCGACGCGTTCTCAATTTCAATTCAATCCAATCATTTCGATTCATTCAGTTTATCTCAAAAATAAGATTTATTTGTATTTGGTTCCCCTCAGAATTCTATCGCTCGCTAAGCCACGTTAGCGTTTTCGGCGATTCATATATTCAGTGATATGAAACAATTGAAAAGTAACTATAACAAGTTTATAAAAGAGGAAGAAAAGCCAGTAAGGACTCACCCCAACTTTTCCTTTGCCCTTGTCCTTCGAAGGGTTCACATCACGTCTATCGTCGGACGCCATCTTCTGCTGTATCAAAATATCATTTACTTTAGGGTTGCGCCATAAGCCAACAAAAGGTTTCCAATACCAACGATAGTTGATCCAAAATGCTCCAATGCACAGCCTCAAGGGTTGTCATAATGACAACACCAAGGGCTGTGAACAACAGCTCAAATCGAGGTGTAAATCCTCTTTAAAACAGCCGGACAGCTAACACAAAGCAGTCCAACAGCACAACCGGCAACCCTCAACAACACAGCCGACAACAAACTTGCAAAGGGGTCAAAACAAAACCCCTAATGAAACCCTAACTTCATCTCTCTCAAAATTAGTTCAAATTCAAGGTTTAGGGCTTAGAAAGCTATAAAGAAACTTATGATTTAAAAAGGAGTGAATCAAAACCAAAATCCCAAACCCTAGGGTTTTCATCCATTACCAATCCATACACAACTTCCTATAAGAAGAGAGAGGATTGAAGAAAAAGAGATTACCTTCCTTACGAAGAAGAAATCGTACGAAACAGAGGAGATTTGAGGCGGCTAGGGCAATCGGCGCAGGAGCGGCTTCCGCTGTTCGGTCCGTCGATAATGAAGAAGAACGACACATCATGAGGTTATATCACGGGATTTAGGCCACAACTTAACCCAAATAAGCGGTCACACCACGGTTTCAACATAGTGCACAGCCACAATTCCTTATTTAATGTAAAACAGCCAAGCCAACACACACACACACACACACACACACACACCGATTCACCCATTGCACAGCCACAAATAAATCCAAGTCCAACTAAACCTAGAGCTGTCACGGTTCCGGTTCTGTTCCGGTTCTATTAAAACCATGAACCGAACCACTAAGGTAACGGTTCTTCAAATTAGAACCAAAATCTTATTTGGTTTGACCGGTTCCGGTTCTGGTTCCGGTTCCGGCTTAATTTTTGGAACCGTCGTGTCAACGGTTCCGGTTACGGTTCAAGAAAAACCAAAACCAAACCGGTCACTATCGGTTCGGTCCGGTTCCATGCGGTTCGGTCCGGTTCCATGCAGTTCCAACTAAAATCAAAATCAAGCTTGGAAGAATGAAATAAAAGCGGGCTGCAAATAGTAAAACACAAAACAACATCAAAATAGAAATAATTACGTTGTGCACTTCTCTACGGTCTTTTTCGCGATCGGTGGGATAGTATCAACTGCCTTCCTGCGTGTGTAGACTTGCCACGAATTCTAGTTTGCTTGCGAACGTCTTATCGGCATGCTCAACCGTAACAACCGCCTACAATTAGTTATCTTTCATGATTACTAATAAATAGTAGTTGTATATCTTCTATATTTTTTAAATAAAATATTTCAAAAAAATTTGTGAGTAAAATTGAAAATATATTATATAATTGTATAAAAATAAAAAATGCACTGCAAAAATTGACTCCAAACCGCACCAATGTCAAACCATGTCATACGGTTTTTATGCGGTGAAGTTTTGTTCGGTCCAAAATCGACCCCCTTTAATGCAATTGCGGTTTGAGTTCAAACTGCACCAACTTTACTCGTGATAGTAAGTATAAATATTATAGATAAATTATAAAATACTAACAATATAATAATAATAATAATAAACGGGTTGCGGTTCGGTTCTACTTCGGTCCGGCTCGGATCGGGTCTAAAAATCTTGAAACCGTTTGAGACTTGTATGTTGCGGTTCCGGTTCCGGTTCCGGTCCGGATAATAAAATGTAAGAACCATACCCGGACCAATGTTGTTCACGGTTCCAAAATTCAAACCGAAACCTGAATAATTTGCGAACGGTTCGGTCCGGTTCTTTGCGGTTCCGGTTCGGTTCCGATTTGTTTTGCGGTTTTCGGTTTTAAGTGACAGCTCTAACTAAACCCAAGTTTAATTAGACTCAAATAATAGCCGGCCAACTCAAGTTAGTCGATTTAAATGAAAACGAAACGACTGTCGCAAATAAATTAATATCAAACGGGAATTCCGATCAACAAAAATTAAAGTGCGACGTCAATTCAGCACCGAAAATATTCTTTCATCATCGGGGAAATATTTTAATAGTTTTTATATTACAAAAATAAATGCATCTTCTTGCGGTTCTTACAAATCCTCTCGTCATTAGAATTTTTGTCCTCGAAAATTTCAAACATCTCCTTGATTTCCAAAGAAAGAGGGAAATATTTTTTTCAGTAAGTCTTCTCGCTCCCAAGTAGCATCCTTGGCGGAATGACCGGTCCATCAGACTTTGACAAAATTTACCTGTCTGTTCTGAAGATTCTTGCTTTGCCAATCAATAATCTTGTAAGGTGTTGTTGGACTTGACAAATCAGCTTCTATCTGCACATCATTGGCAAATATCATAAAATCTGGGTTCGAAATATACCGTCTGAGTGCGGATACATGAAAGACATCGTGTAATCGTTGTAATTCAGCATGCAGGGCTAAACGATAAGCCACCTCACCAAGACGTTCAATCACAGGAAAGAGACCAACATATCTAGGACTTAATGTTCCAGTCCGTCTTAATCTGGAAATCCCTTTGAACGGTTTTATCTTCAAACACACCTGATCGCCCACAGCAAATTCCACCTGACAATGCCGGGCATTGTAATATTTCTGTTGACGATCCTGTGCGATTTTCATTATTTGTTGAATAATGCGGATTTTCTCCTCAATTTTATCTGTCCTCTTCTGCGGGAACAGTTTCTTTTCTTCATCTTCTGCCCAGCTCAAAGGAGTTTTGCATCGCCTCCCGTATAGAGCTTTGAACGAGGCCATTTGGATCGTTGCTTGATAACTATTATTATAAGCAAATTCAGCTAACGATAAATATTTTTTCCAAGAGCCTTTCAAGTCCAAAACCAGCATTCGCAATAGATCCTCGAGCATAAAATGAGCGCTGTATAACAGTCTTGTTCCCAATCTGTTGTGCACTCGTCGCCATAAATTAGATTTAAACCGTCCATCACGATCTGACACGATGGTACGTGGAATACCATATAATCTCACGATTACATTTACATAGATTTCCACCAATTTTTCAGTCGGCCCGCTTTGATTAATCGGTATAAAATGAGCGCTCTTTGTCAATCAGTCAATGATGACCCAAATTCCATCATTCCTAGCTTTATTGCGAGGCATGCCAAATACAAAATCGCTCGCAACATCATCCCATTTCCATTCCAGAATGAGGAGAGATCAAAGATACCCAACAGGCTTCTGATGTTCTGCTTTCACTATCTGACAGGTATGACACTGAACAATATACTGAATGACATCCTTCTTCATATGTGGCCACCAAAAGTCCTGTTTCAAATCATGATACATTTTTGTTTGACCAGGGTGAATCGAATATGGCGTATTACGCGCCTCATACAGGATATCCTTCCGCAGGCTATCAACATCTGATACACATAGTCTATCATTCAGGAGCAATAAGACATCCTTTTCAACAAAGGCACTCACTTCTCACTTTCTCAAATTTTTGAATATCCCCATCAAGAAGGGGTCCTGAGGTATCGCTTTCCGGATTCTCTCTTTAAGTGAATATTGAATCCGCATCTGGAATAGTTGTGCTTGCTTTTCTTTAGGTGTAAATATTACGCATATTTCCATTTCTTGAAGCATATAAAGAAACTTCCTATTGTACTGCGGTATCACTGACATCGCAGCAATATTCTTCCTGCTTAATGCATCTGCGATCACATTTGCCTTACCTGGATGATATTGAATATCCAGATAATAGTCTTTAATGAATTCCAGCCATCTTCTCTGGTGTAAATTGATATTCCGTTGATCAAAGATATATTTCAGGCTTTTATGATCTGTAAATATCTCGCATCAAACACCATACAGGTAGTGACGCCAAATTTTCAATGCGAACACAACCGCGGCTAATTCCAGATCATGTTTCAGGTAATTCTTTTCGGCATCTTTTAATTGTCGGGAAGCAAAGACAATCACCTTTCCACGTTGCATTAACACGCAACCCAATCCTTTATAGCACGCATCGCTATAGATTTTGTAGAGAGGAAAAATCCACCTTGTATATATGTTCACTTGTTTATAATACAAAGAATGAATACAAATATATAGACAAGAAGAAGAGAGAGCAAGACCCTATACACAATGTGGGACTAAAGAGGAGAGAGAAATAACAATAGAAAAACTAAATGGGCCTAGTTAAGTGGGCTTCTTCAACACTCCCCCGCAAGCTGAAGCGTATAGATCATATGCACCAAGCTTGGACAAACACTGATAGAACAAGGTGCTTGATAGGGCCTTCGTGAGAATATCAGCGACCTGATCAGTGCCTGGAACATGCTTTAACTCAAGTCTCTTCATTTGAACTTTTTCTCGTATGAAGTGACAGTCGACCTCAATATGCTTCGTACGCTCGTGAAACACCGGATTCTTCGCTATGTGTATGGCCGCTTGACTATCACAGAAGAGAACAGCAGATGAAGAAAGTTTTACTCCCAAGTCAGCAAGAAGGCTTTCAAGCCAGGTGAGTTCAGAAACAACCGATGCCATAGATTGGTATTCAGCTTCTGCGGACGATCTAGCAACCACGACTTATTTTTTACTTTTCCAAGTAATGAGGTGACCTCCAATGTAAGTACAGAACCCACTGGTCGACCGCCGATCGTCCAGGGAACCAGCGTAATCGGCATCAGAATAAGCAACCAATGCTGGAGCCGAGGTGGAGGTTTTGTAAACAAGCCCTTGACCCGGAGCTGCCTTAAGGTACCGGAGAATCCGTTCAACAGCCTGGAGATGAGAGACCCGGGGAGCATGCATGAAACGACTGACAACCCCAACAGCAAATGATATGTCTGGCCTCGTGACGGTTAGGTAGATCAACTTTCCGACAAGGCGTCTATAGTACTCCGGGTTCTGGAGAAGCAGATCATTATCAGAGGCATGTGCACAGAGCTTGTGATTTGCCTCCATTGGTGTATTAGCTGGCTTACAACCTGTCTGGCCAGCATCTTTGAGGAGATCTAGACAGTACTTCCTTTGGGAGAGTACAAGCCCATCCGGTCGTCGCGCGATCTCAAGACCGAGGAAGTAGCGAAGATGCCCTAGGTCTTTGGTCTGAAATACGGTGCTCAGATGTTGTTTGACCGCTTGGATCCCCTGTGAGTCATCCCCAGTGAGTAGGATGTCGTCAACATAAACCAACAGAATTACAGTTCCCGTTGCCCGGTGTCGGGTGAAAAGGGAGAAGTCAGCAGAGCTCCGAGTGAAACCCATATCCTGAACCACCTTACTGAATTTGTCAAACCACGCCCGGGGAGATTGTTTGAGACCATAAATGGACTTCTTTAGAAGACACACATGAGACTCCCCCGTGGTCTCAAACCCGGGTGGTTGGCGCATGTAGACGGTTTCGTGAAGATCACCATTCAGAAATGCATTCTTGATATCGAGCTGATGAAGGGGCCAGTGGCGATGTACAGCTACGGAGAGAAGCACACGAACGGAGTTGAGCTTGGCCATTGGAGAGAAAGTTTCCTCATAATCGAGACCCTGCTGTTGAGTAAAGCCACGGGCCACCAGTCTAGCCTTCAGGCGGGCAATAGTGCCATCCGGGGCATGTTTGATGACAAACACCCATTTACATCCAACCGGGTGTTGACCGGGAGGTAAAGGGACCAGGGTCCAGATCTGGTTGGCCCAAAGGGCCGTCATTTCTTCCTCCATGGCAGCCCGCCAGCCAGGATGTTGCCGCGCCTCCTGCACAGAGTTAGGAATAGAAACAGAAGATAATGAAGTGGCAAAGTGGCGAAGCGGTGGTGAAAGGCGATGGAGAGAGACGTAATTTGCCATCGGATGAGCAGTGGAGGCAGGAACCGGAGCAGCAGGTGGCAGAGCATCAGAGGGCGAGGCCGACTGCAGTGTGGCATCGGGAGTAGAAGAGCGACGAGAATAGACCCGAATAACAGGTGGAGTCGGACGGACCGGAGCCGGGTCAAGAGGAGGAGGCGAGGATGAGGAGCAGGGAACCGGGATGATAGGACGAACAACATCCGGAGCAGAAGAAAGGGGAACTATATCTGGAGCAGAGAAGAAGGGAAGATCTTCCCGAAAAGTAACGTCTGCAGAGACGGTAACCTTGTGGGTAGTAGGCGAATAGCACATATACCCCTTCTGAGTGCGAGAGTAACCGACAAAGATATGTTTGGCCGCACGGGGATCCAATTTGTCGGTAGGAGGGCCGAGATGGTGAACGTAGCAAGTACACCCAAAGATACGAGGAGTCACAGGGAAAGGTGGAGTGGACGGAAAAAGGAGGCTGAACGGAGTGGCATTCTGAAGAACGGAGGACGGTAGACGGTTGATTAGAAAGCAGGCGGTGGAGAGCGCAAAGTTTCAGTATGGTTTGGGAACCTGCATTTGAATCATAAGGGACCGAGCCACATCAAGAAGGTGCCGATTCTTGCGCTCGGCGACACCATTCTGTTGCGGAGTATAAGCACAAGAGGTTTGGTGGATAATGCCGAACTCAGAGCAGAGGGTCGCGAAGTCATGACCAGTGTACTCTCGCGCATTGTCGGTACGAATAGTGCGAATGGGCGCAGAGAATTGAGTACCAGTCTCAAGAATGAATGCCCGGAAGACGCGGGGAAGCTCAGATCGATCGCGAAGAAGATACAACCACGTCATGCGCGAATAATCATCAATAAAGGTCACGAAATATCGATAGCCAGAAATACTTGTAATTTTGTACGAACCCCATATATCGGAGTGTACTAAAATAAAAGGAGCGGAGCTCCGAGTACAATTAGAAGGAAATGATGCACGTGGCTGTTTGCCAAAAATACATGTTTCACATTGAAAAACAGGAAGTGATACATCCGGAAGAGCCTTCTGGAGGATAGGTAGAGGAGCATGAGCAAGACGTCGATGCCAATCGGAAGATGATACAGATGCGGGGAGAGTAGGAGAGGCGTCAAGAAGGTAGAGCCCGTTCTGCAGTCGTCCCTTACCAATGATAGTCCGCGTCTGCTGATCCTGTATCAGACAAGAAGAAGAAGTAAAGGTCACTGAGCAATGTAAATCAGAAGTAAGGCGACCAACAGAAAGTAAATTGAACGGAGAGCCCGGAACATGAAGAGCCGAGCGGAGGTGGAGAGAAGGGGTGAGAGAGATATCAGCACATCCAGAGACAGGGACGGAGGCGCCATTGGCCACAGTAATGTACTTCGGGTGAGGGGAAGACAAGTACTGAGGTGGCCGACCAGAGGTGATGTGGTGAGTAGCACCCGAGTCGAGGATCCATTGCGGGCCAGAGGAAAGGCAGGTGATACCTTCATTGGAGATGGAGGCAGCGGAGGCAACTGAGGCTGGCGGGCGGCTGAGCAGGCCCTGAAGATGCTGAAGCTGGAGGCGAACCTCGTCGAGGCCTGGATGAGTGGGAGAAGAGTCGGTGGCAGCAACAGAGGCCTGCGGACGAGGAGGGCGACCATGCTTGCGATAACACGTGGCTTCAAAATGCCCATCTTTGCCGCAGAACGAGCACTTAGGCCGAGGCCGTCCACCTCGACCACGTCCCCGAGAATCAGAGCGGCCTCCACGGACAGAGGAGGGAGGAGGCAGTAACAGTGGAGGTACCTGCTGGATAAGAACCAGAGAAGGAGGTCCAGACACATCCAGAGGCGGGGTGACTTTGAGAAGCATGGAACACACATCTGAGAAGGACGGAGTAACAGTAGAAGAGAGGATGTGAGCCCGAACACTGTGAAGGTGATGGGGTAGCCGTGCCATCATCATGGATATACCCACAGCTTCCTTTTGGACACGTTGGGCAGCAAGGTCGCCAGTAGGAGGCTGATGTTGGATCCATGCCTCGACCAAAGATCGAGCCTGAGTAACAAAGGAAGTCAGATCGGTCGTACCACTGCTATCGAGGGCCTGGCGAGCAGTGATAATGTCATACAGATGGTGCAGACTATCCTTGCCGGAGTAAAGGGTATGGAGCTCGTCCCACATTCCTTTGGCCGTCTCGTGGTACATGGCCAGGCGATAGGATTCGCTATCAAGAGAATTAAGTATCCATGTCTGCACACGACCATCATTACGTAACCAATCATCAGTAGGAGTACCGGTAACCACCTGGGTCAAGTGATGAAGAAACCCCTTGGACTGCAGGACCCGGCGAACAGAATGTGCCCATTCAACAAAATTCTTCTTGCCAGTCAGAGAGATAGTCGTAATACGAAGTTCATCCCGGATGTTAGGAAGAGAGGCCGGTCGGTCTGTAGGAGGAATGGCCGTGCCGGTTGATTCAGCAGAAGATCCCATAGAGGAGAAGCGGCTAGGAAGGCAGACCGGCAAGAGAGCGAGAGTCCGCGCGACTAGAGACAACAAGCGGTCAGAAACAGTACGCCTGGTCACGATGGAAAGATACCAGCGGGAGGAGGACGCCGCGACCAGAGGCGGATAGAGATCAGCAGACAGAGACAATCCGCACGGATAGCAGGAGAAGAGGACCACGACCTAAATGCGGGAGGCAACAGTCCGCACGGTCAGGCTGAGCACAGCAGCGGTCAGAGACAGAAGCTACGAGCGGGCAGAACGAAGAGACCGCGAGTAAAGATCACTCAAGCGGAGAGAAGAGACCGCGAGTAACAACACTCAAGCGGAAGGAGAAAAAGGGGCCGCAGCGAGCAACAACGAAGAGGCCGGGAAGGAAGCTGCGAGAACCAGACCGCTGCGAGAACCAGACCGCTGCGGCAAGAGGCAGGCCGCGGCGAGAACAAGGCCGCAGCGTAGAGGACCAGATTAAAGAGAGCAGGCACCGGCGAGAAGATGCAACGGCAAGAGGCAGGCCGCTGCGAGAAGAGGCAGGCCGCGCGGTCACACCAGCGACCTAGCAGATCACGACCAAAATGCGGAAAGGGAAGTCCGCACGGTCAGGTGGACAAAGCCGCAGATAGAGAGGAGGCGGGAAGGAGAAGCCCGGAGAGGAGGTCGCGAGTTACCACTCAAGCGACAAACCGGAACCGACCGCACGGGAAGAGAGCCCGTAGCGGATAAGATAAAGAAGTGGGGAGAAGAGGGCCCCACAGGACAGAGCAGACAGAGGCTATAAGAAGCCCAAGGAGGAGGGTGGAACCACGAAGAGGAAGAGGGAGCGGAAACTGAGGGACAGACCGCTGGAAGCTGAGCGGCCAGGGAGAGAAGCGGATAGGAGAGGGAGACCGCAGAAACCGCCCGACGCAGGTGGTTAGAAACGGAGAGTTCGCCCAAGGAGGACCTTTGGCTCTGATACCATGTAGAGAGGAAAAATCCACCTTGTATATATGTTCACTTGTTTAGAATACAAAGAATGAATACAAATATATAGACAAGAAGAAGAGAGAGCAATGCCCTATACACAATGTGGGACTAAAGAGGAGAGAGAAATAACAATAGAAAAACTAAATGGGCCTAGTTAAGTGGGCTTCTTCAACATATTTGAAAACCATCGAAGCCTTCGGGCATCACCAACACTGGCGCTGTCGTTAATCTTTCCTTTAAAGCTTGGAACGTTTGCTGACAATCGTCTCCCCACGTAAATAATATGTTTTTTCGAGTCAATTGTGTCAAGGGTAGTGCTAGCTTCGAAAAGTCCTTAACAAATTTTCGATAATAACCAGCCAAGCCCAATAAGCTTCGTACTTCAGTCTCGGATTTCGGTCGGGTCCAGTTGATTATTGCTTCAATTTTAGCTTGATCAACAGCCAATCCTTCCGCATTAATCACATGACCTAGAAAGGCTACCTCTGTCAGCCAAAACACACACACTTTGAGAACTTGACATACAACTGTTGTTCCCTCAATGTTTGCAAGACTTGACACAGGTGCTGGGCATGCTCTTCCTCTGTCTTTGAATAAATCCATATATCATCGATAAAAACAATCACGAATTGATCTAAGAATGCCTTAAACACACGATTCATCAAGGCCATTAAAGCTGCAGGAGCATTCGTTAGGCCAAAAGGCATAACCACAAATTCAAAATGCCCATACCTGGTACTGAATGCTGTCTTGAAAATATCTCCCTCTAGAATTCTCAGCTGGTGATATCTTTATCGAAGATCAATTTTTGAAAATACACGTGCGCCTACCAGCTGATCGAATAAATCGTCAATACGCGGCAGATGGTATTTTTTTTTATTGTCAACCTGTTCAACTCGCGGTAATCGACACATAGACGGAGAGATCCGTCCTTTTTCACAAATAATACTGGAGCTCCCCAAGGTGAGGTACTCGGTCGGATAAATTTCTTATCAAGCAATTCTTTTAATTGCACTTTCAATTATGCCAATTCTTTTGGCGCCATTTGATACAGAGTCTTCGCCACAGGAGCAGCTCCTTCAATCACCTTAATTTCAAATTCAACTTCTCTGGCTGGAGGCATATCATGTAACTCTTCTGGGAATACATCCATGTATTCCCGCACTACGGGCACATCCATAAGTTCTTTCTTTTCTTTTTTCATTTCTTTAATCATCACTAAAATGACCTCACAACCTTTCCGCATCATTTTTCTGGCTTTCATTGCCGAGATGCTGATTTTTGCTACTTCGCCCAGACCTTTATAGATCATCGGACTTCTATCTGGGCATTTGAATGCCACCTCTTTCGTTTTACAGTTATTGACGGCTTCTCGATCCGATAGCCAATCCATACCGAGGATGATATCATACTCAACCAACGGTAAGACCACAACATCAACTTCAATTCATTTGTCATTAAAAGGCAGTGAGACTACGAATCACCCTTTTGTTTTCAGAATCGTATAATTCGGTAGCAGTACACTCAAGGTTGAGTACTTTGATATGGCCGTGTATGAATTGATTCAAGAATAGATGTTGAAATAAAAGATTGACTGACACCAGTATCAAATAAAACTTTCAATACTTGATCATGAACAAACAGCATACCTGTGACAACAATATCATCTGCCTTCGCCACTTGCTGACCGAGATTAAAAGCTCGGGCCTGAATCAGCCTCTCATCTCTGGCCTCTTCAGCGGGTGCCGATGCTATCGACTCCCTTTCCCTGGTAGTCCCAATATGATAAATTTTCTGAGGCGGCAAGGCTAGAGCTCCCCTCGAACTTTCATCCCTTTTCAGCTTTGGACAATCTTTTCGACGATGACCCGACTGACGACAATAAAAGTAGACTCCGGTTAAGCATTCCCCTCTGTGCATCTTGGCACACTTGGTCAACGTTGATTGGGACACTCGAGTGCTACTAGTCGACGCTGATTGTTGCTTCTTCTTCTTTTTCCACGGGGCTTCACCCGTTTTTCCCTATTTCTCTTTGCTAGCACCCTCTTTGAACCTCTTCCTCATCTCGGCGCAGGACGAGATTTGAGGCGACTAGGGCAATCGGCGCTGGAGCTTCTTCCGCTGTTCGGTCTGTCGATAATTAAGAAGAACGACACAGCTTGAGGTTATATCACGGGATTTAGGCCACCGCTTAACCCAAATAAGCGGTCACACCACCGGTTCAACCGGTTCAACATAGTGCACAACCACAATTCCTTATTTAATGTAAAACAACCAAGCCAACACACACACACACACACACCGGTTCACCCATTGCACATCCACAAATAAATCCAAGTCCAACCAAACCCAAGCTTAATTAGACTCAAATCAAAGTCGACCAACTCAAGTTAGTCGATTTAAATGAAAATGAAGCGGCTGTCGCAAATAAATTAATATTAAACGGGAAATCCGAACAACAAAAATTAAAGTGTGACGTCAATTCAGCAGTGAAAATATTCTTTCATCATCGGGGAATTATTTTCATAGTTTTTATATTACAAAAATAAATGCATCTTCGTGCGGTTCTTACAAATCCTCCCCTCGTCATCAGAATTTTCGTCCTCGAAAACTTCAAACATCTCCTTGTTTTCCCAAGAAAGAGGGAAATATTTTTATCAGTAAGTCTTCTCGCTCCCAAGTAGCATCCTTGGTGGAATGACCGGTCCACCAGACTTTGACAAAATTTACCTGTCGGTTCCAAAGATTCTTGCTGTGCTGATCAATAATCTGGTAAGGTGTTGTTGGGCTTGACAAATCAGCTTCTATCTGCATATCATTGGCATATATCATCAAATCTGGGTTCGAAATATACCGTCTGAGTGAGGATACATGAAAGACATTGTGCAACCGTTGCAATTCAGCTGGCAGGGCTAAACGACAAGACACCTCACCAAGACGTTCAATCACAGGAAAGGGACCAACATATCTAGGACTTAATTTTCCAATCCGTCTCAATCGGGAAATCCCTTTGAACGGTTTTATCTTCAAACACACCTGATCGCCCACAACAAATTCCACCTGACGATGTCGGGCATTGTAATATTTCTGTTGACGATCCTGTGCGATTTTCATTATTTGTTGAATAATGCAGATTTTCTCCTCAATTTTATCTGTCCTCTTCTGCGTGAACAGTTTCTTTTCTCCATCTTCTGCCCAACTCAAATAAGTTCTGCATCGCCTCCCATATAGAGCTTCGAACGGGGCCATTTGGATCGTTGCTTGATAGCTATTATTATAAGCAAATTCAGCTAACGATAAGTATTTTTCCCAAGAGCCTTTTAAGTCCAAAACCACCATTCGCAATAGATCCTCGAGCATCTAGATGGTGCGTTCGGACTGGCCATCAGTTTGCGGATGGAAGACAGTACTGTATAACAGTCTTGTTCCCAATCTGTTGTGCACTCGTCCCCATAAATCAGATGTAAACCGTCCATCACGATCTGACATGATGGTACGCGGAATACCATGTAATCTCACGATTACATTTACATAGAGTTCGACTAATTTTTCAGTCGGCCCGCTTTGCTTGATCGGTATAAAATGGGCACTCTTTGTCAATCGGTCAATGATGACCCAAATTCCATCATTCCCAGCTTTATTGTGAGGCATGCCAAATACAAAATTCATCTCAACATCATCCCATTTCCATTCCGAAATGAGGAGAGATCGAAGATACCCAGCAGGCTTCTGATGTTCTGCTTTCACTATCTGACAGGTATGACACTGAGCAATATACTGAATGACATCTTTCTTCATATGTGGCCACGAGAAGTCCTGTTGCAAATCGTGGTACATCTTTGTCTGACCAGGGTGAATCGAATATGGCGTATTATGCGCCTCATACAGGATATCCTTCCGCAGGCTATCAACATCTGGTACACATAGTCTGTCATTCAGGAGCAATAGGACATCCTTTTCAACAAAGGCACTCACTTCTCCCTTTCTCAAATTTTTGAATATCCCCATCAAGAAGGGGTCCTGAGGTATCGCTTTCCGGATTCTCTCTTTAAGTGAATATTGAATCCGCATCTGAAATAATTATGCTTGCTTTTCTTCAGGTGTAAATATTACGTATATTTCCATTTTCTGAAGCATATAAAGAAACTTCCTATTATACTGCGGTATCACTGACAGCGCAACAATATTCTTCCTGCTTAATGCATCTGCGACCACATTTGCCTTACCTGGATTATATTCAATATCCAGATCATAGTCTTTAATGAATTCCAACCATCTTATCTGGCGTAAATTGATTTCCCGTTGATCAGTTATATTTCAGGCTTTTATGATTTGTATATATCTCGTATCGAACACCATACAGGTAGTGGCGCCAAATTTTCAATGCGAACACAACTGCGGCTAAATCCAGATCATGTGTCGGGTAATTCTTTTCGACATCTTTTAATTGTCGGGAAGCAAAAACAATCACCTTTCCACGTTGCATTAACACACAACCCAATCCTTTATTGGACGCATCACTATAAATTTAAAAACCATCGAAGCCTTCGGGCATCACCAACACTGGCGCAGTTGTTAATCTTTCCTTTAAAGCTTGGAATAATACGTTCTTTCGAGTCAATTGTGTCAAGGGTAGTGCTAGCTTTGAAAAGTCCTTGACAAATTTCCGATAATAACCAGCCAAGCCCAAGAAGCTTCGTACTTCAGTTACGAATTTCGGTTGGGTCCAGTTGATTATTACTTCAATTTTAGCTGGATCAACAGTCAATCCTTCCACATTAATCACATGACTATGGAGCGGCTCAGGAGTGCCTATGGCTCGTGGCTCACCAGGCTCAAAGGTTTGCGCCTCTGTGCGCCTTATTTGCGCCTTTAGAATATAAAAAGTGCGTCAGAGTGAAATTTTTGTTGTAAATTTTTTTCTTCAAAAATTAAGAAAACATTAATGCAAGAACTCAATAAATTTTTATTGATTTAGTGTTTGTGAAAGATAATTGTGCGTTGAGTCTTAAATATGATATACATGACCACATTTATTCTATTTTTTAAAAGATATAAACGATAGTAATGAATGATTAATTAGTAGCTAGATGAATAATTTGATCGAGAAGCTGCAATGATGTTTGATGTTGATTATTTAAAATGAATGTGGTTGCACCTTGCTTTCGTCAGGTGCGCGCCAGCGCCTTGAGCCTTTCTCCTAGGCTTCAAGACCCCTTTGTGCCTTGGTGCACCTTGCTCCTTTAATAACTAAGAGAGAATCAACTTGTACAATCTATCATACTGTATGTTTGCACTTTGTATTTTTATGTGTTCGTATTTCTTCAGCTTACCCATATATTTGATCCTTATGCAAACTAACCAGTGTAAATTATATTTGGACCTTAGGATTGGTGTAAAAAAGAGGAAATACATGAAGTTCCTACTAAAAGTTTTTGCAACTTTCTCCTTCCAAGTTGCCTGCAATAGGAAATCGATGATTCCTTGCTCCGAGGTATTCCATTACAATCCAATAATGTGTCAAAATTAGTATCATAACCATTTCCTCCTTTTTCTACCCTCATGCAAAATCCCACTGAGGTAATCTACACTTCCAACTGATCGATCTGTTGCCCCAATATATCTTCAACACCTTCGCATACAACACATCACACTGCAGATCCTACTGATCCATCTTCTCCTTCACAATTGATGCATCCCTCAGTCGACCCATCCAGTTATTCCCTTATTCAATGGTCCTTAGTGAAACACACTGCTCCTTTGATCTTACCACCTTCATTACTGTCACGACCTGTCCAAACAAAGATCAGAATGCGATTCGGGCGGGTCGTTATGCCATAGTCATGGACGGAAATAAAATCCATGTCTGTTAAGGGGGTGTTGAGATACTGATAATTTGTTTAAAAATGATTACTTTTGAGTAAAATAGATTGTTTTTATACAGAGGTTTAAAAATATGACAATGCGCATATTAGATGCACACATATTTTAAATAAACTTATAATATAAGTTCTTATACCGATTTTATGCAATGACAATATCAGTTGAATGAACTTGGAAATAATGTTAAATTCTAGTACATATAATATTTATAGGCCTGCAAGCGGTTCGGCTTGGGTCGGTTTTTTGTGAACAACCATATTTAGATTGTTATAACTCTCTTACGAAAATATAGACGGATAATTCCTATTTTTCCTGAAACTTTGCTGGATAAAGAGAAGGGTGACTATAAAGTCTGAATTAGAATTAAGAGTTCATATGAAGGTGTGATAAAAGGAAAAAAATAAATTGAACCACTTCAAGAGAAAATCATCACACACAACATTTCTTTTTAAAATCATTCCATCCATGATATTCAATGATATGTTTTGCTTTCACTCACTGTCTTATCTAATCATTTCCCTGAATTTCTCTATTTTTAATGAGGCAAGTCTCACAAATTCAAAAGCAACTATTAATATTGACTTCCTTTACACTTCACTGCATATATTATCACAGATGGCTCCATTGGTGACTGCAGAAACTAGTCTATGGGAATTGGTATGATGATGTATGGTACGATGAAGATCATTAAATATTCTTGAAGCCCCTTTTTTAAAATTTCAAACTAACTCTAAGAACAAAGCCATAACAACTTCTAAAATAGAGTGAAGGGTTTACCTGTACCATGTATCATGATGAATCGCTGAATCGACCAAGCACTAAGCAGGAATAAATTTTAAAATTTATGCTGGAATCGGGACAATTGGAGGCTTAAACCCAAGCAGCGGCTCAATTTGCAAAGAGCGCACGCGATTCATACAAAAAAGGAAAATCAATTCAGAGAGAGTGAGAGACGCAAGTAACAGAGTTGCTGTCTGCTGGAGCTTGATGTTGCTGGAGAGAAGTAGTTGAAACTCGAAAATAGTGCGATTAATATACCTGAAGTAGTGAAGTTGCTGGAGCTCGATGTAGTCTTAGTCGAAGGAGAGCTGAAGAGAAGAGGAAATTAGGGCACGACCATGGCGGCATGCTGCATGATGCGTCTCTGCCAATTTAGCTCAGGAGAGGAGAGGAAAACGCAAGGAAATGAGCACGATTTCAGGAATTTTCGGACTAGACAGCCGGAGTCGCCGCCCGTCGCACGGCCAAACACCGCCAAAAAGGAGAAATCAGAATCATTCAGCCGTCTTCCCACTCTTCCGTCGTCGCCGCAGTCGTTGCCCTCGACGGTCTCATCGTTGCCCTCAACGGTCTCGTCTTCGTCGACTACGCGAATATGCGATTGCGATTTGTGATTTGCGAACCGCCGTCGCCGGAAAATGGGAGGAAACTGGAAAGTGGGAAATCAGAAACTGGACTGCGGAGTGCCGAGTGCAGAGAGTGGAGACTGGAGAGTGGAGACTCGATGATTTACGAAACCCTATCAGGCTATCAACTTTTTGTCTCGGAAAACTTAAATAGAAAAAAAATGAACTTAATAAATAATAAAACTTGAAAGTTGAAACCCATATGCCGAAACTGTGGGCCTGTGGCTATCACTATCAGGTTATCAACTATCTCAAATAAATAAAAATATAAGATATTAACATGACTTAATGCTATAAGCTCTCTCAACTGACATTTAATATATTAATATGCTTAAGTATATTAATATGCTTTAGTATATTAATATGCTTAACACTTATACAGGTTTGATCGGTTATGCAAAAGTATATTAATATGCTTAAGTATAATATGTTAAACAAAAAACTCGGTTCGGTTCTGTTTGATCGGTTTTCACAACCTGAAAACCGCCCCGAACCGATAGTCCTTCGGTTTTCAAAAGCTCCAGACCGAACCGACACCGGACCGGGCAGTTCGGTTTCAAAATCGGTGCGGTTTGGTCGGTTTGATCGGTTTAGTCGGTTTTCGGTTTTCACTCATCATCCCTAAATATTTAGCCTAGCAGTTATCCATGATAATAGAGAAAATGACTGATCGTAATTATTACATAAACTGATAAAAGAAATATCTGACAGTTAAGAAAATAAAATGAATAAAACCTCACATAGCGATTAGATAAATATTTAGAAGCTGGAGCTTGACACAGATCGGGTTCGGAAGCAGGCGGCGAAGACACGAACGCTAACGCAAGTTCATAAGAAGGAAAAAGCCTCAGAATATTGAAACAAAATGTGTGCAAAGTAAAAATAAAGTACGAGCATGAGAGTCAAAAATGTACGTGTACCAATTTTCATGAAGCAGAGCTAGTAAGACAGACAAGTAAATGAGTCAAGCATAAATAACTAGAATTATTAGCCTATTCTAGAATATTCCATAGATTGCTCAATTAATGACATAAACTATAACCAATGAAAGATGTAAGTGTGTTTATTTGATGCACATGATTCATATTCAAGTTCAGATGCAAGGTTTATCAGAAAATTTTTGTTTGCTATGACCATTGATTAGTTCCTGTTACAAAAACAAGTGGAAACTCAAGTCATGGTGTTGCATCAATTAAACTCTACTTTTCAATGATTGTTTATGACATTAATGAATTAAATGATTCATTGATTGTGTTCTAGTAGGAACGAATTTGCATCAAATGAAAGAATCAAGTCATGGAACAATTGTTACCCAAGTTTTGCAACCAAACATGCATAAAAAGCAAAGATCCGGTGACACCCAAAATTAGATTGTGAGCTTTGAATCTCGCGGGTTCGAGAGGTTAAAGTTTCATTAACAAAAAGATTTTTCAAATAATTTGCAGAGGTAAGTTGATATGCATCGATTCTGGGATGTCAAGTACACATCTATATTAAATATTTTTTGACACATATTTTCCAAATAAAATATGTACGTTGCAGATATGATATAAAAATACCAATCATATATTAGCAAACTAGATTTCATTACAATTATTATTTTGACAATGCTGCTCATGCTCAATAATCAACCATCCTTCAAATTGTTCATCAAATGAGAAATTCATTCATCTAGGTGAATATCCAAATAAAAATCATTCACGATCACGAACTCATGCTATTTCGAACATGTAAAATTTTTAAACCACTAACATGTAAATTTAGGTATTCAAGATCTAAATTTCGTTGACAAAACAATCATTCAAGAGTGTGTCATATAATCATAGGGACAAAAGCATTAATTAAAGCTCAATGTTTGCAAGAGAGAGAGATCTCTACTTGTCTTGAGTAAGCTGAAACTGACAACAACGCCTTTTAGGTTACAAAAACCCTAAATTGGATCTTTAATCCAATTCCGAACCTGATTAAGAACAATTAATTGATATTTGACCTAGCAAGATGCACAATGCTAGCACGAACAATTATTTTACAAAACCTAAAGCACGAGAGAGTATCAATTTTGATCTCTCAAAAATGAGGGGAGAAAAGTTTACCACGTGGAAACGAAGACTTGATGGCCTTTAAGTTACGAAAACCCTAAATCAGAGAGGGCTTTGTGTAGATCCCATCAATTGAGTTTGTGGAGCTGCGCCGGGAATCAAGAACAAATCACGGTTAGGCGATTATAAAAGATCAAAAATCATAAAACATAAGTGTACACAATTTTAGAGATACAATTTCGTGGAGGATTAAAAAATTTCTGAATACGGGAGATGAAGGTATAATATTACCAATAGAAAACAAATATGAGCCCAACAATCAAGTAGAGGGGGATTCGAGCAAAACCCTAGGTTACCCTCTTTTATTCACCAGCCAAAATGAAGGGGAAGATGGCGCAATAGGGCTGCTGGAGGAAGAAAAGGCGGCTTCCGACCCTTATGGAGGAGGAGAAACTCCTGCCTTGGCTGAACGAAGGAAAGGTTGCTGTCGGCAGAGGAGGAAGGAAAATCACTGTCGTTGACTTGGGGAAGAGTAGGAATGGCCGACCAGAGGAAGAGGAGCAGGCGGCGGCGGCGACAGGAGGCACAAGTGGCGGGATGCGGGAAACAACGCAGGATTAGGAGCCGCGGCTGTGCGTGAGACGACGCGGGAGACAAGTGTCGAGCAGGAGTGGCTCGCGGGAGGCGGAATCCGGAATAAATGTAGGGTTGACTGGCTCGATTTTGGTTTTATAGGAAAAGATTTAGGCAAATTACAAACTTGCCATTGATATTATTATCAATATTATGTTTTTTTATTACATGTTAAAATTACATCGGGTTCCATGATACATCCTTTATTCTACAAATCACACAATTCTTCAGACAAAGCCATCAACTCTCCTTTCTGTGCCAACTATAAATACATGAAATTCTCCTTTCCCTGTAGCACATAATCGTATATGTGAAGACCCTTTTTTTTGATCTCCATAATGAACTCAAGATCTGGGCGTTATTTTCTATTCGTCGCAGCATATGACGTCAAAATGCTCAAAAAGATACAGAGCAAAACACAACATATTTTTTATTACATTTACAAAGGTTTACAAAAGATGCATTCGTAAAGATAATTAATCGATTTGGTTACAGAAGGGACACTGCCTGTCTTCATAATTTAACCTATGTGTTTTTTTGCGCTTTTTCGATCTCAATAAATATCTTATGTCATACATTCGCGAGTTCTTCGACACACTTTTGCTTTCTTCTGCCACTAGGGGGGCCTTTTTTAGCGCACTGGGAGATGCTCTTGTTTCCTAACAAAAGATGGGTCCACGATTGGTTAGTATTAAAATATGACTTTGTGAGTAAGGTATCTCTTGAACTACTATAAATACAACAAATGTGATAAATATCAATTTGCATACAAAGCATCAAGAAGTATATATCATAATATTCTACAAAAGTTTCATTATCACAGGTTTTTCCCATTATCCATCAAAATGTTCTTTCAGATCTTCTTTAGATCTCAGCTATCTTCAAATGTTTTCTCATTTTTTACTTACATAACTTAGGAAATGTCAAGACATGCATCAAATGCGGGCCCCACCCCTTTAGGGCAATTATAGGCAAACATCTATGTGAGAAATTCAACAGTAGGTAACTCCCTACATCATAGGATTCAATTTAATATTTAACATTTCCCATATGCAGACTTTTAAGCCTTTTTTAATCTTGTCTTGTTACAGTTTATCAAATCACTTATATTTTTTCATAAAATATGTGTTTTGAAATTTTTACTTCCCTCAAAAAAAATATCGCTTTTATTTGCCATCCACATTTAATTTCATAGCAATATTCTAGTATGATTGATTTCGAAATAATTTGCAAAGACAAGGTTATCTTAAAAAAGATAGAACAATATGCAGGTAATAATCCAACATATTTTAATAGAGCATAATACAAGAAATAAGAAAATAGTACGCACTTTTAATTGAGTTGCGTCTCTTAGATATTTGTAGCGTTGATGTTAAAAAGGATATGACTTTTATTAAGGGTGTGTCAAAGGTTTTGGAAACGTGACGTGAGTGCTTAAAAGAAAAATATTTGTTTAAGACTTCAAAATCAGCAAAAACGGCTTTTTATAATTGGTAAATACTTCGGATTTTAGTCTAAAATCTGCAAATAAAGGTAAAACCTTAAACAAAAGTCAAGCCCCAAAGCCCAAAAATTATTACTAATAATCAAGCCATAAACAACCTTTCTATATAAAGCCCAAAATAGTAACAACATCATTTTTTTTATATAAATATAAAGCCTTAAACAAAAGAAATGAAATATGATTGCTGGACAAAATAAATCAGTGCATTTAAACATCCCACACAAAAATAAGAGCTGTATGATATAACCCAAATCAGCAGCTGGCCAAAGACTTAAGCAAAACAGTAGCTGGCCAAAAGTAAACCCACAGCAGCCGGCAAAAATGGCCAAAATAACTGTACAACAGGTAGCTAAGAAAAGCCCAATTAATAATCAAAATATTAAATGACAACAGCCGTCCATAAAGGCCAAGCAAAGCCCAAAAATCAGTAAACATTAATAAGAACAGCCGGTCCAAATTTTATGAAATAGACGGCCAATAATAAGTAAAATCTTATACCTTATAAATCGAGATCAGCCGGCTAAGATGTCACGACCCGTCTCGACGAAAGTCAGAGTGCGCTTCGGGCGGGCCGTGATGCCACAGGCGTGGGCGGAAAGAAAACCATGTCTGCTAAGGCGGATGCAGAGAATACTAAAAATAGTTTTAGTAATAGTTACTTTGATTGAACAATTTGTGGTTTATAAATATACGAAGTGCTTAAAGTTTTAAAACAGTGAGAATTTAATGCACATGCATTTCCTTGCGCAATTTAATGCTACACACAGTGCTAAAACAGAAGTGAATGCAATAAACAACAGTAATGAATATGTCGTAAATAAAATGATCTAGTACATCAGAAACATCCTAGGAGTTGTCCACAATACAAGAGAAAATGACTTACAATAACTAGTACATGATAAAACACACTGACAGTAAAAAAAATTAATACATAGAACATTAGAACCTGATGTAAGCAACTACAAAAGAAAAACCAAGATCCAAGCTCTCTCCTACTCCCAACCTCACCTGCTCTCTTGCTCGCGACCTGTAGGCTCTTGCTTGCTCTCTTGCTCGTAACTTTTTGGATCTCGCCTACTCTCTTACTCTTTAGCTTGTCGAACGATCTTTATATCTCTTGACCTTCGTGATCATTAACCCCCTTCTTGTTTATATACTCAATTAACCTTGCTACTCGTCGATTGATCTCTACAGTTCACCGTGTGTTTGCCTGGGCTCGTTCAATCTTGCTAATCGATCACTTGGTTTCGTCCCATCTCCCTACCCAAGCTCACCATTGGCTTACGCTCGCCCCTGTTCGATGATCTTTAGCTTATTTGAACTCGCCGTCTCCTTTGGCAGTCCTTGTATATTTTTATAAATGAGAACTAATGTTGTTTCAGCCTCGTCAAATATTCCAGTTACTTTTGCTTCTGCTCCTATCTATGAAGTTCACGACGAGCTGAAAAGCACCACTAATCTTTCTCACATGGAAGAACTTTATTGAGTGAGTCCACTTAGTGCTCCAAATTCTCCATACTAAGGGTATTTTTCTTCATCATCTGACTCGTGAACCCGCAATTGATCCCATCGAGTAATGGATCTGGGATGATGGCCAATTTCGTTCCTGGATACTGAACTCTATGAACAGTGAGCGATATCAGATGTCTATGCACTATGAAATTACCAAGGATATGCGGGATTAACTTAAGTCTCTTTACTCTAGGAAAGGTAACCTTCAACACTTGTTCGATCTATGCCTGGATCTCCAAACTGTTGCACCTAGGTTAGCTCGTGATATTACATCATTTGTGGCGCAATATAAGACCCTCATCGGGGTCTAGATTCAACATCAATCTCTTACTTTGAATTTTGCTATCCAATGAACTAAAAAAAGAAGCCATTGACACTACAACAGTGGACATTCCCAGCATGCCCCTCTCAAAAATTGTCACATTGAGGAAGGAACTCTAGAATCTTGTCAGATTTTTTACGCGTACTTTCAGGCCTAACAAATTTATATCTAATAATTGTATATCATGTTTTCCTTTAGATTTTCATGGATAGTTGACTATAGGACCACAAATCACATTACTTTGTAGAAATCCGCACGGTATGCGACCATTGTTAGTTCCATGTTTATCACTGTTATTGACCGAGAAACCATCCCGGTTAGCGGCTCTGGAGGTGTGCCTTGTACTCTCTCTATTTCTCTAAGATATGTACTTCATGTTCCCGATTGACAATTTAATCTTCTTTCTTTGAGTTGACTGACACTTGATCATGATTACTCCACCACTTCTCCCTCTTCCTTTATGGTGCAGGATTGATATGTATGGAGTATCATCGTTAGAGAACAAATGACAATGGGCTCTTCACTTCGGAGATTCCCACCTCGACTTTTTCTTTTGTCATTTCTGTTGATTGGCACCAATGTTGTCAAGATCGAGATCTTACCTAAGATCAGTCGGCAGTGGTAAGATCGTAAAATGTGAGATCGACACGAAACGGTAAGATTACTTTTCATACAAAATATAAAAATCTAATATATATATAAAAATATCTAATAGATCAATAATCATAAAGCAATATATATATTAAAGTTCAACTGCATAGTAAATAATAATAGTACATTTAACTCATTCAAAATAAGTCATCTAAGCTAAAGTCCAAATTGCCTATTGAAGCATCTTCGCCGCCTTCATCTATCCCAAGATCTTGTTCTCCTCCTATGTGAGCAACTACCTCTTCAACATCCGGAGGCTCTATCTCAAGATCTTCATCATCTTCATCGGAAACAATCCACTCATTATCGGATGGCTTATCATCAAAATTATGTTTCTGAGTTTTCTTCAACTTGCTATTGGCCAAACGAGAGTTCACCATCACAAAGATTACATCATTCATTGTCTTTTGCTTTAAACAATTTCTTCTTTTTGTGTGTACATAGGAAAATAATTTAATTAGTATATTATAATTTTGGTGATTAAAATTATCAAATAAATTGTAATTATACCCTTTCAAATGCACTCCAGTTTCGCTCACATCCAGAAGAACTACATGTCAAGCTCAATACACGTTTTGTAAAATTTTGTAGTTCCGGATGTTCTTCTCCATAAGAATTCCACCATGCCGCCGGAGTTTTGATATTAATACAAGTTTTGGCTTCTATAGAGCCAATGAATTTGTTTCGATTCTTCAAATTCTCTAATTAGCCATCAATCTTTGAAAATTCATCAATACCTTCCCCGGTCAGTCTTTCTAAACAGTCATGTACCTCGCTTCACCTCATAATCAACTTTAAATGACGGACTATAGTGAAAGTGAGGGTTTAGATAATAGCCTGCAACATGTAATGGTCTATGCAATTGTTTGTCACATCGAGCATCAATCACATCCCAAACTGGATGATAACTAATCATCACAAATAATAGAATTTGTATATAGGGAAAAAAAAATCTCATATCTATAATACTTAATAAAGAAAATAATTGACTTAAATTTTTTGCACATCATTAAAGGCATGCACAATGCGTTCTTTTGCTCGATCCATTTCCTTATATATATATATCTCATCGCAGGCTTCTCATCAGAATCAACCAAACGAAACACCTTCATTAAGGGATAAGCACCCTTCAAGCAAATGACAATATTCTTCAAAAAATCTTTATCCATCACCACCTCCTCAATTAGCTTTCCTTCACGTGAACATGCAGATCGGCTAGCTTTCCATTCATCTGAATTGAACATTCTTATCAAAGCAAGTTTGTTCTCATTAAGACAACCCAAAGTTAAGTATGAAGTGGTGAAACGTGTCGTTGCCGGTCTTACCAAATCCCTGTCTTTAGTGAAGGTTTTCAATAAAGATATGAGGGATGTTCTGGAATAAATATATGTCGTGATTCTCTTTGTTTTAGGAATTGTATCATGATGCATTTGTATATTCTTCTCAAAATCCTCTAGCATCAAATCATTACAATGAGCAGCACATGAAGTTCCATAAAATTTTTTCTCTTTAACATTAACATTTCTCCAGCGGCTTTGTAATTTGCAGCGTGTTCCGTCACCACCTGGACAACATTCTCTTCACCCACCTCTGCAACAATATCATCAATCATCTTGAAGACATTTTCAGTTGTTTTGGATATACAAGATGCATTAATGGACTTTAGAAATATAGTTCCCATTGAACTATTCACTAAGAAATTTATGAATGTTCTCCTTTTATCAGTCCATCCATCTGTCGTTATAGTGCGTCACATTTTCTTCCAATGAGCTCTATGTTCTGAAATATTCTCCATAGTCTGTTGATATTGTTGCTTCAGATATTTCACGCTGATATCATGCTATGATGGAGGCTTTAAACCCAAGTCATGTCTTGATATAGATTCACACATCTTATGAAATTCTTCACTTTTTTCCACATTGAATGATAAAACATTGTTGTAGATGAATGATGTTATATCATTGCATGCTTCTTCATGCAATCCCTTCTTGAAAATTGAATCGATGGTAGTTTGAGTTGTACTTGCTTCACTTCTCTTGAAAAGTCCAGTTAAGCTTCTATTTTCCCTTTTCCTCTTCAAATCTCCAACATCCTCTTCTTCTTCCACATGGGGGGTTTTTTTCTTCAATAACTTTTCTTGTAACACAACAACAATCTCCCATATCTCTTTCTTCACTTCCTCAGGAACAACTCTACGTACTCCAACGTCTTTTTGAGTACCCGTCAAATGATGCTTCAATCTATAAATTCCCCCAATCACTGTTTTCTCATAAAATTTGCACTTTATTTTTCTCTCATCTTCTTCAATTGGGATGTCATACTTCCATCAAATATCACTCTTACTTCCAGGAGCATTTTTGTCCGTTTTAGACCCTTTGCTAGCGGTGATAGGAGCATTGCTACTCCCAACTACACTACCTGAAGCACCACTTGAAGCCATTTTTAACTACCTACTCAATAAAAAAAATCAAACCATAAACACATGAAACAAAAAAAATATTCAAGCATACATTAACTTGCATTTTTAAACTTTATTTAAATATTGAATGATTACAATTTACAACAATCCATGCTAAAGAAAAACAAAATGTTAGATGTTTAGCACTAAGGTTTAGCATTTGCAATGTAACCTAGGTTTAGCAATTTACAACAATCCATACTAACTGTCAGGTATTTCTTTATGGTGATTTGCACTAAGGTTTAGCAGTTGCAATGTAACCTAGGTTTCTCTTGAACAAAACTATGAATTAGAAAACAATCATGATAGGAAGGAACAAAAATATGTCTGAGATAAAACTGCAAATAGCGGATGTGGTGTCTTATGATACCTTACCGGAAGTAGGAGGTAGGAGGTATCGACGAGCCTCTCTGATGTTCGCGTTGGTGGCCTGGTGGGAGACTGAATGAGATCAGTTGGGTTGCATCATTGTGAAATAGAGAGAGAGAGAGAGATAGAGAGAGAGACACACAAAAATGCAGTAGAGAAAAAGGCGGGTGGTGTCGACCCCTTCAGCAGCCGGCGGCGGTTTCCAAACTTGTTCTCTCTGTCTGCGTCGACCTCTTCAGCAGCTAGCGACGCGAGCAAAATGACTAATCGAGAGCAGCGAGACGACGAACGGAGGAGTAGAACGAACGGCTGCGGGGATTTTTCTGCGATTAGGGTTTGTGTTCGGGATTTGCGAGTTATTATAACTCTTTAATGGAAACGGTAGGATCGGTTGTGATCGTACGATCCTACGATCATAAACGACGATCCGACCTTTTCTACGGAACGTGCGATCAAAGTTGCCCGAGGATCGTTTCCCCCGTAAAAAACATAAGAAGTACGATCTTACGTGCAAAATCGTGATCTTCACAACATTGATTGACACTGATGACTTAGCCATGCTCCTCTTCGAATACTGTAGAAGGCATTTCCTAATTTTATTTTTTCTAAATTTACTTGTAAATCTTTTATCTATCAAAAATATCTTCGTTCCACGTTTTCTCATTGTATTTAGAGCGATGTTCCGTTTATTTAGTTCATTCAGATATTTGAAGTTCATATAAAATTTTCTAGTTTAGTTTCATATCAGTATTTACATCTCTTTCTCTTCCACCTCTAAACATGTGCACTCGTCGTCTATCTTGTCTGAATTCCCCGGGATAGTTACCCCTACTGTTGTTGCTCATCGTCTAGCTGATCTGCTCGCACCTCCCACTGTGGACGAATTTCCATCTACGACTCACCCACTTCCTCACTGTCTCTTTTTACGGATTATTACCAAAATTTCATACGTTTGCAACCTCTCTGCTTTCTATTCCCGCTCCCTCTTCTGTGCAGGAGGCTCTTCGACATCCTTGGTTGTTGGCCGCGATGGTTGATAAAAATGGTTGTCCTTTGAGTTAATCAGACATGGTACTTTGTTTTCTTTCTTCCTGGACAATCTCATGTGGTTGTAAATGTGCATTCACTGTTAAACAAAGTTCTGGTGGGACAGGTGAGCACTTTAAAGTGTGCCTTGTGGTTAGCAATTTTACACTACAATATGACATCGACTATAACGTTACGTTCTCTCTAGTCACTAAGCTTATTGCAATACCTGTATTGATTTCCTTCGCAGTGCTTCGCTAATGGCAGTTGCATCAACATTATATCAAATGTGCATTTCTTTATGACAATTTAACAGATAATCTCTATATGTCGGAACCTCTTGAACATGAGACCACGAGGGAGACTCTTGTTTGCCGCCTCGAAAAATCTATTAATGGTGTAAAGCATTTCCCTCGAGCTTGGTTTGAAAAATTTAGTCAGTTCGTTCGGGATTTTGGATTTACTCGGAGATCAGTAGGATTCTCCTTATTTACTCGTCATCTCCAAGTTGGTACGATGATCTTTTTTGTCTATGTTGATGATAATATCATCAAACACGATGAATGAAATGATATCTCTTTGGTTAAAAAGCACTCTGTCTCACATTTTCAAACCATGAATTTGGTGTGCCTCAAGTTCGTAGACATTGAGATAGCTTGCCGATCTGATGAGTTTGCTTTGTCACAACGTAAGTATTATATAGATCTCCTTCAAGATTTTGGCTGTTAGGGATGTAAGGCCACTGACACACTCATGGATGCAAGTTACGAGCTTTGTGCTCATGAGTCTGTCTTTGATTCCCTTCTCCCTAATCTGGAGTATTATCATCGCCTCGTTGGCCGGCTCATCTATCTGACTACCACATTAGCCGATATCTCATTTGTTGTTGTTGTGGTTAACCGCTACACGTGTGCTCCTCAGATATCCCACCTTCATGCAGTCGAGCGGATGCTCTGTTATCTGTAGAAAGCTTCGGGACAAGGGCTTGTGTATACACCTTCCTCTTCCCTTTTGTGATTACCTATTCTTTTGCGGATTTTGCGTATTCCATCAAAAATTATCAATCTACAAGTGACTATTGCACCTATTTTGATGGGCACCTGGTCACTTGGTTAAGAAAGCAGCAAACGATTATATCACGCTCATCTGCCGATGCCGAGTATCGTTCGATGACCTTTGCCGTTTCTGAGCTCATTTGGTTGGAGTGTCGTCTTACTGATTTTGATGTCACTTTCTCTTCTCATGCAACTCTACTGCGAAAATCACGCTGCTCTCCATATCACAGAATCCAGTTTTCCAACAATGCACCAAGCATATTGAACTAGATTGGTTTTTCATCCGTAAAAAAGTTCAACTCCGCAAAACTGATCTTTGTCATGTTCCAGCCGCCGAGATCAAATCTCTGATGTATTCACCAAGACATTACCTCACCCACTCTATCATTAGTTCATTTCCATGCTAGACGCCTACGATTTGTACGCTTCAGCTTGCGGGGGAGTATAAAAGAAGTGTTTGTAAAGCCCAATCTAAATGTCCACCTCTATGGCTACTCTTATGAGAATATTGTATAATTTACTCCTACATTGTGGTTTTGAGTCAAGGCGTCATTCCTCTTATCTATAAATAGTTCAAACATTTTCATTGCTTATTTATGAGGACCTTGGCCTCCTGTTTCATCGGCATAGTACTTTTCTGCATAGTCTTGTTCTAAGATATTCATTTGAGTTTTTCCCCTACTACTGTTATGTTTGGAAAAGTGTTGACTATAATAAAGTCGGTTCTTCTGCTTGCTGATCAACATCGTGTACATAATCTTAAGCATATTTGACATACTTGTAGAGTTTTCTATTTAATAACAACATTGTATGTTTCTTTATTGTGGTTTTATATTTTTTGTATGTATTGATGACCTTCTATATCAAGGGTTTGTTAAGCATTCCTTTGTTGATGGGTATAAAAAAAGCCCTTGTACTTAAGTTCTCTTCCCCTCTTTCGTTGCATTCCTTATTTCTTCTCCTTACATCGTACATACTAAGTGAAACCACTGGACCACATGCAAGGTTTTTTTTTCAAATCTTGTTTACTTGGGGTGGGGTACCATTTCTTCCCTTTCTCTCTTCCTTGAAGAACATTATCATCAATATTTCCCTGCATTCCCTCTGCATTTCCATACCAAATGAAATCACAAATCCTAATCATTGTATCTACATTAAGATCATTGATAAACTTCTTCATATTTCAATGGAAATTGAACACACTTGCACAAGATTATCATGAAAATATCATTATTATCTTGTAATCGTCATTATTTTCTTGCAGACAACAAGTGTGACGTGCAATACGAATTCACTAATGAGGCTAGAAAAGATCAATTTATCTCCAAAGATGTAGCTCACTTATTGAGACGTAGATTTGGGAAATAGTTAGGTATTTGACTCCTTATGGATGAAGAGCCAAACATATATGGTTAACTATTAATTCCATTAGCAACTAACAATTAATTGTTATACCTTACTATATATCGAGAATTTATAAAATTAACCCCGAATATTTTGCATAAGACTGCTGATTATACTCATGTGTAAACTTATTTTATCATTTGTTGTTCATTCAGGGTAATTATTTTGTTAAAAGTGCCCTGTAGTGCACTGGCTTGCTAATTATATCTCTTGTTATTGCAGTAATCCTTCACGTGTTGTTGATGTGGTGTTGAGTTCAAATATATTTGGTACAGGAGTTGTTTCGTCAAGGTAAATGCTTCATTATTCTTTACTTTAGTTGCAAAACTATTTTATTTCATTACTCTTCGCATTGGTTGCAAAATTTTATTGTTTTATTACTCTTCACTTTGGTTGCAAGAATAGAATTAGTAGAGCTAAAATGGATCTTGTGTCATTACTCGTTTTCATCTTTTTCCTGCCGCGCTCTGGTTTGAGCCCAACAAGGTCTTTAGCTTGCAATAAAAATATTAAATAATATTTTATTACTATATCAGTTTTAAGACCACCATGGTACTATCAATTTCGATAGTTTCTTTGCTTTCTGTGTCCAATTTCATTTTTATAGTTTTTTTGTTTTTCAATATTACAAAACAAAAAGTTTTTTTTCAATATTAAATACAGGTAGATCAAGTATACTTTTTAAAATATTAAATACAGGGCATTACAATAGTTTACTAAAATCAAATTAGTTTCTTCCAACTCAATAATAAAGCTTTCCACCTTTTTGGAGTAAGGATGGCATAACCCATCATGATTGTTACTGACTAAATTTTCTTTAATCCTCTTGGAATATTAAACAGTGAATATTCTCATTTACTTAACAATGAACTTCTTAAACACTTGGCCTCTCATTTGATATCCTGCTAGTGGTTATTACTCAAAAATGGCAATTCCATTTTCGTTTACAAAGCTTACTATCTTGAAATCATTATCTTATGTTGTCAAATAATTGTATAATCTTAAATATAATTAAGTTACCTTTTGAACATATTATTGCAATATTACATTTATAATGAAAATATGTTATTTTTATTCTTAATTTTAAAAAAGTTCTAACATACTTCATGCTGACAATGTAAATGTGACTTTTTGATGTTGTATACTCGTAATCTCCTGTTTGGTTCTTTTGTGCTTTACTCTTTTTCTTAAGATCATGCACATGCAGTTCATAGTACGGTATCTGAAAGAGACCCATAATGAACATGGAAATAGTACATTTTTGTGTAAAATTGGGCATAAAATGAACATTATCTAGTTTTGCCTTCATGGTGCATTTTATGTTCCTTGATTAAGTTTTCCTGTAGGCACAAACCCCCATCGTTCACCCATCAATTTTTGGGTGTAATTATTGATTATGGATGTTGAAAGGTTGTAATTGGTGTGTTATGTGGATATCTTCCATCTTTAGGTTGACTTGTCTGGTTTCAGTTTTACGTGAGTGCAGTCATCATTGTAAGATATGGATGAGGATTGGTGACAAATTCTTTGAAGTTCTCATGGTTTCATCGTGCCAAACCCTACAAATTATTCATATCTAAATTGCAAAAATTCATTTTGTTGTTTGGAATTTGATCAAGGAAGCCTTGCTAGCAACTATTGATGACGTCATCCCACTGAGATTGATCATTTTCATCGGGCGAATTTCACAATAGGCCTCAACAAATTTATGAATTTCGTGCTCTACTAGGTTCACTAAATAGTACATTGTTATTGATGTCGGGGATTGATGGGACAGTGAAGCACGAGTTTTGGTCCCGATTTGGAATGGTTTGTCAATTTCATCCGGTGGATGATCCAAGTCCGCAATTTCTTTCGGGCGCCTATTGAACAATTCTATGTTTATTTTATTTTTTGATGCATTATGTAGTGAGATCGGACATTTATCGTGTACTGGTCAATCATAGCTGTCCACAATGCTTGCCCTAAGTAGGTTTTAGTATAAATAAGAGGGTAGGGCAGCCGCCATGGGTATTGCACATTTGGAAAGACTTTCTTCCTTGGAGTTTGGAGATTTCTCGTGGTTCAGACTCCACCAAACCCTAAGGTGTCGACTCCTTGGGTTTGTATCTTGAACCGCTTGCTTGCTAATCTTGTTGACACCTCACCACCTCCTTCCACATCTGCCGGATCTTAAATACTCCTTTCAAACATCACCCACCTAACCTAAACCCACGCCAAAACAGCATGTGGCTATTTCACCCACCAGTCTCTTGCTCCAGCTCACGCCTTCGGCCATCAACTCACCTTTCGATCTTTCAGATCACAATTCTTCGGCCATCCATTCCTAACATCCCTTCCCCCCTTGAAAGACCTCCTTGAACTCTTGTTTTGTATCTTACATCATTCTGAACCTCACCCAACGAACTTACAGCCACCAAACAACAATACCACTCCCCTCTCCCAGAACACCTCACTGGACCCTCTTCCTGCAGTTGCACATTATTCCGAGCCCTAGACAACCACCGTACAACCTCTAGAAAACACCCCCACTCTATCCTAGCCTTACAAAATCTTGTTCTAGTCCCCCTCTACCGTCAATGCCCTCACCCGTCCTCCATATAGCTGTATTTGCTCCTTCAGATAGCCACCAAAAATCCTACAGCCTTCTGATCACTATCTTCTTCTCCTAGGACCACTCACTCATGAGTGACTTGTACTTTGTTTGTTAGACAATATTTCGTTTATATCTTAATTACAATGTATTTTCCCCCTATATATAAGTGGCCCCTTTATTGAATAAGACCATCTTTACCCTAATTAACATGGCATCAGAGCTAGGTTGCGGCTAACATCCCGCATTCGGCTTGCTGCTTCTGCCCGATCTCCCGCTCCTCCATCGTCGATCGCCCGCTCTGCCATCCGTCCGACCGCCCTCTCTCTCTGTCCCTCTTTCTGAGGCTCGCGACCCCTTCTGCAGCTTCGATTGACGTTCAACATGTCGACCGATCCGCGATGATGCCTCCCCGGACATGTCTTCGGCTGTCCGATTGACCTCATACTTTGGCAAAAGTTTCACTTTGCCCTCCGTATCATGTCTTCTAATCGTCCATTGATGCTTGTTCGCTCTTATTCTCTTTGACGGGGTGTTCTTCTCTACCCTATTCAATCTTCTTGGCGGTTTGGTTGCCTTTGTTTACATGTCGGAGATCAGTGATTCCGGTACTCCCATGCCCCCCGTTGGATCTGCCCGGGCTGGTCAAGATCACCTCTATTTGCAACTTACGACAATCCACCTTGATGATACAATTATTTGGCTTGACCTTGCTCTATTACCCTCGCCCTGAAGAGTCAACATCTCTTTGGCTACACCAATGACACTAACACTGCTCCAGATTCTACTTCTACTGCTTGGCCTAAATGGGAGTCAGAAAAATCTCGTCTTGTCATGGATTATCAACTTTATGCTAGAATCAATTGCACATAATTATCTCTTTCTGGATACTGCTGCAGATATATGGAAACGTGTTGAGTCTACCTATTCTCGTATGGGGAATGCGGCCCAAATCTTCAAGCTTTGCCGCAAGATCAGAAATCTCTGTCAGGGGATCGTCCTCCTTCAACTTATTACTGTTGAAGCCAAAATTGACCTCTCGTGGAGTTCGGGGTCCCAAAAGAGGGGTGACCTCTCACCTATTACACTCGGAGGAACGTCACGGACCTAAGATCTGGGAGCTAGGAACAGACCCTCGGCTCTAGCGTGGAGGTCCCACCTCACACCCGGAAGACCCCGATGTCTCCCCCTCCCTAGCCAATGCTTGAGCTAGGTTCCTTGGAGGAAGAAAGCCAAGGGGATTTAAGTGGCTAAGGAGCAATACTCTCCAAGGCACCCTCAAGGGTCTATTTATAGATTTTCCAAGTCCTGGGGTTAAAATTACCAAAATGCCCCTAGGGAAAATATGCCTCAAGCCAATAACAAACCTCCACACCGGGGGGGGGGGGGGTAGAGAAGTAATTCCGCCCCGGGGTACAACTATAAAAACATGGCCCAAAGAGGTCCAAGGGCGGGAGGAGGCCAAGCCATACCCCCACCTTCCCGGACACCCGTGACCCGCGAGCTAACCGCGCGGGCGAGACCCTGGCCGCCGGCCGGTCTCGCCCCGCGAGCTCACCGCGCGGGCGAGACCCTGGCCGCCGGCCGATCTCGGCCCGCGAGCTCAACGTGCGGGCGAGACCCTGGCCGCCGGCCGGTCTCGCCCCACAAGCTCACCGCGCGGGCGAGACCCTGGCCGCTTGCCGGTCTCGCCTCGCGAGCTCACCGCGCGGGGCGAGAGCCTGGCCGCAGGCCGGTATCTCCCCGTGAACTAACCGCACGGGCGAGACCCTGGCCGCCGGCCGGTCTCGCCCCACGAGCTCACCGCGTGAACGAGACCCTGGCCGCCCGCCGGTCTCGCCCCGCGAGCTCACTGTGCGGGGCGAGAACCTGGCCGCAGGCCAGTCTCGCCCCGCGAACTAACCGCGCGGGGCGAGAGCTTGGCCGCAGGCCGGTCTTGCCCCGCGAACTAACCGCGCGGGGCAAGAGCCTGGCCGCAGGCCGCTCTCGCCCCCGCGAGCTGACCCCGCGGGTAGTCTCGCTTTACCCAGGGCTAAGGTGCAGGGGGAGGGATCCTGGCCTCCAGCCGGTCCTGCCGCTACCTCGCACCTAGCGAGTCGGGGGCGGGTGTTGGCCAACTCGACGCACCCGCTCTCAAAATGGGCCAAAAGGGGGGAGGTAGATTTTTCCTCCCCATACTAGTATATTTCCAAGGCCAAGCCAAAATTGGCCACCAAGAGTGCAAAATCTCTCAAAAGCTTAAAAACCTATAGTTGGTCATGCGCCTGCCGGGAGTGCCCTACTCTGCGAATACGAGGTTGTACAATTACCTTTAGTTCACCCAGCTCTATCAGGTGTACGATTATTTTTACTCTCTCGTCATAGTGTGCAATGCAGATGCACTCTTGTTGAAGAATCACAAATATAGAAATTAGGTATTGTAGCTTCGACATGTCTTGCATTGAGATTTTGATCAGATTAGGGTCCATATTTTGGGGAGTGTTCCTATTCCCTCGCTTCCTGAGGTTTAAAATATTTTTCAACAAGAGTTTGATCGATGACAGTCCTTGGAGCATCTCCAACCTTCCAGAGGGATCTACGCTAATGACTCATCAACCCCATTTTGGCAGCCGCACTCATTATTTCAAGCTCTTGCCGACAGATTGGGATCTCCTCACATGTGACTATTATGGCATGACTCGACATACTCGGGATACTTGTTATAGCCTCCACTGTTTTTCTCCTACTCGTGGTAGGACTCCAGGCCGCTCATCTGTCCGAGACTTCCGATGGCGGTTCTTCTCAGTAGTGCTCCTTCTTTGCTGAAGAGATGCAAGCCCTTCGTTGTTTGATGCACGACCTTACTACTGAGCCTGTCGATGCTCCTATGCCATCATCTGCTCTTGCCCACACTGGTACTTCGAGTGCCAACTCAGCTTCTACTGGTCTTAATCAATGGATTATCGATTCAAGCGTCACCAATCACATGAACGGTTTTGCTTCAGGTTTTGTATCCTATTTCCCTCTTTCAGGCAGGATAAAGTTAGCATTGCTGATGAGTCCTTCTCTTCTATTGCTGGGAAGGGCTCTATTCCTTGTTTTTCTCTCATTTTATCTTTTGTTCTTCAAGTTTCAAAATTCACCCATAGTCTATTTTCTGTTAGTCATTTGACTAATTCTCTTCACTGCTGTGTTACCTTTTTTTTCCTTCTCATTGTGTCTTTCAGGATCCTGGTAACATGAAGGACGACCTGTGCGTGTTTGACTCCACTTTCGAGGTTACACCACAAGCTCTCCACTCTTCGCAGACCTCCACCTTGCTTACCTAGTATCGTCATCTTAGCCACCCTTGCGCTGCGGCCATGCAACGCTTATTTCCTGTTTTTTTTCTTCGTGTTTTAAAATTTTTGTTTGTGGCATCTGTGTTGTTGCCAAACATCATCGTACTCCTGTTCATCATGTGTCATTACCTAGTACAACTCATTTTCATATTATTCATTATAATGTGTGGGGGCCATGCTCTGTTGCCTCAATTTATTGATGTTTTTGGTTTATTATATTTATTGATTGTTTCTCACGCACTACCTGAGTTTATCTGAAGAAAACTAAAAATGATGTGATTTCTATATTCAAAAATTTTCATGTCATGGTTTCTACTCAATTTTCTACCCATATTAAAGTCCTTCGTAGTGATAATGGTCGGGAGTATGTCAATGCTCCATTGCAGGACTATCTTGCTGCTCATGAAATTCTATATCAAATCTCGTGTGTCCACCCTCCATCTCAAAATGGAGTTGCGGAACACAAGAACCGTCATCTCTTAAATATAACTTGCTGCTTACTCTTCACTATGAATCTTCCAAAATGCAATTGGGGGGATGTCGTTCTCACAACTACCTATCTCATAAATCACATGCCTTCTTTAGTACAGGGACATTAAACCTCTCTTACTACCTTAGGGGTGGCACCGACCGCTCTACCACCTAAAACTTTTGGTTGTGCCATCTTCTCTTATATACACTCTCCGGGCAGGTCCAAGCTTGATCCTTGGGCTCTTAAATGTGTGTTCATTGACTACTCTTCTACTCTGCGGGGGTATAAATGTTATCATACCCCGGCTAAAAGGATTTTTGTCAAGTTGAATATCTCTTTTCGTTAATTTGAGCCTTATTACGTGCCCTCACTTCAGGGGGAGCACACATATATGGGTGAATTGAGCTCACCTATTCTACCCTTGCTGATTCCTCCTTTACATTCTTTACCTACTACTGTGACTCCAAATAGGGTGAGCCTCCTTATAAAGAAAAGGAGCTATAGGTTTACGCCAGACAGAATAGAGATAACACACAGACTCATCCTACGCCACCTGCACCATTGCCAGCTTCGTCAACAGATCCTTCTGAACTTCCCATCACGCTTCAAAAAGGTACTAGATCTTGCACCGAACATCCTCTATCTCGTTATGTTTTCTATGAGACTAACTTCTTCTTTGAAATCTTTCATCTCCTCCCTCACTTTTGTCTCCATCCCATCCACATGGCAGGAGGCTCTTGTGCAGTAACAGTGGAAAGAGGCTATGAAATAGGAAATCAATGCTTTGGAAAAGAGTTGTACTTGGGATAGCTCATTTTCCACCTGGAAAAAAGGTCGTCGTTTGTAAGTGGGTGTTTACCGTAAAGCAGAACTCTGAAGGTTTGGTTGAACGATTCAAAGCAAGGTTAGGTTCAAGAGGGTATACTCAGACTTTTGGAATTGATTATCAAGAAACGCTTGCCCCTGTCGCAAAAATGAATCCATACGAGTTTTGCTATCATGTGTTGCGTGCAAGGTTTGGGAACTTAACCAATTGGACGTGAAGAATTCTTTTCTTCCTGGAAATTTAGATGAATAGGTATATATGTCTTTACCTCTAGGTTTTCCCCTTCCAGATCTGAAGGGAAAATGTGTTGTTTAAAAAATGCACTTTACGGTTTGAAGCAATCTCCAATGACTGGTTTGGTCGATTCCACGAAGTCATGCTTTCACTTGGATACAAATAAAGTTATGGTGATAATTATTTGTTTATTAAACGAAGAAAAATCTAATAACTGCTTTCATTATCTATGTTGATGATATCATCATAACAGAAGATGATATTGAAGAAGTAAAAGCTTTGAAGGCGAATTTTACATGGAAGTTTAGAGTGAAAGATCTGGGGAAACTGAAGTTTTTTTTGGCAATTGAGGTAGCATGATGTAAACCGGGTATGTTCATCTCCTAGAGAAAATACACCCTAGATTTGTTGGAACAATCCGATATGAATGGCCGTAGACCTGCGGATACACCCATGAAGGTGAATCATAACTTGGAAGAGATGATGGTGATCCCGTTGAAGACGTAGCTGGCTATCAACGCCTTTTTGGAAGATTAATCCACCTATCCTACACTTGTCCCGACTCCCGACATAGCTTATGCAGTTGGAGTCATTAGTCAGTATATGCATGACCCAAAGACGAGATGTTTGAGCGTTGTTCATCAAATTTTGACTTATTTGAAGACTTCACCAGGAAGGGGGATCCTCTTCACTCCCAATACAGACTTGAAGAGTGAAGTTTTTACCGATGCTGACTGGGATGCGTCCGTCGAAGATAGACGATCTACATCAGGGTATTTCTCATTCGTTGGTGGAAACTTAGTCACTTGGAGAAGTAAAAAACAATCTGTCGTCTCAAGGTTCAGGGCTGAAGCTGAGTTTAGAGCAATGCCACATGCCATATGTGAATGATTATGGATACACTCTTTGATATGTGACCTGGGGTTGATGTGTCTAGTTTTATCCGATTGTACTGTGACAATAAGGCTGCAATCAACATTGCAAGCATCCCCGTCCAGCATGGCCGCACCAAGCATATCGAAGGAAGAAGATACTGCTATAAATAATAAACCCTAAAGTGAACGTCATATAAATAATGCCTCCAAACCTTAAAGGCGAACACCACTGCTCCCAACTCTAAATCATGCACTGGGTAATTAGCCTCATGCTTCTTCAACTGCCTTGAAGCGTATGCAATCACATGCCCGTGCTGCATCAATACTGCCCTCATCCCTTGATATGAGACATCAGTGTAAACTTGAAATCCCTCTTTCCCTGATGGAAGAGCTAGGATGTGTGTGATGGTAAGTCTATCTTTCAGCTCTTGAAATGCAGTCTCACACTGGGGTGTCCACTCATATGTCACACCTTTCTTCATCAAAGAAGTGAGGGGATAGACTATCTTCGAGAATTTTTTCATGAACTTGCGATAATACCCAGCAAGTCCAAGGAAGCTACGTACGTCGGGCGCCGACTTCAAAGGTGACCATTCCTTCACGACACACACCTTGGCCGGGTCTACGACTATTCCATCTCCACTAATCACATGGCCCAAGAAGGCAACTTTTCAGAGCCAAAATTCGCATTTGCTGAACTTGGCAAACAGGGCATGCTCTTTTAGCTTCTTCAAAACTAAGGTCAAGTGCTATACCTGCTCTTCTTCTGTCTTCGAATAGACCAAAATATCATCGATGAAGATGATGACAAAGACATCTTAGTACGGCTCGAACACCCGGTTCATCAAACTCATGAATGCAGAAGGGGCATTTGTGAGTCCAAACGGCATCACCGTGAACTCGTACAAACCATATCTCGAGCTAAACGCTGTCTTCGGGATATCTTCCTCTTGTATCCTCAACTGGTAATGCCCCGAGCGCAGATCCAGTTATGAAAACCAATGTGCTCCCACCAACTGATCCGTGATCTTTAATCTAGGTTAATACGAAGGAAGAAGATGTCACAAAAGTTGTGTAGAGACTCTCCTAGGACTGAATACGAAGGAAGAAGATGAATACTCACTTCAGATTGCACTTTGTTTTAGGTGAACTTTTCTCTTCATTGATCTTTAATCTGTTCTTTCTTTGAATCCTTTAGAATGAGAGGATAAGATTTCTTCAGGGGCTCCATGTCGTCTAGGCCGAAACCTTTCTATGTAATTTCTCTTACTCGAATTGAGGTTTCCTTGTAAGTTTGGAGGTGCGCGGGGATCCTTTGTTCGCCGATCTTCCCTTTATGTTGATGTTTTCACTTCAATTTATTTTCTTTTTTGGCGTGCCCTTTAATGGGACGAACATGTTCCGTGGAACATGTTCCGTGGAACACCGTGCGATCGATGGAATAATATATAGCAACACAAGCTTCCACTTGTTGTTGAATTCACGATTCTTAGAATCCATGGATCTAATCGACCCAAGAAGCAACAATAGACTTCTATTCAACCTCCCAAACTAGGGCTACACGAGGCCAATAGACGTATTTATAGAAAAAAGCCAAGTCAGGGAACAAAAAATATTAACCAGAAAATGATAAAATATCATTAAGTTTGCTTAATCAAATATGATTAATTCAAATAGGGATACTTATAAACAATGCTATCAGGATCGCATTTCTGTTCGTAGGATCGCACGATCCTACGATCCCAATTTTTAAATTCGATCCAAATCTTACTTCGGATTGAAAGAATGCGTGTCCATGCGGGTTCACGATCTGGGTCGTTGGATTGTTCTGATCGTGATCCAGACGCGATCCTAACTATCCACATTAGATATTAAAATAATCGAGTCCGACTCTCGCGCCCTTCTATTGTGGAAATACAAATAGAAAGTAAGAAACCCTATTTCCACTTCGCCAGCTCTCACTCTCCGCGTCTTTGTTGAGGCCGACCTCGCCTACCGTTGTCTCTCTCAAGCTACCAGACTCTGAACGCCAACATTTTACATTTCAAATCGACGTCGACGAACTCCTATCCCTCCAGAGCCCCAGGTCAACGACTCACCCGACTACCATTCTTTCCAAAGTTTTTTTTCCTTCTGGAGTTTCAATTCCATCCTTCCAGTTCTTTGATCTTCCTGTTTATCCAGCCTTCCATCCATCCATGTCGACGCTCCCCAATTTCCCTAGGACTAAAAAACTAATACATGAATAGCAATTCTTTGATTTTCATTATTATTTTAGTTTCATGTTCCCCCTTCCGGAGTTTCAACTCTAGCCTTCTAGGCTTCCAAATCTTTGATATTTCTGCTTATCCAGCAATCCAGCAATTCAGGGCGACGTTCCTGAAGTTTCTAATGACTGAGGTAATTAATTTTTTGTTTCAGGTTTTCTTTCATAGGAATTTTTCTTCCAGGTTTCCAGTAGTTGACCCCACTTTGGTGGGATAAAGACTTGAGTGTTGTTTATTTTCACTTTGTTTTTCTTAGGCTCATAACACCTTTGGTGTCACCAATTTCATAGGCTGATAGAAAAACAATAATGTTGCATCCCGTCGATTTAGTATTTTCAAAATTTATGTCTAATGTTGTTCATTTGATTCTTTTGAATTTATGTAACTTCTAGATGCCTATTTTGGGTTTGGGTACAAATCCCAATTATCGTCAGGTTATTAGATTTGGTGGAATATACAGGTTGAAACATCACATAACAAAGACAAAATTTAATGTGAAAGCATGTGCACAAGTACCGGAAAATGTGAGAAATCAATTTTTGAGTATTTTCAGGCTCATAGAGAAGAGGCTGTAAAGAAAAGAAATATTGAGGAATCAGTAATTGATTATGAGGTTAAATTGGGCCAATCTTAAAAATTAAATGAAAAGGAGCTAATTGATGTTTTTGTTACAAAATCAAGTCTATCTTCAATTAATCATATCTTCAAGAAAGATGTGTGTGAAAATGCATGCAACGAATTACTCGTTTTTTCTGTACAAGTGCATTCCTTTCAATTGTGTGAAGAACCCAAATTTCATAAGCATGATTGAAACAATCAACCAACATGGCCCCTTATTTAAAACACCTTTTTTTAATGATATTAGAGTGAAATATCTAAAACAAGAAGTTTATAGAACTCTAGATTTATTAAAGAGTACAAGGTGGAATGATAAAAAGTTGGTTGTACAATTATGTCTAGCGGGCAATCAAATAAGAAAAGGAGATCCATATGTAACTTCTTATTGATTTGCCATAAAGGAACTGTGTTCTTTGACAATCATTGATACTTTTGATATCTCCTAAACATGAGATAAAGTTTTCCAAATGTTAGATGACGTTGCAGAGAAGTTTTGTAAGAAAATGCTATGCAATTGGTAATGAATAATTCTTTAAACTACAAGGCGGCTAACCAAAAGCTGATGGAAAGTGATGTACTTTGCTTCATATTTGGTTGCCTAGTTTTACGAAGGGAAAAGAATTGATCCGACTTGCAGTCACTCAATTTGCCATAACTTGACCTTGAGATGCCTTTTTGAAAATAAAGGTGGTTTGATGACGATGTTTAATTATGCCAATTAGAAGTCTAGTAAATTTGCTTGTTTAAAGGAAAGGAAATCAATTCAAAAAAAAACATTTTGAATTCATGTTGATTTTTGGCTCGTTTTACAATATACTTGAAAGCAGTTTGATAAATCGATTGAAAAGATTCAGATTAATTTTAATTGCATGAAGAGAAAGTAAATAATTTAATTATTTTAAATTCAAATGTCTTATTTCGTTTTGATTCACGTTCCAACGTTGTGGCTATTTTTGTTATATTGTAGATATGAGCTAATACGAACCATCATTGATGAGAGATGAGCAAGCCAACTTTATTGACCATTGCATACCACAACTTATTGTTTGAGTCATCATTATCACTATAACCCTTCATTTAAGGCTGATGCTGAGGTAAAAACTGAGTTTTATTGTTGTCTTAACTAATGTTTTCTAACGAAAATGTGAGAACAAAGATAGGTACTAGGTGACTGTTAGCTCAACCATGCGCCGATGAGGATATCATTACTGCTTTGATGATCTTTTGAGGAAAGCAATGCAATTATACATGCACTTGCCCGATTGATTATCTTAGTCTGTGATCCTCAAGCACTCCTAGGTACTCTCAAGCGGTGTCTACAGGTATCCCACAACTTTGTTGATCTCTTGAGAGAAGCAATGCTTCTTTACACGCAACTGCCTGATTGATCAACTTAGCGTGTAACCTTAGGCATGAGAGCAGTGGAATCCTGCTTGGTTGCTGGGATGTTACTATTTTGATGATTTTTTGAGGAAAGCAATTGTCACGACCCTTCTCAACAAAAGTCAGAGTGCGCTATGAGGCGAATCGTGATGCCGCAAACATGGGCGAAAAGGAAATCCGTGCCTGTTAGGCGAAAGCAGAGAAGCCTATAATATGTTTTAAAATAATTACTTTGATTGTTGTTTTTATGCGAAAGTTTTAAAATATAGTAGTTTGAAACAGATGCACATGCATTTTATTAAAACTTATGATACAAATTCAGATACAAATTCCATGCGATGACAGATTCAGGTGAATGAACATACAAACAATAATAACTTCGAGTGCATATAATATAACCTAGCAGTTGTCCATGATTTACTGATCACTATTATTACATAAAAGAAATGTCTGACAGTAAAGGAAATGAATTGTAAACATAGAACCTTAAACTTGACGCAGATCAGGCTTAGGACGCAGGCGGCGCGCACGAACGCTAAGACAAATCTAAAATTAAAAGGGAAAATGTCAGAACATTGATATAAATAGGAGCAAAGTAGAATAAAGTAAGAACAGAGAAAACAAAAATATTAGAGTACCAGTTTTCATGAAGTAAAACTAGCAAGACATCAAGTAAGTGAGACAAGTAAAAATAAATAGGATTACTAAACTACTCTGGAGTATAACATAGATTTGATCATGTAATGTCATTCCGTTGCCAATCAAGCGAAAACTCTATTCAAAACGTCACATCAATTTAACACTATATTTCAATGATTTTTTATGACCTTAATGACTTTAGGGATTCATTATTTAGATGATTCCTAACATATCATGACATGTTACAGATTTAGCGATACAAATGTACAAGAGTAGTGTTCATGAACATGGAAGGGGGAAATCAAGTCAAGAAATAATAATTCCTGTAACTCTTAGAATTGGACATACATAAGAAACAAGATTCGATGACACAAAAAGAACTAGGTAGAGTGTTTTGAATCTTGCAGGTTCGAGAGGTTAAGGTTTAATTAACACGAAGATTTTTCAAGCAAATTGCAGGGGGTCAGTTGACAGGCATCAATTCTAGATATCAAGAGCTCTTCTAGATATCCTCCGCTCCAACAATGGTGGTCAGTACATTTCTCGTTCTTTTGATCTCTTTCTCCGCAATGAGGGCACTCTCCACCAATTTTCTTGTCCGGGTACCCCCGAGTAGAATGGGGTGGACGAACGCAAAAACCGCCACCTCTTAGACTCTGTTCGTTGCCTTCTTCGGGGAATGAATGCCCCTAAGTCCTATTGGAGTGCTGTTCTTCTTACATCTGCTTTCCTTATTAATAGGGCACCTTCTCGTCCTCTTTGTGGCGTTACCCCCTTCAGTCTCATCCATCCACCAGTCTCCGCCTTCCCCTTCCCTCTCCGGGTCTTTGGTTGTGTGTGCTTTGTCTAGGATCGGCGTCCTTCTCAGACCAAACTCGACGACAAGGCCATCCGATGCCTCTTTCTCGGCTACTTGACTACCACTAATGGTTATCGCGGCTATGATCCCCAGTTGCGTCGTATCATTTATTCTATAGATGTGACATTATATGAGGAGATTCCTTTTTTTCCTGCACATTTGACCCCCCTGCGCTTCCTACTGTTTTGCAACCTCTTCCGGTCTTTTCCCAACCACCATCCGCTATACCCCCTGCTGCACCGCCTGTCCTGCTGACATACTCTCGCCACCAGCCGCCCCCGCCACCCGCTACGCCCGCTTCTCCTCCAGTCTCGGATCAGCAACTTCCTCCGGATGCAGGTACCTCTCTTGAGCCTCTCTCCTCTACTTCTTCTGTCTACTTACCTATTTCCCTCCACAAGGGTAAACGTACCTTTGTGCGTTCCTCTGTTACTGAGCAGCCACTGGCTAGTGTTGTTCCTATAAACGTTTCTCACCCTCTTACTGTTGATGCTCTCCGTGACCCGCGGTGGGTTCGGGCCATGGAGGAGATTAGGTCTTTGGTTCCTCTTCCTCCCGAGAAACACACAATTGGGTGCAAATGGGTCTATACAGTGAAGTACTTTTTTGATGGTACCATTGATCGGTATAAGACTCGTTTGGTGGCCGAGGGCTTTACTCAGACTTCAGACGAGTTTGGTGGCACGTTTGCTCCCGTGGATAAGTTGACCAGTGTCCGTATTTTGCTCTCGCTTGCGGTTTCTCGCGTGTGGCCGCTCTACCAGCTCGATGTTAAAAATGCGTTCTTGCATGGTGATTTACAGGAGGAAGTCTATATGGCTCCTCCCCCGGGTTTGCTCTTCAGGAGGAGTATTCGAGGAGAGTTTGTCGTCTGCTTAATTCTCTGTACGGCTTAAAGCAATCCCCGCGGGCCTTGTTTGAACGGTTTAGCTCGGTTATTCTTCAGTCAGGTTTCACTCAGTGTCGTGCAGACCACACTTGCTTCATCCGTGCTACTCCCGAGGGCCGACAGACAATTGTCTTGGTCTACGTGGACGATATTATTCTCACGGGGGATGACCCTTCTGGCATCTCTGATGTGAAAGCTACACTTCGCTCAGTCTTCGAGGTGAAAGACCTTGGACCTCTCTGTTATTTTCTCTGGATTGAAGTAGCTCGCTCGCGGCAGGGCATCTCGATATCGCAGTGCAAGTACACCTTAGATCTTCTTTGGGACACAAGCCTACTTGGGTGTCGTCCTGCGAGTACTCCTATGGATACCAACGATCGCCTTCATGCTGAATCTGGTGATCCTCTACCAGACCCCTCTCAGTACCAACGTCTGGTTGGCCGCTTGATATAGTTGACCAGTACTAGACCCGACATCAGCTTTTTAGTGGCCATTTTGAGTCAGTTTATGCATTCTCCCTGGACATCTCACCTAGAAGCTGCTCGACGTGTTATTCGCTATCTTAAGCGCGCCCCTGGTGTTGGACTGTTCTATCCAGCTGATAGTGCCTCCAGTCTTTCATGCTTCACTGATGCAGTCTTTGCATATTCCATGGTGACCACCTTGTTTCGTGGTGGAGCAAGAAACAACCTATCGTATCCCGCACTTCTGCTGAGTCAGAGTACCGCGCTATGACACACTGTCACTGAGTTGTTTTGGCTTCGATCACTGCTGACTGAATTCGGCCATCTCTTGCTACTGGCTCGACTCTCTACTGTGATAATAAGTGAGCTCTCCTACTTACTCAGGACTCGGTACTGCATGAGCGCACCAAACACATCAAGATGGATATTCATTTTCTGCGTGATCACGTCCATACTGGGACTATTCTTCCAGCTTTCGTCCCCTCAGCCGAACAACTTGCCGATGCCTTCTCTTAAGTTGTTGGTCCTACTCGTTCAGATTTGACTATTTCCAAGCCGGGCATGATTGACATCTTTGCACCAGCATGATTGGGAGTATTGAGATTATAGTTGTTTTATGGTATATGGTCTGTAAATATCTTGTATAGACAATATTGTATTTTCCCTATTTGATATATATATATATATATATATATATATATATATATATATATATATATATATATATATATATATATATATATATATATATATATATGCTAGATCTCCTCATGAGAGATCAAAGCTTTTCATTTCAGAACAATGCCACTATCTATGAGTTAGTTGAGAGTGAGAATGCTCTTGATGTACTGGGAATTGATTCTATCATCATTCGTTTTGACACAGTGATTCATTTAATGATCATCACACTCACGTTAATTTTTTCTACACCCACACAATACCCCTTTACCATGCACCCCCTGGAAAAAACCTGAAGGGTTGTAGAGCCTCTGCATAAGAGTCGTTGAGTCTGTTGACCATTATTTAGCATCATTGCATGACATATTTGCATAAATGAGTTTGTTTGGTGTAGGATATCTTGCAATAGTCAAAATTTTAAATCTTATGCTTATAATTACAACATAGCACAAAGTTTTAAAGATGGTTACAAGTTTTGGTTTATATACACGAGGTTCCCACGAGGAACCACAAGAAAAGTAAATGAAGGCAAATGACACATTATACAATCCTGAGGAGAATTGAGACAAATGCTTACAGATTTAATATTTCTAAAAAATATGAGAATTTTACCTATTCTCAACATTAAAGATTTGACCTCTATGAGCCAATAATTTCATGAGCCCTTTACCTTCTACCGTCTTAGAGCCTCAACCCCACGTACCCTACCATTTCTACCTCCAACCACCTTTTAACACCATTCCTCTGACAATACCACCAACACCACTCCCATCACCTTCTTCAGCCCCAATACCATTATCAACATCATCTTCAGTTCCATCTACAACAGTGTCATTTCCAACATCGACACCATCATCGTTCTTTCTCTCAATGACAATATCAGTACCATTGTCAATACCGTCTTTGTTAAAGCCCAAAGATGAAAAGCCCACAAGGGCCCATTGTATATTTTCTCTCTCTCTCTCTTGTATTTTGTCTAACATCTCCAATTATGTAGTCTCCTTATTCTATATAAAGAGGGGTGTTCCAGTATAATTATTTAGAATTTTTGGAATAGTATTATCAAAGCAGGGCGTAATCTCACGCTTTCCTCCTTTCCGGTGAATACTCTCAACCTTTACGCAAAACCTGTCAAGTCTCACGTGAACTTTTGCGGTCTCACCTGAAATCGTCCTCGTACTCCCCGACCCGCTTTGGGTATTCACACCCTTGCTATCCCAGCCTGATCGCGTTTCTCGACCAAAACCGAAACTTTTTATGTTGGTGTTACCATTGTGATCTGTAAGTGATCAAGCATGTAGTCTCACTGCCAACACTGTATGAGCCTATCAGGGTCGCACATAAGAACGTTTGGAGAAAGTGGTAGATAGGCTTAGTATGGTTTTACTCATATGATGAGTGGAAAAAGACTTAGCCCAACCAGGTTTTGAAAGCGTCGAGTGCGTTGAGACCACTCAATGCTTTCGTCGAGTCAGGTGTTGACTCGTCGAATGATGGTGTTGAGTGTGTTGAGTTTACTCAATGATTCATCGTGTCAAAGTGTTGATTCGACGAGTATGAAACTTAAACGTTGAGTGCGTTGACTTCACTCAACAATTCGTTGAGTCAAGGTGTTGTTTCGACGAGTCTGGTCCTCAGGCGTTGAGTGCGTTGAGTTCACTCAACGCATTCGTCGAGTCAAATGTTGATTCGACGGGTTTGGCGCTGAGAGCGTTGAGTTCACTCAACGCCATTCATCGTGCATCTTATGGATACTCGACGATTCGTCGAGTATGTTATGTATACTCGAAGATTCGTCGAATATGTTATGGATACTCGACGATTCGTCGATACAAGGGTTGTCTGGTCGAATTACTGTATTCTAAGTCCTGGGTCTGCGAATAGAGACAGATTGTTATGTTTATTCCTTTGGGTATAAATAGAAGATTTTAGGATTTCTTTAAGAACGGAACAGTAATCCTGAAAAGCACACGAGCCGCATTGTGCGAAATCCCGAGACCTAAAGGCCGACGGAAGTTGTTCCGCCTCCGCCGATCCCGTCGCCGTCGCCAAGTCCGATTCCGGCAAGTGTCGCCGCCGCCTCTTCTGTAACGAACCTAGCAGTCCGTGAAGACGCAGAGTGTCCTCTCCCGACCTAGATGTTGTTGGACAAGTGTCTACGGGTTCTCCCATTCATGTGGATTTCCTGTAGAGGTGCGGACGCTATTCTACACTAAGGACTGTAGCCGCTAAGTTATCGGCAGATCTGCTGGAGCATCTAGGTTGAGTATAGACTCAATCCCGCAGAGGTAAATTTTTATTTACAACACTTTCTTCTTGATACATGTCCATTGCTTGATCCTAACTTCTTTTGGGTTTTTTTGTTCTTTTATTTCCGCTACGCGCACAAGTGTTGTGCCATCTAGTAAAACCCAACACTTTACTGCCCTTTATAACTTTTACTTGGAGGAGAACACGCCGCTCCTTAGTACGTCGCTCCACGTATTTGCAACATATGGTTCTCTCTGGCTTCTTTCGTGCGCGTCTGCAACTTTCGACCAGTCGAACTCGCTTTCCCTCCCAAGCAAAGCTTGCGATTCAATTTAGCATAATTGTCGCCTCAGCTTATCCCAATGGAGATCGATACGATCAGTTCCCATTGGCGTCCAGTGTATATGTACTTTTTGCGACTTCCTCCACACAACATGCACGCCCATTCCTTGAGCGGCTTCTCGCAGCCGCTCGACGACCTTCACCCTATAACATCTCATTTCTCCTGTCCTTTAACATTAGAGAACTGTGCTCGCTGCAACCCTCCTATATCATTCTCTCCATACTTCCCACGACTTCTGCATGCTCACAAACAACATTCAAGCTCTCTCCCACCTGAGCGACTGCGATTTCATGTGCCTTTTGCGACTGCCTGTGCATTTGTTTCTGAGAGACATCTTCCCCCCTCATTGTATGCCTACAATTTCTTCATTGGGAGAATGTCCAAAGCTTCTTTTCGCTCTCATCGACTCCTGCGTGCGAGCTCCATATCTCCAAGCTCTATCTCTTTAGCCCGTCTGCTTCTTGATATTGTAAGCTCTTCTTGCGACCACCCGCAGCTTCGGCTCGCTTCTCCAAACTAATTGAAATTGACCTATAGAGACTCCATTGCGACCTCCTACAATTGACGACCTCCTACAATTGTCTCCCTTTCCACTTCTGCAGGAACGTGCATGTTGCTACTCATGGTGAGTGACTCATCGAATCTGGTTCCACCAATCATATGACTGAGAACTCTATTCTCTTCTCTCACCTTAAGAAGCATAATCGGTTACCAATAATCTTTGTGGTTGATGACTATCCTGCTCAAATTTATGGATCTGACGTTATGACTGCCATCTCTCTTCTCCAGTTAGATGTCACTATTCGTCCCATATTTTACATGCAATTTATTATTTGCCAATGCTATTTCATGTCAAATGCAATGCTCTGTCTCATTTTTTTCTACTGCTTGTTATTTTCATGAACTCCACTCCAAGTTGACGATTGCTGCTGGAACTGAAAGCGGTCTCTACTATCTCGAGCATCTGGCTCTTTTCTCTGCATCTGTAGTCTCCACTTCTCTGCTCTAGTATTATCTTCAATTTGGTCATCCTCCAATACGTCTCCTCCACTAAGCTTCTGTCATCTTTAAAGTTCAAAAAATCAACTTTAGAATGTGAGGTTTGCCAATATGCTAAGCATCAACGAATCTCTTTCCCTTTTAAGTTTTGTAAGAGTTTTGTTCGTCTGTGTTGCGGTCCTTTCCCCATCAAGTCTGTTTGTCGAGTAAGTCTATACTTTATAACTTTTTTTGATGACTTCTCTTGATGTACTTGAGTTTATATTTTGAAGGAGTTTTTTTAACTATACTCTATGTTCTCTCATTTTTATAATAAACTTTACACATAGTTTTGTTTGCCTTTTTAAATTATTTGAACTGATAATGCAAAGGAATAAATGTGCGAACAACTTTTTTTTATTTCTGCACATATAATGACATTATTCATCATTGTAGTTGAGTATATACATCCCAACAAAATGGAGTGGTGAAAAAGAAAAATCGTCATCTTCTCGATGTTTCTCGGACATTGCCGCGTCAAATGAATATTTCATGCCCCTATTCAGGCCATGCGATTCTCTTTTCTTGTTTTCTCATTAACCTTCTACCTTCTTCCATTCTTTGGGACATGTAAGACACCTTTTTCTCTTCTTTACCCAGATGACATACTTTTTTCGCTTACCCCTTATGTGTTTGGTTGTACCGATTTCGTCGTCCACACTCCTGCACCGGTTGCGATAAACTCTCCACTCGCTCCACCAATTTTATCTTTGTGGAGTACTCCCCAACTCAAAAGGGGTATCAATGCTACGATTATGTCTCTAAAGTCTAAACGTCAATATATCTTTACTGATGTTATATTTTTTGTGTCTACCCCCTATTTTTCGTGAGACACTGGCTCTTGAGGTCCAACCCACTACCTCCTCTCCACCTACCTTTGTTTCCGCTTTCCCTATCATTCACGCGTGTTTACCAGATATCATTCAACTTATACAACCTAATGCACATATACCACATGTTTCACCCTTATCATTATCCTCGCCGTCCTGCTTCCTGCCAACTCTCTCCCAACAATCCAGAGTTTCCGCACCCAGTTCTCAGGCTTCTCTCTCTTCTTTAGAAGGTTCCTTCACCTCCACAAACTTAGACCTCGATGTTTCCATTCCTCTGTGTAAGGGGTTAAGGGGGAGCACTAAACATCTGCTTACTAATGTTGTGTCATACAAAACTTAGTCCGTATCGTAGATTTGTCCTGACTACTTATCTTGAATCACTTTCTTCGATATATACTTCTTATATAAAGCTTCTTTTATATGCATATAGGCTTATTCTCCTTCTATATAGTTTTCTTTTTCTTCTTGCTTTTTTTCTTATTTTTCCTCTTGGTCATATAATTTCTCAAATGATTCATATTCATAAGGGTGACTAAATTTTATGCTGACCGTCTACCTAACACAACCCTAACCATCTCAGAGAATCAATTTGGATTCATGCCAGGGAGGTTGATCATGGAAGCTATACATCTCTTGAGGAGACTCATTGACAACTATCAAGACAGAAAACAAGATTTGCATATGTTGTTTATTGATCTTGAGAAGGCTTATGATAGAGTTGCAAGAGAGATCTTTTGGAGAGTCTTTTTAAAGAAAAGTGTAAATATATCATATATTGACACAATCAAAGATATGTATACAAATTTAGTGACAAAGGTGAGGACATCTGGAGGATTAACACATGAATTCCCTATCACTGTTGGCTTACATCAAGGTTCAGCTTTAATCCCTTATCTTTTAACCCTTATCTTAGATGAGCTCACTAGACGTATCCAACAAGCAATACCTTGGTGTTTATTGTTTGCGGGTGATATCATTTTGGTTGTTGAGACGCGCGAGGTTGTAAACGCAAAACTTGAATCTTGGCGAGATACTTTAGGAAAGAAGGGTTTTAGGTTGAGCAGGGAAAAGACGAAGTATATGGAGCTTAAATTTAGCAGTACGAGAAGGACATATGACTTCGTTATTAAGTTGGGTGATCAAGATATTTCCCGTAGTGAGTGTTTTAAATATCTTGGATCGATAGTTCAAAAAGACGGAGGTATTGATAAAGATGTGACACATAGAATCCAAATGGGTTGGTTGAAGTGGAGATAATCATAACTCGATACACGGCGCGCAACCCGTAACATCTCACCCTTCCTCCAAAAAGAGCTTGTCCTTAAGCTTTATTCGATGCCCTCGTCGTGCAAGTAGAAAAGCCGGTTGAACTTATGCCCGCGAGTGTACTGCTCGTCGCAATTAAAACATAATCCTTGTGCGCGTCGTTGCAACATCTCCGCTCGAGATAATCGACGGACCGGTGGGGATGGAGGACCCTTGATACAGCCTTGTTGAATGATGTTGGTGGCAGGCGGCTAGGCCTCCCGTGCTAGCTGGAGGCGACCATCGCAGAGTCGGGCCAGACTTATAACAGTAACTTAGTCTGGAGGGGCCTTAAACTTGACATCCAATTGCAGGCGGTCGCGAAGTCCAGCGGTGAAAATGTCGACGTGCATATCCGGGGCAAGGGGGACATACGTCAAGAGAAGCTGAAATTGTTCCAGGTATTCGTCCACGAACCCTGTTTGTCGTAGAGATGTGAGTTTGTCGTGACGGTTACTGCGGATAGGAGGTCTGAAACGCAAGTTGCATAGCCTCTTGAAGTCGTCCCATAACAGATTCGGCCGGTCAGTGAGAAGTCGAAAGGCCCACAAAACTGCGGAGTCGAGCAGATGGAAGGATGCTAGATGAATCCAGTCTGGTGTCGGAGTTTGTTGGTGGCCGAAGAATTGCTCACTTGGCGAGCCAGCATAAGGGATCACTTTTCTCATCATAGGTTGGAAATTCCAATTTGATGTAGCGTGGAACAATATCAGCATTATGGTGCACGAGGAATGTCGGCGATGACTCGTGGACGGTTAGGGATGGCGGTGTATGGTAGAGAAGTGGCGGTGCCTGACCGCTGCTTGTATAATCGTTTGCGGGGCGGTAGAAAGATCTTCGATGCGCTTGGAGAGCACAACAATGGCCTTTTAATGATGGTCCGCGAGAGAAGTTTGCGCAGCTTGCTTCGCCATGACGACCTGCATTATGGACATAATTTGACTTGGTCAGACGGGTCACCATAGTGCGAGATGAGGAGAAATAAGAGGAACGGGTGACAGGGCGGTCAGATTGCTCAGAGTCAGATGACTGGTAGTGGCCACGGGAGCTGAGGTGATGCCCAATGATTAATAATATAGAGGGTGGTGGGTTAAAATTATGGGTTGATGGGGTTTTAAAATAGGATGGGCAGAGCTCGTGGCAGGACAATCCACGAGAATAAACACAAGTATGGTTGTTGTGCGTGAGTTAAAAACAAAGTTGTGGTAATAATGAAGGTGGCCAACAATAGTGGTACAGAAAAATTAAAAGAAAACCTGATTGTGGGTCCAGGGAAACAACGGTATGGTTAAGAAAAGATAAAACTGCCGTGCTCGAGGCTTGTAAAGGGGAGGCGGGGCTCGATAACAAGAAAAAGGAAGCAGAAAAGTCAGAGCCGGTTGCAGGCATTGGTTGGGAACTGGCGAAAGTCACATCGCGTTAGGCTCGAGGAAATCCTTGCTATGTGGTTTTGGGATCGGGGAGTTCCTGCGTGATCGAGACAACAAGACAAGGTGGCCTGTGCGAGGAGTCAACGAAAGGGGACGATCCACAAACTCGAGGGAAACCAGCGACTCGTGCATCACCGTCGAGGAGGAAACCGAGCAGGACGCTTAGCTGGGATGTTTGCAACTGATGAGGGAGGAGATCGCAAGTGCTTTTTCGTTGCTGGGAAGCCCTATTGCAATGAAGGCCGATGAGGCAGAGACGGATTGACGCGTCGTTTCTGGACAGCGAGGATGTTGGCGTCGAAGATAGGAGCAGTGAGTATTTTTTGGCTGTCTAGGATGAACAGAGGATCAATAGTTGAAGGGCTGGCTTCAAAAAGGAGGAAGTGCGGCCGACGGAAGAGGAGGAAGGATCATCTGATATCAAGTTGTTATGGGCCCGATTCAGAGGTGTCCGGAGGTGGAGATGCGGGGTAGAGATACTACGGAGCCGTGACCGCGACCTCCTAAGCCGTAGGGGTTTGCACAAATACCCGAAGAGCCGAAAACCGGACCGAAAACGAACCGAACCTGGCGGTTCATGCCGATTCCTATTTTTGTCGGTTCGGGTACGGTTCCAAAAAATATAGAATTGATGGTTTTGTTTGGTTCTCGGTTCCGCCAGTCGGTTACCTGAGAACCGACCCGAACCAAATATAAATCAATCTTATTTAACGTGGAATGCTCTTTGACAGTTTGCCCTAGCTCTGCCCCGTGAGAAGAAAGCAAGAAGCCGCCTAATGGCTGACGCCGACGCTCCTTCCTCCCGCCTCGACGTGACGACGCCGACGCTCCTTCCTCCTGCCTCGACGTGACGATGCCGACGCTCTTCCCTCCCCGCCTCTTCCTCACGGCCTCTTTCCTCTCGCTTCAAGAATATGTAAGCGGTAACCTTCTTCCCCTCGCTAGTTAAGAAATCAATTGCTCTCTGGTAGTTTTAATAGCATTGGGAAGCAATTCCTACTCTTCGTCTTCCTTCTCCTCGTATTGGTTAAGAAATCTCTTATTTTGATATTTTTCTTACAGTTCATTAGTCCTATGTTATGAACCGATAACCGAACCGGAACGGACCCGAACCGAACGGTTCGGATCCGGTTCCATAATTTAGAACCGTGGGTAGGTTCCGGTTCCAAAAATTTGGAATCGAACCTATACGGGTCGGTTCTTGGTTCTATGTGGAATCGAACCGAACCGATCCGAGTTGCACCCGTACTAAGCGGGGCTTGCTCGTTGGAGATAGCTACCAAGATCTCACATACAAGATAGGAACTCGAACTTTCTCATTGCTTGATTGATATAATACCCAAAATGCCTTTATATAGGTTTACAACATATAACAAGACGAAAAATAATAATAACACTTAATAACTAAGCCCGTTGCTCGAGGCCTCCCTACATAATTATAATATAAACTTACTAGTTATAATCATAACTAGATACGCGGTGCGCAGCCCGTAACACTCCCTTTGATTTTAGGGTGCATACACTTGCGAACATGTTAGATGTAAATTTTTGTCCAATACATATAAGTTGCGGATATGCGAGAGACTTTGTAGTGTCCATGAAGTAATTAGAAGAGCATTGGTTTATGCTAATTTTTGTTTTATTAAAATTAATCTAATATATGTTTTTTTATAATTTAGATCCTTTTTATTAAAAAAAGTCTAATATATTTTAGTATGGGTTTCACCTTATCATTTTGAACTTACCAATGTAATTTACTCACATTGTCTTTGGATTTATGATTACCTGTCTTCACAATCAGTGGGATGGCATTATCCAGGGTTTGAATAACGTATATAGCCAACCCTTTACTGGGGATTTTTTGACTGTGTGTACATTGAAACTAGCATCTCTTGTTGCTTAATTGTTGAAGCGACCCTTTCATAACTTGAAGCTGTCGTTCATTGAGCTAGGTATTAATGCATCTTGTGTTTGGCTTCTTAAAATTACTTATTTAAATTATCTAGTTCAAATTTGGTTGTTTAATGCCATCTAGTTTTTCTTAAAAATGCTCTTTTCTGTCAGTGGTGCTTGGCTACTTTCTGATGGGCTTTCTAGAATGCTTTTAACCGACCATGAGGAGGAAAGTGGATTGTTTTTGCTGACAACGTCAGGCATGTATCCTCACTCTACTAAATATGTCTTTAGTTATTCCTTATGATGTGTAGGCTAGAAATCCTATGTTGAAAGTAAATTACAGCTTAATTTTTTTTCATTTGTCTACATCAAGGTTCAGCTTTAAGCCACATCACCTTCTCTCTTTACGATTATTTTAGATGAGCTCACCTGACATATCCAACAAGCAATACCTTGTGTTTATTGTTTGCGGACGATATCGTTTTAATAGATGAGACGCGCGAGCGTGTAAACACAAAATTTGAATCTTTGTGAGACACTTTAAAAACGATGGGTTTTAGGTTGAGTAGGGCAAAGATGGAATATATGAAGCTTAAATTTAGCAGTGCAAGAAGGACATGTGACTTCTTATTAAGTTGGTGATCAAGATATTTCCTGTATTGAGTGTTTTAAATATTTTGGATTGATAGTTCAAAAAGACAGAGGTATTGATAAAGATGTGACACATAGAATCCAAGCGGATTGGTTGAAGTGGTGAGGCGCGTCAGAGATCTTGTGTGATCGTAAAGTCCATTAAAACTTAAGGGCAAGTTTTATCGTACTGCAATTAGACTATCGATGTTCTATGGTTCTGAGTGTTGGGCAGTGAATTGTGTACATGAACAAAAAATGGGAATTGCGGAGATGAGAATTCTTAGGTGGATGTGTACACACGAGACTCGATAAAATTCAGAATGAATGTATCAGGGATATGATAGTAGTAGCACCAATTGCGGAGAAGATGCTAGAAGCTCGACTACGATGGTTTGGACACGTACAATACTACAATGGAGACCATTAGAGACATTTGTTAGGCGTTCTGAGAGTCTCGTCATTAGGCATGTTAAACGGGGGAGGGGTAGTCCAATAAAGACCTGGAATGAAACTATAAGGAAAGACATGTTGTACGTAGGCATTAGTGAGATTATGGCAAAAGATAGGGCACAATGGCGACAAATGTTGGAGGCCACATTATCGTTGGAGACCACGTTGGGGCCAGCCTACTTGTGCTAGCTTGGTTGGAGCAGAACGACCCATTATGGTAGTTGCGGGTCGCGTAATTCATTTTATTTAAGTCCATGTCACGTTGTAATGTTCTGCTTTATGGGTTCTCTTATTTTATTTTGTATTGTGCTGTTTGGACGTTTGCACCACTCCTCATAATATAGGAGGAGGTGGATTTATTTTGTAATGCAGTTTTGGATTAATGAAAAAGCTCCTGTCCGGAAGCCCTACCGCCACCCCTCTTTTTCGTGAGAAAGCTCCTGACCGGAAGCTCTCGACTTCCATGCTCGATAGCCATCGCTCCGTCGCTCCCCGCGGTGCCTCTTACCGACGTCTGTTCTATTTCTGGCGTCGTTTTCCCTTGTACTCCTGTCGGGGACGTGGTCTTCTATCTGGTACCCTCTTTCTCCTGTACCTTTCTTCCTCGCGTATGGCGGACAATCCCTGAAAAAATGCAGACCTCTGGGTGGCTATTGATGGCATCACCGCTCAGTTTGTGACCCTCTCCCCTACTATTGCCGATCTACACCCCGCACACAACCAACAACAACGCCCAGTCGACGCCCCAACTCCTGTAGACCGTTTCTACGGGCAGCAATACCTCCGCATGAAGAATCGTTCGTTTCACCCAAGTCAGGATGGCCCCGAGCGCGCATCTTTGCCCTCAGACTCTAGTTCTGAAGACGAGAAACCTTATGCATCCGTTACGCAACCATGGGGTGATCAACAACCCTATCTACCACAGGGGTTCCAACTAAGGGATAATATTCCCCAATTTCACGGTAATTTGGGCACTAAAGATTTCCTTGATTGGGTCTCGGAGGTTGAACGTTTTTTTGAGATGGCCGCGGTGGAGGACTATCGACAAGTGAATATGGTTGCTTACCGTCTCAAATCTGGTGCGTCCGTTTGTTTTGCTCAGTTGCAGCTTAATTGAAACCTCTAGGGTAAAGCCTCGATGCAAACCTGGTCTAAAATGAAGAAATTATTGCGTAATAGATTTCTTCCTCCGGACTACAATCAACACCTGTTCCAATATTATCAAAGCTGCTCCCAAGTAACTCACACAGTGACCTAGTACTTAGCGGAGATCAGCCGTCTGGCCGACCAATATGGTTTGACCGAGACAAATGGGCAGCGCGCCACCCGGTTCTTGCTTGGATTCCGACCATCCCTCCGAGAGAAAATTGGTCTTCATGTGTTGCGCACTGTCGAGGAAGCATATAACATGACCCTCATGGTCGAGCAATTGGAGAAGTCTGTCGGCCGTCCCGGGGGATTGCGCTTGTGAAGGGACTCCATGAACACCGACACCCGAGACACTTTTGGCAAGGTTCCTCCTGCTCGGATGCCCTCCTCTTCCTCCTTGTCTAAGGGACGGAACCCCGAAGTTAACCCCAAGGCCACTACTTTCCCACATAAGTGCCCACCAGGCCACTGCTTCAAATGTCAACAACCAAGCCATTTCGCCTCTCGGTGTCCGCAACTTCGTCAACCGGTCCTTACCGTTGCGGAAGACGATTTGGTGATGGAGGACTTTGAGGGGGCAGATGAAGTGGTAGATGGGTACGGTGAAGGGGGAGAATTTACCACTTGCGTGGTTCACCGTCTGTTACTTTCACCGCGCCTTGATGAGCATGTTCAACGCTGCAACGTCTTCAAGAACTATTGCACAATTAAGGGTAAAATTTGTGATTTATTGATCGACAATGCAAGTTGTGTGAACTTTGTTGTGACCCGGCTGGTCTCCTACTTGCAACTGGTTACCGAACCACATCCTCACCCTTATTCTATCGGTTGGATTCAGCGGGGGCCTTCAGTTCATGTGACGCATCGCTGCCATGTCCTCGTTGCCATTGGGAAACATTACATGGCTAACGTTTTGTGCGATGTCGTGGAGATGGATGCGAGCCACCTCCTTTTTGGTGACCGTGGAAATATGACACTGATGTGACCTATAAAGGACGCGGGAATACATATTCTTTCACTTGGGCCACCAAGAAGATTGTCGCTCGGGTCTGGAGCAAACCCGAGTCTACACCTCCCCAGGCAACCGACATAGCTTATTGGTGACGCACGAGGGCTCTACTCTGTTTGAGCGCTACATGGCGGAGGCGCACGAGGTTGTGGCCCTCGTTCCTTACGGGCTATGCACCACCGGTGAACAAGCCGCGGGCACTGCCCCCAGGATGTGCAGGAACTGTTGTAGAAGTTCAAGGGCATTGTCACTTAGGACCTCCCCGACCATCCCCCTCCGTTGCAGGACATCAGACACCAAATCGACTTCATTCTCGGAGCTAGTCTCCCAAATATTCCTCACTTTCGCATGAGCCCCAAGGAACACCAAATACTACGCGAGAAGGTTGAAGAGGTATTGAAGAAAGGCTTCGTCTGTGAGAGCCTTAGCCCCCGTGGGGTCCCAACGCTTCTAATTTCAAAGAAGGATGACTCCTGAAGGATGTGCGTGGACAACCGTGCAATTAACAAGATTACCATCAAGTATTGTTTCCCGATAGCTCGTCTTGGTGATATGCTGGACCTGCTAGATGACTCTCACATTTTTTTCAAGATTGATCTCTGAAGCGGTTACCACCAAATCTGAATCCGCCCAGGGGATGAATGGAAGACCACTTTTAAGGCGCCGAACGGTTTATTCGAGGGGAATGTACTGCATTTTGGATTATCTAACGCCCCCAGTAGTTTTATGCGTTTGATGACACATGTGTTGCTTCCATTCTTGGGTCAATTTGCCGTGGTCTACTTTGACGACATATTGGTCTTCAGTAAAAACAGGCCAGAACCTTTCTCACTTGCAGGTCGTGTTGAAGGTTTTGGAGGAGCTTTAGCTCTTTGCACATCTCAAAAAGTGTACGTATTTAGCACCGCAATTGAACTTCCTGAGCTTTATTGTCGGTGCGGAGAACATTCATGCGGATGACGAGAAGATCCAGACCATTAGAGAATTGTTGACTCCCAAAACTCTTCCAGAGCTTACAATGACCGATTGCCTCAAAAAGGGCGGTTTACTTGGGGCGAGGAAGCCGAGCACTCCTTCGAAATGATCAAGCACAAACTCTGCTCAGCCCCTTTCCTTGCTCTACCAAGTTTTGACAAACTTTTCGAAGTTCAATGTGATGCCAACGGTATTGGCATTGGTGCTGTCCTGTCACAAGAGAAGCGACCCGTAGATTTTTTCAGTGAGAAGTTGAGCGACGACAGGAGGAAATAGTCGGTCTATGATCAAGAATTTTACGCCGTAGTGCGAGCGCTCAAGCATTTGGAGCATTACCTCTTACACAAATAGTTCATTCTGTACACGGATCATCAAACCCTCAAATATATTAATAGCCAAAAGCGAATGGACGGAATGCATGTCCGATGGAATTCCTATCTTCAAAGGTTTCCATACATCATTCATCACAAACCTGGGACTAGCAATGTTGTCGTCGACGCCCTCAGTTGACGGAGCTGCTTATTGGTTAATTTGCACCACAAAATCTTCGGTTTTGACTCTCTCACCGTCCTATCAGATGACGATTTCAAGGACATTTGGCACGCTTGTTTATTGGGCGGTTTATGATATTTTCCTCATTCTAGATTGTTTCTTACTAAAGGATAATCGTTTGTGTATTCCCCGCACTTCCTTGAGGGAGAAACTCATCTGCGATTTTCATGGAGGCGGTTCGAGTGGCTACTTAGGGCGTGACAAGACTCTCACCGGCCTACATGAGCGCTACTTTTGTCCCCAGCAGAAGAAATACGTTGGCCATCTACTCGAATGTTCCCCTTTATCCTAAACACTCGAGGTCAAGTGCTTCTCAAGTGGAGACGACTGATGGAGGCCACACTACCGTTGGAGATCACGTTGGGGCTGGCCTATTCGGGCTAGCATGGTTGGAGCGGAACGACCCGTTATGGAAGCCGCGGGTCGCATAATTCATTTTATTTAAGGCTATGTCACGTTGTAATGTTCTGTTTTATGGGTTCTCTTATTTTATTTAGTATTGTGTTGTTTGGACGTTTGTACCCCTCATAGTATTAGAGGAGGTGGGTTTTTTTTAATGCAGTTTTGGATTAATGAAAAAGCTCCTGTCCGGAAATACTACCGCTACCCCTCTTTTTCGTGAGAAACTCCTAACCGGAAGGTCTCTCCCGCTCCCCTCTTTCCGCGTGAAAGAGTTCTAGACTGGAAGGTATCGTATGCCGACCACACTATAGTGGGATATAGGCTTGCGTGTTGTTGTTTTTTAGTAGATACTCCCAAATTCTTCTTGGCCTAGTTTGTTTCTTCATGCTTTTGATCCTATATCAATTTTTAGTAGATACTCCCAAATCTGAAATCTAACTGAATTGTTACTGTTGCGGTCCATAGTTCTGATCAATCGTGCGCAAAATAGGTTTGAAATATCCATCAATATACTTTGTTTGATTATTGCAGGAGTCCCTCATACTTTTTATTTAACTCCCCAATCTACCATTGGTGCGCTACAGGTCTACAGACCAGTGACTCCAACCTCTCTCCACAGATCTGATTTGCCACAACCGCTAATTCCAATGGCGGGTTGTTGAGGCTTGAACTTGAACCCAAACCTCCTAGATAAGGGATCTCTAAATTAGTTCTCTTCACAAACTTTGCTTCCTTATCTAAGAGGTCTGGGGTTCATGCCCCAACCTCAACAACCCGCTATTGGAATTAGCGGCTGCGGCCAATCAAATCCATGGAGAGGGGTTGGAGTCACTGATCTGCAGACCTTTTAGCACACCCACGCTAGTGCGGGGCGTTACATCCCTCAACCTTTTTGGATAGAATAAGAAACAATGGATGCGACATAACATTTTGTCACTCCATTTTTCATGTACATGAAACGAAATGTACTGTTGTTGTGCTTGTTAGTTGAGGGCCAATGCACGTTTCTTGGCTGCGCAAGGTCATCGGTGGTGCACGAGGTTAAAATTTAATTGAGGGCCATGCAATGTTGTAAGTGGTGCGCAAGACACAATTTTTGGTGGTGTTTGTGGTACAGATGTGAGTGACGTTATTGTTGTTAATGTAAGCGTAGCATTGGGCTTGTTGTAAGAGTGCACACTTGGGAGGAGTGCATGGACACAAATATGAGCAGCACTTAGGATTGTTGACTATGAGTGTGGGCGGCGCACAATGGATCATATGTGTACGAAACACTTGAGCGCAGTCTTGAGCGGAGCACAAGTGGTTGAATGTGAGAGGCGTGCATGAGTGTGAGTGTTAGCATCATGTAGGGGTGTGAGTGTAAATGATGCACTGGAGTGTGGTCTTTAGTGGCATGTCGATGCTAATGGCATGGAATAAATCATTGTTTATGATGAGCCTATGTGCGGTCTTTAGCGTCACGGTTAGGCACTCTCTTTGACCAACAATATATTCCTCTCTGCATGTTTTTCCAAACGACGGACTCCAGTTACTGTTATGTGTCGAGGAAACTTAAATTCTGCATTGGATTTTGATTATTTATTGTTAGATGAAGACTTTGCTCGTTGAGTAGATGCATGCGAATGACCCACTTGGAGCCCCCCGTTCTGTAGAATTACATGCTCAATAATGGAAAAATGAGAATATTCATGAAAAGTTGCAATCCCTCACATTGTAGCGCACTAACACGTCTTTGTTTATGTTATTTTTTAATCAAAAGGCCTTAAGTGAACTGCTGAAAGTTTGGACTATCTGGACGCATACTTCAGGAAATTATTCAAGCATGTTTTTTAATACAAGATAAATTAGATGACGATTGCAATAGATCCAACTACAACTTCATTTCTTATGAGATGGTAGTTGGATGACTACAATGGGTTGGTGTTCACATGTGCCCGACATCTTGGGTTTCTTCTCTTTTTCCACAAATATTTACGTCTTCAACTTTGGAGGTGTGGTTATTGTTTTTGGCCCTGCTTGTCTCTAGATGTTGTGCGTCATTCAAAGCCAACTGAACGATCTCGACCCTTGATAGTATCGACTTTTAGGTTCATGGTCGCTAAGAGCCTGATAAAGGAGGTTCCGGGTTCGATTCCCGGCCTCAACAACATACCCATTGGTCAAAATATTGACAAGAGTTAGCCTTGGGTTATTTGGTTGGGGTGCTCGGGTTACAGCCTGACTAGTGGGTTAAAGTTCCGACTAGGGTTAGCCCACCTTTCAACAATAAGCATTATGTAGCTCACAAAAGACATTATGCTTTATTTGTCACTTGACCAATGTGGATATTCCCACCTTCCTTCGGTCGTTGTTTCCTCTCCTATGGACACCATTTTGCCAAATCAATCTCAAATTCTCTACTTGCTTCAGGAATATGCCTCATCCGATTGATTTTAGGTACGATGACAATCTCAATCCACCTGCACCGTTATGACCATGCAAAGAAGGACGAGATCGAGCGATTTCTTGTTGCATCGTTGGCGACAAGGTGGCTTCATTTTCGAGTCCATGTTCTACGATAATTGGCAGTTCTATGTCGATTATCATGAAATGAACAGATCCCCAATTCTCAATCAGTATCCGAATCCTGTGATACATAAGCTATTGAATGAGTTGCATGACAAAATCTTTCTTCAACATAGACATTTTTTGGGCTATGAGCAAATTTATCCCAATCAGCCTAACTTCTTATTTTCTTCGATGATGTTTTGTTCTATCATTTCTCTTGGTTGGGACACCATGATTTATTTGGAAACGGGCTTGAACCTATTGGCTTATCCCTAGTTTTGCGTCAACTGTCAACCAGAAGAAGTACCTCTTCGCTGCTAGCAAATTTAATATTGAGGCCACATCGTCTCTACGAGTGATTTTACCATGGATTCCACCTATGTTTTGGTAGACTTAGAGTGTCCAACGCTCACATCTATTTGTCTAGTGCAAAGTATTTTGGGTCTCACAAGTTACTTTTAATGTTTCACGATTCGTGCTTGGGCGAGCTCGCCCCGGGTCAGCAATACACGCGGGTTTACTCACGTCGTGTATGAATTTCCGCCTTAGTGCCAAAACGAAGACGTTACGAGATCTTTATTTCTTTGTTATGGTTTATTTTTTATGTATTAATAATAGATCCTCCTAGTAGATAAAGGGGTTCAAGTCTTGTAAGCACTCTTCATCTGTCTTATTATTGGAATGAAATACAGAATAAGAGGGTTGTGTAGTTCCCCTCTCGTTCTTTAATTTGTTCGAAGAATGTGACTATCATATGAACTCTGCCTTCGCCAGCTCCTTTTTGGTGCGCGTTTCTGCCCTTGTTTGTCCCGTTGACTCCTCCCTTGTATGGCGCCGCATCCCATCATCCCCTCCCATTTTTATTTCTCCGTTTTCAGTTCCCGCTCTGGCAACTTCTTCGCAGATTCTTCTCCAATGATTGCGTCTCCACATCCAGATTCGTGTTCACACACCTCGTTGCTCGCATTTTTTGCTTCCAATGCCAAACTGCACACCTTCCGTGCAACCCCTTCCTGCGCTGCACTTCCGTATTAGCATGCGTCTTTGCATTCCTGTAACTCATCAGATGGCACGCTATCAGGATGCTCTTCCTTTCATCGTAGCCCTTTCTGACCATGTGGATCACGTGGGCACTAGCCTCTCCAATCGACAAGTCACCTTCCGTGACATCCATTCACTTTTATCCTCTCGGCATGCTCCACCACCTCCCACGCCAGTCCATCCAATGGCTTCTTCAAGTTGTTTGTTTATCCCTTTGGGTTCATTTAGCCATCGCCTGGCTCCTAGGATGCTCACTTACATCGCCTTGATATTCCCGTGTTCAATGTGGCTGGCCACACATGATGGTTAGCCCACATAATAATATTTTGACCTCCAGGGCACCCTTGAGATTGAGATCTCTTCTTCATCTTTTTTGCATAAAAGTATTATTATTATTATTTATAAGATATGAAAATCCGATATTTTTAACTATCTTCGACATGTCTCTGACTTCCGACATTAAAAAAATTGATCTGGCATTTCGTCATCTGATATTTACAACCTTGCTAGCGAGACCCCACATCTTATCTTCCCTTCGCCTTGTGGGTGACCAACTACATTGCCGTGAATGACTCGTGATCGCCGATTCATCTTCGTGGATTTCATGCCTCCATGAGTTTTATGCCACCTTCATGGCCGAACACTCTGACGCGTACCCTGCCCATTAACGTTCTGCCACCATCCTATACTAAAGTGCGATGATGTCGTGTCTCACATTTAGCCACCATCGGGGATATTTACATTGTCATATTTTAATATTTAAATAATTAAGTATATATGTATACATATTTTTAGTAAATATGTATAGTTGTACTCAAAATACATGTTTATAAATTACACAATAAACATGTTATAATATGATTATAATTGAGTAATAAACATGAAACAAAAATTACCGCTTCTTCGTCGAAGCGGGGATCAGCGAGATGCACTAAGTGAAGCACAAAATAAAATGTTACCTCTGACGTTTAAAAAAATGAAAAAAAGCCCATCTTTAATACTAACGCAGTCACGCTGATATATCACTCAATAAATCAGGTAAAAATAGTATATGTCACGACCCGTCTAATAACAATTATCAGAGTGCGCTACATGCGGGTCGCGATGCCACAACCATGAGCGTAGAAAATTCCACGTCTGTTAGTCGAGAGCTGAAATTATATTATTAGTTTTAAAATAATTAATTTGAGAAAATCAATTTGTTTTTATGCGGAAGATTTAGTGTAAAGTTGTTGCACATGCACTTTAATAAAATCTCTTGCCACACAGTACTGGTAAAAATGTAAATGCAATAGAACCAAGAAGTGAACATGCCATTAATATTAAATTTCAGTACATCAGAAATAGCCTAGGAATTGTGCATGATTTGAAAGAAAGTAGCCAACCATATCTATTACATCATAAACAAATCCAACAATAAAAGAAACCAAATACATAGAACCTGCCACAACGACAAATGGTAAACCTCCAAGAACACTGGAAATTGACGCAGCTCGGGGAGCAGGCGGTGCAGTCATAAATGCTAAGATAAATTCCAAAACAAGAAAGAAAATGCCTCAGAACATAGTAATAAATAATGAGCAAGATATAAATTAGAATTGGTGCAGAGGAAAACAGAAATATTTGAGTACCAATTTATCCTGAGGCAAAACTAGTAAAACAGACAAGTAACTGAATCAAGTGCAATATTTGAAATTTTTTGCCTACCCTAGAGTATAGCATAATCTTTCTTGCAAAGACATAAGCTGTAATTGATGAAAAGTGCAAGTGTTTTTAGTGGGTGCACATGATTCAGACTCAAGTTCAAGTGTAAGTCTTACTAGAAAATAAATACTTCCTGCTTACCGTGACCATGCAAACAAGGCGATGCTCCAAGTAAACACTACATTTCAAGATCACTTATTACACTCATGACTAAAGTGATTCATAATTTTCCTTAGAGACTTATAACACAAACCGACATGCTAATGAGTAATGATTTTTGCGTTGTCAGATACAATTAATGATTTAGATACAGATATGAGGAATTTAAATTCAATGTTTGCAAGTGATTGAAAATTCTCCACTTGCCTTACGGTGAAGCCGAAAAAATGATGACGGTGGCTAAGCGGCGCAAGCAACACTCAAGGACTTTATTTAACCTGTTCAGGAACCATGAATTTGACGTAACAGGAAAATTACACTAATACATGCAATTTACTTTACAAAGCCTAAATTTGAAGGGTTAGCAAATTTACCTCCCTCAAGAGTGAGGGGAGAGGAGTTTGCCACGCAGAAACAGATACTTTGCGGCGCTTGGGTTACAAAAACCCTAAATCGGAGAGGGATTTGGAGTGATCCCGCCAAATAATTCGAGAAGCGGTGTCGGAGATCAGAAACAAATCGGGATTAACCGATTGTAGGGGGGAAAAAAGATTTGAATCACAAATTATACACAGTTGGGAGCACATATTTGCCACAATATCGTTAGAAAAATCTAAATAAAGGAGATAAAGGAAGATTCTTACCCAAAGGAAATCAAAACCGAGCCCAAGGAGGAGATGGGAGGAAACCCTAGTCGTCCCTCTTGCAAGCACCAACCCAATCAAAGAAGACTCCGGGAAATAAGGGCTGTCGAAAGAAGAGACCGCTGTCCTTGAGGAAGAGGAGTTTAGCGGCCCCCTTGGAGGAGGTAAAGTGCAATTGATGGCTTGAGGAAGAGGAGACTTACTGTTGCTGGTTTGGAGGTGTGGAGAAACCACCGACCAGAACCAGAAGAAATGCCAACGAGTGCAGAAGAAGCGGAGGCAGCGATTTCGCCGCTTGCGAGGACGAGAGCGGGAGACGGCGGCTAAGAGTGATGCGAGATCGGGAGACCTTGCGGGAGATGGGGTTTGTAGGGGGAACCAACGTTGAAATGTTTAGATGGGGGGGGGGGTCTGCTACAGCTAGGTATAAGAGGAGGGGAAATTCATTTTATTTTGGCAAATTACAAGTATGCCCCTTTTTGTTATTATTATTTTTTTTTTTTTAAACATGGGTTGCTACAATTTATCCGACGATATTTTCAAAAATAACAATTTGGTTTTAAAGTTCGATGTCTTGTCATTTTCTCCCGAAAACCTTTGTCGGAAATTTTGGGTGACATCTACCACAATGTTCAACAGTTTCTTGTAAATTTTCCTATTTGTCAAAAGGTTAAGCTTCTGATCCTCGCCCCATCCCGGTTGCTCCAAATCCTGTCGATACTCAAAGCAGTTTGGGAGGACATCGCCATAGACTACATCACTCAACTACCTCGCTCTCAAGGGCATGATTGTCTCCTGGTCGTCGTGGATCGCCTCTTTAAATCCATGCACAACTAACTTTATTGCCTATGTTTTCATTGGGTAGGTGATTCTCCTGCATTTTTTTCCCCGTTCCATCATCGTCAGTGATCACGACCCAGTGCTTGTGAGTTTTATTTTGTAGAAGATGTTTCGTTAACTGGGCACCGAGCTCTATTTCTGCATAGCCTGCCACACCTTCACCAACAGCTAAATCGAGATCGTCAATCGCTATCCCGACACCTACATGCACTATTTTGCTACCGAGTACCCCTGTCAATTTTCTCATTGGATAGTTTGGGCAGAGTTGTGGTACAACACATCTTACTAGTCTGTCGTCTGCTCGGCTCCCTTTCAGGTGGTCTACGGGTGACCGCCCCCGAAGATTCCATATTGCCTGCCAGGCGAGTCCTAATTGCAAGCCTTAGTTGCAGATGTCTAAGATCGCTAATGACGTAACTCAAGCGACATCTCATTTGGGCTCAGTAGCATATGGTTAAACAAGCTAAATTAATCCTGGCCTAAACTTATGATATGAAACAAAATAAGTAACAATATAAAATTTGTTTGACACATGGTAACACCGGTACCTAGACTGCTACTTCGACATCAATTCATATACCTGACTGAAACTTATGATGTGAAGCAAATTAAGCGACAATATAAAACTAGTATCATAACAAGATTAACTCTAGTTTACAACGAAAGTAAATGATAGGAAATTAAATTACTGAAATACCTTACTGTTGAAACACAACCAATTAGGAAATAAGAGCCAACAACTTGATCCGTAGTCCATGTAATGAAATTTTTGAAAACTCCACTAGCGAGGATGTAAGACTTTCCCCTATTGACGCTAAAAATATTTTTAATTAAATTATAGAAGCATGAAAATATCGAAGGTTATTTGTGAGGACATCACTCTGGATTTCATTCCTCAATTTATCAAGTCCCATGAGTTTGACTGCATTCTGGCGATGGTGGATCACCTATCAAATTATGCTTCCTTCGTGCCTCTTTGCCGCCCTTACACAACTTTTTCAGTTGCGAGCCATTTTGTGCAAGGGTATTTTGTTTGCACCGGTTTCTTCGATCCATGATTAACGGTTGTGTCCCTATCTTCATGAGATCATTTTGGTGGGAGCTTTTCAAGGTTCATGGTGCCAAGCTACGCTTGTGCTCAATTTACCAACCTCAAAAGGATGGACAAAGGGAGGTTCTCAACAACAGTCTCAAGACTTGCATTGTTTTTTTCTCCTATCAATCACGCTAGTTGCCCACTTGGTTTCAATAGGCAAGGTTCTATTACTGTTAACTCCCCGGTCTACTGTGGGTGCGTTATATGTCTGCAGAATAGTGACCCCAACTCATCTCCACAGATATGATTGGCCCAACCTCAATTACCTGCCTTTGAATTAGGTGCTGCGGCCATTTAAATTTGTGGAGATGGGTTGGGTTATTGTTCTGTAGACCTGTACCGTGTCCACAGCCGATCAAAGTGTTACATAAAATGTGCAACAACCAACAATTGGAATTAGAGGATGCGGCCAATCAAATTTTTGGAGATAGGTTTGGGTCACTTGTTTGCGGTGGGTGTGCCACATGTCTGCAGATCAATACCTCCAACCCATCTCCACGGATCTTATTGGACGCATCCTTTACTTCCAATGGAGGGTTGTTGAGACTGAGGCTTGAACGCCAAACCTCTTAAAAAAGGGAATTTTAAATTGGTCCTCATCACCAATTACAACTAAATTGGTGATGAAGACCAGTTGAGAGCTCCCTTATCTAGGCGGTTGCGGGTTCGAGCCCAGCCTCAACGACCCATCATTGAAATTAGAGGTCGCTACCAATCAGATTTGTGGAGATGGGTTGGAGTCACTGGTCTGTTGGAGTCACTGGTCTGCAGACCTGTAGCGCATCCACAGTAGACTGGTGCATTATAATTACAACATTTTTTATGACTCGATAGTTGTGATGAGTCCATTTTGTATCTTTTATGTCTGTCTGCAACCTCACATTGCTCACTATGTGCTTGGCTATTGTAGGGTCACGACCTTATCCTCCTGTTTTACTAATAGCGATGAAACCATTTGTCAACTTAAGTCTAACTTGTGTGCGCAACACATGCATCTCCATGTGAACATGCTCCACCTTGACGTGATACTTTGCACCTAGGGATGGTCCTTGTTAAGCTCCCTCCACACAGGCGGTCTTTGGTGACTTTCCACCCGATTATAAAAGGCGAGCTCCCGTTCTTATGGACCCTTTTCAGCTTTAGAGTGAACAAATGCCTTTACATACCATCTACGGTGCCACCCAATCCTCTATTGATTTGGCCTTTCATGTTTTCCGACTGAAAAGGGTCGTTGGCTTGCATCCTTGTTGATAGTTCCCTTTCTGAAGACCTCTTCAATAACACAACGTACCTTGCTGGCCCGAGTCCATTTTTTGTTCTTGTTAGTACAACTAGGACGATTGCATTGTTTCCTAGGATTTGGCCCATTGTCACATGATGGATGTTTTGGAAGTCACTTGGATTAACTAGTTGCATGAAAAAAACACCAATTTTCAACGTGAGTGTTGTTCCGAGCACATGCACCATGTGAGGATCCTGATCACAGCCTGGTGCACAAGTGCTGATTATGTCCGAGGCCCCATCAAGGGTTGCATCCCATGTTCACCCCAACCCCTCCTTGATGAGAGCTTCTTCAACCGAGCCTCATCGCCAACTGAGATCTCACACCCCATGACACATGTATTCTCGGAAGACAAATAATATATTGTAAAGGTACGCGAGGCCTTCATCTTGAGGAAAAGAAGGCGACAACTTGGCAGGGTTTGTGCTCTTTGTTTTGAACTAGGCTTGTCTGTTTTTTTTGGGCCAGACCCGGCCCAACATCAGCTTATTTGGGCTTGAATGTACTGTTTTGTGTCAAACGAACTATGAATTACACGCTTTTTGCATTTCCGGAGTTGTCTGAGCATTCCAGATGCTGTCATTAAACTTCAGTTCTGATTCTTGCATTTTTAGATATCTTTGATTGTATTTGGGTACTCAATTTAAGAATCACCATTTTCATAAAATGTACAATGTAAGTCCTTTTATTTTGAAGCCCATTGCAGTCTTCTTGTTTCGTACTTCCAGCTGTGCCACATTCCTTCAGGAATAGAGAGAAATGACATGTTCTTATTTGCCAGCCTTCAGTTTCTCTTTTTTAAAATTCTTATTATTTCTTGCAAATCATTTTTGGAGATTAATGTTTAATTTTCTCTGCTGTACTTTTCCAGTGCTTGACTTTACTATCCAGCTCATTCAGAAAGGCGTGGCTGATACGTTAGTTTCTTCACTTGTTGTATTTTCTCTACAGTATGTATTTGTTAACCACATGCATATGAAATACAAATTGAAGCACGGTCACTGGAAAGTAACATTCAAGGTATGGCTCAAGTTTATGCTCTTCACTGATTCCAGCTGTAAAATTCTTACTTTTTCTTGCTTAATAAATTACAATTTATTGCAGCCTTTATTGAAGGCTAACCATTTAAGCTCTGAAGTTTGGGTTGTATTAACTGGTTTTTGTTTCTAGGGGTTTAATTTAGCAGAACATCCTTCCAGTGTATCAATTGTTAAATTGTTAAAATTGTTAAATATGCTTATTGTGCTGACTCCTATTTGTCTCTCTTTTTGTACAACTATTTGCGGCCTTGAAGATCACTTTGTTCTGCAAGTCAATTTCTTTTCCGGTCATTTTATTGAGCCGATTATGTTAAATGTTGGTGTTTATGACACGTAAATTTTTTTTTTTTCTTGTGGTGCCAATCTTTGTTTTCAGCATTTAGTATTTACAAGGTCTGGGTGGCATTTTTTCTCTTCTAAAATCTAATGATTAGGGTTCCAACTCTGATCAAGTTGGATCATGCCCGAGTAAAAGTTGTTTCTAAACTCTGACTAAATGTTGTATCTTGACCTACTCTATTTGCTATCTTCCATTATTTTATTGGTAGCCAAGTCTAAATGCAGTTCTGAGAATTTTGTTGTCTTATTGTGTTCATAGTAAATAAATTTGTTTGCATCTTTTCAAGATAAGCATTAAGTGAGTTGCATGTAACAATTACTATATGGTTCAATTACCACTTCAAGTCATACAAGCTCACTGTTTTTTGCATACATTATGTTCTTCCGTTATTTAAAAAAAGGTATTTTTTTATGGAAGATAGGCACTAGCGTCAGGTCACGAGGAAGGTTGTAAATATCTTATGTTGGCAACGTGCCTTAATTAAAATGCCGGATGTAGGAGACTTGTCAGGGATATTTTTAAATAACTGTTTTCTGCATCTTATAAATATATATCAAGTATACAAAATAGGCAAACAAACTATATATGACATCACATAATAAATTTATTTATGTAATATTAAATTTTGCATCAAGTAAAGAAAATTTAAAAATTAAATGTTCTTGATTTATAATAAGTCTTCTTTTTTTTAATTATGGTATGTTGAAATCTTAAAATTCATATACTAATAATGGTGATAATGTTTTAGCATTTTTGATAATATAAAATAATAAATTTATAATATGAAATGAAAATGTATATTTGATTGTAATTCTAACTTCTATTAGAGAATTAAGTAGTAGATCTAATCAATTTAAGCATATATAATGCAACACATATATATGATTTAAGATTGTGTATAATATAACCTAAAATAAAATGACGGTCAATATTTTTAAACTCGGGTCGTCTTCTAAATTGGAAAATCGACTATATTGCCATATATTTTACAAAAAGATAACCCTCATGTTCGGGCGACATCCCAGGTTACGGTCCGAACTCTTCATGGTATGCAGAACAATTCTCTGGCATACCATGCACAATGAAGCTTCAATAAGTACTAATTGTTCTCTTGGGAAAGGAAGGGCATGCGCTTTTCTATGGGTGTGCTGCTACTACTCTTTACCTCACATGGGCGAAACTCAAAGACGCTCTCTTCAAGCGATATGATCACCGCTACTCTGACTGTATTGTGGTGAGCTTTTGCGGATTATGGCACACAAACACTATTGATTGACACATTGATGAGTTCATTTATCTCATCTATTATTTAATTGAGCTCCTCCAGATAAGTCCCTCGACTTATTTATGCTCGGTTTGCAACCACACATTCACTTTCACATTTAGATTCATCGCCTAGTTTACATTCCCTTTGCTTTGGAGATCTCACTGGTGGTCGAAGAGGATTTCATTGTCAAGACCCTTGACCCTTACTGATGTCCAAATTACGTCCACCCAGTTTCACCCCACACACTCGTTGTAGATGCAAAAACAATTCTGAACTGACACCCTCCTCTACCCAAGTCACCATTCCCTAACTGGCCATCTTGCCACCGTCGACCCATCACCTCTCCACCCACGAATACCTTGACCTTCACATCTAGGGGCTTTGTTTTTGTTGCAAACAATCATACTCTTCCACTCATGATTGTCTCATGAAAGAGATGTGTACAATGATTGGTGATGACGATGTAGCTCACTTCGCCGATTTTGAGGCCCTTGAGGTTAGGACCAACCGTACCACCTAATGGATAGATAGTTCTACCATCTTGATCTTACGTGTCTCTTGCCTACTAACGAGAAAGCATGAAGATCATTCTCTTCAGATTAGAGGTGCAAACAAGTCGAGCTCGAGTCGATCTTGGCAAAATTCACAAGCTTGAGCTCGACGAGCTCATTTTGGTTTGCCTGAGCTCAAGCTGTAGACCAATATATTGAGTTCAAGCCGCTCACGAGCTTTTCTGCTCGTGAGCAATTTTTTCTTTATATTTCTATTTATTTTAAAAACATTCAAGGGCTTATGAGCTCTTGAATAAGTGCATGTGAGAGCTCGGTTTGTAATCGAAGTCGAGCTCAACAGACTCGAGATCCAGTCAAGTTTTTTTTTTGTGCAGCTCCTTCAATCCCACGAGTTGGCTCGACTCAACCTTCACCCTTATTTGAAATTTGATAGACAACAAAGTGGCTCAAAATGTCCTCTCGCAGGATCCAACAACTTGTAACGCCTTCTGATTCAATTGCCACTTGTTTCCACTCCTAATTAGGGACGATCACAACATTCCCACAAGAGACATTTGTCACCAAGTTCAGCACCTAACGTGTACTTGTCATGTCACGATAGATTTTTATGTTCTTCTATTGTTCGTATTGACACCACTTTATGTGGACACCCACATCAACTAGTCCCAATCATCATTGTCCTTTATATGGGAATGCCAACTGAAGTCATTCACAAGGATCCTTTCTCCGTAGCTGCCGCAATTATCACCTTACCCTAGCTCTACGAGTACTTTTAGATTTTCTTGTGCCAACCTTGGGCGTCATTTCATGGCCTATGCGTGTAACTCTGGTTATAGTCACAGAATCTTTGCCTTGAAGACAAGACAAATTTCTCAGCAGATACTATTGTTTTGGAAGATGGGGATCGGTGTTGACTCTTGAGATTGTAGGGTCTTCACAATTATTTTGCTGGACTATGCCCTGCGGACCGCATCAACTGGTGACTCCAAATAAAGTTGCGTTCATTATCCTTTATTTTGGCGTGTTTATATTATAACATTTTACTATTTTCGTTTAATTATTGTAAGGTCCCGGGGTCGAGCCTATCTAACTGAGCATGCATAGATTAATGAAGCTTTTGGATCCTATGGCTGCCCAAGAATAACTCTTGGATTTATTTACTTCTCCCTTCCACTCTCTATTGTGTAAGTAAGCCTTGATCTTCGTGGAGTTAACACTATTGTTCATGAACTTCTCCCGTAAGCACAAACACACATTGTCATGCTCGCTTCGTGATAACACAATCAATAATACTTAGCTCCCTTCATTGACGATGTGAAATATGATAGATAATGTTTGGATTTTTTATGACGTTGCAAACAATGTTTGAGATTTTGAATCGAGGGCCACATCGCCTTTGACGAAGACCACTCTAAATTAGATGTCGACGCCTTCTTCCATATTGATTGCAAGTATTTTTTCAATGACGATTGCCTAGACATTTATTGAATGTGGCATATCTTTGAATCAGATTAATGATCTTGGTCTTAACCGAGCATTTTCAGTTTAATGATCTTGGTCTTTTTTGCTACTTCGGTATTGAAGTATCTTTTCGTCGTGAATCTCTCATATTTTATTGAAGGAAGTACTGTACACATCTTCAGGATTCTAGATATTTGGGGTGTTTAGTCGATACACATATGGAGGTAAATGTAATGTTATCCTCTATTACTTTCACTTCTTTTCACTTATTGCCTAATTCAGATTATTATCGAAGGTTGGTTAGCAAGATGATCTATCTGAAAATCATACTGTTATGGGATCGCCATAGTATGACTTGAGGAGAGGATATAGTGGAGCCAAGATCGCGCTTCCTAGGCGAGGTCTGCTTCGGAGGAGAGAGATACCAAAATCTCATAATCAAAAGGCAAGTAGCAGAGAATAATTCTTGCTTGTGTTACAAGACCCAAAGGGTTCTTTAAATACTAGAGATGCATTGACATAATTGTAAATCCCTGACGCTAATATAAAGTACGATAGAAACCTAATGAACTCAGAGATAAATTCGTAACATAATATTTGGGAATGAAGCCCATAACATCTCTTTCGTCGTGAAAAGAGTTTGAACTCAAGCTCATTGGAGATCGACGACGGTGCCCACTTCCCCTAACCCTTCATCATCAGAGTTCTCCACGTGTAAATAAAAAAGTCTTTTGCACCGATGTCTGCTTGTTTACTGCTCATCGTAGTTATGGCATAGCCCTTGTGCGTGCCAGTCAAACATTTATGTACGAGACAATCGACGAATCTATCGGCTTTTGGTGCACTTGGCACGTCCCTCTGAAGCCCTTGTGCTGGTGGTGATGTAAGCCTCCTGCACTGAATGAAGTTGACTGTCTTACAACTACTAAGCTCAATGCAATCTCCAAGTCCCGGGGGCCTCAAATTCGACGTCTAAACGTTGTCAATTGCGAAGTCTTTCTATAAAGATGACGACCTGCATCTTAGGGGGTATTGTTACAAGAGCCAGAAGATTCTAAAATTGTTCTAGATATCCATCAAATGACTTTGTCTGACGTAACGTTGTGTGGACACCAAGGGGGTTTCTGCGATTTAGGGGCCAAGGAGCAGGTTGCAAACTCGCTTAAAGTCACGCCAGATCATTCTAGGAGTGTCCTCCTACAAATGGGCGAACCATAATTGAGCGATGCCAAGCATGTGGAAGAAGTCCTGATTTATCCATTCTATCACCGGTGTATGTTGATGATTAAAAAATGTCTTCCAACTTGGTATATAGGCATGATGTTACCTTCAGGTGATACCTTGGTCGGGGGATCAGGTCGAAGAACTAGTTATAGGGGCGCTTGAATGCTGTAAGCATGATCTGTAGGTGGGATAGTAACGACCAGAATGGCTCCAAACCAGAATGGCGATTGTTGGGGTATCGGGAAAAAAGGCCTAGGTCTCACGTGAGGACTGCTGCACAGTTGAGGGCTCGAGAAAAGGGCACAACTCAGAATCTCGTAAAGATGTTGGCTGGTATGTGGGGCTCGAAAATGAATAGCAAAGGATCGTGCCTTGCAAGCCAGTGATGCAAGAAATCAACACTGCACGATGATAATGACAACACTACCCTAGCCGCTGGTCGATGGATGTCGCGTTTCCCTAATCGATGATGCTTCTGCGAAAATGTGGCGGAATTTCTGTGCAGTAAGGACTTTAGCTCTTATTCTCGGATCTACTGCGAAAGATTGACTCTGGGAGACGGCAACGAGCTATAGGTCGATGACTGTTGCGCTTCCCTAAACCGATGATGCTCATGTGAATATTTGTCGGGTCCTCTGCGCATGAACGTCTGTAGGAGACGCTATTCCCATTTATCGCAGAGCAGGTTCTTTTATTTTGTAGTTCCGATGAAGATGTTGTGGCTGTCGCAGGGGCATTGGAAACCGATGAAGATGGTGCTGGAATTGATAAGTAGTCTTTGTGGAGTGGAGGAATATTGTAGTTTTGATACCAAGTTGTTATGAGCTTGCTGAAGTATGGCTGGAAGTTGAGGATATAGTGGAGTCAGAATCGTAGTTGCCTAGGCAAGGTGTAATAGAGAGGAAAGAACTACCAAAATTTCATAAACAAAAGACAAGGAGAAGAGAATAATTCTTGCTTGCATACAAGACACAAAGGGTCGCGGTCCTTTAAATATTAGATATACAAGCGCATAATTGTAAATCTCCGACACTAATATAAAATAATAAAAATCTAATGGACTCAAAATAAAGACATAACATAATAATTGGGCATGAAGTACATAACATGCACACCCATAAATTTTCTACCAGGAAGCACATATTATCGCTTCCTTATGTATCATCACTGAAACTTTTTTGAATCGGAAAACTAGGAAACTCTCAGCAACCCACCCTGAGACTCTTGCTAATTGTTTCATTTAATTTTAAATGAAAAAGTTTTGAATACTTTGGGATACTCTTGGATACACCGAGTATGTTAAAATTGCTAAAAAAGTTGAATAACAAGTGTTTAAAGTCAATTACTTACACAATATCATTCACGGCTCCTATTTTTGATATGATATAATTTTGTAATATATAAACCTTTTCATTCTTTATCATGATATGTGAGATATCATATAATGACATGCAAACAATGAAGAATATGTGAATGTCATAATGTCCCATATCCTAGGTTTTTTGAAATTCATGAAACTCTTATCTATATTGTATCGTATCTTGGATCACGTCCTCGCTATTATGCAACATGGGTAAGTGCTGTGTATTAAATCATGCACCCTTCAAGGGTCTTACATCTACCGACAGTTGAGCGGATTGTTTGATATGTAAAGAATATTTTTGGATAGAGACTCATCTGTTGACTGTCATCCATTCATTCTTTCGTGGCTTATTTCATGTTGACTAATTGAATCTTCGCGTGACCGCCTATCTACCATTGTCTTATGTACGCATTTTGGAGGTATTCTTGTCTCATGTAACAGTAAGAAGAAATTGATTTTTGCTCTCTCTACATCCAAGGTTAAATGTTGCTATATGTTCCTTCCTAATTTTGATCTCACTTGACTTTGAATCCTCTTGAAAATTTAGTGTCTCGCTTTGTTCTTATTCGATTTTTTAATGATTAAAATGCTATTCACGTCGCAGAGATTTCATTTCTTGAGCGTGTAATGCACTTCAAAATTGGTTGCCGCTTCATCAAAGTGATGGTCATACTTCAAGAAATTCAACTTTAGCGTGTTTCTGTCTCCTCTCGTATTGGGCAATTCACTTATATTCTCACCGAACTTCTACCATGTTCCTTGTATTTGGGTTTTATCAAGCTTGTTCGACCTATTTCTCCAACTTGAGGGGGAGTGCAAAAAATTATTTTAAATATTTGTTTATTTTCCTTTTTTCTTGTAGCCCATTAATTTGGTATCCCCTTTTGTATTTAATTAGGGTCATTTACATGACAAATAATTCAATTTAACTCATTTAACAGATTTGATCTTTTTCTTATACACGTGTAACTCGTATCAATGTTTGCGTGTAGAGCTTTGATTTCCTGCACTTTTGTGTGGATTACTGCATAATGGAAAACTTGCAAAGCATGTTCTAACACTGAGTTATTTTGTGCAGCTCATCTTTATTTGTAAATTCTGCATTTGTTTATCTCACTGCATACGGGTAATTGTTCTATATTATGATTTTTGTCGTAGGCTGAAATTCATATGCTTTTTTAATGTAGGTTTTAGCTGTGATAAAAAGTTGTCTTAAAGCAGTCCGAAACTCTCACAAGTTTAGCTCCGTAATACGGGACATTCTATATTTTGACTCCTCTATCCATAGTGGCTTATGTTATTTTTTGCATGCATCTAAACAAGCACTTGAGGTTAGTAGTTCTATAATATCCTTTATCGAATAATATATCCAGAAATCTTGTTATGCATATTTTGAATTTTATGTAATTTCCAGAATTCAAGTGCAAGCCGCGAATTTGGCTTGAAGGAAACTGAAGATCTGCAAAATGCTGTCTGCTCTGCATTAGACATTGTCTTCTCTATGTTGGCTGATCTGTCTAAGGTAATGCTGAACTGTTTCTTTTTCATGATTTAGTAGCTCTAAATGTTAGTTACCCTTTTCTGGCGATGTATTACATGCTTTTTTGGAAACATCGATTTTTTTTGCTACTCTCAGAAGAGTTAGTATGTGTTTGGGGTTGTGGGTGTTAAAAGACAAGCTATTTTAGACTCATTGGGAGGTGACCACAACTCAAGATGTGGCTAGGGCTTCTTTTTAAATTCCTCGGGTGGCTATGCGGAAGATGGAACGAGAACAATTGACCTGAAGGTGCGTTTTTTCAACATGGTATCAGCCTAAATGTTCGTTCGCTCGCTGTGTTTGCCAAATCAACTGTCTTGGCTTTGACTCCTCGATCTACCGCTCCGTCTATTCCCTCCATCGATCAAGACACTTGTCTCCTTGTCGTTCTTGGCGCTCGTTTACACCAAAGCTTCTATTCCTCCGCCGACTCCTGCTAGTAGATCGGTCGATCTAATTCTATTCGCAGTCGTTCCTGCATGTCCTTATCGATTGAATTTATGTTCTTGTAGCCATTGATCGTCGCTTCCTCCACATTGTCCTCTTCCTACTACTGTTTTTTGCATTCTTGCTCCCAACATCTGTTGCACTCTTGTTTCTGTAGCCAAGGACAGTCCATAGCCTTGCACTTTAGCAGTTGCTGCTCTTGTTGCTACTCCAGCTTCTTTCCAAGGGGGTTTACAGTCTCTATTCCTATATACCTGTTCCTGCAACCACATATTTGAAAGTATATCAGGTTAATTAGATAAATTAAGTAAATTAAAACCCATTGTAGAGTATATACAGAGGTTCCATGTATTAGCTAATTGCTAAATTAGAAATAATATTTCTCCTCATTTTTCAAATTGATAATAGTCAACCTCAATGTCCCTATCCTCTCGTGACTCACGATACTTAGGGTCTGTTTGGTACGACGGTGACGGTTGTGAACGCAGTGGTTATGAACCATCATCCGTTTGACATGAATTTTTGCTCCACTAAGTTAGGAGAAAAGTACTACGTCATGAAATGCGTGTTGGATAAAAACTAATTCTGAGCATAAAAATGGGTGAAATTCCTTAGGTGAGATCGGGTGTTCACAAACGACGGTTCGTAACCACGACGTCACGACTACCACCAATGTTTTTAACGGACCCCTAATACTTCAAGCGATGCGCGCTCTGTCGCCGATCGCGAGTCCCGCGGCTTTGAACGTCCATAATTTCTTCCTCTGCGATCTCTAACTGTGGTCTTGATTTCTTCCTCTGCAAGCTCTCTTTGCATTCACTATCACCGTCGAGATTTCCGACTTATGCGAGCTCTGACTTATGCGAGATCTGATTTTTACTGCGAGCTCTATTTATCTTGTGAGCTGTTTTCGGCCGCTCCCATGCTCTTCTTTCATTTTTTGGCATTTCTAAATAGCAGGCTTCTCAGAATCAAGTGTTCACCGCCAACAGAGGAGGAAGGAGCAGGAGGGCTTCGTTCGCTGCTCACCGCTGACGGAGGAGGGAGGAGCAGGAAGTTGTCGGCTATAGAGGTGGAGGGAGGAGCGAACTTCGTTCTCTCCTCAGCGCCGAATCGAGGTTTTTTAGGGCACAACTCGAAACTCTTTATAGGAAATAAAAAAAACGAAAAAAGAAAATTTCGGCCGAAATTTTCTTAATCGGATTCCACCAAAATTTCGGCCGAATTTATTAAAAACAAAATATTTTCCTTAAATTGAAAAAGTAGATCGTTTTTCCTTGAAATCAGACATGTCGGCCGACATGTCGGACATGTCGCTCGACATTTAAAACACTGTTCCCACACACACCCTGACATTTCATTTAAAGTCAGTATCTTTAGTAGATATTTGCATTCTCCCAGGACCAGACATCAAGAAGCTGTGTATCGCTTGTTGCGATATTTGAAGAAAGCTCCTGATCGTGGTCTCTTATTCTCCAAAAAACAACAACTTGAAGATTAAGGTTTTACTGATACTGATTGAGTTGAATGCCGTGATAACAAAAGTCCACAACATGATATTGTTCCTTTGTTGGTGGAAATCTTGTGACATGGCGTAGCAAGAAGCAGAATGTTGTGGCTAGATTGAGTGCAGAGACAGAATATCGTGTCATGTCCCAATGCCTATGTAAGGTTCTATGACTGCGTACTGTGTTATAATATCTGGGTTTCTCCGAAACAACCCCTTTCTCCTTGTTCTATGACAATAAAGCAGCTATTAATATCGCTCATAACCCAGTCGAACATGGCAGGACAAAGCATGTTGAGTATAATTGACACTTTATCAAAGATCATTTGGATAAAAAGACAATTGTTACTCCATTTGTTCATTCCAAAGATTAACTAGTCGATGTGTTTATCAAAAGTTTGGGGTGTGATGTGTTTACCGATGATATTAAAAAACTTGGGATGACCGATGGTATGAATCGGGTAGTGGAGGAGGGGGGTCGGCAGGTTACATGATAAAGGGAGAGTGAGAAAGAAGAAGCGGGGAGGGGAAATATTAGGGTTAGTGAAAGAGACGAGGGAAAACATACATTCATCCAACATAAAAATAATACATGGTACACATGCCCTCTTATAGTGGTGAGGGTGCGAATACAAAAGGAAATACTGAAAATAGGAAACATAAAATATACTAAAAACGCATCAACCAAACATAACAACATATTTTAATTAATTATTCTCCGCGGGCTCGGTGGTCCCCTGCGATATACGCGTCTGACGCGTATAGATTTGCCATGGTGGCTCGTCGTCGTGTAGCTTTGTAACAATGCCTCCTGGAAATTGTGTCTTGTCCTCAAGGTAGTAGTCGGGGAACTGGCGGCAGAAATCATCCCGGGGAAGCCACGTCGCGTCTGAGTCTGGACGACCGGTCCAAGACATAAGGAGTTCTTCTGACGTATGGTCCCCCGGAAAGCGGCGTTGGCGATTGAGGATTGAGGCGGGGTAGTTGGGTGCTTCTCCCAGAGGTCGAGGTCGGCCGGGAGGTGATCTGTGGTGGCTTGCTCGCCTACTGTGCGTCGTGGCTGTGAAATATGGAAGACCGGGTGGATGCGGATCCTGTTTGGAAGGCAAAGGCGGTACGCGACCGCCCCGATACGTCCAAGGACTTCGAACGACCCGAAGAATCGAGAAACTAATTTTGGGCACGGACGCCGGGCCACCGTAAGATAACGGTAGGGGTGGAGTTTTATGAAGACCTTCTCTTCTACTTTGAAGGAAAGGTCCCGTCGTTTCTTGTTGTAGAAGGAAACCATATTCTGCCGGGCCCGTTGGAGGTGGTGCTTCAGGTGATCTAGAATTGTGTCCCTGTCGCGAAGAGTTGTGGTCAGGCTCTCCACCTGGAATCCCCCCGGAAGGTGGCAGACGATGGACGGAGGAGGCCGGCCGTAAACGACATCAAACAGGGTTGTGTCGGCCGCCTGGTGGTGGGCAGTGTTGTACGAGTACTCAGCCCACCCGAGCCACTTAGCCCAGCTATGTGGCTGCTCTCCCACGAAGCAGCAGAGGTATGTCTCCAAGCACCGGTTGTGGACCTCTGACTGGCCGTCGGTCTGGGGATGGTACGTCGTACTCATGCGAAGGCGGGTGCCTTGCATGCGAAACAATGTCGTCTAGAAGGTACTCAAGAAGAGTGATTCTTGGTCGCAACGATCGTTCGGGGAAACCTGTGGAGGCACACGACCCCCAGGATGAAGTTGTCGGCAACAGTGGCTATAGTGTATGGATGGCAGAGGGAAATGAAATAAGCATACTTTGAGAGCCGGTCCACAACAACTAAGATACTGTCGTATTTTTGAGAGCGGGACAGTCGCGTGATTAAGTACATGACGATGTCGTCCCAAATATGGTCGGGAATCCGGAGGTGCTGCAGTAGACTACCCGAAAAACAAGCTTCGTCTTGGCCATCTGGCAGATGAGGCAGGCAGCCATGAAGGCCTTGACCTTTCGAAACATGTGAGGCCAATAGAGTGATGCTGCCAACCGTCGGTATGTCTGATACGCACCATCGTGTCCCCCCGTTGGAGACGGATGGAAGTCGGCCAGTAACAGAGGAATGCTCGAGGAGGGGGCGAGCACGGGGAGGCCCTCGAAGAGTAGGCGATTGTCAACCAAGGAGTAGGGTAGGCGGGCTGTGGCATCTACGAGGAGTGCTTTTCGAATCCCGTTGAGCGCCAGGTCTGCTTCCACTTTTTGTTCGAGGGAGTCCGCATCTTCCCAGACCAGGCGGGAGATGGCTTCACGTATATGGTTGCGGGAGGGATCGTCGGCCGTTGGTTCAACTTTCCTGGTCGGAACTTCATGCTAAAGTCGTATCCCAATAGCTTTGTCACCCACACCTGTTGGGCGGGCATCACAATCTTCTGCTGTAGGAGGTAGTAGAGGCTATGATGGTCGGTGCAGACCACGAATCGTCGGCTTAAGAGGTAGGGCCTCCAGTGCTGCACTGCGAGGACGAGACACATGAGCTCGTTCTCGTACGCCGGGCGAACTCGGATGGTCTCTGAGAACGCACGACTTAAATAGGCCACAGGGCGGCCGAATTGCATGAGTACGACCCCCACACCGACACCCGACGCGTCGCACTCTACAAGAAAGGGCTGGGAGAAATTCGGCATTGCTAACACCTGGCGCAAACCAAAGCCTGCTGAAGAGCTACAAAAGCTGCAGACGTCGTGTGACGCCGCCAATTAAGATTTAAGTTGAATAAGAGGCCCGGGCGGTTCAGGATGGAGCGGTGCGGTCCAATAGGGTTAAGCGGCGCCCGATTAAAAAGCCGCAAACCGCTTCCTTCCTCATTTCTCCCGCACGCTCGACGAAAATCATCCGACGGAAGCCGCACAGGTAGCCGTAAGGGGGCCGTTACACGTCGTCGCCGACCACTCGAAGGGGCCCTTGCCCGACGTTTTGAGGAGCTGGGTGAAGGGTCGGGCGATCAAACCGTGACCCTGGATGAATGTGTAGTACCCTGTCAGACCCAGGAACCCGCGAACATCGCGGAGAGACGACAGGGTTGGCCACTTGAGGACCACCTTGATCTTGTCTCTGTCCATCGCAACTCCTGTTGCGGAAATGGTGTGTGCCAAGTAACACACCTTCGGGACTCCAAAAGTGCACTTTGTTGGTTGGAGCTTGAGTTGGTAGTGCCAGAGAGTAGCCAACGTCTGCCGGGCGTGTTGAAGGTGCTCCTGCCAAGAATAACTGTTGACCAAGATGTCATCAAAGAAAACAAGTACATTCTAGTGAAGTACCGAGCGAAAGATATCGTTCATTGTAGCCTGGAAGGTGGCCGGCGCGTTGGTCAGGCCGAAAGGCATGACTAGGAACTCGTAGTGGCCATTGTGGGTTCGGAAAGCCGTCTTGGCGACGTCGGCCGGCGGGACACGAATTTGGTAGTAAGCTGCACCGGGGTCCCCCTTGGTGAAGATGGTGGCACCGTGGACTCGTGGAGTTCATCCAAAAGCTCCTGGACCACCGCAATCAGGTATTCGTCTGGAACTGTGGACTTGTTGAGCTCCCGATAGGTCACGCAGAAGCGCCAACTGTCGTACTTCTTCCTGACCAGGAGGACCGGTTTGGAGAAAGGGCTTACACTGGGGAGGATGAGGCCCCCCATTACCATGTCGTGTTCTAGCCTCTCGATCTCGTCCTTTTGCACGTTCCCATAGCGATACAGATGGACCGAAACTTCCGATATGCCGAGCTGAAGAAAAATGCCATGTTCATGTGGCCGTGCTGGCGGCAAGCCGGATTGTGCCTAGTAGAGGCCCGCAAACTCGGACAGGAGATCCTGCAGGGTCGGTGGTGGTGATGGGGCTGGGGTCGCAGGCTCCGAGATGGACCAGAGCCATGCCGAGAAGTCGACGTCCACCGTTCTCTGGATCGTGCGTGAGGAGACAGGGGAGCGAAGTAGGGCAACGTCCCCGCCAGGCAGCACTCACGATCATCCTAAAGAAACCACATCGTCATAGTTCTCCATTTGACTCGTACGTCGCCCTGCGTGCAGATCAATGCCACGCCAAGGATGACATCGATTCCGCCAAAGCCGAAAATGTAGAAGTCCGTCGTCACCGCGTAAGGGCCTACTAAAAGGTTAATGGATGGGCAACGACCCTGGAACGAGCGTAGGCGGCCATCGCCTAAACTGACCGTTAAGTCTAGCGTGGGTTCCAACGGAAGTAGCTGGTGGGCCAGATGAGCGGAGAGGAAATTATGGCTCGCCCCGCTGTCCACCATGATAACAATGTGGTGGTCGTCTAGTTTGCCCGCTAATTTCATGGTCAGCGGCCTTGAAATGTCACCCACTGATAAGCAAGGGAGCTCCAACTGGTGAAAGTCCGCATCCATAGCGCCCTCGGTGGTGTCCTCTTCTGTGATTTCGTGGTCCTCGAAATCGGCCAAAGTGATCTCTAGTTCGACGTCGTCGATAATGGCGCGGAACTCCTTAATCAGGCAGACATGGGTTGGGGAGTAGGGTTGCCGGCAGTGGAAACACAACCCTTTGCGTCGGAGTTCGTCATACTCGCGAGTGGAGAACCGTTGAGGTGCGACCGGTTGGGCTGGCCGAGCGGCTGGAGGGACCCGAGGGGCTTGAGGCTCTGGAGTAGTGGTTTGTCGCGGTCAGCCCCCCGTCAGGGGTCTGCCTGGAGGTGGCGGGTGTCGATGAGCCAAATCCGTCTCCACAAGGCGGGTCATGTCTAGAGCCTCAGACACCGTCCGTGGGTGATGAGTTTGAAGCTTGGAGAGGACGTATGGCAGGAGGCCCTCCATGAAGAAGCCGAGATAGTGATTCAGAGGAAAACCCGAAACATTGGTGACGAGGGCCACAAACTCGTTGATGTAGTCATCCATCGCACCGGTTTGGCGCACTCCACACAGTCACTCGATGGCAGAGCCAGAATAACTGTTTTCGTAGCGGCGGATCATCTTCTGCCTTATCTCTGACCAGGAGATGGTCGGGTTGTACTGCCAGAGCCATCAGGCCCAATGTAGGGCAGAGCGAAGGTAGGGAGGTCTAGGGCAAGGACTTGACGGCCCGAGAATAATGGTGCGGAGTCTCTGATGTGCCGGGGTGGTGCCGCCCCGAGGATGGACGTGCCGGAGGCCAGGCACGCGGATCTGTTGGCGGAAGAGGTAGCGGTAGATTGCAGAGCACCAAGCTTGGTGTGGATGGCAAGCAGGAAGGCCTGCATGGAGGCAACGATGGACTTCTGGGCGCTGACACAGCGTAAGAAGGCCTCGTTGGCTTCCTTCGGTGGGGCCTCAACAATGGATCAGGTGTTCAGTGCCATGACGGCGGCGGCCTGCGGAGGTAGGGCCGGGATGTGGCGTGGCAATGGATGTTGGGATGCGGTGTGACAGCGGTGCGGTGCGACGCGGGAAGATGCGGTGATGGCTGCGGCGTTGGAGGGTTGCAGCGGCGGGGTGCGGTGCTGGAGCGAACGGAGGCACTGGGGCGGACGAGCTACAAGGTGTGGTGCTAGTGCTGGAGGTGGCGCGGTCAGGTGGCGAAAGGATGTGGGATGCACGGGTGGATGGAAACTCCGGCAGCCTTTGGTTGGCGGGCGGAAATGGTAGGTCGGACCAGTTTGGCACGAACCGGGCGGTGGAGGAGGGGGGTCTGCATGTTACGGGAGAAGAAGAGGGAGAGAGAGAGAAGAAGAAGAGGGGAGGGGAACGATTAGGGTTAGAGAAAGAGAGGAGGGAAAACATACTTTCATCCAACTTAAAAATAATACACGGTCTGCATTCCCTCTTATAGTGGCGATGAGCGAATACAAAGGAAATACTTAAAATAGGAAACATGAAAAATACTTAAAATGCATCAACCAAACATATCAACATATTTAATATTAATTATTCTCCGCGGGCTTGGTGGTCCCCTGCGATATACACGTCCGGTGCGTATAGACTTGTCATGGTGGCTCGTCGTCGTGTAACTCTGTAACAACCGACATCTTCCGTTCGACTTGAGGGGGAGAGTTGTAATATATTTAGCTTATTCCAAGTCGACGTTATTTGTATTAATCCCGGGTTGGTGTAGTTTAGTCTTTTTTCCTTTTTTTGGTTTTCCCTTACTCAAGTATATATATATGTAAAACCTCACTTGGATGATTAACAATGCATCATTCTTTCCACTTATACTTTATGATTCTTGCAACACCGTGCTACCTGAAAGAATGAACGGGTTTGTTTTGCCAGCCTGGTATTGTTGGAGTTATGCTACTGAGTACTGAAGTTGATTTTTTTCTTCTTTTGAAATACAATCCAATTTGTTCGTGTTCCTTTATCAGATTCACATCCTTCAATGGTTAATAAATGTGACTAATTTTTTATGTGTTTGATCAGGTATGGACTTCGGCTGCACCATCTTTTGTGCAAACACTGCTGCCTGCTTCAAGCAAGACTGCTTCTGTTTTCACTGTGACATTATCATTGATGAATTTATTTTCATTTCCAGTAAGTACAAGAGTATTTGTTTCTCACTCTGCCTGCCCGTTTCCCAGTTAAAGGTCCTTGTAATTATTTTTATTCAAACACTTATTTCCAATCTGTCAGAAGTTCCCTGGATTTGTTTCAGCATATCTTGTATTTGATGCATCGAGGTTGGACTTTTTTATGCAGTATCTCAATAATTCTTTAGCAGGCATATGTGAGTCACCTCCTTAGTAATTTTTGGAAATCTGGATATTACATTGATTCGATATCTTTACTCCTTAATATATAGAAGCAATACAAGAAGGATAATATATAGAAAAATAATACAAATTCAATTTAATATCTCCAACACTCTCCCTCAAGTTGGTCGTGTGATTATGTCATGCCTAACTTCTATGTTATTAAACGCATGTCTCAGACGCTCCTAAGGCTCCAGGCTCACCAGACTCAGAGGTTTGCGCCTCAGTGCGCCTTATTTGCGCATTTAGAATATAAATGGCGCGTCTGAGTGGAAATTTTGTTGTAAATTTATTTCTTCAAAAATTAAGAAAACAATAATGCAATAACTCAATAGTTTTTTATTGATATAGTGCTTGTGAAAGATAATTGTGTGTTGAGGCTTGGATATAGTATAAGTGACCACATATATTATATTTTTTTAGAGATATATATGATAGTAATGAATGATTAATTAGTAGAGTAGATGAAGAATTTGATCGAGAAGCGGAAATGATGTTTGATGCTGATTAATTTAAATGGATGTGGTTGCGCCTTGCCTTTGTCAGGCGCGCTCCTGCGTCTTGAGTCCTGCGCTTAGGCTTCAAGACCTCTTTGTGCCTTGGTGCGCCTTGCCCCTTTAATAACTAAGCCTAAATTGTTCATACTTTTTCCAAAAGAACTTTGGCTCAATCCCTTCGTGAGCACATCAGTCAATTGTTGATCGGAAAGAACGAATGGTGCACTCACAATCCCCCTCACTATATTTTCTTTGATGAAATTTCTGTGAACTTCCACATGTTTAGTGTGGTCATGTTAGACAGGATTTTGCGTAATGCTGAAGACTGTCTTGTTTTCACAATAAATCCCGATTGGCCCCATCCTTTCAATGTTAATGTTCTTCATAATGGACTAAATCCACAGTCCTTCACAGATTCCATTTGCCATAGCTTGGAACTCTGCTTCAGCACTTGACCTGGAAACCACATGTTTTTTGTTTCTCCATGTCATCAGGTTGTCACCAACCAAAGAGCAATACCCAGATGTGAATCTTTGATCATCATCAGATCCCGCTCAATCAGCATTTGTGTAGACTTCTATTGTCAACTCTTTACCGAGTGAGAACATGATACCTCTTCTTGGGGAGGACTTGAGGTATGGTAAGATTCTCTGAGCAACATCCAAGTGTTGAGACCTCAGTGAATGAATGTATTGATTGATAACCCCAACCGTGTATGAGATGTCAGGACGGATATGCGATAAACAGATAAACCTCCGATCAATTGTTTGAATCCAGCGATGTCTTCAACGTCTCTGTCGCCTCTTACTATTTTATGTTTGCCTTAATCTGGGTGTCTGCTGGTCTACACCCACTCATCCTTGTTTCTAGCAAGTCAGGGATGTAGTTTTTCTGAGAAATGAAGATCTTATGCCTTGATCGGCGAATTCAATACCCATGAAGTACTTGAGATTTTCATGGTATTTTACCTTTATTTCCCTTGCTACTCTCACCTTTAGATTTTTGATCTCCTCCGTGTCATCCCCTGCTATAATAATATCGTCCACATAAACGATTGGACCGATCAATTTACCTTGTCGGTGCTTTTTAAATAACGTGTGGTCGTCATTGCTCTGTGTAACCAAATATCATCATGGCTCTATGGAACCTCCCAAACTAGGCTCGACAGGAATGCTTCAAGCCATATGGATCCTTATTTAACCTGCTTACCTTACCTTTCGACCCTTTTGGAGTAACATCAGGAGGTAGGGATAGGTAGACTTCCTACTTTAAATCTTCATAGTGGTAGAGATTCTTCACATTTAACTGACTGAGGTCCCACCCTTTGCACGTTGTACAAAAGAGAAGAATTCTAATGGAGTTCTTTTTTTCTACGGGAGCAAAGGTCTCCTGATAGTCATTCTCAGCTGTCTGAGTATAACCTCTAGCCATTAATATTGCATTGTATCGTTCAACAAGTATTTGGGAGTTCTACTTCACATAGATGGCCCACTTACACCTAACCAGTTTTCCCTTGAGGAACGTGCACCAGATCCCATGTACAACCTTTTTAAGGGTCATCATTTCCTCAAGCATTGTTTCCTTCCACTCATGGTGCCCATGGTCTTCCTGCCAAAAAGTGGTGATGGATATGGAGTACGGAGAGGAGACAAATGTTATATGCGAAGAAGACAAGTAATCATAAGTCACAAAGTGAGACCAACGATACTGGGCAGAAGTACGATTATCTGCTTGAGTACCAGAAGATGTATCTAGTGTTGAACCAGGTATCATCGGCGAAGCTTGTGTATTTGTGTCCCTCCTTCTCCTAGTATAAACCTGCAAAGAAGGCGGTGATACCACCTGACTAGGAGGAGTAGGACGAGGAGGCTGAATTGAGAAAAACATTTGTGGAGGAAGGGAAGAGGAGCTTACTTTCATGGTAACAGACTCCCCCTGAAGTGAGTCCCCATAATAAGCTTCAGATTCCCAAACCGTAACATCTATAGTAGCAAATGTCTGTTTTGTCACAGGTGAGAGCATATATAACCTTTTTGAGTTGGAGAATAACCAATAAAGATGCACCACAGAACACGGAAGTCAAGTTTACGTTTGTGATGCACATGAACAAAGCGCACACATCCAATGCTACAAGGAAAAATTTGAGTTGGAGTAACATGAAGGGTTTCGAGAAGAGTTTTATGTCCAAGGACATGAGTAGAAATGCAATTAATGAGGTAAGCTGAGGTAAGAACCACAACCTCCCAATAATATTTAGGAAGGTGCATCGTAAGTAAGAGACACCAAGGTACCTTAAGAAGGTGACAATTTTTGCGCTCAGCTACGCCATTCTGAGCAGGAGTGTAAGCACATGAGGTTTAATAGATGATACCATGGTCATTTAGGTAACTCTTAAACCTAGAGCCAATTTAATTACGACCATTGTCGTTGCACAAGATTTTAATGGTAGCATTGAACTGGACATCAATTATTTTGTAGAATTGTTGAAAGAGGGAAAACACATCATCTATGAAAGTAACAAATCAGTAATAACCAGAAATAGACGCAATTGGGTAAGGGCCCCAAACATCATTATGAATAATGGCAAAAGGTATAGTACTAGACTAAGAAACATGAGGAAGAGAAGCAGATTGACAATGTTTACTGTGCTCACATACATCACAGTTGAAATCATTAGGCCAAAGATTTGACACAGTATGAAGCAAAGTTTTCATAGTAGAAATAGAAGGATTTCCTATGCGACAGTGCCAGGAATCCAAATCAAAAATTTGATCTGCATAAAGAGCCTTTGGCGGGGGCAACAAAGATGGAGGGAATAGAGCTGGAGGGGTCAAACACGTAGAGACCTTCGCACAGTCTTTTAGAGCCAATTAATCAATTATGTACTTGATAAGACTTTGCAAGAGAAGATAGATCTAAGGAGAGAGTTAGAGAGAAAAAGGAGGGGAATTAGGGTTAGGGGAAGAAGGAGAGGAAATACCTTGAAATATTAGTCCATGCTCTCCAAAAGGGAGCCCCGGGTTTATTAATACCTGGGGCTCAAGGGGGCCGGCCGGCCCCCCCACTTGGGGACTGAACCGGGTCGGTTCAGTCCCCCCTTGGCGCCTTCATAGGTTGGGGGCTGAACCGGATGGTTCAGCCCCGTTGTTTGGCCTCCGCTCTTTTGGTCGCCGAGTGTACGTCTGTCCTTGAAATTGTAGCGGATGCGGCGGCATAACATTCCCTCCCCCTTCAATAGCCAACTTTTCCTCAAGTGTGAAATCCGGAAACGCCTCGCGGAACTCCAAGAAGTCCACCCAAGAATTATGTTCGGCGGCCATATGCGCCCACTTGACGAGTAGCTCGAGCCGGTACTCGGCACCCCGCCGCTTCCATTTGGTCAACAGAATCGCCTCCGGCGAAGGCCGAAATTCGCCGCCGCTAGTAGCATCTGGGAGAGTAGGGCAGATCGGAGTGGAGTTCCCGAGCTTCTTCTTCAGTAAGGATACATGGAACGTTGGATGGATGCGTGAACCCTCCGGAAGAGCAAGAGTATAAGCCACGGGCCCCACCCGACGAAGGATGTGGAACGGGCCATAGTATTTCGGTGCCAGCTTCTGGTTGGTCCGCCGAGAGACCGATAGTTGTCGATATGGTTGGAGTTTAAGGAAGACTTCATCGCCGACCGCAAACTCCCGCTCGGTACGATGTTTGTCGGCCTGAACCTTCATGCGATCTTGGGCGATGCGTAAATTCTCCCGGAGTAGCGATAAAGTCCGGTCACGATCCAGTAACATCCGGTCGACCGCGGGCAGAGCGGTGCTGGCTGGCTCATAAGAACTCAGAGTAGGCGGGGGGCGGCCGTAGACCACCTCAAAAGGAGTGAGTTTGCTGGCTGTGTGAAAAGATGTATTGTAACAGTACTCCGCCCAATGGAGCCACCGAGTCCAGGAGCGTGGTTCATCCATGACAAAACACCTCAAATAAGTTTCAACCCCACGGTTGAGGACCTCCGTCTGGCCGTCTGTCTGAGGATGGTGGGCCGTGCTCATGCGGAGGGAAGTCCCCTGTAACCGAAACAGCTCCTGCCAGAAATTGCCCACAAAGACGGGGTCCCTGTCCGATATGATAGCACTTGGAATTCCGTGAAGTCTCACAATCTCCTTGGCAAAAACATCAGCAACTGTGGCTCCCGTGTACGGATGGCTCATCGCAATGAAGTGCCCATATTTGGACAACTTGTCAACCACAACCAAGATGACGGATTTGCCCTGAGACTTGGGCAGATCGTCAATGAAATTCATGGAGACTGTGTCTCAAATCTTACGGGGAATCTCCAACGGTGTCAGTAGCCCGGCAGGCGAGGTAGTCTCATACTTCTGTCGCTGGCAGATCTCGCATTCACGTACAAACCGCTGAACATCTCGTCGCAGCCCTTTCCAAAAAACATTCGCCCGGACCCGTTGTAATCTACGCAGGATGCCTGCGTGTCCGCCGGTGGGTGAGGCGTGGAACTCCTGCATCATGACCGTCCGCCAGGCCGACGTGGCAGGGAGGACTAACTGGCCCTGATGGTAAAGTCTGTCTCCCTGCAAATAGTAGCCGGCCTCAGTCGGCTCCCCCTGTCGCAGTGCTTCAATGATGGTTCGCAGATCCGGATCCTGCTGAACTTCTGCCTGTATCTCTTCCAGTGACTCAATACTGGTCCCGAAATATGACAAGGAACTCTCTAGTAGACGGGAGAGTGCATCAGCCACCACATTTTCCTTCCCCTGCTTATACACAATCTCATAATCGTATCCCAGTAACTTTGTCAGCCACTTCTGCTGTAACGGTGAGGCTAATCTCTGCTCCAAAAAATGTTTCAGGCTCTGGTGATCCGTGCGGATCTGGAAGTGTCGTCCCAAGAGATAGGGCCGCCACAAGGCGACCGCATGCAGGATGGCTAACATCTCCTTCTCATACGTCGAAAGACCCAGTGTCCGGGGTGCCAACGCCTTGCTGAAGTAGGCCAAGGGTCGGCCCTCTTGTATCAACACAGCTCCAATTTCGACCCTCGAAGCATCGGCCTCCACTACGAATGTCATGGAGAAATCTGGAAGTGCCAGAACCGGGGTAGTAGTCATAGCCGCCTTCAGAGCCTGGAACGCGACCTCTGCCTCTGAACTCCAGTGAAAAGCGTCTTTCTGCAACAGCTGAGTGAGGGGGCGGGCTATCTTGCCATAATCCTTCACGAACCGCCGATAGTACCTTGTCAGCCCGAGGAACCCCCTCAAAGCCCGGACCGTCGTGGGAGGTGGCCAATCTACCATGCTCGCAATCTTCTTTGGGTCAGCTTGTACCCCGTGTGTGGACACCTTGTGTCCCAAGTACTCAACCTCCGACTGCCCAAATGAGCACTTGGACCGCTTGGCGTACAGCTTGTGATCTCGCAATATGGTGAGGACGGTGCGAACGTGCTCCAAGTGATCCTCCCAACTCCTGCTGTAGATAAGTATGTCGTCAAAGAAAACTAGCACATACCTTCGAAGAAGAGGACGGAATATCTCATTCATGATTGCCTGGAAGGTTGAGGGTGCGTTGGCCAACCCAAATGGCATCACCAAGAACTCATAGTGGCCATCGTGGGTCCGGAAGGCCGTCTTGTGGACGTCTTCCTCCTTCATGCGAATCTGATGGTAGCCGGACCGGAGATCCAATTTGGTGAATAAGTGCGCTCCGTGTAACTCATCGAGCAACTCCTCGATCATAGGAATGAGAAATTTGTCCTTGATGGTAGAACTGTTAAGCCCCCTGTAATCCACGCAGAATCTCCACGAACCGTCTTTCTTCTTCACCAGTATGATCGGGGAAGAGAAAGCATTGGTACTGGGACGAATAATCCCTGAAGTCAGCATCTCGCGCACGCTGCGCTCTATCTCAATCTTCTGAATATGGGGGTAGCGGTACGGCCGGATGTTGGTTGGGTCCGTCCCAACCTTCAACTGGATCTGATGGTCCCGGAAACGGGACGGTGGAAGGGATCGTGGCTCCTGGAAAACATCCTCGTACTGTCCCAAAAGTGCTTGTATCTGCGCTGGCTCCGCGCTAGCCTCCGATCCCACGGGTGTCACCCCCAGAATCATCGCTACTGTCCTGCCTTGCTCCTCCAGTCGGTGCAAACCCTTGAGTGAGATCTCCTTGAGTGGCGATGTCCTGATACCTTGCAAACAGTGGTCCTTGCCCTGCTGATTAAACTCCAACGTCATGCTGTCCCAATCTGTGGTCACCCGCCGTAACTGCCGGAGCCACTGCACTCCCAAGACCATATCCGAGCCTCGAATGGGGAGAAGGTAGACGTCGGTGTGGCAGACGTATCCCTGCATCCGCAGCTCGGCCCCCTTCAGGACCCCTTCGCATCGCAACTTGCTCCCATCCGCTACCATGACCTGGAAGGCGGCCTCCCGATCAATGGGAATCCCTGTCTTGAGAGCCATCTCGGGGTCGATGAAATTGTGGGTGCTCCCACTATCAACTAGTATAGTCACCCGCTCCTGGCCAATTGCCCCTGCGATCCGTAACGTGAGGGGAGCTGTGCACCCTGCCATCGCCTGAAGAGATATTCCAAATTCCGCAAGATCCAGATCATCCTCAACTGAGTCACCAGTAGGGTCTTCTTCGCCGCCCTCGTTCCGCAGCATGAAAACTTGGACCTTCTGACACCGATGCCCCGGGACGAATTTCTCATCACACTTGAAGCACAACCCCTTGTCCTTTCTGGCATGTAGCTCCTGCCATGTCAATTTCGTCACAGTGGGACGACCCCCGGCCGGTGGTTCCTTCCGGGTTACGTCTGTCACTGTGGGTGTCCGTGCTGCCGTCCGAGTCTTCTGTTGATTGTACCGCTCTTCCTGTATCCTGGCCAAACTGATGGCATGACTCAGACTGCGGGGCATGACTCAGACTGCGGGGCATGTACGCGTGGACCTCGTCTCTCAAGTGATCCTTCAATCCAGATACGAAACATCTAAGCATTGTCCTCTCTTCCCAATTGACCCGATTGGCCAACCGTTCGAATTCTGTCCGGTACTCTGTGACTGATCCTTTCTGCCGCAGCTTCTGTAACATAGCCTCCACATCTTCATACTCTAGAGGCCCGAAACGAGCCGTAAAGGACTCCACAAACTCCTCCCATGGTGCGTAATTGCGTCCCCGCAGAAACCACTTGGTCCACTGGAAGGCGTCCTCCTCCAGGTGGAAAGATGCCAACTGGACCCACTGCCCCTCCGGAATCTCTTGGTACTTGAAGAAAAGCTCAGCTTTCTGGATCCACTCTAGGGCGTCGCCGCCCTTGAATTTAGGGAAGTTCATACGCGTCAATTTGGGCTGCATGTATGGTCGAGGTTCTGCATGTGCTGGTTGGTAAGGTTGTGCTGGGGCCGCTGCGGGCCCAGGTCGCCCCCGGTCCATGCCGTAGCCTCCTTGCTGCCCTCCACCCCATGGGTTGCCATTTCCGTAGTCCGCCGGTCCTCCGAAGAGCGGAGGTATCGGTAGGATGCCCGCCACTCTTTCGATTGGAACCGCATTCGCTCCCGTTGGTCGAAAAGGGGCCACTCCTTGCCCCGGACCCCGCCAAGAGGGACCAGCCTGCGTCCCGGGCCCGTTCCAGGCGTTCTGGGCGCCGATCGGCCTGCACGGTGCTGCTGGGCCTTCCGGCGGTCTCCAGCCGCCTGGGCGGCGGTAGCCGGCCTCCGCCGGCCCTCCGATGCTCCCTCCAGGACCCCCGTACCCCTCCTGGGCCGATCCCGCCGCACGGAAGGCGTACGCGCCATTTCGCGTATTATCGGCTTCTGCCGATCCCGCAACCGAGAAGCCGGCCCCCGTAGACCCCGATCCGGCCCCCTGCTGCACTCCGCTTCCGATTCTAGTGCCATTCTGCGCAAGAGGATGGTAGGACGCCTCCGTTTCCGATCCTTCCACCGCGGGATTTTTTTCCTTTCAGATTTTGTGCAAGTAGGGCTTTGATCTCCTCCATGCTCGCATCCAAGCGATCCTCTAGGGTTTTTTGAGAGGATTTCACTTGTTCTTCGAGCGTCGTCATCGTGTCCGACAACCCTACATAGTTCTCCTCGAGGGATGCAAGACGCGCGGTTTCGGCTTCGGAGCGAGTCACCATCGTCGCAGGATGTTCCTCTGATACCAAATGATAAGACTTTGCAAGAGAAGATAGATCTAAGGAGAGAGTTAGAGAGAAAAAGGAGGGGAATTAGGGTTAGGGGAAGAAGGAGAGGAAATACCTTGAAATATTAGTCCATGCTCTCCAAAAGGGAGCCCCGGGTTTATTAATACCTGGGGCTCAAGGGGGCCGGCCGGCCCCCCCACTTGGGGACTGAACCGGGTCGGTTCAGTCCCCCCTTGGCGCCTTCATAGGTTAGGGGCTGAACCGGATGGTTCAGCCCCGTTGTTTGGCCTCCGCTCTTTTGGTCGTCGAGTGTACGTCTGTCCTTGAAATTGTAGCAGATGCGGCGGAATAACAGTACCCTTCTTCAGGTCCTAAAAGATACAAAAAGTGGGAAAAAGTTACGGAATAGTTCATAGACTTAGTGAAGTGACTAATAGAGTGAAGATTTTGAGCAAACTTTAGAAATTAAGAATTGAAGAGACAGTATGGGAGGAGCAAGTTATGGATCCTTTCCCTGCAAGGAGGAGAGAGATTCATCAACAATGCTCACTTTGCCCCTACCAGACAGAGGGGTATTGAACACAAAACATGTAGCAGACCCAGTCATGTGGTATGTGGCTTCGAAGTCAGTGATCCACTGAGAAGCGGGGCGAGTGGTAGCAATGTGCACCTAGAAGACTCTGGTGCATATAAGAAGAGGAGGATGAACTGGATGGCTCAGAAGTATGACAATGCATCAAGCGGCGGAAGAAATGTATTTCTTCAGCAGAAAGAATCAAAGGAACATTCGTAGGGTCTTGGCAACTATGGAGAGTAGAACCCTCCATGGCATCCAAAAGATGCGCTGAGCGAGATGGACATGGTTGGCCCAAAGAATGTCCATAGCCTCAACCTCCTTGAGAAGTAGAACCTTCTCTTGGAGTAGGAAAGCATGAAGCTTGAAGCATGTGCCCCGAGTATGCAGGGTCTTCACGCAATAATCACATACCAGATGGTCCTCTGTGGACTTTGTCCTAATGTCATGGGTAGGACGACCACCATGGCTGAACTGAACAACAAGAGCTGAGCTTTCTGAGCTGGAGTCTGGAAGTAAATTCTGTCTGCGATCAAATTTATGTTGCACAAGATTGTAAACCTCTTATAGAGAGGGGAGGGTGGAACGTCTAAGAATGGGAACACTAATAGGATCAAAATTACGTTGCAAACCATGAAGGAATTTAAAAATCCGGTTGCGTTCTTCCCTAGCCCGAACCAACACTTTATCTTTAAGAGACACAAGAGTAAGTGAATCGAAGTGATCATATTCCTGATAAAGTTGGGTAAATTCAACTTGTAGGCTGAAGGAGGACAATCTCCCTATCACAGAAGAAATATTTGTCATCATAGTTGAAAATTTGAGCGGCATTTTCCCGACATGAATATGTGGCATCAACTCACATCTATATATCAACAGTTGTATCTAGAAACAAATAATTTCAGGCAATGAGTTCTAATATAGAGTTGAGAAGTCATGACATCACTAAGGTGTTTTTAGACTCCCATTGCAACCAATTGGGAGAAGCCAGTGCGTGTGACCTTGTGGTTCCACTAACATATCCAAACATACAACGACTCTTTCGGGCAAGAGTGATGGACCGTGTCCGCGGGAGATAGTTAGGGTCATCCAATTTCATGGTGGTAATTTGAGCGGTGTCGTGGTCATGATTTATACGACCAGATCCGATAGAGGACATGGGAGTAAATGAGATTCCTCCATCGGCGTACTTATGTGGAGAATCAGCGCTCCCAAACATAGTAAATCAATAAAAGAAATCAACAGATTGCTGAAATTAATGGTAGAATCACAAAATTTGGTTTTTGCTCATAGAAAGTGATGAAAACGAAGGCGATCCCAACAATAGAACCATTAAAGGAAACCAAATTAGGTATAGGAATGAGGAGGAAGAATCATCCCTTCGTAATGGGGAGAATCGAACGATGGAAACAAGGGAATCAAACCCCCATGTACCGACGATCGTGGATGCTGAACATTTGTTGGTAGACGAACAACGCCATGAGCGGGACTGGGAGCGACGAGCAAAACTGGCGCTAAAAGCAGAGATGTGTTCAATGGGCGCGAACGGGACTGTGTGCAACGAGAGTATGCGAGCGGGATTTTTAGTAACGAACGTACGCGAGCGGGCAGGTGGGAGCTTGGAGCAGGGACGGAGCGCAATTCGGAAAATCAGAGTCCGTGGGTGCGTCCACATGATGATTCTGACTCAAATTCGTATTTTAATTTTTTATTTTTGAGTTGTATTTAATGCACGATTGGCAAAAACAACATATGTCGTCTGATTTAGGGTATTTTGGATGTGGTTATGCTGCAACAGTTAATGTAGTGTTTATAAATAAGCAGCGGCGGTTCAAAGAGGGGTCATCAAGAGTTTTGGAGAAATTCCTGAAACCCTACGGTCAAGCGGTGTGACGCCGACCTCCTCTCCTCCTTCCGGTGCGACGCCAGTAAGCCCCTCCTCCTTCCCCATCCGTCGACCTTCTCCCTTCCTTCCCCCATCCCCAACCCGTGCCTGAAAGCCCACCTCCCTCCCCATCCCATTGAATCTGACAGCTAAAACCACTCCGCCCGACTCCTTCCCCACCTTCCCCACCGCCGGAAGCCCTAGATCCGGCCTTCCCCCACCTTCCTCTTCCACGACGCTTCTCCAGAAACCCACTCCAACCTGTCGGCCTCCACCCTGTTACAGCGGCTTCATTGTTCACCATGGACAGCCAACACCCATGAGTCCAGGTTATCTTCTTTACCTATAGTTTTCTCCCCTCAATCAACCCCACCGTGAATCTCCACTCTAGCCTCATCAAGCCAACCCCACCGTGAGCCATAACCTTCCCCACAGTGAGTCACACCTTCCCCAACAATCACTACATACTTCCACTGTGAGCCTACAACCAATTTCCTCCCTTTGCCACGACCTTGGATGCCCGCCAACAACCGCCTTGCCGCCGCCTAGGCGCGTACATGTGTGAGTTGTGGTAAAATCTCATCTTTTACTGTTGTTTATTTTTGGCACTTACACTGTAGCGGATTTCTATCTTATTGTGCTAATTAGTTCATATGTTGTACTCTTTGCGGGACTTATTCTGTGAACACTTAAAATTATGTGTGCCTCTTTTATTTGCAAAATTAATATTCGGTTCTTCTTTAGTTAATTAATTATGATTGCACGTGTCCACTGCTGATAATCATATAATAATTAATTATTGACTACAATTTTGGAGCGGACCACCTTGCACTTGCATTCTACCGCTTCACATTCAAGCTGCATTTAGAGCGTTCTCCCCGAGTCTACACTACCACTGTATCAGATGTTTTTTCAATTGCATCCAGCTACAATCAATCAACATCCGTGTGCAAATAGATTCCTGCAAGCAGTTTTAGTTCCTGATGTATTTTTTTACATGCGGTTCTTTTCTGATATGCTCCTTTATAATTGTTTCTACCTCAATGTTTTGATGATGCAAAATTCCTCATATGCTCTCATAGGTTGTCAAGTCACTTCGACATTGCAGCTCCATTGACCTTACCTTTCTTTTTGATGAATCATCACCAGTACAATCTTCTACATTTACATACTGCATAGTTTTGCAACACCTCTTGCACGACCTTTCGCAAACTACAGTTCTGTCATTGCTTCTTCACCCCAACACGATCATATTCGTTTACTGTCTGCAACATGCTCTCTTTCTAGCTTCCTCCTAGACTGCAATTGATTAATTCACTGTATCTTCTTCCTTGCGCAAAGTTGTTTCACCCTTCTTTATTGATCTCCTTCGTTATAATCCGATTGTCATTGCTTATCTTCTCGAGCTTGTTTCTCACACCATGTATGGAGAAGACAATATCGCATGCATACGAACTATCCTCCAGCAAAAAATTTCAAATCTTTAATCGCAATGCTAACACAATGTGCCATTGTTAATCTCACATAACATTAGATGTAATTGAGTTTCTAGATGCTTAGGCACTGCCAACCCATACATATATATATATATATATATATGTGTGTGTGTGTGTGTGTACTATTATTGGGTTGTTAATATTTGATGTCGCTAGCATGTCGAATTGAATTTTTAAATGTCAGACATCAGATGTCGAGACACATTAGAGATATTTTAAAATGTCAGATTTTTATATTTAGGAAACAAAATATTATTTCTTATGTATACTAAGTATAATTATATGTTTTAAATTAGGAAAAAATAGTATAATAGGTTTATGTACACTGAGTCATGTATATTTCAAAACAAATTCAAAGTGTCACTAAGATTTATAGCAAATAAAAAATCAAAAAATAAATATCATAAATAGATATTTTTGATTAATTACAAGTCTTTTTATGCTTTACAAATGTTTGTCGAAACTACAAAAAAATCAACAAAAAAATATTTAAAAATTATTATTTTTGAATTACAAAATAAGAAAGATAATATTGAAAAATATTTTAAAAATTGATTAAAGAATATCACAGTAAAGAGAACAAATAATAGGTCCTCAATTTAAACATAAAGGACCGACGAAGAGAACTCGGAGACGTTGCGTCAGATGATCCCTTGCTGAAGCATAGTGGTGCACTGACGCTCAGTCTCATCTTTCTGAAGGAAGGAGTAGTTGTATGGTGGGACAACCATAAGTGTCGTGCCCTTTAGAAGACAGATGGGGTGGTCCTTACAATGGATCAGGGGAAGGCTAACCGGTGGTGTGAATGTACCACCGAGTGTGAAGGTTCCTGGACTAAGAAGGAAGAGATCACTATCGGCGGGGAGTACCCGTGCCACTGAATCCACTGCGAGCCCTGCTGCCAACCAATCGTGAGGTTGTTGGACTTCCACGTCAGTTGTCCCAAAGTCCGTAGCCAGCAGAGGCCAAGCACCACCTTAAACCCTCGAAGGTCCACGACGAGGAGGTCAACGAGGGAGTGATGGTCTTCCGCTGCAATGGGGATCTAACGACAGATGCCCGGGCACGCCATATTGTGGCCATTGGCAACAAACACATGCACATGACTACGAGGTATGACAAGAAGGTGGAGTCAGGTGGCGGCAGTCTGGCTTATGAAATTGTGTGTACTGCCCTAGTCCATGAGTGCAAGGAGGGTCTTTCCTCTAGTGTGACAGCCATCTGGATTGTTTGACCTTTTTGAGGGTCGGAGATGGCACGTAGGGAGTTCACATCATTGTCATCATCTGAATAGTCGTTCTCTTCCACCTATAAGAGACGCTTGCCTCAGTGGCACGACTCGAAAATCTCGGCGCAATTGAAACAAAGGCCCTTTGCGCGGCGGTCAGCCATCTCAGATATGGAGAAGCGGCAACGAAATGGAGGGGCTCGAATTGTCCCCCTTAAAAGAGTTTGGAGGCAATTTCCCTAGGGTGTTGCTACCTCGGAGTTAAGTAAACCAAAGTTTGTATGTCTCCATGAGGCGGAAGGAGGCAATTTTAAGGCCGTTCTTCAAAGGTGTCCATTAGTTGGTGAAGAAGAGCTCGCAGTTGGCCACATGATGGGATCTTCGCGGCCTTTAAAAATGGGGAAATTCATGATAACATGACAGAGAATTTTACTCCCTTCAGACCTAGGGTGACCTTGCTCGGGGCAGTGGGCGCTATAGACAGCATCATTGGAGAAGCCAGATATGCGTGGTGGGGTTGAATGGAGTCCATCCGGGTGTGGAGGGAGGCCACCATCGATTGGAATATCTCCATCAATTGGGTCATGGATAAGTCAGTGTCCTCCATAGTTGCACGCAGCGGTAGGGGAGGGGAGGTAGAGGCAAGAGCCCTGAATTGCAAGAAGCGACTATGAGGCCCCAATTCAGATCCCACAAGAAATTTGTATTTAAGCTTATTTTCAAGTTATTCGCCCCAGGATATTTTAGAAGTGAGCATAGTGAGTACAAAATTAAGTACATGATAAAAACTTTTCATAACTTTAATCCATACTTTAGCTCCTTACGTGGCTAATACCTTCTTTTATCCTCTTTCGGAACACTCAGAGTGAGCTACCTACACAAAAACACTCAACAACACTCAAGCCTTTATCCCATTATAGTGGGGTCACCTATATGGATCCTTCGTCGCCATTGTGTCTTATCTTTTGTCATAATCACAGTAATGCCTAAGTACATCATGTCTTTCCTTACGGTTTCATTCCAAGTCTTTATTAGTCTACCCCTCCCTCGTTTAACATGCCTAATGACTAAACTCTCACAACGCCTAACAGGGGCCTCTAATGGTGTCCTTTGTACGTGTCCAAACCATCTTAGACGAGCTTCTCGCATCTTCTCTGCAATTGGTGCTAATCCCGTCTTATCCCTGATACTTTTATTCCTAATTTTATCCAATCTTATGTGCCCACACATCCGCCTAAGCATTCTCATCTTCGCAACTCCCATTTTTTGCTCATGTACACAATTCACTGCCCAACACTCAGAACCATAGAGCATCGCGGGTCTAATTACAGTACGGTAAAACTTGCCCTTACGTTTTAGTGTTACTTTACGATCACATAAGATCCCTGACGCGCCTCTCCACTTCAACTAACCCGCTTGGATTCTCTGTGTCACATCTTTATCAATACCTCCGTCTTTTTGAACTATCGATCCAAGATATTTAAAACAATCACTATGGGAAATATCTTGATCACGCAACTTAATAATGAAGTCATATGTACTTCTTGTACTGCTAAATTTAAGCTTTGTATGCTCTGTCTTTGCCCTGCTCAACCTAAAACCCTTCTTTTCTAAAGTATCTCGCCAAGATTCAAGTTTTGCATTTACACACTCGCGCGTCTCATCAACCAAAACGATATCATCCGCAAACAATAAATACCAAGGTACTGCTTGTTGGATATGTCTGGTGAGCTCACCTAAGATAAGGGTAAAGAGATAAGGGCTTAAAGTTGAACCTTGATGTAAGCCAACAGTGATAGGGAATTCTTGTGTTAATCCTCCAGAAGTCCTCACCATTGTCACTGAATGATAAATCACGATGGGTTTAGTCATAAAATATGACTAAGCGAGTAACATTCCCCTTTAACTGTTGTACTTGCAACCAAAAAAGTTTAGTATCAATATTTATAAGTTTTCAGTTTCTGTATAGTAAAATGCGAATCAATGACGAGAAATATAGTATCTAAGCAACATTGTTTAGCATTCAATTCTCTTGGATTCTTCAAGTTGTTGTCAGTGTATTCTTGATTGTTTCAAATACTTCCATCTGCTTGTTTATCAAATGCCATCAAATTTTTGATTCAATCTCATTTAGATAACATTCGATCATTCATTTAATTACATAGCTCAGAAAATGTTAAGGATTTCATCATATTCTTGGGCCCACCCCTCACAAGGTTCATCATCATTCTAGTATGCAAACCCCCTACTTGATAAATCCATCTATATATAAACCCCCTACATAGGATTCTCTTTAACTTTTCCCATTTGTATGTTATTATTCTTCTTTTATCTTGTCTTTCTTCTTAGGTTCTTATACATATATATTTTCATTTTTCCATATCAGTATTTGCGTCAAATTCTCGTGTTATCATGTTTTTTATTTTAATGTTTCCTTCTGAATTCTTTCATCGCTTCCTTTTTTACTTATAATTTAGCCTCTTTTAGTGATTTTCTCTCTTTCAATTCATGTTAGTTCATGTCAATGCACAAACACTAAAATACTTTCTATATGAAAAAGCTATACAAGTGTATTATGAAAATAATTGAGAGTTGCACATAATTAAAGAGGTAAGTTCTCGCAATGCTTTTCCCTTCCTTTTATCATTTTTTGAATTTTCATCATGTTTAACATTTGTTGTCTTCTTTTGTGGTATCTTTTAGTAAGCGCACTTAGACGAGAAACACTAAATCAAAAGCTTATGGAGTCATATTTAATTAAATTTACGAATGAATTTCAAATGAAATTCAAATCCAAATTCCATCAAATAATGACCTCCCAAACATTTACCATCAAATTACAAAAGTACTTCGCAAACAACCACAGCTCATTTGTATATAAACACACATGGGTAATCATGTAAGATAGCCAATATGGTACTTTTCTTCCAAAACCTTAATTGATTCAGCTACCAATATGTTTATTCCATTACTAATATTGATGTAAATTCATCCTACTTATTCTTATATCTATTTTCTATCGCATCCAACTCTTCTCCAAATCAACCTAACATAACCTAAGAATTTCCATATCGTAGAAAACTCTCTTCTTGCGCTTTAATACTATTCTGACTCATGAAATAATCATCCATATCAATTATATCCCCACACAACTAGCCAGCCAGTAAAACCATGACTTCAAGCTCTAGCCGGCCTACACACTAACAAAGGCCAGTAGTTTTACCCATCATAACTCAGGGCAATTGATGTCACTTACTAAAAAATCTGCATCAGCCTACAAACCTTCATAAAACAGCAAACCCAATTCCTTTCCATTAAGGCACATCCAATTCCTCTCCAATCAGAATTAACAAAGCCAAAGAAACAAAAAATAACTACTTGCATTCAATCCCATGCCCATAAACCAAAACCCTAAATTGCACTTGCAGAAAAATTTTGTATTTAGGAGTAGTAAAGAAAAGGGGGAGAGGAAGAAGATCTTACAGTGAAGTAGAAGGATGTAGGGGACACATTTGGCACTCCAAAACCAGCACAACACATGGCTTCAACTAAGGCTTTGCGACGCTGACCTCAGCAACGAGAAGAGAAATTTTCATCGGTAACATGAGAGAAAGAGAGGGAGAGGAGGGGAGGAGGAAGAGGCGTCATTGTCGTCGTTGTCTAGAAGACAACTTGCCAAACCATAGTCGAAACAGAGAAGGGGAAGCATCAGCATGGAGAGACTACACGGGCTTTTTATCAGAAGGCGAGAGCGCCGGGTTTAAGGGACGGGTTTTGAACATAAAAAGCGGCTCGGTTTTTTGTTTTAACGCAAGGAGTCGGTCACTTCATTGCTCAAGACCCACCGTCTAGCTTAATTTTTGTTCAATTCCTTCCCATTTTTCTTAATCTATCAAATTTATTATTAGCACACCAATTATATGACATGGGTGTACACAATAAGTTTCAATGAACACGTTTATTTTATATTTTCCTCTCATTATATCGATTTTCAAACATATTCGTCACATTGACACGATTACGTGACATGAACAATAACATTTCATCTTTTATTTTCTCTTCATGTGAATTTATTTAATTGTGTTCATTTTATTTTATTTCGTATTGAATTTGGGTTGTTACAACGATTGAATGGGGACTGGCCGGAGCCCATCAGTCCCAGTCGAGGCGTACGAAGGAAAGCATGGTGTACAACCCCGTGTTCGCCGAATGGACTCAGGTAAGCAAGCTGGTCGATTCCGGCCCGCGCCTCCAAGGGTCGCCCAGGCGGGCCAGCCTGGCCCGTGCCCTCCCAGGCGGGTCAGCCTCGACCCGCGCCTCTTAGGCGGGTCAGCCCTGCCCACCTCTCTTAGGAGGGTCGGCCCCCGGTCGCCCTCCGACCAGCGCCCTCCCAGGCGGGTCAGCCTCGGCCCGCACCCTCCCAGGCGGGCCGCCTCCAACCCGCGTCTCCTAGGCGAGCCAGGCTCGGCCCGCGCCTCCCGTCGAGTAGAGGCATTGAAGGGCTACTCGCCCAGTCCCCAGTGGGGGGGATTCCTTACCATTTATCCCCTACAGGCCTGCCCTTAGCCAGCTAGAACGGCGGAATCTCTGTTGGCAGACCTGGGTGGAATGCACATAGTTGGTCAGGGCAGTGGAGTTTGGCTGTTAGCAGGCCAGCCCAAGGGGTTTTCAGTAATTTCAGGCCAGCATAGGTTAGTTATTCGCATATCATCTTCGAAAATCTATAAATAGGACCCAAGGGGTACCTCAGAAGGCATGCTTACTTGTCTCCCAGTCTCCTCGCACTTTCTGAGGTACCTTTGCCCGACATTTGGCTAAGGAGGGGAAGCGCTCAGTGATCTTCCTGGTTTGTGGTGTGACCTCCGCGTCGGGCCCTTAGTCTAGTCCTTTGCTCTCTTTTCCTTGTTGTTTTTCTTGCAGGAGCGAAGTAGGTGCGCGACCACCCCTTCCCCAAGGGTGAACTCCACAAGAGACCGATTTTCGGTTTCAACATTTTGGTGCGGTGAGCGTGGAACGTGATCAGCACAGATAACCTTCAGCGAGCACAATGACCGAATGAGAAGGACAAGGATCGGACAGGACCGACTCACCACCCCCTCCCCCTCTCGCCACCTTGGGGATGCTCGAGGATTTCAGGCAGAAGGTTCTCGGCATGGTCCGATTCGCGCTCGGCGTGCGTGCCGAGAGCTCGACCCCGGCAATTCCGGTTCTCCCGGATCCTGCACTCGGCGAGGTTGCGCCCGCCAGGCGAGCCGGGAAGGAGGTCGCCGAGGATGGTCGGGGTGCCGAGCTCCTAGGTTCGAGGAGCGGCGGCAGGTTCACCGAGTTGGGGGCGCGAGACCCTCCAGCTCGCCCGGTGGGCGGTGATAGCCCCTTCAGCGAGTTGGTCTCCTCTGCACCAGTCCCGGATGGGTTCAGGGAGCCCGAGATGTCCTACTACAGCGGGAAGGGGGACCCGGTGCAGCACGTCCAGTGGTTTGAGGACGTGGTCTCGATCCGACAGATGTCGGATGGCTTTAAGTTTAGACTCTTTGTCATCACCCTGAAGATTCCCTCCAGCTCAGCGTAAAGGTGGGCCCCCCACCAAAAGATTCCCTCCAGCTCAGCAGGGTTTTCGCCGAACATGTGGGGTTGGATGTTTCTTTCCGAGTGTTTGCAAAGCTCGCAAAGAGCGGGGATTGTGTACAACCCCGTGTTCGCCGAATGGACTCAGGTAAGCAGGCGGGTCGACCCCGGCCCGCGCCTCCAAGGGTTGCCCAGGCGGGCCAGCCTGGCCCGCGCCCTCCCAGGCGGGTCAGCCTGGCCCGCGCCCTCCCAGGCGGGTCTGCCTCGGCCCGCGCCTCTTAGGCGGGTCAGCCCTGCCCGCCCCTCTTAGGCGGGTCGGCCCCCGGTCGCCCTCCGACCAGCGCCCTCCCAGGCGGGTCAGTCTCGGCCCGCACCCTCCCACGCGGGCCGCCTCCAACCCGCGTCCCCTAGGCAAGCCAGGCCCGGCCCGCGCCTCCCGCCGAGTAGAGGCATTGAAGGGCTACTCTCCCAGTCCCCAGTGGGGGGATTCCTTACCATTTTGCCCCTACAGGCCTGCCCTTAGCCAGCTAGAACGGCAGAATCTCGCTGTTGGTAGACCTGGGTGGACTGCAAATAGTTGGTCAGGGCAGCGGAGTTTGGCTGTTAGCAGGCCATCACAAGGGGTTTTCAGTAATTTCAGGCCAGCAGAGGTTAGTTATTCGCAGATCATCTTCGAAAATCTATAAATAGGACCCAAGGGGTACCTCAGAAGGCACGCTTACTTGTCTCCCAGTCTCCTAGCGCTTTCTGAGGTACCTTTGCCTGACATTTAGCTAAGGAGGGGAAGCGCTCAGTGATCTTCCGGGTTTGTGGTGGGACCTCCGCGCCGAGCCCTTGGTCTAGTCCTTTGCTCTCTTTTCCTTGTTGTTTTTCTTGCAGGAGCGAAGTAGGTGCGCGACCACCCCTTCCCCAAGGGTGAACTCCACAAGAGACCGATTTTCAATTTCAACACATGGATGCTCGTGCGGTGCGGGGGGAGGAACCTTCGGAGTACTGGACAAGAAACGACTGTGTCACAATCTTTTGAGGTGGAAGATGGTGTCGGCGTCGGCTATGAGTGGCTCGGATACCAAGCTGTTGTGTTCCCTGGCTTGAGATCAAGTGATTGGGCGTACCAAGGAGAAGTCCATTAAGGAATTTGGCCCCCCTTCTTGGATCCCGATGGAACTATGGTTGCAAGGGAGTTGATTGATGGAGAGATGTGCGTGGAACGGCCGGTGCGAGCGTTGGATATCAACTGATCGTGGGTTTTCGTTGTGCGCCTTGTGGATTTCGTTAGATAGAGCCAGGGAAATGGGAAGAAAGAGAGAAAGGAAAAAGGGAAAGATAAGAGAGAGAAAGAGAAATTGTAATAATTTCTTTATTTCTCAAGAGCCCAGACCATCACATGTAGGGGTTCAACCCGTTTCAAGAGCGACATGTAGGGGTTCAACCCGTTTCAAGAGCCCCTCACTTGGGCCATAACACAAGCGAGATACAAATAAAATGTGTGAATTTAAAATATAAAAGTACGACAACATGCAAATTAATAATACGATCTCTCACTTAGGAAAAGGATGTAGCCCACCCATTATCTTGTCATGTTTTATGAAGGTCGGATATTCATTTAAGTAGTTGAAATTGGAACTAGTTGTTCTTAAGTTGTCTATGAATATAAATGTTGGTGATGTTTTATTTGAATCTACAACAACAACACACAAACATTTATCCCACTATAGTGTGGTCGGCTATATGGATCCTTTGTTGTCATTGTGCCCTATCTTGTGTCATAATCTCACTAATGCCTAAGTACATCATGTCTTTTCTTATAGTTTCATTCCAAGTCTTTTTTGGTCTACCCCTCCCTCCTTTAATATTCCTAGTGACTAGACTCTCATAATGCCTAACAGCTACCTCTAATGGTCTCCTTTGTACGTGTCCAAATCTTCTTAGTCAAGCTTCTCCAATCTTGTCTGCAATTGGTGTTACTCCTGGCTTATCCCTGATACATTCATTCCTAATTCTATCCAGTCTCGTGTGTCCACACATCCACCTAAGCATTCTCATCTCCGCAACTCCTATTTTTTTGCTCATATACACAATTCACTGCCCAACACTCAGAACCCTAGAGGATCGCTGGTCTAATCGCAGTACGGTGGAACTTGCCCTTAAGTTTTAATGGTAGTTTACGATCACACAAGATCCCTGACGCACCTTTTCACTTCAACCAACCCGCTTGGATTCTTTGTGTCACATCTTTATCAATACCTCCGTCCTTTTGAACTATCAATTCAAGATATTTAAAACATTCACTACGGGAAATATCTTGATCACCCAACTTAATAACGAAGTCATTCGTCCTTCTTGCACTGCTAAATTTAAGCTCCATATACTCCGTCTTTGTCCTGCTCAACCTAAGACCCTTCTTTTCTAAAGTGTCTCGCTAAGATTCAAGTTTCGCGTTTACATCCTCACGCATCTCATGACCAAAAAGATATCATCCGCAAATAATAAACACCAAGGTATTGCTTGTTGGATATGTCCAGTGAGCTCATCTAAGATAAGGGTAAAGAGATAAGGGCTTAAAGCTGAACCTTGATGCAATCCAACATTGATAGAGAATTCCCGTGTTAAATTTCAGCTGTCCTCACCCTTGTCACTGAATTTGTATACATATCTTTGATTATGTCAATGTATGATACCTTTACACCTTTCTTTTCTAAGACTCTCCATAAGATCTCTCTTGGAACTCTATCATAAGCCTTCTCAAAGTCAATAAACAGCATATGCAAATCTTGTTTTCTTTCTCGGTAGTTGTCAACGAGTCTTATCAAGAGATGTATAGCTTCCATGGTCGACCACTCTGGCATGAATCCAAATTGATTCTCTGAGATGTTAATCTCCCGTCTTATTCTTCTTTCTATTACTTGTTCTCATAAGTTCATGGTATGACTGTAGATGGATCGCACCAATTACTAGTATGAGAGCACAGTCGATACAAATTTATGGGACTGTACATATATATATGTATAGCTGTAAAATTTCATTAAATATTTGTTTTGTTGTGGGTGCAGGCAGTTCAGTTAGCCGCAGCCAAAGTTCTTTCTGGGCTATATTCCATAGCATCACGTCTTCAACCGTATTCTCTAGAAAGCATTACTCTTGCTGATGCTCTGCAGGTTCAGTAAATTAACTTTTCTATGTTGCTTTTCAAAATGCATTATCTATTCCCCTTTAAATGAATGATATCTGTCTTTCTGCATTTTTTTTCAGATTAGTGATCTAGCAGCTATTGTCTACCGCATTTTAGATGAAGAACCACACAGAAGAAATGATATTTCCATGGCTGTAATTAATCTTCTTATTTCTGCTGCTTACTTTCAGGTTATGTGCCTTTCTTTGCGCAAACACTTTCTTACTATAAATCGGAATGAATTATGGTCCTTTTGTTGTTATCCTAAACCTGCTATTATTCTTTTGCTTGAAGTTGATTCAAATTGTTCTCTGAAAGAACTCTAAGAAATAGCAGAAGGCTTTGGTGTATGCATTTATAATTCATTTTAATAGGTATGCACTTTGTTTTTGTCATATTATTTATCATGGGAAATCAAAGCATGTTATTTTTATAATATCATCAATTATTTTTGTCTGTCAATCTTAGTGACAGACACCACAAGTGGGTTGACATAAAAAATTTGCCTCAACTACATAAGTGTTAACAGCAAAAATGGAAACATGTCCTGGCATGTTTTAGCTCCAACTGTAGATGGATCGCAACAATTACTAGTATCAGAGCACGGTCGATTTGTTTCGTTGCTCTGTTCTTTTTTCATGTGAATTTTTTCTTTCCTAATTTGGCTTCTGCCTACACTACTTCCGCATGTTATCAGATCACGCTCCGCTTACACGCGAGTTTTCCTTCGCCCCCTCAGTTTCCTACGAGTTTGTTGCCAAGCTTTTTGGTTTCCTGCTGACGTGGTTCCTTGTTGAGCTTTCTTGTGAGCTTCCTTGCAACCTCAATGTTTCCTTGCTGAGCTGCGATCTTCCTTGCTAAGCTGAGAGCGTACCTACAAATTTCTTGTACACTCTTTATCCTCGTCTATAGTCTTTTTTTTTTATTTAAATTGAAGTAAAATGAAGAAAAAGAGGAAGAAGAAGATGTCGAGGAAGAAGAAAAGGATGAAGAGGAAGAAGAAGAAGGGAAGAGGAAGAAGAGGAGAAAAAGAGGAGGAAGAAGAGGAGGAAGTAGAAGTAGAAGAAGAAGAGGAAGAAGAAGATGTGGAGGAAGAAGAAATTGAAGAAGAGGAAGAAGAAGAAGGGAAGAGGAAGAAGAGGAGGAAGAAGAAAAAGAAAAAGAAGAAGAGGGGGCGGAAAATGAAGAAGAGGCGCCGGAAAAAAAGAGGAGGAAGAAGAGGAGGCGGAGGAAGAAGAAGAGAAGAGCTTACCAGGCTACCAGCGACACGCCGACAACAGCTATCCTCTAACGCCAAGAGCAGCGACCAGCGGGAGAAAATGTTGGGCGTGATGCGGGAGACGAGTGAATGAAACCTAAACCGTGATTATATGATTTTGCGTTAAGGGGTTCATTTCTGCGTGATAAATACCTCACTTTGCCACTTTATTCTGTGTCGGTGTATATGCACGTGGTCTGATGCAGTATCCCATGGGATGATAAGTACTCCATTGTCTTATTTGTGTAGTCTGCCCCGTTTTCGATCTTAATACCTAGACATTATTTTTTACTGTGTCTAGACATGCTTATTGAAGTCTCAGAAGCAGATAAATACCTCACTCTTTTTTTGTTAGATATAACCAAGTAACACGAGATGCACAATCAATAAACGTCACAAAATAATTATAAACATTCAAAAAAAAATCACGGCACAGGGCCCCCATACATCAGAATGTACTACATCAAAAAGAGAAGAGCTCATTCAGCCAGTACTAACATACAAACTCCTAGTAAGCTTGCCTAAGTCATAAGTTTCACATACTAGTTTTGTTTTCTTTATTTTTTTGAAAAATAGCAGGAAACAACCTAGTTAAAGTGCCAAAAGAGGGATGCCCCAATTGTCGGTGATGGAGTATCTCTGCACTCATCTTCTGTCCCCCAATTCCTACTTTTCTGCCACAGATATAAAAGTTGTGTCTAATCCTTCCCCGTCCAGATATCATAGCTCGTCATACCAAGTCTCAGTCCTAAGGGTCTGACTCGTCCCTTTCTCCTGGAAAGTCACCTTGGGAATATAAAAAAAACAACACATCTCAATTGAATGATTATGGAACTAATGAATAAAAGTCTAACTGAAAAAGGAGCATACAATACATTAGATTGTTTTTTTGAATCTGAACAATTGACGGTACCCTTACCGACCAATGGTTGGAAAGTATCATTCACCGTTTGGATACTATTTGCAACAACTAGGCGAGTGTAGGAGAACTCGTCTGCATTTCCTGTCATGTGTTGTGATGCATCTAAGTCAACGATCCAATCTGATGTCCTGGAGGATGATATGAATGCAGGAGCAAGAGATCCATCAGTTGGGTGGGCATACATAGCTTCCACCACGATCTTGGTCACGTCCACGACAACGTCCCTGTCCACCACCTGAATCTCCCTCTTTGGGCGAATTGGGGCAGACGTCCCTAAGATGGCTCACTTCCCCACAATTGTTGCACTGACGGGTGTCTCTCTTCGGTCATGTAACACCGGAGCTAGCAGCCACTAGTGCTGACTTTATAGTAGTGAACCCTCCCGTCCCTGCCTGAAGTATGAGACGTGTCTCCTCCTGGATCATGAAAAAGATGACCTCGGTAAGTGTATGAATCTTTGTACCGGACAGAAGTATGGCTCTTTGTTGATCATACTTGTCATCTAATCCCTTAAGGAACTTCAACGTCCTCTCCGCCACGATGATCTTGGAGGCCCGACACTATGAGTCGCTACAACACATCTCGTGGACGTGTGACTGTAGTCCACACATAAACGTTCTAACTCGGTGGCGTGCTTATACACAGTCTTCTCTCCCTGAACGGTGTCATCAATTTTTCCCTTCACCTGGAAGTCCGAAAGTTTTCCACACACCATCATATGTACTCTTCAGCTTGTCCCAAACCTCCATGATCGACTCAAGGCCATCTACCGTGGAGGCAATCGATGGAGCTGCCGAGCTGAGAAGCCACATAAACATTGTCATGTGCGATTACTCCCACTCATCTCCTCTAGCCGGGATCTTTGGTTTCTTCAACGCCCCTGTCAAGAGGCCCCTAACTTGCTTCGCTGCAATGGTTTTCTTCACGCGGCGTGAACAAGTCAAGTAGGTGGTCGGTCCATGTCAATCGTTGGAAGCTCCAACTTCTTTGGTCGGTGTGATGAACCCAACACCCTCAACAATGTGGCCATGGATCAGCTCCTTCACTGATCACCACCTCTGGTACCGTATCAAGCGATGCCTCCTCCAGTCGTAGATTCGATCGCCGCATCCTGTAGCCGAAGTGTGTGGGACGTGTTGCGGGCGTTCGTAGGAGTAGTTATCGAGCGAAGGAGTACTTTGTGTGCGGACGGGATCAGGTGCAGCCTTCCTAGCCACATCCAATGTCGTGGAGGCCGTTGAAGTCGCTGCTATGGGGGTCGCTTGTTAGTGTCGCTGGAGAGGTTGCGTAGGGCTACCGTTGGAGTCAGCAATCATAGATGACAGTTACGGAAGCGAACAAACTGCGGGGTCGAGCAAAGGAAACACGATGGGATTTCATTTTTTTCCGTGCGGCATAAGATCTGATGCCAAGTTGCGGAAAATAGGAGACCATATTATTAGAATCTTACAATGGCTATATGTATAGCCTACAAGGAAGAAAATCAATTCTACATAAACACCCCTTAACTCTCGGTATAACAACAGTGCTTAATGAGGACTCCTAGCTAGTTTACATTGTGTGAAAAGTTTTATTCCTATCCCGACTTCCTCTATTAGCCATGAGAAATAATCATAATGAAGGGAATTGAATTAGGATGCAAGTATTAGGCTAATGATACATTTAAAAGCTTAAAAAGCAAGGCTTTATATGAACATGTTTTGAAATTTTATATCGGACAAAAAAGTCACGCTTTCTAACCTTTTGTGGCCAATTCGAAACAGAAGACCCAGGCTTGCATACTTTGATGCAAATCTTGTTGCACTTGGATGCCCTGATACTTAATTGTTTGCTTGGTTACCTGAATTAGATGAAGAAGGGTTAAACTCATAAAGTGACAAAATCATTTAGTCAGAAAACCAATGAAAATGGCGAATAAATAACTGCAGAAAGAGAGAAAAAGTTAATAATCGGTGCATTTTATTCTTCCACATAGGGGCTAATATACTAAATACCCAAATATACTAAATTCCCAAATATTAATAACTCCTTAACACTCCCCCTCAAGCTGGAGGGGAAACCTCTAGCTTAGACACAACATAGAAGGAGAGGTAAGGGTGGTTGGCAACGTGGGACAAAAACTGCAGGCACCGAGTCCCTACCGCATGTCACCGGGGATACTCCAACCGGGCATAAGCCTCACAAAGTTGGTCCATAAACCAACCATGATCAGTTGATCACACTTGATGCTCCCGGAGTTAAAACTAGGTCAACCAATAAAGGTCAAACCAATCCTACCTCAAATCAAAGAAAATAGGGAAGACGCAAAAACAAACGAAATATGCCTGGAGGCCATGTGTGACTAAAACAAGAGTCAGGAAAGTGGCATCTGAGTCGCATTTATCACAAATACTTCCCCTCACGTAGATTATGTGCATGAAGGCATAGGCTACACCTAGAGGGCATGTGTGACTAAGGCAGGAGTCGGGAAAGAGGCATCTGAGTCGCCGTTATCACAAACACTCCTCCTCACGTGGAAGACGTGCTTAAAGGCATAGACAACACCCTGAGGCTTTGACGTACACTCCTCACGGAGATTACGTGCATGAAGGCATAGATCTCGTGGAAGCTAACAACACAACAAAAAAAACTTTTAAAAAAAGGAAAAAAACTACATAAGCTCCATCATTGACGAGAGAAGCGGGAAGCGGGATCCATATCTTTCGTGATAGAAAGACTGAGCCAGAAGAAGGCTTGTTGCAGGAGAACAACAGTGGCAGAGGAGCTCAGCCAGAAAAGGGAGCAGCGAGAGCGTCCAAAAGCTCGACCGGAAGGAAGAATGGCTCGGGTGCAGCAACAACAATGGCTCAATTAGAAGACGGGAAGGAGCCAAGATTCTATTGATGTCGATGGAAGACAGGAGCAGAAACAACCATCATCACTGATAATGAGAGCAGCGAGATCTGCGGGATATGGCATCATGTGTAGTAGCGATGGGAGCAGCGAGATTTGTGGGGGAAGTGGCGGCGGAAGCTAGAGATCTGCTCAGACAAGCTCAACGGGATCCAGCGGATACTCCGACAGTCTTCTGTCGACGAAAACTGTGAGCGAGATGATGATGAGATAAATGAAGGCGAGGAATAGTGGAACATAGATTTGACGACAGCAGCAGAGAGCCCTTCCTCGTTGAGGGGAATAGAGCCCACTTTCTCCGATGTCGACGGGAGTGGGACAGAAGCTGCTCGACAGGGGCTTTAGTAGTGCGGGATGGGAACGAGAGTGAGAAAGAGGCTGGAAATCAGAGGAAGACCGAGAACTTTAGGCCGCCAACAAATTAGGGTGATAAAATATTTCCCAAAGTTGACTTCCGCTCAGATTCCATGTATAAAGAGAGAAAAAAAAATAATATGTGCTTTTTTATTCTTCCACATAGGGGCTAATTTATAGGAATTACGACGGACTTACAAACATAACCCACGATGTGAGACTAGACCTCAAATATACTAAATACTCAAATATTAATAACTCTAACAATAATAATATTAAATTAAGCTTACAATAAAATAAATTAAAAAAGGAAAAAGTCTAATGGAAATAACAGGCGAAATAATGTGTTGAAGATATTAAAAGAGTAGTTATTATCTTATTTTACTCATCCACATAAGGGCATATATATAAGAGACTATATGGACAACGCTTTACACACAGTGTGGGACTAAACTCACTCAAATAATAAAATACTAATTTATCCAACACCCCTCAAGTTGGGCTTGTAATATCTCTCATGCCCCACTTGCATAATATTCTGTCAAAGGAGCACTAACTCAGACCCTTAGTAAGCACATCTGCAAGTTGCTGGTTTGATGGAACAAAGGGAGCTCTCATGATCCCCCTAACTATGTTTTCCTTGATGAAGTGCCTATCAACCTTCACATGTTTAGTATGGTTGTGTTGGAATGAATTGTGGGCAATGCTGATAGCAACTTTATTATCATAATAGATCCTGATAGGACTCGCGCACTTCACATCCAGGTCTCTCATAATCGAATTAATCCACAACCCTTCACATATTCTATGTTTCATTGCAAGAAACTCAGCCTCAACAATATCCTTATGTAGATCTCCAGTCATCAACTGAATCTACTCAGTCTGCATCTTTATAAACTTCTACTGTTAAAGTCTCGTTGGGTGAGAAGACACCTCAGAGCACGAGGGTCGAATTTGGACTCTAGATGGACGTGCACAAAACACACATATCCAAAGATACGAGGCGAGAGAGAAGCGGGACGAACCCCTAGAGTGGTTAGAGGAGTATGAAATCCAAGGACACGAGTAAGAAGATGATTAATGTGGTAGGCAGCACTGAGAATCACATCAAACCAATAATATTTAGGGAGATTCATGCAGAGGAGGCATCTGACAACTAGGAAGCACCGGTACGGGTACCGGATACGATACATACTCAGTACAGCGGTACGACAAAATTTAAAAAATAAGGATACGAGTACGTCATGATACGTATAACAAATATAATATATATTTATATATCACAAGTGCAATAAATATTTCTTAAACATCGAAACATCAAACATAAATCATTATTTGAAGTACAAGTTCACAAATCAATGCAACATAACATGAAGTTTTCAAACATTAAGCATTTGTAAATATTACAAAATTTAACGTCTTATATGTTTAAGCAAAAAAGAAAATTAAACTTAAGTTTACTTTTCAGTTTTTCTTCTTCTTCATTGTTGGAGATCAACGTCATTGTTGGAGATCAACATCTTCAATCTTCGGTTAATTTAGAGACAAGTTAGTCGTTTGTTAATAACTTGCGTTGAATCAACACGTTCAATACACGTACTTGTAACAAAAACGTACCAATACCAGAAACATACTCGGTACAGATACACAATTTAATTGGACGTACCAACCTTTGTTTATCCTAGAAAAACATACTCCTATCACAATATGCAAAATGATGCGCTAAGTCCAAGTGTGTCCACATAGGTGTATCCGTTGAGTATCGGGTACGTACCGGTACCGGATACGTATTCGGTACGGGTACGCTGCCTTTGGGGAAGTATCTGTGCTTCATAGTCTGACAACCTCAAGGAGGTGTCGATTCTTGCGCTCAGCTTGTAACATCCGTAAATTTTTGACGCAAAAATTTACTTAAATTGTAGGATCGAGTCGCCACGGATTCTGATCGAGACAGCGCTTCGTCAAGATATAAGGTTACTTTTCCTAGCATTAGCGTATGTTAGTTGATTTAGCACGTAAATTATTGTACGTAATACATTTAAATAATTGATTGTGACGCGCGCGGTGAAAATGAGTAATATTCTAAGGTTTTGTGAGTTGGGTGTGCCAATAGCCTTCTTTATTAGGGGGTAATTTTGGTATTAAGGGGGGGGGGGGGTGATTATCAAACCGACCCCACGGTTGATTTTAAAACCGCTGCAGTCATTTAGAAATCCCGCACGCCTCTTCTATCGGGAGAAAACCGCAGGCCAGTCCGTCTCTTTCCGTCTCCCGCTAGCAGCGTACTCGACGGAAGCCGGGCTTCCGCAAGCCCTAGCCGGCGGCTTTCCTCCCTCCAGAAGTCCATTCCGACTTCTCTTCCCTCCTCTGAAGGTGCCAGTAAGCATTCCTCTTCATTCCTTGGCCTTGGAAGATCCGGGTTTAACCCTAACCAAAGTTTTTGGTGTTGTTTTGGTTCCGGTGAGTAGTTTCCTCCCTTACCTCGATTTCCTCTTGAAGATCCCTCGTTTTAGAGGATTAGACTAAACAATATTTTGTTCCTTTTGCCCTATTCTAGGTTTTGGTGGTCGTGATCCTCCGCGGGTTTTGTGTGGGACGCTTTGAGAGCCCCAATCTCTCCGCATATAGGTAATATGCACAGCTAGCACTTATATTTTTGCAACCTTAGATGATTTGGATTTTTACCACCGGAAAACCCTTAGGAAAAAATTATGAGGTTAGGTTTGCCTTGAATTGCAGGACTTTGGTAGGTTCGAGGCAGCTTTCTGAAGGTCCCCAGTAGTAGGATTTGCCTTCGGAAATAGAAGATGTCGCCGCGCCGAGTCTACGAGCGCCGCACCACCGCTGTAAGGAAATTTAATACCTGTTAGTTAGACATAACAAATGTTATATTTTGTATACGCATATGTAGGTTTCGTACAAGCAACATAACCATGCATAGAAAAGTGTGGCGGTAGGAAAATGGTCGCGGAAAACGTGTAGGATGACGCCCTTTCCCATGGCCCAGTTAGTCAAGTTATGAATAATTATTTTAAGTACGAAACTTTACCCGCGTATGTAAGCTTGGAATTTGTCCAACCAAGGGCGTGAATGTCCCTTCAAGTCGACCACAAGAAAGTCAAAGGTCGCTTAGTAGTACACCAGAAAAGATATCCCTTGCAGAGTAGCGTCAGACCAAAAAGGTCAGCCAGCACACAGAGTTTCTTCCGTGCTAGGTAGTGGCGCACTACCTTTCTCATAAGGCACATGGAACCTTATGAGTAGTACAGACTTGGGAATTATTTTCCCTTGAGCCAGTTAGCAGATTCGAGACCGTGTCCGCGTGACACTAGAACAATTGGGTTCATAAGATGGTCTCGGGTCGTCAGTTTCAGTTGCGTGTTAGGAGCTACTCTGCCTAGAGCCTTCCTAGTAGATGAGCAGGTTAGAAGCCGCCTAGAACTCAAGTATAGACTTGACATGAGACAATACGCTAGTTAGTGAACGCCAGGACTTGAGTTAGTAAAATAAAAGTCACGTGTTTAGTACGAGTAGATGTGTGACCAGAGAATAGTGCGAAGACATGCATAGCACATAGCATAAAAGTTTTAAATGCATAAAATTATTTTCAAAGACATACATGCATTCTTATGTAAAACTGACTTTTAGTGTCACTAGGAGGGGTTATTTTTCCTTACTCTGACCCTTCGTGGGCACTGTTTTTCAGGTGACCCAGGTGGGAAGCTACGTCTAGGATGAGCATTATAGTGGCGTCAGTTTGTACTATTTATCTTTTTCAGTTTACTCTATTTCATCATGTACCTGTAGATGAGAACATTGTATCAGATTAATGTTTTATCTAATTTATTTCAGACTATTTATGGTTAACCAGATTTTCAGTTAATTCAGTTTTACTTCCTGTTTAGTGGCTCTGTGAATCCAGATATCAGGTATGTGGTTACCCTTAGTTTACTTTATTCAAACTTCCGCTGTAAGTCTTAATGTGCGTAGTATAGATTTTATTACCTGCTGCTACTAGTTTTAATACTGTTTCCTAGTTTTCTTTATATCGCTGACCCGGCCGGACGGCTGATTTCTGAAATACTGGGAAGGGGTGTTACAAATTGGTATCAGAGCCAGGTTTAGGATCCCTGGACCCTAGAAAGAATTCACAGAGCCATAGGAGCGTTTAAGAGTAAACTTTTGTCAGTAAAGTACTTTAAGTTGCGATTAAGCCTTAGTGTTCGCTAGAGTACAAAATAAGTTGCTAGATCAGATTTCTTAGATGCTTGATAAATAATCAGATTTCCTTTATATATTCTATCAGGCACCACGAGTTAGTGAACCAGGTGAATCTTCACGCCAGAACCCGATTCCTAGTGCAACCATGGGAGACGCTGTCGTGCCACAGGTACCACCAGTTCCAGCAGCTCCAGAGGGAACTGACATAGCTTCTCAGATTGCCAAGGCGGTTACCGTTGCCTTGATGGAGTTTCAGAGAGGACTGGCTGCAGGGTTTCCAGCTCCAGTTCAAGTACCAGTCCCTGCGCCAGCTCCGGCAGCAGCACCTGTGGAGATGACCCTGGAGCGCTATTTGAGAAATTTCAGAGAACTTCAGCCTTCGAACTACAGTGGGGATGAGACCCCGATGGATACAGATGATTGGATAGCTAACACCAGAGACCTGCTGAATGTGTTGGAGTGCCCGGAGAATAAGAAAGTTCCTCTGGCAGCTTTCCTCCTCCGAGGAGAGGCAAAAGTCTGGTGGGACAAATACCGGACAGATGATCCTGCAGGTAAAGTGTTATGATCAATTCCTTTATTTTAGGAAGTAATGTGTTAATTTTAGTATGGTATGATCGTATTTTTTGTTTGGCCAGGCCGTACCCCAGACATGTTCACTTGGGGCGAGTTTTCTAGAGCTCTTGCTAGTTGGTTCGTGCCTCCTTCCGCACGACGAGGTCTCCAAGAGAAGTATCTGAGGCTTTTCCAGGGGGACAGGACAGTTACTGAGTACGAGCGAGAGCTGACTCATCTGGCTAGATATGCGGGCGTGATGCAGGGAGATCAGACTGAGAAGTGCAGTCGCTTTGTGGATGGTTTGCGTGATTCGTTGAGACAGCCGCTGATGACTATGGTCAACGCTGATTACAGGAGCTTAGTGGATACAGCTCGCAGACTGGAGGCTGACCAGCAGAAAGTTCAGAAGCGAAGTAGTTTCCGTGCGAAGCGATCTCAGGATTCGCATCAGCCGCAGCAGAGCAGAAATGATCAAGGAAAGAACTGGAACAAGAAGCCGAAGCCTGATGCTAAGAAGAATGGTCAATCTGGTGACCGAAGCAAAGACTATCCCACGTGTCCCAAGTGTCAGCGACGCCATTCAGGAGAGTGTTTGGCCAGTGCAGGCGTATGTTACAAGTGCCGACAACCTGGACACATAGCTCGCTTCTGTCAGGAAGCTGGGACAAATCAGGTAATCAAGGTCCTTTTGTATTGATTACATTTATGTAATTACAATAGATTTTTAATGTAATTTATTCCTGCAGTCGAAATTCGAGGTTGGTCGCCCTAGCAGGGTAGATAAGGGCAAAGCATTGATGCTCACTGATGGGAGACCGCAGCAGGGTCGAGACTTAGTGCAGCCCAGAGCGTATGGGCTGGGTCAGCAGGAGGCGAAGGATCAGGAGGATGTTGTGACAGGTAAGTGTTGTTTGCTTGCAAGTTGGTTTTTAAATCCTCCGTAGTGACACGTTAAATTGTTCATCCTTCATAAATCATTCTTGTAGGCATCCTTATGATTCGTAACTTACCCTCTAAGATTCTGTTTGATACGGGTGCCTCGCACTCGTTTATCGCGGAATCTCTAGTGCGTAAGTTGGATTTAGAAGTCTTCCCGGAGTCAGTACCGCTGGAAGTCATGATGCCGAATGGGTCCCTTCTGCAGACCAGAGACATGTGCAGGGTACCAGTGCAGTTTAGTGATGTTGAGATTATCGTGGAAGCTTTGCTGCTACCTATAGCAGGGTTTGACTTGATTTTTGGAATGGACTGGCTTTCAGCAGTCAACGCCAGGATTGACTGTAGGGCGAAGCAGATTCAGTTCGATGGCCCCAGCCAGACCTCTTTTTCTTTTCAGGGATTGAAGGGAGTAGTGAAGATGATCATATCTGCAGTCCAAGCGAGAAAGTGCATTAGTCAGGGTTGTGAAACCTTCGTAGTACTGATGAGCGCGGAGTCTAAGGCTGATTTGTTGGAGGTACCAGTGGTGCAGGAGTTTCCAGATGCTTTCCCGGAAGAGCTCCCTGGTGCCCCTCCAGATAGAGAGATTGAGTTCCCGATAGACTTGCATCCTGGGGCTACACCGGTAGCCAAATCTCCCTATCGGATGGCTCCAAGGGAACTAGCAGAATTGAAGAGCCAGTTGCAGGAGCTGCTTGATTTGGGTTTCATACGCCCCAGTACTTCGCCTTGGAGTGCTCCAGTGCTTTTCGTGAAGAAGAAGGATGGTAGTCTGAGACTGTGCATAGACTACCGTGAATTGAATAAGCTGACCGTTAAGAACAAGTACCCGATTCCCAGGATTGATGATTTGTTCGACCAGTTGGTGGGAGCGAGCACTTTCTCCAAGTTAGATCTGAGGTCGGGCTATCATCAGCTGAAGATTCGTGACGCGGATATACAGAAGACTGCTTTCAGTACCAGATACGGACACTTCGAGTTCGTGGTCATGCCGTTCGGGCTGACCAATGCCCCATCAGTATTTATGGACCTGATGAATAGGGTATTTCGGGAGTATTTGGATCGTTTTGTCATCGTCTTCATAGATGATATTTTGGTGTTCTCTAAGAGTGCAGAAGATCATGCAGCTCACCTCAGGATTGTTTTGAGCACACTCAGGAAGAACCAGTTGTATGCAAAATTTTCAAAGTGTGAGTTTTGGCTTTCAGAGATTGCATTCTTAGGCCACATCATCAGTCAGGAAGGGGTTAGCGTTGATCCAAAGAAGATAGAGGCCATTAAGAGTTGGCCAAGGCCGACGACAGTTTCAGAGGTTCGCAGCTTTTTGGGTCTTGCTGGATACTACAGGAGATTCATCAGGGATTTCTCGAAGATAGCCTTACCACTGACTTCCCTCACTAGGAAGGGAAAGGGCTTGGATTGGACAGTTGAGTGTGAATTGGCCTTTGAGAACTTGAAGAACAGATTGATGACCGCACCAGTTTTGAGTTTACCTTCAGGGCCAGACGGATTTCAGATCTATAGTGGTGCTTCAGGTCAGGGTTTGGGTTGTGTTCTCATGCAGCATGGAAAGGTCGTAGCTTATGCCTCGAGACAGTTAAAGGTTCATGAGAGGAACTATCCCGTTCATGACTTGGAGCTTGCAGCAGTCATTCATGCTCTGAAGATATGGAGACACTACCTCTATGGAGTGCGTTGTGAGATCTTCACTGATCATAAGAGCCTCAAGTATATCTTTGATCAGCGAGAGCTCAATTTGAGACAACGCAGATGGTTGGAGTTTCTAGCAGACTACGATGTAGACATTCAGTACCACCCAGGAAAGGCGAATGTGGTAGCTGATGCCCTTAGCAGGAGAGGCTCGTGTTTCTATCTTCTCACTCAACAGGAGGAGTTAGTACGAGAGCTGGAGAGACTGGACATCGTCGTTGTGCCTCGTTGCAGTTTTGGTTCAGCTTGGTTGAGTTGGATGGAGATTTCGTGCGATATTAGAGATAGGATCAGGACAGCTATACCGTTGGATCCAAAGATGGCAGAGATTTGGGTCTCAGTGCAGTCAGGTCAGAAAGAGAGGTTCTCTATTCAGGATGAGTTATTATTGTATGATGGCAGAGTGTGCATCCCAGATGTTAGTCACCTTCGTGAGGACATTCTTTTCGAGGCACACAATTCCAGGTATTCTATACATCCCGGTAGCACGAAGATGTATGCAGATCTTAAGAAGACAGTCTGGTGGCCAGGGTTGAAGGGTGATGTTGCAGGTTATGTAGGGAAGTGTGAGACTTGCAAGTTGGTTAAGGCCGAGTGTCAGAGGCCTGGGGGCAAGTTGCAGCCACTTCCCATTCCCGAGTGGACATTTGAAGATATATCCATGGACTTCATTCATGGTCTGCCGAGATCGCAGAGTGGGAATGACTCAGTGTGGGTTATAGTAGATCGACTCTCTAAGGTCGCTCATTTCATTCCTCTTAGAAAGACAGATCAAGGTCCGAAGCTGGCCCAGTTATATTTAGACGAGATAGTTCGACTTCACGGTGTGCCCAAGACTATAGTTTCAGACCGAGATGGCAGATTTAACTCCAGGGAGTGGCGTTACGTACAGGAGCGGTTGGGTACCAGGTTACATTTCAGCACCGCATTCCATCCTCAGACAGATGGACAAACCGAGCGCACAAATAGGACTTTGGAGGATCTGCTACGGATGTGCATACTAGATTTTGGAGGAAAGTGGGAGAAGTATGTTACCCTTGTGGAGTTCTCCTACAACAATAGTTTTCAGGCGAGTATTGGGATGGCACCGTTCGAGGCCCTATATGGTAGACGTTGTCGGACACCGTTATGTTGGGCAGAGAGTGAGGAAAGATCTTCTATCAGAGAGTCATGGATTGATAAGACCACTGATAGGATCAAGCTTATTCAGGAGCGTATGAGGACAGCTCAGGATCGCCAGGCCAAGTATCATGATCAGAAGCACAGGTCAGTAGAGTTCAGTGTTGGAGACTACGTTTATTTAAAGGTCAGACCAGTTAGAGGAGTCTCTAGAATAAAGCGGATGAAGAAGCTGAGTCCCCGATTCGTTGGTCCTTTTGAGGTGCTGGAAAGAGTTGGTGAGGTTGCATATAGGTTGGCCTTACCTGAGGAAATGAGTGGTGTACATGATGTATTCCACGTCTCCTATCTGAGGAGAGCAGTCAGAGATCCCAGTCAGATCATCAGCACCGAGGAAGCACCAATTGAGACAGATCTTAGTATTGGAGTTAGACCAGTCAAGATAGTGGACTCAAGGATTCAGAAGCTCAGAAATAGAGAGATTCGCATGGTCAAAGTCCTTTGGATGAACTGTGGCCGTCCAGAGTATACTTGGGAGCGAGAGGATGAGCTAAAAAGCAATGCAGACTATTCTTTTCTCTTCGACTCAGGTATGATTACAATTTTCGAGGACGAAAATTTTTATTAGGAGGGGAGATTTGTAACATCCGTAAATTTTTGACGCAAAAATTTACATAAATTGTAGGATCGAGTCGCCACGGATTCTGATCGAGACAGCGCTTCGTCAAGATATAAGGTTACTTTTCCTAGCATTAGCGTATGTTAGTTGATTTAGCGCGTAAATTATTGTACGTAATACATTTAAATAATTGATTGTGACGCGCGCGGTGAAAATGAGTAATATTCTAAGGTTTTGTGAGTTGGGTGTGCCAATAGCCTTCTTTATTAGGGGGTAATTTTGGTATTAAGGGGGGGGGGTGATTATCAAACCGACCCCACGGTTGATTTTAAAACCGCTGCAGTCATTTAGAAATCCCGCACGCCTCTTCTATCGGGAGAAAACCGCAGGCCAGTCCGTCTCTTTCCGTCTCCCGCTAGCAGCGTACTCGACGGAAGCCGGGCTTCCGCAAGCCCTAGCCGGCGGCTTTCCTCCCTCCAGAAGTCCATTCCGACTTCTCCTCCCTCCTCTGAAGGTGCCAGTAAGCATTCCTCTTCATTCCTTGGCCTTGGAAGATCCGGGTTTAACCCTAACCAAAGTTTTTGGTGTTGTTTTGGTTCCGGTGAGTAGTTTCCTCCCTTACCTCGATTTCCTCTTGAAGATCCCTCGTTTTAGAGGATTAGACTAAACAATATTTTGTTCCTTTTGCCCTATTCTAGGTTTTGGTGGTCGTGATCCTCCGCGGGTTTTGTGTGGGACGCTTTGAGAGCCCCAATCTCTCCGCATATAGGTAATATGCACAGCTAGCACTTATATTTTTGCAACCTTAGATGATTTGGATTTTTACCACCGGAAAACCCTTAGGAAAAAATTATGAGGTTAGGTTTGCCTTGAATTGCAGGACTTTGGTAGGTTCGAGGCAGCTTTCTGAAGGTCCCCAGTAGTAGGATTTGCCTTCGGAAATAGAAGATGTCGCCGCGCCGAGTCTACGAGCGCCGCACCACCGCTGTAAGGAAATTTAATACCTGTTAGTTAGACATAACAAATGTTATATTTTGTATACGCATATGTAGGTTTCGTACAAGCAACATAACCATGCATAGAAAAGTGTGGCGGTAGGAAAATGGTCGCGGAAAACGTGTAGGATGACGCCCTTTCCCATGGCCCAGTTAGTCAAGTTATGAATAATTATTTTAAGTACGAAACTTTACCCGCGTATGTAAGCTTGGAATTTGTCCAACCAAGGGCGTGAATGTCCCTTCAAGTCGACCACAAGAAAGTCAAAGGTCGCTTAGTAGTACACCAGAAAAGATATCCCTTGCAGAGTAGCGTCAGACCAAAAAGGTCAGCTAGCACACAGAGTTTCTTCCGTGCTAGGTAGAGGCGCACTACCTTTCTCATAAGGCACATGGAACCTTATGAGTAGTACAGACTTGGGAATTATTTTCCCTTGAGCCAGTTAGCAGATTCGAGACCGTGTCCGCGTGACACTAGAACAATTGGGTTCATAAGATGGTCTCGGGTCGTCAGTTTCAGTTGCGCGTTAGGAGCTACTCTGCCTAGAGCCTTCCTAGTAGATGAGCAGGTTAGAAGCCGCCTAGAACTCAAGTATAGACTTGACATGAGACAATACGCTAGTTAGTGAACGCCAGGACTTGAGTTAGTAAAATAAAAGTCACGTGTTTAGTACGAGTAGATGTGTGACCAGAGAATAGTGCGAAGACATGCATAGCACATAGCATAAAAGTTTTAAATGCATAAAATTATTTTCAAAGACATACATGCATTCTTATGTAAAACTGACTTTTAGTGTCATTAGGATGGGTTATTTTTCCTTACTCTGACCCTTCGTGGGCACTGTTTTTCAGGTGACCCAGGTGGGAAGCTACGTCTAGGATGAGCATTATAGTGGCGTCAGTTTGTACTATTTATCTTTTTCAGTTTACTCTATTTCAGCATGTACCTGTAGATGAGAACATTGTATCAGATTAATGTTTTATCTAATTTATTTCAGACTATTTATGGTTAACCAGATTTTCAGTTAATTCAGTTTTACTTCCTGTTTAGTGGCTCTGTGAATCCAGATATCAGGTATGTGGTTACCCTTAGTTTACTTTATTCAAACTTCCGCTGTAAGTCTTAATGTGCGTAGTATAGATTTTATTACCTGCTGCTACTAGTTTTAATACTGTTTCCTAGTTTTCTTTATATCGCTGACCCGGCCGGACGGCTGATTTCTGAAATACTGGGAAGGGGTGTTACACAGCTACTCCATTCTGACCTGGGTGTAAACACATGAGGTTTGATGTATGATGTCAAGATCACTTTGATATTTCTCAAAGCGGGAGTGAATATACTCACAATCATTGTCACTGCGCATGATCTTATTGTTAGCACCAAATTGAGTAGTGACCATCTTATGAAAGCGTTAAAAGTGAGAAAACACGTTGCTTTTATGTTTCATCAAATATACTCAGTACAATGAGAGTAACAATCAATAAAAGAAGCAAATCATGAGCAACCAGAAATAGACGTAGTAATATTGGGGCCCCAAACATCAGTATGAATAAGAGCGAACGGAGCTAAGTTACGTGGGGACATACGAGGAATAGAACTACGGTGATGTTTAGCAAGTTCACATACATCATAAAGAAAAACACTAAATAAAGTAGGAGAAATAGTATGAAGCAAAAACTTCATAGTAGAGATAGGAAAATGTCCAAGGAGATAATGCCAGGAATCCAAATCAGAGGGCCGATCTGCATGAAGAGCATTTGGAGGCGGAGTGAGGCTGGATGAAGTGAAGGATGAGGGCTCGAGCACGTAGAGCCCTTTGCATTGTCTACCAGAGTCAATCATCGTCCCCGTCTTCAGAACTTAAGAAATACAAGAGATAGGAAAAAATTTACGGAGCAGTTTATAGAGTTAGTCAAATGACTAATAGACAGAAGATTGTGAGTGTAGTCAGGAACCTGAAGGGCAGGGGAGAGAGTAAGAGAGCATGAAATGGATCCTTTCCCAGCAATAAGTGATAATGATCCATCGGCAATGCTCACTTTGTCTCTGCCGGACAGAGGGGTGGTAGACACAAAACCCGTGGCTGACCCCGTCATGTGATCAGTGGCTCCAGAATCAATGATCCATTTTGAGGACAGGTGGTTGGAAGAAGAATGTGCTCCTGCAAGGCCCTTGTGTGCATAGGAAGAGGAGGAAGAACTAGCCTGCTCAGCAAGAGAGTCATGCATCAACCAACGAAAAGCTAGAATTTCTTCAGCGGAAACAGCGGGGGGTTCCGCGTTGGAATCCAGAGAGTGATGAACATAGGTGTCCTCCACAGCATTAGACAAGTGTGCAGATCTCGACGGGGATGATCTATTCTTGAAGCGACCGGAGTCACGTCAACCACGGGGAGCAACATTGCCCCTGGGAGAAGGAAAACCATGGTGCTTGAAGCAAATATCTTTAGTATGGCGAGACTTCCCGCAATAATCACACAAGATAATTTTTCTTTGTAGGCTTCGATCTAGTGTCACGAGCATAACGAACCCCGTGGTGAGAAAGAGTGACAAGAGCAGATCCCATAGTGGCAGAGTCTGGAAGGAGAGTCTGTCGGCGGTCGAATTCCTGTTGTACAGGGTTGTATACTTCTCATAGTGAAGGAAGAGGTGAGCGTTCTAGGATCTGATTGCTGATCGGGTCAAAATCTCGATGTAAGCCATGTAGAAATTCGAAGATGCGATTCTGATCTTCTCGTGCTCTCACCGATACCTCATTTTTAGGATACACGTGGGTCAAAGATTTAAAATGATCATACTCTTGATAGAGTTGAGCGAAATCCGAGTTGTAGGAAGATGGGGGTCGATCACCCTGTCGTAGGAGGAATATCTGATTTCGAAGTTGGTAGATCTGAGCAGCATTTCTACGAGATGATTATGTGGTCTCTGCGTGCTTCCATATATTTGAAGCATTATCCAAGCATAGATAATTCTGAGCGATGAAATTCAACATAGAGTTAAGCAGCCATGACATCACAAGGGAGTTCTCAGACTCCCACTGAGGCCACTCTAGAGAATCAGAAGGAGCCTTCGTCGCGCCAATGACATTGCCAAGCAGCCAGCGACTTTTGAGGGCAATTATGATAGAGCGTGCCCAAGGAAGTTAGTTGGAACCATCTAATTTCATAGTAGTGATTTGAGGGGTACCATGTTCAGGAGTCACATGGCTAGATCCAACAGAGGTCGGAGTAGGAGGAGCTTCTCCACCAAAAGACATATATGTAGAGGAGTTACTCCCCGCCATAGAACACCCCGAATAATAATTGAGGGCACACACAAGACATCATAACAGATGTCATAAGATAAGGGTAGCCCTCATAAAAAGAGAGGAAGAACCTACATGTCCAATAGAAATTGAAGGAAGAAGAAAAAACAGGAGAGGGGGCACCGGAAATGAGTTAATCATGAACCCATGAGACTGGCGGCCCTAGAGGACGGGATAAGGCGTGGAAAAGAGAGGAGGCGCGGCTGTTGTGAGGGAGGGAAGCCGCGGGATGGGATCTTAGCGGGAGGCGAGGCGGGAAAGGATGCAGGTATGCTTGCCGGGAGCGGAAGCGGGATCGCGAGCCGAGAGCGGAAGCGGGATCGCGAGCGAGGAGCGGAAGTGGGATCGCAAGCGGGAGGCGAAAAAATATTAGCTTAATTTACTCATCCATATGGGGGCCTACATATAAGAGATTACATAGACACATAACCCTTGACACACGGTGTGGGACTAAACCCACTCACATACTAATACACTCAAATAATAAATACTAATTTCTCCAACATAATGTTTGCTTAGATCTGTTATATTGCAGTCTTGTCTAGAATTCAATAGAGTCTTTAAATATTCGAGAAATGTTAGATCTCACTCAATGAAGAAATTCTTACACAATATTCAATAATTACACTGCAATGCCCGATAGAAGCTTGAAAACTCCTTCAAATCTTCTCAAAAACATTAGTAAGGTATCCAAGAAATGGTCACAAGCATCTATTATAAAATTATGCAAGCAACCCTCCCACAATTGACACATTACTTGTCAGTCAATATGACAAGAAATAATGACAAATGATGCAAGTGGAAGGAGAAGAATTGTGGAAGGAAGCTGTTATAACACTTCTCCTTAGTTTAGCAACATATAATGAACACGATCGGCACTCATTATGTGTTATAACCCGGAAATAGTTTAAATTTGGCAGAGAAATAGAAAAGACAGTAAATGCAACTAAGGTAAACAACGTAAATGTAAAATATATTGGGTTTAAGGGTGTACCTTTATATTTTTATCTCAAAGGCAGGTTGATTTTTTAAAAAACAACACTGAATTGTTACAAAGTGTTAGAGTTAGTAGTATTTATATTATTGAGTTTAGTCTCTCACCGCCTATCGGTGTTGGGTGTCTTGTTGTATCTCTTATATTATGCCCCTTTGTGGAAGAATAAATCACTCCTTTCATTTCTTTCTACATGGTATCAGAGCCAGGTTCTGAAACCTAAAATTTTTTTTCCCGATTCTGCGTCCGCCACTACTCTCCCCCTCCCCCGGCCTGTTCTTCCGTTTCCGAGAGCTGCTACGGCTCACTCCCATCGCTCCCGCTCCTGTCGACGAAGTCGATCGTTGATCACGTCGACAGGAGCAGCTCCGATTTCGCCGTTGCTGCCGTGTGTTGCTTTCGCCTGCGTCAACATCGGCTCTATCTGCCTTCGTCGACGATCCCGACCAGCGCGCTGCTTCTCCCGACGACTTCGCCGACTGCTTCTTCCATCGACGACTGCTGTCGTGCTTCCCCTTCTCCCGTCGATATCATATGGTGTTGTTGCTCTGCCCGGGCCTACTTCTTCTCTGGCCCAGAAGGCTCCTTACCGACTGCTCCTCTGCGCTCAGCTTCTCCCGTCGGCCTTCTATTGCCGCTGCATCTCCTCCTCCAGCACTTCCACCTGTGCTAGACCTGCAGGGTCGTGCCTCCTCCCGCCTGGTCTTGCTGCTCCGGTCGTCGACAACTCTGCCTTGCTGCCTCCTCTTCCGGCTTGGTGGATCCATGTTGTTGCTGCTCTTCTCTTCCGGTATTGTTGCTCCTGTTTTCCGGCCGAGATCTGCTGGTCGTGCCTTGCTTCTGCTGCGCATGAGCCTCTTCTTCTTCCCGGTCTAGTTTTTCCGTAGCTGCTGTTTTTTTTAAAGTTGTTTGTGGTTGGTGTGTTGTTTTTTGTGTCTCTTTACGATTTCGGCCTTCCTCCATGTGATTTGGGTTCATGTACCCGACGAGGGTCCCACAGATGCATGTGGTCTACGTGAGGGGGAGTGTATGTCACAACCTCCAGGCATAGTCTATGCCTTCATGCACGTATTCTATGTGGGGGAGGTGTTTGTGATAACGGCGACTCGGATGTCTCTTTCCCGACTCTTGCCTTAGTCACAAATGACCCCCAGGTTGATTTCGTCTGTTGTTTGCGTCTCCCCGTTTTTTTTCTTCGCTTTGTGGTAGGAATGGTTTGGGATTCTTGGTTGACCTAGTTTCAACTCCGGGTGTATCCAGCGTGATCATGGTCGGTTTGTGGACCAACGTCGTGTGGCCTTTGCCCGGTTATAGTATCCCCGATGACACGCAGTTGGGCCTTGGTGGCTGCTGTTTTGTCCCATGTTGCCAACCTTATTTTACCTTTAATTTTATGTTGTGTTCAAGCTGTAGGTTTCCCCTCTAGCTTGAGGGGGAGTGTTAGAGTTAGTAGTATTTATATTATTGAGTTTAGTCTCACACCGCCTATCGGTGTTAGGTGTCTTGTTGTATCTCCTATATTATGCCCCTTTGTGGAAGAATAAATCACTCCTTTCATTTCTTTCTACACAAAGTATAAAGTAAGACTACATAACAACCCCCAACAAGTCATCCTTAGTGAATCACAAGACCTGTGTTTCCGGGAAAGAAAAACTCATAAGATGAATTAGTTCACAGATGAGTAAGTATATCCTTTCCTCCAGGAGACACTGAAGGAACTTCAAGAGATGGAGGTGCTATGCATAAAAATTGGCTTACAGATAAAAGAGCATGCAACTATCATCGTGATCCTTAAATTTGGTTTAACATGCATGACTATTACAGAGGTGGAATATATTAAACATAATCATAAATGTATTTTTAAAAAATATCTTGGGTTCTAAGTTTAATTTTTAAAATCATTTAAAATTAGAAATCCCTATGTTTCAAGTTCTAATTAGGGTCCGTTTGGTATGGTGGTGAAGGTTTTGAACGCGGTGATTATGAATTGTCGTTCGTGAATGCCTAACCTAATCTACGGAACTTCATCCACTTAATGTTCAAAACTAGTTGTCTTTTCTTTGTGGCGCGCGCGGGAGCGCGAGCGATAGCGAGAGAGAGATCTTGATTAAATGTCAATATTTAGTCTTCTGAACATGCTACTTTGATCTTGGTCTTTTTTTGGTTGTCTCGTATGACATTCGCCGCTAACAATATCGCTGCAAATATTGTAATTTTCAGCCATCTCTCCTTCTCTCCATGATTTCAACAAATATAGGAGGTTTTGGAATAAGTGCTGGAGATGCTGAAAATAATCTTGCACAAGCCCCTGTTGGATCTCGAAGAAGCGTCATCGATACAGTTATGAAATTTATGGATAGATCTGAGCTTCATATTAGTAGGTAATGTGAATGTATACATTGAAAACGATGACTTACAAACCACTTTTTTTCTTTTCCTGGATATTACTGTAATGCATTGAGAGGCACTGCATGTCTTCTTTGGTTTGATGATGAAATTTATCTTTTTGTGTTGCAAGTATAAGACAATGATGCATGATATTTTTATGATTTTGGATCCTTTAGCTTTTGAATCCACTCATTACCAGCATAGGGATCATTTTCTAGGCTGATTTTACTCTCTTTGACTTTTGTGAATTATATAGGAAACGCAATAAATTGTTGATTGTTTTACTTCTGCAGTGATCCTCAATTACTGATGAGCATTCTTAGTTTCTTAAAGTCATTGTGGGACGGTGGTGTCCAATATATGGATATATTGGTTAAGGTTCGAAACTCTACAATGTTCTGGGAGCACTTGTCATCTATACTTGCATGCAGGCTTAACTTTGATCAACCTCTTGAAGATATGAGTGATGATGTCATTCAGACTCTCACATATAGGTTTGTCTGTTGATGATTTGAATCCTTCATGAATACTTTTTTGATTTCCCTATCAATTGATAGTGCAAGGGCACTTTGATGTTTAGACTTTTAGTCAAGCTGATCATTTGTTTGTATAGGTACCATTGTCAAGCTATTGCCTTGGAGATCATGTCAAGGGAACTCTTTTTTCAGGAGAAGGTATCCCAGAATGAGATAATTGAAAAACTGGCTTTGCCCAGTGGCTCAAATGGACATTATGAAAATAGATTTTCCTCCGAAGCTTCACAATCTTTTAGTAAGCTCTTACAGAGTAATGTCTTGACAAGATGGTGTCAAGGTTCCGTTATTGATGATCTTATGAAGTCATATTCTTCAGGTGGATATGATATACAACTCATTTCTCGTGCTAAGGTGATTTTTCCTATCACTAAAGTCCTGCTTTAATCATCAGATTATTGCACCCTATATATACTTCATTGTGAAGGAATAATAAACCCTAAAAGCTTTGAATAGAACCGACTGTATAATTTCTTTCATGTAATACTGTTGGTCTCTGTTTTGCACTTTTATACATGTGAAATACCACATTTAATTCTTTGTTTGGTTTCTTGACTTTTTAAGTGTGATGCTCTTGAGGCTAGTTTTCCCTGTGAGTTTTCTTCAAGGAGAGATTTCTAGACTAGTCTTCAAGATCTCATCTATGACACCACACCACTCCTTATATAGGGAGTGCCACTAACATTAGTTACTATGATGCCCTTAATACATGAACAATGACATGACATGTTCACAGGCAGACGTTCTGGATCTCCACTTGCCGAGAGGAAGTATTCTGATTGCGTATACGTTGGTGTGTATCAGTAGTCCGTCTGTCAAAATCAGCTATGTCCTCAAGGTTCTGTCTTGGCGATGTCTTCCTCGAGCTCAAGCGCCTCAAATTCTGCAATGGTGATGTCGTCATCTTTAGTGACGAGCAACATGCACAGTTTTTATATAGATATTTGTGAGTAGAAGAATATGATCCTTTGTATAGAAAACAAAGGACCTAATTGCGGGAGGTCAGGGTAATCATGGTGGGAGTCGGTGTGGTTTGGGATTTGACTTTGGCAGGTGAGCTAGTGGGAGTGGAGGAAAAGGGGGTAGTTGCATGATCGGTTGCAAGGGAACACCATAGGGTTGCTTGTGGGAAACTTGAACCAGCTTGACCTATCCAGCGTGCGTTTGCGATTGGTAAGGCTAACTCTTATGGTAATTGAGGCCCTGTGTGTCATGTAAATTTTGTTTCCACAAAGTGGGTCTATTGGATGGCTAGCTGAGTTTGGTCGAGCTCAGAGTGCATTGGAGGATGTGGATTGTGGTAACAAGTGAAGTAGCTCGGTTAGTGGGCCATCTTGGATAAGCATGTGACATGAAGTGTCGACTCCATAAAATCGTCCAATTCAACTAAGTCGAGTGATAGATTAGTGGTAGCCGACCATGGAAGTAGAAGCAGCAGCAAGGAAGAGATTAGTGGCAGTCGCTGATGGAAGTAGAAGTGGCGTGTTGCAGGATCAACAGTAGGAGAATCAGAAAGGATCTATGTCAGTTGGACTGGCTGAGTTTCTACAATCGAACCCTAGCAGAGATGCAGTTAAACTCGTGTTCAACGGACCCCACTGAATTTATCTTAATATCATACACCTAATTGCAGATTTCCCCCCGGGTAAATCTAAGTTATTGAAGGCGCACCGAGGCGCAAAGGAGCCCTGGAGTCTAGGCGCAAGGCGCAGGCGCACGCCTGAGGCATGTGAGACGCAAAAATGGTAAAAAAAATTTGTTAAATTGTGCGAATTGGGCGCCCAATTCGCTGAAATTGTGCGAATTGGGCGCCCAATTCGCTGAAATTGTGCGAATTGGGCGCCCAATTCGCTGAAATTGTGCGAATTGGGCGCCCAATTCGCTGAAATTGTGCGAATTGGGCCCCCAATTCGCTGAAATTGAGCGAATTGGGCCCTCAATTCTCCAATATTAATAATCTAGTTAGGTGAGATATCTACTATACTAACTTCCTTTCCCTTGTCATCACAATAACAATTAGAGTTCTAAAACAATTATTATTCAGACGAAAGGAGTAGAAAATAATGAACCAAAGTAAAATCATATCCAAATTTGACTAAAATTGTAATTGATAATCTAAACTTGTACAACAATGAAATACAGATGCAATACTCTATCTAAACACGTGAGAAGTGATATAAATACATGATAGTCATAATTGATGCATACAATGTGCAACTAGAAATCAAATAAAAAACTACAACATGTATTATAAAGCATTAGACAGAGATATGCAAATTTAGGGTAAAAGTCTTTGTACCTTTTGAACATCAATGATCAACCCCTCTTGAATTAACAATATAACATGGCTTCTAGCCTTCCACTCAGCTAATGAATGATCAAATCCCTCCATAAAACACAAATGACGTATTAAAATCAAGCATTCAAGCATAATATAAATGAGATCAATTTTTGAAGGCAACATAATAAAAATAACAACATAAATAAGTCAACCAAGTCAGCAATCATAATTTAACAAGTCAACAATGCAATGTTTCACACCAAAAACAAACATAAACTACCAAGTGAGCAATCGTAAACTCTAAACTAATGTGCAAGAAAATAACATAACATCACGTCATCACATAGTTTTTCAATTTTTCTTCGGTCTCGTGATCTCGTGATCATTAAGTATTAATTACTCATCGTCTGAATCAATTAAGGTTTCATCTTCTTCACTAAAATCTTCTTCTTCATTGAACTCGGCTTCTTCTTCATCATCAGCATCATCTGTACGGATTGTTAGAGTAGGTGTTCTCATCTTAGATGTTCTCCCCTTGTCAACTATTTTCTTCCCTTTGGATAAGCGTGTGGAGTAGATATCCTCTTCTACTCCACTGGGCCTAGCTACTCCACCCCATGTCAATAAATCGTCATCAAAAACTAAATCGTCATCCTGCTCAACCTCCTCATCTTCCTCCATTCTTCCCATTAGCCATTCGTTGTTGTCGTTAATATCTTTCAGCAAGATCAGATCAATACGATCACGCGAATCATATCGCCGACGCAATGCGCGATTGTATTTTACAAATACTAAATCATTTAGACGTTGTTGTGCTAGTCGAATTCTTTTTTTGTTATGGACCTGCAACATAACAATAAATAATTAATCATATAATGATATAAAATTATATTCACATACTTGTTCAAAAAAATTCATACTTGTTCAATAACACTCTTATTACGCTCACATCCAGATGAACTGTAAGTGAGACTTAGAACCTTTATAGCAAATTTAGTCAAATTAGGAGTATCAGCTTCATATGATTGCCACCATTCAGTTGCCCCAAAAAATGAATATCAAGAAATTAATAAATCATTTTTAGTAAAAAAATTGTTTTTTTGAAACTTGGAGTAATATTTAATTTACTAACCTGGGGACTTTGTTTTCCTATGCCGAACTGCAAATTGCATTCCAAATAAACCTTCAACATTTCTATATAAACTTTGTTAGTCCGTAATTTTATTTTGAATGAGCATGCTGGTAATGAGTTGATTCAAATAATAACATATGGTGCTAAGCCTGCATGCAAGTATGTCAGGCTTAACTTTGATCAACGTCTTGAAGCTAAATAATAACTTTGGTTATAAGAGTTCTCTATTTCTTATCTGTCCATCCGTCTCTCATGATAGAACATCCAAACAACATTCACTCATCCTCATAATTTTTTATCATATTCTTGACTTCAATTACTTCATTATTCAACAAAGGCACACAAACTTCATGTTAATTGGGTGGTTTCAGTCCAACCCCAAACTGTCCAATAGATTCTATCATCACTGCAAACTAGGATATGTAACATCATTAAAAGGAATAGCTGCATCATACATCCATTGAGCTAATTGCTTGCAAGCCCTCCCTCTAAGTTCCTTCTTACACGCATCTTTAATTGAAGTTTGCCATTAGCTTTTGTTGGCCTTTTTTTGCATTTTCTTCTCAATGTTAGGTGCAAAAGAAACATCCTTCGGTCCTTTGGTTTGAGGCTTCTTAGGCGCACCGTTTGGTCTGCATCCATGAATCTTCACTCCGATATCATCAGTATTCTCATCGCTTCCAAAAGTATCTATATCTACGAAGTCCGAGAATGCTTGTTTTTATGTATTGCTTGCAGACATTTCCTTTTCCAAATAACATTGAATTTCTGTCCGTACATGTTGTGGGCATTTGAGACATGCTTTGGTATTTCTGAATCCCCCAACTTGGTGTTGCTTTGCACGAAAAATTCCACCCTTTGTGACTTTCTCGCAGAAATTGCAAGTTAAATCATTTTTATTAGCTACAGATGTCTGACGCACATACTTCCAGCCTGGATCAATACTAGATTGGACACTGGATGAACCAGATTCATTCGCATCCATTACCAACTATTAAATCATTTTACAACAAAAAATGAGTATATATAATAATTAACAAGAGATGAAGAGAATTAGTGGAAAGTGGAAGTGCGTGATTTTATTTATTTTTTATTTTCCAAAAAAAAGAAAAAAGGTTAAAATCATTGGCAAAAAAATGAATTTTTTAAAAAAATTAACAATGTGCGTGTCGGGGGCGGGCGAATCCCACCGGCGGAGGGCGAAACCGGCGGGGGCGGGCCAGGACTGTCGCGCGGGGCACGGGCGCCCCCCGTGCACTGTCACTCATGTGTGTATGTGTGTATATATATATATATATTAATGTATGATGGTTGTTATTCGTAAACCTGATTTTTCTATTCGCGGATTTTTTCAATTTGAAACTTTAAAGAGTCCCAGATTTACTATTCACAACCGAAGTTATTTTTTACAGACCAATACAGGAATAAAAAAAATAGAACAGTCCATAATGTAACAAATATTGAACTGTTGTATGCATGGAAAAGCAGGACTTCAACAACTGCTTGTCCTTCGTTGTCCAGATTGTTGAAGGTAACTAGCTAGCACCGCGTCAATTACAAGTATCCACCACTCCTATTGCAGCAAATGAAAAAAACAATTCGGTGGTCCATCTTCCTAGGCAACAAATGAAGATGTGAAGGTGATATGTTTTTATTGTTCTATTGAAATACTTGACCATTATTAACAAGAACATGACATTCCCGCTTACGTTGACAAGCATATAAACCTGAAGTTGCCCTGCACTTGAAGAACATGTACTCCATGAGACCAGGTCTCTTTCAAACATCCGTCGAATACCCTTCTCGCGCTATCCAACACATTGTCATCATATTTTAAAATGCATAATGTAACCAAAGAAGAACAAATAAAAACAGACAAAATGCAATAGGCTCTAGGTTTATATTGTTAAAAACCTAACTTTTGGTTTCCCTGAATCATATAGGTTGCAAGAGCCGCAGCTATCTCATCCTTGCCCCGATGTTTTTATTCCCCTTAGGTTTTTTTCTCTTTTCCTTGCACACTGCAAGACGGGTTCTGGCTTATCTAGTTGGGTGAAACCCTTATTGCCATCGGCGGAGGTCCATATTGCATGGAGGTCCATATCACATGGAGACTGTCAGGCCGGCCACAGGTGTGCAGTCGTAGGAGATCAGACAACCAAAAGTGAAGGTCTTCAATTTGCTGGACATCTAGGCCGAAGTTCGAGGAGATCGTCAGCTTGGTTAGGGATGCCTTCTTTGTCGGCGAGGGATCTCTACTTGCCTTAAGTAAGCTGGAAACTGACGGCGACGGCTCAGCGGTGCAAGCAAAATTAACAATCCTATTTTGAACATGTTCAAGGGCAATCAAGAATTATATTTGACAAAAAGGAAAATACGTACGCTAGCACATTATATTTATTTTACAAAACCAAAAATACGAGAAGATTTAGCGATTTACCTCCCTCTAAAGTGAGGGGAGAAGAGATTATCACATGGAAACGAAGACGTGGCGGCGCTTGGCGAGATAAACCCTACATCGGAAGGGGATTTGGAGAGGTCCCACCAATTGATTCAATGAATGGCGTCGGAGATCAAGAACAAACCACAGTTAGACGATTATAATTGGGCAAAAATCCCGAAACACAAGTATACACAATTTTTGGAGACAAATAATTTCATGGTGTATTAAGAAAATTTTGAATATCGGAGATGGGGGAAGAATTTTACCAATAGGAATTAAATCCGAGTCCACAATCTAAGTGGAGGATTCGAGCAAAACCCTAGGTGTCCCTCTTGAAATCTCATGCCAAAATGAAGAGGAAGAAGGGGCAATAGGGCTTCTGTCACCTGAGGAAGAGGGAGGAGGGAGAGTTTGTTGTTGCCGCCCCTTTTGAGGAGGTCAGAAGGCCTCCTGAAAGGGATAAGCGGGAAGAGTGTTGCTTGAGGAGAAGGGGGCGGTTGCCGGCCTTGGGGGAGGGGAAGAGGAGTTTTCGACGGCCAAATAAGAGTTGTCAGCAACTCGGAGGAGGGAGATCCACCGGTCCATGGAGGAGACGGAAGAGGGTTGCCGACCAGAGAAGGAGAGGGGGAGGGGGAGGCGTCGCCTTTGGGATCAGGAAACGGAGGCGTCGCCTTTGGGAGCAGGAGATGGAGGCATCGCCTTGGGGAGCAGGAGACGGAGGCGAGTGGCGTGCAGGATTTGCAGAGAGCGGGCGCGGGAGTCGTAAATTCGGAGACGAGTTACGGGAAAACCCTGAGCCGAAATGTTATAATCAGGGGAGGGGCTTGGCTGAATAATAGAGGGAAATTTTCCCATTATTTACAAAACTCCCCTTGTCCCCTTTTTTGGATTGTTACATAATGTGTCATTCTTACAATTTGTTTTACTATTTTACCCTTAATTTTGTTTAATTATTTTACACTATTTTTCTTATTTCATGTTACAAAAAATGTTAATTTTCAATATATTTATTAATTCATTATTTTATGCCTTTTGTATAAAATTATTAAGTTTGCAAAAACATGTAATTAATCAAGTATATTTAGCTTTTAAATTTTTTTGTTTACTATAAATTCTAGTAATGTCAAAATAAAATTACTGTATAATATTAAATACATTTTTCAATGAATCGATTTATATTTGTAAATACTTTTTTACACTTTTTGAATTTATTTTGGAATGTATATGGGTAACCTCATAAAAACTGTCATTACATTTTGTTAGATTATCCTTTATGTTTTTAACTTTGTTCGTATGATTGTATTCACCTTTATATATAGAGGTGGGTTTCTTGTAATAGAATTAATCCAATATTTTACCCGGTTCAACATGGTATCAGAGGCCACGGTGTTCTGCGTGCCCTAGCCTCCACGGGCTCCACCTGACCGTGCATTCGCCAGATCCCGCTCGCCTTCCGCTCTCCGCCTCGCCGAACCCGCTCGATCCCGCTCACCTTCGTGCGCTCGATCCGATCCCGCTCGCCTTCCGCTCTCCGCCTCGCCCAGCCCACTTGATCCCGCTCGCCTTCGTGCGCTCAATCCCGCTTCTTCTTCCTCCTCCTCCTCTTCTTCCTCTTCTTCCAGCCGGGTCTCCAACCCTCCTGCCCACCATCCTGCGCCGGTATGCTTAAGCCGTGAGAGCTTTTTTTTTATCCGGCGCCGTCTTTTGCTTTGGGTGTTCTAATGGAGTGGATCTCTTTGTTTTCTCCTCCGGTTTTTTTATGTCCCAATCCTGTGTTGTCTCTGGATTTCTATTCCTGAGCCATCATTTCTGGAGATGCTGAATCTCCCGCTCCCTCTTCTGGGGTTGCTCCCTCTTCCGGTGCCTCCACCCCGACGGTCCTCTTCCGTGGCACCAATGATCATAATACACCCCAAATCACTACCATACGTCTTTACGACTCCAATTATCTCTCGTGGTTTCGCTCTATCACTCTGGCGCTCAAAAGCCGACGTCTCTTTGGCTATGTCACTGGCAAAATGACGGAGCCCGACATGAATTCGTCTGAATGGCCGCAGTGGGAGTCGGAGAACTCCTTGGTCATGTCCTGGCTTACTAACTCGATGCAGGAGTCCATTGACCGGAACTACCTATTCCTCGACAACGCTGTCGACATTTGGCGCCGCGCAGAGTCTACCTACTCTCGCCGCGGCAATGCTGCTCAGATTTTTGAGTTGCGCCGGAAGATCTTGTTACTTCAGCAGGGTGACCGTCCGCCATCTGCATACTACTTGGAGTTCACGCAGCTGTATCAGGAATATGATCACTTTGATCCTCTCACCTTTCTGAGCCCTATTAATGAGGCAATGGTTCAGGCCCGGGATGACCGCAATCGTATATTTGAGTTTCTTCATGGACTGCATCGCGACTTCGATCAGATCAGTGTTCAGATTTTGGTCCGACCGCAGATACCATCCCTTTCTGAGGTATACAGTATTGTGCAGCAGGAATACGATCGTCGCCTGACTCTTCTTCCAGAGCCGATGCCTGAGGGTTCAGCTTTGGTGGCTGCTGCCCCCTCTCTTCTTGGTACTCGTCCATCTCGGGACTCCAAGTCGAAGGGCTCTGATAAGGATCATTTGCTATGTGATTATTGTGGCAAGAACCGTCACACTCAGTATACCTGCTTCCGGCTTCATGGGTTTCCTAACCTCAGAGGGGGTGGTCCGCCTCGTGGAGGTCGTTGTTCTGGACGCTCCTCTAGTCGTAATGCTGCTCCACGTTCTGCTCATCTTACTGATGCTTCTGCTGCGGTCCCTCATGGTTATTCCAGTTCTGATGGATCTGCCCCTCCTGGTGACCTTGAGTTTACAGCGGATGAAATGTTGGTTCTTCGACGCATGATGCAAGGCCTTTCTACAGAGCCTTCTGCCTCTTCATCCTACACTCGCATGGGTCTTCCAGGTGCTCACTCTGCTGTTTCTCTTCCTTTTATCCAGTGGATTATTGACTCTGGGGCCACAGATCATATGACTAGGTCCTCGACAGGTTTTATATCCTATACTCCTCTTTCTGGTCGTGATAAGGTGAGCATTATCGATGGTTCCCTTTCCTCCATTGCCGGCAAGGGTTCCAGCTCCTTCTCCTCCCTCACCTTATCTTCTGTCCTCCATGTTCCTAATTTTACTCGCAATCTTCTTTTCATTAGTCATCTAACTAACTCCATGCACTGCTTTGTGACATTTCTTCCGTCTTCTTGTGTTTTTCAGGACCTGATGACGGGGAAGGTAATTGGCTCTGGTAGCATGGTAAATGACTCTATGTGCTCAACTCCGGCCAAGCTACGTCTCCTCTGGCTCTTTATTCCAGCACTGCCCATCATTTATACTCCTGGCACTGTCGTCTGAGACACCCTTCTGTTTCTGTTATGAAATTGTTATTTCCTGCTCTATCTTCTGTTGTCTTTGACTCTTTTGTCTGTGATGTATGTAGCTTAAACAAACATCATTGTACCTCATTTACGCATGTTTCATTGTCAAGTTCTATTCCTTTTGCTATTATTCATACTGATATCTGGGGTCCTTACCCGACATCTTCTATTTCTGGATGTGTGTGGTTTGTTACTTTTATTGATTGCTTATCTCATACTACATGATTGTATTTGATGCGTAACAAAAATGATGTATTCTCGATTTTTCGACTGTTTCATTGCATGATCTACACTCAATTTCACTCTGAAATTAAGAAATTACGATTCTTCGTAGTGATAATGATAGCGAATACATCGATTCGCAGTTTAAGCAATATCTTACTGATCGTGGTATCCTCCACCAGACGACTTGTGTGTATTCTCCCGCACAAAATGGTGTGGCTGAGCGGAAGAATCGTCATCTCTTGGAAGTCGCTCGCTGTCTTTTGTCCACTATGCATCTTCTGAAATTCTACTGGGGTGATGTCGTTCTTACTGCGGCATACCTCATCAATTGTATGCCCACTCGTGTTCTTGGGAATGCTACACCCCTTGACACTCTTTAGGTGCCCCCTTCTCGGCTTCCCATTAGGGTGTTTGGATGTGTTTGCTTCGTTCATATCCACCACCCCCGCCCTTCCAAACTCGATCCTCGGGCACTAAGATGTGTCTTCATTGGCTACTCTCCAACGCAAAAGGGGTATAAATGTTTCCACCCTCCTACCTAGAAGGTATTTGTCACTATGGACGTTACGTTCCGTGAATCCGAGACATATTATCCTGTCCCGGATGCCTCTCCCTCACATACTCCCATTTCTCTTCCCTCGGTTCCTTTTCCCATACCACCACCGTATTCCTCACTTCAGGGGGAGCCTCTATCTTTACCAGTGGAAGTGAGTCCTCCCGTGCCTCCTCTACCAGTGGAAGTGATCTCTCCTCCTCCCGTGCCTCCTCTACCAGTGGACATACGTCCTCCTCCTGGGCCTCCTCCGAGCTTGCAGGTTTATACCCGGCGTACAAAGCGGACGAGCATGCAAGATCAGACTATGCTACCAGGACAGTCAGTGGAACCTGACTCAGGGCCTTCCGATCAACCGATCTCCCTCAGGAAAGGTATCCGGTCTTGCACTCGCCATCCTTTATCACATTATGTATCGTATAATTCTCTCTACTACCTACACGGCCTTTGTTTCTTCCCTTGTTGTTTCTTCCATATCTGAATCTTAGCAGCAGGCTCTGTAGGTCCCTATATGGCGTGAGGCGATGGTTGAGGAAATGAATGCTCTTGAGAAAAACCATACATGGTATTTTGTTCTCCTTCCCTATGGAAAGAAGACGGTTGGTTGTAAATGGGTGTTCACTGTGAAACAGAACTCACAAGGGATTGTTTAAAGATGCAAGGCTAGGTTGGTGGCAAGGGGTTATACGCAAACCCTTGGTATTGACTATCTGGAGACGTTTGCCCCGGTGGCAAAGATGAATACTATCAGGGTCTTGTTATCCTGTGCTCCTTGCAAAGGCTGGGAGCTCTTGCAACTTGATGTGAAAACTGTCTTCCTCCACGGCGATCTAGATGAGGAGGTTTACATGTCTATTCCTTCGGGCCTCATTCCTACAGGTGTTGTAGGAAAAGTCTGCAAATTGAGAAAGCCTTTATATGGGCTGAAGCAGTCTCCAAGAGCGTGGTTTGGGCGGTTTCTCAAGGTCATGCTATCTTTTGGTTTCCATCAAAGCAATGATGATCATATTCTGTTTATTAAACGAAGGATTGGAAAGCTCACTGCACTTATTGTGTATGTTGATGATATAGTCATAACAGGGGATGATATCGAAGAAATCCAGACGTTGAAACAGAAATTGGTAGGGAATTTGAGGTCAAAGATCTGGGTAAACTCAGGTATTTCTTGGGTATTGAAGTTGCTCGATCCAAGCAGGGGATTTTCTTCTCCCAGCGTAAATACACTTTAGATCTCCTTGAGCAGGTGGGGATGAGTGAATGTTGACCAGCTGACACCCCGATTGAAGCAAACCACCGATTGGGGCGCGATGATGGAGAGAAAATTTCTAATATCTCTGAGTACCAAAGATTAGTGGGGAGATTGATATACCTGTCTCACACTCGTCCAGATATTTCCTATGCGGTGAGCGTCGTTAGCCAGTTCATGCATGCTCCTAAAACTCGTCATGTGGATGTTGCTCACAAAATCCTCGGGTACCTCAAGTCTACACCAGGAAGGGGTATCCTGTTTGCTCCCAATACCGGTCTAAATATTGAAGTCTATACTGACGCTGATTGTGCCGGATCTGTTGATGATAGTCGATCAGCCTCAGGATATTGTACCCTAGTTGGGGGTAATCTTGTTACTTGGAGGAGTAAGAAACAACAAGTTGTGTCAAGATCTAGTGCTGAGGCAGAGTTTAGAGCTATGGCTCACGGGGTCTGTGAAGGGTTATGGCTTCGCTCTGTGATGAGTGACCTTGGTCTTATTGAAGCAGGACCCATCCAGCTGTATTGTGATAATAAGTCAGCCATCAGTATTGCTCACAACCCTGTGCAACATGACCGGACTAAACACATCGAGGTGGATCGACACTTTATCAAGGAGAACATTGAGAGAGGAATCACGTGCACACCTTTTGTGCCCTCCGACCAGCAGCTAGCTGACATTCTCACCAAAGGATTGAGTGGGAACGTATTTAACAATATTGTGGACAAGTTGGGCATGGTTAACATCACACGCCCAACTTGAGGGGGAGTGTTAGATTATCCTTTATGTTTTTAACTTTGTTCCTATGATTGTATTCACCTCTATATATAGAGGTGGGCTTCTTGTAATAGAATTAATCCAATATTTTCACCCGGTTCAACACATTTATTTCCCAAGAAATATACACTGTAATTTCCATATGTTATCAGGTATCATAGAATTTAACGAAAAAGCAATATCAGTGTCATTATTCTTATCTCAGGCACTGCAAGTGCAAACTATTCTTTACCGAAACAGTTTGTTCTGCAAGTTTATTAACATAGTAAATCTGAGCTATGAATTAATTAATAACTACTTGTAATTTGTTGTAGATGGCTGCTTGTGTATTAATTGTGCATTTGATGCTTAAGTTATCCTGCAACGGTACTGAATGTCTATCCATGCCAATTATTGAGATGATTCACATGATTCAGGATAAGGTTGGAGTTCTGCTTTGATGTCAGTGAATTTCCTTTTCCCTGCATTTATATTGAGAATGCTTATGTTTTCATGTTACTTGCAGTTGAGGCAAAATCCCTCATTTTCTTCTCTTCTTGTGCAATATTCATTGCAAGGCTACAGGTATGGTTATTAAACACAAGATTTTATACAAATCAGTTTCTTTTATCTGATATTGTAAATATTTCATGATATTATAGAATTATAGTTTTAATTTTGATTTCTAAGCATACAGTGGTTTTAAGAAAAGTATCTAATCTTTTAAGAGAAGGCTCCTACTAAGGGAGTGCATGCTCAAAGTAAAAATGAGCCCCACTTTTTTGCACAAGTGATTGGACCCGATCTACTTTAGAGAGGCCATGCGAATATACAAATAAAGTAGTCAGATCTCTCGAGATTGACGGAAAGGAAAATGAATTTAGAAATTTATAATTTAAACCACAAATTCTCCTCTTTAAAATTTTCAAATGGTAGTGATGGAGATCATCATGCGCGAGGATATTGATGGACTGCTTGCATTTATTTAAGAAAATGTTGATTTATTTTCATCCGAGCGATCTAAGTCCATTGATGCGTATGAATGGTCGTTTTGACGTAGTGTAATGTACATGTTTAGTTATTGTGGACTTTATTTTATTTTTGGTTACAAACAACATTAATGCGCATTATGAGTTGTCCATATTGGTTTCCCCAGTTCTCTTTTGTCTGTATATGTTTGTATGATGGAGGTCAAGGTTTTCATTTAGATTTTTTTAAATCAATGGTCCTTTTACGGTGCAACTCTGTGAGCCCATCGGGTGACATATATTAGGATTCTCCATTATCTCCTTGGTGCTACCTTTACCTGATCCCTCACCCGCAGTCGCGGACACGACCAATGACCATCTTATCCTTCTTCCTCTTTTGCCCACCCACCTTTATCTAATTCCACTCCTTCAATCACAGCTACACCATCCCCTACCTAATCCTTCACCCAGAGTCGTGCCTAGCCCCGATCATTTCCCTCACCCGCTACTACAGCCATTCTCGCATGTATTCTTCCAGTCCACTGCACCCCCCCAACCATCGCCAACAGCAACACATCCCCCAATCTCCTCCCTCATAGCTACTGCCCCCATTTTCTTGCCGCTCTGAATCCTACATGACCCCCTGACTACCCTGCAACCATCTCCTACCATCCTGTAGCCCCACCCTTCGGAGTTAGGGGTTGTCCGAACAAGAATATTCCTTCTACCCTCTATCCAAAATCTAATTTTCTTTAAATCATTGTTCTTTTAATTCATGTGTTCATTGTGCAAGGTTATAATTATTTAATTACTTGTAGTTTAATTCGGTCTCCGTATCACATAAGTGCGTCATTTAAACTTGGCTATGATTTTCCACGACATTGCATCTTGGGTTTTATATATTTAGATCTCACTTGCACAGCCTGTCCTACGATATTTGGTATCAAAGCCCAAGATTTGAGTCACGTTTATGCTACTTAGTGGTCGGTTTTGTGTGTTGTTTATGTTTAATCCCACATTCATCGATGAATGGGTAACTAGTTCGAATTTGTACATTCATTCACGAAATTTCAACAACTTATGTTAGATCACCTCGACAAGATTGATGCCCAGTTCGATGACCTAGGCATGCCCTAACTCTGGTAAATACTAGAATCAAGACCTTATGGAACCCTGGAGGTAGGGATACCTCCATACAACGGGAGGTTCCCTTAGTACATGATGATCCTCCTGATGAGGTTCATGGCACTCCACCTCTTGAACGTTATGCTAGAGATCTTTTGTAACACAGTACTGCAACAGCCCTATTGTACGGGTCTAGTCGAAACCCCCACAACCATAAAACATATGCAAGCTAGATATTATAAAATTATAAAAGAAGCATCCAAACGGAAGTCGAGTGCAACAAAACTCATAAGAGTGTCCTCCAATAGAACATATAATATCATAGTAGTACAACCTTATGGCCATTACAAGCTTTTAGTAAATATTTACATAACAACCAGAGCACGCATGATTGATACATAACTTCATGCGGTTTTACTTTTTTATCTTATAGCGCTAGCATGTGCCTACATTTGAGTCAGAACTTGCAACTAAATATATATGAGAGGAAAACGAGAGTTAGCTATAAGCTGACCACAACCGTATAACAACACCTCCTCCTGGCGACCCCTAGCTGATCTCGTGAACCTCATCACCCTCCATATTAACACTTCGAGACAATAATAACAATATGAAACAACATTCATATTCTAAATAGGATGATATGTCATAAATTTAGCACACCAAGTATATTAAAGTAGATTGCAACTTCATGGGAGAACTGGTTAAACTTCGCAAGATTTATCTTCAGCATGTTCATACTGTTGCTCAAATATCTGATATATTCACTAATCATTAAGATCTTTCCTCGACTATTGTATCTTCAGGTTGTTTCCAGGTTGGAGCCTACGATACATATGCACCAACTTACAGGGCACTAGAGAACATAATTGGAAGTATATTTAAAGCCCAATGCGAAGGCCCACTACCAATAGCCCATTAGGAGTGTTTTAATATTGTATAGATATTAGTCTCACTTCGTGAATGGAGTGTTTGTTTCAATCCCTATAGCTATAAATAAGAGTACTTGTTTTTATTTTTACTTGAAGAAATAAGATTGTTATGTGTTTTTAGCATTTTCTCACAAATTTGAAAGCCCGTATGATGGGAAGCAGCCCGCCCAACCCATTCAGGTCTACTCCCGGCGACCTCGTGGGCAGTGACGATCGGGAACTCTCATTTCGAGCGGCTCGCCGATCATAGTATTTTTGTCTCTTGTTGCATTTTATTTTTAGTTGTATATTTTTTTAGTCGGAATGTCGGCCAATCATAGTCGTTCATTGCTCCCTAAAAAAGTTATAAATAGAGGGTGAGGCCTCTCATTATGGGTATTGAAGATTGGAGTTTAGAAAATCCAACCCTTGATCACTTCTGTGTCGAAGCCGACTTCGGGTGCGAAGCCCGGAATTATCCTCTCCTCCCTACCTCTTGGCCGGCCCCTCCCAAATCTCTCCTTGGCCGGTCAATCAAAGTTCGCCCTCCTCCAATTGTAGCACAGCCATCCCCTTCTCCCAAGCATAACAGCCAGCCGTCTTCCTAGAAGAATTTCCCCTTAGACTGCCACCACCAATCCCCCCTCTCCCCTGAAATTTCCCATCCCCACAGGCGGCATCTTCATTTCCCCACTCCCCAACAACCGACCACCTTATCTCCTCCCCATTCCCCTCCCAATCGGCCTCTGTATGCCACCCACTCCCCGTCCTCTGCAAAATCAGCCACCAAACAACCATAATATCACCATTAAATTGCTCCGGCGATCACTGGAATCCTCTCCCGAATCTCCTGGAGATTCCCCTTCCGTTATCTCATTTTTTTAGTTTTACGGCGATCGCCGGAAAACATTCCGGCCACCACCACCACCTCCGGCGCCCTCCGGCCACCCTCCAGCTTGCCACCACCACTAATCGCCTCACCTCACCCACAACTCCCACTACTTCCATAACCGCCCACTACCTCTATCTTTTCTAAAATTTAGGAACTCTTCCTAAATTTAGCCATAACCCACGTATAGCAACCAGCCCCCTCTCCTCAATTCCCTCTATTTTCTCACGTGGAGCCACTATATCATGCCTCAATTGCTGCCCCACTCTCTCCGTTCACCTCCTCAACCGAGCCACCTCCTTTAGGCTCCGTTTGGCACGGTGGTGGCGGTGGAAAATGCATGGGTTAAAATGTCATTTGTTAATGATCACCTAACAAACATCATCCATTTGAACATAAAAGTTGATGATGTTTCTTAAGTGGGTGTTAACAAATGATAATTTAACCTTCATGTTCCTGACCGCCACCACTGTGCCAAACCGAGCCTTAATCTAGGAAATAACTCCTAAATTTCAGCCCATCCATTCCCTAAACTCACTCAGCACCTTTCTTCCTATTCACATGGAGCCTTATACAATTCCCCATACAGCAGCCGAACTCCCCATTTCTTCCCTGGACCAGCTGCCAGCCTACTCCCCACCCTGTCCTACACGTGGAGCCACCTTCCCCATCTTACCTAGGTGCTGGAATCTGCCCCAACAGCCATCAGCTTTCCAGATAATTGCTGCGAGCATCATTTCCATTCCCCGGCAAAGCCTGGGTTGCTGTTTTTCTCTCTGGACAGCTACCTATAGCATACGAGTGCTGAAAACCAGTCCCGGCAGTCCTTTAAAATTGCCTCCAGCCCTCCCATCATTATAATCGTGGTAATCAAGGTTCGTGCGTTTGTTTTTTTATTGTTGGGTCGTGTGCTTGTTCCCTACTTGAAAGGATAATCATTTGTAAGTCTTGTTTCAATTGTTTTCGTCTGGATAATTTCTTATTTTATTAGTATTTATTCTCGCGCAGTCTCGCACTCATACGTTTCTCTTTGCTGTTTTGTTTTTAAATGTTTTAATTCAATGGTGGAAAATCAAGTTATATGGTTTGAAAATATTATTTTGCAAATTTATTCTGCTGGTCATTGCATTTCCATCCAGCCTAAGTTTTCATTTAGAGCCTTACCCTATGTCACCGTATAATGATGTTTTAGTGTTTATATATATTTCAAATCTCTTAATGTAATAGTATTGTGCATCATAGCACCGCTGAATTCATGAAAATTGTATTATTGATATTATGGGTTTGAAATGTAACCCTGGTATTTGGAAGAATGTTTAGGCCTCTTTATGTAATTAAGTGAAATTCATTTTCATTGCATTCCAGTGTGTATTTATTATTTTAATTTTTCGATGGTGTTAGCATAGTTTAGTTTGTTTCTGGTGTGCAAATAGTATATTTGTATCTTGTGTTTCTCCTCTATATATAGAGGGGGTCTCTAAATGAAATGAATAACCTTCTTTCCCTTAATCAACATGGTATCAGAGGCAGGTTTTCCCGTGACCTAATCTTTTCGCCGCTCGCTCGACAGTCCGCCTCCGCTCGACGTTCGTTCCCTCGCTCGACAGCCTGCTCGCCTCCCGTAAGCCAGCGCTTCCGACAGCGCTGCCGCCCGTACAGCCCGCTCGCCTCCCGCGAGCCAGTGCTTCCGACAGCGCTTCCGCCCGTCTCCTCTTCCTACAACGCAGGACTCGCCCGCCTCCCGCAAGCCAGCGCTCGACAGCGCCTTCTCTCCTCGGCTTCCGCCCTCTTCTAATGGCGTCGGAACAGTGCTCTTGATGTCTCCGGCACCACCTGCCCTTGTGATGCTTGAATGGATGGATCTACATATCTCTTGATGCCCTAATCCGGATTTCTATTCCGGTTTGCTCCTTCCCTCAGGATTTCTATTCCTGTGCCATGGATTCTCCTTCTCTTTCTACCGGTGTTACTCCGGCTACTCTCTCTAGCGGTGTTACTCCGGCTCTTTCTAGTGGTCATTCGCCGGCCTTCTACCGTGGAATCACTGATCACAATACCTCTCAGATTACTACCCTTCGGCTAGATGAATCCAATTATCTCTCGTGGTCCCGTTCTATCACCCGGGCGCTCAAAAGTCGGCGTCTATTCGGCTATGTCTCCAACCACATGTCGGAACCCGATAGGACTTCTCCAGAATGGCCGCAGTGGGATCTGAGAATTCCTTGGTCATGTCTTGGCTAACCAACTCGATGCAAGAGTCCTTTGCCCGCAATTATCTCTTTCTTGACAGTGCTGCTGATATTTGGCGTCATGCAGAGTCTACCTACTCTCGTTGCGGCAATGCTGCTCAGATATTTCAGCTACGCCGTCGGATCAGCTTACTCCGGCAGGGTGACCGTCCTCCTTCGGCGTACTACTTGGAGTTCACACAGCTTTATCAAGAGTATGATCACTTTGATCCTCTTGTCTTCTTTAGCCCTATTGACGAGGCGATGGTACGGGCCAGGGATGACCGCAATCGCATCTTCGAGTTTCTTCATGCATTGCATCGCGACTTCAATCAGATCAGTGTTCAGATTCTCGGACGGCCGCAGTTTCCTTCCCTTTCTGAGGTCTACAGCATAGTGCAGCAGGAGTTTGATCGTCGCCAGACCCTCCTTCCGGACCCTGTGCCAGAGAGCTCTGCTCTGACTGCTTCCATCCCCTCTCTTCTTGGCACTCGTCCACCTCGAGATCCCAAGCACGGGAGCTCCGATAAAGATCATCTTTTATGTGATTATTGTGGCAAGAATCGCCACACTCGGGATACATGCTTCATGCTTCATGGGTTGCCTACCCCAAGAGGGGGTGCTCCGCCTCGTGGTGGTCGTGGTTATGGACGCTCCTCGGGTCGTCATGTTGCTCCCCGTGCGGCCCATCTGACAGATTCTACTGCGGATATGTCTCATGGATACTCTGGTACTGATGCCTCTGCCACCCCTGGTGGTTTTACCGCGAACGAGATGCTTGCACTTCGACGCATGATGCAGGGTCTTTCTACAGAGCCTTCTTCCTCTTCCTCCTACGCTCATACGGGACTGCCAAGTGCTCATTCTGTCGTTTCTTCTCCCTCCACTCATTGGGTCATTGACTCCGGGGCCACGGATCATATGTCCGGGTCCTCTACAGGTTTTGTTTCCTATACTCCTCTCTCTGGGCGTGATAAGGTGAGCATTGCCGATGGTTCCCTTTCCTCTATTGCTGGGAAGGGAACCATCCCCTGCTCCTCTCTCACCTTGTCCTCTGTCCTTCACGTCCCGGCCTTTACTCGCAATCTACTTTCAATTAGTCATTTGACCAGCTCCATGCACTGCTCTGTGACCTTTCTTCCGTCTTCTTATGTGTTTCAGGACCTGACGACGGGGAAGGTGATTGGCTCTGGTAGCATGGTGAATGCTCTCTACGTGCTTGACTCTGGCGCTGATACATCTACTCTCGCTCTTCATTCCAGCACTGTTCATCCTCTGTACTCCGGGCACTGTCGCCTGGTACATCCCTCTCTTTCTGTTATGAAATTATTGTTTCCTGCAATGTCTGCTGATGTTTTTGAGTCTTTTGTTTGTGATGTCTGTAGTGTCAACAAACATCATCGTACTTCTTTTAAGCATGTATCTTTGCTCAGTTTTATTCCTTTTGTTGTTGTTCATACTGATATCTGGGGTCCATGCTCCCCCCCCCCCATTCTATTTCCGGTTGTACATGGTTTGTTACATTTATTGACTGTTTCTCACGCACTACATGGTTATATCTGATGCATCGAAAAAGTGATGTGTTCTCTGTTTTCCGACAATTTCACGCCATGATCTCTACCCAATTTCAGTCGAAAATTCAAATTCTTCATAGCGACAATGGTAGTGAATACATGGATTCACAATTTGAGCGATACCTTGCTGATCACGGCATCATACACCAGACTACCTGTGCGTATTCCTCAGCACAAAATGGCGTTGCTGAGCGGAAAAATCGTCATCTGCTGGAGGTTGCTCGGTGTTTTTTGTCCACAATGCATCTTTCGAAATTCTATTGAGGAGATGACCTTACTGCTGCATGCCTCATCAATCGTATGCCCACTCGTGTCCTCGGGAACTCTACTCCCCTGGACACGCTTGGTGTTCCTACTACTCGCCTTCCTCCTAAGGTGTTTGGTTGTGTGTGCTTTGTTCACATCCATCACCCTCGTCCCTCCAAACTTGATCCACGGGCTCTTAAGTGCGTATTTTTCGGCTACTCTCCTATGCAAAAGGGGTACAAGTGTTTTCACCCACCTACAAGAAAGGTGTTTGTTAGCATAGATGTTACCTTCCGTGAATCCGAATCATACTACCCTTTGTCCGCTTACTCAACCTCGGGTACGCCTTCTGTTTCTCATACCTCCTCCATATCCCTCACTTCAGGGAGAGACTCTACCAGTGGAAGTGAGTCATGTTATTCCAGTGGAGGTGGGTTCTATTCCTATGTTTGCTCCCATCTCTATGGATCCTCCCTCCTCTATGCCTTCACCCCCGACCTTACAGGTATATACTTGGCGTACAAAGGAGACAAGCACACAGGAGCCTGCTATGATACCAGAACAGTCAGTGGAACCTGACTCAGGGCCTTCTGAGTTACTGATTGCCCTTCGAAAAGGTATCCGGTCTTGTACTCGCCATCCTCTTTCTAATTATGTTTCTTATGACTCTCTGTCTACCTCCTACAAGGCCTTTGTCTCCTCCCTTGCTACTTCTTCTATACCTGCGTTATGGCAACAGGCTCTTGAGGTTCCTATATGACGTGATGCGATGGTTGAGGAAATGAAGACTCTGGAGAAGAACCATACATGGGATCTTGTCTCCTCTTACCCATGGAAAAAAACCTGTTGGGTGCAAGTGGGTGTTTTCTGTGAAACAGAATCCACAAGGGATTGTTGAAAGGTGCAAGGCACGGTTGGTTGCATGGGGTTATACCCAAACCCATGGCATTGATTATCAGGAGAGGTTTGCTCCGGTTGCTAAAATGAATACCATCAGGGTATTGGTGTCCATTGTTGTTTGCGAAAATTGGGACCCTCTGCAGCTTGATGTGAAGAATGTCTTTCTCTATGGTGACTTGGAGGAGGAGGTCTATATGTCTATTCCTCCGGGTCTCACTCAACTCCGGCTGGTGCCTCAGGAAAAGTTTGTAGATTGTTGAAGGCTCTATACGGACTGAAGCAGTCCCCAAGAGCATGGTTTGGCCGGTTTCACAAGGCGATGGTGTCGTTTGGATACTCTCAAAGTAATGCTGACCATACGTTGTTCATCAAACGTAGGCTTGGGAAAATTACAGTCCTCATTGTGTATGTTAACGACATTGTCATAACTGGTGATGATCATGAAGAAATTCAGAATCTGAAACAGAAGCTTGCCAGAGAGTTTGAGGTCAAGGACCTTGGAAAACTCAAGTATTTTTTGGGAATTGAAGTTGCAAGATCAAAGCAGGGAATTTCTCTCTCAGCAGAAATACACGTTAGATCTCCTTGAGAAGATGGGGATGAGAGGATGCAGACCGGCTGATACTCCGATTGAGGCAAATCATCGATTGGGGCGTGATGATGGAGTGGAGATTGAAGATATTTCAGGGTTCCAAAGGTTAGTAGGGAGGCTGATATATCTGTCTCATACTCGTCCGGATATCTCCTATGCGGTAAGTGTTGTGAGTCAGTACATGCATACTTCAAAGACGCGGCACGTGGATGCGGCACATAGAATCCTTCGGTACCTCAAGTCCTCACCAGGAAGTGGAATTCTGTTTTCCCCGAGTACTGATCTAAAGATTGAAGTTTATACTGATGCTGATTGGGCCGGATATGTGGACGATAGGCGATCCACCTCTTGATATTGCTCTCTTGTTGTAGGAAACCTTGTTACTTCGAGGAGCAAGAAGCAACAGTTTGTGGCACGATCTAGTGCTAAGGCTGAGTTTAGAGCTATGGCTCATGGGGTCTGTGAAGGCTTATGGCTTCGGGCCTTATTGAGCGACCTTGGTCTTGTGGAAGAAGGACCCATTTGTCTGTATTGTGACAATAAGTCAGCTATCAGTATCGCACACAATCCAGTTCAACATGACCGGACAAAACACATCGAAGTGGATCGACAGTTTATCAAGGAGAATATTGAAAGAGGAATCATATGTACTCCCTTTGTGCCCTCTAACGGGCAACTTGCCGACATTCTCACCAAAGGATTGAGTGGGAATTCTTTTGACCAAATTGTGAACATGTTGGGCATGTTTAACATCAATCGCCCAACTTGAGGGAGAGTGTTAGCATAGTTTAGTTTGTTTCTGGTGTGCAAATAACACATTTATATCTTGTGTTTCTCCTCTATATATAGAGGAGGTCTCTAAATGAAATGAATAACCTTCTTTCTCTTAATCAACAGATGGCAAAGAAGCTTGAATCATTTTTTAATATTAAATCTGTGATCTTTCAAGGTGATGGGAATCGAATCATGCACCTTGAGGGGTTCGCCGCAAGGCGGGACCCACGTTCATTTATTCGCGCGGAAATACTTGATTGAATCGCCGATCGGACTCCGCGGTTGCGTCCGGGACGTCGCCGCGAGTCAAAAAACTATATTAGTTTATTTTTTTTGAGTTTATTATTGATGTATTTTAAGGGATGAACCCACCGGCCAATCATAGCCGTTGATGGAGAAGCCCTAGCTTTTCTTTTCTTATAAATAGGAGTTTAGGGGCTGAATTGGAGGATGGCAGATTTTGGAGACATTGATTCCCGGAATCCCGCGATCCCTCCCCGGTGCTGACGTCGTGGAACCCTAGGTGACGACTCCTAGGCCTTCAAACTCCTCCGCAAGGTGCTACCTATCCCTAGCCTCCTTTTCCCCACCTCGAAGCCACCATCCACCGCCCAGAATCACCCCTACAGCCCGCTAAAATCTCACCGAAAATTTCCTACAGATAGTTTAGTTACTGTTCAAAAATAATCATCACTATTCATTTTCAAAGTTTATTTTGATTGTCCTGTAGCCGGTTCCTCAACTCCACCGCCAGCTCGTGCTTTCCCCCTCCCCTCCTTGCTACAGGTCCGCCGCCCTGATGGGGAACGGGCCCCGCCCGTTGATCGTATTGCCGATCCGACTCCGCGGTTGCGTCCGGAGGGTCGCCGTGAGTCGAAATGATATATTAGTTTATATATTTTGAGTATATTTTTAGGGTTTGATGCATCCCCCATCCGGGCAAATCTGGACCATTGGATGCGATGAAGTTTATTATAAATAAGAGATTTGGGCTGCAGCAAAGGGCATCGAGAGTTTGGGGAAAGAAAAGGCCGCCGGTCGCTTCTCCCGTGCCCTTCGGTCACGCCGCCGGTGTCGACGCCTGCAGCTCCCCTTCGTGCCGACGCCAAGGGCCTCCTCCGCCTTCATCTCCATCAGCCCTCCTTGGTGCCGATTCCAAGGAAGCTTGTATCTCCAGCCAGCCCGCACTGCTCCCGCAGCCACCGACGCCGTCTTCTCCAGCCGCAGCAGCTGCCCGCAGCCTCCTCCAGCCAGCCCGCCGATTAGTTCCTGCAGGAATCCCGTAGCCAGCCCGCCGCCTCCTTCTCCTTGCAGATTCGGCCAGCCTCCGGCTCCTCCCTGCTCCCGCAGCCACCGATGCTCCTCCTGTTTGCCTCCCTCTGTTGCAGCAGATCCAGCCGCCGCCCCTCCTGCTCCCTGCCGGCGACACTACTGCCATCAACTTCTTCTGTGCTGACAGAACTTGTTGTCGCTGAGTTTCCTGTACCGATTTCTTCTTCTCCTCTTCTGCCCGAACTTCTGTGCCTGTGCGATTTTACCTTGTGCCCGTGCTTTGCCTTGCTGCTAGTAACAGTAAGAAATGGGATTTATTTTGACTGCAAGCTTATTATTTTCTGTTTAGAACCCTATCGTTTTTCACCGTTCTGCATCAATTGGTATCAGAGGAACCTGGAAACTTTTCTCAAAATTTTCAATCCTTCTCCTGTTCTCAAAAATCTTTTGCATACACCCATGACGCTCTCCTATTATTATGATTCTGATAATTCCGAGGATTATGATTCCTGTGCTCCTCCCCCTTCCCTCCACTCGAATATCAATTCTTCGCGTGCTACTTATTATTTGCATAAATCTTCATATGTCCCCTCCATTGCATACCCCTCCTATGAATCGAGGCGAGTCTCTTGTCAAGCCTACGATTCATATTCCCCTTCTTCCCCTACTTATTCCCATGAATCGAGGCGAGTCCCCTCCCATGCCTACGATTCATATTCTCCGTCATCTACTACATATCCTTCATTCCGCCATTCCTCCTACTCGTATGATCTTCCGTCACCTTCCCCAAGAAAGAGACATTGGGTTGCGCTTGAAAGAAACAAGCAAGCTAGAGTGGAAGAGAGTAAGCAGAGGAGGGAAAGGGAAGAGAAAGAAGATGCCATTTGGGCAGGTTATGTGAAGAATTGGCGTGAGAATGATGCTAAGGAGATTTTAGAGCAGCGACGGAGAAGAGCAGGAGTCTTGATACAGTCTCACATCCGAGGGTTTATTCAGCGCCGATCCTTCAAGAAGATGACCAGAGCAGTTCTCGTGATTCAGTCACGCATGAGAGGATTATTACATAGACAGTGGTACCAGACAGTGCAGAGAGCTACTCTTATCGTTCAGAGATTTTCCCGCCAGTGGATTGAGCGCAGAAGGACATTCAGTCTGATAGTGGTAGTACCGCCCTATGAGCCTTCGCGTCGTTTGCTCACTTTTATTGATTTGTCACAGTGGTTTGATCAGTCACTTCTCAGCTCGGCCAGGGACCCTTTTCTGATGTTCGATAATGCCCCCGAGGGCAAATCAGTTGGTTTGGATATGAGCCCAGACTGGGTAGGACATGGTGATGACTTGTTGCAGTTTGATCAGATTGATTGGGGCCCAGGTGATACTGAGACACAGATCGATATATCTTTTTTCACACCGCCGATCGATATGATCATTTGCAGTGCAGGATTAAAGAGCGTTGCCCCCTTACCAGTTGCTACAGTTTTCCGTCAGATTCTGGGATTGAGGCCGCCGCCCAAGCCTCCCAAAGGCAGCGATTATATTATTTGCAGCATCGCGAGACCAGCATCTGAGATTGGAAGCTTTCATCTCATGATTGGTGACAGTGGGAAACAGTGCAGACCACCCGCGAAGCCTCCTTGGAAGCCCTAAAGATTTGAGGACAAATCTTCTCCAACAAGGGGAAAATGATGGGGAACGGGCCCCGCCCGTTGATCGTATTGCCGATCCGACTCCGCGGTTGCGTCCGGAGGGTCTCCGCGAGTCGAAATGATATATTAGTTTATATATTTTGAGTATATTTTTAGGGTTTGATGCAGCCCCCATCCGGGCAACTCTGAACCATTGGATGCGATGAAGTTTATTATAAATAGGAGATTAGGGCTGCAGCAAAGGGCATCGAGAGTTTGGGGAAAGAAAAGGCCGCCGGTCGCTTCTCCCGTGCCCTTCGGTCATGCCGCCGGTGCCGACGCCTGCAGCTCCCCTTCGTGCCGACGCCAAGGGCCTCCTCCGCCTTCATCTCCATCAGCCCTCCTTGGTGCTGATTCCAAGGAAGCTTGTATCTCCAGCCAGCCCGCACTGCTCCCGCAGCCACCGACGCCGTATTCTCCAGCTACAGCAGCAGCCCGCAGCCTCCTCCAGCCAGCCTGTCGATTAGTTCCTGCAGGAATCCCGCAGCCAGCCCGCTGCCTCCTTCTCCTTGCAGATCCGCCGGCTCCTCCCTGCTCCCGCATCCACCGACGCTCCTCCTGTCCGCCTCCCTCTGTTGCAGCAGATCCAGCCGCCGCCCCTCCTGCTCCCTGTCGGCGACACTACTGTCGTCAACTTCTTCTGTGCTGACAGAACTGGTTGTCGCCGAGTTTCCTGTACCGATTTCTGCTTCTCTTCTGCCCGAACTTCTGTGCCTGTGCGATTTTACCCTGTGCCCGTGCTTTGCCTTGCTGCCAGTAACAGTAAGAAATGGGATTTATTTTGACTGCAAGCTTATTATTTTCTGTTTAGAACCCTAGCGCTTTTCACCGTTCTGCATCACGCCCACTCCCCTTCAACCCCCCCATCCAGCTGACCACCCTCCTCCCCTACACACCACCTGGAAACCTCCTCAAGCCCTAGCCGGCCACTCTGTAAATCTTCTCTCCGTGGATCACTACTGAATAGCCTCTATTCTCTAGATCACGCTAGATCTGAGAATTTCAGCCCTCGATCCGACGTTTGCCTCCACCCTTATTACTATTTTTGTCCGGATCCACTCTTACACATCGGATCTACCCTCCCCCGGCCCGGATCTACTTATACGTGGCCGTATCCACCGTTTTATTGTCCGTTTTCACCGTTAATCGCTGAGGACAGCCACCGCCACCGTCGCCTCGCCACTGGTTCGAACTCCGATCGTCGATCTACAAATCCGCCCTCCAAATTTTTAGTGTCTCGGTTCAGCCCTCTAATTTGTGATCTTTTGTAGTATTGTACTCTTTGATTCAACATTTTCATTTGGGTGATTTTTTATAGTTTGCTGCGATTCCTGTTTGTAGAATTTTGTTTTGGTGCCCTAATAACTTGCAGGAGGAGAAATTCGTCGCGCGCTTCACCTTCGCCCTCTGAGCGAAGGAAAGCCACTGTAATATTGCCAAAATAAATATTTGTTTTTCTATTTTAATATTTGTGTGGCGCTGATTTTTTCATTTCTTAAATTTATTCGTCAAAATATCGTTCATTGCATTGCACGTAGGTTTGGATTAGCGTGTCACCTTTGCACTATCACCTAGCGTTGTAGGTTTTATGCACCTGTAGCATACCCCTACGTCACACGGCACATTGGTTCCTCTATCAAAACATTAAACTGTCGTACTTGCAATTATGTTCCGTATTTTTTTACCATCTATCCTTTTACTAGCTAAGTGCTTATATTATGTTTCGACTTCGTAGTGATGGCAAGGAAGTGATCAGTCTTGTGCTTCATGATCTTTATTACCACCTACAGGGAGAACTAGAGGGCCGGTTAATTATTCCAGGTCCCTTTCAGGCGCTCTCGCGCTTCCTTCTTAATTTTGAAACTTTCCAGTGCAAAGAAGGCACACATGAAAAGGATTTGTGGAACACTGATGTTATAATGTACGAAGTCTCGAGCATAAGAAATGAACTTGGAATAGACCTGTGGGACATGGCAAGCTGGAAGGAAAGTAAAGAAATTGTGGAGAAGTGTTTGTCTCACATGCATGCAGCAAATCTGATGATTACCTTGGCAGACGCCAAAAATTTTGCTCATAAAGCATTGATTGCTATTATATCTTTGCGCGGTAAAAAGGTCAGTTTTTCCATTTAGTTATGCTTATAATTACCAGTGTTTCTTTAATACTGTAGAAAGTGGAACTTCATAATTTTTTATTAATCCGAAAATTGTGTTTACAAATGGAGAGAATACACATATGTAGGAAGAGAGAGAGAAGAAGAAAATTAAAGATGTGGGATAAAAACAAAACTAATGGGCCTAAATACATGACTTTTCTAACACTCCCGCAAGCTGGAGCATACAAGTCATAGGCACCAAGCTTGGATAGAAACTGATGATATAATGGTCGTGGTAGAGCCTTGGTAAGAATATTTGCAACTTGCCCAGAAGTAGGAACATGCTCTAATTCTAGCTTCTTTAACTGAACTTTCTCTCAAACGAAGTGACAGTCAACTTCAATGTGTTTTGTTCGCTCATGGAATACTGGATTTGTAGCAATATGAATGGTAGTCTAACTGTCACAGAATAGTGTTTGCCGGTGAGGATAATTTAACTCCCAAATCCTCAAGAATCTCAAGTCAGGTAAGTTCTGATACAACAGCCGTCATTGCACGGTACTCAACTTCAGCAGATGAGCAAGCAACAACAGATTGCTTCTTACTACGCCACGTAATAAGGATTCCTCCAAAGTAGGTACAGAAACCAGTAGTCTACCGTCGATCATCCAGCGAGCCTGCATAGTCCGCATCAGAGCAAGCGATGAGTGATAGAGAGAAGGATGGCTTATACACGAGTCCTTGTCCAGGAGCAGTTTTCAAATACCTGAGAATGTGTTCGACTGCCTGAAGATGAGAGATTCGAGTAGTATGCATAAATCGACTGACCACTACAACTGCAAATGAGATATCAGGTCTCGTAACTGTTAGATATATCAGTTTTCCTACCAGATGTTGATAGTACTCTAGATTTGGAAGCAGTGAATCAGAGTCAGTTTCCACAGGTTTGCACCCCGAGAGACCAACATCTTGCAGAAGGTCGATGCAATACTTTCTTTGGGATAAGACAAGGTCATCAGGTCGTCTTGCTACCTCAAGGCCAAGAAAATATCACAGACTTCCATATCTTTGATTTGAAAGACAGAGTTTAAGTGTTGTTTGACTTGTTGTATCTATGTGGAGTCATTGCCAATAAGCAAATTGTCATCCACATAAACCAGGAGAATGACAGTTCTGGTTGACTGATGACGGGTGAAAAGGGAGAAGTCTGCCGAGATTCTTTTAAAGCCAATCTCACGAATAGCTTTACTGAACTTTTCAAACCACGCCTGAGATGACTGTTTAAGACCATAGATAGATTTCCGGAGCAAACACACACGAGACTCCCTCGTGGTCTCAAACCCGGGTGATTGGTGCATATAAACAGTCTCAAGAAGATCGTCATTCAGAAAAACACTTTTGATATTGAGCTGATGTAGGTCCCACTGGCGATGAACAGCCGAGGAGAGCAGAACCCAAACAGAGGTTAACTTGGCAATAGGGGAGAACGTTTCATCATAATCAAGTCCGTATTGTTGAGTAAACCCCCTGGCCACAAGTCGAGCATTTAGACGATCAACTGGCTCATCCACTGCATGTTTGATTGTAAAGATCCACTTACAACCAACACAACTATGTCCAGGAGGTAGAGAGACAATCCCCAAGTCCGATTGGCCTAGAGAGCAGTCATTTCCTCATCCATAGCAGCACGCCACCCAGGATCCTAGAGAGCCTCCTGTAAAGAGTTAGGTATAGAAATGGAAGTGAGAGAGAGCGCAAATTTACAAAGAGCTAGAGAGAGGCGATGTAAAGAGACATAATTTGCCATGGGATGAGTCATAGATTGTGATGCCGAATCAACAGGCTGCGAGAGCACACCGGTAGAGGGAAGCTGTTGCAGGGCATCGGATGGAGGAGGACGACGAATGTAAACCTGAATGATAGGTGGTTTTGACCAGACTGGTGGTGGAGGAGGTGTGGGAAGAAGGGGTGGAAGTGGAGACGTGACGGGAACCGTGGGTCGAGGTAGAGGAGGAAGAAGTGGATCAGTAGGGATGGTGTGATATGGTTGGTCTTCTCGAAAAGTGACATCAGCAGAGACAACTAACTTTTCGTCGGTAGGATAAAAGCAGGCATACCCCTTCTGGGTGCGAGAGTATCCAACAAACATAGCCTTTGCAGCATGTGGGGAAAATTTGTCATTTGGTGGACCAAAGTTATGGACATAACAAGTACACCCAAAGACGCGAGGTATAAGAGAGAAGAGAGCTTTGGATCGGTAAACGAGAGTGATCGGGGCCACAAAATTGAGAGTAGATGAGGGCATGTGGTTGATGAGATGGTAGGTAGTAGAGACCACAAAGTTACAATAGAGGAGAACCTGCATTTGAAACATCAAGAAGATGACGATTTTTCCGCTCTGTTATGTCATTCTGTTGAGGGGTATACGCACACGAAGTCTGATGGATAATACCGAACTCGGTGCATAGATTCGAGAAGGTCTGGCTAGTATACTCACGTGCGTTATCAGTACGGATAATTTTTAAGGATGTAGAAAATTGAGTGTGAGTCTCTGTAAGAAATGTGCGGAAGGTCGACGGGAGTTCGACGCGATCACGAAGTAAGTACAACCAAGTAACACGCGAGTAATCATCAATAAAAGTTACAAAATAACGAGAACCAAAAATACTGGGGATCTTGTACGGTCCCCAAATATCTGAATGCACTAATGAAAAAGGAGCATCGCTCCGGGTACAGGGGGAAGTAAAAGACACATGATGTTGTTTGTCAAAGATACAAGATTCATATGAAAAGTCCTGAAGAGGAACATCGGGTAGAGCTTTATTGAGAATCTAGAGAGGAGCATGCCCAAGACGACGTTGTCAATCAGTGGAAGAGATAATTGAAAGAGCGGTACGTGGAACATCCAAAAGATACAGCCCGTTGGACAACTGCCCTCTATCAAGTATATTCTGCGTTAGTCGATCCTGCACAACAAAGGAAGAGTGTGAGAATGTTACACAGCAATCAAGGTCCTGGGTAAGACGGCTAACAGAGAGAAGGTTAAAGGGGGATCATGAAACATGAAGGACCGAGGATAACGAGAGGGATGGAGTAAGAGGCATATGAGCAGCGCCAGTAACCGAGGTCGTGTCACCATTAGCCACAGTAATGAACTTAGGATAAGCAGAGTCCAAGTATTAAGGTGGCTTTTGCGGAGAGAGATAGTGCGTGGCACTCGAGTCCACAATCCAGTGAGAGCTGTGAGAGAGACAAGATATACCTTTGTTGGAGATCGAGGCCACGGATCCAGAAGATCGACTGACCACCCCTTGTAACTGTTGGAGTTGAGCACGCAAAGCCGTAATGTCGTCACTGGTGGCGGAGGGAGAAGTTGTAGTAAAAGAAGCAGTAAGGTGGGGAGGCATTCCATGCTTGCGATAGCAGGTGGCCTCTAGATGACCGTCCCTACCGCAGTGAGAACATTTAAAGAGGGTACGGCAACCACAGTCCCGTCCCTGAGTTTGTCGACCTCCACGAGCCGGTGGACCACGGGCAGAAGAAGCAAGAGTAGCCACGGATTGCTGGAGGAGAGCCGAAGTAAGATTCGGAGCCTCTGGGAGGGAGTAACTTTCAGAAGCATCGAGCAAACGTCTGAGAGGGACGGAGTAAGAGAGGAAGACGAGATCTGAGCTCGATCATTATAAAGATGTGGTGGAACACGAGCCATAATCATTGCAATCCTTTCTGCACGCGTTGTGTAGTCAAATCCGTAGTGGGAGGCTGATGTTGTATCCATGCTTCCACCAGAGTTTTAGCACAAGCAACAAAGGAAGTCAACTCACCAGTAGCTCCAGAGTCAAGAGATTGAAGATCACTGATTATGTCGAACAGATGCTGAAGAATGTCATTTCTAGTATAGAGGGAGTGAAGACCCGCCTACATGGCATTGGCCGTCTTGTGATACATGGCCATCTGATACAGCTCAGTGTCCAGGGAATTGAGAATTCAGGATTGGACACGTCCATCATCGCGTATCCAGTCCTCAGTAGGTGTAGTGGGAGAAGTCTGTGTCAGGTGATGGAGAAGGCCTTTTGTTTGCAGAACATGACGAACTGAGTGAACCCATTCAACAAAGTTCTGTTTTCCACGAAGAGAGATGGTCGTGATTCGAAGCTCAAGGGGAGTAGGAGCAGACCGTCTAGGAAGAGAGGAAGCCGCAGTCGAATCCGAGGATGCAGCAGTGGAATCCATGAAAGCAACAACACAAAGTGGCTGGTTAAGCAGTGAGTAGACCAACAACAAGAAAGCGGCAAACAGCAGAGGCAAGCTAGAGAAAAACAACGGTAAACTGCTGCGGCGTACTAGCGGCAAGCTGCAGAAAACGGTGAGCTAGCGACAAACAGCGACAAACAACTGCGGCGAGGTAGCGGCAAACAGCTGCGGCGAGCCAGCGACAAACAGTGGCAAACAACTGCGGCGAGCTAGCTGCAAGCAGCAGTTAGCAATAAGAGGCCGCAAAACTGCGGCCAATAGCGGCGGATAGGCAATCCAGCGATAAACAACGTACTTAGCGGCAAACAATAGTAATTTTCAGATTCTCTGTTTTATTTCTCGTGGACTTCAAACGGAATCATACAACCATGTATGTCTCGGTGTATGTCCAGGTTTTGATTTATGTGGTGTTGCAAATTTATTTTCTTGATTTGAAGCATTTCGTGCAAGTTTTCCTTGGTGATTTTCTTCTGGTGGTTTGTGTACTTCCTGTGCATTGGATTTTTCACATGGTATCATAGCCACGTCGGTTTTAGAGGTGATTGCTAAGTTTCTTCAGTGAAGAAAATCGGTATATCGGAATAGACGGTGTTGGAGGATATGCGAGAGGTCTTGGTATTGAGTTGCTGACACACACAAATTACAAGAAATGGAAATCGTGTATGGAGAGTTATCTGTTGGGAGAAGATTTGTGGGAGGTTGTTGGCGGTGATGAACAGGAGGAATTTATTCCAGCCGGGGACAAAGGTCAGGAGGTGAGAGCATGGAAGAAGATGAATGTGAAGGCCGAGTTCACACTCAAACGAGCAATATCTCTGGACTTGTTTGATCACATCATCGGATGCAAATCGGCTTTTGCGATTTGGGAGTCGTTGGATGGATTATTCAACAAGAAGAATGTCGCAAAGTTACAATTCTTGGAGAATGAGTTTGCGAAGGTGAATCAAGGAGAGATGTCGATTTCAGCCTTTTTCTTGATGATGAAGAACCTGTGCGCGGAGATATCAGCATTGGATCCGGATGAGCCGATCTCGGAGGCAAAGGGTGGGCTATTCAGCCATCCTAATTGGAGTTGGAGAATCTATTGACTTCGCAGGAAAGCTTGGCAAAGCAGATGTCGGGCTGCACTATTTCAGGTGGAGAAAGTGAGGTGTTATTCTCAGGAAAAAAGAAGGGTGGTGTTAAAAGCACACCATTTTCGGCTATGTGCACACCCATCAAAATATAATCCTTAATAATTTAGGTTTTCTAAACCCCACCCAACTAAAGCCGAAGCAGCCCGCCTCCCCCTTCTCGATACGCGCTTTTTGAACTGCATCTTCTACGTCATTTTCAGGAGAAGTGTTCAACATGAAAGTTGTAGATCTCGACGATATCTACAACTTTCATGTTGAACACTTTTTGATTTAAAGCCGTTTAGGCCCCCGATTTGGCCCCCGAAAAAAATCATGTTCTGATTTTTTTCGGGGGCCAAATCGGGGGACTAAACGGCTTTAAATCAAAAAGTGTTCAACATGAAAGTTGTAGATATCGTCGAGATCTACAACTTTCATGTTGAACACTTCTCCTGAAAATGACGTAGAAGACGCAGTTCAAAAAGGAGCGTATTTCATTTTAAAAAAAACTATGCAATCACGGCAACGTCATCCTCCCCACAACTCTTGTGGACATGTATTGCCGATGCGGGTGCGTTGAAGCAGCTTTGGAGGTGTTTCGCCGGGTTTCGAGCAAAGACGTCGTGCTTTGGAACGTGATGATCGGAGGACTCGCGATGCATGGTCATGGCCGCCTTGTCGTCGATCTGTTTGCTCTGATGAAGGAGACGACAACGGCGTCCAACGAGTTCACATACATTGCAGCTATGTTTGCTCAAACTGTGCACATAGTATTGGTGTGCACAAAGCCGAAGATGGTGTGCACAAAAAATTTCAATGGGTGCACATAGTATTGGTGTGCACAAAGCCGAAGATGGTGTGCCTTTAACACCACCCAAAAAGAATTGGGATAGGTGGAAGAAGAATATGGAGGAGGGCCCCTCTACTTCATCACAGGAAGATGGAGGAAATATTCCTCCAAAGTTTCATGGAAGGCAAAAGGGTCTCAAATGCTTTAGATGCAACAAACCGGATCACTTCAAGAGAGATAGTAAGGCGAATCTCAAGTCGGGACACGTAGCGAAGAAAGAAGAGGGATCGAAAGATGAAGAGGAATGGGGGAATAGTTTCTTGGCAGAGATGACGACGACGTCGGTGGATGAATTGACCTTCATAAATTTTTAGAATGATTGGATTGTTGATTCTAGGTGCGGTCATCACCTCACCGGCGATGAATCGAAGTTCTCCCTTTAGGTCTACGAGGAGAATGATGCTATTGTGATGGTGGATGATTCAGTGCATGCGGTGGAGGGGACGCCGGACAGTTACCTTGGGCGGTGATGGAAGTGCACTCAAGTTGAAGAGTGTTTATCATGTGTCGGGGATGAAGAAGAACCTCATCTCGGTGACAAATGCGGTGGATGCAGGTGATCATGTTCTATTTGGTCCTAAGGAGGTAGAGTTCTTGCGGAACTTCTCTTCCTTGAAGGCGGATGTTACTCACACCGGGTGGCGTGTGAAGGATCTATATGTGCTATCTACAAACTCTTATGCGAACAATATGAAGACAAATGACAGTGCGATTATTTGTCATGAGAGGTTGAGTCATGTGGGGATGGACAAGTTGAAAGTTATGGTGGCAAGAGGTCTTGTGAAAAGTTTGCCTAGCTTATCTTCATTTGGTGACGATCATGTTTGCGAAGGGTGGCAGTTTGGGAAAGCACATCGTCTCCCATTTGACAGGTCTCTTTCTAGGAGCAAGGCGCCGTTGGAGTATATTCATGGTGACTTGATGGGTTCGTGCATCACACCCACATATTCAGGAAACCTGTACATATTTGTGCTCGTGGATGACTTTTCACGATACATGTGGGTGTATTTCGTGAAGGAGAAGTCGGAGGTCTTCAGGATTTTCGTGAAATTCAAGGAGAAAGTAGAAGGCGTGCTGAATTTGCGGATCAAAAAACTGAGAACGGACAACGGAGGGGAGTTTACTTCTAATGAGTTCTCTACTTTTTGTAGGAAGCATGTCATTAGGCGGGAGCTATCTTGTGCTCACACTCCACATCAAAATGGAGTGTCTGAAAGGAAGATTCAGCACTTGGCGTAAACGTGCAAGTGCTAGTTGCATGTGAAGTGCATACCCAAAGCCTTATGGGTGGAGGGAATGACTTGCGCGATGTATGTCATCAACAGGTTGTCGTTAAGCCCTATTAAGCTGAAGTCTTCACACGAGATGATGTTTGAAGAGAAACCGAGTGTGAAGCACTTGCATGTGTTTGAAGCTACTTGTTTTGTGCACGTTCCGGACGCTCTCAGAACCAAGTTAGGTGTGAAGGCACGCAAGTGCATATTCATTGTCTATGACGAGCGGAAAAAGGGATGAAGTGCATGGACCCACAGACATGTCGGTTCATTGTTTCTCGTGATGTGGTGTTTGATGAGTTAATTATTTATCAAGGAGTTTCCACTATTGCTTTGATGGAGAGTGCATGAGGTAAAAGTGAAGGAAGGAGTGAGGGAGTGTGGCTGAATACTCCTTGGTGGAGTTGTCTTTATCTCCAGGTGCTCCAAATTCATCAGGCTCTAGTTCAGAAGTTTTAGGTTCTGGAAGCAGGGGGAGTGATGCTTCAAATTATTCTGGCAGGGGAGTTGATGGTGATGATGTTGCTGGAGCGGTGAAGAGTGGTTCTACTCTGCGGAGGTCGAAGAGTACTATCGTTCCACCGGCTCGCTACAGGGAAGGTAAACTTGTTAGCATGTGTTCGTGTTTCTTTGCATGTACTCTTGACAAGCGGGAGCCGTCATGTTTTGAGGAGGCCACTGGAGTGAAGTAGTGGGAGGTCATGGATGAGGAGATGGATGCCTTCAGGAAAAATGAAATTTGAGATCTTGTGCCCAAAATTGATGGCGTTACTCCGATCACTTGCAATTGGGTGTAAAAGATCAAGAAGAAGGCGGATGGCATCATAGAGCGATACAAGACTCGCCTTGTTGCTCAGGGATTTTCACAGCAGTATGGAGAGGATTATGAGGAGACATTCAGTCTGGTGGAGAATATGACTTCGGTGCGGGTGGCGATTGCATTAGCGGCGAGTCATGGTTGGAAGTTGTGGCAACTCGATGTGATGAACACTTTTCTTTACGGCGAGATTGACAAAGATATTTTTATGGAGCAACCACCCGGCTACGTGTCCAAGTCACATCCGGAGCATGTTTGTAAGTTGAAGAAAGTCCTCTATGGTTTGAAGCAGACACATCGAGTTTGATTTGGAATGATTGCAGAGTATTTGTTGTTTTGCGGGTATTATGCATCGGATTCCGACGCGAGCTTGTTCGTAAAGAAGATGGGCGGACTTCATGTGCTCATACTGTTGTATAATGACGAAGGGGAGGTGGCAATGCTTAGGGCCGAGCTATCAATCCGGTTCGAGATGAAGGATTTGGGGGAGCTACACCATTTCCTTGGCATTAAAGTGGGGAGGAAGAAGAGCGGGGTGTTGATTTCTCAGAAGGCCTATGCGGAGCGGATCGTGGAGAGATTTGACATGGCGGATGGGAAGCGCTGCTCTACTCCACTGGAGATGGAGTGAAACTTCATTGGGATGAAGGATCATGCCTTATCCTAAATTTTTTCGGGCTCTGATGGGAAGTCTGATTTATTTGACGATTACACGACCGGATATCTCGTTTGCAATTGGTCGAGTGAGTTGTTACATTTGCCTAGGAAGCCTCATCTAGAGACAGCGAAGGGAATTTTGAAGTATTTTAAATCAACCTCGGAGATGGGGTTGTTTGGTAGAGACACCGGCTTCAATTTTCATGGTTTCACGGATGCCGACTATGACGTAGATCCCGACGATCGGAAGTCGGCGAAGGGGTGCGTCTTTATGTGTGGTTCAGTGGCGATCTCGTGGTGTAGCAAGAAGTAAGACTCGGTGTCCATCTCCACCACTGAAGCGGAGTACAATGTGCCGTTCTTCGCGGCTCAGGAGTGCATTTGGTTGCGAAGGTTGGTGAAGGATGTTTATGAAAAGGTTCGTGGTCCTACTTTTCTCCGCGGCGACAACGAAAGTGCGCTGAAGCTTGTTACAAATCCGGTTTGTCACGCGCGGGCAAAGCATATCGAGATCGAGCACCACATTATTCCGGAGAAAGTACTTGGTGGATCTCTTGTCGTGGAGTATGTTCGGAGTCAAGACAACTTCGTCGACATCTTCACGAAGCCTCTATCTAAAGGGCCGGTGAAAATGATTATTTATTATATATAAATACATAGTTTATAACTGCTACAGTATTTCTATTTCTTCCGCCATCTTATTTCCATTCGACGCATACATTGACATTCACTCAACGCTCCTTTATGTCAGCGTTTCTCTTCTCCCGTCGACGCATGTTTTTTTCTTCTTTTCGACGCACCTATCCTTGCATCGAGTTCATATGGAAGTACCTCTTGTAGACGCTCCTTCATTTCTTCTCGACGCTATTTATTTCCAGGATATCATGTCGACGCATCATTCCCATTCATTTTGACATTTGATTGTTTGCTGCGTTGATTTCCATCGTCCCTGTATCGACCCGTATGTTCATCTGCTTTGACTTCCTTGGTTTTACTCGATGCATGTGTGTACATACATATATATATATATATATATATTTCTTTGATGTACGGTGCCCTAATCTTTCCTCCAGTGAAAAACTCCCGTGAACAGTCGCTGCCTTGCCTGTGAAGAATTCTAGAGAGAGAAAGCTTCTCTCTTAATTTCGTTGTCGCGCAACTGCCGTTTCTAGAGATCGTTGATTCCACGGCGTACTCCTCAACAAGGTCTTCATCTTGGTGTGTTTTTTGAAGCGGCGTTTTGCTCGCACGTTGTCGTACGAGTTGAAGATTTGCATAGGTTAATCTGTTTTTGTAATTTTCAGATTCTCTGTTATATTTCTTGTGGACTTCAAACAACATACAACTGTGTATGTCTCGGTGTATGTCCGGGTTTTGTTCTGTGTGGTGTTGCAAACTTATTTTCTTGATTTCAAGCATTTCCTGCAAATTTTCCATGGTGATTTTCTTCTAGTGGTTTGTGTACATCCTAAGCATTGGATTTTTCACAAGTGTTCGGTGAGTATAAATAAAGAAGAGGATTATGTTATATACACTTATTTGCATAGATCATGTGATCCAATTATTTAACCCAATTCTCAAATTATTCCTTCAACAAAAACAAAATTCATGAAAATTCAAAAAAGGGATTGTGCGCAATGGTGTGCTCCTATTGTTCTTGTGACAATCCTATCGTTAATGTGACAATCCTAATACTCATGCTCTGCTCAAAGTTGTGGATCCTTGTCAAAGGATTAGAATAAAATGATAAGTTGGGTGAAGTTCAAGGTATTTACATTCTTTAGATTTAATATATCTTGCACCACGCATTAGAATTATTTGAATTTTTTGGTATAGAATGTCTCCCAAATAGTTGGGTTAAGGCTAATGAATATGATGATAACTACTTCAAACATTCCATAGATTCCAACCTACATTTTTTAAGACATAAAAAAGTTAGTCTTTAAATGGAATCTATCTTTATTTGTAGCCTCTCAAATTAAAGTCAACATTAACCAGCGAAGGAATCTCCGAGCCATTCCTAGAACAGAGTATCACATATGTTTGCAAATGTATACAGTCTACAGAAGTTTCACTTGTTCCAGCTATAAACCCTCCCGAGAAGTTGTTAGAAATGCTTACAACACAGGCAGAGATGTTATTTGTTCTCTCCGGAATCTTATTCATGCAACAGTCTCATAGAAATAAGAAAAAAGAGCTGTTTCCTGTTTCACTAATACTGATAAGAACTTCTGGTTCATGTTTCAAGTTGCTAGCTGCTGGAATGCTTTCAACCATGCTCAACAAGGCCATCAAGTTCCTTCTCATGGTACTGCTGATGTCTATGGAATTTAATAATCCTACTTCGTACATAACTGATGACTCTGGTTTAGATGACAATCAACTTTCTGAAGTATCTCTTTCAATTGTTGGATTATTACCTGTTCTTTGCAAGTATGTGGAGAATACTGAATGTTTTGATCTCTCAGTTGCATCTATGGACTTGATGCTCAAAGGTTTTCTGGCTCCTAATACTTGGTTGCCAATCCTACAGGAGCATCTTCATTTAAAGAATCTCGTCCAAATTATACAGAAAAGAAATTCTCTAATTCCAGTTACAATTACCTTGAATTTCTTGCTAACTTTGGCTCAAACAAAAGGTGGTGCTGAGATGCTTAATTCCATCAAGATTTTTCCTTCCCTGAAGATATTTTTCAGTCATCTGGTAGATGATAAATTTAAACAAGGTGGGGACTGTTTACCCACTAACCATGACAGCAATGACAAGCATGCACATCTCTTGGCTCTTGGCTTTGCAATAATCTCATCCGTTATTCATTCTCTGCATGATGATACTTCTATAGTTCATATCTTTGACAGTGCTATTCACAGCTTCTTTGGCGAAAAGGCCTATATGATTTCATCGTGCCTTTCTATACTGAACGTACAATCTGACACTCGAACTAAGAAGACAAGTCGAAAACAGGAAACCGGGATATCTTTGAAAGCTCTATGCCTTTCTGAGCATTCCCTCTCTCTCATTTGCTTGCTGGCTAGACACCGAGAATATCGACGGAAAGGCATGAAAGAAATAGATTTGGAGCTGAGACAGAAGTGCATTCATCTTCTGGCCTTTATAAGTAAGGAAGCACAGCGTGTTGGAGACCTGTCTAAGAACGGACTGCCTCTTCTGTGTTTGCCGGGTCTAAAAGAGGAGGTTGATTTTAGTGAAAAACCATCTTTTATTAACAGCAAGCATGGATGGTTCATGGTTACTGCTATTGGTGGAACAATTAAAAAAGTCACCAGTTCATTAAGCCAAGGATTGCCACTTGTAACCAAAGATCAGCCAAATGGATATAATCAAGCTAGGCCGACATATTTTTCTGATATTGTAGCTGTACAAATCTATAGAATTGCTTTTCTTCTTTTGACATTTTTGTGCATACAAGCTAAATCTGCAACCGAAAGAGCGGAGGAGGTTGGCTATATTGATCTTGCGTGTTTCCCCGATCTTCCCATGCCGGAGATATTACATGGCCTGCAGGTAAGGAAAAGAATATCCACCGTTTACATCTAGTTTGATGTTGACTTTATTAATTTGATAACTATTTTCCTTTCATATTTATGTTTTTATCTATTCTATAATGTTTGAATCCAAGCACCCAGCTTAAAACCATTTAGTTGTAGGTGGATGGACTCGGGATTTAGCTTGCTCTGATACCATGTTAGAACTTATGCATCTAATCTCGATAACTTTGTTTTAGATGGAGGGGCATTGATCTATATTATGTACACCCTGCTACATGAGTTTCCAGATGTGGGACATGTCAGCAGTTCGACCACACTTACTCCATCTTTTGAACTTAACTGGCACTATGATAATGCCAAATTTTTACAACTCAATCTATGATTTATCATTCATGGATGTTGATCAGATCCTTCTATGTAGTACCGCCTTAGGAAGCCATAGCCTTCACGGTACCTTAGACACCCAGAGATGAGAAAGAGTGTAGCAAGCTATGTAGCACGGGGACGGAAACGGGATATGGGATACGATACGAAACGGATTCAAGAAATGTGATTTTTAAAAAAATAAGGATACGGGAAACGTTTTTAATTATTTTAATATAAGTATTAATTAATATAAGAATAAGTCAAGTAACAAACTATTTGTACAAGACTATTATATATCTTTGACATTTCATATAATACTATAAATAACATTTAAGGAAACAAACACAATAAAGAACAATATATCACATGTCCACATCAATACATCATTACATCAATTGAGAGCAAGGCGGTAATATCGCACGGAATCGCGTATCCCCCTAGCGGGATACGCGATTCCGAAATAAAAAAAAATTTATTTAAAATTTTGTTTTATATAGTTTCGGAAAGGCGTTTCCGCACGTTTCCGGGCGTTTCCTGTATCTGATACGCGTTTGAGCCGATACGTAGAGCCTTTTTAAGTATCTGTGCTTTGTAGGTAGCAAGCGACAAAATGCTTCATGGGGTTGAAAATAAGCATAGATAAGGAACATGTTTGTCTGTTTGAATATTTAGCAACACGGAAATCTTTCTTGTTAAATCCACTATATGTAGCCTTATTAATAAGCATTTATCATAATTCTTGTACAACCCTTATTCGTTGATGGTGGGCCATTCATGCCAAGAAGTCTTCGAGACAGAGTCAGCGTTAGTGGAGCTGGTGAAGGTTTGGGAGAGTATGTGTGAGCATCCCTCCAAACTCAAAGGGTGGACGACCAGGGGAGTTAGTCGCCCAATTCATGTGAGATCCTCCCATAGTCGCATAGCCGCCAAGTAGGGGGCGGGCTATAAATAATCCCCCCTCGATTTACCTATAAATAAGACCCCAAGGGTATCAGGAATTGAACTATTGTTTGAGCTTCTGGATCTCATTTTCGAAGACTTAAGCCGTGAGATCTTTATCACCCCCCTTGGTAATCATTTGTTTTTAGATACTCATCAAGTTAGTGTCTTCCTCGTATCATGCTAGGTCATTCTTGGTTGTGGAGGGGAAGTTTCTTCTAAGCTTCATGGTACGTTGTGGGAACTCCCTGCTGCAGCATCTAGGATCCTTTAGTCCTCCCTTAGTTTCCTTGTCCCTGTCCCTTATTCCGTCAAGCCCGACCGCCGGACCAGTAACCTTTTAACTGCATTTATCCGAATTTTTGGAGTAGGGATTTTCCTGTATTCAACACTTTGGTGCGGTGAGCATGGATCGCGGTCACAGGAAGATAGGCAAGATGGTGGAAGTTGGCGAGCATGAAGGGATAGTCGACAACTCGGCGGGTGGAGGCGAGTTTGTAACAATGTCAGTTTTCGAGGATTTCTCGCGGTGGATGGAGGGGACTTTGCGAGCAACATTGCTTCCTCCCGCGTAGGTCACTGCGACCTTTCCTCGTCGCGTTTCTCCGTCGGAGGATGGTGGTCCCTCCAGGCAACCAGGAAAGGAGCATGTGGAGGAAGAGCTGGAGCGATTAGTGCAGTTGCAATTCTACCTGACAAGTTCTCAGGGCATCAGATTCCGAGATAGGGAGAATCCGGCGAGATTCCAGGATTTTCACCCCGGTTGCGAGTATGGGGGAGTTTCTCGCCAAGTCGAAGGCCGTCGCCAACAAGGAGGGAGGAGTTTGTTCTGCGATGAGTTCCTTTCTGCACCAGTTCCGGAGGGATTCAGGGAACCCATTCTAAGCTATTACTCTGGGAGAGATGATCCAATCTGCCATCTCCAGTGGTTTGAAGATGTTGTTTCCACCTTGAACATGACAGATGCTTTCAAGTGCAGACTCTTTTCCATCACATTCCAGGGGAAGGCCAGAGATTGGTTCCATCAACTGGTTGGAGATTTCGTCTACTGCTTCGAGAACCTGCACCGAGGAGTGACAATGTGATTCACCTCAGCAAAGAGGAGGAAGGAGGCAACGACACTCTTCTATTTAACACAAAGAGTGCGCGAGACATTGGCGAACTTTATCGATCGTTTCCAAAAGGAGGTTTCTGACATCCAGGAGGTGGTTGACTTCACCTTGCAGCTAGCCCTGATGTTCGGTCTAAGAGAAGGCTTCTTCAAGTTAGAGAGCAGAGATCCTCCCCGATCCTACGAGGAGCTGATCGAGAGGGCTAACAAGTATGTTCATGGAGAGTCATCAAACTGTAGCTTTCTGGCCAGGTTTACAAGGGCGACCAGGGAGGAAGAGGATGAAAAGGAGAAGGCTATGGTATGCGAGAAGGAGGAACCTCGGAGGCAGAAAGGGAAGGGGCAAGCGGAGAGAAGGCGAGAGGAGCTGTGGAGGAGAGAAGAATCCAGGAGGGAGGAGCCGAGAAGGAGAGAAGTGGGGAGGCCCTTTGTGGCTCCGGAGCATCGAAGAGAAGAGAGGAGGTATCAGGTTCCTGTCAATAGGTCGTCGTGGTGTCCGGCGGGAAGGCCTCAATACCAAGGTCAGGGAAGAAGGTTCTCCCCAGAGAGAAGGGATGTACGTCAACAGGAGAGACATCGGGAGGGAGGACGCGAGGAAGTGATGGCCATTACCCGACAAGGGAATAGGCTTCACCGAAGAAATAATCCAAGAAGGCACTAGGTAGAGGAGGTCCCCCTCTACTTTGAGTTTGCATCAAGTGGAAGGGCATGGGACCATTGCTCGCCCGGTTTTGGGGGAAGCTAGGAGGAGGCTGAGAGCAGCAGGGGAGGTGGAGGAGAGCTATAGAGGAAGGAAGCTCTGGTCGAGTCGACAACATTTCAAGCTCCCGTTCGAAGGAGGAACAAAGATCGGGTCGACCAAGGTCACAGAGAAGTGGTCCAAGGAGTTGGAGGAGCAGTAAGGGTGATCCACTGGGGAGTTGTGCTAGGAGCTTCCCGCAAGGGGAGTCTCCATCAGATCTACCGCAAGAGCATCGCCTCGACCTCTTGGGCACCACTTCCGTTGGATGAGATCACCTTCACGGAGCAGGATATGTTAGGTAATGATAATCTCTTTCATGATGCCCTCATGATCCAGGCAGCAATAGAGGACTTCACCGTCGACTGCATCCTGGTGTACAACGGAAGCTCGGAAATTGTCATCTTCAAAAAGGCGTTTGACGGGTTGCATGTGGAGGCAAGAAGGGTGCTAGCTTGGGATGGTCTTCTCTTTTGCTTCTCCGGAGAAAAGGTGGAGAGGAGCAGATTTGCGAGTAATACTCGGCGGCTCCTCAAACAAGTGTCGATTCATAATCGTCGACAAACCGAGTTGCTACAAGGCGATCTTCGGGAGGAATCTCATCAACCTATTCAACGTCTCGTCCTACCACCAGTGCTTGAAATATTGCAAAGGAGATGTTCATGTCAGGATCAGGAGTGATCCAATAGTTTCTCAGGAGTGATCCAATAGTTGCTCGGGAGTGTTATCTCAGCGTCGTCAGCTCCTTCTGCTCGATGAAGGACACAGAGAAGATGGAAAAGGTGCTAGAAGGGATGGATAGGTTGGAGGCCGCAGAAGAGCTAGAAGAAGTGAAAGTGTTCTCCAAAGGCGAAGAGCCCGTATTGCTGAAGATCGGAGGATCCTTGAAGCTCGGCGGGAAAATGGAGATGGCGGCGTGGCTGCTAGATAATGTGGACATCTTCACTTGTAACGTCGCAGAGATGTCAGGGATCGACACTGAGGTTGTCTGCCACCGCCTCAATCTGGATCTTTGGTCACACCCATCCGACAAAAGAAGAGGACAAGCGTCACTGCGTTGGCTGAGCCCATTAGGGAGGAAATGAGGAAGTTGCTTGAGGCAGGTTTTGTATCAAAGATCCAGTATCCAGGCTGGGTCTCAAATATAGTAATAATGAAGAAAGTCAGAAGATGCTGGAGAATGTGTATCGATTTTTCCTTGTTAAATAAAACTTGTCTGAAAGATTGTTATCTCATGTCTCGAATCAACGTGCTGGTTTATTCAGCCATTAGTTTTTCTGTGATGAGTTTCTTTGATACTTTTTCAGGATACCAGTATACCGCAGATCCGGATACATCCCCCTGATCGTTTCGATGTCTCCTTCATCACCAGCGATGACTGTTACAGCTACAAGATGATGTCTTAGGTTAAAGAATGTGAGAGCTACCTATCAGCAGATGATGGACCAAGTTTTCAACGAGTAAAATATTTGGAATTTGGAGTTTTACGTGGATGATCTCTTGCTCAAGAGTCGGAGCATTCAGGAGTACATCAAGGATCTAGTGGAGACCTTCACGACGCTTCGAAAGTTCAAGATAAGACTCAATCCGGCGAAGTGCGTGTTCGGAGCAGGGAGTGAAAAGTTCTTGGGGCACTTTACCCCAAAGGAAGTGGAGCCTAATCCCGACAAGGTCAAAGTTATCCTGGAAATGTCATCGCCAAAGAGTACCAAAGAAGTTCAGAGACTGACAGGAAAATTGGCGAGTCTTAGCCGCGTCCTTTCCAAGGCCAGAGTGAAGTGCTCTCCTTTCTTCAAAATCCTCTAAAGCAGCCAGCAGTTCCAATGGACCGAGAAAGTGTGAGGAGGTCTTCGAAAATCTCAAGCAACAGCTAACCCAGGCCTCTACTCCAAGACCCGAAATAAGGAGCGCACCAACTCTCCTACTTAGGAGTGGGAGCGGAGGCAGTAAGTTTGGTGCTTCTCAAAGAAGAAGGAAAGGGGCAGGTGGTCATCTACTACGTGAGTCGGGTGCTCAGGAAGGCAGAGATGAGGTATCCCATCCTGCAGAAATTAGCTTTCGCCTTAGTGGTGTCGGCACGGAAGCTCTGGCCTTATTTTCAAGTTCACTTCATCAAAGTCATGATTGAACATCCCTTCCGGAGTATCTTGGATAGGGTGGAGCATTCTGGAAGGCTAGCAAAGTGGTCAGTAGAATTCAGTGAGTTCGATATCTCTTTCTCGCCCAGGGTGGCAGTCAAAACGCAGACAGTGGCGGACTTCCTTGCTGACTTTTCAGTTGAGGCGGATAAAGACGAAGGCTCATCAAGCTTAAGTTTCCTGGAAGATGTTTGTGGACGGGGCTTCTGGTAAAAACTCGGTGGGAGTGGGCATCGTGCTAGTAAGCCCGCAAGGAACTAGGTCGAACAGTCAATCGAGATCCTCTTCCCCGTCACAAACAATCAAGCGGAGTGATCCAAGAGCTGCTAGAGAGTGTTATCTCAGCCTTCATGGATTCAATGGTGGTCGCGTCACAGATCAGAGATTTTGAAGTACGTGACCCCATTCTGTAAAGGTATTTGGTAAAACTAAGGGGCTTGATGAGAGGTTTCAGTCTTTTTTCGTCGAGCATGTGTCGCGGAAGAACTCGGCAGGGGATCATTTGGCCAAATATGGCCCAAGGGTTGGTGGAACGATCACTGGGTTGTTTTGGCCATACATCGAACAAGGTGTAATGATGGAAATCGAGCAGCGAGCTTCTCGGGTGGATCCATTCATCGCCTTTCTAGCTACCGACCAACTCCTAGTAGATGATGGAAACAAGAGAAAGTTCTTATACAAAGCATCTTACTATCTACTACATGAAGGGGAGTTATACCGCAAGACCATCTCGGGCTGCTTGGCTAGATGTATATTAGAGACCGAGGTTCCTCAAGTGCTCGAGGAGATCCATGCGGGAGAGTGTGAGTGTCACTTTAGGACTCGCACTCTGGATCAAAGAATCCTGAGACAAGGATTCTTCTGGCCAACCATCTGAAAGGATGTCGAAGCCTTCCCGAAAAAATGTCAGAAGTGTCAGCTCTTCGCTCCCCTCCAGTAACAGCCAACCCAGCAGCTTCGTTCAATCACGGCCCCTTGACCGTTCGTCATCCAGGGAATGGATTTGATAGGTCATTCCCCCAAGCCAGTGGTCAGAGAAAGTTAGTTCTCATCATGATCGACTACTTCAAGTTGATCGAGGACAAAGCTCTAGCCAAAATCACTACTTAACTCATGAAAAACTTCATCTGGGGGGAGATCGCTTGCAATTTCGGGATTCCTCTCGCTGTCATCACCAACAATGGTCCGCAGTTCGCCAGCTTGGTGCTGGAAGATTTCTGCAAGCAGCAGGCGGAGGCATCTTAATCTCCCCAGGTTGCAAGGTCTTCTCTGGAGGAGTCCGTTTGTCACCCGTAGAGGGAACTTGCTTCCCTGACGACGTCCTCGTTTGGCCGAAGTTGATCCGAACATGTTGACCAACTTGTGATCCCGGCTGGGATTCGAGGGCGATAAGAGAAGCTGATTGCAAAGGAGGCACCACTAGATGCTCGCCAGGAGCTTTAGTAGTCGAAAGCACTACAAGATAAAGGAAGACCATCAACACGAGTAATTCAAAATCAACGACGATCTGAAAAGTACGATAATGAAGTCCTAACTTCGCATGGAGGCGAGTTCAGGTTGGGTCTGGGTCTGGGACCCGGCGAGGTCCTCCGCAGGGGCGATCTGTTGCTCGGGAAGGAGAGATGACTCAGGAGCAAGTTGCTCAGCTTCGTCAGCAAGGCCCGTCTTATCGAGCACTCTTTGAGTGCTCGCGGGAATCTCGGGATTGTCGGTCGGAGTGGCAACGTCTCCAGGAGTGGGTGGTTGTTTCTTCTTTATTGCAATGATCTTCTTCGGTGCGGAAAGTTCAGCGACATCGTCGCCCTCCCAAGGTTGTTTCAGGATTTTCAATTACAAGTATCCCGTCAACGCGGCCATACTCGCCTCAAGTTCTTCCTCGCCAGTTGGCGTCATCTTGTGCGAGTTCAGAGAAGGTGCCCAAAGAAAGAGCCACCCCACCTCTATTTATAGGGGTCAGGAGTCGGCTAGGAAGTGTCGAATAGTCTAGATATTTGCCTGCAGCAGCTCACCGAATAGGGGTTGGATGTTTCTTTCTAAACTCTTGTGTAGCTCGTAAAGAAAAGGAATTGTGTACAACCCTTATTCGTTTAGGGTGGACACATTCAAGCCAAGAAGTCAAAGATCGATACAGCATCAACGTTAGTGAAGCAGGAGAAGGCTCTGCCAAGTAGGGGGCGGACTATAAATAAGCCCCCCCCCCCCCCCCCCCCCCGATTTGATCCCAGGGATACCAGAAATTGGACTTTTGGTTGAACTTCCGGATGTCGTTTTCGAAGACTTGGACTATGAGATCTTTATCATCCCCCTTTGTGGCCATTTGTTTTTAGTTACTCGTCAAGTTAGTGTCTTCCTCGTACCCTGCTCGGTCATTCTTGATTGTGGAGAGGAAGTTTCTTCTAAGCTTCCGGGTACGTGGTGGGATCTCCCTGCCGCAGCACCTGGGACTCTTTAGTGCTCCCTTAGTCTCCTTGTCCTTATCCCTCAATCTGTCATGCCCAACTGTCAGACCTGTAACCTTCGGCTGCATTGATCAGAATTTTGGGAGTAGGAATTTTCTCGATTTCAACAATTATGAATGAAAATCTAATTATATGATGCTACAATTGCAATCTAGTCTTATCAAGTCTACTGAAGTGCCAAGTGAATGTCAGAAATCGTACCATTAATGTTCATTATATTACCCACAAAGTTTTGGTACCAAACCCAGACTTTTAACCCCTAAAACTCACAAGAATCATGGTGCAGGACCAAGCGATGGCTATTATTGTGGATCTGTGTGGAGGACAAAATTTGACGCTTACCGGAGAGACCGAGCGCGTGTGCCTTCTTATGATACAGATTCTGGAGAAATCCTTGTACTTGGAATTTTGCGTGACGCAGTCATGTGGGCTCCGGCCTGTGCTTGGCCGTGTTGAGGACGTTGGCAAGGAAATGAAATCTTTGGTGCAAGGTATGTATTGCCTTTCATCTTGGACCCTACTATTTTAGGGTTCATCTTTATCCTAGAAGCTTTCTGTGATCAATTTGTCTTGCCGGTGTATGTTGACAATGTTTTCGCTCCAACTTCTTGCAGTTGTCAAGCAGCATAAAAATCTCAGCGCTTCGCTAACTTCAATCCGGCAGATTGTAACACTCGTTTACCCGGGATTACTTCAAACAAGCAGCCTCGTATAAATTATGCAAATATTCTCCGACCGCGCCGCAGCGCTCACTTCTCCACCCTACACAGCTCACTTCTCCGCTTCATGTTGTTGAACTTATGATGAATGGGCGGCAATTCCAACGTTTATTAGAATTCATCATCAATCCCACAAAAAGTTTGGCAGGTTTAAAGTCATTCATGTGGTAGCATGGAACAATCTTTGTTTGATTTATAATGTTAGGTTGACTCTTAACTCTTTAATAGTATCTTATTTATGCAAAATTCTTCTGTTTATGCATAGTTTAAGAGTTCTATAAATTGTAAAAGTGATCAAATATTTAATATGGTTGCGGTAGGCTCGAGGCTCCGGTAGATCGGAATAAATTGAACCGCCTTAGTCCGGGAGTGGTCGAGTGCGCAAATAATCATAGAAAGAGGGAAAGCTGACGAGACAATTTTTACGTGGAAAAACCGTCAACTTGGTGAAAAATTGCGTGGTCGGATCTGTGTCGACCAAACCTCCACTATATCTGAGCGATGTTACAAGGCTTTTCCAAGAACTTGAAGGCGGCATACCACCTCTTACAATTATTGGGGAGAGAGAGAGGAGCTCGAAGGGTGACCGGCCACCTCTCATGGAGCTACGAACTTGCGCTGTGAGGGATGGACATGTTGAACTTTGAAGTCTTCTGTTGAACCTTAGAAGCAGGAGCGACTTGCTTTGCTTGTCCTTGTTCTTGTGTCTTGGAAGCTTGTGTGTCGTGGTTTGCGAGCCTTATCCTTGGCGGTTTGTCTCTGCTTGCCCTTCTGAGAAATTTGGTACGCTTGTCCTGACGGTGATTAGAATGCTTGTTCATGGACGCACGGGGTTCTTGATGGAGAAGGGAGCAAAGAGTGCTTGCTGGTGGAAAGCGTATGGGGCGCTTGCGGGCGGAGAGTGCACGGAGCGGTCATTGGCGAAGAGCGCACGGAGCGGTCACTGGCGAAGAGCGCACAGAGCGCTTGCTGGCGGAGAGCGCACGGAGCGCTTGCTGGCGGAGAGCGCACGGAGCGCTTGCTTTCGAGAAAAAAAACAAAGCTTCATTTGGCGCAATGCCCGGCCACACCCAAAAAATTTCATTCATTTTATTCTCAAAATTAGCTTATTTTCTCTGTGGCGGGCATAACCATGTCAATCACATTCTATGATATTGCGTTTTTGTTCAAATTATTGGAGTAAATAAATCGCGTCAAACGAAGTCCTATTTTTATCATAAAAATGAATGAAGTTCTTTATGTGAAGTTAGGCATTCGCAAACAACAGTTCATAACCACCGCATTAATTACCACTGCCCCTACACTAAATCGAGCCTTAATGATCTCATTGGGTTCGTTAAGCCCCTTCAAACAGGACTTATTGCCATTGATTCAATGATCCCTATAGGACGCGTGCAACGAGAATTAATTATTGGAGACAGACAGACTGGTAAAACAGCAGTAACCACAGATACGATTCTCAATCAAAAAGGACAAAATGTTATATGTGTTTATGTAGCTATTAGCCAAAAAGCATTTTCTGTGGCTCAGGTAGTTGCTACTTTTCAGGAAGGGGGGGCAATGGAAAACACTATTGTGATGGCCGAAACAGCGGAAGGAAATTGCAAACGAGTCAAAACTCTGCCCACAAGAATTGAGCCGTTCTTTTAAAGTAAGTTGTTTCTTCCCCGTGAGTGCCGGGTTTCCTCTGTCTGTTTTTTGAGAGAAGAGCTAAACGAGCTTTTAAAAGGAAAATGCAAGTGGAAAATCGTGCGCGTCATCATTCCATTTGAACCCAACCCCAAGTCAAAAGATTGCATACACTTCCTTCTTCTCTTTTATTACTGCAGCCAACTGACAACCACCCGCCGACTTCAGAAATCTTTAATAACACGAGAAAACTCATCCAAATCAATCATACTAATAAGTATATGCAATTCTATAGTACGAAAAAGATCGAATTTTTAAGTTCAAAAAAAAAACAAAATTCAAGGGCTAAAACAGGCTTCTTTTTAAAGTTTAAACCAAGGATTGGCAGCAGAATTTAATAATGGCGGTTGGAAGCTTGAAACCATATTTACTGCTGCCTTCTTAAAGTCCCCGCCACCGTCACGGCTACCTTACGGCTCCCCATGACTTCTTCAATCAATGGCCGCCTCCTCCGGCCCCTGCTCCCACTTTTACTTCTACTGATCACTGCGGCCGTGATCGCCACCGTCAACGCCGACGCTCTGGTCACCGGCGCGGTGTTCTGCGATCAGTGCAAGGATGGCTACAGTGGCTTCTTTGACTACCCGCTCTACGGTAAATTTCTCGAGCTTGCCCTCCCCATTTTTGAAGATTAATTACTTCCCCTTGTTTTTCTTTTCTTTTTTTTAAAAAAAAATTGATTGGGCGGTTCGCCGGAAATGCAGGGGCGAGTGTGGCGGTGGAATGCGGCGGCGAGTACAGGGAGGAGAGAACCAATTTTCTGGGAAGCTATTCGATCCGGTTCGAGGGGAGCCCGGACCTGACCGGGTGCTACGCCCGGGTTGTGCGTGGGACGGACGACTGTGGGGCGGCGGCCGGACCCGCGCAGGGGCTCAGGTTGTTCTTTAGCATGTTTGGAATGGAGGCGTATACTGTGGACCCGCTTATAGCCCAACCCAGTGAACCTATGAGCTTCTGCCCGTCGTCTTCGACGCCTCCGGTGATCTCGGTGCCACCGCCGGCTGCTTTGACAAGGCCGCCCGCAGTGTCGCCTCCGCCTCCTTCGCCGGAACTACCCTTTTTTACAGCCTCTGCTTGCTCCTACGAGTATGTCTCTGATGAACTCGCTTTATATCGTCCTTCCGGTTATGTTGGACTGTTGGAGATTTGTGAGAACCACGAGCACAAATCTTCTTCATATAATAGCAAATGTTTTCACATAAATGTAACGACAAAATGGTTCTTTTAATTGTGTGCGTGGTGGGTTTCGTATAGTCGTGGCAGTGCTCAGGTCACCACTATTTTCTCGGACGCACACAATTACACCATCATGTGAGCGGAGGTATTGTTCCTCACATTTGCTCATGTTTGGCACTCTGTTTTCCAAAATTTTATTTTAAATATGACACTTTGCATCCCTCATTTGCATTTAGTTTTACACTTTGCATTCCAAGCTTAAATTTAGGGTGGTGTTAAAGGCACACCATCTTCGACTTTGTGCACACAATTATTATGTGCACTCATTAGAATTTTATGTGCACACCATCTTCGACTTTGTGCAGACCAATACTATGTGCACAGTCTAAGCAAATATAGCTGCAATGTATGTGGACTCGTTGGGCGCCGTTGCCATCTCCTTTATCAGAGCAAACAGATCGATGGCAAGGCGGCCATGGCCGTGCATCGCGAGCCCTCCGATCATCACGTTCCAAAGCACGACGTCTTTGCTCGAAACCCGGCGGAACACCTCCAAAGCTGCTTCAACGCACCCGCATCTGCACTACATGTCCACAAGAGCTGTGGGGAGGATGACGTTGCCGTGATTGAATAATTTTTTTTTAAATGAAATACGCGCCTTTTTGAACTGCGTCTTCTATGTGCATTTTTATGAAACGTGTTCAACATGAAAGTTGTAGATCTTGATCCGCGTGATTTTTTTCGGGGGTTAAATCGGGGGCCTAAACGAATTTAAATCAAAAAGTGTTTAACTTGAAAGTTGTAGATCTCGATGATATCTACAACTTTCATGTTGAACAGTTCTCTTGAAAATGAACGTAGAAGGCGCAGTTAAAAAAGCGGGTATCGGGAAGGGGGAGGCGGGCTGCTTCTGCTTTAGTTGGGTGGAGTTTAGAAAACCTAAATTATTAAGGATTATATTTTTGATGGGTGTGCACATAGCTGAAAGTGGTGTGTCTTTAACACCACCCTAAATTTAAGGATTATTTTCCGCTCGAATGAGGCCAAACTTTGCATCCCAGGATTTGGGGGCTCTAAGAAGGGGTCAGGTATATGTATCTATTTGTAAGAAAGTTGAACGAAAGTGCCAAAATAAATGTCAATAGAGAGCACAAACTGCAGTATTTAAAATTTTGAGGGTGCAAAAATGTCGTATTTAAAATTTTAAAATGAGGTGCCAAACATAAATAAATGAGAGATGCAATGCACCAAAAAGTCATTGTAATGGCCCAAAATTATTGCTTTCCTTCAAGAGGAAGCATGTTGATTTAAAATAAATGGTTACAATGAAATACATGGTGCACTTTGTTACAACATTTCAACATAAGGGCGTTAACCCCTTGATACAGGGCATGGCTTGAGCTTTGAAGCCGCAATTCCACTAAATTTTCTCCTTGAATCTAATTACTCAAATTTAATAGCTGATCATTTTCTCTCAGCAAATGGTTGATGCCGCAATTCAAATGCTACTGGAGAGTGGTCGCGCCGGAGACTCCGGTGGCGGTCGCCTTCGGTCCGGTGGCTGCGGGCAAATACGGGCCGGACAAGACTCTTTGGGACGGGCTCCACGGCCGAGGGGATGTATACCTGACACTTCTCCGGGAGGCAACGGCGGCGCTCCTCAACTCCTACAACAGCTTCAGTTTCCTCTACCCCACTGTGGGCGTGGTGAGCGACATGAACTTAGCTCTGCTCGGCTCTCAAAGGCAGGCACTGGCGGTGGCTCTGAGATTCCGGCGAGCCAACATCGGCATCTCCGGCCAGTCCTTGGTAGCCTGCAATTTTACCCCCTGTTCATGAGGAGGCATGCGCGTCTCTGCATGGCAGTTCACTTTCTCTGCTCTTTCGCTAATGATAGATGTTTAATTTGCTCTGTTTTGTTCAGTCGTCATATTTATTATATATTATAGACAATTCACATAAAACTCTATTTATTAAGGTGTTAATTATCATCATTATTATTCTTTAATTATATTTATATTGGCACAATTAAAAATAATTAGTGGCACCTGTAAGCTAGGCGCCAGTTTAGTCACTAGGCATGTTAAACGGTGGATGGGTAGACCAATAAAGACTTTGGGCATTAGTGCGATTATGATAAAAGATATAGCATGATGACGACAAAGAATCCATATGGCCGACCCCATTATAGATAAAGACTTTGAGTGTTGTTGTTATATTTATATTGGCACTAATATTTTAAGGCATTTTTAATTATTTATATGGAGAAGTGGAAAATTTTTCCTAGAAGCTTTGTGCATTGGCCTACTTATTATAATTAGGAAAATAACTAATTTTCAAAAAAGCATAAGATGCTCATTAAAGAAATCCGTGTAAAGATGTTTAAACAAGTAGTGTACATTTCTATTTTGATATGTTATTATTTCAATTTGTTGGATGCATTTAAACATAATTTATTTATATTTAGTTAAAAATTAATTATAATTGTATACATAATTAGTACATTGTATGTGTAATGAATGTGAAATCTTTTCTTCGTGACATATAAGACATACAAATTTATGATTATAATTCATGTGAATGAATGTATTTGCAAGGTGACTAGTGTTTAAGTGAACAACTTATGGTTGAGGGCAATAGCATGACAATGAAACTACACATTTCAATTTACTTTGGATGGATCCGTTTGGTACATATTTCATGATGGCACTGCTTTTGTTCGAATTCATCAGACCGAAAATGCTTCGCCATATAGATGATGGTTCATCACAACTGTTAGGTCGCTCGAGCTTGTGTTTTATAGGCAAATCCTAGGTTTAATATGTGTATCGCATATCCCGGTATCTGAACCAAACCCATTAAGCGTCTGAACCTGTTATGTACCCAAATATACATTAACAACCACTACATTCACAACCACCACCACCGTGCCAAACGGACCCTTATTGCATCTTTTTCACCCAAGATAGCAGTCCAAGGGTCAAATTCAGGACAGGGATTCTATACACACCTGTGTATAGAAAAAGATATGCACATGGACGCGGATGCTGACACCCGGCATAATGGACGCAAATTTTAGCTGCTTAGATGTAATAAATATTGCACATCTTAAATAATTTTCCTCATGGACTGTGCATATAATAAATAGTACCCTCTCTCTCTCTCAACATTATATAATAAGATGTGCATATCTTTCTCTCAAGTTGTGCATAACTAATATTGAAGGGAATGTGAAATAGAAGAAGGCGGCTGTGCTCTGGATTCACAAACAGGCTCTGATAGTAATAAGTAATTAAATATATTTGGAAGATTTGGTGAGAATATCTAATATTGGAACAGTTGCAATATTATATATTAATTAATTCTCCCTCATTGTTGAAGTTGATGGCAATCTCCTCTCCGACTACTCCTATATTTACTATATATATTTGGAATGATGGAACAGCTGCGACTCAAGCGAAGCCATTATATACCTTCAAGAATCGCATGCGCCGTCGTCATCTTCCCCACTCCATTCATAGTTGTTGTTGCAGAGACCAGCTGCCATTGTATATAAGAACATGTTCGGCATCTCTCCTAGCTCGCCCACATTAATCTATCTGCCATTAATTAGTTTCTCCTTCCCAATTATTAAGGCATATACATACATGGAGTTCCTCCCCTGTTTCCCCTGTTTCCCCTGTTTCCCCTGTTTCCCCTGTTTCCTCTTCCTCACCCTCCCCTGTTTCCTCCCTTCTTCAACTCTGGCGGCAGACATCCCCCTTCCCGGCACCATTGACCGCACCACCAAGCAGCAGATCATCACCACCCTCACCCCCGGAGAACCATCCACCACCGAGCCATTCCTCACCTCTCCGGGCGGTAAATACGCCGCTCATTTCCTCCGCCGCGCCACCGTCCCTGGTGCCGGCGGCTTTGGCAATGACTTCTGCTACATTCAAATCCAGGACAGCGGCACCGGAGAGAGCATGTGGGAGTCGGACTGCGCGCCGGTGAGCACCTCCAATGCGTGCTCCCTCGTCTTCTCCGACTCCGGCCTCGACATTTTCGACGGAAGCAGCTCCGCGTGGAGCACCGGCGCGGCGTCGGCGGACGGCAACCCGCTGCGGACCTTGGAGCTGGTGGATGAAGGGGATATGAGGATCAGGGATAATGCCGGAGAGCTCGCTTGGAAGGCGAGCGACGACCCCCGGCAGAACCAGAACTGCGGCGAACCGGGATCGCCGGGGCTGTCGCCGGCGCTGCCGCCCTTCGCGGAGCCTGTCGGCGGTAGCACGAATATGCCGTTTGGGCAGCAGCAGCCGGGTGGGGCGGGCCATGCTCACCCGGTGCCGGACGGCGGCGACGGGGAGCAGCAGGATGGCGGCGGGATCGGGAGGTCGTTTGGGTTAGGTGGGCAGCCTCTGGTGGATAGTACTCCGTACGACAGTGGAAGCTTCAAGCGGGTCGAGGATTGGGTTGGATTCGGATCCGCTTTCTTTATTGGTTTAACGGGTTTAGGAGGCCTTCTCTTTTGAATGGTTTTCTGATATCCATTTCGTAATTTGTGTGGTCGGTAGTGTTTGGTGGTTTGTGATTGGTGGGTGCAAGTTGGTATTTATGTATTTCCAGCCTCATGTTGCTGAAAATGTATTGAAAAATATATGATGTATTTTCCAAAGTTTTATGTATATGTTTTGATTAAAAATATATGTTGTGTTAGTTTCACAAAATAAGGATTAAGGATGTGGTGTGACTTCACTTCATTCATTTATTTCTCTCATTATGGAATTAAGTTAAGCAATAGAGTTCTAAAAGTCTCTCTCTCCATGGCACTATCTTGTGAGGCTTTAAGTATGTTTCTTTAGTAGACACATTTCTTCACATACGATTCTTTTGTGATGTTCCCAAGAGTACCGATAATTGGCGTACGAGAGGGAGAGCATATTTTTATAAATAGTGTATCATTTTTGTGGAAGTAGTGTTGATCGTTCCGTTATTATCACCTTGGTACGACGATGAGAGCAATATGAGAGTTTTGTAATGGCTCCGCTCAAGATAGTCCACTAAGGCTCATCAATGTGGAATGATCTTATATAGTATCTCCAGCGTAGAGTCATTGCACTATAGTGACACGAAACCCATTGGGTTGTTTCGAGTCGGTCCTGACACGCGCGAACATATTAAACAAATATCTTAACAATCTCCTCCTATGTCTGCGGTGAGACCAACGTCGGAAAAAGGGATGGTACGTGTAATGTTCAACCAGAATTCAACTCAATACACAACTGTGTCCACAACATCTGTCAGAATAGATTGGACTTAAAGAAACATAAGTTAGTATGCACGCATAAGAATAAAACATAAACTCAACAGTAACACATCATAGTCAAAAGTACAATCAGAGAAATCAGGTACTAGCACAGCTAATGTCTCATGACCAACTGAAGAGTAATAAAAATAGTCCAAACAACATATGAAAAGGAAGGAGAGCTCAACAGTGTTCTAAACCAAAGACAAAAAATTAAACAAACACTTTAGAAGTCAGCGTCCAGCAGGTCATCCTCCTCTGGATCCCAAACTACAAGTGCTCCTCCATCAGCAGCAGCTCCTGTAATTTCCAACAGAGAAATTCATTCAGAATGAATTCAATCTTGGAAAATGAACAAGTATCTAGTTCTACTTATATGAACGTAGTACTGTACGAGGAAGCATGTGTAGAGTATTTATGTTCTACCTCAGAATCAGTTATCTATTTCCAAACTGAACGATTAACAGATTTCTAGACACCGCAGCTATATATGTGTTCCTATATGGAATGTCACGGTTACTATTCTTCTAAAGTTAATTGAAACTCATCAAATGTGGAATGTAACCAATAAATAGAAAAAGAGTCAAACCTAGTCAGATTATGTTATCAATGTGGAATAACACTCTCCTCCTAAATAAGAAAGACGAAACCAGATGAAGTTGTTAACATCAAATATGGAATGAAACAACACACCAAATTCGTACTCAGCAACCCCGAACATCAGCGGAGCACAACACGCATGCTTTAACAAAGGAAAGTAGAAAAATCAAACATTTGGACTAAGGCTGAACTGAATCGTCTAACCTTGAACTAAGACTGAACTTAAATCACCTTGAGTCTCATTTCTCCCAATATTTTGAATGATCGATCTTTAGGCATTCCTTTTGTTAGTAGATCAGCCAGATTATCCTTCGATCGCACATCGATCAAAGTAATAATGTCTTGTTCTTTCAGATAATTCAATAGAGCGTGTCTCAGTCGTACATGTCGCCTCTTAGTATTAAAAAGGACATTCATCACGACTTGGACTGATGTTTGATTATCACAGTACAAGCTCAAGAAATTGACTTGAAGTCTAGACAAGAGAATGTTTAGAATAAAATTTCTGATCCAATCTAGCTCTTCACCAGCTGAAGCTAAGGCAAACAACTCGGCTTCCATAGACGATAAAGCTATACAAGTCTGTTTTTTGGATTTTCAAGTGACTGCAATGCCACCCAAAGTGAAAATAAGTTCACTAGTGGACTTGCTGTTTCGAACTTCTGAGCACCAGGAGGCATCAGAGTTTCCTTCCAACGTAGGAGGGTAACCAGTGTGGCACAGAGCGTGATCTTTAGTACCTTGCAGGTACCTCATCAATCGATATAAGGGATCCCAATGCTCTTTGTCTGGACTACTGGTAAAGCGACTCAGCATGCTTACCAAGAAGGCAATGTCTGGTCTAGTGCAAGTTGTTGCATACATGAGACTTCCAATGATCTTTGAGTACTTTACTTGATCAACATTGGTCCCTTTATTCGGACTCAACTTGACATTTGGATCACTTGGTGTTTCAACAGACCTATAGTCTTTGTAACCCCAAGTAGGAAGAATCTGCTCAATGTATAAGCTTGAATTAGAGTGACATGTCCATTGTCTACTCTAACTTTCATACCTAATAGGGCATTTACAGGACCAAGGTCCTTTATGTCAAATGCTTTCGCTAGAGAGAATTTAGTATCCCTCACTACGGCAAGGTCTGACCCTAGAATCAATATGTCATCCACATATAAGCATATGATGACTGTTTGATTTGACATCGAGCGGTAGTAGAGGCACTTGTCTGAGAGACTGGACTGAAATCCAACGTTCTTTACCACTTGGTCAAATTTAATGTGTCACATCTTAGGTGCTTGTTTAAGCTCATAGATCGATTTATCGAGCTTGCACATTTTATCTCTAGATCCTTAATTATGTACATAAACTTCAGGTTATGTCATGTAGATCTCTTCATCAGGCTCTCTATTTAAGAAGGTTGTCTTTACATCATCTGATGAACTATAAAATTCTCAATAGAAGCTATGACAAGAAGAATCCTAATATTGGATAAGTGACATACAGGTGAATAGACGTCAAAATAGTTAATTCTCCCATGTTATTTATAACCCTTAGCTACTAGACGTGCTTTATATCTGGCTATAGACCCATCACTGTGAAATTTATTCTTCAGTACCCACTTGCATCATAGGACTTTAGCTCCTTTCAGTAGGTCAACTAGATGTTAAATGTTGTTTTGTAGCAGTAAGTTCATCTTATTATCGATGGCTTCTGCCCATAATAACGCATCTCTAGATCTCATTGCTTACTGATAGGAAAATAGATCATCCTCTAAGTGGTAGGTGACGAAATTCTCACCAAAATCCTTAGGGATTCGATCTCTTATAGATACTCTAAGAGGAACAGGTTCCACCTGTAGAAGTTGGGGAGCAGTGCCAGAGGGGACAGCTTCAGGTTTTATAGTAGATTCTGAAATCATGTTAGTAGACCCGGAGACGGTCAAGTCATGATCTTTGATAAATTTGTGTTCAAAGAAAATAACATCTCTGGATTCTATCACTGTATTAGTGGATAGATCCAAAAACCTGTCAGTTGCACTATCTTCTGCACTATGTAGATAAACACATGACGTTGTTCTAGGTCCCACCTTAGGTCTCTTAAGGTCTTGTATTCTTACATAAGCAATACAACCCCAAGTATTTAGAGTGTCATATCTACAAGGATGGCCATGACACAACTCATGCGAAGTAGAGTTGAGCTTTGAGTGAGACACTCTATTTAGAATGTGATTTGTAGTTAGGACTGCTTTCCCCCAAAATGAATTAGGCATGCCAGCTGTGAGAAGCATAGAATTCAATATTTCTGTTAAAGTTCTATTCTTACGCTCAGCAATACCATTCGACTGGGTGAGTAAGGAGCTGTGATTTCTATGATTATACCCTCAAAGACACAAAAGTCCTTAAACTCAGTTGCAGTGTACTCTCCTCCTCAATCACTTCTAAGTCTTTTAATATTTAGATTTAATTGATTTTCTACCTGAGATTTGAAGATCTTAAAGGTCGCAAATGTCTCATCTTTCAATTTCAATAGGTAAATATGACAATATTTGGAAAAATCATCGATGAAAGTAATTATATATTTCCTTCCCCCTCTAGTGGCATGACTACGAAAATCACAGAGGTCGGAATATATCAACTCCAGAAGTTGTGTGCTCCTAGAAACTATCTTGTAAGGGTTTCTAGTGATCTTAGTCTAGGCACAAACCTCACACCTATCAAATTGAATAGAAAGATCTAATGGAATGTTTTGACTCCTAGCTAGATCTCGCATTTTCTTATAGTGAATATGTCCAAGTCTATTGTAAAATAGCTTCGGATCAATCAGAGTTGAACTCACTTAATTTATGCACTCGTTATCTAGGCTAAGTCTATACATTCCATTGATCAGGTAAGCGCAACCAAAGTAGTGAGAATTAACCGTTAATGTCATTCTACTGTTCATGGTTGTGAAAGACAGTCCAGCTTTATCAAGCAAACTCATAGAAATCATATTCTTAGTTAAGTTAGGAACTACTTTAACATGTTGTAAAATTAAAGTTTTACCTGAAGAGAGGACTAGCTCTGCAGTCCCAGCATGAGTAACATCTGTCTCTCCTCCATTGCATTTTTCAACTCTATCCTTGACCATTGTGACCTTTGAAAGAAGACCCCTGTCATTTGTGACGTGACAGGTAGCACCATTGTCCAGCAACCACTCAGATGACGCACTACAGAGTCTACTCTCAATCATAGCCACAAAGGACTTGGGATCAGAGTTGTCGACCACCATGTTCGCCACATTTTGTGGGGCTTCCTCATTTTATTTCTTCGGACCCCTGCATTCAGCGGCCCAGTAACCCCATTTGCCGCAGTTATGGCATTTGCCCTTCTTCCTTTTGAGAGAAGGTTTTTTAACTTCCAATAGAGCGGGGGTATCACCCTTAGGTGTTGGGGGCTTCCGAGAAGGCTTACTAGGACGTGAAATGAAGTTGATAGCCTGCGAGGGCTGCGCAACCTACTCCAAGCTTTTCCCAGCGATGCTTTGGTCCTTAATATGGATGAACCTTTTGAGTTCATCCAAACTGATCTTCTCTTTCAGTCTGTGCATCTCGGTCTTGAAAAAAAGCCACTCAAAAGACAGCTTACTCAGAATCATGTTCACAAAGAGGTTGTTGTCCATCTTCGAATGATCATCATCCAGCTTCTTGCGCAGGTTGACCAGCTCTAAGAGTTGAGAAGTGATAGGTGTACAACCCCGTATTCGCGAGGCGAGGACCCCGAGCAAGGCTTAAGGCATGCTAGTAAGTTTTGAGCTTTAGAGCTCCTTTGAGGGGCGGGTGCGGCGAGTAGGCAGACACCCGTCCAGCGCGGCTAGGCGAGGGTGAGGGCAGGTGGGGCGAGACCGGCCCGGGGCCTGGGTTCTCGCCCCTGCCTCGCAGCTAGGCGAGGGCAGGTGGGGCGAGACCGGCCCGGGGCCTGGGTTCTCGCCCCTGCCTCGCGGCTAGGCGAGGGCAGGTGGGGCGAGACCGGACCGGGGCCGGGTTCTCTCCCCTGCCTCGCGGCTAGGCGAGGGCAAGTGGGGTGAGACTGGCCCGGGGCCTGGGTTCTCGCCCCTGCCTCGCGGCTAGGCGAAGGCAGGTGGGGCGAGACCGGCCCGGGGCCGGGTTCTCGCCCCTGCCTCGCGGCTAGGCGAGGGCAGGTGGGGCGAGACCGGCCCTGGGCCTGGGTTCTCGCCCCTGCCTCGCGGCTAGGCGAGGGCAGGTGGGGCGAGACCGGCCCGGGGCCTGGGTTCTCGCCCCTGCCTCGCGGCTAGGCGAGGGCAGGCGGGGCGAGACCGGCCCGGGGCCGGGTTCTCGCCCCTGCCTCGCGGCTAGGCGTGAGCAGGCGGGGCGAGACCGGCCCGGGGCCGGGTTCTCGCCCCTGCCTCGCGGCTAGGAGAGGGCAGGCGGGGCGAGACCGGCCCGGGGCCGGGTTCTCGCCCCTGCCTCGCGGCTAGGCGAGGGCAGGCGGGGCGAGACCGGCCCGGGGCCGGGTTCTCGCCCCAGCCTCACGGCTAGGCGAGGGCAGGCGGGGAGAGACCGGCCCAGGGCCGGGTTCTCTCCCCTGCCTCGCGACCTCACGGTCAGGCCGGGCGAGACTGACACAGGGGTGGGCTGATCGGCGGGCGTCACCCCTGAGGTGGTGTTTCCCTTTTTGCCCCCCGGCGTGGAGGTTTTCTATTGGCTGGAGGCATTTTTGCCCCAGGGGCATTTTGGTCATTTTGACCCCAGGACTTGGAAAAACTATAAATAGACCCTTAGGGGTGCCTTGGAGAGGGACTTGTCATTCTTTCCTTAGCCACCAAAATCTCTCTGGCTTTCCTCCAAGGCACCTAGCTCAAGCATTGGCTAGGGAGGGGGAGACCTCAAGGTCTTCTGGGTGTGAGGTGAGACCTCCACGCTAGAGCCGAGGGTCAGTTCATAGCTTCCTAAGTCTTCAGTCTGTGGCGTTCTTCCGAGTGCAGTAGGTGTGAGGTCACCCCTTTCCCCAAGGGTCGAAATCCACAGAAGTCAATTTTGGCTTCGGTCATTTTTGGCTTCAACAGTTTTGGTGCGGTGAGCGTGGAGAGTGACCAGCACAGAAAATCTCGGGTGAACGTCATGGCTGGAGATCAGGGAGGTGGTGATGATCTCGGTGGCCTCCCCAACCTCGGACCCTTCGTAGGAAGGAAGGAGTTCATGGCTTCCATCGAAGGCATCATGGGGATGCTTAGAAGCATTGCCCCTCGGGCTGACAGCTCAACCCCCACCCCCCAGGGACTAGCTCCCAGGGGTCTCGGCGAGCTAACCCAGAGTGGTCTCGGCGAGCTGGCTCCCAGGGGGCAAGGCGAGATCACCCCAGCAGGGGGAGAAGTGAGTATGCCGGATAGGAGGCCTGGGAAGGAGAGGATGGTAGAGGGGGTCGAGCGAGACCTCCCAGGCCGGGAGCTGTTCCCCAGCCCGACGAGAGCTAGCCCCCCAGGCGAGCAGGTCGCGCGAGTGGAGGTGGCAAGAGCTCCCCTTAGGGGGTCACCCTTCAGTGAGTTGATCATCTCAGCTCCCGTTCCCGAGGGGTTCAGAGAGCCAGACATGGTTTACTATACCGGGAAGGATGACCCCGTCCAGCATCTGCAATGGTTCGAGGATGCCGTCTCCATCAGGCCGATGACGGACGCCTTCAAGTGTCGCCTCTTTGCGATCACCTTGAAAGAGAAGGCGAGGGACTGGTTCCATCAACTCCCTCCGAGGTCCATCTTCGGGTTCGAAGACTTGAGCCGGAGCTTTCAGCTTCGCTTCTCCACCTCCAAGAAGAGGAAGAAGGGTCCTGAGTCCCTCTTCCTGTTAAAGCAAAGGGCTGAGGAGTCGCTGGCCCACTACGTTGACAGGTTCCAGGAGGAGGTCCTTGACATCCAGGAGGTGCCAGGGTATGCCCTCCAGATGGCGTTCACGGTGGGGTTGCGCGAAGGGTTCTTTAAGATGAGCTTGACCCGGAAGGCCCCCCTTTCCTTCGAGGAGCTGATGGAGAGGGAGGCAGAGGAGATAGCCATGGAGGCAGCCAACCCGGCCTTTGTGAAGAAGTTGGCAAAGTTGATGGAGGTGGAGCCAAAAGAGCAAGGTGGCCCAAGGCATCATGAAGGAAGGAGGAGAGAGGAGCAGAGAGCTCAGGAGGGTCCGGAGCCAGGCTGGAGGCAGCAGGGAAGACCTGCCCAAGGCCCAGGGCGAGCTCTCGTCCCAGGTGGTGAGAACTTTCATGGGGGTCAAGGGAGGTTCAACTTCCAAAGACAAGCCCCAAGGCAGCTCCTACCCCCACCCCAGCAGGCCTTGGCGATAGGCGGAGGAGGAAGAGGCAACAGAAGAGATCGCCCAGCCCGCCGAAAGCGGGGAGAAAGAGCATTGTTGTACTGCAACTTCCACCAGGTGGAGGGGCACTCCACGGCTACCTGCCCCGAGTTCTTGGAAGTGAGGGGGGCGAGAGGCCCTGCCTAGCCTCAGCCGCCGGCACAGGTTGAAGGGGTTCGACCCAGAGTGGGGGGAGAAGACATATGTGAGGATCGGGTCGATGTTGGAACCCGAGGGACCTTGTGAGTGATCCGCAATAGAGTGGAGATCAAGCCCAGACCCTCTGAAGAAGCCTCACCTCGGCGGAGTCTTGTATTTCTTTATGATGTAATGAGTCCAGTCCCCGACCAGCTGAGTCGGAGGGGTCTTGTAAACCATCATTTTTCCCCGTTAGAGGATGTTGGAATTGAAAAGGCCTAGGTGACATGTCCATCTCCCACCCCCGAGAGGATCTCCTCATACCAGGCTCACACCAGCTAGCAGGGTCGAGAGTGCCTCGGAGGGTGGCTCATTTCTTCCTTAGCTCCGATGATGATTCCGCTGTCAGGCTCTCACTAGCTGACAAGGTCGGTTGATCTCTCATGGAAGCCCAGTCCTTAGCTCCGATGATGATTCCGCTATTAGGCTCTCACTAGCTGACAAGGCCGGTTGATCTCTCATGGAAGCCCAGTCCTTAGCTCCGATGATGATTCCGCTGTCAGGCTCTCCCTAGCTGACAAGGCCGGTTGATCTCTCGTGGAAGCCCAGTCCTTAGCTCCGATGATGATTCCGCTGTCAGGCTCTCACTAGCCGACAAGGCCGGTTGATCTCTCGTTGAAGCTAAGTCCTTTTGCTCCGAGATGATTCCGTTGCCAGGCTCTCACTAGCTGGTGGGTTCAGGTTGATCTCTCGTGGGAGCCCAGCCCCTTAGCTCCGAGATGATTCCGCTGCCAGGCTCTCACTAGCTGGTGGGTTCAGGTTGATCTCTCGTAGGAGCTAAGCCCCTTAGCTCCGAGATGATTCAGCTGCCAGGCTCTCACTAGTTGGTGGGTTCAGGTTGATCTCTCGTGGGAGCTAAGTCCTTAGCTCCGAGATGATTCCGCTGCCAGGCTCTCACTAGCTAGCGGGTTCAGGTTAATCTCTCGTGGAGGTTGTCTTCTTACCCTGAGGGGGTCTCGCCACCCAGTCTCTCATCAGCTGGCATGGCAGGTTGACCCCCCCAGGAGGTTAGATCCTTTTACCCTGAGGGGGTCTCGCCACCCAGGCTCTCATCAGCTGGCATGGAAGGTTGACCCCCCCAGGAGGTTAGATCCGTTTACCCTGAGGGGGGTCTCGCCACCCAGGCTCTCATCAGCTGGCATGGCAGGTTGACCCCCCTAGGAGATCCTTTTACCCTGAGGGGGTCTCGCCACCCAGGCTCTCATCAGCTGGCATGGCAGGTTGACCCCCCTAGGAGGTTAGATCCTTTTACCCTGAGGGGGTCTCGCCACCTAGGCTCTCATCAGCTGGCATGGCAGGTTGACCCCCCCCCCAGAAGGTTAGATCCTTTTACCCTGAGGGGGTCTCGCCACCCAGGCTCTCATCAGCTGGCATGGCAGGTTGACCCCCCCAGGAGGTTAGATCCTTTTACCCTGAGGGGGTCTCGCCACCCAGGCTCTCATCAGCTGGCATGGAAGGTTGACCCCCCCCCCCAAGAGGTTAGATCTTTTTACCCTGAGGGGGTCTCGTCACCCAGGCTCTCATCAGTTGGCATGACAGGTTGACCCCCCCAGGAGGTTAAGCGTTTTTACCCTGAGGGGGTCTCGCCACCCAGGCTCTCATCAGCTGGCATGGCAGGTTGACCCTCCCAGGAGGTTAGATCCTTTTACCCTGAGGGGGTCTCGCCACCCAGGCTCTCATCAGCTGGCATGGCAAGTTGACCCCCCCAGGAGGTTAGATCTTTTTACCCTGAGGGGGTCTCGCCACCCAGGCTCTCATCAGCTGGCATGGCAGGTTGACCCCCCCAGGAGATTAAGTGTTTTTACTCTGAGGGGGTCTCGCCACCCAGGCTCTCACAGCTGGCATGGCAGGTTGACCCCCCCAGGAGGTTAAGTGTTTTCACCCTGAGGGGGTCTCGCCACCCAGGCTCTCATCCGCTGGCATGGCAGGTTGACCCCCCTAGGAGGTTAGATCCACCCGCGAGAGCAAGCTACACTCAGCGAATACGTTGGGTTGGATGTTTCTTTTCGAGCTTAGACAACCTCGAAAAGAGCGGGGATTGTGTACAACCCCGTATTCGCGAGGCGAGGACCCCGAGCAAGGCTTAAGGCATGCTAGTAAGTTTTGAGCTTTAGAGCTCCTTTTAGGGGCGGGTGCGGAGAGTAGGCAGACACCCGTCCAGCGCGGCTAGGCGAGGGCGAGGGCAGGTGGGGCGAGACCGGCCCGGGGCCTGGGTTCTCGCCCCTACCTCGCGGCTAGGCGAGGGCAGGTGGGGCGAGACCAGCCCGGGGCCTGGGTTCTCGCCCCTGCCTCGCGGCTAGGCGAGGGCAGGTGGGGCGAGTCCGGCCCAAGGCCGGGTTCTCGCCCCTGCCTCGCGGCTAGGCGAGGGCAAGTGGGGTGAGACCGGCCCGGGGCTTGGGTTCTCGCCCCTGCCTCGCGGCTAGGCGAGGGCAGGTGGGGCGAGACCGGCCCGGGGCCGGGTTCTCGCCCCTGCCTCGCGGCTAGGCGAGGGCAGGTGGGGCGAGACCGGCCCGGGGCCTGGGTTCTCGCCCCTGCCTCGCGGCTAGGCGAGGGCAGGTGGGGCGAGACTGGCCCGGGGCCTGGGTTCTCTCCCCTGCCTCGCGGCTAGGCGAGGGCAGGCGGGGCGAGACCGGCCCGGGGCCTGGTTCTCGCCCCTGCCTCGCGGCTAGGCGAGAGCAGGCGGGGCGAGACCGGCCCGGGGCCGGGTTCTCGCCCCTGCCTCGCGGCTAGGCGAGGGCAGGCGGGGCGAGACCGGCCCGGGGCCGGGTTCTCGCCCCTGCCTCGCGGCTAGGCGAGGGCAGGCGGGGCGAGACCGGCCCGGGGCCGGGTTCTCGCCCCTGCCTCGCGGCTAGGCGAGGGTAGGCGGGGCGAGACCGGCCCAGGGCCGGGTTCTCGCCCCTGCCTCGCGACCTCGCGGTCAGGCCGGGCGAGACCGACCCAGGGGTGGGCTGATCGGCGGGCGTCACCCCCGAGGTGGTGTTTCCCTTTTTGCCCCCCGGCGTGGAGGTTTTCTATTGGCTGGAGGCATTTTTGCCCCGGGGCATTTTGGTCATTTTGACCCCAGGACTTGGAAAAACTATAAATAGACCCTTAGGGGTGCCTTGGAGAGGGACTTGTCATTCTTTCCTTAGCAACCAAAATCTCTCTGGCTTTCCTCCAAGGCACCTAGCTCAAGCATTGGCTAGGGAGGGGGAGACCTCAAAGGTCTTCTGGGTGTGAGGTGGGACCTCCACGCTAGAGCCGAGGGTCAGTTCATAGCTTCCTAAGTCTTCGGTCCGTGACGTTCTTCCGAGTGCAGTAGGTGTGAGGTCACCCCTTTCCCCAAGGGTCGAACTCCACAGAAGTCAATTTTGGCTTCGGTCATTTTTGGCTTCAATAATAGGTGTTGATGGGCGAAATGCGACACCGACCAGTTAACGGGTTGTTCGATCTCATAAGCTAAGGATGAAGGAAGAAGGGTTGCGGGGATAGAGGAGAAGCTTGCTTGAGCAAAGGAGAAGCTTGCTCGAGCAGAGAGGGAGCTTGATCAGGTACTGTCGAGTAGACAGCTACTTGAATGGTTAGCTTTGCAGGTTGACGCCGAGAGAGGAGAGAAGAAGGGAGGAGGCCGCTAGCAGCGGCAACAGCAGACTTCGCCCGCCGCGGCTTGAATGCCACCCTTGCGACGGGCTTTTCCTTAATTCAAGAAGAGTTACAATTTGCTATTGCACCATTATACATAAGAGCAGTAGAGGGTACAATGGGGGAAGCTGGCAGCTGAGGAAGGAGATGCCAGAAACTAAGTAAAAGGAGCTGCAGTGGACTGGAGAACTGAAGCTACAGATGCTGCTCAAGCTGCCTGATGGGGGCAGAAAAAACTAAGTCCACAACCCTTGACGACCTGGGAGAACTGGAAATCGGAGGCTGTGGAGGCTGCGCAAGCTGCTGCTGACAGAAAAAACTAAGTCCATAACCCTTAACGACCTGGGCGGACTGGAGATTTGAGGCCGCAGACCTTGCTTGATCAACTCTGACGACCTGGAAAACTGAGTCCACAGGCTTTGATCAAGGTGGCAGTTCTCCTCTCCCGCGTGCAGAATGAGAGGCCTTGGGGGCTATTTATAGGCCCGAGGAGAATCTTCTAGAAGCGGGCCCAGTGACGCCAGCATCGACGACCTCGGCGGACTGAGAAAGACGGGGTTGACGATCTCGGCGGACTGACCTTTTCTCTGCTGGGGCAGACATCCGGTTGGCAGCTAGAAGAGGGCAGGCAGGCTGAGTGACCTGAGGAGCAAGCAGGCGGAACAGCCTGAGCAGGTAGACTGAGCGGAGGCCGCCCCTAGCGGGCGGCCTGGGCGGACTCCAGGGGGAGTCTGCCCGGCCGGGGAGGTCGCCCCCTAGCGAGCGGCCTGGGCGGATTCCGGGGGAATCCGCCCGGCAGGCTGAGGTCGCCCCCTAGCGGGCGGCCTGGGCAGACTCCAGGGGGAGTCCGCTCGGTCGGGGAGGCCGCCCCCTAGCGGGCAGCCTGGGCGGATTCCGGGGGAATCCGCCCGGCAGGCTGAGGCCGCCCCCTAGCGGGCGGCCTGGGCGGACTCCAGGGGGAGTCCGCCCGGCCGGGGAGGCCGCCCCCTAGCGGGCGGCCTGGGCAGACTCTGGGGGAGTCCGCCCGGCAGGCTGAGGCCGCCCCCTAGCGGGCGGCCTGGGCAGACTCCAGGGGGAGTCCGCCCGGCCGGGGAGGCCGCCCCCTAGCGGGCAGCCTGGGCGGACTCCAGGGGGAGTCCGCCAGGCCGGGGAGGCCGCCCCCTAGCGGGCGGCCTGGGTGGATTCCGGGGGAATCCGCCCTGCAGGCTGAGGTTGCCCCTTAGCGGGCGGCTAGCGGAGCACCCGTCCTTGAGCGACCTTGGACTCGGAAGTCCGCCTTGCACGTACACGGTGGACATCAGAGGTAGCCTGCTCCTTGCGGATGGGAACCTGTAAGAGAAGAGCAGAAACAATAGGCACCTTGGAGAGGATTGCCGATTTTGGGGTTAACATAATCCCCGCACTTTTTTAAGTTCCGAAGGGAACTTCGAAAAAGTAGGAGACTCACAAAAATCGTGATCCTCCCCTCAAAAATCAGGAGAGAAAAAATTAGAGATTAGGAGAGATAGAACCTGATGTCTCTCCTCGGAAAGATCTGTCAGTGCCTATATTTTACCTGCGAAGAAAAAGTCAATACAGCTGAAAGGAGGTACATCTTGTGTGTACCTGAGTTGAAAAGGATTTGCTGGTATCTGTTGATCTCTGCAAAAGAAAGGTAAGCAACAGATATGATATGAGAGTAAGGTGCAAGTACCTGAAAGGAACTTGCTGATATCTGTTGATCTCTGCGAAAGAAAGGTAAGCAACAGATATGACAGGAGAGTAAGGTGCAAGTACCTGAAAGGAATTTGCTGATATCTGTTGATCTCTGCGAAAGAAAGGTAAGCAACATATATGATAAGAGAGTAAGGTGCAAGTACCTGAAAGGTATTTGTTGATATCTGTTGATCTCTACAAAAGTAAGGTAAGCAATAGATATGATAAGAGAGTAAGGTGCAAGTACCTGAAAGGAACTTGCTGATATCTGTTGATCTCTGCAAAAATAAGGTAAGCAACAGATATGATAGGAGAGTAAGGTGCAAGTACTTGAAAGGAACTTGCTGACATCTATTGATCTCTGCGAAAGAAAGGTAAGCAACATATATGATAAGAGAGTAAGGTGTAAGTACCTGAAAGGAACTTGCTGATATCTGTTGATCTCTGCAAAAGTAAGGTAAGCAACAGATATGATAGGAGAGTAAGGTGCAAGTACCTGAAAGGAACTTGCTGATATCTGTTGATCTCTGCGAAAGAAAGGTACTCCAGGGGGAGTCCGCCCGGCCGGGGAGGCCGCCCCCTAGCGGGCGGCCTGGGCGGACTCCAGGGGGAGTCCGCCCGGTCGGGGAGGCCGCCCCCTAGCGGGCGGCCTGGGCGGATTCCGGGGGAATTCGCCCGGCAGGCTGAGGCCGCCCCTTAGCGGGCGGCTAGCAGAGCACCCGTCCTTGAGCGACTTTGGACTCGGCAGTCCGCCTTGCGCGAACACGGTGGACATCAGAGGTAGCCTGCTCCTTGCGGATGGGAACCTGTAAGAGAAGAGCAGAAACAATATGCACCTTGGAGAGGATTGCCGATTTTGGGGTTAACAATAGGCACATTCGCTTTGAATCTGAAGTTGAAGAACTTCTCTCCGATGAGCGACTTTGACAGTCCTTCCTCCTTATGGAAATGTGTGTTCAGTCGATCTCATATCTCTTTTGCAGTCTTATAAGCTTGATAGGTCAACGCGAGACGGGGATTCGGAGAATTCAATAGGTAATCCCTGCAGAAATCATCATCCTTGTTCCACTGATACTCATCCACGTCCTCGACATCGTGCTGGATTTAAACAGAAACAAAAAAATTCTAGAACGAGGTCACCTGAGCCGTGCGAAGACGAGTCCAAAACTTCAGATCCAATCCAAACAAATAATATGTTTTGCTCCTCCAAGCAGCAACTGTACCGTGCTGAGGAACACAACTCCACTAGATTTGAAGAAATGGCACTGGATCTCTATAGGCTGAATCCACAGGAACACAATTCCACTAGATCTCTTTTGAGTAGATCTGGATTCCTGTTGGGTATGTTGGTGGCAAAGACTTAAGTGGTAGTGATCTCCAGTCTGAAGAAATACCACGGTCGGCAGGATCTACAACAGAGAGATCATCTCACTCTCACCAATAGTCAATAGAGATATTCAACAGGGATCAGCCGCAAAACAGCAGAGTTCTTCCTCTGGATCTGTAACAGGGAGAGAAAACCTCCCAGATCTTCGGCGATCTAGATTTGTAGGAGATGAGCAGCGTGAATCAACATCGGAAGCCTGGATCTGGTACTGACGGGAACAAGAGGCGACGGGAAGAGTCGATCAGATCTATAGAACTGTAGATCGGCGGAAACCAAATCAGATCTGTGGAGGAGACAACGAGTTCTTCCTACATCGGGATGTGCTTGCACTGACTACGAACTTGGATCGCGATCCAGAAGAAAACGTGATCTAGATCTAGAAATTGGCGGATCGCAGCGGCACCCTTCTTCCCGATCGGCGGAAACCGGCGACCACGGATCGCAGTGGAAACCTCGATCACGGTCTTTTCCCGATCAAGTGTGGCGTGAACAGAGACAACGAGCTCTCCTCCGATGGAGCGACAACGGGAAAACGAGAGAACTAGATCGGCGGTATCGCAAAGAAGAGAGCGGTAGCGGACGGCCGGGAGAGGAAACCCTAGAAATTATCATGAGAATGTAATGGCTCCGCTCAAGATAGTCCACTAAGGCTCATCAATGTGGAATGACCTTATATAGTATCTCCAGCGTAGAGCCGTTGCATTCTAGTGACACGAAATTCATTGGGTCATTCTGAGTCGGTCTTGACACGCGCGAACATATAAAACAAAATTCCTAACAAGTTTGTTGAGAGAACAAATTGTAATATCATGCAACATTTTATGTTTGAGAAGATGTTGACTAATGAGAAAATTCATAATTTTTGACGGTCTAAGATTTTATTGCTATTTTGTTGTCGTTTTAGTTGAAAACTATTTTAGTCATGGTCACTAAATATATTGAAGGCGACTAGAATATTTGGTCACAAAAAAATATAGGGCAATGTTAATAGCACCTACTTCTCTAACATTATTTAACACTCCCGTCGAAAATCAAATAAAACAATGATATATATGTTGAAAGTTAAATTATGTAAATATTTATATTTAATAATATTATGTTTATTTTAAAAATGATTATAATTGCAAGTTGAGATAATTTGGTGCATGCAATTAATGTAATTCTTAAATAACAAATAAAAAATGATATATATTTTCATCTAAATTTTATAGTTGTTGAACAACAAATAAAATACAAAGTAGCATGTTGTTAAAAGTTGAGATTAAAAAAAACTCAATTTCAAGTTGAATTGCACATGATGTAAAGTCCTTCCATAGAAAAAGCCAAAGAAGTATAAGAAGGCCCAAGAAATGTATGAAGACTCGTGAAAGAGCAATGGAGGAACTAAAAGTTTAATTTGTAAGTGTTCTCATGAAAATTTTTATAGAGAAGTTGATTGCAAATAATTGAAAATAATAGAATACTCTCTAGAAAGGTAGAAATCTGTGCGAATAGACCAAAAACAGTCCGGAAACTGGAGTAATGGAAATTTTATTATCCAAAAAAACTAACTATTACAATGGTATAGCCTCCCTTATATAGAATGGAGGAGATGAGATAGATAAGAGATACCCAATGTGAGACTAAATACAGAAATACAGCATATACAAAGTTAACCGCCTAACCGCGCGGTTAGTAAGAACACTAACCGCTCGGTTACCACCAGGAGACGAGCCGCCGACCATCGATATCCCAGAGAGTAACCGGCTAACCGCCCGGTTACCAAACCGCCATGCCAACCCGCTGTCGCTGCTCAGATATCAGACCGCCAGAGACAACCCGCCAACCCGCGCGGTTACCAAACCGCCCGGTCTTTAACCGCCTGTCCGCCCAGGCCTATACAACAACACTCCCCCTCAAGCTGGAGCATATATGTCGATCATGCCCAGCTTGCTGCAAATGTGAAAAAAGGAAGCGGATACAGGCTTTGTGAAGATATCTGCTAACTCTTTCTCTGACGTAACAAACGGAGTGCAAATCTGGTTCTTCAACACTTCTTCCCGAATGAAGTGACAGTCAAACTCTATGTGTTTTGTCCGCTCATGAAAGACCGGGTTCTTGGAAATGTAGATGGCCGCCATGTTGTCGCAAAACATGGGAAGCGGATTGTTGTAGACCTCTCCTAAATCCAGCATGAGAGCCCGCAACCATTTCAACTCGCACGTGGTTGACGCCATACTTCGATATTCTGCTTCCGCACTAGATCTGGAGACAAAGGATTGCTTCTTGCTCTTCCAGCTAACCAGATTTCCTTCAACAAACGTGCAAAAGCCAGATGTCGACTTGCGATCCCCTTTGTCGTCCGCATATCTAGCATCGGAGTACGCTTCAACTCTCAAATGGTCATTCTTCTGAAAGAGGAGACCTTTCCCAGGAGATGACTTTACATACTCCAGAATTCTTAGAGCGGATTGAAGATGACATTCCCTAGGAGACTGCATAAACTGGCTGACCTTTCCTACTGCATAAGAGATGTCTGGTCTGGTCACCGTGAGGTAAATGAGTTTGCCAACAAGACGCCGATACCTCGTGGTGTCCGATAGAGGAGGTGATTCGTCAGTCCATGTTTTGTCTTCTCCAGGAGCCATGGGACACCGAGTAGGTTTGGCGCCCGTCAATCCTGCCTCTTTCAATAAGTCAAGAGCATACTTGCGTTGGGAGAGAACCAAGGAGCACGGTTTCCGAGAGATTTCAATTCCCAAGAAGTATTTTGGAGGACCCATATCCTTCGTGACAAGGTGTTGGCGGAGATGGACCTTCGTCAAGGCTACACCAGCTTGGTCGTCGCCAGTAAGAAGTATGTCATCCACATAAACGGCTAGCACAACCAGACCTGACGATGTCTTGCGAATGAACAAGGAGTGATCCGCCGAACTCCTTGTGAAACCGATTTCCCCAACTATGTCACTGAACTTGTCGAACTATGCCCGAGGACTCTGCTTTAGACCATAGATGGCCTTTTTCAACCGGCATACTCGAGTCTCCCCCTGAGCAACATACCCAGGAGGTTGCTCCATGTAGACATCCTCATGAAGATCACCATAGAGGAAGGCATTCTTGACATCCAACTGGGAAATAGGCCAATCCTTGTTGACTGCCACCGATAGAAGAACTCGAATAGTGCTGAGACGAGCAACCAGAGAGAACGTGTCGAAGTAATCAACACCGTAAGTCTAGGTAAATCCCTTGGCCACAAGACGGGCCTTGTACCGGTCCACGCTGCCATCCGGACGGAACTTGACGACAAAGACCCAGCGACATCCAACCATATCCGTGCCAAAAGGAGGAGGCACAAGAGTCCAAGTGCCCCGCTCAGAGAGAGTAGCAATTTCTTCATCCATGGCCGCCTTCCAGTGAGGAACATCAAGGGCTTCCTGGTAGTTGTGAGGAGTGGAAGTCCCCGAGATGGCTAGGGCGAAGTCCCTGCGAGAAGGTGTTAGCCGATCATAAGAAACAACAGCGGCCAGCGAGTGCTGGGTGCACGACCGAACCCCTTTGCGAAGAGCAATGGGCAGTTCCAGGTCATCTAGTTCCTCAGTCGCCGGTGCATCCGTGGCGGAGAAGGCTGGCTCGGGAGAGGAGAGAGACGGCCGAGGAGAGGAGGAAGATGGCAGGGGATCAACAGACGGAGTGTGCGGTGGAGTTGGTGATGGAGGAATCTCAAGAGGAGTGGATGGGACGAAGGGAATGGTTGGAGAGGGCAAGTCAGCCGGAGAAAGAGTAAGGTCAGAGGAGAAGTATGAGGCATTTTCAAAGAACGTTACATCCGCCGAAACGAACTGTTTGCGATGAACAGGGTCAAAGCAACAGTAACCTTTTTGAGTAGTAGAATAACCCAAAAGATACACTTGGTGGAACGTGGGGATAACTTGTCGCGAGTTGCGGAAGGGTTGTGAACAAAGGCGGTGCAGCCAAAAATGCGTAGAGGTAAGGGAAAAGCATTCTTGGTCGGATAGAGAATGGAAAAAGGTGTTTTGCCTTTAAAAACTGTCGAGGGAAGACGATTGATGAGGAAGCAGGAGATGAGAACTGCATAGCCCCAGTAGCTACGAGAAACCTGCATCTGTGCCATGAGAGTGCGAGCGACATCGAGGAGGTGACGGTTTTTACGTTCCGCCACCCCATTTTGCTGGGAGGTATATACGCAGCTAGTTTGATGAATGATGCCGTGTTGCATACAGAAAGAAGAAAATTCATTACTCAGGTATTCTTTAGCATTATCTGAACGAAAAACTTTCACAGAAGCACCAAACTGAGTTTTAATCATAAAATAGAAGGATTGCCATACAGAAAATAGTTCAGAGCATTCTTTTAAAAGATACACTCATGTACATCGAGAGAAATCATCAATAAGGGTTACAAAATAGGAACTACCCCGCCCTATGGTAAGGGTGGGGGCAGGACCCCATACATCAGAGTGAACAAGGTCGAACGGCTTAGAAGAGCCACGACCTTGCTTAGGAGGAAAGGGGGAGCGGTGATGCTTGCCAAGCTGACAGGCATCACAGTTGATAGGAGAAGCATGCTGAGGTAGGTGGGGTAACAGTTGGTGGATGAGACGTGATGCAGGATGCCCAAGACGAAGGTGCCACTGAAGAAGATCTGTAGAAGCGGATGAGAATGCTGAAAGAGCGGATACATCATCAAGGAAGTAAAGGTCGCCTCTCTCAGTCCCAGTAGTAATCGTCCGCTTGGAGTTCGGGTCCTGAAAAGAACAAGAAACAGGAGTAAACGTTACGGAGCACTGAAGTTGCTTGCAAAGGGAAGTAACCGACAATAAATTGCACGGGAACTTGGGCACATAGAGAGTATCCGCGAGGAGATGGGATGGAGTGACTTGAACCATGCCCGTCCCGTGAACCGGAGAGGGAGATCCATCCGCAACGAGAACCGGGGGCAATCGATCATGTGTTTCTAGGAGAGAAAAACACTGAGGATTGCCCGTCATATGATTAGTGGCGCCAGAGTCGATTAGCCATTTACCTTGAGTCACCACATGGGCGCTACCTGAAGTCGTGGCCACCGAGGCAGATGAGTTGGATGAGTGGGGGGCATCACCAGAGGGACGAAGGTGCGGATGCTTTGTCCAGCATCGGTCAATCAAGTGGCATGTGCGGTCACAGTGAGAACAGAGATAGCGAGAAGGGTCGCGCCCGCCAGACTGGTGACCACGTCCACCCGAGCCACCACGATGTGCTTGGTGGGCATAGGCATCCGGAGCAGGAGGAGCGGCAAGCAAAGGACGATTGAGCAGAGAGGTAACAGCGGCAATGCGAGCAGCTGTAGCATCCAGGGTGGGAGATTCAGCTTCTCCAAGAATTTGCTGTCGGATCATATCATAGGAATCTGGGAGCCTCAGAAGGTAACAAACAACCAGGAGTTCCTGGAAGTGCTTCAGTTGGGTGGCCACGTTAGTAGAGAGGGGACGATTTTTAAGAATCTCCGCTCCAAGGGCTTGGACCTGTTGGTAAGCCGCAGCAGGAGACATGGATTGGCGAGCAAAGAGATCCGCATACAGAGTATAGATGCGAGATGTTTGACCCCCTTTGGAGTAGAGGGCGGCTAAGTGAAGCCAAGCTTGCTTGACCGTCTCATCGTGACGGATGACCGGAAGACATTCATCAGACAAGCTGTTTGCCAGTCACGTACGAACAAGAGCGTCATTCGCATCCCAGTCATTAAACTGGTCAGAGTCCGCAGGAGGAGGGTCATCGGTAAGATGATGACGCTTGCTGATAGTTTTACTTTCAAGACAACCTAAACACCTAGAGGGGGGTGAATAGGTTCTAATTTCTTGTCTATAAATCTAGGCAGAATTCAATTACAATTTAAAACATTTAGCACAGCATTCACAGACAACTAAGCATCACAGATTGCACAATGTTTTATAGTGGTTCCCCAAGGTCTGGGTACATCCACTTTCCCCCTTCACCTATCTAGCAATATGTTAGATTCGGCCAAACTTCCACTCTACTCAGATCCTCAGATCCTACAGCTCAGAACCAGGATAGGTTCCTACAACTCAGGCTCAACAGCCCTACCTCAGCCTTGCCTCAAGGCCTACCACTCAGAGAATAACCTTCTCCTACACTCAGGCAAATAGCCCTACCACTCAGAGATCACCTCTCCTACACTCAGCCTTTATAACACAGGCTTACAACTCAGATCTGTGTAAACAGATCCTACAGAAATTTAGAAAAGATATTTTGATGTCTTGTCTTTGTTGAGAGAGAAGAGGACAAGACACTTCTTGATCAGCTGATGAAATCAACTGAATCTGAGCTTTCTTCAAAGCTTCTTGAATCTGAACTTAGCTGAGTTGATTTCCAAACAGCTTCTTGAGAAACCACTGATGGCTTCCTTCTTCTTCTTCTTCAAGATGACTGGATCTCCCTCTATCCAACACCTTTACTGATACTTCAGACTTCTTCTTCTTAGACCTTCTGATGAAGATCTTCTTTTTCACTTTCTTGAATTGAAACTTCAATAGGATCGTAATCCTTCTGTTTCTTCTTTTTAGATCTTCTTCTATTATTTTTTCTTAGCTTAGCTGCCTTCTGAATATTTCTATTTATAGACTTTCTTCATGGTAACCGGCTGATCCAGTTTCTAACTGATTTCTGACAGGTCTGACAGCTTCAGTTAAATGGTGGCAACCCACAGCTGTCAAGTCTTCAAACAGTTCCTGTGCCTTAGCCTTGGACAGCAAAATGTCGAGACAGTCTGTTAGAAAGTGTCGAGACCAATCTGTCTATCTGTGTCGACACAAGTGACTTTGGTGTCGACACAGTCTTTGATGATGTCGACTGAGTTGCCTTTAAGTCGACACAGCTTCTTCAGAAAATAATGGTCTAGACTCTGCAGTGTGTCGACACAAGTCCTGTGTGTCGACACAGTTGTTGTAGATTCAGAACTCAGTATGTGTCGACACAGCCTTCAGGTGTCGACACAGCAATATTCAACTCTGCCAAAATGTGTCGACTCAGTCTTCTGGTGTCGACACAAGCATAGTCGACTTCTGCCAATATGTGTCGACTCAATCTTCTGGTGTCGACACATCCACCCAGTGTCGACTATCTTCTTCTGTGAGTCGACTATCTTTCACTAGTCGACTATCTTCTTCTGTGTCGACTATCTTTCACTAGTCGACTATCTTCTTCTGTGTCGACTATCTTTCACTAGTCGACTATCTTCTTCTGTGTCGACTATCTTTCACTAGTCGACTATCTTCTTCTGTGTCGACTATCTTTCACTAGTCGACTATCTTCTTCTGTGTCGACACTGCTTCCCAGTGCTGAGGTCGACGATTTTCTTTATGTGTCGACACTGCTTCCCAGTGTCGACATAAATGTGGTCGACTATCTTTCTCTGTGTCGACTGATGAATATTTTCGCTAAGTCTAAACTTGATGCGGATTCATTCTACAATTTATCATAACTATGTAGATGGGCATAAGCTAGATTGAATCATCTTTCAGGCAAGTGCACCTATCAATCATAGTATAAGAGAATTCTACATCTCGTATCGTATTCCACAGGGTCATTTCAACTATTCGTACTCACTCTCACTCTATTATCATACCTAAACTTAAGGTTGCGTTCTAACATAGATTAATCCTAACTATGACTATTTGGATAAAAATTGTATTGGAGAGTTATAAAAATAGTTTCAAGTCGAAAGTTAAGAGTATTCAATGAACATAATCAATTTGAGTAATCATGAAATAACCAAACTATCAAATTCATTGTATTGTAAAGGGTTGAACTAATTATTAAATTCTCTCTCGAGCAATTTAAAATCTAAGTTAAGTTAAGTAAATTTTCTCTCGAACAATTTACAATACTCAAATGTTTATTGAATGAACTACCCTATCTAATACATGGATTCATGAAACTTTATTTCTAAAATACCATAATTCCATTCATTCGTATTCTAATTTTCCAAGAAACATATCTCTCGATCATGAATTTTGAATTACAAAGAGAAAAAAAACACATAAATATGAAGATTTAACCATCATCCAAACAATCCAATTTCTCAATCTAGATATTTGGAATTCATGTAAAAATAAATAATCATTCATAATAAGGATAATTCTCAATGTTTGCAAGCCCAAATACGAATAAAATACAATGACATTGACAAAAACAAAACGATACATGATTACTAACTTGTTCAAACACATTGTTCATGAAAAGTAAAAGATAAATAAAGTTGGATTACCAAGAGAGATACAAGATTAAAAGAGATAAATTAAAGAATAAATGCATACAAATATCTCCTTCAAGCCTTCCTTCTCTTGGATGCTCCACTTTCGTTCTCCAGAAAAATCTCCAATCAAAATAATCCAAAAGTGCAGAATAAAATTTTCTCCAGGTTTTTATAGTCCAATAGCAAACATGGTCGAACACGGGTTCCGACACGGCCGTGTTGCAGGCCGTGTCGGCAGTTCCAGGGCAGTTCCACACGAAAAGACGTGTTTGATCATGGGCCGTGTTGGATCACACGGGTACTGACACGGCCGTGTTTTGGAACACGGCCGTGTTGTTCTTCCTGTTCTTCAAACACGGGGGCTGGGAAATTGGCTTCAGCTGGAATGGAACACGGGTAGGCACACGGCCGTGTTCCTACCCGTGTGTGAGCAAATCTTCTCCTGTGTTCAGTCCTGTTGGCCCCGTAAACTCCCCTGTTTGCTCCAAGACTTTTAGTTCCACTGGCTAGTTGTACCTGCATTAGAAAAATGACATAGTAAGGGAGAAGTTCAATACATAAAATAGTAAAAACTCTAAACTATGCTCTACTATTCATGACAATACCAATTCTCAATTATTTAGTGCAATTACTTGAATAAAGAGGTAGAAATCAGCGGATATGATTACAATTATTACAATAAAAATCTACCATAATTGTAATCATCACACATCCCCAGACTTAAGTGTTTGCTTGTCCCTAAGCAAACTAATTCAAACAATTGGGTTACCAATACATAATTCTTCTTCCGCACACTGATTGTTTTGAATTCGAATAGAGATTTGATGCTGCAATTGTATAGGAAATAGTATAGCAGACTTTTCTAAATATAACTTTTTCTTAAAAATATCTCCAATACATATCTTAACTACTTTTCGCTCTTTCTTAGAATTATAATTATAGTTATCCATAACTATTGTAAGGAGAAAATAACAATCTTGATAACATATGCATTAGTCTTTCAAAAATTAAAAATCTCCCTATTGATACTCATACACTTCCCTTTACACACCCTCTCCATAACACTAATGAGAATTAGTAAAGTTGGATCCTTAGGACTTGTATGGTGGTGTATTGTTTTGGCTTAGGATAGGTGATTATAGGTGGGGTAAGCAAAATAAACTAGATCACAATTGAGCCCTTTGTATGATAAGGACCTTTAACATACATTGATATTTTATGAGCACCCCCAGACTTTGCACGTATTATCATTCCCTTATATTTTCTTCTTTTGTTTCTTAACCAAAGGTCCATAGTAGGGATCATTCTGAATGAGTGCAAGTGTACACTCACTCAGGCCACATATCACTATGTTTTTGTAGGGATTTCATAGTAGGGATCATTCCGAATGGGTGCAAGTGTACACGCACTCAGGCCACATATCACTATGAAAAATCATTTCATGATGAACTCAATGATAGGTGCTACTAGACGAGAATTGGCCTTGGTGTATTTTAGAGTTGGAATACCACAAAAATATAGGGATAAGTTTCAAATTGGGTGAGCAAAGGTATAATGTTTAAGGTTTTGGGATTTGAAAGGCTCAAGCTATCCAAAAGGAGGGCCTAAATCATTTCCACTTTTACTAATTAACATGTGCAAAAGGTTTTGAGGATCGCTAGTAAGTTCTAGACACCAATAGAGAAAATTTTTGTTATTGTTGATCTACTAATACGAAATTATCAAAATATTACACTCATCAACTCACTTTAGTATAGATAAATAATTTTTTCTAAAATGGAGTGATTATTAGTTAATAATATAAAGGACAATCTTTTTAAACCAAATTATATGGAGAAAAGTAATCTAATGAATTTCTATACGTAGTTACTAATCAACAAATTTGAACACGAATTTGGTTTAATCAGCGTGCGAAAGTGAATTAGATAGTTATATTCCCAATGAGTGAAGTAATGAAAGCTTAAAGAGAAGTAATCAAATTTTTTCGAGGGGGTGTATAGAGTATTATGATAAATAGAATATAAGTAATTGTAATCATGTATTCCACTGTCAATACTCATTATAAAAATACAGCATACCCCCAGACTTGAGTTGCAATGTCCTCATTGCAATATATAAAGTAAAATAAGGGGACAAATATTGCACTACATAAAGAACAAGGGGACAAATTTTAATCATGAATATAAAGCATCACAACACGAAACAGGAGCAAAATCTGAAATAAAACATTTTTTTTTTATTTTTATTTTTATAGATATACTGATCATACAAATACTAGATGATAAAAACAATACTAAAGATATAACACTACAGAGCCAGAAATGTAAAGCCAGATATATCAGAAATACATAGGTGAGTCATCTTGATCAGCCGGATCATCCTGAGGGTGAGACGGACGAGGAGCTGGTCGCGGTGGGCTGGTAATCCCCATGTGCTGCCGGATTTGATAGATGGCGTCCTCAGTCCGCTGCTGCGTCTCCTCGATACGCTGAAGGCGCGGCGATAGCTGAAGATCATAAAAACGCTGCAACTCCTGTGCAAATCGGGACTGTCGCTGAGGCTGGGCAGATGATGACTCCCCCTGAGTACGCGTCGAACGGGCCGGCGGAATGAGAGGCTCATCGAGATCTGGATCGACCTCATCGTCGTCGTCGTCGTGGATATGAAGGCCACGAGACGCAATGGTATATATAGTCCCTCCTCGGCCTTGACGAGCAGTAACGAGGCGGATGGCTCGAAGACTGGCCATGGTGATAGGCACAGTTTTCGCTACCACCGCCATCGGGGGAAGAGGTAAAAAGATGCCCATATTCTTGGTTAGACGCGTGATGTAGGGGGCTACACAGATAGACCCGACTCGGGAATTCTCCGCCTGATGAAGAAAAAAATGAGCAAGCATATAGCCCAAATGGATAGGATAGTGGGCTGTCATGCTGTGCAGATAAAGAATGTCTTGTCGACTCACAACACCGGAGCTTTCGCCCCGGCCGCTCAATGTATGGCTGAGTAGGTGATGAATATAATGCACGGCGGGGGAGACCAATTTGGAGGCCTTAGACCTCTTTGCTTCGTAAGCGCCGGTGTCAAAAGATAAACGTCGCCAAACGCCACCTGCCTGCTCGCGACTGGGGAGTTCAAATTTCAAGTCAGAGTAGGCGGCACTAAGGAGGAATGCCTCGTCGTATACTCCTAAATACCGTGTAAACTGGTAGAGAGAAAGTGTGTAGAAGGTGCCCCCCACTCGAAAAGAAATATTCCCCTCTGTAGGTCTTCCATCATCGGCCACACAGGATCGAAGGTTTACATAGAAAGTGGATAAAAATTCGAGGGTCAGCTCTCTAAATCCTATCTCTTCTATGGCAAAGAACCCTTGCCACCCCACTACAGAAATCAACTCCCTCACAGTATCCGCTAGATCTATAGATTCGAGGACATCCCAGTCTATGATTCGTATGTCCTGATACTTCTTGGCCTGTAGCCGATTATAGCGGTTTGTGTGGATAGGATCTGTGAAAGCTAGTGGTGGAGCGACGTCGCGTCTCTCGGTCGATAATGCTTGAAGATCCGGGCGGCGCCGGCGACCACCTTGGCTACGAGAAGATGCCATGATCTGAAAATAATAATAAAAAAATAAAAAAAAAACAAATCTAAAGTGAATTTAGAAGGAAAATAGGAATAGAAATGATCAAGAGGAGATTGGATGGAAATAACCCAGGAGTTTTACCGCGTATGTTGAGTGCGAAGAAAGGAGACGATTCCGCTAATTTTGGAGAAGGAGAGTGATTTCCCGGCTGGAATGGAAGTTAGAATGGAAGGAGGAGATAGTGAGAGTGATGAGGAGAATGAAAAAAATCGGCCCCCTATAAAAAGAAGTCGAACACGGGTGCACACACGGCCGTGTGTGTACCCGTGTTGAGGAATCTTTCTGCGCGGGAAACACGGCCTTCAAGGAGACGTGTGGTCAAATCGCGGGAAACTGCCCGTGTCGGTGGGACACGGTCAACAACACGGCCGTGTCCCCTACCCGTGTGGTCAACCTCGATCGGACACGGCAAAGAACACGGGTTGGTGGGAAGCCGTGTACTTCTCTGACTTGAAATAATTTAAATCGTCGTTTCGACACGGGTGCTCACATGGCTGGGTGGGCAGCCGTGTATATTACACACGGCCAAGGACACGGGTTGGTGGAAACCCGTGTACTTCTCTGACTTGAAACAATTAAATTCGCCGTATCGACACGGGTGCTCACATGGCTGGGTGGGCAGCCGTGTGTGCTAGACACGGCCATGCACACGGGCGTGTGCATGGCCGTGTACTCTTCTTCTTTGGTGATTTCTCCTGATTACGTAATTTATTTATTTTTAATTCAAGTTTCATTAAAATTTTTATTCTCCTATATAGACAAGATACTATACTAGTCTAGACATTCTCTTTATCTAGGTGAAGGCAAGATTCTAGTCGAATAAGTTCTTGGGGAAGTGCACTGTTATAAAGCTTTAACCGGTGCCCATTTACTTTAAAATCTCCCTTTTCAGGGTGAGTTAGTTCGACGGTGCCATAGGGAAAAACTTCTTTAACCTGGAATGGTCCGGACCACTTAGACCTAAGCTTCCCGGGAAATAGACGCAGTCTAGAATTAAAAAGGAGCACTTGATCACCCTTGTTGAATGTTTTAGTTTTCCGAAGGTGACGGTCATGAAATAGTTTGGTTTTCTCCTTATAAATTCTGGAGTTTTCATAAGCCATAGTTCTCCATTCATCTAGTTCATTAAGTTGAAGTTTGCGTTTTCCCCCTATAGAATTTGTATCAAAATTTAGAGAGTGTATTGCCCAATATGACTTGTGCTCTAATTCTATAGGTAAGTGACAAGATTTACCATAGACTAATCTAAAGGGAGTGGTACCTATAGGTGTTTTAAATGCGGTCCTATAAGCCCATAAACAATCGTTTAGTTTCCTAGACCATTGTTTTCTATTCCCCTCTATAGATTTTTCTAGGATGCGCTTAAGTTCTCTATTGGATACTTCAACTTGGCCACTAGTTTGGGGATGATATGGTGTAGCTATCCTATGTGTGACTCCATATTTCTGCAATACCTTATCTAACTGTAGATTACAGAAGTGAGAACCCCTATCGCTAATAAGTGTTCGTGGTGTGCAAAATCGCGCAAATAGAGATTTTAGGAATTGGATTACTACTCTACTATCATTAGTAGGTAAAGCTTGCGCCTCAACCCACTTTGATACGTAATCTACGGCCACTAAGATATACTTATTCCCGAATGAAACTGGAAATGGACCCATAAAGTCTATCCCCCACACATCAAATACTTCACATTCAAGGATAAAATTTTGCGGCATTTCATGTAATTTAGAAATATTACCTGATTTTTGACAAGAATCACATGAAAGCACATACCTTTGGGCATCCCTGAATAGAAGGGGCCAATAAAAACCCGAATCAAGAACCTTTTTCGCAGAGCGATTTGCTCCATAGTGACCACCAGTAGGACCTGAATGACACTGCTCCAAAATTCTCCACCCTTCCTCGGCGGATACACACCTTCGGATCACGGAATCTGCACATATCCGAAAAAGAAAAGGGTCCTCCCAAAAGTAATATTTCAAGTCAGAGAAAAATTTCTTTTTCTGCTGGTATGAAAAATCTTTTGGGAGGACCTTAGCCACAAGATAGTTTGCATAATCTGCAAACCATGGATAATCATTATTAATTTTCGAAGATAAGGCAAATAACGATTCCTCAGGGAACGTATCAGAAATTTCAGACTCATCTAACGTTGCTCGTAATGGATTTTCTAAACGTGAAAGATGGTCTGCCGCTAAGTTTTCTGCTCCTCGTTTATCCCTAATTTCCAAATCAAATTCTTGCAATAAAAGTACCCAACGGATTAAACGAGGCTTAGCTTCCGCCTTGGCTAGCAAATATTTAAGTGCAGAGTGGTCCGTGTAAACTACCACCTTGGATAATGTTAAATAGGATCTGAATTTATCAAACGCAAAGACTACTGCTAGAAGTTCTTTTTCAGTTGTAGTATAATTCTCTTGTGCATTATTAAGTGTTTTACTAGCATAAAATATAGGATGAAAATGTTTGTTTCGGCGTTGTCCTAAAACAGCTCCTACCGCAAAACTGCTAGCGTCACACATGATTTCAAATGGCTGAGTAAAATCAGGCGCTATCATAATAGGAGAATTAACTAATCTGTCTTTTAAGAACTCAAAAGCATGTAGGCACTCTTGATCAAAGATAAACGGTGTATCCTTTTCTAATAGTCTCGTAAGTGGTTTAGCAATTTTTGAAAAGTCTTTAATAAACCGGCGGTAAAACCCGGCGTGGCCTAAAAAACTTCTCACTGCCTTAACGGATGTGGGTGGTGGTAACTTTTCTATCGTTTCTATCTTCGCTCTATCTACTTGAATTCCCTGATTGGAGATTTTATGACCTAGTACTAACCCTTCTTGCACCATAAAATGGCACTTCTCCCAGCTAAGTACTAAATTCGTCTCCTCACACCTCCTTAGAACCTTTTCTAAATTATTCAAACATAAATCAAATGCATCTCCAAAGACGGAGAAGTCATCCATAAACACTTCCATGATATCTTCAACATACTCGTTGAAGATAGCTAACATGCATCTTTGGAAAGTGGCGGGGGCATTACAAAGACCGAATGGCATACGCCTATAGGCAAAGGTACCGAATGGGCATGTGAACGTGGTTTTCTCTTGGTCTTCTGGGGCTATTGGGATTTGGAAATACCCAGAAAGTCCATCTAGAAAACAATAATATGAATGTCCTGACAAGCGTTCTAATATTTGGTCAATAAAGGGTAAAGGGAAATGGTCTTTCCTAGTGGCATCGTTTAACTTCCTATAGTCTATACAGACACGCCAACCTATTACTGTTCGCGTCAGAATTAATTCATTTTTATCGTTTGCTACCACAGTTAAACCACCCTTCTTAGGAACCACTTGGACAGGACTAACCCATGAACTATCGGAAATAGGGTATATCATACCAGCGTCTAATAATTTAACAATTTCAGTCTTAACTACCTCTTTCATATTAGGATTAAGCCTACGTTGCGGTTGAATAGATGACTTATAGTTTTCTTCCAAAAGGATTTTATGAGTGCAAAAGCTAGGATTAATACCTTTTATATCGGAGATTTGCCATGCTATTGCACCTTTACATTTCTTTAACACAGTTATTAATTTAGCTTTTTCAATTTCAGAAAGATTAGAAGAAATAATAACTGGGTAAGAAGAGTTAGTTCCTAAGAATGCATACTCAAGATGATCCGGTAATTTTTTTAATTCAACTACAGGTGGATCCTTAGTATTATTCTTATGAACTTCATTATCTCCTTTTGTAAGTAAGTTATATTCAGTATTTCCATTCATCGATACAGAGTTATCTAGAAAAAGTAACTGATCAACAATATCTTTACGAATTTCGTCTTCTAGAAAACAATTAGTAATGCAAATTTCTAAAGGATCTTTATAATAAAAATTAGAATCAATAGAAGACAATAAGTTGTCAACATCATGAGAAAAATAGCAACAATCATCACTATCTAAAGATTGTTTCATAGTATTGCCAATTTGAAAAGTGACTTCATCCTCCCCTACTCTCAAAACTAATTTACCATCAAAAACATCAATAAGAGCTCTAGAAGTGGCTAGAAATGGGCGACCAAGTATAAGTGGTACTTCGACATTTTCGTCCATATCTAAAATAACAAAATCGGCAGGAAATATAAATTTGTCTACCTTAACCAATACATCCTCCACTATACCTCTTGGGTACTTAACCGACCGATCTGCTAATTGAATACTCATCCTAGTCGGGCTAAGCTCTCCAAGGCCTAGTTTCAAATATAATGTATAAGGCATCAAATTTATACTTGCTCCTAAATCCGCTAAAGCTTTATTAACTTGCAAATCACCGATTAAACATGGTATTGAAAAAGAACCGGGATCCTTAAGCTTTTGTGGTAATTTATTTTGTAAAATAGCAGAGCATTCTTCACTAAGTGTGACTAATGATAATTCTTCTATTTTCTTTTTATTAGAAATTAAATCCTTCAAAAATTTAGCATACTTAGGCATTTGAATAATATCAGAAAAAGGTAAATTAACGTGCAATTGTTTAATCATAGAAATAAATTTACCGTATTGCGCATCCATGCGCTCCTTGTTCATCTTTGCTGGATATGGTATGGCTGGTTGATATTCCATCGGTGTCACGTTCGGTGCTTCTCCACTAGACTCCTCTTGAGGTGCATCCGGTGCAAGCCTTGGGTCTTGTAACTCCTTCCCGCTCCTCAACTGAATTGCTCGAGCATGTTCCTTTGGGTTTGTCTCAGTATTTCCTGGAAGTGTTCCTTGTTGTCTCTCTGATACCATCCTTGCCAACTGCCCAATCTGATTCTCCAAATTTCGAATAGAACCTTCTTGATTACGGAAGGCAACATCGGTAGTTTGCATGAACTTTGCAAGGACATCTTCCAATGTTGGCTTCCTTGGCTCCAATTGTTGTTGTTGTTGTCCAAACATGGGTGTTTTACCTTGGTTGCCTTGCCCTCCCCAAGAGAAATTGGGGTGGTTCCTCCATCCTTGATTGTATGTAAAACTATATGGGTTGTTTCCTGGATTGAAAGGTGGTCTGGGATTATTACCCATGTAGTCTACATGTTCTTGCACTTGAGGTTCACCACTAGGGATTCCAACAAGGGAGGGGTCCCATTGTTGAGGTACCATTGGGGGTGGCGCTAAAGAAAGGTTGTCCAGCTTTTGATGGAGCTTCTCCACTTGAATTGCTAAGGCAGTAACGGCATCCACTTCATACATACCGGCGGGCTTGGTAGACTTCGGCCGCACGGTAGTCCATTGGTAGCTATTCATTGCCATTTCTTCTATCAACTGCTGGGCTGCTTCAGGTGTCTTATTGTTCAAGGTGCCTCCACTAGCCGCATCAATCATCTGTCTGGTGGCTGGATTTAGACCATTATAGAAAGTCTGAATCTGAAGCCAAGAAGGTAAAGCATGATGGGGGCATCTCCTTAATAATTCTTTGAATCGTTCCCAAGTATCGTACAATGATTCAGCCTCCACTTGAACATACGTAGAGATGTCGTTCCTTAACTTTGTGGTCTTTGCCGGTGGAAAATACTTCATCAAAAACTTCTCAACCATCATGTCCCAAGTAGTAATGGATCCTTTAGGTAACGAATTGAGCCACTGCTTTGCCTTATGCCTCAATGAGAATGAGAACAATCTCAATCGAATGGCATCGTTGGAGACACCATTAATCTTGAAAGTATCACATATCTCTAGGAATCCGGCTAAGTGTGTATTGGGATCTTCGTCTTGTAAGCCATCATATTGAACATATTGTTGGACCATTTGTATCACGCTCGGTTTCAGTTCGAAATTATTGGTTGGAATGGGTGGTCGAACAATGCTTGACCCAGTTCCTTGGAGATTGGGTCTAGCAAAGTCAGACATGGTTTGCTCATTTTGGTTGGCCATGGTATCTAGATTTTCAGGATGGTGTTCTCCTTGATTCACTGTTTCTTCTTCTCTCAGATCGTCTACAATATCTGTGGTGTTAATACCCACGTCTCTGTGATTGGTGTTGTGGATAATTCGTTCCGGTTCAGAATGAAATGGTTCTAACCCAGAATTTCTTGCCCTGGTCATAGACTAACAGACTACAAAACAGAGATTAAATAATATAATTTTACTTTAAACTAATCTACAAAGATTTATTAGTAAACAATAATGGTAGATTAATAAAGTTAAAGCTTTCAAAATATTGAAAAGATCCCCGGCAACGGCGCCAAAAACTTGATGAATATTTTCGCTAAGTCTAAACTTGATGCGGATTCATTCTACAATTTATCATAACTATGTAGATGGGCATAAGCTAGATTGAATCATCTTTCAGGCAAGTGCACCTATCAATCATAGTATAAGAGAATTCTACATCTCGTATCGTATTCCACAGGGTCATTTCAACTATTCGTACTCACTCTCACTCTATTATCATACCTAAACTTAAGGTTGCGTTCTAACATAGATTAATCCTAACTATGACTATTTGGATAAAAATTGTATTGGAGAGTTATAAAAATAGTTTCAAGTCGAAAGTTAAGAGTATTCAATGAACATAATCAATTTGAGTAATCATGAAATAACCAAACTATCAAATTCATTGTATTGTAAAGGGTTGAACTAATTATTAAATTCTCTCTCGAGCAATTTAAAATCTAAGTTAAGTTAAGTAAATTTTCTCTCGAACAATTTACAATACTCAAATGTTTATTGAATGAACTACCCTATCTAATACATGGATTCATGAAACTTTATTTCTAAAATACCATAATTCCATTCATTCGTATTCTAATTTTCCAAGAAACATATCTCTCGATCATGAATTTTGAATTACAAAGAGAAAAAAAACACATAAATATGAAGATTTAACCATCATCCAAACAATCCAATTTCTCAATCTAGATATTTGGAATTCATGTAAAAATAAATAATCATTCATAATAAGGATAATTCTCAATGTTTGCAAGCCCAAATACGAATAAAATACAATGACATTGACAAAAACAAAACGATACATGATTACTAACTTGTTCAAACACATTGTTCATGAAAAGTAAAAGATAAATAAAGTTGGATTACCAAGAGAGATACAAGATTAAAAGAGATAAATTAAAGAATAAATGCATACAAATATCTCCTTCAAGCCTTCCTTCTCTTGGATGCTCCACTTTCGTTCTCCAGAAAAATCTCCAATCAAAATAATCCAAAAGTGCAGAATAAAATTTTCTCCAGGTTTTTATAGTCCAATAGCAAACATGGTCGAACACGGGTTCCGACACGGCCGTGTTGCAGGCCGTGTCGGCAGTTCCAGGGCAGTTCCACACGAAAAGACGTGTTTGATCATGGGCCGTGTTGGATCACACGGGTACTGACACGGCCGTGTTTTGGAACACGGCCGTGTTGTTCTTCCTGTTCTTCAGACACGGGGGCTGGGAAATTGGCTTCAGCTGGAATGGAACACGGGTAGGCACACGGCCGTGTTCCTACCCGTGTGTGAGCAAATCTTCTCCTGTGCTCAGTCCTGTTGGCCCCGTAAACTCCCCTGTTTGCTCCAAGACTTTTAGTTCCACTGGCTAGTTGTACCTGCATTAGAAAAATGACATAGTAAGGGAGAAGTTCAATACATAAAATAGTAAAAACTCTAAACTATGCTCTACTATTCATGACAATACCAATTCTCAATTATTTAGTGCAATTACTTGAATAAAGAGGTAGAAATCAGCGGATATGATTACAATTATTACAATAAAAATCTACCATAATTGTAATCATCATCGACACTGATATTCTGAAGTGTCGACACAAATATTCTGAAGTGTCGACACAATTTCTTCAGGTGTAGACATGTGGACTTAGAATATTTTTCTGCATTCTTTAATACTTCTTCACCTGCACATGTCAACTCAAAACAACATCAAATACACCTTGATGTATATCATTGAGCTAAGTTGGGCTTCTTCAAATCAGGTACACATTTTTCAATGTACCCAACAATCTCCCCCTATTTGGAGAAGTCATAACCCTTATAGCCAATGATATATACCATTTATAAAAAGTATAAACTGATGATATATGACATAACAGGAATACTTAATATAAACAAAACATAAAGACAATCCATCACAGAATGAACATAATATGATACCAAACAACATTATGTTTATAACCTGATAATGTTTGAATACAGAGATTTACATTTAATGATTTAATCAAAACATTACAAAATACTTTGAAAGAACTAAAAATTAAGACTGATCAGGCTCTTTAATGACAATCCCTTTGCCAGATAGAACTTGAGCCTTCACAGGAGCTTCAGAATCTTCAGCTGGCTTCTTGCCTTTTAGATCAGCCTTCTTCTTTGCTTCTTCCTTGAGCCTTTGCCTTTCAAAATAATGAAAGGGCTTAGGGAAGTACTTGCTTGGCTCCTGAGCATTTGGAGGCAGCCTACCCAGCTTGGCTTTTCTTCTAAACTGTACAATGGCCTCTTGCCTGGCTTCATACTTCTGCCATTCCATCTCATTGTACCACTTGCCTCTTTCCTGTACTTGGTCTTTGACAGCCTTCCATGCAGTGAGTATTATATTTCTGGAAGTAGGACTCCACTGCTCAAAGTCTGGCTTAAGTTCAGCCTGCTCTCTAAACCTTTTCTTAGATAGAAGAGCATCTTGCTGGTCTTTCAAAGTAGCCTCAGGCTTATCAACCTTCCCAATAACAATATTAGTAACCTCCTTTGGAGGACTATACATCCCTTGAACCTGCTGATCAATCATATCATAATCTGGAGGGGGGTAAATGACTTGGGCAACCTCAGGTTGATTGCCTTCAAGTAGACTTGTTTGTATTCCTGACTCAGCCACCATAGCATCATCACACAATGGGGGATATCCCAATGTGGCTCGAATACTATTGGTCACCCATTTGGTGTGCTCTGAGCCTGCATGAACTAGCATCCTCTCCCCCTTTATGGCTTCTCTAGAAACATGATCTCTGAGATCTTCTTTTTGAAATCTGATTTGGCCATCCAGATAATTCACACCCTCTTAAAAAAATGGTTTTAACTTTTGAAGCTTGTCAGATATTTCTTTTTGAGAGGAAGTGATAGCAGTTTTAACAGAATCAATAGCAGCTTGAAAGTTCTTATCAAATTCTTCCATTTCTTTTGCTCTAGCTGCAGACAGGCCTGGAACAATCTTTTTCAATTCCTCTATGATCTCATGATGAGATTCAGTTAAATTGTCATTCATTCTTAACTGATTTTCCAAGACATAGCTTTGCTTTAAAGCAATATCATCCACCTTAGGGATGATAGTCTGCTGTTGTTTTGCCAAATACACCACAGCATTACCTCCCTTATGGAAGCAATCTGTCATCTCCTTTTTATGCATATTGACCTCAAACCTAATAGATTTTATATCTTGAGCTAAGTCAAACTGCAGGGACTTGTTGTTCTCATCAACATATTTTTCAATGGCCACCCTGTGTTCATCCAATTTCACTTGTAAATCTACCAAGAACTTGTTATAATCAAAGTCAGAAGGAGTGTGATGTGCTGTAGACTGTAGAGCCTGCTTATAGCTCTTGCACCTTCTCTGGAAGACCATAAGTTTTCTCTTTTTAGCCACCCTGGCTTCTTCAGTCTCTGAATCAGAAGTACTATCAATTTGAACTCTTTCTTTGGGAGGAGGAGAAACAGTTGCTTTTGTGCCATGTTGTACAGTCTCAACATGCACTGGCTCCCCCTCAAGTTCTTGTTCCACTTCCAGACTATCAGGAATTATTTCATCATTTGGAAATAACTCCTCCAGAGTATATTCCTTCTGGGCTTGATCATTTGCAGTATTCAAATTTGGAGATTGATCAATTTGAGCATCTTCTTGCACTTGCTCCCCCTGGACCTGTGCAGAAATAGAAATATTAGAAATCTCTTTTGTAGGAAAATACACCAGCTCCCCCTGCACCTGTACCTGGTCATGAGTAGATACAGTTTGTGTAGGTGAATAAACTTGCTGAGCTGGTATACTTACTTCTTCTTCTTGAACTGCAGGTATTGTGGCATCCTGAACTTGTGTAGATGCAGGCTGATCTTCAACCTCTAGTCTTACTTGCTCTTCTTGTGGATGCCCAGTACTGGTAGCATGACCTGGGGATTTCTCAGGTGAATCCTGCCTTTCCACTTCAGGCATCTCTTTGGTCAGCACCCTATCCCATCTGGAGAATAATCTCATGTCCATCCTTCTCATGTGATTAATTTTAGTTCCAGGTTGTTGTTGCATAACCTCAGGAATCTCCTTACTGAGGTATATACTCATTATCCTAGCCAGATTTGGCTTCTTGATTCCTTCCTTAATCTTCTCAAAGATTACAGATGACCAATCCGTAGGAATTGTAAAAACAATCCTGGTCATTAGGCTGAACATATAGGCAGAAATCCTATCATGTCCACCTGGCTTGCACAGAATAACTTTTCCAACTACTTCTGACAGAAACTTGCCTTGTTGATTCATTCCTTTCCGATTGAACGCAGCTCCAATTTTCATGGTGGATTCCAATCCACACCATTGAAGAGCCTCCCTAGATTTAGAAGCAGGGACATCCTCTTCATTCTCAATTGTAGGTAATTGCAGAATTGTTCTTATCTTTCTTGGTGTAATCTCCACAGGTGACCCATGAACTGTGGATTTTATCTGATGACTTTCAGAGTTTACAGATGCAGAGGTAAAGAACTCATGCACCTCCTTCTTCCATATCTTTGATGGTTCAGAGACCAGAAATTCTAAACCTGAGTCGGAGAGGAGAGAGATAACCCCAAGAACATCTGGAGGAGCAGCTACAAAGGCCTAGCGCACCAACTCATATCCTTCATTCACATTGTCTTCAATCTTCGGCGCCATTGATCAGTCGAGAAAGCTTGAAAGATGAGAGAAAGAGAGAGAGAGGGAGAATGTCGACACAGGGTTTCGAAAACCTTGTAAGCGTGTCGACAGAATGAGTTTTTGACCTATTTATACCTTCTATTTAAAGAAGATCAAAAGTCGCCAAAAACAGACTATAAGTGTCGACACAGATGGATTGTGTCGACACAAGCTTCTATTGTCTCGACTACAAGTTCGTCTACTATGTGTCGACACCAATTTGCGGTTATGTCGACACCAGAGATATATAGTAGAGCATCAGAAATTCTGTGTCGACTCTTAGTATAAGTGTCGACACAAAATCTGTAAGTGTCGACACCACTATCCTGGTGAAGTCGACACTACATTCCTGGATAAGTCGACAATAAGATTCTTAAGTGTCGACACATATTTTCTGTGTCGACACAATATCTCTGACATGTCGACATTACTACCCTGAGTCGACACATTATTACTGAATGTGTCGACACCATCTTACTTAGCCAATTTCTGTTTGTTCATCACAACTTATAAGTACAATAAAGTACCTTATACTACTTCAATGTGTCTTAATATCACTTGAATGTCTTGTTACCACTTCAACTTTATTGTTGATGATTTTGTGATTACACTAATTAATGGTTAACATACCTAATTCAATTTTGAATTTATTGATTTTTGTCTCATTTAGGGGCTTAGTAAACACATCTGCTATTTGATAATCTGTTTTCACAAATTCCAATGAGATGTCTTCTTTTTCTACATGTTCTCTAAGAAAATGGTATTTTATTTCTATATGCTTAGTTCTACTATGAGAAACATGATTATTAGCAATAGAAATTGCACTCTTAGAATCACACAAAAGAGGTGTTCTACTTACTTGAATACCATAATCCTTTAGCTGATGCTGCATCCATAATAGCTGTGCACAGCAGCTTCCAGCAGCAACATACTCTGACTCAGCTGTGGAAATTGCCACACTAGTCTGCTTCTTACTACTCCATGATATTAGTCTTCCTACCAGGAATTGACAAGTACTTGTAGTACTCTTCCTATCCTCTCTACATCCTGCAAAATCTGCATCTGAATAGCCTGTTAGTTGAAAATCTCTATTCCTAGGGTACCAAAGACCTAGATTAGGTGTGCCCTTAAGATATCTCAGAATCCTTTTAACTGTAGTATAATGAGATTCTTTAGGGCAGGCTTGGTACCTAGCACAGACACATATAGCATACATAATATCTGGTCTACTAGCAGTGAGATATAGTAGTGAGCCAACTACTCCTCTATACAAAGTCTCATCAACAGGTTTACCTGCATCATCTTTGCATATAGGCATACTTGTTCCTATAGGAGTTCTCATGGTGGAGGATGACTCCATACCATATTTCTTAATCAATTCTTTGGTGAACTTAGACTGGGATATGGACAAGCCATCATCAGTCTGTCTTACTTGGAGTCCCAAGAAGAACTTCAGTTCCCCCATATTGCTCATCTCAAACTTCCCTTGCATAAGTTTTGCAAACTTTTTACAAAGGTTGTTTTCAGTAGACCCAAAGATTATGTCATCAACATAGATCTGAACTAAGATGATCTTGCCTTTGGATTCCCTAAGGAATAGAGTTTTGTCAATTTTTCCTCTTGAGAATTTATTCTCAATAAGGAAAGTAGACAGGGTTTCATACCAAGCCCTTGGAGCTTGCTTTAACCCATACAGAGCTTTCCTAAGCTTATAAACAAAATCAGGTTTAAGAGGATCTACAAAACCTGATGGTTGCTCTACATATACTACTTCTTTAAGATAACCATTCAGAAATGCTGACTTCACATCCATCTAGTATACTTTGAAGTCTTGATAGGCTGCATAGGCAAGGAATATTCTGATTGCCTCCAGCCTTGCTACTGGAGCAAAGGTTTGATCAAAGTCAATCCCTTCTTCCTGCCTGTATCCTTTTACAACCAATCTTGCTTTATTCTTTACTATTATTCCACTTTCATCTAGCTTGTTCCTATAGATCCATTTTGTGCCAATTATGTTGTGGCCTCTTGGTTTAGGAACAAGCTCCCAGACATTGCACCTTCTGAATTGATTCAGCTCCTCTTGCATAGCATCAATCCAGTGCTGGTCTTGGATAGCTTCTTCAAACTTCTTAGGCTCCATTTGTGACAGGAAACTTGAATGTAGAACTGTGTTTTGATTTCTGCTTCTAGTTTGCACCCCTTGTCTTGGATCACCTATTATCTGATCAGCTGGATGATCTCTTAAATGTCTTGTAGCTGGAGGAAGATTTCCTTCTGGTTGAACATCTCCAGCTCCTTCATTTAACTGATTCTCTTGATTTTCATCAGCTTCTATAGTGTCTTGTTCTCCCCCTGGACTGAAGCCTTCATTTTCCAATGCCCCATCTTCCTTTGATACTTCAGTAATGGAAAGCTTGTCCATACTTTTGCTTATACCTGTTGAGTCATTTGATCTACAAGATAACTCACAGTTGATTAATCTTGTTTCATCAAACACAACATGCACAGATTCTTCAACAACTTGAGTAGTCAAGTTGAAGACTCTATAGGCCTTACTATTTGTGTTGTACCCAACAAATATCTCATCCTGGGATTTGGCAGCAAACTTAGTCAAATATGACTTGCCATTGTTAAGTATATAACACTTGCAACCAAAGATCCTAAAGTAAGATAGATTTGGTTTTCTGCCTTTCACAATCTCATAGGGAGTCATTTTGTGGCTTTTGGTGATAGTAGCCCTATTGATTACATGACAAGCAGTGTTAACTGCCTCAGCCCAAAAATATTCTGGGAGAGAGGTGTCACTCAATAGAGTTCTACCAGCTTCAATTAATGTTCTATTCTTCTTTCAGCAATTCCATTTTGTTGAGGTGTTCTAGGTGAGGAGAACTCTTGGAAAATCCCAAAGTCTTTACACAAGTTTGTTATGCTTTCAGATTGAAACTCAGTACCATGGTCACTTCTGATTTTGACCACTGTACTATTCAGTTCATTCTGAATTTGCTTTATAAAATTAAGTAATACACTTGGGGTTTCAGATTTTTGTCTCAGAAAGAACACCCATGTAAATCTAGAATAGTCATCTACAACCACAAAAGTGTAGACCTTCCTACCTAGACTATGAACTGGCATAGGACCAAAAAGATCCATATGCAAGAGGTATAAGCACCTCACAGAATCCTTGTTTTCAAGGCTTTGAAAGGAGGATTTTGTCTGCTTGCCCTTTTGACAAGCTGAGTATATCCCTTCCTTTATACACTTAATTTGAGGTCCATTCCTCACTAACTCTTTGCTAAAGAGTTGGCCAATTGTCTTGTAGTTTAGATGAGCCAATCTCTTGTGCCACTTAACACAATGAGAAGCATTATCATCAGCTACAAGATAGATGGGAGAAGCCTTATTCTCACATTCAAAATTAAGACAATATACATTTCTCTTCCTATACCCAGTCAATATGATCTTTTGATCACTTGACCTCTTGATATGACATCCATCTTTAACAAATGAAATGTCATATTCTAAATCACTTAACTGGCTTATGCTTATTAGATTATGTTTCAAACCTTTTACATAAGCCACTTGAGTGATAGTAATTAGGTTAGAAGAAATGTTACCAAACCCTTTGATGACTCCTTTTTCAGATCCACCAAAGATCACTTTAGGTCCATCTTTGACAGATGAATACTCCTTCAGCAGCCCCTTTGTTCCAGTCATGTGCCTGGAACAACCACTATCCAAGTACCATATAGGGGCATGGTAACTTGGATTCACCTGCAACACAGAATTACTTACCCTTAGAACCCAAGTAAGTCTTGGGTCCTTGGTTCAGGTTAGCATTAATAAAGCTACCATAACCTCTTCTAACAGGTAGACTTTTGTTCTTTATAACACTTGTGTTATACCAGCAGTCTAGTGCAAAATGGCCTCTCTTGCCACAGCACCAACATTCAAACTTATTGTATCTAGATCTAGATACATCCTTGTCAGAAGAATTTCTGTTCATTGCTGGTGCTGCAGCAACTTCACCTACTAATTTCTTAAAACCATTGGGTTTATGACCATAGGTAGGCCTGCTTGCATTTACACCCTTGTTCTTCAGAACATTAGTCTTAATATAACCTTGAATATCTTCATGATCATATTTGTTAGAAGGCACTTTCACCTTACTAAACTTTATGGGGACTGAAAGATTTAGTGGCTGAACAGGAGCTTTGCCTTTCCTCTTGAATCTGCCAGCCCTGGAGTTACCTTTAAATCCTAATCCAGCCTTACCCTTTTGAGTGACAAATTCATCTATCAAGGGTAAGACAGATTTTGGCTTAGAGTAACTAGCCACTAAATCCCTTTCAATTCTAAGTCTGGCCTCCAGACTCTTCACTTGATCATTAGTATAATTAATTGTGCCCATCTGAATAATAGTTATATTCTTCAGCTTGGCAATTTCATTTAATTTTTGATCAATAACTTTCTCTAACTCAGTTGTAGCAACCCTTAGTTCAGCAATTTCCTGAGCCTGAGATTTAACCAGGTTCTTGCTTTTCTTAAGGGCCTGCAACAAATCCTCATACTTGTCTATCAATTGATAGACATCTCCTTCAGATTCAGATGCATCTACATCACTTGATGCAGATGTAGCTGAATCTTCACTTGTACAACAAACAGATGTAACAGAAGGACATTGTACCTTATTATGACCAGACTGATTCTGGCATATGTCCTCTTCTGATCCTGCCATCAGCCCCATACACTGATGATCCTTTTGTTCATTGATGGAGTCTAGCAACTGCAGAAACTCCTCTTCTTCAGAAGCAACATATAGTCCAATATATGCTTCAGCTTCAGATTCTGACTCTGAAGTTGACTGGTCTGTTAGACTCTTATCTTTCTTTGCAATAAAGGATTTCTCCTCCTTGCCTTTCTGATAAGTCTTCTTTTTGTCTGAAGATTCCTTTCTCTTATCAGGACAGTCAGCCACTACATGTCTAGGCCTATTGCAATAATAGCAGATAATCTTTGAAGTAGTGGCTTTGCTGGGCTTTGATCTGCTCTTCTCTTTCCTTGATGACCTTTTCTTCTGATAATAGTCATCATCTTGTTGTGATGTGGAAGGCCTAGACTTCCATTGCTTCTTTTTCAAGAACCTCTGGAATTGCCTTGTGAATGCAGCAAAGTCTGCATCTGAATCACAGCTTTCTGAACCCTTATCTGAATTTTCAGAACTATCTTCTGCAAATTCCTTAGGAGGAGATGGGGATTTCCTCCTATTCTTTCTGGTGGCTTCTGCATTGAATGTCACAGTCTTTTCTCTATGCTCTCCTCTTGAATTCTTTTCCTCCTCCTTCCTCACCATAAGTTGCATTTCATATGATAGCAACTTTCCAAACAAGGTGGGAGGAGATATCTCTGCCAATTTAGCCACTTCTCTTATGACACAGATTTTTGTGTCCCAATCCTTTGTTAAGGATCTCAAGAATTTGTCATTCAGTTCATAAGTACTGAAGACTCTTCCATAGGACATAAGCTCATTCACAATTCTATAGAATTTCTTGTAGCACTCAGTTATGCTATCAGATTTTCCTTGTCTAAAACTTTCATACTCCTGATTGAGCATAGATTTCCTGTCCTGCCTTACTTCTTCAGATCCCTCCATGTAGACAATCAATGTGTCCCACATCTCTTTGGAGGTCTTACAGTGAATCAGATTCTGAAATGTTGAATCATCTATGGCACTAACAATAATGTTCTGAGCTCTTTTATCCATGGTTGCCAAGATGATTTCATCCTTGGTCATTTCTGAATAACTCTTTGGAGTTTGGATATTTGCATCAAGAACTGATACCTTCATTGGAATGAAGGGGCCTTCCTGTACTGTGATGTAAATCCTTGGGTCAGATGCCTCCATGAACAGTCTGACTCTTTCTTTCCAAATTCCAAAAATTTCTTTCTTGCATATGGGTAATTTCATAGACCCTAGCTCCTTATGATTCTCACCAGAACCCATCTTTTTGAATCTTGATTCTGCCTATCAGATCTACCTCAGACTGTTAAGTCCTTTTTGAGTAACCTCCCTCTGATACCACTTGATAGTTTTACTTTCAAGACAACCTAAACACCTAGAGGGGGGGTGAATAGGTTCTAATTTCTTGTCTATAAATCTAGGCAGAATTCAATTACAATTTAAAACATCTAGCACAGCATTCACAGACAACTAAGCATCACAGATTGCACAATATTTTATAGTGGTTCCCCAAGGTCTGGGTACATCCACTTTCCCCCTTCACCTATCTAGCAATATGCTAGATTCGGCCAAACTTCCACTCTACTCAGATCCTCAGATCCTACAGCTCAGAACCAGGATAGGTTCCTACAACTCAGGCTCAACAGCCCTACCTCAGCCTTGCCTCAAGGCCTACCACTCAGAGAATAACCTTCTCCTACACTCAGGCAAATAGCCCTACCACTCAGAGATCACCTCTCCTACACTCAGCCTTTATAACACAGGCTTACAACTCAGATCTATGTAAACAGATCCTACAGAAATTTAGAAAAGATATTTTGATGTCTTGCCTTTGTTGAGAGAGAAAAGGACAAGACACTTCTTGATCAGCTGATGAAATCAACTGAATCTGAGCTTTCTTCAAAGCTTCTTGAATCTGAACTTAGCTGAGTTGATTTCCAAACAGCTTCTTGAGAAACCACTGATGGCTTCCTTCTTCTTCTTCAAGATGACTTGATCTCCCTCTATCCAACACCTTTACTGGTACTTCAGACTTCTTCTTCTTAGACCTTCTGATGAAGATCTTCTTTTTCACTTTCTTGAATTGAAACTTCAATAGGATCGTAATCCTTCTGTTTCTTCTTCTTAGATCTTCTTCTATTATTTTTTCTTAGCTTAGCTGCCTTCTGAATATTTCTATTTATAGACTTTCTTCATGGTAACCGGCTGATCCGGTTTCTAACTGATTTTTGACAGGTCTGACAGCTTCAGTTAAACGGTGGCAACCCACAGCTGTCAAGTCTTCAAACAGTTCCTGTGCCTTAGCCTTGGACAACAAAATGTCGAGACAGTCTGTTAGAAAGTGTCGAGACCAATCTGTCTATCTGTGTCGACACAAGTGACTTTGGTGTCGACACAGTCTTTGATGATGTCGACTGAGTTGCCTTTAAGTCGACACAGCTTCTTCAGAAAATAACTTGGTCTAGACTCTGCAGTGTGTCGACACAAGTCCTGTGTGTCGACACAGTTGTTGTAGATTCAGAACTCAGTATGTGTCGACACAGCCTTCAGGTGTCGACACAGCAATATTCAACTCTGCCAAAATGTGTCGACTCAGTCTTCTGGTGTCGACACAAGCATAGTCGACTTCTGCCAATATGTGTCGACTCAATCTTCTGGTGTCGACACATCCACCCAGTGTCGACTATCTTCTTCTGTGAGTCGACTATCTTTCACTAGTCGACTATCTTCTTCTGTGTCGACTATCTTTCACTAGTCGACTATCTTCTTCTGTGTTGACTATCTTTCACTAGTCGACTATCTTCTTCTGTGTCGACTATCTTTCACTAGTCGACTATCTTCTTCTGTGTCGACACTGCTTCCCAGTGCTGAGGTCGACGATTTTCTTTATGTGTCGACACTGCTTCCCAGTGTCGACATAAATGTGGTCGACTATCTTTCTCTGTGTCGACACTGATATTCTGAAGTGTCGACACAAATATTCTGAAGTGTCGACACAATTTCTTCAGGTGTAGACATGTGGACTTAGAATATTTTTCTGCATTCTTTAATACTTCTTCACCTGCACATGTCAACTCAAAACAACATCAAATACACCTTGATGTATATCATTGAGCTAAGTTGGGCTTCTTCAAATCAGGTACACATTTTTCAATGTACCCAACACTTGCGCTGAGAGCGGAGAAGAAAGGTAAACGAGACATTCCAATCGGGATAATTGGGGCCGAGAAGCTTAGAAACTGTTCCAAGGTTCCCGGATGCAGTAGGAGGAGGAGGAGGGTGGGTAACGACAGTAGTCGAGGTGGAGACATCAGAAACAGTCATTCTGGAAGGAGGAGACCGCGCGGTTAAGAAAGGAAACCGGGCGAGTAGCAGAAGTAGGAGACCGCAGCGGTCACAAGGGGAACACCAGCGGCTAGAGAAGCCACGACCAAGCTGCGAAGAGCAAAGGAGAAATCCACGCGGATAAGGATGAGTAAACCGGGCGAACAGAAGGAGAAGAGCGCAGAGAAGCAGAGGGGAGGTCGCGCGGATAAGGATGAGTAAACCAGGCGAACTGAAAGATAAGAACGCGGCGAGAAGACAACGGAACGGGGGGACTAGATCGCTGCCTCTGATACCATGTGCGAATAGACCAAAAACAGTCCGGAAACTGGAGTAATGGAAATTTTATTATCCAAAAAAACTAACTATTACAATGGTATAGCCTCCCTTATATAGAATGGAGGAGATGAGATAGAGAAGAGATACCCAATGTGGGACTAAATACAGAAATACAGCATATACAAAGCTAACCGCCTAACCGTGCGGTTAGTAAGAACACTAACCGCTCGGTTACCACCAGGAGACGAGCCGCCGACCATCGATATCCCAGAGAGTAACCGACTAACCGCCCGGTTACCAAACCGCCATGCCAACCCGCTGTCGCTGCTCAGATATCAGACCGCCAGAGACAACCCGCCAACCCGCGCGATTACCAAACCGCCCGATCTTTAACCGCCTGTCCGCCCAGGCCTATACAGCAACAAAATCCTAATTATTTCATTCTTTGAAGAGAAATTTAAATGAGACTCATATATAGGGAAGACTTCGTGTCATTTGTTCGTACTCATCGAACTTGGATTAAAGCTTTTAAGTTCTCTTGTTCTTTTTCTCATTTTCTATCATAAGTTCTAGTAGAGTGAGGTTGATCTTACTACATGTGAGGGGTGGCAAGAGGAGTTAAGATCATGTGTGACTTGGTCAACGAGACAAGTTAGTGAAAGTTCGTATTAAACTCAGATTTGTGTGTTGTTGGAATGGTGAACGAGAAGAGCAACTAAAGTATTGTTGACAGGTGTGGCAAGGAGGTCATAAAGCAACATGGTATGAAGGAACATAGCAAGACTCGTGATGGAAGTCAGTTGGACCACACAGTGATGTGGTTGGTGGATCGAGTTGAAAAAAAAGAGAGAGGTAACTTTGAAACGCTAAAAAATCATGCTCTTGAAGAATTTGAAGTCATCAAGAAGATGAGCCAAACATGCCTTGATGCATATCCAATGTTGAAGGAGCATCTTGCTGAAATGGAGGGTGTAATTCAAGCAACACAGGTTGGCTTTGAAGAAACGAAGAAATAATTAACATTGTGTCTGCATATTGTGGCCAAACGAACAAACTCTAAAAAAATCCTTCTTGCATGGTGATAATCATATATTATGATGTAATGATCATGTACGAGTTCGATCATCTAACTTCCACCTCGTTCACTATCACAGTAACCTTCTATTTTATTCTTTGTTTGTCTATTATAAAACAATCCCAATTTCATAGTCCCTTTCAAAACTCATAAGATGTGTTTTCCAACCATCATATGCATTTGCGAGAGATTGCTAACAAAACGAGAAACAATATCCACTGCATTGTGAATATCAGGGCGAGTTGTAGTCAAATACATCAAAGTGTTTACAATCTTGCGATATAAGGTTGCATCTGCAGACTGTGATGCATCTCTTTTCATCAATTTTTCATAAGTAACCATTGGTGTGTTCACAGGCTTCGCATCGATCATATTGAAACGTTTCAATAAGTCGATGGTATATTTTTCTTGATTCAAAAAAGTATAGCCTAAGAATTATCTCATCACACCCAAATCTATCATTTCATATCTATGAATCATCTTCTCCTTAAAATTCTTTATTGCAACTTCATTGGTGTCGGCATATATTATATTATCTATAAAAATGGCAAGAAATAAATGATGCCCATCATCATACCTTTGTATGTAAAGAGTCGGTTCAAATGTGCACTTAAGAAAACCTTCTTGCTACAGATAATTATCTATTTGTTCATTACATGCTCGTGGGGCTTAATTCAAGTCATATAGGGTTTTCTTTAACTTACATACTTTCGTTTCTGCATGTGGCTTTATAAATCCTTCTGGTTGGTATACATACACTTTTTTGGTTATGTTCTCATTTAAGAAAGCTGATTTAATGTCTAATTGGTAGACAGGTAACTGATGCTAGTGTTATGGCTAAGAACAGGCGCACTGTTTTCATTCGCGAGACATGTGCATAAGTTTTGTATAGTCACTGCCCAAATTTGTGCATAGCCTTTTGCTACAATATGTGACTTTGTTATTTCACCAAACTCATTATACTTTATCTTATATAACTGATAACTTTCCAAAAAGAAATTATCTAACGTTTTATTCTAATTTAATATTCATCATATTGAGAAAAAAATAATTTAAATGAGTAAAAATATAAGTAAATTTGTATTTATTTTATTTGGGATAAATATGATTATTTTTCCTTATTTTTTTGCTAGAAATAACGAAAAAAATCAATCCAGAGAAGTAAAGTTAATTGGACTTATATTTTTGGATGTGCAGTTGTTACAACAAACTGTTTTTAGTTATTGCAACAAGTCTGTATCAAAATTTTAAGCTTTAAAATTCAAATTGCATCGATTTCAAATCCAAAAATGTGAGATCTTGGCTCAGTTTTGACAAGCAATAAATGGATAGAATTATCATATAAAAGAACTTGAAATTCTACAAAATTTGATTAAAAAAATTTCTATTAAAAGGACAATTTTGAATAAATTAAAAAAGAACTTTTTGAGATCTTTGACTGGAGCAAATTTAGGTGCTGATAAAGAGGAGGTTGACCAGAAATATAAAGGAGGATGAAAGAAAAATTCGAGCAAACAATTGAGGATCCTCATTATCATAATAATCTTCATCATTCAGAGAAGAAACGGTTAAAGAAAAAGAAGAAGATCAGCGGCTAGAGCGAAAATTCGGAGAAGAAATCTTATAGCCCTTGATTTTAATCTTTATTTTGTAAGATCTTTTTAATTGCATGTTATTTTTTCTCAAGTATGAACTAAATTTCTATGTCTTGTTTATTGAGAGTACTTTGACTTGTTGTGATGTTGTGATTTCAATTTCTTCTTTATGATTGTTTGAAGAACGATCTTTATTGGATTTTTGTTTTCAATTTTTTGGAAATTTTGGATTAAGTATTCTGCTTATAAATTGCGTGACAAGATTCGAGAGAGGAGTAACCTTATTTTAAGATTGAATCCTTTATTTTGCACGACAAGATTCCGGAGAGGAGTCGCTTCCAAATTTCATCTTTATACCGCGCTGTGAGATTCGAGAAAGAAGTGATGTAAATGTAACATAAATTTTAATATAGCATAAAGAGAGAAAGATATTTCATCTTGTGTTAACAATATTGATTTGTGCGCTTTTTGTTATTCTTGTTCTATCTAAGTTAGAGATAATTAGGGGAATTAAGGTAAACAAATTTCAGAGATCGAGAGATGATGACGTTCACTTTCAAATTATTACAGGATAGTAATCAAACATTTCATGAAAGTTCACTCTAAAAACTCATCACAATAGACAAAGAAAATCAACGTATAATATTATTTCTCTAACTTGATAAAAATATTCTTAAGTAAGCGTTGTTTAGTTTTATTATTATTTTATTTTAATTTTTCATCTTCAAAAAATCACTCTAAATCAATCCGCTTGAATATAAAGAAAAGGTATAGCTAGTACTTGTGAGCACTAAATTAATCACTTTTTCGTGGGATCGATCTTAACTCACTTTATATTACTTGATATGATACGTGCATTTGAATTAATACGTAAATCTATTTTGGGCGTATCAAGTTTTTGACATCAAGGAGAAAATAATTTAGTGTTTTATTTCTTGTAATATTAATTAACCTGGAGTATTTAGAGCTCAATTTTTTTTATATAATTTTGTTGAGTGCATGTTAAAAAAAAAATTAAATAGCATTTTTTAAAAGTTTTATTTTATCATAATCTATTTTAAAAATTTTAGAGCAAGTTATCCGTGTTCTATATAATTTTGTTGATAGTATTTTTTGAAAAAAAAGTAAATTTTATTTTATCAACATTTGTTAAAAAAATTGTATACAAATGAGAAATACAAGTGGTGCGGATTATCTGGTCATACTAGTGATGTGTGTTATATGGAGAATGTTGAGTATCGTTCGTACCTCGCAAACACAAAGAATTTAATTTTTTAGGTCCTTAATATTGTATGACAAATCATTATAATCTTGTATCCGCACGACAAATAGTTTCACAGCTTTATGACTCGACCCATTCGTTGTCAAGTAGTAATGTTAGGATGTGTTTATTTTGTCATAGTATATTGCACGCTTTGAAAGATTGCATTGCATTTCAGCGCAAAAGAGGAGAATAACTAACATAAATTCAAATCATCTCATTCTCTTCTTATTCTTGCATTCCTTATGTTTCTGATGATATATACGCATTGTCGCCTTGTCTACGAGAGAGTATTGGGGATATATCAATCATGCTTGTTGATGATTGACTCCTTATGAATGTTGATTCATTGTGGACTTTCTCAAAAGCAGTGCTTTGTTTTCTCAATTTTTGATGATGTTTCTTTGTTGTTACTCGATCATCACGATTTGTATCTTTCAGTTCGTTCTAAGATGAATATTTCCCTTAGAAATCGTGTACTTCAAAATCCATATTAAAGATATATAAACCATCCGCATACGCATTTGATTCATATTAACCATTAGCTTATAAATGTTATTGTGAATTTGTGGATCAGTTGCTTACATAGATACAGTTTAATGTTGTGTAATATATTGTATTATGAATCTATATTGTTGGAGACCTGGGAGTGTTTGATGATTCATTATTTGTCTAATTTCTTGGCTAACTTGCTCAAAGAATAAAAATACTTTTGACACTTGATATTTGAAAGTGTTGATTTAACTTCTACTACACTATATAGAGTTTCAACGAACTGATTGAAAGAAATACATGAAAATGTGTAATGAGATAATGTTAGGGAAGTGTTGTTTATGTATAACGACCTAAAAAGTGCTTACTCATGCTGTGATAATATAAAGACGTCGATCAATTATTAGAACCTGCTTCGAGTCAAATCAGGATCTCTCACATGATTACAAATTATTTATGTCTTTCATCTATTTTGTTTTCTGACCACCCTTATTTGTTCAAACATGTGCAGAAGGATTCAGTAATGTCAAATATTTTGGAAATCATGGTGGGGAGCTCTTCTCGTTGTGATTAAGATTATTTTCCCTTACAAGAGGCAGCCTAACTCCATGTTCTTTCCACTTGTCTTGCCCTTATCACTGCTAATCCACCTCAATTTCCTTTCCATGATAATTTTTATGCACCCTTGCATGAGTTTGAGTTTATTGACCCGTATTTAGATAATGTTGAGAGTCAATTCTGGCAGGGGAAGTATGTTGCGGTGATGTAATTCATTTTTTATTCCATCATACCATCACCACTCATGATACTCTTAAAGGATTGGCTGCAGGGAGGCAAGCGATATTCATATACTTATAAAAAGTTGGAAGAGAAAAAGAAGACAAAAAAGAAAGAGATTTGGGGATGGAGAATTGACCATCCTTTCTACCACTACTGCTGGGTCTCCGAACCCTTTACTTTTATATCTAATTATTATTTTAAAGTTATCTATAACAAATCATGTTGTTGTGATAAAGTAGTAATTATGAGTATTAGTTATTTACTTATTTAGTATCTTTGTTTAAAAAATACTACTGGAAAACAACTCAGATTTGTATATTGTTTTCTTGTTGTTTGTTTATTAGTTCCTTTGTTTCAATTTACTCTTATAATTTATTTTTTGAGCTCACTACTGCAGGTATATTTTATTTGGACTTAGCAACATGATCATTGATCTCATTTCACCTCTGGTGTATGAAAATGAATAGATAAAAAGACGTTTCAGATTGTAGAATTTAGGGGAGTATTTAATTTCGGTTCTTTTATTCTCATTGATTAAATGATTCCTCTTTCAAAAAAAATATTTTTTATGCTTAAAATTATATCTTTGCTAAATACCACTCTTATTTATGCTTAAATAATGATTAATAAAAAAAAGATAAAATTACTCTTCATGCTCAAAATGATATATTTACTTGGGACTAGCAAATGCTTAAGTGTGGGGGTGGAATTACCCCTACCAATTGAGTGGAGAATAATTTGATTGATCGCAAATTTAATGATCTTAATTCTTGATTTTATTAATCAATAAGCTATTCTAGTTATTTAAAAATAATTAATTGGTATGACTAAACCATCCTAAATGTTCAATTAATGAATTTGAAGTTAGTAAGATTTTTTTGATAAAGCTCGCTTAAGCATTTATTTTATACATAAATTTATATTTACTTTCAATGCAATGTTTTGATATTGCCCACTAAAAATAATTGGGATGGGTGAGCATGAACTGAGTTAACGTCGTAAGCCAAGACATTAGATTGGGTAGTTAATCTTTTTTGATCATCCACTAAACCATTGAGCTTGAAACTTTTTTATTTTGATACATATTATTCCATATTTTCCATACATTCTCACTACTTGTATCTTAGAAAACTAGTCATTTATAGGTGCTTAATCTTAATTTTTTTAAAGGTTAAATGTCATAGTGATACGTGGACTAAGTATGTGTACATCTGCTTGAAATGATCTCAATTATGATCATATAAAAAAGAAAATAAAATAACATTGTGATATGCGACCTACGTATGTGAAAACGTACTCGGAATGATCTCAACTATGAGAAAAAAAGAAGTATTGCATTGGACTATTAACTAGAGAGTTATCATTCCACTATCAAAACCTAACCATAAATTTCTACCAAGTCAAAAATAATCCTACTTTCAATTGAACTACTAATAATTGTGGACGTTAAATCATAGACTTAGCTTATTTTTATCTTTTCCTATTGATGCAGAGGTTCAATAGGAAGTATTGCATTGGAGTACATTTTTTTTTTAAAAGCATGCACTGTATTAAGACTTTTACTTGTTCTTTAACTTTTATCTAACTAATGGATTTGTGAATATTTTAGCTCTTATGATTTAAAAGATTATCAGTTGAGTAAAACGAATTTTTTGAGTAAGTTTTAATTAATTTATTTTTCAAGAAAAAAAAGGATCATTTGAATTTACATCTTGTTATTATTTCTGCACTCATGTTATTGTTATGAAATATCCTTATTATGGACTAGCAAAAAATTTAAGCGTGGAGGTGGGATAACTTCCCAAAAAGAAGTTATGTAGCGCTTTATTCTAATTTAATATTCATCATATTGAGAAAAAAATGATTTAAATGAGTAAAAATATAAGTAAATTTATATTTATTTTATTTGAGATTAATTTAGTTATTTTCCCATGATTTCTTGCTAGAAATGATGAAAAAATCGATCCGCAGAAGTAAAGTTGGATTTATATTTTTGGATGTACAGTTGTTACAATAACCTATTTTTAATTGTTGCAACAAGTTTGGATCTGAAATTTAAAATTTAAAATTAAAATTGTGTTGATTTCAAATCCGAAAATGTTGGACCTTGGCCATTTTTGACAAGCAATAAATGGGCGGAACTATCATTTAGAAGAGCTTGAAATTTTATAAAATTTGATTAAAAGAAATTTCCATTAAAAAGGCAATTTTGAATAAATAAAAAAAGGATATTTTTGAGATATTTGATTGGAGCATATTGAGTGGCTGATAAAGAGGAGGTTGGCCAGCAATATAAAGGAGGATGAAAGGAAAATTCGAGCGAGCAATTGGGGATCCTTATTATCATAATAATCTTCATCATTCGGAGGAGAAATGACTAAAGGAAAAGAAGAAGGCTGACGGCTAGAGCAAAAATTCGGAGAAGAATTCCTACAACATTTGATTTTAATCATCAGGTTTTGTAAGATCTTTTTAATTACGTGTTGTTTTTTATCAAGTATGAACTAAATTTCTAAGTCTCTTTTATTGACAGTACTTTGTTTTGTTGTGATTTTAATTCTTTTTTTATGATTGTTTAAAAAATTATATTTATTGGATTTATGTTTTCATTTTGTGGAAATTTAGATTAAGTATTCTTCTTCTCAATTGCGTGACAAGATTTGAGAGAGGAGTTATATTATTTTATGGTTGAATCCTTTATTTTTTATTGAAAAATTTTAGAGAGGAGTCACATAAATTTTTAGCCAAATTCCATCTTTATACTGCGCTGCAAGATTCAAGAGAAGTGATATAAGTGTAACATAAATTTCAATATAGCATAAAGAGATTTCTTCTTGTGTTAACAACATTGATTTATGAATTTCATGTTATTCTTGTTCTACCTTAGTTAGAGATAAATAGGGAAATTAGGATAAACTGATTTCAGAGATCGAAAAATGATGACGTCCACTTTCAAATCATTGCAGGATAATAATCAAATATTTCATAAAAGTTCACTCTAAAAACTCATCACAATTGAAAAAAAAACACACAAGACTATTTCTCCAATTTGATAAAAAATATTCTTAAGTAAGCGTTGTTTAGTTTTGTTATTGTCTTATTTTAATTTTTCATCATCAAAAAATTCACTCTAAATCAATCTGTTTGAATCTAAAGAAAATGTTAAGCTAGTAATTACGAGCGCTAAATTAATCATTTCTCCGTGAAAATGATCTTAACTCATTTTATATTACTTGATCTGACATGTGAACTTGTGTTAATAGGTAAATCTATTTAGGACGTATCAATAACCATTTTTATCTAATGAATTCTTTATTAAAAGGCTTATCCACAAGTTCCCAAATATTATATTTTTCTATCATTTTCAACATGTGTTTCATAGTTTTTGTTAGAACTTCTGTTCTGCATCTCTTTAGTTTAGAAATTTCAAATCTCAAATTGTATTTGATCATACTTGTATTTGGTATAGTGTGCAAGTTTATAGGTATGAAGATGTCATGTTTACACTATCTATGACCTACTGCCGGGTGCTAGAACTACCGCATGTGCTAGCTATACAGGCTTACCAAGTTTAGGACATCATGTTTCCACTCTGTGACATACCGTTAGACGCTAGGATTAATGCGTCACGCTATCCATATCGACGACCGTCGAGTCTGTAGCTTCGAGAAGAGTCGGTAGCGATGAGAAGAGACTGTGACCAGTTTACGGAGCCGTGCTTGCAACCACCTTGTGCTATCAAAAAACGGCTAGATAATATTTTAGGATTTTTCCTAATTTGGTGATGGACAGCTGGCAACAACGCGCCAAAAGACTTATCGCCCCGCAGTAACCTTAGCGGCGACGATAGCTTATTTTAAAACGACTAAAAAAGCGCGTGTTTTTTCCTAAGGAGACAAAAAGAAGAGACACACACAATTAGGGTTTTGATGTAGCCTCTGTTGTAGTGAACCACCATCTCCAAGCAAGGAAAAGAGAACTATCTCCCTTTCATTCGTGATTGAAGATCTCTGAAGAGCCAAGTCTACAACGACCATCAGCAATTGATCGTGTGCAAGAAGAATAATATTCAGAAACATCGATTGCTCGCCGCTCTACGGAGGAAACTCTTTTTGAGGGAGCAATAATTTCTAACATCTATTTCTCTATTTTTTTCTCTTTTCTAACTTTTTGTTTGCGAGAAAAATTGACCGGGGAGGTCGTCAAAATCCTAAAAGGGTTCCGTGGGAAATCATCCTAGGAGGAGGTCTAGATCAGGGAGATCTAGTGGGCTTTAAGACCCTTCCGGGAAGGAAGGTGAGGAGCAGGCTCGAAGACCTTTCCGGGAAGGAAAGAGAGAGAGCTGACCGGTCCTTGGGTGAGGGTCGATATAGAAACCAAAGAATGTCATATTCATCGCCTCTGATCTCCGACGTCATGGAGATCTAGTTTTGTTTACTATATAAACCATTTATAAGTTTTGAATAAAACCAAGTTTCATTATTTCATCTTATTTTTGTGTTTACATGTTGTTGGTGCATTGTATGCTATGTTAGAAATCTCAAAATGATATTCTGCAGGAAAAATCGTGTTTGTGAATTAATGTCGGCGGTAGCCTTGCCGCCCTGCGGTAGTTTCCAGAAAAGGCTTTCCTGCTGAAAGTTTTTTAATTATATATTAATTTGAAAACTCTATTCAACCCCCTTTAAGGTTAGTCACTCGATCCAACAAGTGGTATCAGAGGCAGGTTATTCCAAAATGTCTTCACTGCCGAGAATTATGGCCAACCTCGATCTCAAATCTACAAGGGAAGATGGAAGTTTGTATACTAAAACTTCATTAGCACCACTATTGTTTATAGATTTGGACTATATCGGATGGAAACCCTTAATGAGACAATTTCTCATTTCACTCGGTATAAAAGTTTGAAATATGATGATTACCAAGCCATCATATAAAATTAAATAGGGATGAGTGTTATTTAAACGTCAAAGCTATGAATAGTTTATTATACGCCTTTGATTAAAACATTTTAAAACTTATTTGTATTATCTCTACTACATATGAGATTTGGGAATTCTTAGAGAAAATTTAGTCTCTCTTTTGCAGATACAAAACTGGATCAATTTCTTTTGGATCCAAGCGAGAAACCGAGTGAAGATTTACGCTTGGAGAAAAACAATGCATATCATCAGTAGCCACTGCTTTATTCCTTCCGTCGTTCTTTAGAGAACAACGAAACTTCTGGGTATGTCTCTTCTTGTGGTAGTAATGACACTCTACATTTTGGTAGCAGGATCTTGACTTCCCTCTACTTTAGCTCCTTTCAATTTTCCTTCCTCTACTCTTATTCCTGCCTCTCCACTGGGTTTAGTGTAGAAGACATCAAGTCATGAAGAAGAGCCTGAATGTCCTTGTGATTTTCTTCGCACCTCCTCATTCAGGATGTTACTCTTGGCAATCTCCATAGTAATAATGCCACCGAGAGAGGAGGTTATTTGAGAAACTCTGACCATCTCCCAAGAGTCCAGAAGAGACTTCAGAAGCCATAATGCATTGAACTCGTCCTCGAAGGTCACCTTCATAGCAGTGAGTTGATCAATAATACCTTAGAACTCATTTATATGATCCAAGATGGGTGAGCCATCTCTATACTTGAACTCTCCAAGATTCTTCAGCAGATATAACTTGTTGATACCAGTACTTTTTGTTGGATCTAGAAGGCTAGCCTTAGAGGGGGTGAATAAGGTTTGCGATAATTTATTGAATTTAAAAATTTCACACACCAAAACAATCACAGAAAAAAGGATTTCATTGCATTAAATCAATAATGAAACATAGTACAAGATGAGTATACATCAAAACTTGATCTTCATGGCGTTAAAGATCAGAGACGAAGAGTATAAAGATTCTTTTAGTTTATATACCGATCAAACTATGACCAGTTGGCTCTCACCCTTTCCCTCCAGGAAAGGCGTTCAAGCTCACTCTTCACCTCCACACAAGGAAGGGTCTTAGAGCCCACTCTTCACCTCCACACAAAGAAGGGTCTTAGAGCCCACTCTTCACCTCCACACAAGGGAGGGTCTTAGACCCCTGCTAGATCCTCCGATCTAGACGTCCCAAATCCCAAGACGATTTACTGCGGAATCCTTCCCGGATTCCGACGACCCTCTCCGGTCGATTTTCCTCACCGAAAACTAAATAGAAAATAGAAAAAGAGTACAAAGATTAAAAGTAAAGACGATAAGAAAATGAAGTTCTCTCTCTTGACGACTTCTCCGATGTGCGATCTATGGCCGGTGCTTGAGATCTTCGTTAGCTAGCAACTGATCGGTTCTCAGTGGTCGATGAAGATTCTGGATCGCCGGAGTTCTTCATTCACAAACAGGAGGGAGAAGGCTTCCTTCATCTTTGACGAAGATAAGTGGAGACGGGCGCAAGAAGGTGGCCGAAATCTGGAGTTTAGAAACCCTTCATCAAAATTCGTCTTGGACCCCCTTGATGACAATAGGAAACGCAGCGGCTTTTATACATCTTCATGAAAACAGGCTACCGCCGGCGGTAAGACTAGCGCCTGCGGTAGTTTCGCGCACTTGTTGTGCCAGCTGTCCTCCAAAACTGGAAAATAATCTTCGAAACAATCTTTTGCCTTTTCATTTAAGCTAGCGCCGCGCAGTAGGGCCTACCGCCGCACGGTAACATAAGATGCGACGTTCCTGAAAAGGCAACATCGGTTTGACAAGGCTAGCGCCGCGCGGTAGGTGCTACCGCCGAAATCTTCCAGAGCGCTAGGACCGAATAAATCGTTAAGTTACCGCATGCGTTAATCTAGTATCCCGGCGGTAGCGCTGAGCTCGATGTAGACCTAGCGCGGCGCGGTAGAGCTAGCGCCGAAACCATCCAGAGCGCTAGGTCCAAATAAATCGTCGTGTTAGTGCCTGCGGTAGTACTAACACCTGGCGGTAGACCAAAGTCTCGACGCTTCTTCTCTCGACGTTCGTCGAAGGGCTAGTGCGGCGCGTTAGTGCTAGCGCCCGGTGGTAGCATCTATATGAGCCTTCTCTGTTGCTTGCACCTGACAACCTGCACACTCTATCAACATACAACATGATCAAATACAATCAGGGATTTGATATTCTCAAACACAGGGAATGTGAAGCATCGGTTCCAACACTTTTGACATATAATATCTCGATAGTCTTCCAAAGAATCTTCGCATCAACGATGCTCGTAACGTGATTATAGACGTTTGGCTCTACTAACCGTCTAATGAATCCACAAAGCTTTCAGTGCTCCACCTTCCACTTATTTGGATCTGTATCTTTAAGCATCTCCTCAAAGATAGGAGCACGTCATCCTTTCACATAAATGAGATTCTCTATCAGTAAATGTCACAGGTGGTAGTTTGCGACGTCGTTTAGTTTCACCATTTGCTCGAAGCCTGAACCTGATGTAGACTCCATCATGCTCTATCACTGATCGAACTGACATTAGTTCTCTGAGCCGACTATTTCAAAGAAAGGGATCAAAGAGGATAGGGAGCGAATCAATGGCCGTCACTTATCGCACCTGGTCACTAACCCGAAATTTTTGATTGACTCGTCTTGAATCTCAGACAGGTCAATCCGATAATTGCTCTGATAATGAATCTTACTTTGATACCACTTGTTGGGCTAGAGAGCATATAAGGCCAACCAGAGCACCTGTAAATTAGTTCGAGCAAATACCTACATAACAGCTTAGCGGTATGTCGATACACAACCAAAACACAACATAAAATAAGAGCAATAAAAGTGACATGGAGATTTAATGTAAAAACCTAATAGGATGAAAACCACAGGACGATCGAAGTCTAACCCGAAAAGTCGTCACTAAAATGTCTGAAACAATAGACAATTACAAGACTTTCCCTTCTTGATCCTTATAGGATCTTCACCAGCTTCGCACTACACAATATAACAAAAACTAACAGAAAAACTGCAAGTTACCGATAGTGGCGGATGAGACGGATTACACAAATCCTCTCCAAGATGCCTCTTCGAATCCTTGACCAAATCTGCTCCAGATCTCATTCGTGTAAGCGAAGTACTCCTCGTCAACATCATACAACGATATCTGAAAGCTCTCTCAAACTAAGATGATTGTTGCAAAGGCCTCTCTATAAATCTTCTAATACTTGAGTTTGGAGAGAAGGGGATGTCTTACCCCTCCTTCTTCGTCCTTATTTATGGAGCAAAAACCAAGAAGTTAGAGATAGTAGATGGCATGTAGATGAAGCTTCCATGAAGCTTTCCTCGGTTATAAGCACATGTCATGAAGCTTCCTTTGGCCACTTTTCTAGAAGCTTCCTTCAAGAACATATATTGGTTTAAAGTTCAATGTCGGCTACTCTTTTTCACACTTATCATGAAACACATGCTTTAAAAGCATGGTCAAAAGTGGCTAGTCTCTTTCACACTTAGGAGAATATTATTCCAACAACACGCGAGCGCACACACGCATACACGCGCACGTGCATGTGTGCCCATATGCCCCCATGCTCGCACGCTCTCACGCCCGCCCACTCGCGCCTGCCTGCCAGCATCTGCCTGCCCACCAGCACCTGCCCGCCCGCGCCTGCCAACGCCTGCCTGCGCCTGCCCACACTCGCTCGCGCACTCCTGCTCTTGCCCACACACGCACGTACGCACACGAGTGACATGCATACACACACACACACACACACACACACACACACGAGTGACAGGCGCGCGCGCGCACACACACACACACACGAGTGACAGACACACACACACATACAAGTGATAGGCACACACGCACAGGAGTGACAGGCACACATACACACAATTGATAGGCACACACACACGCGAGTGACATGCTCACACAAACACACACACACACACACGAGTGACAGTCACAAACACACACACAAGTGACAGGCACACACACACACACACGAGTAATAGACACACATACGCGAGTGACAGACACACACACGAGCTGAGTGACAGGCGCACACACACACACGAGCTGAGTGACAGGCGCGCGTGCGCGCGCACACACACATAGACACACGAGGGACAGGCGCACACACATGAGTGATAGACACGGAGCTCCGCCCCTATAGCCAACCGCAACAATAACTCAACTGTGAAAGTGCATGCGAGGTCCTCATGCCTCGTGTGGCATTATCACGACAACGACATTGTCTCGGCGCGATGGCGCTCCAGCCGCTCGCAAATCCCTAGGTGGTGTATTCTTCTCGTCGCACATTTTTGCCGGCGGGTAGGAGTTTGCGATGAGCAGATAAAACACATTTTTTTTATTCTAGATAGAGGGTATATTTTTTAAAATAAAATAAAAACACATAAATTTTAAAAACAAAACTGGAAGTTTTTAATAATGAGCGATAAAATGGGAAAGTGAATATCTAAGGAAATGATATTTTTCCTTTTTAATATAGTATACATATCTAGAATGACGGTAGCTATGGTTTCTTTCGGGCATTGGTGGCTTGTTCAAAGGCATAAGCTATCTCGATCAACGTAGAGTCTGAACCCCGTAATCCGGCAAAGCAAATGCCGAAAGGTTTGCCGGAGCTGCTGTACCCGGCCGGCACGGTGATCACCGGAAAGCCTCCGATCGACGTAGCAAAAAGGAAGTTGGAGAGGGTAAAGAGCACCGCATCTAACCTATTCTCCTTCATGAGTTTATGCATTCCCTCCTCCGACAGCTCTTCCATTCTCTTGATGGCCGCCTTCTCGGCGGCGCCAATCCCTTTCGTCTCCTCCGACACCAAGAAGATCTGCTGCCCGAACTCACTCATCTTTTCCTGCTCATTCAATCATTGACAATGTAAATGTTAATTGCATGCATGCATGCAGCCATGCAATATATATACATATATATATATATATATATATATGTATTATTATTATATAAAATTAATGAGACCTCAACAGGGTGGCGTTTGTTGAAGGCTATGACGTCAGCTAGAGATCTAGATGGGGAGGAAACAAGATGTTTGAGGTAGGCGTTGACTGAAATCTTGAACTCAGCCAATAAGACTGTTGACTGGCCGCTTGTAGTGTAGTTCTGAATCACTCTTTCTTTTTTCAATCTGAGATTATCAATCAGCTCAGCTCCTTTCAGCCTAAAAATAAAATAAAATATTAAAAAAGAAGTAAAGAGCTGATACCAACACTATATAAAAACTTGATGCTTCATCATTAATTGAAATAATTCAACAAAGTCTAGTGTAACTAGAATATCAATAAAAAAAACATCGTATAGTAATAACAAATTGTCCATTGTAATTTGGCGATTGTCGATCATAGTTTAACTCTTTTGTGCGCGCTCATGATTTTTTTGTGTGGTCGCACGAACATATGATTTTCAATGTGCTCGCATTAGCATAGGCTCTTCAGCAAGCTCACACGCGCACAACTCCTAAAATCGTGTCCAGACGTGCAGTTCTTAGACCTCACACATGCCCGTAGTGTGCCCCGATGAACACGTATGATCAAATGAACGTATTATTATATATGAACCAAACATGCCCGTATTATGATTAAGCGAACATGTCTGCTCAATGGAAGATGATATGTCCAGGTGAATATGATTGCTCAATTGAACATGATATGCCCAAGTGAACATGGTGATCTAGAGCATGCCCCGTGCTCCGCTCCAACGTGCACTTCAGAACACCGCACAAAGTCCACTGCAGTGCGCACCCCTGGGGCTCTCCTCTAGAGCACGCTCCAGCACACCACATAAAATCTGCACTAGTGTGCGTCCCCCGCGCTCTGCTCCAGGTGTGAGCTCCAACACACGATTCTCAACTCTATTCTAGTGCGTGCCCCGGGCTATGCTTCAGTGAACATACAACTTAAGCGAACATATCGCTAGTGAGAACACACAACTTCAGTGCACGCACCCGTGCCCCTCTCCAGGGTGTCGGCCCCTCTGTGCTCTGATCTCAAGTCCACTCTAAAGTGTGTCTCAACACTATCTACTTTGAAGTCCACTCCAATGTGTTCCCCTACTATCTGCTCTAGTGCACCGCTCTTAAATTTACTCCAGTCTGTGCCCTCGCGCTCCACTCACCAGAAGATGCTGTAATCTCTCATTGGTTAGACCCCACAGTACTCCACTATTCATTACGCTCTCTAGCGCACCGCTCTCAAGTCTACTAAAGAACGCTCCCCCCCCGGTGTTCCTCTCTGATACGCGCCCCCTTGCATTCGCTTCGCCAGAGGATGCTTGGCTCTCATGTATGTGCTATCGCTCTCTGCTCTCCAAAAGCCCCTCAAATCTCCAGGAGAGCCTCATGTCATCCTCCAGAATGCTACTCTTCGTACCGATCTCCAGAACACGGCCCCACACATAGTTATCTAAAGCATGTACCTGATACACGCGACCATCAGTAGACTATTTTAAAATTCTAGATCAAGAGGTGGTATGTAACCCTCGCCAAATAAGTTGCACACTCTCAATATTGCTAGACGATTTTCTAAACCGGACATGGCCCCATGGTTCCTTCCCTTTTCGAGTTTTCCACAAAAAAATATGTCTGTCGAGTCTATTTTGACAAGAGAATATGAGCTCGCATACAAGAAAATGAGAGGGCAGGATACGAGAAGCCCCCCATAAACAATCACTCGTGTATGTATGCGCGTGTAGGTTATCTTTCAATGATATATTAATTACTAACAAAATAATTTACAAATTAATAATAATTTTGTGAAATTATAACTTACTATTAGTAATTACTTATTAATAGCAAAATTCAGAAAATCAACTCACTTCATGGTTCCAAAATGTGAGGCAAAAGTCTTCTCCTCCGTTGACCCACTCGGGAAATCAAAGTATGGGTGGCGCATGATCCCCAGCCTCTTCCCGCTCAACCCGCCCGGATTCAACAGCCGCCGGAATCCTCCACTCGGAATGAAGCCCGCCGCCGCCGTCGTCATCTTCGCGTCCAGCGGATCGTACCCGGCGATCACGTCCAGAAGCGCCGCCGCGTCTTCCACCGTCCGAGCCATCGGCCCCACCGTGTCCAACCTCGGCGAGATGGGCACAATCCCTGACCGGCTTGTTAGGCCCGACGTCGGCTTGATGCCCACCACCGAGTTGATTCCCGCCGGGCAGGTGATCGAACCGAACAAATCCGTCCCCAGAGAAACAGCCACCAGATTCGCCGCCACCGCAATGGCTGACCCGCTGCTTGTGCCGCAGGGGTGATTTCCGACTGCCGGATATGGGCTCCTTCCTTGTCCCCCGCGGGGGCTCCACCCCTGGGGAGCTTCCAATGACCGGAAGTGGTCCCACTCGCTCATGCTAGCCTTCCCGAGGATGACGGCGCCGGCGTCTCGGAGGCGCTTGATGACGCCGGCGTCACGCGGCACGACGGAGCCGAGGAGGGCGAGGGAACCGGAGGTGGTGTTCAGCTTGTCGCGGGTGCCTATGCTGTCCTTGACGAGGACGGGGATGCCGTCAAAGGGGCCGATGGGGCCGCCTGCGCTGCTGCGCCGGCGGTCGGCTTGAGATGCGGCGGCGAGAGCGTCGGGGTTGACTTCTATGACGGCGTTGAGTTTGGGATTGAGAGCGGTGATCTGGTTCAAGTAGTGCTGGACGAGCTGGTAGGAAGTCAAGCTGCCGTCTTTGAATGCTGCTTGAATGCCGGCGACGGTGGCCTCCTCGAACTCGAAGGGAGCCTGAAGAAGCGGCCTTAATTGAACCCAAATCAAAGCGGAATTTCATTAAAGCGCGTTAATTTGGGAAGAAAAGAAATGAATTTCATGGAAAGAGAAGATAATCGACAGGTTATAACCTTTTGCCCGCCGCCATTGTTGGCCGAGAATCTGGCACTGAAGCGAAATCAGACACTCGTAGTGCAGAAACGGCCATGGCTAAAAGAAGAGGGAGAAGTAGAAGAAAATTAAGAAGGGAGAAGGCAGAGGAGAACGTCATGAATATGCTGCCTCAATTAATTCGTTAGCAGCTAAATTGATTCAAATTGCAGAGTGATTTCAACCAACAGTCAATCAATCAATTAATACATCCCCTTTTTAAATAGCTTCAATACAAAATCCATCGCTTTTATGTTTTTTTATGCTTGGATATATTGTGCACAAATATTTTAATCATCCTTTTTATAACTTATATCTGTGCATCAGATTAAGGCTCCGTTTGGGGGGACTTATTTTCACATGTTAAGCGGTTACAACCGTATGAATCGGCCCTTTATTAAGGTCCGGTACATGCGGTCGTAACCGATTAAACGGTGAAAATAAGTCCACCCAAACAGAGCCTAAAATGAAAGTGGGCGGCCTAACTGTGTGTCTGAGAGTACTGGGTACTCGTCACGATTTTCTTTTATTAATTAACAGGAAAGTGATCAGCTATGCTAAACTTTCATGAAATTCAAGCTTCTAAATTGTCTACTTCGACTGTGGAGGTTTCCAAAATACAAAAGTGTCTCTCTTGAGAATACGCTCTCGACTAAACTTAGGTTGATCGATTAAGACCGCTCGGCCAGTTGAAATTCTTAACCTTGCTTTAGGCGGTGAACCCCACTATTGGATTTGACTGCAATCTGAAAGATTTATGTCGTCCTCTCTCGAGGGATGCAAGCAACTCCTTCTACCTTTGAGTGATCTACTCGTATCCACAAACTCTCGGTAATTCTAAGATAAGGATCTAGGATCGAAAACATATACAAGAAATATGAATTCAACATAACTAAAACCAAAGATAAATCAAAGTGATAAAAGAAAGCTTGATAAATAAAATAAGTTTATTTTATTCAAAGTTCATCATGATTAAATACTAATTGAAGATTAGTTACTTAAAATAATAAAAGAAATACATAAGAAGGACAAGAAGAACATGATTGCATGAAAGAAGTGCTTGAATTAGAAATTAAATAACCCAACTATTCTATGAAATGGAAAATACATAAAGAAATATGAAAATACTGAAAACCAAACTACTAAATCTTTCTAAAAATCTCCTCCCTCAGTTCCTGACAATGTATGAAATTTATAGTAAATTTTCTGGAGAGTCGTGTTGAAATTGGTGAAGTGGAAGTAGGTGGTCGGGCTGTCCGGGCGGCCTGGGCGGGCTGACCGCGCAGACTGGTAATTAGTCTGGCGGGCTGGTGGTTGGCGACCTGCGTAGTTTGCTGCGGTCAAGTTTTGCGGACTGCGCAGACTGGTTTAGTCCGGCGGTGAGCTGAGCTCTGCAAGGTGGTGTGCGCGGCCTATGCGGACTAGGCTTGGAGTCCGCGCATCTTTTGTGGAGTTATGGTGAGCAGCGGTCTGGCTCTGGAGCTGGCGGACTTGGTTGGTTTCCGCCGAGCTCGCGCCATCTTTTCTGGACTTGTTCTTTTGTGAAGTCCAGGGTTTCCGCAGTGTCCGCTGTGACCAGGTGTTTTGCCTGTGATCGTGGACATTGCGAGCTGGGTTGGTGTCCGCATAGTCCGCTGTGACCGGGCGGTCTGCCTGTGGTCTTAGACTGATGTTTGCGGACAAATGCGGTGTCGTCTCTTGGCGGACTGGCATTATACGTACTCGGCTAGTGGCTCCTGCGTCTCGGCTAGTCCGGCATTTGGTTCTGCAGACTGGGCGGACTGCCTTGGGCAGATCGCTTTCTCGCCTGGACTTGGCGGTTTGGTTGGTCCCATGTAGGCGGACTCAGCGGACTGACTTTGTTAGCTGCGACCAAGGGGCGGTGACTCTATCTCATAGGGTGGTGACCACACTCCTCACCCGGCCTATAAATAGGACCCCCCGACACTACATTTTGTAGCAGAGTGAACAGTAAGTTGGGCTTGAGTTTAGGCTGCAGACTCGGTTTTCGTATCCGCACGGGTTGTTCGCTTAACCGGTTACTGTGTGCAGGTGGCGCGGCTAACATTGTCAAACCAGGAGTTTGGTTTTGACCTCTGTGGAGTTAGCGGGCTGCATTCGGCAGTTACCAGCATCAGCATCTCTCTCAAGCTCAATAACCTGTCCGCACGACCTCGCGGTCTCGGCGGACTCCGTGTTCAGTTCGGCTCAACTCAGTTCGGGCGGTCTCTGCGGGCAGGCGGTCTCGGCGGTCTCTGTAGTCTATCCGCCTGAGTTGTTTTGTATTTCTGTTTTTTCATGTACCGGCGAAATCATGTCTCGTCATGTATACCTCGCCCCTGTAAAGAAGATTAATAAAAGTTTGATCTGCTTGTTCTGTCTATGCACTTTGGTTGCTTGAGTTATCTCCTTGTTTTCCGCGTGATCAAGTTGTGATCTGGGTAACTCCGAAGATATTGATTTGATGTTTGGACTACCTTGTTGATCAACTTGAGAAAATTCAACAAATCGCGCCCCTCTGTCATGAATTTTCACATAAAAACAAATACCGGCGTAAATTACGTCGCGACGAATGCTAATATTGAATTTTTATTCTCTAATATCAATTCCATAAAGTCATTTCCGTTCAAACGAACGGAGAGTAAGAGATTTGATTAATTTCACCAGACCTACTAATGCAGGGCCAGGAGTTCACCTGCCTGCCAACCCAAAGTTCACCGGGGGTCCACCTTGGAGTCCACCAAGATGTCTTATCAGGTGCACGACTCGTACATCTCAACCCATCCCCAATCCCACCACAATGCTGATAGTTTAATGTGATCGGGGCTCAATCCCCCGACCTCCTTGATAAACGTCCTTCGGCGAAAAGATTATCTCCAACTGAATCACGACTTGCTCCTTCCAATGCTTTCCATATGGATACACTGGAAGCCTTGACCTGGCACACCTGCTCCAATTAGAATCAGAGACACAGGGCAAAATACAAAACTCATGATTAGAAAAATAGAATTTATCTAGCAATGAACATGATTATGCATTACCAATCTTTTAATGGGGGAAATTTACACATTACAAGTGATTTAGAGGAAAATAGAATTTAACTTTGAACTTAATTATGCGGCAGATATGATTTCCTGCTTTGGAAAGGAAATAGTTCAGATTTGAACAAATAGAGGAGGAAGATTAGAGTTTGATGAGTGTTAGGAAATACGGGATCCAAAGAACACGCAAGAAATCGCAGAAAAACTAACAAACAAAAATACACAAGGATTTAACGTGGAAAAACCTCAAGATCGGGAAAAAAAATCACAACCACTCGCGCCCAGAAAATCCAATATGAAAAGAGATCAAGAATACACCGTTTCTATTCCACCGCTCCTCCTCTTCCGTTTTCGCGTACGCGTATTAAACCCTAGGCCGAAGCAAGCCTTTTATACACGTAACAAACAGGACAAAGAAAATTACATAAATGCCCCTGACAAAATCATGGCGAGTGCCCAGTACTCTCAGACACAGTTAGGCTCCACAAAATAACAATGAGTAAGGAAGGAAAGATGCAGTAAATAAGTAAACTTTTGAGCGGAAAAAATAAAAGAAGTTATAAAAAGGATGAGCCAGCAGAGTGATTTTTCCTGTTAATTAATGTCTTATAACAATTTTCTGTTGAATTTTTTGAAATGAAAGTGGGCGGTCTGTCCGCACGGCCTGGGCAGACAAAGGGTGGCGACCTGTTAGGTCAGCTTAGAAGTGGCTGGCGGTATGTTCCCTGAGATAGCAAGGTGGATAGGATGATTATCCGCTCAGTTTGCCAGTTTGTACAGACTGGTTCTTGAGTCCGCAAGCTTTGTGCAGTCTGATCTGTATATCTGTTGGTGCTGTGTTCGCACCAGAGATGGTCGGTGGTGTGGAATTAATCTGGATCCGCACCAAGTCCAGAATTGCTCAGTCCGGGAGGTCGCGCGGTTAGCGCAGTCTGGTTCTTTGTCCTCCGAGCTCGGCAGCAGTCCGTTGTGCTTTGGTTGCGAGCTCGGGGAATGCGGACTGGAGCGGTGTCCGCAGGAGTGTGGACTGGGGTTGTGTCCGCAGTGTCCGCTTGTATGGCGACCAAGTGTTGCTTTGGCGATCATGTATCGTCATGTATGTCTCGTCTTGTAAAGATTTTTTGATAGTAAAAGATACTTGTTCTTCTGTTTGCATTTGATTGCTTGAGCTCGGATAGGTTGAGTGTTCCTGCGCTTGATTTTCCGTTTTCTACGAATCACAAATTTTTAGATTTTCATCTTTTCTTGAAGAAAGGTTAGGATGTCATAAGCTTATGAGGTCATTTTCAATTGAATTTAATTTTCAATCTCAACTCTCATGCTTATATTCTGCTCCCCCGAGCGAATAGTATTGAAATGCATCAAATTCACAAAAAAGAGCCTAAAACACGCACAAAGGCAAAACATCACATCAAACAACTCACTTTTATATTGTAGTGGATGCAATTAAGTTCACTATCATGGCCTTCCTGCAACAGGCTTTAAAGAAAAAGGCAACATGTACATATCAACTACAGCTCATGAGAGTTTTGTTATCTTAATATATCGAGTCGTTCGGAAAAAAAAAAATATCTTAAGATCTCTATGAGAAAGTGTGTTGATGTGATTTTGCAACTCGTATTTATCGAGGGTGAGCCCCTCCAGAATCAGGTCAGCAGAAGTCAAAGTCAGCAAGTCAAACAGAGGTCAGAGTCAACACGCCAGACAGCAAAATGCCTGAACGAGTATGGCTAGCTCCCCTCACATACTCACCAGGTAGGCGACTAGGTCAACTACTCGCCCAGCCGTGCGAGCTCCTCCAGGAAGTCGCCTAGTCGCCGAGGGGTGGGCTATAAATAAGACTCACCCCCTCCATTTGGATTTTCCTATAAATAGGACCCCATGAGTACGAGCAGAGACACTTCGAAATCTCGCTAAGATCTCGCACGCTCTTCTTCTTGGACACTAGCTGAGCCTGTGAATTGATTTTTCTCAGAAACTAGGCCGCGACTTAGCGACTAATTCTTTTAGTCGCCGCAACTTAGTTACCATGTATGTAGTCTCCCTCGTACCTTACTCGGTCATTTTTGGTTGTGGAGGGGTTGCTTTTTCTAAGCTTTTGGGTACGTGGTGGGACCTTCCCGCCGCAGCACCTGGGGTCCTGTTTGTTCAGTGACTTCCGTGTTTTAGCCCGCTAGCCATCAAGCTCATTCGTTAAGCTGGTAACCTTAGGCTGCCTTGATCTGATTTTTGGAGTAGGGAATTTTCCCAGCTTCAACATTTGGTGCGGTGAGCGTGGATCGCTGCCAAGGAAGGAAAGCTTCGCTGATAGGCGAAATGGTGAGTGCATGCGAGCAAGGTGAGTTAGTCAGCAACTCGACGGGAGTTGATAACTCGGCGCGAGGAGGCGAGTTTGTGACGGTAGCTGCGTTCGAGGATTTTGTGAGGAGGATCAAGAGAATTATTGTTGTATGGAGACCGGGCGGTCTGGCACTGGCGGATTAGAGACCGGGCGGTCTGGCGGTTTGTCTCCAACAGCTTGGTAGCCAGACTATTGCTATTTGGTGTCCAGGCGATCTGACGGTTTGTCTCAGGCGTCTTGGAGACCGGGCGGTCTTCTATGGCGGCTTGTTCTCACCTTCTGGTGGTTGCCGGGCGATTAGCCTATTCGCCTAACCGCACGGCCTGTTCGGCTTGTTTCTATTTCACACCTGTAATTATTTAGTCTCACATTGCTTATTTGTAATCTCTCTCATCTCCTCCATTCTATAAAAAGAGATCATACTTTTGTAATACTCATCTTTTTGGAGAATAAAAATTTCTGTTATTCCAATTTTTGGTTTTTACTTGTTTATTCCCACATGGTATCAGAGGACTCGATCCTTTCCACCTGATTCAGTGTCTTCTTCTGACCGTGCGATTTGCCCTTCTTCGTGCAGTCTGTTCGCATGGCTTCTCTTCTCTTTGTCGCTGCCCTTTGTGTGTGCGACATCTCTTTTCTTCTATCTGTGACCTATTTTCGTGGTTGCTCTACTTCTTTTCTCCCCGCGATCTCCTTTGATTCGCGCGGCCTATTTTTGTTCGTGCGATCTCTGCTCTGTTCGCACGACCTACTTGCCTTTCTCGCAAACTCTTTCCAGTTCGCGCAGTCCTTCTGTCTCCTGTTCGCGCGACCTTCTCTCTAGCCGTGCGACTTCTTTCCCTCTGTTTTGCTCTGCTTCTTGGTCGTGACCGCTACAGAATCTTTTCTGTCTGCCGCGGCCTTCCTAGTCGCACTTCATGCTCGCTGTTCGCGCGGCTTGTTTCTTCTTCTCGCGCGGCTTCTTGTCTTCCCTCCATGGCTCTTTCCAGTACCTCAACCACCACCGCTACTCTCGTGGCAAATCTGCCTCCTCCTCCTACTCCTTCCGGGAATCTTGGCACCGTCTCCAAACTCATCGGTCTCAACTACCCGGATTGGAGTCTCGCTTGCTGCTGTTGTTTCCTATGATCGTATTACCCCTTCTCACAGGGCTTTTGTATTGGCTATCTCTGTCACTGCACCCTCCCCCCATTCCTACCAGGAGGCCCTTACTGTTTCTCATTGGAAGGCTTCCATAGATGAGGAAATTGCTACTCTCATTGAATGGGATACATGGACCCTTGTTCCTCCTCCCTTCGGCACAGATGTTGTTGGCTGTCGCTGGGTCTTTGTGGTGAAGTTCAGTCCAGACGGCAGTGTGGATCGTTACAAGGCCCGCCTTGTTGCCAAAGGCTTTACCCAGACGTATGGTGTTGACTATTTTGACACCTTCTCTCCAGTTGCTCATCTCAGCACTATCAGGGTCCTCCTCTCTGCGGCTGTCAACAGGGATTGACCCATTTACCAACTGGATGTCAAGAATGCCTTTCTATATGGGGACCTTCAGGAGGATGTCTACATGGAGCAACCTCCAGGGTATGTTGCTCAGGGGGAGACACAGGTATGCAGGCTAAAGAAGGCTATCTATGGCCTAAAGAAAAGCCCTCGGGCTTGGTTTGACAAGTTTAGCGGGATTGTGGCAGCCGTAGGCTTTACGAGAAGTTTTGCGGATCACTCTTTGTTCGTTCGCAAAACCTCCATGGGTCTTATAGTTCTTGCGTTTTATGTGGATGATATTCTTCTCACTGGAGATGACCAGGATGGGATAACCTTGACAAAGAAGCATCTTCGTCAACACCTGGTCACAAATGATATGAGCTCTCCAAAATACTTTCTGGGGATAGAGATCTCTCGGAAGACCAATTCTTTAGTCCTCTCCCAACGCAAGTATGCTCATGATTTTCTAAAAGAGGCAGGGTTGACTAGGGCTAAACCTGCTCGATGCCCCATGATAACTAGAGAAGATAAAACCTGGACGGATGACTCTCCTCCTCTTTCATATGTTACGAGGTACAAACATCTAGGTTGTAAACTCATATATCTTGTTGAGACCGAGCGGTCTGTCGAGTTAGATCGGGCGGTCTGGCGGCTTGTCCCAGCAGTTTGGTAGCCGTGTTAGGGACCGGGTGGTCTGGCGGTTGGTCTGGCGGTCTGGCGACTTGACTATGCCGACTTGGGGATATTGGCCGCTTGTCTTCCTCATTATTGTGGTTGTGCGGTTAGTCTAACCGTGCGGCTTATACGGCTTGTATAGTTTCATGTTCTTGTAATTATTAGTCCCACATTGCTTATTTGTAATCTCTCTTCTCCCCTCCATTCTATAAAAGGGAGGTCATACCTTTGTAATAGATATCTTTTTGGATAATAAAAGTTTTGTTACTCCAATTTTCGGTCTCTGGTTTTCTGTTCACACATGGTATCAGAGGACTCGATCGTTTCCACCTGATTTAGTTTGCCTCTATCCGCGCGGTTTGTTCTGTCTTGTCCGCGCGAATTGCCCTTCTCCTCCTATTCTTTGAGCCCTCTCTATCCGCTCGACCTATCTGAGCGGCTTGTTCCTGCTCTCGCGACCTGTTCTCTCAACCTGTTTCTTCTCTTTTCGTGCCCTGTTCCTGCTTGTTCTTGTTCACGCGACGTGTTCGCGCGCCCTTTTTCTGCCCCTCTGTGTGTGTGGCCTTTCTGCTCTCCCTCCTTGTCTGTCCGCGACCTATTTCTCGCGGTCTCCTCTTCTTCCCGCGATCTCCTTTAGTCGCGCGATTTCCTCTCTTTCGCACGAACTCTGTTTGTTCGCGTGGCCTGCCTTGCTTCGTGCGATCTCCTTTGTTCGCACGACTTCTTCCTCTTTTACCTTGATCTGCATCTTGGTCGTGGCCTTCCTTGCCGCTGGTGTGCTATCACCGTGATCGCTGCAGAATCTTCTCCTTGTCCGTTGCGGCCTTCTTAGCTGCATGTCCTGCTTGCTGTTCGCGCGACTTGTTCTTTCTAGCCGTGCGACCTCTTTCCCTCTGCTTCCTGGTTACGGCCTTCCTTGCCGCACATCTTCCTGCTGTCCGCACGGCTTGTTGTTTCTTCTCGCGCGGTTTTTTTTCCTCCCTTCATGGCTTTCACATCCTCCTCAAAGTCGTCCGCCTCGGTGGTCACGTCTTCTGGTAGTGCCCACGTTGTTACTCAAGGAAAATGGTTGATCGACACCGGTGCTACCAACATATGACCGGCAATCCCCAATGTTTTTATCTCCTAGAAACACATGATCGGATGCCTCCGGTTATTCTCGCTGACGGCTCTCCTTCACCCGTCAATGGGACAGGAGTGGTTCATGTCACTCCATCTCTTCGCTTGGCGGATACACTCTACGTGCCCAAGTTCCCGTGCAACTTATTATCTGTTACCTCTCTATGCAAGGAATTACAGTATTCCGTCACATTTACTTCTACTTCTTGTTCTTTTCAGGATTCGGACTTCCAACGGACGATTGCTACTGGAACTGAGAGTGGAGGCCTATACTTCCTTGACAACGCTTCCGCTCTGTCCACCTTCTCTTACACCTCCACAGATCTTCTCCAATGGCATATTCGCCTTGGTCATGCTCCTCCATGACTTCTTCGTCAGCTTCTGCCCCAACTTCCTCCCCAAAGTCCTCCCCTCAACTGTGAGGCCTGTCAGTTTGGCAAGCATCACCGCTTCTCCTTTCCTCCAAAGCAAGTTCGTTGATCTACCCATCCATTTGATCTCATTCACTCCGATGTTTGGGGTCCTTCTCCTACCCTTATCGTTGGTCGGGGTAATTCATATTTTGTCACGTTTATTGATGATTTCTCTCGCTGTACGTGGATGCATCTATTAAAAGATCGCTCCGAATTATTCTCTGTATGAGCGTCCTTCTATCTTATGATAACTCAGTTTAATGTTTCTATTAAAGTATTTCGATCTGTTAATGCCAAAGAATATATCAGTCATGATTTTTCTACCTTCTGCATGCAAAATGAGATTATTCATCAAACTAGTTGTGTCTATACTTCACAGCAAAATGGTGTGGTCGAACGCAAAAACCGTCACCTCCTTGATGTCGCGCACACTATGCTGACTCAAATGCAGGTTCCTCGCTCCTATTGGGGCTATACAATTCTCATCTCCTGCTATCTTATCAATCGCCTTCCCTCCACCGTTCTCCGCGGCAAAACCCCTTTTTCCATTCTCTATCCAGGGAAGGATCTATTTCCTCTCCCTCTACGTGTCTTTGGGTGCACAGCCTTTGTGCACTCTCCCTCTGCCCGTGACAAACTCTCACCACGGGCAACCAAGTGTGTCTTTCTGGGATACTCTACCACTCAGAAAGGCTATTGTTGCTTTGACCCGGTTACCCGTGTAACACCCCTATCCGTCGCATAGCATATAGCAGTAGGTCCGGCCGGGGCCCGACGCCATATACTACGGACAGACCGGTTGGTTACGCGTTGAAACCATTCAACCAATCATGTCGTCCTACACAACACCTAGCGGAAGCAATTTATTCAGTTGCAAAAGAAATAAGAACTCAGCCACAACAGCATGAATGTCCACTACAAACTCAGGAATGTATACATACAACCAAAGAGAAATGGCCTTAAGGCCTTACACTGTTCACTTAATAAATGAAGTGTTTTCCAAACTTCGGCACGCAGGCCGGTCATACATGAAAACGGGAAAGAAACATAAGCAATTAGGCCTTCGAGGGCCGGCACAGCAACAAGGGCTTTAGCCCGCTATTTCCCGCTCTGCTCCGCAGCACCTGCAAGCCACAAACCACCGCCCGGTGGCAAACAATAGCAACGGTCAGCAATGCTGACCAAATTATAACGATCCCGCTCCCACATTCGGGGCGGCAATGCTCTTTCCCTGCACTTTATTAGCATAGACAATTATATAAAGTATTTGCACTTCACCACAGGCGTGGGCTCGCACGGCCACACACCCCGTGCACTCAGGGCACATTCTCGGCGAACCGGCTAACGTCACGTCAATTCAAGCCATAGACGTTCCCAATCCACCACCGCCTCTTGGACGGTCATCCATATGAGCATTTTGCCTTCCTGGCCTTGGTCACGGCAATTCAAGCTATAGACCGCCGAAGACCCTCATCCATGCCAACGGTCCTACCGAACGACATAGACCGGGTACGGTTCCGCCTGACCCGTGCTCACACCGCAACGGCAATTTAAGCCATATGCGCAGGTCAAGACTCACCGAGTCCCGTTCCCACCACAATAATCACATAACCCGGTTATGTTCACTTTGGCTCCCCGGCCACCGTGTTGGCAAAACACGCTTTTGCCCAGTTTTCCGGGTGCACCTTGGAGTTAATCTCCAAGGCTCCCTGATGCAATCTACCATGTAGAAAACCCGAAAAACACCCAAACACCCGGATTCTTGCCCGGTTCATATGCAATGCAACATCACCGATCCGGACCAACATGTCCGAATAGGCTTCACACACAATGCCTATGTTCGTTTACGCATACAGACTCTACACAAGGGGGACTTCACATATCTACCCCAAGGAACGCTCCAACTCTTCGCTCACTCGCGAGAGAGGGTTTCCTATGCAAAGGAAAAGAGGGCTTCACATGCTCAAGGATGAGAAATCGTTACCCTTGCGTTCTTCCGCGGCGCCATCGAAAACTATACAGTTGGAAAGCACCGCAACGGCGTCGCCTCCGCGGATCTGGACTCGGATCGCGATTCGGAGCTCCGAAGCTCTTCCGGCGGCCGGATCTTGGACTCCTCCTTCCTCCTTGCTCTCCCTTCTCTCTAACTTTTAGAGAGAGATTGGTCAATGGAAAATGGGTTTCTAAACCCTATTTCCCGACTATAACCACACAGGAGCAGCCCCCCACCGTCGGATCCAAAGCCAAGGAAACGAACGTCCCGGATTAAATCCAAAATCATAAAATCTGGGCCGAACACGGGTTGGCACACGGCCGTGTGCCTGGCCGTGTAGCTCATTCGCCGTCTCGACCAAAATTGAAAACCAGCACACGGCCTTTGACACGACCTCCGACACGCCCGTGTCACCTGCGACACGCCCGTGTCGGGACCCGTGTCACGCCCCCCGTATGCAATTTATCAACACTTTGCAGTCAGAGGGGTACACGGCTTGGTGACACGGCATCAGACACGCCCGTGTCAAACAATATACGCCCGTGTTCGTGCCCGTGTCATTACCCGTGTACCCAACCGCACATCCCAGGTGTGACATGGCCTGGGACACGCCCGTGTCCTAGGCCGTGTTCCACCACACGACCATCGTCGACCTGCGCTGGTCGACGACACGGCCAGCTTCGACATGCCCGACACGGCCTCCGACACGCCCGTGTCGGGGCCCGTGTCACCTGCACCAAACCTTGTCTTGGCCAAAATCGATCCCCGTCGCTCCTACAACATTTTGGGGTGTTATAATTCTACCCCCCTTAAAGAATTTCGTCCACGAAATTAATAAAGGACAAACAGGACTTAACGTAAAACAGTACCTGAGCGGAACAATTCCGGGTACTCCTCGAGCATAGTCTGCTCCCGTTCCCAAGAGAGCTCCTCACGCCCGCAATTATCCCACCGGACCTTAACCATCCGGATCTCCTTGTTACGGAGTCTCTTGACCTCAACATCTTCGATACGAATGGGCTTGAACCTAGTCGTCAACCCTTCGTCCACCGGCACTTGGTCAACCGCGATCACCTGCGAAGACTCTTGCACCGCCTTCCGCAACACAGAAATGTGGAACACATCATGTAATCCGCTTAACTCCACCGATAGCTTCAAACGGTAAGCAGCTTCGCTGACTCGCTCCAGAACCTCAAAAGGTCTAAGGTATCTTGGGCTCAGCTTCTTCAAGCGTCTCACCCGCGAAACCCCCTTGAACGGCTTTACTTTCAGATATACCCAATCGCCTACCGCGAACTCTACGTTCCGGTGCTTGGCATTGTAATACTTCGCCTGCCGGTTCTGAGCGATCAACAAGCGCTCCCGAATGATCCGCACTAACGAGGTAGCACTCTCCACCTCCTGCTTCTTGTACAACCTTGCCTCACCCGTTTCAAGCCACGATAACGGCGTGCGACACTTCCTACCATACAGGGCCTCGAAGGGCGCCATTTGTATACTCGCTTGGTAGCTGTTGTTGTACGCGAACTCCACCAAATAAAGGTGGTCTTCCCAATGCTTACCGAAATCCAGAACACACATGCGTAGCATGTCCTCCATCGTTCTATTGACCCTCTCGGTCTGCCCATCCGTCTGCGGATGGAAAGCTGTGCTGAACTTTAACTTTGTTCCCAACAACTGCTGCACCAACCTCCAATCATTTGACGTGAACCGCCCATCGCGATCACTCACAATGCTACGGGGCACACCATGCAGCCTAACAATATTGTCCACGTATAGCTTCGCCAACTTCTCCACCGAGTCATCCTTCCTATGCGGAATTAAATGTGACACCTTGGTTAGCCGATCTACGATCACCCAGATGGCGTCGTTCCCCTTCCGTGACCTTGACAACCCGTGCACAAAGTCCATAGATATATCGTCGAATTTCCACTCCGGTATAGGCAAGGACTTCAGAAATCCTCCCGGCTTTTGGCACTCCGCCTTCACCAAGGCGCACGTTTGGCACTTAGCCACGTACAACGCCACATCTTTCTTGAGCCCCGGCCACCAAAACAGCTTCTTGAGATCACGATACATCTTCGTGCTCCCTGAGTTGATTGAGTACTTGGTATGATGAGCCTCGTACATCAACTCCGCCCGGAGGTTACCCCCACTCGGGATGCACAACCGATGATCCTTCCTTAATAAACCATCTTCCACCGAGAACTGGGAATTTGACCCATCCAGAGCGGCCTCCAAAAGCTCCTTCATGGAGTCATCTAACTCCAATGCCTGCCGAACCCGGTCAGCTAGGTCATACTGAACTTCTGTCCAGTTTAACATTGCTTTGGCGCTCGTCTGCTTGTCAACGCAACAGATCTCAAGCTCCTCCAACTCCCGTACTAGCCGCTCATCATGCACCGACAACCAGTTGGCTTGGGCGGGAGCCCTGCGGCTCAGCGCATCCGCAACTGCGTTGCCCTTCCCGGGTACATAATGTATTTTGAAGGTGTAGTCCCCTAGGAACTCCATCCACCTCCTCTGCCTCATATTAAGGTCCTTTTGATCCAACAAGTATTTTAGGCTCTTGTGATCGGTGTATATATCGACCCTTACGCCGTAAAGGTAGTTCCTCCACAACTTGAGTGCAAATATCACGGCCGCCAACTCCAAGTCGTGCACCGGATAATTTCTTTCATGCACCTTCAGCTGACGCGATCCATACGCTATCACGCTCCCATGCTGCAACAACACGCAGCCCAAGCCACTACCCGAAGCATCGCTATACACCTCGAAGCCCTCGGTCCCACTCGGCGAACTAAGCACCAGCGCCGTGGTCAACCGTCTCTTCAGCTCCTCAAAAGCTTGCACGCACTCTTGCGTCCACAAGAATTTCTGATCCTTCCTTGTCAACTTCGTGAGAGGTAATGCTAACCGCGAGAAGTTCTCTACGAAGCGCCTGTAATATCCGGCAAGTCTGAGAAAACTACGGACTTCCGCGATAGAAGATAACGCAGGCCACTCCCGTATCGCAACAATCTTCGCCGGATCCACCGCTATACCTTCCCCACTCACTATATGACCAAGGAACCCTACCGAGGGTAGCCAGAACTCGCACTTGGAGAACTTTGCGTAAAGCTCATTCCTCCTCAAAGTCTCCAACACCAAATGCAAGTGCTTGAAGTGGTCTTCTTCGCACTGTGAGTACACCAAAATATCGTCAATAAAGACGATCACAAAGCGATCTAGGAAATCTCTGAACGTCCTGTTCATCAGATCCATAAATACCGATGGCGCATTCGTCAGTCCAAATGGCATGACCGTGAACTCGAAATGCCCATACCTCGTACTAAACGCCGTCTTCGGGATGTCACACTCCCTGATCCTCAGCTGATAGTACCCCGACTTCAAGTCCAACTTGGAGTATACCGACGATCCGACTAACTGATCAAAAAGATCATCAATCCTCGGGATCGGGTACTTATTCTTCTCCGTTAGCTTGTTCAACTCTCTGTATGTAACATCCCAATGTTACTTCTAGACCCCTTAACTTAGATTGGGTTAGGCATGGGGTGGGTGTTAGGGTAATGAGCTAGGTTTGACCCTAGGTAGTGGGTTGTAGCCATGTGGGGCCCACCATGGGGGCCAAAGTCAAACTAGGTCAAACTAGCCTAAACAGGAACCTTAGCCACACCATGACCCCACCATGATGCCCTAACCCTAAATACAATCTAAGTGGACCCTAAGGTAGGCCATGGGGTCAACCAGTTGACCCATGTTGGGTCAAGTCAACATGTTGACCTAAAAAGTGAAAATGGTGCCCTAGCCCATTTCACTAGGTTGGGTCCACCCAAATCAACCCAAACTCATTGGGTGGGCCTAAAGTGACCCTATACCCCCTATGGAAGAGAAAAATATGGGCATGCAATGGTAATTTTTGGGAATTACCTAGGAGAGAGAAAATGTGATAAATAGGAGAGAGAAAATGTGGAGGAGCTATTTTGGGCCACTTGGGCTCATCCCACCAACCCACCATGGGTTGGCTCACCATGCATGAGCATTAGGAGGTGTGGGACCCCCACCATGCTGCCTTGGGCCAAGCCCAAACCCAACCCAAGCCCAATATGACCTAACCCATTCATGGAAGTCAACTCCCTCTCTTCACTCACCCAACCCGGCCCTAGACTTGGCAACCCGACCCACTAAGGTCTAGACAACCTTCATGTCCAGTGGGACCCACTCACCAGCCACCTAGCCGGCCACATCCACTAACCCGACCCCCCCTCCTTGGTGAATCCGCCCCCCTACCTAGGTGAAATCGCCCCCTCTCTTAACTCAGCCCCAAACTCTTCCCCCCTCTCTCATTCCATCCAGCCCTATCCCAGAGAGAGAGAGAGAGAGAAGAAGAAAGCCATGGACGGCCGTGGAGCTCGCCGGAATTTGCAAGCTAGGGGAAGCCGCCGCCACCCTCAACCACAACCACCAAGGGTCCGTATCCCCTCCCCTCTTACTGTGCTAGCATCCTAGATCATCTAGGTTAGAGGTCGAGCTCAAACGAGCTCGACATAGGAATCCAAAAGCTTGGAAAAAGCTTTAAAAATGGCGGCCTGGAGGTTTTCGGGTTGGTTGCGCCGCCGCCGTCCGCCGCTCTCCGCCGTCCAGTCGCCGGCCAGATCAAGCTCCGGCCACCGTGAGGCCGGGGGAGCAATTGGCCGGAGGCCTCGTCGCCGGTGATGGCCGGAAACGGCCATGCAAGTTCCATGGGCTCGGCTGCCTTGCATGCACTGCATGGGGAAGAAATACAATGGCCGTCAGATTGCTTCAAGATCTGTGCAACAGATTTTTATTATTTCTGTATTTTCTATAGTATGCATAGTGTATTAAATGTCACACTTTAACAGATATTTTGCATGTTGTTTTTGAGGCACTTAGAGGCCCCACCTTAGGATGAATCCTGAATGAAAACGTTAGGTAGATGGGTTAACTTTGCAATGCCACAGAAATCATGACTTTTGGACCAGTAGGCTGCCCTGTAGGGCTGTTTTGCTAGGACTGCCCCTAAACTAGGGCAGAAACCAAAATTGATGCCCAAGACAAACCAAGCATCACCATGATCTGAAATTTTGGTCATGGGTGTATTTAGGGCATGCCTATGCCCTGCCAAAAATTTGGAATTTTTGGAAGAACTTTTTCTATAGTTTTTATCAAAATATCAAAAATTAAATTAAGGGCATAATAGTAATTTTAGGCACCCAAATGACCCCAAATTTTGGTGGTATGTCCTTGGGGACATTATTGGTGTCTGGTAGGAATTTCAAGGCAATTGGACCCCTGCATGAAGGGTTATTCCATGTGTTTGTGTAGGCTAATTTAGGCCTTGGTGTGCAATTAGCAATAATTTATATTTTGTGTATTTAACCTAACTGAGGCACCCAAAAGCTATGCAATAAATTCCAGTGATACTTTAGGGCATGTTTCACCCCTAGAATAATTTTTGGGATTTTTGGAATTAAAAATACCACTTAATGGAATTTTTTCAAATTATAGGTCCTTTTGTAAAATAAATGGGAAAAATAGGTTTTGGCTATAGAAAACCTTCAGATTCAGCCAAGTCAAAGTATGGTGTTTTAATTGACTTAAGAAAATTTCTTATCTCTGTTTGGCAACTGTTAGAGCAAAATTCATGGAAATGACCATTTTACCCTTTTTGTAAATGTTTATGAATTAGTATAAATACTTGTTGGAAAATTGTGAAAATAATCCTAGAGTTGCATAATTGTTATATTAGTCTTGTAGATTTATATCAGAATTTTTGGGTACAATCTTAATTATTAATTAGCATAATGGCATTTTTGGTAAATAATTAAGAATGGATTTGATAGACCATTACCTTGTAGAAATTAATAAAACTCTGCCATTAGTCATAAAATGGTAATATAAATGCTCAGTAATTTTCCTGGAATTTTGGTGTATATATTTCTTGTACTTCATTTGGAAAGTGATAATAGGTAGAATTTGTATTAATTATGGGAAAAATAGAAATATAAAAAGAGAAATTATGAAATGTTGTAGACAGTAATAATTTATTCATATGCAACTCAGGAAAATTCCCTTAGGTCAGAAGATTTTAATTGTTAATACTTCTTGTGTAAAATGACCTAGGGAATAATGTAAAAGATTTATTTAAAGGCCTTAATGACCTAGGAATATTATGAAAATCAACACACTCATTTTATTAGTCCATACCACCCTAGGATAAATATTTGGGGTCAGTTGGATCAAAGATTTCGAAGTTCGATTTCAGGGTGGTGTTAGGTCATGGGGTGCGCATAGTAAAAGTAGGCTGGACTATAGGCCGCCAGGGGATGAATCAACAACTGAGTTAGAGTCTAAGTTCGGAAGTATAACCCTGGGTGGCAGATGCATTATAGAGACGAGAGTAAAAGTGCAACATTAGTCATGCCTAGGTAGGGTTGACGGAAGACCGTCACTCCTTAATCTATACCTTAAATCACTAGGTCACTCTATGTAACAGGAGAGAGAAAAGAGGTCCGGGGTAAGAAACAACTAAAGTAAATAACCTTGAGAAAGGGAGCTTTGGGATTCAGCCCATCGCAGCTCCTAGTGCCCCTGAGAACCCTTCACCGGGAATACCTTGGGCAGTCCTGGGATTAACCTTAAGACTCTAAGTATGATAATCAGTAGATAAGAGTAGTCTAATAGGTTAAGTGAACTGGACATGTGCTCACTCATTCCGGGTTGGAGGGACTTGGAGTCTTTTGACTACTTGCTCACCCGTGCAGAGTTGGAGGAAAGAAATTGACTTATATACACTCACCCGGCCAGGCTTGGAGGGTTTGTAGCACATACTCACCCGTGGCGGGTTGGAGAGATTTGAGACATGATAGTCCTTTGAGCTGGAGGCTCAATATATAATACTTGCATGTGCATATATTAGTGGCGGGCCATGCGGTACTGGCCAGTCGTCACACCGACGGCAGTACGGTGGACCAGGCGGGTGCGAGGGTTAGAGGGACCAGTAGGATGTTTATACTGGAGTCTGGAAGGCTTTTCCTAATAACGCGCACCCAGCCCAACAAGACTGACATATAGTCAGCAAAGTTGTACGCAGAGACTCTAGAGTGCACTGACGGTGTACAGAGGCGCACAAGAGAGGTCTAGGCCTGGTAGTGTGTATACCCGCCTAGAAGGCGGAGACGCCCGCTCCGCTGCTGCCGTAGCCACAACGGTGGTACCTGAGAGTGATGCTAGCTCTCGAAAAGTGGGAACTAAAGGTCTGTGATCACGGAGTCGTGTGTGTGTGTTGCACTGCATGATCATATCATACCCACCATATAGTTGCATAACATTAATCTGCATAACAACCTAAGACACCTAATGTATAAGTGGTATGGGACGCTTATACATTAGGACCTGCTATACGAACCCTTAGCCTATAAGCCTGAGTGGGCATGTTTGTAGGTTAAGGTTATTTTCCTTTATAAATATATATGCTTGTGACTCTGACACCCCATTGTATAAATGGTATGGGACATTCTATACAATGGGAGCCTTGCAAAAGATCCCTTGCTTATGCGTACTCGCATAAGTGGAGGTTACATTTCACTATATTTTGATTATATATACTCTGTTAGTTTCCTGTCACCTGCCCACCTTTTGCCACCCCTTGTTGTCCTCCGCTTCGTCCTCCCGCACGGTGCCTAGGAGTTGCAGGAGGAGGTGCTGAGGATACGACTTAGTCTTTTTGACTAATGGTCGGTGACCTTATTATTTTTAGGAGCTCGAGGAGGTGGTCCAGCACGTCGAGGAGGCCGGATTTGAGGAGCAGAGGCCGGCACCTGCTACTACTGCTACTACTACTACTGGGGCACGTCTACAGGTGATGAGAGAGTTTTAGTTTTTCCGCTGCTGTGTATGAGAGTGAGAGAGAGATTATGATGTACTGGGCATAAGCCCTATCTACTTTCACTTCTGTACTCATTATGGACTGTCTTTTATTTCGTTGATATATATATGTGATGTGGCTGTGGACTTGCTTCTGCTTTTACTCTGATTTATTATGCAATTATTCTCATATTGGCCGAACAGGATATGATCGTACTAGCCGGCAGAATCGGCGTCTTGCGGTGACGACTAACTCGTGCGTTAGTGTCACCGTAAGGCGGCGGTTCTGGGCATAAGATCCGGGTTGCCTCGGATTTGAGGAACAGGATCTTACAAACTGGTATCACTTGAAACCACGATCATATGAGAATACAGTCCACCACACTGGAACACCCCGCCCCAGCATTAGTTTGCGGACAAACTATGCAGCGGAAGCAGTGGTGTGCCCATGCGTAAAAAGCCACATAATCAGTCCATCAAACAATGAGTTAGGCCAATTTTGACGTTAAGTTTTTCCTTTATGCAGCCTCCGCAGGATACGGTTCCTCCCCCTCCGGCTGCCATTCCGTTCATGCAGACTGAGATGGGGCAAACCCTGACGGCTATCCTGGATGCCTTCAGAGCGCAGCAAGCCCCGGTTCAGCTACCCAACCCAGGATCGAACTGGTTGAGTGCATTCAAAGGTCTGTCCCCGCCGCTGTACCGCGGGACAGAAGACGCGGTAAAGACAGAGGAGTGGTTGGAGACCATCCAGGAGCTGCTAGCCGGCATCAGCTGCCCCGTCAGACAGGCAGTTCCCCTTGCCACCTCGGCACTAGATGCTCATGCAAAGAGGTGGTGGAAGTCGGTGCGGGACTCTACATTCGCCGACCGGGAGCTGATGGACATATCTTGGGAGGAGTTCAGCGACGTCTTCTTGGAGCATTATGTATCTTCCACAGACCGAGATACCTTGGAGGCGAGGTTTCTGAGCCTCCAGCAGGGGAGCCGATCAGTTATTGAATATCAGAGAGAGTTCTCCCACCTGGCTAGGTTTGCAGGCTTCCATGACTGGGACGACCAGAAATACGCGAAGAGATTCTATCACGGGCTCCGCGACTCTTTGAGGCAGCCCTTGCTATTCATTGCCCACGGTACCATGGCGCAGATCATCGAGATGGCAAAGAAGCTGGAGGCTGACCAGCTGTTGGTGCAAGGCAGAGGGAAGAGATCGTTGGATGGACAGTCGTTTGGGGAGAGCAGCAGATCGTCTCAGAGGGGAAAGACGATTGGATACAGGAGAGGTGGGGGACGTCGTCGTCCCAACTATAGGCAGGATCAGGGGCCTCCTCCACCTTTGGCTCCCCCACCTATGCAGATTCCCGGACCGATGAGACAGGTTGATCGAGGTCAGAGGCAGATCACCTGCTTTGGTTGCGGCCAACCCGGGCACATCAGGACGCAGTGCCCGCTTCAGGTCCACCCTCTTCCTCCCCCTCCACCTCCAGTGGCCCCTCCAGTTCACCAAGGCCGAGGACGAGGACAAGGACGGGGACGAGGCCGAGGCCGAGGATATCACGGCCGAGGCCGAGACCGGGAGCAGGTATACGCGCTGGATCTCACGGAACAGAGGGACCCAGAGGAGGTGATTACAGGTACTTAAAATTTTGTAAGATTTATAAATTTTAAATTTTCTCTTTCTAAGAATACCTTAGACATTAATAGTAATACTATTCTTTGAACTCAAACGAACCCAGGCATAGTGATGATTAGCGGCAAGCCCGCTCACACCCTCTTCGACACGGGCGCGTCACACTCCTTCGTATCGGACTCGTTTATTGAAGGATTAGAGGGAGTGGAGAAGTTTTCCGGTTTGGAAAAGAGAGTGCGACTCCCTGATGGTACGGAACTTCGAACCACAGACTGCTGCAATATGGATGTCGAGATAGGAGGCAAAGCGTTCGAAGCCCCGACAACAATTCTGAGCCTACCGGATTATGATCTGATCCTAGGCATGAACTGGCTTCATTGGAACTACGCGCAGATAGATTGCCCCTCGAAGAGGATCACACTCAGACACGGGGACTCCCACGTCATCATTGAAGGTATCCGTTCCATTCCCCGACTCTCTTTATCTTCAGTACAGGCCGTTAAGGCCTATGAACAGGGAGAAGAGGTATACCTCATTTGCTTCGAGATGGCTGTGGTAGAGAGTTCCATAGCTGATATTCCAGTGGCACGAGATTATGCTGATGTCTTTCCGGAGAAGTTACCTGGGCTACCACCATCGCGGGACTTAGACTTCAGGATCCAGTTGGTGCCAGGGGCAAGACCAGTGTCCCGAGCACCCTACAGAATGGCCCCTAGAGAATTGGCAGAATTCAGGACACAGTTACAGGAACTGGTGGAATCGGGTTTTGTACGACCGAGTTCTTCGCCTTGGGGAGCACCTGTTCTATTTGTGAAGAAGAAGGACGGATCGCTGAGACTATGTATAGATTATAGAGAACTGAACCGATTGACGGTTCGGAATACATATCCATTGCCACGGATAGATGAGCTCTTCGATCAGCTTCAAGGAGCTTGCTGGTTTTCAAAATTGGATTTGCGCTCGGGTTATTATCAGCTCCGCATCAGAGAAGAAGATATACCGAAGACGGCCTTCAGCTCCCGTTATGGCTTATATGAGTTCACGGTGATGCCGTTCGGGCTCACGAATGCTCCCTCGGCCTTTATGACGCTCATGAACAGGGTATTCGAGCCTTATCTGGACCGGTTTGTTATAGTCTTTATTGACGACATTCTGATTTATTCGCGATCTCGAGAGGAGCACGCAGAGCATTTAGCACTGGTATTGCAGAAGTTAAGAGAATTTCAGATGTATGCGAAGTTCTCAAAATGTCAATTCTGGCTTCAGGAAGTGGCCTTCCTAGGACACACAATCAGTGGAGCTGGATTAGCTGTGGATCCTGCTAAGATAGAGGCAGTACGAGATTGGCCACGGCCAAAGACAGCGTCAGATATCCGTAGCTTCTTGGGTCTGGCAGGTTATTATCGTAAGTTCGTGGAGGGGTTTTCAAGGATAGCCCTCCCCCTCACGTCCTTGACGAAAAAGGATGCCGCATTTGACTGGACAGAGCGGTGCGAGTCAGCATTTCAAGAGCTCAAGGATCGGCTCACTTCGTCCCCCATCCTTGCACTTCCCTCGGGGAGTGAAGGATTTCAGATATATACAGATGCGTCCTATCAGGGGATGGGTGCAGTCTTAATGCAGCACGGACATGTTATCGCTTATGCTTCGCGACAGCTGAAGAAGCATGAGCATAACTATCCTGTACACGATCTCGAGCTCGGGGCCGTAGTCTTTGCCCTCAAGACATGGAGACATTACCTCTACGGGATTCATTGTGACATATACTCCGATCATAAGAATCTCAAATACATCGACACGCAGAAGGTTCTGAACCTGCGACAGAGGAGGTGGCTTGAGTTCCTCTGCGATTACGACTATAAGATGCACTATCACCCGGGAAAGGCGAATACTGTAGCAGATGCTTTGAGCAGGAGAGCCGGCACTTCTGGACCGGAGTCCCGGGTGATGTCTATGGAGCTACTACGCATGATGGAGGATATGCAAATTACCATGGTCTCGGAAGCCGAGCCAGTGGTCTATCGAGAGTACCTGAACTCTTTGGTCAGCGATGATGATATACAGAAGCGCATCCTTACACATCAGAGATTGGATACTGATCTAGAGCCTATCTTTGACGCTCTAGAGAGAGGCAAGTATGGGGATTATACGCTGGAGGACGACCTTCTTCGATTCCGTGGCCGAGTGTACATTCCAGTAGGAGGTGAGATCCGGGAGGATATTCTCAGGGAGGCGCACTATTCCCGATACTCAGTACATCCCGGCATCACCAAGATGTGGGCTGATTTACGACGGACCATGTACTGGCCAGGAATGAAGAGGGAGATCATACATCTGGTGACACACTGCGAGACTTGCCAGCGAGTGAAGGCCGAATGCAAGAGCCCAGGCGGTATATTACAACCACTGCCAGTCCCAGAGTGGAAGTTCGAGGATATCTCTATGGATTTTGTTCACGGACTCCCTCGCTCTCATTCTGGGCACGACTCCATCTGGGTCATTGTGGACAGGTTGACCAAGGTAGCACGGTTTATCCCGGTCAGAAAGGATGCCCCGGTTGCTGTACTGGTGAGGTTGTTTGTAGAGCAGTTCGTCCGGTATCACGGAGTACCCAGGTCTATTGTTTCAGATAGGGATGGTCGCTTCACCTCCAGGGAATGGAGGGCAGTGCACGCTTACTTGGGATCCAGACTTTCCTTTAGCACTGCCTTCCACCCGCAGACCGACGGTCAGACGGAGCGGACGATACGCACTATGGAGGACTTGCTCAGGTTATGTATTTTGGATACAGGGAAACCTTGGGAGAGGCTACTGCCGTTGATCGAATTCTCATACAACAACAGCCACCAGGCCAGCATCGGGATGGCTCCTTACGAGGCGCTTTATGGGAGAAAATGCCGGACTCCGCTATCCTGGGTGCAAGATGTGGATACTCGAGCCCTTGGGTCAGACTTTGTAGAGGATACAGAGGCTCAGATTCATTTGATCAGGGATCGGCTTCTGGAGGCTCAGAGCAGACAGGCGAAATATTATGATGCTCGACACCGGAAAGTGGAGTTCCAAGTTGGTGACAGGGTTTTCCTGAAGATCCGACCGGTACACGGTATTTCTCGGATTCGGAGACATAAGAAGCTCAGCCCCCGGTACATGGGACCATACCTGATTCTGGAGCGTGTGGGCCCCTTGGCTTATCGGCTGCAGCTACCTCCGGAGCTGAGCAGCCTACACGATGTGTTCCATGTCTCTTCTTTGCGAAGAGCTCTTCTTCGCCCTGAGCAGCACGTTCCTACTGCAGCTGGACCGGTAGAGCCTGACCGGTCAGTCAGATTGGAGCCGATCCGGATCGACGATTCAGCAGTCCGAACGTTGAGGAAAAAGAAGGTTCCACTCGTAAAGGTGCTATGGTCCAACCATGGACGGGAGGAACACACCTGGGAACCTAGGGATCTGATGCTGGAGCGTCATCCAGAACTATTTACATCAGGTACTTTTATGTTATTTTCTGCAAAACTTCCTTAACAATTTCTGCAATTGGAACCCGTAGACCCAAACTTAAATTTCGGGGACGAAATTATTTCTTTGTTTATAGGATTTGTAACATCCCAATGTTACTTCTAGACCCCTTAACTTAGATTGGGTTAGGCATGGGGTGGGTGTTAGGGTAATGAGCTAGGTTTGACCCTAGGTAGTGGGTTGTAGCCATGTGGGGCCCACCATGGGGGCCAAAGTCAAACTAGGTCAAACTAGCCTAAACAGGAACCTTAGCCACACCATGACCCCACCATGATGCCCTAACCCTAAATACAATCTAAGTGGACCCTAAGGTAGGCCATGGGGTCAACCAGTTGACCCATGTTGGGTCAAGTCAACATGTTGACCTAAAAAGTGAAAATGGTGCCCTAGCCCATTTCACTAGGTTGGGTCCACCCAAATCAACCCAAACTCATTGGGTGGGCCTAAAGTGACCCTATACCCCCTATGGAAGAGAAAAATATGGGCATGCAATGGTAATTTTTGGGAATTACCTAGGAGAGAGAAAATGTGATAAATAGGAGAGAGAAAATGTGGAGGAGCTATTTTGGGCCACTTGGGCTCATCCCACCAACCCACCATAGGTTGGCTCACCATGCATGAGCATTAGGAGGTGTGGGACCCCCACCATGCTGCCTTGGGCCAAGCCCAAACTCAACCCAAGCCCAATATGACCTAACCCATTCATGGAAGTCAACTCCCTCTCTTCACTCACCCAACCCGGCCCTAGACTTGGCAACCCGACCCACTAAGGTCTAGACAACCTTCATGGCCAGTGGGACCCACTCACCAGCCACCTAGCCGGCCACATCCACTAACCCGACCCCCCCTCCTTGGTGAATCCGCCCCCCTACCTAGGTGAAATCGCCCCCTCTCTTAACTCAGCCCCAAACTCTTCCCCCCTCTCTCATTCCATCCAGCCCTATCCCAGAGAGAGAGAGAGAGAGAAGAAGAAAGCCATGGACGGCCGTGGAGCTCGCCGGAATTTGCAAGCTAGGGGAAGCCGCCGCCACCCTCAACCACAACCACCAAGGGTCCGTATCCCCTCCCCTCTTACTGTGCTAGCATCCTAGATCATCTAGGTTAGAGGTCGAGCTCAAACGAGCTCGACATAGGAATCCAAAAGCTTGGAAAAAGCTTTAAAAATGGCGGCCTGGAGGTTTTCGGGTTGGTTGCGCCGCCGCCGTCCGCCGCTCTCCGCCGTCCAGTCGCCGGCCAGATCAAGCTCCGGCCACCGTGAGGCCGGGGGAGCAATTGGCCGGAGGCCTCGCCGCCGGTGATGGCCGGAAACGGCCATGCAAGTTCCATGGGCTCGGCTGCCTTGCATGCACTGCATGGGGAAGAAATACAATGGCCGTCAGATTGCTTCAAGATCTGTGCAACAGATTTTTATTATTTCTGTATTTTCTATAGTATGCATAGTGTATTAAATGTCACACTTTAACAGATATTTTGCATGTTGTTTTTGAGGCACTTAGAGGCCCCACCTTAGGATGAATCCTGAATGAAAAAGTTAGGTAGATGGGTTAACTTTGCAATGCCACAGAAATCATGACTTTTGGACCAGTAGGCTGCCCTGTAGGGCTGTTTTGCTAGGACTGCCCCTAAACTAGGGCAGAAACCAAAATTGATGCCCAAGACAAACCAAGCATCACCATGATCTGAAATTTTGGTCATGGGTGTATTTAGGGCATGCCTATGCCCTGCCAAAAATTTGGAATTTTTGGAAGAACTTTTTCTATAGTTTTTATCAAAATATCAAAAATTAAATTAAGGGCATAATAGTAATTTTAGGCACCCAAATGACCCCAAATTTTGGTGGTATGTCCTTGGGGACATTATTGGTGTCTGGTAGGAATTTCAAGGCAATTGGACCCCTGCATGAAGGGTTATTCCATGTGTTTGTGTAGGCTAATTTAGGCCTTGGTGTGCAATTAGCAATAATTTATATTTTGTGTATTTAACCTAACTGAGGCACCCAAAAGCTATGCAATAAATTCCAGTGATACTTTAGGGCATGTTTCACCCCTAGAATAATTTTTGGGATTTTTGGAATTAAAAATACCACTTAATGGAATTTTTTCAAATTATAGGTCCTTTTGTAAAATAAATGGGAAAAATAGGTTTTGGCTATAGAAAACCTTCAGATTCAGCCAAGTCAAAGTATGGTGTTTTAATTGACTTAAGAAAATTTCTTATCTCTGTTTGGCAACTGTTAGAGCAAAATTCATGGAAATGACCATTTTACCCTTTTTGTAAATGTTTATGAATTAGTATAAATACTTGTTGGAAAATTGTGAAAATAATCCTAGAGTTGCATAATTGTTATATTAGTCTTGTAGATTTATATCAGAATTTTTGGGTACAATCTTAATTATTAATTAGCATAATGACATTTTTGGTAAATAATTAAGAATGGATTTGATAGACCATTACCTTGTAGAAATTAATAAAACTCTGCCATTAGTCATAAAATGGTAATATAAATGCTCAGTAATTTTCCTGGAATTTTGGTGTATATATTTCTTGTACTTCATTTGGAAAGTGATAATAGGTAGAATTTGTATTAATTATGGGAAAAATAGAAATATAAAAAGAGAAATTATGAAATGTTGTAGACAGTAATAATTTATTCATATGCAACTCAGGAAAATTCCCTTAGGTCAGAAGATTTTAATTGTTAATACTTCTTGTGTAAAATGACCTAGGGAATAATGTAAAAGATTTATTTAAAGGCCTTAATGACCTAGGAATATTATGAAAATCAACACACTCATTTTATTAGTCCATACCACCCTAGGATAAATATTTGGGGTCAGTTGGATCAAAGATTTAGAAGTTCGATTTCAGGGTGGTGTTAGGTCATGGGGTGCGCATAGTAAAAGTAGGCTGGACTATAGGCCGCCAGGGGATGAATCAACAACTGAGTTAGAGTCTAAGTTCGGAAGTATAACCCTGGGTGGCAGATGCATTATAGAGACGAGAGTAAAAGTGCAACATTAGTCATGCCTAGGTAGGGTTGACGGAAGACCGTCACTCCTTAATCTATACCTTAAATCACTAGGTCACTCTATGTAACAGGAGAGAGAAAAGAGGTCCGGGGTAAGAAACAACTAAAGTAAATAACCTTGAGAAAGGGAGCTTTGGGATTCAGCCCATCGCAGCTCCTAGTGCCCCTGAGAACCCTTCACCGGGAATACCTTGGGCAGTCCTGGGATTAACCTTAAGACTCTAAGTATGATAATCAGTAGATAAGAGTAGTCTAATAGGTTAAGTGAACTGGACATGTGCTCACTCATTCCGGGTTGGAGGGACTTGGAGTCTTTTGACTACTTGCTCACCCGTGCAGAGTTGGAGGAAAGAAATTGACTTATATACACTCACCCGGCCAGGCTTGGAGGGTTTGTAGCACATACTCACCCGTGGCGGGTTGGAGAGATTTGAGACATGATAGTCCTTTGAGCTGGAGGCTCAATATATAATACTTGCATGTGCATATATTAGTGGCGGGCCATGCGGTACTGGCCAGTCGTCACACCGACGGCAGTACGGTGGACCAGGCGGGTGCGAGGGTTAGAGGGACCAGTAGGATGTTTATACTGGAGTCTGGAAGGCTTTTCCTAATAACGCGCACCCAGCCCAACAAGACTGACATATAGTCAGCAAAGTTGTACGCAGAGACTCTAGAGTGCACTGACGGTGTACAGAGGCGCACAAGAGAGGTCTAGGCCTGGTAGTGTGTATACCCGCCTAGAAGGCGGAGACGCCCGCTCCGCTGCTGCCGTAGCCACAACGGTGGTACCTGAGAGTGATGCTAGCTCTCGAAAAGTGGGAACTAAAGGTCTGTGATCACGGAGTCGTGTGTGTGTGTTGCACTGCATGATCATATCATACCCACCATATAGTTGCATAACATTAATCTGCATAACAACCTAAGACACCTAATGTATAAGTGGTATGGGACGCTTATACATTAGGACCTGCTATACGAACCCTTAGCCTATAAGCCTGAGTGGGCATGTTTGTAGGTTAAGGTTATTTTCCTTTATAAATATATATGCTTGTGACTCTGACACCCCATTGTATAAATGGTATGGGACATTCTATACAATGGGAGCCTTGCAAAAGATCCCTTGCTTATGCGTACTCGCATAAGTGGAGGTTACATTTCACTATATTTTGATTATATATACTCTGTTAGTTTCCTGTCACCTGCCCACCTTTTGCCACCCCTTGTTGTCCTCCGCTTCGTCCTCCTGCACGGTGCCTAGGAGTTGCAGGAGGAGGTGCTGAGGATACGACTTAGTCTTTTTGACTAATGGTCGGTGACCTTATTATTTTTAGGAGCTCGAGGAGGTGGTCCAGCACGTCGAGGAGGCCGGATTTGAGGAGCAGAGGCCGGCACCTGCTACTACTGCTACTACTACTACTGGGGCACGTCTACAGGTGATGAGAGAGTTTTAGTTTTTCCGCTGCTGTGTATGAGAGTGAGAGAGAGATTATGATGTACTGGGCATAAGCCCTATCTACTTTCACTTCTGTACTCATTATGGACTGTCTTTTATTTCGTTGATATATATATGTGATGTGGCTGTGGACTTGCTTCTGCTTTTACTCTGATTTATTATGCAATTATTCTCATATTGGCCGAACAGGATATGATCGTACTAGCCGGCAGAATCGGCGTCTTGCGGTGACGACTAACTCGTGCGTTAGTGTCACCGTAAGGCGGCGGTTCTGGGCATAAGATCCGGGTTGCCTCGGATTTGAGGAACAGGATCTTACACTGTAGTCGATACACAGCCACATACTACCATCCTTCTTCTTAACGAAGAGGACCGGTGCGCTCCAAGGCGACGAGCTTGGACGCACATACCCTTGCTCCATCAGCTCCTCTAGCTGAACTTTCAACTCTGCCATCTCCTTAGGCGCCAACCTATACTGAGCACGTGACACCGGTTTGGCCCCCGGCACGAGCTCGATGATGAAATCAATCTCCCGCTGCGGTGGGGCTCCGGGAAGACTATTCGGGAACACATCGGGGTATTCGCAAACCACGGGAATGCTATCCAACGTGGACTTTGGCTCTACAGCCCCCACTATTGCGAAGAACAGCTCTGCACCAGCACGAACCGCCTTCACCACCTGAAGAGCATACATCAGTGTCTTGCTCGACCCCTTTAGCCCCTCGAATGTAGTCTCCCGCCCTACACCCAGCTTGACCTCCTTCCGGTCATAGTCAATCCAAGCTTTCTGCTCTGACAGCCAATCCATCCCAAAGATCACGTCGAACTCTACTAGCGGTAGCAATGACGCTAGCAAGTCGAACTCTTGGCTCCCAATGTGAACCTTTACGGCGCACACCCTGTCCGCATGCATCGAGCACCCATTCGGTAGCAGCACATCCAACTTGTCCTTCGCCATCGAAGAAGGGACTCCGATGCGTGATATAAAGCTTTCGGACAAGAAGGAGTGTGAAGCTCCCGTATCGAACAGTGCCCGTGCCGGACTATCACTAATCACAACAAAGCCTATACAAACAATTTTAGGCTAACAAACAATAGATAACGGTATTAAAGCTAACTTGCTATAAATTAACTCATACCTGTCACCACATCCGCTTGCTTGATAGCCTCCTGCTGGCCCAAGTTATAGACTCTAGGCTGAGTCGGAGCATAGTGGGACGCGGTCGATTCCACCGCTTTGCCCTTCTCCTCGTAGGTAGCTCCTTGTTTCCTTTCAGACTTTGAGCGTCCACTCCAGCAATCATGGGCAAAGTGCCCCGTCTTTCCACACGTGAAACAAGCGCCCGAGGTTCGATTGGTAGTTGCCCCCAAGGCACCTGAAGAGGCTGGACCCGACGTCTTAGCTTTCTTATAGAATCTGCGGTAGCCCGACTTCGACGTAGTCGGTACCTTGAAATCCGCTTTCTTACTACCGGATTCCTTCTTTGCTTGGACATTCTTCATGTCCTTCTCCAAGGACCGGGCCGAATTGACCAGGGTCATGAAACCCTGCGCCTTGGGCCCCGACAGTAGCAACCTTTAATCATCTCTTAGCCCTTCGTAGAAGCAGCTCGTCTTGCGCTCCTCGTCTGCGAAGGTAGCGCCGACATATCTCCCCAACCGAGTAAACTCGTGGAGGTACTCATCAACGGTGCAATCCCCTTACACCAACTTCTGAAACTCGCTTTCTAGCGCAATTCTCTGCGCCGAGGGGAGGTATCGAGCCATGAATAGTCTTGCAAACTCCTCCATCGAAACTTCGGCCAACGGCCTTCCCCGCAACTGATGTAGCTCTAGGCCTTCCCACCATAGTCTTGCGTCCCCGTCCAACAGGAACGTCGCTATTGTGGTCTTCTGCCACTCTTCCGTTTCCGTCGCAGTCATCACCCTGTTGACCCTTGAGAGCCAATCCTCTGCTTGGGTCGGGGTTTCTGCCCCCGTGAATACCGGTGGATGAAAGCCCATCACGTGCTTCAGTTGTCTTTCAGTTGCTCTCCGAGGCAACTCTGGCTCCAAAACTACTTGCTCAACCCTCCTTTGCTCTGCCGTCTGAAGCGGTACTTGCTCCACAGCAGGAGCAGGCTGCTGCACCTGCCTTGCAGGCTGCGCATTGATCATTGCCATGACCGCTTCTGCCACCAACCTAATGGTCTCGGCAGACGGAGGTGTTGCAGGCGCATCGCTTGGCGCACTGCTCGCCTCAGAACCTGGCCGTTCAGACGGCCCAGCACCACTTCTGGTCACCTATAATCATGCAAAACACCAATAAGCGACCCAAAAATTACTGCAAACAACAATTATAGGAACACGCAGGTTCCTCAAACATGTATATTTTCATTCCTAAGTGGACATTCATGGGTTCTTTTCATGTTATAACGATGACGCACACATGTGCTCACCACCCCTTAAAGTGAATTCGTCCACGAATTCATTTAAGCTTGACCGAAACCAGAAGTCTGATACCAATTTGTAACACCCCTATCCGTCGCATAGTATATAGCAGTAGGTCCGGCCGGGGCCCGACGCCATATACTACGGACAGACCGGTTGGTTACGCGTTGAAACCATTCAACCAATCATGTCGTCCTACACAACACCTAGCGGAAGCAATTTATTCAGTTGCAAAAGAAATAAGAACCCAGCCACAACAGCATGAATGTCCACTACAAACTCAGGAATGTATACATACAACCAAAGAGAAATGGCCTTAAGGCCTTACACTGTTCACTTAATAAATGAAGTGTTTTCCAAACTTCGGCACGCAGGCCGGCCATACATGAAAACGGGAAAGAAACATAAGCAATTAGGCCTTCGAGGGCCGGCACAGCAACAAGGGCTTTAGCCCGCTATTTCCCGCTCTGCTCCGCAGCACCTGCAAGCCACAAACCACCGCCCGGTGGCAAACAATAGCAACGGTCAGCAATGCTGACCAAATTATAATGATCCCGCCCCCACATTCGGGGCGACAATGCTCTTTCCCTGCACTATATTAGCATAGGCAATTATATAAAGTATTTGCACTTCACCACAGGCGTGTGCTCGCACGGCCACACACCCCGTGCACTCAGGGCACATTCTCGGCGAACCGGCCAACGTCACGTCAATTCAAGCCATAGGCGTTCCCAATCCACCACCGCCTCTTGGACGGTCATCCATATGAGCATTTTGCCTTCCTAGCCTTGGTCACGACAATTCAAGCCATAGACCGCCGAAGACCCGCATCCATGCCAACGGTCCTACCGAACGACATAGACCGGGTACGGTTCCGCCTGACCCGTGCTCACACCGCAACGGCAATTTAAGCCATATGCGCAGGTCAAGACTCACCGAGTCCCGTTCCCACCACAATAATCACATAACCCGGTTATGTTCACGTGTAACGTCCCTAGCCGATCCAACGTGACGATGTCACGGCTCCGCTCTAGGCGACGCTACCGGGCTGCAGCCCAAGCACCCCAACCCCTCTCCCTCCACAGGCGGGTTGTTGGTGGCCGTAGCCCCCCTTTGATGAGGTAAACTCGATAGTCAAGCCCGCACTACGGGGACTTCCCAGGAGGTCACCCATCCCAGTACTACTCCAGCCCGAGCACGCTTAACTATGGAGTTCTTTCAACTCTCATCACCAATTGATCTGCAGCTCAATTGGTGATGAGAGTTGAAAGAACTCCATAGTTAAGCGTGCTCGGGCTGGAGTAGTACTGGGATGGGTGACCTCCTGGGAAGTCCCCGTAGTGCGGGCTTGACTATCGAGTTTGTTGGAGCGCCTAATGAGAGTCTTAGGCCCGCGCGCCGGAAAGACTAGAATGCTCAAATACCGTGTAGACGGTGGTGTTGACCCTGGTATTCCGGTACACCGAAAATGTGCCCTGAGTGCACGGACTGTCGGGCCGTGTGGCCGATAGTTGTGATGGCTTGAATGTGCCTGCGCGCACATAATTGCTATTTGATGATGCCATGCTTGCAGGGAAAGAATGCTCATGCCCCGAGAAAGGGGTAGGATATTTATAATTGGGTCAGCTGAAAGCTGACCGTTGCATTGTTTGCCACCGGTTGGGTGGCTTGTTCCCGTGCAGGTGCTGGAGAGCCAAGTGGTAAATGATGGGCTGAATCCCTACTGCTGTTGCTGCTGCTGCTGCTGCTAGCCCTTGAAGGCTAAGTGAATGGCTTTGTTTTGTTTTCTCTTGTACTCATGTATGGCCGGCCTGCGCGCCGAGGTTTGTAAATCATGTTGTATGTAAAGAGGAACTGTAAGGCCTTAAGGCCAAACTCTTGGATTTATGTACATTCCGTGGTATATATATAAAGGTGGTTTATATATTGGACATTCCTGTTTAGAGTTCAAAGTTGTAACTTAAAGCTTCCGCTAGAATGCTCTGAGTTAGGATTCGTATTTGGTTTGGTATTATCCTGTGACCTCACCGTCTGTTTGTGGCATATAGTGTGGGGCCCCGGCCGGACCTTCTACTATACGTCATTGAACGGATGGGGTCGTTACATTTTGGTATCAGCTTTTGTCGGTCTTCCTCTTTCGAATTCGTGGTCGAATTCTTTTGTGGGGTGGCGAGCACGTGTTTGTGCGACCTGCTGTAACGCTAATGAACTCTGGAATGTCCATGAAGGAATGTACAAACTCTTGTTTGAGGAATCTGCGCGTTCCTTTTTGTGTTGTTTTGCTTGCATACGTTCGCTAATGTGTGACTTGTCCACCTATAGGTGACACGTAGTGGTGCTGGGCAGTCTGAGCCCCAGCGTTCTGATGAGAGTGCGGCACCAACTGAGGTGCCAACACCTCCTCCATCTGCGGAAACGGTTCGCTTAGTTGCTGAGGCGCTATTTGCCATGATTCAGCCGACCGGGCAAGCGCAGCCGGCAGTGGTGCCAGTTCGTGTTGATGTAAGACCCGAGCCGGTTGAGGCTGTAGATCCACGAGCAGCTGACCGACAGTTGAAGCAATTCATGAGCTTCAGTCCTCCTACGTTTGCGGGAATGGGATCCCCAACGCAGGCGGAAGATTGGTTATCGCGTGTCAAGAGGATAATGACAGCGATCAGGGCGGAGGAAACTCTCAAGGTCACCTTAGCCACCTTCATGCTTGAAGGGGAGGCGCGGTTGTGGTGGGACGAGGTTGAGCTACACCAGTTGGCGGGCAGGCAATTAACACAAGTGTCGATTGAGGAGTTCTCTCGGATATTTCTGGCGAAACATGTCCCAGCGGCGCAACGCATCGCTATGGAGAATGAGTTCCAACGGTTAAAGCAAGGGGAAGATAGTGTGGATGTCTACTTGCATGAGTTTACCAGATTGGGACGATATGCGGGAACAATCTTCGCGGATGACCAAAGGAAAACGAATCGGTTCTATGAAGGATTGCGGGATGAGTTGAGATTCCTGCTTTCGAGTTCTGTGAGCCAAGGGTTTCAGGCGTTGGTTGATACTGCGTGCGCGTTGGAGAAGGACATGAGGCGAGTGCAAGGGAATAAGGGCTTGGTTGTGTCGAAGCCAGAGGTTCAAGCACCTCGCCCGAGCAAATCGTTTTACCAGAAGAAAGGGGGCAAGAGGTCCAAGCCATCTGGGCAAGTGACTACGACCGTGGTGTCGGGAGCGACATCAAGGCCGGATTCTCGTACATGCTATAACTGTGGCCGGGTGGGGCATATTGCCCGTGACTGTCGGATGGTTCAGCCCAAAGGGGAAAAGAAGACGGGTGCGTCTTATGCTGAGAAGGGCAAAGCGGTGGTGGATTCCTCTGCTTCCCAGGCGCAGCCCCGAATCTATCAACTTGGCCAACAGGAAGCGATTAAGCAAAGTGACGTCGTCACAGGTACGAGTTGATTTAGTTTACTTGCTGGTGCTTTTGGTTTTGGTTATATATAGCTTGTGCATGTTGTGTGTGCTGCAGGCTTTGTCCTGATTCGGAATTACTTGGCGAGAGCCCTGTTTGATACGGGTGCTTCGCATTCTTTTCTGTCTGAGGATTTTGTATCTCGCATTGGGGTACCAAGTCATGTGACGGCGGATAGTACAAGGGTGCTATTGCCGAATGGCTGTGTGATGCTTGTGGATAGGGCTTGCGATGTGGATGTGCAAATAGGAAGTCGGGATTTCGGTTTGAGTGCAGCTGTGCTACCGTTATCGGAGTTTGATGTGATCTTTGGTATGGACTGGCTCTCGGAGCAGCGTGCCTTTATTGATTGCAACTCCAAAGAGATTATACTGGGCCAGAATACCGGGCTTGTGACGAAGTTCGCTGGTATGCGAGGAGTTGGCGGAACGTTGTTGTCTGCACTCCAAGTCGTCAATGCTGTTCGGAAGGGCGCGGAGTTATTCTTCACGCTAATTCAGGCTGTTGAGCCTAAGGCCAGTGTCGGTGAAGTGCCAGTTGTGTCAGAGTTTGTCGATGTGTTTCCGAAAGATCTTCCTGGGTTACCACCCCAGCGGGAGATTGACTTCTCTATTGAGTTGGTGCCAGGTGCAAAACCTGTGGCCCGCTCTCCATATCGCGTCGCGCCAAAGGAGATGGCTGAGTTGAAAGTCCAATTGCAAGAGTTGTTGGAGCAGGGTTATATACGCCCAAGTATGTCACCTTGGAGCGCGCCTGTTCTCTTTGTGAAGAAGAAAGACGGTAGCTTACGGTTGTGTATTGACTACCGCGAGTTGAATAAGCTGACGGAGCACGCCATATAGATAGTGCCGCCACAACTTGAGCGCAAAGATGACCGCCGCCAACTCCAAATCATGGACGGGGTAATTCCGCTCATGCACTTTCAACTGACGCGAGCCATAAGCAATCACTTTACCAAACTGCAGAAGGACGCAGCCTAAGCCGCTCCCTGATGCATCACTATAGATCTCATACCCATCGGTACCACATGGCGATGTCAACACAGGCGCCGTGGTCAAACGACTCTTCAAGTCTTCAAAAGCTCGCGCGCACTCCGGCGTCCAAATGAACTTTTGATCTTTTCTCGTCAGCGTGGTCAGAGGTAAAGCAATCCGTGAGAAGTTTTCCACAAACCGTCTATAGTAGCCCGCAAGTCCAAGGAAGCTCCTGACCTCGGCCACTGAAGACATCACTGGCCAATCTCGGATGGCACTTATCTTCAACGGATCCACCGCGATATCCTCTCCGCTTACCACATGGCCTAAAAAGGCTACTGAAGAGAGCCAGAACTCACACTTTGAGAACTTGGCAAAAAGCTTATTCCTCCGCAGGGTATGCAAGACCAACCGCAAATGGTTTGCGTGATCCTCTTCCGACTGAGAGTATACTAAGATGTCATCGATAAACACAATAACAAACAAATCCAAATACTCTCGGAACGTTCGATGCATTAGGTCCATAAATACCGAAGGCGCATTATATAGGCCAAACGGCATTACCGTGAACTCATAATGCCCGTAGCGTGTTCCAAACGCCGTCTTGGGAATGTCACCTTCCCGAATCCTTAGCTGATAATATCCCGATTTCAAATCCAACTTGGAATAGACCGTTGATCCTGCCAGCTGATCAAAGAGGTCATCAATCCGCGGGATCGGATATTTGTGCACGGTAATGCCGTGCACCGGAACGTGGAGTTCGCGGTGGGTGATTGGGTATATTTGAAGATCAAACCCTTCAAAGGCGTGTCCAGGATTCGGCGTTTGAAAAAGCTAAGTCCGAGGTATCTTGGTCCATTTGAGGTGGTGGAGCGAGTTGGGGAAGCTGCTTATCGACTAGCACTGTCAGCGGACTTGGGTGGATTACATGATGTGTTTCACATCTCAGTCCTTCGTAAGGCCACATGTACTTTTTGTTATAACATAGTTATAGCTTTGCTGGTTCTTGTTTCCTTACCGTGCAAATTTCGGGACGAAATTTTGTTAAGGGGGGGAGGGTTGTAACACCCCAAAAAGGCCCCAAACAGACTCAACATGAAGTTTGAGTAGCAGGCTGTTTGACACGGCCTGGGACACGGGCGTGTCCCAGGGCGTGTCGGGTGTACACGGCCTGGGACACGGGCGTGTCCCAGGGCGTGTTCGAATTATTTTTCAAAATTGGCCTATTCGAGTCCGAGCCGCACACGGCCTTGAACACGGCCGGGAACACGGGCGTGTCAGGCTGGACACGGGCGTGTTAGTTGCCGTGTTCCGACCCGTGTACTGGTTTTGGAAATCGGTGAGTACCGTGTAACAGGAGACACGGGCGTGTCTCAAGAATGACACGGGCGTGTCAGGTTCGACACGGGCGTGTCGATACCCGTGTTGTTCAGTCGGTTCAAACTGTGTGTGCCGCTTAAGGGTACACGGCCTGTGACACGGGCGTGTCACAGGCCGTGTCGGCCAAAAATTGGTTTTTTGGGAAAATCTTGGCCGTTCAGTTTTCTCTCTTTTGATCCAAGGGCCCAGGTGATTTCCTGGCTGGATTAAGTCGTGTGGAAGAATGAAGAAGTCATTCTTCATTTGTGCTTAAGGAAGAGAGAAAGAGAGAGGAAGAGAGAAAGAAGGAGGAGGAGAGCAAGCCACCGGCGGAGTTCCCGTGGTCCGATTCGTGATCCGAAGCCGGCGTTGTGAAGGCAAGGCTGCTGCGGTTCTTTCTAACCGGCTCATTTTCGATGGCTCCGAAGAGATCGACAAGGGTAACGATCTCCCTTCTTGGACATGTGAAGTCCTTCTTTTCTGCATTGCATAGGGAAAACCCTTCCCCGCGAGTGTGCGGTGGGTCGTGGTGTCCCTTGGGGTAGATATGTGAAGTCCCCCTTGTTAGAGGCCGGAATTGGAGTACGGCTCTAGGCATGCTGTGTGAAGCCCATCTGGACGTGGTCTGGATTGGTGATGCTTGTTTGCATATCGGAGAAGGCTCCGTGATTATGGCTTGTGATGCCTATGGCTTGTGATGCCTTGTTCCTACCTGTTGCTTGGTGTGGCAGGAAGTACTGGACGATGTCCAGGAAATGAAGAGGGTTGGATGCAACTCTTGTGGCCGTGTGTTGCCACTTTGTGAGTAGTTGAGCCATTGGGCTGTAACTCGATGAAAAGGCAGATTGCCGAACAGGAAAGGTGAAACCGACCCGCGCCTATAAAAAGCCATGGATACTTCCGTATTCGAGGTGGCTCGGCGACTTGAGCAACGGGGGGTGGCTGATCCGTACCTGCGTTAGGTCCGTCCGACTTGGAAGCCTGGTATAGGTTTTGTTGGAGCGCCTAATGAGAGTCTTAGGCCCGCGCGCCGGAAAGACTAGAATGCTCAAATACCGTGTAGACGGTGGTGTTGACCCTGGTATTCCGGTACACCGAAAATGTGCCCTGAGTGCACGGACTGTCGGGCCGTGTGGCCGATAGTTGTGATGGCTTGAATGTGCCTGCGCGCACATAGTTGCTATTTGATGATGCCATGCTTGCAGGGAAAGAATGCTCATGCCCCGAGAAAGGGGTAGGATTGTTATAATTGGGTCAGCTGAAAGCTGACCGTTGCATTGTTTGCCACCGGTTGGGTGGCTTGTTCCCGTGCAGGTGCTGGAGAGCCTAGTGGTAAATGATGGGCTGAAGCCCTACTGCTGTTGCTACTGCTGCTGCTGCTAGCCCTTGAAGGCTAAGTGAATGGCTTTGTTTTGTTTTCTCTTGTACTCATGTATGGCCGGCCTGCGCGCCGAGGTTTGTAAATCATGTTGTATGTAAAGAGGAACTGTAAGGCCTTAAGGCCAAACTCTTGGATTTATGTACATTCCGTGGTATATATATAAAGGTGGTTTATATATTGGACATTCCTGTTTAGAGTTCAAAGTTGTAACTTAAAGCTTCCGCTAGAATGCTCTGAGTTAGGATTCGTATTTGGTTTGGTATTATCCTGTGACCTCACCGTCTGTTTGTGGCATATAGTGTGGGGCCCCGACCGGACCTTCTACTATACGTCATTGAACGGATGGGGTCGTTACATTTTGGAGGGAGGGCTACGGCCACCAACAACCCGCCTGTGGAGGGAGAGGGGTTGGGGTGCTTGGGCTGCAGCCCGGTAGCGTCGCCTAGAGCGGAGCCGTGACATCGTCACGTTGGATCGGCTAGGGACGTTACAATAAAAAGTGCAGCTCAATTGGTGATGAAGGTTGAAAGAACTCCATAGTTAAGCGTGCTTGGGCGAGAGTAGTACTGGGATGGGTGACCTCCTGGGAAGTCCCCGTACGGCCCAACTTAACGGTCGAGTTCGCTCATCAAAGGGAGGCTGTGGCCACCAACAACCCGCCTGTGGAGGGAGAGGGGTTGGGGTGCTTGGGCTGCAGCCCGGTAGCGATGCCTGGAGAGCGGAGCCGTAACGCTGTTACGTACGCGCCAGGGTCGTTACAATAAAAGTGCACTTTTTATTGTAACGACCCTAGCCGATCCAACGTGGCAGTGCCACGGCTCCGCTCTAGGCGACGCTACCGGGCTGCAGCCCAAGCACCCCAACCCCTCTCCCTCCACAGGCGGGTTGTTGGTGGCCACAGCCTCCCTTTGATGAGCGAACTCGACAGTTAAGTTGGACCGTACGGGAACTTCCCAGGAGGTCACCCATCCCAGTACTACTCTCGCCCAAGCACGCTTAACTATGGAGTTCTTTCAACCTTCATCACCAACTGAGCTGCAGCTCAATTGGTGATGAAGGTTGAAAGAACTCCATAGTTAAGCGTGCTTGGGCGAGAGTAGTACTGGGATGGGTGACCTCCTGGGAAGTCCCCGTACGGCCCAACTTAACTGTCGAGTTCGCTCATCAAAGGGAGGCTGTGGCCACCAACAACCCGCCTGTGGAGGGAGAGGGGTTGGGGTGCTTGGGCTGCAGCCCGGTAGCGTCGCCTAGAGCGGAGCCGTGGCACTGCCACGTTTGATCGGCTAGGGTCGTTACATCACGTTGGCTCTCCGGCCACCGTGTTGGCAAAACACGCTTTTGCCCATTTTTCCGGGTGCACCTTGGAGTTACTCCAAGGCTCCCTGATGCAATCTACCATGTAGAAAACCCGAAAAAACACCTAAACACCCGGATTCTTGCCCGGTTCATATGCAATGCAACATCACCGATCCGGACCAACATGTCCAAATAGGCTTCACACACAATGCCTATGTCCGTTTACGCATACAGACTCTACACAAGGGGGACTTCACATATCTACCCCAAGGAACGCTCCAACTCTTCGCTCACTTGCGAGAGAGGGCTTCCTATGCAAAGGAAAAGAGGGCTTCACATGCCCAAGGATGAGAAATCGTTACCCTTGCGTTCTTCCGCGGCGCCATCAAAAACTATACGGTTGGAAAGCACCGCAACGGCGTCGCCTCTGCGGATCTGGACTCGGATCGCGATTCGGAGCTCCGAAGCTCTTCCGATGGCCGGATCTTGGACTCCTCCTTCCTCCTTGCTCTCCCTTCTCTCTAACTTTTAGAGAGAGATTGGCCAATGGAAAATGGGTTTCTAAACCCTATTTCCCGACTATAACCACCCAGGAGCATCCCCCCACCGTCGGATCCAAAGCCAAGGAAACAAACGGCCCGGATTAAATCCAAAATCATAAAATCTGGGCCGAACACGGGTTGACACACGGCCGTGTGCTTGGCCGTGTAGCTCATTCGCCGTCTCGACCAAAATTGAAAACCAGCAGACGGCCTTTGACACGGCCTCCGACACGCCCGTGTCACCTGCGACACGCCCGTGTCGGGACCCGTGTCACGCCCCCCGTGTGCAATTTATCAACACTTTGCAGTCAGAGGGGTACACAGCTTGGTGACACGGCATCAGACACGCCCGTGTCAAACTAGACACGCCCGTGTTCGTGCCCGTGTCATTACCCGTGTACCCAACCGCACAGCCCAGGTGTGACACGGCCTGGGACACGCCCGTGTCCTAGGCCGTGTTCCACCACACGACCATCGTCGACCTGCGCTGGTCGACGACACGGCCAGCTCGACAGCCCGAGCTCGACACGCCCGACACGGCCTCCGACACGCCCGTGTCGGGGCCCGTGTCACCTGCACCAAAACCTTGTCTTGGCCAAAATCGATCCCCGTCGCTCCTAAAACATTTTGGGGTGTTATAACCCGCAAGTAGTTTGTCTCTGCGGACGTAACCTTCTTTGAAAATGCATCCTACTTCTCTCCCGACTCCTCTTCCTCTCTTGATATTCCCGTCTTCTCTTTCTCTCCTGATATTCCTACTTCTTCTACCACCCCTTTCGTTCCATCTACACCTACCGAGATTACACCACCTCCTCCCTCTCCACCATCTCCTCCACTATGTCCACCTACCGAGATATCTCCTTCTCCACGGTCACCTCTCTCTACTGCCGGGCCAACTCTCTCCTCCACGGATGCCCTGGAAACTGAGGAACATGCCGACCTGGATATTCCCATTGCTCTTCACAAAGGGGTGCGAACGTGTACTTAACACCCGCTAGCTGTTGTTGTTTCATATGATTGTCTAACTCCTTCTCGCAGGAACTTTGCCTTGGCTATCTCTGCCACTGCCACTCCCCGCACTTACCAGGAGGCTCTTACTATTCCTCATTGGAAGACCGCCATGGATGAGGAAATTACTACCCTCACTGAAAAGGGTACATGGACCCTTGTTCCTCCACTTTGGGCACTGATGTGGTTGGTTGTCGATGGGTATTCGTCGTGAAGTTCCGCCCTGAAGGCAGCGTGGATCGTTATAAGGCCCGCTTAGTCGCCAAAGACTTCACTCCGACTTATGAGGTTGATTACTTTGACACCTTCTCTCCTATTGCTTGTCTCAATTCCATTTGGGTTCTTCTCTCTGTGGCTGTCAACAGGGATTGACCCATTTCTCAGCTGGATGTCAAGAATGCCTTTCTCTATGGTGACCTTCAGGAAGCCGTATACATGGAGCAACCTCCTGGGTATGTTGCTCAGGGGGAGACATGAGTATGTCATCTGAAGAAGGTCATCTATAGACTAAAGCAAATCCCTCGGGCTTGGTTTGACAAGTTCAACGGTATTATTGCGGCCATTGGTTTTGCACGAAGTTCAGTCGATCACTCCTTATTCATTCGCAAAACCTCCTCTGGTATGGTGGTTCTTGTTTTATATGTGGATGATATTCTTCTGACTGGCGACGACCAGGCTGGGGTAGCTTTGACAAAGAAATACCTCCGACAACACCTGATCACTAAGGATATGGGCTCTCCCAAATACTTTCTGGGGATTGAGATTTCTCGGAAACCCATCTCTTTAGTTCTCTCCCGACGAAAGTATGCTCTTGATTTGCTAAAAGAGGCAGGGTTGACTGGTGCTAAACCTGCCAGATGTCCCATGACTATATGGGAAGACAAAACTTGGACAGATGACTCGCCTCCTCTATCTGATTTTTCAAGGTACCGACGTCTGGTGGGCAAACTCATTTATCTCACAGTGACCAGACCTGACATCTCCTATGCTATAGGCAAGGTTAGCCAATTCATGCAAGTTCCTAGAGAGTGTCATCTACAATTTGCCATGAGGATACTGGAGTATGTTAAAGCAGCTCCAGGGAAAGGACTCCTTTTTCAGAAAAATTGTCACTTGATGGTTGAAGCGTACTCAGATTCAAGTTATGTTGATGATAAAGGAGACCGCAAGTCAACATCGGGTTTTGCACATTTGTTGGAGGAAATCTTGTGAGCTGGAAGAGCAAGAAACAGTCTGTGGTCTCCAGGTCTAGTGTAGAGGCAGAATATCGTAGTATGGCATCGACCACATGTGAGTTAAAATGGTTACGGGTTCTCATGCTTGACCTAGGAGAGGTCTACAACTATCCTCTTCCTATGTTCTGCGACAACAAGGCTGCTATATACATTTCCAAAAATCTGGTTTTTCATGAGAGAACAAAACATATAGAGGTCGGATGTCACTTTATTTGAGAAGAGATTTTGAAGAAACAGATTTGTACTCCGTTCGTCACTTCTGACAACGAGTTGGCAGATGTCTTCACCAAGTCAGTGTCCGCATTTTTGTTTCACATTTGCGACAAGATGGGCATGATTGATATCAATGCTCCAGCTTGAGAGGGAGTGTTGAAACTGAGCGGTCTGTCGAGTTGAGACCGGGCGGTATGGCGGTCTGCCGCCGGTTTGGCGGCTTGTCCCAGCAGTTTGGTAGCTGGGTTGGAGACCGAGCGGTCTGGCAGTTTGTCTGGCGGTCTGGCAACTTGACTATGCCGACTTGGGGATATTAGCCGTCTGTCTTCCTCATTGTTATGGCCATGCGGTTAGTCTAACCGTGCGGCTTGTGCGGCTTGTGCGGCTTGTATAGTTTCTTGTTCTTGTAATTATTAGTCCCATATTGCTTATTTGTAATCTCTCTTCTCCCCTCCATTCTATAAAAGGGAGGTCATACCTTTGTAATAGATATCTTTTTGGGTAATAAAAGTTTTGTTACTCCAATTTTCGGTCTCTGGTTTTCTGTTCGCACATATCTCACGGTGACGAGACCCGACATCTCCTATATCGTAGACAAGGTTAGCCAGTTCATGCAAGCTCCAAGGGAGTGACATCTATAGTCTGCCCTGAGGATATTGGAGTATGTTAAGTCAACGCCTGGGAAAGGACTACTCTTTTAGAAGAATGGTCATTTGAGGATTTAAGCGTACTCAGATTCGAGCTATGCTGATGACAAAGGAGACCGCAAGTCAACATTGGGATTTTGCACCTTTGTGGGGGAAACCTAGTGAGCTGGAAGAGCAAGAAACATTCTGTAGTATCCAGGTCCAGTGCAAAAGCAGAATATCGAAGTATGGTGTCGACTACATGTGAGTTGAAGTGGTTACAGGCTCTTATGCCTGACCTAGGAGAGGTCTACAACCATCCTCTACCTATGTTTTGTGATAACAAGGCCGCTATATACATATCCAAAAATCCGGTATTCCATGAGAGAACAAAACACATTGAAGTCGACTGCCTTTTTATTCGGGAATAGATTTCAAAGGAACAAATTTGTACTCCGTTCGTCACCTCCGATAAAGAGTTGACTGATATTTTCACCAAGCCGATGTCCGCCTCCTTTCTTCACATTTGCGACAAGCTGGGCATGATCGATATATATGCTCTAGCTTGAGGGGGAATGTTGTTGTATGGAGACCGGGCGGTCTGGCGGTCTAGCACTGGCGGATTAGAGACCGGACGGTCTGGCGACTTGTCTCCAGCAGCTTGGTAGCTGGACTATTGCTGTTTGGTGTTCGGGCGATCTGACGGTTTGTCTCAGGCGTTTTAGAGACTAGGCAGTCTGGCAGTCTCCTATGGCGGCCAGTTCTCTCCTTCTGGTGGTTGCCGGGCGGTTAACCTATTCGCCTAACCGTGCGGTGATGCGTGAAAATACGGCAAGCGCACCGGTCGCACAAGTAATAATGTTTTAGGGAGTGAATCCCCAAGTGTCGGTCTCTTGAGGAATGCAATTGGCGTGGAACGACGAACAATCCGAAATTATTGCTAATAGAGTTTGTAAAATGAAAGAAGAAACAAAAGGGGCTTTGAAATTTGTGTTCTTACAAACAAAGAAATTAAAGCTAACTATGCGGGTCGCATTCACCGCTTCGCAGGGCGAAATGGGTGTATCGGCCGTTATGCCGTACTTCGGTAGGGCGAGTGGACGGTGAGCCAGTGGGTGAGGTGTTTAGTGTGGAGTGCAATCACATGAAACGGCGGAAGTGAGATGGGGCAAGGCGCATCACAACACAAATCCCACAAACAAGTTAAAACAACAAAAATCCAATTACAAATAACTAGAAATTCGAAGTTCATAACAAACTTGAGTCATTCATACACTACAAGAAGGGTAGAGGAAGAGTAAACCAAAAGAGTGAAGATCCACTGCGGTTGTTGGCCGGAGGTGCGGGTTGTCAATCCGCTTCCACGCGCAGTCCGAGGAGGCTTCCGATACCGTCGAGCTGTCACCTCGAGGGCCTTTGAGTTCGTTCTCTAGGTCGTCTTCATCATCTTCTTCTTCGGTAGAAAGCTCGGAGAAGAGGTCATTAATGGCCGGAGGGGTCACCGGAGGATGCGGAATGCTTTAGATGTGCCGGAAATCACCTCCCGATGGTAGGGATGAAGGTGGAGGTGGATGGAGCGTCTGGAATGCGGAAGAGCGAAGTGGCGGCTGAGTTCGATCCCGGTCCTTTTTCCTAATTCGCGGAACAGGCGTATATATAGAAACAGGAATAAATAGCACGCACGACCACCGGCGCACGACCAGTGGTCGTGCGCGAACAATGTCAACGCCCGTGCGGCAACAACCTGTAGAACCTGCATCAGGAAATTTAAGTATGCGCACGATCAGCAGCGCACGATCAGTGATCGTGCGCGGCAAGGGTGGTGATCGTGCGATATGGGACAGAAAAATGGAAAAAGATAGCGTGACTGCGCACGACCGGCAGCGCACGAACAGTGATCGTGCGCGGTATAGCTGATGATCGTGCGATATGGCGGGACAGGACAATAAAACGAGAGCTCAGACTGCGCACGACTAGTGGTCGTGCGCCAAAGAGGTCGATGGTCGTGCGTGGGTAAAAACGCACGACCATTGACTCCTTTGCTTCAAAAAGTGAAAGCCCTATCCCGGACGCCCACACGATCCCAAAACCTGCAGGAAAACTGGACGGGATGTCGACATGGCAGTCACAGATAGAAAGAAAAATGCATCACACGATGAGAATAAATACACGCACAAAAATAGGCTAAAAGAGTGCACACGACGTGGAATGTCGTAGCGAACCAAAAGGAGTGCTAATGGCGTTAAATGGTAGTGCAAATACATGCAAATGAGCCTAGATGAGTCTGGAATTCAGTATGAAATAGGGACTCATCACACCCCCAGACTTAACTGTTTGCGCGTCCCGAGCAAACATAATCTAAGCAGGCCGGGAAAATAATCTAGCTGACATAGAGATTGAAATACGGGGTACCATGCGAAGTCTCATGCTCACGTGCATAAAAAATACAATAGAAGAAATTCCTAATTATGCAAAATAGTTTATATTTTTCACAATGCGTAAAAAAATATTTTATTACTACTCAAAAATAGAATCACGGTGAATCAACCGGTCACGCGTAGGAAGAAAGTAGGCTGGCCACTAAGGTGAGCTTTGCCAAAGATCGGGGCTCAGGATCACCTCCAAATGAATCCACCAATGTCGGGGACCATACGCTTGCCCGTTCACACTCTCTCCACGGCACTAGTTAAACTCAAGCGCAAATCCGTAGGACTTAAGGTAATTACGGGGCTTGGGTTACGATGAGGTAAACAATGATAAAAAGAATGGCTTTGCACCTAACCCAAGTGAGCTAGCCTAAAAGAATCCCTCAAAACCCCCACAATATAAACGAGTACACCACACCCCCAGACGTAATTTTTACAACATGGGTGTGTGCACCACCTACTCCAAATCCAAGTCATCTCAAATAAATATTTCAATTAGACTTTTACTTTTCACTTTTCTTTTTCACATATATATTTTTTTCTTTTCAAAACATTTTCTTTATTTTCACAATCTCAGCAGAAATAGGTCTTGGAGCACATCCACATATTCAAAAATAAAAACACCACTTCACATCCCAACATGAAGAGATAAACTCTAAGCTTGACTTGGGTGTGCAGCTAGGATAGGCTATAAAGCTTTGGTGAAGTAATGGTGGAGCTGAATCAAAAGAAGGGTAGGCACAACGGGGCTAGCGAGGGTATGACGTTCGGAACGGTACAAAGCTCAACCGGGCCAAAATGATGGCCTACATCACGCTCACGCTAGACTAACCATGCACCAATGCTTCGAGAGTAGCTTGGGGCAAGTTCTTAGCCACCGAGAAAGATAATCCTTCCTCCCGACTCGAGCAAAACGAGTCTAGTGGCGGCTACACACATTCATAAACTACCGTTTGATTCACACCGGATTCACAATTTTTGAGTAGAATAAAAAGAATTTACGCAAGTAGAAAATTACAAAACTATAAGCATAAAGAAAAATTAAATCTACACAAATTTCTACACAAGACGAGAGCAGTTGACTAGAACACAGCAAGGTCAACATTTTACTCTGTCTCCCAATCCTAAACCAGCACCAAAATTTTCCCAAATCTAACAAAGACACGAGTTTGATTCGCAACACGCAAAAGCTAAGCGCGCGCTCAAGTGGGTGCAGTGGTGCGTGACAGGATTCTACAATAATGAACATAAAATAAACTACTGGCATGCTAACAGTGTGCTCGTGGTGTGCATAAGCGGCTCCCCCCCAGACTTGAATGAAAACACAAGCATAAATGCTAATGGACATCTAAAATAAAAAGTAAGCTGAGGAGAGAGGGTACCCATGCTCCAAAGAATGAGCATACCAGAAGGCGGTGGTTGCTGCATCGCACAAAAGAATGTTGAACCTGCAAATTAGGTAGAGCCGCAGAAAAGACAAATAACCGAGAATATAATATAAAAGCAAAAAAATAAAAAGCACAAAAAGAAGGGACCAAAAAGAGGTCCAAGCTTGGGTTGTCTCCCGAATAGCCCTTTTGTTTACCGTCCTTAAGGTGCACCAAATACCTGTATTAGCAGTTTATAAAATGTTTTTGCAGTAAAAGAAGAGTTGCAGGAAAATAAGTAAGCACAAGCATAAGTGATAATCAAGAAAAGGGGCGGAGAAATCAGCTAAACGCGGACTTGTGATAAATCTCTCCGGTGGGGCGCGAGGGAACAGCAAAGTGCCTTTTTGCATTGGGAGAAAGGACTTTCCCTTTACTCCGAATGTGCACCTCCTCATGCCATAGGGCGGCATAACGCTCATCGCGTATACGCTTAGCCTTTTTCAGCTTCTCCACCGTAGGAGATTTCCAAATGTTGCGGTCCATGGGGGGTTCCAATTTTTCGGTTGGCGGCTTCATTTCCGGTACCAAAACGGCAACCGGATCAACCCAAGCTACTGATCACTTAGCAGAGTTTGAAACAATATTACAAAATTCACTGTCCAGGGATTTCTCCCGAATAAAACTAGTTTTGCTATGTTCAAAAATCGACGCGACAGGAGACGGGAAGGTGGCCCTTGCATCAGTGCACTTGGTCTCTTCCTTGAACTCCTTCTCATCATTCTTGATCACCTCCTCGAAAGGTACTTCCCTAATCATCTCCTTCATCTGAGCATCACTCACCCTGGCAAATTCCAATCCAATCTGAATATCTGCAGCACTATGAAAATTGTCGTTATGGAGAAGAGGGTCATGTGCAGAAGCGACATCCAAGGTTGAAGCAACAACCGGCCAAGTTACGCATCCTTTGGAGAAATCAAGAGATGCGCCGCTAGCCTTCAGGAATGGAACCCCCAATATAGGAATCAAATTATTTTCCTTGGGTCCCAATACCTGGAAATCAGTGATTATGCACTTCCCATTAACCTCGATTTCAACTTCTTGCACACCTCCCTCAGTGTCAACCAAAATACCATTAGCTAAAACTAGCGACTTCCGGATTGCTGTATCAATATGCAGGTTCATCCTCGCAACATCCTGCATGGCGAGGATATTGCTAGATGCTCCAGAATCGTACAAAGCGGTAGTTTCAACATTATTAATTTTACACTCCACAACGAGCTCATGAGTCTTATTTTTATTTTCTTCCCCAAGGCTTTTTCCTTGCTCATAGGGGTTTTTTCGGTGTTGCTCGGCAGCGTGCCTTGGGTCCGCTCAGAGACCATTTGGGCCAGTTGGCCCAATTATGCCTCTAGCTTACGCATTGAGGCAGCTTGATTCGTCATATTGGTCTGGGAGACCACAACGAATTTTTTGAACATTTCCGCTAAAGAGTTTGTTTTTGTCGCAGGGGGCCCTTGGGGGTAATTCGGTAGAGGCGGTCGTGGTTGGCTTCCAGAGGCGTACGCATCATTTTGATGCTGCCCCGGCTGCCATCGTTGGCCTGGCACATTTTGGTTCCAAGAGAAATTTGGGTGATTTCTTACCCCCGGATTGTACGTGTTCCCATATGGCGCTCCCCTATTTTGATTTGCAATGTAGTTAATTGACTCATTAAGAAAGGAGGTTTCACCATGTACCTCGCCTGCTTGGCATTCGAAGCTGTGGTGGTCGGAACCTCCACAACCTTGACATGACATCGCCAAAACTGGAGCAGCAGCGGTGGTGGGCTCGGATGCTTCCATAGCAAAAACTCCACTCGTACCTCGTGGAAAATTCCTTCCTGCAGTCCAATATGCGCTGTGGGTGGCAGTATCCTGCAAAATTCTTAATGCATCATCAGGCGCAAGATTCATTATATTCCCTCCAGAGGCGGCGTCAATCATAGCCCTGTGTTGTGGTTCAATAGAAAAATAAAAGCTTTCGACAAGATTCCAAGTTTGGAATCCGTGGTTTGGACACTTCCTCAGCAACTCGTTGAAGCGTTCCCAAACCTCAGCCAGGCTTTCTTGATCATTTTGCCAAAAGTTGGCAATTGCACGTCGCATGCTCACTATCCGGTCCACCGGATGGAACTTAGCTAAAAATTTTGTTGTCAACGCCTCCCAGGTGGTGGCTGCTCCAGGCGGAAGAGAGTGGAGCCAAGTCTTGGCTTTGTCCCTGAGGGAAAAGGGGAAAAGGCGGAGCTTGACTGTATCGTCGGGGATTCCAGCATAGCGGAACGTGGCACAGATTTCGGAAAATTCAGCCAAGTGAAGATGGGCGTCTTCAGTGGCCATTCCGGAGAACTGTGCGTTGTTCTGGATTATGTTCAGGATAGCAGGTTTGATCTCAAACTGCTGGTTGGTGATCGCCGGTCCGAAGCCGGGGTAAATACTCCCAACAGTCGGTGTGGTGTAGTCCCTTATGGTGCGGACCTAGGGCGGGTTTACTTCATTCTCATCGCCGTTTCGGTTACCATGAAGGATTCCTCCGACACGATTCCCAGCATCAATGTTCAGATGGTCCCCCATTGGGACTAGATTGATGGCAGCGGCACGCCTTTGTGCACGAAGAGTTCGTTCGATCTCGGGGTCGTAAGCTGCGAGATCTCTAGCAGCGCGTCCTTGCATTCACTGCGGCAACTACACAAAGAAACAACGGTCAAAAAAACAACTAACTCTATAACAACACTTTCGTACGTCGTGGCCGTTCTACAGTTGCAGTCCCCGACAACGACGCCAAAAACTTGATGCGTGAAAATACGGCAAGCGCACCGGTCGCACAAGTAATAAAGTTTTAGGGAGTGAATCCCCAAGTGTCGGTCTCTTGAGGAATGCAATTGGTGTGGAACGACGAACAATCCGAAATTATTGCTAATAGAGTTTGTAAAATGAAAGAAGAAACAAAAGGGGCTTTGAAATTTGTGTTCTTACAAACAAAGAAATTAAAGCTAACTATGCGGGTCGCATTCACCGCTTCGCAGGGCGAGATGGGTGTATCGACCGCTATGCCGTACTTCGGTAGGGCGAGTGGACGGTGAGCCAGTGGGTGAGGTGTTTAGTGTGGAGTGCAATCACATGAAATGGCGGAAGTGAGATGGGGCAAGACGCATCACAACACAAATCCCACAAACAAGTTTAAACAACAAAAATCCAATTACAAATAACTAGAAATTCGAAGTTCATAACAAACTTAAGTCATTCATACACTACAAGAAGGGTAGAGGAAGAGTAAACCAAAAGAGTGAAGATCCACCGCGGTTGTTGGCCGGAGGTGCGGGTTGTCAATCCGCTTCCACGCGCAGTCCGAGGAGGCTTCCGGTACCGTCGAGCTGTCACCTCGAGGGCCTTTGAGTCCGTTCTCTAGGTCGTCTTCATCATCTTCTTCTTCGGTAGAAAGCTCGGAGAAGAGGTCATTAATGGCCGGAGGGGTCACCGGAGGATGCGGAATGCTTTAGATGTGCCGGAAATCACCTCCCGATGGTAGGGATGAAGGTGGAGGTGGATGAAGCGTCTGGAATGCGGAAGGGCGAAGTGGCGGCTGAGTTCGATCCCGGTCCTTTTTCCTAATTCGCGGAACAGGCGTATATATAGAAATAGGAATAAATAGCGCGCACGACCAGTGGTCGTGCGCGAACAATGTCAGCGCCTGTGCGGCAACAACCTGTAGAACCTGCATCAGGAAATTTAAGTATGCGCACGATTAGCAGCGCATGATCAGTGATCGTGCGCGGCAAGGGTGGTGATCGTGCGATATGGGACAGAAAAATGGAAAAAGATAGCATGACTGCGCACGACCGGCAGCACATGAACAGTGATCGTGCGCAGTATAGCTGATGATCGTGCGATATGGCGGGACAGGACAATAAAACGAGAGCTCAGACTGCGCACGACCAGTGGTCGTGCGCCAAAGAGGTCGATGGTCGTGCGTGGGTAAAAACGCACGACCATTGACTCCTTTGCTTCAAAAAGTGAAAGCCCTATCCCGGACGCCCACACGATCCCAGAACCTGCAGGAAAACTGGACGGGATGTCGACATGGCAGTCACAGATAGAAATAAAAATGCATCACACGATGAGAATAAATACATGCACAGAAATAGGCTAAAAGAGTGCACACGACGTGGAATGTCATAGCGAACCAAAAGGAGTGCTAATGACGCTAAATGGTAGTGCAAATACATGCAAATGAGCCTAGATGAGTCCGGAATTCGGTATGAAATAGGGACTCATCATGCGGCCTGTTCGACTTGTTTCTATTTCACACCTGTAATTATTTAGTCTCATATTGCTTATTTGTAATCTCTCACATCTCCTCCATTCTATAAAAGAGAGGTTATACTTTTGTAATACTCATCTTTTTGGAGAATAAAAATTTCTGTTATTCTAATTTTCGGTTTCTACTTCTCTTTTCGCATAAGAATCATTCTCTCAGGGCTCCCTCATCGCCCCGATGTCACGGCGACCTCGCCCCATCGCGTGACACCGTCGGACGAGGAAGCGCCGCCTAAGCGACCTGAGAATTGAAGGAGCAAGCTTGGGAGAGGGAGGAGCGACCAATGCAGTCATTGCACTACCTTGCGAGCAACCAAGGGATCAGGTTATGAGATCTAGAGCCATTGGCGAGGTATCGAGATAATCGCCAATAGATCTAGTATGAGGATTATACCAGCGAGGATGAAATTTGTCACCGTCAGGGAGGGAGGAGCCCCTTCTTTTGTGAGATCCTAATAGCCCTAGTCCCCGAGGGATTCCAAGAGCCAGTCCTCACTTACTACTCTGGCAGAGATAACCCAGTCAGGCATCTCCAGTGGTTTGAGGATGTGGTGTCCATCCGTAACATATCTGACACATTCAAGTGCATGTTCTTCTAGATCATCTTCAAGGATAATGCGAGAGATTTGTTCCACCAGTTGCCAGACGGTTTCGTTTACTGCTTCGCGGATCTGCGTTGGGGCCTAATGACAAGGTTCACGGCATCCAAGAAGAGAAAGAAGGAGGCAACTGCTCTCTTCAAGATCGCTCAAGGGCAACACGAGAGTCTTAGCCACTACATCGACCGTTTCCAGGAGGAGATCTTAAAGATAGAGGAGGTGGACAACTTCACTCTGATGCTGGCCCTGAAGTTTGGTCTGAAGCAGGGTCTCTTCAGCATGAAAATGGGATCCAAACCCCCAAGGTCCTTTGAGGATATGGTGGAGAGGGTGAATACGTTCGTCCAAGGGGAGGAGAAGAACAAGGACTTCTAGGAATGACTGGATGGAGATGAGCCGTTGGAAAGGGAGAGAGGAGGACCTTCAGAAGTGAGGGCTGAAAGGCTGCAGGAGAGGAAGGCCGAGAGAAGGAAGGAAGAGCCAAGGAGGAGAGAGGAGCAGAGGAAGAGAGAAGAGCCCAGGAATACGAAAGAGCGGAGGAGGCAGGAGAGGCCTCAGAGGCAGGAAGATAGGAGGCCCGTGGAGGCTCCAGAGAGGAGAGAATAGGAGAGGCGATTCTAGTATCCTGTGAATCGGCCCTAGTGGAGGCAGCTTGCTAGGCCACGGTTCCAGCAGTAGGAGAGGAGGAACGATAACGAGAAGGGTGGAGGCCGGAGAGGAGTTGGAGGAAAGGCGATGGCCATTGTTTGACAGGGCAATAAGCGTCGCAAGCAGTAGGCGCAACAGGCGAGGTGTCAGAAGGAGGAGATTCCCCTCTACTGCAATCTACATCGAGTAGAGGGGCATGGGATGATGGGATGCTCAGAGTTTTGGGAGGCGAGGAGGAGGTTGGAAGTCGGGGAGGCGGAGAGGGAGAAGCCAAGGCGGGAAGTGCCGGCAGGACCGGTAGTGTTCCAAGCTCCGGTAAGGAGGAGGAACGAAGACCTGGTCTACCTAGGAGGTCGTAGAGAGGTGATCCACGACCCAGGAGGTGGGCTGATTAGAGTGATCGACGCCGGGGCTAGACTCGAGGCTTCTCGCAAGGGGAGCCTCCATCAGATCTATCAGAAGAGCATCGCATCTATCTCTCAGAGCATCGCCTCGACCTCTCAAGTTTCGTCGCCGTTGGATAAGATCATCTTCTCCGAGGAGGACATATTAGGGAATGAGAACCCCTTTCATGATGCCCTAGTCATCCAAGCCGTCATTGAGGACTTCACCGTCGACCGAGTCTTTGTGGATAACGGGAGTTAGGTGACCGTCATTTTCATGAGGACCTTCGTCGGACTTCAAGTGGAAGCGTCTAGGGTCCAAGCTGTAAACAGACCCCTCTTTAGCTTCTCGGGAGAGAAGAAAGAGGTGGATGGAGGAGTGGACCTTCTGGTCACCCTTGGTGGAACTTCCATCGATGTCATTTCATCATCATCGATGCACCGAGCTGCTACAACGCCATCTTTGGGCCACCCCTCATCAACTACTTCAAGGAGGTTCCATCATAATATCATCAGTGCCTGAAGTACTGCTGGGGCGACGTCCAAGTGAGGATTAGAGGCAATCCAAAGGCTGCCAGGGAGTGCTACCTGAATGCTGTCAGTACCATCAGCTGGATGGAGGACGTGGAGAGGTTGGAGAAGCTGCTGTAGAGGTAGGAAGGCCTGAGGTCTGCTGAGTAGCTGGAGGAACTGGAAGTGATCTCTCGAAGGGGAGAGTCGGGGCTGCTAAAGGTTAGAGGATCTCTAACAATGGAGGGAAAGCTGGAGATGGTCGTGTGTCTAAAGGAGAAAATGAACATCTTTCCCTAGAGCGTTGCAGAGATGCCAGGGATTGATGTCGATGTTGCCTGACATCGCCTCAACTTGGATCCCAAGATTTCCCCCATCCGTCAGAAGTAGAGGAAGAGCGCCACTGTGTTGGCCGGACCGATCAGAGAGGAGGTGGAGAAGCTGCTGGTGGCAGGGTTCATTTCAGAGATCCAGTATCCAGGCTGGGTCTCCAATGTTGTAATGGTGAAGAAGTCCGGAGGGGGCTGGCGTTTATGTATCAATTTTTCTATATTAAATAAAGCCTGCACAAAGGATCGATACCCCCTGCCTCAAATCGACGCGCTGGTTGATTCAGCCATCGGGTTCTTTGATGCTTTTTCAGGATATCACCAGATCCGCATGCATCCCCCCGACTGCCACCATGTATCCTTCATCACTAGCGATGACTGCTATAGCTATAAGATGATGCCCTTTGCGCTCAAAAATGCGAGCGCGACCTACCGAAGGATTATGTACCAAGTATTCAAGGAGCATAAGGGGTGGAACCTCGAAGTATAGATGACCTCCTTATCAAGAGCAGGAGTGTCGCGGAGCACCTAAAGGATCTGGTGGAGACCTTCGCCACCCTGAGGAAGTATAAGATGTGACTCAACCCGGCCAAGTGCGTCTTCGGAGCTGGAAGGGAAAAGTTTTTAGGTCACCTCCTCACTCTGAGGGGGTGGAGCCTAACCCTAACAAAGTCAAGGCCATTATGGTTATAACGTCTCTGAAGGATCCCAAGGAAGTCTAGAGGTTAACTGAAAGGCTTGCATGCCTTAGCCGTTTCCTCTCCAAGGCAGGAGAGAAGTGTTCTCCCTTTTTCAAGGCTCTTCGAGGTAACCAAAAGTTTGAGTTGACCGCGGAGTGTGAAGAGACTTTTAGAAAGCTCTAGCACCAGCTAACTCAAGCTCCTCTCCTCCAAGGCCCGCAGGGAAGCGAAGACCTCCTCCTCTATCAAGGAGTGAGAGCGGAAGTGGTCAGTTCAGTGTTGGTCAGAGAGGAAGGCAGGAAGCATCTCCCCATCTACTATATGAGTAGAGTGTTGTAGTAGACAGAGACGAGGTATCCTATCCTAGAGAAGTTGGTTTTTGCCTTGGTGGTTTCAGCTAGTAGGCTCCGCCCATATTTTCAGGCTCACTCCATCAAGGTCATCTCAGATCATCCGCTTTGTAGAATCTTGGATGGAGTGGAGCATTCTGGCAGGTTGGCCAAGTAGGCAGTGTAGCTCAGTGAGTTTGACATTTCCTACTCTCCGAGGGTGACAATCAAGGCTTAGGCAGTGATAGACTTCCTAACTGACTTCTTGGTCGAGGTAGGAGGAGACGAAGGCTCTTCCAGGCCAGTCTCTTGGAGGATGTTCGTGGACGGAGCTTCAAGCAAGTATTCTGTGGGAGTCAGAGTAATGCTAGTGAGTCGGCAGTGAACTAGGATCGATCAAGCTGTTAAGATCCTTTTCCCCGTCACGAACAATCAGGTAGAGTACAAAGCCATGGTGGCAGGCTTGCGTCTTGCCAAGGAATTGGGGATCCAGGATCTCAGGGCCTTCACCGACTCAATGGTGGTTGTGTCGTAGATCATAGGAGAGTTTGAGGTGCGTGATTCCATCGTGCAGAAGTACTTAGTCAAGGTCAAAGGTCTGATCGGGGGATTTCAATCCTTCTTCGTCGAACATGTACTATGGGAGGGAAATTTAGAGGCAAATTATCATGCCAAGTATGGTCCCCTAGCTAGGGGACAGTGATCAAACTGTTTCTACCGTCCATCGAGGAAGGGGAGATGATGGAGATAAAAAAAGGCTTATTGGAAGGACCCGTTCGTTGCGTTCCTAATGACGGGTCAGCTTCCTGCTAGTGAAGGAGATCAGAGAAAGCTCTGGTACAAGGCTGCTCACTATCTTGTGTAGGAATGGGAGCTTTATCGCAAGACCATTTCAGGCCCTCTGGTCAGATGCTTGTCAGAGGCTGAAATTCCTCGAGTTTTGGAGGAGATCCATTCAGGATAGTGCGATAGCCACTCAGGGACCCGTACTCTCGAGCAGAGGATTCTAAGGCACGACTACTTTTGGCCAACCATTCGGAAGGATGTTGAGGATTTCTCGAAGAAGTGTTCAAAGTATCAGCTCTTCGCACCTCTTCAGTTGCAGCCAGCTCAGCATCTTCGTTCAATTACCGCTCCCCGACCCTTTGCTATCTGGGGAATGGATCTGATTGGCCCTTTCCCCCAAGCCAACGTGTTGGGTCCGGCGTTCCATCACTTGACCCGTGGCATTTTGCTACTTATTTAATAAATTAAGTAGCGCCCTCTCCAACAGTCTGGTCCGGGATTTTAGTGCAATTGGGTATGCGCTTGATCCTTCAATTGGTATCAGAGGAGGTCACGGGTTCAAGACCGGGGGGGGGGGGGGGGGGGGGGGGCGTTATTAAATCCTGATTTTCCTTTCTACCTGTGTGGGTCTGGCGGGTCAGGCAAACCGTGGACATGTGGTAACCCTACCTCTGAGCCATGTGGGCCATGTGGTAACCCGACCTCTGAGCCGACGGGTTGTGCTGGACGCCGGGGGGGGGGGGGATTGTTCGGTCCGACGTTCCTTCACTTGACCCGTGGCGCTTTGCTACTTATTTAAGAAATTAAGTAGCGCACTCTCCAACAGTCCGGGCTTTTGGTGCAGTTGGTTATGTGTTTGATCCTTCACAACGGACAGAGGAAGTTCATTCTCGGCATGATCGACTACTTCTCCAAGCGGATCGAGGCAAAGGCCCTAGCCAAGACCACATCTCAGATCATGAATGTACAACCCCATATCCAGCGAGTGGGCTAACAGGAGCCAAACCGGCCGGCTCAGACCGCCCCAGAGCCCCAGGCGAGTTCAGCAGAGCATGCCGAGCCCAATGTGCCGAGTACGGGCTCGACAATCGTCGGGCCGAGATCGGAGTTCGTGGAGCTGAGCCCGACGAAAGGAAATCAATGGAACGGGCGAGCAGATCCGGCCGAGTACGTGCGCGCTCGGAGCTAAGGGGCAGGCGAGTGCCAGTACGCCCGTCACTCACGAGTAGAGGCTTCAAAGCCAACTCGCCCAGGCCCAAGGCGAGGCGAGCCATGCCTGTGGCGTTGAGAAAGGCGAGCTCACTCAACGCCTTCCCCCGCGGCGTTGGGAAAGGCGAGCTCACTCAACGCCTTCCCCCGCAGCGTTGGGTAAGGCGAGCTCACTCAACGCCTTCCCCCACGACGTTGGGTAAGGCGAGCTCACTCGACGCCTTCCCCCGCGGCATTGGGTAAGGCGAGCTCACTCAACGCCTTCTCCCGTGGCGTTGAGTGAGGCGAGCTCACTCAATGCCTTCTCCCGTGGCGTTGAGTGAGGCGAGCTAGGCCTATGACATTGAGTGGGGCGAGCTCCTTCACCGCTCCTTTGAAAGTGAGGGTAAGATCTACCTTTATTCTAGAGGGGGGGGGGGGAATAGAGTATCTTAAAATAATTTTGCAAATAACAATTTAATTAACAGTGGAAGACTTGATTTATTTATAGGTGTATTGTGCTTGCAGTAAATAAAACTAATTAAGCAAGAAACAAAAACATAGCACACAGCAAATAAAACACAGGCAACCAGAAGACACAAGGATCTATAGTGGTTCCCCAATCAACCTGGGTGCATCTACTCTTCTACCACCCTAGGTAGGAATCCACTACAGGAATCGTTGATCAGGTGTCCTGAGCACCAATAAGCTTTTGATAAGGTGCTCAAAAACCAAACCAGATTTTTTGATCAGGTGTCTTGCCACCACTGAGTTTTGACAAGGTCTCAGAAATCAAACACAAAACTTTTGAAGGGAGTTTTGAGTAACCCTTTTACAGCAGAATAAAAGAAAAAGAAAGTGTAGATGTTCTTCTTTGTCAACAGTCAAAGAGAAGACAAGTGGATTATTGATGTCAAAGCTCCCCCTGAGATTTGCAGTTGTTCAGGAAGAGAAGCTTTGTACAGGGTGATAGGCCTTCAGAAGATGAGATCTCCAGCAAATGATAATTTTAGCAATGACTGAAATATGTTATGTCTGGAGTCTTGATTGATGAAGCCTTGAACAATTGAAATCAGAGATGAGAAACTGTAATCCTGTAGTTATGTGTCTCACAGATCTCAGAGATTGTTCTTAGTTTTTCTCTTGTTATCTGTTATCCTTGATGATGATAATGTCTGTCTCTATTGTATGAAAAGATATATTGAAATCCAATCTTCTAGATAGCCGTTAGCCAGTCATAAATGACTTCCTTAATTGATATATGTCTTTGGAGGAAAGTCCTAAGAAACATTCTCCTTTAGTCTCCTTGAAACTTGCTCCAGATTAATTAAAACGGCTACAAAATCCTTTGCATTAACTGTTGGATATGAATAAATTTGAATTCCATAACTGACTGAATTTGAAATCTTGAAATCGTCGATCTCTCAAGAAAATCGTCGATCTGAGCTCGACTACCGTCGACCTGAGCTCAGAGACTGGAACTTGACTTGAAATAGAAATTGTCGATCTGAGCTCGACTATCGTCGATCTAAGCTCAGAGATCTGGATTTTGGCTAGAGATAGAAACTTCGATCTGAGCTCGAAGATCGTCGAACCGAGTTCGACGACTCGTTGAACTAAGCTCAGAGATAGTCGAACTGAGTTCGACGCCTCGTCAATCGGAGCTCGACGATAATTGCCTTAGTCTCACTGCACTTATAGTCTGAACTAGGAGGTCTTGGGGGCAGCTTTCAAACATAAGTACTAAGCCTTAGACCTATTCTAGTTGACCTTTAAATCTATACAATAAGGTCAAGACACATTCCTAAGGACATAGTGATCCTTACCCAAATCAGTAATAGGGTGTTCCAACAATCTCCCCCTATTTGGGTTAGGATTACTATTTACAAGATATAGGAATTTGAAAGCATACAAGCAGAAACAAAAGCAAATACAACATTGCAGAATAGAGAATAACAGCATTGTAGAGGCAAATGAATAATCACAGCAGATTGTCAGAGAGAGATATATACTGTTCAGCTTACATAATTAGTCCTTTTCCTTGCCCTTTTTGAATAGAATTTCTCTGTTGGGATTTTGAGCTTCTTTCTTAGATCTTCTGTCATCAGCTGCATCTAGAGAGGTTTGAGATTTGGGTCTGGGGACAACTGCCTCTGGGTGCAACTTTATGTAACTTTCTGGGTCAAAGAATTTTCTAGAAGAATATCTCTCAAGCTCTTTCTTTCTTTGTCAAACAATGTAGTAATATTTGAAGTATCTTTTCCTTATTCTCTTGCTTTCTTTATCTGGTCTAAAGAAGCTAATTCCTTCATCCTTGCTGTCCAAGAGATAGGATTGTTCTCTGGGTCTTCATGGGAAACAGGAAGGTTCATATCTATTGAAAGTATCAGCAGGAGGAGCTCTTGAGGGAACAATTTCTTTGAGCTTATATAGGAAATGACCAGAAGTTGAATCAATTGGGCCTTGTCCTTCCCTTTGATAAGGATGCTATCTGAATTGTCCTCTTGAATATACTCTGTATTCTCTTTGATTTCCTCTATATTGGCCTCTTCTGGACTGGTAGCCTCTTTTTTGATGTCCTCTGGATTGTGATCTATCTTGAGCCTGAGAAGAACTTTGAGTTGTAGCATGAGAGGTTTGGTGTGCTGAACTTCCACCAGATCCTGCTTCTGGAGACGGAGGAGGAGGAGGAGGAGGATGATGATGATGGGATGTGCCTTTGTCATACTTCCTCCTTTTCTTCATAGCCTTCAATTAGTTCTTAGAAAACTGCATCCAGTGTTCAGTGATAGGACAATCATGCAGTATGTAGTAGGGAATATCATTATCATTGGTGACTTTCTCTGCAGGGACTCTCTTCAAAGCCTTACTTCTTGCTTTCCTCTTCCTTGCAATGGTTGCAGAGGAATCATCAGAATCAGTTCTAAATTAATCACTGTCTGAGCTTTGAGGATTGCCATACATCTCATTAACCCTTTTAATATATTCTTGATGTTGTTTAGTTTGTTTAGATGAAGCAACATCAGCAAGAATACGAGCAGTAACAGAAACAATAGCAGGAGCAGCACTAACAACAGAAACAGAAACACTAACAATAGGAGCAGCACAAACATCAGAAACAACATTAACAGCAGCAACAACAATAGAAACAACTCTATCCACAACAGCAGGCTCAATAACAATATCAGTCTCTGAAACACTAGCCTCTATCATTATCATATCATCAGTAGTATCAAAACAAACTTTCTCAACAGCAGTATCAACACACACAACATCAGCAGTAGTAATTTCCACAGCCTTGATAGAATTGATGTAAGATAATATCAAGCTGGGATCACAGCTAGAGACAGGCACAATGGCCTTAGTAAGATCTTCAGCTTCTTGAGTTGGAAGATATCTGCTATAGAGAGCATCAAATTCTGAAAGCAGTGACCTGAAGTCAGCTGTACTAAAGGATAGAACTGGAGCTGGGGCTGGAGTATCTGGCACTTCTTCTACAGGAGCAGACAACATCACTTATTAATTTGGCATCTCCCCCTGCCTGGATTCAGTGTAAACTGGATCAAGGCACCCCAAAGAAGGGCTTGCCTGAGGAGGATGGAAAGAAGAAAGCCTGGCAGATAACTCATTGATTGATTTAAGAAGTGGAGTCATGGAGGTATCCAACAAGAGTGTTAGCCTGGGAGCTAACATCTCATAAAGCTTATCTACAAGGGTAGGAATGTCTACTTGCTCAAGGGATGCTTGAGTAGAGGTAGAGGATAAAGGTGCAGAGGTTGATGATGTTAGTGGAGCTGCAGTTATGTGGAGAGAGGATATGGATGGAAGTGGTATGGATGGTTGTGAAATGGGAATGGTGGTGATGGATGACACTAGAATGGAGATGGATGGGGTGAAAGATGGTTGAGCTAGAATATCTTGTAGAAGTTATTGGTAAGAAGTAGAAGATGATGGGGGCTCTAGAGGTGATGAAAGAGAATCATCCATAAAGGAATCATCTAACAGATTAAATGATGGAAGATGGATGGATGAATCAATGTCAAGAGGGGGATAATAATGTAGAGGATGGAATTGCTCTTGATGAGTGGCTGGAGGTGGTGAAGAAGTAGTTGGAGATGAAATTGAGATGGGAGAGGAAATTATACTGGGGGGGTGAAATTGAGATTGAAATGATTGATGTAGGGATGGTTGAAGAAACAGGAGGTGGAGATGGTGGAAATGAGGAGGAAGCAGGCAATTCTTCTAGGGGGGCAGATGCCTGAGGGGAAGTGACTGGAACAGTCCTTGTGCCTGAAGTGGTTGTAGCTGTAGGACCCCTGCTGGGTTTGGCAATTTGCCTATCCTACTTTCCAAAGAGAGCACAGGAGAGTCTTTTGGATGCATTGATGTTCATACCATTGGACACAAGCAATTGGGGGCATCTGTTATGTAAGAACAAGCCTAAAATCCTCCCAAAGTTAACAAAATTCTTGTTAATCTTCTTCTTAATTAAATCAAAAAAGATTTTTCCCCAATTCAGATGTTTCTTATCTACTATAGCAGCCATCAAACAAAACTGATACCTAGATATTGTATCATGAGCAGAATGTTTTGCTAACAGTACCTTTCCCACTACATCAGCCAAGAACCTATACTCCACTGAAAGTTTTTTCTTAAGCAATTTGTTAGGGTTTGCTGCTGAATGTCCCATTCTATCCAACATAGTAGAAAACTCTTCTCCAGACAATTACACTGTATCATGTCCAATACTTAATTGAAAAACTTCTGTTAGATGAGCAGGAGTAAGGGATACCTGGGTTCCTGATAAACTCCCGACCACAGTATTTTGATCCAGATTGTGGGTTGTGTACACCCATTCTTTAATTTCATCTGCAGCCAACTTCATCCTCGTAGTCATGATTGTCACCAACTGCTGCTCCTTGAACAGCTCTAGAATATCCTTGAAAATCTGATCACTTCCATCAAACGAATCCATGTCGATATCAAATCCGGTGTCAAACTTCATTGCGGCTAAGACGTCAAGTGAAGCGGCCATGTTTTTCCTGCAAAAATTAACAAACAAGACCGAGTGCAGAGAGGTTTGGAGGGAAAGAAAGCTCTGCAGAAAGTATGAATGCGCAAAAGAGAACGACGACTGAAAAATGAATTTTATATCAGGGTTCGACTCTGAAAAGGAAAGATCGTTGAACTCAGTTCGACGATCTGGGCTTCTAAAGGAATCTGTAAGGTCTTCAACATCATCGATCTCCGTTCGATGATCTTTGACCGGAAAGAGACAGCCTAGCACTATCTGGAAAACACTGAACTCCGGTCGATGATTTCTGAGAACTTCGATCTCCGTTCGACGATCTTTGGGAAAAACGTCGAGCGCAGTGTAGAGATCAGAAATAACCTATAGACACTAGAAAAATCAAGTTTTTAGCCTAGTCTTGGTCAATTTTATGGTTTCAAAATCTTGGATCTTAATTTAAACTTCCTCCATCTAACATTCCTAACTAATTCAGGAAGAAGGTGTGCTTCTTTTCATCCAAGGGTTTGGTGAAAATATCTCCCCTTTGCAAATCAGTTGAGATATATTGAAGTTCAATTTTATTTTTCTCAACATTATCTCTTAAAAAGTGATGCCTAATCTCTATATGTTTTGTCCTACTATGAAGGACTGGATTTTGTGCTATAGAAATAGCACTGGTGTTATCACAAAATATTTTTGACTTATCTAAGTTGTAACCATAGTCTAGGAGCTGATTTTGAATCCATAATATCTGTGAGCAACAACTACCTGCTGCCATATATTCAGCTTCAGCAGTTGATGTGGACACAGATGTTTGTTTCTTACAAAACCAGGAGACAAGTCCGTCACCATGAAATTGACAAGTTCCACTGGTGCTTTTCCTGTCTACTCTACATCCAGCATAATCAGCATCTAAAATTCCAGTTAATTCAAATCCTGAATCTTTTGGATACCAGAGACCTAGATTTAGACAACTTTTCACATACATAAGAATCCTTTTTACTAATATTAGGTGTGACTCTCTAGGGCTTACTTGGAATCTAGCACAGATGCATGTAGCAAACATTATGTCAAGTCTACTAGCTGTAAGATACAATAAAGAGTCAATCATTGCTCTATATGTTGTCTGATCAACAGATTTTCCATGTTCATCAGTATCTAATACAACATTAGTAGGCATAGGTGTTTTCATACATGATGCTTCAGACATACCAAATTTCTTAACCAGTTCTTTTGCATACTTGGTTTGAGAAATGAATATGCCATCAACATGCTGTTTGACTTACAATCCTAGAAAGAAGGAAAGCTCACTCATGCTACTCATTTCAAATTTAGAATGCTTTAGGTTGGAAAACCTCTTGCACAAATTTGAATCAGTAGATCCAAAGATAATGTCATCTACATAAATTTGTACTAGTAGGGTATTGGACTTATGGGTTCTAATAAAAAGAGTTTGGTCTACTCTACCCCTTATAAAATCATTTTTCAAAAGAAAGCATGCTAAGGTCTCATACCATGCTCTAGGAGCTTGTTTGAGACCATATAATGCTTTATGCAATTTAAAAACATACTCAGGATGAGTTGGAGAGATAAAACCTGGGGGTTGTCTAACATAGACTTCTTTCTTGATATCTCCATTGAGAAAAGCACTCTTCACATCCATTTGATAGACCTTAAATCCCTTGTGAGCTGCATAAGCTAGGAATATTCTTATGGCCTCTAACCTTGCAACTGGTGCAAAGGTCTGGTCATAATCTATTCCTTATTCTTGAGAGTATCCTTGTGCAACTAGCCTTGCCTTGTTCCTTACAATAATGCCTTGATCATCCAGTTTGTTCCTGAACACCCATTTTGTTCCAACAATGGAGTGATCCTTTGGTCTTGGCACTAGCTCCCAAACTTTGTTCCTTTCAAATTGATGTAACTCTTCTTGCATTGCAATGATCTAGTGTGGATCTTGTTCTGCATCTTGTATGGACTGAGGCTCAATTTGAGAAAGAAAGCAGGTGTGCATCAGATTTTGGTTGACCTGATTTCTGATTTGCACACCAGCTGAGATGTTTCCAATCACTTGAGAGATTGGATGATCTCTTGATGTTACTAAATCAATAGGGGGTGTTGATTGTTCACCAACCTGTGTTGTTGTTTCCTCTTGTGGAATAATAACTTGCTCTTCAATGTGGTTCTCACCAAGATGTTGAGTGTCCTATTCATCTTCACTGCTTTCACCTTTTTGTTAGATAGGTGAAGGTGTGGTACCCTCTTCAATTATGTGTAACCTATTCAAATTTTCTGAAAGAGAATGTACCTGCAAAGGTTCTATGGTAGAAGTATTTTTCTCCTTATAAGACATGTTAGTTTCATCAAAAGATACATGTACATATTCTTCAATTTTAAGAGAAGATTTGTTATACACCCTATAAGCTTTACTGATCATGGAGTATCCCAGAAACACTCCTTCATCAGCTTTGGCTTGAAATTTTGCTATGTATTTCTTGTCATTATTGTGTATGTAACAAATACAACCAAAAATCTTGAAATAGTCTACTTTAGGTTTCTTTCCTTTGAGTAATTCATAGTGAGTCTTGCCCTTCAGCTTATGTATCAAACTTCTATTCAACACATAGTTTGAGGTGTTCACTGCCTCTGCCCAAAAGGATAGAGGAAGTGAGCATATGTCAACAATGTAGTAGGAGATTCAATAAGGGTTCTATTTTTCTTTTCAGCTACCCCATTTTGTTGAGGATTTCTTGGAGCCGAGAAAGTGTGTCTAATCCCTTCACTCTGACAGAACTCTTGTATAAGAAGAGAATCAAACTCTGTCTCATGATCACTTCTGATCAGGGCAATGTGAGTATTGAACTCAATCTGTATGCATTTGAGAAACTCTGTCAAACACTTAAAGTTATCAAACTTCTTCCTCAGAAAGAACACCATGTGAATCTAGAGAAGTCATCTACAACTACTAAAGTGTAAGATTTCCCTCCTAGGATTTGTACTATAATGGTCCAAACAGATCCATGTGTAACAGATACATGATCCTAGGTGAATCACTCTTATTAAGTGACTTAAAACTATTTTTAGTTTGCTTGCCTAATTGACAAGCCCTACAAAGTCCTTCCTTCTTGTAGGGGCTAGAAGGTAGTCATCTAACAAGGTTATTCCTTGGATAGCCTAGCAATGGTTCTAAGGTTTATAAGTCCTAATCTCTTATGTTATAGTTCATTTGGTTTACTAACAGAGTTGAACAAGCGGATATCTACCTTAGTTGAATGAAAATCTACAAGATAGATGTTACCTTTCCTTTTATCTGTCAACACAGTTGTGTTGTCCTCTGATTTGATTTTTCATGAGGATTTGTTGAATGTCACTTGGTAGCCTTCATCACATAGTTGAATGATGATGATCAGGTTGTGCTTCAGTCCTTCCATATAGGCAACCTTCTTGAATGTGACTGACCTTATTTGGACAGCACCATATCCCTTGGTCTGTCCAAAGTTTGAGTCTCCAAATATGACTTTGGGTCCAAGATTGGCTTTGAAGGATGTTAAATTATCCTTGCTTCATGTCATGTGCTTTGAGCACCCACTATCCAGATACCATTGTTGGTTTATTGTTGAATAGATCTTCACCTGTATACATAACAATTTATTTGTTTTTGACCTAGTTTACCTTGGGTCTAGGTTGATAACCTTTAAAATCTGAAATAAATGACATCCCTGGTTGACTCTTATAGCCTTCAGGATGATATCTCCTTGGAGGTATTATCCATTCAGCATAAGGGTTGAAGCCTTGGGATGTGGGACCTCTAGGATTGAATTTTTATTTACCCTTAAAACCTTGTTCAAAGCTCTGATCTCTGTTCGACGATCTCTGAGCTGAGTTCGACAATCTTGGGTAAGATCGTCGAGCTCTGTTCGAAGATCGACTTTGCCAGAGTTCAAAGTTCAGCGATCGTCGACCTGAGTTTGACGATTCAGCTTGAGATCGCTGAGCTCCGTTCGGCGATCGTTGAGCTCTGTTCGACGTTTTCCATTGAACCTTGTTTTTCTTAGGAATATCAGAATTCTTCCTAGCTACCTCTACAACTCCCTTTCCTTTATCTGAGATAAATTTGATTGGGGTTGTTAATACTATAGGTTGGCTGGATGAAGCACCCAAGCCCAGTGTACTATTAAGTATTGAGTTCACTGTGCTTGTGATGTCCATCAGTCTGATGCTTCTCCCATTAAGGGATTCTTCAAACTTCTTTGCCAGAGATAGTTCACTTTTCAGTGAAGCTATCTCCTCCCTACAACATTCTAACTCCTCAGAGAGTTTGAGGTTATCTGATTTTAAAGTGCTATGTTAAGATAGTTGATTTCTGAGAGAGATAATCTCCTTCTCAGACTTGAGTAGGTCAAAACATAGTGCCTTAAATTCAAATTTAAAGTCCTCTGAATTGAAATCAAAAGAATCTATTACCTGATCTTCTTCAGTTTCATGTTCAGATTCAGATTCTGACTCTTGTTCTACATTAGAATTATGTTGAGAGGTATTGATAGCCATCATGCAGAACTCCTTCTCTTGAGCATCATCTTCATCATCACTTGAGCTTGATGAAGCCTCTAATTCTTCTTCAGTCTCACTCCAGGTTTCAGCTACAAATCCTTTCCTGGTGTGTTTGTTCTTGCTGGAGGAGGATTTGTCATTATTGTTTCTCCAGAAATCTTTGTCTCTTCTCCTATATTTCTTATATTTCTTGTCCTTATTTTGGTTTTCTTGACAGTAAGACACAATGTGGCCTGGTTTCCTGCATCCAAAACAAATAATTTCTTTATTGCTGGACTTGTCATACCTTGGCTTTTCATGGCCTCTGGATTACCTTTTCCTGAAGTCTTTTCTAGCCATCTTGTAAAATCTTTTGGCTAGTAGATTCATTAACTCTTCATTGCCTGTGACCTTGTCTTCAGGATGTTCTTCTGTAGCTTTGAAAGCAATTGTCTTCTCCTTCCTTGTTGTTGGAGAAGCTGTCTTTTGCTATTCCTCTCTATTTTTTATGAGCAACTTATAAGACTTGAGCTTGCCCAATAGAGCTTCATTGGTGATCTCATTTAGGCTTCTGGCATCCTTGATTGGCCAGATCCTTGAGTCCCAAGTGCTGGGGAAGCACATTAGGATCTTATCATTGAGTTCAGTCAATGAGATCTCCTTGTCCAAAGTCTTTAATTCACTGACAATTAGACTGAGTCTGTTGTACATGTCAGCAACTGACTCAGTTCTCCCTTCTTGAAATTCTCATACTGGGTTATAAGATGGGATCTTCTGTCCTTTCTTTCATCAGCTGATCCTGACACAAGCTCAGATAGCTTGTCCCATATTTCTTTTGCTGAGTTACATTCAACCACTTTTTGAAATATGTCATCAGACATAGTCTGAGCCAATATGTTCATTGTCTTAGCATCAACAACTTTCCACTTTTTATTTCTTCATCTGTTCCTGAAGGTGGTGGAACAACACTTGTACTTGTACTTTCTGGAGGCCTTGGACACACTGTCAAAATAGAATTGAAGATATCTTCATCAACATAATTCATGTATAGTCTAATCCTTGCCTTCCAAAGTGCAAACTTAAAAAGATTGCACACTGGAGGTCTAGTGCTTGCATAGTCTTTGTTCTGTGTCATGGTTTTATATGAAAATAAATATAATAGAAATAATAACCCTCTATTAAAGATTGATCTTAACAGAGATCTTTTGGTTCAGGTGTTAGCCACTAAAATAACTAACCTAGTGAAGATCTAGTTGTTGAATAACCAACCTCCCTCTGATACCAATTGAAAGTGAGGGTAAGATCTACCTTTACTCTAGGGGGGGGGGTGAATAGAGTATCTTAAAATAATTTTGCAAATAATAATTTAATTGGCAGTGGAAGGCTTGATTTATTTATAGGTGTATTGTGCTTGCAGTAAATAAAACTAAGTAAGCAAGAAACAAAAACACAGCACACATCAAATAAAACACAGTTAACCAGAATACACAAGGATCTATAGTGGTTCCCCAATCAACCTGGGTACATCCACTCTTCTACCACCCTAGGTAGGTATCCACTGCAGAAATAGTTGATCAGGTGTCCTGGGAACCAATGAGCTTTTGAAAAGGTGCTCAAAAACCAAACCAGATTTTTTGATCAGGTGTCTTGCCACCACTGAGTTTTGACAAGGTCTCAAAAACCAAACACAAAACTTTTGAAGGGAGTTTTGAGTAACCCTTTTACAGCAGAATAAAATAAAAAGAAAGTGTAGATGTTCTTCTCTGTCAACAGTCAAAGAGAAGACTAGTGGATTATTGATGTCAAAGCTCCCCCTGAGATTTGTAGTTGTCCAGGAAGAGAAGCTTTGCACAGGGTGATAGGCCTTCAGAAGATCATATCTCCAGCAAATGATAATTTCAGCAATGACTGAAATATGTTGTGTCTGGAGTCTTGATTGATGAAGCCTTGAACAATTGAAATCAGAGATGAGAAACTGTAATCCTGTAGTTATGTGTTTCACAGATCTCAGAGATTATTCTTAGTTTTTCTCTTGTTATCTGTTATCCTTGATGATGATAATGTCTGTCTCTATTGTCTGAAAAGATATATTGAAATCCAATCTTCTAGATAGCCGTTAGCCAGTCATAAATGACTTCCTTAATTGATATATGTCTTTGGAGGAAAGTCCTAAGAAACATTCTCCTTTAGTCTCCTTGAAACTTGCTCCAGATTAATTAAAACGGCTACAAAATCCTTTGCATTAACTGTTGGATATGAATAAATTTGAATTCCATAACTGACTGAATTTGAAATCTTGAAATCGTCGATCTCTCAAGAAAATCGTCGATCTGAGCTCGACTACCGTCGACCTGAGCTCAGAGACTGGAACTTGACTTGAAATAGAAATTGTCGATCTGAGCTCGACTATCGTCGATTTAAGCTCAGAGATCTGGATTTTGGCTAGAGATAGAAACATCGATCTGAGCTCGAAGATCGTCGAACCGAGTTCGACGACTCGTTGAACTAAGCTCAGAGATAGTCGAACTGAGTTCGACGCCTCGTCGATCGGAGCTCGACGATAATTGCCTTAGTCTCACTGCACTTGTAGTCTGAACTAGGAGGCCTTGGGGACAGCTTTCAAACCTAAGCACTAAGCCTTAGACCTATTCTAGTTGACCTTTAAATCTATACAATGAGGTCAAGACACATTCCTAAGGACATAGTGATCCTTACCCAAATCAGTAATAGGGTGTTCCAACATCCTTACCTCGGCATTGAGTGAAGCTTTTCCGCTCCAGTACTCGCCACCCTTGCCGAGTGGACGCTATCTCAGGGCCAGCTCGCCCCTCAGTTGTGGTGTATTTTTACCATGTTACCCCCTTTTGACTGCCAATAGTCCTCAAAAACAGTGAAGATTGGATATTTGCAGACTGTCTTTTCCTATAAATAGGACCCAAGGGGTACCTCAGAAGGACACACTTTCTTGTGCCCGGTCTTCTAGCGCTTTTTGAGGTACCTTAGCTTCAGCACTTGGCTAAGGAGGGGAAGCGCTCTAAGATCTTTCGGGTGTGTGGTGGGACCTCCGTGCTGGAGCCTTGGGTCTGTCCCTGGTCCTTTTCCTTTGACATTTGGGCTCGTGGGGAGAGAAGTAAGTGTGCGATCACCCCTTCCCCAAGGGTCGAACTCCTCAGGGACCGATTTTTCAATTTTAACATTTTGGTGTGGTGAGCGTGGAGCATGGTTAGCACGGAAAATTTTCCGCAAGTCCGATGGCAAGAGATGAAGGGCAAGGTTCAGGCAGGGCGAACTCGCCACCCCCCCTCCCGCGACGACAGGGATGTCCGCGGAGCTCAAGGAGGAAGTGCTCAGACTCGTCAGGGTCGCACTCGACATGCGAGCCAAGAGCATGACGCCGGTGGTTCCTGTGGTCGCCGACCCGACACTAGGCAACGACGCGCCTATCAGGCGAGCCGGGAAGGAAGTCGCGAGCGAGGGGGAGCATGAGCCGAGGGGGCGAGTCCTTTTCCCGGGCTCGGCAGGAGAGTACCACTTCAGTGAGATAGTGGGGAAGGAGTTCCCAACTCGCCCAGCTTAGGGAGGAAGTCCCTTCAGCGAGTTCGTTTCTTCTGCCCCAGTTCCAGAGGGGTTCCGAGAGCCGGAGATGTCATACTATTCAGGGAAGGGAGATCCAGTCCATCATGTCCAGCGGTTTGAGGGAGTGGTCTCAATCCGACAGATGTCGGATGGCTTCAAGTGCAGTCTCTTCGTCATCACCCTCAGGGAGAAAGCGAGAGAGTTGTTTCATCAACACCCGGCCGGCTCCATCTACTGCTTCGAGGACCTGCGCAGAGGGTTCATGTTGAGATTCACCACCTCAAATAAAAGAAAGAGGGAGGTCGAGTCCTTGTTCCGTATAAAACAAAGAGCAGGGGAGACCCTGGGAAGTTACCTTGACAGGTTTCAGGAGGAACTATCCCAGGTGCAAGAGATGTCAGGGCACACCATGATGGTGGCCTTCACCCTGGGTCTCCAGCCCGGGTTCTTCGCCATGGAGTTGAAGAGGATGCCTCCAGTGTCTTTTGAGGCGCTTCTGGAGGGGGCGGCAAGGGAGGCTTATATAGAGGCAGCACACCCAGAGTTTGCCCGGAGGTTGGCAAGGTGGGCCGTAGAGGAGTAAAAGCCAAGGGGTGGCCGAGCCCAGGAGGAGAGAAGGGCCGAGCCTCGGCAGAGAGAGCAGCAGCAGCAGCCCAGGTGGGGGCATCAGGAACCGAACAACTGGTTGGGTTGGAGGCCGAAGTGGCAGGATCAAGGGCCACGAAGGGGTTATCAGGGAGGAGATAACTGCCAAGATGGGCGCGACCAGTTTTACCCCCAGGGGGGAGGCAGGGTCAGAGACCCCCCTTTCCGATCAGGAGGAAGCCATGGCTATCGCCCTTGGGGGGAGAAGGAGAGGACAACCAAGGAGGAGGAGGGAGGTCAGGATAGACCTACCCTACTGTGACTACCATCAAGAGGAGGGGCACACAACGATCACGTGCTCGTAATTCCTCGAGATACGGGGAAACAGGGAACAGCAGCAACGACAGCAGAACCGCTAGGAAGTGCGGATTGAGGAAGTCCGGCCTCAGGCGGAAGGGGACCATTGCGAAGACTGGGCCGATGTGGGGACCCGAGGAGGGATCGAAGTGATCCATGGGGGGGGGGGGGTGAAGCTTCCGGAAGGCAAGCCTCCACACCATGTACCGAAGGAGCATCAGCTACACATCCTAGACCCCACCCCCAGAGGAGAGGATCACTTTCTCAAGGGAGGACATGTCGGGTCATGAGGACCCCTTCTACAATGCGCTAGTCATCCAGATGGCCATCGAGAATTTCACGGTCTCCCAGATCCTCATTGACAATGGGAGCTCCGTCAATATCATCTTCAAGAAGCCTTTCGACGCCATGCAGGTAGAAGCCAAGAGGGTGCTGGCCTCCGATGGGCCTCTCTTCGGTTTTTCGGGGGAGAGGAAAGAAGTAGAAGGGGGAGTGGGACTCCATGTCAGCTTAGGGGGCAATCCAGGAACTGCCAATTCGTTATAGTAGAGGCCCCCAGCAGCTACAACGCCATTTTTGGACGGCCCCTCATCAGCGCCTTCCGCTGCGTCCCCTCCTCCTTCCATCAACGCCTTAAGTTCAACGCGGAGGGGATCCAGGTCCGAGTCCGTGGTGACCCCAAGACAGCTCGAGAATGTAACGTGACGGCAGTAAATTCCATTTCTTGGTAGGAGGAGGCCGAGGAAATGGGGAGGAGGATGGAAGAGGTGGATTGGCAGGAAGCCGGAGATGAAATCAGGGAGGAAGAAGGGATGGAAGGGGAGTCCCGTGAGGAGGTACTCCCTGAGGAGTCGGTCGAGGCAATGGATGTGGAAGGAGGGGAGGTCCTTGCCCCAAGAGGGGAGGATATTGTAGAATGGGAGGAGCAGTCCCGGTTGGAGGCCGCCAAGGAAGTGGTAGAGATGGAAGTTCTCACCCAGGATGGCAGGGTGGAGAATGTCCGCATCAGCGGAGGGCTGACCCCGGAGGATCAAGGCAGGATGCTGGCGTGCATCTAGAAGAATGTGGACGTCTTTGCTTGGAGCGCGGCTGAGATGCCTGGGATCGATGCTGACGTCGTCTGCCACCGCCTCAACCTGGACCCGGAGGCTCGCCCCATCCAACAGAAGAGGAGGTCCGTCACGAACAAGCTGGCCGAACCAATCAGGGAGGAAGTCGCCAAGCTCCTCAAGGCCGACTTCATTTTCGAAATTCAATACCCCGGCTGGGTCTCAAATGTTGTAATGGTAAAAAAAGGGGACGGCCAGTGGAGGATGTTTGTAGACTTTTCACTTCTTAATAAATCATGCCTGAAAGATTGTTACCCCTTGCCTAGAATCGACGCACTGGTAGACTCAGCCGTTGGTTTTTCTGTAATGAGTTTTTTAGATGCCTTTTCAAGTTATCATCAGATCAGGATGCACCCTCCGGACATAAAGGATGTCTCATTCATCACAAGAGATGGATGCTACTATTACAAGATGATGCCTTTTGGGTTGATAAATGCAGGGTCAACATACCAGAAGATGATGGATCGTGTATTCCAGGGACAGAAGGGGAGGAACCTGGAAGTGTATGTGGATGAATTGATGATAAAGAGTCGGGAGGTCGGCTCTCACCTCCGGGATCTGGAGGAGACCTTTGGCACCCCGCGTGAATACAAGATGAGGTTGAACCCCCTGAAGTGCGTCTTCGGGGCAAGCAGGGGAAAATTCCTGGGACATCTTCTCACTCCCGCGGGAGTAGAACCAAATCTTGATAAAATCAAGGCAATAATGGAGCTAGGGGGCCCCCGGAACGTCAAGGATGTCCAACGGCTGACGGGGAGGCTGGCCGGGCTTAGCAGGTTTCTCTCCAGGGCTGGAGAAAAGTGCTCCCCTTTCTTCAGAGCATTGAAGGGGGGCAATAAGTTTGAATGGTCCGAGGAGTGCGAGAAGGCATTCTAGGAACTGAAAAAACAACTCACCCAGCCCCCTCTCCTCCAAGGGCCCAAGGAAGGAGAGGACTTGTTCCTGTATTTAGGGGTTAGGGTCGAGGCTCTCAGTTCGGTCCTGGTCAGGAAAAAAGGCAAGAAGCAACTGCCTATCTATTACGTGAGTAGGGTTCTGAGGAAGGCGGAACTCTGTTACCCCATCTTAGAAAAATTGGCCTTCGCTCTAATCATCTCGGCCCGGAGACTCAGGCCCTACTTCCAGGCACATTCCATCCAGGTGGTTACTGACCACCCCCTCCGCAACATCTTCGAGGGGGTGGAGCACTCAGGGAGACTCGTCAAGTGGTCGGTAGAATTGAGCGAGTTCGACATCTCCTTTGTCCCTCGACTCGCAATCAAGGCACAAGCGATGGCTGACTTCCTAGCTGACTATGTGGTCAAGGTAGCAGAGGACAAACTCACTTATCCCGTCCCTTGGAAAGTGATGGTTGACGGGGCGTCCGGGAAGCACTTCTTGGGGGTCGGGGTCGTCTTGGAGAGCCCCCAAGGGACCAAGATTGAGCAGACAGTGGTAAAACATTTTTCCATAACTAACAATCAGGCCGAGTACGAGGCAGTAATCGCAGGGCTGTGCCTGGCCAGGGAGCTGGGAGTGCATGATGTGAAGGTCCTCACTGATTCCATGGTGGTATCCTCCCAAGTCAACGGGGAGTTCGAAGCAAGGGAGCCTACCCTACAATGGTATCTGGCCAAGGTCAAGGGAATCATTGGGGGGTTCCAAACCTTCTCCATTCAACATGTGCCATGGAAGGAAAATGAATAGGTCGACCATCTTGCCAAGCATGGCCCTCAGGTGGGGGGAACCATCACAGACCTCTTCTACCCATCCTTGGAGGAAGGAGAGTTGATGGAGATAGATCAGCGACCCACATGGATGGACCCCTTCACCACCTTTTTGTCCACTAGAGAATATCCAGAAGGGATGGACAAAAAGAAACTCAAGTACAAGTCAGCATACTACCTCTTGCGTGACGGACAACTCTACCGAAAGACTCTCTCGGGGTTGCTAGCTCGTTGTGTGGCTGAGGGGGAGGTGTCGAGGATTTTGGAAGAGGTCCACTCCAGGGAGTGTGGGAGTCACTCGGGAGGTCGGACCCTGGAGGGGAGAATTATCAGGCAGGGCTACTTCTGGCCTACCCTGGGGCATGATACCTTCGAATTTTCCAAAAAATGCCATAAGTGCCTATTGTTCGCCCCCTCCAACAACAACCGGCTCAGCGACTCAGGAGTATCACGACCCCCTGGCCTTTCGTAATTTGGGGAACTGATCTGGTAGGGCCCTTCCCCCAGGCGAGCGGGCAAAGAAGATTCTTGTTGGTGATGATTGACTATTTCTCCAAGTGGATGGAGGTGAAGGTGTTGACCAAAGTGATCTCGCAGATCATCAGAAATTTTGTATGGGGGGAAATCATCTGTAGGCATGGGATGCCCCAAGCCATCGTCACCGACAACGGACCGCAGTTCGCCAGCAATGAGTTCATCAAATTCTATAGAGAGCTCGGGATTGACCTTAGGTTTGCCTCTGTCCATCACCCAAGAAGCAACGGGCAGGTGGAAGCGGCCAACAAGGTTATCGTGAACCTCCTGAAAAAGAAGGTTGAAAATTTGAAAGGGAGTTGGGTGGAACAACTCCCCTCCGTTCTTTGGGCCCTGAGGACTACCCACAATACCGCCACAGGGGAGAAACCCTTCAAACTATCTCATGGAAGCGAGGTGGTGCTCCCCATCGAAATTGAGGTCCATACTCCCAGGGTCGCTGAGGCGGAAGCTGGAAGAAAGGAGTGGAGAGTTGAAAACGAGGAGGAATAACGACTCTCCTTGGACCTGGTAGAAGAATTGTGCGACCTATCAGCCGTTCGGCAAGAGGAAGTCAAGCGGAGGATGGATAAGTATTTTGACAAACATGTTCGGGTCAAACAGTTTGCAGAAGGTGACTTGGTCCTAAAGAAGGTAGATGCGGCGGGAAGATCGGCTGTCGTGGGCAAGCTCCATACAAACTGGGAGGGGCCATACATCATAAAAGAGGCACTAAGATCAGGAGGGTACCGCCTCCAAAATGTGGACGGCGAGTCCCTGAGCCACACCTGGAGCGGCGACGACCTGAAACGCTTCTATCTCTGAATATTTGTATGTGCTTCCGTTTTTCAATAACAATTTGTTTCATTCATTTGAGCCCTTTTTTCCGGAAAATCGTAACGATGACATTAGATTTTGCGGAACTTTCATAGCATAATATCATAAACCCTTAAGAAATGTTCTAAGTCTTCTCGCTCTGGGGTTAGGTCTCGATTCTCCTGCTGTTATCTCATTCGTGTAGGTGAAGTACTCCTCCTCAACGTCATACAACGACGTCCAAAAGCTCTCCCAAACTAAAATAATTGCCACAAAGGCCCCTCTAGAAATCTTCTAATGCTTGAGTTTGGAGAGAATGAGATGCCTTACCCCTCCTCCTTCATCCCTATTTATGGAGCAAAAACCAAGAAGTTAGAGATGGTAGAGGACATGTAGATGAAGCTTCCATGAAACTTTCCTCGGTCAAAATCGCATGTCATGAAGCTAGGGTTGACGACGATATTATTCGAAACTCGAAAGTTGCTCGAAAATCGTTCGAAAATCGAGCCGAATCGGAATCGGTTAAAATTGATTCGACTCAATATGATTTTGACTCGATTTTGAGCCAGCCCTGAACCGCTCGAAATATGATTTGAATCAAATTAATTAAAAATTTTTATCTATTTAATAATATATTTTTATTTTAAGGTTAAAAATAATAAAATTTAAACTTAAATAAAAAGAATGAAGACTTTAAGTGTTTCATTTGCTAAATTTATAGGTTGTCTAATTTAATTTTGAGCAAATTAGGAATAAAATAAAAAATCGTTCAATTTCGAGCCGAATCGATTCGATTTCAAGCCGACTCGGAATCGAGTTATTTCGAGTCGAGCCGACTCGGAATCGAAACATTTCGAGTTGAGCCGACTCGACTCAAAATCAATTTCGATTTCGAGTCGAAAATTTCAATTTTGAGCCGAGGCAAAATCGCTCGAACTCGACTCGATATCAGCCCTACATGAAGCTTCCATTGGCCACTTTCCTAGAAACTTCCTTCAAGAAACATGTTGGTTTAAAGGTCAATTTCGACTACTCCTTTTCACACTTATCATGAAACACATGTTTTAAAAGCATGGTCAAAGGTAACTAACCTCTTTCACACTTAGGAAAAAATTATCTCAACAACACGCGCACACACACACAAATACACACACAACCACACACCCAAACACGCGCAAGCGCACACACACACACGTGCGCGTGTGCCGACCCATACGCCCTCATGCTCGCACGCCCCCATGCCCGCCCGCACCCGCCCACCCGCCCCGCGCCTGCCCGTGCCCGCCCGCGCACGCATGTACGCATACGAGTGACATGTACACACACACGCGCGCGTGAGTGACAGGCGCACACACACGAGTGACAGTCACAAACATACACACACAAGTGACATGCACACACACACGAGTGGCAGACACACACACACGAGTAACAAGCATACACACACATACGAGTGACAGGCGCGCACACACACACACACACACGCGCACACGCACACGAGTGACAGACACACACACACACACACACACACACACACGAGTGAGACACACACACTAGTGACAGGGGTGCGTGCGCACGCGCACACACACACACACACGCACACACGAGTGACACACACACACACACACACGAGTGATAGGCACACACAAGCACGAGTGACAGGCATGTGCGCGCACACACACACACACACGAGTGATAGGCACACACAAGCACGAGTGACAGGCGCGTGCGCGCGCACACACACACACGAGTGACGGGCGCACACACACGAGTGATAGACACGAGACTCCGCCCCTACAACCAAAGACGACAATACCTCAACTGCGAAAATGTATGGAGGGTCTCCGTGCCCCGTGTGACATTATCACGACAACGACATTGTCCCGGCGCAATGACGCTCCCGCCGCTCGCAAGCCCCTAGGTGTTGTGCTCTCTTTGTCGCAAATTTTTGCAGCACGGGTAGGAGTTTGTGATGAGCAGAGAAAACACATTTTTTTTATTCTAGATAAAGGACTTTGTTTATATGAAAATATATTTTTTAAAATAAAATAAAAACACATAAATTTTAAAAAAACTGAACTTTTTTAATAATGAGTGATAAAATGGGGAAGTGAATATCTAAAGAAAGGGTATTTTTCCTTTTTAATATAATATATATCTAGAATGACAGTAGCTATGGTTTCTTCCGGGCATTGGTGGCTTGTTCAAAGGCATAAGCTATCTCGATCAATGTAGCGTCCGAACCCCGTAATCCGGCAAAGCAAATGCCGAAAGGTTTGCCAGAGCCGCTGTACCCGGCCGGCACGGTGACCACCGGAAAGCCTCCGATCGACGTAGCATAAAGGAAGGTTGAGAGGGTAAAGACCACCGCATCTAACCTATTCTCCTTCATGAGTTTATGCATTCCCTCCTCCTCCGACAGCTCTTCCATTCTCTTGATGGCCGCCTTCTCGGCGGCGCCAATCCCATTCGTCTCCTCCGACGCCAAGAAGATGGGCTGCCCGAACTCACCCATCCTTTCCTGCTCATTCAATCATTGACAACGTAAATGTTAATTGCATGCATGCATGCAGCCATGCAATACATATATATTTATGTATTATTATTATATAAAATTAATGACCTCAACAGGGTGGCGTTTGTTGAAGGCTATGACGTCAGCCAGAGATCTAGATGGGGAGGAAACAAGATCTTTGAGGTAGGCGTTGACTGAAATCTTGAACTCAGCCAATAAGACTGTTGACTGGCCGCTTGTAGTGTAGTTCTGAATCACTCTTTCATTTTTCAATCTGAGATTATCAATCAGCTCAGCTCCTTTCAGCCTAAAAATAAAATAAAATATTAAAAAAGAAGTAAAGAGCTGATACCAACACTATATAAAAACTTGATGCTTCATCATTGAAATAATTCAACAAAGTCTAGCGCAACTAGAATATCATTAAAAAAACATCGTATAGTAATAACCAACTGTCGATTGTAATTTGGCGATCGTCGATCATAGTTCAACTCTTTTGTGCACGCTCGCATCATCACGTGCTCTTTTGTGTGCTTATGTGAACACATGCTTTCATGTTTGCTCCTGTGAACATAGGCTCTTATGTGTGCTCGCGTAATCAAAAGCTCTTTTGTGTGCTCATGTGACCGCATGCTCTTTGGTGTTCTCACGTGCGTGATCACAATCTTTCTTTTGTGTTTGCGGGAACATGAATTTTTCTGTGTGGTCACGTGAACATATGATTTCCAATGCGCTCACATAAGCATAAGCTCTTTAACAAGCTCACACACTGAAAATCTTTGATTACAAGGGTAGCTAATTACCTAGAGGGGGGGGGGGGGGTGGGGGTGAATAGGTTATTGCAGTCTTTTTAAGATTCTTTAAAATCTTCTATGTCTTAAGTCCTACTGTATATACTTAATTCAGCTTTCAAGAAAACAATACTCAGCATAACAAAACACAATACACAACACACCAGATTTTATAGTGGTTCCCCAGTGTATGTGTACATCCACTGTCCCTCTCCGTCTTTCTAACAGTATGTTAAACAAGGCTCTTCTCCAAAAATTATGGCTCCTCAGAGATTACAACATGATCCCACTGGATCAGTCAGTCTTCACTGAGACTTACAACAATGGCTCACAGCCCTCCACACAGTAATCACCTGACAACCACACTCAGGAACAAATGCCCTTTACACGGGGTGGGAGAAACAACCCCACACAGATTCACACAGGAATCGAATCACAGGCCCACAGCCCTAACACAGATCTCACATATTTTTCTCACAGCCTTTATAATTTAGGCTTTACAATTAGATCTCACACACAACCTAATCAATCTAGGCCTCAACATAGATCTTTTACAGATCCACTGATTTTGAAAGAGTTTGATGATTTGACTCAAGAGAAATTATTTTCTGTGTCAATTTCTTCTTTGGCTCAGTAATTCTCTGTCCTATATACTTCCCAGCAACAAGAATAACAATCTTCGACTATCTACGGCTTGTGCTGGAAGTTCCTCAGGACCTTGATCATGTTCTTACTGATGAAAGGGGAAAATTAAGAATGATTATCTTCAATCAGCTAACCTTTATTGGCAAGAAATGAATTGCTCTACCTCTCCTTTTTGTCCAGAGAGAAATTTGTGCAAATATCTTCTTCTTCAACGATCCAGAGAAAGATCTTCAGATTTGGCTCAGCTTGGATCGTGAATCAACTTCAGCTAGGGCTTGCTTAGACTGATTTGTCTTCCTCAGAGAGATCCTTATTTCTTGTTGTAGCAAATGTTGATTGCCCAGCGAACTCAGAAACCCTTCAGATTTTTCAATTGAAGTTCTTGGTTCTGTAACAATGGCGGATGAAGACGACGAACTCCCGCTTCTCGTTTTCAGAATGTTAATCAGGAAAAATTTATTTGATCTTAATCTCAGCTGTTATTTATAACCCCGTCGATTTGTGAGATGTTTGGCACGTGTCCCAGTTTTAACGGTGGTTAAAACCTCAGCTTAATCAAATTGAGATCCATTGCAGACTGACGGCGATGTTAATGTCGATTTGCAACAATTAAATAACGAATCAAAAAATCGTTGACTTGTTGACTTTGCTGACGTCAGCATAATTCTGGACTTAGCAAAATCAAGCAATACTTCAAAAATCCTCAGTTCGACAAACTTAAAACACAGTTCGACGAACCTAGAGCTCAGTTCAACGAAATCAAACAATACTTCAGAAATCTTCAGTTCGACGAACTCAAAACTTAGTTCGACGAACCCAGGGCTCAGCTCGATGAAATCTATCATCATCTCAGAAATGTTCAGTTTGACGAACTCAAAACTCAGTTCGACGAATCCAGAACTTAGCTCGGCGAAATCAGGCATCATTCCAGAAATCCTCAGGTCGACGAACAGGTGAAAGCTGAGTTCGATGAAATCTGAACTTAGTTCGACAAAATCAAAGCTCAGCTCGACAAAAAATGGATAAGCAATACTTCGATGATTCTGGACTTAGAATTTTCTTCAGCTCTGTTAGGCGTTGAGTGACGTTGAGTGAATAGGCTAATCTCAATGAATCTGGACTTAGAAATATTTCAGCTCTGCTAGGCGCTGAGAGCATTGAGTGTATATCCCCCACTCAATGCTTTTTGTCTAAGCTATATTCTTAAGCTTTCTGTCTGATGGCGTTGAGAACATTGAGTGTGTATCCCTCACTCAATGCTTTTTGCCTTAACTATATTCTTTAGCTTTCTTCCTGATGGCGTTGAGTGTATAAGCTTCACTCAACGCTTCTGCACTTAGTCAATTTTCTGGCTTCCAATGCTTAGGCTTTGACATGTTATCCTTGTCTCAACGATTCTGGCCATATGGCGTTGAGTGAGTTGAGCTCACTCAACTCCCGTAAACTTAGCCAAATTTCTGTCTTGTCAATACAGTAAGCTTTGAATACCAGCCTTCTCTCAGCGCTATTAGCTGTATGGCATTGAGTGAGCTTGGCTCACTCAATGCTTCTAGACTTAGGCATTTTCGTGAATTTCCAACATATCACTTTGAGTCCACCTGTCATTGTCTCTTGAACAATATGTTCAATCATTGTGACAAAGACCAACATATATGCATGAACTTAAACATATATCAAATACAACTATGTGCATGCATACCATTGACCTGTTTGACTTCTTATAAATCTAAGACATTGGGATCAATGTACCCAACAATCTCCCCTATTTGAAGAAGTCAAAACACCACTTGAGAATTCTTTGTCAATGATATACACTAACATAAGCAGCAAAAATAAACTAATATAAACAGCAAAAAGATTAAGATTGTATTAATCTAAGAGCAATAATAGTGACCACATTGAGTTACCACATTTTCCCTTATGCTCCCCCTACTTTGCTGCATCCAGCTGTTACAAGCAGCTGCTTCACCTATGAAGCCTTTCCCGTAGCAGCTTATTTGTTGCTACTACTCCCCCTTGCTACTTTGTTCTTGTACTACTTCTCCCCCTTTTTGATTTCTGTGAAATAGCTTAGGAGCAGCATGTTATCTACTCCCCCTATTTATGAGTAGAGAAACACCTAGAGCAGAACTTGCTCCCCCTCAATAAGAACAACTAAAGTTATACCAAATTCAATATACCTAATTCAAATTTGAAGGTGTTGAACTTTGCTTCTTCTAGTAGCTTGGTGAAAATATCAGTCACTTGCTTGTCTGTTGGGACAAACTCAAGACTAATATCATCACATTCCACACGCTCTTTTATAAAATGATATCTAATCTCTATATGTTTAGTTCTGTTATTTGATACAGGATTCCTAGCTATAGTGATTGCACTTGTAAAGTCACAAAACAAAAGGCTTTTACTTATCTAGAGGTTATAATCCTGGAGTTGATGCTGAATCCACATCAACTGTGCACAACAGCTTCCTGCAGCTATGTATTCTGATTCTGCAGTAAAAATAGATACACTAGTCTGCTTCTTACTGCTCTAGGACACTAGCCTTCTACCTAGAAACTGACAGGAACCTGATGTACTTTTCATATCCTCTCTACAGCCTGCATCTGAATAGCCAATTAGCTCAAAATCCCTATTCCTAGGATACCATAGGTCAAGATTTGGTATGCCCTTTAGATATCTCAAAATTCTCTTAACAGTTGAGAAATGAGTCTCTTTAGGGCATGCCTGATATCTAACACGGACACATATAACATACATGATGTCTGGCCTACTAGCAGTGAGGTATAAAAGAGAACCAATTATCCCTCTATACAAAGTTTGATCAACATGTTTCCCCACCTCATCTTTGTCTAAAGACATATTTGATCCCATGTGAGTTTTCATGGAGGAAGCATTCTCCATCCCAAATTTCTTAAGTAACTCTCTAGTAAACTTAGACTGTGATATGGATAATCCATTGTCAGTCTGTCTTACTTGGAGACCCAAGAAGAAATTAATTTCACTCATACTACTCATCTCAAACTTCCCTTGCATTAGTTTGACAAACTTCCTGCAAAGGTTATCATTAGTAGACCCAAAGATAATGTTATCAACATATATCTTGACTAGGATGATCTTGCCCTTAGATTCCCTAAGAAATAGAGTCTTGTCTATCTTCCCCCTTGAAAATTTATTTTCAATGAGGAAGTTAGACAATATTTCATACCAAGCTCTAGGGGTTTACATTAGCCCATATAGAGCTTTCCTTAGTCAATAAACAAAATCAATATGGTAAGGAATAACAAAACCTAGAGGTTATTCCATATAGAATTTTTCTTTCAAATCTCAATTCAAAAATGCTGATTTCACATCCATCTGATAGACTCTGAACCCTTGGAATGCAACATATGAAAGGAATAACCTGATAGCTTCTAGTCTTGCTACAGGGGCAAAGGTTTGATCAAAGTCAACACCTTCCTCTTGTATGTACCCTTAAGCCACCAGTCTAGCTTTATTCTTAACTATAATACCATTTTCATCAAGTTTATTCCTGTAGATCCACTTAGTTCCAATGACATTATGTCATTGAGGTCTGGGAACCAGCTTCCAGACCCTATATCTTTTAAACTGATTCAATTCCTCTTGCATAGATCCAATCCAAAACTAGTCTTGGTTAGCTATAGCCTCTTCAAATTTCTTAGGTTCTACCTGTGATAGGAAGCAAGAGTACATTGTTGTGTTGAGACATTTACTTCTTGTCACTACTCCTTGTCTTGCATCACCAATAGTCTGATGGTCTGGATAATCCCTCAGATATCTTACTGTTGGAGGCAGTATTGCTTTAACATCATGTTCTTCATGATGTTGATCTTCATCTACTTCCTGTGATCCTTGTGCTTCCTTTGGAATGCACACACCCTCTTCTTGGTCTGACATTGTTGGAGCATCTTCTTCATTTCTCTTGAGAGTGAGCTTTTTCAACACTAGTTTAGTACCTGTAGAACTAGAAGAAGAGCTTGATAGCTCATTGTTAATCATATTTATTTCATCAAATACTACATTAACTAACCCCTCTATAAACTTGACTTGTCAAGTTATAGATCCTATAAGCCTTATTATGATTTTTGTACCCAACAAATATCCCCTCATAGGCTTTAGAAGCAAACTTAGTTTTATAGGATTTCCCATTGTTGAGTACAAAGCACTTGCTCCCAAAAATTTTGAGATATATAAGGTTTGATTTCCTACCCTTCATAATCTCATAGGGAGTCTAATTGTAGCTCTTGGTTATAGAAGCCCTGTTAAAGACATGACAAGCTGTATTTATAGCCTCAGTCCAAAAATATTTTGGGAGTGAAGTGTCATTTAGTAGTGTTCTACCAGCCTCTATGAGAGTTCTATTCTTCCTCTCAGCTATCCCATTTTGCTAGGGTGTTCTTGGAGAGAAAAACTCTTGATGAATCCCATGATATTCACAGATTCTTGTCATGCATTCAGACTGAAACTCAGTCCTATGGTCACTTCTGATTTTCACCACAGTACTGTTCAACTCATTCTGTATTTGCAAGACAAATGTCTTGAAGACATTTGGGGTTTCAGACTTTTTCTTCAAAAAGAATACCCAAACAAATCTGGAAAAACCATTAACCACCACAAAGGTGTAGACCTTCCTACCTAGACTATGAACTGACATTTGACCAAATAAGTCCATATGCAAGAGGTATAAACACCTCACAGAATCTTTAGTCTCAATGCTTTTGAAGGAACTTTTGTCTGCTTACCCTTTTGACATGCTGAGCAAATACCTTCCTTAGAGCATTTCATGTTATGACCATTCCTAACTAACTCTTAACTATAGAGCTTTCCTATAGTCTTATAATTCAAATGAGCTAGCTACTTGTGTCATTTGACACAATATGAGACTTTCTCATTTGCAACTAGACAAATGAGAGAGTTTGGTGATAAACAAAGAAAATTAAGACAATAGACATTCTCACTACTAGTGTCAGTCAAAGTGACCTCTTGGTCTCTTAATCTTCTTATATGACACTTATTCTTATGGAAAGAAATGATATAGCCAAGATCACATACACTACAAGAAAAATAGCATTTAGCAAGGAAAATTAGGAAGATCATATATTTCCTTGCTATTTAGCATCAAATTTAGATAGGTAAATTAATTTTTTTCATTACCTACAAAAATAACATCGATTTTTTTTTTTGCAAAGATATCAACAAATTTTTTTGTTGCTGAATATTTATTGGTAAAATAGGAACGAAATATTTTATTGCAAAATAAAAATGATTTTTTTTGCTAAATATTTATGTAGAGAAAAAAAAATTTCTTTCAAAAAATTTCTTCTCACTTTCAAAAGAAAATATTTTTTCCATTTTTATTCAATTCCTTCTTATAAAATATAATTATTGTTTATATATATTTATAAATGTGCATTAATATTTTAAATTCAACTAAATAATTAATAATATAGTAAATTCTTTATATAATTTTATAAATATTTTAAATATATATATATATAAATTAGTATAGATTATAATTATATAAGAAAATATATTATATAAGATAATATATATTATATGAGAACATATAATATAAGAAAATATATATATTATACAAATATATATTATATAAGAATATATATATTATACAAAAATATATATTAAATAAGAATATATAAATATTATACATATATATATATAAGGATATATATATTTTTATTTTTATTTATATATATAAGGATATACATTATAATGATATATATATGTTATATATTTATATATAAAGAAAATATGTCCTCTTTCTAACAGATTGACATATTTGGAGTATTGGTTAAGATAGTCTATATATATGACTTATGGGTTCGAATCCCAGCAGTGCCAAAAATATTGAAACATTTTGGTTATATAAATATTATTATTTTTATACAAACTATTTACAAATGTTTAAATATTAGCAATAAAAATAGATTCCCTTACTAATTTAGGAAGGAATAATTTCCTTCCTTAAAATCCTTGCAAAATAGGAATGAATAATTTCCTTCCTAAAATTAGCTAGGAGCATATCACCTACGAAATTTTTTTGTTTCTAAATTTCTTGCTAAATAAAATTAGTAAGGAATTTAAGTAATTAGCAAGGGATTTAGCCCCTTGCTATTTAAAGTTTTTCTTATTGTGATAGTTGGCTTATGCTTATAAGGTTGTGTTGCAACCCTTCGACATAAGTCACTTTTATGAAAGTGATTAAGCCATTAGTAATCTTATCATAACCTTTGGTGATCCCCTTATCTGATTCACCAAATATCACCTTAGGTCTATCGTTTATTGGAATGAAATCCAAGTACCATATAGGGGTATGACAACTTGAACTCACCTGCAAAAAATAATCACTTATCCTTATGACCCCAATTCTCATTGGGTTCTAGGTGCATGTTAGAATGAAAATGAACATGCCTTCCTGCATCTCTTCTGATAGGAAAGTGTACATTAGCTCTCTGTACAATATTATTGTGCCAACAATCAATGACATAGTAACCACTTTGCCACAATACTAGCACGCATAGATATTGTACCTCCTTTTAAGAGCTGGTTTAACAGCATTGTTGTCAGTAGCTCTCAGTCCAGCAGGTACAACAGTAGTCTTTTTCTTGAGTGTTCGGGCTGGTACACCAAACTTAAATGGTTCAAGATGGGTCATTTGAACCTCATCATGGGATGCCTTATAGCCACTAACACCCTTGCCATTCCTACCACCATAGTGGTGAACAGCTTTGTTCTTCCTTTTTGGAATTACTAGCTCTAGTGTTCCCTTTGAAGCCTATCTCTTTCTTATCCTTTTGGGAGGAGAAGGAATCTATCAAAGGCAACACAGTACATAGCTTTGAAAACTTAGTCACTAGTTCTTTCTCCTTTTGGAGTTTACCTTCTAGATTCCTGATAAGATCATTCTTAAAAGTTATGGTGCCCATATGAATAACAGTAATGCTTTTCAGCTGTCTAACTTCCCTAATTTTCTACTCTAGCAAAGTTGCTGTTTCAGAATGCTGGGAAGAAGCAAGCTTCAGAGATGCAATCTCCTGAGCCTACTGTTTGGTCAGCAGCTTACTCCTTCTGAATGCTTCCATAAGTTTACCATATCTTTCAATCATTTGATTTCTGTCTTCCTTAGATTCTGAGTCATCTTCATCTCTTAATGAAGAAGCACTTGAATTTGGACTAGTCACATACTTGGACTTGGATGAAGAGTTGGACGGAGAGTGTACCTTAGATGGTCCAGGCGGATCCTGGGAGGATTCCTCATGTGATCGTGCCATCAGCCCAATATAGGCTTCATCATCCTCTTCTGATTCTGATGAGGAAGACTTAATCCAGCTTTTCTCCCTCTTAGCAATGAAGGTTTTCTCTTTCTTGCTTCTCTTGTGGTGATGATTCTTTTCACCAACTTCTTTCTTCCCAGGACAATTAACAACAACATGACCTGGCTTGTTGTACTAGAAACAAACAACCTTTTTAGAAAAATGTTTACCAGGTTTTGGATCATACCTGCTCTCTTTGGAGGGTTTCTTCTTATTTTTGTAGTAGTCCTCATTGTACTGGAAGGAAGAGGTTGGTTTGCTCCTCCACCCCTTCTTTTCATCAGCCTCATTAACTGCTTTGAGAAAGTAACAAACTTATCATCAGAAATATTACAGCCTAATTTCTCTTGATCTGAATCTTCTGACTCAGCTGGTCTTCTTAGGGGAGAAGGATTCTTCTCCTTGCTCCTCTTGGAGCTATTTGCCTTGAAGGCCACAGTAGTTTCTTTGGTCTGGCCTCTGCTAGTCTTCTCTTCCTCCTTCCTTGCTGTCAGATGCATCTCATATGAAAATAGCTTACCAAATAGTATGGATGATGGAGTATCTGCCAGCTTTATCACTTCTCTAATGACACATATTTTAGTGTCCCAATCTCTAGTAAGAGACCTAAGAAACTTATCATTTAACTCATAATTATTAAAGATCATGCCATAGGTATTTAACTCATTAACTGTCCTGAAGAATCTTTCATAACAGCTAGTTATGGTCTCCTTCCTGATCTATCTGAAAGATTTATACTCTTGATTTAACATTGACTTTCTATCATCTCTCACTTCCACAATGCCTTCTATATACACTATCAAGGTGTCTCAGATTTCCTTTGAGGTCTTACAGTGCACCAGGTTTTGAAAGGTGGAGTCATCTATGACATTAACTATGATATTTCGTGCCCTCTTATCCGTTGTTGCTAAAATGACTTTATCTTTAGTCATTTCAGTATACTTCTTTGGAGTCTGAAGATTTGTATCAAGGACAAATATCTTCATTGGGATGAAGGATCCTTCTTGAACTGTGATATAGATCCTAGGATCAGATTCTTCCATGAACAATCTGACCCTTTCCTTCCATATGCCAAAATTCTCCTTCCTGCAGAGAGCAAGTTTCATGGATCCAAGCTTTTTATGATTCTCTCCTGAACCCATCTTAACCTTCTAACAGCTACCCTGGAGATCTTCTCAGACTGTTAAGTATTTTCTTGAGTAACCTCCCTCTGATACCACTTGAAAGTATTTGATTACAAGGATAGCTAATCACCTAGAGGCGGGGGGGGGGGGGGAATAGGTTATTGCAGTCTTTTTAAGATTCTTTAAAATCTTCTATGTCTTAAGTCCTGCTATATATACTTAATTCAGCTTTCAAGAAAACAATACTCAGCACAACAAAACACAATACACAGTACACTAGATTTTATAATAGTTCCCCGATATATGAGTACATCCACTGTCCCTCTCCACCTTTCTAACAGTATGTTAGACAAGGCTCTTCTCCAAAAACTATGGCTTCTCAGAGATTACAACACGATCCCACTGGATCAGTCAGTCTTCACTAAGACTGACAACACTGGCTCACAACCCTCCATACAGTAATCACCTAACAACCACACTCAGGCACAAATGCCCTTTATACAGGCTGGGAGAAACAACCCCACACAAATTCACAAAGAAATCCAATCACAGGCCCACGGCCCTAACACAGATCTCACAAAATTTTCTCACAGCCTTTATAATTTAAGCTTTACAATTAGATCTCACACACAACCTAATCAATATAGGCCTCAACACAGATCTTTCACAGATCCACTGATTTAGAAAGAGTTTAATGATTTGTCTCAAGAGAAATTATTCTCCGAGTCAATTTCTTCTTGGGCTCGGTAATTCTCAGCCCTATCTACTTCCCAACAATAAGAATGTCAATCTTCGACTATCTGTGGCTTGTGCTGGAATTTCCTCACGATCTTGATCTTGTTCTTGTTGATGAAAGGGGAAGATTAAGAATGATTGTCTTCAATCAACTAACCTTTATTGGCAGGAAATGAATTGCTCTGCCTCTCCTTCTATCCAGAGAGAACTCTGTGCAGATATCTTCTTCTTCAACAATCTAGTGAAAGATCTTCAGATTTGGCTCGGCTTGGATCGTGAATCAACTTCAATTAGGGATTGCCTAGACTGATTCGTCTTCCTCAGAGAGATCCTCTGTTCTTGCTATAGCAGATGTTGATTGCCCAGCGAACTCAGAAACCCTTCAGATTTTTCAATTGAAGTTCTTGATTTTGTAATAATAGCGGTTGAAGACGACGAACTCCCGCTTCTCGTTTTCATATTGTTAATCAGGAAAAACTTATTTGATCTTAATCTCAGCTGTTATTTATAACCCCGTCGATTTGTGGGATGTTTGACACGTGTCCCAGTTTTAACGGTGGTTAAAACCTCAGCTTAATCAACTTGAGATCCACTGTAGACTGACGACAATGTTAATGTTGATTTGCAGCAATTAAATAACGAATCAGAAAATCATTGACTTGTTGACTTTGCTGACGTCAGCATCATTCTGGACTTAGCAAAATCAAAGAATACTTCAGAAATCCTCAGTTCGACGAACTCAGAGCTCAGTTCAACGAAATCAAGCAATACTTCAGAAATCTTCAGTTCGACGAAATCAAAACTTAGTTCGACGAACCCAGGGCTCAGCTCGACGAAATCAATCATCATCTCAGAAATCTTCAGTTCGACGAACTCAAAACTCAGTTCGACGAATCCGGAACTCAGCTCGACGAAATCAAACATCATTCCAGAAATCCTCAGGTCGACGAGCATGTGAAAGCTGAGTTCGACGAAATCAAAGCTCAGCTCGACGAAAAATGGATAAGCAATATTTCGACGATTCTTGACTTAGAATTTTCTTCAGTTCTGCTAGGCATTGAGTGACGTTGAGTAAATAGGCAAATCTTAACGAATCTGGACTTAGAAATATTTCAGCTTTGCTAGGCGCTGAGAGCGTTGAGTGTATATCCCTCACTCAACGTTTTTTTGCTTAAGCCATATTTTTCAGCTTTCTGTCTGATGGCGTTGAGAGCGTTGAGTGTGTATCCCTCACTTAACGCTATTTGCCTTAGTCATATTCTTCAGCTTTTTACCTGATGGCGTTGAGAGCGTTGAGTGCATAAGCTTCACTCAACGCTTCTGGACTTAGTCGATTTTCTGGCTTCCACTGCTTAGGCTTTGACATGATATCCTTGTCTCAACGTTCTGGTCATATGGCGTTGAGTGAGTTGAGCTCATTCAGTGCTTCTAGACTTAGGCATTTTCCTGAATTTTCAGCCTATCACTTTGAGTCCACCAGTCATTGTCTCTTGAACAATATGTTCCCATGTACCGATCTCCAAAACATGCCCCCACACATAGTTATCTAAAGCATGTACCTGATACACACGGCCATCGGAGGACTATTTTAACATTCTAGATCAAGAGGTGGTATGTAACCCTCGCCAAATAAGTTACACACTCTCAATATTGCTAGCTAATTTTCTGAACCGGGCATGATCCCATGATTCCTTCCCTTTTCAAGTTTTCCATGAAAAAACTATTTGTCGAGCCTATTTTGACAAGAGAATGAGAGTGGAGATGAGAAAATGAGAGGCAGGATACGAGGAGCCCACCATAAGCAATCACTAGTGTATGTATGCCCGCATGGGTGTTATCTTTCAATGATATATTAATTACTAACAAAATAATTTACAAATTAATAATAATTTTGTGAAATTATAAGTACTTACTATTAGTAAATAGTAATTACTTATTAATAGCAAAATTCAGACAATCAACTGATCAGTTCATGATTCCAAAATATGTGTGTGTAATTTACAAAGTGATAATAATTTTGTGAAATTATAACTTACTATTAGTAATTATTTATTAATAGCAAAATGTAATTTATCAGTAATAGCACCGTTAAAATATAATAATTGAGACAATCAACTCACTTCATGGTTTCAAAATGTGTGGCAAAAGTCTTCTCCTCCGTTGACCCACTCGGGAAATCAAAGTATGGGTGGCGCATAATCCCCAGCCTCTTCCCGCTCAACCCGCCCGGATTCAACAGCCGCCGGAATCCTCCACTCGGAATGAACCCCGCCGCCGCCGCCGTCATCTTCGCGTCCAGCGGATCATACCCGGCGATCACGTCCAGAAGCGCCGCCGCATCTTCCACCGTCCGTGCCATCGGCCCCACCGTGTCCAACCTCGGCGAGATGGGCACAATCCCTGACCGGCTCGTTAAGCCCGACGTCGGCTTGATGCCCACGACCGAGTTGGTTCCCGCCGGGCAGGTGATCGAACCGAACAAATCCGTCCCCAGAGAAACAGCCACCAGATTCGCCGCCACCGCAATGGCTGATCCGCTGCTTGTGCCGCACGGGTGATTTCCGACCGCCGGATATGGGCTCCTTCCCTGTCCCCCGCGGGGGCTCCACCCCTGGGGAGGTTTCAATGACCGGAAGTGGTCCCACTCGCTCATGCTAGCCTTCCCGAGGATGACGGCGCCGGCGTGTCGGAGGCGCTTGATGACGCCGGCGTCACGCGGCACGACGGAGCCGAGGAGGGCGAGGGAACCGGAGGTGGTGTTCAGCTTGTCGCGGGTGCTTATGCTGTCCTTGACGAGGACGGGGATGCCGTCAAGGGGGCCGATTGGGCCGCCCGCGCTGCTGCGCCGGCGGTCGGCTTGAGATGCGGCGGCGAGAGCGTCGGGGTTGACTTCTATGACGGCGTTGAGTTTGGGATTGAGAGCGGCGATTCGGTTCAAGTAGTGCTGGACGAGCTGGTAGGAAGTCAAGCTGCCGTCTTTGAAAGCTGCTTGAATGCCGGCGACGGTGGCCTCCTCGAACTCGAAGGGAGCCTCAAGAAGCGGCCTTAATCGAACCCAAATCAAAGCGGAATTTCATTAAAGCGAGTTAATTTGGGAAGAAAGGAAATGAATTTCATCGAAAGAGAAGATATTAACAGGTTATAATAGCCACCAACCTTTTGCCCGCCGCCATTGTTGGCCGAGAATCTGGCACTGAATCCAAAGGAGACGCTCGCAGTGCAGAAACGGCCATGGCTAAAAGAAGAGGGAGAAGTAGAACAAAATTAAGAAGGGAGAAGGCAGAGGAGAACGTCATGTATATGCAGCCTCAATTAATTCGTTAGCAGCTAAATTGACCCAACAATCAATCAATACATCCCCTTTATAAATATCTTCTATACAAACTCCATCATTTTTACACACTATGTTTTTTTATGCTTGGATATATTGTGAAAAAATATTTTAATCATCCTTTTTATAACTTCTATCTATACATCCCTCTTTCTTATTGTATTTTTAATGTTTGAAATTATCTTCTACACAAACTCCATTGCTCCACCTCATTTAATTAGGTGTAAGAGATGGAATAAGTAGCCTCGCTGCCAATATTTGGGAGAAGAGAATGGAGTGATCCTTAGCATATGAATGATGCCTATTTGAGCTTCGCGTGCTCATGTAGAGTGATTTGACACAACATTCGACACCAAACATTCATTGTATATATGATGGTGGTAATTTAACATGTCCAAACTCACTGAAGCAAAAACGCCGTGCCAAACGGAGCCCTTGTCTCTAAGGCTCCGTTTGGGCCTTGGGGGGGACTTATCTTCACCGGTTAAGCGGTTACGTCCCCATGAGCCGGACCTTAATTAAGATCCGGTTCATGCGGTCGTAACCGCTTGATCGGTGAAATTAAGTCCCTCCAAACGGAGCCTAAATTTAAAAATTGTATGAGATATTTATGGGAACTACATTTGTAAGTGTGCAAGCTTATATTCTGCTCCCCCGACAGAATAGTATTGAAATGAATGAAATTCACAAAAAAGAGCCTAAAACACACACAAAGGCAAAACATCACATCAAACAACTCACTTTAATATTGTAGTGAATATAATTAAGTTCACTATCATGGCCTTTCTGCAACTAATAATTGTTTTGTACTGGTAGCCGTTCCTTCTTCTGGGAGTGGATGAGATTCAAGCCGCTCAGCTTTAAATCTAATGTTTGTCCTTTAACAAACTTTAACAAAATAAAAAAATAATAATAAATCAAGCAAAACACAAGTTTTAAAGCACGATCAGATGACTCCCGCGCTATACGCGCTTCTTTTCTCTAGGAACAGATAGCGTAGGAAAAAATTTTCCTCCTACAAGAGGCTTTAAAGAAAAAGGCCACATGTACATATCAACTACAGCTCATGAAAGCTTTATCTTAATACGACGGAGTCATTCTGATAAAAAAAATTATCTTAAGATTTGAACGAGAACGTGAATTGAATTGGTAAATCAAATACTTTAGAGGGAGCGAAAAAAGTATAAATGGTCGCATAATTAGCTACAAAGCGAGAACACAATCACTTACAGAGATTTACAAAACAAAGGCTCAGTTTGGCACTGTGGCGGCGGTCATGAACACGGGAGATAAATTGTTATTTGTTAACGCCCACCTAAAGAAGTTCATCCACTTTTATGTTCAAACGGATTATGTTTGTTAGGTGATCCTTCACAGATGACGTTTTAACCCATGCGTTTATGACCGCCACCACTGTGCCAAATGGAGCCTAAGTATCTCTCCCATCTACGTCAATATTAGTTCCTCCACATAGAGTGAGCTCTGTAAAACATTGTGACGTCACTCCCCAAAGCCACATGGTTAGGGGAGGAGTGGTCATCCTGCTTATACACCAAGGAGCAACACTCCTCTCTTGCTTATAAGAAGTTGAAGGGTCATCGTTGTTGGTATTAACATTGTGATTTAGAAGTGATCAAATAAGTAGTCTCGCTGCCAACGCAGTATGAGCCTATCAGGGTCGCACATAAGAACGTTTGGAGAAATTGGGAGAATACTTAGAATGATTTACTCATATGATGAGTTGAAAAGACTTAGCACAACCATGCTTTGGAAGAGTCGAGTGCGTTGAGACCACTCAACGCTTTCGTCGAATCAAGTGTTGACTCGTCGAATGATGACGTTGAGTGTGTTGAGTTTACTCAACGATTCGCCGATTCAAAGAGTTGATTCGTCGAGTATGACACTTAAGCGTTGAGTGTGTTGAGTATACTCAACGATTCGTTGAGTCAAGGAGTTGATTCGACGAGTCTGAGTCTCAGGCGTTGAGTGAGTTGAGTTCACTCAACGCCTTCGTCGAGTTAAAAGTTGACTCGCAGAATCTGGCACTTAGGCGTTGAGTCCACTCAATGCCTTCGTCAAGTCAAGTGTTAATTCGATGGGTTTGGCGCTGATAGCGTTTAGGCGTTGAGTTCACTCAACGCCATTCGTCGAATATCATATGGATACTCGACGATTCATTGAGACAAGGGTTGTCTGGTCGAAAACGCTAGATTTTAAGTCCTGGGTCTGCGAATAGCGATGAGAGCTGTTATATTTATTCCTTGGGTATAAATAGAAGGTTTTAGGGTTTCAAAGTAACTGTTGATTCTGTCTAAGCACACGAGCTGCACTGTGCGAAAGACCCGAGACTTAAAAGCTGATGGAAGTCATTCCGCCTGCCGCCAATCCCGTCGCTGCCACTTAGCTTGATTCCGGCGAGTGTCGTCGCCGCCACTTCTGCAACGGGCCTAGCAGTCTGTGAAGACGCAGAGCTTTCTCTCCCGACCTAGATCTTGTGTGGCAAGATACTACAAGTTCTCCCGTTCGTGTGGACTTCCTGTAGAGGTGCGAACAATATTCTGCGCTAGGAACTGTAGCCGCAAAGTGATCAGCTGATCTCCTGGAGCATCTAGGTTGAGTATAGACTAATTCCCACAAAGGTAATTAATTTTATTTTACTGCCTTTACTTCTTTATTAATGGTCATCGCTAGATCCGAACTCTTTTTGGTTTTCTTGTTCCTTATTTTCGCTGCGCACAGCTGTTGTGACGTATAACAAAACCCAACAATCCCCAGCAGATGTCTTCTTCTTCTTCTCACATCTCTTCTTCTTCCCTGAGAAGAGTGCATCATTACCTCCTTCATAGATAGTAACTCCAGTCATCTGCCTTACTAGGCTTTTCTGCGAAGCCAGCAGGTTCTCTAGCTCCAATAATGAAGGTTGAGTGGCCCAGCCTTAAACAGAAGTAATGAAGGTCACATACTCCTTCCGCAATCCGCGGATTATGTGCCTCTTAATATTCACTTCTGAAATTGGCTCATCAGGGTCTAATGCCGAAATTTCAGGACACAAGTTCTTTATCTTCTAGAAAAACGTAGAGATCGACAAATCTCCCTGAGTTGTTCTCGCCAACTCATTCTCTAGGAATTGTAGTCGCACTACATTATTCATATTGAACAAACCTTCAAGGAAAGTCCAAATCTCAGCAGCTGACAAGCATTCTATAATGTGGTCGAAGAGCTCTGGTGAGATAGCGCGCTTGAGAGTAAACTCCGCCTTAGCGTTTGTCTTCCTTCAAGCTCTCACTGGTTCAGCATTGCCAGCGGCAGCAGTAACTTCTTGCCTCTCGTCTCCACAAATGACTTCCTAAAGGTCCTCGCCTAGAAGATAACTTTCCATGCATGACCTCCACTTCTTGAAGTTAGTCGGCGTTAAAAGTTCAATTCCAAAACCTCTTGTGATACCTTCTTCTATTGCACTAACACATATCTACTTGAACTTCCAGAAGCAAAAAACAAGTTTGCGGTTGATCACTGCTCAAACATTTGTTCGCTCTGATACCATGTAAAAATTTATGTGATACGGAAAACGGAAAACGAGGTCGCATGAACACTCAACCAAACTGAGCCAAGTAAACCAGATACAAACAAAAGAGCAAGTAAATAGTATACTATCAAATATCTTTACAGTGCGAGACATACATGGCAAGACATGATTTGTCAATGTACCTGATGGAAGCAAAAACAATAAGGTAAAAGCTAGCTGTGCTCAAACTGATTTATGGAGTTCGTTAAAGCCTCTAAGTCTCCAGATCGTGACCTAACCGTGCAAACACCCCGTTTTTCCAATGCTGAAGAACTCTGTCCGCAATTTACTAGTCGCTTAACCGCGAGGTCGTCTTGTCTCCTGATTATTCGCGGACAGCTGCTGCTGAACTAAACAGTCAACCAGAAGAGGATAGTTTTATTGAACTGGGAAAGATTTGTTAAAATTATTGAAGTGAAAGTGGAAGCCTGAGCGGGCTGTTTGGGCAAACTGTGCGGGTAGTCTCAGCAATTTCGGTGATCAGACCGGGCAGTCTGAGCGGACAGAGCTGGCGACTTGCTAGGTCAGCCAATGTACTGCGGCTTGGTTCCCAGGTTGTTTCAGGCAGATAGGATGGTTATCCGCTCAGTTGCCGGGTTGAGCAGCTGACTTTGGAGTTCGCCGGTCTTGTGCGGACTGGTGTTGTATCCGCTGGTGTTGTGTTCACACCAGGGATGTCTGGTGGTGTGGACTTGGTCTGGATTTGGACCAAGTCCTGGTCAGCTTGTCCGGAGGTCGCGCGGCCTACGCGGGTTGGTTTCTTCATCCTCCTTGCTTGGCAGCAGTCTGTCTTATACAACTTGACTGCGAGCTCACTTTTTGTGATCAGGAGCTTTGTCTGCAAGTGGACGGACTGAGGTGGTACTCGCTGAGTTCACCTGGTTGGTGTTCTAGTCTGGCTGGGCTTGGCGATATCTCTTGACAAATTCACAACGGTCTATTGTGTATACGCAGCCTTTGCGGATACACTTATTGTTCGCACTAGATAGGGTGGTTATCCTATCATTTAGGGAAGTGATCACACTCGTCTCTGCGACCCCCCCCCCCCCATCACATCAACAACACTGAGCGAATAGTAAGTCAACTCGCGGAAAGTTGTTGCAGTTAGGGTTTTCTATCCACGCGGTTTGAAGAGGTTTGACTGGTTTATGTTGTGCAGGTTGTGCAGATAGCGCTGAAGAGCCAGGAATTTAGTTCTGACTGAGTGCGGAATCTATGGGTAACAACAAGTGGTTTTCAGCAGGTCACAGCTTGCAAATAAGCGATTTCTTTTCTGCAACTTCTTCCCTGTTCAAATAAGTTGTCCGCCTCTGGGCGGCTTGTTAGGTTTGGTGGCAGCAGTCCGCATGTTCTAGCAGCTAGCTAGGCAACCTCGCGGTCAGGCAGTCTGCAGCTCAGTGGCTAAAGTTCTTCAGCAGCACTAGAATAACGGGTAGTCCGCGCGGCTTGTTGCAGTCTTGTGACCAGACGTCTTCAACGGACTCCTTTAGCGGTTAGCAGCATAACCGACGGTTACTTCTTGAGACCGCATGGTTTGTTTTTCAGCTTGTAATTTTCTTGCTCCATCGGATACATTGACAATCATGTCTGTATAAAGATATTTTTGATTAACACAAGACTCTTGCTCTTATAGTTATTTTTGGCTTGCTTGAGCTTTGTGTGATTGAGTGTTCCTACACCTGGTGTCCCATTTCCACTATTACAAATTTTTTTCATGGTATCAGAGGGATCATAGACTGAGCAGTGATCAACCATCAGTTGCTTGTCTTCTTCTGAGATTCTAAGTAACTAAGGTGCATGTCTGCAATGGAATGAGGTTATGGAAGAGGTCTTAGAATCAAACTTCTTACATCGACTAACTACAAGAAGTGAAAGTCGTGTATGCAGAGTTATCTGTTGGTCGATGACCTTTGGAAAGTCATCGGAGGAGAAGAAAAGCAGGACGTTACTGCTGCTGCGAGTGCTGGTGCCGATGTGACAAAAGCTTGGAGGAAGACTAGTGTCAAAGCTGAGTTTGCTCTCAAGCAGGCTATTTCACGGGAGCTCTTTGAACACATCATTAGATGTGAGTCTGCTGCAGATATTTGGACTTCCCTTGATGGATTATTCATCAGAAAAAATGTTGCTCGGCTACAGTTTCTTAAGAATGAGTTGGTAAGGGCCACTCAAGGTGATCTACCCATCTTAACGTTCTTCTTAAAAATGAAGAACCTGTGTGCTAAGATTTCAGTGCTCGACCCTGATGAGCCTATTTCTGAGGCAAAACTGAAGAGACACATAATCCGCAGCTTATGGAAGGAATATGTGGTCTTTGTTACTTTAATTCAAGGTTGAGCCACTCAGCAATCTTTGCCAGAGTTGGAGAACCTGCTGACTTTGCAGGAGAGCTTTGCAATGTAGATGGATGGTGTCACTATCTCTGAAGGAGACGGTGAGGCGCTCTTTTCAGGGATGAACAAGAGGTGGGAGAAGAAGAAGAAGTCTGATGCTGGTGAGGGACCTTCTACTTCATATCAACAAGAGGAGAGCGTTGCTCCTAAGAGAGATTGGAAGAAGAAGAAGGAGTGGCTTAAGTGTTACAGATGTAACTAGCCAGGATACTTCGGGAGATACTGCAAGGTCAAGCTACAGCCTGAGCATGTTGCAGACAAGGAGAACGCTGAGTCCAGTGCTGAGGAAGCTGGATGGGTAAGTGCTTTCATGACGGTCACATGTGTTCGTGCTTTGTCCACCGTTGACTACTAAGATGACTGGATCGTGGACTCAGGGTGTGGTCACCACCTCACCGGGGATGAGTCCAAGTTCTCCTCTCTGCGGACATTCTCAGGTAACGAAGCTATCATAACCGCTAATGATATTATTCATGCAGTAGAGAAAGAGGGTATAGTTTCTTTGGGTAGTGATAATGGTCCACTAACGTTGAGGAGTGTCTATCACATACCGGGCATGAAGAAAAACCTATTCTCTGTGACCAATGCGGTGGATGCGGGCAATCACATTTTGTTCTGTACAACAGTAGTGAAGTTTCTTCTCAACATGTGAGTGATTAAAGCTGATATTGCTCATGTAGGGAGAAGGGTGAGGGATTTGTTTGTATTATCAACAAGCTCCTATGTTGATCGGATGAGAGCCAATGATAGTGCAGCTATTTAGCATGAGCGGTTGGGATATGTGGGATGGACAAGCTTAAATCCATAGCAGTGAAGAGTCTTGTGAAAGGCTTGCCTAAGTTGTCATCCTTCAGCGACTGTCATGTTTGTGCGGGATGTCAATATGGAAAGGCTCATTGTCTTCCATTTGACAAGTCATTGTCCAGATGTAAAGCATCATTGGAGTGTATCCATGGTGATCTGATGGGGCCGACCGTCACATCCAGCCTTGGAGGCAGCAGGTATATGCTGGTCCTGATTGATGACGACTCAAGGTACACTTGGGTGTACTTTATGAAGAAGAATTCAGATGCTTTCTGGCTGTTTGTGGAGTTCAAGGAGCTGGTGGAGGGCCGGCTTGGCCTGCGGATCAAAAAGTTGAGACAGACAATGAAGATGAGTTTGTTTCAACTGAGTTCTCAAACTTCTGTAGGAAGCACGACATTCAAAGGGAGCTCACTTGTGCCCATACTCCATAACAAAATGAAGTAGCAGAGCGAAAGATCCATCATCTGATGGAAACCTGCAAGTGTTGGCTTCATGCTAAAGGTATTCCAAGGTCCTTCTGGGCGAAAGGAATGATATGTTCATCTTATATCATCAATCAGATGCATCTGAGTCCGATCAGCATTGAGTCTCCCTTTGAGATGATATTCAAGGAGAAGCCCAACGTTGGACACCTTTGGGTGTTTGGATTTATCTGCTATGTACACATCTCAGATGCTCTGAATACAAAGCTGGAAGCAAAAGCAAGGAAGCTTGTCTTTGTGGGCTATGATGAGCGGAAGAAGGGGTGGAAATGAATGGATCCAGTGACAAAGAAGTTCGTGGTTTCAAGAGACGTAGTCTTCAACGAGCTGATGTCATATGGAGGTAGCTCCTCTATGAAGCTACAGGAAAACAGGTCAGATGGCGAGCAGGGAGAGGTTGCTAAGAATATTATGATAGAGCTGCCTGTGTCACTAGGAGCTCCAGATATTTTTAGCTCCAGGGCAGAAGCTTCTTGTTCAGGAAGCAAGGGGAGCGTTGCTCCAAGTTTGCCTAGAAACGGAGCTGATTCAGAAGAAGCAGCTGAGGTGGTTATCAAGGATCAGACCCTTTGAAGTTCAAAGAGGACCATTAAACCACCGACTCGATATAGCGAAGGAAACACGGTGAGCTTGGTCTCTTGTTTCTTCGCAGACCTTCTAGATGAGCGAGAGCCTTCTAGATTTGAAGACGCTACTGGGGTCAAGGAGTGGAAAGTTGTCATGGATGAGGAGATGGCTACCCTCAAGAAGAATGAGACTTGGGACCTTGTGCCCAAGATTGATGATAATACTCTTATGACATGTAAGTGGGTCTACAAGCGGATGAATAAGGAGGATGGGAGCATCGAGCGGTACAAGGATTGCCTTGTAGCTCGTGATTTTTCTCAGCAGTATGGAGAAGACTATGAAGATACGTTCAGTCCTGTGACAAAAATGACTTCTGTTCGGGTGGTGATGGTTTTGGCAGCTTGCCAGGGCTGAAAGATGTGACAGCTAGACGTAAAGAATGTTTTTCTTTATGGGTAGATCGATAAAGAAATCTTCATGGTTTAGCTACCTGGATACGTATCTGAAGAATATTCAGGACACGTCTGTAAACTCCGGAATGCCCTTTATGGTTTAAAGCAGGCTCTGAGGGCATGGTATGGGAAGATCGCAGAGTACCTCCAATTCTGCAGATATTCTACCTTGGATTCAGACTCGAGCCTATTCATCATGGAAAGGGGGAGCTTCATGTCTTGGTGCTGCTGTACGTGGACGATATGATTATCACAGGGAACTTTGAAGAAAAGGTGGCTAGTCTCAGGGCAGAGCTAGCAATTCGGTTTGAGATGAATGACTTGGGTGAGCTCCACGACTTCCTTGGACTCGAGGTGGAGAGGAAAGAGAAAGGCATACTTGTTTCCCAAAAGGGCTATGCTGATTGGATCGTTCATCGATTCGACATGCGGGAAGGGAAGAGTTGATCTACTCCTCTTGAGGTTGGTATCAAACTTCGACGAGATGAGGGGAGGATACTTCCAGATCCTCTAGTGTTCCGTGTTCTGGTGGGGTGCCATATCTATTTGACGATTACGAGGCTAGACATTGCATATGTTGTAGGCCGAGTAAGTTGGTAGATGGCGGAACCTCGGAAGCTTCATCTAATGGCGACAAGGAGCATTCTGAAGTATGTGAAGTCTACTTCCGACATGGGTCACTGATACGCACGAAATAATTGTGTGTATTACACGCAAGTGCACGTGCCAATTAAAGTAATAAAGAATGAATAAAGATCGTTTCCACGGAGAGGTGGTGAATTCGGTGCTTCCAATTACTAGTTAGACCTTTTCTCTAAATCCAAGTGAAACAAGATGATGATTTTGATTTAATAAACTAAATTATGACAAATTTCTAAAATAAGTTAAAATAAACTATAGTTCCTTAGGGGAAAACTTTAAATTCAGATTGGAGAAATAATCTTGTGCGGTGATTTCCTATATCTACTACAATGAATTTATAAATGATACTTTGTGAAAATGAGTGGTGAAAAACCTTGCAACGATTTTAGAGTATACAACCATATCTCTCGATATCGAAGGTCCCTAGTCCTCTATTTCCCTTCGGGTGAAATAGGAAACCAATTAAAGTTTAAAAACCAAAGTTGTTAACACCAAGAGGAAATCTCTTTCTCACTTCAAGTGCTATATGGAATCTATAACATACTTACGCAACTCCTCTCTCGATTTATGGAACGTAGTAAAAGGTGAAACCGTGATCAAAGGCTTCAAAATAAAGATTATAAATTCAATAAAGGTTAATTCACCAAACGATTACAAAGGGAAAACTAGAGAACATTCATCACAATAGATATAGTACTTTCACATCACAAGATTGGGAAAATTAGTTCATAGTGAGGGAAGAAAACCACGAAGCGAGTGGAGAGATCTTATAATACATGATGGATTTAACGTTTAAACGCTGCAGGATTTCCCTTCCGGAGTCACTCGCTCGTTCAGTCCAAGGATCCGTCGTCTTCTTTGTTCTAGCCGCCTTCTTCAATGGAGGATTTTCACAAACCCTATATAAAGAACTTTCTATTTCCTCTCCTCCTCTCTCTTAGAGTGCCTTGGAATCCATGATTTTGTGGAGATTTTGCCTCTGAAAAACGTAGCCACCCCTTTGGAAAGAAGCACCTTTCCATATTTGAAATTGGAGCCAACTTTGGATTTCAAAAATCTGAAATTCGTTCAGACCACGTTGCAACCTGCTTTCTCGCGCGTTGTGACTTACTTTCCTGGTTATTATATTTTGGGCAGATTTCTTTCTCCAAGCAGATTTCTTCGGCAATTTTCACAATAATAACATGGAAAGAGACCAAATTAGCCAGAAAATAAATAAATATGAATTTAATTTCATTTCTACTTTATTCAATAGTCATTTTAAGCATTTTATAACAAATATTAAGTCTAAAATCGGGCTAGCTAACTTCTTTTTGATAAGTTATCACACCTCCACACTTAAACCTTGGCTAGTCCCTAGCAAAGATAATACTAATCATGAAAATTGAGTGAGAGGAAATAATCATAATACAAACTCATAAGATCCTTCTTCTCAACATAATTAAAGAAAAGATTACTCAAAAGTTTCAAGTTTAACCAAATGAGGACTTGTCATACCATTATGATTCGTAATAATCAAAAATTCACTAGCTTGATGAAAGATAAAGCTCAATTAAAATTTCTAGTGTGGTATGTGCCATCCTTTAAAATCATCGACTCCTATAAATTGTTCTCAACGAACTTCCTCAATAACTAAGAGAGAATGAAAATAGACCGAGTCTTTGACTTAACCTCCAATAGAGTTGGTAGTTTAATTTGAAAAGAAATCATGAGCACTTGCGGTAGAAATGGTCTTGGCTTGGTCAGGAATGAAATGCTATAGTAAAATGTACTTCCCTAGTTAATATTCTTAATAACTCTCTCAACTATGAGGTTCATCTTTTAATTAACAACTTTTTAGTCTGTAGTAGGGATCATTTCAAGTAGGTGTACACCCATTCGGGCCACATATCACTACAACTCACACATTATTATTTTTTCTGTAATCATATTTGGGATCATTCCAAGTATGAATATACATACCTAGGCCACATATCACTATGACACTTTTTTTTCTTTTAAAAAGTCATAGTTGGGATCGTTCCAAGTAGGTGTACACACACTTAGACCTCATATCACTATGACTCATAATTATTTTCTTTGAACAATCGCCCATAGTTGAATAGTTACTAAGAAATTGCTTTATGAGTGAGGGGAAATTATGCATGATAATCAAGGATTCAAGCTCTAAGGATAGTGAGTGATCAAATTAAATATAAGTAGTGAGGCACATGTTGATCAAAGGGAAATGCTAATCATTCTTACAAATCAACTAGACATCTCAATGCTTTGGTTTACATCTCAACTCAGTTCATGCTAACCCTTCCATCATTATCTTTAGAAGTCAGTGAGAGTCAATTTTTAGGAAACAAATTATTTTAACGAATTGTGTGGATTAGAGAAATATTTAAGAGAGCTTTCACCCATCTCACTAAATCCAAAGTGAAAATATGAACCATTAAGGATGCATATCCTACCAACAATAATCATCAAATAATATTGAATAACTCATTCGTTAACTATATCGAGTAATAGGATTAACTAAAATTGTTGAAAATATTTAACTCTCACTCAATTGGTAGGAGTATACTACTCCCACCTCCACACTTTTGCCTTTTGCTAGTCCCTAGCAAAGAGACTTCAAAATCCATGCAAATTCATTTAAAATAGTTTTACTAAGCTGCCTAAGAAAGGAAAGACAAAAAAGAAATTCTAAATTTAAGTACTCCCCTGAAAATTGGAGTGTCCGCATGATTGTCCATTACTTTCTCAAGGATGTGCCCAGTTTAATATATTGTGGAATAGTCATCAACAATCCTAGTCATGAGTTGCCTGTAGAACTCAAATCTTGGACAAATACAAATGTTAAAGCACGAAGCGTGATAACATCCAAAGAAATAAATAGAATACACATTCAGCATGGTACATCATAGGCACATGGTCTTAAATTGTTCATGATCACAATCATAAGTATTTTAACTTAAAAGTGCTAAAAATGCGGTAAACAAAATTATAACAACACATTATATCTTTACACTCCCTAACAGACTTCAGATGATATTATAAAACAGAACTCCAAGCACCATAAATTTAGTAATGATATCTCGATATAAAAGTAAAGCTCCAAAATATCAGCACAGCATAGCAGAGAGTATATACTAAACAAAAGATCTTAGCACAAAATATAATGTGCAAAATAGGAATCAAACAAAAAGAACTACGCACCCCCTTCATTTGCCTTGTCGTATTCAGCCCCCTACTCTACATCTTCATCCTCCTCCTCGTCCTCATCGTCTTCATCCTCCTCGTCTTCGTCCTCATAGTCTTCTTCCTCTTTCCGCTCTTTAGCTTTTGTCACCGTTGGATCAACCCTCGACCAATCAGAAGTCAGTAGGTGACCGACTTTGTCAAACTGGGACTGTAAGTCATATTTAGGCACTGATACTGGGATCTTGTCCTTGCGCATTTGCTTATCTTGATTCTCACAGATGTAGTCCAGTCTGGAATTGAAGTAAACAAATTGGCAACGATGATACGCCTTCATGTACTCCAGCTGCTCGCTCATTGCGTCGGGATTCGCTCTGTTGTCGATTGCCGGAATATTAATGCGCTTGGGGGCCACTGCCGAGGACTTTGCGGATTTGGCAGCACCCACAGCCTTTAACCTGCTCTACTTCCGAGGAAGCTCAGTTGCCACCTTGATGTGCACGTTCACTACTGTTTCTGTGATATGGCGATCCACTTGAGTTACCAGGTCACCCTCGCCCTGCTCAACTCCTGTTGTACGACAAAGCTCGGTTATAGTAGTGGGGAACCAAATATGCTTCATCTTCTTATTTTTCACTTTCTTCCAGATGAGACTAAAGATGAACCTCCCCACATTTATCTTTATTCCTTTTATGATGCAATAGATGAGTGAAATTCTGTCTAACTGGACGTGATTTAAATGGCGCATGGGCAAAAGACTCACATTAACGAAATGAAGCCAAACCTTCGCTTCCCTTGATGGACAAGTTGATTTTAGAGTGTTCTCCTTAGTGTTCACCCAGTCTGGATCTAACGCTCCACAAATAACTACCGTCAACTCCTTCATAGGTATAGTTTTTAGGATTGAAGTATGGTCTGGGGTAATATTATTGTCTAAATCAAAGAATGTATTGATCGCTGCAGTAGAGAAATCACTTTCTTCCCTCTTACAAATACTTCCCCCCTCCCTTCATAACTGGTGCGTTTGCATAAAACTCATACACCCAAGGTAAAACTGCCTCCATCCTCGGGTGACACAACGTTTCCCAGCCCATAGCCTTAATTTGCCCCACGTATCCTATACTCCAGCCCCGTTTCTCCATCTTGAAACCTCTTTCATAAATGGGCGGTATGGATTGAAGGGAATGAAACCTTTGGGTGGCCTCCTCACTCAGAAATTTCTATCTTTTTCGCACAATCTCTTTCCCTTTACCCTTCTTCCTGGAATCCAAAACCTAACGCACAAAATCCAAACCCAAGTCTAAAGTAAAACGAAGGAAATAACTATAGCTAATCCAATCCAAACTTAGGGTTACAAGTTATACCTCCCGAAGCTTGATACCGTGCTCGTGTTGTCATCGGGTGATGGAAATCGCCGGCACACTTGAGCCATGCCGGCTCCCCAGCTTCCCCCAAAAGATTGAGAAAGACTGACGTCGTTGACACCCGCGACCCTCTATCTCCTGACCTAGAAAAATTTAGATCTCACCGCCCCCAAAGCCGCCGCTCCCGAAGCTTCCTGAGATGTCGCCGGCGGGTGATAAAGATCGGTCGGGCACCACGATGCTCACGCCGAAGTTAGGGCAGGAAGATGAATATCGGGAGGAGAACTTGGGTAAGCCGATTGAAATGAGGCCAGGCTTTTTATAAGCCGCTACTTAATCGGAAGGATAAGGCACAGTGACTGGTTCAGCCGGTTCGCAGAGTTTGAAAGAAAAAATGGCCAAACACAGGAAGTTGCAACCTCCTTTTTATGCATTGCAACTTTTTGAGTTCGGCCTTTTATGCAGCCGGTCTAACTGAACCGAACCAGAACACGGTTCAGCTCACTCGTTCACATTCAAACAGCAAAATAAAAGTCGCAACCTGGTATTTTCAGGTTGCAACATACAATTTAATATTAAAAATTCCGATTGTTCCACGATTTTCGATCAAATGATATAAACATAAAAAGCTCGGCTTGTCATGTGTGATGATGATGATGATGTAAACATAAACAAACGCACTATTTTTTTTAATTTATTATTTATAATTTAATTAAACAAACAAACAACGCTAACATACGATGAGTTGCCTCCCACCAAGCGCCTAATTTACCGTCCCAGCAGGACGGTATTAACTTACAGAAATCTTACGCATGAAGCTACCCGGTCTTCATCGTCTTTCATATATAACTTAAGTCTCTCGTCGTTAACTTTGAATTCAGAACCGTCACTCTCATTAATGATGGTCACCGCACCATACGAATGCACTATTTTAACTTTAAACGGCCCGACCACCTCGACTTGAGTTTCCCGGGAAATAAATTCAGACAGGAATTGAATAAAAGGGCAAGTTGGCCCGACTCGAAGTGCTTTTTCTTAATGTGTCGGTCGTGCCACTTCTTTGTGCGCTCCTTATAGATCCTCGAGTTCTCGTAAGCTTGCATCCGAAGTTCCTCGAGTTCATTAAGTTGCAATAATCTCTTCTTACCGGCGTCCCAAAAATCATTATTTATTCTCTTAATTGCTCAGAATGCCCGGTGTTCTAATTCGAGTGATAAGTGACAAGATTTTCCGTAAACCAACCTATACGGGGTTAATCCGATGGGAGTTTTGAATGCAGTTCAGTATGCCCATAATGCATCTGTGAGCTTTTGTGACCAGTCTTTCCGATTTATGCTCACTGTTTTCTCTTAAATTCTTTTTATCTCCCTATTTGATACCTCGGCTAGTCCATTTGACTGAGGGTGGTAAGAGAGTGCGACCTTATGGGTGACCCCGTATTTGTTTAGCAATAAGGTGAATTGATGGTTGCAAAAATGACTTCCCCCGTCGTTAATGATCGCTCTAGGTACCCTGAATCGATTGAATATGTAAAATTTAGGACTACCTTGGCATCATTCTTAGGTGTTGCGATCGTCTCTACCCATTTAGATATGTAATCAACTCCTAATAAAATGTATAAATTATCATTTGAATTGACGAACGGACCCATAAAATCCATTCTCCAAACATCAAATAATTCGACCTCTAACATGATATTCATTGGCATTCCCTCATTCTTTCTTTAGTTTTCACACCGTTGATATTTATCACATTGTTTAACAAATTCATTAGCATCCCAAAATAAATTAGGCCAAAAGAATCTGGCCTTTAATACTTTCATTGCCGTCCTTGTTCCCATGAAATGACCTCCGTACGGTGAGCTATGACACTTCTCTAATATCGATTTTGTTTCAACCTCCGGCACGCATCGCCTCACCGCTCCATCAGCTCCAATTTTAAACAGATAAGCTCGTCCCAAAGACAGGAGTGTACCTGGTGTAAGAATCGCTTCCTTTGTTGATACGACAAGTCAGACGGTAGAATATTACTCACTATGTAATTTACATAGCCAGCATACCAAGGTGGAGTACTATCATGAATCACTAAAACCCTCTCATCTGGGAATATCTCATCAATTTCCGGATTATAGGAGGATCGTGTAGACTCTATCCTGGACAAGTGATCTGCAACCGAATTATCAGTACATTTCCTATCCTTAATCTCTACGTCAAATTCTTGTAAAAGAAGCACTCATCTAATCAACCGGGGCTTTGCGTCATTTTTGTCCATGAGGTAACAGATCACAGCATGGTCCGTGTAAACTGTGCTCTTTGTGCACAGTAGATACGATCTAAATTACTCGTAGGCAAACACTACCGCTAGTAATTCCTTCTCCGTAGTTGTGTAATTTATTTGAGCATCAATCAAGATCTTACTAACGTAGGCTATCGTGTGAAACACTTTCTCTCGAACCTATCTTAAGACAACTCTAACCGCGCAATCGCTTGCGTCACACATTAGGACGAACAGTTCCTCCCAATTAGGAGTTATCATGATAGGTGTTGTGGTCAACCGATGTTTTAAAGTGCTGAATGCGTTTAAACACTCCTCTCTCCACTGAAATTTTGCATCTTTTTCTAGAAGTCCACTCAATATTTTTGCAATTTTAGCGAAGTCTTTAATGAATCTTCTGTAGAAGCCTGCATATCATAAGAAACTTCGCAACATCTTCACATTATTGGGTGGTGACAGCTTCTCAATCACATCTAATTTCGCTTTATCAACACCTAAATCATTCCTTGACACATGATGACCAAGCAGAATATCCTCTCGCACCATGAAGTGACATTTCTCCCAATTCAGTACAAGATTAGTTTCAACACAACGTGTTAGCACTTTTTCCAAACAAGATAAACATGCATCAAAAGAATTACCAAAGATAGAGAAGTCAACCATAAAAATTTTAATACCATGGTCCATGATATCAGAGAAAATAGCAATCATTCATCGCTAAAAAGTGGTGAGTGCATTACATAAGCCGAATGGCATCCTTCTAAATGCAAACGTTCCGTATAAACATGTGAATGTAGTCTTCTCTTGATCTTTCGGGGCTACCGTAATCTGATTATACCCTGAGTAGCCATCGAGAAAATAGAAGAAATCATTCCCCGCTAGCTTATCTAGCACTTGATCAATGAAAGGCAGAGGAAAATGAACTTTTCGTGTGGCTTTATTCAGCTTTCGGTAATCCATGCAGATACGCCACCCGGTAATCGTTCTAGTTGATACTAACTCATCCTTCTCATTCCGTACTACTATCATCCCTCCCTTTTTTGGCACACATTGCACCAGAGATACCCACGAGCTATCCGAGATAGGATATATGATCCATGCGTCTAACCATTTAATAATTTCCCTCTTTACCACTTCTTTCATTGGTGGATTAAGACGACGTTGAGGTTCGATCGATCCCGCAGAAGATTCTTCCAAAAGAATCTTATGCATACATAGTGAGGGGCCAATCCCTCGAATATCTGTTATGGTCCACTCTATGGTCGTTTTAAATTGAGATAGCAATTCTAAAAGTTTTTGAAGTTGATCAGTTGATAATTTAGAATTGACAAAAATCGGCAACATATTATTTTCGCCTAAATATGCATACATGAGATGGTCTAGGAGAGGCTTAAACTCAAGGGTTGACGAACTAACAATGGAGGGCTTGTCCGCCAACTCCTTGTCCGGCATCTCAAATGGTTTCGGTCTCCTAACGAAAGCAGCATGCGCCTCAAATAATTCTAGGTAATCTCGAATTTCCTATTCATCATTTGAAATCTCCTCATGTATCAGAAGTCGGGTCAACACGTCATCTTGCCCTGGGAGTTTATTATTCAGATTATAATCATGAATTGAAATTTGATTTACCGCCTCCATATGATCTTCTTGACTCTGGGGGAATTTCATAGCTTTAAGTACATTAAAGGTGATTTGTTCATCGTTAACTCTCATGGTCAACTCCCCCTTCTGTGCATCTACCAGTGTCCTATCGGTGGCTAAGAATGGTCGTCCTACTATAATGGGCACCTCTCTATCCTCTTCCATATCTAGGACAACAAAGGCCGCTGGAATTATAAACTTGTCCACCTTAACTAGGACATCTTCAACTATCCCTTTTGGGTACGCGAGAGTTCTATCGGCTAGTTGCAACGTGATGGAGGTCTTGGAGATTTCTCTTAAGCCAAGCTTCCTATAGATAGAATATGACATTAAGTTGATGCTCGCGCCTAAATCACATAAGGCCTTACCCTCGAATTGGTAACCTATAGAGCACGATATGGTGAAACTTCCCGGATCTTTTAATTTGGGTGGGAGTTTCTTCTGAAGTATAACGCTACACTCCTGAGTGAGTGCCACAGTGTCATGTGTTCCAAACTTCCTCTTTTTAGACAAAATGTCTTCCATAAACTTCACGTAGCTTGGCATTTGCTCCAATGCTTCCGCGAAAGAGATGTTGATTTGCAGTTTTTTAAATATTTCACTAAATTTCTGAAATTATTGATCGAGTTTGCTCTTCTTTAACCGTTGTATCTATAGGGAGTGAACCTTGGGGTCTAAGACTCAAAGCATTAGCGATTTGTCCTAATTGAATTTCAATTACACGCAATGAGCTCTCTAGACTAGAAATGTGAGCATCCCTCTTCTGCATAGATTCTATAAGCACTTCATCCAATAATTTTCTACATGACCCTTGTTGATTGTAATTATAATTTTGGGGTGGATGAGGATTTGAATTAAATCCGGGTGGGTGTGTCATTCCTGAATTATTCTTTCACGAAAAATTGGGGTGATTACGCAAATCTGGATTGTAATGAGTTGGGAGTGTATTATGATTATTATGATTCATGTTTCTCGGTTGCCCTCCTGTGTAGTTAACACCATCTCGTTACTACTAATGAGTTGCTCTACTATGAGTCGAGTATTCATATTAATCGAAGGAGCAACTATACTATTCACTTGTTGGTTCATCTACGCTTGATTTTGATTTAGTTAAATCATCTAACCGCTTATTCATTGAGTTGAATTGTGCGGTAATTTGTGCAGCGAAAGAAGTGAGTTGATCAACTTGGTGTATACTTCCCATAGACGAAGAACCTTGGCGCTCAAATGAATGATAATTATTTAATGATAGATCCTCTAAAATTGCATACGCATCCTCAGGGTATTTATTCATAAGCGATCCTCCTGCAACTCCATCTACTTGGATCATAGTCGACATCTGGAGACCATTGTAAAAGGTCCACACCTGTTGGTTTATGGCTAGGTCGTGGTGTGGGCACTTACGCAGTAGTTCTCTATCAAAGTTGCCCAAGTAGTGATGGAACCATTGGGTAGAGAATTCAACCAATCCCTTGCTTTTCCTTCCAAAGAAAATGGGAATAACCTAAGTTTTATAGCTTCCTTATATGCGCCATTGATTTTGAATGTGTCGCATATTTCAATGAAGGTCCTTAAGTGAGAGTTTGGGTCTTCATTATTAAGGCCACCAAACTTATTATGTTGAACGAGTTGCATTGTCGTAGAGTCTATTTTGAAGTTGTTCGCTTCAATTGTGGGTCTAGTAATACTAAACTGCAATCCTCCCCGTAAGGGCATATTATAGTCACGTCACGTTCTTCTATACTCAACTAGATGATTTTCATTTTCAACATTATGATTATTCTGATCCATTATAAAAGAGATGTTATGTCCTAAACGAACCGCTCTCCTATTCAGTCTACACGTCCGTTCGATTTCTAGGTTTAAAGGCACTAGTTCTGGTGATCGATAACGGGACATGCACTAATGACAAAGCCAATATTAATAAAAAGCAACAATAAAAAAAATAAAACAAGGTTACAAACTTGAACTCTAAATACTTATGGTTCACTAATATCGCAAGAAATAAACACTAAATACGTCGTACCTCCCCGACAACGTCGCCAAAAACGTGATACGCCTGAAACAAGTGTGTGTATTACACGCAAGTGCACGTGCCGATTCAAGTAATAAAGAGTGAATACAGATCATTTCCACGGAGAGGTGGTGAATTCGGTGCTTACAATTACTAGCTAGACATTTTCTCTAAATCCAAGTGAAACAAGATGATGATTTTGATTAAATAAACTAAATTATGACAAGTTTCTAAAATAAGTTAAAATAAACTATAGTTCCTTAGGAGAAAACTTTAAATTCAGATTGGAAAAGTAATCTTGTGCGGTGATTTTTTATGTCCACTGCAATGAATTTGAAAGTGAGGTGATAGATCTGATATGCTTAAGAGTTTTTAGAAAATAAAATGCAAAATAAAATTCACAGCACATAAGGAAGAAAACAGAGCAAGCAATCCAGACGACACAAGGAACTATAGTGGTTCCCTCTCAATAGGTACGTCCACTCTTCTACCACCCTGGTAGGAATCCACTATAGGTTTTTGATCAGGTGCCCTGCAACCAATAGATCTGATTCAGGTAGATCTAAAGAACCTTTGATCTTTTGATCAGGTACCCAAAAACCAAACACAGGTTTTTGATCAGGTGCCCTGCCACCAAAGGGGTTTACTTTTGAAGGGAGTAATAATCCTGTACACAGTTTAGAAAACTAGGAGTTGATGATATTCTTCTCTGTTCTCAAATCAAATGAGAGAAGACTAGTGGATTCAATAGTTGATGATGATGTCAAAGCTCCCCCTGAAAATATGTATTAGTTCAGGAATACTGGGAAGCTTTGCTTCAGGGTGTAGGCCTTCAACTAGATGAAAATCTTCAGTAAGCTCTGTAGACAAATTTGAATATGTTGTCTCTTGAAAGCCTGGATCAGAAAGAAGAAGAAGAAGTTGATTTCCTCTGTTAGAAAACTAGTTGCAGAGTTCTTCTTTTGTAGAGAGAAAAAGTCTTCCTGCTTTTTTTCTCTCTCTGTCTATTTTATCTTATGTATATAATATGTATATGTATCCACCGGGCTGAGGAAAGTCATTTGAATTCTTGTCTAATACGGCATAGACATTTCCAAGAAAAGAAACTGTCTTGGAAAGGTAACTGACAATAAATCTCTGAATTGATTCATATTTAATGCAGCCTCCCAACGGCTATATTCATAAGAATACTTCGTGCCCTTTAGGACTTCCGCGATTTGCGTGATTTCCTCTCTAATATTTCGTGCCCTTTAGGAATGAAAAATCCCCTGTTAAAAACGAGCAGCCCTTTCCAATAGATGCCTCCTTCCATATTTAGTTTTGGCGCAAAATTCGAAATTCGAATTTTAAAACCGCCCAGACTTGTTATAACAACTGCAACAGGTTTCTGTAACAACTGCACAGCCAAAATATAATTCCTGCACTTATTTTGCCGATTCGATTTCTACGTCATTTCTAATAAGAAAAACATATGCAAAATAGGTTAATTAAGCGTGAATCAAATGACTATTAATTTATGGACATTTATACTAATTTAAGTCATTTCTTCTCATTTATCACAACTATTATTGTAGAAAATAGGGGACTAGATAACTTCATGTGAGAAGTTATCACCTCCCAACGGCTATATTCATAAGAATACTTAGCATTAAATATATTAGATGTAAATTCCTTTACTTAAGCCTTGAATAACTCTAGCCAGCTGTCACCAATAACTGTATAGGAAATCACCAAAATTTAATCTAAAAGCTTCTCCAATCTGCGTTCGACTATAGTTGAACTCCATTCGACTATCATTGAACTCCGTTCGACAATAGTTGACCTGCATCTGAGATTACTGTTTTCTTAGAGCTGAACACAGAAATAGTTGAATTCCGTTCGACTATAGTTGAACTCCGTTCAGCTATTTTTGTAAGCTAGAATTTTGAACTTCAAAACTAAACTTCTCTGGAATTTTTCTGCACTTACTTCTTGGATTCTTTTGATGTATACCTGGAGAATCCTATGACCCTTAGACTATACATTTTGGGTCAAACTAATAATCCTAATAGTGATCCTAACCCAAATCAGAACCTAAGGTTTTAACAATCTCCCCCTATTTGGGTGAGGATACTATTTACAAAAAAAAACAAAGCAAATATAAAATGTGTGCTTTTACAGAGAAACAACAATGTTTTGAAATATAAATCTAAGAACAAAAACTGATATGTTCGGTAGCTGTTCTGATGTTAATCTTCAACTGAGCTCATTTCCTATCAACTGAAATGTGGTTCCAATAATTTCTCTAATATCTTCCCCAGATTTTTTAATAACTTAAACTACTACTGCAGTAACCTCTGATTCAATCTCCCCCTATTGTTGTAGCCTTCTAAATAATCTCCCCTTATATAGTTACCCCTGCACTGAAGGGTCTTTTCCTGAAAATAAGAGGTTAGAAATTCTGGACCCAGGTCACCTTGGGTCCTGGTTTTATTTCATGATAATAAGAAATAAAAGAGCATGTAGGTTGAACTTTATAACCTAATGGGTGAAATTTTCTAGGAGAGATGTACCATTGGGTAAAAGGATTGATACAATTTTGAGATTGATTATTATTTTCAAAAGAATAAAAATTTCTGTTTTGAAAATCTGAGTTCGACGATTTATATTGAGATCGTCGATCAGCGTTTGATGACCTGCATTGATATCGTCGATCCCCGTATGATGAGTGTTTAAACTCAAGATCTGGGTTCAAAGATCGTCGATTGGCGTTCGACAAGAAATGCAGAGATCGTCGACCAAGGTCCGACAATTTTTGTAAAAACATATTTTTATTAAAGTTTTTATGTTTATTTCTCTTTCTTTTGGGTTTCTGAATTATTTCAGAATGTTGATTATTTTTATCTAGTTTTTCTTTCCCTATAGTTGATTCTAGAGAATTTATTTGTTCTAGAGCAATTTTTAAATCTTCTTTAATATTTGTATTTTCAGAAGATAAATTATTCAATTTTTCTCTGAGAAGTTTTATTTTCTTCTCAGATTGAATTAAATCATTGCATAAATCTTTAAAATTATCTTTAAAACGTTTTGAGGAGAAATCAAAGGAAGAGATAACTTGATCCTCTTCTGATTCTGCTTCTGATTCTTCAAAATCTGATTCATCATCAGATTTGCTGCAAGAAGTATTTATTGCCATTAGGCAAAACTCTCTTGCTCTTGTTTCTTCTTCATCCTCAGTTGTATAGGATGAAACTTCAGAGTCACTCCAAGTTTCAGCATCATATCTTCTCTTTTTAGCTGATTCAGCAACCATTGCTGTGAGGGAGTCCCAGATGTCCTTTGCTGAAGTGCATTCAGCCACTTCCTGAAAAATATCATCTGACATAGATTGAGCCAGTATATCCATTGCTTGAGCATCAATCATCTTAAGCAATTTTTGAGCTTCTGTGGCTGCATATGGTGTAAAAGGACCTGACAAGATAGAATTATAAATGACTTCATCAATAGAGTTCATAAAAAGCCTAATCCTTGCCTTCCATAGTGCAAACTTGTCCAAATTGCACTTAGGAGGTCCAGTGTTTTACCATTCTTCATTTTGTGCCATGAAAAACTCTTAAAAACAATAAGATCTATCAAGGATCTTTTGATTCAGGTGTTAGCCTGTACAAACAATCAACCTCGCTTTGATACCAATTGAAAGTGAGGTGATAGATCTGATATGCTTAAGAGTTTTTAGAAAATAAAATTCACAACACATAAGGAAGAAAACAGAGCAAGCAATCCAGACGACACAAGGAACTATAGTGGTTCCCTCTCAATAGGTACGTCCACTCTTCTACCACCCTGGTAGGAATCCACTACAGGTTTTTGATCAGGTGCCCTGCCACCAATAGATCTGATTCAGGTAGATCTAAAGACCCTTTGAGCCTTTGATCAGGTGCCCAAAAACCAAACACAAGTTTTTGATCAAGTGCCCTGCCACCAAAGGGGTTTACTTTTGAAGGGAGTAATAACCCTGTACACAGTTTAGAAAACTAGGAGTTGATGATATTCTTCTCTGTTCTCAAATCAAATGAGAGAAGACTAGTGGATTCAATAGTTGATGATGATGTCAAAGCTCCCCCTGAAAATATGTATTAGTTCAGGAATGTTGGGAAGCTTTGCTTCAGGGTGTAGGCCTTCAACTAGATGAAAATCTTCAGCAAGCTCTGTAGACAAATTTGAATATATTGTCTCTTGAAAGCCTGGATCAGAAAGAAGAAGATGAAGTTGATTTCCTCTGTTAGAAATCTTGTTGCAGAGTTCTTCTTTTGTAGAGAGAAAAAGTCTTCCTGCTTTTTTTCTCTCTCTATCTCTTTTATCTTCTGTATATAATATATATATGTATCCACTGGGCTGAGGAAAGTCATTTGAATTCTTGTCTGATACGGCATAAACATTTCCAAGAAAGGAAACTGTCTTGGAAAGGTAACTGCCAATAAATCTCTGAATTGATTCATATTTAATGCAGCCTCCCAACGACTATATTTAATCTAAAATAACTTTAGCCTTGAATAACTCTAGCCAGCTGTCACCAATAACTGCACAGGAAATCACCAAAATTTAATCTAAAAGCTTCTCCAATCTACGTTCGACTATAGTTGAACTCCGTTCGACTATAGTCGACCTGCATCTGAGATTACTGTTTTCTTAGAGCTGAACACAGAAATAGTTGAACTCCGTTCGACTATAGTTGAACTCCGTTCAGCTATTTTTGTAAGCTAGAATTCTGAACTTCAAAACTGAACTTCTCTGGAAATTTTCTGCACTTACTTCTTGGATTCTTTTGATGTATACCTGGAGAATCCTATGACCCTTAGACTATACATTTTGGGTCAAACTAATAATCCTAATAGTGATCCTTACCCAAATCAGAACCTAAGGTTCCAACAGAATTTATAAATGATACTTTGTGAAAATAAGTGGTGGAAAACCTTGCAACGATTTTAGAGTAGACAACCGCATCTCTCGATATCGGAGGTCCCTAGTCCTCTATTTTCCTTCGGGTAAAATAAGAAATTAAAGTTTGAAAACCAAAGTTGTTAACACCAAGAGGAAATCTCTTTTTCTCTTCAAGTGCTATATGGAATCTATAACATACTTACGCAACTCTTCTCTTGATTTATGGAGCATAGTAAAAAGGTGAAACCATGATCAAAGGCTTCAAAATAAAGATTATAAATTCAATAAAGGTTCATTCACCAAACGATTACAAAAGGAAAATTAGAGAGCATTCATCACAATAGACATAGTACTTTCAAATCACAAGATTAGGGAAATTAGTTCATAGCGAGGGAAGAAAATCGCGAAACGATTGGATAGATCTTACAATACATGATGGATTTAACATTTAAACGATGCAGGATTTCCCTTCCGGAGTCGCTTGCTCGTTCAGTCCAAGGATCTGTCGTCTTCTTTTTTCTAGCCGCCTTCTTCAATGGAGGATTTTCACAAACCCTAGATGAAGAACTTTCTATTTCCTCTCCTCCTCTCTCTTAGAGTGTCTTGGAATCCATGATTTTGGGGAGATTTTGCCTCTTAAAAACATAGCCACCCGTTTGGAAAAAGCACATTTCCATATTTGAAATTGGAGCCAGATTTCTTCGCCAATTCTCGCAATAGTAACATGGAAAGAGACCAAATTAGCCAGAAAATAAATAAATATAAATTTAATTCCATTTCTACTTTATTCAATAGTCATTTTAAGTATTTTATAACAAATATTAAGTCTTAAATCGGGCTAGATAACTTCTTTTTGAGAAGTTATCAGTCTCCTTTATGGGTGAGACACAGGCTTCAATGTGCACGAATATACAGATGCTGATTATGAGGGAGATTAGGACGACCGGAAGTCAACATCCGGTTATGTCTTCACATGTGGATCAACAGGGATTTCTTAGTGCAGCAAGAAGCAAGATTCTGTGTTCGTCTTTACTACAGAAGTGGAGTACAAGACTTCGGCCTTGGCAGCTCGGGAAGCCATCTAGTTTAGGAGGCTAGTTGAGGATGTCCATGAAGAAGTGCGCGATCCTACTCTGCTACGCAGTGATAATGAGAGTGCCTTGAAACTGGTTAATAATCTAGTTTGTCATATGCGGACCAAGCACAATGAGATTGAGCACCATTTCATTCGGGAGAAGGTGTTGGAGGGGTCTTTTGTGGTTGAACAAGTGCGGAGCGAGGACAACATCACGGACATCTTCACGAAGCCGCTATCGAAGGGGCCATTTACTCGGTTACGAGGGTTGCTAGGGCTGGTCTCCACTTCTCACATCAATGGGGAGTGTTAAAATTGTTGAAGTGAAAGTGGTAGCCTGGGCGGGCTGTTCGGGCAGATTGTGTGGATAGTTTCGGTGGTTTTGGTGATCAGACTGGACGGTCTAAGCGGACAGAGCTGACGACTTGCTACATCAACCAGTGTGTTGCGGCTTGCTTCCCAGGTTATTACAGGCGAATAGGATGGTTATCCGCTCAGTTGCCGGGTTGAGCAGCTGACTCTGGAGTTCGTCGGTCTTGTGCAGACTGGTGTTGTATCTGTTGGGGCTGTGTTCGCACCATGGATGTCTGGTTGTGTGGATTTGGTCTAGATTTGGACCAACTCTAGGTCAACTTGCCTGGAGGTCGCGCGGCCTGTGCGGGTTGGTTTATTCATCCGCATAGAACGGCAGCAGTCTGTCTTCTACGACTTGATTGCGAGCTCGCTTTTTGCGATCTGGAGCTTTGTTTGTAAGTGGGCAGACTGAGGTGGTACTCGTTGAGTCCGCCTGGTTGGTGTTCTAGTCTGGCTGGGTTTGGTGGTCTCTCTTGGCTAAGTCACAGCGGTCTAGTGTATATCCGCAGCATTTGCGAAAAACACTTGTTGTTCGCACTGGATAGGGCGGTTATCCTATCATCTAGGGCGGTGATCACACTCCTCTCTGTGCCTATAAATAGGACTCCTCTGTTACATCAACAACACCGAGTGAATAGTAAGTCAACTCGTGGAAAGTTTTTGCGGTTAGGGTTTTCTATTCGCGTGGTTTGAAGGGGTTTGACCAATTTGTGTTGTGTAGGTTGTGCGGATAGCGCTGAAGAGCTAGGAATTTGGTTCTAACTGAGTGTGAACATTGCGGGTAACAACCAACGGTTTTCAGCATGTCGCGGCTTGCGACTAAGCAGTTTATTTTCTGCAACTTCTTCCCTGTTCAAATAAGCTGTCCACCTCTGGGCTGCTTGTTCTATTAGGTGGTAGCAGTTCGCGTGTTCTGGCGGCAAGGCGACCTCGCGGTCAGGCAGCCTGCAGTTCAACGGCTAGAGTTCTTCAGAAACACTAGAATAAGTCTGCACGGCTTGTTGCGGTCTTGCGACCAGACGGCTTCAGCAGACTCCTTTAATAGTTAGCAGTAGAGCCGACGGTTACTTCTTGAGGTCGCGTGGTTTGTTTTTCAGCTTATAATTTTCTTGCTCCATCAGATACATTGGCAATCATGTCTTGCCACGTATGGCTCATTGTGTGAAGATATTTTTGATTAGCACAAGACTCTTGATCTTCTAGTTGTTTTAGCTTGCTTGGGCTCTGTGTGGTTGAATGTTCCTGCGCCTGGTGTCAGGTTTCCGCTATTACAATTTTTTTCAAGATTGTTAAAGAGAAGACCATCTGGTCATAAGCCGCGACTTGCTGCTAACCGCGGATTGTATCTGCAAAGTCCGCACTAATCCCGGACCTATATCAGACCCAAGTCCCTGGCTTCTCAGCACTAACCGCACAATCATTTATTCGATTGTACGGTTGATGTGCTAGAGGGTATTATTTATAGGCGTGAAGAGGAGTGTGGTCACTGCCCTAACCGATAGGAACACGACCCATCTTACGGCGAGCACAAAGCGCAATCACACAGTGTGGATATAAGGACAGTCCGCCTTGTTGCCCCGAGGGCCGAATAAGCCATCTTGCCAAAAGCTAGAACTCGCAAACACTATGGATACCGCTACCAGTCAGTAACATCCCGCAGACACTGCTCTAGTTCGCACACTCCGAGCTCGCAACTATACTAAGCTGACAAGCTGCCGAGCTCAGCAGATAGAAAATCAGTTCGCGTTAACTGCACGAACTCGCGGACTGAGCACAACCGGACTTGGTTCAAATCATACCAAGTCCAACCCACCAAGATTCCATAACGCGGACTCCAAACCGAAGAACTCAAGAACCAGTTCGCACAACCTGGCAGACTCAACACCAGTCTGCACTAACCGGCGAACTCCGCGGTTTCCACCAAACCACTCCAAAGCAACTCCAAGGCATAAGACTATGCCGAACTCGCGAGCTCTAGAAGAGTCTGTAGCATGCCGGACTTGGCGAACTTCAGATAAGTTCGGCTTGTTTAGCTGTTGGCTAGTTCTCTGGTGTAACCGTGCGGATAGGTGGTGTATCCGCAGGGAGGGCGGACTCACTCTGAGTTCGCAGAGTCCGTTTGTTGCGGACTACTGTTGATATTGGCTTTGGCTTGTGCCCTAGATCTTAGGTGGTGCGTTTAGGAGATAACCGCATAGTTCGTGGCTTGGCGAACTGTTTTGGATCTGGCGGCCTGAACGGACTGATAGTCTATGTCGGCAGAGCTCGCGCCAGAGGTTCTCCGGTTACTGGACTTGGTCACGATCTGTGACAAGTCCGGGTTGATCGTTGAGTCCGCAGAGTCCGCTAGTTGACCTGACAGACTGTGCCTTGGTCGTAGACTTGTTATGCGGACTGATGTTATGTCCGCTGTAGCTTGTGGGCTGGTGCGGTCATCAGGGATGCGGATTGACGTCTAATCCGCCTCTCCTTGGTGTATGGCAGTTTGATTATTGTCCGGCCATGTCCAAGCGAACTGGGCGGACTTTCTCGTGCTAGTTGTGGGTTGGGGTGGTGATTCTATCCACTGGGGCGGTGACCACACTCCTCTTCGCGCCTATAAATAGGACCTCCCTGTGACAACATAATTAACTGAATGAATAGTAAGTTAGACTTGGGTTAATTGTTGCGGCCTCAGATTCTCTGTCCGCATGATTTGAGAAGGATAATCGGTTTGCTGTTAGCAGGTTGTGCGACTAGCACTGAGAAGCCAGGTCTTTGATTTTGACTGCGGTCAGGAATCAGTGGAGCTTGTGGTTAACAATCAGCGGTTTGCAGCAGGTTGCAGTTGCGGACAGCCAGTCTTCTCTCCTTTAACAATTCCAGTTTAATAACCTGTCCTCCAGTCTGGGCAGTCTGGGCGGTCTGTTCTTTAGTTCGGTAGCAGCTCTTGTTCGCGGACTCTGACAGTTAGGCAACCTCTGCGGTTAGGCGGCTTGTAGAGAGCGGACATGGCGTTCAGCAGAATAACGTTATCTGCGGTCTACGTGGACTCCGTAGCTTAGTTCAGTGCCCTAGCGGCTTGGCGGTCTCGGTGGACTCGGCGGTCTCTGAGGCTGTCCGCCCGGCTTGTATTTGCTTGCTTGCTTGCTTGCTTGTTTTCTTTCCCTTTGTACATTGCCGAATCATGTCTCTCCATGTATGTTTTGTCTTATAAAGAAGATTGCTGATATTACAAGACTTTGTTGTTGCCTTCTGTTATCTCTGGTTTATTAAGCTCAGTTTATAGTTAGAGCGTTCTTTCGTCTGGTTCCTGCTTTTCACTTGATCATGGTGTCATCTTGATAGCTCTGAAAGTTTTACTTGGAATTAGAGCTATCTCTTGACCATCTTGAGAAATTTTAACATGGTATCAGAGGGAACATTGGCTTGAGCAGTGATCAACCTCAGTTGTGTTCGGTGCTTCTAGAAGCTTATAGATCAATGGTTGTTGCAATGGAAGGTGGTTATGCAAGGGGTCTTGGTATTGAGCTTCTTACATCGACTAACTTTAAAAAGTGGAAGTCGTGTATGAAGAGCTATCTTCTGGGTGAGGAGTTACGGGAAGTCATCAGTGGTGATGACAAGCAAGAAATTATTGATGCAAATAGTACTGTTGAACAAGTGAGAGCTTGGAGGAAGACAATTGTGAATGCAGAGTTTGCTCTCAAGCGGGCTATTTCATCGGAACTCTTTGATCACATCTTAGGATGTGAGTCTGCTGTTGAGATTTGGACATGCATTGATGGACTGTTCAACAGGAAGAATGTAGCGTGACTACAGTTCTTAGAGAATGAGTTGGCTAGAGCAACTCAAGGAGATCTGCCCATCTTCAAGTTCTTCCTCAAGATGAAGGACCTGTGCGCTGAAATCTCTGCGTTGGACCCTGATGAGCCCATTTCTGAAGCCAAGCTGAAGATGCACATAATCCGTGGTTTGCGGAAGGAATATGTGGCCTTCGTGACTTCTGTTCAAGGTTGGGCTACTCATCCACCTTTGCTGGAGCTGGAGAACCTGTTGGCTTCACAGGAGAGCCTGGCTAGACAGATAGCAGGGGTTACTATCTCTGAAGGAGGTAGTGAGGCTCTTTTCACAGGTAAGAAGAAGAAGAGTTGGGAGAAGAACAAGAAGACTGTTGTTGAGGATGGTCCTTCAACTTCTTATCAACAAGAGAGGAGTGTTGCTCCTAAGGAGAACTGGAAGAAGGAGTTGAAGTGCTACAAGTGGAATCATCCAGGTCACTTCAAACGTGACTGTAAGGTCAAGCTGCAGCCTGGGCATGTTGCAGATAAGGAGGGAGATGGTTCCAGTGCTGAGGAAGCTGGGTGGGGAGTAGCTTTCCTGACGAGCACATGTGTCCGTGCTCCTTCCATCATCGACTACCAAGATGAATGGATAGTTGACTCAGGGTGTGGTCATCACCTCATTGGAGACGAGTCAAAGTTCTCATCGGTGCAAACATTCTCAGGTAATGAAGCTATCATAACTGCTGATGATTCTGTTCATACTGTAGAGAAGGAGGGTGTAGTGTCTTTGGGTAGTGCTCAGGGTCCACTCACATTAAGGAGTGTCTATCATGTACATGGCATGAATAAGAACCTCTTCTCTGTGACAAATACGGTTGACGTAGGCTATCACGTTCTGTTTAGTCCAATAGAGGTGAAGTTTCTCCGCAATGTATAAGTGGTAAAGACTAATGTTGCTCATGTATGGAGGAGAGTAAAGGACTTGTTTGTTCTATCAATAAGCTCATATGTTGATCGGATGAGGGCCAATGATAGCGCGACTATCTGGCATAAAAGGCTGGGGCACGTAGGGATGGACAAGCTAAAAACCATGGCGGTGAGGAGCCTTATGAAAGGCTTGCCTAAGTTGTCATTCTACGGTGATGGTCATGTTTGTGTTGGATGTAAATATGGAACGGCACATCGTCTTCCAATTGACAAATCACAAACAAGGAGTAAATAACCATTGGAGTGTATCCATGGTGATCTGATGGGTCCAACTGTCACCGCTACTCTTGGAGGTAGTAGATACATGCTGGTGCTGATTGATGATTATTCAAGATACAGTTGGGTGTATTTCATGAATGAAAAGTCGGATGCTTTTCGATTGTTCGTAGAGTTCAAAGAGCTAGTGGAGGGCCGGCTTGGCCTGCGGATCAAGAAGTTGAGAACAGACAATGGAGGTGAGTTCGTTTCAACTGAGTTCTCTAACTTCTGCAGGAAGTAAGGTATTCGGAGAGAGCTTACCTGTGCATATACTCCACAACAAAATAGAGTAGCGGAGAGGAAGGCCCGTCATTTGATGAAAACTTGCAAATGCTAGCTTTGGTAAAGGGCATTCTGAGGTCCTTTTGGGCAAAAGGAATGACCTGCGCAACTTATGTCATCAATCGGATGTCTCTGAGTCAGATCAACATGAAGTCTCCTCATGAGATGATGTTTAAGGAGAAGCCCAGTGTTGAAGACCTTCGGGTGTTTGGATCAACCTGCTACGTACATGTCCCAGATGCTCTTAGGACTAAGCTGGATATGAAGGCTAGTAAGTTAGTCTTTGTGGGCTATGACGAGTGGAAGAAAGGATGGAAGTGTGTGGATCCAGTGACGAGGAAGTTCATCGTCTTCATGGACGTGGTCTTCGATGAGCTAACGTCATATAGAGGTAGCTCATCTGTGGAGCTACCAAAGAGAAGGTTGGATGAAGGGCAGAAAAAGGTTGTCGAAGATCTTCAGGTGGATCTGCCTGTATCACCAGGAGCTCCAGGTGTTTCAAGCTCTGTGGTAGAGGCTTCTGGTTTAGGAAGTAGGGGGAGCGACGCTCCAAGTATGCACGGGAATGGAGCTTGTTCTAAAGAAGCAATGGAGGTGGTGAGCAAGGGTCAAAATCTTCGGAGATCGAAGAGGACTATCAAGCCACCAGCTCGTTAAAGCAAAGAAAACTTGGCGAGCTTTGTCTCCTATTTCTTTGCAGGCCCCATGGATGATTGGGAGCCTTCTAACTTTAATGCAGCCACTGGAGTCAAGGAGTGGGAAGATGCCATGAATGAGGAGATGGTCGCCCTCAAGAAGAATAAGACCTGAGACCTTGTGCCCAAGGTTGTTCGCGTTACTCATGTGACCCGCAAGTGGGTATATAAGCTGAAGAAGAAGGCGGATGGAAGCATCGAGTGGTATAAGGCTCACATTATAGCTCGAGGTTTTCACAATAGTACGGCAAAGACTATGAAGAGACGTTCAGTCCCGTGACGAAGATGACTTCAGGTCGGGTAGTGATGGCCTTGATGGCTTGCTAGGGTTGGAAGATGTGGCATCTAGACGTAAAAATGCTTTTTTATGGGAAAATCGATAAAGACATCTTCATGGATTAGCCACTAGGATACATATCTGAAGAACATCTGGATTACGTCTGCAAGCTCCGGAAAGCCCTCTATGGTTTGAAGCAGGCTCCTCGAGCTTAGTATGGGAAGATTGCAGAATACCTCTAGTTCTGCGGTTACCTTACTTCTAATTCGGACTCGAGCTTGTTCATCAAGAAGAAGGGGGAGTTTCTGGTCTTGGTGCTGTTGTACGTAGATGACATGATCATCATGGACAACTCTAAGGAGGAGGTAGCTAGGCTCAGGGCAGAGCTAGCTATAAGATTCGAGATGAAGGACTTGGGTGAGCTTCGTCACTTCCTTGGACTCGAGGTGAAGAGGAAAGAGAGCAGCATACTCATTTCCCAAAAGGGCTATGCGTAATGGATCGTTCAATGATTTGGTATGTGGGAGGGGAAGAGTTGCTCTACTCCATTTGATTCAAGCATCAAACTTCGGCGAGATGAGGGGATGATTCTTGCAGATCCTCTTGCGTTTCGGGCTCTGGTCGGGAGCCTTATTTACTTGACGATTATAATGCCAGATATTGCTTATGCAATTGGCTGAGTAAGTCAGTATATGGTGGAACCCAGGAAGCCTCATCTGATGGCAGCAAGGAACATTCTGAAATATGTAAAGTCCACTTCTGATATGGGTCTCCTTTATGGGACAGACATGGGTTTTACTCCTCAAGGATACTCGAATGCTAATTATGGGGGAGATTCAGACGATAGGAAGTCAATACCCGGTAATGTCTTCACGTATGGATCAGCCAGTATTTCTTGATATAGCAAAAAAACAAGACTCGGTGTCCGTCTCTACTACGGAAGAGGAGTACAAGGCTTTGACCTTGGCAGCTCGGGAAGTCATCTGGCTTAGGAGGCTAGTAGAGAATGTCTATGAAGAAGTGCGCGGTCCAACTCTACTTTGGGGTGACAATAAGAGTGCCCTGAAACTGGTTAATAATCCAGTTTGTCATGCGCGGACCAAGCATATAGAGATTGAGCACCACTTTATTCGAGAGAAAGTGTTGGAGGGATCTCTTATGGTTGAGCATGCGCGGAGTGAGGATAACATCGCAGACATCTTCACGAAGCCGTTGCCGAAGGGGCCTTTTACTCGATTACGGGGACCGCTGGGCTTGGTCACCACTTCTCACTTTAAGGGGGAGTGTTGAAAATTATGAAGTGAAAGTGGGGGTTGTTCAGACAAACCGCACGGCCTGGGCGGATAGTCCTGCAGACTGATGGTGCGGTCTGGACGGTCTGGTGTTGCGGCTTGGTGATGGCGACCTGCCTGTTTGGCTTGTTCAGTTGTTGGCTAATTCTCTGGTGTAACCGTGTAGATAGGTGGTGTATCCGTAGGAAGGGCGGACTCACTCTGAGTTCGCAGAGTCCGCTTGTTGTGGACTGCTGTTGAGATTGGCTTTGGCTTGTGCCCTTGATCTCAAGTGGTGCAGTTAGGAGGTAACCGCGGAGTTTGTGGCCTGACGAACTATTTTGGAACTCGCGCCTGAGCGGACTGATAGTCTATGTCCGCGGAGCTCGCGCCAGAGGTTCTCCGGTTGCTGGACTTGGTCATGATCTGTGACAAGTCCAGGTTGATCGTTGAGTCCGCAGAGTCCGCTGGTTGACTGGGCGGACTGTGCCTTGGTCGTGGACTTGTTGTGCGGACTGCTGCTGTGTCTGCTGCAGCTTGCGGGTTGGTGCGGTCATCTGGGATACGGACTGGCGTCTATTCCGCCTCTCCTTGGTGCCTGACGGTTTGATTGTTGTCCGGCTATGTCCATGCGGACTGGGCAGACTTCCTCGTGCTAGCTGCGGGCTGAGGTGGTGATTCTATCCACTAGGGCGGTGACCACACTCCTTTCCGTGCCTATAAATAGGACCCCCCTGTGACGACATAATTAACTGAATGAGCAGTAAGTTGGACTTGGGTTAATTGTTGCGGCCTCAGATTTTCTCTATCCGCGTGGTTTGAGAAGGATAATCGATTTGTTGTCTGCAGGTTGTGCGACTAGCACTGAGAATCCAGGACTTTGGTTCTGACCGCGGTCAGGAATCAGTGGAGCGTGCGGTTAACAATCAGCGGTTTGTAGCAGGTCACAATTGCGGCCAGTTGGTCTTCTCTCCTCCAGCAATTCCAGTTCAATAACCTGTATGCCGGTCTGGGCGGTCTGTTCTTCAGTTCGGCAGCAGTTCTTGTTCGCGGACTCTGGAAGCTAGGCAACGTCTTTGGTTAGGCGGTTTGCAGAGAGCGGACAAGGCGTTCAGCAGAATAACGGTTGTCTGCGGTCTACGCGGACTCCGTAGCTTAGCTCGGTGCCATAGTGGCTTGGCGGACTCGGCGGACTCGGCGGTCTCTGAGGCTGTCCACCCGGCTTGTATTTGCTTACTTTCTTGTATGATTTTCCTTTGTACATTGGCGAATCATGTCTCGTCATGTATATCTTGCATTGTCAAAAAGATTGTTGATATTACAAGACTTTGTTGTTGTCTTCCATTGTCTCTGGTTTATTAAGCTCAGTTTATGGTTGGACTATTCCTGCGCCTGGTTCCCGCTTTCCGCTTGATCAAGGTGTCATCTTGATAGCTCTGAAAGTTTTACTTGGCATCAGAGCTATCTCTTGACCATCTTGAGAAATTTTAACACCGACTGCAGAACTACTGGCCGACCTCGCTAGTCGTCAATCCTTTCCACCCAATCCGCTCGGTCAGTCCACTCAAGCCGTCACTTTCACTTCAAAAAATTCAACAGTGAGGTTGGACAAAAACGTCATTGTATGTTTTGTATGACAAATGTTATTACCGCTACAAAAAAAGAAATTAGTTTGGAGAATAAGATTTTGATATGACAATGACATTTTTGTCCAACCTCACCGGAGCAAATAAGGCGCAATAAACCACGCCAAACGGACCCTAAGTTAACTTTGCCAAATTTGACAGGAGATTATGGCTCTATTTGGGGGGACTTAATTTCACCGGTCAAGCGGTTACGGCCGCATGAACCGGATCTTAATTAAGGTCCCATTCATGCGGTCGTAACCGCTTGACCGGTGAAAATAAGTCCCCCCAAACGAAGCATATGTCATTGGTTTCAGCTTGTCTTACTTCTCAAATCGTAGTTTATGTTAGAATCCAAACATCCAACCTAAAATTTATTACTTGGAGTTCGAAGAACGCTATGAATTTATTTATACATTTACACTCGCTATTTGAATGCGGACACTGCAAAAAAAAAAAATTACATGATGGCCCCGTCCAAATCTTCACCCAACGACATCATCACTATATTCGAAAGAAAATGTTGGTCATGTCCTCTTAGAAGGTGAAAGCAAACCCTCCGCAAAAGGAATAATAATTGCGCATGGGTAGCACTCTTATCTCTGAGAGCGGGTGAAATTTAAGCTGATGATCTCGTATATCCAACATCGGCGATCTCTTGTATCCAACATCGGCGATCTCTTATATCCAACCTCGCCGATCTTGCCAAAAAAAAAACAAAGGAAAAAGGCACAAATTTTGAAGCCCAATTGAACGACGAGATTGCTACCCACACTTCTTTTTCTGGGAGCGAGTAGTGCTCCCAAAAATTATTTCCGCAAAAGTGATGGTCGGCAGCGGAACACCCAAAAGTTTACCGGAGAAGAAGTCTGCAATAGAGAAAGTTTGTCAAGATATGAAGAGATGACTAGTTCATATTGGCCGTTGACCAAAGTCAACGGCAGGGATTTAATTTTTTAAAAAAATTTAGATGACAAATGGAGTTCTAGCCCAAATTCAAGAGGGAGTGGAAGCTTTTTGTTATGGATTTGGTGGCAGCAAATCATTTGATGAAGATTTCTATTGTTGCAGATTAACTTGATGCTCTCAGTCGGATTAGATTAACTTGAACCGTCTTAGCTCACGGAGCGGTCGAGCGCGCACATAGTCAATGAAGGTGAACAGTAGACACAAGTCTTGATGACGTGGGAAAACCCCTTAAATGGGTAAAAAATCACGTGACCGGGTCTGTGCCGGTCAAATTCCACTAGCTTCCGGTGATTACAATATGCTTGGTGAATCGGGGCGACAGGCCGCTCCCGTTACAACTTGAGGGGAAAGAGAGAGACTGTAGTTTCCTGCGGACAACAGGATGCACCGCGGAAGTGACTTAGACGAGGGAACGTGCGGGATGCTTCTGGCGCGCGCACTCGGGGCGGCGCACGCTTGCTGGCTTCGGATGTCTTCTTCCTTCGGCTTCCTCGCGATCTTGGGCGTCCCTTTTCTGACAACGCGTTGGTGGGGTGCTTATAGCCGCTGGTAGCTGTTGGTGGCCGCTGGTGGCTGCTGGTGGTTCACGGAGAGCGGAGGCCGACTTGGTGGAGGAGCGGGAGAGCTCTCACCTGAGGAAAAAGAAGAAGAGCCCGAGGAGAGAAAAGTTGAGAAATGAGGAGCCCCTGGGGGTCCTTTTATAGCCTCCAGGGGAGGAACATGGCGGGCCCCACCACTAAAGTGGTGGGGTAGTGGGTGGTTACCCCCTTGATCAGACGGTGGGGAGGGACTCCCTTTGATCGAACAGTAGGGAGGCCTCCCATGGCGGCGAGCCGCCATAGCTGCGGCGGTGGCCGGGCGGCCGGCGCTGGGGGCGGCTGGTCGGGCGGCCGATGGCGGCGGTCCGCCAGTGGGCCGGCCGTGGCTAGGGTGGTCGTGGCCGGCCGCGGCTAGGGCGGTCGTGGCTGGCCGCTGCTACAGCAGCCGTGGCCGGCCATGGCCTAGCCGCGGCAAGGCTGGCCGGCCATGGCCGGTCGCGGCTAGGCCGGCCTTGGCCGGCCGCGGCCTAGTCGGTGGCTTGCCGCGGCCGCCCCGACGGCTGGGCCGGCCGCGGCGGAGGCCGGGAGGGCCGGCCGCGGCGGAGGCCGGGAGGGCCGGCCTCCGACGGCGATTAAGCCGCCCGACGACGCCAGTTCTCCCGGTGGTGGCGGTTTTCCCCCATGAGGGGAGGGAGTGGGTCCCCCCCCCCCCCCATAACTCTCATCATGAGAGATCATGGGGGGTAGGGCCCACCCATGATCTTTTTGGGTGGAGATCATGGGGGGGGAGCCGTCGGGTTCCACTCTAGTATGAGGGGGAAAAGGGGGGGAGGGGCGGGAAGAGAGAAAAAGAGGGGGAGGAGTAAAAGGGGGGGGGAGGGAGGGAGAAATAGGGAAGAGGGAAATGAAGAAAAGGGGTGAGGCGGAGAGCGGGTTTGGGTGCACCGGCTGCAGTCGGGCCGTGGGCCCAGGTCGACCTTTATATGGTGGGTGGGCCCACTTTCAACACCCATATTGGCAATTTTATGCCCCTTATGTGAAGGATCATTGGTCACTAAAACGTGATTTTTGTAAAATAATTTTGATGATGTCTGTGTGTATTGTTTAGCTTAGCCCATTTTAATATTATATTAAAATATGTGTATGAGTGTCTCCAATCTTAAACCAATTGATTATAGGCGGAGGAGCCCAAGATCTATATTAAGTGCACAATGACATGAGTTTTGTTATGTGAGACTAAATTCTTATTACCTGCAATGGCATTCTTTGCCCATATTAGATTTTTTTTACTCTTTTTATATTCACACAATGATGTATTTTCTTTAATTATATATCATCGGAATTTGGGAACCAAATAAAGTACCATTTTTTGGTTACTTTTATGGTTCTTGCTTCTCTACTAAAGCAGATTTCATTTTCAAGAATAAGGCTTGATATATGTATTGTGTTTCTCATGGTATTTCATTGTTCAAATTCTTTGTGAATATTATTCTATGCATTATTTTTCTCAAATTCCTGAAGTCTAGAAGACTTTGTAGGTGAATTTTTCAGGTATGGTGGATGATGACTTTTTGGAGCAATTAAATTTAGTAAAGGGCACAAGGAAAGTCATCAATAATGAAGAAAGGAGAGTGTTGCGAGCTATGGATGGTTGCAGTTATAAGGCTACTGTAGGGGGCACACTTTCAAACACATAAGTAGCATTGGCCAGACTCAGTCACCAATATTCCATCGGCGACCCTTAACTAAACATTGCCATGGCAGGAAGTGTCGGTAGTGATCCACGACTAATTTTTTAGGTATTTGATATTCTTTATCAAGCATTATGTCATATAACTTTGAATATTTTTGGAGTTCTATAAAATTAAAGGTTGTACCTTATTAGGAATTAAGTTTTTTTTGTGTAGAAAAGGACATGTTTGTTAGCAATGCAAATTTAGAGGAGTGGTTTTGATAATTTTGAAAGGTAGAGGAGATGCTCCTGTTATTATGTGAAGTTGGAGGGGGTTCTAGTAAGACTGTTTATCATTTATATAAGATTTTCCTCCGAATTTGTTTGGTTTCATAAATTAAATGAAGTGACAATTGTTGAAATTACATTCCAACAATTCCAGAAGGGACGGGGCGGGGCGAGCTCTTAGAATTAGAGAAGCCATATATAAACGACTTCTTTCCAAGTCTATGAGAGGGAAATTGCAGACTTAATGCGTCTAGTTAACTAGAGGTTTCTTCCAATCTCGGAGAGTCTCCCTTGAAGTTGTGATGTTTCTCTCCGTGACTTCTTCATCAAGAGAACAAACTTCCATGCAAATTTTATAAAAAAGCAGGTATGCATGCCTATGAATTCCTAAATAAATTATGTAGATCAGAAAGAAGGTTGACCGCCAAATTTTTTAAAGCCTTTGGCGGCGTTTTTAAAACGTCGCTATTGATTCCACAGCGGTTTAAAAAACATCGTAAAATCATCGTTGTTGCTAACATACTTACATTTCACCTTGAAAGTCGGCTCCCCGCTCTTAATTATATGAGTGAACGATACCGCCACCTTTGACATGCTAACGTCGCCGCCACGAGACCGATGGTGTGCACGGTGCACCATAGTAATTCATCTAGTGTTCTAGAATCTCAGTATAATAAAGAATTTTGGTAAACAAGTTTTGAAAAAATTATTGTACACACAAATGTTGACTTTTTCAAACTTGAAGTATTCATGACAAGAAATTATATAAGAAGGAAACAACAATTATATCTACCTACTTGAGCATCAAATTATAAAATAAGCACTCAATAACCTACCACAAGATCACTATAAACATTGACTTAGCCAAGATCGTTATTTCCTTCGAAATGCCAACAAAAAAAGCTTAGATAACAGTAAAAGACAAGCTTTTACGGTCCGGTTGGTTAAACAAAATTGGGAATTCAAAATTGAAATTAAGGTCCAATTCCAATGAAAATAGATCTCCACTTTTAATTTCAAATCCTCAATTCCATCAAAATGAACAAAGCCTTAAGATCGAGTGATTTTGTAGCGAATTGGATCTTCTTCCAGTTCTTGCTTCAGTCCCACCGTTCGGAGACTATTCTCTTAGGTGGATTAATTGTTCTTTTTCTGTAATTGAGGATTGTATTGTAATCGATTGGAGATTGAATCGTGTATTTCATTTGGAAATTTCCTGCATAAATTAGATCTTATCAAACCTCCATGTGTGGGTGTCATATTCAGGGCAGCAGCAGTAGGTAATGCCCCCACACAGTCAAGAAAATTGGTTGTACCATCTGCTTCTGGCATGGGATTCTGAGAATTTGTTTGCTTACATATCTTAGAACTGTTCAAAAATAAATTAGTCAATCCATCATCAGTAAACAAGAGAAAAAGAAAATATCATTCAAACAAGAATTTCACCTTTGAGAAATCAGTGCCTTCAATCTGGACATTTTAATTTTGGGGAACTGCAGTTTGCCAAGGACAATGGATTCATTACTGTTAGAGAAGTCCAGTTAAAGGCCCATCTAGTGGCCTTTGAGAAATCAGTGCCTCTCTTTACAATTACTATCAACTTCTTTAGCTCTAGTAGCAACAGGGCCCTCATTGATTTTGTATCCCACAGTCTTTGAATTCCTCATTTTCTCTGTAATCGGAAATGAATGATGAACTACCACATTACAATCAAATTAAGAAATCAATTCAGCCACATATATTACCTAATGTTTTCCAAGGTGAGTAGATTGGTTGGCCCCTTAAATTGATCCTCATTGTACGCTGCAAACACCTTGAGCTGCAACTTATTTTCAACCGAACACGAAGAGAGAAGCGCGAGTCGGTGTGGGGAAGAGGAGAGAACAGTCGGAGTCAGAGATGCGAAACAGGCCTGGAAGAGGAGAGAACCGCCGGAGTCGGAGGTGCAAGTCGGTGTGGGGAAGAGGAGAGAACCGCCAGAGTCGGAGGTGCGAAAAGGGCCTGGAAGAGGAGAGAATCGCCGGAGTCGGAGGTGCTAGTCGGTGTGGGGAAGAGAAGAGAAGTGCCAGAGTCGGAGCCTTCCGCCGGGAAGAATGATCGCTGGAGGTGGGGGATTCCGTCCGGGAGAGAGGAGAAATTTAAAACATAAATATCATAAAAAATTACCTCCTACAGAGAACATGATTTGTCGTTGCTTTATTATGACCTCCACTACTCCATTGTAAGCCAAAAGCTAATTGTCATTGTTTTATCATGATTTGTTGTTGCTTAATCAAAATGCTAATTGTTTGCATAATACAATGCAAGAGGATGTGTGTAAAATTTATAAAATTTGCAAGGTAAAGTTTATAAAAACGGCAAGACAGAGTTTATAAAAACCGCAGTTGAAGGTGGAGTGTGTTGCATGGAATGCTTTCAGCTTGGATGTGTTGAGTTGCATAATACATTGCTCAAAATATGATTTATAAATAGCCATGGAATTCCATTTTCAATCATTAGGTTGTTGGGATGGTTGGAGATCAACATATAGGGATAAAGTTTGCGCATGTTTCCTGATCAAATAATTTAATTTTTTTTAACAGGTATGCTAAATAGATGTTATCCTTTTTCCAGATATTGTGAGAATTGGATTATCAATCCCTTATATCAATTATTTCGGGTCAAATATTTTTCTAACTTAAAACATTAAGTAAATCATGGCCATGTAAGCTAACTTATTTTTCTAACTTGAAACAACCAACCAAAATGAGAATAATTTTACATGAACTTCATAATCAAGATAAAACTGAACAATAATATCATCAAACTAGAGCACAAACACACTCTCATTTCATGCTCACACCTCAAATCATCCAACAAAAACCACATTCCATAATCACAAAAAAAAGTAGTGGAACAATGCTTGTTTATTTTGAGGTTTGTCTAAAAAATATTCCAATAACTAAAATTTCAGAAAAAATTATAGAAAAAATAGAAATGCAAACCAAAAATGGAGGATAGTAGAATTGATGAGTTGAAATCCAATAAAAAGGTAAGAAATCTGGACAAAACAGCTTATCAAAATACTCTCAAAAAAACACTCAGCAACAATATGAAAATTATTAAAAATAACCACACTTACAAAGTTCTCCGGATACTGCAGAGGCTAATTATCTGTTGTGAAATCGGATCGAGTACCGCGGTAGCGCAACGGAATTCAAATCTGAGCAAAACGATCGCGCAAAATAAAAATAACAGAACGAGATTCCAGGCACACAGACGACAAAGAGATTTTACGTGGTTCGGAGAGAAGCTCCTACTCCACGGGGAGAGCGCGCCGGAGAAGATCCACTAAAAATCACGGAGGTTACAGTATTACAAAAGATCGGAAATTGGAAGAACAAAAAAACAATTCCTGGAGCTGTCGCCGGAGCTGTCGCCGGCGATATCGCCGGGCGATATCGCGTCTGCACCAAAGCCGACCCTGTTGCTGCCGCCTGACTCCCTGCTGCCGCCGCCGCCGCTGCCTCGCCGATCCCGCCTGATGTCACCTCTGGACAACCGCACGCCGCCGCTTGCCACCGGGACCAAGTCTCGCCGTCGCCGTGTGCCTGGATCGCCGGTCGAAGCCGCCTACTGCAACCTCTGCAGCCTGGACGGGAGAATACCCGCCGCCGCCTGCTGCTGCTGCCGCCGCCGGAGCACTGCCGCCGCCGCCACCTGTCGCCGAAGCCTGGGACCAAGTCCCGCCGATGTCACCTCCTGGAGCACGCCGCAGCAACCACCGGGACCGAGTCCCTCCGCTGCCTTCTCCTTTTCCGGCCGCCGGAATTGAGCCGCCTGATGCTCTCTCTCTGGATGTGAAGGGTTGCAGGTGTGGAGGTACCTTAGGCTTGTAGCAGTCATGAATTTATAGCTGTAAACTCAATGGCCGAAAAGGAGATTATCTCCTAATTTAGGAATCATGGCTAATAGGGGAAATGATCTCCAAAATAGGAGATTGCCAAAACAAATTTGACCGACTTTCCTGAAACCACCCAATAATTAGGAGAATAATACAGATTAGGAATAGGCCAAGGAATAGGATATCCGGCCAGATTTGATTCTCCTAATTATTTCCAAAAAACCGGGCTCCTCTGATTTAGGAAAGTATGATCCCACGGATCGGTGACTTGGCGCAATCATGACGCTCCGGGAATGTGAGGTGTCATAATCCTAACAATCTCCACCTTGACTCCTCACACGACAAACTCCACCTCCAGCTTGGATCTCTCCTACCGACGACTACGAACCCCCTCTCCCTGGGGTCTCTGCGATCAACATGCACCGGTGCGAGTCAAGTCAAACTTGACTCGCCTCAAAGACTTCTCCCGCATGCTCGCAACGCACTCCTCCACAGGAATCTCCCGCAACACCACGCCTCCACCTCGAACGGACTCCCTCGACTCCTGATGGCGCACACCGACGTGCTCTGTCCCTGCACGACAGACCGGGTCTTCTGCAAGGTGACTCGCACTCGGACTCTCACTGTGCAACTCCACCTTCTTCTGAGTACCCTTGTGATCCTTGGTGGGACACCTGAGCCAGATGGCTCCCCTTGCGGTGCCTGGGCTCTCCTGAGATGACACTCTGCCCCTCTTCTCTACGACTGCAAAGATTTTACATTTGCCAAGGTCCTCTTTCCGCGCACACGCCCTTGCCACAAATCCTGCCCCGCTCCTCCGCTTGTCCTTCCTAGCTTTTTGCTGAGAGCGGTCTCTGCTCTCTAAAGCTCTATCGAAGGAAACGCGATCTGAGGAGATCGCCTGAAATGCATACGCTACCGTATCCTGTAGCTCACGAGACGGTCTGACCTCTCTCCTCGCATTTCCCCTGGCAATAGTGGTGCCAATCAGTCTGTAGAGAGATCCGGAACGCTCTCCTCTCAAGACTGTCTGCGCGCCTCTCCTGACCTCCAAATGTCTATCGTTGCCAGTGAAAGAATACCCGGCAGACTCCAGAGTGCCTAGAGAAAGCAAGCTCTTCCTCAACTCAGACACATACCGAACGTTGGTGAGGGTCCTAACCACTCCATCAAACATCCTGATCCTGATGCTCCCGACTCCTGATATCTTGCACCCCGACTGGTTCCCCATCCGAACACGACCACCCTCACACTGCCTGAAGCTGGAGAACCATTTTATGTTCGGGCACATGTGGTACGAGCATCCTGTATCCATGATCCAGGAATCTGTGGTCTCAGAATTATGTGACACGTGAAGAACGTCGGCATCGTTCTCATTCTCAGATGCCACCGCAGCCTGATGTGGCTCAAGCGTCTGCTCCTTCCTCTTCGGGCAATTATTCTTCCAGTGTCCATCCTCCTTGCAGTAGTGGCACTTCGTATTCCTGCCTCTGGACTTAAACCTCGACCGGTCTTCCTCCTTGCCTCCTCCTCTCGATCTACCCCGGGCTGGGTCATTGCTCCTCACAAATAAGCCCTCGTCAGCTCTAGGGCTCGACTTGCTTCGCGCTTCGTTCGAGAGCAGTGTTGTCATCACTTCTTCCATCTTCAGGGTGTCCTTCCCATACAGAATTGTGGTGACCAGATGATCGAAGGACTTCGGCAATGAAGACAACAGGAGGAGAGCCTGGTCTTCCTCCTCGACTTTAACATCCATACTACGCAACTGGGAGATGAGCCTGTTGAACACGTTCATGTGCTCCAGTAACTGATTGCCCTCGGACATCCTTAAGCTGTACAGCTGTCTTTTCACGTAGAGTTTATTCGTGAGAGACTTAGACAGGTACAGCTCCTCCAGTTTCTTCCACAAGTCTGCCGTAGTCTCAGCTTCGGCCACGTTGTACATCACCTCGTCGGCCAAACACAGCTGAACGGTGCTGATGGCCTTCAGATCCAGCTCCTCCCACTCGTCGTCCTTCTTCCCAGATTTCTCCTTGCCAAGGAGAGCCTTGTGAAGACCTTGCTGCACGAGAACTGCCTTTATGCGTTTCTGCCAAAGGCCAAAATCAATCTTGCCGTCATACTTCGGAATCTCGAATTTTGCCGCCATTGTTTTGCTCGTAGTGCTACTGGTAATCCGATTAAGTTCACGGATCAGATCTGAGAAGATAGGGAGCGGACCGATGGTCGTCACCTACCGTTGACCCAAACCTAAAACGGAACTTACAATCAATCACCTCCGCGGAACCTGGCTCTGATACCAATTGTTGTGAAATCGGATCGAGTTAAGCCGCGGTAGCGCAACGGAATTTCACGAATGAGCAAGAACCAATATCGCGCAAAATAAAATACGGAACGAGATTCTAGCATACACAGACGACACAAAAGATTACGTGGTTCGGAGATGGGCTCCTACGTCCACGGGGAGAGCGCGCCAGAAAGATCCACTAAAACAGATGAGGTTACAAGATACAACAAGAGAAAACAGAAAACACTGTCTATCTTCCCCGCTGGAATCACCGCCTGCTTCCGCCGCCTGATGCCGATCCCGCCTGGATCAGCCGCCTGAAGCCGCCGAACGCCTGGAGTCAACTTCTGGAGGCCGGCCGGATGTCGCCTCGCCTGAGGTGACCGGATGTGCCGCCTCCGTTAGCTCCGCCTGTGTCGTCGCCTCTGCGCCTGCTGCCGCCGTCGCCGCGCCTGATTCCGCCGAACCTCTGGGGCCTACTGCAGGTGGCCGGCCGGATGTCGCCTCGCCTGAGGTGACCGGATGCGCCGCAACCTTGCGCGCCAGATGCCGCCACCTGCTGCCGCCGTTCGTCGGAAGAACCGCCTGAAAAGCTCAAAGCTTTCCCTCTCTGAATTCTCACTAGTGTTGTATATTACTGAACCATCATATGGCTAAGGGAGGCTAACCCCTATTTATAATAGGATCAAGAGTCACCAATATATGGAGATGAACACATATGGAGGGGGTTGCCAAAACAGGACTCAACCAAATAGGAAGAATATCCCCTAGATTATATCCCCCTCATAAAGCATTTCCATGTTTAGGACTCCACCAAAATAGGAATAAAAAAAAGGGCACACGGATCGGTGAGGTGGCACAATCTCAACAAACTCCACCTTGACACCTCACGCGATGAACTCCACCTCGAAGCCTAACGAACGTAACTCTACCTCCAACCTGGATCTCCCCTACTGACGACTACAAACCCCCTCTCCCTGGGGTCTGACCGCGATCAACGCGCATCAGAATGAGTCAAGTCAAGACCGCTCTTGAACTTGACTCCAGTCACTGGACTTCCTCGCAAGTCCGTACTAATATCCCTCCAGGATATCTCCCGCAACTCCCTGCATCTACCTCTACCGAACTCCCTCAACTCCCGGTGGCGCACCCCGACGTGCTTCGCCCTTGCCCTATAGACCGAGTCTTTTGCAAGACGACTCGCACTCAACCTCTCACTGTGCGACTCCACCTTCTCCTGAGTAAACCTGAGTTCCTTGGTGGGACTCCTGAGCCGGATGGCTCCCCTTGCGGTGTCTGGGCACTTCTGAGATGACACTCTGCCCTTCTTCTCCACGGCTGCGAAGATTTTGTCTTCGCCAAGGCCCTTTCTCTGCGCGAACTCGACCACCGCTTTGATCCGTTTTTGCCACAGACCAAAATCAATTTTGCCGTCGTATTTTGGAATCTCGAATTTTGCCGACATTGTCTTTCTCGCAGAGCTACTGGGCGATCAAGATGATATTCGCGGAGCCGATCTAGGAAGATAGGGAGCAGACCAATGTCGTCACCTACCGTTGACCCAGATCTAGAACCCGAACGTCCAGACGATCACCCCCGCGGAACCTCCCTCTGATACCAATTGTTGTGAAATTGGATCGAGTACCGCGGTAGCGCAACGGAATTCAAATCTGAGCAAAACGATCGCGCAAAATAAAAATAACAGAACGAGATTCCAGGCACACAGACGACAAAGAGATTTTACGTGGTTTGGAGAGAAGCTCCTACTCCACGGGGAGAGCGCGCCGGAGAAGATCCACTAAAAATCACGGAGGTTACAATATTACAAAAGATCAGAAATTGGAAGAACAAAAAAACAATTCCTGGAGCTGTCGCCGGAGCTGTCGCCGGCGATATCGCCGGGCGATATCGCGTCTGCACCAAAGCCGACCCTGTTGCTGCCGCCTGACTCCCTGCTGCCGCCGCCGCCGCTGCCTCGCCGATCCCGCCTGATGTCACCTCTGGACAACCGCACGCCGCCGCTTGCCACCGGGACCAAGTCCCGCCGCCGCCGTGTGCCTGGATCGCCGGTCGAAGCCGCCTACTGCAGCCTCTGCAGCCTGGACGGGAGAATACCCGCCGCCGCCTGCTGCTGCTGCCGCCGCCGGAGCACTGCCGCCGCCGCCACCTGTCGCCGAAGCCTGGGACCAAGTCCCGCCGATGTCACCTCCTGGAGCACGCCGCAGCAACCACCGGGACCGAGTCCCTCCGCTGCCTTCTCCTTTTCCGGCCGCCGGAATTGAGCCGCCTGATGCTCTCTCTCTGGATGTGAAGGGTTGCAGGTGTGGAGGTACCTTAGGCTTGTAGCAGTCATGAATTTATAGCTGTAAACTCAATGGCCGAAAAGGAGATTATCTCCTAATTTAGGAATCATGGGTTCAACCTTGTAAAACCAAAAAATCAAAGTTTATTAAAAAAAATATACATTTGAAGCAAACACTTCATTCAAGAAACAATGGAGTCTCTCTCAGGCATTTAATCAAACAGTTACCTTGCATCTTTCTTGAGTAAATTGAAAAAAGATGCATTGCAGTGTGATTTGCATCCCTTGTCTGAACTCTGGATCACAGATTTCTAAAGAACACATGAAGCCAACAAAGTGGATCAAATTAAAACTTTAGGTTCACCTTCGGTTGTGCATTGGCAGCATGATTACCATTATACCACAGGTTTGAAATTGAGAGAAGAACATTATCAATCCACGGACTTTGATACCTAGAACTTCCGGCGAGGGGAGAGAGCGAGGATGATGACTTCTGGCGAGGAAGACAGCGATGGTGATGACTTCAGGAGAGTAAGATGGCGCCGACGATGGATTCAGGCGAGGAGTCGGGTGAGGGTGCAACGACATGCTTTGGCAGAGGAGCATTTTCACGAAGCACTTGCTTTCTTTGGCATCGGAGTTGAGGTTATCCAGCGGTCACAAATTGGAGCTTAGGCATCGACATATGCTACATGCTTCATCGTCGGCAGCAGCCTCAAAGTAAACCATCTCATTCCAAAGATCGCTGGAGGTGGGGGATTCCGTCCGGGAGAGAGGAGATTGGGAGCTAGGGCTGCGTTGGTCATCGACATATGCTACATGCTTCATTTCTTCCCTCTTTGCATCGAAGGAGAGCGGCCGCCTTTGAAGACTCGGAGGCATGTCTCTGCTTCACTGGAAGGACTCACACGTCGTCAACTTCAGAGGAAGGATCTGGAAGGACTTGCACGTCGACGGCGGAGGGGGAAAACAAGAGCGACGAAGGGCGGAAACAGCGAGCGACGTTGGCGTGCAAGTCCTTCCGTCCGGGAGTGAGGAGATTGGGGAGCTACGGTGGCTTCAGTTGGTGCGGGGGAAGAACAGAGAATCGCGTAAAAGGCGAATTAAACTGCAGGGGTAAAAGGGGTAAAATGGGATGCACGCAAAATCAGTTAAATTAAGTGGACCGGAGTGAGGCCCAACCGGGGGGGAGGGAGGGGGGCCTTCTTCTCCTATAAATGATGGTGGAACCCATCACCTATAAATAAGCTTTATTGTATAAGTTTTGAGCATGAAAAGTGGAGGATTGTTAGAACTAAAATAGCTTTCTAAAATATTGGAGGAGAAGAAGAAATAGATGTCGAATGGAAGAAGATGAATAGAAGTGGAAGGTAAGTTCGTGCATTCATATATCATTACGTTAAACTGATATAAAGCAATTTTTGTTCTTATAGGAAGAAGGCACACACAGATGATGGTTGGAGAGAAAGCACATAACAACATTAGTTTAAGTGATCCTTAGACATCTCATACGTTTAATTAAGCATAAAAAAACAAAACTCATCAGGTACAATTTCCTATAAAAAGAAAGCCTGAAGAGTGGTGCAGAAATCAAACTTGTGTGTTGATACGCTAGAAAAAATTGTGTATTTTAAACGTAAGTGCGTGTGTCGGATCAAGTGATATAAAATGAGTTATGATCTTTCTCACGGAGAAGTGATTAATTCAGTGTTTGCAAATACTAGTTGAACTTTTTCTTTAAATTCAAGTAAATCGATGATTTTAAATATAAAGAAAACTACAATTGAAAACTCATAATTGAAATAAACTACAGATCCTTGAGAAAAATACTTTGTAATCAGTTATGAAAAATAATCTTGTATCGTGATTTCTTAAATCTAGTGTGATAAATCTATGAATCTGACTTTGTGAAAAATGTGTGGTGGAATGTCTTGTAACGATTTTAGAATAGAAAAAATTTGTATCTCTCGATATCGAAAATCCCTAATCCATTATCTCTTTGGTCATCTCTAACTCAAGTGAAACAAAGAACCACATAAAAATAAAAATTTATGTTGTTAATATCAAGAGAAAATCTCTTTCTTCCTTCAAATACTATATCGAATTTATGACGCACTTATGCAACTCATCTCTCGAATTATGGAGCGCAGTAAAAAGATGAAATCTTCGCCACAAGTTCAACAATAAAGATCATAAATTCAATAAAGAACATTCACCAAATAATCACAAAGAGAAAACTCGAAAATATTCATCACACAAGACCAAGTACTCTCACAATCCAATATTAAAGAGATTAATTCATAATGATGGAGGAAACACAAAATGTTTAGAGGGATCTTACAATACATGATGATTTAACACTTAATCACAGCAGGATTTTCTTTCCGATGTTGCTCGCTCGATTAGCCCCGAGTTCTAGCCGCCCCCTTCCAAAAGAAGTTGAACCCTAGATGGCCGCCCCCTTCAATGGATGATTCTCCCTCTTTGAATTTGAAGTCCCTCACCAAATACTCCAGAATACTAACCATTAAAAACGTCGGGCCCCCTTTTGGAAGAGATGCTTCCTTTCAATTTGAAAACGGTGTAGATATGGCCGTCATTATATTTATAGGAGTTGGGGGTGCATTTAGCCAACTTCCCCCATGATCTCCACCAAATTAGTGGAGATCATGGGTTTGACCTCTGCGTACGCGATTGCCACACGCGATCACATCACGCGATCCCACTACACGCACACTGCCACCACAACCAACCGCCGGCGTCATCCCGTCGGTGTCGGGCGGCCCGTGCCTGGCCGCTACACCTCGCGGCCGCCTCCTACGGCTGCAAGACTCCCCCTCCACCCCCACCCCCCCCCCCCCCCCCCCCCCCCCCCCCCGCTCGGGCGACCGCGTCCGGCCGACACGCCTCCCGCGGTTGCGAGACGGTGTGCATGCCTAGGCATCCTCCTCCCGCAGTCGCCTCATGCGGCCGCGAACTCTCCCACAATGGTCGGGCGTCTCGCCGGCAGCAACTTCCTTCGCCGGCGGACGTCATTGGCGGGTTGGTCACCCTTGCATGGTGGCCCTTCCCCACTGTTTGATCACTCTGATGTGATCATCGCCATTCGTTTTATGCGTAACCACCCACTAACCATCATGATTAGTGGGGGAATATTTTTTATTAAGATATCGGTCTACGAACAGCTGATTTGATGATCAAAATGCACACCCCTAACTGTACTAAAAATAATTATGTTGGTGGTTACGGCCAGATAGCTTCATAACCACTGTAACCACCTCCTGGAGGCTATAAAACGAGCATCAGGCCTCCTCATTTCTCACATTTTTCCTCTCTGCTTTCTTTTTTCTCAGGCAAGAGTCCTGTCAGATTCCTTTTACCAGCCAACATAAAGCCACCTTCAAGCCATCTCCAAGGCTCTTTCGAGCCTTCTTCGAGCCACTGGCAGGTCATCGCCTCGCCACTAAAATCTGTCCAAGTCCACGGACAAGCGACGAAGAGGAAATTCCTACAACAACAAGCGCGTGTTCGTTCCCATCGTCAAAGACAAAAACCTCATGTGGAGGAGCCTGTTGCCCGCCGTGAGCCTAAGTCTCTCTCTCTCTCTCTCATCTCCAAATTAATCGTAACGAGTAGCGGCCTGTCGTCATCGATTCTCCATGAAAGTTGTGACCCAAAGTAGATAGTGGAGTTTGATAGGCACAGACCCGGTCACGTAGTTTTTTGCTCGGTTAAGGGGTTTTTCCACGTAAAAATTGTATTATGTACTTGCTCTTTGATTCTTTGACTGATTGCACACTTAATCGCTACCAGGCTAGGATGGTCACATTTGGACCAGTTTATGAGCGTCGAGTTAGACCACAACAGTTTGTCGCCGTCTGTGGGAACTAGTTCCCAGCATCTTCCAAAGATTTAGAAGACAGTACCCTCTATGCTGCGGTACTCATGACTTGCTCCCATGGCTAGAAGAAGCACTCGTACCACCAATGGATCACCCCTGGAGGACGCGTTGAGACGGTTCTTTCTCACTCACTCGTCAAAGCAACTCTTGGCGGGGAGGCCGCTCTCCCACCGTAGACGCCTTGGAGGGGCGCATGCAACATATGGAGGAGCGTCAGACCGAGATGCTCACCCTCCTTCAGAACATTGATGCTCCTCCAACTCCTCCTCAGCCCCCAGCACTGGCTAATCCCCCGCCTCCGGCTCAGGATCGCGTTCTTCCTAAACAATACCCTCATGGGGAGAATGAATCTGAAGACTTTTCTGATGTCGCCAGCTCAACACATCCCGCTCATCGGGGCACTGGGGGCAGCCGTCAACAACTTCTGGAAGAAATAGCTATCACGCCACCATGAGAAAGGCTCACTTGCAAAGAAATTCGTGAGGTGATCGTCCAGGAATATGGATAGTTTGGGTGACGTGAGATCCTCGCACGCTGCCCTCTCCATCAGGGCTCGCCGCTCGCCGCCCAGGTTCTAGCACATCCAGTTCTGCATGACTTTAAGTTCCTCAATGCCAAGACGTTTGACGGAACAAAGGATCCGCTTGAACACGTCAACTTCTATTTGTGTTACTTACTTCACGTACAGTTTTAATATTACTTTGAAGGAAAGAACACTGAAACATACTTTTAGGGCTATCAATGTGCTTGGGAAAGGAAAATTTTACCTATCGTGTTCTTAGTTCTATAAGCATTTTGGTATGTTCTGTGCAGCTGTAGTAGCTATGAACACAATGAAGAATATTTTGAATCGTAAAAATTTGAATCATGAATGCAACATTGTGAAATTATGATTTGGGAATTAGGGCTTGTTGGAAGAACTGCATTTTCAAACAATTATGAATTTGGAATCAATTTTATCTTGTTGGAAGAAAATCAGATTTATTTGCATATGCTGTTCATTGATCTTGAGAAAGCTTATGATAGGGTCCAAGAGAGAACTTATGGAGAGCCTTAGAAAAGAGAATTGTAAATAGTAACCCAAATCCGACGATTAAGGACGACATCAGACAGTAGCAGGGACAAGTCTCTCCAGGCGGTCATTCCTGGTGTTCGTGGATGATCTCCAACCGGTCACTCTGGGCACCAGCGTGGCTCAGACGCTGCAGTGATCGGCGCAGACACTCTTCAGTCAACCCATCAAACGATAGTTTGGAGATTCGGCCAAGAGGTCACGACGAATATTGATCCTAGGCCCGCACAAACTCTTCTCTTTGACACCATCTCAAGCGGCACCGCACGGTTATGTGTTGTCTCTTCTCTCACCCATGCATCGCCCGACTCTTTGTGTAACTCGGTCAGTTGCACATTAAATGCCGTGATTAATGTGGCGTTAAATGTCTGTCGTTTCGTGAACCATACGAGTAGCCTACCCTTGAGCATAAATCGGGATTAGGAGGGCGACTTAGCCCAGAACCTGTCTTGTCCAGTTGTAGGTGCGGACACTAAGTACATTTCAATTTTTCCTTTCCACTTTTGTACTCTTGTTTCGTGTATACCCACGAGTATCCGCGCCCCACTTGTAATCTTTTCCTGGTATAATCCAAAAGCCCGCCGCAAGAGAAGCATTCGCTGCGGCGGGTAAGTCTGGTGTTCACCGCTGCCAGCGGCATTCTCTTTTCCTTGCCTCCACTGCTCGACTCTCTAGGGCCAGTAACCGATCGCTTGCGAACTTCTCTTTCTTCCGCCGACCACCTGATTCAGGGATAGTGCACGGAGAGTTTGTGACAATTTTGGCTCCAAAAGGCATTTTGGCTCCGAACACCTCCAAAGTGTAATGAGAAGCGACCTGTTACTCTCGATTTTCCGTGAAAGTTGTAACCGCTTGCAGATAGTGAAGTTCGGTCGACACAGACTCAATCGCGTGATTGTTTACCCAATTGAGAAGTTTTTCCATGTCAAAATCGCTCTATGTACCTAATCTTTGACTTTTTGAGTTAGATCGCAACATATAGCAATTGAAACTTATTGCTCTTTATTCGAACCGATTTCAATTGCGTCGGCAGTATAATAATAGGACTCAGTATTAAACATTACTCATTGGGGGGCACAATTATGCAAAATTTGTATTGCCCAATATTTTATTCAAGACTACTCAAAAGAAAAATCATCAATTTTTGGTGAAAACCAATTAAGAGCTAGCGTTAAAAAGAATGATTTAAGAAAAAACAGCAATAGATTGTGGCGTGAAAGAAGAGGTCTCATGCATCTCTCCACAATGTCATATTGTATCAACCAAGGGGAGGTGCCTCCCTTATTTTAGTAGCTTGCTCGAAGGCATATGCTATCTCAAACAACGTCGCGCATGAACCCAACAATCCCGCAAAGAAATTCCAAACGGAGTGTCGGATTTGTTGTAACCTATCAGAACGGAGATGAAGGGATATCCTCAAAGTGCCGCCGAAACATGGGATGCGCTATACAATAAGAAGATAAATTCATTTAAGCTTTTCTCCTTCATCAAATCTTCAATTCCTTCCCTGCAGAGTTGTGCCATGCATTCTACTCATAGCATTCTTTTAAGCCACTCCTATCTCATTTGTTTCCTCTGATGTCAAGAATATTAGTTGCTCGGTCTCTTGACCACGGAAGTCATTGTGAATAGTTGTGCTGAAACTGAGCTGTTGCCTAACTTCAACTCATGGTCGCCTAATCGCCAAGGTCGTCTAACTGTGAGTTGAGTGAATAGCTTTATTCGAACTGCAACTCTGCCCGTCAAAAGAGAACTGTGTTATCCAAGCTGGGAAATTGCCAAGGAAGAAGACCGCCTAGTCTCCTATCCGGGACCTGCTGCTAACAGCCACCGACTGTTATCAGCTATTTGCACTGCCTTCAGATTCAGTTTTTCGGCTGCCAAGTGTTTGTCGCACAATCTGCAAACAGTGCAAGAAATCTGATCACGTCACTTAGTTATGCGGTTAGAAAATCTTAACAGCAAAGTAACCCAAACTTCAGTTCTTTCCATTCCTGTTATTTATGACGAGACCAACACCTACTTAAGTCCACGTTGTCTGATGCTACGCACCCCGTCCCTAGGACCTGGGCTTCACATCCATCACAATCGAATTGCTGGATACGACTAGGAGCTACCGTCAGCGGTATTACTACCGTCAGGCGGTATCTGACAGAACAATATTTCTGTCCCAAATCTTGGTGTTTTTTTCTTTGAGCATGCCTCCAGTACTACCTGCAGCAAGCTGCATACCTCAGCTACACCATAAAACTGCACATTTATCCACGAAGTCTTCTCCGACACGTAAATGAATCATCACCAATGCAGACCAACTTGTCCGGATGGACTTCACACAACATGCATATTTTGTACTGTTAAAATTTCACAAGATTATCAAGGTGATAGCTATGATACCAAATAAAACTTTCAAAGCTATCAAAATAACACCTTGATGAAGCGAAAAACGGAAATCAGGCGCAGGAACACTCCAACCACAACCAAACTCAATAAATCAGAAGCAAGAAAAGTAACAAGCAGGTCATGTATTAACAATTTTCTTTATAACAAGAGATATAAATGACGAGACATGATTTCACCAAGTATAAACAGGGAAGCAGAGAACAAAAAAAACAGAAGCCGGGCGGACTGAGGCCGAGATCGCTGCCCTTGCTGAACTGAACAGTGAAGTCCGCCGAGATCGTGAGGTCGCGTGGACTACCCGTTATTCAAGCTGAAGAAGAGCAGTCCTCAAACTACAAGCCGCCTGGCCGCTAAGGTCGCCTAGCCGCCAGTTAGACCGCAAACAAGCAGTAGCCGAACTGAAGAACAGACCACCCAGACTAGCAGACAGGTTATTGAACTGGAATTGCTGAAGAAGAGAAGACCGGCTGGTCGCAACTACGACCTGATGCTAACCGCTGATTATAAACCGCAAGCTTTACTGATCCTTGATCGTAGTCAGTACCAAAGTCCTGGCTTCTCAAAACTAGCCGCACAACCTGCAAACAGCAAACCAGTTATCCTTCACAAACCACGCGGACAGAAAATCCGAGGCCGCAACAATTAACCTAAGTCCAACTTACTGTTATTTCTGTTAATTATGTTGTCACAGGGGGGTCGTATTTATAGACATTGAGAGGAGTGTGGTAACCGCCCTAGCAGATAAAAACACCACCCCAGCTCGCAACTAACACAAGACAGTCCACCCAGTTCACATGGACATGGTCGGACACCAATCAATCTGCCAGGCATCAAGGAGAGGCGGAATCGACGTCAGTCCGCATCCCTAATGACACCGCACCAGCATGTACGCTGCAGCGGACACAGAAACAGTCCGCACACTCGCGGACATCGCTCTAGCCCGCACCAACAAGTCAAAGACCAAGGGCACAGACCGCCCGGTCAACCAGCGGACATTGCAGACTCCTGCGATCAAACTGGACTTATCACAGATCATGACCAAGTCCAACAACCAGGGAACCTCTGGCGTGAGCTCCGAAGATATGAGCAATCAGTCCGCTCAGACCACCAGATCCAAACCTGTTCGCCTAGCCGCGAATTCCACGGTTACCTCCTAACCGCACCTCCTAAGATCGAGGGCACAGGCCAATGCCGATCTCGCGAGCACAAGAACAGTCCGCATAGAGCGAACTCTGCGGACTCCAAACCAGACCGCCAAATCCGCGGACAATCAACCTATCTGCACGGCTTTCACCAAGGACAAACCACCAGGACGCAAACATCAGACCACTCAGGCCGCACACCAGTCCGCCATACTGTCCGTCCAAGCCGCATGGTCTGCCCAATCATCCCCCACTTTTACTTCAATAATTTCAACACTACCCCTTGAAGTGAGAAGTGGTGATCAAACCCAGCAGTCCTTGTAGCCGTTCAAATGGCTCCTTTGACAGCGGCTTAGTAAAGATACCTGCGATGTTGTCCTCTCTTTGCACATGCTCAACCATAAGAGACCCATCCAACACCTTCTCTCGAATGAAGTGGTGCTCAATCTTTATATGCTTGGTTCGCGCGTGAAAATTGGATTATTAACCAGTTTCAGGGCACTCTCGTTGTCACCGCGAAGCAGAGTTGGACCTCGCACTTTTTCATTGACGTCTTCTACTAGTCTCCTCAGCCATATGGCTTCCCGAGCTGCCAAGGCAGAAGCCTTGTACTCCGCTTCCGTAGTAGAGATGAACACCGAGTCCTGCTTCTTACTGCATCATGAAATACCCGCTGATCCGCATGTGAAAACATAACAAGACGTCGACTTTCGATTGTCTGAGTCTCTCCCATAATCAGCATTAGTGTAGCCATGTAGAGAAAAACTTATGTCCCTCCTATATAGGAGTCCCATATCAGAAGTAGACTTCACATACTTCGGAATATTCCTCGCCGCTACTAGATGAGATTTCCTTGGTTTCTCCATATAATGACTAACCCGACCTACAAGATAGACAATGTTTGTCCTTGTCATCATCAGGTAAATTAAGCTCTCGACCAGAGCCTATAACACCAAGGGATCAGGAAGAATTCTTCCCTCATCTCATCGAAGCTTCAGGCCACAATCTAGAGGAGTAGAGCTACTTTTTCCTCCCTCAAGCCAAATTGATGAACGATCCACTCAGCATAGCCCTTTTGAGAGACAAGTATCCCGCTCTTCTTCCTCTCAACCTCGAGTCCAAGGAAGTGATGGAGCTCACCCAAATCCTTCATCTCGAACCGTATAGCTAGCTCGGCCCTAAGCCAACCTACCTCCTCCTTAGAGTTCCCCGTGACGATTATGTCGTTCACGTACAACAGCACCAAGACATGAAGCTCCCCCTGCTTCTTTATGAACATGCTTGAATCTGAATTAGAGGTAAAGTATCCACAGAACTAGAGGTATTTTGCGATCTTCCCATACCATGCACGTGGAGCCTGCTTCAACCCATAAAGAGCCTTCCGAAGCTTGTAGACATAGTCTGTATGATCTTCAGACACGTAACCTGGTTGAACCATGAAGATGTCTTTATCTACCTCTCCATAAAGAAACGAATTCTTTACATCAAGTTGCAACATCCTTCACCCTTGGCAAGCAGCCAAAGCGATCACTGCCCGCACCAAAGTCATTTTGTCAACTTGACTAAATGTCTCCTCATAGTCTTCGTCGTACTATTGGGAGAACCACCGAGCAACCAGACGAGCTTTATATCTTTCAATACTCACATCAACCTTCTTCTTCAGTTTATATACCCACTTACACGTCACAAGAGTAACGCCAACGACCTTAGGCACAAGGTCACAAGTTTCGTTCCTTCTGAGGGTTGTCATCTCCTCATCCATAGCATCATCCAACTCTTTGACTCCAGTGGCATCTTCAAACTTTGAAGGCTCCCGCTCATCCAGGGGGCATGCAATACCCCATGCCCTTTAGACCAGACAGCCCGTTACAGGGCTGCAGCCCATATACCCCAACGCCTCTATGGCCTATTTATTAACACAGTGTATTGTTGAGGCGGAACTTCGATCCCACAACCTCCTTCATAAGGTGCCTTAAACCGCAACCCCATCACCAGCTCAGCACACGAGTGACGGGCGCTCACACACACCGACACATGAGTGACGGGCGCGCACACACACACGTGAGTGATAGACATACAAACACACATATGAGTGATAGGAACACACACACATGAGTGACAGGCGCGTGCACGCACACACGAGTGACAAGCCCCCTCTCTCCACACACACACGAGTGACAGGCGCGCTCACACACACATTCAAAATTTACAGGCGCGCACACACACACAAGTGACAGGCGCGCACACACATATACATAAGTGAGAAGCGCGCACACACACATAGACAAACACACGCGAGTGACAGGCGCACATGCACACGCACACACACAAGAGTGACAGGCGCACGCACGTGCAAAGATACACACACACACACGAGTGACAGACGCACGCACACACACACACAAGAGTGATAGGCACGCGTGCACACATAAACACACACACACAAGTGACAGTCACAGGAGCGCACACACACAAACAAATGCACGCGCGAGTGACAGGCATACACACACACACGGGTGACATGCACATATATATAAGAGTGACAGGCATGCGCACACACATACGAGTGACAAGCGCGCACACACACACGAGTGACAGGCACACACACACACACACGAGTGACTGGCGCGCACACACACACACACACACACGAGTGACAGACACACACACATGAGTGAGAGACAGACAAACACACACACACACACACACACGAGTGACAGACACCCACACACATGAGTGACATGCACACACACACACAAACACGAGTGGCAAACACACACACGAGTGACAAGCACACACAAGTGACAGACACACACACGAGTGACATGCACACACACGCACACGAGAGACATGCACACACACACACACACACATGAGAGGCAGACACACGCACGCACGCGCACACACACATGAGTGTCAGACACACACACACACACATGAGTGACAGGCACACACACACGAGTGACAGTCACACACACATTCATGAGTGACAGAGACACACACACGAGTGAATGACACACACGAGCGAGCACGCGCGCGAGTGACAGACAGACACATACACACACGAGTGACAGCCACACACACACACGGTTGACCGGCACACACGAGTGACAGCCACGGGACTCCGCCCCTACAGCCAACCGTGATGGTACCTCAACTATGAAAGTGCACGGGGGGTCCCCGTGCCCCGTGCGACATTATCACAGCAACGACATTGTCCCGACGCGACGACGCTTCCGCCACTCGCAAACCCCTAGGTGTTGTACTCTGCTCGTCACACATTTTTGCGAAGCGGGTAAGAATTTGCGATGAACAGAGAAAACACATTTTTTAATTGTAGATAGAAATCTTTATTTATATGAGAACACGCTTTTAAAAACAAAACACAAATTTATAAAAACTTGAATTTTTTAATAATGAGGCATAAAATGAGAAAATGATGTATAAATAAATGGTGTTTTTCCTTTTTAATATAGTATATATATCTAGAATGTCGGTAGCTATGGTTTCTTCCGGGCATTGGTGGCTTGTTCAAAGGCATAAGCTATCTCGATCAATGTAGAGTCCGAACCCCGTAATCCGGTAAAGCAAATGCCGAAAGGTTTGCCAGAGCCGCTGTATCCGGCCGGCACGGTGACCACCGGAAAGCCTCCGATCGACGTAGCATAAAGGAAGTTGGAGAGGGTAAAGACCACCGCATCTAACCTATTCTCCTTCATGAGTTTATGCATTCCCTCCTCCGACAGCTCTTCCATTCTCTTGATGGCCGCCTGCTCAGCAGCGCAAATCCCATTCGTCTCCTCCGACGCCAAGAAGATCGGCTGCCCGAACTCACCCATCCTTTCCTGCTCATTCAATCATTGACAACGTAAATGTTAATTGCATGCATGCATGCAGCCATGCAATACATATATATTTATGTATTATTATTATATAAAATTAATGACCTCAACAGGGTGGCGTTTGTTGAAGGCTATGACGTCAGCCAGAGATCTAGATGGGGAGGAAACAAGATCTTTGAGGTAGGCGTTGACTGAAATCTTGAACTCAGCCAATAAGAGTGTTGACTGACCGCTTGTAGTGTAGTTCTGAATCACTCTTTCATTTTTCAATCTGAGATTATCAATCAGCTCAGCTCCTTTCAGCCTAAAAATAAAATAAAATATTAAAAAAGAAGTAAAGAGCTGATACCAACACTATATAAAAACTTGATGCTTCATCATTGAAATAATTCAACAAAGTCTAGCGCAAATAGAATATCATTAAAAAAACATCGTATAGTAATAACCAACTGTCGATTGTAATTTGGCGATTGTCGATCATAGTTTAACTCTTTTGTGCGCCCTCGCATCATCAAAAGTTCTTTTGTGTGCTCACGTGAACACATGCTTTCTTGTTTGCTCCCTTGAACATAGGCTCTTATGTGTGCCCGTCAACAAATGTTCTTCTGCGTGCTCGTGTAATCAAAAGCTCTTTTGTGTGCTTGTGTGACTGCATGCTCTTTTGTGTTCTCACGTGCGTGACCATAATCTTTCTTGTGTGTTTGCGTGAACATAGATTTTTTGTGTGGTCACGTGAACATATGATTTCTAATGCGCTCGCATAAGCATAGGCTCTTTAGCAAGCTCACACACACTGAAAGTCTTTGATTACAAAAATAGCTACTCACCTAGAGGGGGGTGAATAGATTATTGCAGCCTTTTTAAGATTCTTTAAAATCTTCTATGTCTTAAGTCCTACTGTGTATACTTAATTCAGCTTTCAAGAAAACAATACTCAGCACAGCAAAACACAATACACAGCACACCACATTTTATAGTGGTTCCCCAGTATATGTGTACATTCACTGTCCCTCTCCACCTTTCTAATAGTAAGTTAAACATGATTCTTCTCCAAAAACTATGGCTCCTCAGAGATTACAACACCATCCGACTGGATCAGTCAGTCTCCACTGAGACTTACAACACTGCCTCACAGCCCTCCGCACAGTAATCACCTGACAACCACACTTAGACACAAATGCCCTTTACACAGGCTGTGAGAAACATCCCCACACAGATTCACACAGGAATCCAATCACATGCCCACAGCCCTAACACAGATCTCACTGATTTTTCTCACAGCCTTTATAATTTAGGCTTTGCAATTAGATCTCACACATAGCCTAATCAATCTAGGCCTCAACATAAATCTTTCACCGATCCACTGATTTTGAAAGAGTTTGATGATTTGACTCAAGAGAAATTATTCTCTGAGTCAATTTCTTCTTGGGCTCAATAATTATCAGCCATATCTGCTTCTCAGCAACAAGAATGACAATCTTCGACTATCTGCGGCTTGTGCTGAAAGCTCCTCAGGATCTTGATCTTGTTCTTGCTGATGAAAGGGGAAGATTAAGAATGATTGTTCTCAATCAGCTAACCTTTATTGACAGGAAATGAATTGTTCTGTCTCTCATTCTGTCCAGAGAGAACTCTGTGCAGATATTTTTTCTTCAATGATCTAGAGAAAGATCTTCAGATTTGGCTCAGCTTGGATCGTAAATCAACTTCAACTAGGACTTGCCTAGACTGATTCGTCTTCCTCAAAGAGATCCTCTGTTCTTTTTGTAGCAGATGTTGATTGCCCAGCGAACTCAGAAACCCTTCAGATTTTTCAATTGAAGTTCTTGGTTCTGTAACAATGCCGGATGAAGACGACGAACTCCCACTTCTCGTTTTTAGAATGTTAATCAGGAAAAACTTATTTGATCTTAATCTCAGCTGTTATTTATAACTCCGTCGATTTGTGGGATGTTTGACACGTATCCCAGTTTTAACGGTGGTTAAAACCTCGGCTTAATCAAATTAAGATCCACTGTAGACTGACGGCGACACTAATGTCGATTTGTAGCAATTAAATAACGAATCAGAAAATTGCTGACGTCAACATCATTCAAGACTTAGCAAAATCAAGCAATACTTCAGAAATCCTCAGTTTGACGAACTCAAAACTCAGTTCGACGAACCCAGAGCTCAGCTCAAAGAAATCAAACAATACTTCAGAAATCTTCAGTTTGACAAACTCAAAACTTAGTTCGACGAACTCAGGACTCAGCTCAACAAAATCAATCATCATCTCAGAAATCTTCAGTTCGACGAACTCAAAACTCAGTTCGACGAATCCAGAACTCAGCTCGACAAAATCAAGCATCATTCCAGAAATCCTCAGGTCGACGAACAGGTGAAATCTGAGTTCGACGAAATCTGAACTTAATTCGACGAAATCAAAGCTCAGCTCGACGAAAAATGGATAAGCAATACTTCGACGATTCTGGGCTTAGAATTTTCTTCGGCTCTGCTAGACGTTGAGTGGCGTTGAGTGAATAGGCCAATCTCAATGAATCTGGACTTAAAAATATTTCAGCTCTGCTAGGCGCTAAGAGCGTTGAGTGTATATCCCTCACTCAATGCTTTTTGCATAAGCCATATTTTTCAGCTTTCTACCTGATGGCGTTGAGAGCGTTGAGTGTGTATCCCTCACTCAACGTATTTTGCCTTAGCCATATTCTTCAACTTTCTGCCTGATGGCGTTGAGTGTATAAGCTTCACTCAACGCTTCTGGACTTAGTCGATTTTCTGGCTTCCACTGCTTAGGCTTTGACATGATATCTTTGTCTCAATGATTCTAGTTATATGGCGTTGAGTGAGTTGAGCTCACTAAATGCCTGTGGACTTGGCCAATTTTCTGTCTTGTCAATACAGTAAGCTTTGACTGCCAGCTTTTCTAAGCGCTATTAGCTGTATGGCGTTGAGTGAGCTTGCCTCACTCAACGCTTCTGGACTTAGGCATTTTCCTGAATTCCAGCCTATCACTTTGAGTCCAACTATCATTATCTCTTGAACAATATGTCCAATCATTGTGATAAATACCGACCTTTATGCAAGAACTTAAACATACATCAAATACAACTATGTGTATACCATTGACCTATTTGACTTCTTACAAATCTAGGATATTGGGATCAATGGACCCAACACACACAACTCCCAGAACTGTGCCCACATGTGTACTTCCTCAGACCACGCACATGCCCATAGTGTGCCCCCGATGAACACGTCTGATCAAATGAACGTATTATGATCAACCAAACATGCTCGTATTATGATTAAGCGAACATGTCTGCTCAATAAAAGAAGCTATGCCCAAATGAAAACGATTGCTCAAGTGAACATGATATGCCCAAGTGCACATGCTGATCTAGAGCATGCCCCGTGCTCTGCTCCAGTGTGCGCTTCAGCACAAAGCATAAAGTCCACTCCAGTGTGCGCCTATGGGGCTCTTCTCTAGTGAACGCTCCAACAAACCGCACAAAGTCCCCTCTAGTGTGCGTCCCTCGCGCTCTGCTCTAGTGTGAGCTTAAGCACACAGTTCTCAACTATGTTCTAGTGCGCTCCCCGGGCAATGCTTCAGTGAACATACAACTTAAGCGAACATATCGCTACTGAGAACACACAACTTCAGTGCACGCTCCCGTGCCCCTCTCAAGGGTGATGGCCCCTAAATGCCCGATCTCAACTTCACTCTAAAGTGTGCCTCAACACTCTCTATTCTCAAGTTCACTCCAATGTGTTCCCCTACTATCTTCTTTAGTGCACCACTCTTAAATTTACTCTAGTCTGTGCCCTCGCTCTCCACTCACCAGAAGATGCTCTGATCTCTCATTGGCTAGACCTCTCACTCCACTAATCATTACGCTCTCTAGCGCACCGCTCTCAAGTCTGCTAAAGTACGCTCCCTCACCCCCCCCCCCTGCGTGTTCCTCTCTGATACGCACCCCCTTGCACTCGCTTCTCCAGAGGATGCTTGGTTGTTATGTATGTGCTATCGCTCTCTGCTCTCCAAAAGCACGCCAAATCTCCAGGAGAGCCTCGTGTCATCCTCCAGAATGCTACTCCCCGTACCGATCTCCAGAACATGCCCCCACACATAGTTATCTAAAGCATGTACCTGATACACGTGATCATCGGAAGACTATTTTAACTTTCTAGATCAAGAGGTGGTATGTAACCCTCACCAAATAAGTTGAACACTCTCAATATTGCTAGCTAATTTTCTGAACCGGGCATGACCCCATGATTCCTTCCCTTTTCAAGTTTTCCACAAAAAAACTATTTGTGGAGCCTATTTTGACAAGAGAATGAGAGTGCGGACAAGAAAAGAGAGGGCAGGATACGACAAGCCCCCCCATAAGCAATCACTAGTGTATGTATGCCCGCATGTGTGTTATCTTTCAATCATATATTAATTACTAGCAAAATAGTTTACAAATTAATAATAATTTTGTGAAATTATAACTTACTATTAGTAATTACTCATTAATAGCAAAATTCAGACAATCAACTGATCACTTCATGGTTCCAAAATATGTGTGTGTAATTTACAAATTAATAATAATTTTGTGAAATTATAACTTACTATTAGTAATTATTTATTAATAGCAAAATGTAATTTATGAGTAATAGCACCGTTAAAATATAATAATTGAGACAATCAACTCACTTCATGGTTTCAAAATGTGTGGCAAAAGTCTTCTCCTCCGTTGATCCACTCGGGAAATCAAAGTATGGGTGGCGCATAATCCCCAACCTCTTCCCGCTCAACCCGCCCGGATTCAACAGCCGCCGGAATCCTCCACTCGGAATGAACCCCGCCGCCGCCGCCGTCATCTTCGCGTCCAGCGGATCGTACCCGGCGATCACGTCCAGAAGCGCCGCCGCGTCTTCCACCGTCCGTGCCATCGGCCCCACCGTGTCAAACCTCGGCGAGATGGGCACAATCCCTGACCGGCTCGTTAGGCCCGACGTCGGCTTGATGCCCACGACCGAGTTGGTTCCCGCCGGGCAGGTGATCGAACCGAACAAATCCGTCCCCAGAGAAACAGCCACCAGATTCGCCGCCACCGCAATGGCTGATCCGCTGCTTGTGCCGCACGGGTGATTTCCGACTGCCGGATATGGGCTCCTTCCTTGTCCCCCGCGGGGGCTCCACCCCTGGGGAGGTTCCAATGACCGGAAGTGGTCCCACTCGCTCATGCTAGCCTTCCCGAGGATGACGGCGCCGGCGTGTCGGAGGCGCTTGATGACGCCGGCGTCACGCGGCACGACGGAGCCGAGGAGGGCGAGGGAACCGGAGGTGGTGTTCAGCTTGTCGCGGGTGCTTATGCTGTCCTTGACGAGGACGGGGATGCCGTCAAGGGGGCCGATGGGGCCGCCCGCGCTGCTGCGCCGGCGGTCGGCTTGAGATGCGGCGGCGAGAGCGTCGGGGTTGACTTCTATGACGGCGTTGAGTTTGGGATTGAGAGCGGCGATTCGGTTCAAGTAGTGCTGGACGAGCCGGTAGGAAGTCAAGCTGCCGTCTTTAAAAGCTGCTTGAATGCCGGCGACGGTGGCCTCCTCGAACTCGAAGGGAGCCTGAAGAAGCGGCCTTAATTGAACCCAAATCAAAGCGGAATTTCATTAAAGCGCGTTAATTTGGGAAGAAAGGAAATGAATTTCATCGAAAGAGAAGATATTAACAGGTTATAATAGCCACCAACCTTTTGCCCGCCGCCATTGTTGGCCGAGAATCTGGCACTGAATCCAAAGGAGACGCTCGCAGTGCAGAAACGGCCATGGCTAAAAGAAGAGGGAGAAGTAGAACAAAATTAAGAAGGGAGAAGGCAGAGGAGAACGTCATGTGTATGCAGCCTTAATTAATTCGTTAGCAGCTAAATTGATTCAAATTGCCTGATGGCCGGCCAGTTACGAGGATCAATCAATACATTCCCTTTATAAATATCTTCAATACAAAATCCATCGCCTTTAATTCTCTATGTTTCTTTATGCTTGGATATATTGTGCAAAAATATTTTAATCAACCTTTTTATAACTTCTATCTATGCATCCTCTTTTTTTATTGTATTTCTAATGTTTGAAATTATCTTCTATACAAACTTCATTGCACCACCTCATTTAATTAGGTGTAATAGATGGAATATGTCCTCTCTTGTAAAGATGGTTGGAGGAACCGAGCTGCCAATATTGATATCAGGATCCCCTCCATTTCATAATATTGATATCAGGATCCTCTCCATTTCAAATGAAATGGAGGGGATCCATTTCACGGCCAGGATAAACTGTTTTTTGATCTAACGGGTTCAGTTTTTCACATCCTTTTATATTTTTTTTATTCAAAAAATTTTGGGCCACTAGAATTTTTTTGGACTTGTGTTGTCCACTAGATATGAAATGGATCCCCTCTATTTCATTTGAAATGGAGAGGATCCGGATCCCCAATATTGGGGAGAAGAGAATGTGGAGATGTACTATTTGACTAGCTCTTAGCATATGAATGGTGCCTGTTTGGGCATCGCGTGCCCATGCAGAGTGATTTGACCCAACTTTCTGTTAGATATTTATATATATGTCTGCACGTGTGTTAGGCTGACTCAGAATAGGTTAACGGGTCGTGTCATCCTAGGTTTGCTCTACGCTGGAAGTACTATATATACTCATTTGATACATAGATGAGGTATTGTAGAATACTTTGAGCGGAGCCAACCCAACATTCTCAAAGTACGAAAAATGCTCTGCTAGGGTTTTCTTCCCGTCGTTCCGGATCGTCGCCTCTTGTCTCTCCCTTTTTCGCGATTCTTCTCGTCGCATAGTCGCACAGATAGAAGCCAGCCGCTCAGATCTTCGTGGATTTCTTCGCCAGATCTATCGCACAGGAGGAGGATTTCTAGCGCAGCCGATCGTCGTTCGACGATTCCAACTTCTGTTTGGTGTTTGCCTCCTGTGCACCGATCGCCGTTCGACGGATCCTTTCGGAGGAAACACTGCTAGTGCTGCAGTGAGGGAGAAGGAGATCGTCTCGTCACCGAATTTTTATCAGTTTTTTGATGCCGGTTCATCGGATCTGAACAAAAATTCCTGCGATCTTACCGTTTGTCCCAGATCTTACCGGTTGCCGACTGTGTCCGAACTAATTCATCCTGATTGTGCATGCCCTTCTCTGTCAAGAGTTTCCTGCTTCTCCCTCCATCTGGATTTGCTGTCGTTGACTTGTCTGAGAGGAGATCTGAAAAAAAAATTATTTTTTGCTATAGATCTAAAGGGAGTTATTGCTCTCTATTTCAGATCTGATCTCAGAGGAAGGATTCTATATTGGCTTGGAAGATCTTTGCTTCTCACAAGGAAAATTTCTACTTCAGACAACAAATCTGGAGTCATCTCTGCAGAAGATTTTGATACCACAAACCTGGAGTCATCCCTGCACATCTCATATTCAGTCAACAATAAAAAGGGAGGAAGCTGTGTCTGTGTTCCATTGCTGGTGATTCTTTTTTGTTGGAGAGGAACATTATTATGTGGCCTCTGCTCTTTGCCGGAGAGGAGCAAACTTCTTGATTGGATCCGAATACCTGCCTCGTCTCACACGACTCAGGTGACCTCGTTCTAGTATTTTATTTCTGTTTAAATCTAGCACGATGTCGAAGAAAAATGCGCTCGACATCGTAAAGCTGCAGTCGTTCGACGCCTCTGATTTCCTCAGTTAGAAAATACAAGTCCAACTAAGAATGAAGGAACGCGAGATATTCTATACTGTTCAGAGCGATTTTGCTTTTACCATCGAGGATGTGGACGAGTACCAGTGGAACAAGGATGAGGATTTCTGCAGGGATTACCTGTTGAATTCCCTGAATCCCCATCTTGCGTTGACCTACCATGCTTATAAGACTGCAAAAGAGATAAGGGATCGACTGAACTCGCATTTCTAGAAGGAAGAAGGACTGTCCAAGTCACTCATCGGAGAGACGTTCTTCAACTTCAGATTCAAAGCGAACGTGCCTATCACTTCTAAACTCTTATAAGAGCTGGTCAACCCGCGTCAGAAGCTAGATGATGATCATTCGAAGATGGACGACAGCCTCTTTGTGTACATGATTCCGAGTAAGCTGCCTTCTGAGTGGCTCTTTTTCAAGACTGAGATGCAGAGACTGAAAGAGAAGATTAGTTAGGATGAACTCAAAAGGTTAATCCACATTGAGGATCAGAACATTATAGGGAAAAGCTCGAAACAAGTTGCTCAGTCCTCATAGGCTGTCAACTTCGTTTTGAGACCTAGCAAGCCCTCTAGGAAGCCACCAGCACCCAAAGGTGAAGCCTCTGCACAGTTGGCGCCTAAAAAGCCCTCTTTCAAAAAGAAGAGGGCTTTCAAAAATAAGAGGGGCAAGTGTCACAACTGCGATAAGTGGGGACATTGGGTGGCTAATTGTAAGGCTCCAAAGAAGAATGAGGAAGCTCCACAAAATGTGGTGAACATGCTGACAGATGCCTCAGATCCCAAGTCTTTTGTGGCTATGATCGGGAGCAGTCATCGCAGTTCGTCATCTGAGTGATAGCTCGATAGCGGTGCTACCTATCATGTGACGAATGACAAAGGTTTACTAGCTGAGGTCAAGGTGGTACAGGATAAGGTGGAGAACTACAATGGAGGAAAGACTGAGGTGACCCATGCAGGAACAGCCGAGCTGGTCCTCTCATCAGATAAAATTTTATTTTTACACAATGTTAAAGTAGTTCCTACATTAACAAAAAATCTGATTTCAATGAGTATATTAGATAAGACTGGAATATCCTTTACAACTCAAAACAGTAGAATGACCTTAACGGTAAATTCACATTATTTTGAGTGTGCGTACCTGATCAACAGAATGTGTAGAATTAGCTTAATAATGATAACATAAACCAAATAAGTTCAAATCTTACTGATCCTAAGTTGTTATATAACAGACTTGGACACGTGAACTATAGAAAAATACTAGATCTAGCGAAGAATCATAACATCCCTTTAGATCTTTCCATTCAATTTGACAAGTGTGAGGTGTGTGCTTAAACCAAAATAACTAGAAAGCCTTTCAAATCGGTTTCTAGATGCATGAAACTTCATGAATTGGTACATTTAAATCTCTGTGTTTTTCGTAGTCACGTCACTAGAGGGGGGAGGAAGTATCTAATTACATTCATAGACGATTTTTCTAGATATTATCATGTGTATCTATTAAAATCGAAAGACGAAGCTTTTGAGACATTTAAGACCTTCAAGTCTCGTGTGAAAAATCCGTTAAACCTGAAAATTAAAAGATTTAGAAGTGATTGAGGATGAGAATACATTGTTACTGGGTTCAAGGAATTCTATGCCTCTGAGGGAATAATCCTTGAAACCACAACTCTTTACTCACCCCAATGGTGTTACCGAGCGTAAGAATAGAACTTTAACAGAAATGTTGAACTATATGCTCCTAATAGCTGGCATGCCTAATTCCTTTTGAGGAGAAGCAGTTCGTGTTGCAAATCACATTCTGTCATCCTTGTAGATACAATACTCTAAAAACTTGGGGTTGTATTGCTTATGTGCGAATACAAGACCTTAATAGGCTTACGATGAGACCTAGAACCACGACGTGCGTCTATCTAGGTAGTGTAGCTGACAGATTTTTCGATATATCCACGAATACCGTGATAAAGTCTAGAGATGTCATATTCTTTGAAAATAAATTTATCAAGGATCATGATTTGTCTGTCTCCAGGTCTAATGATATGATTTCAGAATCTATTGTAGAACCTGAAGTTGGCCCTTCTAGCACTGCTCCCCAACCTCTAGAGGTAAAACCTGTTCCACTTAGAGCATTTACAAGAGAGAGAATCCTTAAGAACTTTGGTGAGAATTTCATCACAAACCACTTAGAGGATGATCCATTTTCCTATCAGGAAGCAATGAGATCTAGAGATTCATTGATGTGGGCAAAAGCCATTGATGATGAGATGGACTCACTGTTACATAACAATACTTGGCATCTAGTTGACTTGCCGAAGGCGCTAAAGTCCTAGAATTCAAGTGGGTGTTGAAGAAGAAACTATATAGTGATGGGTTTATAGCCAGGTATAAAGCACGTATAGTAGCTCAAGGTTATAAACAATAGAGGGAATAAACTATTTGGATGTTTATTCACTTGTGTGTCACCTATCAACTATCAGGATTCTTCTAGCGTTAGCGTATATCGAGAACTTTATAGTTCATCAGATGAATGTGAAAACAGCCTTCTTAAATGGAGAGCTTGATGAAGAGATCTACATGGCACAACATGAAGGTTATGTACAGAAAGATCTAAAAGATAAAGTGTGTAAATTGAATAAATTAATTTATGGGCTTAAACAAGCGCATAAGATATGACACATGAAGTTTGACCAGGCGGTAAAGAGCCTCGGATTTCAATCTAGTCTCTCAGATAAATGCCTTCATCATCGCTCATTATCAAATCAGACAGTCATCATATATTTATATGTGGATGACATGTTAATTTTGGGGTCTAATCTTGTTGTAGTTAGGGATATTAAATCCACTCTAGTAAAAGCTTTTGACATGAAGGACATTGGTCATGTAGATACCCTATTAGGTATGAAGGTTAGTGTTGATAAGGGTTAAGTTACTCTTAGTAAGGCTCATTATATTGAGTAACTTCTTTCTATTTGGGGATATGATAACTGTAGGCCGGCTGAGACACCGTTTGATCTTAATGTCAAGTAGAGTCCTAAAGAGACCAACATTGATCAAGTTAAATATTCCAAAATAATTGGTAGTCTCATGTACGCTACAAGTTGTACAAGACTAGACATTGCTTTTTCGGTTAGCATGCTGAGTCGTTTTACCAGTAATCTAGGCAAATAGCATTGTAAAGCCCTTGACAAGCTGTTAAGATACCTTAAAGGTACTAAAGATCATGCTCTGTGCTACACTGGTTACCCACATACTATGGAAGGATATTATGATGTCTCGTGGTGTTTAGAAGTCGCAAACAACAAGTCTACTAGTGAATATGTATTCACCTTGGATGGAGCTGCTATCACTTGGAAATCCAAAAGACAGACCTGTATATCATTGTCTTCTATGGAAGCCGAGTGGTTTCCTTCAGCCTTGGCCGGTGAAGAGGCAGATTGGATCAGAAACTTGATTTTAGACATTCCCTTGTCTAAGCTATAAGTCAACTCATTGAGCTTGTACTTTGATAATTAAGCAGCAGTTCAGATCGTTAAGAATGTCCTCTATAATACTAAGAGGAGACATGTACGACTAAGATAAGTCTTATTGAATTATCTGAAAGAACAAAAAATTATCACTTTGATCGATGTACGTTCAAAGGATAACCTGGCCGATCCATTGACAAAAGGAATTCCCAAAGACCGGCTAATCAAAACAGTGAGGGAAATGAGACTAAAGGCGATTTAGTTTGACCTTAGTTCAGCAATAGGCGATTTAGTTCAGCCATTGTCCAAACATTTTGATTATTCTGATTTCCTTTGTCAAAGCAAGCATGTTGTGTTCTGTTGATGCTCTTGGTTGCTGAGCTTGGATCTGGTAAGTTGTTTCATTCCAAACTTAATGCTAACAACTTCACCTGGATTCGACTTTTGCTTTGGATGAGAGTGTTATTCCAAACTTGATAACACAATCTAACTTGGTTTTGTCTCTTCTAAAAGAAATTGGTTCCATTCCAAACTTGATGAGTTCTAATTAACTTTAAAATGACAGTAACCGTGACATTCCATATAGGATCGCAGATATAGCTGCGGTGTCCAGAAGTCTGAAATCGTTTCGGTTGAAACAGATATCAAGTTCTGAGGCAAAACTATAATACTCTGTGAACGTGTCCTCACAGCCAAATTAAATTAGTTAATACTAAGTTCTTTTAGTATAACTAGATGCTTGCAAATTTGCAAGGGATAGAATTCATTCCAAAATAAAATTCTCTGTTAAAATTGCAGGGGCTGCTGGGATAAGAGGAGCACTGGTTGACTGGGATCCAGATCACGATGATCTTTTGGATGATGAGTTTTAGAGTGTTATTAGTTTATCTTTTGCTACTTCTGTTCAAAGCATTGTTTAGCTCTTCTTTTATGCCATGTTTGTTTGAAATTTTTAGCTCTCTGTTGATTTGTGATGCCAGGCATATAGGGCTGTGTCTTATTGTACCTGAGACTATTTCTGTGTTACAGCTGAGTTTTGCTTACTTATGCGTGAATGCTATTTTGTGCTTAAATCTAATTTTATTTGAAACATGTGCCGGACACGGTTGTGTATGATTCACGGTTGGTTGAACTTTGCACAAACGACCATCTATCCGAAGTATGGGTTCACGACAGATATAGGAGAAGATTGTTAGATATTTATATATATGTCCGCACGTGTGTTAGCCCGACTCGGAATAGGTTAACAGGTTCGTGTCATCCTAGGGCTTGCTCTACGCTGGAAGTATTATATATACCTATTCCATACATAGATGAGATATTGTAAAATACTTTGAGCGGAGCCAACCCAACACTTTCAACACCAAACATCCATTATATATATATATATGATGGCGGTGATTTAACATGTCCAAACTCACTGGAGCAAAAAAGCAGTACAAAATGGAGCCCTAGTCTCTAAATTTTAAAATTTTAAGGGATATTCATGGGGACAACATTTGTAAGTGTGCAAGCTTTGATGTCACACCCCCTCTATTGTTTACATTACAAATACTTTTCATGTTAATTAATATCTTATAACAATTTTCTGTTGAATTTTTTGAAGTGAAAGTGGACGGCCTGGGCGGACAGAGGGTGGCGTCCTGTCAGGTCAGCTTAGAAGTGGTTGGCGATATGTTCCCTGAGATAGCCGGGCGAATATGATGGTTATCCGCTCAGTTTGTCGGTCTGTGCAGACTGGTTCTTGAGTCCGCCGGCTTTGTGCAGACTGGTCTGTGTATCTGTTGGTGCTGTATTCGCACCAGGGATGGTCGATGGTGCGGACTTGGTCTAGATCCGCACCAAGTCCAGAATTGCTCAGTCTGGGAGGTCGCGCGGTTAGCGCTGTCTGGTTCTTTGTCCGCCGAGCTCGGCAGCAGTCAGTTGTGCTTTGGTTGCGAGCTCGAGGAGTTCGGACTGGAGCAGTGTCTGCAGGAGTGCGGACTGGGGTTGTATCCGCAGTGTCCGCCTGTATGGCGACCAAGTGTTGCTTTGACGATCATGTCTCGCCATGTATGTCTCGTCTTGTAAAGATTTTTTGATATTAAAAGATACTTGCTCTTCTGTTTGCATTTGGTTGTTTGGGCTCGGATAGATTGAGTGTTCATGCGCCTGATTTTCCGTTTTTCGCGAATCACAAATTTTTACATTTTCATCTTTTCTTGAAGAAAGGTTAGGGCGTCATAGGATTATGAGGTCATTTTAAATTGAATTTAATTTTCAATCTCAACTCTCATGCTTATATTCTGCTCCCCCGACCGAATAGTATTGAAATGCATGAAATTCACAAAAAAAACCTAAGTCTTCATTTGGTAGAGCGGTTGCGGTTGTAAAAGGAGCTGTTGTAAATGCAGGTTTGTAAATGGAATTGTTGGAAACTGATTATTGGAAACAGAGATCTGTTTGGATAGTCTGTGTTTGTAGAGCTGTTCAAAACAGAAAACCGTTTGACAAAACTGTGGTGGCGTTTTGTATATATTATTTATTTTTAAAAATTATATTAGTTTTTGTATCACATACACTCAAGCACACATTACATACATGCACAAACACACATAAGTGCACACCACTATGACCAAGAGATAATTTATTAGTTTTTTCCCTCACTCCTTCCTGCCAGTTATTAAACATCATCTTCCCTCAATTTTTATCTATCTATATTAAAATATCTCTATAGAAATCCCTCCAAACAATAATGAGGTATCATTTCTCATTTTCAACAAGAAAGCAGTTGGCAATAGGAAGAAAGAAATACCAGTAAAACGACCAGGAGCATTTGTCGGAGGATGATCATCGGTCATGGATGGAGCATAATCCTCGGCCATGGATGGAGGAATCAACACGATATTGTGATTTATACGACCTCTGAACCGAATCTATAACTGAAGGAAGCCATAACACAAAACACAAACACACTTGCATCAAATAAAAAGTTGCGGTTGGAGAAGAAGCGCAGGGATGGGGTTCCTCCTCACGATGCCGGGAGAGAAGACGGAGAGGAGTCGCAGCAATGTTGATGCCCTAGGCCCCTAGCAATTTCCCTTTCCTCCTCCCTGAAACGCGACAAACTGGAGCATTCCGCTGGGTTTCGGCCCGCGGCTTTTAGAGCCTGTAGAAACGCCGCGCAGTTCGAGCAACAGGCGGAAAAACAAATGCTAATAATCGCGGAAGTGACGTTTTGGTCAAACGGGCTGACAAAAAACGCCAAACAAAAAAAGCCCTAAAACACACACAAAGGCAAAACATCACATCAAACAACTCACTTTTATATTGTTGTGAATATAATTAAGTTCACTATCATGACCTTCCTGCAAAAGGCTTTAAAGAAAAAGGAAACTTGTACATATCAACTACAGCTCATGAAAGTTTTGTAATCTTAATACATCGGAGTCGTTGAGAAAAAAATATCTTAAGATTTCTATGAGAAAGTGTGTTGATGTGATAAATCAAATACTTTAGAGAGAGCAATATAAAGTATAATTGAAGGGTCGCAGAAGCAAATACCATAATGACAGCATTTGCAACCATAATGTATAGACGGTCAACTCGAGTTGGAGTAGCAATTGAAATTTATTGCTCGTTATTCGAACCGATTACAATTGTGCCATGAGTATAAAGATAGGACTCAATATTAAATATTACTCATTTTGGGGGGGGGGGGGCACAATTATGCAAAATTTGTGTTGCGCAATATTTTATTCATGACTATTCTAAAGAATTTCATCTTTTTTTTGGTGAAACCAATTAAGAGCTAACGTTAAAAAGAATGATTTAAGAAAAATAGCAAAAGATTGTGGTGTGAAAGTAGATTGAACGTCTCATCATAGTCTTCTATGTACTGTTAGGAGAACCCATGAACTATAAGGTAGAGGTGTACTCACTGCACTCCGACATTTGGGTCACCTATTCAGCTCTTAGCATATGTGGGCTCACCATACTCAGAGCGGTTTGACCCAACTCTCAACTCCGAACATCCATTCTATGAGAGGGACTGCATTTGTGAGTTTGCAAACTACACCCTCTCGGCATCACAAAAACTTTTTCATGTTAATTAAATTGAATTTAACCTTCAATCTCAATTCTGAAGCCTAAATTCTGCTCCCAATCTATTGGTATTGAATTGCACGAAAATCACAATAAGACGGCATATCAAACAACTCACTTTTATATTGTAGTGAATATAAGTTCGCTATCATGGCCATCCTACGACTTATTTTAAAGGAAAAGGCAACATGTACACACCAACTACAACTCATGAAAGTTTTGTTATCTTAATACAACGGAGTCGTTCCGATAAAAAAATTTATCTTAAGATTTGAATGAGAACGTGAGTTGAATTGGTAAATCGAATACTTTAGAGGAAGCGAAAAAAAGTATAAATGATCGCATAAGTAAATAATATAAGCAAGGTTGTCGTCATAATAAAATACATCCAAGTAAAATTTAGCTACAAAGTGAGAACACAATCATTTATAGAGATTTACAAAGTTAAGGGTCTGTTTGAAAAATCTTTTCATAAAGGAGAAATAGTGGTGCAAAAAAGGATGATAGAAAAAGGAATTTTTGAAAAAATATTTATTAGGAAAGGAGAACTGTTTGAGTAACCTCAATTTATAGAACTTTTCAGAAACATAAGCACTTTATAAACTGTTTGACAAATCTCCGTGACGGTAATTTTTTTTATTAAAAAAGTGTCTGGGGGAAAATGAGCGCGCGAGAGGAAAATGTGCGTCCAGACAGAAAATGCGCACCCGACCAAAAATATGCGTTGGGGGAAAAGACGCCATTTTTTTCGCCCTGACATGTTTTCTTTCAAGGGGGGGCTGTTTTTTCGCCCGGACGCGGTTTTTTTTCACCCGGGAGCTGTTTTTTCGAACGGGTGCGATTTTTACGCCCGGGCGCGATTTTTTTCGCCCGGACGCGGTTTTTCGCCCGAACGCGGTTTTTTCGCTGGGACGCGGTTTTTTCACCCGGACGCGATTTTTACGCCCGACCGTGAATTTTTCGCCCGGGTGCAATAATTTCCGCTGGTGCGCAAATTTTTTGGGCAAGCTCTATATTTTCGCCCGAGTGCCAATTTTTCAACCGGACGCGAATTTTTCGCCTAGTCGCGATTTTTTCGCGCGGACGCGATTTTTTCGCCCAGGCGCGAATATTTCGCCCGGACGTGATTTTTTTCCTCACAGACTTAATATTTTCACCCGAAAGCGAAAAAATGCATTCGAGCGAAAAAAATAGCATCCGGGCGAAAAAATCACGAACGAGCGAATAAATCACGGCTCGACAATAAATTTGCATTTGAGCAAAAAATTCGCCACGGGCGCGCTCACGCGACAAAATCTTGCCATGGCGAAAAAAAACGCGCCCACACAAAAAAATATCGCTCACGGGCGAAAAATTCACGCTAGGTCGAAAATTCGCGACCGGGGGAAAAAACAGCACCCGGGGCAAAAATGCGTTCTCAGGCGAAAAAAGCGCGCTTGGGCGAAAAATTGCGTCCGGACAAAAAAACCGCTCACCGACGAAAAAAATAAGCTCCGATAAAAAAATATTGTTCTTGGGCGAAAAATTCGAGTCTGGGCGGAAAATTCGCTCCCGGGCAAAAAATAGCACCCTGGCTAAAAAAATCGCACCCAGGCAAAAAATTCTCGCCCAGGCGAAAAAATCGCGCCCGGGCAAAAAAATATCGCCATGGCGAAAAAATCACGACCGGAAGAAAAAATCGGTCCGGACGAATAAAACGCATCTGGGCGAAAAAATTCGTGCACGGACGAAAAAATTGTACTCGGGAGAAAAAAACGCACCCAAGAGAAAAACCCCGTGCCTGGACGAAAAAGTCGGGCCCAGGCGAAAAATTCGTGTCCGGGCGAAAAATTCACGCCTTGACAAAAAAATCGATCCGGGCGAAAAAGATCATGCACAGGCGAAAAAACCGCACTCGGGCAAAAAAAGCACGCCCGTGCGAAAAACCCCGCACTTGGGCGAAAAATGCCAGTCCGGGCGAAAATTTTGTGCCCGAGCGAAAAATTTGCGCTCAGGCGTAAAATTTGTGTTCAGTTGAAAAATTCGCGCCCAGACAAAAAAGATATGTCCGAATAAAAAAATCACGCCCGCGAAAAAAATCGCGGTTGAACAAAAAAATCAAATTGGAGATTTTTTAAGAGATAAACTTTTTGTGATGAAGAAGTGTTTTTTGAAAAGATAAAAGTAGGTGACAAGTGACTTTTTCAAAAGATGAGAAAATGGAGTTTTCTGCGGTAGGTTTTTCCACCGGTAGATAATCCAAACAGTTTCTTAAGTATGGTAGTGTTTTTCAGAAAATAAAAAGGAGCTAAAAAGCCCTCACAAACAGGCCCTAAGGCTCAGTTTGGCACTGTGGTGGCAGTCATGAACACGGGGAGTAAAATTGTTATTTGTTAACACTCACCTAAAGAAATTCATCCACTTTTATGTTCAAACGGATAATGTTTGTTAGGTGATCCTTCACAGATGACGTTTTAGCCCATGCGTTTATGACCACCACCACTGTGCCAAATGGAGCCTAAGTATCTCTCCCATCTACGTCAATAATAGTTCCTCCACATAGAGTGAGCTATGTAAAATATTGTGACGTCACTCCCTAAAGCCGCGTGGTTAGGGGTGGTCATCCTGCTTATACACCAAGGAGCAACACTTCTCTCTTGCTGATAAAAAGTTGAAGGGTCATCACTGTTGGTATTAACATTGTGATTTAGAAGTGATCAAGTATGTAGCTTCACTGCCAACACAGCATGAGCCTATCAGGATATCACATAAGAATGTTTGGAGAAATTGAGAGATTGACTTAGTATGATTTGCTCATATGATGAGTTGAAAAGACTTAGCACAACCAGACTTTGGAAGCGTCGAGTGCGTTGAGACCACTCGCTTTCGTCGAGTCAAGTTTTGACTCATCGAATGATGTCATTGAGTGTGTTGAGTTTACTTAACGATTCGTCGAGTCAAAGCGTTGATTCGTCGAGTATGACACTTAAGTGTTGAGTGTGTTGAGTATACTCGACGATTCGTTGAGTCAAGGAGTTGATTCGACGAGTCTGAGTCTCAGGCGTTGAGTGTGTTAAGTTCACTCAATGCCTTCGTCGAGTTAAACGTTGACTCGCTGAACCAGACACTTAAACGTTGAGTGCGTTGGGTCCACTCAACGTCTTCATCGAGTCAAGTGTTGATTCGACGGGTTTAGCGTTTAGGCGTTTAGTTCACTCAACACCATTCGTCGAATATCATATGGATACTCGACGATTCGCCGAGTATAGTTTGTATACTCGACTATTCGTCGTGTATGTCATTAATACTCGACGATTCGTCGAGACAAGGGTTGTCTGGTCGAAAACGCTAGATTCTAAGTCCTGGCTCTGCGAATAGCGATGAGAGTTGTTCTATTTATTTCTTGGGTATAAATAAAAAAGTTTTAGGATTTCAAAGTATCTATTGATTCTGTCTATGCACACGAGCCGCACTATGAGAAAGACCCGAGACCTAAAAGCTGACGGAAGTCGTTCCGCCCGCCGCCAATCCCGTCGCCGCCGCTAGCTTGATTCTGGCGAGTGTCATCGCCGCCTCTTCTGCAACGGGCATAACAGTCGGTGAAGACGCAGAGCTTTCTCTCCCGACCTAAAAGCTGACGGAAGTCGTTCCTTATTTCGACTGCGCACAACTGTTGTGACGTATAACAAAACCCAACAATCATCAGCATGCGCCTTCTTCTTCTTCTCCCATCTCTTCTTCTTTCCTGAGAAGAGCGCCTCACTACTCCTTCATAGATAGTAACTCCAGCCATCTGCCTTACTAGGCTTTTCTGCGAAGACAGCAAGTTCTCCAGCTCCAACAATGAAAGTTGAGTGACCCAGCCTTGAACAGAATTAACGAAGGTCACATACTCCTTCCGTAATCCGCGGATTATGTACCTCTTAAGCTCCACTTTTGAAATCGGCTCACCAAGGTGCAATGCCGAAATTTCAGCACACAAGTTCTTCATCTTATGGAAGAACTTAGAGATAGACAAATCTCCCTGAGTTGCTCTCGCCAACTCATTCTTCATGAATTGTAGTCGCACTACATTATTCTTATTGAATAACCCTTCAAGGGAAGTTCAAATCTCAGCAGCTGGTCGACATCCTATGATGTGGTCGAAGAGCTCTAGTGAGATAGCCTTCTTGATAGTAAACTCCTCCTTAGCGTTTGTCTTCCTCCAAGCTCTCAGCGCTTTAGCATTGCCAACAACAACAATGAATTCTTGCCTCTCGTCTCCACAGATGACTTCCCAAAGGTCCTCGCCCAGAAGATAACTTTCCATGCACGACCTCCACTTCTTGAAGTTGGTCGGCATTAAAAGTTCAATTCCAAAACCTCTTGTGAAACCTCCTTCTATTGTACTAACACTGATCTACTTGAACTTCCAGAAGCAAAAAAGCAAGTTTGCGGTTGATCAATGCTCAAACCTTTGTTCGTTCTGATACCATGTAAAATTTTGTGAGATGCGGAATATGGGAAACCATATCGCAGGAACACTCAACCAAACTGAGCTAAATAAACCAGATGCAAACAAAAGAGTAAGTAAATCTTGTACTATCAAATATCTTTACAGTGTGAGGCATACATGACGAGATATGATTCGTCAATTTACCCGATTGAAGCAAAAACAACAAGGCAAAAACTAGCCGCGAGGATAGAAAAAGTGTCCGCCGACTCTGCCGAACTGACCTACGGAGTCCGTTGAATCTGCTAAGTTGCCAGATCGTAAGCTTACCACGCAGACACCCCATTTTTCCAATGCTGAAGAACTCTGTCTGCAATTTGCTAGCCACCTAACCGCGAGATCGTCTTGCCGCCTGATTATTCGCGAACAGCTGCTGCCGAACTGAACAGTACACCAGAAGAGGACAATTTTGTTGAACTGGGAAAGATTTGTTGAAATTGTTGAAGTGAAAGAGGCAGCCTGAGCGGGCTGTTCGGGCGAACTGTGCGGATAGTCTTGGCGGTTTTGGCGATCAGACCTGGCGGTCTGAGCGGACAGAGCTGGCGACTTGCTAGGTTACCGGTGTGATACGGCTTGATTCCTAGGTTGTTTCAGGCGGATAGGATGGTTATCCGCTCAGTTGCCGGGTTGAGCAGCTGACTCTGGAGTTTGTCGGTCTTGTGTGGACTTGTGTTGTATCCGCTGGTGCTGTGTTCGCACCAGGGATGTCTGGGGGTGTGAACTTGGTTTGGATTTGGACCAAGTCCAGGTCGGCTTGTCCGGAGGTTGTGTGGCATACGCGGGTTGATTTCTTCATCCTCATAGCTCGACAGCAGTCTGTCTTGTACGACTTGACTGCGAGCTCGCTTTCTGTGATCTGGAGCCTTGTCCGTAAGTGGGCGGACTGAGGTGGTACTCACCGAGTCTGCCTGGTTGGTGTTCTAGTCTGGCTGGGCTTGGTGATCTCTTTTGGCTAAGTTATAACGGTCTAGTGTGTATCTGCTGCCTTTGCGGATACACTTGTTTTTCATACTAGATAGGACGGTTATCCTATCATCTAGGGCGGTGATCACACTCCTCTCCGCGCATATAAATAGGACCCCCTGTCACATCAACAACACCGATTGAACAGTAAGTCAACTCGCGGAAAGTTGCTGTGGTTAGGGTTTTCTATCCACGCGGTTTAACCGGTTTGTGCTGTGCACGTTGTGCGAATAGCGCTGAAGAGCCAGAAATTTGGTTCTGACTTAGTGCGGACTCTGCCGGTAACAACCAACGGTTTTCAGCAGGTCGCGGCTTGTGATTAAGCGGTTTCTTTTCTGCAACTTCTTCCATGTTCAAATAAGTTGTCTGTCTCTGGGCGGCTTGTTCAGTTCGGTGGCAGCATTCCGTGTATTCTAGCGGCTAGGCGACCTCGCGGTCAGGCGGCCTGCAGCTCAGCGGCTAGAGTACTTCAGCAGCACTGGAATAACGGGTAGTCCGCGCGGCTTATTGCGGTCTTGCGACCAGGCGACTTCAGCAGACTCCTTTAGCGGTTAGCAGTAGAGCCGACGGTTACTTCTTGAGGCCGCGCGGTTTGTTTTTCAGCTTGTAATTTTCTGGCTCCATCGGATACATTGGCAATCATGTCTCGCCATGTATGCCTCACTTTGCAAAGATATTTTTGATTAGCACAAGACTCTTGGTCTTCTAGTTGTTTTTAGCTTGTTTGGGATTTGTGTGTTTTAGTGTTCCAGTGCCTGGTGTCCCATTTCCGCTATTACAATTTTTTTCATGGTATTAGAGGGGTCAAAGATAGAGCAGTGATCAACCGTCAGTTGCTTGTCTGCTTTTGAGAGTCTAAGTAACCAAGGTATTTGCAGTGGAAAGAGGTTATGCAAGAGGTCTTAAAATCGAACTCCTTACATTGACTAACTACAAGAAGTGGAAGTCGTGTATGCAGAGTTATCTGTTGGGAGAGGACCTTTGGAAAGTCATCGGAGGATACAAAAAGCAGGAGGTTACTACTATTGTGGGTGCTGGTGCTAATGCGGTGAAAGCTTGGAGGAAGACTAATGCCAAAGCTGAGTTTGCTCTCAAGCGGGCTATTTCACCGAAACTCTTTGACCACATCATTGGATGTGGGTCTTCTGCAGATATTTGGACTTACCTTGATGGGTTGTTCAACAGAAAAAATGTAGCTCGGCTATAGTTTCTTGAGAATGAGTTGGAAAGGGTCACTCAAGGTGATCTACTCATCTCAGCGTTCTTCTGGAAAATGAAGAACTTGTGTGCTGAGATTTCAGCACTGGACCCTGATGAGCCTATTTTTGAGGCAAAGCTGAAGAGACACATAATCTGCGGCTTGCGGAAGGAATATGTGGACTTCGTCACTTCAATTCAAGGCTGAGCCACTCAGCCATCTTTGCTGGAGCTGGAGAACCTGTTGGCTTCGCAAGAGAGCTTGGCAAGGCAGATGACTGGTGTCACTGTCTCTGAAGAAGGTAGTGAGGCGCTCTTTTCAGGGAAGAATAAGAGGTGGGAGAAGAAGAAGTTGGATGCTGGTGAGGGACCTTCTACTTTATATCAGCAAAAGGAGAGCATTGCTCCTGAGCAAGATTGGAAAAAGAAGGGGTGTCTTAAGTGCTACAGATGCAACCAGTTAGGACACTTCATGAGAGACTGCAAGGTCAAGCTACCGCCTGGGCATATTGTAGACAAGGAGGAGGCTGAGTCCAGTGATGAGGAAGCTGGATGGGGAAGTGCCTTCATGACGGGCACATGTGTCTGTGCTTTGTCCACCGTTGACTGCCAAAATGACTGGATCGTGGACTCAGGTTATGGTCACCACCTTATCGGGGATAAGTCAAAGTTCTCCTCTCTATGGATATTCTTAGGTAATGAAGCTATCATAACCGCTGATGATACTGTTCATGCAGTAGATAAGGAGGGTGTAGTTTCTTTGGGTAGTGATAATGGTCCACTCATGTTGAGGAGTTTCTATCATGTATTGGGCATGAAGAAGAACCTCTTCTCTGTGACCAATGCGGTGGATGCGGGCTATCATATTCTGTTTGGTCTAACAGTAGTGATGTTTCTCCGCAAAGTGTCAGCAGTTAAGGCTGACATTGCTCATGTAGGGAGAAGGGTTAGGGATTTGTTTGTGTTATCAACAAGCTCCTATATTGATCGGATGAGAGCTAACGATAGTACAGCTATCTGGCATGAGCGGCTGGGACATGTTGGGATGGACAAGCTGAAATCCATGGTAGTGAAGATCCTTGTGAAGGCTTGCCTAAGTTGTCATCCTTCGGCGATTATCATGTTTGCGCGAGATGTCAATATGGAAAGGCTCATCGTCTTCTATTTGACAAGTCATTGACCAGATGTAAAGCACCATTGGAGTGTATCCAAGGTGATCTGATGGGGCCGACCGTCACAGCTAGCTAGCCTTGGAGGCAGTAGGTATTTGTTGGTCCTGATTGATGACTACTCAAGGTACACTTGGGTGTACTTTATGAAGGAGAAGTTAGATGCTTTCCGACTGTTTGTGGAGTTCCAGGAGCTGGTGGAGGGCTGGTTTGTCCTCCGGATCAAGAAGTTGAGAATAGACAACGGAGGTGAGTTTGTTTCAACTGAGTTCTCAAACTTCTGCAGGAAGCACAACATTCAAAGGGAGCTCACTTGTGCCCATAATCTATAACAAAATAGAGTAGCAGAGCGCAAGATCCGTTATCTGACAGAAACCTGCAAGTGCTGGCTTCATACTAAAGACATTCCACGGTCCTTATGGGCAGAAGGAATGGCATGTGTATCCTATGTCATCAATCAGATACCTCTGAGTCCGATCAACATGAAGTCTCCCTTTGAGATGATGTTCAAGGAGAAGCCCAGCATTGGATACCTTCAGGTGTTTAGATCTACCTGCTATGTACACATCCCAGATGCTCTGAGGACAAAACTAGATGCAAAAGTAAGGAAGCTTGTCTTTATGGGCTATGATGAGCGGAAGAAGGGGTTGAAATGTATGGATCCAATGATGAAGAGTTCATGGTTTCAAGAGACGTGGTCTTCGACGAGTTGACGTCATATAGAGGTAGCTCTTCTATGGAGCTACAGGAAAGCAGGTCAGATGGAGAGCAGGGGAGGCTACTAAGGATTTTCTGGTGGAGCTGCCTGTGTCACCAGGAGCTCCAAGTGTTTTTAGCTCCGGGGCAGAGGCTTCTAGTTCAGGAAGCAGGGGGAGCGTTGCTCCAAGTTTGCCTGGGAACGGAGTTGATTCAGAATAAGCAGCTTAGGTAGTTAGTAAAGATCAGACCCTTTGAAGATCAAAGAGGACCATTGAACCACCGACTCGATATAGCGAAGGAAACATGGTGAGTTTGGTCTTTTGTTTCTTCGCAAGCCCTCTGGATGAGCGAGAGCCTTCTAGATTTTAAGACGCTACTTGGGTCAAGGAGTGGGAAGATGTCATGAATGATGAGATGGTTGCCCTAAAGAAGAATGAAACTTGGGACCTTGTGCCTAAGATCGATGACATTACTCCCGTGACATGCAAGTGAGCCTACAAGCTGAAGAAGAAGACGAATGGGAGCATCGAGCAGTACAAGGCTCGCCTTGTAGCTCGAAGTTTTTCTTAACAGTATGAAGAAGACTATAAAGAGACGTTCAGTCCCGTGGCAAAGATGACTTCTGTTCGGGTGGTGATAGCTTTGGCGGCTTGTTAGGGATGGAAGATGTGGCAGCTTGACGTAAATAATGTCTTTCTTTATATGGAGATCGATAAAGACATCTTCATGGTTTAGCAGTGTGGATATGTATTTGAAGATCATCCAGGACACGTCTGCAAACTCCGAAAGGCCCTTTATGGTCTAAAGTAGGCTCCGAGGGCATGGTATAAGAAGATCGCAGAGTACCTCCAGTTCTGCGGATATTCTACCTCGGATTCAGACTCGGGTCTGTTCATCAAGAAAAGTGGGGAGCTTCATATCTTGGTGTTGTTATACGTGGACGATATGATCATCACGGGGAACTCCAAATAAGAGGTATCTAGGCTCAGGGCAGAGCTAGCTATTTGGTTTGAGATGAACGACTTGGGTGAGCTCCACCACTTCCTTGGACTTGAGGTGGAGAGGAAAGAGAAAGGCATACTTGTTTCCCAAAAGGTCTATGCAGATCAGATCGTTTAGCGATTCGGCGTGCGGGAAGGGAAGAGTTGCTCTACTCCTCTTGAGGTTAGCATCAAGCTTCGACGAGATCAGGGAAGGATACTTCCAGATCGTCTAGTGTTCCGTGCTCTTGTGGGAGACTTATCTATTTGACGATTATGAGGTCATACATTGCATATGTTGTAGGCCGAGTAAGTCGGTATATGGCAGAACCTCGGAAGCCTCATCAGATGGCGCCAAGGAGCATTCTGAAGTATGCGAAGTCTACTTCTGACATGGGTTTCCTTTATGGAGAGACACAGGCTTCAACCTGCACGGCTATACAGATCCTTATTATGGGGGAGATTCAAATGACCGGAAGTCAACATCTGGTTATGTCCTTATATGTGGATCAGTAGGGATTTCTTGGTGCAGCAAGAAGTAAGATTCTGTGTCCGTCACTACTACAAAAGCGAAGTACAAGGCTTCGGCCTTGGCTGCTCGTTAAGCTATCTGGCTTAAGAGGCTAGTAGAGGACGTTCATTAATAAATGTGTGGTCCTACTCTGCTATGCGGTGAAAATAAGAGTGCCTTAAAACTGGTTAATAATCCAGTTTGTCATACGCAGACCAAACACATTGAGATTGAACACCATTTCATTCGGGAGAAGGTGTTGGAGTGGTCTCTTATGGTTAGACATGTGAGGATCGAGGACAACATCGCGGACATCGTCACGAAGCCGCTGTCGAAGGGGTCATTGATGACTAGTTTTAGTCAACGTTTTTGGGATAATTTAGTAGCATAAATACCTAAGTTTATTTATAATTTATGCTTGTCATTTCATGTTTTAATGTCTTTTTATAAAATCATAGTTTTATTATAGCTATTTTGTGTTTTGATATAAAAATCAATATAATCTTTATATATGTCACTATGTATTGTGTTATGTTTCTTAATTTTAGTTAATGTTTTGTTGTCTTAGTTTAATGTTTTAATATTAGTTAATTTCTTGATATTAAAATCTTTATATATGTATTATGTTTCTTATTATGTCACTATATATTGTGTTATCCTTTTTGTGTTTTAACTTTGTTTATAATATAACTAACATATGTTTGTTTTATTGTAGGTGCAGCCCAAACTCAAGACCACTTGGAGCAGCCCAAGCAGCCACCTAGCCTACCCGAGCCCTACATCAAAGCCCATTCATGGCCGGCCACATATATTTTATGCATGCACCTTGCCACCTTCCTCTCTCTCTCCATATTTAATATATTTCATTCATGCACCTCCACATTCATGCATCCTCCCTTACATGGCCGGCCACTTTTGTTTTCTCTCATGCATGCATCTTTCTCCACCTCATATATTCCCTCTCTCCTCATTATTGCATGCATGAATTATTCCTCTTCATGCATTGGCCGGCCATATTCATCTCTCTCTCCCCTTTTTTATTATTTTCTTCTCCACTTTATTTCCCATCCATTCCCCCTTGATTACTTATTTTATTTCTTTTTATTTTCTAAAATACAATGCATGCATGTAGCCCCCTCTCTCCTTCCATTTATTATCATACATTGCATCCATGCCTCCTCTCTCCCCTTCATTTAATACAATGCATGAACCTCTCCACATATGTGGCCGGCCACCCCCTTGGCTCCCTCCTCTTCATTTCCATCTAGAATGTTTTCCCTCTCCAATAAAAGGAACCCCTCCCCCTTTGTTTGAAGTTAAGTAGTTTGAGTTTCAAGTAGTTTATGTCAAGTAGTTTTAGTTTGAAGTTAGAGAGTAAGTGAGATAGTTTATTTTCTTCTTTATTTGTTGCTAAGTAGATCTCTTTTTTGTAATAGTTTTTTTATTAGTATAACATTTTATTGTCTTTATTATTGTGTACCTCTTTTATTATGCAATGAAAACATTTTCTTCTTCTCTTATTTTGGTTTTCTTTTCCAATATGCGTAGCTAAATAGTTTTTGTGCTCGATCGCGATGATCTTTGCGATGAAATAACATATCTTTATTTTTTATGTTTTCCTTTGTATTTTTCTATTTTGATCCTTGAATTATTTTGTATCGACTCCGTATTTCTAGTATACGGTAGTAGGCATCCGATCTCATATTTGAGTAGCCGAGAGGCTCGTGAATATGAAAGATCACTCAAGGAAGGAAGGAGTTGAACGCACCCCTAGAAATAGGATGACGTAAATCCTCCGGATTGGAGTCAAATCCAATAGTGCGGGTCACTTCGATAATGCGACTTTAGGCAATTTTGATTTGTAAAGAGATTTCGGTCAAAACGTCTACAAGTTAGGGGATTTAATGCTCTAGCGAGATTATTTCCTAATATCGGATCCGCCACGGTCTTAATAGATTTACAAATGCTAAACTAATTTATTCCGTTATTTTATTTCAAAGTGAATCGTCGATCGAGCACTCTTTTCTCGTAATAGTTTATTTTCTCTTTTTAACTTAGTTTATTTTCATTTTCAAAACTCATTAATCGTTCGGTAGAATAATAGAGTCGTTGCGAGTAATAGTACTTGTCTGCCCCGAGTTTTTATACGGCCTTGATATTTTTCATATCCTATGCTATATTTCGATAGGTACACTTGCCTTAATCGAGTATAGATTGGAGAATACAATTTTCTCTATCAAGTTTTTGGCGCCGTTGCCGGGGATTTTTTTGGCAATATTAAGAAAGCTTCGAGTTTATTACTTCTACTAAAATTTAAAAATTCAAAAAAATATATTATTATTATTAGTATTATCCACCCACCTCATCTTATTTCTACCCAACCTAAAATCTCTCGAAAAGGGTAAGGGGCTTTAAGAGCCACCATTTTACCTAGTACCTTGCGAACCCTTCACCGGGTAGCCCTTGGGAAGTTCGGGAGCAAATCCACTAAAAAAAAAAATCTATTTTTCAAAAAATATATATATATCTAAAAAAAAACAAATCAAAAAAATTAGTTTTTCTTTTTCTTTTTAGTAGCAGTTTATTTTTTTATGGAATCGTCGTATTTTTGCGCTTCTTGCGGGTTGCCCGACCACTTCTATTCTGAATGTCTTTCGGGAACCCCTCCCTCTTTTGATTTTAATTTTTCTGGGGAAGGTCAAAATGGCCAATTTGACCCTTACTCCAATTTTTATCCAACTTGGGAGGCGGGGAACCCGCATTATTTTTCTTATGATTTTGCCCCGCAAAGCGCCGTGCCTCCCAATTTTAATTTTAATTCTATCGATAATGGGTATCTTGAATTGTAAACTTCTATTGATAATATTAGTTCGCATTTCAAGACCATTATGGATTATCTTTCTCGTGAGGCCGCATCTTTTTCTTCGTCTTCTTCTCCGTCTCCTCCAATTTCTTCATGTATTGAGTCACCGGATATCCCGGCTTATCTTTTTCCTCTCGAGGAGGATAACTATTTGGATATACCGGATTGTTTCCTTCCTCCTTTGGAAGACGCCTCTATGGATTGTTTTCTTATCCGTTGGTGATTCCATTACGCTTTCAAATTCAACTGTTCCTAATTTTTCTCTTTTTAGCGAATCTTCTTTTTCTTCTTCTTTTTTAGATAATTCTTCTTTAGTCTTCTCTACTCCTTCTCCCGAAATTTCACAAGTCTCTCCTCCTTCTTGTGAAATTTCCGATGATGAAAATTCTTTTTCTACTTCTTTTATTCCTCTTTCTATTTTTTCTTCTTTTTATTCTCCTTCTTTTGACGACCCATTCTTTCCCATTATACATACGGCGGAGTTCTTCTATAACTCCATCCGTTCATTTTTGGGCGTCATTCCCTTGAAGTTTCCACCACATATTGGTGCGATTCTTTAATTTTTCTTTTTTTTTTAATTTACTCCCCTAAGCGCATACTTAGGGAGTTACCTCTTCACTTTAGTTTTTATTTTCCCTTTGCTAACAAATAACGTCGGGCTCAGCCGACGTTAAACAGATAGCGCTCTTGGGAGGCACCCCTTGCTTATCCTTTTTTCTTTCTTTTTGTTTATTTTGTTTTGCAGGAATAAAACCCCCGGCGGTTCGTTTGGCTCCATCATCTCATCTCTTCCTTAGGCCCGAGCCGATGTCCAACTCAAGCATGGGGGAGCGACATCTGCATTCGGCCTTACGACTCCGGGGAAGTCGTTTTCTTTTTTTTTTCTTTACTTTATTGTATCCCCCCTCCCCTTTCTTCTTCCTTTTTTCTTTCTTGTTTTTATTTTTCATTGAGGGCAATGAAAGGTTTAAGCATGAGGGAGGGTTTTGTTGTTTTCTTTTTTCTTTCTTTTCAAAAAAAAAACAAATGTTTAGTATAGTTTTTTTTTAAGTTTTTTTAAGTACTGCTTCTTTTAGCCTTATAAAAAAAAAATTAGAAAAATCAAAATTCCAAAAAAGATAATATTTCAGAACCCAAAAAAAAATGAAAAATGTCAAAAAATCAAAAAAATATAATAAACCTCATGCTTAGATTTTTGTTATTTTCAAAAATTTAGTTTGAGTTAGTTTATAAGCATTTTTTATTTGCTAATCTTTATTTCATCATATTTAGTTAAATTTAACTTTTAGTGATTTTGTTTTGAGAATCATCTTATGGTTTAATTTGCTTAGAGTAATTTATTTAATACTTTTTCTCTTTTATTTTAAATAGTTTCAATTTTGTAATAATTTGGCTAAACAATTTTGGATTTTAATTATTCTTACTTCATGCTTTTAGATTCTTAGGAAATCTCAATCTACTAGTAATTGCTCTCCAGTGTTTTAGTTTATTTTCTAAAATTTTGTTTAAACCCATCATTTTTTCTTTTATTGTTAGATCATATGTCATGGGAATAAGATGATAAAATTCATTATTCCTTGGTAAACATATGCAACCCAAAATGAAGAGAGGAATTAAAAGTTCATATATGTCGGGGGAAGTGATAGGATGTTAGTCTATCATTTTCTGGTATTACATATATATTATTCAAAAAAAAAACAAAATTGTGTGGGGTGTGAAGAAAAAAATATGATGATCACCTTCAATCAAAGACCTCTTCATGTTAATTTCCTCCCTAAACCCCCTTAGCCAATATCATTGTCTTAGTTTTTAAATTAAAATATGTGGAGAGCATAAGTAGTAGGTTGTCTTCTTCCTTAAGTTTCTTTTAAGTCATGGTTTTTATAATCCCAATCTAACCTTGTTTGCACTTTACTCCATTTTGAATGCTAGTTAATTTATTAGAAAATTTTTGGCTAAATATTTCTCTCTTTTCACTTTAATTTCATAATTTAGGACTTGATTCTTAAATCCCTAAATTTTACTTTTGGCTAGATTTTGATGTAAATAAATTTTTAGTTTGTTTGAAAATTATTTAATTTCTTATAAATATTTCTCTTCCTTTTGCTCTGAAATCGCAAAAGCCTAAGCATGGGGGAGTTTGATGACTAGTTTTAGTCATCGTTTTTGGGGTAATTTAGTAGCCTAAATACCTAACTTTATTTATAATTTATGCTTGTCATTTCATGTTTTAATGTCTTTTTATAAAATCCTAGTTTTATTATAGCTATTTTGTGTTTTGATATAAAAATCAATATAATCTTTATATATGTCACTATGTATTGTGTTATGTTTCTTAATTTTAGTTAATATTTTGTTGTCTTAGTTTAATGTTTTAATATTAGTTAATTTCTTGATATTAAAATCTTTATATATGTATTATGTTTCTTATTATGTCACTATATATTGTGTTATCCTTTTTGTGTTTTAACTTTGTTTATAATATAACTAACCTATGTTTGTTTTATTGTAGGTGCAGCCCAAACTCAAGACCACTTGGAGCAGCCCAAGCAGCCACCTAGCCTACCCGAGCCCTACATCAAAGCCCATTCATGGCCGGCCACATATATTTTATGCATGCACCTTGCCACCTTCCTCTCTCTCTCCATATTTAATATATTTCATTCATGCACCTCCACATTCATGCATCCTCCCTTACATGGCCAGCCACTTTTGTTTTCTCTCATGCATGCATCTTTCTCCACCTCATATATTCCCTCTCTCCTCATTATTGCATGCATGAATTATTCCTCTTCATGCATTGGCCGGCCACATTCATCTCTCTCTCCCCCTTTTTTATTATTTTCTTCTCCACTTTATTTCCCATCCATTCCCCCTTGATTACTTATTTTATTTCTTTTTATTTTCCAAAATACAATGCATGCATGTAGCCCCCTCTCTCTCCTTTCATTTATTATCATACATTGCATCCATGCCTCCTCTCTCCCCTTCATTTAATACAATGCATGAACCTCTTCACATATGTGGCCGGCCACCCCCTTGGCTCCCTCCTCTTCATTTCCATCTAGAATGTTCTCCCTCTCCTATAAAAGGAACCCCTCCCCCTTTGTTTGAAGTTAAGTAGTTTGAGTTTCAAGTAGTTTATGTCAAGTAGTTTTAGTTTGAAGTTAGAGAGCAAGTGAGATAGTTTATTTTCTTCTTTCTTTGTTGCTAAGTAGATCTCTTTTTTGTAATAGTCTTTTTATTAATATAACATTTTCTTGTCTTTATTATTGTGTACCTCTTTTATTATGCAATGAAAACATTTTCTTCTTCTCTTATTTTGGTTTTCTTTTCCAATATGCGTAGCTAAATAGTTTTTGTGCCCGATCGCGATGATCTTTGCGATGAAATAACGTATCTTTATTTTTATGTTTTCCTTTGTATTTTTCTATTTTGATCCTTCCTTGAATTATTTTGTATCGACTCCGTATTTCTAGTATACGGTAGTAGGCATCCGATCTCATATTTGAGTAGCCGAGAGGCTCGTGAATATGAAAGATCACTCAAGGAAGGAAGGAGTTGAACGCACCCCTAGAAATAGGATGACGTAAATCCTCCGGATTGGAGTCAAATCCAATAGTGCGGGTCACTTCGATAATGCGACTTTAGGCAATTTTGACTTGTAAAGAGATTTCGGTCAAAACGTCTACAAGTTAGGGGATTTAATGCTCTAGCGAGATTATTTCCTAATATCGGATCCGTCACGGTTTTAATAGATTTACAAATGCTAAACTAATTTATTCTGTTATTTTATTTCAAAGTGATTCGTCGATCGAGCACTCTTTTCTCGTAATAGTTTATTTTCTCTTTTTAACTTAGTTTATTTTCATTTTCAAAACTCATTAATCGTTCGTTAGAATAATAGAGTCGTTGTGAGTAATAGTACTTGTCTGCCCCGAGTTTTTATACGACCTTGATATTTTTCATATCCTATGCTATATTTTGATAGGTACACTTGCCTTAATCGAGTATAGATTGGAGAATACGATTTTCTCTATCAGTCATTTACTCGGTTACGAGGTTTGCTAGGGATGGTCTCCACTTCTTACTTCAAGGGGGAGTGTTGAAATTGTTGAAGTGAAAGTGGCAGCCTGGGCGAGCTGTTCGGGCGGACTGTGCGTTTAGTGTCAGCGGTTTTGATGATCAGACCGGGCGATCTGAGCGGATAGAGCTAGCAACTTGCTAGGTCTTCCAGTGTGCTGCGGCTTGGTTCCCAGGTTATTTCAGGCGGATAGGATGGTTATCCGCTCAGTTACTGGGTTGAGCAGCTGAATCCGGAGTTTGCCAGTCTTGTGCAGACTGGTGCTGTATCCACTGGTGCTGTGTTCACACCAGGGATGTCTGGTGGTGTGGAATTGGTCTGGATTTGGACCAAGTCCAGGTCGGCTTGTCTGGAGGTCGTGCGGCATGTGCGGGTTGGTTTCTTCATCAGCCTAGTTTGACAACAGTTTGTCTTATGCGACTTGACTGCAAGCTCGCTTTCTGAGATCTGGAGCTTTGTCCGCAAGTGGATGGACTGAGGTGGTACTCGCTTAGTCTGCCTGGTTAGCGTTCTAGTCTAGCTGGGCTAACCGGTCTCTCTTGGCTAAGTCACAGCGGTCTAATGTGTATCCACAACCTTTGCGGATACACTTGTTGTTCGCACTTGATAGCATGGGCGTAGCTAGTATAGGTCCAGGGGGGCACGTGCCCCCCCTGATTTATCGGGGAATAGGAATAGCCGAATAGGGATTTCACCATTTATCGGGGAATAGGAATAGGGATTTCGCCATTTTCATATCCCGTCGCTGCTCCCTGCGCTAACCTAGCCGCTGGCTCGCCGCTGCTCCCTGTGCTACTCCCTATCAGGCTATCCCGCATTCCCGCCGCTGCTCGCCTGCTCCTTCACGGCTTCACCTGTGACCCGGCGGTACACTTTTTCTTCCTCTTCACAGAGTTCACACCCGACTTCTTCTTCTTCTGAGTTCTGGCCCTTCTCTGATTTCACACACCCGGCGCCCAGCGACCCTTCTTCGTCTTCTTCTCCTTCTTCAGTTCTTCTTGGATTTGTTCTTATTTGTTCAGATCGCTCTGCCCCGCTGTCCCTTGATCGATTTCTTCTTGGATATTTGATAGCTTGTTTTCTTCTAGTGGATTTTTTCTGATTTCTTCTTGGATTTGTTCAGATCGCTCTGCCTCCTAGTCTCCTACTTGGATCTGGATCGATAGCGGATAGCCACGTCAGCGGCCAGCTTCCAACTTATCCTCCAGGACCTCCATCGGCTAATAACTCAAGGTAATGGTCACTGGATCTGGATCTGGATTCTGCTTACCTTGTTTTGTTGTCTAAATATTTCCAACTTATCATGCTCATTCAATTTAATAGAAAGAAGCTAGAATAAATTCTATCTCAGGTTATTTACTTATTTTTGTTGTCCAAAAAAAATGGGATTCTTCTTACCTTATTTTTGTTGTCTAAAACAATGGGATTCTCCTTACCTTATTTACTTGGATCTGGATCGCTCTGCGTCTCTGCCTCCTTATTTTGTTGTGTAAGAATTGAAATAATATTTATCTCAGTGATAACCTGGAATGAATACCTCTTTAGATAGGGGCTGTAACTGAAGATACTCTTCAGAAATTGATCTATAATTCTGACATTTCTTCTTGGATTTGTTCAGAGCTATAATTCTGACATTTCTTCTTGGATTTTTTTGTTGGATTTGTTCAGATCGCTCTTAATTCTGAATTGATCCACTAAATAATTTTATTTGCAAAATTTTAGCTATGCTACATATCATTAATGATTAATCACTAGACATTTTAACAGTCATGGAGAGATATTTCGCTAAAGATCATCGTACGGGAGTGACGCAAATAACTTTTAATTATTTTTGTTATACATATTTATATACTATTGTCGTAAAATAGTGCCCCCACTAAGACAAAATCTTGGCTACGCCCCTGCTTGATAGGGCGGTTATCCTATCGTCTAGGGCGGTGATCACACTCCTCTCCGCACCTATAAATATGACCCCCCTGTCACATCAATAACACCGAGTGAACTGTAAGTCAACTTGCGGAAAGTTACTGTGGTTAGGGTTTTCTATCCGTATGATTTGAAGAGGTTTGACTGGTTTGTGTTGTGTATGTTGTGCGGATAGTGCTGAAAAGCTAGGAATTTGGTTCTGATTGAGTGCGGGCTCTGAGGGTAACAACCAGCATTTTTCAGCAGGTCGCGGCTTGTGACTAAGCGGTTTCTTTTCTGCAACTTCTTCCCTGTTCAAATAAGTTGTCCGCCTCTGAGCGGCTTATTCAGTTTAGTGGCAGCAGTCCGCGTGTTTTGGCGGCTAGGAGACCTCGCTATCAGGCGTCCTTCAGTTCAACGGCTAGAGTTATTTAGAAGCACTGGAATAACGGGTAGTCCGCACGGCTTGTTGCAGTCTTGCGACCAAGAGGCTTCAGCGGACTTCTTTAGCGGTTAACAGTAGAGTTGGTGGTTACTTCTTGAGGCCGCGCGGTTTATTTTCAGCTTGTAATTTTCTTGCTCCATTGGATACATTGACAATCATGTCTCGTCATGTATGTCTCACTGTGTAAAGATATTTTTGATTAGCAAACTCTTGCTCTTCTAGTTGTTTTTGGCTTGCTTTGGCTCTGTGTGGTTGAGTGTTCCTGCGCCTGGTGTCCCGTTTCTACTATTACAAATTTTTTCAAGATTGTTAAAGAGAAGACCGCCTGGTCGCAAGCCGCGACTTGCTGCTAACCGCCGATTGTATCTACAAAGTCCGCACTGATCTCTGACCTATGTCAGAACCAAGTCCCTGGCTTCTCAGCGCTAACCGCACAATCGTTCATACGGTTGTACTGTTGATGTGATAGAGGGTCCTATTTATAAGCGTGGAGAGGAGTGTGATCACCGCAATAACCGATAGGAACACCGCCCATCTCGCGGCGAGCACAAAGCGCAATCGCACAGTGCGGACACAAGGCCAGTCCGCCTTGTCGCACCAACGACCGAATAAGACATCCCGCCAAAAGCTAGAACTCGCAGACACTACGGATACTGCTATCAGTCCGCAACATCCTACGGACACTGCTCCAGTCGGCACACTCCGAGCCCGCAACTATACCAAGCTGACAAGCTGCTGAGCTCGGCGGATAGAAATGCAGTCTGCGTTAACCGCACGAACTTGCGGACTGAGCACAACCGGACTTGGTTCAAATCAGACCAAGTCCGCCCCACCAAGAGTCCATAGCGCGGACTCCAAATCAGCGAATTCAAGAACCAGTTCGCACAACTTGGCGGACTCAACACCAGTCCGCACTAACAGGCGAACTCCGCGATTTCCACCAAACCACTCCAAAGCAACTCCAAGGCATAAGCCTATGCCGACCTCGCGAGCTCCAGAAGAGTAGGCAACATGCCGGACTCGGTGAACTCCAGATGAGTCTCCCGCGGATACCAATCATATCCGCCCGGTTACATCCTGGGAACAAGCAGACTGCAGAACCACTGACCGACCTGGCTATTCGCCAATCCTGTCCACCCAAACTGCACGGTCAGTCCACCCAGGCCGTCACTTTCACTTCAAAAAATTTAACAGTGAAGTTGGACAAAAACGTCATTGTATGTTTTATATGACAAATGTTATTACCGTTACCAAAAAAGAAACTAGTTTGGGGCATAAAATTTTGGCATGACAATGATATTTTTGTCCAATCTCACCAGAACAAATAAGCCGCAATAAATCTCGTCAAACGGAGCCTAAGTTAACTTTGCGACTGCTAGATGCGACGTACGGCAAATGTATTGTCGCGCGTGGGCTTGATCAAAAAACCCCGGGTATGTATATACATGTACATAGATTATATTATAATTGGTTTAACAAGACCAAAGCTATACGCATTATTAGATGCAGCTATTTTATTGTGTGGAGTGGGCCTATCTTCTCAAAAATAATGAGAGGAGGAATTATGTTAATAGGTTTCAACCATATTGTGTCCGACACATTTGGCTACCCACAAATTTTGAAGCCGTTGATCTCGTATATCCAATATATTAATAGGTTTAAGCCGTTGATCTCGTATATCCAATAGGTTTAAGCCGTTGATCTCGTATATCCAATAGGTTTAAGCCGTTGATCTCATATTGTGTCCGACACATTTGGCTACCCACAAATATATTAATAGGTTTAAGCCGTTGATCTCGTATATCCAATATCGGCGATCTCGCCGAAATAAAAAAAAAAACAAAGGAAAAAAACCCAAATTTTGAAGCCCAATTGGACGACGAGATCACTACCCACACATCTTCCTCTGACAGCGAGTAGTGCTCCAGAAAATTATTTCTGCAAAAGTGATGGTCAGCAGCGGAACCCCCAAAGATTTAATTTGGCTGTTGACCAAAGTCAACGGCAGAGATTTAATTTTAAAAAAAGATTTATATGACAAATGGAGTTCTAGCCAAAATTAAGGGCCTGTTTGGGAAGGCTTTTCAGAAAGGAGAAGGAGCGGTGGCAAAAGGATGGTAGGAAAAGGAGCTTTTGGAAAATGTCTATTAGAAAAGGAGAACTGTTTGGGTGAATTTCTTTTGCAGAGCTTTTCAAAAAGGAGAAACGCTTTATAAATCGTTTGACAAATCTCCGTTGCGGTAACTTTTTTTATTAAAAATGTGCGTCCGGGAGAAAAGGCGCAATTATTTCGCCGGGGCAGGTTTTTTTCGCCCGGGAGCGAATTTTTCGTCGGGTGGTGGTTTTTCTCGCCCTGGCGTGAATTTTTCGCACAGGCGTGAATTTTTCGCCCGGGCACGATATTTTCGCCCGGGGGCGATATTTTCGCTTGGGCGCGAATTTTTCGGCCAAACCCTATATTTTCGGCCGGGTGCAAATTTTTCGGACGGACGCAAATTTTTTGAACGGGCGCGAATTTTCCGGATGAGAACGATTTTTTTCGGATGACGGCAATTTTTTCGGACGGGCGCGAATTTTTCGGACGGGGACTAATTTTTCGACTAGGCAGGAAAATTTCGCCCGGACGCGAATTTTTTGCACAGACGAGAATTTTTCGCCCGGACGCGATATTTCTGCTCGAAAGCGAAAAAAATAGCTTACAAGCGAAAAAAATACACGACCGGGCAAAAAAATCACGAACTGGAAAAAAATCACGTCGAGGCAAAAAATTCGCTCTCAGGGGAAAGAAATAGTGCCCAGGCGAAAAACCGCTCCCGATCAAAAAAATCGCGTCTGGGAGAAAAAAATTGCGCCTGGGCGAAAAAGTTGCGTCCGGGCGGTAAAATCGCGTACGGGCGAAAAAATCGCCCCCGGGCGAAAAAACCGCGCCCGGGCGAAAAAACCGCGCCCGGGCGAAAAACCGCGCCCGGGCGAAAAAACCGCGCCCGGGCGAAAAAATCGCGACCGGGCGAAAAAATGCCCTCGGGCGAAAAAATCGCTACCGGGCGGAAAAATGCCCCCAGGCGAAAAAAAACGTGTGCGGGCGTAAAAATCGCCCGCGGGAGAAAAATCACGCGATCGCGAAAAAATCGCGCCGGTGTAAAAAAGTTGCGCCCGGGCAAAAAAAATCGCTTCGGTGCAAAAAAATCAAGTCCGGGCGAAAATAGAGCGTCCGGGCAAAAAAATCGCGCCCAGGCAAAAAAATCGGCTCGATCGAAAAAAAATCATGCAATGACTTAAAATGGCACCCGGATAAAAAAAACGCACCCGAGCGAAAAAATCACGCCGGACGAAAAACCTGCTCGGGCGAAAAATACACGCTCGGGCGAAAAAAAATCATGCACGAGCAAAAAACCGCACTCGGGCGAAAAAAACTCACCCGGGCGAAAAACCGCGCGCCCGGGCAAAAAATTCCAGACCGGGCAAAAAATGTCAACCAGAGCGAAAAATGCTAGCTCAGGCAAAAAATCCGCGCCTGGGCGAAAAATTCGGGCCCGGGCGAAAAATTCGCCCCGGGCAAAAAAAACACCCGGGCAAAAAAATTACGCTTGGGAAAAAAAATCGCGGCAAGACAAAAAAATCAAGTTGTAGATTTTTTTAAGAGATAAATGTTTTTGAATGAGAAAGTGTTTTTCGAAAAGGTTGAAAAGTAGGTGACACGTGACTTTTCCAAAAGATGAGCAAATGGAGTTTTTTGCGGTAGCTTTTCCCACCGATAGACAATCCAAACGGTCTATTAAGTGTGGTAGCGTTTTCCAGAAAACGAAAAGGAGCTAAAAAGCCCTCCCAAACAGACCCTAAAGAGGGAGTGGAAGCTTTTTGTTATGTATTTGGTGGCAGCAAATCATTTGATGAAGATTCCTATAAATAAGCATTATTGTATAAGTTTTGAGCGTGAAAAGTGTAGGATTGTTAGAACTAAAATAGCTTTCTTAAATATTGCTGGAGAAGAAGAAATAGATGTCAAATGGAAGAAGATAGAATAGAAGAACATTGCAGTGGAAGGTAAGTTCAACATTCATATATTATTACGTTAAACTGATATAGAGCAATTTTTGTTCTTATAGAAAGAAGAAGGCACGCACAGATGAGGGTTGGGAAGAAAGCAGATAACAAACAACATTAGTTTAAGTGATGCTTAGATATCTCATACATTTAATTAAACATAAAAAACAGAACTTATTAGGTACAATTTCCTATAAAAAGAAAGCCTGAAGAGTGGTGCAGAAATCAAACTTGTGTGTTGATAGGCCCGAAAAAATTGTGTATTTTAAACGCAACTGCGTGTGTCGGATCAAGTGATATAAAGTGAGTTAAGATCTTTTTCACGGAGAAGTGATTAATTCAGCATTTGTAAATACAAGTTGAGCCTTTTCTTTAAATTCAAGTAAATCGATGATTTGTAAATACAAGTGACGCCATTTATTTTAAATGTGTCGCATATTTCTAAGAAATTGCATAAGTGCGTGTTTGGATCTTCGTCGGGCAAGCCATCGAATTGAACGGAATTTTGAATCATTTGGATTATACTCGATTTAATCTCGAAGTTATTATTAGCAATTGGTGGGCGAACGATACTAGACCCGGTGTCATCTAAATTAGGTCGTGCATAATAAGACATGGTCCTTTGGGGGACCACCTCTGGCATTTGTTGTTGCTCTGCTGCCATTTCTTGAACGTGTGCGGTGCCTACAGACTCTTCCAGATTTAATACGAGCTCTTGATTCAGAGATCGGAGGCGCCTGCGAAAGGTGCGTTCGATTTCAGGATCAAGTCCAAGAGTTAAATCAGATGGAGTTCCGCGGGTCATACACTAAAAAAGACTTTTGTATAAAATAAAAAAAAACTAAGTAAAAAAAAACTAAGTTAAAAAAAAACACAAATACAAACACACAAAAAGACTTTAAAACGGAAAATAACTAAAAACAGGTTATTTTTATTTTATATAAAACAAGTTTTTTTTTATATAAAAGAAGTTTTATAATAAAAGCAGGTTTTTTTATTATAAACTACTTTTTATTTTTTTATTTTCAAGTTTTATATAAAATACGTTAAATAGTAGGTTAGGTTTTTTTGTTAGAATTCGTTAGGGGTTAATAAACTTGTTAATAAAAATTAGGTTTTATAAAAACAAAGTTTTAAATTCAGGGAATTTTATTTTTGTTTTATTTTTATAAAAACTAAGGTTTTTAAATAACAAGAAAAAGAAAAGATAAAATTAATAGCGTTCTTTTATTTTCAAATATTAACACAAATAAACTAATCCCCGGCAACGACGCCAAAAAGCTTGATCAGTAAAGTTTGTTTTAAAGAAGATAGATTTGATTTTATATAATCTTTTACGTATATAAGTCTATCTCTTTGTTTACTTACTTATATCCTGTGGATTAAGGCAAGAGTACCTATCGCATAGAAGTATAGTATTTTGTAGAAAATATCAAGGTCGTATTTTTCCTGGGATCGGTGTTAATTATTCTACTTTTTAGAACAGGCTATTATTTTATCGAACGAACGGAGTGGAGTTTATAATTAAAAACTAAAGATAGAAAAATATATATACGTGATTTTATTAAGATAGGGACTTAGAAGCTAGTCCTCGATTTCAGAATTACTTTGAGCGAATATTAATTCACCTATTAAAGAACAACTTTATTTCTTAATTATCTAACTTCACTAGAGGGTCCCTTTGGTAGCATCACTGACTCGAAAGTACGACCGGGAAGGCTTGCGTTTAAACGGGTTAACGTAAACGTAGTGTCTCGTCACCTAGTATATGATCAATTAACAGAAAACCCTAGTTAGAATAACTAGAAAGTAGAGTTGAAATAGTTGAAAAATAGTATCCAGCCCAAAGCTCATCTTGACCAAGTGCTAAGGGTTCTTAGCCTCTTCTCAGGATGGGGGCGGTATAAAGTACATAAAATAATATCTACCTATCTATCTCAATCCAGGATTTAAGCTTTCGCTTCACCTTTGTTTTTGGGATAGGGTAGTAAAATTTTGCAGCGCTTCCGCACTATCTTAATCCAGGACTTAGGCTTTCGCCTCGCCTTTCATTCGGGATAGTATGAAAGAATAGAGTTTTGAAAATAGAATTGAAAGCAGTTTTACACTATCTTAATCCAGGACATAAGCAGAGCTTCGTCTTTCATTCGGGATAGTATAAAAAAAATAAAGTAAAAGAAAGCAGTAAAGTACTCAGAATTGAAATTGAAAGAGTCTATTTTATAAAGTCCGAAAATATTACAACTTTCTAAAAAGCTGAAAATAAAGCTGAAAAATTACAACTTACAGAACTTTAGATTACTTGAAAGCTACTACCAGTTCCTTGTCAGAGAGCTGGGGAGTCCTAACAGTTCTTAAGGAATCTGCTGGAGTTCAATGATTTTACAAATCCCTGCCGGCCTATTTATAGAAAAAAATTTCAGGTGACACGCCCCCTGACACGGGCGTGTCGGGTAGGGCGTGACAGGGTCACGGGCGTGACTGATGACGTGTCTGGACAGGTGTCGAGCTGGTTGAAACTTCGGATAGAATTTGGGCATGTCACGGGCGTGTTGATGACGTCATGGGCGTGTTAGCTTGCTGATTCATCCGGCTGGTAGCGGGCATGGCGACAGCGCGACATTTGGATAGAACTTCAAAAGGTCACGGGCGTGTTGGCTTTGGCACGGGCGTGTTCAGCAGGCGTGTCCATCGATCTCCCGAGTTTTATCTGTCCAGCAAAACAGCAAAAAAAAGGAATTTAAAAGGAGCTGTCACGCCCTAGGTCACGGGCGTGACCTAGGGGCGTGACCTAAGAAAAAAATACAAAATTTCAGAAAAACTTAAAAATTAATTTTAAAACAAAAAAATACAATATAATAAAATTAGTTAGTTTTATATATCAAAACTAAGGTTTTTATTTATAAATATGTATATTTAATATGAAACAAAATTTTATATTTTTATACTCATCAAATACCCCCATACTTAGATTTTGCTATTCCAGAGCAATTATAGAGTTGAGTATATTTACAAGGTTAATAAATTTTCTATTTACTATCAATTTGATTCGTCAAGATAAAATAGGTATAAACATCCGGTGAATAAAGATTTGAATGTTATCGTACATATCATTGATACCAGAGTTAGAATTTATAGCCATAAAAGTTTTTGAAAACAAATAGTAAGCATATATTAAAATCAGATATAACAAAGATAGATTGGCTTTATGACTACTATTCTTGCATGAGATATGTTGAAAAATTACAACCTATTAAGTATGCTCTTGTTGATGCGCGAAATGCGGTTCCAACCAGTTAACGGGTGTTTGATCTCACAGGCTAAGGATGAAGGAAGAAGGGTTGCGGGGATAGAGAGGAAGCTTGCTTGAGCAGAGGAGAAGCTTGCTTGAGCAGAGGAGAAGCTTGCTCAGGTACTGTCGAGCAGACAGCTACTTGAATGGTTAGCTTTGCAGGTTGATGCCGAGAGAGGAGAGAAGAAGAGAGGTGGCCGCTAGCAGCGGCAACAGCAGACTTCGCCCGCCGCGGCTTGAATGCCACTCTTGCGACGGGCTTTTCCTTTATTCAAGAAGAGTTACAATTTGCTATTCCACCATTACACATAAGAGCAGTAGAGGGTACAATGGGGGGAAGCTGGCGGCTGAGGAAGGAGATGCCAGAAACTTAGTAAAAGAGGCTGCGGAGAACTGGAGAACTGAGGCTGAAGATGCTGCTGAAGCGCCTGCTGCTGGCAGAAAAAGCTAAGTCCACAATTCCTGACGACCTGGGAGAACTGGAAATCGGAGGCTGCGGAGGCTGCGCAAGCTGCTGAGAGCAGAAAAAACTAAGTTCACAGCCCTTGACGACCTGGGCGGACTGGAGATTTGAGTCCGCCGACCTTGCTTGATCAACCTTGACGGACTGAGAATTTGGAGGCTGCAGACTTTGCCTGATCAACCTTGACGGACTGAGAAAACTGAGTCCGCAGCCTTTGATCAAGGTGGCAGTTCTCCTCCTGCCGATCCAGAATGAGAGGTCTTGGGGGGTATTTATAGGCCCGGGGGGAATCTTCTTGAAGCGGGGCCCAGTGACGTCATCCTTGACGACCTCGGCGACCTCGGCGGACTGAGAAACTGTGGTCGACGACCTCGGCGGAATGACACTTTCTCTGCTGGGGCAGACTTCCTGCTGGCCGCTAGAAGGGGGGGCAGGCAAGCTGCGCGACCTGAGGAGCAAGCAGGCGGATTTGGAGCAGGCAACTCTGGGCTAATTGGGGGGACTCCAGGAGGAGTCCTCCCTTGCCGGAGCGGAGGCCGCCCCCCTGTGGGCGGCCTGGGGCGGACTCCGGGTGGAGTCCGCCCAGCCAGGGCCGGGCCGCCCCCCTGCGGGCGGCCAGGGGGCGGACTCCGGGTGGAGTCCGCCCAGCCAGGGCCAGGCCGCCCCCCTGCGGGCGGCCTGGGGCGGACTCCGGGTGGAGTCCGCCCAGCCAGGGCCAGGCCGCCCCCCTGCGGGCGGCCTGGGGCAGACTCCGGGTGGAGTCCGCCCAGCCAGGGCCAGGGGGCGGACTCCGGGTGGAGTCCGCCCAGCCAGGGCCAGGCCGCCCCCCTGCGGGCGGCCTAGGGCGGACTCCGGGTGGAGTCCGCCCAGCCAGGGCCAGGGGGCGGACTCCGTGTGGAGTCCGCCCAGCCAGGGCCAGGCCGCCCCCCTGCGGGCGGCCTGGGGCGGACTCCGGGTGGAGTCCGCCCAGCCAGGGCCAGGCCGCCCCCCTGCGGGCGGCCTGGGGCGGACTCCGGGTGGAGTCCGCCCAGCCAGGGCCAGGGGGCGGACTCCGGGTGGAGTCCGCCCAGCCAGGGCCAGGCCGCCCCCCTGCGGGCGGCCTGGGGCGGACTCCGGGTAGAGTCCGCCCAGCCAGGGCCAGGGGGCGGACTCCGGGTGGAGTCCGCCCAGCCAGGGCCAGGCCGCCCCCCTGCGGGCGGCCAGGGGGCGGACTCCGGGTGGAGTCCGCCCAGCCAGGGCCAGGCCGCCCCCCTGCGGGCGGCCTAGGGCGGACTCCGGGTGGAGTCCGCCCAGCCAGGGCCAGGCCGCCCCCCTGCGGGCGGCCCGCGGAGGCGAGCGGAGGCCGCCCCTGGCGGGCGGCTGGCGGAGCATCCAACCTTGGGCGATTTTGGACCCGACAGTCCGTCTTGCGCGGACACGGTGGACATCAGGGGTAACCTGCTCCTTGCGGATGGGAACCTGTAAGAGAAAAAGCAGAAACAATAGGCACATTGAAGAGGATTGCCGATTTTGGGGTTAACATAATCCCCGCACTTTTTCAAGTTCCGCAGGAAACTTCGAAAAAGTAGGAAACCCACGAAAATTGTAATCCTCCCCTTAGAAAATAGGAAAGAAACAATTTAGAGATCAAGAGAGATAGAACCTGATGTCTCTCCTAGAAAAGATCTGTCAGTGCCTATATTTTACCTGCGAAGAAAAAAGTAAATACAGGTAAAAGGAGGTACATCTTGTGTGTACCTGAGTCGAAAAGGACTTGCTGGTATCTGTTGATCTCTGCAAAAGAAAGGTAAGTAACAGATATGATAGGAGAGAAAACCAAGTTTGCAAGTACCTGAACGGAAACTGCGAATGTTGGTTGTTGATATGATAAGATGTAATCGGATAACAGAATAGATATCTGACATACTCTGCTATCGATTGAATAATGATCAAACTGCGATGATGATTGTCTCGTGCGATCAAGGTACAACGCCGACATAAAAAACCCAGATCCGCGAGATAAGAAAATCCGAAATTAGATTCACGATGGCACGGTTTGTCAATTAAGAAGATCCATATGCCTTGAGTGATGTGTGATTAACATCTGATAGGAGAACTTTCTGACCATCATCTGATAAGAGCTTATACAGGTAGTGTATATAGGATGATCATAAACCAAGAGAAATATTGCAGATCTTCAGAATAGGTTGTATTCAACCTGCTAACCTGCAAGAAGGTAAAACAAGGAGAGAAGAGAGGCTACACCCCGAGGATGAACTAAAAGGTTGAATGCTGCCACAGGTGTTCCCCTTGGGCATTATGCATCACTTGCCAAAGTCATCCTGGGTGTAGTCTTAACCAAAGCGGGCTGGCCGCGCATCCTTTAGAAGGGCACAAATAAACAAGAAAAAACCCTAAGAAGGATCGACAGATGCACTGCTCTCTTGCCTCGGGTTACAAGCATCGCTGATCAATTAGACTAGTTGCGCCAAGTGGCCCATTGCTTGTCTGTGGATTGATCAGCGGAGTTGTGAGTCCCGCGGAGGCACGGATCGAGAGTACCGTAGAGTGTTCGGCCGTCACAGTTGTGAGATGATCGAGGAGACAAGGCTACACTTGATCGCCATTGCTTGTCAAGCAAAGATCATCGTAACTGTAACGTATCCCTAGCGGAGCACGATAGAACTATCGCAGGAGGCCTCCCCTAAGCACTCACACTGCGCTAGACATCGGCCGGGATCCGAAGCCCCGTCATCCTCCGCACGAGAGTTGAACGGCCCCCACTACACATATGAGAAAACTCCTCATCATATGTGGTCATTGTGGTTTTACGCCTGAGGACAATCTCGAGGGGGCACTGAGCAAGACTTGGCGATATCTCGGTGGTTCAGTGATCTCTTTGGCAAATAGAAAAATATGGAGAAGAAGCATCACAAAAAGGGAACTGTGTCAGTATGAGATCTCTGACGTAAGCTTTATTGAATGAAAAATGAAACACTTAGAAGTGCTGAAAAGTAAAATGTTCGAAGAGTAAAGTAAAGGCAACCAGTCATGATCGTGAGGGGCTTTGAGGAACTGCGATTGGTCATAGCTGATGACGCAAGAACTGTGTCCTCTTTGCTTCAAAATAGCCTTCCAAGGGGACCTTCGTCAACGACATCGATGCACTCATTTGCAAAATCAATGGACCCCAGACGGCCCTTGTCATGTATTTCTATGCACTCCAGCTGACCCTCAGCCACCTCCTTGCCCTTGGAGGTGGAAGGTTTTGAAGAATCAATTTTCTTGACCAGGTCGTTGATCTTGCCCTCGATGAGCAATCTTTCAACCAATCGCCGAAGGGCCTTGCAATCTTCAGTTAAATGACCTTTCTCTTTGTGGAATTCACAGAACGGGTCTGAATTTCTTGATCTCTGATTCGCCGGCTGGTAGGGCCTTTTGGGATATGCCCTATCCTTCATGATTTGGCTAACTTCTTGCATGACCTCATCTAGCTCAAATTCTGGCAGGTCACCTTCTTGCTGCTGATGAACTGCAGCTGTTAGCGAAGATGATGTTGATAATGGTAGCAGCCGCTCTTGGGTACGATCATGGCCTTGGAAGGGGTGTTGATGATGCTGAAATCTTCTTGCTTTCCTAGAGAGAGGTGGAAAGTCTTTCTGAGGAGACCTCGGAGGTTGCTTGTAAGAAGAAGAATTTTTCTCTGACACCAGCCTGGAGACGAAGCTGGGGTTGCTCTTTTCACCGCGAATATACGAGTTGGCTAAACCAATCAGCTCTTGATAAGTCCTCGGTGCTCGGACATTAGCTTCAAACTTTAGAGGGCCTTCGCGCAAGCCGTGGATGAGAGCCACTCGGTACATTTCTTGATCAACGATCTCAATGTCCAAGATTTCTTTCTGAAAACGATCCACATAATGAGACCAAGTCTCATTCTCTCGCTGCTTGATCTCGAAGAGGGCTTCTGGACCACCCTTCCTCTTTGAAGAGGTAGAAAACCTGAGCAGGAACTCCCTTCTCAAATCAATAAAGGAAGAGATTGACTGAGGTCGCAGTCCATAGAACCAGTCTCTCACTTGACCATCAAAGGTTGTTACGAGGAGCTTGCTCTTGGTAGCATCTGAGAGGGTCTTGAGAGCAACGGCTGATTCAAAAGCTTGAAGATGCTTGACAGGATCAGTCTCCCCAGTGTAAATGGGCAACCGCGGCTCTCGGAAGTTGACTGGAGTTGGTTCATATCGAACGCTCTCTGTAAATGGCGATGGCTCTTCCGGTTCTACTGCATAAGGAAAGTAAGGAGCATGAGCAGTAGTTGCAAAAGGAGCAGGAGGATAGGAGTAAAAGGTTGCTGCGGGAGGAGCAAAGGCAGGAGCTGAAGAGGAGGGGTGACTTCCCTGAAAGTTCAAAAATCTGGCTGGACTTCCCCGGGCAGCCTCCCGGAAGAAGTTTTGACGAGCTGCAAACTCATCATCTTGGGATCGCAAAGGAGCTGCAGGCCCCTGCGGAAAAGTTGGAGTATAAAGAGGAGGATAGACCGGCGGATAAGCCGGTGGATAAACTTGAGGAGTCTCTGATGTTGGTGCTGGATTGATTGGAGGAACTGGCGCTGCTGAAGATTGAGCGACCAGTTGCTGAGTGAGAGCCGCTAGAGTACGGTTGATGGCATGAAACTGTTGGGCAGTTTCTCTACGAGATTGCTCTAAGGCCTCCCAAAGAGAATCATCACTGGGACTTGGAGAAAGACTCTCGGCTGGTTGATGGTCTGTCATGAGTAACCACTGCTTTCACTGTCTAATCGAGATCTGAAGGTCGCGTGTTAACTGTTGATGCGCGAAATGCGGTTCCAACCAGTTAACGGGTGTTCGATCTCACAGGCTAAGGATGAAGGAAGAAGGGTTGCGGGGATAGAGAGGAAGCTTGCTTGAGCAGAGGAGAAGCTTGCTTGAGCAGAGGAGAAGCTTGCTCAGGTACTGTCGAGCAGACAGCTACTTGAATGGTTAGCTTTGCAGGTTGATGCCGAGAGAGGAGAGAAGAAGAGAGGTGGCTGCTAGCAGCGGCAACAGCAGACTTCGCCCGCCGCGGCTTGAATGTCACTCTTGCGACGGGCTTTTCCTTTATTCAAGAAGAGTTACAATTTGCTATTGCACCATTACACATAAGAGCAGTAGAGGGTACAATGGGGGAAGCTGGCGGCTGAGGAAGGAGATGCCAGAAACTTAGTAAAAGAGGCTGCGGAGAACTGGAGAACTGAGGCTGAAGATGCTGCTGAAGCTGCCTGCTGCTGGCAGAAAAAGCTAAGTCCACAATTCCTGACGACCTGGGAGAACTGGAAATCGGAGGCTGCGGAGGCTGCGCAAGCTGCTGAGAGCAGAAAAAACTAAGTTCACAGCCCTTGACGACCTGGGCGGACTGGAGATTTGAGTCCGCCGACCTTGCTTGATCAACCTTGACGGACTGAGAATTTGGAGGCTGCAGACTTTGCCTGATCAACCTTGACGGACTGAGAAAACTGAGTCCGCAGCCTTTGATCAAGGTGGCAGTTCTCCTCCTGCCGATCCAGAATGAGAGGTCTTGGGGGGTATTTATAGGCCCGGGGGGAATCTTCTTGAAGCGGGGCCCAGTGACGTCATCCTTGACGACCTCGGCGACCTCGGCGGACTGAGAAACTGAGGTCGACGACCTCGGCGGAATGACACTTTCTCTGCTGGGGCAGACTTCCTGCTGGCCGCTAGAAGGGGGGGCAGGCAAGCTGCGCGACCTGAGGAGCAAGCAGGCGGATTTGGAGCAGGCAACTCTGGGCTAATTAGGGGGACTCCAGGAGGAGTCCTCCCTTGCCGGAGCGGAGGCCGCCCCCCTGTGGGCGGCCTGGGGCGGACTCCGGGTGGAGTCCGCCCAGCCAGGGCCGGGCCGCCCCCCTGCGGGCGGCCAGGGGGCAGACTCCGGGTGGAGTCCGCCCAGCCAGGGCCAGGCCGCCCCCCTGCGGGCGGCCTGGGGCGGACTCCGGGTGGAGTCCGCCCAGCCAGGGCCAGGCCGCCCCCCTGCGGGCGGCCTGGGGCGGACTCCGGGTGGAGTCCGCCCAGCCAGGGCCAGGGGGCGGACTCCGGGTGGAGTCCGCCCAGCCAGGGCCAGGCCGCCCCCCTGCGGGCGGCCTGGGGCGGACTCCGGGTGGAGTCCGCCCAGCCAGGGCCAGGGGGCGGACTCCGGGTGGAGTCCGCCCAGCCAGGGCCAGGCCGCCCCCCTGCGGGCGGCCTGGGGCGGACTCCGGGTGGAGTCCGCCCAGCCAGGGCCAGGCCGCCCCCCTGCGGGCGGCCTGGGGCGGACTCCGGGTGGAGTCCGCCCAGCCAGGGCCAGGGGGCAGACTCCGGGTGGAGTCCGCCCAGCCAGGGCCAGGCCGCCCCCCTGCGGGCGGCCTGGGGCGGACTCCGGGTAGAGTCCGCCCAGCCAGGGCCAGGGGGCGGACTCCGGGTGGAGTCCGCCCAGCCAGGGCCAGGCCGCACCCCTGCGGGCGGCCAGGGGGCGGACTCCGGGTGGAGTCCGCCCAGCCAGGGCCAGGCCGCCCCCCTGCAGGCGGCCTGGGGCGGACTCCGGGTGGAGTCCGCCCAGCCAGGGCCAGGCCGCCCCCCTGCGGGCGGCCCGCGGAGGCGAGCGGAGGCCGCCCCTGGCGGGCGGCTGGCGGAGCATCCAACCTTGGGCGATTTTGGACCCGACAGTCCGTCTTGCGCGGACACGGTGGACATCAGGGGTAACCTGCTCCTTGCGGATGGGAACCTGTAAGAGAAAAAGCAGAAACAATAGGCACATTGAAGAGGATTGCCGATTTTGGGGTTAACAGCTCTCTCAAAATTTTAAGCAAAATTAATTCAATGCTGTTGTGGTTTTAGGGGATATCAACTTGGTGGTTTTGCCCACACAAAGGCTTTGAAAGTACGAGGTGATGAATTTTATCCTCTCACTTTTTTTTCATATTCATGCATTGTTACAACTATTTTAGGAAAAGATTTTCCAAAATAGAAAAAAAAATTTTGCAGAATTGACTTTTGAATTAATCCAATGCATATGTTTAGGAGCACATACTCCATTTCATATGGTCTTTTAACATTTATTGGATGCCTATGTTTACGGAATATTTTATTCCCATGGACATAAGATCTTTTCTTTTCTAGGAGCACATACTCCTAGATGCTTGCGTGCGTAAAGAAACATGCCAAGCGAAATAGTAGGTAGGGTTGTAAAATAATTTTGATAAAAGATTTTGAGAGCAATGGTAATAGCTTGATATTTTCTATATTATAACAAGATTGAAGTAATGATAATTACAGTCTACAATTGTTTGGTGAACATAATATGTTTGCTTCTATTGTATATATATGTATTTCTTTTAATATTGAAAGCAGGCTTGCTAAAAAACTAACTCTGATTGTAATGAAATTTACAAGATAGGATTTTACAAATTTATTCCGGATATTTATATCTATGTAGTTATGAGAAGGAGTAGTAAATTTGAAAATTGAATAATTTGCTTTTTTTTGATCAACTCAGATTTTTGGAATATATTTACATAGTATGGTTTTGAAAAAAAAAATTTGACTTGTTTTGGATGAGTACTAAAATAAACAATACTTTTATTGAAAACATGAGAGATATCATAAAAGTGAAAATAACTTGCAGCTAAAAGCACCCCCATACTTATGTTAGGCATATGTATGAAGTGAAAAATATGTACAGAATATACAAAAGCATAAAAGATGGAAATATACAAAGGAATTTATATTTCGAGGTTATGGAGTAGTGTTAGGGTTTCAGGTTCTTTTTGAAAAGGGTCTCCAGTAAAATATAGTTTTAAACGGTGCCCGTTTACTTTGAAAGTTCCTAGTTCAGGGTGAGAAATAAGAACGGTCCCATATGGCCAAATTTGTTTAACAGTATAGGGTCCGGTCCATCGGGATTTTAATTTTCCTGGAAATAATTTAAGGCGTGAGTTATATAGTAGGACAAGATCACCTGGTGAAAAAGATTTTGGAAATTTAATTTTCCTATCATGATAAAACTTAGATCGTTCTTTATAAAATTTATTATTTTCATAGGCATTTGCACGCCATTCCTCAAGTTCATTGAGTTGAAATTTACGTTGTTCGGCGGCTAAGTTTGTATCTAAGTTAAGAAATTTGAGCGCCCAGTATGCGCGATGTTCTAATTCTACAGGTAGGTGACATGTTTTTCCATATACTAAACGATAAGGTGTACAACCGATCACAGTTTTGAATGCTGTACGGTAGGCCCAAAGTGCATCATCTAATTTGAGGGACCAATCTTTTCGATTGGTATCTACAGTCTTTTCTAATATGCGCTTTAGTTCTCTATTGACTACCTCCACTTGGCCGCTTGTTTGGGGGTGATAAGCGGTAGCGAGTTTATGAGTAACTCCATATTTGGCTAACACTTTAGCCATCTGGGTGTTACAAAAATGAGTACCTCGGTCGCTAACTATAGCCCTAGGCGTGCCAAAACGTGAAAATAAGGTTTTCAGAAATTTAACGACGACTCTCGAGTCAGCGGTGGGTAAAGCTTGCGCTTCAGCCCATCGTGAAACGTAATCGACCGCTACTAAGATATAACGATTTTTAAAAGAAGGAGGTAAAAGGCCTACAAAATCTATGCCCCACAAATCAAAAATTTCACATTCTAAGTAAAAGTTTTGGGGCATTTCGTCCCGACGGGAAATGTTACCTGACCGTTGGCAGCGGTTGCAAACGCTTACCAATTTTTGAGCGTCCTTGAATAAAGTAGGCCAAAAGAATCCTGCTTCAAGGGCTTTACGTGCAGTCCGGTTGGATTGATAATGTCCGCCGGTTGGTCCTTCGTGGCAGTGCCGTAGTATTTTTAGTCCTTCCTCGTTCGAAATACATCTTCGAATTACTTGGTCGGCACAGACTCAGAATAAATACGGGTCTTCCCAAAAGTAGTTTTTCAAGTCAGAAAAGAATTTCTTCTTTTCTTGAAATGAAAAAGCTTTTGGAAGGACTCGGGCTACTAAATAGTTAGCCAAGTCTGCGAACCAAGGAGTAGAAGAGTTTGTTACCTTTTTGAGGGCGAGGAGACTTTCTTCAGGGAATTTATCTTCGATGTCGGCTTCTACGAGTGTATCTATTGCAGCATTCCCTAGTCGAGAAAGATGATCGGCTGCCAAATTCTCTGCGCCTTTCTTATCTCGGATCACTAAATCAAATTCTTGTAATAAGAGAATCCAATGTAATAAACGGGGTTTTGCATCTGCCTTTGTTAGTAAATATTTTAAAGCAGAATGATCCGTAAAAACTATAACTTTCGATAGTGTAATATAAGATCTAAACTTATCAAATGCAAATACAATTGTCAGTAGTTCCCTTTCCGTGGTCGTGTAATTGGTTTGTGTAGATGTGAGAGTTTTACTTGCATAATAGATAGGATGAAAATATTTGTCTACTCATTGTCCTAAGACAGCTCCTACCGCATAATCACTCGCATCACACATGATCTCAAAAGGGAAGGACCAGTCTGGGGATACTAAAATAGGAGAGTTGATAAGTTTGTCTTTAATAATATTGAATGCTACTAAGCATTCACTATCGAATATAAATGGGGCATTTTTTTCTAATAAATGAGTTAACGGTTTTGTTATTTTGGAGAAATTTTGAATGAACCGTCTATAGAAACCTGCATGACCTAAGAAACTTCGAATAGATTTTACATTTGTTGGAGGAGGAAGTTTTTCAATTATTTCTATTTTGGCCTTATCGACCTCGATTCCCTGGGAAGAAATTTTATGACCGAGAACTAAACCTTCGCGGACCATAAAATGGCATTTCTCCCAGTTTAACACTAAATTCGTGTCTTCACAGCGTTGAAGAACATGAGCGAGGTTATCTAAACACGTATGGAATGAGTCTCCAAATACGGAGAAATCATCCATAAACACTTCCATAACGTCCTCTACTAACTTGCCGAAAATAGCTAGCATACATCTTTGAAATGTAGCTGGCGCATTACAAAGTCCAAATGGCATTCGCCTATAGGCGAAAGTACCAAAGGGGCAAGTGAATGTAGTTTTCTCTTGGTCTTCAGGGGCTATAGGAATTTGTAAATACCCTGAATAACCATCGAGAAAACAATAATATGAGTGACCCGAGAGTCGCTCTAATATTTGATCTATAAACGGTAGGGGAAAGTGATCTTTACGGGTGGCATCATTTAATTTTCGATAATCGATGCACATCCTCCAACCCGTAACAGTACGTGTTGGAATTAGTTCATTATTAGCGTTTGAAACTACCGTTATACCGCCCTTCTTAGGGACGACTTGTACGGGACTAACCCATGTGCTATCTGAGATTGGATAGATAATTCCTGCGTCTAATAATTTCATTACTTCAGCTTTTACGACATCCTTCATATTAGGATTTAAACGTCGTTGGGGCTGGATAGATTTACGCGGGTTATCTTCCAAAAATATTTTATGCGTACAAAAAGATGGGTTGAGTCCTTGGATATCAGAAATTTGCCATGCTAATGCATGACAATGTTGTTTTAACACTTCTATTAATTCAGACGTTTTCTTATCATTTAATTCGGCAGAAATGATAACAGGGAGTTTAGATTCAGCTTCAAGAAAAACGTATTTTAAATGTGCAGGAAGTGTTTTCAGCTCGAGGGTTGGTGGTTTTTCATATGAAGTTGGAGTTTTTAAAGTTGTAGAAGTTAAAGATATAAAAGGTTCTAAAGGGTCATCGGTAGGCATTTCTTGTGAAAGTGGTAAGTCTGCCAAGTCCGATTCTTCTACAGTTATTGAAAGCAAATCAGAATAGGGAAAACCATTTTCCTCAAACGAGGCTTCCGCAAAATAGCAGGAATCGTCATTTATTAAAGAATTTTTCATAGAGGGGATCTATATCGATAGTAACCTCATCATCTCCTACTCGTAAGAGAAGTCTACCGTTACTTACGTCTATTATCGCGCGAGAGGTTGCGAGAAAAGGACGACCGAGAATTATGGGAACATCGGCGTCTTCCTCTATGTCAAGTATAACAAAGTCTACCGGGAAGATAAACTTGTCTATTTTGACCAGAACATCCTCTACTATCCCTACTGGATATTTAATAGAACGATCTGCTAACTGGATGCTCATTTTAGTTGGGCTGGGGTTACCTAATCCTAGTTTTTGAAAGAGCGAGTAGGGCATTAAATTTATGCTAGCACCTAAATTTGCTAACGCATCTTTTATTAATAGATTAACGAAAAGACACGGGATGAAAAATCGTCCCGGATCGTTTAATTTTGGGGGTAATTTATGTAATAAAACGGCTGAACATTCGGCGTTAAGGAAAACTCTCGAAATATCTTCGAGTTTCTTTTTATTTGATAATAACGCTTTTAAATATTTACGTATTTAGGCATCTGTGCAATTGCCTCGCAGAAAGGTATATTGATTTGAATTTGTTTTAGCATTTTTAGAAAATTTTTATATTGTTCATCTTCTCGCTCATCTTTTAATTTAGATGGATAAGGTAAAACAACATGTGGGGAAGAAATTCGCGGGGGTTGAGGAGGCAGAGTCGTAACGGGAAGTGGTGTAGGAAGGCTAACCTTAGCTTCTTTTTCTACCATAACGGGTGGTGGTAGCTCCCTGTCACTTCGTAGTTGGACGGCTTGTCAACTTGGGTTACTGGAATGGCCAGTATCCCGCGGATTTGGTTCCGTATTTCCTGGCAAATTACCAGGTTGGCGTTCCGATAGCATTTTTGATATTTGTCCAATTTGTGTTTCTAAGTTTTTAATTGATCCGGTCAGGTTCCGGATATTGGACTCATTAATACTGACATATTTCGTGAATATGTCTTCTATCGGGGTTGGCCTAAATTGGTTCGGTGGTGGTGGTGGTGTTTATGGTTGTGGGGGTTGCGGTGCAAATCCAATTGGATTTGCAGTCGGAGGGCGTTGAGCATTATTGGGGTTGCTCCAAGAAAAATTAGGATGGTTCCTATATCCTGGATTATAAGAATTATTATTTAAGTTCATATTAGGATTATAGGAAGGTCTATAAGAGTTCCCCATATAATCGATTTCTTCAATTATATTATTATTCGGATTCCAAGTAGTGGCGGAGGAAGCAGATATTCCAGCCAATTGTTTAGTTAAATTTTCTACTTGGAGTGCTAAAGTAAAAGAACTGTCGAGCTCATAAATCCCAGCTTGTTTAGGGCGTGACCTTAACACGTTCCACTGGTACGCGTTCATGGCCATTTCCTCAAAGAGGGTTTGAGCGGCCTCGGGGGTTTTGTTATTGAGCGTGCCCCCAGCGGCAGCATCAATGGCTTGTCTGGTTTGAATATTCAAACCATTATAGAATATTTGTACCTGGAGCCAAGTTGGCAGTGCGTGATGTGGACACCGACGTAGATATTCCTTAAAACGTTCCCAAGTCTCATAAAGAGACTCAGACTCGCATTGCACAAAGGAAGAAATATCCGCACGCAGACGTGCGGTTTTTGCAGGTGGAAAATACTTTGTTAGGAATTTTTCGGTCATTTCAGCCCAAGTGGTGATAGATCCTCTGGGGAGAGAACCTAGCCACTGCTTGGCTTTCGTTCGTAATGAAAAAGGAAATAAGCGAAGACGGATGGCATCATCAGTGACGCCATTATCTTAAATGTGTCGCATATTTCTAAGAAATTGCATAAGTGCGTGTTTGGATCTTCGTCGGGCAAGCCATCGAATTGAACGGAATTTTGAATCATTTGGATTATACTCGATTTAATCTCGAAGTTATTATTAGCAATTGGTGGGCGAACGATACTAGACCCGGTGTCATCTAAATTAGGTCGTGCATAATAAGACATGGTCCTTTGGGGGACCACCTCTGGCATTTGTTGTTGCTCTGCTGCCATTTCTTGAACGTGTGCGGTGCCTACAGACTCTTCCAGATTTAATACGAGCTCTTGATTCAGAGATCGGAGGCGCCTGCGAAAGGTGCGTTCGATTTCAGGATCAAGTCCAAGAGTTAAATCAGATGGAGTTCCGCGGGTCATACACTAAAAAAGACTTTTGTATAAAATAAAAAAAAACTAAGTTAAAAAAAACACAAATACAAACACACAAAAAGACTTTAAAACGGAAAATAACTAAAAACAGATTATTTTTATTTTATATAAAACAAGTTTTTTTTTATATAAGAAGTTTTATAATAAAAGCAGGTTTTTTTATTATAAACTACTTTTTATTTTTTTTTTATTTTCAAGTTTTATATAAAATACGTTAAATAGTAGGTTAGGTTTTTTTGTTAGAATTCGTTAGGGGTTAATAAACTTGTTAATAAAAAATTAGGTTTTATAAAAACAAAGTTTTAAATTCAGGAAATTTTATTTTTGTTTTATTTTTATAAAAACTAAGGTTTTTAAATAACAAGAAAAAGAAAAGATAAAATTAATAGCGTTCTTTTATTTTCAAATATTAACACAAATAAACTAATCCCCGGCAACGGCGCCAAAAAGCTTGATCAGTAAAGTTTGTTTTAAAGAAGATAGATTTGGTTTTATATAATCTTTTACGTATATAAGTCTATCTCTTTGTTTACTTACTTATATCCTGTGGATTAAGGCAAGAGTACCTATCGCATAGGAGTATAGTATTTTGTAGAAAATATCAAGGTCGTATTTTTCCTGGGATCGGTGTTAATTATTCTACTTTTTAGAACAGGCTATTATTTTATCGAACGAACGGAGTGGAGTTTATAATTAAAAACTAAAGATAGAAAAATATATATACGTGATTTTATTAAGATAGGGACTTAGAAGGTAGTCCTCGATTTCAGAATTACTTTGAGCGAATATTCACCTATTAAAGAACAACTTTATTTCTTAATTATCTAACTTCACGAGAGGGTCCCTTTGATAGCATCACTGACTCGAAAGTACGACCGGGAAGGCTTGCGTTTAAACGGGTTAACGTAAACGTAGTGTCTCGTCACCTGGTATATGATCAATTAACAGAAAACCCTAGTTAGAATAACTAGAAAGTAGAGTTGAAATAGTTGAAAATAGTATCCAGCCCAGAGCTCATCTTGACCAAGTGCTAAGGGTTCTTAGCCTCTTCTCAGAATGGGGGCGGTATAAAGTACAGAAAATAATATCTACCTATCTATCTCAATCCAGGATTTAAGCTTTTGTTTCACCTTTGTTTTTGGGATAGGGTAGTAAAATTTTGCAGCGCTTCCGCACTATCTTAATCCAGGACTTAGGCTTTCGCCTCGCCTTTCATTCGGGATAGTATGTAAGAATAGGGTTTTGAAAATAGAATTGAAAGCAGTTTTACACTATCTTAATCCAGGATATAAGCAGAGTTTCGCCTTTCATTCGGGATAGTATAAAAAAAATAAAGTAAAAGAAAGCAGTAAAGTACTCAGAATTGAAATTGAAAGAGTCTATTTTATAAAGTCCGAAAATATTACAACTTTCTAAAAAGCTGAAAATAAAGCTGAAAAATTACAACTTACAGAACTTTAGATTACTTGAAAGCTACTACCAGTTCCTTGTCAGAGAGCTGGGGAGTCCTAACAGTTCTTAAGGAATCTGCTGGAGTTCAATGATTTTACAAATCCCTGCCGGCCTATTTATAGAAAAAATTTTCAGGTGACACGCCCCCTGACACGGGCGTGTCGGGTAGGGCGTGACAGGATCACGGGCGTGACTGATGACGTGTCTGGACAGGTGTCGAGCTGGTTGAAACTTCGGATAGAATTTGGGCATGTCACGGGCGTGTTGATGACGTCATGGGCGTGTTAGCTTGCTGATTCATCCGGCTGGTAGCGGGCATGGCGACAGCGCGACATTTGGATAGAACTTCAAAAGGTCACGGGCGTGTTGGCTTTGGCACGGGCGTGTTCAGCAGGCGTGTCCATCGATCTCTCGAGTTTTATCTGTCCAGCAAAACAACAAAAAAAAAGGAATTTAAAAGGAGCTGTCACGCCCTAGGTCACGGGCGTGACCTAGGGGCGTGACCTAAGAAAAAAAATACAAAATTTCAGAAAAACTTAAAAATTAATTTTAAAACAAAAAAATACAATATAATAAAATTAGTTAGTTTTATATATCAAAATTAAGGTTTTTATTTATAAATATGTATATTTAATATGAAACAAAATTGTATATTTTTATACTTATCATTAGCCCACTCCCCCCATGATCTCCATCAAATTAGTGGAGATCATGGATTTGACCGCCACGCACGCGATCACCACACACGATCACATCACGCGATCTCACTACACACACATCGTCACCACAACCAACCGTCGACGTCATCCCGTCAGCGTCGGGCGGCCCGTACGTGCTTGACCGCCACTCCTCGCGGCCGCCTCCCGCGGCCGCAAGACTCCCCCCCCTCCCGCTCAGGCGGCGGCGTCCGAACGACCCACCTCCCGCGGTTGCGAGGCAGCGTGCATGCTCAGGCGGCCGCCTCCCGCGGCCACCTCATGCGGCCGCGAACTCTCCCGCAATGGTCGGGCGTCTCGTCGGCCGCAACTTCCTTTGTCGGCGGACGTCGATGGCAGGTTGGTCACCCTTGCATGGCGGCCCTTCCCCACCATTCGATCGCTTCGATGTGATCATCGTCATTCGTTTTATGCGTAACCACCCACTAACCATCATGATTAGTGGGGGAATATTTTTTATTAAGATATTGGTCTACGAACAGCGGATTTGATGACCAAAATGCACACCTCTAACTGTACTAAAAATTAATTATGTTGGTGGTTACGGTGTGCAGATAGCCGCATAACCACTGTAACCACCTCCTGGAGGCTATAAAAGGAGCCTCGGGCCTCCTCATTTCTTAGCTTTTTCCTCTCTGCTTTCTTTTTCCTCAGGCCAGAGCCCTGGCAGATTCCTCCTACTAGCCAACTTCAAGCCACCTTCAAGACATCTTCAAGCCATCTCCAAGCCTCTTTCAAGCCTTCTTCGAGCCACTGGCAGGTCATCGCCTCGTCACTAAAATTTGTTTAAGTCCACGGATAAGCGGCGAAGAAGAAATCCCTACAACAACAAGCGCACGTTCGTTCCCATCGTCAAAGACGAAAACCTCATGCGGAGCAGCCTGTTGCCCACTGTGAGCCTAAGTCTCTCTCTCTCTCTCATCTGCAAAGTGGAACAGAGGATCCGCTTGAACATTGAAACATACTTTTAGGGCTATGAATGTGCTTGGGAAAGGAAAATTGATAAGCACAAATTTTACCCATCGTGTTCTTAGTTATATAAGCATTTTGGTATGTTCTGTGCAGCTGTAGTAGCTATGAACACAATGAAGAATATTTTGAATCATAAAAATTTGAATCATGAACATTGGGAAATCATGGAAATTATGATTTGGGAACGAGGGCTTGTGGAAGAACTGCATTTTCAAACAATTATGAATTTGGAATCAATTTTATCTTGTTGGAAGAAAACAAGATTTATTTGCATATGCTGTTCATTCATCTTGAGAAAGCTTATGATAGGGTCCGAGAGAGATCTTATGGAGAGCTTTAGAAAAGAAAATTGTAAATAGTAACTCAAATCCTGCGATGAAGGATGACATCAGACAGTAGCAGGGACAAGTCTCTCCAGGCAGTCATTCCTGGTGTTCGCGGATGCTCTCCAACCGATCACTCTGGCCACCCGCGTGGCTTGGACACTGCAATGATCGGCACAGACACTCTTCAGGAAACCCAACAAACGATAGTTTGGAGATCCAGCCAAGAGGTCGCGACGGATATTGATCCTAGGCCTGCACAGACTCTTCTCTTTGACACCATCTCAAGTAGCACCGCACGGTTATGTGTGGTCTCTTCTCTCACCCCTGCGTCGCCCAACTCTTTGTGTAACTCGGTCAGTAGCACATTTAATGTCGTGATTGTTGAAGCCAAAATTGACCTCAACGAATGTTCACGAACCAAAGTGTAGCCAACGCCTACTTCTCCCAAATCTCGACCCCTGACTGGCTGCTAAGGTCCTAAGACTGACCCAAAGCCTCAGCTGGGAGGTCCCACCTCACACCCGGAAGATCTCTGAGAGCTTCCCCTCCAAAGCCAAATGCCGGGCTGGGAGCTCTTCAGAAAGCACTAAAATTGGAGAATAATGAAAAGCCTGCCTTCCAAAGAGCCCCTATGGGTCTTTTTATAGTCTTCCGTTGACCTGAAAGTACTGAAACACCCCTGATGGGTCTGCAAATAGCCAAATCCCGCTGTCATCCCAGGGGCACCAAGGTAATTTTACCTGCGAATAATGAAATAATAAAAATAATCCTCTTTTCGAGCGCCGGGCCCTACCACGTGGGCCCACTTGGCGAGAACCCTGGCCTAGAAGGCTCTCGCTGGATCCCCAACTGGGCTAACCTTGGCGAGCCCCCCTGCCGGGGAGGTTCTCGCCCTTCACGGTCTTGATACTATTGCGACTGAAGGCTCACTTAACGCCTTCTCACTTGCCCTGGGCGGGAGCTCCCTCGAGGCGGGAGCTTCCATAGCTCGACTATCTGCTTTGGCTTCCCCCGCTTTCGCCTGCCCTTGGCGGGAGCTCCTTTCAGGCGGGAGCTCATCTAGTCTGGAACCCGAAGCCTGGCGAGAACTCTATAAGTTCGTCCTAAGGATAACTCAAGGCTAGCCTGAGGCTAGCCCCATCCTGACCACTGAACCCTTGGGGTTCCGCCCAGCGAATATGGGGTTGTACACAATCCCCGCTCTTTTCGAGCTAGACCTGCGCTCGACAAGACAAGTCCAACCCCGAAATATTCGCTGGACACGTGCCTGGCAGCCAAGAGAATCTTTTGGCGGGCCCTACTGCGGCTATAAATACACGTCGTCGGGTGACCCTAAGTCTTGCCTCTGATCTACTGCTTCTTTACTGAGCTCTCGCCTGGGGCTTTCTGTGCGATACCAAGATGTATGCTAAGCGCGTCGGCAAGCCACTTCCGCCAGACCTTCAGGATCGGTTGGCCGCGGCTCGAGCGCGAGCCTTAGCTAACTGCGCTGCGGTGGCGCCCTGGCTATCGAGGAAATCTCCAAACGCCGGTCCTTCGGAGCCGAAAAAGAAAAAGGGAAAACGAAAAGCGAAGGTGGTCCGGCGAGACCTTGCTTGCGAGAACAGGGATCCCCCTTCTCCTACTCCCAATCCCGCGGAGGCCCTCTCCCCGCAGAAGGTACGCCTTCCAGCCCTGCTCACCAAGATGCTTATGCTACAGGCCCGACAGCTAACGTGGCCTCTCGCAGGAATCCCTTCCTAATGACGACGCCGGGTCTTCCCCGATTCCCCCCGATTTGTCAGCTCCCCCTCCCGAGGGTCGGATGTGGGTCTCGGAGGAAATTCCTCCGGCCGGGACCCAGGTGATAGGTACGCTTTTCGCTACTTCTCGCTAGTTCAATCATGCCTTCCCCTTTCTGAACTGCCTTCTCGCAGAGCCAGCTTCCGCTCTCCCGCGTTTCGCCACCCGGGAAGATGAAGCGAGAACCGGTGCGACGATTTCTTCTGCGGCAAATCCCGCCCTGCCGGCGGGAGGGGTGGCCCTCGAGCCCTTCACTACCCTTAAGGATGTCGATCATCCCTCGGGAGAGGACAACCCTCTCCATGCTTCCGGCCCGGCCGGGGCCCCTGTGCGTGAACCCTTCCGTCCAGGGCGGGGTAAGCCTCTCCACCTTCTTTATGGTACTGACGGAGGGGTCGGGCCTCCTCGCCCGTTGCCAGTCCATGGGTCTCGCCAGACTACAGGTATGCGAGGCATTTTTGTCGGCAGATCGTTAAGCCTTAATCATAACCTTGAGCGCACTTTTCGCAGGGGACCCCAGCTCTCGGCCGGGAGCTAACGAGGAGGGAGAAGAAGAAGAAGGAGAAGAAGGAGAAGAAGAAGAAGACGAAGAAGAGGAGGAAGACGATTCCCTTCCTCCTTCGTCTGGCGAGATAGAGGAAACCTTGAACGGCGCCGGGAATGCGAAGGAGCGGAGGAAGAAGATCTCGGCCATTTTGGCCAAGCTCATCCGGCGAGACCGCGCCCATGCTGCCGCGGAAAAAGCGTTCCGCGAGTCCGTGGAACAAAGGCTGGAGGCCCTGGAACTGGATTTCTTCTTGGGCGAGGCTGATCGGCCGGGAGGACCTACCGCCCAGTCTTCGCAAGGGAGATGCATCGCGCAAATCCGGGATCACGCCAGGCGGATCAACCTGGGGTGCACCACGCTGTCCTCTTACTTCAACCCGCTGGCCCCTCCGCGAACCAGGCGGCAAGAACGAGGGCGATGGCGCTGGGAGCCATATTAGTTCTTCTAGGTCTCGCCCCTTCTTCCTCTTTAGCCTTCCCTTCCGCCGTGTACCCTTAAGCCTCTGTAATAACTGCTATTGTTAACTTTATCCAGCTCTCGGCCGCGAGAGCACGCTATTACTTATCTCTCCCTTCATTGCGCTGTGAATTTTAAGAACATGCTAGAATTAGGTCGCTTGCGCCAAAGCTAAGAAGCTTACGCCAAAACCAAGAGGCTCGCGCCTATGAGAGGCGATCGTCGACTGCTGTCATTCTGAGGGGGAAAACCGAGGCGTCGCCGGTTCAGATCGTGACAGCTGCGCTCCGCCGTCATTTTTCTCTCTCTATCGGACGGAGCCGCCATGATTATAGTTCCCTATAAATAGGGATGCCTACCAACCGCATTTATTTCTCTGACCCGGAATCTCAACCCCCTTTTCTTGCTCTCGCGTTCTTGCTTCCGCTTTCACCTTTCTTCAGCTCTCGCTCTCACTCGCAAACCCACTATGCCTGGCGAGAACGAGGGTCGCGCCCACTGCGCGGAAGCCTTCCGAAAACACCTCTTCCCTTCCAGCACGCTCACCTTAGATGAATATAACCTGATCGTCAACCGCTACATTCCCGCTGGCTTCTCGGCGCGGAACCCGGGTAATCACGATAAGGTGAATACTCCGGAGGCGGGAGAGCTCGCCATCCCCCTCGAGCATTTCGAGGTGGGCTTCCGCCTTCCCCTTTGGCCGGAGGTTCGGCTTGCTCTCCGCTACTATGGGGTGGTTCCCGCCCAACTGAACCCGAACTCAGTCGCGATCCTTATAACATTCATATGCTACATGCGATCCGAGAGGATCGAGTTCAGTTTTTCAATCTTCCGGAAGTTGTTCAACTTCCGTGCCAAGGGAGGGGTGGTCTTCTTCTCCGGGCAGCTGCTCAAGACCACCGGTCTCGCCAACAAGCATCATCACTGGGGAGAGAAGTTTGTCTATGTCAGCGGGGACTTCGGCAACGTCCCGCTTCAGCCTGTACAATACGAGAACGCCGCCTACAAGCCGCCTACCCTGGGATCGCGCGAGAGCGCAATCCTTGAATTCTTTGGAACCAAGGAGTTTGACGTTCTCTTCCTCAGGCGAGACGTCGACACCCTTCCACCCGTCCACCCGGGCGAAGGTACGGTCTCGCCCCAGATTCAATCCCTTGTCAAGGATCTTCTTGTGCTGAAGTATTTTAACTTTGCAGGAGAGCGGGAGGTCCCCCTGCGCCAACCCTTTGCTGAGGTCCGAGGAGCCGAGGGTCTGGCCGCGAGAGGCTCTCTCGCTCTCGCGGAGGCTAGCGCTACCGCCTGTCGAGATGAGCCTGCTCTAACCTTGTCGACCGGAGCAAAGAAGCGGAAAGGCCCCGCTCCCGCCCCGCGACCGCTGAAGAGGCCGAAACCATCCGCTGCGGATAAGGGCAAGGGCTTGGCCGTCTCGCCTGCCCGGCCTCCCGCCCCGGGCGAGTCCTTCGAAGGACTGCTCCGGACGGCCAACGAGATGGGCGCTGCCGCCAGGAGGCGTACCGAGGCCGCTGCCGAGAACCCGCCGGCCGCTGACGCGGCGGAAGGAGAGGGAGCGGTCGTCGAGACCTCCGCCCGGACCCCGCCCAAGGAAGTGCCGAAAGGGCACAGAAATTACGGCTTCAGCGTGAAGCACACCGACGCCGAGGGGAAGCCCCTGCTCCAATGGGATCCTGAAGCCAACCTGGTCAAGGTTTCAACACTCCTTCCCAGTTGGGTGGAGCGGGAGGAGGTTACTGGCGAAGCCTTCTCGCTTGGCTATGGCCTCTATAGCCGAGAGGACGCCAGTATCTTCGACCAGATGCCTACCCGGCTCCTGGCTTTCGATTCTATCCGGGCCCTACTGCGTGGGTTAGAGCTTGCGCATATGTGCGCGCGTCGAAGCATCAACATCGACAAGAACTTCGCCGACATGTACAAGGCGAGGGAAGAGGCGGTGGCCCGAGCACGCGCTTCGGAGACAGAGCTTGCGAGTGCTCACCAGGAGTTGGCGAAAGCTCTAGAGGCGTTGTCTCTGCGTCCCGCCGTCGAGGTAAGCGAGATCTTCTCGGCCCCCGCTCTCGCTTCTCGAATTCTCGTTTGCGCAATATTTACTGAGCTGATTTCTTCTTCACAGAATTCCGCCCAAGCCGCGGCGCTTCGCGCGGAGTTGGCTGATGTTCGATACGCGAACGTCCTGCTGAGGGACCAACTCCAGCGTGCAGAAGCGGCGAAAGGCCCACCTCCGACGCTTGATGAAAGACTGAAGAGCCGCCAGTTCTCGGTGTACGACATCGACAAGCTGCTGCAGGCGAATGCTCAGGCCACCGTCAAGCTGACCGTCGAGACGTTGCGAGACGCGAAGCTGCTTTGGGAGGATGGCGCAACCATCAACGCTCGCAACTCCTCCCCTGGCTGTTCGACCCAGTGCCGAAGCCCCCGGGCGCGCCGGACTCTCCTCCCTCAGATGTCCTGAAGTCTTCCACCGAGGCCGGCGAGACGTCTGAAGCGAGCTCTGGCGAGGACTCTGGCGAGAGCACCAGCGGGGATTACAACGCATCCCCGTGAAGCGCCTTCTTATTTTTGATATTCTTTTGTAACGAGCGAGAAGCTCTAAACCCCTGTAATCGTTGAGTATAATGCAATGTTTTATTTTTATTGCCGGTGTGTGTTCGAACGAATAGATTAGTCAGCCGAGTGGCTTCCGCGCGGGCTTCCGCCGAGACCCTTAGTCTCTTTAAGTTAACCTTCCTTGGGGATCGACCGGGAGGGAGCCTTGCGCTATTGATTGAGTTATCTTGCCTAGGTCGGCCAGGGAGCCTTCCTTTGCGAGAACCCCCTAGCCGAGACCTTCGAGTCGAGGCTTCTTTCAGCCGAGACCTTTTTGGGCCGAGACCCTTTTGGGTCGGGACCTTTGGGTCCTTGCCTCCGGTCCGGGCCCGAGTCCTGCCCGTATATCTTTCAACCAACTAGATGAAGCTAACCTGAACTTTCCTCCACAGGCGAGCCTTCGGACCTGCCAGCTAGTATGGGAGCCTGCGCAGCGGGTCTACCTGGGGCCGAGCCGAGCTCGGGTGTTGATGAATCTTTCCAAACCTCTCCCCCACAAGCGAGCCTTCGGACCTGCTAGCTAGATGGGAGCCTGCGCAGTGGGTCTACTTGGGGCCGAGCCGAGCTCGGGGTGTCGTAGAAGTGGCTAAGAACAAAGTATCGCAAGAGCCAACCTTTCCCCCACAGGCGAGCCTTCGGACCTGCCAGCTTGATGAGAGCCTGCGCAGCGGGTCTGCCTGGGGCCGAGCCGAGCTCGGGGTGTCATAGAAGTGGCTAAGAACAAAGTATCGCAAGAGCCAACCTTTCCCCCACAGGCGAGCCTTCGGACCTGCCAGCTTGATGAGAGCCTGCGCAGCGGGTCTACCTGGGGCCGAGCCGAGCTCGGGGTGTCGTAGAAGTGGCTAAGAACAAAGTATCGCAAGAGCCAACCTTTCCCCCACAGGCGAGCCTTCGGACCTGCCAGCTTGATGAGAGCCTGCGCAGCGGGTCTACCTGGGGCCGAGCCGAGCTCGGGGTGTCGTAGAAGTGGCTAAGAACAAAGTATCGCAAGAGCCAACCTTTCCCCCACAGGCGAGCCTTCGGACCTGCCAGCTTGATGAGAGCCTGCGCAGCGGGTCTACCTGGGGCCGAGCCGAGCTCGGGGTGTCGTAGAAGTGGCTAAGAACAAAGTATCGCAAGAGCCAACCTCTCCCCACAGGCGAGCCTTCGGACCTGCCAGCTTGATGAGAGCCTGCGCAGCGGGTCTACCTGGGGCCGAGCCGAGCTCGGGGTGTCGTAGAAGTGGCTAAGAACAAAGTGTCGCAAGAGCCAACCTTTCCCCCACAGGCGAGCCTTCGGACCTGCCAGCTTGATGAGAGCCTGCGTAGCGGGTCTACCTGGGGCCGAGCCGAGCTCGGGGTGTCGTAGAAGTGGCTAAGAACAAAGTATCGCAAGAGCCAACCTTTCCCCCACAGGCGAGCCTTCGGACCTGCCAGCTTGATGAGAGCCTGCGCAGCGGGTCTACCTGGGGCCGAGCCGAGCTCGGGGTGTCGTAGAAGTGGCTAAGAACAAAGTATCGCAAGAGCCAACCTTTCCCCCACAGGCTAGCCTTCGGACCTGCCAGCTTGATGAGAGCCTGCGCAGCGGGTCTACCTCGGGCCGAGCCGAGCTCGGGGTGTCGTAGAAGTGGCTAAGAACAAAGTATCGCAAGAGCCAACCTTTCCCCCACAGGCGAGCCTTCGGACCTGCCAGCTTGATGAGAGCCTGCGCAGCGGGTCTACCTGGGGCCGAGCCGAGCTCGGGGTGTCGTAGAAGTGGCTAAGAACAAAGTGTCGCAAGAGCCAACCTTTCCCCCACAGGCGAGCCTTCGGACCTGCCAACTTGATGAGAGCCTGCGCAGCGGGTCTACCTGGGGCCGAGCCGAGCTCGGGGTGTCGTAGAAGTGGCTAAGAACAAAGTATCGCAAGAGCCAACCTCTCCCCACAGGCGAGCCTTCGGACCTGCCAGCTTGATGAGAGCCTGCGCAACGGGTCTACCTGGGGCCGAGCCGAGCTCGGGGTGTCGTAGAAGTGGCTAAGAACAAAGTATCGCAAGAGCCAACCTTTCCCCCACAGGCGAGCCTTCGGACTTGCCAGCTTGATGAGAGCCTGCGCAGCGGGTCTGCCTGGGGCCGAGCCGAGCTCGGGGTGTCGTAGAAGTGGCTAAGAACAAAGTATCGCAAGAGCCAACCTTTCCCCCACAGGCGAGCCTTCGGACCTGCCAGCTTGATGAGAGCCTGCGCAGCGGGTCTACCTGGGGCCGAGCTGAGCTCGGGGTGTTGATGAAGATTTCCAAACCTCTCCCCCACAGGCGAGCCTTCGGACCTGCCAGCTAGATGGGAGCCTGCGCAGCGGGTCTACCTGGGGCCGAGCCGAGCTCGGGGTGTTGATGAAGATTTCCAAACCTCTCCCCCACAGGCGAGCCTTCGGACCTGCCAGCTAGATGGGAGCCTGCACAGCGGGTCTACCTGGGGCCGAGCCGAGCTCGGGGTGTTGATGAAGATTCCGTCAACCGGACCTATTCTATCATGAAGATGAGAAGACATAGCCGGTTAAAACAAAAGGCATTGCGATTGCATACTTAGAGAATCAATATTCTGAAATGAACTTATTGAAATGGCAATAGTTATTTACAACGTTACAATCCTTCTTTCCCCTCACGAGTAGAAGCGTTTTAGATCATCACCGCTCCAAGTATGGCTCAAGGTCTTTCCCTCCACATCCTGGAGGTAGTAACCTCCATTGACCAGAGCCTTCTCTATTATGTACGGCCCTTCCCAGCTAGGGTTGAGCTTGCTGACAGGGGCCGATCTTCCTACTGTGTCGACCTTCTTCAGCACGAGGTCCCCTTCGGCGAATTGCTTGACCCGAATGTGCTTATCGAAGTACTTGGCCATCCGCCGCTTTATCTCTTCTTTCCTGATGGCAGCGATGTCTCGTAGCTCTTCCGCCATATCCAGCGAGAGGCGCAACCCTTCCTCGTTCTCCAGCCTCCAAGCTTCGCTTCCTTCACCTGCGGCCGCGACCCGCGGAGACCGAACCTCGAACTCCACCGGGAGGACTGCCTCGCACCCATGAGAGAGCTTGAAGGGGGTCTCTTCTGTGGCCGTATTCGGAGTTGTTCGCAGGGCCCACAGGACGGAAGGGAGTTGCTCCACCCAGTTACCCTTCAGGTTCTCCACCTTCTTTTTGAGCAAGTTGACAATAATCTTGTTTGCCGCTTCTACCTGGCCATTGCTTCGAGGGTGATGGACAGAGGCAAACCTGAGGTCAATCCCCGATTGGGCGCAGAAACTGATGAATTCTTCGCTGGCAAACTGAGGACCGTTGTCTGTCACTATTGCTTGGGGTAACCCGTGCCTGCAGATGATTTCCCCCCAAATGAAGTTCCTGATGACCTGAGAGGTAACCTTGGCTAGAGCTTTGACCTCCAGCCACTTCGAGAAGTAATCGATCATGACGAGGAGGAACCTCCTTTTCCCGCTAGCCGGAGGAAAGGGCCCGACTAGATCCATCCCCTAAATAGCGAAGGGCCACAGCGCTATGACGCTTCGGAGCCTTTGGGCGGGTAGGAGCTGAAGGGGAGCGTGTACTTGACATTTTTGACATCTCTTTGCAAACTCAACCGTATCTTTTCTCAAGGTCCGCCAGAAATACCCTTGCCTTATCACCCTTGCCCCCAATGTTCTGCCCCCTAAGTGGCTGCCGCATTCTCCCGAATGCACCTCTTCTAGGATCCTTGGGACCTCCTCCTTGGTCACACATCTCGCGAGGAGCCCTGACAACATCTTTCGGTGTAAGCCCCCATCCATCATCATGTAGTGGGCTGCCTTTCGCCTAAAGCTCTTCGCGTCCCTGATCCCCTCAGGTAGCTCGCCTGAGGTGAGGAATGCCGCCAATGGGTCCACCCATGAGGATCGTCGACCCACCTCCATTAGCTCCCCTTCCTCAATCGCCGGTCGGAAAAGTTCAGTTAGGGTTCCCCCTCCCCGAGGCCCGAGCTTCGCCAACCGGTCAGCTGCCATGCTTTCCTCCCTGGGAACATGTTGAATAGAAAAAGAATGGAAACCTCCGATGATAGTCCTTACCTTGGATAGATATCTCGCGAGGGTGGGCTCCCGAGCCTCAAACTCCCCACGGATTTGTGACGCAACTACCATCGAGTCGGTGAAGGCCTCCACATCCCGAATTTCCAGCTCCTTGGCCAACCGAAGGCCGGCTATCACGGCCTCATATTCCGCTTGATTATTGGTCACAGGGAAGTGGAAGGCCACCGCCTGTTCTATGATAACCCCTTGAGGGCTTACCAACACCACACCTCCTCCCAGGGAGTGCCTTCCTGAAGCCCCGTCGACGATCATTCTCCATGCTTCCCGCGACCTCGACTCTTCTTCCTCGGCCTCGGTGACATAATCCGCCAGAAAGTCTGCCACGGCCTGGGCTTTGATGGAGAGCCTTGGAACAAAAGAGATGTCGAACTCGCTAAGCTCGATGGACCACTTTGCCAACCTTCCCGAATGCTCCACCCCCTCGAAGACCTTGCGAAGAGGATGATCGGTCACAACCTTAATCGAATGCGCTTGGAAATATGGACGGAGCTTCCTTGCCGAAACGACCAAGGCATAAGCCAGCTTCTCCAGGATGGGGTAGCGGAGCTCCGCCTTTTTTAAGATTCGGCTTACATAATAAACTGGCAGCTGCTTCTTCCCCTCTTCTCTAACCAAGACGGAGCTCACAGCTTCTACCCCCACACCGAGATACAAGGTCAGGTCTTCTCCCTCCTTGGGGCTTTGGAGTAGCGGAGCCCGGGAGAGTTGCCTCTTCAGTCCTTGGAAAGCCTCTTCGCATTCGATCGTCCATTCAAACACTTGATTACCACGGAGCGCCTTGAAAAAGGAGGAACACCTATCTCCGGACCGAGAGAGGAACCTGCTTAGCCCGGCCAACCTTCCGGTTAAGCGTTGGACCTCCTTGGCATTGCGAGGTGATTCCAAGTCCAAGACGGCCTTTACCTTGTCTAGGTTAGGTTCTACCCCTGCCGGGGTCAGGAGGTGTCCAAGGAATTTCCCGCGACTGGCCCCGAAGACACACTTCAAGGGATTCAACCTCATCTTGAATCTCCGTAGGGTGGCAAACGTCTCTTCCAAGTCCCGTAGGTGGGACTCCAGACATTTGCTTTTTACCATCAGATCGTCGACGTAGACCTCTAGATTCTTCCCTCTTTGATCCCGAAAGACTCGATCCATCATGCGTTGGTACGTTGCCCCTGCGTTCTTCAACCCGAAGGGCATCATCTTGTAGCTGAAGCATCCCTCTCTTGTGATGAAGGAAACATCCTTGACATCGGGAGGGTGCATCCGAATCTGATGGTAACCTGAAAAAGCATCTTAAAAACTCATAAGAGAAAAACCGACGGCTGAGTCAACCAGCGCGTCGATCCGAGGCAGGGGGTAGCAATCCTTAGGACATGATTTATTTAATAAGGAAAAGTCAATACACATGCACCATTTTCCTCCCCCCTTTTTCACCATCACCACATTGGAGATCCAGCCCGGATACTGGATCTTCGAGATGAAGCCCGCCTCCAAGAGCTTCTTGACCTCTTCCCGGATCGGCTCCTCCAGCTTGGTGGCGATGGCCCTCATCTTCTGGCGTATGGGGCGAGTCCTGGGGTCCAGGTTCAGGCGATGACAAGCCACGTCTGCGTCGATGCCCGGCATGTCTGCCGCGCTCCAAGCGAAGATGTCGACGTTGCTTTGTATGCAGGCTCGCATCCGCTCCTGATCCTCGAGGCTTAAGCCTCCGCTGACCCGCACCCTTTGTACTTGCCCCGCCCTGGTGTGCACCTCCATCTCTATCACCTCTTCGGCCGGCTCCAATCCCGTCCGTTCCCAACCTGCCCTTGCCTCCTCTGGCTCAAGCTCTTCTCCTCCAAGCTCACCAACCTCCATCGCCTCCTCCAAGCTCTCACCTTGCATCTGCTCTCCTTCTCCTGCCACCCCTCTTGCCTCTTCCAGGACAATCTCCTCTACCTCCATCTCCTCTACCACCAACTCCTCCGCTTCATGCGGGCTCGCCTCCTGCACCTCTTCCGCTTGCTCTTCGACAACCTCCATCGCCTCCTCCAGGCTTGTCTCCCCTTCTCCAACACCTCCTTCCTGCTCAGCCATCTCCTTTTCCAGCTCTTCCGCTTCCACCATCCACGACACGGTGTTGACTGCCATCACGTAGCACTGCCTCGCCACCTTCGGATCCCCCCTGATCCTAACCTGCACCCCTCCATTGTTGAACTTGAGGCATTGATGGAACGAGGAGGGCACGCAGCGAAAGGCGCTGATGAGTGGACGTCCAAAGATGGCATTGTAACTACTTGGGGCGTCCACGATTACGAACCTGCAGTTCCGTGAGATGCCTCCAAGCCTTACATGCAGGCCTACTCCCCCTTCTACTTCTTTTCTCTCCCCAGAGAAGCCGAAAAGCGGTCCATCGGAAGCTAGGACCCTTTTCCCTTCCACCCCCATCTCGTCAAAGGCCTTCTTGAAAATCACGTTCACCGAGCTCCCGTTGTCCACCAGTATCCGGGAGACGGTGAAGTTCTCCACCGTTGTCTGGATCACTAACGCGTCGCAGAACGGATCCTCATAGTCTGGCATATCTGCGGATGAGAAGATGATCTTTTCTTCTGGGGGGAGCTAAGGAGGTCGAGGCGACCCCTCTGCGGAACATGGTTTGCAGGCTCCCCTTGCGGGTTGCCTCGATCCCTACTCCCCCATGGATCACTCCGATCCCCCCTCGGGTCCCCACGTCAACCCTGTCTTCACATCTGTCCTCAACCTCTTCTCGCTGCACCTCTACGATCCTTGCGGGCAGATCTTGCCTCCCAGCACCTCTGGCCTCCCTCATCTCCAGAAACTCCGGACAGGTGGCCGTTGTGTGGCCCTCCTCCTGATGGAAGTCACAATAGGGCAACGCCACCCTGCCCCCTCTTCCTACTCCTCCTCCCCTTCTCCCGGCTCCCCGAATTCCTCTTCCTCTTCCTCTTCCCACCTCCATGGCTTCCTGCGGTGGTGGGAAGTGACCCCTCGGTCCCTGCCTCCATCCTCCTTGCTCCAACCTTCTTGGTTCCCAGTAAATGTCTCTTCCTTGAGGACCCCCTTGGCCCTGGGGGCGACCTTCCTGAGGCCTCCAACCCAATCGGTTGTTTGGCTCCCTGGCCCCCCCATGCTGCTGCCCCTGCCCTCGGGGTTCTTCTCTCCTCCTATCCTCTCTTTGCTCCCTCTGCTCCCTCAACTCCCTCTGCCTTCCTGCCACCGGCTCCTTCACATCGTCCTCGGCCAACCTGGCCAACTTCCTTGCAAACGCCGGGTTAGCCCTCTCAAAGTCTATCTCCTTAGCCGCCCTCTCCATGAGCTCCTCAAAAGAGAGAGGGGGCACTCTCTTCAACTCCATGCTGGAAAACCATGGTCTCAGCCCCAGGGTGAAGGCAAGCATCAGCGCATACCCCGGGACCTCCTGGACCAGGAGAACCTCCTCTTGGAACCGGTCAACATAGTGACCCAACGTCTCCTCCGGCCCTTGCCTCACTGCAAACAGGCATTCAGCCTCCTTCTTCCGCTTCTTTGAAGTCGAGAATTTCAACAAGAAACCCCTGCGCAGATCTTCAAAACTGTAGATGGAGCTTGCCGGCAATTGGTGGAACCAATCCTGACCTTTTCTTTCAAAGTGATGGCTAAAAGCCTACACTTAAAAGCATCAGACATTTTCCTGATCGACACAACGTCTTCGAACCACTGCACATGCTGAACCGGGTCATCCTTCCCAGTGTAGTAGGTCATATCTGGCTCCCGGAACCCCTCCGGCACTGGAGCCGAGACGATGAGCTCGCTAAATGGGGTCTCGCCTCCCGCCTGGCGAGAAGGCACGTCTCGCGACCTCGGCTGGCTGGACCGATCCGCGAGACCATGACCGGGGAAGAGTTCTCGCACTGTCGCCTCCTTCTCGCCCAGATCCGCCGGAACCTCCTTCTCGGGACGCTGGCCTGGGAAAAGCTCCCGCACGGCTACGCCCCTCTCGCCTGCCTCCACCGGGACTTCCTTCCCGGGGCGCTGCCCTGGGGCGTTCTCGCCGAACAGCGGAACCGCCTCTACAGGAACCTGCGGCGTCTCCCACTCGTTCCTTGCCGAGAAGGCCAAGCCGATCGTCTGCATGACTTCTCGCCTGAAGTCCTCAAACATCTTCCTCATCGCCTCGTCCACCCGGGTGGGGGATCCTCCTGCGCCAGATCCTTCACCTTCACCTCCTGCCATGGGACTTAACTGAAGATTTTCTTGCGCCAACTACTTCCACGCTCACCGCACCAGAACTGTTGAAGCCAAAATTGACCTCAACGAATGTTCACGAACCAAAGTGTAGCCAACGCCTACTTCTCCCAAATCTCGACCCCTGACTGGCTGCTAAGGTCCTAAGACTGACCCAAAGCCTCAGCTGGGAGGTCCCACCTCACACCCGGAAGATCTCTGAGAGCTTCCCCTCCAAAGCCAAATGCCGGGCTGGGAGCTCTTCAGAAAGCACTAAAATTGGAGAATAATGAAAAGCCCGCCTTCCAAAGAGCCCCTATGGGTCTTTTTATAGTCTTTCGTTGACCTGAAAGTACTGAAACACCCCTGATGGGTCTGCAAATAGCCAAATCCCGTTGTCATCCCAGGGGCACCAAGGTAATTTTACCTGCGAATAATGAAATAATAAAAATAATCCTCTTTTCGAGCGCCGGGCCCTACCACGTGGGCCCACTTGGCGAGAACCCTGGCCTAGAAGGCTCTCGCTGGATCCCCAACTGGGCTAACCTTGGCGAGCCCCCCTGCCGGGGAGGTTCTCGCCCTTCACGGTCTTGATACTATTGCGACTGAAGGCTCACTTAACGCCTTCTCGCTTGCCCTGGGCGGGAGCTCCCTCGAGGCGGGAGCTTCCATAGCTCGACTATCTGCTTTGGCTTCCCCCGCTTTCGCCTGCCCTTGGCGGGAGCTCCTTCCAGGCGGGAGCTCATCTAGTCTGGAACCCGAAGCCTGGCGAGAACTCTATAAGTTCGTCCTAAGGATAACCCAAGGCTAGCCTGAGGCTAGCCCCATCCTAACCACTGAACCCTTGGGGTTCCGCCCAGCGAATATGGGGTTGTACAGTGATTAAGGTAGCGTTAAATGTCCGTCGTTTTGTGAACCATCCGAGCAGCCTACCCTTGAGTATAAATCGGGATCAGGAGGGCGACCTAGCCCAGAACCTGTCTTGTGCAGTTGTAGGTGCGGACACTAAGTACATTTCAATTTTTCCTTTCCACTTTTGTACTCTTGTTTCGTGTATACCCACGAGTATCTGCGCCCCATTTGTAATCTTTTCCCGGTATAATCCAAAAGCCCGCCGTAAGAGAAGCATTCGCTGCGGCGAGTAAGTCTGATGTTCACCGCTGCCATCAGCATTCGCTTTTCCTTGCCTCCACTTCTCAACTCTCTAGGGCCAGTAACCGATCGCTTGCAAACTTTTCTTTCTTCCGCCGACCACCCGACCCAGGGATAGTGCGCGGAGAGTTTGTGACAATTTTGGCTCCAAAAGACATTTTGGCTCCGAACACCTCCAAAGTGTAAAGAGAAGCGACCTGTTACTCTCGATTTTCCGTGAAAGCTGTAACCGCCTGTAGATAGTGAAGTTCGGTCGGCACAGACTCGATCACGTGATTTTTTACCTAATTGAGAAGTTTTTCCACGCCAAAATCACTCTGTGTATCTAATCTTTGACTTTTTGAGTTAGACCGCAACAAGTAGCAATTGAAACTTATTACTCTTTATTCGAACCGATTTCAATTGCGTCGGTAGTATAACAATAGGACTCAGTATTAAACATTACTCATTGGGGGGTGCACAATTATGCAAATTCCTATTGCTCAATATTTTATTCATGACTATTCAAAAAAATCACCAATTTTTGGTGAAAACCAAATAAGAGGTAGCCTTAAAAAAATGATTTGAGAAAAAACAGCAATAGATTGTGGCGTGAAAGAAGAGGTCTCATGCATCATCTCCACTGTCATCTTGTATCAAACAAGGGGATCAACGAAGGGGAGGTGCCTTCCTTATTTTAGTAGCTTGCTCGAAGGCATATGCTATCTTGAACAATGTCGTGTCTCAACCCAACAATCCAGCAAAGAAATCCCAAACGGAGTGTCGGATTTGTTCTAACCTATCGGAACGAAGATGAAGGGATATCCTCGAAGCGCTGCCGAAACATGGGATGCACTATACAATGAGAAGATAATAGCGTTTAAGCTTTTCTCCTTCGTCAAATCTTCAATTCCTTCCCTGCAGAGTTGTGTCATGCATTCTACTCATAGCATTCTTTTGAGCCACTCCTATCTCATTTGTTTCCTCTGATGTCAAGAATATTAGTTGCTCGGTCTCTTGACAGCGGAAGTCGTTGCGAACAGTTGTACTGAAATTGAGCTGCTGCATAACTTCAACTCCTGGTCGTCTAATTGTCAAGGTCACATAACCGTGAGTTGAGCGAACAGCTTTATTCGAACTGCAACTCTGCCCGCCAAAAATGAACTTTGTTATCCAAGCTGGGAAATTGCCAAGGAAGAAGACCGCCTAGTCTCCTATCTACGACCTGCTGCTAACCGCCACCGACTGTTATCAGCTATTTGCAGTGCCTTCAGATTCATTTTTTGGTTGCCAAGTGCCTGTCGCACAATCTGCAAACAAAGCAAGAAATCTGATCACGTCACTTAGTTATGCGGTTAGAAAATCTTAACAACTAAGTAACCCAAACTTCAGTTCTTTCCATTCCTGTTATTTATGACGAGACCAACACCTACTTAAGTCCACATTGTCTGATGCTACGCACCCCGTCCCCAGGACCTGGGCTTCACAGCCATCACAATTGAATTGCTGGATACGACCAGGAGCTACCGTCAGCGATATTGCTACCGTCAGGCGGTATTTGATAGAACAATATTTCTGTCCCAAATCTAGGTGTTTTTTTCTTTGAGCATGCCTACAGTACTACCTGCAGCAAGCTGCACACCTCAGCTACTCCGTAAAACTGCACGTTTATCCACGAAGTTTTCTCCGACACGTAAATGAATCATCACCAATCTAGACCAACTTGTCCGGATGGGCTTCACACAACATGCATATTCTGTACTGTTAAAATTTCACAAGATGATCAAGGTGATAGCTCTGATAGCAAGTAAAACTTTCAAAGCTATAAAATGACACCTTGATGAAGCGGAAAACGGAAACCAGACGCAGGAACACTCCAATCACAACCAAACTCAATAAATCAGATGCAAGGAAAGTAACAAGCAGGTCATGTATTAACAATCTTCTTTATAACAAGAGGTATACATGACGAGACATGATTTCGCCAAGTACAAACAGAGAAGCAGAGAATAACAAAAAACAAAGGTCGGGCGGACTGAGGCCGAGGCCGCCGAGATCGCTGCCCTTGTCGAACTAAACAGTGAAGTCCGCCGAGACTGAGAGTTCGCGTGGACTACCTGTTATTCAAGATGAAGAAGAGCTGTCTGGAAACTGCAAGTCACCTGACCGCTGAGGTTGTCTAGCCGCCAATTAGACCACAAGCAAGCCGCTGCCGAACTGAAGAACAAACTGCCTAGACCGGCAGACAGGTTATTGAGTTGGAATTGCTGAAAGAGAGAAGACCGGCTGACAGCAACTCCGACCTGCTGCTAACCGCTGATTATAAACCGCGAGCTTCACTAATCCCTGACCGCAGTCAGCACCAAAGTCCTTCCTTCTCAGAGCTAGCCGTACAACCTACAAACAGCAAACCAGTTATCCTTCTCAAACCGCGCGGACAGAAAATCTGAGGCCGCAACAATTAACCCAATTCCAACTTACTATTCATTCAGTTAATTAGGTTGTCACAAGGGGGTCGTATTTATAGACACCGAGAGGAGTGTGGTCACCACCCTAGCAGATAAAAACACCACACCAGCTCGCAGCTAGCAAAAGACAGTCTGCCCAGTCTTCATGGACATGGTCGGACACCAATCAATACCCCATGCATCAAGGAGATGCAGAATAGACGTCAATCTGCATCCATGATGACACTGCACCAGCCCGTACGCTGCAACAGACACAGAAATAGTCTGCACATCCCCGAACATTGCTCCAACCCGCACCAACAAGTCCACGACCAAGGGCACAGATCGCCCGGTCAACCAGCGGACATTTCGGACTCCTGCGATCAAACTAGACTTATCACAGATCGTGACCAAGTCCAGCAACTAGGGAACCTCTAGTGCGAGATCCACAAACAAGAACAATCAGTCCGCTCAGACCGCCAGATCCAAACCAGTTCGCCTAGCCGCAAATTCCGCTGTTACCTCCTAACCGCACCTCCTGAGATCAAGGGCACAGGCCAATGCCGATCTCGCGAGCCCAAGAACAGTCCGCATAGAGCGAACTCCGCAGACTCCAAACCAGACCGCCAAAGCCGCGGACAATCAACCTATCCGCATGGATTTCACTAAGGACAAACCACCAGGCCGCAAACATCAGACCGCTCAGGCCGCACACCAGTCTGCCGGACTGTCCGCCCAGGCCGCGCGGTCTGCCCAATCAGCCCCCATTTTTATTTCAATAATTTCAACACCCCCATTGAAGTGAGAAGTGGTGACCAAACCCAGCAGTCCTCGTAGTTGTTCAAATGGCCCATTTGACAGTGGCTTAGTGAAGATATCTGCGATGTTGTCCTCGCTCCGCACATGCTCAACCATAAGAGACCCCTCCAACACCTTCTCCCGAATGAAGTGGTGCTTAATCTCTATATACTTAGTCCGCACGTGATAAACTGGATTATTAACCAGTTTCAGGGCACTCTCGTTGTCACCACGAAGTAGAGTTGGACCTCGCACGTCTTCATAGACGTCTTCTACAAGTCTACTCAGCCAGATGGCTTCCCGAGCTGCCAAGGCCAGAGCCTTGTACTCCGCTTCTGTAATAGAGACGAACACCGAGTCCTGCTTCTTACTGCACCATGAAATACCCGCTGATCCGCATGTGAAAACATAACCATACGTCGACATTCGATCGTCTGAGTCTCCTCCATAATCAGCATTAGTGTAGCCATGCAAAAAAAAACCCGTGTCCCTCCTATATAGGAGTCCCATATCAGAAGTAGACTTCGCATACTTTAGAATATTCCTCGTCGCTAACAGATGAGGTTTTCTTGGTTCCGCCATATAATGACTAGCACGGCCTATAGCATAGGCAATGTCTCGCCTTGTAATCGTTAGGTAAATCAAACTCCGGACCAGAGCCTGAAACACCAAGGGATCAGGAAGAATCCTCCCCTCATCTCGTCGAAGCTTCATGCCACAATCCAGAGGAGTAGAGCTACTGTATTCCTCCCTCAAGCCAAATCGATGAACGATCCGCTTAGCAAAGCCCTTTTGAGATACGAGTATCCTGCTCTTCTTCCTCTCAACCTCGAGTCCAAGGAAGTGATGGAGCTCACCCAAATCCTTCATCTCGAACGGTATAGCTAGCTTGGCCCTGAGCCAAGCTACCTCCTCCTCAGAGTTCCCCGTGATAATTATGTCATCTACGTACAACAACACCAAGACATGAAGCTCCCCCTTCTTCTTTATGAACAGGATTGAATCTGAATCAGAGACAAAATATCTGCAGAACTGGACGTATTCTGCGATCTTCCCATATCATGCATGTAGAGTCTGCTTCAACTCATTAAGAGCCTTCCGAAGCTTGCAGACGTAGTCTGGATGATCTTCGGATACGTAACCTGGTGGTTGAACCATAAAAATGTCTTTATCTACCTCTCCGTAAAGAAAAGCATTCTTTACATCAAGTTGCCACATCTTCCACCCTTGGCAAGCAGCCAAAGCGATCACCACCCGCACCGAAGTCATTTTGGCAACTGGACTAAACGTCTCCTCATAGTCTTCATTGTACTGTTGGGAGAACCCCCGAGCAACCAGATGAGCTTTATATCTTTCGATACTCCCATCTGCCTTCTTCTTTAGTTTATATACCCACTTACATATCATAGGAGTAACGTCAACGACCTTAGGCACAAGGTCCCAAGTCTCGTTCCTTCTGAGGGCTGTCATCTCCTCATCCATAGCGTCATCTCAATCATTGACTCAAGTGGCGTCTTTAAACTTTGAAGGCTGCCGCTCATCCATGGGGCCTATAACAGTCCAGGCCCTTTACACCAGACAGGTCGTTACAGGGTTGCAGCCCATACACCCCAATACCTCTATGACATGTTTATCAGCACAGTGAGTTGTTGAGGCGGGGCTTTGATCCCACAACCTCCTTCATAAGGTGTCTTAAACCGCAACCCCATCACCAACTCAACACACGAGTGACGGGCGCTCACACACACACATGAGTGACGGGCGCGCGCACACAAACACGAGTGACAGACATACACACACACACGCAAGTGATAGGCACGCACACACATGAGTGACTAGAGCGCGCACACACACACGAGTGACAACCCCCCCCCCCCCACACACGAGTGGCATGCACACTCACACACTCAAAATTTACAGGCGCGCACACACACACATACACACACACACGAGTGACAAGCGCGCACACACACATACATGAGTGAAAAGCGCGCGCACACACACAGACACATACACGCGAGTAATAGGCGCACACACACACAAGAGTGACAGGAGCGCGCACGCGCACAGATACACACGCGCGCGCGCGCGTGAGTGATAGACGCACACACACACACAAGAGTGTTAGGCGCGCGTGCGCACACAAACACACACACACACACACACGAGTGACAGACACAGGCGCACACACACATGCATGCGCGAGTGACAAGCGCGCACACACACACACACACACACGAGTGACATGAACATACACATAAGAGTGACAGGCACGCACACACACATACGAGTGACAGGCACACACACACGAGTGACAAGTACACACAGACACACACGAGTGACTGCCGCGCACGCACACACACACACACACACACACACACACACACATGAGTGACAGACAGACACGCACAAACACACACGAGTGACATGCACACATACACGAGTGATATGCACACACACACACACGAGTGACAGGCACACACACACACACACACACACACACACACACACACACGAGTGATAGACACACACACACACGAGTGACAGACAGACACACACACACACACACATGAGTGAGAGGCAGACACACACACACGAGTGACAGGCAGACACACACACACACACACACACACACACACACATGAGTGACATGCACACACACACACACAAACACGAGTGGCAAGCACACCTACGAGTTACAGACACACACAAGTGACATACACTCACACGAGTGACATGCACACACACGCAGACGAGAGACAAGCACACACACACATACATGAGTGGCAGGCACACGCACGCACGCGCACACATGAGTGACAGACACAAACACACACATGAGTGACAGACACACACACACACACACACACACACACGAGTGACAGTCACACACACACACTCATGAGTGACAACCACACACACACACACGAGTGAATAGCACACACGAGCTCGCACGCGCGCGAGTGACAGACAGACACACACACACGAGTGACAGCCACACACACACACACGAGTGGCAGGCACACACGAGTGACAGCCACGGGGCTCTGCCCCTATAGCCAACCGCGATGGTACCTCAACTGCGAAAGTGCACGGGGGGTCCCCGTGCCCCGTGCTATATTATCACAACAACGACATTGTCCTGACGCGACGACACTTCCGCCACTCGCAAACCCCTGGGTGTTGTACTATGCTCGTGACACATTTTTGCAAAGCGGGTAGGAATTTGCGATGAACAGAGAAAACACATTTTTTTATTGTAGATAGAAGTCTTTATTTATATGAGGGCACACTTTTTAAAATAAAAGAAAAAAACACAAATTTAAATAAACATGAATTTTTTTAATAATGAGGGGTAAAATTGGAAAGTGAATGTATAAATAAAGGATGCTTTTCCTTTTTAATATAGTATATATATCTAGAATGCCGGTAGGTTAGGTTTCTTCCGGGCATTGGTGGCTTGTTCATAGTCGTGCACGAAAAGACCCCGGTCCCGGTCCGGGACCGGTCCTGGGCAGGACCGGTCTTTTGGGGCACCGGTCCCGGACCGGTCCTGCCCAAACCGGTCCCGGTCCGGGACCGGTTTTCCCTCTGAAAACCGGGACCGACTGGGACCGGAAAAACCGGTCCTAACCGGTCCCAGACCGGGACCGGTTTTTAAATAAAATTTATTTTTAAAAATAAAAATTAATTTTATTTTTATGTTTTAATATTAATTAAAAAAACAAAACAACTTGTACATGTACACAAATCACAAAATGTCAAAATCGCAAATACAAAATTTTAAAATTGCAATTTGCAAAATAAATAAAAAATTTTATTAAATATGGAATAAAATTACAAAATTAAAATATAATTACAAATGAAATACAAAATACAATTTATAATTAAAAATCCAAATACAAACATTTGCAATTTAAATTTGAAATCAAAAAACTAAATACAATTTGAAATCATTCTGCGACGCTCCCCAGATTTAAGTTAGTAAGCTCGTCTTCAACTTCAGACTCGTTATCTTCAATTGACGAGACGTGTTGTCTCCTCCTCAAAGCGTCCAAATGATCCTTGTAGCAAATGCAAATCTCCAAAGATTCTTCGGTCAAACGGCTCCTTCGCTCGTTCAGAATCCTGCCACTCAAAGAAAATGCAGACTCCGAAGCTACTGTACTAGCTTGGATGGTTAGTAAATCGCGGGCCATTAAGGCCAAAATAGGATAATTGTTAGATTTATTTTTCCACCAATTTAAAATGTCAAAATTTTCTATTTCGTGCGCGGTCATAAATTCTTGAAATTGTGTTTTGCTATATAAACCTAATTCGTTTAAAGTGCTCGAAGTTCGTTGTTTTTTCTTCGAAGCTAATTCTAAAAATTTATTTTTTAAAATATCTTTTGTTCGCGGGGCGGCGGATTCCTCGCGAGGTCGCAATCCATATATTTGATCGTAATAATTGTATAGATTAGTAAAATCGGAATTAAATTTTGTTACACTAACGTTGTGGTAATCATTAGAAGATTCGTTTAAATAAAAATTTTTATTAATTTCTTCTATAAAATTTTCCACGCCGTCTACACTCATTAAAGGGTTTAACGCCGCCGCACAAGAAAACATAGGTGGCATATGCGTATAATATTTTAAAATTTTTGCCTCCATTAAAAAAAATTAACGGACGTCACATTGGGTTAATTTTGTAAGTTTTAAATGTTTCTGTAATTAATAAAAAAATTTCAATGACGAGCGAGCTTGTAGGATAGTATACTCCTGATAAAACAGTTGTCGCCCTATAAAAACTCTCTAATAAATTAACGTAATCTTCGATTACAGTCCAATCTGACGCATTTAAATCGTGTGCTTCTTCTACGCTATTATAAAATTCGGTTAATAGTGATTTTTGTGACAAAACCCGTTTTAACATTTTGTACGTGGAATTCCATCGTACGGGCATATCATAAGATGGACCCAAAAAATTTTTACCTTGTGCAATAACAAATTTTTTGAAATCTTGTTTTCTTCGTTTTGAACTATAAATAACACGTAACATAGTACGTATTTTAATAACGTAATCGTTCATAAAATTTAAACTATCTTGCACAATTAAATTCAACACGTGACAAACGCAACGTGTATGAAAAAAAATATCATCTAACATAGGTTCTAGATTATTAATTAAATATTTAATAGTCATATTATTATTAGAGGCGTTATCAAATGAAATACTTAAAATTTTATCTTTTATTTTGAAATCTCGAATACACTTAATAATCACCTGGTAAATTGCTTTACCGGTGTGCGGATATTCAAAACCTTCAAAACAAATAATATGTTTATTTAATTCCCAACTATCGGGATCGACCCAATGACAAGTTATGCAAATATAAGAAAGCCCGTCTACTAAACCGCTAGTCCAAACATCGCTCGTTAAACTAACTCGTCCCTCGAATGTTTCAAAATAATTTTGTAAAAAAATTTTGGATTGCATGTAGGCGTGTAAAGCATCACGCCGAGTTGTAGTACGACTTACCTGTTGATATTTTGGTTGGAGTGCTTCATGTATGTACGACGTCATTTCGTCGTTGTCGTAGTGGTTGAACGAGAGACCGCTTTTGATGACATTCTCCATTTGTCGCTCCCGTTGCCGAGCTTGGTCATACGTCCAAATCTGCCCGGTCGTTGAAATCTGAGCTTGGTTGGTCTCCGACGGAGCTTGTTTGGATAGACACGATTTGTTGTGTCGGGCGAGAGTTGTGTTGCTGCTGTTAGCCGCCATAAGCTTGCCGCAAAGTTTGCACTTCGCCTTAATTTCGCCGCCGATTCGCACCTTCTCGAAGTTATCCCATACCGCCACTTTATGTCGGTGCTCGACAATCTCATGTCCGACGGATGCTGAGGAGGACGCCGGCATGGAGGAGGAGGAAGCCATTTGAATGAGTGAGAGAGGTGAGAGAGAGAGTTAGAGAGAGTGAGAGAGAGTGAAAGAGAGTGAAAGAAAGAGGGGGGGTTAATTTAAAAATATAAATATATATTATTAAATATTATTTTATAATATTATTAATAATATATATTAATATATTATATAATATTATAAAATAAAATAAAATAAAGAGCCAAACGGCTCTTTAGAAAGAGCCGTTTGGCTCTTGTTATGAGAGCCGTTGGCTCTCATTAAATGAGAGCCGTTAGGCTCTCATAACCGGTCCCGGAACCGGTCCCGGTCCGGGACCGGTTTTGGTCCCTAAAACAGGGACTGTCCGGGACCTGTGGACCGGTCCGGGACCGGACCGGTCCTATCCGGGACCGGTCTCTGACCGGTCCCGACCGGTCCGGTCCCGACCGGTCTTTTTGTGCACCCCTACTTGTTCAAAGGCATAAGCTATCTCGATCAACGTAGAGTCCGAACCCAGTAATCCGGTAAAGCAAATGCCGAAAGGTTTGCCGGAGCCGCTGTACCCGGCCGGCACGGTGACCTCCGGAAAGCCTCCGATCGACGTAGCATAAAGGAAGCTGGAGAGGGGAAAGACCACCGCATCTAACCTCTTCTCCTTCATCAGTTTATAGAGTCCCTCCTCCGACTGCTCTTCCATTCTCTTGATGGCCGCCTGCTCGGCAGCGCCAATCCCTTTCGTCTCCTCCGATGCCAAGAAGATCGGCTGCCCGAACTCACCCATCCTTTCCTGCTCATTCAATCATTGACAACGTAAATGTTAATTGCATGCATGCATGCAGCCATGCAATACATGTATATTTATGTATTATTATTATATAAAATTAATGACCTCAACAGGGTGGCGTTTGTTGAAGGCTATGACGTCAGCCAGAGATCTAGATGGGGAGGAAACAAGATCTTTGAGGTAGGCGTTGACTGAAATCTTGAACTCAGCTAATAAGAGTGTTGACTGGCCGCTTGTAGTGTAGTTCTCAATCACACTTTCATTTTTCAATGTGAGATTATCAATCAGCTCAGCTCCTTTCAGCCTAAAAAAATTCATATCAATCAGATCTTCTTCTTTCAGCCAAACCTGGCCTCTCAATTAACAACATAATTAAAAAAAATGAAGTAAAGAGATACCAACATTATATAAAAACTTGATGCTTCATCATTGAAATAATTCAACTAAAGTCTAGTGCGAGCAGAATATATAGTAATAACTAATTGTCGATTATAATTTGACGATCGTCGATCATCAAAGAACCAATATGTAGTAATAACCAATTGTGAGCGCTCGCATCATCACATGCACTTTTGTGTGCTCATGTGAACACATGCTTTCTTGTTTGCACCCGTGAACATAGGCTCGTATGTGTGCTCCCGTCAACAGATATTCTTCTGTGTGCTCCCGTAATCAAAAGCTCTTTTGTGTGCTCGTGTGACTGCATGTTCTTCTGTGTTCTCATGTGCGTGACCACAATCTTTCTTGTGTGTTCGCGTGTACATGAATTTTTTTGTGTGGTCACGCGAACATGTGATTTTCAATGCGCTCGCATAAGCATAGGCTCTTCAGCAAGCTCACACACACACAACTCCGAAAACCGTTCCCACACGTGTAGTTCCCCGGACCACGCACATGCCTATAGTGTGCCCCCGATGAACACATCCGATCAAATGAACGTATTATGATCAACCAAACATGCCCGTATTATGATTAAGCGAACGTGTCTGTTCAATGGAGGATGTTATGCCCAAGTGGATATGATCACTCAACTGAACATGATATGCCCAAGTGAACATGCTGATCTAGAGCATGCCCCGTGCTCCGCTCCAATGTGCGCTTCAGCACGCTGGACAGAGTCCACTCCAGTGCGTGCCCCCGCGCTCTGCTCCAGTGTGAGATCCAACACGGTTCTCAACTCTGCTCTAGTGCGCGCCCCCGGGATACGCGCCCCCGGGATATGCGTCAGTGAACATACAACTTAAGCTAACATATCGCTACTGAGAACACACAACTTCAGTGCACGCTCCCGTGCCCCTCTGTGCTCTGATCTCAAGTCCTCCAATGTGTGCCCCTACTATCTACTCTAGTGCTCTCTCTAGTGCACCGCTCTTAAATTAACTCCATTCTGCGTCCACGTGCTCCACTCACCAGAAGATGCTCTAATCTCCCATTGGCTGGTCCTCACTCCACTATTCATTACACTCTCTAGGGCACCGCTATCAAGTCTGCTAAAGTACGCTCCCCGCGCGTGTTCCTCTCTGATACGCGCTCGCCCCGTTGCAAACGCTTCCCCAGTTTGGCTCTCATGCATGAGGTCTCGCTCTTTGCTCTCCAAAAGCCCCTCAAATCTCCAGGAAAGTCTCGTGTCATCCTCCAGAATGCTACTCACCGTACTGATCTCAAGAACACACGCCCACACATAGTTATCTAAAGCATGTACCCGATACACGCGACCATAGGAAGACTATTTTAACATTCTAGATCAGGAGGAGGTATGTAACCCCCGCCAAATAAGTTGCACACTCAATATTGCTAGCTGATTTTCTGAACCGGGCATGGCCCCATGGTTCCTTCTCTTTTCGTGTTTTCCACACAAAAAATTCTGCCTGTCGAGTCTATTTTGACAAGAGAATGAGAGGCATACAAGAAAATGATAGGGTATCTAATACGAAAAGCCCCCCATAAACAATCACTTGTGTATGCATGCGTGTGTTTGTTATCTTTCAATGATTTATTAATTACTAACTAAATAATTTACAAATTAATAATAATTTTGTGAAATTATAACTTATTATTAGTAATTGTTTATTAATAGCAAAATTCAGACAAAATTCATGGTTCCAAAATATGTGTGTAATTTACAAATTAATAATAATTTTGTGAAATTATAACTTACTATTAGTAATTATTTATTAATAGCAAAAATGTAATTTATCAGTAATAGCACCGTTAAATATAATAATTGAGAATCAACTCACCTCATGTTTTCAAAATGTGAGGCAAAAGTCTTCTCCTCCGTTGACCCACTCGGGAAATCAAAGTATGGGTGGCGCATAATCCCCAGCCTCTTACCGCTCAACCCGCCCGGATTCAACAGCCGCCGGAATCCTCCACTCGGAATGAACCCCGCCGCCGCCGCCGTCATCTCCGCGTCCAACGGATCGTACCCGGCGATCACATCCAGAAGCGCCGCCGCGTCTTCCACCGTCCGTGCCATCGGCCCCACCGTGTCAAACCTCGGCGAGATGGGCACAATCCCTGACCGGCTCGTTAGGCCCGACGTCGGCTTGATGCCCACCACCGAGTTGGTTACCGCCGGGCAGGTGATCGAAGCGAACAAATCCGTCGCCAGAGAAACAGCCACCAGATTCGCCGCCACCGCAATGGCTGACCCGCTGCTTGAGCCGCACGGGTGATTTCCGACTGCCGCATATGGGCTCCTTCCTTGTCCCCCGCGGGGGCTCCACCCCTGGGGAGCTTCCAATGACCGGAAGTGGTCCCACTCGCTCATGCTAGCCTTCCCGAGGATGACGGCGCCGGCGTCTCGAAGGCGCTTGATGACGCCGGCGTCACGCGGCACGACGGAGCCGAGGAGGGCGAGGGAACAGGAGGTGGTGTTCAGCTTGTCGCGGGTGCTTATGCTGTCCTTGACGAGGACGGGGATGCCGTCAAAGGGGCCGATGGGGCCGCCTGCGCTGCTGCGCCGGTGGTCGGCTTCAGAAGCGATGTCGAGAGCGTCGGGGTTGACTTCTATGACGGCGTTGAGTTTGGGATTGAGAGCGGTGATCTGGTTCAAGTAGTGCTGGACGAGCTGGTATAGGAAGTCAAGCCGCCGTCTTTGAAAGCTGCTTGAATGCTGGCGACGGTGGCCTCCTCGAACTCGAAGGGAGCCTGAAGAAGCCGCCTTAATTGAATCCAAATCAAAGCGGAAAAGCGCGTTAATTTGGGAAGAAAAGAAATGAATTTCATGGAAAGAGAAGATAATCGACAGGTTATAACCTTTTGCCGGCCGCCATTATTGGCCGAGAATCTGGCACTGAAGCGAAATCAGACACTCGTAGTGCAGAAACGGCCATGGCTAAAAGAAGAGGGAGAAGTAGAACAAAATTAAGAAGGGAGAAGGCAGAGGAGAACGTCATGTATATGCAGCCTCAATTAATTCGTTAGCAGCTAAATTGATTCAAAATGCCTGATCACCACCATTGTTTATAGATTTGGACTATATCGGATGGAAACCCTTAATGAGACAATTTCTCATATCACTCGGTATAAAAGTTTGAAATATGATGATTACCAAGCCATCATATAAAATTAAATAGGGATGAGTGTTATTTAAACGTCAAAGCTATGAATAGTTTATTCTACGCCTTTGATTAAAACATTTTAAAGCTTATTTGTATTATCTCTACTACATATGAGATTTGGGAATTCTTAGAGAAAATTTATAGTCTCTCTTCTGCAGATACAAAAATGGATCAATTTCTTATGGATCCAAGCGAGAAACCGAGTGAAGATTTACGCTTGGAGAAAAACACTGCATATCATCAGTAGCCACTGCTTTATTCCTTCTGTCGTTCTTTAGAGAACAACGAAACTTCTGGGTATGTCTCTTCTTATGGTAGTAATGACACTCTACATTCTGGTAGCAGGATCTTGACTTCCCTCTACTTTAGCTCCTTTCAATTTTCCTTCCTCTACTCTTGTTTCTGCCTCTCCACTGGGTTTAGTATAGAAGACATCAAGTCGTGAAGAAGAGCCTGAATGTCCTTGTGATTTTCTTCGCACCTCCTCATTCAGGATATCACTCTTGGCAATCTCCATAGTAATAATGCCATCGAGAGAGGAGTTGATTTGAGAAACTCTGACCATCTCCCAAGAGTCCAGAAGAGACTTCAGCAGCCATAATGCATTGAACTCGTCCTCGAAGGTCACCTTCATAACAGTGAGTTGATCAATAATACCTTAGAACTTGTTTACATGATCCAAGATGGGTGAGCCATCTCTATACTTGAACTCTCCAAGATTCTTCAGCAGATATAACTTGTTGATACCAGTACTTTTTGTTGGATCTAAAAGGCCAGCCTTAGAGGGGGTGAACAAGGTTTGCGAACGTTTATTGAATTTAAAAATTTCACAAACCAAAACAATCACAGAAAAAAGGATTTCATTGCATTAAATCAATAATGAAACATAGTACAAGATGAGTATACATCAAAACTTGATCTTCATGGCGTTAAAGATTAGAGACGAAGAGTATAAAGATTCTTTTAGTTTATATACCGATCAAACTATGACCAGTTGGCTCTCACCCTTTCCCTCCAGGAAAGGCATTCAAGCCCACTCTTCACCTCCACACACGGAAGGGTCTTAGAGCCAACTCTTCACCTCCACACAAAGAAGGGTCTTAGAGCCCACTCTTCACCTCCACACAAGGGAGGGTTTTAGACCCCTGCTAGATCCTCCGATCTAGACGTCCCAAATCCCAAGATGATTTACTGCGGAATCCTTCCCAGATTCCGACGACCCTCTCCGGTCGATTTTCCTCACCGAAAACTAAATAGAAAATAGAAAAAGAGTACAAAGATTAAAAGTAAAGACGATAAGAAAATGAAATTCTCTCTCTTGACGACTTCTCCGGTGTGCGATCTATGGCCGGTGCTTGAGATCTTCGTTGGCCAGCAACCGGTCGGTTCTCAGTGGTCGATGAAGATTCTGGATCGCTGGAGTTCTTCGTTCACAAACGGAGGGAGAAGGCTTCCTTCATCTTTGACGAAGATAAGTGGAGACGGGCGTAAGAAGGTGGCCGAAATCTGGAGTTTAGAAACCCTTCATCAAAATTCGTCTTGGACCCTCTTGATGACAATAGAAAACGCAGCGGCTTTTATACATCTTCATGAAAACAGGCTACCGCCGGCGGTAAGACTAGCGCCTGCGGTAGTTTCGCACACTTGTTATGCCAGCTGTCCTGCAAAACTGGAAAATAATCTTCGAAACGATCTTTTGCCTTTTCATTTAAGCTAGCGCCGCGCAGTAGGGCCTACCGCCGCACAGTAACATAAGATGCGACGTTCCTGAAAAGGCAACATCCGTTTGACAAGGCTAGCGCTGCGCGGTAGGTTCTACCGCCGAAATCTTCCAGAGCGCTAGGACCGAATAAATCATTAAGTTACCGCATGCGGTAATCTAGTCACCTGGCGGTAGCGCTGAGCTCGATGTAGACCTAGCGCGACGCGGTAGAGCTAGCGCTGAAACCATCCAGAGTGCTAGGTCCAAATAAATCGTCGTGTTAGTGCCTGCGGTAGTACTAACACCTGGCGGTAGACCAAAGTCTCGACGCTTCTTCTCTCGACGTTCGTCGAAGGGCTAGCGCGGCGCGTTAGTGCTAGCGCCCGGTGGTAGCATCTATATGAGCCTTCTCTGTTGCTTGCACCTGACAACCTGCACACTCTATCAACATACAACATGATCAAATACAATCGGGGATTTGATATTCTCAAACACAGGGAATGTGAAGCATCGGTTCCAACACTTTTGACATATAATATCTCGATAGTCTTCCAAAGAATCTTCGCATCAATGATGCTCGCAACGTGATTATAGACGTTTGGCTCTACTAACCGTCTAATGAATCCACAAAGCTTTCAGTGCTCCACCTTCCACTTATTTGGATCTGTATCTTTAAGCATCTCCTCAAAGATAGGAGCACGTCATCCTTTTACATAACTGAGATTCTCTATCAGTAAATGTCACAGGTGGTAGTTTGCGTCGTTTAGTTTCACCATTTGCTCGAAGCCTGAACCTGATGTAGACTCCATCATGCTCTATCACTGATCGAACTGACATTAGTTCTCTTAGCCGACTATTTCAAAGAAAGGGATCAAAGAGGATAGGGAGCGAATCAATGATCGTCACTTATCGCACCTGGTCACTAACCTGAAATTTTTGATTGACTCGTCTTGAATCTCAGACAGGTCAACCCGATAATTGCTCTGATAATGAATCTTACTCTGATACCACTTGTTGGGCTAGAGAGCATGTAAGGCCAACTAAAGCACCTATAAATTAGTTCGAGCAAATACCTACATAACCGCTTAGCGGTATGTCGATACACAACCAAAACACAACATAAAATAAGAGCAATAAAAGTGACATGGAGATTTAATGTAAAAACCTAATAGGATGAAAATCACTGGACGATCGAAGTCTAATCCGAAAAGTCGTCACTAAAATGTCTGAAACAATAGACAATTACAAGACTTTCCCTTCTTGATCCCTATAGGATTTTCACCAGCTTCGCACTAAACAATATAACAAAAACAAACAGAAAAACTGTAAGTTAGCGATAGTGGCGGATGAGACGGATTACACAAATCCTCTCTAAGATGCCTCTTCGAATCCTTAACCAAATCTGCTCCAAATCTCATTCGTGTAAGCGAAGTACTCCTCGTCAACATCATACAACGACATCTGAAAGCTCTCCCAAACTAAGATGATTGTTGCAAAGGCCTCTCTAGAAATCTTCTAATACTTGAGTTTGGAGAGAAGGGGATGTCTTACCCCTCCTCCTTCGTCCTTATTTATGGAGCAAAAACCAAGAAGTTAGAGATAGTAGATGGCATGTAGATGAAGCTTCCATGAAGCTTTTCTCGGTTATAAGCACATGTCATGAAGCTTCCTTTGGCCACTTTCCTAGAAGCTTCCTTTAAGAATATATTGGTTTAAAGTTCAATGTCGGCTACTCCTTTTCACACTTATCATGAAACACATGCTTTAAAAGCATGATCAAAGGTGGCTAGCCTCTTTCACACTTAGGAGAAAATTATTCCAACAACACGCGAGCGCACGCACACACGCGCACGTGCACGTGTGCCCATATGCCCCCATGCCCGCACGCTCCCACGCCCGCCCGCTCGCGCCTGCCTGCTAGCATCTGCCTTCCCACTAACACCTGCCCGCCCGCACCCGCCAACTCCCGCCTGCGCCTGCCCACACTCGCCCGTGCACTCCTGCTCTTGCCCACACACGCACGTACGCACACGAGTGACATGCATATACACATGCACACACGCGCACACACACGAGTGACAGGCGCGCGCACACACACACACGAGTGACAGACACACACACATACGAGTGATAGGCACACACGCACAGGAGTGACAGGCACGCATACAAACAATTGATAGGCACACACACACGCGAGTGACAGGCTCACACAAACACACACACACACACACGAGTGACAGTCACAAACACACACACAAGTGACAGACACACACACACACGAGTAACAGACACACATACGCGAGTGACAGACACACACACGAGCTGAGTGACAGGCGCACACACACACACACGAGATGAGTGACAGGCGCGCGCGCGCACACACACACACACATAGACACACGAGGGACAGGTGCACACACATGAGTGACAGACACGGAGCTCCGCCCCTATAGCCAACCGCAACAATAACTCAACTGCGAAAGTGCATGCGGGGTCCCCATGCCTCGTGTGGCATTATCACGACAACGACATTGTCTCGGCACGATGGCGCTCCAGCCGCTCGCAAACCCCTAGGTGATGTATTCTTCTCGTCGCACATTTTTGCGGGCGGGTAGGAGTTTGCGACGAGCAGATAAAACACATTTTTTTATTCTAGATAGAGGACTTTGTTTACGTGAGGGTATATTTTTTAAAATAAAATAAAAACACATAAATTTTTAAAAAAAACTGGAAGTTTTTAATAATGAGCGATAAAATGGGAAAGTGAATATCTAAGGAAACGATATTTTTCCTTTTTAATATAGTTTACATATCTAGAATGAGGGTAGCTATGGTTTCTTTCGGGCATTGGTGGCTTGTTCAAAGGCATAAGCTATCTCGATCAACGTAGAGTCCGAACCCCGCAATCCGGCAAAGCAAATGCCGAAAGGTTCGCCGGAGCTGCTGTACCCGGCCGGCACGGTGACCACCGGAAAGCCTCCGATCGACGTAGCAAAAAGGAAGTTGGAGAGGGTAAAGAGCACCGCATCTAACCTCTTCTCCTTCATGAGTTTATGCATTCCCTCCTCCGACAGCTCTTCCATTCTCTTGATGGCCGCCTTCTCGGCGGCGCCAATCCCTTTCGTCTCCTCCGACGCCAAGAAGATCTGCTGCCCGAACTCACTCATCTTTTCCTGCTCATTCAATCATTGACAATGTAAATGTTAATTGCATTCATGCATGCAGCCATGCAATATATATATATATATATATATATATATATATATATATATATAAAAAGATATATATATACATATATATATATATATATATTATTATATAAAATTAATGAGACCTCAACAGGGTGGCGTTTGTTGAAGGCTATGACGTCAGCTAGAGATCTAGATGGGGAGGAAACAAGATGTTTGAGGTAGGCGTTGACTGAAATCTTGAACTCAGCCAATAAGACTGTTGACTGGCCGCTTGTAGTGTAGTTCTGAATCACTCTTTCTTTTTTCAATCTGAGATTATCAATCAGCTCAGCTCCTTTCAGCCTAAAAATAAAATAAAATATTAAAAAAGAAGTAAAGAGCTGATACCAACACTATATAAAAACTTGATGCTTCATCATTAATTGAAATAATTCAACAAAGTCTAGTGCAACTAGAATATCAATAAAAAAAACATCGTATAGTAATAACCAATTGTCCATTGTAATTTGGCGATTGTCGATCATAGTTTAACTCTTTTGTGCGCGCTCATGGATTTTTTTGTGTGGTCACACGAACATATGATTTTCAATGTGCTCGCATTAGCATAGGCTCTTCAGGAAGCTCACACGCACACAACTCCCAAAATCGTGCCCAGACGTGCAGTTCTTAGACCTCACACATGCCCGTAGTGTGCCCCGATGAACACGTATGATCAAATGAATGTATTATGATGAACCAAACATGCCCGTATTATGATTAAGCGAACATGTCTGCTCAATGGAGGATGTTATGCCCAAGTGACTAATAGGGTCGCTCAACTGAACATGATATGCCCAAGTGAACATGCTGATCTAGAGCATGCCCCGTGTTCCGCTCCAACGTGCACTTCAGAACACCGCACAAAGTCCACTGTAGTGCACACCCCTGGGGCTCTCCTCTAGAGCACGCTCCAGCACACCACATAAAATCTGCACTAGTGTGCGTCCCCCGCGCTCTGCTCCAGTTGTGAGCTCCAACACACGATTCTCAACTCTATTCTAGTGCGTGCCCCGGGCTATGCTTCAGTGAACATACAACTTAAGCGAACATATTGCTAGTGAGAACACACAACTTCAGTGCACGCACCCGTGCCCCTCTCCAGGGTGTCGGCCCCTCTGTGCTCTGATCTCAAGTCCACTCTAAAGTGTGTCTCAACACTATCTATTTTGAAGTCCACTCCAATGTGTTCCCCTACTATCTGCTCTAGTGCACCGCTCTTAAATTTACTCCAGTCTGTGCCCTCGCGCTCCACTCACCAGAAGATGCTGTAATCTCTCATTGGTTAGACCCCACAGTACTCCACTATTCATTACGCTCTCTAGCGCACCGCTCTCAAGTCTGCTAAAGAACGCTCCCCCCCCCCCGCGTGTTCCTCTCTGATACGCGCCCCCTTGCATTCGCTTCGCCAGAGGATGCTTGGCTCTCATGTATGTGCTATCGCTCTCTGCTCTCCAAAAGCCCCTCAAATCTCCAGGAGAGCCTCATGTCATCCTCCAGAATGCTACTCTTCGTACCGATCTCCAGAACACGCCCCCACACATAGTTATCTAAAGCATGTACCTGATACACGCGACCATCAGTAGACTATTTTAAAATTCTAGATCAAGAGGTGGTATATAACCCTCGCCAAATAAGTTGCACACTCTCAATATTGCTAGACGATTTTCTAAACCGGACATGGTCCATGGTTCCTTCCCTTTTCGAGTTTTCCACAAAAAAATCTGTCTGTCGAGTCTATTTTGACAAGAGAATATGAGCTCGCATACAAGAAAATGAGAGGGCAGGATACGAGAAGCCCCCAAGGTTGTCAGGATCGAGATCCTGAGTGGGATTGTTTTGAGGTTGGATCGGATCAGATCGTAGGATCGGATCGAGGATCGGATCGAGAATCGGATCGAGGATCGCAAGATCCTACAATGTTCATAAATTAAGACTAAAAAATAAAATTGAATTTGTATCATTAAATTACATGCTCAATTAACAAAAAAATTGAGTAGTATGTGAATAACTATTATAAATTTTTTTGAATAACTAAATCAAAAAGATAATATCATACTAAGTTCTATTTCAGTTTTAGGTAAAACACTCAATGTTTACTAACAATAAAAACAAATATGGAATGAAAGCGACCGAAGTAGCCGTTCTTGGCCTTCGTTTGCAGACGGAAATCGACACTTGGGATATGGTAAAGCAGCATGATATGATTCTGTTATAGGGTATGCAGGCGGAATTGGGATAAAGTTAAACAATGGTTATGGATGTTAATCCTGTTGAATGGGGTCGGGATAGGGTTGTACATTTTTCTAGTTACCTTTGACCAGACCGGTAGAATCGGGTCAGGATCGCGATCCTAAAGATCCTAAGATCCGGATCGCGATCCCAGTTGTAGATGTGCCGATTTAGATCCTAGGTAAGATCCAGATCGATTTACAAAATCTGGATCGTAGGATCGTAATATCCTACGATCCGGATCGCGATCCTGATAACCATGGAAGCCCCCCATAAACAATCACTCCTGTATGTATGCGCGTGTGTGTTATCTTTTAATGATATATTAATTACTAACAAAATAATTAACAAATTAATAATAATTTTGTGAAATTATAACTAACTATTAGTTATTCCTTATTAATAGCAAAATTCAGAAAATCAACTCACTTCATGGTTCCAAAATGTGAGGCAAAAGTCTTCTCCTCCGTTGACCCACTCGGGAAATCAAAGTATGGGTGGCGCATGATCCCCAGCCTCTTCCCGCTCAACCCGCCCGGATTCAACAGCCGCCGGAATCCTCCACTCGGAATGAAGCCCGCCGCCGCCTTCGTCATCTTCGCGTCCAGCGGATCGTACCCGGCGATCACGTCCAGAAGCGCCGCAGCGTCTTCCACCGTCCGAGCCATCGGCCCCACCGTGTCCAACCTCGGCGAGATGGGCACAATCCCTGACCGGCTCGTTAGGCCCGACGTCGGCTTGATGCCCACCACTGAGTTGGTTCCCGCCGGGCAGGTGATCGAACCGAACAAATCCGTCCCCAGAGAAACAGCCACCAGATTCGCCGCCACCGCAATGGCTGACCCGCTGCTTGTGCCGCAGGGGTGATTTCCGACTGCCGGATATGGGCTCCTTCCTTGTCCCCCGCGGGGGCTCCACCCCTGGGGAGCTTCCAATGACCGGAAGTGGTCCCACTCGCTCATGCTAGCCTTCCCGAGGATGACGGCGCCGGCGTCTCGGAGGCGCTTGATGACGCCGGCGTCACGCGGCACGACGGAGCCGAGGAGGGCGAGGGAACCGGAGGTGGTGTTCAGCTTGTCGCGGGTGCTTATGCTGTCCTTGACGAGGACGGGGATGCCGTCAAAGTGGCCGATGGGGCCGCCTGCGCTGCTGCGCCGGCGGTCGGCTTGAGATGCGGCGTCGAGAGCGTCGGGGTTGACTTCTATGACGGCGTTGAGTTTGGGATTGAGAGCGGCGATCTGGTTCAAGTAGTGCTGGACGAGCTGGTAGGAAGTCAAGCTGCCGTCTTTGAAAGCTGCTTGAATGCCTGCGACGGTGGCCTCCTCGAACTCGAAGGGAGCCTGAAGAAGCGGCCTTAATTGAAGCCAAATCAAAGCGGAAAAGCGTGTTAATTTGGGAAGAAAAGAAATGAATTTCATGGAAAGAGAAGATAATCGACAGGTTATAACCTTTTGCCCGCCGCCATTGTTGGCCGAGAATCTGGCACTGAAGCGAAATTAGACGCTCGTAGTGCAGAAACGGCCATGGCTAAAAGAAGAGGGAGAAGTAGAAGAAAATTAAGAAGGGAGAAGGTAGAGGAGAACGTCATGAATATGCAGCCTCAATTAATTCGTTAGCAGCTAAATTGATTCAAATTGCAGAGTGAGTTCAACCAACAGTCAATCAATCAATTAATACATCCCCTTTTTAAATAGCTTCAATACAAAATCCATCGCTTTTAACTCTCTATGTTTTTTTTATGCTTGGATATACTGTGCACAAATATTTTAATCATCCTTTTTATAACTTCTATCTATGCATCCCTCTTTTTTTTATTGTATTTGTAATGTTTGAAAGTATCTTCTATATAAACTCCGTTGCTCCACCTCATTTAATTAGGTGTAAGAGATGGAATATGCCCTCTCTTATAAAGATGGTCGGCGGAACCGACCTGCCAATATTTGGGAGAAGAGAATGGAGTGATCTTTAGTATATGAATGGTGCCTGTTTGGGCTTCGCGTCCTCATGCAAAGTGATTTGACCCAACATTCAACACCAGACATTCATTGTATATATGATGGTGCTAATTTAACATGTCCTAACTCACTAGAGCAAAAACACGGAGCCAAACGGAGCACTAGTCTCTAAATTTAAAAATTGTAAGGGTCCGTTCGTTTCAACGACATTGATATTGAAGTATTGGCTTTCAATCCAATATCAATATACATGGTAAAAGACATTGAGTTTAAATCCAATTCTTTTGTTCGGCCGCATGATGACTTTCTGTCATAGGAATTGACATTAATCACTTTTTATTGTTCGTTTGCAGAAAGATTTTCAATCATAGGAATTGACATTCGTCAATACTCTTAATTAAAAATAACAAACGCGGATTTCTCGCCCAACATAAATTATATCGCATGAACTCGATTTTTTCGTCATGACGCGATGTTTTTGCCTGAACTTCAATATTCCAGCAAAAACGTGAAATTTTTCGTCCGAACGCGATTTTTCGCCGAGACGTAATTTTTTCGCCCGGACGCGACTTTTAATCCCGGGCGAGACTTTGTTCGCCCGACGTGATTTTTTCACCCGGACGTGACTTTTTTGCCCGGAAGCGACTTTTTCGCCCGGAAGCGACTTTTTCGCCCGGACGCGATTTTTTCATCCGGACGCGATTTTTTCGCCGCGACGCGTTTTTTTTCGCCCGAGGAGGTTTTCTTCGCCGGGACGCACTTTTTTCGCCTGCACGCGATTTTTTCGCCCGGGCTCAATTTTTTCACCCGGACGCAATTTTTTCGCCGGGACGCAATTTTTTCGCCTGGAAGCGAATTTTTTGCCAGGACGCGATTTTTTATCCGGATGTGACTTTTTAATCCCGAACGCGACTTTGTTCGCCCGGACGAAAAAATCGCACCCGAACGAAAAAAGCGCACACGGGCGAAAAAAGCACGCACAAGCGTAAAAATAACGCACAGGAGAAAAAACCACGCACGGGCGAAAAAATTGGGTACGAGCGAAAAAATCGCGTCCGGCCAAAAAAATCGCGTCCGGCCGAAATATTCGCGGTCAAGTGAAAAAATCGCGCCCCGGCAAAAAAATCGTTCCCGGGCGAAAAAATCGCGTCGGGGCGAAAAAATCGCGCCGGGGAGAAAAAATCGTGCCGGGGCGAAAAAATCGCGCCAGGGGCGAAAAATTGCGCCCGGGCCTAAAAATCGCGCCCGGGCAAAAATATCGCGTCGTGCGAAAAAATCGCGATCGGGTGAAAAAATCGGGACCGCGTGAAAAACCGGGCGAAAAAATCGCGCCCGGGCGAAAAAAATCGCGTTCGGGCGAAAAAATCGCCCCCGGGCGAAAAAAATTCTTCCGTGCGAAAAAATCGCGTCCGTGACAAAAATTCGTGTTCGTGCAAAAAAACCGCGTCCCAGCGAAAAAATCGTGTCTGGTCCGAAAAAATCGCATTCATGCAAAAAAATTACTCTACTTTTGAAAAGCCGTTGTTGACAATCTCAATATCCGCATCTGGAGATAGACATTGAACCAATGAGTTTTTAATTTTGAGTGAATATCAACGACTTTCCTCCAGAAAGCCAATTCCACTCTACAATTGCTGAAACGAACAACGGAAATGACTTTCATTTTCTTAAAGCCAATACTTTAATATCAATGTCGTTGAAACGAACGGCCCCTAAGAGAAATTTATGGGGACTACATTTGTAAGTGTGCAAGCTTTGATATTACACCCCCTCTATTGTTGACATTACAAATACTTTTCCTGTTAATTAATATCTTATAACAAATTTCATCTTTTCTTGAAGAAAGGTTAGGGCATCTTAAGCTTATGAGGCCATTTTCAATTGAATTTAATTTCAATCTCAACTCTCATGCTTATATTCTGCTCCCCCCGACCGAATAGTAATGAAATGCATGAAATTCACAAAAAAAGTGCCTAAAACACACACAAAGGCAAAACATCACATCGAACAACTCACTTTTATATTGTAGTGAATATAATTAAGTTCACTATCATGTCCTTCCTGCAACACGCTTTAAAGAAAAAGGCAACATGTACATATCAACTACAGCTCATGAAAGTTTTGTTATCTTAATATATCGGAGTCATTGAGAAAAAAAAATAATATCTTAAGAACTCTATGAGAAAGTGTGCTGATGTGATAAATCAAATACTTTAGAGAGGACGAATAATATATAATTTAAAGGGTCGCAGAAGCAAATACCATAATGATAGCATTTGCAACCATAATGTATAGACGGCCAACTTGAGTTGGAGTAGCAATTGAAACTTATTGCTCATTATTCGAACTGAGTATAAAGATTGGACTCGGTATTAAACATTGCTCAATTCGTATTGCTCAATATTTTATTCATGACTACTCAAAAAAAATTAATCTTTTTTTTTTGGTGAAACCAATTAAGAGCTAGCATTAAAAAGAATGATTTAAGAAAAACAGCAATAGACTGTGGCATGAAAGTAGACTGAATATCTCCTCGTAGTCTTTTTCGTACTGTTAGAAGAACTCCTGGGCTATAAGGTAGAGGTGTACTCACTGCACTTCGACATTTGGGTCACCTATTCAGCACTTAGCATATGAATGTCATGTGTGGGCTCACCGTACTCAGAGTGGTTTGACCCAACTCTCAACTTGTGCTGTGACCCAACTCTCAACTCCGAACATCCATTCTATGATAGGGACTACATTTGTGAGTTTGCAAACTACACCCCCTCTATTTTTGGCATCACAAAAACTTTTTCGTGTTAATTAAATTGAATTTAACCTTCAATCTCAATTCTGAAGCCTAAATTCTGCTCCCAACCGATTGGCATTGAATTGCACGAAAATCACAACAAAACAGCATATCGAACAACTCACTTTTATATTGTAGCTAGTGGATAAGTTCACTATCTTTGCCATCCTGCAAATGACTTTAAAGGAAAAGGCAACATGTACACACCAACTACAACTCTTGAAAGTATAAAAAAATTTATCTTAAGATTTGAACGAGAACGTGCGTTGAATTGGTAAATCAAATACTTTAGAGGGAGCGAAAAAGCATAAATGGTCGCATAAGTAAATAATATAAGTTAGGTTGTTGTCATAATAAAATACAGCTAAGTAAAATTTAGCTACAAAGTGAGAACACAATCACTGACAGAGATTTACAAAACAAAGGCTCCGTTTGGCACTGTGGCGGCGGTCATGAACACAGGAGTTAAATTGTTATTTTTTAACGCCCACCCAAATAAGTTCATCCATTTTGGTGATCCTTCACGAATGATGTTGTAACCAATGCGTTTATGACCGCCACCATAGTGCAAAATGGAGCCTAAGTATCTCTCCCATCTACGTCAATATTAGTTTTCTCCATATTGAGTGAGCTCTGTAAAACATTGTGACGTCACTCTTCAAAATCACGCAGTTAGGGAAGGAGTGATCATCCCGCTTATACACCAAGAATCAACTAACATGCTAGGCAGTGTAAGTCTAAACTGTTAAAATTGCTGCAAGATCTAATCCTGAAAGCAAATCCATGACTGCTTAGCATGAAGAGTCAGCATTAAAACAATTAGAAGAAGAAGATAACTGAAGAAATGAAACGAGAAGGAAGAAGGAGCTGTTGCCCACAGAGAAAACTGAAGACGCCTGTGACAAAAGAAATACACTTTTGCGATTTTAATAAGTTTGCATAACATAAAATATAGTATTATCTGCTGTAATGAAAGCCCATTTGAGTTGGGCCTTTATATATAGTTATTGACTATTGAATAACAAATAGAAAAAACTGAAAAAAAAGAAGTGTTTTTAGTAGGGAATTGTTATTGGCACTTCATAAATGAATATTAGTAACTCATTGATATTTGTATCCAAAATAAATATTTGTATTCATAATTGATATTTGTACTCATACATAATAATATGAAGAAAAACGATAGAGTCTCCTGAGAGGCGTTAGTCGCGCCCTCACACCATGCATGAGGTGCAGATATTCGAACCTTCCCCGACGTAACCAAAATCGTCGTCGCCACAAACCGCTTTCGCCGCCGCCGCGCCTATCGTCATCACCGTCGCCGCAAACCGCCATCGCCGAAGCTGCACCGAAACCGCCGCCGCCGCAAACCTCCATCGTCGTCGCCGCAAACCGCCATCGCCGTCACCGCAAACCGCCATCGCCGTCGCCGCAAACTGCCATCGCCGACGCTGCACCGAAACCGCCATCGCCGCAAACTGCCATCACCGTCGCCGCAAACCGCCAGCGCCGACGCTGCACCGCCATCACCGTCGCCGCAAACCGCCAGTGCTGTCGCCGCAAACCGCCATCGCCGATGCTGCACCGAAACCGCCATCGCCGCAAACCGCCATCGCGGTCGCCACAAACCGGCATCGCCGCAAACCGTCATCGCCGATGTCGCACCGAAATTGCCATCGCCGCCGTCGCATCAACCGCCATTGCCGCCGCCGCGCCAACCGGTATCATGTGTCTTCAGCTTCTAACTCGTGGACTTGGGAGTGAGTTCTTATTGGACTTATCCTTGTTGCGGCCAAACTCGGCGCTCCGGTCAATCCGGACTAACTTGGACTGCCTTAGCTCGCGGAGCGGTCGAGCGCGCACACAGTCAGTTGAAGAGGGGAAATGAACACAAGGAGTTTTAACGTGGAAAACCCTTCAACCGGGTGAAAAACCACGTGACCGGTTCGCTGCCGGTCAAAATCCACTAGATCAGAGTGATTACAGTATGTTGTGTGAATCGGGGCGACAGGCTGCTCCCGTTACAATCTTGAGGAGAGAGAGAGAGTGTATGCAACCGTTGGTGGACAACAGACTGCCTCGCCAACGGGACTTGGACGGTGGAATGCGCGGGATGCTTTAGGCGCGTGTGCTCAGAGGCGGCACGTATCCAAGGGTTGTCACTGCCTCCCTTGCTCGTCTTTCTCTCTCCTTGGAGTGCTCCCTTTGTAACTGAGCGCTAGTGGGGTGCCAATAGCCGATGACGGGTGCCGATGGCCTACGACGAGTGCTGATAGCCGTTGGCGGGTGCTGATAGCCGTTGGTGGCCGCTTGAGGTCACGGGCGGCTACCGGTGGTTGGCGGCGAGAGGCGGCCGCTGGTTGTTGGCGACGAGGGGTGGCCGCCGGCGGAGAAAAACGGGAGAGCTCCCACCTGAGGAAGAAGAAGGGGGAAGCGTAGGAGATATGATTAATTTAGCGCTCGTAATTACTAGCTTAACATTTTCTAGATCAGTTCCGGGATTGGTGCGATTTGCGCTTTGATGGTGGTAAGCGGATCGAGGTGCGCAGCAACAAGGTTTGGCTGGAGTTTGAGTCTCGTAAGGATCGTCGCCACGGTAATACTTTGTTTGGATATATGAAGAATTCCTGGGGTCTTCCCGAGGTGTGGAATGCGCTTCCTGACCGTTGTCGCCGTGTGAAAGGGAGGGAGCGAGACTTCTCCCCTGTGCTGGGATTTTCCGAGCCTCGCGAGTTGGCTAATCGTCTCTTCAATATATATGCGTTTGTAGAGGAGAAGCGATTGTTGGGATGTGGTATTTCTGTGGGCACGGGACGGGTGGCGTCGTCTTCTCAGGGAGGGGGCCGAAAGGGAAAAACGGTGATGGCCCCCGTTAGTGATGCTGACGTTGTGGTGGTAGCTTCTGTTGATTCAGTCCCAGAGACGCAATTACCTCTTTCCCCGGCTCCACAGGCGCTTGTTAGCGCAGCGGTTCCCCGGATGTCTTCCTCTTTGAAGGCGATGAGCGATGCGGTAAGTTGGTGACTTACTGTTTCTTCCTTCCTTTTTTTGTTTGAAGGCGGCTAATTGCGCGTTTTCCTTTTGCAGATTGAGACTCAGGCACAGATTGCGGTTGCCTGGAACGATCATTACGTGAGCCTGAAGGATGGATATCTCGCTTTGCAGGAGAAGCTTCGACTGTCGATGGGCTCACTCTCTTCTCTCAAGGAAGAACATGACCGGGACATCGCGCGGTACCATCGAGTTGGGTCAGAGCTGAAGTCTGAGCTAGAAGATGTGCGTGCCTCCTTGGACGTGGAGAAAGCCCTGGTGGAGAGGACTTCCCAGATGTTAAAGTATGCGAAAGAGGAAACATCTGGCTTGGGGACCCAGTTACAAGCGGCGCGGGAAGAGGTTTCAGGTCTTGAAGTTCAGCTTCAGGCGGCGAAGGCGCAGGTGGAGATGTTATCTTCTGATGATCATGCCTCAGAGCTGAAGGCGGCAGGGCTTGTAGAGTACTTGGAGTCGCTGGACTATCTTCGTGATCGCAGCCTGATTGCGGAGGAGGTTCGTGATGACATTTGGTCCAAGGAAGTAGAGCCTCAGATGGATGATATACGTCAGTTAGCGCTTCGTCGCGGTGTTTCGAAGGCCTTTCGCTTCATAGGGATGCATCTTGGGTGTGATACTTCCAGTTTCAGCTTTGCGGACGTTTCAGGTGATGAGCGTTCTGGCTCAGATGCTGATGATGAGTAGCTGTAGTGCTTATCTGCTGTTGTATGTCTCGTCATTTATTTGTAGTCATTTGCTTTTTGTTATAACTTTTGAGATTGTTGCCGTTTGGGCTCCAATTCATTGTTTTCTATGATAGCCTTACTCTCACAATACAAGATTAAAGAGATTAGTTCATAGTGATGGAGGAAACACAAAATGTTTAGAGAGATCTTACAATACAAGATGATTTAACACTTAATCATTGCAGGATTCTTTTTCCGACATTGCTCATGTTGGAGCCAAAATTGACCTCAACGAATGTTCAAAACAGGGGTGCAGCCAACACCTACTTCTCTCAAGCCCTGCCCCTCGACTGGTGGCTAACGACCTAGGACTGACTCAAAGCCTCAGCAGGGAGGTCCCACCTCACACCCGGAAGATCTCTGAGAGCTTCCCCTCCAAAGCCAAAAGCTGGGCTGGGAGCTCCTCAGAAAGCACTAGAGATTCAGAGAAAAATGAGAGTCTGCTTTCTAAGGATCCTTTATGGGTCTATTTATAACCTTTTGCTGACCTGAAGTTACTGAAATATCCCTAAATGGTCTGCCAATAGCCAAATCCTGCTGTTTGCAAAGTACTAAAAGCAGCCCCTGGAGGTATAAGGGTAATTTTACCCGAGGGCAATTAAGTAATTTTACCCTGAACCCTAGGCCCCACTCGGCGAGAACTCTATGTCGGGAACCCTCTCGCCTTCATTTGGCGAGAGCTAAAAGGGAGTGTCAAAAGTCCCAGGCTGAGCCACCCCCCCCCCCCCGCCTTCTCGGCAGTTTAATCCTTCTCGCCGACTCTGCCGAGAGCGGGTCCTAGCTGACCGAGGGTGAACGCTCTCACCCCTCTCTAGGTGGGAGCTCCTCTAACCTTGACGCTGTCGCTGTCGGATGCGACGTTGAGTGAGTAGAGCTCACCTAACTCCCTTGCTGCCGACCCTTGCTACTGACAACGACGTTGAGTGAGTGGAGCTCACTCAGCGCGGCGTTGAGACCACTCGACGCCTTCTCGCCCGCTTCTGGTCACGGGCGGGACCTCGCCTGCTCATAGGAGGGAGCTCCTCTGGCGAGAGCTCTCCTGGTCCTCAGGCCCAAGCTAACCCGAGGCTGGTCCAACCCCGACCGTTGATGCCTCCGGATCCTACCCAGCGAATATGGGTTGTACACAATCCCCGCTCTTTTGGAGCTAGCTCTGCGCTCGAAAAGACATGTCCAACCCCTAAATATTCGCTGGGCACGTATCACTTCCTGCAAAGAGAATTTATTGGTGGGCCATGCCGCGGTTATATATACGCGCTGATAGACGACCGTAAATCTGCCCCTGACCGTTTTGCCCTCCTGAGATTTCGCGCGACCTTGCGATGCGCCCCAAACAAGCTGGTAAGCCACTCTCGCAGAACCTTCAGGACCGTATAAAGGCGGCGTAAGCGCGAGCCCTTGCCAATAGCGCACTAGTGGCTCCTTGGCTGGCGAGAGAGGCACCCACTATGGAGCCTCCGCCGCCGTTGAAAGAGAAGAAGAAGAAGAAGAAGGCGAATAAGGTCCATCGGGACCCCTCGTGAGAACACCAAGCCTCTCATACTCCATCCCCAAGCCGCGCGGCCGATCCTCTTCTACCGTAGAGGGTATGTTTCGCCGACTAGCGGACTGCTGTACTTAAGAATTGGTCACTGAACCTTTCTTGGCAGGTGGTCCCGGAAGGTGGTGTTGGGCTTCCTCCGGTGCCCCCGGACCCATCGATGTCTCGCCCGCCTGAGGATCAGCCACAGGATCCGGAAGGGGCTCCTGCCGATGGTTCGGGACCTCCAGGTAGCCCCTGCTTTCTTGCCTGTTTTTATTTTGGTCATTCTAACCCTTGGGTGGGACTCTCGCAACGCCTGCTTCCGCCCGCCTGGGTCTTACCTTGCCGGGAGCTGACGTAGGGGTTGCCCCTGTGACAATCCAGCAGCCAATCCCCACCCATCCGCGGGGGAGACGCCCGCCGACCCGTCCTTGACGCCGGAGGCCGACCATTCCGTGAGGGAGCGCAACCCTCCCCAGACGTCGGGCCCTGCGGAGGTTACGACGCGCGAGATCTTTCGCCCGGGTCGTGGAAAGCCACTCCATCTCCTGTTTGGGAGGGATGCCGAGGGAGAGCATGAGCCTTCTCGCCTTCCACCGGCCGACAACTCTTGCCATGCTGCTAGTATGCCACACACTGCTGCTGCTCTCACCCTATTCTTGCACTGACCGCCAGGTTGCCTTCTCAGGAGATCCGGACCTGCGATCGGGAGCTGACGAGGATGAGGATGATGACGGGGATCGGGAGGAGGACGGAGACAGCTCCCCCTTCCCCTCCTCTGACAAAATGGAAGGAATCCTGATTGGTGCGGAAAGCGCGAGAAGGCGGGGTAAAAGGGTCGTGGCCATCCTCTCCAAACTCGCGCTGCGGGAGCGGGCCCAGGCCTACGCGGCGAGAGAGTTTTGCAGGTCGGTGGAGTAAAGGCTGGAGGCCCTGGAGCGAGATTACTTCCTAAGCGAGGCGGAGTGGCCGGGCGGCCCTACTGCGGGATCTTTTCCCGGGAGGTGCCTTGCGTAGATACGAGACCAAGCTCGCCGGATCAATTTAGAGTGCACGATGCTCTCCTCCTACTTCAACCCGTTGGCGCCACCGAGGACCCGACAGCGAGAGCGAGGATGCTGGCACTGGGAGCCTTATTGATTCCTGATATCTCACCCCTTCTTACCTCTGGCCTTCCTTTCTCGTCATGTACCATGTCTTTTAATTTTGTTTTGAACCTTGGACTGCTTGCAATATTGTGAACTGCTTTCATTGGTTAACTGTTATTGTTACTACTATTATCTTAGGTCTCGCCTAGCGAGAACATTCTTTGCTTTCGCGTCTGTCATGCCGTGCGATTCTTGCGCGAACTAGGGTTGTCGATCAGTCACTGTCAATTCGGGCGGGGGACCGAGGCGCCGTTGACCTAGGGAGTGACAGATGTACCTCCGCCGCCCTTTCTGGGAAAATCATCATTTATCACGGCTTCCTATAAATAGGTGGGTTCACCCACCACATTTATTTCCCTGGTCCGGAACCTCCCCCTTTCTTCTTTTCGCTTTCACGCTCTACCGAGAACATCTTGATTTCGCCTCCCTTCCCTTGCTTCTCGGCTGGTCTCTCCCTCTCGCCTCCTCTCTTGCGATTTCGCCTTCGAATACTTTAGACATAATGCCGGGCGAGAACGAGGGACGCTCTCATTGCGCGGAAGCTTTCCGGAAGCACCGATTTCCGTCGTACCGTCTGACCTTGGATGAGTATCAGCTGATTACCTCCCGGTACGTTTCCGCCAGCTTCGCCGCGAGAAACCAAGGCAATAACAATAGGGTGAACACTGCGCGAAAGGGGGAGCTCGCGATCCCCCTCGAACACTTCGAGGTGGGCTTTCGCCTCCCTCTTTGGCCGGAGATGCGCCTCGCCCTCCGTTATTACGGAGTCGTTCCCGCGCAGCTGAATCCAAATTCGGTCTCCATCCTTGTAGCGTTCATCTGCTATATGCGAGCCGAGAGGATAGAGTTCAACCTTTCGATCTTCCGGAAGCTGTTTGTCTTTCGCGCGAAGGGAGGAGTCGTCTTCTTCTCTGGGCAGCTGCTTAAAACAACCGGTCTTGCCAACAAGCATCATCACTGGGGCGAGAAATTTGTTTTCGTCTCTGGTGACTTCGGGAACGTCCTTCTTGCGCCGATCCAGTATGAGGATGCCGCTTACAAACCGCCATCCCTGGGGTCCCGCAAGAGCGCGCTCCTCGAATTCTTTGGGACCAAGGAGTTTGACGTCCCCTTCCTTAGGCGGGACGTCGAATCGTTTCCCCCCGTTCCTCCTGGCGAAGGTGAGATCTCTCCTCTTCTTTCTTTTGTTCGGTGTCCACACGTCCTACCTCAATGCTGAGTATTACCTGTTGCCTTTGTAGGAGAGCGGGAGATCCCCTTGCGCCAGCCCTTCCCTGAGACGCAAACTGTCGAGGGCCTGACTGCGAGAGGTTCGTTGGCTCTCGCAAAGTTTACAGCCCGTGCTTGCCAGGACGAGCCAGCTCCGCCTCCGCCGTCGGGTGCCGAGAAGCGGAAACCCAGTGGCTTTTTGTCCCAGCGGATGAAGAGGCCGAAACCGTCCGCTACCGAGAAGGGGAAATCTAAGATGCCTTCGCCCGCCCGACCTCTCCCGCCGGGCCGGTCTTTCGCTGAGATTTTAGCGGCGGTCAGCGAGATGAGGGACGTCCCTAGGAGCAGTGCTGGGGCCCCTGCCGAGAACCCCCCGGCCACGATCGAGGCGGGTGGCGAGGTGGGTACTGAGATAGTGGCTGCCGAGAGCTCTGCCCAGCCCCCGTCCAAGCCTGTGCCGAAGGGGCACATGAACTTTGGTTTAGGCATGAAAAGCCTTAATGCGGAAGGGAAACCCTTGTTGCAATTGGACCCGAAGGCCAACCGAGTATCCCTCTCGACGCTGCTCCCGAGCTGGGCAAAGCGTGACGAGGTCACCGGCGAGGCCTTCGCGCTGGGCTATGACCTCTACAGCCGGGAGTTCGCAGGCCTGTATGACCAACTGCCCACTCGCATCCTCGCTTTTGATTCCACCCGGGCTCTGATGCGTGGGCTCGAGCTTGCACACATGTGCGCTTGACGAAGCATCACCATCGACCGGAACTTCCTTGATATGTACAAGGCGAGAGAGGAAGCGGTTGCTCGGGCGGTGGCCATAAAGACTGAGCTAAAGGACGCCCAACGCCTACTGTCCCTGCGCCCGGCGGAGGAGGTAAGCGAGAAAATTTTTGACATTCATTCTCGCCTATGAGATCCATACCCTCGTTCTCGCTGCTGATCGCATGCTTTTTATGCAGGACTCTCCGCAGGTCATGGTGCTCCGTGCGCGGCTGGCCGGGGTGGAGTGCGAGAACGCCCTGCTGAAGGACCAAGTCAAGCGCCTAGAGATGGCGGCAGCTGCGGTCCCGCCTTCTCCCACGCTCGACGAAAGGCTGAAGAGCCAGAATTACTCCGAGTATGATATCGATAAGCTCTTGCATGTCAACGCCCAGACGACGACCAGATTGATGATCGAGACGCTGCGGGATGTGGGATGCCTGGACGAGGGTGGCGAGACCCTGACTGCTCCCCAGCTCGTTCCCTGGCTCTTCGAGCCTATCCCGTATCCCCCAGGCACGCCCAAATCTCCGCCCCCGGATGCCTCGAGATCCCACACGGCTGTCAGCGAGACATCCGGGGAGAGCTCGGGTGGGAGCTCCCATAGTAGCTCAAGTGGGAGCTCGAGCGGGTATAGCGCTTCGCCCTGAGGGGTTTCCTTCTCTCCTTCTAATTTTGTAATGAGCGAGACGCTCTGATTTCTTGCAACTATTTGTAACCATGTTTGCATATATATTGTTAGTGTTTGTACCCCTTTTTTTTGTTGATAACGAATGCTGCTCAAGGGATCTTCCGCCGAGGCCCCTAGCCCCCTCTAAGATAGTCTCTCTTAGCGACCGATAGGTGAGAATCTGCCGAGAGCTCAAGGCTCAAACACGTCGCTCCTGCGTTCTGCTGAGAACCATTTGTGATGAGTGTTATTCATAGGCTATGGGAAGTCCGCCCCTCCTTACCTTGCGTGAACGATCGGGTCTCCTTGCCTAGACCCGCTGGGAACTTCGTTTGGCGAGATCCCTCAACAAGGATCTCCTGGCCGAGACCTCTCCTGGACGAAACCCCTTTGGGTCTGTCTTCAGGGTGTCTTTTGCCTAGCCTAGAATATCTGTGTCGAAACTTTTCTAAACACTAAACCTATCCCCCATAGGCGAGCCTTCGGACCTGCCAGCTAGATGAGAGCCTGTGCAGCGGGTCTACCTGGGGCCGAGCCAAGATCGGGGTGTCGATGAAGATCTCGAAACCAAAACCTCTCCCCCACAGGCGAGCCTTTGGATCTTCCAGCTAGATGAGAGCCTGCGCAGCGGGTCTACCTGGGGCCGAGCCGAGCTCGGGGTGTCGATGAAGATCTCAAAACCAAAACCTCTCCCCCATAGGCGAGCCTTCGGACCTGCCAGCTAGATGAGAGCCTGCGCAGCAGGTCTACCTGGGGCCGAGCCGAGCTCAGGGTGTCGATGAAGATCTCAAAACAAAAACCTCTCCCCCACAGGCGAGCCTTCAGACCTGCCAGCTAGATGAGAGCCTGCACAACGGGTCTATCTGGGGCCGAGCCGAGCTCGGGGTGTCGATGAAGATTTCCAAACCAAAACCTCTCCCACACAGGCGAGCCTTCGGACCTGCCAGCTAGATGAGAGCCTGTGCAACGGGTCTACATGGGGTCGAGCCGAGCTCGGGGTGTCGATGAAGATTTCCAAACCAAAACCACTCCCCCACAGGCGAGCCTTCGGACCTGCCAGCTAGATGAGAGCCTGCGCAGCGGGTCTACCTGGGGCCGAGCCGAGCTCAGGGTGTCGATGAAGCACAGGCGAGCCTTCGGACCTGCCAGCTAGATGAGAGCCTACGCAGCGGGACTACCTGGGGCCGAGCCGAGCTTGGGGTGTCGATGAAGATTTCCATACCAAAACCTCTCCCCCATAGGCGAGCCTTTAAACCTGCCAGCTAGATGAGAGCCTGCGTAGCGGGTCTACCTGGGGCCGAGCCGAGCTCGGGGTATTGATGAAGATTTCCAAACAAAAACCTCTCCCCCACAGGCGAGCCTTCTGACCTGCCAGCTAGATGAGAGCCTACGCAGCGGGTCTACTTGGGGCCGAGCCGAGCTCGGGGTGTCGATAAAGATCTCAAAACGAAGACTTGTTCTCATCCTAACCTTTAGAAAGAGTTGACAGCGGATCAAAGAATGGGATGTATTATGATAACACATGATAACATGATAATATTTAGAGACAAAATTACAACCACCTCCTCCCCCTTACGGGTAAAAGTGCCTTAGATCGTCACCGCTCCAAGTGTGGCTCAAGGTCCTCCCTTCCACATCCTGGAGGTAGTAGCTTCCCATTCTAAGGACCTTCTTTACTATGTAAGGCCCTTCCCAGTTCGGGTTGAGCTTGCCCACGGGGGCTGACCTTGCCGCATCAACTTTTTTCAACACTAGATCCCCTTCGACGAACTGTCTGATCCTGACATGCTTGTTGAAGTATTTTGCCATGCGTCACTTGATCTCTTCTTGTCTGATGGTTGCAATATCCCGCACTTCTTCCATCATGTCCATCGAGAAGTGCAACCCTTCCTCATTTTCTAACCTCCACGTCTCATCTCCTTCCCTTGCCGCTGAGACCCGAGGGGACCGAACTTCGAATTCCACCGGCAGGACCGCCTCGCACCCGTGAGAGAGCTTGAAGGGGGTCTCGCCGGTGGCCATGTTCGGAGTCGTTCTCAAGGCCCATAGAACCGAGGGGAACTATTCCACCCAATTTCCCCTCAGGTTCTCCACTTTTTTCTTGAGCAGGTTCACGATAATTTTATTTGCTGCTTCCACCTGACCGTTGCTCCGGGGGTGGTGGACAGAGGCAAATCTGAGATCTACCCCCAGCTGGGAGCAAAAGCTGATGAACTCTTCAATGGCGAACTGAGGACCATTGTCTGTTACTATCGCTTGAGGCAGCCCGTGCCTGCATATGATCTCCCCCCAGACAAAGTTCCTTATAACTTGTGAGGTGATTTTGGCTAAGGCCTTGACCTCCAGCCATTTTGAGAAGTAATCGACCATGACCAGTAGAAACCTCCTCTGCCCACTAGCCGGAGGAAAATGCCTGACCAAGTCCATTCCCAAAATGGCGAAAGGCCATGGTGACGTTATGCTCCTTAGTCTTTGAGCGGGCAAGAGCTGGAGGGAGGGGGGCGTACGGCTGAAACTTTTTACATTTCCTTGCGAATTATGTCGCATCCTTCCTCAGGGTCTGCCAGAAGTACCCCTGCCTGACCACCCTTGCCTCTAAAGTCCTACCCCCCCCCCCGAGTGACTGCCGCACTCACCCGAGTGTATCTTCCCAAGTATCTTTGGGACTTCTTCCTCGGTCACGCACCTGGCTAGGAGTCCCGACGACATCTTACGATGTAACCCTCCTTCCAACATCATGTAGTGAGCTGCCTTACGCCTGAAACTCCTTACATATTTTACTTCTTTCGTTAGTTTGTCTGTTGATAGGAAGGTTACTAGTGGGTCCACCCACGAGGGTCGCCGGCCTATCTCCATCAGCTCCCCTTCTTCGATCGCTGGTCGGAACAGTTCGGTTAGGGTCCCTCCTCCCCGAGGTCTGAACTTTGCCAATCGGTCGGCATCCACACTCTCCTCCCGAGGGACGTGCTGGATTGAGAATGATCGGAAGCCTCCGATGATTGCTCTTACCTTGGATAGGTACTTTATGAGGGTAGGTTCCAGAGCTTCAAACTCTCCTCAAATCTGCGATGCCACCACCATTGAGTCTGTGGAGACCTCCACATCCTGAATCTCAAGCTCCTTTGCCAAATGAAGACCAACTATCACGACTTCGTACTCTGCCTGATTATTGGTCACCGGAAAGTGATAGGCCACCGCCTGTTCTATAGCTACCCCCTGGGGGCTTACCAACACCACTCCTCTCCCCATGGAATGCTTCCCCGAGGCCCCATCAACCATCACCTTCCACGCCCCTTGCTGCCGCGGCTCCTCTTCCCCGACTTCAACAACATAGTCTGCCAGGAAGTCCGCCACTGCTTGCGCCTTAATGGAGAGCCTTGGGACAAAAGAGATGTTGAACTCGCTCAAATCAATGGACCACTTGGCCAGCCTCCCCGAGTGCTCCACCCCTTCAAAGATCTTGTGAAGGGGATGTTCGGTTACCACCCTAATCGTGTGCGCTTGGAAATATGGCCGAAGCTTTCTTGCTGAAATGATCAGATCATACGTTAGCTTTTCGAGGATGGGGTAACGGAGCTCCGTCTTACTCAAGACTTGGCTTACGTAGTAGATGGATAACTGCTTCTTCCCCTCCTCTCTGACTAGAATAGAGCTCACGGCTTCCGCTCCCACCCCGAGATACATGGCTAGGTCCTCTCCTTCTTTTGGGCTTTACAGTAGGGGAGCCTGGGAGAGCTGTCTCTTTAGCCCTTGGAAGGCTTCCTCACACTCGGCTGTCCACTCAAACCTCTGGTTACCCCTCAACACCTTGAAGAACGATGAACATTTGTCTCCAGACTGAGAAAGGAATCTGCTTAGACCAGCCAGCTTGCCTGCCAAGCGTTGGACCTCCTGTGCATTGCGAGGTGATTCCAGGTCTAGGATGACCTTTACCTTATCCGGGTTAGGCTCCACCCCTACCGGAGTCAAGAGATGTCCAAGAAACTTCCCGCGGCTGGCCCCGAAGACACACTTCAAGGGATTCAGCCTCACCTTGAACCTTCGGAGGGTAGCAAAGGTCTCTTCGAGGTCCCGCAGGTGTGAGCTCGCACACTTGCTTTTCACCATTAGGTCATCGACGTAGACTTTCAAGTTTCTCCCTCTCTGTCCCTGGAAGACTCGATCCATCATGCGCTGGTATGTGGCTCCTGCATTTTTCAGCCCAAAGGACATCATCTTGTAGCTGAAGCACCCTTACCTAGTGATGAAAGAGACGTCTTTGATGTCGGGGGGGGGGGGGGTGCATGCGAATCTGGTGATAACCTGAAAAAGCATCAAGAAAACTCATAACAGAAAAACCGACGCCTGAGCCAACCAGTGCATCGATTCGAGGCAGAGGGTAGCAATCCTTGGGGCACGATTTATTTAATAAAGAGAAGTCAATACATATGCACCAGTTCCCTCCCCTTTTCTTAACCATTACCACGTTGGAGATCCAGCCTGGGTACTGGACCTCCGAGATGAAGCTTTCCTCCAAGAGCTTTCTGACCTCCTCGCGGATGGGCTCCTCCAGCTTGGTGGCGATGGTCCTCATCTTTTGGCGTATGGGGCGAGTCCGGGGGTCCAGGTTCAGGCAATGACAGGCCACATCCGCGTCAATGCCCGACATGTCCTCCACGCTCCAGGCGAAGATGTCGACATTGTTTTGGATGCAAGCTCTCATCTTCTTCTGTTCCTCGAGACTTAGGCCCCAACTGATCTGCACCCTCTGCACCTGCCCTGCTCTGGTGGAGACCTCCATCTCCACCACTTCTTTGGCCGGCTCCAACCGCGATTGCTCCCAGCCGTCCCTTGCTTCTTCCTCGAACTCCAACTCTTACCCTCCTTCAGCCTCCTTCTCGGCTTCTCTTACCACTTGCTCCTCTACCTACGGACTCACCTCCTCTTGCTCTGCTAGCTCCGTCTCCAGCTCTTCTGCCTCCGCCATCCAAGACACAGTGTTAACTGCCGTCACATAGTATTTTCTTGCCACCTTTGGATCCCCCCTGATCCTGACCTACACCCCTCCGTTATTGAACTTGAGACATTGGTGAAACGAGGAGGGGACGCAGCGAAAGGCGCTGATGAGGGGAAGCCCAAAGATGGCATTGTAACTACTTGGGGCGTCCACTATCACGAACCTACAGTTCCGTGACACACCCCCAAGCTTTACATGCAGTCCTACTCCTCCCTCTACTTCTTTCCTCTCTCTAGAAAACCAAAACAACGGTCCATCTGAGGCTAGGACCCTCTTTCCCTCAACCTTCATCTCATCGAAGGCTCTATTGAAGATGACGTTCACTGAGCTCCCATTATCCACCAATATCCTGGAGACTGTAAAGTTCTCCACCGCTGTCTGAATCACCAGAGCATCGCAGAAAGGGTCCTCGTAGTCCGACATATCCACGGATGAAAAGATGATTTTTTCTTCCGGAGGGGGAGCTAAGGAGGTCGAGGCGACCCCTCTGCTGAACATGGTCTGCAAGCTTACCTTGCGGGTTGTCTCAATCCCCACCCCTCCGTGGATCACTCTGATCCCTCCTCGGGTCCCCACGTCTACCCGATCCTCGCATCTATCTTCCTCCCATCCCTGCTGCACTTCCACGATCCTTACCGGCGGATCCTGTCTCCCCATTCCTCTCGCTTCCCGTATCTCCAGGAACTCCGGGTAGGTGGCCGTCGCATGATCCTCCTCCTGGTGGAGATCGCAGAAGGGCAACGCCACCCTGTCTCCTCTTCCTTCTCCTCCTCTTCTTCCAGCCCCTCGAACTCCTCTTCTTACTCCTCTTCCTCTACCAACCTCCATCGCTTCCTGCGGCGGCGGGATGTGGTCTCTTGGTCCCTGCCTCCATGCCTGTTGATCGAACCTCCTCGGCTCCCAAAGGTTATCCCTTCCCTGAAGACCTCCTCCTTGACCCTGGGGGAGACCCTCCTAAGGCCTCCAACCCAACCGGTTGTGTGGCTCCCGATCCCCCCAACCTTAGTTCTGTCCCTGCCTCCGGGGTTATTCTCTTCTCCTTTCCTCCCTCGGCTCCCTCTACTCCCTCTGCTCCCTTTGCTCCCCCTGCTCCCTCTGCTCCCTCTGCTTCCCTGATGCTGGTTCCTTCACATCGTCCTCCGCCAACCGGGCCAACTTCCTAGCGAAAGCCGGGTTGGCTCTTTCAAAATCGATCTCTTTTGCCGCCCTCTCCATTAGCTCTTCGAACGAGAGAGGGGGAACTCTCTTCAGCTCCATGCTAAAGAAACCTGGTCTCAGCCCCATGGTAAAGGCGAGCATCAGTGCATACCCCGGGACTTCCTGGACTAGGAGGATCTCTTCCTAAAACCGGTCGACGTAATGACCCAGCGTCTCGTCCTGCTTCTGTCTTACCGCAAACAGGCACTCCGCCTCCTTCTTCCGCTTCTTCTATATTGAGAACCTCAACAGAAACCACCTGCGCAGATCTTCAAAGCTATATATGGAACTCGCCGGCAACTGGTGGAATCAGTCCCGGGCCTTTTCCTTCAACGTGATGGCAAACAGCCGACACTTGAATGCATCCGTCATCTGCCGAATCGAGACTACATCCTCGAACCACTGAACGTGCTGCACCAGATCATCCTTCCCTGAGTAGTAAGACATATCGGGCTCGCGGAACCCTTCCGGCACCGGAGCCGAGATGATAAGCTCGCAGAAGGGACTCTCGCCTCCCGCTTGGCGAGAGGGCACGTCTCGCGGCCTCGGCTGGCTTGCCTTATCCGCGGTACCGTGCCCAGGGAAGAGGTCTCCCACTGCCGCCTCCCTCTCGCCAACTTCTGCCGGAACCTCCTTTCTATGGCGCTGGCCTGGGAAGAGTTCTCGCGCAGCCACGTCTCTCTCGCCAACTTCTATCGGGACCTCCTTCACGGGGCGCTGCCCAGGGGCATTCTCGCCAAGAAGCGAGACTGCCTCCACTGGAACCTGAGGCGTCTCCCACTCACTCCTTGCCGAGAAGGCAAGGCTGATGCTTTGTAGGACCTCTCGCCTAAAGTCTTCAAACATATTCCTTGTCGCTTCCTACCTTGGGGTGGGGATACCCCCTGAGCCAGACGCTTCACCATCACCCCCAGTCATGGGACCAAACTTAAGGCTTTCTAGTACCGGCTGCCTTCCACGCTCACCGCACCAGAACTATTTAAGCCAAAATTGACCTCAACGAATGTTCAAAATAGGGGTGCAGCCAACACCTACTTCTCTCAAGCCCTGCCCCTCGAATTGTGGCTAACGACCTAGGACTGACCCAAAGCCTCAGCAGGGAGGTCCCACCTCACACCTGGAAGATCTCTGAGAGCTTCCCCTCCAAAGCCAAAAGCTGGGCTGGGAGCTCCTCAGAAAGCACTAGAGATTCAGAGAAAAATGAGAGTCTGCTTTCTAAGGAGCCTTTATGGGTCTATTTATAACCTTTTGCTGACCTGAAGTTACTGAAATACCCCATGGCTGGTCTGCCAATAGCCAAATCCCGCTGTTTGCGAAGTACTAAAAGCAGCCCCTGGGGGTATAAGGATAATTTTACCCGAGGGCAATTAAGTAATTTTACCCTAAACCCTGGGCCCCACTCGACGAGAAATCTATGTCGGGAACCCTCTTGCCTTCATTTGGCAAGAGCTAAAAGGGAGTGTCAAAAGTCCTAGGCTGAGCCACCCCCCGCCTTCTCGGCAGTTTAATCCTTCTCGCCGACTCTGCCGAGAGCGGGTTCTGGCTGACCGAGGGTGAACGCTCTCGCCCCTCTCTAGGCGGGAGCTCCTCTAACCTTGACGTTGTCGCTGCCAAACGCGACGTTGAGTGAGTGGAGCTCACCTAACACCCTTGCTGTCGACCCTTGCTGTTGACCACGGCGTTGAGTTAGTGGAGCTCACTCAGCGCGGCATTGAGACCACTCGATGCCTTCTCGCCCGCTTCTGGTCACGGGCGGGACCTCGCCTGCTCATAGGCAGGAGCTCCTCCAGCGAGAACTCTCCTGGTCCTCAGGCCCAAGCTAACCCTAGGCTGGTCCAACCCCGACCGTTGATGCCTCCGGGTCCTACCCAGCAAATATGGGTTGTACAGCTCGCTCGATAAGCCCCGAGTTCTAGCCGCCCCCTTCCAAGAGAAGTTGAACCCTAGATGGTCGCCCCCTTCAATGGATGATTCTCCCCCTTTGAATTTGAATTCCTTCAATAACTCCAGAATAATAACCTTTAAAATTATCAGCCCCCCTTTTGAAAGAAATGCTTCCTTTCAATTTTGAAAACGGTACTGATATGGCCATCATTATATTTATAGGAGTTGGGGGTGCATTTAACCCACTCCCCCATGATCTCCACCAAATTAGTGGAGATCATGGGTTTGACCATCGCGCACGCGATCTCCACACACAATCACATCATGCGATCCCACTACACGCACACCGCCACCACAACCAACCGCCGGCGTCATCCCGTCAGCGCCGGGAGGCCCATGCCTGGCTGCCACTCCTCGTGGCTGCCTTCCGCGGCCGCAAGACTACCCCCATCCCCGCTCAGGCGGCCGCGTCCGGCCGACTCTCCCCCAGACTGCCTCCCGCGGCTGCGAGGCAGCATGCATGCTCAGGCGGCCCGCCTCCCGCGGCCGCCTCATGCGGTCGCGAATTCTTCCGCAATGGTCGGGCGTCTCGCCGGCCGCGACTTCCTTCATCGGCGGACGTCGCTGGCGGGTTGGTCACCCTTTCTTGGCGGCCCTTCCCCACCGTTCGATCGCTCTGATGTGATCATCGCCATTCGTTTTATGCGAAACCACCCCTAACCATCATGGTTAGTGGAAGAATATTTTTTACTAAGATATCGATTTACGAACAGCGGATTTGATGATCAAAATGCACACCCCTAACTGTAACATCCCTCAGACTACTAGACCTCTAGGAGTGGTTTTGTCATGACTAGGTCATGACAAAACCCTAGGAAGCGTTGATTTAGGCCAGGAAGTTACTTAGAAAATATTTGGGCATGGAGGGTTGAGTGTACTCAACACCATGGACTGATTGGCGTTGAGTGCGTTGAGTGCACTAAACGCCATTTTACTTGGTGAAATACTTTAGGCTTGGGGTGTTGAGTGTGTTGAGTGCACTCAACGCCATGGGCTGAATGACGTTGAGTGCGTTGAGTGCACTCAACGCCATTTTACTTGGAAAGATTTCTGGAATTAGGGCGTTGAGTGAGTTGAGCTTACTCAACGCCATTCAATTCCATAGACTGAATGATGTTGAGTGAGTTGAGCTCACTCAACGCCATAGCCTGATTGGCGTTGAGTGAGTTGAGCTCACTCAACGTCATTTTACTTAGAGAAATTATAGAATCGGTCGGATTCGTCGAACTCAGCAAGAATTTATCGAACCGGTCAGATTCATCGAGCTCAGCAAACAGTTCGACGAACGAAGCAAGTGCTGATCTGGGTTCAGAGTTCATCAAACGGAGCAAGTTTGCTGAACCAGGTTTGGGCCTCGTCGAATGGGGAAAATTCGTCGAGCAGAGTTCGACGAATATAGCAAATTCGTCGAGCAGAGTTCGACGAAAATAGCAAATTCGTCGAGCGGAGTTCGTCAAATAGAGCAAATTCGTCGAGCGAAGTTCGACGAATAAAGCCAATTCGTCGAGCAGAGTTCGACGAATAAAGCCAATTCGTCGAGCAGATTTTGACGAATAGAGCAAATTCGTCGAACTAAGTCTCTGGAACTAGTGATTTGGAGGAGAGAGAAAGCTCGGGCTTAATGGCCATTATGGCCATGGAGGCTCCATAACCCCCGCTTTTATGGGGATTTTATTCCTCTGAGGGAGAGGAGGAGTTTCGGGAGGTGGCCGACCATTGGGGTGGCTCAGCCCCTTTAATTGGACTGAAACCAAAAAGTTGGCTTTATGGCCATTAATGGAGTTTTGATGAATTAGGAAGTTACAGGCATTTTCTCCCAAATTCCTTCTTTAAAACCCTCACCAGAGCAAGGACAAGCGTTTCCCCTGATTACTTTTCAGATCCATTGAGGTTGGTGTAGAGGTTGTAGAGGTGCCAAAGTTCGGTGACCGAAAATGGTGAGGAAGCAAAGCGCACGTCTTCATGCCGCAAATCAGGTCCTCCTCTACTCCTTCATGGGTTAGATCTTAGGAATCCTTAGAGATGAGAATCAGGCTCAATTGAGCACGATCCAGTGGAATTTTTCCACTGGTTTTTTGTGAAAATGAAAGTGTCGGGTTCGCCGGAATCTGCCGTCTCCGACAGCCAAACCACCTCCGGCTGATAGCCCTCACCTCAACGGAGGTGGTGGAGGCGGTGGTTGGCCAGGGAGGTGGTCAGGTGGCCAGCAAATGGACTTGGAAGTGCTCCAGGTCGGGTTAATCACAGCCTTTGGCTAGAGGAAGAAGAAACCCAACAGCCATTGAATTTGCTTCAAGATCTGTGCAGGTCTATTTATTTTAAATGTTTTATATGTGCATTTCTGTCACATAATATCATTTACCTTAGGAATTAAATTAAAAATACTTAGAGGCACTTTATGAAAAAGTGGTCAACTCGAAACCTGTAGATCAATGAGTTTAGTTTATTTTAAAATTAGTTTGAATCAATTTGGAGTTCAGGTCAGACCACAACACTCTTGTTGGTGATGTCTATACCTAGGCTAGATCAAAGATTATTTTGAGTGACCCCATCAATCTAGCCATCCAAATGGCTTGAAATTTTGGATGGGGGTCACTCTTACATATACCTAGAACATATTCAAAAATGGGAATTTTTAGAAAACATTTTCCTAAAGTTTTTGTAGAAATTTAATAATCCATATATGTATTATTTTAAGGGGTCTAATGACCTCCAAACCCTCCCAATATTGGTGAGTGGTTCTCTAGGTCAATATAGGACTCTGTATTAAATTTCATCCTATTTGGAGATGATTTGGTTTGGAATTTGGTAAACCCTAGCCTAGCCCAAAAAGGGTTAATTAGGTTTAATTGTCCCTTATGGTGTTGAGTGACCAAATCACCTCAACAGAGGTTGAAACTTAGGACACTGATTTGTTATGACATTAAACACCCTCACATGGAGTTTGGGGTGAATTAGGGTGAATTTTCCCTAGAACCCTAATTCAACCTCTAAGGATGAACTTTGGGGGTTTGTGAAAACTTATAATTGAAATAAACTACAAATCCTTGAGAAAAATACTTTGTAATCAGTTATAAAAAATAATCTTATATCGTGATTTTCTAATTCTAGTGCGATGAATTTATGAATGTGACTTTGTGAAAAATGCATGGTGGAATGTGAAAGAAATGTATAGAGAAAACCTCTAATACCAATTGAAAGATAGGGTAAATTTTGATAAACTCTAGAGGGGGGGGGGGTGAATAGATTTGTTAAAATATTTTTGATTTTTGCAGAATTAAAAAAATCTTTAATAAAATATATTACTATGATATAAGTGTATGAGTGTATAAGTGCAGCAAATGAACTAGAGAGAGGATAACTAGGCTACTCAGCAAAATATATCACAGCACAAGCACACAGGAAAATCACAGCCACACAGACAACACAAGAAATTTATAGTGGTTCCCCAAACTTGGGTACATCCACTCTTCTACCACCCTAGGTAAGAATCCACTACAGGTTTTGATCAGGTGACTGCCACCAATGAGCTTTTGATCAGGTGCTCAAAAACCAACCCAAGTCTTTTGGAAGGAGACTTACAACCAGAATAATTTTGAAGGGAATTAAAACCATGTACAGAGGTGGGGAAGAGAGGTTGATTTGGACTACTCTTTTCTCAAGCAAAATGAGAGAAGTCTTGAGAATTCTTCAGATATTGTCAAAGCTCCCCTGAGATTAACAGCTGTTTAGGAAGGGGAACTTTGCTAAGGTGAAGGTCGTTTGCTATAAGATCAACTCTCCAGGGATCCTTTGACTGATTGAATATTCTTGTCACTTGAGATCCTGGAAATAAAGAAGGAGGGGAAGAAAGACTTTTGATTGTGATTGATGTTCTTTCTTTTTCTTCTTTTGAGAGCAGTTATTTTTCTCTTTTTTGTATATTCTTCTGTATGAACATCAAAGAGTGTGATCCTCTCTTTTTTTTGTATCTGGCAGAGAGATGATCAGGATGATAGCTGCATCAAGTTTGAATTCAAAAGCTTGCAATAAATGCTCAGCCGAAATCTGGGAAATGAAAACCGGCAAGTATGCTGTCATATATTCTATTCTATGTCTGTCCCGAGATATAAGCAATTAATTCTATGGAAAATATTTACAATCAATGCTTCCAGTAACGGCTCGATTTAAAGGATATAAGTGCATTGATTATCCAGGGAATTAACGGTCTATAATAGATATAGAATCAGGAGACAGAAAAAGAAAGAATAAATAATAATATGACTTACAGTTTTCGTCGACCAGAGAACAGCTTTCGTCGACCTGAAATTAGAGATCGTCGACCTCAGAACTGTTCATCAACCTGAGCTCTGCGAATAACTGCACTGCATAACCTGATAGATTCTTTGCTCTAAGTTTGTCGACCTGAGAATCTGATTTTTGTCGACCTCAGAACTTGGTCAAACTGAAGGTGTTGAGATAATAACACATCTGACGTTGAGTCATTGATAGCGTTGAGTGATCTTTGATTCTGAGTAAACTTTGGCTTTGAGTGAACTATGACGTTGAGACAAATATGGCGCTGAGTGATCTTTGGTGTTGAGAGCATTTAGCGAAACACACACTTTGCAGACCACAAATTTTTTTTCTTCTACGACCAAAGCGTCGACCTCAGAACTCTTCTCTTTCACTTAGAGTTCGTCGACCTGAGAATAGACTGAGAGAATTTTCTTCTAGGACTGATTTTGGAGTTGTCTTAAGGCATATCCTTGATCTTCCATCTGTAGGACTGACCTAAGACTAGAAAAACATAAAACTTGACCCTTCTACACAACATGGGTCACACCCTAAGAAGAGAACCTAGCCCAAATCACTTAGGGGTTCCAACAATCTCCCCCTATTTGGGTTGATGTTACTTCAAACAAAATCAAAAGAAAAGAAAACACAGAACAAAGTGAAATAAGCATAGCAAAAAAAACTGAGATGACTGATAGAGTAAATAAGCTATCAACACCTTTATATGGCTATGAACCCAAAATATTCACAACCAGAAATAGAGAAAGAAAATAAATAACCTAAATGTCCTTGGGAGGATCAGAAGATTTAGCAAATTTAATTACTCTGTTAGGATCTTGTGCTTGTTTCAGGAACTATGGCTTCAGGATGCAGATTCATATACTCTTCATCATTGAACAGATTTCCAACTTGATATCTTTCTAGCTCTTTCTTCCTGTAGGATGACATTGCAGAGTACTGAGAGGTGTCCTGACCCTGCTCTTGCTTTTCTGATTTGAGATAGAGCAATAGATTCTTTAAATCTAGCCATTCTGGTAGTTGGACTAGTCTCAGGATCATGGGCTGGAATTGGAGGTCCTTCAGGGCTGTTGGCTTTGCCAGGAGATGGAGGAGGAGAGAATATTGGCTTGGGGGAAAACTACTGAGCACTATATGAACTTCTAGAGGAGGGCTGATGTTTGTGTTGGTGCTGACTGCCTCTAGAAGATTGAGAAGATCTTCCTTGTATCTGATAGGTTTTGGTGCTACTAGAAAATTTTTGCTGACCACTGCTGGCAGATCCTGCACCTGGAGGAGGAGGAGGTGGAGGATCTCTCCTGTGAAACCTTGGAGGAGGAGGATTCTTCTTAGATTTCTTCTTTGATTTCATCTCATTCTTTGACATTCTCATCCACTGGGGCATATTAGGATAAGGCTCAATGTTATGCCTGATATAATATAGAGTATCATTATGTGGATTGGGAGTAAAGACAGGAGCTTTCTTTCTTAATTTCCTCTTCTTGGTTTTAGGGGAATCATCACTGTAGATTTCTTCACTACTTTCACTGTCAAAGTTGTACAAAGCATCAAATTCTTTTATATACTTGGGAGTTACCTTGGGAGGAGGAGAAGGAGCCTTGGGAGCTGGGATAGGAGTAGCAGCATAGACTGGAGGGATGGGGTCAGTCATATACTCAAACTCAGATTCATCAGACTCTTCAACTACCTCTTTGGTATCAGCTACTGAAGCTTTCTCAGTAATCATAACTTTAGTTTTAGAGCTTTCTTTAAAACTAGCCCTTATTGTGGCTATCACCTCTGAGGAAGCAGGTGGAGTATAACACATAATGGCTTTTGTTGATAAATCAGCAATTGGAGAAAAAATAGAAAGAATGCTATCCAGATCTACTGATGGATGTATGACACAATATCCACCAGTCAGAACTTCTGGAATAGCCTCAACCATCTCACAATCAACTGCTGCTGCTGCTACTTCTATTGTTGCTGCTACTATTGTTGCAGGGTCTTCTTCTGCTACTGTTGGAACTATTGTTGATACATGAGCTTCTTCATAGAACATCTCCCCCTGCATGGCTTCAAAAGGCTCTATGGCTATGCCTTGGGTTGAAGAAGGGATGGGGGAAGAGGAGGCAAGCAGGTTAGTGAGAGTGGTTATGGAGGTGACTAGGGGCAATCTCATCAGCAATGAGCTTCTTGAGGATAGGAGTAAGATAAGATATGAGGTTATGGAAGAATGCATTATCTGGGGTTGGAGGGGAAATGATAGATGGTTGTATGAGTTATTGGATAAGATCTGGCAAAGGGTTATCTATGTTGTTGGTAGGAGACAAAGATGGGGAATATGAGGGAGTTTCTTGTGAGGCTCTGTTATTTGGAGAATGGTGAGGAGATGACTCATTGAGGAGGTCAAATATAGGGATGGATAACAGAGAGGATGAGGAAATGTTGGCCAAATGTTGTGGTAGTGGCGAGTTAGGAGGTGTGGGGTTATGAATAGGAGAGGTTGGAGGAGGTGGTGAGGAAACAACTGGAGAGGAAAGGGGCAGAGTTTCTTCAGCCAAGGAGGGAGTGGTTGTTACCACCCTTGTGTTCTCTGAAGCACCTTTTGATGGCTTGTCCTTGGAGGGCTTGGAGATGGTCCTCTCCCATCTGCCAAAGAGGGCAGCTGTGAGCCTCTTAGAAGCATTGATGGACATGGTCTGGGAGACCAGGAGTTCATAAGCTTTTGCCTTCAGAAACAGGCCTAAGACCTGTGCGTAACATATCTCTTTCTTATTATTTCTCTTCCTGATGAGATCAAACAATGTCTGTCCCCAATTGATTTTCTTTTTGTTCACTAGAGCAGCCATCACAAGAAACTGCTGCCTGGAGATGTATTCATGGGTCGTGTGCTTCGCAAACAGCACTTTCCCTACTACATCTGCGAGAAACTTGTATGCGGGCGACAAGTTCTTTTTAAGCAATTTATTAGGGTTTCTGCCGGAGTGACCCATAACAATTAGCATGTTTGCAAACTCTTCATTATCCAAATCTATTTCATCTTCTCCATTATCGACACCAAAAACTTCAGAAATAATAGAGGGAGAGAGAGTGACCTTTGTCCCACTGATGAGTCCAGACATTTCTTCTTCTAAGGATGTTGATGAAAATACCCATTCCCTAATTTTAGTTGCATGCAATTTTACTCTGCTTGTCATGAACTACTTCAGCTTTTGTTCCTCAAATAATTTCAGAATGTCCAGGAAAATCTGATCGGATTGCAGGATCGAATCGAAGTCAATGTCGAAACCCGTATCGAACTTCATGCCGGATGATCCACTTGCAGCCATTACTGAAGCTTAGGTTGAATGAGAGTGGAGGTGTCTACAACAGAAAACAAGCGATCAAGTGCAGGAGGGGAATTCTGAAAGCGCGGGATTGAGGTCGAAGAAGAAAGCCTATAAAAAGGTTTTCAGAATATGAATCGACAATCTCAGCCCGGCGAAATAAAGAAGGGACAATTTTCGTCGTTCTCAGAAAAATTCCAGAAATAGTTTTCATCGTTCTCGGTCGACAAAATTGCTTCAACAAGAGATTTCATCGATCTCAGGTCGATGAAAATCTCAAGAATAGTTATCAGTTCGTCAATCTCAGGTCGACGAACAGAGATAAATCTATGATCACAGATAGAGCATTAGATTAAATCCTGACCATTTATCATACCAAGTTGATTGATAAAGAACAGATGCTTGGATGTGTCCAATGGCTTAGTGAATATATCTGCTCTTTACAAATCAGTAGAGATAAATTCAAGTTTAATCTTTTGTTTGTCAACCCAATCTCTAATGAAATGATGTCTAATGTCTATATGCTTTGTTCTAGAATGCAATACTGGATTTTATGCAATTGAAATAGCACTTGTATTATCACATAAAATAGTTGAATTATTTAAGTTGATACCATAATCCAGTAGTTGGTTTTGTATCCACAAAATCTATGAACAGCAACTGCCTGCAGCCATATACTCAGCTTCAGCAGTGGATGTTGAAACAGATATTTGCTTTCTACAAAACCAAGAGACAAGTCTGTCACCAAGGAACTGATAAGTTCCAGAGGTACTTTTCATGTCTACTCTGCATCCAGCATAATCAGCATCAGAAAATCCAGTTAACACAAATGCTGATTCTGTTGGATACCAGAGGCCTAGATCTGGACATCCTTTTATATATCTCAAAATCCTTTTTAAGAAAATAAGGTGAGATTCTTTAGGGTTCACCTAGAACCTAGCACAAAGACATGTGGCAAACATAATATCTGGTCTGCTTGCTGTTAAATATAGTAGGGATCCAACAATGACCCTATACCTGGTCTGATCAACTGGTTTTCCAGATTCATCAGCATCTACAACAGTATTGGCAGCCATGGGAGTTTTCATGACAGAGGCATCATTCATCCCAAACTTCTTAATGAGCTCTTTAGTATATTTAGATTGTGAGATGAAAATCCCTTCAGGGGCTTGTTTCACTTGGAGACCAAGAAAATATGATAACTCACTCATGCTACTCATCTCAAACCTTGAGTGCATTAAATCAGAAAATCTCTTGCACAATTTGGGATCAGTATAACCAAAAATTTATGTCATCTATATATATTTGCACTAAGAGAATTTTATCATGATGCAACTTTGTAAAAAAAGTTCTATCTACCATGCCTCTAGAAAAACCATGCTCTAAGAGAAAGCTGGCTAAGGTCTCATACCAAGCTCTTGGTGCTTGCTTTAAACCATAGAGAGCCTTATGCAATTTAAAAACATAAGAGGGATGAGATGGAGAGATAAAACCTGGAGGTTGTTCAACATACACCTCTTCTTTGAGTTCTCCATTTAGGAATGCACTTTTCACATCCATCTGGTAAACTTTAAATCTTTTGAATGCTGTATAAGCTAAGAAAATCCTTATAGCTTCTAGTCTGGCAACTGGAGCAAAGGTTTGATCATACTCAATCCCTTCTTATTGCATGTATCCTTGAGCAACAAGCCTTACCTTGTTCCTCACTATCACACCTTGGGCATCAAGTTTGTTTCTGAATACCCACTTAGTCTCAATTACTGGATAGCCCTTAGACCTTGGAACTAAGTCCTAAACTCTACACCTTTCAAACTGGTTGAGTTCCTCTTGTATTGCAATGATCTAGTTTGGATCTTGCTCTGCATCAGATATGGATTGAGGCTCAATTTAAGAGATAAAGCAGACAAACATCACATCAGGGTTGAGTTAATGCCTTGTCTGCACTCCCATTGATATGTCTCCAATCACTTGAGATCTAGGGTGATCCCTAAGTGTGACAAGATCATTAGGTGGAGTTGGTTCAGCATCAGTTATTTGATTTAATTCCTCTTGTGGAATTGTATCAACTGTTGGAGGAAATTGAACTGCTTCCACAGTCTCTTCTTCACTTTCAGCTTCTGATATAACTTGTGGAGAGGGATGTGATTCAACCTTTGAGGTAAGGTTTAGATCATCCAAGCTCATACATAAATTTGGTACCTGTAGATTATTGTTGGTAGAGATGTCTCTCTCCTTGTAAAACATATTAGATTCATCAAATGTCACATGCATAGATTCCTCAATTTTTAATGTTGATTTATTAAACATCCTATATGCCTTGCTAACTTGGGAATATCCTAGAAAAATTCTCATTGCAGCCTTAACTTCAAACTTTCTAAGATGTTTCTTGTCATTATTATGAATATAACATATACATCCAAATACTTTAAAATAGGTTATTATAGGTTTCTTCCCTTTGAGTAGTTCATAGAGAGTCTTAAGCTTTAGTTTATGTATTAGGCTTCTATTCAGGACATAATTTGTTGTGCTTACTGCCTCTGCCTAATAGAAAAGAGACATGTAAGCATCTGCAAGCAATGTACCTGTAGCTTCAATGAGTGTCCTATTCTTCCTTTCATCTACCCCATTTTGTTAAATCCAATAAAGAACGTTCACCAAATAATCACAAAGAGAAAACTCGAAAATATTCATCACACAAGACCAAGTACTCTCACAATACAAGATTAAAGAGATTAGTTCATAGTGATGGAGGAAACACAAAATGTTTAGAGAGATCTTATAATACATGATGATTTAACACTTAATCACTGCAGGATTCTCTTTCTGACATTGCTCGCTCGATCAGCCCCGAGTTCTAGACACCCCTTCCAAGAGAGGTTGAACCCTAGATGGCCGCCCCCTTCAATGGATGATTCTCTCCCCTTTGAATTTGAATTCCCTAACCAACTCCAGAATAATAACATTTAAAATTGTCAGCCACCTTTTGAAAGAGATGCTTCCTTTCAATTTTGAAAATGGTGTTGATATGACCATCATTATATTTATAGGAGTTGGGGGTGCATTTAACCCACTCCCCCATGATCTCCACCAAATTAGTGGAGATCATGGGTTTGACCGCCACGCACGCGATCGCCACACACAATCACATTACGCGATCCCACTACACGGACACTGCCACCACAACCAACCGCCTGTGTAATCCCGTTGGCACCGGGAGGCCCGTGCCCGGTCGCCACTCCTAGTGGCCACCTCCCGCGGCCGCAAGACTCCCCCTAGCTCGGGCGGCCGCGCCCGACCGACCCTCCTCCCGCGGCTGCGAGGCAGCATGCATGCTTAGGCGGCCGCTCTAGGCGGCCCGCCACCCGCGGCATCCTCATGCAACTACAAACTCTCCCGCAATGGTCGGGCGTCTCGCTGGCCACGACTTCCTTCGCCGGCGGACGTCGCTGGCGGGTTGGTCACCCTTGTATGGCGGCCCTTCCCCACCGTTCGATCGCTATGATGTGATCATCTCCATTCGTTTTATGTGTAATCACCCCCTAACCATCATGATTAATGAGGGAATATTTTTTATTAAGATATCGATTTACGAACAGCGGATTTGATGATCAAAATGCACACCCCTAACTGTACTAAAAATAATTATGTTGGTGGTTACGGTGTGCGGATAGCCGCATAACCACTGTAACCATCTCCTGGAGGCTATAAAAGGAGCCTCAGGCCTCCTCATTTCTCACATTTTTTCCTCTCTGCTTTCTTTTTCCTCAGGCCAGAGCCCTGCCGGATCCCTCCTACCAGCCAACTTTAAGCCACATTTAAGCCATCTTCAAGCCGTCTCCAAGCCTCTTTTGAGCCTTCTTTGAGCCACTGGCAGGCCATCGCCTTGCCACCAAATTCTGTCTAAGTCCACGGACAAGCGGCGAAGAGGAAATTCCTACAACAACAAGCGCACATTTGTTCCCATTATCAAAGCCAAAAACCTCACGCGGAGCAGCCTGTTGCCCGCCGTGAGTCTAAGTCTCTCTCTCTCATATCCAAAGTCTAACGAGGAGCGGCCTGTCGTCATCGATTTTCCATGAAAGTTGTAACCCAAAGCAGATAGTGGAGTGTGATAGGCACGGACCCGGTCACATAGTTTTTTACCCGGTTAAGGGGTTTTTCCACGTAAAAATCACATTGTGTACTTGCTCTTTGATTCTTTGATTGATTGTGCACTCGACCACTACCGGGCTAAGATGGTCGCATTTGGACGGGTTTATGAGCGTCGAGTTAGACCGTAACAGTTTGTCGTCGTCTGTGGGAATCAGTTCCCAGCATCTTTCGAAGATTTAGAAGACATCACCCTCTACGCAGCGGTACTCATGACTTGCTCCCAAGTCTAGAAGAAGCACCCGTACCACCAATGGATCACCCCCTGGAGGACACGTTGAACCAGCTCCTTTTCACTCACTCGTCAAAGCAACTCTTGGCGGGGAGGCCGCTCTCCCACCGTAGCCGCCTTGGAAGGGCGCATGCAACATATGGAGGAGCGTCAGACCGAGATGTTCACCCTCCTTCAGAACATTGCAGCTTCTCCAACTCCTCCTCAGCCCCCAACACTGGCTAATCCCCCGCCTCCAACTCAGGATCACGTTCTTCCTAAACAAGCCTCTCTTGGGGGGAATGAATCTGAAGACTATTCTGATGCCGCCAGCTCAACACATCCCGCTCATCGGGGCACTGGGGGCGGCCGTCAACAACTTCCAGAAGAAATAACTCTCACACCACCATGAGAAAGGCTCACTTGCGAAGAAATTCGTGAGGTGATCGCCCAGGAATATGGACAGCTTGGGTGGCGTGACATCCTCGCACGCCTCCCTCTCCATCAGGGCTCTCCGCTCGCCCCTCAGGTTCTAGCACATCCAGTCCCGCATGACTTTAAGATCCTCAATATCAAGCCGTTCGACGGAACTGAGGATCCGCTTGAACACGTTAACTTCTATTTGTGTTAATTACTTCACATACAGTTTTAATATTACTTTGATGGAAAGAGCATTCTTGTTTCGTGTATACCCACGAGTATCCAGAGCCTGTCTTGTCCAGTTGTAGGTGCGGACACTAAGTACATTTCAATTTTTCCTTTCCACTTTTGTACTCTTGTTTCGTGTATACCCACGAGTATCTGCGCCCCACTTGTAATCTTTTCCCGGTATAATCCAAAAGCCCACCTCAAGAGAAGCATTCGCTGCGGCAGGTAGTCTGTTGTAACCTATCGGAACGGAGATTAAGGGATATCCTCCAAGCGCCGCCGAAACATGGGATGAACTATACAATGAGAAGATAAAAGCGTTTAAGCTTTTCTCCTTCATCAAATCTTCAATTCCTTCCCTGCAGAGTTGTGCCATTTTCCTCATAGCATTCTTTTTAGCCACTCCTATCTCATTTGTTTCCTCTGATGTCAAAAATATTAGTTGCTCGAACTCCTTCGTTCTTTCCTGCTTGAATTCAGAACATGGAAAAACTTATATAAGTTTTTGATATTAATTGATTATCATTGTTACCCCTGTTGGATTGTGGTTGTTGAATGCCATGACATCTGCTAGGGACCAGACGGGAGAGGAAACCAAATCTTTGAGGTAGGAGTTGAACAAAAGCTTGAAATCCACTAACAATGTTATTATTTCACTACTTTCCATCTAAATTAATTACCGTGATGTTTGTATTTTTCATTTCAACATTGTCAATCAAGAATGCTTCATTTTGGATATACAATGCATGTCAAATTAAAAAATCAAAAGGGGACATTTATTGTTGAATTTTCTCAAGATGATCAACGAGATAATCTGACGACAAATTAATATTCTCAGAGCTATCAAGATCACACCTTGATTAAGCGAAAACTGGAAAAGCAAGCTCAAACACCAGATGCAACTAGAAGAGACAAGCAGATCAAAATTTTATTATCTTCTTTACAGGGCGAGGTATACGTGGCGAGACATGATTTCGCCAGTACACAAAGTAAAGCAAAAAAGATTACAAAACAATACGAGCGGACAGAAAATGAGACCGCCGAGACCGCCCAGTCCGCTGAAGTCGTCGATACCGCCCGAACTGCTGCTAGAAGACGAATAGAACACGGAGTCCCCCGAGACCGTGAGATCGTGCAGACACACCGTTATTCATTGACTGCTGCAAGTTGCTGCTGAACTGAAGAACAAACCGCCTAACCGCCGAGTCCGGCGAACAGGTTATTGAACTTAGAAAAGATGAAGCAGAGAAAAAACTGACAAGATGCCGATTGCAAACCGCAAGCTTCACTGCACCTGACCGAAGTCAGAACCAAACTCCTAGCTCCACAGTGCTAGACGCGCCACCTGCAACAACAACCAGTTAAGCCTGCTCAAACTGCGTGGATAGGAAAACCGAGTCCGCAACAATTAATACGAGTCCAACTTACTATTCACTCAGTTGCAAATGAGGTGCCAGGGGGGTCCTATTTATAGGAGCGGGTTGGAGTGTGATCACCGCCCTATGAGATAGGCTAACCGCCCGCTGATCGCAGCAAGCACAGCCAGTCCGCCCAGTCCGCAAGGACATGGCCGGACACCAGCGAAACCGACAAGCACCAAGGCAAGAAGCCAATCGGCAACCTAGCGGACACTGCGATAGTCCGCATGCACTGCACCTGCTCGCCACATAAGTCCACGACCAATAGGCAGACCGCCCGGTCAACAGCGGACACTGCGGATACTGCGGACACCACACCAGCTCGCAACGTGTCCACGACCAACAGGCAGACTGCCCGGTAAATAGCGGACACTGAGGAAACTACGGACTAGCAAATACCCTAGACTTTTCACGATGTGTGACCAAGTACAGCAACCCGCCAAACATATGGCGCAAGCTCGACGGACAAGGCCCAGTCCGCCAGCCCCCAAACCAGCCCGCCAAACAAGATTCCAACAACAGTCCGCCACCAAGGCTCCATCTTGCTCAGCAACCAAGCTAGCAGCCAACTGCTGGACTCACAACCAGTCCGCGCAATCCGCGGATAAGATCCAAACCGCAAAACAAACTGGCGACAGGCCAGGTCGCAAAAACAGGAGGACTCTGAACCAAGTCCGCACGACAATCTCCAAAACTCACTACAGGTCGCCAACACCAGACCGCCAACCTGCTCAACCAGTCCGCTTGGACGGTCCGCCAAGGCCGCCCGGTCTACCCGATCACTCACTTTCACTTCACAAATTTCAACACTCCCCCTTGAAGTGAGAAGTGGTGATCAAGCCTAGTAGTCCCCGTAGCCGTTGAAATGGCCCCTTCGACAACGGTTTTGTGAAGATGTCAGCAAGGTTGTCTTCACTCTGAATGTGCCCGACCACAAGAGATTCCTCCAACACCTTCTCCATTATGAAATGGTGTTCGATCTCTATATTCTTGGTCCTTGCGTGACAAACTGGATTGTTCACCAGTTTGAGAGCACTCTCATTGTCACCTCGGAGCAAAGTAAGACCTTGCACTTCCTTATGGACGTCCTCTACTAGTCTTCTTAGCCAAATGGCTTCACGAGCAGCTAAGGCCGAAGCCTTGTACTCTGCTTCTGTAGTAGAGACGGACATTGAATTCTGCTTCTTGCTACACAACGAGATGCTAGCTGATCCACAAGTGAACACATAACCTGAAGTTGATCTTTGATCATCCGAGTCACCACCATAATCAGCATCCGTATATCCTAACAAAGAAAAGCCTGAGTCCCTCCTATAAAGGAGTCCCATATCAGAAGTAGCCTTAACATACTTCAAAATATTCTTTGTCGCCACCAGATGAGACTTCCTTGGCTCTGCCATAAACCGACTTACTCGGCCAATAACTTAAGCAATGTTTGGTCTTATAATCATTAAGTAGATCAAGCTCCCCATAAGAGCTCTAAACACCAAGGGATCAAGAATAATCCTTCCTTCATCTCGTCGAAACTTCAGCCCATAATCCAGGGGAGTAGAGTAACTCTTCCCTTCCCTCATATCGAATCGATTCACAATGCGATCCGCATACCCTTTTTGGGAAATGAGTATCCCGCTCTCCTTCCTCTCCACTTCGAGATCGAGAAAGTGATGAAGCTCTCCAGAGTCTTTCATCTCGAAGCGAATAGCTAGCTCAGCCCTGAGCCTAGCTACCTAATCTAAATTCCCTGTGATGATCATGTCATCAACATATAGCAGGACCAATACCTGAAGCTCCCCCTTTTCTTGATGAACAAACTTGAATCCGAGTTGGAAGCAAGATATCCACAGAATTGGAGGTATTCTGCTATCTTCCCATACCACACTTTTGGAGCTTGCTTCAACCCGTAGAGAGCTTTCCTGAGTTTGCAGACGTAGTCTGGATGAACTTCAGAGATATATCCAAGTGGCTGATCCATGAAGATGTCCTTATCAATCTCCCCGTAAAGAAAGGCGTTCTTTACATCAAGCTGCCACATCCTCCATCCTTGGCAAGCAACCAAGACAATCACCACCCGAACCGAAGTCATCTTCGCGACTAGACTAAAAGTCTATTCATAGTCCTCTCCATACTGTTGTGAGAATCCTTGAGCAATAAGGCGAACCTTGTATCTTTCTATGCTTCCATCAGCCTTTTTCTTCAACTTGTACACCCACTTGCAAGTCATTGGAGTAATGTCATCAACCCTGGGCACAAGGTCCTAGGTTTCATTCTTCTTGAGAGCAGTCATCTCCTCTTCCATGAAACCTTCCCACTCCTTGACTCCAGTGGCCTCATTGAAGCTTGAAGGCTCTCGCTCATCAAGAGGGCCTGTAAAAAAATAGGAGATAAATCTCATTGTATTCCCTTCGCAATAAAGAGCTGGTGGCTTGATGGCCCTCTTTGATCTCTGAAGAGGTTACTCCTTGCTCACTACCTCCGTTGCTTCTTTAGGCTCAGCTCCATCTCTGGGCAAACTTTGAGCAATGCTCCCCCTACTTCCTGAGCCAGAAGCCTCTGCCCAGAGCTTGAAGCAACATGAGCTGCTGGTGAAACAACAAGCTCCTCTTAGACAACTTCAGCAGCCATCACCCGCTCCTCATCAACCTTGCTCTTTGGTAACTCAATCGAGCTTCCTCCATACGATGTCAGCTCATCAAAGACCATGTCTCTTGATACAACAGACTTCTTTATCGCAGGATTCATGCACTTCCATCCCTTCTTCCGCTCATCATAGCCTATAAAGACAAGTTTCCTTGCCTTTGCATCAAGCTTCATCCTTGAAGCATCCGGGAGGTGTTCCAAACACCCGAAGGTGTTCCACGCTTGGCTTCTCCTTGAACACCATCTTATGAGGAGACTTTATGTTGATCGGACTTAGAGGCATCCGATTGATGACATAGGTTGCACAAGCCATTCCTTCCGCCCAAAAAGACATGTGAATGCCCTTTGCATGAAGCCAGCACTTGCAAGTCTCCGTCACATTACGGATCCTCCGCTCCGCTACTCCATTTTGTTGTGGAGTATGAGCACAATTAAGCTCCCTCTGGATGCCTTGCTTCCTACAGAAGTTAGAGAACTCGGAAGAGGTAAACTCACCACCATTGCCTGATCTGAACTTCTTGATCCGCAAGTCAAGCCGGCCCTCCACCGACTCCTTAAACTCCACAAACAATTGGAAAGCTATTGACTTCTCCTTCAAAAAATATACCCAAGTGTATCTTGAGTAATCATCAATCAAAACAAGCATATATCTGCTCCCTCCAAGACTAACAGTTGCAGTTGGCCCCATCAAGTCACCATGGACACACTCCAATGGTTTCTTTCTCCTCATTTGTGACTTATCAAACGGAAGGCGATGAGCCTTACCGTACTGACACTCTGTGAAAACGTGACCATCGTCAAAGGATGATAACTTAGGCAAGCCTTTCACAAGGCTCCTGTTTGCCATAGCTTTTAGCTTATCCATCCCTACATGCCCCAACATCTCATGCCAAATAGCAGCGCTATTGTTGGCCCTCATCCGATCAACGTAGGAGCTTGTTGCAAGAACAAACAAGTCATTTACTCTCCTCCCAACATGAGCAACATCAGCCTTTACCGCTTATACGTTGTGAAGAAACTTAACTTATATTAGCCCAAACATAGCGTGATAACCTGCGTCTACCGCATTGGTCACAAAGAAGAGGTTCTTCTTCATGCCCGGTACATGATACACACTCCTTAACGTTAGTGGCCCCTTATTACTACCCAAGGACACAACCCCCTTCTTCTTTACTGCATGAACAGTATTATCAGCAGTAATAATAGCTTTGTTACCTGAGTAAGTTTGTAATGAGGAGAACTTTGACTTGTCTCTGGTGAGTTGATGAACTCCCGGTGTCCACGATCCAGTTGTCTTCAAAGTCGATGGTGGACAAGGAACGTACACAAGTGCCCGTCATGAAAGCTCTGCCCCTTCCTGCTTCCTCAGTACTAGAGCAAGCTTCCTCCTTGCCTGCAGCATGCCCAGGCTGCAGCTTGACCTTGCAGTCACATTTGAAGTGACCCGGCTGATGACACCTGTAGCACTTCAAACTCTTCTTCCAGTCCTTCTTAGGAGCAGCGCTCCTCTCTTGCTGATAAGAGGTTGAAGGCACATCTTCAAAGACAGTCTTCTTCTTCTTCCCTTCCCATCTCTTCTTCTTCTTATCTGTGAAGAGCGCTTCACTACCTCCTTCAGAGATAGTGACATCAGCCATCTGTCTGGCGAAACTTTCCTGCGAAGCAAGAAGGTTCTCAAGTTCTAGCAGAGATGGATGTGTTGCCTAGCCTTGAACAGAAGTTACAAAGGCCACATACTCCTTTCGCAAGCCGTGGATTATGTGCCTTTTTAACTTAGCCTCAGATATAGGCTCATCGGGATCAAGCGCTGATAGTTCAGCACACAGGCTCTTCATCTTTAGAAAGTATTTAGAGATGGTAAGATCTCCTTGAGTTGTCCTAGCCAACTCATTCTCTAAGAACTATAACATAGCTACGTTCTTCCTGTTGAACAACCCATCAAGGGAAGTCCAAATTTTTGCAGTAGACTCACACCCAATGATGTGATCAAATAGCTCCTGTGAAATAGCCCGCTTGAGGGTAAACTCAGCCTTTGCATTAGTTTTCCTCCAAACCCTCACCTGCTTAGCAGTCCCAAATGCAGTTGTAACTTCCTGCATGTCGTCACCACCGACGTCCTCCCATAACTCCTCGCCCAGAAGATAACTCTTCATACACGACTTCCACTTCTTAAAGTTAGTCGACGTTAAGAGTTCAATGCCCAGACCTCTTGCATAACCCCCTTCCATTGCGGCAAACTTGGTCTAAGCTTTCAGAAGCACAGAGCACAACACAAGTTGATCACTGCTCAAGCAACTGAACCTCCCTCTGATACCATGTTGAATTTTCTCAAGATGATCAACGTGATAGTCTGACGCCAAATTAATATTCTTAGAGCTATCAAGATCACACCTTGATCAAGCAAAAACTGGGAAAGACAGCTCAAACACGAGATGCAACCAGAAGAGACAAGCAGATCAAAATTTTATTATCTTCTTTACAGGGCGAGGTATACGTGGCGAGACATGATTTTGCTAGTACACAAAGTAAAGCAGAAAAGATTACAAAACAATTCGAGCGGACAGAAACTAAGACTGCTGAGACCGCCCAGTCCGTTAAAGTCGCCGAGACCGCCCGAACTGCTGCTAGAAGATGAATAGAAAACAGAGTCTACCGAGACCGCGAGGTCACACAGACACATCGTTATTTGCTGACTGCTGCAAGCTGCCGCCGAACTGAAGAACAGACCGCCAAACTGCCGAGTCCAGCGGACAGGTTATTGAACTTGGAAAAGATGAAGTAGATAAAAAAACTGGACAGCCGCCGATTGCAAACTGCAAGCTTCACTGCACCTGACCGAAGTCAGAACCAAACTCCTGGCTCCACATTGTTAGTCGTGCCACCTGCAAACAGATAGTAGTTAAGCCCGCTCAAACTGCGCGGATAGGAAAACCGAGTCCACAACAATTAATCTGAGTCCAACTTATTGTTCACTCAGTTGCAAATGAGGTGCCAGGGGGTCCTATTTATAGGAGCGGGTTGGAGTGTGATCACCGCCCTATGAGATAGGTTAACCGCCTCCTGATCGCAACTAGCACATCCAGTCCGCCTAGTCCGCAAGGATATGGCTGAACACTAGCCAAACTGACAAGAACCAAGGCAAGAAGCCAGTCCGCAACCTGGCGGACACTATGATAGTCTGCATACACCGCACCTGCTCGCCACACAAGTCCACGACCAACGGGCAGACTGCCCGGTCAACAGAGGATACTGCGGACACCACACCAGCTCATAACGTGTCCACGACCAACAGGCAGACCGCCCGGTAAACATCAAACACTGCGGATACCGCAGACTAGCAAACACTCTGGACTTGTCACGACGTGTGACCAAGTCCAGCAACCCGCCAAACATATGGCGCAAGCTCGACAGACAAGGACCTGTCCGCCAGCTCCCAAACCAGCCCGCCAAATAAGGTTCCAACAACAGTCCGCCACCAAGGCTACAACTTGCTCAGCAACCAAGCTAGCAGCCAACTGCCGGACTCGCAACCAGTCTGTGCAGTCCGCGGATAAGATCCAAACCACAAAACAAACTGGCGACACGCCAGGTCGCAAAAACAGGCTGACTCCAAACCAAGTCCGCACGACAATCTCCAAAACTCACTACAGGACGCCAACACCAGACCACCAACCTGCTCCATCAGTCCGCATGGACAGTCCGCCTAGGCCGTCCGGTCTGCTTGATCACCCACTTTCACTTCACAAATTTCAACATTTATTGATTATATTAATTAGTTTGGTAACACAAGAAGAGATGTATAATTTTGTGAAAGTGGGAAGATCGCAGGAACACTCAACCAATCCAAGCTAAATACACCAGTAGCAAGTAAAAGAACAAGAGCCACAATTGAATTAATAGTTTTACGTACAATGCGAGACATACATTGCGAGACATGATTTTACATTGCACCCGATGGAGTCATAAAAACAACAAGAGCAAAAAACTTGCAGACAGAAAACTATAACCGCCCAATTAAGTTGCTTATCCACCAAGGCTAACCGCCAAGTCTGCAAACTATCAGACTGCACTCTTAGCCGGGTGAAATGCTATTTATTACCTGCTGAAGAGAAAGCTCTGTCTGCACTTCCTGATCGCCTGATCGCGAGGTCTCTTGACTGCAGAAGTCGTTGCGAACATTTGAACTGAAACTGAGCTGCTGCCTAACTTAAACTCCTGGTCGCTGATACGCCCGAAATAGATGTATATAATAACACAAGTGCAAGTGCCGGACCAAGTAATATAAAGTGAGAAAAGATTGTTCCCTCGGAGAAGTGATTTATTTAGTACTTGCAAATACTAGTTCTACCTTTTCCTTAAATTCAAGTGGATTAACTGAGTAAATTTTTGTTGGTGGAAAGATTAAGAGAGAGCAATAATAAAACTAAATTACTAACACTTATTTAGAAATTCTTTTATCAAGATGGAGAAGTGGTTTCGTATGTTGATTTCCTTTGCTTATTGTGATGAGTTTTAAAAGTGATCCTTCATGAATTGATTAATTACTATCCTGCAACGATTTGAAAGTGGAAGTCATCATCTCTCGATCTCAGAAATCCGTATACCCTAATTCTCCTAGTTATCTCTAACTTAGGTAGAATGAGAATAACATAAAACACTCAAATCAATATTGCTATCCCAAGACAAAATCTCTTTCCTTCTTGATGCTATGTCAAAATTTATGTTACACTTACGTCACTCCTCTCTCGAATCTTGCAGTGTAGTATAAAAACGGAATTTGTGCTAAAGATTTACACAACTCCTCTCTCGAATCTCGTCGTGCAAAATAAAGGATTCAACCCTAAAAATACGTAACTCCTCTCTCGAATCTCGCCACGTAAATTAGAAGAGGAATACTTGATCCAAAACTTCCATAAAATAGAACATAATAATCAGCAAAGATACTTTTTCAAACAATCATAAAAGAAGAAATTACAAACATCACATCACAATAAGTTAAAGTACTTTCAACATACAAAATAAGAAAATTTAGTTCATGTTCGAAGGATGAAACCGCACAATAAGAAAGATCTTACTAGACATGATATTTAGAAATGAAAATGTTGCAGAATTTGTGTTCAGAATCCGCTTCCGAGTCTTCTTCCTCCTTGTCGGTGCGTCAAAACCCTAGCCGTTCTTCTCCTTCTCCAAGATGATCTCTCTCCAAAACTCTCCCTCTAATCTCCCTATCTTTCCCAATATGGTATGCGATTCTACTCATAAAAACATGCAGCCCTTTATCAAGAGTTGTCTCTTTCCAATTTTCATTTTGGCATAAAATTCGAATTTTAAATTAAAAATCTGTCCAGCAGTTGTTGCAATAATTTTTCTGGTTGTTCTAACAACCTGCGCAGTCCAAAATAATTCCAGCTTTACTTCTCCGGATTGATTCTTTTGGCATTTCTAGCAAGAAAAACATGAAAAAATTAGACATATTAACCATAAACAAAATAGATATAAATTTTCTTTTATTTTTGCTTATTTAATTCATTTCTTTATCAATAAGATGAATATTAAAATAGAATAAAGCAATAGATAACTTCTTTTGGGGAAGTTATCACACCTCCACACTTAAGACTTTGCTAGTCCCTAACAAAGATATTTCATAACGATAGGAATGATTAAAGAAGTAATAAGATGTGGAATTAAATGATTTTTAGTTCTTGAAAACAACTTAATCAAAATATACTCAAGAAATTCGCTTTACTTAACAGATAAGCCTATCAATCAATAAGAGTTCAAACATTCACAAATACATTAGTTAAATGGAAGATAAAGCTCAAACAAGTGTCCTAGTGTGGTGCGTGCTTTTCTTCAAAAATAGTTTACTTCCATGCAAAATTTTATATTGAACCTCCGCATTTTATTGGAAAGGATAAGAATATGCTAAGTCTACGATTTAATCTCTACAAGAGTTAGTAGTTCAAATGAAAGTAGGATAGTTTTGGCTTGGTTAGGAATTTATGGATAACTTTGGTAATAGTATGACGTCCTCTAGTTAGTATTCTTAATAATTCACTATGTTATGTGGTCATACATCATTTTTTTTAATCATACTCTATTCATAGTAGGGATCATTTTAAGTATAAGTGCACACATTCGGGCTATATATCACTATGATGTTTCAACCATTTTGTTTAAATCACAGTTGAGATCATTCTAAGTATGCATTCACATACCTAGGTCGCATATCACTATGACGCAAATTTCTTTTCCCATTTTTTATCATAGTTGGGATCATTCCAAGTATGTAGACATGTACGTAGGCCACATATCACTATGAAATTTAATCCTTTTAAGAGAAATTCGACACCCATAAATGACTTACTTACTAAGGTACAACTAGTAGGAACAAATGATATATAAGCATGAAATAATGTATATGAAAAAATTCAAGCTCAAAAATTTTAGTGGATGTTCAAAATGGAATACTACCTAAGCTCTTATCTAGGCTTACATCATGGACTTAGTTCTTGCTCATCCCTCCCCATTATTTTAAAGGTAAATATCACAATATTGTATTGGAAGTAAACAAATATTTTGTATATAAAAAAAATGCTTGAGCGAGCTTTATCAGAAAAAATCTTACTAACTTCAAATTCATAGAATGAACTTTTTGGATTGTTCAGCCATACCAATTAATTATCATTGAATATCTAGAATAACCGATTGATTAATTAAAACAAAAATTAAGATCATTAAATTCATGTTTTAATGAATCATCCAAATTATATGGGTTATAATACCCCCACCTACTTAAGTCTTTTGCTAGTCCCTAGCAAAGATTTTTTTTACCATGAAAATACTCTAAAATGATTTTACTAATAAGCACATAATCATACAGAAGAAAGAAATTGAAATGTAAATAACTTTCCTGAATTTGGTATGTCAACAACTTTATCAAATTATTCCCTATATAACCGTAGTTTCATCGAGTTTTATTCCCCTTTTTCTTAATGAGCGTCATCATTTAAATTCGTGTAAAACCTATAAACAAACCATTATATACAAATTTCCAAATTAAAGTGCTCAATTGATAAGTCAAATGAAAGTACAATGTCAGCATCATACAATATGTTAATAATATACAGACATTATAAGCAGTGCACCAAATAACTAAAATAAAGAAGATGTAGAGGTACATATGACATATCATAATACTTGTTTATTTTAGCATGCTTGACTATCATCAAATATCATTAATCATACAAAAAGTTAGCATGATCATTATCAAGAACTTTACCCTGACTTAATCCTAATATCATTCAAGATATTAAATATGAGTAATAATAAATGTCATAGGATAAACAATACCTGCACATATTATCATACTAAGGGGATATCATGACTCAAATAGCATATCACAAAAAATTAAAGTGTTGATTAGAGTAAAAACAACTGACACAAAGGTGCATCACAAACTGAATCATTAAAAAAATATTATCATAATACAAAATATAATACCACGAAATATAACATCCTAAAATGTCTCATCATAAAATATAACATTACATCAAAATAGTTAAGAGCATCACATCAAAGTGGTCCACACAAATACAAACATACTATGGAAATGAAAAGCTGGATCAGAGATATTTCTACTCGCTGTCCTCTTCTTTGTCTTCTTCTTCATATTGAATTCTCTTTTAAAGATGAAAGAGAGTGACTTCAAAGATTGAAACCAATACCTTACTGCCTCATTCAAAAATTTCACCACTTTTCTTCGTACAGTCTTCCTTCTCCTTCTTTTTTTTTTTCGTTTGGATGACATAACCTAAATCGAGCATAGAAGGTGCCAAGAAAACTAGAAATAATAATAATATAAAAAATTATACTTTGATCTTCCATTGAAGCAGGGTCTAGAGTTATACCATAGAAATATTCAATTCATAGACTACATGAGCTCTCACAATCCTTGTTTGACACAGCTCGCCGCCAGCCACATGTTTCTAGAAATCCAATCGCGATTTCACTCTTTGCCGCACACACACCACTCGCTGGTAATTCTCAGTGTCGCCGCTCGACATCCATCTCCCTCTACCTTGCCTATCGCCGCTCCCAACGCCTCGCGCAGCCTCTCTCTCCCCCATCGCACTTTCTCTCTAGTCCTAGCCGGTGGATTTCAAGTTGGAGAAGGGAATGAAAACTGATTTTTTATTTATTTATTATTATTTATAAATGGGGCGGGATTTAAGTAGATGGGGTTTAATGCAACAGAAATATAATTCTCATTACAGACGTTTTTAGGTTGTTGTCACAACTGCCATCTATTTTCCTTCAAATTTCTACATGTTTTTTTGTCCAAAATTTTCACTCCTCCAACATTTTCACGCCTAAAATTTATTGGGCATAGTCAACTAGGGTCATATAACTTCGCTTCCTCCAACATTTTCTTTTAACGAAAATAAACGAAAAATTTTGTTTTTTTTATCTTTCATTATATATATCATATATTTATATATATTACGATACGATGAGTTGCCTCCCACCAAACACTAAATTTATTGTTTGACTAAAAAAACATATAAGAAAAGTAAAACACAATATGCAGTAAACTAAAGATACCTACTGGGTTTATTGTCTTCCCAGCACGACTTATTCAGAAATTTTAAAATTCTAAATTATTGGTCGATGAAAAGAAAAATGAACATGTAATTGTTCTAATATACGTGTCGGTAGCAGGTACCAATACGACGATAAAACCACCACCTCTTTTCCTAAATAATAATGCATGTTCATCGTAGGTAGTGGGAACAAAAAGTAAGAAGAGGAGTGCTCCTCACTATTCACACCATAAACTATATCCTTGCCTTGCAAGATATCATCGTCAACAAAAAGGCTATAGGGACAAAAGAAAATAAATGAGACATCAACTATGGAGGAGGACTCAACCTCCTCATATAAGGGGATACCCATCTCATCAACTTGAGGATAGTGCTCAATAACTTTCTAAAGCATTTGTGACACATCAATTTGCTTGAGCTCAGATAATGCAAGGAGATTAGGAAATAAAATAGATGAAAGATATAAATGATTCAAATCGTGGGAGTGATCCCGGTTTCACTCCTAGTAGGTTCTGAATATTGATCGATATCAGTATCGTAAGCATCATAACAAGGGGGGGCCAAGAACTCGAGAGCCTCGATGGTGAGTTGGACCTCCTCATCCAATGAAGAAGTGTATACCTGCTCATCAGAAAGGATATCTTCTTCATCCCACCTTGGGGCATCATCGTGCTCCAAAGAATTCTTCCCTCCATCGGAGAGGATAATATCTTCGACACACTTTGACACATCTTCAGATTCAGGATTATCCCCAAGCGTAATATCTTCAACATGATCGTTAAAAATAGGCGAAGAAAATTTGTGCAATGAAGGTGGAGGAACTGTGGTGATAGCATTATCAAAGAATATATAGGTTGGTTCCTCCCCAGGTGAATCCAAAATAGGTGATGAATATATAGGGAGAGGCAGCTCCGCAACGTCATTGCATAGATCATCAACGAATATAATGGTTATATCTACAATACTCCCTCGTAGACAAGGAGGTAATGCGTATATATCATTATAATCATAAAGAATGGCATAATAAGAAGAGGATGGGAGGATTTGAATTTTAGGGTTGTTATTCTCCTCTCTTTGACGCTGAAATGCAACACACTCTTTCAAAGCGTGTCCGGTGTTATGACAAAATATACATTGATTCTCATTTCTTCTCGGCCTTTGAGGGGTCGAGCTGAAATGTGGAAACATTGCATGTTGTGGGAGAGCATAATTATAAAAATTAGGAACACTGTATGAAGTATCATCGGATGTTGGTACTCCATAGGGTGGGCCATATGACCTATAACTACAGTCTTTTATATAACAATCATCATTATCATGATTGAACGCCCCACAATTATGACATCGAGAATATAAATATGATTACATGATTTTGCGTGAGAGAATTCACCAAATGGATATTAATCTTTGCAGAAATCAACTACACAAAAAAAAATTAAATGGATAAACCTACTTTGAATTTTAAAAAAAATAGATTAGGAATAAATAAAATTAAAATTGTTAAGTAAAAAAAACAAATCCTAGAAATAAAAAAAAACTTGAGCTCTAAATACTTAGGGTTTACTAATATTGCAAGAAAAGACACTAAATTAGTTGCACTTCCCCGGCAACGGCGCTAAAAAACTTGATACACCCGAAATAGATGTATATAATAACGCAAGTGCACGTGTTAGATCAAGTAATATAAAGTGAGAAAAGATAGTTCTCTCGGAGAAGTGATTAATCTAGTACTTGCAAATACTTGTTCTACCTTTTCCTTAAATTTAAGTGGATTAACTGAGTAAATTTTTGTTGGTGGAAAGATTAAGAGAGAGCAATAATATAATTAATATACTAACGCTTATTTAGAAATTCTTTTATCAAGATGGAGAAGTGGTTTCGTACGTTGATTTGCTTTGCCTATTGCGATGAGTTTTAAAAGTGATCCTTCATGAATTGATTAATTACTATTCTGCAATGATTTGAAAGTGGAAGTCATCATCTCTCGATCTCAGAAATCCGTTTACTCTAATTCTCCTAGTTATCTCTAACTTAGGTAGAATGAGAATAACATAAAACACTCAAATCAATGTTGCTAGCCCAAGACGAAATATCTTTTCGTCTTGATGATATGTCGAAATTTATGCTACACTTACGCCACTCCTCTCTCAAATCTTGCAGCGCAGTATAAATACGGAATTTTGGCTAAAGATTTACACAACTCTTCTCTCGAATATCGCCGTGCAAAATAAAAGATTCAACCCTAAAATACGTAACTCCTCTCTCAAATCTCGCCACGTAAATTAGAAGAGGAATACTTGATCCAAAACTTCCATAAAATAGAACATAAAAATCAGCAAAGATATTTTTTCAAACAATTATAAAAGAAGAAATTACAAATATCACATCACAATAAGTTAAAGTACTTTCAACGTACAAAACCAAGAAATTTAGTTCATGCTCGAAGGGAGAAACCGCACAACAAAAAAGATCTTACTAAACATGATGTTTAGAAATGAAAATGCTGCCGGAATTTGTGTTCAGAATTCGCTTTAGAGTCCTCTTTCTACTTGTCGGTGCGTCCAAACCCTAGCCGTTCTTCTCCTTCTCCACGATGATCTCTCTCCAAAACTCTCCCTCTAATCTCTCTATCTTCCCCAATATGGTATGAGATTCTACTCATAAAAACGTGTAGCCCTTTATCAAGAGGTTTCTCTTTCCAATTTTCATTTTGGCGTAAAATTTGAATTTTAAATTCAAAATCCGTCCAGCAGTTGTTGCAACAATTTTTTCTGGTTGTTGTAATAACTTGCGCAGTCCAAAATAATTCTAGCTTTACTTCTCCAGATCGATTTTTTTGGCATTTCTAGCAAGAAAAATATGGAAAAATTAGACATATTAACCATAAACAAAATAAATATAAATTTTCTTTTATTTTTGCTTATTTAATTCATTTCTTTATCAATAAGATGAATATTAAAATAGAATAAAGCAATAGATAACTTCTTTTGGGGAAGTTAAGGTCACCTAATCGTGTGTTGAGCGAATAGCTTTATTCGAACTGCAACTCTGCCCGCCAAAAGCAAACTGTGTTATCCAAGTTGGGAAATTACCAAGGAAGAAAACTGCCTAGTCTCCTATCTATAACCTGCTGCTAACCGCCACCGACTGTTATCAGCTATCCGCACTGCCTTCAGATTCAGTTTTCTGGCTTCCAAGTGCCTGTCACACAATTTGCAAACAGAGCAATAAATCTGATAACTTCACTTAGTTATGCAGTTAGAAAATCTAAACAGCTAAGTTTAACTCGAGCTTCAGTTCTTTCAGTTCCTATTATTTATGACGAGACCAACACCTACTTAAGTCCACGTTGTCTGATGCCACACACCCTGTCCCCAGGACCTGGGCTTCACATCCATCACAATCGAATCGTTGGATACGACCAAGAGGTACCGTCAGCGATATTGCTACCGTCAGGCGGTATTTGATAGAACAATATTTTTGTCCCAAATCTGGGTGTTTTTTTCTTTTAGCACGCCTCCAGTACTACCTGCAGCAAGCAGCACACCTCGGCTACTCCGTAAAACTTCACGTTTATCCATGAAGTCTTCTCCGACACGTAAATGAATCGTCACCAATCCAGACCAACCTGTCCAGATGGGTTTCACACAACATGCCTATTCCGTACTTCGATTCCGGATTTTATATGTAAATTTAATATCGGGGATATCATCGATCAACCCATTAGAAACTTCTCATTCTTCACCAATTGGTGAGGGTTTCCATGCACATACCAAATAAGAACTTCACTTGTCCAAGAAGGAAGATTGTTACCCTTGTAGATCGCTTAGGAGACATAAAATCACAAGAGATCCTGATAGAAGCGTTCACAACACCTTTCTTCTCCACAAATCCAACTTTGGCTCACGAATCCGATCACAAGAACACCTTCTCAGCTTTCCTAGAGGGCTGGATCAGCCTACTCCTCCCTCTCTTATCCTTCTTCTTCTTCTTCTTTCTTAAGGTCTAAAGGAGAGAGAGTGAGAGAGAAAGAGAAAAAAAGAAGTGAGAAGAATTTTCCTCAGTCCACCAGTCCGAGACAACATCCTCAGTCTGCGTGGACTTATGTAGATAACCAAACAACCATACGACCTAAACCTTAACCACACTAAGCGGCGATCTGTCAGTCTCCGTGGTCTCCTAAACTAGATCGCGCAGTTTGCAGTTAGCTAAAGCTAACCGCGAGGTTAATACTCCAGGGAACCTACAAAGTCAGACCACAAGAACATCCAAAACTAAGAACCTTGTTATTTGTCAATCCTATCCATGCTAACCGTGCGGTCTCGGCGGTCTGTACGGCCTACACCATCCTGACCGCCCACTTCCTTCTTCAACAATTTCAAAACTCCTCATTGAAGTGGGAAGTGGAAGTCAGCCCAAATAGTCCCCGTAACTGCACAAATGGTCCCTTCAATAGAGGCACACACACACACACACGAGTGACAGACACACACACACACAAGTGACAGGAACACACACACGCACACAAGTGACAGGCGCAAACACACACACACACACACACGCACGAGTGACAGGCACACACACACATACATGAGTGACAAGCACACACACACACGAGTGAAAAGCACACACACACATGAGTTATACACACACACGAGTGACACGCACGCACATGAGTAACACATACACGAGTGACAAGCGTACACACATATATAGGAGTGACAGGCGCACACACACACACAAGCGAGTGACAGACACACACACACACACACACACACATGAGTGATAGGAACACACACACGAGTGACAACACACACACAAACGAGTGACAGGCACACATACACACACACACGAGTGACATGCACACACACACGAGTGACATGCACACACACACACACACAAGTGACATGCGGTCACACACACACACGAGTGAGATGCACACACATACACTAGCGACATGCACACAAACACACGAGTGACATGCACACACATACGAGTGACAGGCATGCTGTAACATCCCATTTTCCAATTAGACCCCCCCTTAGGAGTGACTTGAGCATAACTAGGTCATATGAGTTAACCTAGGTGAGCCCAGGAGACCAAGTGACCTAAAAACCTAGTTGAGACCCACTTGGTCTGCAAATAGTAATTTTCAAAACTCTGATTTTGGGTGGCCTAGTAGGTGCATTGTGATCCTAAAAAATCCCCTTAGACCTAATGTGGGCTCAATGAATCACCAAGGACCCACTTGGGTCAACCATAGTGGTCATTTTGACCAAGTCAACCCCAAGCCCAAATCAAGTCAAACCTAGCCTAGATGGGTTAACCTAACCTCAAGCCACCCTTCCCCTTAAGCTAACCTCACTTGCATGAATAATATGGACTAATTTGGCTGCCCATATCTTAGAGGGTTGACCAGTCAACTAGGTGACTAGGGGAGAGGAATAAAAAGCTTTATTTTGAAGAATAATGGAGGAGAGAGAAAGCGAGAAAGCGAGAAAGAGGGCCATTCATGGTGGGGAAGGTGAATCACCCGTCTATTCTTCATCATTTAATTAATAATATGTTTTTGAGGGTTGCATTTAGGCTGGTGCCATGAATAATTTCGGCCATAGGGTGGCAGGAGAGAGAAAGCTTCAATTTCTCCTTAATGGAGGAGAGAGAAAGAGGAAAAGAGAGAGGGGAGTTATGGAGGGACACCATGAGCCACCCCATTCATCTCCCCAAGCCTCCATTCATTCCTCCTGACCTTTGGGAAGAGATTACCATCGTTTTCCCATCAGCCACCATCAATGGAGAAGCCCAACCACCATGGCCAAACACCCCTTCATCTCCCCTCCCATGAAAAATTATAAAACCCCCTATGCAACCCCCTATTCTGATTTTTGATTACTCCATCTCCGTCAAAACGTTCCAAGCAGTCGAAATCGAGGGTTGGATCAAGATAACCGCTGGAGAATCGAGGAATCGGGAAGTTCGCCGGAGAGGAAAAACGCCATGGCGAATCGCCGCCGCCGTCGTCGTCGAACCCCCCCAAATAAGGTCCTCCTCCTCTCCTTCTCTCATGCTTAGATCCTAGGAATGCTTAGAAACCATTTCCATGCTCATCTAACCCGAGTTTAGATTTTAGGTTTTAGGAAAAATGCCATTTTTTTTGGAGAGTTTGAGCTCTCGGCTAGGGCGGCGCCACCACCTCCGGCCGCCCTAGCTCCGGCCAATGATAGCCCCCACCACCGGGAACAATTTGGGGATGTTTCCCGATGGTGGCGCCGCCTCAGGCCGCCGGTAGATAGCTCGCAAAAACCACCTGCGCAGCCCTATTTTCGGCTCCATCGGGGAAGATGAACAGGAGCCACCCGATCCTGCTTTAAGATTCGTGCAGGATCAATAATCCTATTTTCTGTTTTTCTGTTTTTTTTTTAATACAGTTTACTGTTTTTGGATTTTAGTCCCCTTATGGGCACCTGATGAAAAAGTTTTTAGCATGAAAGTTGTAGGCCCTTTCAATACCTACAATTTGATATGCTGTGGTGAAAATTTGGTAGAGTACCTAGACCTGTAGGGCCATTTGATTATGGGTATGTCCTAGGTTTAGGGCAGATTTCTTATAAAAATTATTTAGGCCCTTTAGAGGCTTGTCCATCAAATTTGATCAACATGAATGTTGTAGGCTTTTTAATTATCTACAGTTTGATATGTTATGGAAAATTTTAGGACAAGTATTCTGACCTGTAGGGTCATTTTTCTAGGGTAGGTCCTACAAATAGGGCAAATCTTTGAAAAATTCCCCACACATAACCCTTGGTCCAAATGCTTTGAATTTTATACAGAGACTCAATATCACCTAGACCTAGCTCCTATAAAAATTGGAACCCATTTAAAGAAGTTTAACCTAGGGTTTTGCCCTAAACCTAGAAAAGCTAGGGTAAGGTAGTTGAAGGGTCAAATGACCTCCAAACCCTCCCAAATTTTGGTGAGGTGTCCCTGGTATAGGTATCTAGGTCTGGTTCAAATTTCAACTCAATTGGTTGAGTTTTGATTAGGAATCCTCTAAACCCTAGTTTTGACCTAGTAGAAGGAAGCTTAGTGAGAGGGTTATTTTTATTCTTGTGTGATCATCTCACCTCAACAGAGGTTGAGGTTTTGACCACTGGTTTATTCTGGTCCTAAGATTACTGTTAGGGAAGATGGGATGATTTAGGGTAAGTTTACCCTAGGGCCCAGGTTAAAACCCTAAAGGTGGACTTTGGGGGTTTGTGAAGGACATAGGGGCAAATGCCCTTGTATGGCCTTGATATTTAGTGGAGAGGTTGTTAATGAGTTTGTAACTCTATGGTTGTAATGTTAGAGAATTTTGATGTAAGTAGCTACCTCAAAACTTAAACCCTAGTTTTAGGGTAGAAAGGACTTTAGGTCAAAACAGTATCTTAAACTCTTTTAAAAGCCATGAAATTTGGGTAGTCTGTTTCTAGTGTAGTTAGGACCCTTGGATAATTTTACTAGAAGTTTTGGATAGGTATTTCTAGTACTTCATTCATGAATGTGGGTATAGCCCTTTTTGATGTTTTATTTATTAAAGATTTTTAATTCAAATAAGGCCCCCTTGAAACTCTGGAATTAGATGTTTTTGGCCAGTAGAAATGCCCTTGAATTTTGGTTCAATTTTATGTTGATTAAATAGAATAGTTCCTTCACAAGTATTATTAAAGGGCTCTATGTTTTAAAAATATTTTATGGCATAAATAGTCTCTGAAAAATTATGAAAGTTGGTAAATAGTGTTTTTAAATCATTATGAATCAGTGGGATGTTTCTTTGGATTTTTGGAGTTATGGATTTAGTACTTGATTCACAAGCTTGCTAGCTTAAGGATTTAGTAAATGATTTATTATAAATTAATTTCCAGCAGGAAAATTATGAAACTTTTATAGTACTATTTTCATGGTATTTCTAGTACCCTGTAATTAATCCAAATTATTTGGAAGAGAATTTGATGTAATTTATTCATTAGACATAAAAGAAATGGATTATTGCAAAAATATGTTTAGACTCTTAGACCTTAGTGAAAAATTGATGAACCTTGGATATATCATTTTTAGGCATGGTAGTATTTGTCGTGAATTTATTATGATTTATACATGACTGAAAAGTATACTCGTTGTTCAAATTTGGAAGACCTTGGATTTTAGTAAAATTAATCAATTAATAGATTAACTGAGAAAATTGTTATAACCTGGAATTAATTCATTTATGACATGATAGAACCCCAGTAAATAACTTAGGCTATTCGGATGAAAACACAAAGGACATCATATCATAGACATCACCTAGTATAAGGTGGTCCGCAATTAGTAACTTTGGGAGATGAGTAACAGGATAAGGTTTGGGTTAGTGTAAGGACAGCTTGTGTTGGATGGATTTAGGTAGGTCGTCATGGAAGGCTATAAGGAGTGACGAGAAGTGAGTGGTTGTGGTAGAAGGTGCGCGGGACCGACGAAAGATCGTCGTCCCCGTAAGAGTGAATAATCAAATTCACCCTAGGTTTAGCTTGATGCAAGTTATAAAAGGAAAGGGTAAGGGAAAAACAACCAATAACAATAAGTGCCTTGCAAAAGGGAACATTGGGTCGTAATGCCGCCGTCTTGGTTCCTAGTGCCCTTTGAGAGCCCTTCACGGGGTATGCCGGGGGCAGTCCTGGGCTAACGTAAATCTTAAAACAAACGAAAGAGTAATTAGCCTAATAGGGATTCACATTGCACACACTCATTAGTTAGGGTTGGTAATGGTTAAGTCGTCCCGAGGTGTTCAAAGGGGCGCTGTCCCGTGGTGTTTTAAGGGATGAAGTCTGGAGATGAGCCGGACATTTTAGTCCGGGGAATTTGGTCTCGGATGTGGTTAATACGGACGGGTTAGTCCGGGAGTTTGACACTTTAAATTGTTATATATTAAACTGCTGCATGTGCATAAAAATAGGAAAGATTAAGGTGATGGGTTTTCGATATCGGGGAGTTCGATTGCACCGACACCGATATCGTTGACTCGGCAAGGTGACTAGCACTTAGCCAAGGTTAAGTCCGGCGGACCAGTCGGCAAGAGTACGTAGGAGTCCGCCTCGTGCACCAGGCGTTGAGGGCGTACGATAGGTCAGACCAGTAGTGCTTTTACTGGTTTTGAGGTGGGCGAGGCCCAACCCACCGCTTCCGTCTGCCACTACGGGAGTATCCTGGGAGTTATCTCCAGAAAGGGGGAACTAAAGGTTTGTGTACACAAAGTTGGGTGTGTGAGTTGCACTGCTTGATCATCATACCCACCATATAGCTGCATGCCATAATCATTCATAACAACCTTGACACCTAAAGTATAAGTGAAATGGGATGCTTATACTTTAGGACTTGCAAAACGACCCCTTGATCTATAAGCTTGTGTGGGCAAGTTTATAAATTAAGGTCAATTTGAAATATGTAAATCTGCTGCTTGATAACCGACACCCCAACGTATAAGCAGTATGGGACGCGTTATACGATGGGAGCCTTGCAAAAGATCCCTTGGCTTATGTGTACTCACATAAGCGAAGGTTTAATTTCTTACTTACTTCCTTTCTGTTATACCTATTACAACACCTATATTGTTCACCTGTTATAACTTGCTAGATAGGTCCACCGTCATCTGTTTTGGAATTTATCGCCACTTTCATGTCCTCCCCTTTCTTCCTCTCCGCCCGGTGCCTTAGAGCGTGGGGGAAGGGGTGGGGGATGATAGGGCTTAGTCTTTTAGACTAATGGTTTTCGAACCATATCATATTAGGGGATCGTGGAGCCCAGTCCGGAGGAGCAGCCCAGGAGGCCGGTACGCTTGGAGATGGGGCAGTCTAGCACTGGAGTCTAGACTACAGGGACCGTGAGTCCTGACCTTTAGTAGAGTTTTAGTCTTGCTTCCGCATCGAGTGATTTTGTAGTGAGGACTTGATGTACCGGGCATGAGCCCTTATATTTCTAGTATCATTGTACTCTGATGTTTCTGTGGACACTCCCTTTGTGGAGTTTTTATTTATATGTGATATTTTCTTCTTGTGGACTGCATTTCTCTTCCTTTACTTCGTGCTACTTGATTGTGATCGAAAAGGCCGGCAGAATCGGCGCGTTGTAGTGACGACCTTCCCGGGTGCGAAGGTGTCACCGCAAAGCGGCGGTTCTGGGCATAAGACCCCGGGTTTCAAAAAAAAAGAGGGTCTTACAAAGTGGTATCAGAGCAAACATCGATCGGATTAGTAGCAGTCCACAAATCCCTGGGTCACCCCCGCGCGAGTTTAGTTTACGGATAAACTAAGCAGCGGAAGCAGTGGTGTGCCCATAAGGGGAATCACATATAATTGTCCACCTTTAGTTCTTTTGAACCGTTTTCTCATAGTAAAATTTTTCTTTTCGCAGCCCTCAGCGCAGCCTACTCCACAGGGTGAGGTTTTGCAGACTCCGGATGCTGCACCACCTCCACCAGCTCCCGCTCCTTTCCTTCAGACGGACATGGGGCAGACTTTGACAGCCATCCTAGAAGCCTTCAGGACTCAACAGGCTCCGGCTCCGCAGTTGATTCCGGGAGCCAACTGGCTGAGTATATTCCGAGGACTTTCTCCCCCGTCCTACTTGGGGACAGAGATGGCAGTTCGGACAGAGGAGTGGTTGGACATCATGCATGAGATGCTGACTGGGATACGATGCCCGGTGGAGGAAAGGGTGGCATTGGTGGTCTCTTGCCTAGAGTCCCATGCCAAGAGGTGGTGGAAGACGCTCCTGGACAAGACTTATGCCGACAGGGAGGTTGCGGAGGTCACTTGGGGAGAATTCAGGGTCGCGCTGTTGGAACATTTTGTTCCGCAATCGGCTAGGGATGAGCTTGAAGACTGGTTCTTACAGCTAAAGCAGGGCACCAGGTCGGTGGTGGAGTACCATCGGGAGTTCGATCATCTAGCCCGATATACAGATTCTTATCAGCTGGACGAAGCCGGGTACACCAAGAGGTTTTACAAGGGCTTGAAGGAGGATTTGAGGGAGACCCTATTGTTCGTGTCCGATGGGCGTATTCCTCGGATTCTAGAGATGGCCAAGAGGATCGAGGCAGACTGGCACGCTACCCGAGGCCGGAAGCGGCCAATGGAGGATCAGAATCGTGGAGCAAGAAATGAGCAGCGACGAGGCCGTGCTACTGATGTGGGCAGGATGGAGGATCAGCCTCGTCAGGAGGTGAGACAGGAGCCGAGGGAGCAGGTGACTCTGGCTCCCCAGCCTCTCCAGATGCGGGAGATACCAAGACCACAGATGCAGGATGTGCAGAGACCAGGAGGGAGGGCTTACCCTCCACCAGAGTGTTTTCACTGCCGTCAGGTGGGGCATATCAAGAGGAACTGCCCTATGAGAAGGGGGCCCCCTCTAGCGCCGCAGATTGCCCCACCTGCTCAGCACTATGGAGGCCGAGGACGCGGTCAAGGACAAGGATACCAGGGCAGAGACCGTAGGCAAGAAAGGGAGCAGGTATATGCACTGGACTTGGCCCAACCCCGGCATCCTGAGCAAGTGATCACAGGTAAGACAATGTTTTGTTTGTGTTGCTTTAATTCTTTTTCCATCCTTTCCTAGGAAACTATTGTCTTTAGCATTAGGTAGTAAAAACCAAGAACAGAACTCTAAGATAAGTCACAATCTCAGGCATTGTCTTCATTTACGGCAAACCCGCACATACTCTCTTCGACACGGGTGCCTCGCACTCGTTTGTGTCGGAGACCTTTATCCAAGGGTTGGATGGCGTGGAGAAATTCACGGGGTCGATGATGAAGATATGACTACCTGACGGGTCAGAGCTGTTCACCTCATCCCATTGCAATATGGAGGCATGGATAGGCGGGAAACCTTTCGAAGCATCAGCGACGATCTTGCCACTACCAGATTATGATCTGATTCTGGGTATGTCATGGCTCCACTGGAACCATGCCCAGATTGACTGCTTGGCCAAGAAGGTTACCCTTAGATATGGGGATTCTCTCATCGTGATGGAAGGTATTAGACCTGCGTCCTATATTTTCTTATCTTCTATTCAGGCCGTCAAGGCCCATCTGCAGGGAGACATGGTATATCAGGTGTTGTTCGAGATGACCGAGGAGAAGGACCGGATTGCCAATATACCGGTGGTGTGTGATTACGCCGATGTGTTTCCAGAGAAGCTGCCAGGATTTCCTCCGCGCAGGGAGAAGGATTTCCAGATTCAGTTGGTGCCAGGGGCTAAGCCGATATCCAGGGCTCCCTATCGGATGGCCCCGAAGGAGTTGGCGGAGTTTCGGACTCAGTTGCAAGAGTTGGTGGAGGCGGGATTTGTTAGACCGAGTTCTTCGCCATGGGGAGCTCTGGTCCTATTCGTGAAGAAGAAGGATGGGACACTTCGCCTGTGCATCGATTATCGAGCACTAAACAGACTGACCGTCCGAAATACCTATCCGCTCCCCCGGATAGACGAGTTGTTCGACCAGCTGGAGGGAGCCCACTATTTCTCGAAGCTGGACTTGAGGTCAGGATATTACCAGCTGCGGATCCAGGAGGAGGATATTCCGAAGACGGCCTTCAGTAGCAGATATGGCTTGTATGAGTTCACCGTGATGCCCTGCGGGCTCACAAATGCGCCGTCGGCGTTCATGAGCCTCATGAAGCGGGTTTTTGAGGCCTACTTGGATGTGTTCGTTATAGTATTCATAGACGACATCCTGATCTACTCTAGGACGGAGGAGGAGCACACTCGGCATCTGGCACTGACTCTACAGAGGTTGCGGGAGCATCACCTTTATGCGAAATTCAGCAAGTGTCAGTTTTGGTTGAAGGAGGTGGCTTTCCTAGGCCATATTATCAGCGGAGCCGGGTTGGCAGTGGATCCGGCAAAGATTCAGGCAGTTCGGGATTGGCCGCCGTTGAAGACAGCCACCGATGTACGAAGTTTCTTGGGACTTGCCGGTTATTACCGGAAGTTCGTAGAAGGGTTCTCTCAAATTGCCCTCCCCCTCACATCTTTGACAAGGAAGGAGGCGCCTTTCGTTTGGACCGCGCAGTGCCAGGCGGCTTTCCAGGAGCTAAAGGACCGACTCATCTCAGCCCCGATTCTTGCCTTTCCATCTGGAAAGAAAGGATTCCAGGTGTATACCGACGCATCATACCAAGGGATGGGAGCGGTGCTGATGCAGAACGGACATGTCATAGCATATGCCTCCCGCCAGCTGAAGACCCATGAGAGGAACTACCCGGTGCACGACCTCGAGATGGGAGCGGTCGTTTTTGCTCTGAAGGTCTGGCGCCATTATCTTTATGGAGTCCACTGCGATATCTTCTCCGATCACAAGAACTTGAAATACGTGGACACGCAGAAGGAGCTGAATATCAGGCAGAGGCACTGGGTGGAGTTCTTAGCAGATTATCAGTATGAGATGCACTATCATCTAGGGAAGGCAAACGTGGCGGCCGACGCGTTGAGTCGGAGAGCGGCCACTTCCGAAGACGGGCCCCAGGTTATGTCCATGGAGCTAGTTCGGTCCTTCAGAGATATGCAGATATCCCTAGTGTCCGAGGATGATCTAGAGCTATATAGGGAGTATCTGGCATCGATGGTGGCCATAGATGATATTCGGGACCGCATCCGGGATGAGCAAAGGACAGATGCATGGGCAGTGCCGATATTCCGATCCTTGGAGGAGGGTTCGATAGGAGATTATTTCCTGAGAGACGGATTGCTACATTTCAGAGGCAGGGTTTATATACCCGCAGGAGGCCGGGTTCGGGAGGACATCATGGAGGAGGCGCATTGTAGTAGATATTCTATACACCCGAGGATCACGAAGATGACGGCAGATTTGAAGAAGATGATGTTTTGGCCAGGGATGAAGAAGGACATTACGTACTTCGTGACCCACTGCGAGACGTGCCAGTTAGTGAAGGCAGAGTGTAGACATCCCGCTGGTTTATTGCAGCCACTCCCGGTGCCGGAGTGGAAATTTGAGGACATCGCGATGGACTTCATCCATGGCCTACCTCGATCACGGACAGGAAACGATTCGATCTGGGTGATCGTGGACCGTCTGACGAAGGTGGCTAGGTTCATCCCGATCAGGAAGGACAACTCTGTTGGAGTGTTGGTTCGGAAGTTCGTGGAGCAGTATATTCGTTATCATGGCGTGCCAAGGACGATCGTATCAGATCGAGATGGGCGGTTTACGTCCAGAGAGTGGAGATCGGTGCAGGCTTACCTTGGCTCCCGACTGACTTTCAGTACGGCCTTCCACCCCCAGACTGACGGGCAGACGGAGCGTACCAATCGGACGCTGGAAGACCTTCTGAGACTATGTATTGTAGACCGCGGAGAGCCCTGGGAGAAGATGCTGCCATTGGTGGAGTTCTCGTATAACAACAGTTACCAGTCCAGCATACGGATGGCTCCTTACGAGGCCCTGTATGGGAGAAGGTGTAGGACACCGTTATCTTGGCTGCAGGACGTGGATCCAAAGGTTCTAGACTCAGAGTTTGTGGAAGACACCGAAGCTCAGGTGAGACTGATCCGGGACCGGATGTTAGAGGCGCAGAGCAAGCAAGCGAAGTATTATGACGCTCGGCATCGTCAGGTGGAGTTTCAGATCGGGGACCGGGTGTTCTTGAAGATCCGGCCGATGCATGGAGTTTCACGGGTGCGGGGTTATCGGAAGAAGCTCAGCCCGAGATTCATGGGACCGTTCAGGATCCTGGAGCGGATCGGTCCTCTAGCTTACCGGCTGGAGCTGCCACCGGAGCTGGCCGGCTTGCACGACGTTTTTCATGTATCGTCACTCAGGAGGGCTCTACTACGCCCAGAGTTGCAGATTACGGCCACTGATGGGCCGGTAGCCTCGGATCGGTCTGTGCATTTGGAACCGATACGGATCGATGACCAGGGGATACGAGTCTTGCGCCGCAAGAAAATCCCGCTAGTCAAGGTCTTATGGAGGAACCACGGACGAGAGGAGCATACTTGGGAGCCTCAGGACCTGATGCAGGAAAAATATCCGGAGCTTTTTAGTCAGGTATACCTCGCAATTCCTCCAGTGTATTAGTGTTTTTCCTTATTGTCTTGTGCTAGTAGTATTATTTTAAAAGGTAGAGGCTAATCCTTTGTTTATTGGGGCTAGCCCTTGCTTTGTTTAACTTAGTAGGCGCTTCCACCCTTCATGGGATGTTACAAGCTTAGGCTATCCCGGTAGAAATCCCCGTAGACTTAACCTTAATTTCGAGGACGAAATTTTTGTTTTGTTTATTGGGATTTGTAACATCCCATTTTCCAATTAGACCCCCCCCCTTAGGAGTGACTTGAGCATAACTAGGTCATATGAGTTAACCTAGGTGAGCCCAGGAGACCAAGTGACCTAAAAACCTAGTTGAGACCCACTTGGTCTGCAAATAGTAATTTTCAAAACTCTGATTTTGGGTGGCCTAGTAGGTGCATTGTGATCCTAAAAATCCCCTTAGACCTAATGTGGGCTCAATGAGTCACCAAGGACCCACTTGGGTCAACCATAGTGGTCATTTTGACCAAGTCAACCCCAAGCCCAAATCAAGTCAAACCTAGCCTAGATGGGTTAACCTAACCTCAAGCCACCCTTCCCCTTAAGCTAACCTCACTTGCATGAATAATATGGACTAATTTGGCTGCCCATATCTTAGAGGGTTGACCAGTCAACTAGGTGACTAGGGGAGAGGAATGAAAAGCTTTATTTTGAAGAATAATGGAGGAGAGAGAATGCGAGAAAGAGGGCCATTCATGGTGGGGAAGGTGAATCACCCGTCTATTCTTCATCATTTAATTAATAATATGTTTTTGAGGGTTGCATTTAGGCTGGTGCCATGAATAATTTCGGCCATAGGGTGGCAGGAGAGAGAAAGCTTCAATTTCTCCTTAATGGAGGAGAGAGAAAGAGGAAAAGAGAGAGGGGAGTTATGGAGGGACACCATGAGCCACCCCATTCATCTCCCCAAGCCTCCATTCATTCCTCCTGACCTTTGGGAAGAGATTCCCATCGTTTTCCCATCAGCCACCATCAATGGAGAAGCCCAACCACCATGGCCAAACACCCCTTCATCTCCCCTCCCATGAAAAATTATAAAACCCCCTATGCAGCCCCCTATTCTGATTTTTGATTACTCCATCTCCGTCAAAACGTTCCAAGCAGTCGAAATCGAGGGTTGGATCAAGATAACCACTGGAGAATCGAGGAATCGGGAAGTTCGCCGGAGAGGAAAAACGCCATGGCGAATCGCCGCCGCCGTCGTCGTCGAACCCCCCCAAATAAGGTCCTCCTCCTCTCCTTCTCTCATGCTTAGATCCTAGGAATGCTTAGAAACCATTTCCATGCTCATCTAACCCGAGTTTAGATTTTAGGTTTTAGGAAAAATGCCATTTTTTTGGAGAGTTTGAGCTCTCGGCTAGGGCGGCGCCGCCACCTCCGGCCGCCCTAGCTCCGGCCAATGATAGCCCCCACCACCGGGAACAATTTGGGGATGTTTCCCGGTGGTGGCGCCGCCTCAGGCCGCCGGTAGATAGCCCGCAAAAACCACATGCGCAGCCCTATTTTCGGCTCCATCGGGGAAGATGAACAGGAGCCACCCGATCCTGCCTTAAGATTCGTGCAGGATCAATAATCCTATTTTCTGCTTTTCTGTTTTTTTTTAAAATACAGTTTACTGTTTTTGGATTTTAGGCCCCTTATGGGCACCTGATGAAAAAGTTTTTAGCATGAAAGTTGTAGGCCCTTTCAATATCTACAATTTGATATGCTGTGGTGAAAATTTGGTAGAGTACCTAGACCTGTAGGGCCATTTGATTATGGGTATGTCCTAGGTTTAGGGCAGATTTCTTATAAAAATTATTTAGGCCCTTTAGAGGCTTGTCCATCAAATTTGATCAACATGAATGTTGTAGGATTTTTAATTATCTACAGTTTGATATGTTATGGAAAATTTTAGGACAAGTATTCTGACCTGTAGGGTCATTTTTCTAGGGTAGGTCCTACAAATAGGGCAAATCTTTGAAAAATTCCCCACACCTAACCCTTGGTCCAAATGCTTTGAATTTTAGATAGAGACTCAATATCACCTAGACCTAGCTCCTGTAAAAATTGGAACCCATTTAAAGAAGTTTAACCTAGGGTTTTGCTCTAAACCTAGAAGAGCTAGGGTAAGGTAGTTGAAGGGTCAAATGACCTCCAAACCCTCCCAAATTTTGGTGAGGTGTCCCTGGTATAGGTATCTAGGTCTGGTTCAAATTTCAACTCATTTGGTTGAGTTTTGATTAGGAATCCTCTAAACCCTAGTTTTGACCTAGTAGAAGGAAGCTTAGTGAGAGGGTTATTTTTATTCTTGTGTGATCATCTCACCTCAACAGAGGTTGAGGTTTTGACCACTGGTTTATTTTGGTCCTAAGATTACCGTTAGGGAAGATGGGATGATTTAGGGTAAGTTTACCCTAGGGCCCAGGTTAAAACCCTAAAGGTGGACTTTGGGGGTTTGTGAAGGACATAGGGGCAAATGCCCTTGTATGGCCTTGATATTTAGTGGAGAGGTTGTTAATGAGTTTGTAACTCTATGGTTGTAATGTTAGAGAATTTTGATGTAAGTAGCTACCTCAAAACTTAAACCCTAGTTTTAGGGTAGAAAGGACTTTAGGTCAAAACAGTATCTTAAACTCTTTTAAAAGCCATGAAATTTGGGTAGTCTGTTTCTAGTGTAGTTAGGACCCTTGGATAATTTTACTAGAATTTTTAGATAGGTATTTCTAGTACTTCATTCATGAATGTGGGTATAGCCCTTTTTGATGTTTTATTTATTAAAGATTTTTAATTCAAATAAGGCCACCTTGAAACTCTGGAATTGGATGTTTTTGGCCAGTAGGAATGCCCTTGAATTTTGGTTCAATTTTATGTTGATTAAATAGAATAGTTCCTTCACAAGTATTATTAAAGGGCTCTATGTTTTAAAAATATTTTATGGCATAAATAGTCTCTGAAAAATTATGAAAGTTGGTAAATAGTGTTTTTAAATCATTATGAATCAGTAGGATGTTTCTTTGGATTTTTGGAGTTATGGATTTAGTACTTGATTCACAAGCATGCTAGTTTAAGGATTTAGTAAATGATTTATTATAAATTAATTTCCAGCAGGAAAATTATGAAACTTTTATAGTACTGTTTTCATGGTATTTCTAGTACCCTGTAATTAATCCAAATTATTTGGAAGAGAATTTGATGTAATTTATTCATTAGACATAAAAGAAATGGATTATTGCAAAAATATGTTTAGGCTCTTAGACCTTAGTGAAAAATTGCTGAAACTTGGATATATCATTTTTAGGCATGGTAGTATTTGTCGTAAATTTATTATGATTTATACATGACTGAAAAGTATACTCCTTGTTCAAATTTGGAAGACCTTGGATTTTAGTAAAATTAATCAATTAATAGATTAACTGAGAAAATTGTTATAACCTGGAATTAATTCATTTATGACATGATAGGACCCCAGTAAATAACTTAGGCTGTTCGGATGAAAACACAAAGGACATCCTATCATAGACATCACCTAGTATAAGGTGGTCCGCAATTAGTAACTTTGGGAGATGAGTAACAGGATAAGGTTTGGGTTAGTGTAAGGACAGCTTGTGTTAGATGGATTTAGGTAGGTCGTCATGGAAGGCTATAAGGAGTGACGAGAAGTGAGTGGTTGTGGTAGAAGGTGCGCGGGACCGACGAAAGATCGTCGTCCCCGTAAGAGTGAATAATCAAATTCACCCTAGGTTTAGCTTGATGCAAGTTATAAAAGGAAAGGGTAAGGGAAAAACAACCAATAACAATAAGTGCCTTGCAAAAGGGAACATCGGGCCGTAATGCCGCCGTCTTGGTTCCTAGTGCCCTTTGAGAGCCCTTCACGGGGTATGCCGGGGGCAGTCCCGGGCTAACGTAAATCTTAAAACAAACGAAAGAGTAATTAGCCTAATAGGGATTCACATTGCACACACTCATTAGTTAGGGTTGGTAATGGTTAAGTCGTCCCGAGGTGTTCAAGGGGGCGCTGTCCCGTGGTGTTTTAAGGGATGAAGTTTGGAGATGAGCCGGACGTTTTAGTCCGGGGAATTTGGTCTCGGATGTGGTTAATACGGACGGGTTAGTCCGGGAGTTTGACACTTTAAATTGTTATATATTAAACTGCTGCATGTACATAAAAAAAGGAAAGATTAAGGTGGTGGATTTTCGATATCGGGGAGTTCGATTGCACCGACACCGATATCGTTGACTCGGCAAGGTGACTAGCACTTAGCCAAGGTTAAGTCCGGCGGACCAGTCGGCAAGAGTACGCAGGAGTCCGCCTCGTGCACCAGGCGTTGAGGGCGTACGATAGGTCAGACCAGTAGTGCTTTTACTGGTTTTGAGGTGGGCGAGGCCCAACCCACCGCTTCCGTCTGCCACTACGGGAGTATCCTGGGAGTTATCTCCAGAAAGGGGAAACTAAAGGTTTGTGTACACAAAATTGGGTGTGTGAGTTGCACTGCTTGATCATCATACCCACCATATAGCTGCATGCCATAATCATTCATAACAACCTTGACACCTAAAGTATAAGTGGAATGGGACGCTTATACTTTAGGACTTGCAAAACGACCCCTTGATCTATAAGCTTGTGTGGGCAAGTTTATAAATTAAGGTCAATTTGAAATATGTAAATCTGCTGCTTGATAACCGACACCCCAACGTATAAGCGGTATGGGACGCGTTATATGATGGGAGCCTTGCAAAAGATCTCTTGGCTTATGTGTACTCACATAAGCGAAGGTTTAATTTCTTACTTACTTCCTTTCTGTTATACCTATTACAACACCTATATTGTTCACCTGTTATAACTTGCTAGATAGGTCCACCGTCATCTGTTTTGAAATTTATCGCCACTTTCATGTCCTCCCCTTTCTTCCTCTCCGCCCGGTGCCTTAGAGCGTGGGGGAAGGGGTGGGGGATGATAGAGCTTAGTCTTTTAGACTAACGGTTTTCGAACCATATCATATTAGGGGATCGTGGAGCCCAGTCCGGAGGAGCAGCCCAGGAGGCCGGTACGCTTGGAGATGGGGCAGTCTAGCACTGGAGTCCAGACTACAGGGACCGTGAGTCCTGACCTTTAGTAGAGTTTTAGTCTTGCTTCCGCATCGAGTGATTTTGTAGTGAGGACTTGATGTACCGGGCATGAGCCCTTATATTTCTAGTATCATTGTACTCTGATGTTTCTGTGGACACTCCCTTTGTGGAGTTTTTATTTATATGTGATATTTTCTTCTTGTGGACTGCATTTCTCTTCCTTTACTTCGTGCTACTTGATTGTGATCGAAAAGGCCGGCAGAATCGGCGCGTTGTAGTGACGACCTTCCCGGGTGCGAAGGTGTCACCGCAAAGCGGCGGTTCTGGGCATAAGACCCCGGGTTTCAAAAAAAAAGGGGTCTTACACATGCACATAGACACATACACACGAGTGACAGGCTTGCGCTCACACACACACATACATGAGTGACAGGCACACACACACACACATACACGAGTGACAGGAGCGCACACACAAACACATGAGTGACAGGCGCACCCACACACGAGTGACAGGCGCACCCACACATACACGAGTGACAGGCGCACCCACACACACAGAAGTGACAGGCGTGTGCGCCTGCACACACACTCACATATGAGTGATAGGCGTGCGCACACACACACATGAGTGGCAGGCGCACACACACATATGAGTGGCAAGAACACGCACACGCACACACACGCACACGAGTGACAGGAGCGTGCGCGCGTGCACACGAGTGACAGGTGCGCACACACACACATGAGTGACACGCATGTACACACACACACACACGATTGATAGGCGCACACACACACACACAAACACATGAGTGGCAGGCGCGCGCACGCGCACACACAAACGAGTGACAGGCATGCACACACACACACACACACGAGTGACAGGCGTGTGCGCACACTCACGAGTGACAGGCACACACACACACAGGAATGACAGGCGCACACGCACACACACACACACACGAGTGACAGGTGCGCGCACACACACACACAAGAGTGACAGGCACGCGCGCGCACACACACACACACACACAAGAGTGACATACATGCACACATACACACTGGTGACAGGCACGCACACACACACACACACACATGAGTGACGGGTGCACACACACAAAAATGAGTGACATGCGCGCGCGCGCACACACACACACGAGTGACAGGCGCGCGCGCACACACACACACGAGTGACAGGAATGCATACAAACACACACACACACACACACACACACAAGTGACAGGCGTGCACACACACAAGTGACATGTGCACACACATGCACACACAAGTGACAAGTGCGCGCGCACACACACACACGAGTGATAGGCGCTCACACACACACACATGTGAGTGATGGGCGCACGCACACATACACGAGTGACAGGCGTTCACACGCACACACGAGTCATTGACACGCACACACATTAGTGACAGGCACGCGAGCGCGCGCACACACGAGTGATAGCCCCCCCCCCCCCCCCCCACACACACACACGATTGACAGGCACGATCACACACACACACACTCAAAATTTACAGGTGCGCGCACACATATACACACCCGAGTGATAGGCGCACACACACACACATGAGTGACAGGCGCGCACACACACATACATGAGTGACAGGCGCGCGCACACACGGATACACACACACACACACACATGAGTGACAGGAGCACACACACAGACAAGAGTGACAAGCGCACACACACACGCGCGCGCACGTGACAGACGGACACACACACAAGAGTGATAGGAGCGTGTGCACGCACACACACACACACACACACACACACACACGAGTAACAGGCACAGGCACACACATACACAGACTTACACGCACGAGTGACAGGCATGCACACACACACGAGTTACATGCACATACACATAAAATTGACATGCACACACAAACATATGATTTATAGGAACACACACACACACACACACACACACACGAGTGACAGGCACACAAACACGAGTGACATGCACACACACACACACACATACATGAGTGACAGGAGCGCGCACACACACACACACACGAGTGACAGACACACGCACACAAACACAGAAACACGCACAAGTGACATGCACACACACACACACACACGAGTGATAGACACACACACACGAGTGACATGCACACACACACGAGTGACAGACACACACACACACACACGAGTGGCATACACATACACACACACACACACACACACACACACACACACACACACACACACGAGTGACATACACATACATACACACACACACACACACACACACACACACACGAGTGACAGACACACACACACATGAGTGAGAGACAGACACACATACACACACAAGAGTGACACACACACACACACACATGAGTGATATGCACACACACACACACACACGAGTGGAAAGCGCACACATACACGAGTGACAGGCACAACAAATGACAGACACACACACACACGAGTGACATGCACACATGAGACAAGCACACACACACACATGAATGGTAGGTACACACACACGCACACACACACACACACACACACACATGAGTGACATGCACGTGCACGCACACACACACACATGAGTGACAGGCACGCACACACGAGTGACATGCACACGCACACACACTCATGAGTGACAGGCACGCACACACACACGAGTGACAGGCACACACGAGCGCGCATGTGCGGGGGTGACAGACAGACACACACACACACACACGAGTGACAGCCACACACACACACGGGTGACAGGCACACACGAGTGACAGTCACGGGGCTCCGCCCCTACAGCCAACCGCGATAGTACCTCACCTGCGAAAGTTCACGGGAAGCCTCCCCGTGCCCCGTGCGACATTATTACGACAACGACATTTTCCCGACGCAACGATGCTCCCGCTGCTCGCAAACCCCTATGTATTGTACTCTGCTCGTCACACATTTTTGCGGCGCAGGTAGAAGTTTGCTATGAACAGAGAAAACACATTTTTTTTATTGTAGATAGAAGTCTTTATTCATATGAGGGCACACTTTTTAAAATAAAATAAAAAACATAAATTTAAATAAACTTGAATTTTTTTAGTATATATGTCTAGAATGACGTTAGGTTAGGTTCCTTCCGGGCATTGGTGGCTTGTTCAAAGGCATAAGCTATCTCGATCAACGTAGAGTCCGAACCCTGTAATCCGGCAAAGCAAATGCCGAAAGGTTTGCCGGAGCCGCTGTACCCGGCCGGCACGGTGACCTCCGGAAAGCCTCCAATCGACGTAGCATAAAGGAAGTCGGAGAGGGGAAAGACCACCGCATCTAACCTCTTCTCCTTCATCAGTTTATAGAGTCCCTGCTCCGACAGCTCTTCCATTCTCTTGATGGCCGCCTGCTCGGCAGCGCCAATCCCTTTCGTCTCCTCCGATGCCAAGAAGATGGGCTGCCCGAACTCACCCATCCTTTCCTGCTCATTCAATCATTGACAACGTAAATGTTAATTGCATGCATGCATGCAGCCATGCAATACATATATATTTATGTATTATCATTATATAAAATTAATGACCTCAACAGGGTGGCGTTTGTTGAAGGCTATGACGTCAGCCAGAGATCTAGATGGGGAGGAAACAAGATCTTTGAGGTAGGCGTTGACTGAAATCTTGAACTCAGCCAATAAGAATGTTGACTGACCGCTTGTAGTGTAGTTGTCAATCACACTTTCATTTTTCAATGTGAGATTATCAATCAGCTCAGCTCCTTTCAGCCTAAAAAAATTCATATCAATCAGATCTTCTTCTTTCAGCCAAACCTGGCCTCTCAATTAACAACATAATTCAAAAAAAATGAAGTAAAGAGATACCAACATTATATAAAAACTTGATGCTTCATCATTGAAATAATTCAACTAAAGTCTAGTGCGAGCAGAATATATAGTAATAACTAATTGTCGATTATAATTTGACGATCGTCGATCATCAAAAAACCAATATGTAGTAATAACCAATTGTGAGCGCTCGCATCATCACATGCACTTTTGTGTGCTCATGTGAACACATGCTTTCTTCTTTGCACCCGTGAACATAGGCTCGTATGTGTGCTCCCGTCAACAGATGTTCTTCTGTGTGCTCCCGTAATCAAAAGCTCTTTTGTGTGCTCGTGTGACTGCATGTTCTTCTGTGTTCTCATGTGCGTGACCACAATCTTTCTTGTGTGTTCGCGTGTACATGAATTTTTTTGTCTGGTCACGCGAACATGTGATTTTCAATGCGCTCGCATAAGCATAGGCTCTTCAGCAAGCTCACACACACACAACTCCCAAAACCGTTCCCACACGTGTAGTTCCCCGGACCACGCACATGCCTATAGTGTGCCCCCGATGAACACGTCCGATCAAATGAACGTATTATGATCAACCAAACATGCCCGTATTATGATTAAGCGAACGTGTCTGTTCAATGGAGGATGTTATGCCCAAGTGGATATGATCACTCAACTGAACATGATATGCCCAAGTGAACATGCTGATCTAGAGCATGCCCCGTGCTCCGCTCCAATGTGCGCTTCAGCACGCTGGACAGAGTCCACTCCAGTGCGTGCCCCCGCGCTCTGCTCCAGTGTGAGATCCAACACGGTTCTCAACTCGGCTCTAGTGCGCGCCCCCGGGATACGCGCCCCCGGGATATGCGTCAGTGAACATACAACTTAAGCTAACATATCGCTACTGAGAACACACAACTTCAGTGCACGCTCCCGTGCCCCTCTGTGCTCTGATCTCAAGTCCTCCAATGTGTGCCCCTACTATCTACTCTAGTGCTCTCTCTAGTGCACCGCTCTTAAATTAACTCCATTCTGCGTCCACGTGCTCCACTCACCAGAAGATGCTCTAATCTCCCATTGGCTGGTCCTCACTCCACTATTCATTACACTCTCTAGGGCACCGCTATCAAGTCTGCTAAAGTACGCTCCCCGCGCGTGTTCCTCTCTGATACGCGCGCGCCCCGTTGCAAACGCTTCGCCAGTTTGGCTCTCATGTATGAGGTCTCGCTCTTTGCTCTCAAAAAGCCCCTCAAATCTCCAGGAAAGTCTCGTGTCATCCTCCAGAATGCTACTCACCGTACTGATCTCAAGAACACACGCCCACACATAGTTATCTAAAGCATGTACCCGATACACGCGACCATAGGAAGACTATTTTAACATTCTAGATCAGGAGGAGGTATATAACCCCCGCCAAATAAGTTGCACACTCAATATTGCTAGCTGATTTTCTGAACCGGGCATGGCCCCATGGTTCCTTCTCTTTTCGTGTTTTCCACACAAAAAATTCTGCCTGTCGAGTCTATTTTGACAAGAGAATGAGAGGCATACAAGAAAATGATAGGGTATCTAATACGAAAAGCCCCCCATAAACAATCACTCATGTATGCATGCGTGTGTTTGTTATCTTTCAATGATTTATTAATTACTAACTAAATAATTTACAAATTAATAATAATTTTGTGAATTTATAACTTATTATTAGTAATTGTTTATTAATAGCAAAATTCAGACAAAATTCATGGTTCCAAAATATGTGTGTAATTTACAAATTAATAATAATTTTGTGAAATTATAACTTACTATTAGTAGTTATTTATTAATAGCAAAAATGTAATTTATCAGTAATAGCACCGTTAAATATAATAATTGAGAATCAACTCACCTCATGGTTTCAAAATGTGAGGCAAAAGTCTTCTCCTCCGTTGACCCACTCGGGAAATCAAAGTATGGGTGGCGCATAATCCCCAGCCTCTTACCGCTCAACCCGCCCGGATTCAACAGCCGCCGGAATCCTCCACTCGGAATGAACCCCGCCGCCGCCGCCGTCATCTCCGCGTCCAACGGATCGTACCCGGCGATCACGTCCAGAAGCGCCGCCGCGTCTTCCATCGTCCGTGCCATCGGCCCCACCGTGTCGAACCTCGGCGAGATGGGCACAATCCCTGACCGGCTCGTTAGGCCCGACGTCGGCTTGATGCCCACCACCGAGTTGGCTACCGCCGGGCAGGTGATCGAAGCGAACAAATCCGTCGCCAGAGAAACAGCCACCAGATTCGCCGCCACCGCAATGGCTGACCCGCTGCTTGAGCCGCACGGGTGATTTCCGACTGCCGGATATGGGCTCCTTCCTTGTCCCCCGCGGGGGCTCCACCCCTGGGGAGCTTCCAATGACCGGAAGTGGTCCCACTCGCTCATGCTAGCCTTCCCGAGGATCACGGCGCCGGCGTCTCGGAGGCGCTTGATGACGCCGGCGTCACGCGGCACGACGGAGCCGAGGAGGGCGGGGGAACAGGAGGTGGTGTTCAGCTTGTCGCGGGTGCTTATGCTGTCTTTGACGAGGACGGGGATGCCGTCAAAGGGGCCGAGGGGGCCGCCTGCGCTGCTGCGCCGGCGGTCGGCTTCAGAAGCGATGTCAAGAGCGTCGGGGTTGACTTCTATGACGGCGTTGAGTTTGGGATTGAGAGCGGCGATCTGGTTCAAGTAGTGCTGGACGAGCTGGTAGGAAGTCAAGCTGCCGTCTTTGAATGCTGCTTGAATGCCGGCGACGGTGGCCTCCTCGAACTCGAAGGGAGCCTGAAGAAGCGGCCTTAATTGAACCCAAATCAAGCGTAATTTCATTAAAGCTCGTTAATTTGGGAAGAAAAGAAATGAATTTCATCGAAAGAGAAGATATCGACAGCAACCTTTTGCCCGCCGCCATTGTTGTCCGAGAATCTGGCACTGAAACAGCCATGGCTAAAAGAAGAAGAAGAAAATTAAGAAGGGAGAAGACAGAGGAGAACGTCATGTATATGCAGCCTCAATTAATTCGTTAGCAGCTAAATTGATTCAAAATGCCTGATCACCGGCCAGTTACGAGGATCAATCAATACATCCCCTTCATAAATATCTTCAATACAAAATCCATCGCTTTTAACTCTATGTTTTTTTATGCTCGGATATATTGTGCAAAAATATTTTAATCATCCACTTCCATCTATGCATTTAGGGGTGGAAGTACGTCAGGCGGCCTATTAGGGGCATGCGGCCTGGCCTGCTATCGGCCTGCAGGCTGAAGGAGTCCGCCTTGTGTTAAGCTCGTGGATTGCGGAGTCCGCCAGGTGTTAAGCTCTCGGATTGTGGAGTTAGCCTGAGTCAAGTTCGCGCCAGATTTAGCTAGAGACAGCTGAAGGTTTAGATTTTGGTCACGGTTATGTGTCAAGACCGGTTGTTTCTTGTTTTTCGAGTCCACGTGTTTTGTGCGGACTGGATTTGGAGTTAGCGGTGACTTCAGATTGTCTTGTGCGGTCTGTCTCTGTGCCCGTGCTCATGTGCGACCTGGTGCGGCTAGCCGCACGCTGATGAGCGGTTATCCTATCGCATGGGCGGTGACTTCACTCCCTGCGCTTGCCTATAAATAGGGGACCCAGACTCGTCACTTATAACATGAACAGTAAGTGTTGAAGCTTGGGTTAAAACTTGCGGTTTGGTTTTCTTAACCGCGCAGCTTAGAGAAAGTAACCGGTTTTGATGTATTGCAGACTATCGGTTACCACTGAGCAATCAGAGACTTGGTTCTGGCAGCAGTCAGGATTCAGTGCGGCTTGCGGATAATAGTTTGCGGATTATAGCAGGCCGCCACTTGCGGTCAGACGGTTTTCTCTTTGGCAAAATTTTCTCAGTTCAATAAGTCAGTTCGCCTCTAGCGGTTTGACTTTGTTTAGTTCGACAACAACTCGGTTCGCGGATTCTAGCAGCTAGGCGGCCTTGCGATCAGGCGGCTTGCAGGTGCGTACAGGTTTATTCAGCATTCAATAACGGGAGTCCACACGGTTAAGTTGCGGTTTGACAACTTAGCGGCTTCAGCAGACACCTTTTTGCGGATATGCAGTTTTGGCGGTTATTGTTATCAATCCGCCCGATTTACTCTTCCTTGTATGATTTTGTTTTCATCGGGTACATTGGCGAATCATGTCTCGTAATGCATACCTCGTGTTGTAAAGAAAATTGATAATATAAGTTTCTATTTTCTTCTATTGTGCTGGTTCATTTGAGCTTAGTTTGGTTGAGTGTTCCTGCGACCTTTCCCGTTTTTATGAAATTTTTACAAAATATCTTTTATACAGTTGTAAATTGATTCAAGTTGCTAAATTGATTCAAATTACCTGATCACCGGCCAGTTACGAGGATCAATTAGTACATCCCCTTTATAAATATCTTCTATACAAACTCCATCGTTTTTACTCTCTATGTTTTTTTGTGCTTGGATATATTGTGCAAAAATATTTTAATCATCCTTTTTATAACTTCTATCTATGCATCCCTCTTTTATAATTGTATTTTTAACCTTTGAAATTATCTTCTATACAAACTCCATTGCTCCACCTCATTTAATTAGGTGTAAGAGATGGAATAAGTCCTCTCTTATAAAGATACTCAGCGGAACCGACCTGCGAATATTTGGGAGAAGAGAAGGTAGAGATGTACTCATTGTAGTCTAGCTGTTGGGTCGCCTGTTTGACTCTTAACAAATGTATGATGCCTGTTTGGGTTTCACGTGCTCATGCAGAGTGATTCGTCCTAACATTCAACACCAAACATTCATTCTATAAATGATGGTGGTAATTTAACATGTCCAAACTCACTGCAGCAAAAACGCAGTGCCAAACTGAGACCTAGGCTTCGTTTGGGGGGACTTATTTTCACCGGTCAAGCGGTTACGACCGCATGAATCGGACCTTAATTATGGTCCGATTCATGCGGTCGTAACCGATTGACCGGAGAAAATAAGTCCCCCCAAACGCAGCCCTAGTCTCTAAATTTAAAAATTGTACGGGATATTTATAGGGACTACATTTGTAAGTGTGCAAGCTTTGATGTTACACCCCTCTATTGTTGACATTACAAATACTTTTCCTGCTAATAAATATCTTATAACAATTGTCATCTTTTCTTGAAAAAGGTTTGCGCTTCATGAGCTTACGAGGACATTTTCAATTGAATTTAATCTTCAATCTCAACTCTCATGCTTATATTCTGCTCCCCCGACCGAATAGTATTGAAATGCATGAAATTCAGCCTAAAACACACACAAAGGCAAAACATCACATCAAACAACTCACTTTTATAGGTGAGTGTTATCCGCACTACAGTTTTGGTTATCCGCACTTTTTTTTCCCAATTTTTCGCGCCTTTTAGAAATACGTTTTGTACATGCATTTTTACGAAAAGTGTTTAACACGAAAGTTGTAGATCTCGATGAGATCTACAACTTTGGTGTTGAACACTTTTCCTGAAAATGCATGTACAAGACGTATTTCTAAAAGGCGCGAAATCTGGGTGTATTTCCAAAGTACGTCTTGTACATGCATTTTCAGGAAAAGTGTTCAACACGAAAGTTGTAGATCTCGATGAGATCTACAACTTTGATGTTGAACACTTTTCCTGAAAATGTATGTACAAGACGTATTTCCAAAAGGCGCGAAAAATTAGGAAAAAAATATTTGCGAATAACCAAAACTGCAGTGCGGATAACAATCACCCTTTTATATTGTAGTGGATGCAATTAAGTTCACTATCATGGCCTTCCTGCAACAGGCTTTAAAGAAAAAGGCAACATGTACATATCAACTACAGCTCATGAAAGTTTTGTTATCTTAATACATGGGAGTTTTCGAGGAAAAAAAATAACTCGATGAGAAAGTGTGTTGATGTGATCAATCAAATACTTTAGAGAGGGCGAATAAAGTATAATTAAAGGGTCACAGAAGCAAATATCATAAAGAAAGCATTTGCAACCATAATGTATAGACGGCGGACTTGAGTTGGAGTAGCTATCGAAACTTTTTGCTCATTATTCGAACCGATTTCAATTGCGTCGTCTTTATGTATAAAAACAGGACAATATTTTATTCATGACTACTCTAAAAAAATCATCAATTATAGGTGAAACCAATTAAAAGCTAGCGATAAAAAGAATGATTTAAGAAAAACAGCAATAGATTGTGGCGTGAAAGTAGAGGTGTCATGCATCATCTCCACAATGTCGTCTTGTATCAACTAAGGGGAGGTGACTTCTTCCTGGTTTTGTTAGCTTGCTCAAAGACATATGCTATCTCGATCAACATCGCGTACGAACCCAACAATCCAGCAAAGAAATGCCAAACGGAGTGTCAGATTTGTTGTAACCTGTGGGAACTGAGATGAAGGGATATCCTCCGAGCGCCAAAACATGGGATGCACTATACAATGAGAAGATAAAAGCTTCTTAGCTTATTCTCCTTCATCAAATCTTCAGTTCCTTCCTTGCATAGTTGTGCCATTTTTACTCATAGCATTCTTTTGAGCTACTCTTATCTCATTTGTTTCCTCTGATGTCAAAAATATTAGTTGCTCGAACTCCTTCGTTCTTTCCGGCTTGAATTCAGAACATGTAAAAACTTATATAAGTTCTTGATATTAATAGATTGTCATTGTTGTTGAAAATTGTGAAGTGAAAGTGGGGGTTGATCAAGAAGACCGTGCGGCCTGGGCGGACTGTTGGTGCGCTCTGGGCGGCCTGTTGTTGCGGTCTTGGTGTTAGATGTTCCCTGGTGTAACCTTGCGGATAGGTGGAGTATCCACAGTAGGGCGGATTCACTCTGAGTCCGCGGAGTTGGCTATATGCGAACTCCTCTTGAGGTCGCAGAGTCCGCTTGTGGCGGACTGCGTATGGAGATCGCAAGTTTCAGCTTCGGCTGTTGCCCTTGCTCTGGTGGAGTGGTTAGGCGTTGTCCTGAGTTTGCTTGTGGCGGACTGACTTGTAGAGCTGGCGGACTGAGCTCTTGTCTGCCGAGCTCGCGCCTGAGTTTGGTTGATTGCTGGACTTGGTCAAAATTTGTGACAAGTCCAGGTTGATTGCAGAATCTGCAATGTCCGCTGGTTGACTGGGCGGTTTATGTCTGTTGGTCATGGACTTGTTTTGTTGCGGGCTGGTGCATTGTTCGCGGGCTGTGCGGGCTGTTGCTGTGTTCGTTATATCGTACATATTGGTGCGGTGTCTATCGGGTTGCAGACTGGCTTCTTGTCTTGGTGCCTGGCGGATTGGCTGGTATCCGTCTTTGTTCTTGCGAACTGGGCGGACTGCCTTGTGCTAGCTGCGAGCTGGAGTGGTGATTCTATCCAGTAGGGCGGTGACCACACTCCTTTCCGTACCTACAAATAGGACCCCCCGTCACACCCACAGTAACTGAATGAACAGTAAGTTGAGCGTTGGTTAATTGATGCGGCCTTGGTTTTCTTGTCCGCGCAGTTTAAGCAGAGTTAACTGGTTGTTGTTTGCAAGTTGTGCAGCTAACACTGTGAAGCTAGGAGTCTGGTTCTGACTGCGGTCAGGAATTAGTGGATCTTGCGGTTACAATCGGCGGTTTACAGCAGACCGCTTTTGCGGCCAGCCAGTCTTCTCTCCTTCAACAATTTCCAAGTTCAATAACCTGTCTGCCGGTCTCGGCGGACTAGCCGGTCTGTTCTTTCAGTTCGGCGGCGGCTTGTAGAGCAGTCGGTCAGCAGAATAACGGGTAGTACGCGGAATGTGCAGACTTCGTAGATCAGTTGGTGCAGCAGCGGCTTGGCGGTCTCAGCGTACTCGACGGACTTCGCGGTCTCGGCAGTCTCTGAGGCAGTCCGCCCAGCTTAAGTTCTTGTTTGCTTATTGCTTCTCCTTTTGTACTTGGCGGAATCATGTCTCGCCATGTATATCTTGCAAGATCTGTGTTTGCTCTCCGTTGTCACTGATTTACTTAGCTCAGTTTATGGTTAGAGTGTTCCTGCGCCTGGTTTCCGTTTTCGCTTGATCAAGTGATCAACTTGATAGCTCTGGAAGTTTTTATTTGATATCAAAACTATCTCTTTGATCAGCTTGTGAGAATTTCAACATGGTATCAGAGGGAACAGTGGCTTGAGAGTTGACCAACCTTAGTTGTGCTCGACGCTTCTGGAAGCTAGTAGATCAGCGGTGTTGCAATTGAAGGAGCTTTCGCAAGGGGTCTTGGTATTGAACTTCTTACAACGACTAACTTCAAGAAGTGGAAGTCGTGTATGAAGAGCTATCTTATTGGTGAGGAGTTGTGGGAGGTCGTCGGTGGTGACGACAAGCAAGAAGTGACTGTTGTTACCGGTACTGCTGAACAGGTGAGAGCTTGGAGGAAGACTAATGAAAAGGCAGAGTTTGCACTCAAGCAGGCTGTCTCACCTGAGCTCTTTGATCATATCTTAGGATGTGAGTCTGCTGTTGAGATTTGGACAACCATTGATGGTTTGTTCAACAGGAAGAATGTAGCGTGGCTACAGTTCTTAGTGAACGAGTTAGTTAAAGCAACTCAAGGAGATCTGTCCATCTCAAGGTTCTTTCTTAAGATGAAGAACCCGTGCGATGAAATATCTGCGTTGGATCCTGATGAGCCCATTTCTGAAGCTAAGTTGAAGAGCAACATAGTCCGCAGATTGCGGAAGGAATATGTGGCCTTTGTGACTTCTGTTCAAGGATGGGCGACTCGGCTATCCTTGCTAGAGTTGGAGAATCTGCTGGCGTCACATGAGAGATTGACTAGGCAGATGACCGGGGTTACTATCTCTGAAGGAGGTAGTGAAGCTCTCTTCACTGATAAGAAGAAAAAGAGATGGGAGAAGAAGAAGAAGCCTATTACTGCGGATGTGCCTTCAACTTCTTATTAACAAAAGAGGAGCGTTGCTCCTATGAAGAACTGGAAGAAAAAGTTAAAGTGCTACAGGTGCAATCAGCCGGGTCACTTCAAGCGTGACTGCAAGGTTAAGCTATAGCCTGGGGATGTTGCAGATAAGGAGGGAGCTGGTTCAAGTGCTGAGGAAGCCGGGTGGGGAGGAGCTTTTTTGACGGGCGCATTTGTTCGTGCTCTTTCTACCGCCGACTACCAAGATGACTTGATAGTTGACTCGGGGTGTGGTCATCACCTCACTGGGGACGAGTCGAAGTTCTCTTCACTGTAGACATTCTCAGGTAACGAAGCTATTATTACAGGTGATGATTCCGTTCATACTGTAGAGAAGGAGGGTGTTGTTTCTTTAGAGAGTGCTCAGGGTCCACTCACGTTAAGGAGTGTGTATCACATACCTGGCATGAAGAAGAACCTCTTCTCAGTGACCAATGTTGATGACGCGGGTTATCACGTTCTGTTTAGGCCAACAGAAGTGAAATTTCTCCGCAACATATCAGCGGTTAAGGCTGATGTTGCTCATGTAGGTAGAAGAGTAAGAGACTTGTTTGTTTTATCAACAAGCACTTATGTTGATCGGATGATGGTCAACGATAACACTGCTATTTGGCATGAAAGGTTAGGGCACGTAGGGATGGACAAGCTGAAAGTTATGGTGATGAGAAGCCCTGTGAAAGGCTTGCCAAAGTTGTCATCCTACGGAGATGGCCATGTTTGCGTAGGTTATCAGTTCGGAAAGGCTCATCGTCTTCCGTTTGACAAGTCTCAGATATGGAGTAAGGCACCATTAGAATGCATCCATGGTGATTTGATGGGGCCAACTACTACTGCTAGTGTTGAAGGCAGCAGATACATGCTGGTGCTGATTTATGACTACTCGAGATACACTTGGGTGTATTTCATGAAGGAGAAGTCAGCTACTTTTCAATTGTTTGTGGAGTTCAAGGAGCTGGTGGAGGGCCGGCTTGGCCTGCAGATCAAGAATTTTACATCAAACAACGGTGGTGAGTTTGTATCATTCGAGTTTTCTAACTTCTGTAGGAAGCACGAGATCTAGAGAAAGCTTACTTATGCTCATACTCCACAACAAAATGGAGTGGCGGAGAGGAAGATCCATCATTTGACGGAAACTTGCAAGTGTTGGCTTCATGGAAAGGGCATTCCCAGGTCCTTTTGGGCAGAGGAATGGCCTGCGCAACCTATGTCATCAATCGTATGCCTTTGAGTCCGATCAACATGAAGTCTCATGTTGAAATGTTGTTCAAGGAGAAGCCTAGCATGAAACACCTTCGGGTGTTTGGATCAACCTACTATGTGTATGTATCGGATGCTCTGAGGACCAAGCTTGATGCAAAGGCGATGAAGCTTGTCTTTGTGGGCTACAATGAGCGGAAGAAGGGATGAAAGTGCATGGATCCCGCGATAAGAAAGTTCATTGTATCAAGAGACGTTGTCTTTGATGAACTAACGTCGTAGGAGGTGGCTCTGTTGAGCTGCAGGAGAGCAGGGTTGATGAAGGGCAAAAAGAGGCTGCTGAAGATCTTCTGGTAGAGATGCCTGTTGAAGTTGGTGACCGGGCGGTCTGGCGGTCCATCTTGGCGGTTTGGAGACCGTGCGGTCTGGCGGTTTGGAGTCAGCGGTTTGATTCCTATGCTGTTGCTGTACGGTTGCCGAGCGGTCAGGCGGTCTTCCCTGGCGGTCTCTCTCTCTGGTGGTAGCCGTGCGTTTAGCCCTTCTGTCTAACCGCGCGGCTTGTGCGGTTTGTTCTGTATAGTCCGCTTAGTCCTGTATTTTTTAGTCCCACATATCTTATTTGTATTCTCTCATCTCTCCTCCATTCTATATAAGGGAGGACATACCTTTGTAATAGATACCTTTTTTTGATAATAAAATTTCAGTTATACCATTTCCGGCTTGTTTTAGTTCGCTTCTCACATGGTATCAGAGGAATCGATCCTTTCCTCCTGATTCGGTGAGCCCTCTCTGTCCGCGCGACTTGCTTCTCCGGCTTGCGCCCTGTCCGCGCGGTCTCCTTCTTTCCTTGTCATTGCCCGCTGTGTGCGCGACCTGTTGCCTTGTTCGCTGCGATCTGTCGCCTTGTTCGCCGCGACCTATCGCCGTGGGCCTTGCCTTCTCTTGTGCTTCTGTTCGGGCGGACTGTCTGCTTGCCGCTCGACTTCTTCCCCTCTGCTTGATACTGCGGCTTGGTCGTGGTCTTTCTGGCCGCTGGTGTTTGACATCCTGACCGCTGCAGTTTTCTTCTGCCTATCCGCGCGGCTTGTTTCCTAACCGCGCGGCTTCCTGATGGCTCTTTCTGATGCTTCCACTACCACCACTCCTGCCGCCACCCCTGTTGCCAATCCGGCTCCGCCTCTACCTCCTACTTCTTCCGGGAACCTTGGCACCGTTTCTAAGCTTGTCGGCTCCAACTACCCGGATTGGAGCGTCTCTTTCACTTTTCTCCTTCGCTCGCAATGCAAACGCCACCATCTCATTGATGACCCCCCTCCTACCACTTCACCTCTCTTTGATGACTGGGATGCGAGTGACGCGCTTGTGCGTACTTGGCTCGCTAATAGTCTATCTGATGAGTGCCTTCCCGTCATCCGTCATGATGAGACGGTGAAGGCCGCTTGGCTTCATCTTGCTGCTCTGTACTCTAAAGGGGCTCAGACGTCCCGCATCTATACGTTGTATGCGGACCTCTTTGCCCGGCCTACCTTGTCTCCTGATGCTGCCTACCAACAAGTTCAAGCTCTTGGGGCTGAGATTCTTCAGAATCGCCCATTTTCTGCGGATCTGGCTCAACAACACAAGCACTTCCAGGAGCTTCTGGTTGTGTGTTATCTGCTCCGTCTTCCTGACACTTATGACATGATCCGCCAACAAATTCTGGGTGAGGCGGAATCTCCTACTTTAGATGCCACTGCTGCTCGCATCGCCGCTGTCACCTCTCTCCTTCAGCGCCCGCTTCTGCCCGCTCCTTCTCCACAGGATAACTATGCTCATCAAACTCAGTGGAGTGGCTCTGGTAGCCGCAGTCATCAGTCTGGCGGACGTCCTTCTTCCCGCTACCTCTGCTCTCACTGCGGCCGCACCGGACATACTCTTGACCGATGCTGGACAAAACATCCTCATCTCCGTCCCTCGGGTGACTCTTCCGCCTCCTCTTCCAAGCTGTCTGCTTCCGTGGTCACATCTTCAGGTAGTGCCCATGTGGTCACTCAAGGTAAATGGCTTATCGACTCCGGTGTAACTAATCATATGACGGGCAATCCTCAGTGCTTCTCTCTCCTCGAACAGCATGATCGGTTGCCCCCGGTCCTCATTGCAGACGGCTCTCCCTCCCCGGTTCATGGGTCAGGAGTGGTTCATGTTACTCCGTCCCTTCAGCTAAAGGACACTCTCTATGTGACCAAGTTTCCGTGCAATCTATTGTCGATTACTTCTTTATGCAAGCAGCTTCAATGTTCTGTAACGTTTACTCCATCTTCTTGTCCTTTTCAGGATCCGAGCTCCCAGCGGACGATTGCTACTGGGACTGAGAGCGGCGGCCTCTACTTTCTCGACAACGTTTCCGCTTTGTCCGCCTTTTCTTCTTCTTGTACGGATCTTCTCCAGTGGCATATCTGTCTCGGTCATCCTCCACCACGGCTTCTACATCAGCTTCTACCCCACCTCCCTCCCTCCAATACTACTCTCAACTGCGAAGCATGTCAACTTGGCAAGCATCATCGTTCCTCCTTCCCGTCGAAGCAAGGTCGGGGCTCTATTCGTCCGTTTGATCTAGTCCACTCCGATATCTGGGGGCCTGCTCCTACCCTTACTATTGGTCGGGGTAGTTCTTATTTTGTAACCTTTATTGATGATTTTTCTAGATGTACTTGGGTGTATCTCTTACGAGATAGCTCTGAACTTTTTAATGTATGGACCTCCTATTATCATTTAATCAAAAATCAGTTTGGTGTTGGTATTAAAACTTTTCGCTTTGATAATGCAAAAGAGTACTTAAGTCATGCTTTTACCTCCTTCTGTGTGCAACATGTCGTTATTCATCATACAAGCTGTGTCTATACATCCCAACAAAATGGGGTGGCGTAACGCAAAAACTGTCACCTCCTCGATGTCGCTCGCACATTGATGACTCAAATGCATGTCCCTCGCTCATATTGGGGCTATGCTGTTCTTCTTGCCTGTTATCTCATCAATCGCATTCCCTCCTCCGTTCTAAAGGGAAAAACCCCTTTTTCCATCCTTTATCCAGGCAAGGAGCCTTTTACTCTCCCTCTCCGAATCTTTGGGTGCACTGCTTTTGTGCATGCCCCATCTGCCACCCGTGATAAGCTCGCCCCTCGCTCCACCAAATGTGTCTTTCTGGGATACTCCGTCACTCAGAAAGGCTACTGTTGCTTTGACCCTGTTCTTCGTAAGCAGTTCGTCTCCGCTGACGTTACCTTCTTCGAGAATGCCTCCTACTTCTCGGATGACTCCTCGTCTCTTCCCCCCACCTCCGATTCTCCTGTTATTCCGTTCGTTCCCTCGTCTCCTACTGCGATATCCACCGCTCCTCCGTCTCCGCCCACTCCTCTCCCTCCGCCTCTCTATCCGCCTCCATCTCCCTCATCTCCGCTGCCATCGCTCTCTCCTCCCGGGCCAGCTCTCTCTGCCACGGATGTTCGGGATACCGAAGAGTCCGCCGACCTGGATCTTCCTATCGCTCTTCGTAAAGGGGTGCGGACGTGTACCCTACACCCCCTTGCTGCTATTGTTTCATATGATCGTCTTACCTCTTCTCTCAGGGCCTTTGCGCTGGCTATCTCTGTCACTACCACACCTCGTTCCTACCAGGAGGCCCTTGCTATTCCTCACTGGAAGATGGCCATGGATGAGGAAATGGCGACCCTAACAGAGCGGGGTACCTGGACTCTTGTCCCTCCTCCCTTTGATACAGATGTTGTTGGCTGTCGTTGGGTCTTTGTGGTCAAATTTGGCCCAGATGGCACTGTGGACCGTTATAAAGCTCGCCTCGTGGCTAAGGGCTTTACTCAGACCTATGAGGTTGATTACTTTGACACCTTCTCTCCCGTGGCTCGTCTCAGCACTATACGGGTCCTTCTCTCTGTGGCAGTCAACAAAGACTGGCCACTTTCCCAGCTGGATATCAAGAATGTCTTCCTTTATGGTGATCTTCAGGAGGCCGTCTACATGGAGCAACCTCCTGGGTATGTTGCTCAGGGGGAGACACGAGTATGCCGGCTATAGAAGGCAATCTATGGCCTCAAGCAGAGCCCTCGAGCTTGGTTTGACAAGTTCAGCGGCATCGTGGCGGACGTTGGTTTTGCTCGCAGCTCTGCTGATCACTCTCTATTTATTCGCAAAACCTCTTCGGGACTGGTGGTTCTTGTAGTATATGTTGATGATATTCTTCTCACTGGCGATGACCAGGAAGGGGTAGCCTTGACAAAGCGGCATCTTCGCCAACATTTGGTCACGAAAGATATGGGTTCTCCGAATTACTTTTTGGGGATTGAAATCTCTCGGAAGCCCAACTCTTTAGTCATCTCTCAGCGTAAGTATGCCCTTGATATTTTAAAAGAAGCAGGATTGACTGGGGCCAAACCTGCCCGATGTCCCATGGCTGTTGGAGAAGACAAAACCTGGACAGATGATTCGCCTCTTCTTTCAGATGCTTCGCGGTACAAGCGTCTGGTTGGTAAGCTCATATACCTCACCGTGACTAGGCCCGACATTTCCTATGCTATGGGCAAGGTGATTCAATTCATGCAAGCTCCCAGGGAGTGCCATCTACAGTCCGCCTTGCGGATCTTGGAGTACGTCAAAGCAGCCCCAGGGAAAGGGTTGCTCTTTCAGAAGAATGATCATCTGAGGGTTGAAGCATACTCAGATGCGAGTTACACTGATGACAAAGGGGACTGCAAGTCTACCTCCAATTTCTGTACTTTTGTTGGGGGCAATCTGGTAAGATGGAAGAGCAAGAAGCAGTCTGTTGTTTCTAGGTCCAGTGCTGAAGCAGAGTATCGGAGTATGGCGTCGACCACTTGGGAGCTAAAATGGCTACGGGCTCTAATGCTGGATTTAGGAGAGGTCTACAACCATCCTCTACCTATGTTCTGTGATAACAAGGTTGCCATATACATCTCCAAAAATCCGGTCTTCTATGAAAGAACCAAGCACATTGAGGTTGACTGTCATTTTATTCGTGAAGAAATCTTAAAGGAACAAATTTGCACTCCCTTTGTCACTTCTGATAAAGAGCTGGCTGACATCTTCACCAAGCCAGTTTCCGCCTCGTTTCATCATATTTGTGACAAGCTGGGCATGATCGATATATATGCTCCAGCTTGAGGGGGAGTGTTGAAGTTGGTGACCGGGCGGTCTGGCGGTCCATCTTGGTGGTTTGGAGACCGCGCGGTCTGGCGGTTTGGATTCAGCGGTTTGATTCCTGTGCTGTTGCTGTACGGTTGCCGAGCGGTCAGGCGGTCTCCCCTGGCGGTCTCTCTCTCTCTCTGGTGGTAGCCGTGCGGTTAGCCCTTCTGTCTAACCGCGCGGCTTGTGCGGTTTATTCTGTATAGTCCGCTTAGTCCTGTATTTTTTAGTCCCACATCTCTTATTTGTATTCTCTCATCTCTCCTCCATTCTATATAAGGGAGGGCATACCTTTGTAATAGATACCTTTTTCTGATAATAAAATTTCAGTTATACCATTTTCGGCTTATTTTAGTTCGCTTCTCACAATGCCTGTGTCACCAGGAGCTTCAGGAGTTTCAGGCTCTGGGACAGAGGCTTCTGATTTAGGAAGCAGGGGGAGCGATGCTCCAAGTATGCTCGGGAATGGAGCTGGTTCTGAAGAAGTAGTGGGGGTGGTGAGCAAGGAGCGGACTCTTTGGAGATCGAAGAGGACTATCAAGCCACCAGCTCGTTATTGCGAAGGAAACACAATGAGCTTTATCTCTTGTTTCTTCGCAGGCCCCCTGGATGAGCAGGAGCCTTCAAGCTTTAATGAAGCCACTGGAGTCAAGGAGTGGGAAGATTCCATGGATGAGGAGATGGCTTCCCTCAAGAAGAATGAGATCTGGGACCTTGTACCCAAGGTTGATGGCATTACTCCTGTGACTTGCAAGTGGGTTTACAAGCTGAAGAAGAAGGCATATGGGAGCATCGAGCAATACAAGGCTCGCCTTGTAGCTCGGGGATTTTCACAACAGTACGACGAAGAATATGAAGATACGTTCCCGTGACAAAGATGACTTCAGTTAGGGTGGTGATGACTTTGGCTGCTTGCCAAGGCTGTAAGATGTGGCAGCTAGACGTGAAGAATGATTTTCTTTACGAGGAGATCGACAAAGACATTTTCATGGATCAGTCATTAGGGTACGTTTTTGAAGATCATCCGGACTACGTCTGCAAGCTCCGGAAAGCCCTTTATGGTTTGAAGCAGGCTCCTCGAGCCTGATATGGAAAGATTGCAGAATACATCCAGTTTTGCGGTTATCTTGCTTCAAATTCAGACTCGAGCTTGTTCGTAAAGAAGAAAGGGGAGCTTCTGGTCTTTGTGCTGTTGTACGTGGATGACATGATCATCACGGAGAACTCCAAGGAGGTGGTAACTAGGCTCAGGGCAAAGCTATCTATAAGATTCGAGATGAAGGATTTGGGTGAGCTCCACTACTTCCTTGGACTCGAGGTGGAGAGGAAAGAGAGCAGCATACTCGTTTCCCAGAAGGGCTATGCAGAGCGAATTGTTCAGCGATTGGGCATGCAGGAAGGGAAGAGTAGCTCTACTCCTTTTGATTCATGCATCAAACTTCGGCGAGACGAGGGAAGGATTCTTCCTGATCCTTTGATGTTTCGGGCTAGTTGGGAGTCTTATCTATTTGACGATTACAAGGCCATACATTGCTTATACGGTTGGCCGAGTAAGTCGGTATATGGCGGAATCAAGGAAGCGTCATCTGATGGCGGCAAGGAACATTCTGAAGTACGTAAAGACCACTTCTGATATGGGTCTCCTTTATTGAAGAGGCACGGGATTTACTCTTCAAGGATACTCGGATGCTGATTATAGGGGAGATTCAGACGACCGGAAGTCAACATCCAGTTATGTCTTCACATGTGGGTCAGCCAGTATCTCTTGGTATAGCAAGAAGCAAGACTCGGTGTCCGTCTCTACTATGGAAGCAGAGTACAAGGCTTCAGCCTTGGCAGCTCGAGAAGCCATCTGGCTCAGGAGATTAGTATAGGACGTCTATGAAGAAGTGTGCGGTCCTACTCTGTTGTGTGGTGACAATGAAAGTGCCCTGAAACTTTTTAATAATCCAGTTTGTCACGTGCAGACCAAACATATAGAGATCGAGCACCACTTCATTCGGGAGAAGTTATTAGAGGGATTTCTTATGGTGGAGCATGTGCGGAATGAGGACAACTTTGCAGACATCTTCACGAAGTCGTTGCCTAAGTTTCCATTTACTCGGCTTCGGGGACTGCTGGGCTTGGTCACCATTTCTCACTTCAAGGGGGAGCGTTGAAAATTGTGAAGTGAAAGTGGGGATTGATCAAGCATACTGCGCAGCCTGGGCGGACTGTTGGTGCGGTCTGGGAGGCATGTTGTTACGGTCTTGGTGTTAGTTGTTCTCTGGTGTAACCTTACGGATAGGTGGAGTATCCGCAATAGGGCGAACTCACTCTGAGTCCGCGAAGTTCGTTATATGTGGACTCCTCTTGAGGTCGCAGAGTTTGCCTGTGGAGGACTGCGTATGGAGATCGCAAGTTTCAGCTTCGGTTGTTGCCCTTGCTCTAGTGGAGAGGTTAGGCATTGTCCTGAGTTCGCTTGTGGCGGACTGACTTGTAGAGCTAGCGGACTGAGCTCTTGTCCGCCGAGCTCGCGCCTGTAGTCCACGCAGTCCGCGCAGTCCGCGCGGTTTGCCTGAAGAGCCACTTACACTTCAACCATTTCAACATTAACTTTGCGACTACTAGATACGACCTACGACAAGGGTATTGTTGTTGTTGAAATTGTTAATGTGTGAGTTAAGTGGAGTCGGGCGGTCTGACTGGGCAGACCGCACAGACCGCAGAGTCCGTCGCGGCCTGACAGACAGCTTTGGTGGATAGCCTTTGGCGGGTTGTTGGTAGTTCTTTCGGTCTGGATCAGCAAGCATCTTTTGTATACCAGGCGGTTAGGGTTGGCTAGCCACAGTTATGGCGGACTCAGTTGGAGTTTGCTGAGTCCGACATTGATGTTGTGGCGAACTCTTCTGTACCTCGTCGGTGTCCGAAATGTTTCTGTGCTTGCGGTCTGAATGTTGACCATGGATATCAGCTCAGTTGCTCGGACTGGTTTATCTGGAGACCGCGCAGAATGATGGAGCAGTCTGCATGGTGGGAGACTGGTGTTGTTTAGATTGGGTGCGGTCTTGGTATCAGGTGGTGCGGTAACTTGGAGACCGCATGATAAAAAAACCTCGTGTATGTATATACATGTATATAGATTATTATAGTTGGTTTAACAAGACAAAAATACATGTATAATTAGATGCAACTATTTTAGGCAATTGTTATTAGCACTACAGTTTTGGTTAGTCGCACATTATTTTCTCCTAATTTCTCGCGTCTTTTGAAAATACGTCTTTTACATATATTTTTGGAAAAGTGTTCAACACAAAAGTTGTAGATCTCGACAAAATCTACAACTTTCGTGTTGAACACTTTTCCTAAAAATGCATGTACAATGTGTACTTTGCAAAATACACTCAGATCTCGTGCTTTTTGAAAATACGCCTTGTACATGCATTTTTAGGAAAAGTGTTCAACACAAAAGTTGTAGATATCGACGAGATCTACAACTTTCGCGTTGAACACTTTTCCTAAAAAAGCACGTAAAATGCGTAATTTCAAAAGGCACGAAAAATTAGGAGAAAATAATGTGCGACTAATCAAAACTGTAGTGCTAATAACAATCGCCCTATTTTATTGTGTGGACTGGGCATATCTTCGCAAAAAATAATGAGAGGAGGAATTATATTAATAGGCTTCAACCGTTTTGTGTGTCCGCCACATTTGGCCTCGCCTGTTTCCTAGTAAGAGAGTGTTATATTGCCACATTTGACAAGAGATTATGCCATTGGTTTCAGCTTGTCTTACTTCTCAGCTCATAGTTTATGTTAGAATCCAAACATTCAATCTAAAATTTATTAGTTGGAGTTCGAAGAACGCTATGAATCTATTTGTACGTTTACACTCGCTATTTGTATGCGGACGCCGTAAAATTACATGATGGCCCGTCCAAATCTTCACCCAACGACATCATCCTTGTCCGCCCCTCCCGTCCATTCACGGACTCACCACGCAGTCGGCGGCGGAGCCGCCGGCGGCCTTCCCGGGACCCACCGGAGGGTTCGCCTGCCACCGGCGAGCCCGCCGGAGGTTGTCCGGCGGCGAGCGAGCAGGGCCACCGCCGGCGGTGGCCCTTCCCGTGAGCTCCAATTCTGGGTCTCACGGGCAGGGCCACCGCCGGCGGTGGCCCTGCCCGCTCGCCGCCGGACAACTCCCGGCGGGTTCGTCGGAGGCCGGCGAACCCGTCGGTGGGCATCGGGCAGGCCGGCGGCGGCGGGGGAATTGCCCTGGACGGGCAGGCGGAAGCGGGGGGATTTTGGATTTTTTTTCATTTTTTTTATAAAAAATAATCAGTTATTATAATTTGATTTTAAAATAATAATTATTTATTAAATTATATAATTATTTTTTCGGAGGCGAAACGCGCCGGGTGTTGGGATTATGGAACACTTCCGGTCCTCTTGTTTCTCACACCGGGTTAGCCCACGTGAGCTTAGAGGAATCGAAGTGTGATCCTCCATTTCGACATCTCCAGGACCGGCCACATCTCCAGGAAAATTTTTCCTGCAGTAGTCGAACTGGGTTCGACTATCGTCGAACCCAGCTCGACGATCGTCGAACCCTGTTCGACGTCGAACCCTGCTCGACGTTAGTCGTGACGCACACAGCTCGGCGTTTGGCCGAGCTCGACGTTCGACTATGCTCGACGATCGTCGATCGATCGTCGAACCCTGCCCGACGTTCGACTATGCCCGACGATCGTCGATCGATCGTCGAACCCTGCTCGACGTTTGTCGTGACGATCACTGATCGATGATTGGCCGAGCTCGACGTTCGGCCAAGCCCGACGATCGTCGACCGTCGCTCGACGATGCGGCCGAGTTCAACGATCTGTTTTGCGGAAGTCTATTTAAGGCGGATTCCGCCTCTTTTTAGGTTAAGACTTTTACGGTAAGATTGAGGCGACATTGCGGCGGCGTATTCTTTTGGAGACGGAGTACGAGGTTCTCGTTGGCGTCGATCCAGAAGGGCTTTTCTCTTCAGTTTCTTGTTCAGAAGTGTGAGTTAAGGTAGGATCGGTTTAGATCCTTGACACCTTTTGTAATCTGTAACTTTTCTGGTGAATACAAGAAGGGGAGAAGAAGGGGAGGGAGGACGTAACCCGGTTTTGGGTGAACCTCTGTAATCGCTGTGTTTTGTGTTTGCTCTGTTCTGTTTCGTTGTGGTTTGTTATTCGTTTCGGATTTCTGCTTCTCGGCACGCCCGGTTTCTTACATTTGGTATCAAAGCGAGGTTCTCTCGATTCTCGGATATGAGTTCAGGAGGAGTGCGGATCGAGATAGAGAAGTTTGATGGCAGTCGATTTGATCTGTGGAAGATGAAGATGGAGGATCTGTTGGTTGATCGTGATTTGTGGGACGCAATAGTGGATACTCCTCCAACAGAGAAGTCTGATGCGGAGGCTTTTGCAACCTGGACAAAGGCCGATCAGAAAGCCAAAGGTCTGATCCGGCTGTTTCTCACAGATTCAATTTTAACAAATGTCATGGAGGAAACTTGCAGCCAAGGCCTATGGCGGAAGTTGGAAACCCTATATCAGAGCAAGTCCCTTGTGAACAAGCTGTTATTGAGGAAGAAGTGGTACAATCTGAAGATGCAGGAGGGTGGTTCCTTCTCGGAACACCTGACCAATTTCAACACGGTTGTGGGTCAGTTGATCTCTATTGGTGAGAAGATCTCAGATGAAGACAGGGCGATGAAACTACTTTGTTCATTGCCGGATTCTTGGGACAACGTTATTGTTGCCATTGGGGGTAATGGAGACAGGGCACTCACTTGTGAGTCGGTGTGTGCTACTCTTCTTTCTGAGGAGACCAGGAGAGCAGGTTCTGAGAAGACCAACAAGGGTGCATTGAGCGTATCCAGATCTCGCCCTCAATGGAGGGACACAAAGCAAGGTGGATCTCGAGATAAATCTCGGGGTAGATCCAAGAGCAGAGAAAGAGAGAAAGAAAAGAAGCCCATCAAGTGCTGGAAGTGTAATCAGGTTGGGCATGTGAAATCCCAATGCCCCAACAAGCCCATTCAGAAGGATGGAGGGTCAACTTCGGGTGCCAAGAAGGAGGCTGATGGTGGTGACATGTACATCGCAGCTGCATGTGTTGCTCATCAGGATGCGGATGTGTGGTATGTTGATACTGGAGCCTCTTACCACATGACCCCTCGCAGGCACTGGTTTTGTGAGTATGAGGAGTTTGCGGGTGGTGATGTCATGCTTGGGGATGATACTGCAGTGCAGATCATTGGTCGTGGCAAGGTGAGACTGAAGATGGCCAACGGGACTACGAAGACCCTCCCGGGGATGATGCACATTCCTGGGATGAGCAGGAATCTGATCTCGGTGGGATCTATGGCTGATGCGGGAGTTTGCTTCAGCTGTGACATGCACTCATGCAGGATGACCAGAGGGGCGATGGTGATCGCCAAAGGTGTTAGGCATGGAACACTGTACAAGCTACTTGCTGATACAGTGGTGCCTAGTGGGGCCTTCATCTCTGAAGGCCAAGAGGAGGACCAGGAGGAGCTATCCAGGCTGTGGCACCAGCGGCTTGGACACATCAGTGAGAAGGGGATGTCGGTTGTGGCATCTTACCAGATGGTGGAGGGTGTGACCATGTGCACCTCGAGCTTTGGATTCTACGAGCATTGCCTACTCGGCAAGCAGAATCGGGTTAGCTTTCAGGGAGCAGGGACTAGGTCCACTGGCCCTCTTGATTTGATCCATTCTGGTGTATTCGGACCTACTCCAGTTCCATCCCTTGGTGGAGCTAGGTATTATGTATCTTTCATTGATGATTATTCCAGATTTTCTTGGCTTTACTTTCTCAGGTCCAAGGCGGAGATTCTAGACAGGTTCAAGGAGTTTAAGAACCTGGTGGAGAACCAGTTGGAGAGAAATGTGAAGGTTCTCCGTTCTGATAATGGAGGGGAGTATTGCTCGGACGCTTTCGAGCAGTACTGTACTGAGCAGGGGATTGCACGGCAGAAGACCACGCCGTATACTCCAAAGCAGAATGGAGTGTCGGAAAGGCTCAATCGGACATTGATGGAGAAAGCCAGGTGCATGCTTAGTTGGGCTGGTTTGGGGAAGGAGTTCTGGGCTGAAGCGGCGGCTACTGCTAATTATTTGAAGAACAGGTCCCCCACATCTGCAGTGAAGGGGTGTACCCCCTTTGAGGCCATATTCAAGAAGAAGCCAAATTTGGCTTATGCTCGTGTGTTTGGGTGTGATGCTTACGTGCACATTCCAAAGGAGAAAAGAGGGAAACTGGATATGAAATCCGAGAGATGCATCTTTGTGGGCTACAAAGAGAGCATCAAGGGATACAAGCTTTGGAACCCGGTGACGAGGACGGTGACGTGTAGCAAGGATGTGGTCTTTCATGAAGCCCGTCCTCAAGTCACTACACAAGCGGACAAAGGGAAAGTTGCAGAGAGGTTGGTAGTGGAAGGGAGCATGGAGGAGGCCCCTCTGGAGGATGCTCGGGTAAATACTACAGCTGGTTCAGATTCTGACTCTGAATCTGATGTTTTGGAGGAAGTGAACTTTAGTGATGAGTCAGAAGAGGAAGTTGCCGATGTTCCCCTTCTGAGACGCTCAACAAGGGAGAGAAGGGCACCACTCCGGTACTCCCTTAGTGCTGTTGGAGCACAATATTGTCTGAACATGCTTGGAGAAGATCCCATTTCAGCCAAGGATGCAAGGTCGAGAGCTGATGCAAATCAGTGGGAGCTTGCTATGGAGGATGAGATGGTTTCCCAGAGGAAGAATCAGACTTGGAGTCTGTGCAAGCTTCCAAAGGGAAGGAAGGCCATTGGGAATTGATGGGTTTTCAAGCAGAAGGTTAAGGAAGATGGCACTGTGGAGAAGTACAAGGCAAGGTTGGTTGCCAAGGGGTTCTCGCAGGTTGAAGGTGTGGACTACGACGAGATTTTCTTGCCGGTAGCCAAGCTCACTTCTATCAGGATGGTTCTCTCCATTGCAGCTGTGCATGATTTGGAGATTGAGCAAATGGACGTGAAGACGGCATTCCTTCACGGGAATTTGGAGGAGGAGATCTATATGCGGCAACCTAAAGGATTCGAGGCCAAGGACAAGGAGGATCAGGTGTGCAGGTTGGAGAAGTCCCTCTACGGACTGAAGCAGTCTCCGAGGATGTGGTACCAGAAGTTCGACACCTACATGCTGGAATCAGGTTTTGAAAGGTCGAACTCGGACCACTGTATTTATATCCAAAGGAAGGGAGAGCACTACACTTTCTTGTCACTCTATGTAGATGACATGCTGCTCATAGGAAATAGTGTTAAGATGATCCAACAAGTGAAGAAGCTGCTCTCGGCCAAGTTTGAAATGAAGGATTTGGTCCCAGCAAGTGTGATCTTGGGGATGCAGATTACCAGAGACCGAAGCAAGAAGAAGCTGTGGTTGGGGCAGCAAAGGTATGTCGAAGAGGTGTTGAAGAAGTTCAGCATGGCTGACTGTAAACCTGTTGGTGCCCCTATGCCGGTTGGGGAGAAATTATCTGCGGAGATGTGTCCCAAGACACATGAGGAGATGGAAGACATGGTGAAGGTTCCATATGCAAGTGCAGTGGGGAGCCTCATGTACGTCATGGTTTGTACTCGGCCTGACATAGCACAAGCGGTGGGGGTGCTGAGCCGGTACATGGCAAAACAAGGGAAGGAGCACTGGAATGCTGTAAAGCGGGTGTTCAGGTACCTTCGCGGCACTTCAAACTATTCTATATGTTATGAAGGTGCTGAAACTGGAAGAGTCCTGGACGTGGTCGGGCACGTAGACTCTGACTGGGGAGGTGATCTGGATAGCAAGAGGTCCACCAGTGGGTATGTTTTTACATTATTTGGTGGTACTGTTAGTTGGATGAGTCGGCGGCAAGGAGTGGTGGCACTCTCGTCAACGGAAGCGGAATACATGGCTCTTACTCATGCCAGTAAGGAGGCCATATGGCTGAGTAGGTTGTGCGGGGAGCTCGGTTTTGAGCAAGGTCCTGTGAAGCTGTGGTGTGACAGCCAAGGGGCTATTCAATTAGCCAAGAATCCGGCTTTCCATGCTAGGACAAAGCACATTGACATCCAATTTCACTTTATAAGGGAAAAGGTAGAGAAGCAGGTGGTTCAACTGGAGAAGGTTGATACCAAGGAGAACAGTTCTGACTTTCTTACCAAGGTTGTGCCTGTTGCTAAGTTTGAATGGTGTGCAACAGCAGTGGGGTTGAAGAGGAAGATTGGAGGAGCTGCTCTCATCTGCGGAAGTTTTCCATCAAGTGGGAGAATGTTGGGATTATGGAACACTTCCGGTCCTCTTATTTCTCACACCGGGTTAGCCCACGTGAGCTTAGATGAATCGAAGTGTGATCCTCCATTTCGACATCTCCAGGACCGGCCACATCTCCAGGAAAATTTTTCCTGCAGTAGTCGAACTGGGTTCGACTATCGTCGAACCCAGCTCGACGATCGTCGAACCCTGTTCGACGTCGAACGTCGAACCCTGCTCGACGTTAGTCGTGACGAACACAGCTCGGCGTTTGGCCGAGCTCGACGTTCGACTATGCTCGACGATCGTCGATCGATCGTCGAACCCTGCCCGACGTTCGACTATGCCCGACGATCGTCGATCGATCGTCGAACCCTGCTCGACGTTTGTCGTGACGATCACTGCTCGATGATTGGCCGAGCTCGACGTTCGGCCAAGCCCGACGATCGTCGACCGTCGCTCGACGATGCGGCCGAGTTCAACAATCTGTTTTGCGGAAGTCTATTTAAGGCGGATTCCGCCTCTTTTTAGGTTAAGACTTTTACGGTAAGATTGAGGCGACATTGCGGCGGCGTATTCTTTTGGAGACGGAGTACGAGGTTCTCGTTGGCGTCGATCCAGAAGGGCTTTTCTCTTCAGTTTCTTGTTCAGAAGTGTGAGTTAAGGTAGGATCGGTTTAGATCCTTGACACCTTTTGTAATCTGTAACTTTTCTGGTGAATACAAGAAGGGGAGAAGAAGGGGAGGGAGGACGTAACCCGGTTTTGGGTGAACCTCTGTAATCGCTGTGTTTTGTGTTTGCTCTGTTCTGTTTCGTTGTGGTTTGTTATTCGTTTCGGATTTCTGCTTTTCGGCACGCCCGATTTCAAACACCGGGGGTGGGCGAAACGCGTCGGGGTCGGGCGAAGCCCGCCGGGGGACGGGCGAAACGCGTCGGGGGGCGGGCGAAGCCCGCCGGGGGATGAAGCGGGCAAAGCCCGCAGCGACGCATCGAGAACGGGCGGAGCCCGTTCGAAGATGCTAGTGTATATATATATATATATATATATATATGTATGTTACGGGCGTTTTTGATGTGTGCATAGCCCGCCTTGATGCGGGTGAATCCCGCAGCGATCCGTCGGGGACGGGCGAAGCCCACCCTCATCGGCCGGTAACTATCGTGAAAGATCATAGGGGGCTCCGCCCCTGTGGGGGACTGCAGTGTGTATATATACATAGATAGATATATAAAGTTAAGAGAATGTATTGATTGATCCTGGTAACTGGCCGATGATCAAGCAATTGGAATCAATTTTTAGCTAACGAGTTAATTGAGGCTGCATATTCATGACGTTCTCCTCTGCCTTCTCCCTTCTTAATTTTGTTCTACTTCTCCCTCTTCTTTCAGCCATGGCTGTGTCTGCACTACGAGCGTCTCCTTTGGATTCAGTGCCAGATTCTCGGCCAACAATGGCGGCGGGCAAAAGGTTATAACCTGTCGATTATCTTCTCTTTCCATGAAATTCATTTCTTTTCTTCCCAAATTAACGCGCTTTAATGAAATTCCGCTTTGATTTGGGTTCAATTAAGGCCGCTTCTTCAGGCCCCCTTCGAGTTCGAGGAGGCCACCGTCGCCGGCATTCAAGCAGCATTCAAAGACGGCAGCTTGACTTCCTACCAGCTCGTCCAGCACTACTTGAACCAGATCACCGCTCTCAATCCCAAACTCAACGCCGTCATAGAAGTCAACCCCGACGCTCTCGACGCCGCATCTCAAGCCGACCGCCGGCGCAGCAGCGCTGGCGGCCCCATCGGCCACTTTGACGGCATCCCCGTCCTCGTCAAGGACAGCATAAGCACCCGCGACAAGCTGAACACCACCTCCGGTTCCCTCGCCCTCCTCGGCTCCGTCGTGCCGCGTGACGCCGGCGTCATCAAGCGCCTCCGAGACGCCGGCGCTGTCATCCTCGGGAAGGCTAGCATGAGCGAGTGGGACCACTTTCGGTCCGCGCTTCCTCCGCAAGGGTGGAGCCCTCGGGGTGGACAAGGTAAGAACCCTTATCCCGGGACGGAAAGTCCTTGCGGCACAAGCAGTGGGTCGGCCATTGCGGTGGCGGCAAATCTGGTGACAGTGTCGTTGGGCACGGATTTGGATGGGGCCATTTCCTGCCCGGCGTCGTTCAACTCTGTGGTGGGCATCAAGCCGACAGTGGGCCTCACCAGCCGGTCCGGGATCGTGCCCATCTCGCCGAGGTTGGATACGGTGGGCCCGATGGCTAGAACGGTGGCCGACGCGGTGGCGCTCCTTGACGTTATTGCCGGCATCGATCCGCTGGACAAGGGAGCGACGGAGGCGGCGGCGAAGTTTATTCCAAACGGCGGATTCCAAAAACACTTGAATGTGGAGGGGCTGAACGGGAAGAGGATTGGGTTTCTGCGCCACCCATTCTTTGACGACTTCCCGCCGGGATCCTTGGAGGAGAATACATTTGCCGGCCATTTTGGGTTAATGAGGTGATTAAATTATGAGTGATGTTATTGGTACCATAAATGACTATTTGAACGTAACACATTGATATTTGTGCGCATACATGATAATCGTGTCAGTCTATGCATCCGCTTTTGCAGTCACCCTCCTCCCATTCCTCCTCCTCAGTTCGCTCTTCATCTTCCTTCCCAACTCCCTCCTTCGCCTTGGCCTTCCCTCCTACTTTCTCGGTCAGCTTTGGAGATGTCCACCAAGTTTTCTTTGAGTTCAAATACACCAAGAATCTTATGTTTCCATCCTACCAACCCAGCCCCTAAGAGGTTGTTGGACGGTTCAGCATGAACTAAAAAAATACATGTCAAGATTAGTCTCACGTCGCCTACCCAGGCGGTCCACTCGTGCTTATAATAGGTCCCGCCTCTTTTATCTTTGACCCGGGTTTTGGAATGGAAAATGGGTGCGGTGGTTTAACATGGTATCGGAGGAAGGTTCGCGCTGAGGGGGCGTTGGACGGTCCAGCATGAACCAAAAAAAGACATATCAAGATTAGTCTCACACTGCCTACCCAGACGGTCCACTCGTGCTTATAATAGGTCTCGCCTCTCTTATCTTTGACACTGATTTTGAAATGAAAAATGACTGGGATGGTTTAACAAAGATTTGATGTCTTCCAGCAAAAGTATGCCCATTTTGCATTATCGACGTCGTAGCAAGAAAAGCATTGTTGATTGGGGCACTCGCACAAACAGTTAGTGTGCATGGTTCTTTGTTCTTAGAGTCGGTTGCCTGCTGAAACCTTCTATCCCCACCGGCTGCAGCATCCATCAAATTTTCTTTGCCAAAATCTTCACAGCTATCTGGATTGCCTTGTGCAGTCACGACATTCTCCATCATTGTTAAGGCTTCGTTTGGGGCGACTTATTTTCACCGGTCAAGCGGTTACGACCGCATGAACCGGAGGATTGGTTCATGCGGTCGTAACCGCTTGACCGGTGAAAATAAGTCCCCCCAAATGGAGCCTAAATCGCCTACACCCATAGAGCCTTCTGATAGAAATGCGAGGACACTTCCCTTGTATTTTCATGCGATGTCCTTCCACCATCAGCAATTGAGCCTCCATTTCTGAAAGTCTCACATGGGCGAAGAAACTCCACCGTGAATCGTCATTTCATTTTTTTCCTTCTACATAACAATCTGCTGCGTCGCATTCGTCGCATCCAAGATCATCGTCTCCCTCCTCTGCTACAAAAGATGGGAGCAAAAGCGCAGAATTTTAGAAGATAGTTTGACTGGCTAGCCTTCTCCCCGCGTTGCTCCCGATTCCACCGCCGCAATCCCAACAACGTGCCCCGGTACCCGATTGCTTGAGAGAAATGAGTGGCCGATGGGTACAAATATCAATATTTTTTTTACAAAAAAATAATAAAATATATTACTAAAGGGGTGTGAATATTCAAATATGGAGTACTAATAACAATTCCCTAAATTATTCCTAACAATTCATCCTTTAAATTTCTTAGAAAACTTTATGCCCCCTTTTGATTGTTAATTTGGCATACATTATATGTATTAGGCAAAAAGGAGCAATCTTTATTGACAATGTTGAATTGAAAAATACAAACATCATGATAAATCAGACAGAAAGTGGTGAAATAATAACATTGTTAGCGGAGTTCAAGCTTTCGCTCAACTCCTACCTCAAAAATTTGGTTTCCTCTCCCGTCAGGTCCTTAGCGGATGTTATAGCCTTCAACAATCAGAACCCGACAGAGGTAACCATACTAACGGCATGCATAGTCATGCCAGAATCATCATCAATAACTTATATATGTTTTTACATGTTCTGAATCCAACATGTTCTGAATCCAACCAGGAAAGAATGAAGGAGTTCGGGCAAATAATATTTTTGGCATCAGAGGAAACAAATGGGATAGGAGCAGCTGAAAAGAATGCTATGAGTAAAATGGTGCAGTTGTGTAAGGAGGGAATTGAAGATTTGATGAAGGAGAAAAGCTTAGATGCTCTAATCTTCTCAGAGGGCAGAGCAGCGCATGTTATGGCGATCGGCGGGTATCCCGTCATTTCTGTCCCGGCAGGGTACAGTAAATCTGGCAGTCCGTTTGGCATTTCCTTTGCTGGATTGTTGGGTTCAGACTCGACTTTGATCGAGATAGCATATGCCTTTGAGCAAGCTACTAAAATTAGGAAGTCACCTCCCCTTGGTTGATACAAGAAGACAGTGTGGAGAAGAAGATGCATGGGACCTTCACTTTTAACGCCACAATGTATTGCTGTTTTTTCTTACATCATTCCTTTAAAAGCTGATTCAATTGCAGCTAGCTCTTAATTGGTTTCAATGTAAATTGATGAATTTTGGGGGGGTTGCATAATTGTGCAACCCCCCAAAAATCAGCAATTTTTAATATTAAATCCTATCTTTGTATTTTTCAACCACACCATGCATGATTTGTGTCTCAGGTAATATTAGACCATGCCTCAAGTAATGACGACGCAATTGAAATCGGTCCAAATAATAAGTAATAAGTTTCAATAGCTACTCCAACTCAAGTCGGGCGTCTATAACATAAACCCTTGTGATGGTTCAGAAGCCAACCTTGAACTAGAGACTAATGCACACATGATGATACTTCTCAAGATATGAGAATCAAAGTTTCTACTAATGTTATGCAAATGAACGCAATTGCGCTAAATAAAGAGGGAAATTTTATTGTAATTGAGGAGGAAGATGATCTATGTTATAGATGTAGGAGATCATTTCATTGTGATATAGGAAAGGGGAAATGGGGGGGGATAAGGATAACAAAGATGTTGGAAGCTAGCTAAGCAATGGGCACACACAGCGATGCAAATGAAAATTTATATTGTTTTAACTTGATGAAATAACACCTTGTTCATATTACTGTTGAAGCATAATCAATGCAACGCCATATTTGAATCAGAACAGTGATGAGATATTTTCTCCAAAGTGTATAAGGAGACTAATCAATTTTGATCATGTTTTTCAAGCATGCGTTTCATAACAAGTGTGAAAAGGAGACGTCTTTGACTTGAAAACCAACATGTGCTCTTTAAAGAAGCTTTTAGAAAATTGGTCAAATGAAGTTTCAGGTTATTTGACCGAGGGAAGGTTCATGGAAGTTTCAGGTTATTTGACTAGAAATGCTCAAATTGGACCGTCGTGTCTGGGACCTCTGAACGGTGGTGGGACCCGGTATTTCTGGTACACCAGAATGTGCCCTAAGTGCACGGAATGTCGGGTCGTCGTGCCGACATTTGTGATATGTATTGCCTTGGTGGCTGGATATATATGTATGAGATGTAAAATGTTGTGCAGGGAAATAATTCTGCTGTCCCGTGCTAGGGGCAGGGTCGTTATAATTGGTCAGCTGAATGTTGACCGTTGCCCTGTTTGCCACCTCTTGGTGGATTGGTTCTTGCAGGTGCAGGTGGTGCTGGTCCGAGCGGGACTTAGCGGGCTGAAGCCCAAGCTGCGTTGTTGCCCTCGAAGGCTTTGTTTTGTTTCTTCTTGTTCATGTGTGGCCGGCCTGCGCGTCGATGTTTGGAAACCACACTTTTGTTAAGAGAAACTTGTAAGGTCATAAGGTCATTTGCTTTGGGTGTAAACATTTCTATTTTGGTATAGTGGACAGTTTTTGTAATTCTTGAGTTCATCCGCTAGAATGCTCTGTGTTAGGACGCGTTGGTTTTGATATTATTTAGTAGCGTCCCCGCCTGTTTGTGGAATATGGTGTGGGGCCCCGACCAGACCCTCTATTATATTCTTCTTGACGGGTAGAGGCGTTACACAAGTTACTTCAACAAGCCGTGCGATCAGAAAAAATCAGTCTGCTGATTCCAACGCGAGTTTGTGCTTACTGTTCTTCGATGATTATGTTGTCACCGAGGGGTCCTATTTATAGGTACGGAGAGAAATGTGATCACCGCCCTAACTGATAGGAACACCTCCCCTAGCCCGCAAACCGCCTTCACCAGTCTGCCCAGTCCGCTTGGACATGATCGGAAAACGCCTACAGTACTCCTGGAGAAGAATAAGTCAGCAACACTTGCGGACAAAACACCATCTCGCAACAGACCGCTAAGACTGCCAAGACCGCAACTTCTGCGGACACTGCTCCAGCTCGCAACAGACCGCAGAGTCCGCCAAGATAGCCGCAGGTAGGCAAGGCAGTAAACGAGACAGTGAACAAGACATCAGACCGCTGAGTCCACAACATCTGCGGACATTGTTCCATCTCGCAACAGACCACAGTACACCAAGATCTACATGGCATCCTCAAAACATAAAGCCGCACTGCAGCTCGCAAATACTTGCGACCTCCAGTCCACGCAGTCCGCGCAGTCCGCGCGGTTTGCCTGAAGAGCCACTTACACTTCAACCATTTCAACATTAACTTTGCGACTACTAGATACGACCTACGACAAGGGTATTGTTGTTGTTGAAATTGTTAAAGTGTGAGTTAAGTGGAGTCGGGCGGTCTGACTGGGCAGACCGCACAGACCGCAGAGTCCGTCGCGGCCTGACAGACAGCTTTGGTGGATAGCCTTTGGCGGGTTGTTGGTAGTTCTTTCGGTCTGGGTCAGCAAGCATCTTTTGTATACCAGGCGGTTAGGGTTGGCTAGCCACAGTTATGGCGGACTCAGTTGAAGTTTGCTGAGTCCGACATTGATGTTGTGGCGAACTCTTTTGGACCTCGCCGGTGTCCGAAATGTTTCTGTGCTTGCGGTCTGAATGTTGACCATGGAGATCAGCTCAGTTGCTCGGACTGATTTACCTGGAGACCGCGCGGACTGATGGAGCAGTCTGCATGGTGGGAGACTGGTGTTGTTTAGATTGGGTGCGGTCTTGATATCAGGTGGTGCGGTAACTTGGAGACCGCATGATCAAAAAACCCCGTGTATGTATATACATGTATATAGATTATTATAGTTGGTTTAACAAGACAAAAAATACATGTATAATTAGATGCAACTATTTTATTGTGTGGACTGGGCATATCTTCGCAAAAAATAATGAGAGGAGGAATTATATTAATAGGCTTCAACCGTTTTGTGTGTCCGCCACATTTGGCTTCGCCTGTTTCCTAGTAAGAGAGTGTTATATTGCCACATTTGACAAGAGATTATGCCATTGGTTTCAGCTTGTCTTACTTCTCAGCTCATAGTTTATGTTAGAATCCAAACATCCAATCTAAAATTTATTAGTTGGAGTTCGAAGAACACTATGAATTTATTTGTACGTTTACACTCGCTATTTGTATGCGGACGCCATAAAAAAAAATTACATGATGGCCCCGTCCAAATCTTCACCCAACGACATCATCACTATATTCGAAAGAAAATGATGGTCATGCCCTGTTAGAAGGTGAAAGCAAACCCTCCGCAAAAGGAATAATAATTGTGTATGGGTAGCTCTCTTACCTCTGAGAGCGGGTGAAATTTAAGCTGTTGACCTCGTATATCCAATATCGGCGATCTCGCCAAAATAAAAAAAAGGAAAAAAGCACAAATTTTGAAGCTCAATTGAACTACAAGATCGCTACCCGCACTTCTTCCTCTGGGAGCGAGTAGTGTTCCCAAAAATTATTTCCGCAAAAATGATGGTGGGCAGCCCAAAGGTTTACTGAAGAAGAAGTCCGCACTAGAGAAAGTTTGCCAAAAGTGCAGGATTGTTAGAACTAAAATAACTTTCTTAAATATTGCTAGAGAAGAAGAAATAGATGTAGAATGGAAGAAGATGAATAGAAGAACATTGCAATGGAAGGTAATTAGTTCATTCATTCATCATTACGTTAAACTAATAAAGAGCAATTTTTGTTCTTAAAGGAAGAAGAAGACATGCACAGCTGACGGTTGGGGAGAAAGCAGATAACAACATTAGTTTAAGTGATGCTTAGACATCTGATACATTTAATTAAGCACAGAAAACAGAGCTCATCAGGTATAATTTCCTATAAAAAGAAGGCCTGAAGAGTGGTGCAGAAATAAAACTTGTGTGCTTATACGCCCAAAAACAATTGTCTATTTTAAACGCAAGTACGTGTGTCGGATCAAGTGATATAAAGTGAGTTAAGATCTTTCTCACGAAAAAGTGATTAATTCAGCGTTTGCAAATACTAGTTGAGCCTTTTCTTTAAATCCAAGTAAACCGATAACGACGATTTTACAAATAAAGAAAAAACTACAATTGAAAACTCATAATTGAAATAAACTACAAATCCTTGAGAAAAATACTTCATAATCAGTTATGAAAAATAATCTTGTATCATGATTTTCTAAGTCTAGTGCGATGAATTTATGAATGTGACTTTGTGAAAAATGTGTGGTGGAATGTCTTGCAACGATTTTAGAATAGAAATCTGTATCTCTCGATATCGGAAATCCCCAATCCCTTATCTCTCTGGTCATCTCTTGTTGGTATTACCATTGTGATTTGGAAGTGATCAAGTATGTAGCCTCACTGCCAACGCAGTATGAGCCTATCAGGATCGCACATAAGAACGTTTGGAGAAATTGGGAGATTAGCTTAGTTTGACTATGCTCATATGATGAGTTGAAAAGACTTAACACAACCAGGCTTTGGAAGCGTCGAGTGCGTTGAGATCACTCAACACTTTTGTCGAGTCAAGTATTGACTCGTCGAATGATGGCGTTGAGTGTGTTGAGTTTACTCAACGATTCGTCGAGTCAAAGAGTTGATTCGTCGAGTATGACACTTAAGCGTTGAGTGCGTTGAGTATACTCGACGATTCGTTGAGTTAAGAAGTTGATTCGACGAGTCTGTGTCTCAGACGTTGAGTGTGTTGAGCCCACTCAACGCCTTCATCGAGTTAAAGGTTAACTCGACGAATCTGGCACTTAGGCGTCTAGTGTGTTGAGTCCACTCAACGCCTTCGTCGAGTCAAGTGTTGATTTGACGGGTTTTGGCGTTGAGTGCGTTGAGTTCAGTCAACGCCCTTCGTCGAATATCATATGGATACTCGGCGATTCGTCGAGTATAGTTTGTATACTCGACGATTCGTCGTATATAACATTGATACTCGACGATTCGTCGAGACAAGGGTTGTCTGGTCGAAAACGGAGGATTCTAAGTTCTGGGTCTGCAAATAGCAACGGGGTGTTCTGTTTATTCTATTAGGTATAAATAGAAGGATTTTAGGGTTTCTCTTAACTGAATAACTGTTCATTCTGACTAAGCACAAGAGTCGCACTATGCGAATGACCCGAACCCTAAAAGCCGACGGAAGTCGTTCCGCCCGCTACCGATCCCGCCGCCGGCGCTCAGTCTTATTTTGGCGATTGTCACCGCCGCCTCTCCTGTAACAGGCATAGCAGTCCGTGGAGACGCTAACCTTCCTCTCCCGACCTAGATCTTGTGCGACAAGATTCTACGGGTTCTCCCGTTCGTGTGGACTTTCTGTAGAGGTGCAGGCAATATTTTGCACTAGGAACTATAGCCGCAAAGTGATCGGCTGATTTTCTAAAGCATCTAGGTTGAGTATAGACTAAATCCCATAAAGGTAATTTTATTTTACTGTCTTTACTTCTTGATTAATGTTCATCGCTAGATCCAAACTCTTTTGGGTTTTATTATTCTTTTTTTCCGATGCGCGCACAAATGTTGTGTCATCCTAGCAAATCCCAACAGTGGTATCAGGGCAAGGTTAATTCTTGCAGCCCCTTGGAACCCCTCCAGGAGCACGTGTGATTTCGTTGTGATATCTTTGTTACTCCTTAACAGTAACCGTCCCTCTTGTTGGTTTGTGAAACAAAGTGTTTTAGATTTTGAATTTCACATTGAGAGATGAGTTTGTCTACTGTGTAAGTGGAGTTAGTGTTGTTCATGTCCAGTGCATGTAAATCTGAGGATTTAGAAGGATTATAGATGTTCAGATTTAGCCCAGTTCATCAATTGTTGATGATTTCCTTGTGCACATCTGGGATACATTTTGATTATGATTATTGTTAGTTTTATTTTGTGGGTGTGGACATTGGTTAATTGTTAACCATGATTAAATGTTAATCAAGTATCAAAAATTCCCTTAAGCAATATTATGTATTCAGATGCCTTCTGATGGCTGACACTCTTCCTGCCTCGATCGATGAAGTGTGGGCTTGCCAAAGCAATGTGCATTAATCTATCTTGGTAAGGGTGCGAGCGGATAATTGTGATATCCCACTATCGATATTGGGTCAAACTTAACTGGGTGACCTCAAAGGTTGAGTTCCCAGAGGTATAGGGTTGGCATGCACCATATGATGGATGCGAATAAAGAGTTATTCACCAACCATATAAGAGTTGCATTGTGATGCAATTGGCAAGCGTTGTCTACCTAAATAACTGCAGTGCGAGAGAAAAGCCAAAGCTAACTCATAATGTTAGTGTAATATGGATCTTATCCACTAAGAGAGTAACTCTCATATACTCTCTGAATTGATATCGAGGGTTATCAGTTTGATAAAAATAGTGAGAGTTATTTTGATTAAAGTCCTAATTGAAATAAATTAGCTGTATTTTGAAATATAGTACTGATGTTTCTTTACTATATTCTTGTAGAATTTCCATGACTAGTGGTTCACACTCCACCTTGTCCCTCAAAGCCATCCTTAGGAAGGAAAAGCTAAGTGGGATTAATTATTTGGACTGGTACAAGAGCTTGAGAATTGTTCTTAGGCAAGAGCGCAAGATCTATGTTTTGGAAGAGGAATCTCCTGAAGAGCCTATCGGGAATGCATCTCGTGTTGATAAGGATTCTTATAAGAAGTATCTTGACGACTCCTTAGACGTTGAATGTCTCATGCTGGCAACCATGAACTCTGAGCTCCAAAAGAAACATTAGAACATGAGTTGCAAGGAAATTGACGAGCATCTCAAGAAAATATTTCAAAGGCAAGCTAGTCAAGAGAGGTTTGACGTCACTAAGGCGCAATTCCAGTGTAAGATGGGAGCTCGGGACCTAGTAGGGACTCACGTACTCAAGATGATTGGGTATATCGAGAACCTTGAGAGACTAGGCTTCCCTCTGGGCCAAGAGATTGTCATAGACCTGATCCTACAATCATTGCCGGACAGTTATGAGCAGTTTATCTTAAACTATAACATGAATGAAATAGACAAGACACTGCCTGAGCTCCTATGTATGTTTAGAACTACCGAAATCAATATGAAGAAGGTAAAGCTTGTTAGTCTCATATTGATGGTGCATAAAGGCAAGGGCAATGCCAAGGGCTTTAAGAAGACGAATATAGGACCTAAGTCTGCTCTAGAGCCCAAGTCTTTAGCACTTAAGAAGAAAGGCTCTGCAAAAGAAGGGAAATTCCACCACCGTAGCAAGGCTGGTCATTGAATGAGGAATTGTCCTTCGTACATTGAGGGTCTGCACAAGATGAAGGGAGGTATGACTTCTGCTTCAAGTATCTATGTTATAGAGATAAACCTTTCTTCTCCTTCATCCTGGGTATTGGATACCGGATGTGGTTCTCACATTTGTATAAATATGCAGGAACTGGGAAGGAGAAGATTGTTGAGTAAAGGGGAGGTGGACCTGCGTGTTGGCAATAGAGCAAGAGTTGTTGCTGTCGTCGTAGGCATTTACCGTCTTTCTTTGCCCAGTGGGCTTATAATAGAACTAGATAGTTGTTATTATATTCCTTCTATAACTAGAAATATTATATCCATTTCATGTTTGAATATGGTTGTATTTTCTTTTATTATTAAGAATAATTGTTGTTCTATATTTAAGAATGATGTTTGTTATGGTATAACCCAAATGTTTAATGGTTTATATGTTTTGAACATAAACCATCAGATTTATAATATAGAAAATACTAAAAGACTAAAAACGAATGACTCGAACCCTACGTACTTTTGGCATTGACGTTTGAGCCATATAAATGAGAAACGCATATCAAGCACCATAGAGATGGATTACTGGACTCATTTGATTATGAATATTTTGAGAGATGTGAGTATTGTTTGTCAGGCAAGATGACTAAGGTCCCTTTTACTGGTTTTAATGAGAGAGTTGATGATCTCTTGGGTATAGTATATAGTGATGTATGTGGACCCATGAGTTCAATGGCTAGAGGTGAGTATTTCTATTTTGTTACATTTACTGATGATTTCAGCAGATACAGATACGTGTATCTTATGAAGTGCAAATATGAAACCTTTGAAAAGTTAAAAGAGTTTAAGAACAAAGTAGAAAACCAATTGGGTAAGAAGGTTAAAGCACTCCTATCTGATCGAGGTGACGAATACCTAAGTCATGAGTTTCGTGATCATCTGAAAGAGTGTGGTATTGTATCACAGCTCACTCCACCTAGAACACTGCAGCATAATGGTGTGTCTGCGCGGAGGAATCGTACTCTGTTAGACATGGTACAGTCGATGATGAGTCATGCAGATCTGTCTGTTTCCTTTTGGGGTTTTGCTCTAGAAAGTGTTGCTTTTAAACTAAATCGTGCTCCAATGAAAGTGGTTCTGAAGACACCATATAAGATATAGACTGGGAAGCGTCCTAGTATGTCGTTTATTAAGGTTTGGGGCTATGAGCATGGTTATCAGGATCGCGATCCGGATCGTAGGATATTACGATCCTACGATCCAGATTTTGTAAATCGATCTGGATCTTACCTAGGATCTAAATCGGCACATCTACAACTGGGATCGCGATCTGGATCTTAGGATCTTTAGGATCGCGATCTTGACCCGATTCTACCGGTCTGGCCAAAGGTAACTAGAAAAATGTACAACCCTTTCCCGACCCCATTCAACAGGACTAACATCCATAACCATTGTTTAACTTTATCCCAATTCCGCCCGCATACCCCATAACAGAATCATATCATGTTGCTTTACCATATCTCAAGTGTCGATTGCCGTCTGCAAACGAAGGCCAAGAACGGCTACTTCGGTCGCTTTCATTCCATATTTGTTTTTATTGTTAGTAAACATTGAGTGTTTTGCCTAAAACTGAAATCGAACTTAATATGATATTATCTTTTTGATTTAGTTATTCAAAAAAATTTATAATAGTTATTCACATACTACTCAATTTTTTTGTTAATTGAGCATGTAATTTAATGATACAAATTCATTTTTATTTTTTAGTCTTAATTTATGAACATTGTAGGATCTTGCGATCCTCGATCCGATCCTACGATCCGATCCTACGATCCGATCCAATCCAACCTCAAAACGATCCCACTAAGGATCTCGATCCTGACAACCTTGGCTATGAGGCATACGTGCGACGTCAAATGCCTGATAAGCTGGAACCCAAGTCAGATAAGTGTTATCTTTTGGGGTATCTTAAGGAAACTAAATGGTACTATTTATACCTACCATCCGAGAGCAAAGAGTTTGTCGCAAGGACTGGTGTCTTTCTTAAGAAAGTGTTTTTAAGTAGGAATACTACTAGGGTAGAACTTGAAGAAGTTAAAGAACCACAAACTTTGCCGGAATTGGAACCTGAGCCGGGACTACAAGTTGTTGTAGCTAGAGAACTTGCTCAGGAAACACAAGTTCCACGTAGATCTGGTAGACCAAAGTTTGAGCCTGTGAGATATGGATTTCTCATGTCTCAAATAGATAATGTGTTGCTTATGGATCATAGTGATGAGCCTGCACCATACCAAGAGGCTATGAGTGGACCGGACTCCGAGAAGTGGCTTGAAGCCATGAAATCTGAAATAGACTCCATTTATGAAAACCAAGTTTGGAGCTTGGTGGAACCACCTGAAGGGGTATGACCCATAGGGTGAAAGTGGGTCTTCAAGAAGAAGACCAACATGGATGGGAATGTACAGACATTCAAAGGGCTACTAGTGGCTAAGAGTTTCAAGCAAATTCATGATATTTACTATGATGAGACCTTTTCTTCTGTTGTCATGGTTAAGTCCATCAGAATTCTGCTTGCTATTGCTGCGTATTATGACTACGAGATCTGGCAGATGGATATCAAAATGGCTTTCCTAAATGGAAATCACCTTGAGGAAGTGTATATGACATAACCCGAGCGTTTTGTATCTCCAGGTGAAACCACTAAAATATACAAGCTGCAGAGATCCATTTATGGATTAAAATAAGCTTCTCGAAGTTGGAATCTTTGTTTTGATAAAAAGATCAAAAAGTTTGGTTTTATCAAGAATGAGGATGATCTGTGTGTTTACAAGAGGATTAGTGGGAGCATCGTTGTCTTTTTGATATTGTATGTAAATGACATATTGTTGATCGAGAATGACCAACCGACCCTACGAGTTGTTAAGAATAACCTAGAGAACTGCTTTTCTATGAAGGACTTGGGTGAAACGACTTATATACTTGGTATTAAGATCTATGGAGATAGATCGAAGAATTTGTTGGGTTTGACCCAAAGTACATACATTGATAAGATGTTGAAGTGGTTCAACATGCTTGACTCCAAGAAAGGATTCTTACCCATGTATCATGGTGTGAGTCTCTCTAAGGACCAGTGTCCTAAGTCTTGCGAAGATAAGGACCGCATGAAGTTGATTCCATATGCTTCGGCATTTGGGTCAATCTTGTTTGTAATGATATACACTTGACCTGATATATCTTATGCCTTGAGTATGACTAGCAGGTATCAGTCTGATCCTGGTGAAAGTCACTGGATTGTCGTTAAGAATATCATGAAGTACTTGCGAAGGACTAAGGATACGTTCTTGGTATTTGATGGAGAGGAAGAGCTCGTTGTAAGAGGTTACACGGATGTTAGCTTCCATACTGATAGGGATGACTCAAAGTCTCAATCAGGGTTCATATTTTGCCTAAATGGAGGTGTTATTAGCTGAAAGAGTTCCAAGCAGGAGACAGTTGCCGATTCAACAACTGCGGCTGAGTATATTGCCGCAGCAAATGCAGCGAAGGAGGCTGTATGGATTAAGAAATTCATCGACGAGTTAGATGTAGTTCCTAGCATTGTTTGTCCTATAGATCACTACTATGACAACAACGGTGCAATTATACTTGTTTGGAAACCTAGATCTCATCAGCGCTCCAAGAACATACTTCGGCGATTCCATCTTATTCGAGAGATTGTCGATCGAGGAGATGTGAGCTTTAGTAGAGTGTCGACTGAAGAAAATATTACGGATCCACTAACAAAGCCACTAGCGCAGAGAAAGCATGATGATCATGTTAGATATATGGGTATACGATACCTTAATGATCAGCCCTAGTGGGAGTCTTGTGGATTGTATGTTTGTTGGCTGTAATAATTAATTTGATGAATATAGTACTGTATACATTTCATTTATATATTTTGGCAAGTTCTTTTATTTTGTAAATTTATTTCTATTGTGATAGAGTAATTTAACATAATAAATGCCCTTAGAATATTTGCTTCCATAGGAGTCAAGTGGTGACTTGAATGTGAGAGTCTATGTTTTAGAAGCTTCATTCTTAAATGGTCCCTGGTCGAGTGTCATCTTAAAAGCTAAGAGTGATGATGACACATTAAGACTAGCATGTGCGTTAACTAATAACCGGTTCTCACAGGTCATGATATTGTGATATCAAGTCATCACATGGGTACTTGTTAGTGAACAAGTTGTACTAGATAGACCCACCATGAGAATACTTTGTGGATTATTATATAAACGTGTCACAAGTATGGCTCAAGTGGAAATGGTGTTTGTAGTCCTTTTGACCTGAAGTCACAGCATTCATCGAGTGAGGGAGAGCATGCTTTGATGCTATCAAAAGCCCAGTCTTGAGAAAGTTGAATGATAAATATGGTTATTGTGTACGTTACGAATTATTTGGGTGTTTGCGTGTGAGTAGAGATGAGATTTGTCCTCCTATATAACAGGAGTTGCATCCATGGGTCCCTTGATGGAATGGGACTGAGAAATGTATGGTAATGTTTGGTTAAGTCAATATATGATATTGGGCTCACTAATTTCTGGAAGTCCATTCTAGATCAGAAAACTGAGATTGAACGATTATGAGGGTGACACTGTCTATACCTCTAGTTATATCCGGATGTAAGGGACGAAGGGAAATGACAACACAGATACATTAGTCACGATGGCTTTTGAGTTCTATACTCTTATTGCTTGGGAAGAAATGATGCATTGCGAGATGCTGATATTGTTTGTGAAGCTTTTATTTGATACTTTCAAGATCAAATGGGAGACTGTTGGTATTACCATTGTGTTTTGGAAGTGATAAAGTATGTAGCCTCACTGCCAACGCAATATGAGCCTATCAAAATCATACATAAGAACGTTTGGAGAAATTGGGAGATTGTCTTAGTTTGACTATGCTCATATGATGAGTTTAAAAGATTTAGCACAACCAGGCTTTGGAAGCATCGAGTGCATTAAGACAACTCAACGCTTTCATCGAGTTAAGTGTTGACTCGTCGAATGATGGCATTGATTGTGTTGAGTTTACTTAGCGATTCGTCGACTCAAAGAGTTGATTCGTCGAGTGTGGCACTTAAGCATTGAGTGCATTGAGTATACTCAACGATTCGTTGAGTCAACGAGTTGATTCAACTAGTTTGAGTCTTAGGCATTGAGTCCACTCAATGCCTTCATCGAGTTAAAGGTTGACTCGACGAATCCGGCACTTAGGCGCTGAGTGTGTTGAGTCCACTCAATGTCTTCATCGAGTCAAGTGTTGATTCGACGGGTTTTGGCGCTAAGAGCGTTAAGTGCTTTGAGTTCAGTCAATCTCATTCGTCGAATGTCATATGGATACTCGACGATTCATCCAGTATAGTTTGTATACTCGACGATTCATCGTATATAAAATTGATACTCGACAATTCGTCGAGACAAGGTTTGTCTGGTCGAAAATGCTGGATTCTAAGTCCTGGGTCTGCAAATAGCAACGAGGTGTTCTGTTTATTCCTTTGGTTATAATAGAAGGATTTTAGGGTTTCTATTAACCGAAGAACTGTTCATTCTGACTAAGCATACGAGCCGCACTGTGTGAGAGACCTGAACCCTAAAAGCCGACGAAAGTCATTCCGCCCGTTGTCAATCCCGCCACTGCCGCTCATTCTTATTCCGGCGAGTGTCGTTGTCCCCTCTCCTATAACGTGCCTAGAAGTCGGTGGAGACGCTGACTTTCCTCTCCCAACCTAGATCTTGTGCGATAAGATTCTATTGGTTCTCCCATTCATGTGGACTTTATATAGAGGTGCTGACAATATTCTGCATTAGGACTGTAGCCGTAAAGTGATCGGTTGATTTTCTAGAGCATCTAGGTTGAGTATAGACTCAATCCCATAAAGGTAATTTTATTTTACTGCCTTTACTTCTTGATTAATGTTCATTGCTAGATCCGAAATCTTTTGAATTTTCTTGTTCTTTATTTCCGCTGCTGTACAACCCCGTATTCGCAGAGCAGGGTCCCCCGGCCTGAGTGGGACCAGTTTGTAGCCTTTGGGAGATTTTGCATTCTTAGTGGCCAATTTTGGCTCGACCTTGGGGGCGGGTACGGCAAGGTGGTCGGCACCCCCCCCCCCGGTTGGCCTTAGTGTTAGGAAGGAGCGGCGAGCCAGGCCCCATGGCCTGCGGCTCACCCGGGCGGCCTGCCCTTGCGGGCGAGCCAGCTCGCCCCGGGCGGCCTGCCCTTGCGGGCGAGCCAGGCCTGCGGCCAGCTCGCCCCAGGCGGCCTGCCCTTGCGGGCGAGCCAGGCCTGCGGCCAGCTCGCCCCGGGCGGCCTGCCCTTGCGGGCGATCCAGGCCTGCGGCCTGCTCGCCCCGGGCGGCCTGCCCTTGCGGGCGAGCCAGGCCTGCGGCCAGCTCGCCCCGGGCGGCCTGCCCTTGCGGGCGAGCCAGGCCTGCGGCCAGCTCGCCCCGGGCGGCCTGCCCTTGCAGGCGAGCCAGGCCTGCGGCCTGCTCGCCCCGAGCGGCCTGCCCTTGCGGGCGAGCCAGGCCTGCGGCCAGCTCGCCCCGGGCGGCCTGCCCTTGCGGGCGAGCCAGGCCTGCGGCCTGCTCGCCCCGGGCGGCCTGCCCTTGCGGGCGAGCCAGGCCTGCGGCCAGCTCGCCCCGGGCGGCCTGCCCTTGCGGGCGAGCCAGGCCTGCGGCCTGCTCGCCCCGGGCGGCCTGCCCTTGCGGGCGAGCCAGGCCTGCGGCCAGCTCGCCCCGGGCGGCCAGCCCTTGCGGGCGAGCCAGGCCTGCGGCCTGCTCGCCCCGGGCGGCCAGCCCTTGCGGGTGAGCCAGGCCCGTGGCCTGCTGCTCGCCCGAGGGGTGGGGAGCATGGCTCGGCCCCCGGACCCCCTTGGGTCGTACTTTTACAGTTGTGCCCCCGGGGTGGAAGTTACCTCTCTACCCCCCGGTGTGGAGGCTTGCCATTGGATCAAGGCCAACTGGTCGTAGGCGCATTTTGGTCATTTTCCCATCGGGACTTGGAAAAACTATAAATAGACCCCCATGGGTGCCTTTGGAGAGATGAGATTTCCTTACCTCCTCCTCCCTTAGCTTCATCTTGGTAGAGTAGAGAGAGCTCTCCAAGGCGCCCAGCTCAGCCACTTGGTGAGGGAGGGGAAGTGTTCTAGCAACCTTCTGGGTGTGTGGTGGGACCTCCACGCTAGAGCCGAGGGTCTATTCCTAGTTCCCTGAGCCTTTGGTCCGTGACATCCCCCCGAGTGTAGTAGGTGTGAGGTCACCCCTTCCCCAAGGGTCGAACTCCACAGAGACCAAGTTTTTGGTTTCAACAGCTGCGTGCACAAGTGTTGTACTATCCTAGCAAAACCCAACATATCTAACTCAGGTGAAACAAAGAACTGCATAAAAAATAAAAAACTATGTTGCTAACACCCAGAGTAAATTTCTTTCTTCTTTCAAATATTATATCAAATTTATGACGCACATATGCAACTCATTTCTCAAATTATGGAGCGTAGTAAAAAGAAGAAACCTTTGCCACAACTTCCACAATAAAGACCATAAATCCAATAAAGAACATTCACCAAACAATCACAAATAGAAAACTTGAAAATATTCATCACACAAGACCAAGTACTCTTACAGTACAAGATTAAAGAGATTTAGTTCATAGTGATGGAGGAAACACACAAAAAGTTTGGAGAGATCTTATAATAAATGATGGTTTAACGCTTAATACATGCATCATTCTCTTCCCGACATTGCTCACTCGACCAGCCCCGAGTTCTAGTCGCCCCCTTCCAAGAGAAGTTGAACCCTAGATGGTCGCCCCCTTTAATAGATGATTCCCCACCTTTTAATTTGAATTCCCTCACCAAATACTCCAAAAAAATCACCTTTTAAAATGTCGACCCCCTTTTGGAAGAGATGCTTCCTTCCAATTTTAAAAACGAGGCCAATTTTAAAATTAAAATCTGAAATTTGTCCAGACTGTGTTGTAACTTTTTTTTAGAGCTTGCAACCTTTTTTCAGGTCAAGATATTTTTGGGCAGATTCCTTTCTCTAAATTGATTTCTTTAGCGTTTCTAGCAATAAAACATAAGAAAAAGACTGAATTAGACACAAATCAAATAAATATAAAATTACTTCATTTCTACTTTATTTAATTTATTTTCTCATCATTTATGATGAATATTAAGTCAGAAAATGAGCCTGAATAACTTTTTTTTAGAGTTATTACACCTCCACACTAAGACTTTTGCTAGTTCCTAATAAATACAATTCCAATCATTGAATTGAGTGAGCTGATAGTCATCAAAATATCAAACTCCCATAATCCTTCTCCTCAAAAATAATTAAAGAAAACCATACTCAAGAATTTCGATTTAACCAACTAAGAATTTGTCAATCAATAAAGGTTCAAAATATTAAATAGCTTGATGAAAGATAGAGCTCAATTAAAATTTCTAGTGTGGTATGTACTATTTTTTAAAATCATTTACTCTCATAAACTCTTCTCATCGAACTTTCTCAATAATTAAGAAAGAATGAGAATAGGTTGAGTCTTTGACTTAACCTCGACTAGAATTAGTAGTTTAATTTGAAAAAAGTCATGAGGACTTGCGGTGGAAATTACTTTGACTTGATTAGGAATAAATTGTGATAGTGGAAGGTATTTCTCTAATTAATATTCTTAATAACTCTTCAAACTATGAGGTTCATTTTTCAATTGTCATATTTTAAATCCATAGTCGAGATCATTCCAAATATGTCAAGGAATTTTTTAATATCCAACAAATAGTGAATTCTTAGAAGGTCCCCATTATACTCCTAAGCATGGAAGCCCAAGTCTCTATCAAATTCGTTAGTTGTGGATCACAACGCTGACTCTCACATGGTCGGACCTCAAGCAAGTGTTAATCAAATACTATGAACATCACTATTTTGGCAATGCTGCGAAACAGAAGTGTGGTGTTCGACAAACAGAGCCCTTTACAGTTACAATAACTAGTTAATTGAGCTCCTCACAATATTCATGGATTTCCACCCACCCACCATCTAGAATCCTTCATGAAAGGATCCCAACCACACATTTACTCTCATCTCCACACCCACCATCCTACCAACACAAATGTCATGGATATTGCTCATGTGATTGAAATAAACCACCCGGTCAAGACCAGCAATCATATCTGTTACCACCACTCATCCTCTACCTCATGTCCTCGTCTCCAACCATACTAACCTACATTCACCATCAAACCACACCACACTAATTCCACCACTTGTCCACGCTAAACATCACCACACCCTAAACCATCACCCCCCCGACCACCAACGGACCACCTTTCAATAAGGAATACTATGAACTGCATAGAAAGGATCTCTCCTTTTGTTGTAAGAAGACATAAACTCACCTAATCGTAATTTCCCCATCAAGGATATGCATAACATTATTGGGGATAACAAGTGGGAGATCACCCTAGACTTTTGAGTCCGAGGTTGAGAATAATGATCCCACCATCAGGCAGTGAAGACGCTTTACAACTAGATCTTCCATACTTCTCCGTTGATGCAATCTTTAGACCCTATACAATGAAGCTAAGAGAACATCTTAGGGATCATTCCATATTGATTAAATCTCTAGACCCGTACTATGAAGCTGAGAGTGGATCATCATGTTCATTCCATACTGATTAAGATAGTCGGCAGGGAGAGTCACAATTTCTTCTTACAAGATCTAGTGGCTCAGTTTCACTTGTCTATCGATTTATTGCTAGATCGAGTGTTGACTCGTCGAATGATGGCATTGACTCGTCGAATGATGACATTTAGTGTGTTGAGTTTACTCAGCGATTCATCGAGTAAAAGAGTTGATTCGTCGAGTGTGACACTTAAGCGTTGAGTGCGTTAAGTATACTCGACGATTCGTTGAGTCAAGGAGTATATTCGAAGAGTTTGAGTATCAGGCGTTAAGTGCGTTTAGTCCACTCAACGCCTTTGTCGAGTTAAAGGTTAACTCGATGAATCTAGCACTTAGGCGTTGAGTGCGTTGAGTCCACTCAACGCCTTCATCGAGCCAAGTGTTGATTCTATGGGTTTTGGCGCTGAGAGCGTTGAGTGTGTTGAGTTCAGTCAACGCCATTCATTGAATATCATATGGATACTCGACGATTCACCGAGTATAGTTTGTATACTCGACAATTCGTCGTATATAACATTGATACTCGACGATTCGTCAAGACAAGGGTTATTTGGTCGAAAATGTTGGATTCTAAGTCCTGGCTCTGTGAATAGCAACCGGGTTTTCTGTTTATTCCTTTGGGTATAAATAGAAGGATTTTAGGGTTTCTCTTAACCGAAGAACTGTTCATTCTGACTAAGCACACGAGCCGCACTGTGCGAAAAACCAGAACCCTAAAAGCCGACGGAAGTCGTTCCGCCCGCTGTCGATCCTGCCGTCGTCGCTCAGTCATATTCCGGCGAGTATCGCCACTGCCTCTCCTGTAATGAGCCTAGCAGATCGTAAAGACGCTGACCTTCCTCTCCCGACTTAGATCTTGTGTGATAAGATTCTACGGGTTCTCCCTGATAACTTTCCAAAATGAAGTTATCTAGTTCCCTATTTTTATGTTAAGTCATCATAAATGTGAATAAAGAATTTAAATAGGTATAAATAGGCATAAATTCATACTTATTTTATTTAATGTTAATTGAGCTAATTTGTTTATATTTTTCCTACTAGAAATGCTTTAGAATTTGAATTGGAGAAGTAAAAGCTGGATTTGTATTTTGGCTATGCAGTTGTTACAACAACCTATTTTCAGTTATCATAACAAGTCCTGGACGAATTTAAATTTCAAAATTCGAAATTTGTGCCAAAATGAAATGTGTAAGGAGGCATCTCTTGGCAAGGGGCTGGACGTTTTTTTAGGGGGATCTCTTGCCAAATAGAGCAGGAAATTAGGGAGAGAATAGGGAGATCTTAGAACCATCATATTGGAGAAGGAGAAGACCAGCTAGGGTTTGGACGCACCAGCAAGAAGGAAGAAGGGTCTAAAGCGAGATCTACACGTATATTCCTGCAGCATTTAGCGTTCTTAAGCATGTCTTGTAAGATCTTTCTCATTTGGTTTCATCCCTCTATCATGAACTAATCTTATAGATCTTGTATGATGTGAGTACTTTGCCTTGTTGTGATGATTTTACTTTAATTTTTATTTTATGGTTGTTGAATCACTATCTTTATTGAGTTGATGTTCTTTATTTGTGGAAATTTTTGATCAAGCGTTCATCTTCTAATTAGCATGACGAGATTCGAGAGAAGAGTTATGCTAATCTAGGGTTGAATCCGTTATTCTACGCGGCAAGATTCGAGAGAGGAGTTGAGTAGTTTTCCAAATCAAAATTCCATTATTTTACTATGCTACAAGATTCGAGAGAGGAGTGGCGTAAGTGTGGCATAAACTCCAATATAGCGTCAAGAGAGAAAGAGATTTTCTCTTGAGTTAGCATCATTGATTTTTGCTCATGTTATTTACTTTCCACCTAAGTTAGAGATAACTAGGGGAAATTGGGTAAAAAGAATTCTGAGATCGAGAGATGATGAAATCCACCTTAAAATCGATGCAAGATAGTAATGAAGAGAACCATTAAATATCACTAGAAATCTCGTCACAATAGGCAAGGGAAAACAACATGCAAGATCATTTCTCCAACCTTGATAAAAGTATTTTCTAAGAATCGTGTTTAGTTTTATCATTATTAGTTTAAGTTTTTTTTATTATAAAATTAATCCACTAAAGAAAAAGTATCCCACTTGGATTCAAGGAACGGGTAAGGCTAGTAATTACGAGCACTAACGTTGCACTTCCTCTAGGAACGATAACTCAACTCATCATTTTATTACTTGATTCGACACGTGCACTTGCGTGATTACGTAGATCCATTTTGGCCGTATCAAGTTTTTGGCGCCGTTACCGGGGAAGCGCAACTGGTTTAGTGATTTATCTCTCGTAATATTAGTTAAACTTTAGTAGTTGGAGATCAAGTATTTTGTTTTAAATTGTTTTCTTTTTTCTTAGCACTTATTTCGAAGCTTGGTGGTGTATGTCAAGGTATAGAAACCCAGAATTATTGCCACTAAACTTAGAAATAGAGCGCACCTGTAGACAAAATTGAAGAAACCTTAGAACGGAAAATATTATTCATCCTGAGATGGATAATATCGAAAAGCAAGTTATCGACGACGTTGAGGGTCATGTGAACCATAACGGGCAAGCTAATCCTAATAATCAACACGTGCCGCCCCGAATAACATGTAGGGATTACAACACACCTTTTAGGGGAGGTTTGCACACGAGTATAGCCCGACCGGCTATAGAAGCCAATAATTTCAAGATGGACCCTTTCATTATGCAACAAGTTCAACTAAACAAATTTGGGGGTCTTAGCCATCAAGATGCAAACTCTCATTTAAAAACCTTTCTAATAATATGCGATATGTTTAAGGCAAATGGTGTGTCCGCAGACGCAATTCAATTAAGAGCATTCCCGCTTTCCTTAGAAGGTCCAGCGAAGGATTGGTTGGACTCTTTACCCGATGATGCTATCACCACATGGGCCCAATTAGAAGATAAATTTTTAAATAAGTATTTTCCACCTTCTAAGACGGCTAAGTTGATTAGGGATATCACTACATTTATGCAACATCATGGGGAGACTCTTTATGATGCATGGGAGCGTTTTAAGGAGCTGTTAAGAAAATGTCCACACCATGGGTTAGCACAACACCAGCAAGTATCCACGTTTTACAACGGGTTGCAAACCGCAACCATGATCCTAGTAGATGGAGCCGCGGGAGGTTCCCTAATGAAAAAATATCCGGAAGATGCGTACGCCATTTTAGAAGACTTAACGTCTAATAATTACCAAGCATATGAAAGACAAGCAACAAGTAATCCAGCAGGGGTGCACCATGTAGATCAAATCACATCCTTAGCCGCCGAAATGGAATCACAATTCAACTTGATTAACAAGAAGCTAGACTCATTATCTAATCATGCGCCTGGTCCACCACTAACAATTGAATAATTAAATCTATTAACGGAGGAAGCAAACTTTATAGGAGGACAACAGAGGCAAATTCCACCGGGATTTGCTAATCATTATCACCCCGAGTGGCGCCATCACCCTAATTTCTCTTGGAGAAATAATCAAGGAGTGAACCAATCGCCGGGATTTCATCAAAATCTGAATCCAACTCAAGGGAATCCTCAAAACAGTCAAAACAATCCTAGGAAGTTAACTGACGAAGTAATTGTGGGGATGTTCCAAAATAATGAGTCTAGGATTGGAGGGATTGAGTCATCTCTAAGATCTTTAGAGACCACATTGGGGCAATTAGCAACCACGTTAAGCAAAAGGCTGATTGGATCATTACCATCGGATACCATGCCTAATCCAACAAGAGAGGAACCTCATAATCATTGTAATGCAATCGCTTTAAGGAGTGGGGTAGAGATTCAAAGTGGAGATAGGCTGTTAGAAAAAGCTAGAGATGACGAGAGGAAGGAACAAGGAAATGGACCAAGGGGGTTGCAAGAAGAAGAGCCCGTAGAAGTTAAGGAACCGGAGGTAGTTGAAGTCCAACCACTAAATAATAAAAAGAAAGAAATCATCTATCCTCCACCTCATTTCCCATCTAGACTAGCAAAGACAAAGCTCGATAAGCAATTCCAAAAGTTTATGGAAATCTTTAAGAAATTAACTATAAATATTCTGTTTGCTGAGGCTCTTGAACAGATGCCTAGTTATGTCAAGTTTATGAAAGACATCTTATCCAAGAAGAGGAAATTCGTTGAGAGGGAGATAGTCGCCCTAACTGAAGAATGTAGTGCAATATTACAAAAGAAACTACCTCAAAAATTAAAAGATCAAGGTAGTTTTACAATACCATGTTTCATAGGAACGACATTTTCAGGGAGAGCATTGTGTGACTTGGGAGCTAGCATCAATCTGATGCCCTTATCTATTTACACAAAATTAGGCTTGGGAGAGATTACATCAACCTCTCTTACTCTACAGTTGGCCGATAGATCGTTAGCTTTTCCTAAGGGAATTGTTGAGGATGTATTGGTTAAGGTGGATAAATTCATCTTCCCAGCCGATATTGTGGTGCTAGATATGGATGAGGATAAGGAAGTTCCTATTATTCTAGGAAGACCATTTTTAGCCACAGGACGCACCCTTATAAATGTACAAAAGGGAGAGCTAACAATGAGAGTCAACGAAGAGGAGGTAACCTTCAATATCCTTAAGGCCATGAAATTCCCTGAAGATAGAGAAGAATGCTATTTAATTAAAGAAGTTGAGGTGCCCTCTAGGTTGACACACAAGGAAGAAGATTTTGAACATAGATTGTTAGACATCTTAGTGAACGACGAGGGTGAAGAAGATAAAGTAATGGAAGAAGTTGTTTACATACTCAATTCATGTGAAAGGTTGCCACCATATAAGAGTTTTGAAGTGATAACTAGGCCAAGCGAACCAAGAATGATGAAACCTTCTATCATTGAACCACCTAAATTGGAATTAAAACCACTACCTAGACACCTTAAGTATGTATTTCTAGAGGAAGATAACACTCTTCCGGTCATAATCAATGCATCATTAAGAATGGAAGAAGAGTTAAAATTAATTGAGTTACTAAGGGAGTTTAAGGAAGCGATTGGTTGGACTCTTGCCGACATCAAGGGGATTAGCCCATCCATCTGTATGCACAAAATTCTATTAGAAGATGGGGAGAAAGGATCCATCGAACATCAACGAAGGCTTAGTCCTCCAATGAAGGAGGTGGTGATGAAGGAAATCATTAAGTGGCTGGACGCGGGCATTATTTATCCTATTTCAGATAGCAAGTGGGTAAGCCTGGTGCATTGTGTACCAAAGAAGGGAGGGATAATGCTGGTTAAGAATGAAAATAATGAACTTATACCTACTAGGGCTGTCACGGGATGGAGGATATGTATTGATTATCGAAAATTGAACAAGGTGACTAGAAAAGATCATTTTCCATTACCATTCCTTGACCAAGTCTTAGATAGATTGGCAGGTGGCCAGTATTTTTGTTTTTTTGACGGATATTCGGGATACAACCAGCTTATGGTTGCACCAGAAGATCAAGAGAAGACAACATTTACATGCCCCTTTGGTACATTTGCATTTAGGAGACTACCATTTGGATTATGCAATGCTCCCGCCACATTTCAGCGTTGTATTTTGGCAATACTGGCCGACCTCTTCGCTCGAGGCATTGATCCGGCAGAGTATGGAATCGAGGTATTCATGGACGATTTTTCCATCTTCGTTAAATCGTTCGATGCATGTTTGGCATATCTGGGGAGGGTATTGGCCCGTTGTGTTGAGATTAACTTAGTACTGAACTGGGAAAAGTGCCATTTTATGGTACGTGAGGGCATTGTATTAGGACATAAGGTGTCGAGTCAAGGACTAGAAGTGGATCGACCAAAGATTGAAGTGATTGAAAAACTTTCTCCGCCAACGAATGTCAAGGCCATTCGTAGTTTCCTAGGCCATGCCGGATTTTATAGACGGTTAATTAGAGATTTTTCAAAAATCACAAAACCCTTATGCAATTTACTCGAGAAAGATACACCTTTTATTTTCAACAATGAGTGCTTAGAAACGTTTCAAACGTTAAAGGAAAAAATTAATCTCAGCACCCATTGTCAAGGCACCTGATTTCTCATTACCCTTCGTTCTCATGTGCGATGCGAGCAACTATGCGGTGGGAGCCGTGTTGGGGCAAATGCACGACAAAGTCTTCCACACCATTCATTATGCTAGTAAGACTCTTATCAATGCCCAAGTGAACTATACCACTACAGAAAAGGAACTCCTGGCGGTGGTATTTGCTTTCGACAAATTCCGCGCTTATCTGATTAGTTCTACAGTCATAGTTTACACAGATCACGCGGCAATCCGATATCTAGTGGAGAAAAAGGATGCTAAACCTAGGCTTATTAGATGGGTTCTACTCCTCCAAGAGTTTGATTTTGAGATCAAGGATCGTAAGGGAGCAGAAAACTTGATTGCCGACCACTTATCGAGATTAGAGAATGGGTGTGAGAAAGACGTACACATTGAGATTAAGGAAAGTTTTCCGGATGAAAGTTTACTTGCAGTCACAGAAGGCAGCATCCCATGGTATGCTGATTTTGTTAACTATATAGTTAGCAAGGTTTTTCCACCGGATTTTAGCCACCAACAAAGGAAACGATTCCTTCATCAAGTGAAGTTTTACCTATGGGATGAACTGTACCTATTTAAAATTGGAGTTGATCAAATTATTCGTAGGTGTGTGCCCGAGATGGAAGTCCATAGTATTCTACAAAGGTGCCATGCATCACCTTATGGAGGACATTATAAGGGAGACCGGACATCGATGAAGGTTTTAGAGTCAGGATTCTATTGGCCAACCTTATTCAAGGATTCTCATCACTTTGTAGGACAGTGTGACCGTTGTCAACGTGTTGGAAATCTTCAGCGGGGAGCAAGCATGCCCATGAATGTCATCCTTGAAGTAGAAGTTTTTGATGTATGGGGGGTTGATTTCATGGGACCCTTTGTCAACTCTGATGGAAATTTATATATTTTGCTAGCCGTAGACTATGTATCGAAGTGGGTAGAGGCGATAGCCACCCAGATAAATGATGCCAAGGTGGTGCTAAAATTTCTAAGGTATAACATCTTCACTAGATTTGGTACACCGAGGGCAATAATTAGTGATGGAGGGGCGCACTTTTGTAATTTACAATTTAAAACTCTTCTAAAGAAATATGGTGTAACACATAAAGTAGCCCTTGCCTACCATCCACAAACCAATGGCTTAGCCAAGGTGTCAAATCGTGAGATCAAGACCATCTTAGAAAAAACGGTGAATGCAACACGCAAGGATTGGTCACAAAAGCTAAGTGATGCATTATGGGCCTATAGAACGGCGTTTAAAACCCCGATAGGATTAACACCTTATAAAATGATCTATGGGAAAGCATGTCACCTTCCGGTAGAGTTGGAACATAGAGCGTATTGGGCAATTAAGAAATTGAACTTTGACTTCTAAGAGGCGGGCAATAAAAGACTACTGCAAATTAATGAATTGAAAGAAATACGGTCCAACGCATACGAGAGCGCCAGACTTTATAAAGAGCGAACAAAAAAATGGCACGACGCAAGATTAATGGTGAAAGAGTTCAAGATCGGGCAATTGGTATTGTTATTTAACTCGAGACTTAAATTCTTTCCAGGAAAACTAAAATCGAGGTGGTCAGGACCATTTATAGTGAAGAAGGTACACCCATATGGGGTAATCACAATGTGCAACGAGAAGGACGGCTCAGAATTCAAGGTGAATGGGCAAAGGCTGAAGGAATATCATATAGATATTGATCGTAGGGAATCGACGGTCATGAAATTGCAATGACGGGTGACGAAGAGAAACGTCTTGCCGAGACGTTTTAAATGAGGCGCTTGGTGGGAGGCAACCCATCGTATCTTATAATTCGTATCTAAATTTGTGCATCTATTTATTTAAATAATAAAAGTCGTTCATTTTATTTAGTAAAGTAATAATGTTGGAGGAAGTGGAACCACATTACACTAGTAGACATCGGCCATCTATCAGGAGAAGTGGGAAAACTGGAAGAAAAAAAAATTGGCACAATTTTCAAGGAATGACAATATGTTATACAGTGGTCAGTTGTGATAAGAGCCTAAAAACCATGTAACAGGAATTAAATCTCTGTTTGTGTGCCTTGCGAAGACAGTCAACCCCTCTATGGCCGGTTCAGTTAAACCGGCATGCATGGTTCATTGTTCCGATCAATTTAACATAAGTAAATTCGAACTCGTAAAAAGAAGGGGCAGTTGTTATAACAGCCAGAAAACATATGTAGCAGTTTTAACTTTTCTGCCTGGGCACTTGGAGACGGAGCGGGTTTTCTGCTAGCACCGGTTCGGCTGAACCAATACAGTCCGGCGGTTCGGAGCTGAGTATATTTAAACAAATAGAACTTAATTATTTAATCTAATGATAAAAAAATGGCCTAAACTAATTTAATCAAATTTATACCGCCTAATATTTTTCCCCCTCAACATTTTCTGAGTGATTATTTAGGGTTTACGGGAGAGGGCGCGAGAGCGGCGATCGGCGCAAGAGACGGTTTTCGCCCGGCATCTTAGGTGATCTTCATCGGAATAGAGAGGGAAGGGGACGACGGGCTTCACCAACGGTGGGACTGAAGTTCTGGAACGGCAACGACGACATCGGCGCTCACTACTCCAGCGATCTGCGGCCTTTCTGGAAGTAAGCGGCGTCTTCATCAGCGGCATCAAGGGTGATTGTTGGAGTCGCCGAGCGCAGTACTACCAACTGAAGCACAATAGCAGAGTGAGGGCATCTTCAATCACATATTTGGGAAATTTCGGACGTAAAATTTCTAACCATGCCCTCAAACAATCGGTCAAATGGTGAAAATTTTTATGTATTTTGCCTTTCCTATTTTGTGTGTTTATGGTTAGGCAGAATAATGTCGTCTAGAAGGAAAGATAAGAAGAGAAAGGGGAAGGAGGTTATGAAAAAAAAATCTGTCAAATTCTCTAGTGAGGCTGCAGGAATTTGGTTTAACTCACTGAAGTCTCTTCCTTTCATCATTGAAAGAGGATTCCATATGGAAAAGAAGTCGTGGAGTATAACGTATGCTGAGCAGATTCGGGCACTCCAATGGGAGGTAGTTTGTCACCCTAGGACCGAGTTTGTTCCCACTATAGTTTATGAGTTCTATGCCAACGCTAAGAGTACAGAGGGAGAGACTGTGACAATTAGGGGACACGAGGTTAATTTTTTGGCGGGCAAAATAAGCGAGATGTTTAATTTGGAAGATCAAGATTATGATGATTACACTGAAATTATCAATAAGGTAACGCTGAAGGAAATCACTGACGCTGTATGTTGCACTCCAACACCGGAATGGGTGAGTCGGACACAAAAAACATTAAAGACTTCGTGCCTACGTAGGGAGGCTAAAGTGTGGCTTCTTTTTCTTAATTCTAGCATTATGCCAACCCGTCACCCGAACAGTGTCGCATTAGACAAGGTCGCTCTGATTTATGGTATTATAGCGGGCATGCGGTTTGGGGTGGGGAGGATCATTTTCTCACAGCTTCGTCAGAAAATTAGGGAGGACAAGCCTCGACAACTTTGGTTCCCAACCCTCATCACTGAGTTATGTAGAAATACGGGTGTGGAAGCGGAGGACGAAGATATTCTTATGCCAGCAAAGCGCCATATTAATGAAAAGGTAGTTGATGTATATGTCAAGGTTGCAGCGGATGAACAGGGAAGGAGTTCTTGGACAGCAAAACGGGGTGCTCAGGCCCCAAGCCCACCTGTCACCGACCCAATGGAGATTGATATTCCAGAGGCAGATTGTGGAATCGACCCAGACATCATGATGGAGAAGATTGAGTACGTAAAGGCTTATCAATGTTGTCATTATCTATCCGACCAAGAACAATTTGCGGACTTACGCTTGAGCTTAAGTAAGGTCATGGCCAAATTGAAGCTTTCCGCACCGGAGCCGAGTTTCATGATGAGGAAGCAATTCGATAAGAATAGGTTCTTGCTTACTTCTGATGGGTCAAGAGTTGACCCAACCATTGTTAAAAGAGAGGCAAATGATGAAGGAGACGAAGAGGACGAGGATGAAGAAGACGACGAAGAAGCCGAGGACGAAGACGAGTAGAGTGACTCCCAATCTTCTTGGGAATTGTTGTCTTAAATGTTGCTCGTGATTATATAGTGTTCTGAACTCTTTGTCCCGTGTGTGTGACAAGGTATGATTGTGTTTTGACACTCTCGATGTTGCACATTCCTGCTGCAATTTTTGTTAGCTTTTTGTTCCGTTTTGATGCTGACTGCAATTTCTCTTTGACTTGCTACGTTATGTTTGATGTGTATGCTCTGGACTACTTTTAAAAAAAACATGTCTCTGTTTATGATTGGGCACTTAGGATGCTAATTGTTATGCCCTTTAGATGCACAATGGATGTTATATGTGCTGCTTTGAAATTTCCCGTTTAATGGCTGTCAATTATTATTACGCGGATAAGAGATTACGCTGAATTTTTGTGATGCTTTATGCTCTTTGATACAATCTTATGCCTTGAGTTATCTGATATACCAGTCAAAATAGATGAGAACTGTGATATGCAAGTGTGCATTGTTATCTTTACCTTCCTTTAGTTATTTGATGTAATGTCTATAATACTCGTACACTAACTTATCATCAAAATGCATTTTCACTTTAACTCATCATTTGAACTATTAATTGGGAAAGATTGTGTAGAATGTTTTGTCTCCAGATTTTGTCCAAACATTAATGATGAGGCCATTTAAACAAGGGGACTGATCTTCTATGCATTAAGGCATTTGGATAAATTCTCTTTGCGCGCACTCCAATTTCAGGGAAGTTATTTATAGTTTAATTTTTTTTATATATATATGCTTTTGTGCCTATTTGTTACTTTATTCTTTAATATCACATGGGACACAGATATCTTTGCTAGGGACTAGCAAGGGTTTAAGTGTGGAGGTGGGGGTTATAGAACCCCTACCATTTGGATGAACTATACTTTATTTAACCACGAATTGGATGATCTTAATTCCTGTTTTAATTAATCAATAATCTAACCTAGACATATTCAGTGACAATCGATTGGTATAGCCGAGTAATTCTAAGAGTTCAAATATTGAATTTGAAGTTAGATTTTTTATGATAAAGCTCACTTAAACATTTGTTTTATGCACAAAATTTTTAGTTTCTTTCATTGCAATTTTTTTTTGATATTGACCTCAAACAAATATTGGGAGGGGTAAGCAAGAACTGAGTAAACGATATAAGCCAATACATGAGCCTAAGTAGTACCCTATTTGATCTCCACTTGAGTATGTGTGCTTGAATTATTTTTTGATACACATTGTTTCATGCTTCAATTTCATATGTTCCTACTAGAGGTGTCTTAGTAAGTTAATCAAGTATGAGTGTTCAAATTCTCTAAAAAATAATAGAATTCATAGTGATATGCGGCCTAGGTATATGTCCACATACTTAGAATGATCCCAACTATGATGAATAAACAAAAGGGAGGAAAACAAGTTGTGTCATAGTGATATGCGGCCTAGGTATGTGAATGCATACTTAGAATGATCCCAACTATGATAAAATAAGCAAAATAAAATAAGAGTTAACATCATAGTGATATGTGGCCTATGTATGTGCACTTATACCTGGAATGATCCCAACTCTGAATATTTATATAAACAAATATGTGATGAACCTCATAATTTGATGAGCTATTAAGGATACTAACTAGGGAACACCATTCTACTATCAAATTCATCCATAAAATGCTAGTCAAGCAAATCACAATCCTACTTTCAACTGATCTACTAACTCATGTGGAGGCTAAATTTAAGGCTTAGCCTATTCTTACCCTCTTCAATAATTGCGAATGGTCAATAAAATAAAATAAAAATTTGTAAGGGAGTGACTTATTTTCTAAAGAAAAGCACGCACAACACATTCTTACTTGAGCTTTATCTTCTATCTAACTAATGAATTTGTGAAATGATTGACCTCTTATTTAATTGGTAAGCTTATCAGTTGAGTAAACTGAAATTCTTGAGCAGGCTTTGATTAATGTGTTATTAAGAATAAAAGATCATTTGAATTTGCATCTTGATATTAGTCTTCATCCAAATTATGAATATAAATTATCTTTGCTAGGGACTAGCAAAAGTTCAAGTGTGGAGGTGTGATAATTTCCCAAAATGAAGTTATCTAGTTCCCTATTTTTATGCTAAGTCATCATAAATCTGAATAAAGGATTTAAATGGGTATAAATAGGCATAAATTCATACTAATTTTATTTAATGTTAATTGAGCTAATTTGTTTATGTTTTTCCTACTAGAAATGCTTTGGAATTTGAATTGGAGAAGTAAAAGCTGGATTTGTATTTTGGCTATGCAGTTGTTACAACAACCTATTTTTAGTTATCATAACAAGTCCTGGACGAATTTAAATTTCAAAATTTGAAATTTGCGCCAAAATGAAATGTGAAAGGAGGCATCTCTTGGCAAGGGGCTGGACGTTTTTTTTAGGGGGATCTCTTGCCAAATAGAGCAGGAAATTAGGGAGAGAATAGGAAGATCTTAGAACCATCATATTGGAGAAGGAGAAGGAGAAGACCGGCTAGGGTTTGGACGCACCGGCGAGAAGGAAGAAGGGTCTAAAGCGAGATCTACACGTATATTCCTGCAGCATTTAGCGTTCTTAAGCATGTCTTGTAAGATCTTTCTCATTTGGTTTCATCCCTCTATCATGAACTAATCTTATGGATCTTGTATCATGTGAGTACTTTGCCTTGTTGTGATGATTTTACTTTAATTTTTATTTTATTGTTGTTGAATCGCTATCTTTATTGAGTTGATGTTCTTTATTTGTGGAAATTTTTGATCAAGCGTTCATCTTTTAATTAGCATGACGAGATTCGAGAGAAGAGTTATGCTAATCTAGGGTTGAATCCGTTATTCTACGTGGCAAGATTCGAGAGAGGAGTTGCATAGTTTTTTAAATCAAAATTCCATTATTTTACTGCGCTACAAGATTCGAGAGAGGAGTGGCGTAAGTGTGGCATAAACTCCAATATAGCGTCAAGAGAGAAAGAGATTTCATCTTGAGTTAGCATCATTGATTTTTGCTCGTCATGTTATTTACTTTCCACCTAAGTTAGAGATAACTAGGGGAAATTGGGTAAACAGAATTCTGAGATCGAGAGATGATTAAATCCTACTTAAAATCGATGCAAGATAGTAATGAAGAGAACCATTAAATATCACTAGAAATCTCGTCACAATAGGCAAGGGAAAATAACATGTAAGATCATTTCTCCAACCTTGATAAAAGTATTTTCTAATAATCGTGTTATTTTTATCATTATTAGTTTAAGTTTTTTTTTGTTATAAAATTAATCCACTAAAGAAAAAGTATCCCACTTGGATTCAAGGAACGGGTAAGGCTAGTAATTACGAGCACTAACATTGCACTTCCTCTAGGAACGATAACTCAACTCATCATTTTATTACTTGATTCGTCACGTGCACTTGCGTGATTACGTAGATCCATTTTGGCCATATCACTCCCATTCGTGTGGACTTTCTGTAGAGGTGCGGACAATATTATGCACTAGGAACTGTAGCCGCAAAGTGATCGGCTGATTTTCTGAAACATCTAGGTTGAGTATAGACTCAATCTCAAAAAGGTAATTTTATTTTACTACCTTTACTTCTTGATTAATGTCCATCGCTAGATCCGAAATCTTTTAGATTTTCTTGTTCATTATTTCTGCTGCACGCACAAGTGTTATACTATCCTAGCAAAACCCAACATCTCAAACTCAGGTGGAACAAAGAGCTGCATAAAAAATAAAAATCTATGTTGCTAATACCAAGAACAAATCTCTTTCTTCTTCCAAATATTATATCAAATTTATGATGCATTTACGCAACTCATCTCTCGAATTATGGAGCGTAGTAAAAAGAAGAAACTTTGGTCATAAGTTTCACAATAAAGACCATAAATCCAATAAAGAACATTCACCAAACAATCACAAATAGAAAACTTGAAAATATTCATCACACAAGACCAAGTACTCTTACAATACAAGATTAAAGAGATTTAGTTCATAGTGATGGAGGAAACACACAAAAAGTTTGGAGAGATCTTATAATATATGATGGTTTAGCGCTTAATTGATGCATCATTCTCTTCCCGACGTTGCTCACTCGATCAGCCCTGAGTTCTAGTTGCCTCCTTTCAAGAGAAGTTGAACCCTAGATGGTCGCCCCCTTAATAGATGATTCCCCCCTTAGAATTCAAATTCCCTAACCAAATACTCCAGAAAAATCACCTTTTAAAATGTCGGCCACCCTTTTGGAAGAGATGCTTCCTTCCAATTTTGAAAACGACGTCAATTTTAAAATTTAAAATCTGAAATTTGTCCAAACTGTGCTGCAACTTTTTTTTTGATCTTGCAACCTTTTTTCAGGTCATGATATTTTGGGCAGATTCCTTTCTCCAAGTTGATTTTTTATGCGTTTATAGTAATAACACATAAGAAAAAGGCGGAATTAGCCACAAATCAAATAAATATAAAATTACTTCATTTCTACTTTATTTAATTTATTTTCTCATCATTTATGATGAATATTAAGTCAAGAAATGAGCATAGATTACTTCTTTTTTGAGAAGTTATCGCACCTCCACACTAAGACTTTTGCTAGTTACTAACAAACACAATTCAATTCATTGAATTGAGTGAGCTGATAGTCATCAAAATATCAAACTCTCATAATTCTTCTCCTCAAAAATAATTAAAGAAAACCTACTCAAGAATTTTGATTTAACCAACTAAGAATTTGTCAATCAATAAAAGTTCAAAATATTCAATAGCTTGATGAAAGATAGAGCTCAATTAAAATTTATAGTGTGGTGTGTGCTATTTTTAAAATCATTTACTCTCATAAACTTTTCTCATTGAATTTTCTCAATAACTAAGAAAGAATGAAAATAGGTCGAGTCTTTGACTTAACCTCGACTAGAATTAGTAATTTAATTTGAAAAAAATCATGAGGACTTGCGGTGGAAATGGCTTTGACTTGATTAGGAATAAATTGCGATAGTGGAAGGTATTTCTATAATTAATATTCTTAATAACTCTCCAAACTATGAGGTTCATTTTTCAATTATCATATTTTTAGTCCATTATCGAGATCATTCCAAATAGGTACACACACACTTAGACCTCATATCACTATAACATTTTTACATTTTTTATCTATTTTTTTAAATCATAGTTGAGATTATTCTAAGTATGAATATACATACCTAAGTCGGATATCACTATGACACTTTTTTTCTCCCTTTTTTATACGATCATAATTGAGATTATTCCAAGTAGGTGTACACTTATTTAGGTCATATATCACTACACCTCACACATTTTTCTTTTAATAATCACTTATAGTTGAAACGTTTACTAAGAAATAACTATTAGAAATATAGGGAAATTATGCATGATCATTCATTGTTCAAGCTCAAAGGATAAGATAGTAAGATAAGAAATGTTCAAAGGAATGCCCTAATAATTCTTACAAATTAACTAGTCATCTCAACGTTTTGGCTTACATCTCCAACTCGATTTTTGCTCACTCTTCCATCATTATTTTTGGAAACAAATTAGATGCCTTAGAATATAAGCAAAATGATACTATAAAGAATCAATGCATCACTAAAGAAAACATGAAATTGTGCATGAAGTGCAAAATAGCATCATGGAAACCAACAAGATCATTATATAGAGAAGAATGGATGCATGCATTCAATACCTAGATAATCACATGTTGTACGTGAAGAATCTTGTCACTGTAGGAGTTAGTTATTTGACTTAAAAGACCACTACCCTGGGAAAAGATGTCTTTGTGGAAGTCATAAAAGGGGAGAGGTCAAAGATAAAGGCCAATGTTGATCATACAATTTGGACTTCAAATGAAATCAGAGTTGCACTAGATCATGATCCTATCATTATAATGAGCTTGTGAATGAGCCTATAATTCTTGTTCATGGGGTTGAATTAGTTGGTGATACAGCTGCTGTTATACCTGCATTCAATCCCACCACTTAATAACTATCCAAGGCCAAAGGAAAGTCATGCATTTGCAGATGAGGAAGAGGAAGCCATGCATAATAAGAAAAGGCACAGAGAAGAAATGGAGACCAGGCCAGATTATGAACTATGGAGTTCTCAATCAAGGACTATCATCTTATCTATCTGGGATCAAATCAAAGAGAACAAGACTGATAGGGCCAAACTCATAAGTTCTATGAAATGGACCAAGTTTGAAAGGCAAGAAGAAGTGATGAGAAAATTCAGAAGAGATAAGAGAGATGGTACTGTTCAGCCAGATGCTCCAGAGCCTAGCAGATACTTTTCAAAGCAATGCAGCTACCTTAAGAGATAAAGGCAAAAGAAGAAAGAATTTGAGGAGAGAGCTGCAAAAAGATCATGCAGGGGCATAGTCATTAAGGAACTTGATGCCTAAACAATGACATTTGTAATATGTTCCTTAAGGCCTTAGGAATATGAACTTTTATTGTAGGCACACTTCTATGAACAATTATCCAATTTTCTGTTAATCAAAATTTGTTTAAGCGTTATTACATGTTCTTTATTCTATGAAATTATCATGTCTATGAGTTAGTATATATCATTGACTAGGGTTCTGACTTCTTCAAATATAGGGAGATAGTTGGGTTTATTGACTACAATGTCTTTGATTTGAAGAAGGCCTTAAGTCAATAATATACACAAGCATATATTTGATATGTGTTCAAGTTGATATGCAGGAAGTCTACTATTCAATGATTAGACAAGTTATATATGTCAGAGGTTTGGCTTGATAGAAGATGGAACATATGGGAAAGCTAGAAATTTGGCTAATAAGCACAGATGTGTTGAGTGATCACACATCACTCAACACTATAGGCAAAAAAGTGTCGACAGATATTCAGTCACTCAAAGCCTAGTTGGAACATGACTTAAATTCAGCTAAGTACAAAAGCATTGAGTAAAGAATGTTCACTCAACGCTTACTCAAAGAATTCAGCCGAGTATAAATGCGTTGAGTTAAGAAGGTTCACTCAACGCCTACTCAAGAAATTATGTCCAAGTGGAAATGCGTTGAGTGAATGCAGTTCACTCAACGACTACTCAGAAATGTTGCTAGGGGTGCTAGCGGTTCGGTTTGGGTCGGTTTGGACCCAAACTAAAACCGGTTCGGTTCGATTTTTTGGTCGGTTTACTCGGTTCGGTTTTCGGTTTTTCAGTTATACTATTTAAAATAATTGTGTACTTAAATATCTCAAAAAAATTTAAAAAAAGATATGATAATTAAAAATAAATATCATCAAGCTTTATTTACATATGATATATTACAACTAATAGCTCATATTACATAAAAACATTATGATTGAATATTTTTATTGCGAAATCGAGTAACAAATATAAAAAGATATAAATAAATCAGTTAAACAAAATGATTAATTTTTCTTGATGCATAAATTATGAATTATAAAAATTTATTTTGGCTCAAATGATATAAAAATTATTAAGTTGATATTATTTGTGCACATTATTTAGTTAATAAAAATAGTTAAAAGATCATTATTGGTAATATTTTTACATGTATTATTAGTCGGTGCGATTCAGTTTTTCAGAGAGGAAAACCAAAACTGAGCCGAGTCGTTCGGTTCGGTGAAAAATCGGTTCGGTTTGGGCGATTTGGTCGGTTTTCGGTTTTTCATGCACACCCCTAGCTAAGTGTAAATGCATTGAGTGAAGTCATTCACTCAACGCCTACAGAAGTGAAGCTGTCTAAGTGCAAATGTGTTGAGTGAAGTCATTTCACTCAACGCCTGCCCAAAAAAAGGTGTTGAAGTCAAATGCGTTGAGTGATCAACATTCACTCAACGTCTCTTCAATAAAGCATAATTCTTATTGCGGACTAACTCGATGCCCCGGTCGGGCCGATCGTTCTTGGACCGCCTTAGCTCACGGAGCGGTCGAGCGCGCACATAGTCAATGAAAATGCAAAGTTGACACAAGGTATGATGACGTGGAAAAACCCCTCAAATGGGTAAAAAACCACGTGACCGGGTCTGTGCTGGTCAAATTCCACTAGCTTCTGCTGATTACAATGTGTTGGGGAATCGGGGTGACAGGCTGCTCCTGTTATAACTTGGGGAGAGAGAGACTACAACTCCCAGCAGGCAGCAGGCTACTCCGCGGGAGTAACTTGGGTGTTGAACTGTGCGGGACGGACCTGGTGTTCTGACGCTCGGGGCGACGCACACTTGCTTGAAGGAGTCACCTTCTTCCTTGGGTTCGCTCCGAGACTTGGGCGTTTTTCTGCTGACGACGGGCTGGTGGTGCACTGATAGCCGATGGTGGCCGTTGGTGTCCGTCGGTGGCCGCTGGTGGCCGTTGGTGGTTTGCGGTGGCTGGAGACTGACTCGAGGGAGGAGGCCGGCAGAGCTCACCTTAGGAAGAAGATGACAGGGAAATGAAAAAGGTGAAGAATGAGGAGGCCCTGGGGAACCTTTTATAGCCTCCGGGGGAGGATCATGGCGGGCCCCACCACTAACGTAGTGGGTTAGTGGGTGGTTACCCTCCCGATCGGACGGCGAGGAGAGCCTCCCCCCAATCGGACGGTGAGGAGGCCGTCCACGACGACGGAGGGGGCCGACTAAGTGGCCGGCGGCGGGGGCGGCTCACCTATTTGCCGGCGGCGGCAGCCTGTCGTGGCCTGGCCGCCGCTTGTTGCGGCGAGGCCGGCCATGCCGGCCGCGTCTTGCCGCGGCGAGGCCGGCCGCGGCGAGGCCGCGACGAGGCCGGCCGTGGCTTGCCGCGACAAGGCCGGCCGCGGCTTGCCGCGACGAGGCCGACCGCGGCTTGCCGCGACGAGGCCGGCCGCGGCTTGCCGCGACGAGGCCGGCCGCGGCTTGCCGCGGTGAGGCTGGCAAGGCCAGGCCGGCCACGGCTTGCCGCGGCGAGGCCGGCCTGGCCGCGGCTTGCCGCGGAGAGGCCAGCCGCGGCTTGTCGTGGTGAGGCCGGCCAGGCCAGGCCGGCCGCGACTTGCCGCAGTGAGGCCGGCCTGGCCGCGGCTTGCCGCGGAGAGGCCGACCGCGGCTTGTCGTGGCGAGGCCAGCCAGGCCAGTCACGGCTTGCTGCGGCTTGCTGCGGCGAGGCCGGCTAGGCCGGCCGCAGCTTTCTGTGGCGAGGCCGGCGGGAGGCCGGATACCGGCGGAGGTTAGGCCGCCCGACGGTGGTTTTCCATTATGGGGAGAGGGAGTGGGTCCCACCCCCCATGATTTCCTCAACATGAGAATTCATGGGGGGAGTAGTCATCCCATGATCCCACTTTTGGAGGAGATCATTGGGGGGGGGGGGCTTTTTTCTATAAATGATGGTGGAACCCATCAATTGCCCCCCAAATCCTTGCTATCCGAGAGCGAAGTGAGCGAGAGAGGAAGAATTTCCCCCGCTATCCTGTTGTCATGACGGTTCCCGGTGAGAAGGCTGAGGCTGCGGCGGACAGTTCTTCCAAGGTATTCGGAGGGAGATTTGCCGGAATGGAGTTGGCGGATGAGGGCGCCAGGGTCGGCTATGCACGCTCAAGCTACGTGTGCGTATGGACAGACGTATGAAGGTCGGGCGCGCGTAGGCCGTGCGCGCAGGCCATGCGCGTACAGGCTGTGCGAGCGCGCAGGTCGTGTGCTCTCACTCGGAGGTTGTGCACGTGCGCTAGACGTGTGCTCGCGCGCACAGGCTGTTTGTGCGTGGATGTGCGTGCTCGCGAGGTTGATCTTGTGTGTCCTTGCTGCGCGTAAGCTTGCGCGAGAGCCCTGTTTCGTGCGTTTTCCTTTTTTGCGTGCTACTTGGGCTGCGTGCGCTTGGACGTGCGGTTCCAAGTTTTTATTTTTTTGGGCAATCCTGACCTTTTAAATTTTGTTCTGCACAGGTTTCGAAACGTTCTTCTAGCCCTATGCCCTTGCATTCCTCCTTAACCGAAGATGACATGGAAATTTGGAGGACAAAGTATGGGCTTCCTGCGGACTTGGAAGTGAGGATCCCGCATCCCGAGGAGCGAGCCAGAATCCTCCTCCTGGTTGGTTGACGATCTGCGAAGTATCCCTGAGGCCCGGCTTCCGTTTTCCGCCCTGCGAGGAGGTGATTGAGATTTTGAAATTCTGCAGGGTGCCTATTTACCAGTTCATTTCGAATGGAATTGTCTGAATTATGGGCTTAGTTCCCTTCTTTCGTGAGCATGGTGGCCAGTTTTCTTTAGACCAGTTCCGAGATTGGTGTGATGTTCGTTCTGATGGTAGCGAGCGGATGGAGGTACGCAACAACAAGAGTTGGTTGGAATTTGAAGCCCGTAAGGACCGTCGTCACGGTAACACTTTGTTTGGATATGTCAAGAGTTCATGGGGTCTTCCTGAGGTGTGGAATACGCTTCCCGATCGCTGCTGCCGTGTAAGGGGGAAGGAGCGGGATTTTTCCCTGGTGCTTGGATTTTCTGAGCCTCGTGAGTTAGCCAACCGTCTATTCAACATTAATGCTTTTGTGGAGGAGAAGCGGTTGTTGCGGTGTGGTATTTCCTTGGATACAGTTCGGTCAGCAGGGGCTTCTCAAGGAGGGGGTCAGAAGAGGAAAGCGGTGGCGGCCCCTCCTGGTGACCTTGACGTGGTTGTGGCAGTGGTTACTTCTGATGCTTGTCCTGGGTCGACTCCTGAGGTGCAGATACTTGCACTCAGATTGAGCGAGGGATGCTCGCGGATCAGATTGAGCGAGGGATGCTCGCAGCTCAGTTTGCGTGAGGGACGCTCGCGGCTCAGTTTGCGCGAGGGACGCTCGCGGATAAGTTTGCGCGAGGGACGCTCGCGGCTCAGTTCGCGCAAGGGAAGCTCGCGGCTCCATTTGCGCGAGGGAAGCTCGCGGCTCCATTTGTGCGAGGGACGCTCGCGGCTCCGTTTGCATGAGGGACGCGCGCGGCTCCGTTTGCGCGAGGGACACTCGCGGCTCCGTTTGCGCGAGGGATGCTCGCGGCTCCGTTTGTTCGACGGACGCTCGCGGCTCCATTTGCGCGAGGGACGCTCGCGGCTCAGTTTGCGCGAGGGACGCTCACGGCTCAGTTTGCGCGAGGGATGCTCGCGACTCAGTTTGAGCGAGGGACGCTCGCGGCTCAGTTTACACGAGGGACGCTCGCGGCTCAGTTTGCCCGAGGGACGCTCGCGGCTCAGTTTGGGCGAGGGACGCTCACGGCTCAGTTTGTGTGAAGGACGCTCGCGGCTCAGTTTGCATGTGGGATGCTCGCGGCTTAGTTTGCGCGAGGGACGCTCGCGGCTTAGTTTGCGCGAGGGACGCTCGCGGCTCAGTTTGCGCGAGGGACGCTCGCGGCTCAGTTTGTGCGAGGGATGCTCGCAGCTTCTTTGTAAGGGGGCAGGCCCCCTCGGTGTTGCGCGAGGGTTGCTCGCGGCCTATTTTGCGCGAGGCATGCTCGTGGCTTCTTCATGAGGGGGGCAGACCCCCACGGTGCTACGCGAGGGTTGCTCGCGGCTTAGTTTGCGCGAGGGATGCTCGCGGCTTCTTTGTGAGGGGTTCAGGCCCCCACGGTGTTGCGCGAGGGTTGCTCGCGGCTTAGTTTGTGCGAGGGATTCTCGCGGCTTCTTCGTGAGGGGGCATGCCCCCACAGTGTTGCGCGAGGGTCGTTGCTCGTGGCTTAGTTTGCGCGAGGGATGCTCACGGCTTCTTCGTGAGGGGGGCAGGCCCCCACGATGTTGCGTGAGGGTTGCTCGCGGCTTAGTTTGTGCGAGGGATGCTCACGGCTTCATCGTTAGGGGGGCAGGCCCCCACGGTGTTGCGCAAGGGTTGCTCGCGGCTTAGTTTGAACGAGGGATGCTCATGGATTCTTCGTTAGGGGGAAGGCCCCCACGGTGCTGCGCGAGGGTTGCTCGCGGCTTAGTTTGCGCGAGGGATGCTTGCGGCTTCTTTGTGAGGGAGCAGGCCCCCACGGTGTTGCGCGAGGGTTGCTCGCGGCTTAGTTTGCTCGAGGGATGCTCGCGGCTTAGTTTGCTCGAGGGATGCTCGCGGCTTCTTCGTGAGGGGGGCAGGCCCCCATGGTGCTGCGCGAGGGTTGCTCGCGGCTTAGTTTGCGTGAGGGATGCTTGCGGCTTCTTTGTGAGGGGGGCAGGCCCCCACGGTGTTGCGTGAGGGTAGCTCGCGGCTTAGTTTGCGCGAGGGATGCTCGCGGCTTCTTCGTGAGGGGGCAGGCCCCCATGGTGTTGCGCGAGGGTCGTTGCTCGCGGCTTAGTTTGCGCGAGGGATGCTCGTGGCTTCTTCGTGAGGGGGGCAGGCCCCCACGGTGTTGCGCGAGGGTTGCTCGTGGCTTAGTTTCCGCGAGAGATTCTCGCGGCTTCTTCGTGAGGGGGCAGGCCCCCACGGTGTTGCGCGAGGGTTGCTCGCGGCTTCGTTTGGATGAGGGATGCTCGCAGCTTCTTCGTGAGGGGGGCAAGCCCCCACGGTGTTGCGCGAGGGTTGCTTGCGGCATAGTTTGCGCGAGGGATGCTCGCGGCTTCTTCGTGAGGGGGGTAGGCCCCACGGTGTTGCGCGAGGGTTACTCGCGGCTTAGTTTGCGGGAGGGATACTCGCGGCTTCCTCGTGAGGGGGTAGGCCCCCACGGTGCTGCGCGAGGGTTGCTCGCGACTTAGTTTACGCGAGGGTTACCTGCGACTTCTTCGTGAGGGGGCAGACCCCCACAGTGTTGCGCGAGGGTTACTCGCAGCTTAGTTTGCGCAAGGGATGATCGTGGCTTCTTCGTGAGGGGGGCAGGCCCCCACGGTGTTGCACGAGGGTTGCTCGTGGCTTAGTTTGCGCGAGGGATGCTCATTGCTTCTTCGTGAGGGGGACAGTCCCCCACGGTGTTGCGCGAGGGTTGCTCGCGACTTAGTTTGTGCGAGGGATGCACACGGCTTCTTCGTGAGAGGTGCAGGCCCCCATAGTGTTGTGCGATGGTCGCTCGCGGCTTAGTTTGTGCGAGAGATGCTCGCAGCTTCTTTGTGAGGGGGCAGGCCCCCACGGTGTTGCGCAATGGTTGCTCGCGGCTTAGTTTGCGCGAGGGATGCTTGCGGCTTCTTTGTTAGGTGGGCAGGCCCCTACGGTGTTGCGTGAGGGTTGCTCGCGGCTTAGTTTGTGCGAGGGATGCTCGCGGCTTCTTCGTGAGGGGAGCAGGCCCCCACGGTACTGCGCGAGGGTTTCTCGATGCTTATTTTGCGCTAGGGATGCTTGCGGCTTCTTCGTGAGGGGGGCAGGCCCCCACGGTGTTGCATGAGGGATGCTCGCAGCTTCTTCGTGAGGGGGCAGGCCCCCACGGTGCTGCGCGAGGGATGTTCGTGGCTTATTTTGCGCGAGGGATGCTCACGGCTTCTTCGTGAGGGGGGCAGGCCCCCACGGTGCTGCGCGAGGGTTGCTCACGGCTTAGTTTGTGCGAGGGATGCTCGCGGCTTCTTCATGAGGGTGGCAGGCCCCCACGGTGTTGCGTGACGGCTTAGCGTATGCGTTCGATTTGGTTGCTCGACCTAGTCTGGGAAAACCATTTCTTGATTAGGCACTGCTATAGAAAAAAAAATGAAAAGATAAACTTCGCAAGCTCGGGCTTGTGATTTTTACAATAGTAAATAAACAAATGAACAAATGCGGAAGTTGCTTAAGGATGGAAGTGGCCAGAGAGGGATTAGAAGACGTCCATCAGCGATCGTTGGAGTATTACTGTGTAGTAAGAATCAGCTTGGATGGCGATGAACTGCACGTTGTAGGATGCCTGTCGATGTGTTTCTTTAAGAGTGACTAGGAGAGTGATGCTGCCAATGACTGGTACTGGGTTGTTCCCCGAAACATGCACACTGACAGTTGTTAGCTTGAGGTTTTCAGTGGTCAGCTTGAGTTGAAGTAGTGTTGATAAAAACATCACATTAACGGTCATTTCTCCGTCCACCAACACTTGGTTCAACTCGGTAGATGGCTCGCCGATTCTGATTGTTGTAGATATCATACTCTGACTGGGAGGCGATCTCTTCCTTGATAGGAACTGATCAACTGCCCCCAGACTGGTCAGTCGCTGGATTTCTTCCTTTAGTCGATTGTATTCGTTAGTGTTGTGACCATGACCCTGGTGATACTTGCAGTATTTTGATAAATCTCCTTGGTCGGGGGCGAGTGGCCTGGGCCTGCACAAGGCTGGATGGTCAAAAATTGCTTCGAAGATCCTGCCTTGAGGGGCATTGAGTGCCACAAACTCACACAACTCTTGTCCTTTGTAGGTATTTGCGTGCTGATTGCAGTTCCTCTTGTGCTCGGTGCGTGTACCGCTGTGTAGTTTTCTTTTCTGTACTCTACTTGGTCCAAGCTTTTCTGGTGAGGGCTTCTTAACTGTCGTGAACCTTTCGATGAAGAGGGCTGCGAGTTCAATATAGTTGTCCATCTTTTCTTCTTGTAGAGAATGAAACCAAGCCCGAGCTTCCCCTTTTAGTGTTGTCAGAAATGCTTGGATCATGAGTTGATCTGAGGCATTGCGAGCGTGTATGTTAGCTTCGAAATACTCCACGTGTGCTAGTGGGTTGTCTGTTCCACTGAAACTACGGGTTTCAAGGACATCTTCCGCACTCGTGGTTTCCCAGGAGTTAGGTGAGTTATTGTTGGGTAGGTATTCATTTAGTCTTTGCTTCGTGACAGAGGTATCATAATCCATCATGTTTTCGATGCTCTCTTCGTAATGAGGACAGGCGAGGTGATGATCGTACATCTTTTGAATTGATGGAGCGGGTGCGAGGGAGTTGCTTGTGCTTAAAAATTCCTTTTCTATGTTGTATTCCCTGAGCAGGCAATGCCTGGCTGATGTAGAGAGTTCTTCTGATTGCCGCGAATCAGCTTGCTCAAATGGTTGAGGAGCTTTTAGCCGGTGGAATGTTGGGTCATTTCACACTGTGTGTGTCTGGTCAGTGCAGGTAATATTCAGAGGGGAGTACTCTTGAGGCGGACGTTTCCCCCTAGTCCCTTGAGGGTAATACTGACGGGGCCCAGCTTGACGTCATTCTTCCTGTCCCGGAAGAGTTTGTCCTTTTCTTTGCGGAAATCTTTGCATCGGGCCATGATTTGGCAGAGGCGGGGAAATGGCTGGTGTTATTGGTGACGAGGGAGCAGGTGGTGCTCCTAGGCTTCGGAGCAGGGTGAGCACTTTGGTCTATAGTTCTTCCATCTGGCGAACACGCTCCTCCAGGGTGGTGACGGGGGCGGAAGCGGCTTTAGCCGTTAGCGGCTCGTCCATCAAAGAGTGGGAGCGTTCGGGTTTGTCTTGTCCGCCAAGGGCGGAGCCTTCAGCGGCACGGGTTCTTCTTTTTTCCATTAAGGCTGAACTTGGAAGGGGCGATGTTTGTGATCTTGAACTTCGAAGGATGTTGGGGAAATCGTTTCCCACAGACGGTGCCAAACTGTTGCGTACTAACTCGATGCCCCGTTCGGGCAGATCGTTCTTGGACCACCTTAGCTCACGGAGTGGTCGAGCGCGCACACAGTCAATGAAAATATGAAGTTGACACAAGGTTTGATGATGTGGAAAAACCCCTCAAATGGGTAAAAAACCACATGAACGGGTCTGTTCCGGTCAAATTCCACTAGCTTCTGCTGATTACAATGTGTTGGGGAATCGGGGCGACAGACCGCTCCCGTTACAACTTGGGGAGAGAGAGACTACGACTCCCGGCAGGCAACAGGCTGCTCGGCGGGAGTAACTTGGGTGTTGAACTATGCGAGACGGCCCTGGTGTTCTGACGCTCGGGGCGACGCACGGTTGCTTGCAGGAGTCGCCTTCTTCCTTCGGTTCGCTCCGGGACTTGGGCATTTTTCTGCTAACGACGGGCTGGTGGTGCACTGATAGTCGTTGCTGGCCGCTGGTGGCTGTTTGTGGTTTGCGGCAGATGGAGGCTGACTCGAGGGAGGAGGCCGGCAGAGCTCACCTGAGGAAGAAGATGACAGGGAGCAGAAAAAGGTGAAGAATGAGGAGGCCATGGGGCTCCTTTTATAGCCTCCGGGGGTGGATCATGGCGGGCCCCACCACTAACGTAGTGGGTTAGTCGGTGGTTACCCTCCCGATCGGACGGTGAGGAGAGCCTCCCCCCGATCGGACGGTGAGGAGGCCGTACACGGCGACGGAGGGTGCCGGCCAAGTGGTCGGCTGTTGGGTATTGAATCAACAATAACCCAGATTTGAATGAAGTCACCCTTGAACTAAGATGAATTAAGTTGTATTTGATATCTTGTTCTCGTTGAATGTTTGCAGATTCTCAGTGCTAAGTGTAGACCAATGTCAGTCTACAGTAGGTCAGGAACACATGACCATACAGTGTAATCCCTCACTGTGTGATCCAAAGTGTTGACTCATGTGTAGCCTCTCAATTGGGATACACTTCATGTTCAAACATTGGGAGCATGGGATGAAGACAGGACCAGAAGAAAACATTCTCTATAATTCTTGAAAAATTATCTAAGTCCAGTTCTCGAGAAGCAACTTAGGAGTTCTCGAGAAGAGTAGTTTAGTTCTCGAGAAGCTCTTATAGTTCTCGAGAAGCTTAACTACAAAGTTCATGAGAAGTCTTGACAGATCCAAGAAATTTTTTCTAAGTTATAGTTCTCGAGAAGTCCTCTTTGTTCTCGAGAAGTCATGGTCAGTTCTCGAGAAGCCTAAGGTATAGTTCTCGAGAAGTCTTACTTGTTCTCGAGAAGCTTGGCTTCAGTTCTCGAGAACTGCCAGCTCAATTTCTTGAATAGTCAGGATTTGCATCAGAAATTTTTCTAAGTTAAGTTCTCGAGAAGTCTTCCTTTAGTTCTCGAGAAGTCCTCACTCAGTTCTCGAGAAGTCTTCCTCTTTGTTCTCGAGAAGTTCAGAAAAGTTTCTAAGTGTTTGTTCTCGAGTAGTTCAGGAAAGTTTCTAAGTGTTTATTCTCAAAAAGTTAATTAGTTCTCGAGAACTAAACCTTGTGTTCTCGAGAAGTTCAAACCTCTTCTAAAGAATTTAGTTCTCGAGAAGTCTTGACCGTTCACGAGAACTCAGTTCCTAGTTCTCGAGAACTATAGCCACTTCTCGAGAACTAAGTCGACTTTCCAGGAAATTTTTGTTCTAAGTCCAGAACGGCCGAAATTTCAAATAACTCGACGTGATTGGTCCACGTGTCGTCATTAATATCTTTTCTAGCCATTAAGGGTAATCCTATATAAAGTCTTTTCACTAACACATAACCCTAAGCAGAAAAGAAAAAGAAGAATCTTTTAAGAGCGGATTCCGTACTTTCCAAAGTTACTGGTTTGGCCGACTATTCTCAAGAACGACATTCTGAAGCCGCCGCTCTCGTCAAGATCGATCTCTCTGCATTCGATCTAGAAGATCTGTTGATTAAGAAATCGTTTTTCTCTCCTTGATCGAGTAGATTCAAGCCTTCTCAGGTCAGATTTTCAAAGGATCTTCTTCTACAAATTCTAAAAGAACCGCAACGATTCAAGAAGAAGACCTAGAGACAAATTCTTTCAGATCTGAGAATATTTCTGTTTGTATTTTCAAACTCCATTTGTAAATCTTGTAGGAGATTATTCTCCGAGTGTAGGAGCATTGTTCTCCGAGTGGTAGAAAGTTTTTATCTTCCGAGTGTAGATCCATTTGGATCGAGTTTTGTAGGAACGTGGTTCCGAGGTGTAGGATTGGTTTGCAATCCGAGATAGTGGAGTAGCCGAGTCTAGTGATTTGCTAGATCGGTGAGGAAAGTGGACGTACCCAAGATCAAGGAACCACTATAAATCTCTTATCGTCTGTGTGATTGCTTGCTTACTTATTTGTGCTAGTTGCTAAATTTTTTATTCCGCATTAGACGCACATCTCACCTATTCACCCCCCCCCCTCTAGGTGATTTAGGTAGACAACTTATATCTTTCAATTAGTATCAGGGGGAAGTTGATCGTTAAAAGGTTAACACCTTGATCTGATCCTTTCCAAGTTGTCTTTAGAGATGTATCAAGCATGAGTAAGACCAAGGATTTTGCTAAGCTCCCTATATGCACCAAGAACAATTTTCCTATGTGGAAGGAAAGAGTTAAATTCTTCATGGAAGCAGTGGACCCTTGGATCTTCATGATCGTTAAAGAAGGTCTGTATGTTCCTATGATTGCATCTACAATAGATCCAACCAGAGAAGTCCCAAAGAAGTTGATGGACTTGAATAAGGACAAAATTGCACTTGTCTCCCTGGACAAGAAAGCTAAAAATATTATAGCAAGTGCAGTCGATGACTCGATGCTGCAAAATCTGATTCATTGTCAGTCTGCCAAGGAGATGTGGCAATCCCTGGTGACTCTGATGAAAGGCACTGAAGAAGTTAGGGATGATCGGAGATCCCTTCTAAATCAGAAGTATGAAGCCTTCAAGCAAGGTCACAAGGAAGCCATAGCTGATACCTTTGAGAACTTCTTCAAGATAGTCAATGGCCTAAGAGTTTATGATCGAGTCTTCACAAATGGGGAACTGAATGACAAATCCTTAAGATCCCTGACCAAGGAATGGGATATTAAGGTATGCGCCATTCGGGAGTTCGGAATATTAGCCGAGACTGACCCGCAGAATCTGTTCGGAAAGCTTATGTCTTACGAGCTTCAAATAAACTCAAGAAAAGCTGAAGAAGAGATAAGCAGGTCTGCATCCAAGGAGAAGTTTGTCGCTCTGAAGGCAGATAGCTCAAGGAAGACAAAGGCTAGCTCTCCTGCCCCAGCTCCTGAAGCTGTTGAAGAAGAATCATCTAAGCCAAGCTCCTCTGGCTCAGAGCTATCTGATGGAGAGTTCTCTCTACTCTCAAGGCAGTTTAAGAAATTTTTGAACAATAAGAAGCAATGGAAAGGCAAGGATGCCTACTATAGAAGATCACGCAATGATGGTGATCGTCATAGAAAAGGCTCAAGCAGCCACGACAGGTATGGTTCTAAACCGAATAAACATTATTCGACTGACATTGTTTGTTATTGCTATAATAAGTCAGGTCACGTCATTGCGGATTGCCCCCACAAGAAGAAAGAGGGTGGCAAAAGAGAAGAGAAGAAGTCCTACAATAAAAAGAGGACAGAAAAGAGTCTGTTAGCTAAGAAGGGCAAAACCCTCAGTGACTCCAACTCATCTGAGTCGAGTGCGGAAGAGGAAGAAGCCTAATTTGGGCCAATGGCTCTAATTGGTGATGAACAAGTCCCCCGGTTCACTGGGGAGGTAAAATCTCACACCCCTCTTTCAGAATCTGATGATGATAATGAGCAAGAGGGATATCCCTCTGAGGATGAATCTGAACTCATGGGACAATATAAGGAGTTACTCAAGGCTTACGACAAATGTCGCCAAGTCTTGAAAACTCAAGCTAATGAGATAAAATCTCTAAAAGCTACAGAGAGCACCTTAAGAGAAGAAGTCTCAAAGACTGACTCTCTCAAGGAAGACTTCAATAAATCTATTGAAGAATATAACAAGGCTCTTGAGCACCTTGATCTTAAGGAGAAAATCATCAAGGAGTTGGAAGAACAATTCTCGGCTGAAAATAAACTTGTAGAAGGTTTCTCTAAGCCTAAGACTATACTTCCTCTGATTGTTGAATTCTCAGCTAAGGCCAAGGGTGCTGGTCTAGGCCACAAAGGTGCTCCTAGTGAATCATCTAGGAGAATATAGGCCAAGAGAAAGAATAAGGATGCCAAGAAGGCCTTGGCCGAGGAAAAAGGGAAAGCTCCTTTGGAGCCAGTCTTGTTCAAGAAAGTTATCTTTCCTGCGAACGAATTCAACTATGAGTCCACCTATGGACACTTCACTAGGCCAATCCCGGAGAAGCCTAAGTCAAGGTACCAAGGTTGGACTCGCCCTCGTAACTTTGGTGAGAGTGTCTTCAAGGCACCTTATGAAGAGATTCAACTTCAGAGTTATGGACCTTATGTTCATGGTCATAACATCAAGAAGGCATCAAAGGTAAAACCTATTGTGGAAAAGCCTATGAAGGAGAAGACTTCATGTAGTTGCCATCATCATGAAGCTTCTTCCTCCAAGAATGCTACCCCTGCTGGACCTCCTCTCAAGAAGGTCAAGCAGGAGATTATAAGGCAAAGATACAACAGATTCGACTGTTGGTGATGTGGTAGAGTTGGTCACTTTGCCATAGATTATTGGTTCAATCCTAGAAATGCTGCAACTCCTCAAGTTAGCAACGTGAGAATAACCACTCATGAGGATAATACTCGTAGGGGGAGTATTCTAACTCGAGACCAAGGACCCAAACGTGTTTGGATTCCTAAGGCTAAGTGATTATAATTGCAGGTACGTCCAAAGGCCATTAAAACGCCAATCTGGTATTTGGACAGTGGATGTTCTCGGCATATGATCGGGACAAGGAGCCTACTCCAGAACTTTTCACCGGTGTTGAACGGACCAAAGGTCATCTTTGGAGGTTCAGACCGAGGAATTACCAAAGGCTGCGGTATGATCACTAACGGTGATGTATCCTTTTCGGATGTAGCTTATGTGGAGGGGTTGGAACACAATCTCATAAGCAAAAGTCAATTATGCGACAAAGGATACATAGTTGAATTCCACGCTGACAAGTGCTTGATAAAGTCTGTTGACAATATGGAAACAATTCTATCAGGCACTCGAAGCAGGAATATATTTTGCTTAAATTTCATTTGTATAGATTCTTCTATACCAGTGTGTCTTTTGGCAAAAGATAGTGCGTCTTTTGGTGACCAATGACACAAGAGGCTAGCACATATTAATTTTAAAACTATTAATAAATTGTTCTCCCAGAACTTAGTACGTGATGCCCCTAATGTCAAGTGCGTTAAGGACAGCCCTTGTCATGCATGTATAAAAGACAAGCAAACAAGGAGTTCATTTAAAAGCATTATAGGCAAGGATTCTAATAGAAGCTTACAGCTTCTTCATATGAACTTGTTCGGTCCACTGCAAGTTAGAAGTTTGGGAGGTATGGAATATACGTTGGTTATTGTGGATGATTACTCACGTTTTGCGTGGGTGTTCTTTCTGAAACACAAGTCAGATACCTTCAATATTTTCACTAACTTTGTTAGGCAAGTCCAGAATGAATACAACTGCTCCGTAGTCAAAATCAGAAGTGACAATGGAACGGAATTCAAGTCTGGGGCCATGATAGAATACTGTGAAAGTCAAGGTATCTTTTATGAGTTTTCTTCTCCTTGCACTCCACAGCAAAATGGAGTATCTGAGAGAAGGAACAGAACACTCATAGAGGCTTGCAGGACCATGTTGAGTTATGCTTCACTACCGGAGTACTTCTGGGCTGAAGCCGTCAACACTGCATGCCACGTGCAAAATCGAGCCCTCATAAACAAGAATCATGATAAGACGAGCTTGCTGCAAAGCAAATTGTCTACTGTGCTTGTTGAATATGCAGGTTCAAGGCTCAAAGAAATCAGCTTGGATGAATCGACCGAAGGTAAAGATGAAAAGTTCATCAAGATCACCTCTTCAACCCCTATTGGAGAGGTAGAGGATCAAGATGAAAATACTGTCCAAGTTGATGAAGTCACTCCAGTGGCTGAAGAAGCTCCAGATGTGAGGAACCTGATCTCAGACATATGAAGGATCACCTAATGGACCAGATCATAGGAGATCCCCGGGATGGTGCCAGAACTCGTCGAGGTACAGCTAACGAGAATCCTTATTTAAGTTTTCTCTCGCAGGTTGAACCAAAGAAGTTTGAGGAAGCAAACTCAGACGCATTGTGGATCTTGGCCATGGAAGAAGAACTGAATCAGTTCAAGCGCTGCAAAGTTTGGACGCTTGTTCCAAGACCCAAAGGTAAAAATGTAATCGGAACGAAATGGGTCTACCGGAACAAGTTGGACGAGAATGGGATAATCATAAAGAACAAGGCCAGACTCGTCGCCAAAGGATATCGTCAAGAAGAAGGGACCGACTTCGACCAGACATATGCTCCAGTGGCAAGGCTGGAGGCGATCAGACTGTTCCTGGAATATGCTGTACTGAAGGGATTCACCGTCTATCAAATGGACGTGAAGTCCGCCTTTCTAAATGGTGACATAAAGGAAGAGGTGTATGTGGAACAGCCCCCAGGTTTTGTTGATCCTAACTTACCCGAGTACATTTATTTATTATCTAAAGCGCCGTACGGTTTGAAACAAGCTCCTCGAGCTTGGTACGAAACGCTATCTAGCTTTCTCCTCGAGAACAAGTTCACAAGGGGAAAGATAGATAAGACATTATTTCTTAGGGAAATTAAAGGCAAGATTTTGCTAGTGCAAATCTATGTCGACAACATTATTTTTGGCTCTACAGACGACAACCTCTGCAAAAAGTTCTCTAAACTTATGCAAGGGAAGTTTTAAATGAATAGTATGGGAGAGCTGCAATATTTCTTAGGACTTCAGGTGAAACAATCTGAATAAGGAATTTTCATCTCACAGACGAAATTCACCACGGAGTTGATTAAGAAATTTGGAATGGAGAGTGCAACCTCTATGAGGACTCCAATGGCCTCAGCTATGTCTCTGGACAAGGATGAGAAAGGGAAACCTTTTGATGAAACCAAATACAGAAGCATAGATGGATCCTTGCTCTATCTTACTGCTAGTAGACAAGACATAATGTTCTTCACATGTGTCTGTGCTAGATTCCAAGTGAACTGTAAGGAATCTCACTATGCTGCTGCAAAGCGGATCTTGATATACCTTAAAGGTACACTGAATCTTGGCTTATGGTACCCAAGAAGTAATGACAACGAACTAATTGGTTTCTCAGATTCAGACTTTGCTGGTAGTAAAGATTACAGGAAAAGCACTTCCGGAACATGTCAGTTCCTTGGAAGAAGACTTATCTCTTGGAGCAGCAAAAAGCAAAACTGTGTCGCAATCTCAACGACCGAGTTAGAATACTTTTCTGCCGGTAGTTTTTGTGCACAGTTGCTTTGGCTAAAGAACCAGCTAGAGGATTACAATATGAAGGTAAAGGATATTCCATTATTTTGTGACCCCTCCAGCACAATCGCAATCGCAAACAACCCAGTCTCACACAGCCGGACAAAGCACATCGAGCTGAGATACCACTTCATCCGGGAGCCTGTGGAGCAAGAGGATGTGGATCTGCAGTACGTGCCAACAGATCGGCAGCTTGCAGATATTTTCACAAAGCCGCTGGACGAGACCAAGTTCAATTTCTTCAAAACTGAACTTGGGCTGCTGAACAAGGAAGATTAGGCCAAGGTGATCAGTTCAAAGGCTAAAGAATCGAGGAATCTCCAAAAAGTTCAGAATTTCTCAAGTAGAAGGATAGCTCTCGAGAACCATACTTACTTCCCGAGAACTATCTGCCAGTTCTCGAGAACTATAACTTACTTCTCGAGAACTATTTGCCAGTTCTCGAGAAACATCCTTGCTTCTCGAGAACTATCTGCCACTTCTCGAGAACTAAAGCTTGCCTCTCGAGAAATGGCCCGTCATTTTGCCGATTTCTGCTAACTCTTCTATTTCGCAAACCTCTTGATTTCTGTCCTAATCCAAGATTAATTAGACTCATAATTGACATTACTAGGGTTCTATATATATATATAATATTTTAGAAATCTTAAATCAACCGTCATTTCAAAATCATTTCTCTCAAAACTCTTCGTCTTCCGCCGTAAGAAACCTCTGTCTTCGCCGCAGTCTCACGCTCAGTCCGTCGCCACCATCAGCTTTCATGGCGCAGGTTTCCAAGATTGGAGTCGGTAGCGAACTGGTAGTCGCAGGAATTGCAGCGATTTCAGACGATTTCCAGAACCTTCTCATTCTTCTTGAAACCGCCGGCCTCATGTTCGGTTTGACAGAACCCTGCAAGATTCTCTTTCCTGATGTCGAGGAGTTCTTCAAGAATGCTAAGATGAAAAGGAATGGTAAGATTCTAAAAAATCAAGTCAGAGGGATCAAGATAAAGTTGAACAAGACGATAGTTTCCCAGCTTTTGAGAATGCCCGTTATAGATGAGGAAGACGACCTAACTTTGGAAGACTATGACAGGACCTACTCCTTCTGTGGAGTTTCTGAGGAATTTCACTCCTTAAGGAGAAACCTTTTCAATGATGTAGGGAAATTTCTTGCAGACATTATTGGAAAAATCTTATGGTGCAAAACAAGGTCGATTAGTTTCATTACTAATGATATATTTGGAGTAATGATAGTCATTGTCTCAAGGAAGAAATTTCAGTTTGGCATGATGGTATTTGAGTTGATCAGGGACAGCATTCAAGCTCCCAAATTTGCAAGGATAATCTCATTAATTTTGCGAGAGATTGATCCGGTTACCTTCAAAACCTCTAAAGGTACCCCGATTAACCACCTTAAGAAGATTTCCTTGGCTTCCATCCAGAGATAGGAGTTAAAGCTGAAAAATCCAAGGCAGATAGCTAAAGAAGTTGGAGCTTCTGTCTCAGAGGTGAGGAACCCATATCCTCCTCTACATCATGTTGATGAACCATCTAGTGCAGCAACTGAGGGGGATCCTGCACACTCTGCCTCAGGTATCAGAATTCCTACTCCTCCAGCCAGATCTCCTCTAAGAAGCCCAGTGAGATCTCCAGTCAGGAGCCCTGTGGCAGTCTCTCCAGTGCCAAACCTATCAGATGTTCCAGCCCAAGATATTCTCAAAGACATAAATGAAGCTATAGACAAGATGATAGAAGAGCTCACCTAAGAAGAACCTCTTTCCCCCCTTTCCAAAGATCTCCCTGAAGAACCATCCAGAGAACCCTCACCCCAAGCTACTCCTTCTCCCTCTCCAAGAAAAGAATCAACTCCACTAGAGACCACCCTTCTATCTGAAGAGGATGTGCAAGCCCCTGAGGAGGTGGAAGCCCCTCTCAGGAATCTTGATTTCTCCCTTCCTAGATTTGTTGATGAGGAGGGAGATATAGTATCTCATATTGTAAGAGCCCAGAGCTCTATAATACTAGAAGAAATCCCCCCATGAAAATCTCTTCCACCACCTCAGATTGATTCTACCACCCCTGCTGCTGCTGCTACTGCTGTAATTACAAATTCAGATATTTTGTCAAAGATTGAAGAAATGTTAGCTAACTATAGGAAATATTTTGATGAATCTCTTCAGACTGTTAAAGATCAGGTAACTGCCCTTGAGAAAGAAATGAGCAGAGGCTTTGCAGAGATTCAAGCCAACACTGATTCTCTCAAAGGATTGTTCAGAATTGGAGGCAAAGCCATAGATCACACCATCACCAGCATTGGTCAAGTCATGGACCAATCTGTCACCCTGGCAAACAATCAAATTCAGTTGGACAAGAGAGCTGAAGAGAATGTCATGAAAGTATGCAATAAAGTTGGTACTTTCAAAGAAGACACCATAGACCAGCTATTTGTAGAAATCAGAAAGGGGGAGACCATAGTGAAAGAACAGGTAGAAAAGCTTAGTACAAATGCCAAAACTATCTGGAATGAGAAATTAACTGCAATCAGTAAGGATGTCTTAGAACAGATTCAATCAGTAAAATTCCATACATATGATACAGCTGTTTGGATGCACAACCAGATCTTCCCAGATTTTAAGGCTGACCCCAACATTATTCCTCATCACTTAAATCCTCTTGCTCAAGGTGAGTCCAGCCAAGTGCCTCAACCTCAAATGCCTACATTCTATCCTAGACCAGAAGATCAAGCACCTACTCCAGCTTCCTATTCCCAAGTTTGGGATGACATTATTCCTCAAGATATACCAAAGGTTCACATCCCCAAGAAAAGGAAGTATGGGGAAGGTCCTTCTGCTAGCAGATCTGTTCCCCAGCCAGAGACAGAAAGAAGAAAAGCAAAGGAATTTGCTGAAGTTTGGAGCCCTACTTCCAAAGCTCTAATTCTTGAAACTCTTAAACTAGTCATGGACTTTAATGAGAATAGAAATCTTCACTACAGCTCAGTTGAGTGGGAATTATATGAAAAGTCCATGATCAAAAGGAGGATATATGATAGAGAATATGGAAAGAATAATCCTAAAGCTCCTCCAAAGCCCTCAAGGTACTAACTTAAGCCTTTCAGTTATCAGAGGAGGCAGAAGGAAAAGTAAGACAGGCAACATCAAAGCAAAGAATGATTCATGATGTTTTGTTTTTGAGAATTTTTGAGGAAATGGATGTTGATTGATTCTAAAACATTACTTATATATACAATTCCTAGTTTTGTATAATTGTGTCTTTAATTAATCTGTCTTTGCATTTATACTCAATTTTCTTTCTTCCAGTTCTTTTTTTATGATAATTCACCTTAGTATAGAGGGTTCTGACTTCTACAAATAGGGGGAGATTGTTGGGCATTGCATCCACAATAACCCAGATTTGCATGAAGTCACCCTTGAACTAAGATGAATTAAGTTGTATTTGATATCCTGTTCTGGTTGAATGTTTGCAGATTCTCAGTGCTAAGTGTAGACCAATGTCAGTCTATAGTGGGTCAGGAACACAGGACCATACAGTGTAATCCCTCACTTTGTGATCCAAAGTGTTGACTACGGGTTAGCCTCTCAATTGGGATACACTTAATGTTCAAATATTGGGAGCATGGGATGAAGACAGGACCAGAAGGAAACATTCTCTATAATTCTTGAAAAATTATCTAAGTCCAGTTCTCGAGAAGCAACTTCAGAGTTCTCAAGAAGTGTAGTTTAGTTCTCGAGAAGCTCTCATAGTTCTCGAGAAGCTTAACTACAAAGTTCATGAGAAGTCTTGACAGATTCAAGAAATTTTTTCTAAGTTATAGTTCTCGAGAAGTCCTATTTGTTCTCGAGAAGTCTTGGTCAGTTCTCGAGAAGCCTAAGGTATAGTTCTCGAGAAGTCTTACTTGTTCTCGAGAAGCTTGGCTTCAGTTCTCGAGAACTGCCAGCTCAATTTCTTGAATAGTCAGGATTTGCATCAGAAATTTTTCTAAGTTAAGTTCTCGAGAAGTCTTCCTTTAGTTCTCGAGAAGTCCTCACTCAGTTCTCGAGAAGTCTTCCTCTTTGTTCTCGAAAAGTTCAGAAAAGTTTCTAAGTGCTTGTTTTCGAGTAGTTCAGGAAAGTTTCTAAGTGTTTATTCTCGAGAAGTCAATTAGTTCTCGAGAACTAAACCTTGTGTTCTCGAGAAGTCCAAACCTCTTCTAAAGAATTTAGTTCTCGAGAAGTCTTGACAGTTCACGAGAACTCAGTTCCTAGTTCTCGAGAACTATAGCCACTTCTCGAGAACTAAGTCGAATTTCCAGGAAATTTTTGTTCTAAGTCCAGAACGGCCGAAATTTCAAATAACTCGACGTGATTGGTCCACGTGTCGTCATTAATATCTTTTCTAGCCGTTAAGGGTAATCCAATATAAAGTCTTTTCACTAAGACATAACCCTAAGCAGAAAAGAAAAAGAAGAATATTTTAAGAGCGGATTCCGTACTTTCCAAAGTTACTTGTTCGGCCGACTATTCTCAAGAATGACATTCTGAAGCCGCCACTCTCGTCAAGATCGATCTCTCTGCATTCGATCTAGAAGATCTGTTGATTAAGGAATCGTTTTTCTCTCCTTGATCGAGTAGATTCAAGCCTTCTCAGGTCAGATTTTCAAAGGATCTTCTTCTACAAATTCAGAAAGAGCCGCAACGATTCAAGAAGAAGACCTAGAGACAAATTCTTTCAGATCTGAGAATATTTCTGTTTGTATTTTCAAACTCTATTTGTAAATCTTATAGGAGATTATTCTCCGAGTGTAGGAGCGTTGTTCTCCGAGTGGTAGGAAGTTTTTAACTTCCGAGTGTAGATCCATTTGGATCGAATTTTGTAGGAACATGATTCTGAGGTGTAGGATTCGTTTGCAATCTGAGATAGTTGAGTAGCCGAGTCTAGTGATTTGCTAGATCGGTGAGGAAAGTGGACGTACCCAAGATCGGGGATCCACTATAAATCTCTTGTCGTCTGTGTGATTGTTTGCCTACTTATATGTGCTAGTTGCTAAATTTTTTATTCCGCATTAGATGCACATCTCACCTATTCACCCCCCTCTAGGTGATTTAGGTAGACAACTTATATCTTTCATCGACAGCGGGGGCGGTCGGCCTATCGGCCGGCGGCTGTGGCCTATCATGGCCTAGTCGCCGCTTGCTGTGGCGAGGCCGGCTAGGCCGGCCATGGCCTGCCGCGGCGAGGCCGGCCGCGGCTTGCCGTGGCGAGGCTGGCAAGGCCGGTTGCGGCGAGGCCAGCCGCGGCTTGCTGCGGTGAGGCCGGCCAGGCCGGCCGCGGCTTGCTGTGGCGAGGCCGGCGGGAGGCTGGATGTCGGCGGTGGTTTTCCTCCATGGGGAGAGGGAGCGGGTCCCACCCCCACCCCCACCCCCCCCCCCCCCCCATGATTTCCTTATCATGAGAATTCATGGGGGGGATTTGTCATCCCATGATCCCACTTTTGAAGGAGATCATGGGGGATTTTTCTATAAATGATGGTGGAACCCATCAATTCTGCTAAGTGTAAATGTGTCGAGTGAAGGTTGTTCATTTAATGTTTATTTACTTAACTGTTTACAACTAATTCGTTGAGTCATATAACAACACTCAATGCCTGTACCAGTTGCCAGGAAAATTTTTTCTAAGTCCACAGGGGGAACGCCAAATATGTTGACGTCATTCTTAAATTCAAAGTAAAGCAGATAAAGCACTAAAACACAAAGAATGTTGTACTTCTCCGACAGAGTTATCAAGAATAAAGCAACAATTAAAGCTATCCATACCGCGTTCTAAAAGAGGCATAGAGTCGTTGTCATGGCCATCATATAAAATCAGAGCAGGGCCAATCTTTACAACAATTTTTGGCAAGGATTTTTGGCAAGGATTTTTGGCAATCTTTACAAACCCTAATTCCTTCTACAAAATCCAGCTAGCAGAGCTCAAGACATTTCACTATTCATCTTCAAGTGTGTTACACAGAACTCAAATGTTCTCAAGCTTGAATAAGGAGCAGAATTCTGTAGAAGATATTCACAGCACAAGCTAACAACACTGAGATATACTTTCTTGTTGCTGTGAAGAAGTAAGACTATTTTTTTTATAAAGTCCAGGAAGAAGACTCAGAGATCTTTCTCTAGAATTAGTTTCATCAAACTTTTACTCAAACCTGTAGGATCTTTATGAGATCTGAGTTGTAAGCCTGACTTATAAAGCCTGACTTGTAAGACTGTTAAGTAGTCTGAGGTAGGAGTTGTTGAACTCTGAGTTGTAAGATCCAGGATTGAATCTGAGGTAGAATCCTTGAGTGGATCTGAGGTAGGATCTTGGCTAAGATCTGAGTTGTAGGAGTTGTTGAACTCTAAGTTGTAAGATCCTGAAGTAGATCTGAGGTTGAATCTTGGCGTGGATCTGAGGTAGGATCTTGGCTAGGATCTGAGTTATAGGCATAGGCAGACCCATGCCCAGACACACCCGGGCACGTGCTCGGGCGTGTTTTCGCGAGATTTAGGTGCGATCTAGGTCATTTTGCAAAAAATAATCCCGCCTCCCCTCTGGCCCTCTCTGTCACGCCGTGGCCGCCTACCTGCGAAGCACGAATCCTGTCATCGTCAATCGAGATTCAAGAGTCACTTTTCGCAGGTCCTTCCGGCTTCAACTTCCGCCACCCCATAGCCATCGTTGAACCCCATCCTGATTCCGCCACCCCGTCGCAGGCGTTGAACGGCCCTAACTTCCAGTCTTCCATCGCTCTGACTTCATGTTGCGACTCGCCGACTGCCGATTGTAAGTGTGAAGTTCCTTATCTCATATATCTTCTTGTTCCCACTGAGTTTCTCTTATTTTCTCACTATTTCTGCTGTGCGTCCAAAGCAAGATTGATTTAACACAATAAGGAATTGATTTAACCCCTTTTCCGGCCCGATCTCTTCTTGTTAACACATTTAAGCTTGCTTGGTGGCATTACCAGCCCAATCTCTTCCTGTATTGCTCTCAGTTCCGACATTGAGGTAAGTTTTTTATTTTGTTTTTCAATCATTTTAGTTAGCTAAAATCTTGATTTGTTTAGAAGTTTAGATGTTATTTTGATCTTGATTTGATTAGAAGTTATTTTGATTTTTTTTATATAAGATTTTGTTTTTCTGCTATATCAATGTTGCTGTGACTTGGTTAGAAGATTATACTTGTTGTTGCTGAGTTGTCGTGACTCTTGTATGTTCATGCGCTCCAATTTTTAGCACAACTGGTCGTTTAAGTTTTGATAAACTACAGCTGCATTTTGATAAAACTGCAGCATACCAAAATGCAGCAGTAGTTAAATAAACTGTAGGTACAACATATCAAACTGAAACTGGAGTTTGATAAAACTGCAATTTCCTAATTTCATTTAAAGATTATAGTTTGTCTTTCTCACTTTATGGTCTGTGAACCCTAAATTAAATTGATCATGATGGTTTTTCAATTTTGGTGGACGAATCATAAATATTTTTGTATGCGGTGCCCGAGTCGGATTAAAATCCTAGTTCCGCCACTGGTTATAGGATCGAGTTGTTGAACTCTGAGTTATAAGATCCTGAGCGATCTGAGGTGTAAGTTAAAGGAGTCGAGTATAAAGGAGGAGTTAGCTGGATCTAACACACTGCTAGATAGGTGAAATGGGAAAGTGGATGTACCCTAAATAGGGAAACCACTATAAATCTTGTCTTGTTTTGTGATCTTGAAAGCTAATTACTAACTCAAACACACACACCAAACTTAAAGAAGAAAAGATTCAAAAGATTTAAAATAAACCTATTCACCTTCCCCCCTTCTAGGTGTTTAGCTACCTTTAAAAAAGACTTTCAAGTGGTATATTACACTCTCGTTCATTTTTGTGTTGTATACGAGAGTTTGCGAGCGACGGGAAGAATATTTTTTATTATAGTTAGAAAACTGTCTATATGAGAGTACATTTTTTAAAATAAAAGAAAAACACAAATATTAGAAATATGAATTTTTTAATAAAGAGAAGCAAAATCGAAAATAGAATGTTTAACCAAAGTGTGTTTTCATATTTTTAATATAGTATAGATAAGTGTCAGAGATTATGTTAAATTTATGATAATTTCAATGCTACCTTAAAATCTTTTTTCACAGTCCAAACATTAGAAAAAAAAATAGAAAGTTGAAAGTGATGGCTTTTGTACTGTGTAGAAGATATATCTTTCATTGTTTCTTTGGTGAAACATTCAGAAATATCAATTATGTCCTCATTTTTATATTTTAATGACTTGATTTATATTATAATTTATTTCAAAATAATTAAAATATAATGTTCATTCAAATAATTACACTATAAAAAAATTTAGAAGTAATGATGAAAATCCATTCAAATTCAAAAAATATTTTAGTAGTGTTCCTGCACCTACTATGCAAGGTTGTCATTAGATATGTCAGTGATCTATTCAAAAAAGGTTATTATTTGACATATCAGTGGTATTTTTGAGAAAATGACATTAAATTAATTTATTTTTTTAAGTCAAAATTAATATTTTTAAGTTAAAACGTATATTATTTTACAGAATAAAAATTGTGATATTTATGTATATTTTTTTACCGTCATTTCTAGTATATATATATATATATGTTATGGGCGCTGTCCGTTTTGACGTGTGCATAGCCCGTGTTGATGCGAGTGCATCCCATAGCGATCCATCGGGGGACTATCGTGCAAGGGCACAGGGGACTCCGCCCCCTGTGGGGGACTGCAGTGTGTATATATATATAGATAGATATATAAAGTTAAGAGAATGTATTGATTGATCCTCGTAACTGGCCGGTGATCAGGCATTTTGAATCAATTTAGCTGCTAACGAATTAATTGAGGCTGCATATTCATGACGTTCTCCTCTGCCTTCTCCCTTCTTAATTTTGTTCTACTTCTCCCTCTTCTTTCAGCCATGGCTGTGTCTGATTTCGCTTCAGTGCCAGATTCTCGGCCAACAATGGCGGCGGGCAAAAGGTTATAACCTGTCGATATCTTCTCTTTCGTTGAAATTCATTTCTTTACTTCCCAAATTAACGCGCTTTTCCGCTTTGATTTGGGTTCAATTCAGGCGGCTTCTTCAGGCTCCCTTCGAGTTCGAGGAGGCCACCGTCGCCGGCATTCAAGCAGCATTCAAAGACGGCAGCTTGACTTCCTACCAGCTCGTCCAGCACTACTTGAACCAGATCACCGCTCTCAATCCCAAACTCAAGGCCGTCATAGAAGTCAACCCCGACGCTCTCGCCGCCGCATCTCAAGCCGACCGCCGGCGCAGCAGCGCTGGCGGCCCCATCGGCCACTTTGACGGCATCCCCGTCCTCGTCAAGGACAGCATAGGCACCCGCGACAAGCTGAACACCACCTCCGGTTCCCTCGCCCTCCTCGGCTCCATCGTGCCGCGTGACGCCGGCGTCATCAAGCGCCTCCGAGACGCCGGCGCCGTCATCCTCGGGAAGGCTAGCATGAGCGAGTGGGACAACTTTCGTTCCGCGCTTCCTCCGCAAGGGTGGAGCCCTCGGGGTGGACAAGGTAAGAACCCCTATCCCGGGACGGAAAGTCCTTGCGGCACAAGCAGTGGATCGGCCATTGCGGTGGCGGCAAATCTGGTGACAGTGTCGTTGGGCACGGATTTGGATGGGGCCATTTCCTGCCCGGCGGTGTTCAACTCTGTGGTGGGCATCAAGCCGACAGTGGGCCTCACCAGCCGGTCCGGGATCGTGCCCATCTCGCCAAGGTTGGATACGGTGGGCCCGATGGCTAGAACGGTGGCCGACGCGGTGGCGCTCCTTGACGTTATTGTCGGCATCGATCCGCTGGACAAGGGAGCGACGGAGGCGGCGGCGAAGTTTATTCCAGACGGCGGATTCCAAAAATACTTGAATGTGGAGGGGCTGAACGGGAAGAGGATTGGGATTCTGCGCCACCCATTCTTTGACGACTTCCCGCCGGGATCCTCGGAGGAGAATACATTTGCCGGCCATTTTCAGTTAATGAGGTGATTAAATTATGGGTGTTGTTATGGCTATTTGTAACATATTGATATTTGTACGCATACATGATAATCGTATCGCATCCGCCTTTGCAGTCTCCCTCCTCCCATTCCTCCTTCTTAGTTCGCTCTTCATCTTCCTTTCCAACTCCCTCCCCCTCCTTGGCCTTCCCTCCTACTTTCTCGGTCAGCTTTGAAGATGTTTGTACAACACCGTATTCGCGGAGTGGTGTCCCCATGAATGTGCAAGACTTACTACACATTTTTAAGCTTTTAGGGGGTTTTGCACTAAACCCCTTGGAGTCAAATTGATGATTGATCTGCATAATATGCTAGTAGGGGGAAGAAAAATTTGACTAGCTTACTAGTGCTTGGTGTAGTCTTCAAAAGGCGAGTGCGGCGGGAAACCGGAACTCGCCTCAGCCCCTATCCTAGGTGGCGGGTGCGGCATGAGGCATGCACCCGCCCCGACCCCATTTTAGGGGGCAGGTGCGGCGGGAGGCTGGCACCCGCCCAGCTCGCCCCGCTGGAGTACTCTCCCGGGTGGAATACTCGCGCGGCTGGAGTACTCGCCCGGCTGGAGTACTCGCCCGACTGGAGTACTCGCCCGGCTGGAGTTCTCGCCCGGCTGGAGTACTCTCCCGACTCGAGGGTCTCACCCGGCTTGAGGGTCTGCTACTTTGCCCCTGGTGGGCTGCGAATAGCTGTTCAAAACAGCGGAGTTTGCCAGTTGGCAGACCAGCCCCGGGGTATTTCAGTAATTTTAGAACAGCAGGATTGCGCTATTGGTAGACCATCCCCAAAAATCTATAAATAGACCCTTAGAATGCCTTGGAGAGGGATCCGTTTTCACCAATCCTCATCTTCTTCCTTCATCCTCCAAAGCACCTAGCTCAGCATTGGCTAGGGAGGGGGAGATCTCAAAGGTCTTCCCGGTGTAAGGTGGGACCTCCACGCTAGAGCCAAGGGTCATTTTCCAAATTCAGGTCTCTCATTAAGGGACGGCTCGGAAGAAGTAGGTGTGAGCTGCACCCTAGGTTCGAACTCTAGGTTGAACCAAATTTTGGTTTCAACAATGTCCACCAAGTTTTCTTTGTGTTCGAATACACCAAGAATCGTATGTTTCCATGCTACAACCCAGCCCCTACAAGGTTGTTGGACGGTTCAGCATGAACTAAAAAAAGGCATGTCAATCACGCCACCTACCCAGACGGTTCACTCGTGCTTATAATAGACTCCACCTCTCTTATCTTTGACACTGGTTTTGGAATGGAAAATGGGTGTGGTGGTTTAACGTGGTATCAAAGGAAGGTTCATGCTGAGGGGGCGTGTTCGACAGTCCAACATGAACTAAAAAAAAGGCATGTCAAGATTATTCCCGCACCGCCTACTTTGATGGTTCACTCGTGCTTATAATAAGTCTCACCTCTCTTATCTTTAACACGGATTTTGGAATGAAAAATGGATGGGGTGATTTAACAAAGGTTTGATGGTCTTCCACCAAAAGTATGCCCATTTTGCATTATTGACATCGTAGCTTGCAAAGCATTGCTGATTGGGGCACTAGCACAAACAGTTAGTGTACATGGTTCCTTACTCTTAGAGTCGGCCGCCCGCTGAAACCTAGTATCCCCACCGACTGCACCATCCATCAAATTTTCTATATCAAAATCTTCACAGCGTTCTTGACCATTTGGATTGCCTTGTAGATTTTTAGTCACAAAATTCTCCATCATTGTTAAGGCTCCGTTTGGGAGGACTTATTTTCACCGGTCAAGCGGTTACGACCGCATGAACCGGACCTTAATTAAGGTCCGGTTCATGCGGTCGTAATCGCTTGACCGGTGAAAATAAGTCCCCCCAAACAAAGCCTAAATCGCCTACACCCATAGAGCCTTCTGATGGAAATGTGAGGACACTTCCCTTGTATTTTCATGCGATGTCCTTCCACAATCAGCAATTTAGCTTTCATTCCTGAAAAATCTCACATCGGCTGTACAACCCCGTGTCCGCCGAAGGGGCCCAAGCAAGCAGGCGGGCCAGCCCCAGCCGCCTCTCCTAGGCGGGCCGGGCCCCAGCCGCCTCTCTCAGGCGGGCCAGCCCCAGCCGCCTCTCCTAGGCGGGCCGGGCCCCAGCCGCCTCTCTCAGGCGGGCCAGCCCCAGCCGCCTCTCCTAGGCGGGCCGGGCCCCAGCCGCCTCTCTCAGGCAGGCCAGCCCCAGCCGCCTCTCCTAGGCGGGCCGGGCCCCAGCCGCCTCTCTCAGGCGGGCCAGCCCCAGCCGCCTCTCCTAGGCGGGCCGGGCCCCAGCCGCCTCTCCTAGGCGGGCCGGGCCCCAGCCGCCTCTCTCAGGCGGGCCGGGCCCCAACCGCCTCTCTCAGGCGGATCGGCTGCAGTCCACCTCCCTCTAGATGACAGGGGGTGACCCGACAAGAGGTGCGTATAACCAGCCAGAATAGCGGGGTTTGGCTGTTGGCAGGCCAATCCGAGGGGCTCTTTAGTAAATTCAGACCACCAGAGGCGGGTTATTCGCAGACCGTCCAAGGTAATCTATAAATAGGACCCAAGGGGTACTTCAGAGGGCACGCTTTTGTTTTCTCAAGTCTTATAGCGCTTTCTGAGGTACCTTAGCCCGGCAACTGGTTAAGGAGGGAAAGCGCTCTAAGATCTTCCGGGTGTGTGGTGGGACCTCCGAGCCGGGCCCTTGGTCCTGTCCCTTGTTTATCTCTCCCTTGTTGTTTCTCTTGCAGGAGCGAAGTAATTGCGAGATCACCCCTTCCCCAAGGGTCGAACTCCACAGGGGCCGGTTTCCGGTTTCAACATTTTGGTGCGGTGAGCGTGGAGCGTGGTCAGCAAGGAAAACCTTCAGCAGGCTCGATGACTGGAGAAGAAGGACAAGGATCAGGCAGGGGCAGCTCGCCACCCCCTCCCCCACCCCCAGCGGCGAGCGTGTCGGCGGAACTTAGGGAGGAGATCCTCGGGCTCGTTAGGACCGCCCTCGGCATGCGAGCGGAGAGCGCGACACCGGTAGTTCCAGTAGTCGCCGCTCCCGCACTCGGCGACGACGCGCCGCTCAGGCGACCTGGGAAGGAACCCGCCGAGAGAGGCGAGCGCGAGTTCCAGGGGCGAGTTCTGTTCCCCGGCTCGGCCGCAGAATACCATTTTGGCGAGACGGCGGGGAGAGAGTTCCCCCCTCGCCCCGTTGAGGGAGGAAGCCCCTTCAGCGAGTTCGTCTCCTCCGCCCCAGTTCCAGAGGGGTTTCGTGAGCCGGAGATGACCTACTACTCCGGGAAGGGAGACCCCGTCCACCACATCCAGTGGTTTGAGGACATGGTCTCTATTCGACAGATGTCCGACGGCTTCAAGTGCCGACTCTTCGCCATCACCCTCCGAGAGAAGGCGAGAGAATGGTTCCACCAGCTCCCGACCGGGTCCATCTACTGCTTCGAGGACCTGCGTCGGGTGTTCATGTTGAGATTCACCACTTCCAAGAAGAGGAAGAAGGAGGTGGAGTCCTTGTTCCGTGTCAAGCAGAGGGTGGGAGAGACCCTGGGGAGTTACCTGGACAGATTCCAAGAGGAGTTGTCCCAAGTGCAGGAGATGCCAGGGCACACCATGATGGTGGCCTTTACCCTGGGTCTCCAATCCGGGTTCTTTGCAATGGAACTCAAGAGGTCCCCCCCAGTATCTTTTGAGGTGCTCCTGGAGAGGGCGGCTAGGGAGGCCGATATGGAGGCGGCGCATCCGGAGTTTGCCCGAAGGTTGGCCAGGTGGGCCGTGGAGGAAGAGAGGCCAAGGGGTGGCCGAGGGCAGGAAGAGAGGAGGGCTGAGCTCCGGCAGAGGGAACAGCCGCCGCCGCATCAGCATCAGCAGCAGCCCAGGCAGGGGTGACACGAGCCGAACTTCCGGCTGGGGTGGAGACCCGAGTGGCAGGAGCCCGGGGCAAGGAGAGGGTTCCGTGGAGGGGACTACCGTCAAGGAGGACAGGGCCAGTTTTACCCTCCAGGCGGGATGCAGGGCCAGAGGCCGGCCCTTCCCGACCAGGAGCAGGCTATGGCCATAGCACTGGGGGAGAGGAGAAGAGCGATACGGAGAAGGAGAAGGGAGGTGAGGGTGGAGTTGCCTTACTGCGACTTCCATCAGGAGGAGGGGAAGCGCTCTAAGATCTTCCGGGTGTGTGGTGGGACCTCCGAGCCGGGCCCTTGGTCCTGTCCCTTGTTTATCTCTCCCTTGTTGTTTCTCTTGCAGGAGCGAAGTAATTGCGAGATCACCCCTTCCCCAAGGGTCGAACTCCACAGGGGCCGGTTTCCGGTTTCAACATCGGCAAAGAAACTCCACTGTGAATCGTCATTTCGTTTTTTTCCTTCTACATAACGATTTGTTGCGTCGCATTTGTCGCATCCAAGATCATTGTCTCCCTCCTCTGCTACAAAAGATGGGAGTGAAATGTTACGGACTAGTCTCCTTGACCACGGCGCGCACGGCCTTAGCTCCTCTTGCCACCACTTGCGGCTAGCTAAGTCAGTCTCACTCAAGAGAACGATGGTGGGAATGCAACGAAAACTAGAACACAAGAGCACAAGAGAGTAAGAGAGAGCAAGAAAGCAAGAGAACTCAAATGCTATTCCAAAACTTGGTGATTTACAAATGAGGGGGGTCTCCTCCTTATATAGAGCCCCAAAGAATTTCGCTCCAAAAGTTGGAAGGATCTAGAATACGGCCTACTCTAGAATCTTCTATACAATTCCAATATGTATAAGTATCATGAAGTTTCTAGAACATTCCCGAGAGATCATTCTAGACTTCTCTCCAACCTTCCTTATAGAATTCACTAGAATCCTCCATGGGCTTAACCCCATCTGGTCATGATCGAGCCATCCGAGCGAGTTCGTGACATTCTCCCCCACCTATCCTGGTGGCGTCCTCGTCGCCTCGAACTGCTGAATGAACTCCTTGAATTGCCACAAGTCTTCAAGGGTTTCCCATGTTGCCTCCGAATCTGGCCGCCCCTTCCATTTGATAAGGAATTGAGTGCTCGGCGGGACTCCTCGTCGCCGTATCACCCTCTTTGACAACACCTGATCAATCTCCCTCTCAAATGACTTGGTCATGATCGGAGGTGCTCTGTGTGATTCTCCTCGCCCCAGGTCTTCCAGATCTTCATGATAAGGCTTCAACATGCTAGTGTGGAAGACCGGATGAATCTTCAACGAACTTGGTAGATCAAGGGGGTATGACACCTTGCCCACCATGCCGATCACCTCGAACGGCCCTTCATACTTCCGCAACAATCCCTTGTGCATGCTCCGCAACACCTTGAATTGTTGGGGTAGAAGCTTTACCATCACTTTGTCGCTGAGGCCAAACTCCTGCGGCCTTCTTTTCATGTCAGCCCATTTCTTCATGCGCTTCCTGGCCTTCTCCAAGCAAGCCTTGGCCAAGTTATTCTGCTCCGCCCATGAATTAGCCATCTGAAATGCTCTTGGGCTCCTTCCTTCTCCTTGGCTGATTTCCAATGCATGTGGTGTGAGCGGTTGACGTCCTGTCGCCAGCTCGAAAGGACTCCTCCCCGTCGACTCGCTCCTTTGCAAATTGTAGGAGAATTGGGCAACATCCAAGATCTTCGCCCAATCCTGCTGATTGGCACTGACAAAATGCCGCAAGTAGCACTCCAACAAGCCGTTCACCCGCTCGGTTTGCCCATCTGATTGCGGGTGGAAGCTAGTAGAGAAGTTCAACTGCGAACCCATCATCTTGAACAGCTCCGTCCAAAGCTTCCCCGTGAAGCGAGGATCCCGATCGCTGACGATGTTTAGTGGTAGCCCCCAATGCTTCACCACTTCTTTGAAGAACCCCTGGGCCGCCTCCTCTGCAGTGCAATCCTTTGTACTTGGGATGAACGTCCCGTACTTAGAGAATCTATCTACAACCACCATGATAGACCCAAATCCTTCCGACTTCGGCAACGCGCTGATGAAGTCCAATGTCACGGTGTGCCATGGATGATCTGGCACAGGCAAAGGTTCCAATAATCCCGCTGGTTGCCGGTTATCCACCTTGTATTGTTGGCATACAAGACAGGTCTTCACGTAGGTGTCCACGCTCTCCTTCATCCTTGGCCAGTAGTACATGATCTCCACAAGCGCCATGGTCCTCTTTTGGCCTGGATGTCCGGCCCATCGAGTGCCATGACACTCCTTGATCAACTCCCTCCGCAGGTCATCCCACTTCGGGATGTAGAGTCTCTTCCCTTTGGTGTAGAGGAGTTCATCCTCCACCCAAAACTGCTTGGTCTTCCCTTCCTTTGCCACTTGCATCCACTCCTTTGCCAACGGATCTTGTTGCAGCCCTTCCTTGATCCTGGCTAGCAACTCTCCCTTCGTTGTTTCCATAGTGGCAAGTCCAGCTTTGCGGCTTAAGGCATCCGCAACCACATTCACCTTCCCGGTCTTGTACTCCAAGGTGTAGTCGAACTCTGCCAGGAAGTCTTGCCACCGTGCCTGCTTGGCAGACAACTTCTTCTACGTCTAGAAGTAGCTTGTAGCAACGTTGTCCGTCTTGACTACAAACTTCGCTCCAAGCAAGTAGTGTCGCCACACTCGTAAGCAATGGATGATGGCTGTCATCTCCTTATCCTGGACGGTGTATCGCCGCTCCGTCTCATTCAGCTTCCGACTTTCATAGGCAATGGGATGCCCATCCTGCATCAAGACTCCGCCAATGGAAAAATCTGAAGCATCTGTCTGCACCTCGAACTCCCTCCCAAAGTCCGGCAATGACAACACCGGCTCGGTGCTCATCGCCAACTTCAGATCTTCGAAGGCCTGTTGACATCCTCCATCCCAAGCCCAAGTCTTGTCCTTCTTCAGCAAGTCCGTCAATGGAGCCGCTCTCCTCGAGTAGCCCTGAATAAACCGCCGATAATAGTTTGCAAGACCAAGGAAAGATCTTAGCTCAGTTACCTTTGTCGGTGGCTCCCAATCAACGATGAATCTTGGCTGCATCCATCTTCAACCTTCCATGGCCAATGACATGTCCAAGGAAGTGAACCTCCTCCACTCTGAATGTGCACTTCGATCTCTTCACATACAACTCGTTCTCTCACAAAGCTTGGAAGATGATGCGAAGATGCTCCACATGCTCCTCCATAGAATTGTTGTAGATCACGATGTCATCCAGGTAGACTACCATGAACTGATCAAGGTACGGATGGAATATCTGGTTCATCAAAGTGCAAAACGTCGCTGGAGCATTTATTAAGCCGAACGGCATGACATAGGACCCATAGCGAGTGATGCACGTCGTCTTTGGCTCATCCCCTTCAGCAATGCGGACTTGGTAATAGCCCTTTTGCAAGTCCATCTTGGAATAGATCTTCGCACTCCCCATCCGGTCGAATAAGTCAGCAATCAACGGAATAGGGTATTTGTTCTTCACAGTTACCTTGCTGAGTGCGCGATAGTCCACACACATCCGCAAGGACCCATCCTACTTCTTCTGGAACAGCACCGGTGCCCCATACGGTGCTTTTGACGGTCGGATCTTCCCCGTGTCAAGTAGCTCCTTCAACTGCTTGCGAAGCTCTTCCAACTCTGGTGGAGCCATACGATATGCCGCCATTGCTGGTGGTTTCTCCCCTTGCTCCAACACGATCTCGTGATCCACCTCCCTTCGAGGTGGTAGCTTGTTCGGCAGCTCTGCTGGCATCACATCTTGATTCTCCTTCAAGACTTGCTCCACCAAAGGATGTACCTCCTCATCCTCCGCTGCCGCTGCTTCCTCCTTCAAGGTGGCTAAATAAGTCACCTCGCCTTTCTTTAAGCCTTTGGCTATTTGCATAGCCGATAGCTGCTTCCCATTTGTTGGTGGCCCTTCCACCACCGGGATCATGCATGGAGACCCTTCCTCCATGATGCACATAGATCTGCAGAATGGCATTACAATAGCACGCACCTTCGCAAAGAAATCCGTGCCAAGCACGACTTGGAAGTCATCCATCGGAGCAATGGAGAAGTCAACTTGGCCCTTCCAAGTCCCTATCTGCAACTGCACTCCGCGTGAAGCACCTTGCAGTGGTCTCGCCACTCCATTCACCGTCTTCAACCAGCCGTCACCCTTGGAGACATGAAGACCAAGCCTCTTTGCCTCCTACTCGGTCATGAAGTTGTGCGTCGCTCCCGTATCAATCAATGTCTTTGTAACCTTCCCATTTGCCTTCGCCTCGACAAACATCAACCCTTTCGCCGTTGGAGAGGGTTTGACGTTCAAAGCATTCAATAATTGCAATGAACCCATTTGTGAGGACGTACCTTCCTCTGTCGCCGCAGCATCGCCTTCAACCATTGCTGAAAGCATTCCCGCTTTTGGACAACTGCTCATCGCGTGCGGTCCCTTGCATAAGAAGCATCCTCCCTTTGGAACGAAGGCCTTCTTCTTCTCTTCATAGTCCTTCCTTGCATCCTGTCGCTGGAAGTTGGGCTTCTTGAAGTCTCGCTTCTCTCCCGCACCTTTTCCATGATCACCCTTATCCTTCTTTGGCTTTGCTGCATCCGGGTGTCGTTGGAATTCGACAAGGGACTCTGCTGTAGCAATTGCTTCATCCAATGTCTTGACATCTCGCTGTTGCAGCTCCTGCCTAGCCCAATGTTGAAGTCCATCGATGAAGAAGAAGAGCAAATCTTCATCCGTCATGTTGGGAATTTGCAGCATAATGGTAGTGAATTCCTTGACATACTCCGCAATGCTTCCCTTATGCTTCAATTCCCTTAGCTTCTTCTTTGCTTCATAGATGACATTTTCCGGATAGAAATGTCGCTTGAGTTCACGCTTGAACTCATCCCAAGTATCGATGCGGTACAAGCCTTTCTCGATGTCACCCTGCTTCCTTCGCCACCAAAGTGAAGCAACATCTATCAAATAATAAGAAGCTTGTTTTACCTTGACTGTCTGATCCTCAACACCGCATCCCTCGAAGTACTGCTCCATCTGCCAAATGAAGTTCTCCACCTCTTTGGCATCGCGCTTGCCCCCAAACGCCTTAGGCTTTGGAACCTCCATTCTTGGATTGCCCATCGCCATATTGCCTCCGCCGTTAGCCACTGCTCGTCGGCAAAGAGTTACCTCCTCCCGCATTTCATCAAAGCCGGTCCGCATCGCTTGGATGACCTCCTCCATCTTAGCAAGGCGTACTTCCAATATTGGTTGAGCATCAAGCCAAGTCTGGGTAGACTCCTTGATGGACTCAAATTCTTCAAGGACATGAGCTTCAAGGGTTTCAAAGTTACCTTCCACCCTTTCCACTCGATTTGCCAGCAACATGAGGGTCTGATCCATCGAAGTTCCTTCTCGCGGCCTGCTATGGTCCCTCTTCTTCCCGCGGCCTTGGTGTTCCATGACTTCCCTGTCGTCAACAACACTCGAGTTGTTTCCCTCGTTCACCATTGCAGCACCACACGATCAACCTCCCTCTGATACCAACTGTTACGGACTAGTCTCCTTGACCACGTCGCGCACGGCCTTAGCTCCTCTTGCCACCACTTGCGGCTAGCTAAGTCAGGCTCACTCAAGAGAACGGTGGTGGGAATGCAACGAAAACTAGAACACAAGAGCACAAGAGAGTAAGAGAGAGCAAGAAAGCAAGAGAACTCAAATGCTATTCCAAAACTTGGTGATTTACAAATGAGGGGGGTCTCCTCCTTATATAGAGCCCCAAAGAATTTCCCTCCAAAAGTTGGAAGGATCTAGAATATGGCCTACTCTAGAATCTTCTATACAATTCCAATATGTACAAGTATCATGAAGTTTCTAGAACGTTCCTGAGAGATCATTCTAGACTTCTCTCCAACCTTCCCTCTAGAATTCACTAGAATCCTCCATGGGCTTAACCCCATCTGGTCATGATCGAGCCATCCGAGCGAGTTCGTGACAGAAAGCCCATAATCTTAGAAGATAGTTTGATTGGTTAGCCTTCTCCCCGCGCCGCTCCCGATTCCACCGCCGCAATCCCTACAGCGTGCCCCGGTACCCGATTGCTTAAGAGAAATGAGGGGCCGACATGTACAAATATCAATATTTTTTTACAAAAAATACGATAAAATATATTACTACAGGGGTGTGAATATTCAAATATGGAGTACTAATAACAATTCCCTAAATTATTCCAAACAATTATCCATTAAATTTCTTAGAAAACTTTATGTCCCCTTTTGATTTTTAATTTGGCATACATCATATGATATTAGGCAAAAAGGAGCAATCTTTATTGACAATGTTGAATTGAAAAATACAAACATCATGATAAATCAGACTGAAAGTGGTGAAACAATAACATTGTTAGCGGAGTTCAAGCTTTCGCTCAACTCCTACCTCAAAGATTTGGTTTCCTCTCCCGTCAGGTCCCTAGCGGATGTTATAGCGTTCAACAATCAGAACCCGACAGAGGTAACCATGATAATCAGCTAACCGCGTGCATAGTCATGCCTGAATCATCATCAATAACTTATATATGTTTTTACATGTTCTGAATCCAACCAGGAAAGAATGAAGGAGTTCGGGCAAGTAATATTTCTGGCATCAGAGGAAACAAATGGGATAGGAGTGGCTGAACAGAATGCTATGAGTAAAATGGTGAAGTTGTGTAAGGAGGGAATTGAAGATTTGATGAAGGAGAAAAGCTTAGATGCTCTAATCTTCTCAGAGGGCAACGCATGGCATGTTATGGCGCTCGGCGGGTATCCCGTCATTTCTGTCCCGGCAGGGTACAGTAAATCTGGCAGTCCGTTTGGCATTTCCTTTGCTGGATTGTTGGGTTCAGACGCGACGTTGATCGAGATAGCATATGCCTTTGAGCAAGCTACTAAAATCAGGAAGTCACCTCCCCTTGGTTGATACAAGATGACAGTGTGGAGAAGAAGATGCATGGGACCTTCACTTTTAACGCCACAATGTATTGTTGTTTTTTCTTACATCATTCCTTTAAAAGCTGATCCAATTGCAGCTAGCTCTTAATTGGTTTCAATGTAAATTGATGAATTTTTTGGGGGGTTGCATAATTATGCAACCCCCCAAAATCAGCAATTTTTAATATTAAATCCTATCTTTGTATTTTTCAACCACACATGATTTGTGTCTCAGGTAATATTAAACCATGCCTCATGTAATGACGGCGCAATTGAAATCGGTCCAAATAATAAGTAATAAGTTTCAACAGCTACTCCAACTCAAGTCGGGCGTCTATAACATAAACCCTTGTGATGGTTTAGAAGCCAACCTTGAACTAGAGACTAATGCACACATGATGATACTTCTCAAGATATGAGAATCAACGTTTCTACTAATGTTATGCAAATGAACGCAATTGCGCTAAATAAAGAGGGAAATTTTATTGTAATTGAGGAGGAAGATGATCTATGTTATAGATGTAGGAGATCATTTCATTGTGATCTTGGAAAGGGGAAATGGGGAGGATAAGGATGAAGATGTTGGAAGCTAGCTAAGCAATGGGCACACACAGCGATGCAAATGAAAATTTATATTGCTTTAACTTGATGAAATAACACCTAGTTCATATTACTGTTGAAGCATAATCAATGCAACGCCATATTTGGATCAGAACAGTGATGAGATATTTTCCCTAAAGTGTATAAAGAGATTAATAAATTATTATCATATTTTTCAAGCATGTGTTTCATAACAAGTGTGAAAAGGAGACATCTTTGACCTGAAAATCAACATGTGCTCTTAAAGGAAGCTTAGAAAATTGGTCAAATGAAGTTTCAGGTTATTTGACCGAGAGAAGATTCATGGAAGCTCCATCCACATGTCAACTACCACCCCTACCTCCTTGATTTTAGTCATATAAAAAGACATAAAGGAGGAGGAATAAGACATTCACTTCTATCTAACCTCAAGCATTTGAAGATTTTCTAGAGAGATGGAGTAGGACAGTGGAAGATGGGAAGAAGGAAAAGGAAATGTTGCAGGCTCGCGGTTAACGCCGACGATACACCTCATGAATAACCGGCCGGAAGGCAACATCCGCTTACACGATCAGCAAATACTAAGGTTCCAGTTGCCCTAACACATCTACACCTAAGCCTTATATAGTGGGTTACGAAAGACAGAACTGTCCTCAAACATAAACATAAAAATAAAATTAAACTGGAAACTAGTCGGTCTCCTGTAGCCCCGTGGAATTGCCTCTCGCTTCGTTGCTAGGTTCTGGTAGCAGCTCGGCGGTGATGTCCCCTGCTGCGCCATTCGTCCCTACCTGAAAATTACTCGACCCCGAGTCGTTAGACTGGTAAAGTGGTTCATTGGAGGAATAAAAGGGAGCCAGATCTGCGAAATTGAAGGTGTTGGAAATATGCATACCCGGAGGCACCTCAACAACATACGCATTGTCGTTTATTTTTTGTAGAACGCGCCACGGTTCGACCTTTTGTTTGCATTTGTTATATGTCCCTGTGGGGAAACGCTCCTTCCGAAGGTGGACCAAGATCAGATCCCCTTCACTGAAATATTGAACCCGACGAGGGTATTGTCGTGGATCAGGCGAAGATAGTTGTGATACGAGAGTGGTCGGTGTTGACTACTGTGGAGGAAGTTGGGAGTTTTCTTGGACATGCTGGCTACTATAGGTGCTACGTAGAGTACTTTTTACAAATAGTTCTACCTCTCACTATGTTGGTAAGAAAGGATCAGAAGTACATTTGGACGCCAGAGTGCGCGCGAGTTTTTGAGGATTTGATGATTCGTTTGACAACGGAGCCTATTTTGTGTTTGTCATGTGGTGCAGAAGGTTATGAGATCTACAGTGATACCTCAGGGAGCGGTTTAGACTGCGTTCTTCTACAGTTCGGGAAGGTTATAGCTTATGGCTCTCGCCAGCTGAAGGTGCATAGAGGGAATTATCCAGTCCACGACTTGGAGTTGGCGGCTGTGATATTCGCCCTAAAGCTGTGGCGGCATTACTTATATGACGTTAAGATCGACATCTTTACGGACTATAAGAGCCTGAAGTACCTGTTAGACCAAAAGGATTTGAATATGCGACAAACGAGGTGGATGGAGTTTCTTGAGGACGATACATTTGAGATGCACTATGTTCCCGGGAAGGGAAATATTATCGCAGATGCGTTGAGTCGCAGGGCTCCGATGCATGCCAACTAGATACAGATGCATTATGAGCGTCTTATTCGAGACTTGGAAGCCTTAGAGATCACTTGTGTTGATAGGAGCTCTAGTGCAAATGCATGTTTAAACTGGATAGAGATGCAATATGACCTCGCGGACAGGATTCGTCAGGCGTTGGAGCTTGATGAGAGCATAAAACTCTATTTGGAAGAAACTAGGGATGGGTTAATGTCCAATTTACCTTTGAAGATAGTCTCTTGTAGAAGGATAGTCGGTTGTGTGTCCCAAATGTGGGCAAATTACGAGAGAAATTTATATACGAGACACATTTTACAAAGTACTCAATCCACTCGGGGAACACAAAAATCTTCAAGGATATGACAAAGCTGTTTTGGTGGCCAGTGTTGAATAAAGACATAGCTCTTTATGTGGCGAAGTGTCATATTTGCGCCCTAATAAAGGCTGAATTTCAAAAACCTAGTTGTTTCCTGAAGTCGTTACCGGTACCAGAGTCAAAATTTGACGACATATCTATGAATATCGTGCATTGCTTGTCGAGATCGCAGAAATGGAACGATGTCATTTTGCTACGGGGCACACCGTGCAATCGTCGATCATATCTATACATGTGCCCGCTCCCAGGTGGGCGCAATGTCTATGCCGAAGGGCAATTTTTGAAAACAAAAAATTGCTCAAACAGGAAAACGAAAAAATTGCATGATAGAATTTAAATTAATTTTTATTGGCTCTATTTTCATTAAATGTCGCGGGCCCCACCTTCTTCTCTTTCTTTCTTCTCTTTATTCCTCCTCCCTCTCCTCTTAAAGTGATTTGACCACACAACACCTTCATCTGTCTCCCCACTCTCCCTCTTCCCCCCTCTCTCATGGCTTTAAAACACCTATTTATATTCCTTTTCTTTGTCTCTCCCTCTCTTCTCAAACTTTTTTCTCTTTCTTCATCCAATGGATGAGAAAAAAGATCTTTGATCCAACGGTTTAGGTTGGTTAGTTGGTGTGCTCTCAAATATATATATTGATATAATGTAGTAAAGATATATATAAATTGTTGAAAATTGTGAAATGAAAGTGGGGGTTGATTAAGCAGACCGCGCGGCCTGGGCGCACTGTCTAGTGGACTGGTGTTGCGGTCTGGGCGGTCTGAGGTTGCGGTCTTGGTGTTGGTTTCCTGATGTAACCGGGCGGATAGGTGGTTTATCCGCGGGAGGTGGCGGACTCTTTCTCTGAGTCCGCGGAGTTTACTTTTGACCTCTAGAGAAGCAGCTTGTTGGCGATTTGGTTTGAGAGTTGGCGGACTGGAGTCTTTTCCGCTGAGCTCGCGCCAGGATGTTTGGACTTGCTCTGTGGCAAGTTCACGGTTTTTCACGGAGTCCGCAAAGTCAGCTGTGACCGGGCGATCTGCCTGTTGGTCGTGGACTTGTGCAGCGGGATGATGTGATGTTCGCAGAGTCCGCAAAGTCCACTGTGACCGAGTGGTCTGTCTGTTGGTCGTGGACTTGTGTTTGCGGACTGGTGCAGTGTCCGCTTCACAGTGCGGACTGGATACTTGCTTTGATGTTTGGTTTTTTTGGTTGGTCCGGCCTTGTCGTTGTGGACTGGGCGGTCTGCCTTGTGTTGTCTGGCATCTGGCTAGCAGGTCTGCTATGGCGGCGGTCTTGCGCTTGATGGTTGGTGGATTGTTCGTGAGTCCGGTGTTGTTGATTCGGTCAATGTGGACTCGACGGACTAGTTGTGCTAGCTTCGATCAATGGGCGGTTAGCCTATCTCATAGGGCGATGACCACACTCCTCACCCCGCTTATGAATAGAATCCTTCGGCACTTCTTTTGGAACTGAATGAACAGTAAGTTGAGTGATGATTAATTGCTGCGGACTCAGTTTTGCAGGTCGCGCAGGTTGAGATGGACTTAACTAGTTTGTTGTTTGCAGGTTGTGCGGCTAGCACTGAGAAGCCATAGGTTTGGTTCTGACTGCGGTCAGGGATCAGTGGAGCTTGCGGTTAACAATCGGCGGTTTGCAACAGGTCGCATCTTGTGACCGGGCAGTCTTCTTTTTAGCAATTCAATAACATGTTCGCCGGTCTCGGCGGACTGGGCAGTCTGTTCGTCATTTCGGCAGCGGCGTGTAGAGCGGTTGTTCGGCAGAATAACAGGTAGTCCGCACGGTTTGGCGGACTCCGTAGTGCAGTGGTGCAGCTTTAGATTTGGCGGACTCGGCGGTCTCGGCGATCTGAGAGGGGCAGTCCGCCCAGCTTGTTCTTCTTGTTTGTATGCTTCTCTTTTGTACTTGGCGAAATCATGTCTCGCCATGTATACCAAACTTTGTAAAGAAGATAGTTGATAATACAAGATCTGTGTTTGCTCTCCTTTGTCTCTGATTATCTAGCTCTGTTATGATTGGAGTGTTCCTGCCCCTACTTCTCGCTTTCCGCTTGATCAAGTGATTAGCTTGATAGCTCTGGAAGTGTTTGCTTGATACCAGAACTTTCAGTTGATCAGCTTGAGAAATTTAAACATAAATAACAGATTATTATTTTTATATATAATATAATAGATTGATGTCACTGATCGCATATGTCATACGTCGTTGGATCGCCTTCGATTTTGTTCATAACTTGATTCATTCCATTACGATTTACGGATCTCTCGACGTACGTTATCGTGGGTTTTATCCCCATAGGAGGGAACCCAAACCCAACACAAATGGGGTCCTATTAAGGCCTTGCAGGCCAGGCTTAGTCTGAACTTACAATTAAATAGTTTATATAATATTTTTATTTAATATATTTAAAGATTAAAATTTTAATTAAAAAATAAGTAAATCCGTCCTGTAACGTGATTTTCAATAGGAAATCCCGTCTATATGCTGGATTTCCAATTGGAGGAGTGATTTCATTTGAAAATCTCACCTCCGGGCGGGATTCCCGTCTGCAGTCTCAGGTTGGGCTTGCTCCAGGACCAAGCCTGGTGCCCGGGCTTAGCCTGGGTCTGGCCTAGGTTGGGCTCAAAGTCAAACTTTGAGGCTAAAGTGGGGCCTGCTTAGACACTCTACGAGTAAGGGGGAGTAAAGTGCAGGATTGCATTTTACGGTACGTGCTGGCATCCAACGGTCCGTATGAATGCCCGTATACATCTCAAAAGAGGACACATCTTAAAACATTTTGAGATATGCGCAGACATCCACGCAGACCATTGGATGCCCATACATTACGGTAAAGTGCATCACTCACCCTTTACCACCCCCTTACCCGCCATCTAGGCCTAGCCCGGGCCTAGGTTTAACTAGGTGTTCGCCAAGTCGGGCCCAGGCGGACTTTTCAGGCCCTATCTTTTTGTGCACCTCTAGACCTTTGTGGGCGGTCGTACGTGTCAATCATAAACAGATTCCAGCGGTGGTCGTCGGGAGGTCCCCCCCCCCCCCCTCGACATCTATATCCTATAAATATATTACTTAAAACATATAAGTGTAACCCTCTGTAATTTTGCAAGCTCGGATGTTTTTAAATTCTAGTTAATCAAACATTAGTGTTGAAACCAAGAAAATTGATCTCTACAAGGGGGTGACTAAAGGTTACTAGCTTAGTGGTCGATCCACGTGATACTTGTAAGCGGGTGCTCGAAACATACGGAGGAAGATCTAAGTGGAATTTGTTCCCCGTTGCCCCCAGCTAGGTATTTATAGTAAAACCTAGGGTTAATAACCGCAAAGCCCCCAAACCCGTTATTAGTCCGAATATACACTTACAATCTCCTCCTATATTCGTGACAAATAACGGTGACGTTTCGGGGTGCTGGAGCGTAGACATAATAATAATTCAAACTAAGCAAACTAAACAGGACAGATCATACTAATAAATCAAAATAAGGTTTTGCCTATACGGCAAACCACCACACAGATGCTATCCCAATCAAAGTCTGAATTATTACAAAATAAAACAAAAAAAAACATGAATCAAACGTTTGATGATTCTACTCATCTAGTAGATCATCGTCATCCATGTCCAGGTCTACAGCTCCTCCAAAATCTCCATCGTAGCCTGCAAGGAATTTCATGAGTCAGACTCAATGAATTCATAAACATATGCAGTAACATTTAAAGTAAACTAGCTCTTACTAAAAGAGCTTAGCACTTCTAGCAACGGTGAAGTAACTCTGTCAGCATCTCATCCAGTCTAACTAGGACTAGTCACGTTACCTTACTCATTACTGATCACTATGTGCCTCACCAACACATGTGGGCACACATCACGTGCAACATTATCAAATGTGGAATAATGTGCTGTGACCAATAATGTTTAGATTAACATTTACAACGACTTTCAATTCCCAGTTGAATAATTCTTGAATCAACTTACAATGAGAGGACGTTAGGTTATCAAATGTGGAATAACCCGCATCCAACCATCTTGGGTTTTCATCAAGAAATTATTTGGGGTTTTCAGTCTGTCACTTATTAGATGCTTGAATGTTGGCAGCTATAGGCTCGTGCATATCAAAACATAAACGTTTGAGGAAAGTTTCATATTTCTATGAACTTTAATCCCATTTCCCCCGATGTTTTGATTGTGAGAGCTCTATTTAATCCTTTAGTAAGGGCGTCTGCAACATTATCTTTCGTTCTCACATCAACCAGGGTTATGACCCCTTGACTTGTGAGAGAGGTCAACCAGGCCTGTTTCATCCTGAGTTGCCTTCTTTTGCCATTGAACAAAGTGTTCGTGGCAACCGTTTTAGTAGCCTGATTATCGCAGTAAACTGCAACAGAACTCAGTTTCAGGCCCGACAATGGAATGTCCATCACCAAATCTCTTAACCACTCTGCTTCTTCACCAGCCGAAGCTAGAGCATAGAGTTCGGATTCTATGGATGAGAGTGCAATGCACGACTGTCTCTTGGACTTCCAAGCTACAGCTGCTCCTCCTAGTGTAAAGAGGAATCCACTAGTGGACTTGCTGTCGTTTATTTCTGAGCACCATGATGCATCAGAATATCCTTCCAGAATGGGAGGATGACCACTATAATATAAAGCATACTTTCGGGTGTGCTTTAAGTAACACATCAGCCTATCGAGGGCATCCCAGTGGTCTTGGCCAGGATTGCTAGTGAACCTACTTAACATGCCGACCGTGAAGGCTATGTCAGGTCTCGTACAGACCATAGCGTACATGAGGCTACCAAGCAGTTTAGAATAATCTAACTGTCGAACCGCAGCTCCTTCATTGGGCTTTAAGCGGTTAGAATAGTCATATGGTGTCTCAGCCGCTTTACGTTCACTGTATCCCCACGTGTCCAACAAGGACTGGATGTAGTGGCTTTGACTTAGGGAAATGCCATGTTTCCCAAAGCTCACTTGCATACCTAGTATAGTGTCAGCTATACCTAGGTCCGTCACGCTAAATTCTTTAATTAGACCTGACTTTACGTCATCCACTTCGGATTGATCAGATCCAAGAATAAGCATATCATCCACATACAAGCATATTATGGCGACGTGGTCTGATCTATGACGTATGTAGAGACATTCATCCGAGAGACTCGACATGAATCCCATGTTCTTTACAGTATAGTCAAACTTCTCATGCCATAATTTCGGCGCTTGCTTCAATCCGTATAGCGACTTTAAAAGCTTACAGACCTTGTTGTCGTGACCGTCTACAATGAAACCTTCAGGTTGACTCATGTAGATCTCTTCGGTCAGATCTCCGTTCAAGAACGCAGTCTTAACATCCATTTGATGAACAATAAAGGTCTCAATGGCCGAAATAGCAAGAAGAACCCTAATGGTTGCTAAGTGACACACGGGTGAGTATACGTCAAAATAGTCGACTCCGCTTACTTGTGTGAAACCTTTAGCCACCAGGCGTGCTTTATACTTAGCTACGCTACCATCGGGATTTAACTTCTTTTTCAGAACCCACTTGCACCCGACAGTTTTAGCCCCTATTGGCTTATCAACTAACATCCAGGTGTCGTTCTGAAGGAGAGAGTTCATCTCATCCTCAATTGCTTCTTTCCAGAGTAGGGAATCCCTTGATCTCATCGCTTCCTTAAAATTAGATGGATCGGCCTCGACGTGGTAAGTGACAAAATCACTACCGAAGGTTCTAGGGGTTCGCTCTCTCACTGAATTCCTTCTAGACTCTAGGCCAGAGTTGTCTACCGGAACGGAATAGGAGGTGCTCGGTACTGATTCAGGATCGTCCTCAGTAATAGTTGCTTGCATACCTGGGATAGTTAAGTTCTTATCTTTGAGGAATTTATCCTCGAAGAACACTGCATCCCTAGATTCAATAATTATATTATTAGACAGGTCTAAGAATCTATCAACAGCACTATCTTCAGCACAACCTAAGTAGACACATGTATTGGTCCTAGGTCCAACCTTATACCGTCTAGGGCCAGGAACCCTGACATAGGCTAAACAGCCCCAGGTCTTAAGTCTAGTTAAAGACGGCGGTCGCTTAAACCAAAGCTCGTAGGGTGTAACCTCTAACTTAGCATGGGGAACTTTGTTCAGAATGTGATTCGCAGTCAAGACTGCTTCTCCCCAATAAGCGGAAGGCATGCCTGCAGTGAGCAGCATAGAGTTTAACATCTCTGTTAACGTTCTATTCTTACGCTCGGCTATGTCGTTAGATTGGGGGGAGTAAGGAGCAGTGGTTTCTGCTATGATGCCCTGTGAAGCAAGGAAGCATCTGAACTTACTGGACATATATTCTCCTCCTCTATCACTTCTAAACCTCTTAATTGTCATGCTTAACTGGTTTTCTACCCTGGTTTTGAAGAGACAAAACTTTTCAAACGCTTCATCTTTAGTTTTAAGCAACAAAATATGACAAAATCTCGTGCAGTCATCTATGAACGTGATCATATACTTCCTCCCACCTCTTGTGACAAAACTCTTAAAGTCACAAATATCGGAATGTATAAGCTCAAGAGGTGTTGTGCTCCTAGTAACCGTGCCAAAAGGTTTCCTAGTGATCTTAGTCTGAGCACACACTTCACATTTCCCAAGAGGAGACTTAGTGTCTAGTGTGATCTTATGAGTTCTAGCGACTTGGAACATTTTCCTATAGTTTACGTGTCCTAGTCTCTCATGTAGAGTCCTAGGGCTAACTAAGTTCAATTGAACTTATTGCACTACCTCATTTGCTAGACTCAAACGGTACATCCTATTCTGGATGTAAGCACATCCAAAGTAATGTGAGTTGACTGACAGAGTCACTCGACCGCCACAGAAGTTAATAGACATACCAGCATCACACAGTAAACTAATAGACACTAAGTTAGCAGATAAGAAAGGAATAAATTTGACGTTCTTTAAAAGTAAAGACTTACCTGAGGAGAGCATCAGAGTTGCGTTTCCCACCTTCAGTACGTCGGCTGTGCCACCATCTGCAACAGTCACTGATTCCTTTGCATCCTTCAGCTCTGTCAGAAGATTAGCGTTGTTGCAAACGTGGCATGTTGCCCCAGAATCTAGGAACCACTCTGTGCTGGCCTGCGCGGGTCCGACCATGGCAACAAAGTCGGATGGCTCAGCGTGGCTAACCAGATGAGCCTGGTTGCCTTCTGGTGGTGCTCTAGTTCTTTCTTTCCTCGGGAGCTTGCAGTCAGATGCACAGTGTCCCCACTTGTTGCAATTAAAGCATTTACCCTTAAACTTTTTAGAGGGTCTACTCGGTCCTGCAACCTGAGGGCTACTGCGAGGCGGTTTGGTCTTATGAGGGGGAGGAGCGCGCTTGGAGCTTGTAATCATGTTGGCAGCAGCCTTCTGCTTGCCAACAGCTTCCAAAGCGTGCTTCGTCCGGTTCTCGTCCTCAATGCGTATGAAGCGCTTGAGGTCGTTCAGACCAACTTGCATCTTCTTGCGATACATTTTCGTTTTGAAGTTGTACCACGAGGAGGGCAGCTTATACACAATTGTGCCAGCAATAAAACTTTCGGGCAGGCTAATGGACTCACTATGCAAAGAATCAACCAAATTTTCAAAATCTGATACCTGAGGGAGAATGGCTTTCTCCTCGTCGAAGCTGAAGGAGTGGAACTTGTCCACTAGATGAGCTTTGGAGAGGTCCTCCTCCTGTCTGAAATGCTCCTCTAGGGCCTCCCAGATCTCCTTCGCAGACTGCATCTTGATGTAGTTCTTGGCCAGACTGGAAGAGAGACAATTCAGCAGGTAGTCCCTACAGAAATCCTCATCTTCAGCCCACTGTGCCTCATCTGCAGACCCAGCAACGTCAGCACGAGCAGTCTTGATAGTGTAGAAGACATTCAGGTATTTCATCCCAAATTGCGTGTTCAACTTCCAATCGTTGAACTCGGAGGCCGTGAACTTTTCCAACTTGTTCATGGGAACCGGAGAGGACAAGGAAGAATTCCTCATTGCTTCTCTTGCTGCAAGCCCGAGCACAGGAACAGAGGCTTGGATCAGCTTCCAGGAAAGCGTCGACCAGAGAAATCGTCGAACGGGAGGATCGACGATCGTCGACCGGAAGAGAACGTCGAACGTCGACCGGGAAGAAAACGTCGAACGTCGACCGGGAAAACGTTGACCGAAGGCTTCGAACTGGAGGCTCGACGATCGTCGACCAGAAGAGAACGTCGAACGTCGATCGGGAAGAAAAACCGTCGAACGTCGACCGGATCCTTCGGGAGCGAAAAAACTAGGGCTTGACGCAAACGGCGACGGCGGCCGATCTCCTCCACCTCTTGATCGGCGAGGAGGAAACGTTGCCCCAGACCGACGGAGCTCCTCTATCTAGCGACAACGACCTGGAAGAAGCGAGCGGCGAGGAGAGGAAGGATCGGCAGGTCCTAACTTCGCGAGCGAAAAAGCCCCGACGACCTGGAAGAAGCGATCCGCGAAAAACGAGGGCGGAAGCTTACCCCAAACAGGCGACCGGCGACGGGAAGGGCTGGGCTAGACAGATCCTCGATCGGCCTGCAGCGAGCGGCGGCTGGCCCTAGATCCACGCGCGGGAGACGAGCACCAGCGAAGGGAACGAAATGTTTCGAGAATGTAAGCGGGTGCTCGAAACATACGGAGGAAGATCTAAGTGGAATCTGCTCCCCGTTGCCCCCAGCTAGGTATTTATAGTAAAACCTAGGGTTAATAACCGCAAAGCCCCCAAACCCGTTATTAGTCCGAATATACACTTACAATACTCAGCCAAGGTTGTCAGGATCGAGATCCTAGATGAGATCGTGTTGAGCTTGGATCGGATCTGATAGTAGAGTCGGATCGAGAATCGCTTTACAAAATCATGATCGATTTACAAAATCTGGATCATAGGATCGTAAGATCCTATGATCTGGATCGCGATCCTGACAACCTTGTACTCAGCGAAGAGAAGCTAGTGAACACAAAGAATATCTCAAAACTACCTACAAACAAGACCCACGTGCTGCAGTAAGGAGGTCTCACCACACATCCGGAAGTCTATAGAAACTTCCCTTCTTAAAGTCATTGTTGAGTTCGGCACATGGGAGGCGGAAACTGAACTCTCCCGCCATAGGGGGGTCAAGGTCTCTTTAACTTGTGTCTTCGTGCCATATTTATAGGCAAATTCAAGGGGCGTTTGGTCTGCCAACAGCCGCTCCCGCCTTAACCAGAATGTTATTCCCAGATCAAGAGGGGGTGTGAGTACTCCCGCTGAGTACTCCTAACGAGTACTTTCAACGAGTACTTTCAACGAGTACTCTCCTGTAACGTCTTCCTTAGTCATTTTTGATCTCGACGAATTACGGGTTATACGCAATCCTCGTTTTTTTCAGACTCGCTTGCGAGCTCGGAAAAACAATGTTGAACTCATAGTTCGGAGAGATGAGCGCTAGTCGGTATCCTACTCAATGACCCTCCAAGGAGTGGAGCTCAATCGGAGGAAGAAAGGTCGACACCTCCCAGACCGTTCGCAAAACGAGCGAGCTCAATTAGAGGGAGGAAGAAAAGTCGACACCCTCCTGGTCATTCACTAAACGAGCATAAAATGGAGAATCTTCTCTGGTTTTTCAGATCTTAAGGCGGTGTTACTGATTCGTAGATTTTGGCTTTGGATTTTCAACATTTTCAGGGAGGAAAAAAGGTCGACACTCTCCAAGCCTTTCGCTAAACGAGCGAGTTCAACCGGAGGGAGGAAAAAAGGTTGACATCCTCATGGGTAGACCCATTACTGGACATGCTCGGTCGAGCGTGTTTTTGGCATTTTAGCTCCAGGGGCGCATCAATTTCCTATTTACCTGGAAAAAAAATCGTGGTCTTAGCCTAGAGCATTAATTTTCTCGCAGCATCTTCCTCCTTTGTGTGAGTCACAGACGGCAAGTTGTGGGCCTTGCGGCAGCTTGCTCCTTCAAGTGAGTCACAAACAGTGAGTCGTGGCGTCGGCATCTGCGGAGTGCAAGCAGTTTCTGCGACGAGCGTCTTCCAATCTCCAGATTTGCTCATTTTTTCACTTAATCCCTTGTGTTGTCGCCATTCTCCATTCTACCATTCCAGTTTTAATTTTAGGAGGATAAAATGGAGAATCTTCTCTGGTTTTTCAAATCTTGAGGCTGTGTTACATATTCATAGATTTTGGCTTTGGATTCAGGATTTTGGCTTTGGATTTTCAGCATTTTCAGATCTGATGTTTGGTGTACATAGAGGAATTGAGTAATATGAAATGTTGTATAATTATTATCATATCATGTGGATTGATGTAATGTCTTACTGCTATGAGATTTGTGTGTAAAGAATAATAAAGAATATATTTTTCATGTGGATTGAACCTATGTTTGCCTTCTTCCCTTGTTTAAAATCATAAAGAATAATTTTTCTATTCTTGATTTGTTAAACTTCTGAAAGTTCTTGTTTTTCTGAACCTACATTTGCATTTCGCAACACTAACCTTCCGTTTGGCATGGTGGTGGCGGTCGTAAACGCATGGGTTAAAACGTCATTCGTTAAGGATCACCTAACAAACATCATCCGTCTGAACATAAAAGTGGATGAAGTTCCTTAGGTGGGCGTTAACAAATGACAATTTAACCCCCATGTTCATGACCGCCACCACGTTGCCAAACGGAGCCTAATTTTCCAACATATCTGCCATCTCCAAACTAATGAACTTCTTATGTCCAACATGCTTATGAATATATATGATGTATAAACTTGTGAATTGTTTGCAGCATTGCTGAGAGCCTGAGATTTGTATCATAGTTTCTCCATATTATAAGAAGCCTTGGTGTTGAATATTCTAACTTATATTAAACCAAGTCTTGTTGTGAATTTAAATTTCGGAAATATATGCTGAAATTTATTGTGCATGTGCGATTTCAAAATCCTAATTCCGTCACTGGGCATCCTCCAAGTCATTCATTAAATGAGCGAGCTCAACTGGAGGGAGGAAGAAAGGTTGACAACTTTCAGGTCTTTCGCTAAATATGGGAGCTCAACTGTGTTGGGGTTGTGGAACACTTCCGGTCCTCTTGTTTCTCACACCGGGTTAGCCCACGTGAGCTTAGAGGAATCGAAGTGTGATCCCCCTCCGACATATCTTGCGCCGACGACAGCGGGGGTCCGGGGGCAGCCGCCCCCGGCGGAGGCCAAATTTTTGGAATGCTTTTCCAATCGTCGAACTGCGCCCTTGCGTTCGATGATCGTCGAACGCGGCCTTGCGTTCGACGAACACCGTTCAGCGTTCGACGATCGACGAACGTCGTTCGGCGTTCGATGATCAAATTCTGCTGCAGCCTATTTAAGGCGTATTTCGGTTGTTTTTTAGGGATACGGTCGATACAGTTTTGACGACGGCTGACGGCTGGTTTTCCCTTTGGAGGCGCATACGAGGTATCTTCGTTGGAGGCGATCCAGAAGGGGTTCTTCATTTGTTTCTTGTCCAGAAGGAGGAGTTAAGGTAGAATCGGTTTTAGATCCTTATAACATTTGTAATCTGTATTTTCTTTTGGTGATAACAAGAAGGGAGAAGGAGAAGGGATAGGGGACGTAGCCCGGAATTGGGTGAACCTCTGAAATCTGTGTGTTTGTGTGTTTGCTCTGTTTACTTTTGTCTAGTACTTTTATTCGGATTTCTGCTTCTCGGCGCTCCGGTTTTCCTACAAACTGTAGGGAGGAAGAAAGATCGATACCCTCCAGGCCATTCGCTAAACGTGCGAGCTCAACTGGAAGAGGAAGAGAGATCGAAACCTCACAAAAACGTGCGGCCATTAGCATGATGGACAACAATTAACACTGTAATACTCGATACTCAGCAAAAACAGTCGTTCTACCGAATTAGTTGAGGAATAGCAGATTAGCAGTCATAAATATGCACAAAATAGGTAATATAATCATGAACAAAAATAAATAATAACAACCAAATATCATTTGTGTATGTTGACATGGTCCATCACTGAGTACGGCTGCAATCGGACGGTGCTATAATCAAACGACTCATATAAGCATAGTCATATAAATAATAAATATATATTATTAATATTATAAATAAAACTAATAAATATAGATTATAAATAATAATATTAATATTAATAAACGGATTGTGGTTCGGTTTTGCTTCGGTCCGGTACGGATCGGGTCTAAAAATTCTAAAACCGCTCAAGACATTTATTATGTTGCGGTTCTGCTTTTGGTTTCGGTTCGGATAATAAAATGAAAGAAACGCACCTGCATCATTTTTGTTTACGGTTCCAAAATTTAAACCGGAACCTGAATAATTTGCGAACGATTCGATCTGGTTGTTTGCGATTCTGGTTCGGTTTTGATTCTGTTCACAACTTTTGATTTTAAGGCTTCATGTGGCACGACGTTCGTTTATCTCCGGCCCGTTTTGTCAAAACACAAACGTGGTTATTTTAATCATTTGGTTTTCCGCCACAATTTTGGATAACAGCGTTTCACTCCAGGCGCAAAAATGCCCCGTCTCGAAACCCCTCCCACGAGCTCCAGTTTATCATGTTTAGGGCGGCCTGCCCGGAGCCCACCGGCGGGATCGTCGTACCCAGACGAACCCGTCGGGGGTAGTCCGATGGGGCTCCGACAGGGCCACTATCGGCGGTGACCCTGATCGTGACGCAAATAATTATCTATACTAGATATATAGTATGAACAGTATCATTAATATTATGTTTTCCAAATTAATTATTTTTAACAATTTATATAATAGAATATATATATATATATATATGAAAATTATATATTATTTTCAAAGATCTCCAAAAAAAAAATATATAGAATAGAAAAAATAATTAAAAATTATATAATAAAAATGTTGTTTAGTCATTTTTTGTTCTATAAATACAAACTATTTGTTCTATAAATACAAACTATTCAAACAGATTTCTATTTTCATCAATCAATTTTCAACGGTTTCATTTAAAAATCTACATTTACAACAACTATTTGAAATAGTCTGTACCAACTACCGCGTATTGAGTTTGTGGAGGAGTCCCGGAATTATTAACGGGCCGTTTAAGTTATCATATTTTATCATTCCTGACATTGATGTTTGATAATTCTATGCTCAAATTTTTATTTTATTTTCTTTATTGTTCAACATCTTACAGTTTGATTATTAGAGATCTATATTATAATTAATATTTTAGTCAGCAAAAACAAACAAATTTTACCCTAATAAAAAACTGCTGATGTTTATATGTTCATAATTGATATTTGCATACTCATATTTATAATTTTTTGTATTTTACATTTTATCAATTAACATGAGAAAAAAAAAAGTTAAAGAAGATAAATTTTAAATTTTTTTAAAAACGCGCTAATATCTGCCTGGACTCTGGATTGCTAATATTTATTTATGAGCTGCAAATATCGATAATAGACGTACAAATATCAGTGACCTAAAAAAACATTCTAGCGGCCTGACGGCCATCATAGTAAGTGTCGCCTCTCCTGTGTACGCATGATAAAATTCCAGCGACGGCCAGAGTGCCGACGTCGTGACATTGTGCACGAGGGATGAGAGTTACTTATACTAGACTGCTTGTATTTATTCGAGTAAAGGTGCCACTGTACAATGACCTGTTCGGCGTTTTTTGTAGTCCGAATTATTATTTTTTACTTAATTATTTATTATTATACTTCCCAATTTCATATATTTTCCAATTTTTTTATTTTTTTTTTATTTTTTATTTTATTTAGTAAGATTTATAAATATACTGTTGAATATTGCATTAAATATAGTACTTCCATTTAATATAGAATTCTTTTATTTTAGTAGTTTTATTATGAGACTATTATTTTAGGGTGTTTATATTGACAGCCCGTATATCGATATTGACAGTCCAATTATAATGACAGCCAAGTAAATCGATATTGGCAGCCCAATGTCTAATGGCAGCCCAAAAATAAGATTTTAAAAGTCATTTTTAGGAAAAGTGTTCAACATAAAAGTTGTAGATCTCGTCGAGATCTACAACTTTTATGTTGTATATTTTTCTAAAAATGTCATATAGTAGGTCTATTTTCAAAAGGAGCGGAACCCGAGCGAAACTATGCGAGTTCCGCCCGAGTTCCGCGCCTTTAAAATAGACTTACTATATGATATTTTTAGAAAAAGTGTTCAACATGAAAGTTGTATTCTTGTAGATCTCGACTAGATCTACAACTTTCATGTTGAACACTTTTCCTAAAAATATAATATAGTAGACATATTTTCAAAAGGCGCAAAACCCGCATTTTGGGCTGCTATTAGCGGTCATATTACGTGTGTTTTCATTATTTTACTGGGCTGCCAATATAAATACCCTTATTTTATCATATTATTTAGATATTTATGAATACTTTTGATTTTTCTGATATTAGGCTCTGCTTGACATGGTGGTGGAGGTCATGAGCGTCGTGGTTACATGAGTCATCGTCGTTCGTGAATGCTCGATCTTATTTGGGGAATTTCATCCACATTTATATTCAAAACTATTTTATTTTATTGGCGGTGGTGATAACTGTTGTGATGCCAAAGTGAGCATTAAGGCTTCGTTTGGGACACGGCTATGGCGGTCGTAAACACATGTTAAACCGTCATTCGTTAATGCTCACTTAAAAAATTTCAACCGTTTGAGCATAATAAATGACAATTTAATCCCTATGTTCACGATCACCACTACTATGTTTGTTGATGCGGAAAATGCGCTCTTCCGTTAGCTTGCTCGAGAGTGGAGCACGATCGGTCCGGGATGCGGGGATGAGGAGGAGGTTGATGAGAAACTGTCGAGCAGACGGTTAGCTCTGCAGGTTGATACCGAGATAAAGAGAGAAGTTGAGAAGAAGAGGGGGCCGCTGGCAGCGGCAACAACAGACTTTGCCCGCGACGGCTTAAATGTCACTCCTGCGACGAGCTTTCCTTTTATTATGAACCGGGGTTACAGCTTAAGATTGCACCTTTACATGGAAAACCAATAAAGGGTAAAAAGGGGGGAAGCTGGCGGCTGAGGAAAGAAGTTGCCAGAGGTCGCGCGGTTTAACCAGAGAGGTCGGCAGACCGCGCGGTAAGCTGATCCCGCAGCTCGCGCGCTAGACTATGTCGAGCGGACTGCGCGATCAGGACGAGAAGACAAGCGAGGCCGCGCGGACTGAGAGGATGTCGCAAGGGTTAGCCTCGCGGGCTGGAAAACTGAGTCCGCAGGACTTGATGCCTTGACCTTTTCGTTTCGCCTGTGTCTCCGTTTTTCCTCCCCCTCCAGTGAGAGGTATGAGGGTCTATTTATAGGCCCGAGGAGGTAACGGTCTTGGTAACGTCACCCCCGGTAGAGCGGTAAGTTAGGCGAGTTGAACGTAGTTTCCGCCGAGTCCGCGCCATATTGTGCGGTTAGGGACGCCCACTTGAGCAGATCTGTGGTTGGCGGACTGGGACGAGTCCGCCCTTGTTGCGCTGAGGGAGCCCGCGTCGAGCTATGCGAGCTGAGGAGTAGTCCGCCTCTTGCTGATAAGAAGCGAGCACCAGAAAAAATGGAGGGCTAGCGTGCGGACTGCAGAATGAGTCCACCTAGCCCGCTGCAGAGAGGATGAGGCAGATCGTCGGCTGCTGAGCTGGGGTTCTTATGGCGGACTGCACGATCAGTCCGCCTAGCTCTCGGTGTACTGGAGGAGTCTGCCCTTGCGGCTGGAGGATTGCGTCAGAGGTAGGCGACCTGTCAGACTGAATATAGCAGGTCGCCTTCCTGCTGGAGTTGAGTCCGCGTGGTATGGCACGGTCTGGCGTAGAGTGGTTGGCAATGCCGCCCTCTATAGGCGGGCTGAGACAGAGTCTGCATATTGCTCGCGGACTGGATAGCTGGTCGCCGTCTGGATGTTGCGCGGGCTAGAGAGTTGGAGGGAGGAGCAAGTCTGCCTCCCTTAGGCGGACTGAATACTGAGTCCGCCACCTCCTGCCGAATAGGAGCAGGTCGCCGTCTTTGATGGAGCAAGTTCCTTGCCTGGGAGAATGAACTATTGCGCGGTTAACCGATCTAACCACGCGCCTTGCAGGGGCGGACTGAGGAAGCAGTCTGCAGCCCCTGCAGAATGAGTGGCTGCTGCGCGACCTGGGCGGTCAGATCGGAGAGACCGCCCAAGCCACGCGGCCTGAGCGGACAAAGAAGTCTGTCCGCCCACCCTTAGAAAAAAGAGGGGGGCTGACAGGTCGCGACCTCCAGAGGAAAACTGGAGCAGACAACAACTTACGAGCTGACTACCTTGAGAGGGATCGCCGATTTCTGAATTAACAATGTTCTTTCAAAATTTTGTTGCTCATTAGAATTTTTTTTGTAGTGCATTGGGCACAATCAGCCCTCAAGTAAGATCATCAAAATATTCTTTTCATTCAATATTATTCTTCTAGAACAATGAATGATGATTTTCTAAAGTTGGCATTAAAACAAAAGAAAGTGTAAATACAATGGTGATGCAAATATATTCTTGTTCATATTTTTCCTTTATTTTTAGTTTCTAATTTTATTGCACATGTCAATATTCATAATCATCAAAAAAAATATTTTTTTCTGACTAATTTTTGTTACTCATTAAAAATTTCTTGTAGTATATTGAGTATAGTCTTCAATTATTTTTCGCCCTTACACTTTAATCTTCTCGATCTACGAATCTTGAGGGCCAGCATAAAAATGGAAGAAAATGTAAATACAACGGCCGTGCAAATGATATTCTCATAGCCTCTGTGTGATTGCAATAACGTTGTTCGATCATTGTTGAAGTGACCGTCGGGTATATTCTTATAGTCATTGTATATTGAGCATAGATGTGCGTGCACGCGAATTATTCATTCTTGAAGCCTAAATTTATGGATGTGCATATAAAATCGAAACCGACCAAACCGGATTGAAATGCTCAGCCCAAACTAATTTCCGGACCGAACCGATCTGTTTGGTTCGATTTCGGATTAGGGAGCTGAAAACCGGCATCATTTTGGTTCGATTCGATTTGTTGGTTGAGTACACTGAAAAAATCCGAACCGAATCTAATTGTTAGAGAATAAAATGTCATCTTATCATACTTATTAACAAAATCATGCGATGCAATATTCAAATCATTAACTTGAAGGATCTTCATTTTCATTTTTTGGACTTGTTGCAGGGAAATAGTACGTTGTTATATTTACAGCTTATATCTACTACAGTATAACTTTTCATTCAACAGGATTCTTGAATGATGTTTTGTCTGTACCATAACACATGATAAAATATATTTAAATGCACGAGAACATTAAAAAAAAACTAATTGTTGAATTTAACGATAGAACTGATGTACATAAAAAAATATTAAACAACTTCAAAGCAAATATAGAAAACTGAAACTACGAGTAAAAAATCGAACCGAACTAAATGTGTTTGATTCCATTTCAATTTTGAGTGTGTAAAAAATGGAGGTTAAAGTTTGATTTTGATTTTAGATAAAACTGGATCAAACTGAACAGTTTGCGGGCCTACCTAAATTTGCAGCTAATTTATGGCCATACGCGGTAGTTCGTTCGCTTTATGTTGACTAGACCACTCAGCATGCTCAAGTTGACTGCAAGGGTGAGATTGATTTTGAAAGTCAACACTGAAGAGAAAAGTACAAATTTAAGAAATTAAGGCATAAATCGACAGCACATGAGGCCACAGGGCCCCAATAATGGCTTTGAAATTGAAGGACCATATCTCCCAATTATTATGAAAAAAATTCAATTATTCGAGGTATATATTTTTAATTAAGTGAACTTAAATGTCCTGCCGTTATGCATAACTAGCCAAAAAAATCGAAGTTCCAAGTGCAAACAAGAATTCTGAGGCCATGTTTGTTTTGGCCGTAGTGATGGCAAATAAAGTTGTAGTAATGGAGCTATAAGAACGGAGTTATAAGAATGGAGCTGTGGGAATGAAGCCTGAAAAAAAAAGAGAAACGATTTGATAAAATAATGATGACAGATTTATCATACAAAGAAACTGTTTGATAAAATAACGGTGATATTTTTATTATAATTAAATTTGATTGTAATTAATATTTATTATTGATAATAATAATAATATTTGTATTAATTTAATTTTGTTTTGAGTAATAATAATATATAAAAACAATGATAGTAATAATTGATGGGGTTTCCCCTAAAAATTTTTTAGTTAAAACGAGGGGACTTCAACAAAAATACTCAAGCAATGCGACCCGACCGAGTAAATCATGCATGCGAGTCGCGCGCGCTCGAAGGGACCAAAATCCTCCAGAAAGAGAGGGTGAAACCAAGAACACACATGCATGTACAACCTGTACGCACGACGTGCACGCACGCAGGACCATTGCACATGTGGCCAAGCCCCGAGCGCGCGGTAGCACGTGTGTGTGCGCGGAACGCGCAGCCCTCCCGCGAGTGCGGTGCGCGCAGCGCGCAAGTGCAGCCCTTGCTCGCGCGTGTCGGCAGCCACCTCCGGCCGCCGCCCGGATTTCCGGGAGGGCATGTTCATCATCTCAAGAAAATTGGTGATAAAGGTAACCGCAATTGTTTAAGCCGGGAAAATTCCTTACCTCAGAATCGGACTAGGCAGCCTAAGGCTACTGGTCGGGTAGTGAAGTTAGACGGCCCACGGAATCAAGAACAGAAATGAGCTAGGAACAAGACCCTAGGTTGTTGCGGCAGGAAGGTCCCACCACGTACCTAGCTGCTTAGAAGAAGCAGCCCCTCCACAACCAGAATGGCTGAGCTAGGTACGAGGAAAATAAGCTAACAACTAAGTCGCAAGTCGCGGCTTGGTCTCCAAGGAAAGGGACTCCAAAGGGCTCGCGAGTATCTATCCGAGATTCTTGATGTCTTTCCCTCGTACCCTTGGGGTCCTATTTATAGGGAAATCCAAAGGGAGGGGGGTCATACTTATACCCCACACCCCGGCGACCAGTGGCGGAACTGGGATTTTGAAGTTGCACGGGCACAATCTAAATACTGGCAATTTGGGGGGTTCGGGGGGCTGTGCCCCCTGAGCGGGGGTTCGGGGGCAGCGTCCACGAAATTTTTTTTTGCAAAGATATTTATTTAAGGAAAATATTTAACACAATATTACAATCAAAAATTAAACACAATATTACAAAGGAAAGGTTTAGATCTGAAAAACTTACAATTCAACAAGATACTTTCCGTTGACACATGCTCTGAAAACGTGAAATAATAGTTTCTGTTGTAATAGTATCGGCAACTTCTTTTTCAATGTAAGCAACCAAGCAATCATTCATCCATTCATCCCCCATTCTATTTCGCAACCGATTCTTTATGATCTTCATTGCAGAAAACGTTCTTTCAACAGTAGCTGTAGCAACTGGTAAGAGGCAAGCCAACTTCAACAATCTAAAAACTAAATGATAGTGATTATCTTTTTTTAATTCAACCATTTTTTTCAGAAGGTCGCTAATTCCTTTAACATCAGAAAATGTGTCCGTTGATGTAGATCGCATATCAAAAATATATATGTCAAGTTGTCCTTCAAGTAACTGCAACTCTATTGGCGTAAAATCATATGGATATAATGCAGCAAGATGTAGTAATTTTTGTTTATCATAAGAATTAAAATGATCCTTTGGGTCTAGACAAGCAACACATAAGAGTAATTCTGTGCTTACTTCATCAAAACGATCATTTAACTCACTTAGCATCCAATCAAGCACTGCATTAAAAATTTCAATCCTGAAATAATGTTTATTTGTAATCTCACGTGCATTGCGTCTTGATCTACCTTGCTGAACAAACTTCTCTTCCATATTAACAACTTCTATGTCATGTTTTCTACAGAAAGTTGAGACTTCGGCCATAAATATTTCCCACTCGGCTTCATCATTTCTCATCTTCAATAATAATAGTTTTGACAATTTTACGAAATGCATTGCATTTACAATATCTTGATCTTTTCTCTGCAATGCTTGAGATAGTTCATTGGTTTTTGACAAAATATTTTTCATTAAATGCATAACAAATGCAAATTTGAAAGTCAAGATAACTTGGACAAGTGCGCTTGTCATTCCTCTTTGGTTTCCATCTGCCCCATCAACTATGATAATCTCCAACACATCAACAATAGAAGAGAACATGCGAATAAAATTTAAAGTTGTGCCATAATGTGACCCCCACCTCGTGTCACCAGCGCGTTTGAGCTCTAAAGGTTGATTCAACCCTCGTCCACTTTCCAAGTCCCCACATCCAAGCTCTGTAGCAACTCGATCAACTTCCAAGGCTCTAAGAGAATCACGGCGTTTACAAGAGCCACCAACAACATTCATTACTGTGTTAATAAGTGTGAAAAGCTCAGCAATATCAGAATTTTTTTCTGCAACAGCTACCAGTACCAATTGCAGTTGATGTGCAAAACAGTGAACATAGAAAGCGCAACTGTTCTCATTCAAAATTAAAGCTTTTAACCCTCTGAACTCTCCTTTCATATTGCTAGCACCATCATATCCCTGCCCACGCAATTTAGAAATACTAAGACCATGTCTCATAAATAAATGATCTATAGCTGCTTTAAGAGATAACGCGGAAGTATCTGCGACATGAACAAACCCAAGAAGACGTTCTGTAATCGTGCCATTGGAATTAACATATCGTAAAACAACAGACATCTGCTCTTTTATAGATACATCACGTGATTCATCTACTAAAATTGTATAACAGTCTTCTCCAATTTCTTGAACAATTTTATTTGTTGTCTCTATTGCAATTGCCGATACTATTTCTTTTTGAATCTTAGGCGATGTAAGTTGACAGTTTTGAGGAGCATTTTGTAACACAACTGAGTTGATGTCATTATTATGTGATGCAAGAAACTCCAAAAGCTCAAGGAAATTTCCTCTGTTGGTAGACTCTTTAGTCTCATCATGACCACGAAAGGACAATCCTTGTCGTAAAAGAAATCTAACACAATCGATTGAAGCATTTAAACGAGCGCGATAATCCAAACTTTGTTGTTCATCTTGTCTTGCAAAAGCAATTTGAATACCCTGTTTTTGATTCATCAAAGACTCGCAGAGTTTTCTAGAAGCATTGTGTGGAGTAGTATGACTTCCGACATGTCTGTCCAATACTGATTTATCTTTCCAATTTCTGAAGCCTCTCGTGGTAAAAGTAGGCTCACAACCCCTTTGAGGAAAAATATAACAGTAAAGGCAAAATGCTGCATCTTTTTCTTTGCTGTATTCTAACCAGCCCTTAAACTCGTTAAACCAATTCTTATTGAAGCGTCGAGCTTTGTTTCCGATTTCTATTTGGGGAAAACTTTCTATATGAGGTTGACAAGGACCCTTTTGCAAATAATATCTTCGTATAGACTCTTGAATATTTGCATCGTAGGAGTTAATAGGAAGTCTTAAGCCCGGGTCTGAAGGTAAATCTTCAATTTTGAACTCGTCTACGCGGCTTCTTTTACCAATTGCGACTATCTCCTGAGAATCTAACGAACTTTGACATGCTCCTTTTTTGGAAAAAAATTTCTCCATTGCACTAACTAAAATGCTGCATTAAAGCGACGGGACATTACCGTTAGCGTTTGACAAAAAAAAAGTATCTAATTTGATTGTGTGACCATAACAATTTAGTCTGTACTGAATTCAAAACGGTGGCAAATCCTGACGGTACACGGGGCAATGCCCCTACGGCCAAGCGCGACCGTACCAGGCCCGCGAGGGAAATTCCTATGGTTCTAAAGGAAGAGTTAACCTGTAATGTAGCATTGAAGGCAATTACACATCGAAGAACTAAGAAAGGAGTTCTCTCGAGCAATCAAAAATCAAATTGACAAGGTTCATAATGAATCATTTCATTTGTGGTTCAAACAACATGTCAGTACTCAGTATATTCAACAAAATTTTTAGTAAAGCATTACGATTATCGGATAAGAACCCTCGTATCCTAGGTGTCACTTACTATGGGAAATTAACTACGCTAGTTCAAAGCAAACACTATTAGCAACTATAATTGCTGAAACTAAATGTACAAATACATACAGATGTACTATAATTGTTTACAGCAAAAAATAAACATAAAAAAACCTAACTCATACAAATGTACAAATTGTTAAAACTAAAGTTTGAACAAAAGTGCAAAACAGGACAAAGATCATGTACAACTTCTCTAATTTTAGAACAAAAGTGCAAAACAGAACAAAAGTACAAAACAGAACAAAAGTGCAAAACAGTGAAAAATCTACAGCTTCTCTAATTTTAGAAATCCATCTACAGCTTCTCTAATTTTAGAAATCCATCTACTAGACAGCAAATTAGAGAACCATGACATTGAAAAAAATATCTGGACATTGAAAAACATCTGGACTTGAAAAAAAATGGACAGCTAATAATCTGGACAGCTAATTAGACAGTTAATTTGAAGACAGTTAATTTGAAGACAGATAATTTGAAGACAACTAATTAGAGAACCATGACAGTTAATTTGAAGACAGTTAATTTTAGAAATCCATCTACTAGACAGCAAATTAGAGAACCATGACATTGAAAAAAAAATGGACAGCTAATCTGGACAGCTAATTAGACAGTTAGAAGACAACTAAGAAGAAGAAGAAGAAGAAGAAGAAGAAGAAGAAGAAGAAGAAGAAGAAGAAGAAGAAGAAGAAGAAGAAGAAGAATCTGGACAGCTAATTAGACAGTTAGAAGACAACTAAGAAGAAGAAGAAGAAGAAGAAGAAGAAGAAGTTATTACCTGGCGAGAGGGCTCCGAGAACACTGCTGGCGGGAGGGCTCCGAGAACACTGCTGGCGGGCTAGGGCACGGAGCAGCGGGACCCGGCTAGGGCACGGAGCAGCGGGACCCGGCGAGATCAGCGGGAGCAGCGGGATTTCGGCAAGTGCATGGAGCAGCGGGATGGAGCAGCGGCAGCGGGATTTCTTCTCCGGAAAGCAGCGGGATTTCTTCTCCGAGCAGCCGGATGGAGCGGGATTTCTTCTCCGGAAAATGGCACGGGAGCAGCAGGACTTCTTCTCCCGGTGAAAATGCCCGAAAAAGTCGCTCGGGCACGTGCCCTAGCGTGCCCGGTGATAGTTCCGCCCGTGCCGGCGACTAGACGACTTCCTGGGGAGCTCTCACGGGCTGGGCGAGTATCTCGCCCTAGTCGCCTACCTAGTGAGTATGCGAGGGGAGCTCGCCATACTCGCCCAGGTCTTCCGCGGTCTTGGATGCTGACTTTGACTTCCATCTTGACTCGTTGACCTTGACTTTTGCTGACCTGGTTGTGGTAGGACCCATCCTCTTCGAATACGAGTTGTACATAATCCTCGCTCTTTTTGGGCTACGTGGGAGCTCGGAAAGAAACATCCAACACTTATTCGGCGAGCTGTTATGCCGAGTATCTGGGTTGCTCGCTTTGTCTACTGCTCGACGAAGTCTATAAATAGGGGGCCTGGTTTATGAGGCGGATCTCCGAAGCTCGCCAACCATGTCGGATGCTAACGCAAAACTTCTTCAAGACAGCATCGTCACCCGGTCTGGTCTCCTCGGCATCGCCAGACCGAAGAGACCGCGCGAGGAAGAGGTCGTGGCAGAGTTGCCGTCGTCGAAAAGTATGAAGACCAAGAAGCCCGCTTCTTCGTCGATCGACCAACCTCCGCCATTTGAGCCAGTCGCGGAGGCGACTGTCAAACCCGCGCCTTCCGCCAGCATCAAGAAGCTTCTCAGCGACCTTGGGCTGAACGACGTTCCTGACTCGGCAGTTCACAGCCCGCCGGAGAATCCTGAAGTCGCCAATGAGCCGACGACGTCCTGGGTCGAAGTCCTCACCGTGACAGGTCGCCATTCCGCCAAGCCCCTTTCCCAATGGTCGCCGCGTGCTTCTTGCTGATCTATTTTTCGTGCAGACTCTCCTCTAGACGTCGTCGACGTGCCTCTCGACGTCGCCCCTCTGAGCTGTGCTTCGTTCCTCTCCCTGGCAACCGATAAGCCGCTCCGGACCGCGCATGCGGTCCGGATTAATATCGGTGCTAAGAAGGTGACGGGGATCTCTTTGGCGAAAGAAACCCCTCCGACGAGCAAGGAACTACCGACGAAGGACCTCCCGGCGAGAAGCGACCCTCCAGGGAGCAAGGATCTTCCGGCGAGTAAGGTCGCTCCTACTGCCGCGCGAGGTTCGGCACCACCAGCGGCGAGTTCTTTCCAGTCGCCGCCGCCGCTGGACGCGGCTTCTATCCCGTTGGTGAGCACCATTTTACCGCCACCGCCGCCTTTGTCCGCCCAACAGAAAGCGGACTTGCAGCGACATCCCCCGCCTCCTCCGCTGAAGACTTCACAGCAGTCGGCGAGCTCGTCGCAGGCTCCACCGCCGCCGAGGAAGCCCGATAGATCGCGACCGAGGTACTTCCCGCCGCGAGTTGGAGACTCCGACTATGGAGGTCGCGGGCAGGGAGGTCGCGGGCAGGGAAGATCAGTCGATCACTCAGGCGGTCCATCCTCTAGTCGGAGAGATGTTCCCGGTCGCGCCCCTTCACCGCGCCGGTCCTGGTCCCCTCATCACGGTAAGTTTTGTCGCTGATATCTCTGATCATTTGGATGTTTGTCTGATTTTGTGACTTCTCCCTGACAGATCGCCCGACGACTCCTAGGGAGGCCTTCATCGACGTCATCAGGTTGTCGGGGAGCGAGTATTGCCATGCTGTAGCTCGCGTCTATATGGAGATGGAGAGCAAATTTGACCAGCTCGTCATCTGCGATCCTCATCGCCGGATCTCGGCTCTGGAGGTGCAAATGACGAAGATGGAAGGACTCCAGGCCACCTTGGGGAGCTACGAGGCTCGCTTCCATATGGTGAAGGAGAATGATCGCGAGCTGGAGCTAAACAACCGCCGCCTGCAGCTAGTCCTCGACGAGTTGGCCGGCATCCGGGCGAGTATGGGATCCGTGGGACGGCTGACGAGGATTGAGGAGCAGTTGCGGCTTGGCGATGATGTGCTTGCGCTTGCGACGGAGCACTTCCGGCGGGCGCGCGAGATGGGCTGGGTCGGGCGACATCCTCATCCTCCGGAGCGACCACCTAGGACGTAGAATTATTTTTTCTTTTATGCTGAACTTTCCGTATGCGACTTTGTAATAAACTTATTATTATTATTTTAAGAAGCGACTCCGCATCTCGCCGCTTGTTTCTCTCTGTTTATTCTGTGGTGTGCCGAGTCTATTATGCAGGTTCTGGTGAATGTCGCGCCCTGCGAGGTGGGTTGACGAAGGGTATCTTTCCTCACCGCGACTTCGATCGATACTCGTCGAGACGGATACCCCCCCTCGTTTTGCGTTTGCCTATAAATAGGAGGGGTAGGTAAGACATAAGTACGCTGCTGCGGATTTCTCAACCCACCTCGCGAGTAACTCCTCTGCTCGCCTCTTCTTTCCTTCTGCTTCCCCGTGCTCCTTTTCTCTTAGCTCATAAAGATGGTCGGCGATGACGCTAATGCTCACCGACAAGCTCACGTCATCAAATTCGATGACGCGGATTTTAAGAAGTCGATAACTTCAGACAAGGACTTGGGGAATTTCAGGGAACGCCTCCTGCCGGAGGAATACTCGGCGAGGCTCCCTGCTCGCGGCGAGTGACTCAACACCTATGTTGAGGGTGCGATGGTGATGTCGCTGCGCCATTTTGACGCTGGCCTGCGACTTCCCTTCTGGCCCGAATAGCAAGTTGCCTCCTTCCTTCTTCTCGGACCTCACATAGTAGATAGGAAGCTGCCTCCTTCCTTCTTCTCGGACCAACACCGAACTAACCGCCTCGGCCCCTAATCCCAGATAGAGTAAGAGGTCCTCGCCGCCTTGCAGACCTTGGAGGAGAGGAGCTTGGGTCAGCTTCTACTTAAGCTTTCCGAAAGCCTCCTTGCACCCGGTGGTCCACTCAAATTTCTGATTACCCCGAAGGGTCTTGAAGAACGGGGAGCACTTCTCTCCAGCCTTGGAGAGAAAACGTCTAAGATCTGCCAAACTTCTAGTTAGCCTCTGGACTTCCTTGGAATCCTTCGGGGAGGCCATCTCCAGGATGGCTTTCACTTTGTCGGGGTTAGGCTCCACCCCCCGGGGAGTGAGGAGGTGACCTAAAAACTTCACCCTTCCCGCGCCGAAGACACACTTGGCTGGGTTGAGCCGCATCTTATACTTCCTCAGGGTGGCGAAAGTCTCCACCAGATCCACTATGTGCTCCGTGACGCTCTTGCTCTTGACGAAAAGATCGTCCAGATAGACTTCCAGTTTCCTCCCCTTTTGCTCTTTGAATACTTGGTCCATCATTCTTGATACGTTGCGCCGACGTTTTTGAGCCTGAAGGGAATCATCTTGTAGCTATAACACCCATCGCTAGTGATGAAGAAAACGTCACGACAATCTGGGGGATGCATCCGGATCTGGTGATATTCTGAAAAAGCATCAAGAAAACTCATTACGGGAAATCCGACGGCAGAATCAACCAGCATGTCGATTTGAGGCAAGGGATAACAGTCCTTCGGGCAAGCTTTATTCAACATAGAAAAATCGACACATAGCCTCCAGCCCCCTCCGGATTTCTTCACCATTATAACATTGGAGACCCATCCTAGATACTGGATCTCTGAGACAAACCCCGCCTCTAACAGCTTCCCTACTTCCTCCCGAATCGGCCCAGCCAGCGCGGTGGCGCTCTTACTCTGCTTCTGACAAACTGGAGCTACCGCGGGATCCAGGTTGAGGCGATGACAGGCAACATCGGCGTCAATCCCCGGCATCTCGGTGGTGCTCCAAGCGAAGATGTCGGCATTCTTCTACAGGCAAGCAGCTATCTCCACCTTCCCTTCCAGGGGCAAGGTTCCTCCAACCTTCAACAGCTCAGGCTCTCCTCTTAGGGAGATCACCTCCACTTCCTCAAGCTCCTCAGCAGCTTGCAGGCCCTCCTCCTGCTCCATCATCCTCTCCAGCCTTTCCGCGTCACCCATCCAGCTGATGGTGTTGACCGTGTTCAGGTAGCACTCCCTGGAGGCATTCAGATATCCCCTGATCCTGACATGGATGTCATCCGGGCAGTACTTAAGGCACTGGTGGTACGACGACAGGACGACCTTGAAATAGTTGATAAGGGGCCGCCCGAATATGGCATTGTAACCACTGGGCGCGTTGACGATGACGAATCGGCATCGGATTGAAGTACCCCCGAGAGTGACCAGCAGCTCCACTCCCCCTTTCACCTCTTTCTTCTCTCCTGAGAAGCCAAAGAGAGGTCCATCCGCAGCCTTGACCCATGACGCCTCCACCTGAAGCCCGACAAAGGTTCTCTTGGAGATGGCATTCACTGAACTCCCGTTATTCGCGAGGATCCAGTCGACGGTGAAGTCTTCGACCGCAGCTTGTATCACTAGCGCGTCATGGAAAGGATTCTCATTTCATAGCATATCCTCCTCCGAGAAGGTTATCTCGTTTAGAAGCGGAGGAGTCTGTGACGTCGAGGCGACGCTCCTCTTGTAAATCTGGTGGAGACTACCCTTGCGGGAAGCTCCGAGCCCGGCACCTCCGTTGATCACCCCGACATGTCTGCCTCCTGGGCTGGGAATAACATGTCCTCGACCTCCTTGGTCGACTCTATCCTCATTCCTTCTCCTCAGTGGAGCTTAGAATGCTACTTGCCCCACCGGGGCCTCCCGCCTCGGCTGCTCTCTCTCTGCCTCCGTTGCTTCTAGCCTCCTCCTTGCTTCCCAAAACTCTGGGCAAGCCAAGGTCCCATGCCCCTCTACCCGATGGATATCGCAGTAGAGGGGAATCGCCTCCTCCTGCTGCCTCTCCTGATGCTCCTCCTTTCGCCGACGCTTATTGGCATGTCGCGCGATAGCCATCGTCTCCCTTCTTCCTCCTTGCTCCCTTGGGTTGTTATTCCTCCTCTCCTCCTGCCGGACCGGTCGCCTCCACTGGGGGCGATCTCTCGGGTACTGGAATCTTCTCTCCTCCCCTTACTTCTGGAGCCTCGACGGGCCTCCTCTCTTCCTGCCTTTGAGGCCTCTCTTGCCTCCTCTCCTCCACCCTCCTGGGCTCTTCTCTTCTCTTCCTTTCTTCCTTCCTCTTCGGCTCCTCCCGCCTCCTATCATCACGCCTCTCTAGCCGCCTCTCCTTCTCCAGCAATCTTCCCCTATTTTCCCCTAACGGCTTATCCCCGTCCAGCCTTGCAAAGAACTCCTTGTTCCTCTCCTCTCCTTGGATGAAGACGTTCGCCCTTTCCACCATCTCCTCGAACGATTTGAGCGGCCTATGCCCCAACTCCATGTTGAACAGCCCCTACTTCAGGCCGAACTTGAGGGCAACCATCAAGGTTAACCCATCTACCTCCTCCAACTCCAAGACCTCCTCCTGGAACCTGTCAATGTAATGACCTAGAATTTCGTGCTGCCCCTGCACGATTTTAAAAAGGGCCTTCGCTTCCTTCTTCCGTTTCTTGGATGTCGCGAACCTCGCCACGAGGCCCCGACGAAGATCGGAGAAGCAGTAGATGGAACATGCTGGTAGCTCGTGGAACCAATCTCTCGCACTACCCTTGAAGGTGATGGAGAAGAACAAGCATTTGAAGGTGTCGGACATGTTGCTGATGGAGACCACGTTCTCAAACCACTGAAGATGCCTTACTGGGTCATCTTTGTCGGAGTAGTAGGTGAGAGCGGGCTCTCGAATATTATCGGGGCCGGGGGCCGTGAGGATCTCGTCGCAGAAGGGGCTCCTCCTTTCCTGACGGCGGCAAGTATCCTCCTCGCTCGAGTAATCATACTTGCTCCATCGGTGAGTATCCCTACACCTCGCCGAGAGTTAAGGATCTCAGAACCTGATGCCCTGGATATTTGCAGGGTACTGACGCGACGGCATCAATTGCACTTCTTTCGCCCAAGCGGGCTCCTTTCCTGCTCGCCGGGTCGAGACTTCCTCGCCCGGTGGTGTCAGGAGATGGAGAGAAGTCGTCGTGACCTCAGGGGGTTGGAGAACCCGACGAGTATCGCCCTCTCCATCCTCTTTGCAAACTCCTCAAAAGCAGCCACCGTCACGAACCCACCACCTCGCTTCGAGGTGCCAACCCTTGCCGAGTTGTACGCAAACTCTCCCTGATCACCTCCATTGACCATCTTTCTCAACCACCAAACTTCCCTCCTTAGCCGCTATCTACGCTCACCGCACCAAGTGTTGAGGCCGGGAAAATTTCCTACCTCAGAATCGGATTAGGCAGCCTAAGGCTACTGATCGGGTAGTGAAGTTAGACAGCCCACGTAAGCAAGAACAAAAAATGAGCTAGGAACAAGACCCCAGGGTACTGCGGCAGAAAGGTCTCACAACGTACCCGGCTGCTTAGAAGAAGCAGCCCCTCCATAACCAGAATGACCGAGCTAGGTACGAGGGAAACGCGCTAACAACTAAGTCGCAGGTCGCGGCTTGGTCTCCAAGGAAAGGGACTCCAAAGGGCTCGCGAGTATTTATCCGAGATTTTTGATGCTTTTCCCTCGTACCCCTGGGGTCCTATTTATAGGGAAATCTAAATGGAGGGGGGGTCATACTTATACCCCCCACCCCGGCGACTAGGCGACTTCCCGGGGATCTCGCACGGGCTGGGCGAGTATCTCGCCCTAGTCGCCTACCTGGCGAGTATGCGAGGGAAGCTCGTCATACTCGCCCAAGTCTTCCGCGGTCTTGGGTGCTGACTTTGACTTCCATATTGACTTGTTGACCTTGACTTCTGCTAACCTTGTTGTGGTAGGACCCATCCTCGTCGAATATGGGCTGTACAGCAATAGAGCGACATCATTCGTCAACTTAAGACGCAGTCCAGTGCAATTACCGGCATCTATGTCCCTCCATAAAACTATAAAAAGAACATCAAGCCTTCATTTTAAGACAAGTAAGTCCAAAGACTAGAGAGCTTTGAGATTTTCGACGAGAACGTGAGACTTAGATCATTTCTCCGCTTGGAATTCGTTATGCTCCCTCTCTAGTCCACTCAGCATTCAACACTCACTCGGACACTTCAATGAGGTCGAAATAAGACACAAAGGAACGCTCTCGCGGACGCTCCCTTCCAAGCTTCGCGGACTTAGCTTCTTTTTTTTTATGAAAAAACGGTCCTAGTCAGATAATTTTTCAGATCCTCCAAAAATAATCTAACGACAAAAAAATGGTTACAAAGAACGATAAGCACGAAATAATAAGAAACACTGCAAACAAAGAACACCAAATATAAAGTGATTCTCCGAAATTGGGTATGTCCACTGTGTAGGCAAAATATTTTATTTTTTTCTCAAACAATCAATACGACTATAAATGAGCAGAAAAATAAACCAAGAGATTGATGGCGATTTCGAATCCTCCAAGATCCGGCTGTACACGTTGCGACGAGAAATAAATCCAGCAGCAAGAGAAAAAGTCGGCGACCAAGAGATGAGCACACTACAATGAGGAGGAAGCCCGTCGGCGAGGCTGCTGCAAGAAGAAAGCTCGTCGACCAAGGTAGACGGCACCAACCACAAAGAAACACACACGCGAAAGCAACAAGGAAGAAAGCCCCTGGTTAAGACAAGATCGGTCGACCACTCTACGTATTCCTACTGGCCGAATTTATCATATGCATGGGGGAAAACCGGCCACATCTTTATAGAGGTGAAGAACCCAAAAAACGGGTAGAAAGGAGGGGCCGGCTGAATCCAATCAAGGAAGGAAAAAAATCCTATTCCAAAAAATCTTCTCCATCAGCGGTAGGAAATATATTCTGCCGCCAATGCACTATAACTGATTTTAGGCGATTCCAAAAATAAAGCCTTGAATTAAGCGGTCTCCAAAAGAAGCCGCGTCAGCCTAGAGCAAATTGCGAAGCCAAATATGACAGAATAGGAGGCACGTAAAACAATCTCCACCTTTACTCTTCTTCCAAGACATGCTCCACCTGCCTGAGATAACTCCAAGATACCCCAACGGTCACCAAAATTCAAAACCAAAGGAACTGACCGAATGAACTTTGGCCAAGAATGGGTCATAAGAAAACTTCTCCAATTCTGAGTAGCACACAAACTAGACTGACATGGATGACTCAAAAACACTCCACCTTGAAGCTAAATTTCAACTGCTCCATCTTCAACGGTGGTCTCCCATAGCAAAAATAAACCTGTGAAGACTTCTAGCCTGTGATGTGTGTGTGAGAGAGAAATTGACAAATACAGATATACCAACTATAAATGTAAACAAACTGACATCGGTATGATAAAAATGAACTCATATGAGAACTAATCAAAAAAGATTGATTAGACACACTCTAAACTCGTGTAAAATGAAGAATAACAAGAAAAGAGCTTAGATAATAGATGGTGATCAAACTACATTCACAAAATGAAGTTCTTGACCATAAAAAATAAATCAAAAAATAAGAGTTATAAAGACACAAGTATAGAAATGACATGACAAAAAAATAAAGGGAAATAAACATAAGCAAATGAAGAAATGATAAATAGAAAAGCACAAAAAGACATAAATACAGGAAACTAAAAAAAGAAAATGCTTAGAACAAGAAAAACAAAAGGTGAGGAAAAATACTAGAGGTTATCCTCATATGCATCCTCAAAGCATAGGGATGTGATAGACTTTTTCTTTTCGTCCTTAGGGGTCTTCCCTTTTTTCTTATTCTGAAGCTTCCAACAATCCTTGATATCATGACCCTTCTTTTTGCAGTAGTTGCAGTGACTATCTGAAGTTTTCTTACACTTTGCTCCTCTAACTGAACCAGGTTGACCTCGAGGAAATAAATCTGAACTTTGAGCAATACTTGAGTCGGACGACTTCTTTCGGATGATATTTTACAGTAAGGATGCAGTGAACTCTTTCATATCTAAAATATCCGTACTATAGGTGAGGGTAGTGACCGAGAACTCGTAGGACTTTAGAAGAGAATTCAGAAAAATAACAGTCTTATTCTCTTCCTCCACCTTGATATTCATGCTGACACACTCAGATAACATTTTATTGAAACAGTTCAGGTGTTCATGTAGAGACAGACTCTTCTTCATGCTAAACTTGTACAACTGTTGCTTAGGGTAGATACGATTAGAGAGAAACTTCGTCATATAGATACTCTCCAGCTTTGCCCAAAGACCAGAGGCAGTCGTCTTTGAAAGAACTTCATATAGCACATCAACATGTGAGCAAAGTTGTACGATAGATAAAGCTCTGAGATACAAATCTTCCCACTTGCGATCGGTAACATACGCAATTTTGAGGCCAAGAAAATTCCCAACCTCAGAATTCGGATCAAGGCTGCCTAAGATTACCGGTTCAGAGGTAAAGCCAGACGGCTAGGATGACTAGGATGAAGAAGGAGGGCAAACAGGACCCCAGAAGCTGCGGCAGGAAGGTCTCACCACGTACCCGGATGCTCGAAAGAAGCAACCCCTTCTCAACCAAAAGTGGTCGAGGTAGGTACGAGGGAGACTAGCTGACGACTAAGTCGCAAGGTTGCGACCTGGTCTTCTAAGTAAAAGGAATCCAAAGGCTCTGTTAGTGTCCAAGGAGAACTCGCGAGATCCTTTAAGGGATTTCAAGTCCCTCTCCTCGTACCCCTGGGGTCCTATTTATAGGCAAATCCATAGAAAGGGGGGTCATATTTATACCCCACCCTCTGGCGACTTGGCGACTTCTCAAGGAACTTGCGCGGGCTGGGCGAGTATCTCGCTTAGTCATCTACCCAGCGAGTGTGTGAGGGGAGCCTGCCATACTCGCCCAGGCCTTCTGCTGTCTTGGGCGCTGACTTTGCCTTCTGTCTTGACTCGTTGACCTTGACTTCTGCTGACATGGCTGTGGTGGGACCCATCCTCGACAAATACGGGTTGTACACAATCCCCGCTCTTTTCGAGCGACGTAGAAGCTCGAATAGAATCATCCAACACTTATTCGGCGAGCTGCTATGCCGAGTATCAGAGTTGCTCGCCTTCAACATCTGCCTGTTGAACTTTATAAATAGGGGGCCTGGTTTTTGAGGTGGACCTCTTGAGCTCGTGCACTATGTCGAACGCCAACGAGAAACTTCTTCAAGATAACCTTGTCGCTCTGTCCAGCTTTCTCGGTATTGCTAAGTCTAAAAGGAAGCGGGAGGAAGACGTCACCGCCGACTTACCCCCCCCCCCCAGAAAAAGAAGAAAACCAAGAAATCGAAGAAGATATCCGCCTCCAAGGCGGTCGACCCGCTTCCACCACCTGAGCAAGTCGCGGCTTCGACCAGCAATCCCGCACGCTCCGCTAATACCTTGAAGCTCCTCAATGACCTTGGGTTAGACGACATCCCCAACAAAGCCGCTCCTGAGTCCAGTATTCTCAGCCCGTTAAAAACCCCACCTTCAGAAGTCGCCAAATCGTTGGTGCCGCCGCGGATTGAAGTCGCCTCCTCGCCAGGTCGTCCTTTTGCCGAACTGTTTTTATGAAGTAGTTGGTTGCCGCCTATCTCCCGCTGCCTCGGTTCTTTTGCTCGCATACTCTCCCTCGGAGTTATTGACGCGGCTCTAGATGTCGTCCCCCTAAACTCTGTACCACTGCTCTCCCTCGTAACCGATAAACCACTCCGCGCCGCGCACACGGTCCGAATTAATCTCGGCGCCAAGAAAGTGTCATAAGCTTCGACTCCTAAGTGTCATAAGCTTCGACTCCTACGGCGAAGGAAGATCCCCCGACGAGCAAGGAACCACTAGCGAAGGAACTTCCGGCGAAGGACCCTCTAGGGGGTAAGGAACTTCTGGCGAAGAAGGTCGCTCCAGCGAGCAAGGACCTTCTGGAGAGTAGAGTCGCTCACGCTCCCGCGATAAATTCTGCACCACCAGCGGTGAGTTCCCTACCGCCATCGCCGCCTCCTCTGAACTTTTCCTCTCTCCAGGCAGCGAATGCATCTTTGCTGCCGCCGCCGTCTCTGACCGCTCAACAACAAGCTGACATGCCGCGACCTCCACCCGCCTCCTCCGCTAAAGACCTCGCATCAGCCGGTGAGTTCGTCGCAGCCTCTGCCGTCTCCGTCAAAGACTTTGGCCCGAAAACAGGATAAGCCGCGACCGAGCTACTTCCCGCCGAGAGTCGTGGAATCCGATCACGGAGGTCGCGGGCAGGGTAGATCAGCTGATCATACAGGTGGTCCATCTTCTGGTAGGCGAGATCCCCCAGGTCGCAGCCCTTCTCCTCGTCGATCACGGTCTCCTCGTCGCGGTAATCTTCGTCGTTGTTGCTTCGTTTGATGAATTAGGCGTTCATTTCTGATCTGTCGACTTTCTATCTGTTTTGACAGAACGCCCGACGACTCCTGGGGCGGCCTTCATCGACTCCATTGGGTTATCCGGGAGCAAGTATCGTCATGCTGTTGCTCGCGTCAATATGGAGATAGAGAGCAAGTTCGATCAGCTCGCGATCTGCGAGCCTCATCGACAGATCTCAGCTTTGGAGGTGCGGGTGGCGAAGATAGTAGAACTTCGGCCACCCTAGAGAGCTACGAATCCCGCTTCCACATGGTGAAGGAGAACGATCGCCAGCTGGCGATAAACAACCATCGTCTGCAGCTCATTCTCGACGAGCTGGCCGGCATTCAGGCGAGTATGGGCTCCGTGGGGCGACTGACGAGGATGGAGGAGCAGCTGCGGCTTGGCGACGATGCGATGTCGGTCGCGACGGAGCATTACCGGCGAGCGCGCAAGATGGGCTGGGTCGGGCGACATCCTCATTCTCCAGAGCGGCCACCTAGAACTTAGGATTGTTTCTTCTTTCTTCTTTCTTTTTCTTTATTTTGAACTCGTCGCAGACGCTTGTTTGTAATAAACAATATTATATTTATAATAAGCGAGTTCGTATCTCGCCCTTAATTTCTGTCTTCCTGTTATTCGTTGTTTTGCTCGTTGTTGCTCTGCGATATGCCGAGTTTATCATGTAGGTTCTGGCGAACTTCGCGACATTCTCCGCTGCGCTGTGCGAGATGGGGTGGACGTCGGGGATCTGTTTACTCGCCTAACCCGAGACTTTGGCTAATACTCGCCGAAACAGCACGACCATATTCTACACCTCCAGTTGAGCTCGGCTCCTACGAGGTGTCGACCTCTTCTCCACCTCCAGTTGAGCTCGGCTCCTGTTAGGTGTCTACTATACTCTACACCTCCAGTTGAGCTCGGCTCCTGTCAGGTGTCGACCGTCGACTATACTCTCCACCTTCCAGTTGAGCATGACTCCTGCCAAGTGTCGACTATACTCTCCACCTTCAGTTGAGCTTCCTCTTGATTAGGTGTCGACCTCTTCTCCACCTCTAGTTGAGCTCAGCTCCTATGAGGTGTCGACCTCTTCTCCAACTCCAGTTGAGCTCGGCTCCTGCCAGGTGTCGACTATACTCTCCACCTTCAGTTGAGCTTCCTCCTGCTAGGTGTCGACCTCGGCTCCTACAAGATGTCGACCTCTTCTCCATCTTCAGTTGAGCTCGGCTCCTGTGAGGTGTCGAATCTCCACCTTCAGTTGAGCTTCCTCCTGCTAGGTGTTGACCTCTTTTTCCACCTCTATTTGAGTTCGGCTCCTGCCAGGTGTCGACTATACTCTCCACCTTCAGTTGAGCTTCCTCCTGATTAGGTGTCGACCTCTTCTCGACCTCTAGTTGAGCTCGGCTCCTACGAGGTGTCGACCTCTTCTCCACCTCCAGTTGAGCTCGGCTCCTGCCATGTGTCGACTATACTCTCCACCTTCAGTTGAGTTGCCTTCTGCTAGGTGTCGACCTCTTTTTCCACCTCCAGTTGAGCTCGGCTCCTACGAGGCGTCAACCTCTTCTCCATCTCCAGTTGAGCTCGGCTCCTGTGAGGTGTCGAGTCTCCACCTTCAGTTGAGCTTCCTCCTGCTAGGTGTCGACCTCTTTTTCCAACTCCAGTTGAGCTCGGCTCCTGTCAGGTGTCAACTATACTCTTCACCTTCCAGTTGAGCTTCCTCCTGATTAGGTGTCGACCTCCTCTCCACCTCCAGTTGAACTCGGCTCCTGCTAGGTGTCGACCTCTTTTCCACCTCCAGTTGAGATTGGCTCCTGTTAGGATGTCAACTATTCTCTCCACCTCTAGTTTAGCTCGGCTCCAGAGAGATGTCGACCTCTTCTCCAATTCATTTGAGCTCGATTCTATGAGGTATCAACCTTCTCTTCACATCCAGGTATGCTTTACATATGAGATGTACGCCCCATTTCCACCTCATCCAGTTGAGCTCGCTTGCCTAGCAAATGGCATGGGAGGTGTCGACTCTTCTCCACCTCCTTCAGTTGGGTTCCACCTCTGGGCGGTGTCGACATTTTCTTTTCTCCTTCTATTGAGCTCCTCTCCTAGGAAGGACCTCTTGCAGCGCATCGTCTAGGGTCATCTCTCCGAACTTCGGGTTCAACATTGTTTTTCCGAGCTCGTGCTGAGCTCGAAAAAAGCGGGGATTCTATATAACCCGTAATTCGTCGAGATCAGAAGTACTCAAGGAGATGGCTATTTGCAGGCCATTGGGCGAGCTATGGCGAGCAGAGGTGAGCTTGGGCGAGCTGTGGCGAGCAGAGGCGAGTTGTGGGGAGCAGAGCCGAGCTGTGGCGAGCAAAGGCGAGCAGAGGCGAGCTGTGACGAGCAGAGGCGAGTTTGGGCGAGTATGGGTGAGTAGCCCTAGATACTCACTCGCAGAGACTGGATACCCGCCTATACCCCCCCCCCCCAAGATTTCTCTATAAATAGCCCCCCAGGGGTACTGGAAATGACACTTTTTTGAAGAGACCGAGGTCCCCCCAAGTGGATACTCGCCAAGTCCATGCCTGCCTAGTATCTCGCCCAGCCTTTTGGTTGCGGAGGGGAAGTTTCTTCTAAGCTTCCGGGTACGTGGTGGGACCTCCCTGCTGGAGCACTTGGGGTGTGCTTATAAATAGTTTCCTCTCTCTCGCTAGCCATTTGAATTGTGACGTCAGATCGTAGAATCAGTAACCTTAGGCTGTCATGATCATATTTCTGAGGTTGGAAATTTTTCTGGCTTCAACAGGGAGAATGGTAACTTTTTGGGATTCCTGAAAGATAAAGGGTTTGCTAATAGAGGGGGTTTAAGATTGGAAAAAAAAAGACTTAAAATTTTCGAACCCGATTTTTTTATGTTTGCTAATAGCAAAACTAAGTTTGTTATTAACAACATCCTAATAATATAGGATATAACAGGCATGACAATAATATAATGTAATAATATAATATAAAATATATATTGTAATAATTTAAGGGTGCTGTTACTAGCAAACCTAGTTTGGTTTATAGCAAATCATTACTATTAGCAAACCCTCATTTTTCAAAATGACTTTTTGAAAACCATTTTGTTACTAGCAAATCAATATAATTTTAAAAAAAAATTTAAATTTTGTTTAAAATATTCATTCTTTCAAAATAACAATAACCTGCTGCATATAATGACTTTACAAATGATTTCAAATGTATTCATTCAATCACTTATGTTAGCATTATAGATGAGTCAAAATGCCGCAAATGTTTAGTATGTCAAAAACTGTTTTTTCAACAAAATATCATTATCTGCACCAAAATCTTTAAACAAAATATCGGCCGGTTTAGAAATATATTTGATTTCTAATTCCTATAAGGATGTGTTGTATATACGAGTTAAGTGTATATAAGAATATATACGTCCTTTTGAACTGCGTCTTATACGTACAGTTTCATGAGAAGTGTTCAACATAAAAGTTGTAGATCTAGACGAGATCTACAATTTTCATGTTGAACACTTTTTGATTTGAAGCACTTTAGACCTCAGATTTGTCCCCTGAAAAAAAGTTACGTCGTACATATGTACGGACGCCCGGGATCGGCGTGACTTTTTTTGGAGGCCAAATCGGGGGCATAAATGGCTTCAAATCAAAAAGTGTTCAACAGGAAAGTTGTATATCTCGTCGAGATCTACAACTTTCATGCTGAATACTTTTTTATTTGAAGTAGTTTAGACACCCGATTTGGGCCCCGAAAAAAGTCACGCCGAAAATCTATACGTTCAGTGCATGGTCTTTTTTAGGGCCAAATTGGAGGTTTAAACCGCTTCAAATCAAAAAATGATCAACATGGAAGTTGTAGATCTTGATGAGATCTACAACTTTCATGTTGATCACTTTTTCGAATGAGGAATATTTGGGGCTCAAAATTCAAAATTACAAAAAATATCAAAAAACAAGATTGGTTTGCTAGTGGTAATTTTTGGGAAGAGAAAAAAATGCAAAAAATGACTGAATCTGTTTTTTTTCTTCTGATTTGATAGAAACGAAAGTGGATTTGCTAATAACAACACCCTAATTTAAACAATTCTTACAATGGGCAGAAGAATAGGCATCGGTGCTTTGGAAAGGAGCTCTGGAAATATGGGAGTTAAAAAAAGGTATTTATATTGGTAGCCTGGCTATGACAATTGACGGCTCAAATATAATAGCAGCCCAGTAAATTGATATTGGCAACCCATTGGATATTGACAGCCCAAAATTCAAATTTTCTATTAGACATACAACAACATTTTACTAATTTTCTATAGTTTCTAATAATAGTCCATAGTTTTTCCCAGCAAAATCGACAAAAAAATAATGTAAAGTCCATTGTTTTTTACAAACACAAAATATAATGTAACGGTCTTGTTTTTATTCAAATTTATGGGGGCATAAATGATTTGTTGAGACTTGGGATTGAATCATGCACCCTTCAATCAGTCCAAGTAGCTGCATGATTAATCAGCGCTGCAGATTTTGAAAAGAATTTGGGCGAGCAGGAATCTGTTGTTACTGAGGCATTTCCACAAACCCCTTGTGTGTTGATCATCGAACACCTTACGATCATGCACCATGAGATGCAATCTTTCTGATCATGCACCAAGCGATGAAGCGATGGTTGCCAACGACCTACCCTCCCTACAACTTTGTGTACACCGCAATGGTTGCCAACGAGAGACCTGGGGCTCACTTCTCAAGGGTTACGACATTTTCCATGTCTGTTTAAACACTTCAAAGCCCCACCGGTTCTCTGGGCCGATACCCCCTGAGCTTAGCAATGGTTGCCTCTCGTCTTGCTCAACATCTCTAGCAACTGGTTCTCTGGGCCGATACCGCCGGAGCTTAGCGAGATCCACTATCTCCAGATCTTGAACATTACCAGGATCAATTTATCGGGGGAGTTTCCTACACCAACATAGCCCTAGGTGAGCAAGCTCCTACGCCGACAGAGAGCTCCATGAAAAAAAATTAATGGGGCTGCTATTAGAGAGGGAAAATATTGACTTTTAGAGTTTATTTTGATTTTTTTAGGGTTGCCACTATCGATTTGTGAGCTGCAATATAAACGCCCTAAAAAAGCTCTGTTATATCGCCCATTTTTCACGTTGCGTCCCAAACGATGTGAATTAAACAGCAGCACATCTCAGTCGGCATTTTCATCTCAACGCCACCGAGCTAAAACGGGGAAACAAATGGACCCTAAGACTCCATTTGGTACGGTGGTGGCAGTCACAAACACGATGGTTATGAACCGTTGTTCGTGAACACCCGAACTCACCTAAAAAACTTCATCCACTTTATGCTCAAAACTAGCTTTTTTTTGCCGGACATAACCGTTGTCATGTCAAACATACTTCTTTGATGAAGACATTTTGGCCAGACTCAACGGTGCAAAAATCTTGAACCCAATAGTTACATAATAACGTATGGTAACTTGACTTATTAATGTATATATACATACAAGTGATAATGCATGAGCCCCAGCTGTGACAGTACCACGGGTGACGGCATGCACTCTGCCGCTCTAAGTCCTTCAATCGCACAATTGCAATCCTAAGGGCATCGTGAGGGACTGATTTTTATTTAACTTAACATAGAATAAAAAGTTGATAAAATGATTGAATGAAAGGCTAATATTTTAATAATTTTGAAACATAAAAGGCAGGCATATAAAAGTATAAACCCAAACCCATTTTTTGTATGTGAAACTAAATTCTCCAAATTATATTCAAACATTCCAAGTTGTCAAGTTGACGAATTAAGCTTGAATGATGGAAACATTAACATTAACAAAATCCTAGTTGAAAAGGAGAGGAATCTACAATATTTTGGCAAACCTTTTATTGATAAGCACTTTTGACTTTGCCCCTCTTTATATTAGAAGCACTTTGGGGTTTTTTCTTGTAAAAAATGACTACGCCTCTGCTTGGTATGGTTGTGTTAAAATTTGACAAGTTGATCAGGAGATAGCTCTGATACCAAATAAAAAAACTTTCAGAGCTATCAAGCTGACTACTTGATCAAGCGGAAACGGAAATTAGGCGCGGCAACACTCCAACCATAAACTGAGCTATGTAAATCAGAAACAACAGAGAGCAAACACAGATCTTGTAATATCAACTATCTTTATTACAAGACAAGACATACATGGGGAGATATGATTTCGCCAAGTACAAAGGAGAAACAAACAAGCAAGCAAGAAGAAACAAGCCTGGCGGACTGTCTCAGAGACCGCTGAGTCCGCCGAGACCGCTGAGTCCGCTGAGTCCGCCGAGACCGCCAAGCCGCTGCTGCACCAACTGAACTACGGAGTCCGCGAAGTCCGCGGATTACCCGTTTTTCTGTTGAACGACTGCTCTGCAAGCCGCCGTCGAACTGAAAGAACAGACCGCCTAGTCCGCCGAGACCGACAGACAGGTTATTGAACTTGGAAATTGCTGAAGGAGAGAAGACTGGCTGGCCGCAAATGTGACCTGCTGAAACCGCTGATTGTAAACTACAAGCTCCACTGATTCCTGACCGCAGTCAGAACCAGACTCAGGGCTTCACAGTTCTAGCCGCGCAGCTGTTCCTCTGATACCATATTGATGTGACGGGGGGTCCTATTTATAGGCTTGGAGAGAAGTGTGGTCACCGCCCTAGTGGATAGAATCACCACCCTAGCGGATAGAATCACCACCCTAGCTCGCATCTAGCACAAGTCAGTCCGCCGAGTCCGCAAGGACAAGGCCGGACAAGTCAACCAAAACCGCCTGGCTCCAAGACTAGAAGCCAGCCCGCAACCCAGCGGACACTGCACCAGTCCACACGCTGCACAGCATGCGGACACAACAACAACCCACACACTGCAGCAGTCCGCACACTACACGCGAACGGAACACCAGCCCGCACAGGCCGCGAACACCGCACCAGCTCGCAACACAAGTCCACAACCAACATGAACAAACCGCCCGGTCAACCAACGGACACCCTAGACCTTCCACAGATTGTGACCAAGTCCAGCAACCAACCAAGCACCTGGCGCGAGCTCGGCGGACAAGGCTCCAGTCCACCAGCTCCCAAGATAGACCGCCAACAAGCCGCTCCACCAGAGCAAGGCAATCAGTCGAACTCACAAGCTCCAAGAGCAGTCCGCATAGAGCAAACTCCGCGGACTCATAGTGAGTCCGCCCTTCCGCGGATACTTCACTTATCACCAAGGTTACACCAGGGAACAGCCAACTGCAAGGTACTAGGAAAACAGATCGCAATAACCAGGTCGCCCAAACCGCCCAGACCGCAACAACCATCACAAGGCCGTAACATCCAGACCGCCCAGACCCCTCCATCAGTCCGCCCAGGCCGCGCGGTCTGCCTGATCAACCCCCCCCCCCCCCCTTCACTTCACAATTTTCAACACTCCCCCTTAAAGTGAGAAGTGTTGACCAAGCCCAGCAGTTCCCGTAACCGAGTAAATGGCACCTTCGGCAGCGGCTTCGTGAAGAAGTCCGCGATATTGTCCTCACTCCGCACATGCTCCACCATAAGATATCCCTCCAATATCTTCTCCCGAATGTAGTGGTGCTCAATATCTATATGCTTGGTCCGTGCGTGATAAACTGGATTATTCACCAGTTTCAGGGCGCTTTCATTATCACCGCACATTAGAGTTGGACTGCACAGTTCTTCATAGACGTCCTCTACTAGTCTCCTGAGCCAGATGGCTTCCTGAGCTTCCAAGGCCGAAGCCTTATACTCTACTTCCATAGTAGAGACGGACACCGAGTCTTGCTTCTTACTACACAAAGAGATACTAGCTGATCCACATGTGAAGACATAACTGGATATTGACTTCCGGTCATCTGAATCTCCTCCATAATCAGCATGTGAGTTTCCTTGAAAAACAAAACTCGTACCTCTCCTATAAAGGAAACCCATATCAGAAGTGGCCTTCACGTACTTCAGAATATTCCTCGCCGCCATCAGATGAGGCTTCATGGGTTCCGCCATATACCTACTTACTCGACCAACTGCGTAAGCAATGTCTGGCCTGGTAATCGTCAAGTAGATAAGACTCCCAACCAGAGCCCAAAACACCAAAGGATCTGGAAGAATTCTTCCCTCATCCCGCCGAAGTTTGATGCCCGAATCGAAAGGAGTAGAGCTACTCTTCCCCTCCTATATGCCGAATCGCTGAACGATCCGCTCCGCATAGCCCTTCTGGGACACGAGTATGTCGCTCTCTTTCCTCTCCACCTCGAGTCCAAGGAAGTGTTGGAGCTCACCCAAGTCCTTCATCACAAATCTTATAGCTAGCTCAGCCCTGAGCCTGACTACCTCCTCCTAGGAGTTCCCCGTAATGATCATGTCATCTACGTACAATAACACCAAGATAAGAAGCTCCCCCTTCTTCTTAATGAACAAGCTCGAATCTAAGTTTGAAGCAAGATAACCGCAGAACTGGAGGTACTTTGCAATCTATCCATACCAGGATCGAGGAGCCTGCTTTAACCAATAGAGAGCTTTCCGGGGCTTGCAGATATAGTCCGGATGATCTTCAGAAACGTACCCTAGTGGCTGATCCATGAAGATGTCTTTGTCGATCTCCCCGTAAAGAAAAGTATTCTTTACGTCTAGCTGTAACATCTTCCACCCTTGGCAAGCCGCCAAGGCAATCACCACCCAAACTGAAGTCATCTTTTCCACGGGACTTAACGTCTCTTCATAGTCTTCGCCATACTGTTGAGAGAATCCTCGAGCAACAAGGCGAGCCTTGTATTGCTCAATACTTCCATCCGTCTTCTTCTTCAGCTTATACACCCACTTGCAAGTCACAAGAGTAATGTCATCAACCTTGGGCACAAGGTCCCAGGTCTCATTCTTCTTGAGAGCAGTCATCTCTTCATCCATGACATCTTCCCACTCCTTGACTCCAGTGGCTTCATTAAAGCTAGAAGGATCCCGCTCATCTAGGGGGCTGCGAAGAAACAAGAGACAAAGCTCACTGTGTTCCCTTCGCAATAACGAGCTGGTGGCTTGATGATCCTCTTCGATCTCCGAAGAGTCTACTCCTTGCTCACCACCTCCGCTGCTTCTTTAGAATAAGCTCCATTCCCGGGAACACTTGGAGCATCGCTCCCTCTGCTTTCTAAACCAGAAGCCTCTGCCCCAGATCCTAAAACACATGGAGCTCTTGGTGACATAGGCAGCTCCACTTGAAGATCTTTAGCAGCCTCCTTCTGCCCTTCATCAACCCTGCTCTCCTGCAGCTCAACAGAGCCACCTCCATACAACGTCAGCTCAACAAAGACAACGTCTCTTGATACAACAAACTTCCTTGTCGCAGGATCCATGCACTTTCATCCCTTCTTCCGTTCATCATAGCCCACAAAGACAAGCTTCCTCATCTTTGCATTTGCATCAAGCTTGGTCCTCAGAGCATCTGGTACATGCACATAGCAGGTTGATACAAACACTCGAAGGTGTTAAACACTAGGCTTTTACTTGAACACCAGCTCATGAGGAGACTTCATGTTTATCGGACTCAGAGGCATCTGATTGATGACATAAGTTGTGCAGGCCATTCCTTCCGCCCAAAAAGACCTGTGAATGCCCTTTGCATGAAGCCAACACTTGCAGGTTTCTGTTAAATAATGGATCTTCCTCTCCGCCACTCCATTTTGTTGTGGAGTATGAGCACAAGTAAGCTCTCTCTGGATCTCGTGCTTCTTGTAGAAGTTAGAAAACTCGGATGATACAAGCTCACCACCGTTGTCTGATCTAAACTTCTTGATCTAAAGGCCAAGACGGCCCTTCACCAGCTCCTTGAACTCCACAAAAAATTGGAAAGCAGCTGACTTCTCCTTCATGAAATACACCCAAGTGTATCTTGAGTAGTCATCAATCAGCACCAGCATATATCTGCTGCCTCCAAGACTAGTAGTAGCAGTTGGCCCCATCAAATCACCATGGATGCACTTCAATGATGCCTTGCTCCTTGTTTGAGACTTGTCAAACGGAAGGCGATGAGCCTTTCCGAACTGACATCCTGCGCAGACATGGCCATCTCCATAGGACGATAACTTTGGCAAGCATTTTACAAGACTTCTTATCGCCATAGCTTTCGTCTTGTCCATCCCTACGTGCCCTAGACTCTCATTCCAAATAGCAGCGTTATCGCTGGCCCTCATCCGATCAACATAAGAGCTTGTTGATAAAACAAACAAGTCTCTAACCCTTCTCCCTACATGAGCAACATCAGCCTTAACTGCTGATATATTGCGGAGGAATTTCACTTCTGTTGGCCCAAACAGAACGTGATAGTCCGCGCCCGCATTGGTCATGGAGAAGAGGTTTTTCTTCATACCAGGTACATGATACACACTCCTTAACGTGAGTGGACCCTGAGCACTATCCAAAGAAACAACACCCTCCTTCTCTGCAGTATGAACAGAATCATGAGTTGTAATAATAGTTTTGTTACCTGAGAATGTCTGCAGTGAAGTGAACTTCGACTCGTCTCCTGTGAGGTAATGACCACACCCCGAGTCAACTATCCAGTCATCTTGGTAGTCGACGGTAGAAAGAGCACAAACACAAGTGCTCGTTAAGAAGGCTCTTCCCCATTCGGCTTCCTCGGTACTAGAACCAGCTCTCTCTTTGTCTGTAACATGCCCAGGCTGTAGCTTGACCTTGCAGTCGCGCTTGAAGTTCCCTAGCTTACACATGTAACACTTCAACTCCTTCTTCCAGTTTTTCTTAGGAGCAACGTTCCTCTCTTGCTGATAGGAGATTGAAGGCACATTCGCAGCAGCAGGTTTCTTCTTCTTCTCCCATCTCTTCTTTTTCTTATCAGTGAAGAGAGCTTCATTACCTCCTTCAGAGATAGTAACTCCGGCCATCTGCTTAGCCAAGCTCTCCTGTGACGCCAGTAGATTCTCCAGCTCCAGCAAAGAAGACTGAGCCGCCCACCCTTGAACAGAAGTCACAAAGGCCACATATTCCTTCCGCAACCCGCGGACTATGTGCCTCTTCAACTTAGCTTTAGAGATGGTCTCATCAGGATCCAACGCTGATATTTCAGCGTACAGGTTCTTCATCTTAAGAAAGAACCTTGAGACTGAAAGATCTTCTTGAGTTGCCTTAGCCAACCCATTCTCTAAGAACTATAGCCTCCCTACATTCTTCCTATTGAACAATCCATCAATGGATGTCCAGATCTCAGCAGCAGACTCACATCCTAAGATGTGATCAAAGAGCTCAGGTGAGACAGCCCGCTCGAGAGCAAACTCTGTCTTTACATTAGTCTTCCTCCAAGCTCTCACCTGTTAAACAGTGCCAGTAGCAGCAGTCACTTCTTGCTTGTCGTCACCACCGGTGACCTCCCACAACTCCTCACTAATAAGATAACTCGTCATACACAACTTCCACTTCTTGAAGTTAGTCGCTGTAAGAAGTTCAATACCAAGACCCCTTGTGAAAGCTCCTTCCATTGCAACACCACTGATCTACTAGATTCCAGAAGCGCTGAGCACAACTGAGGTTGATCACTGCTCAAGCCATTATTCCCTCTGATACTATGTTGAAATTTCACAAGCTGATCAGGAGATAGCTATGATACCAAGTAAAAAACTTTCATAGCTATCAAGCTGACTACTTGATCAAGTGGAAATGGAAAATAGGCGCAGGAACACTCTAGCTATAAACTGAGCTATGTAAATCAGAAACAATAGAGAGCAAACACAAATCTTGTAATATCAACTATTTTTATTACAAGGCAAAACCTACATGGCGAGACATGATTTCGCCAAGTACAAGGGAGTAGCAAACAAGCAAGAAAGAAGAAACAAGTCGGGCGGACTGTCTCAGAGACCGCTGAGTCCGCTGAGTCTGCCGAGACCGCCAAGCCATTGCTGCACCAACTGAACTATGGAGTCCACGAAGTCTGCAGACTACCCATTATTCTGCTGAACGACTTCTCTGCAAGCCGCCGCCGAATTGAAAGAACAGACCGCCTAGTCCGCCGAGACTGACAGGCAGATTATTGAACTTGGAAATTGCTTAAGGAGAGAAGACTGGTTGGCCGCAAATGCGACCTGTTGAAACCGTCGATTGTAAACCGCAAGCTCCACTGATTCCTGACCGCAGTCAGAACCAGACTCCTGGCTTCACAGTGCTAGCCGCGCAACTGTTCCTCTGATACCATGTTGATGTGACGGGGGTCCTATTTATTAGCGTGGAGAGCAGTGTGGTCACCACCCTAGCGGATAGAATCACCACCCTAGCTCGCAGCTAGCACAAGTCAGTCTGCCGAGTCCGCAAGGACAAGGCCGGACAAGCCAACCAAAACCGCCTGGCACCAAGACAGGAAGCCAGCCCGCAACCCGGCAGACACCGCACCAGTCTGCACGCTGCACAGCAAGCGGACACAACAACAGCCCACACACTGCAGCAGTCCGCACACTACACGCGAACACAGCACCAGCCCGCACAGGCCGCGAACACCGCACTAGCTCGCAACACAAGTCCACGACCAACAGGCACAAACCGTCCGGTCAACCATCGGACATTGCGGACTCTGCGGACACCCTAGACTTGTCACAGATTATGACCAAGTTCAGCAACCAACCAAGCACCTCGCGCGAGCTCGGGGGACAAGGCTCCAGTCCGCCAACTCCCAAGACAGACTGCCAACAAGCCGCTCCACCAAAGCAAGGCAATCAGCCGAACTCACAAGCTCCAAGAGCAGTCCGCATAGAGCAAACTCCGAGGACTCATAGTGAGTCCGCCCTTCCGCGGATACTCCACCTATCCACAAGGTTACAGCAGAGAACAGCCAACTACAAGGTACTAGGAAAACAGACCGCAACAACCAGGTCGCCCAGACCGCCCAGACCGCAACAACCATCACAAGACCGCAACATCCAGACCGCCCAGACCGTTCCATCAGTCCGCCCAGGCCGCACGGTCTGCCTATCAACCCCCCCCCCCCCCCCCCCACACACACACACTTCACAATTTTCAACAGGTTGCGGCGATCATAAACTCTTAGGTTAAACCGTCATTCGTTAAGGATCACCTAAAAATATCATCCGTTTGAACAAAAAAGTAGCTGAAGTTGGCGTTAACGAATGACAATTTAACCCACATGTTCATGACCGCCACCATCGTGCCAAGCGGAGCCTACATCACTAAAGTTCATTGGGTTGAGTCGGATCACGCGTAAGAGCCAATAACAATACTTTACCTCTCTTTGTTTTCCCCATTTCATCTCAAAATTTCGCCTTTTTCGCATTCAATCTAAAAATGTATCATTGCACTATCACAGCTGTCTTTTTTTTAATTTCCTAGTGGTCATTTCAAGCTTGAAGTTGTAAAATATGTAATTTACAAAATAACTGTGCTTAGTTCAATCAGTTATAAGTGAACATTGATTATTTAAAATTCCGCTCAAATGTGATTTTAATCATCACAGTGAGCATGAAATCATCGAATCCGGATCCCTTGGAGTTCATGCGGGAATTTCAGGGTGGAGTTCGCCAATCAACGGTAGCAATTTAGGCATCAACAATCACTCCGTCCTTGAGTTCCCACACAAACTTCAGGGGATCCGGATATGAAATCATCAATCTCTAACAAATATTTCATGTGAATAGAATAATCAAATTATACACCCTTGTATAACATTGTTAAGTCCAATTGAAAGCCTAGAATTGTTAAGTCAAAGAGGCTCAAGCAATAATAGAGACCTTCTTCACTGTCAAGGAAATCAGTGAACCGCTCTCACATCCCACTTGCTCCATTATTTTGTAAATTATTTGCCTAGTTCACACCAAGCAGCCAACACCTCAACATCACACATAATTGTTCTTCAAGGACTTAGGCCCCCTTTGGCATGCATGGTGGCGCCGGCCGTAAACGTATGGGTTAAACCGTCATTTCATAAGGATCGCCTAACAAATATAATTCGTTCGAACATAAAAGTGGATGAAGTTCTTTAGGTGGACGTTAACGAATGACAATTTAATCCCATGTTCATGACCGTCACCACCGCGCCAAAGAGAGCCTTAATTGGAAGCTAACACTATTAAGAAAAAAAATAACACAATAAACATCATTTACAAGTTTCATTTCAAGGTGGACTACTTCCACTAGCCACAACAGACAGAGGCGGTTACAAAAAATCGATGAGTCGCATAAAATTTTGCGCCTCATCAAACCTTAAAAAAAGATTTGTTTTTTATAAACAACTCCGTATAATACAAAATCTCAAAAATACTGGTAATAAATATACAAAAAAATTGTCCAGCACAGGCGCAACATAACAGGCGCAACATAAGGATTGTCATAGGAAATGCATACCAGACAGCTTTCAATGGGAGGCAAATAAATAATCAGTGACAACAGCTAAACATAATTAACCGCAAGTGGTTCCGGAGCACAAGACTTTGGGTCAGTTTGGTGCGGCGATGGTGTTCATAAACGTTCTTGTTATGTACTATCGTTCGTGAATGCACACCCTCCACTAATTAGGAACTAGTGCATCCACTTTTTTAATTTGTTCAAAAAAAATTTTTTACCCGACGGTGGCCGTAATGTGGAGTTTTTGCCCGAACTGAACGAAGCCAAAATACTACGCCAAACAATTCATTTATATCAAGAGGGTATATATCACATGTAGATGGATACTCATCATTCAACCTCAAAAGGAAACAGATCAATAGTCTTGAGAGAGCGACAATCAGGTGAGGGGGGGGGGCAATGAATTTCGACTTCTTATATGCTAAAAATAGTGTCCGAATGAGAGAGAAAATTGTCTGGAAAGGAGGAGACATTCAAATTTCTTTTTGGTTGAAACTTGGAAGAGGAGGTAGATGACATGACAAATAACTGGTTTAACTAATTTTTGTGGAGGTGGTATGTGTAAATTCAGTTGAGATAGCTGAAATCAATTTTGACCACTTCAAGTCTACCTTCTTCTTTACTCATAGCTTCTTTGGAATCTCTGAAAGAAACATTGTCATCTTCAGCACGATATAATGCTCATTTTTTGCCCAAGTGCGCGTATTCTACTAGGGCGCGTGTATTCCGCTCGGGCGCACTTATTCCGCCCAGGTGCGCGCAATTTCGGAAATGCATTTTCTACATGGCGGACGTTTTTGCCCTAACGCGCGCTTTTCGCCTGGGCACCCGCTGTTTTTCCCGGATGCGCACATTTTCGACCAGGCTCATGCTTTTCACCCGGTCGCGTGCATTTTCACCCCGGCGTTCGAGCGCGATTATTTTGCCCGGGTGTGTATCTTTTTCTCTGGCACGCATAATTCTAAGACTGAATTATATTTAATATACGAATAATAAAAATGATCAATTCTACAATATTGTCTAATTCTGTTTATTGGATGAACGTTATAATTGGAATTATATCAATTCCAATTCCTAGAAGAATTAGAATTGTTCTCAATTACAATATTCAATATCAATTCCATCCAAACAAACGATACCTTAGAATTTTTTGTCAATTTAAATGTTTGTTAGCTCATTTAGTCATTTTCTTAGATTAATAGTGTTGATTATACTGTCCATAGGTGAAATTTTGATGAGTAGCAACATAGGTAGTTCAGATGATGTTTGACTAATTTTTTATGTTATGCTTTTTGATGTTGTCATTAAGTGAAACAAGAAAAAGGACTACGCTCAACAATCTTCCATGTTTTAGGTTATGATTTACAATAAAGTTAAAATGAGCTTATTTGCGCAATTTTTTTCATCCTGATTTATGTCTAGCCCCTCCCCCCTCCCTACTGAACTTCATGGATCTGTCTCTGTTGTCACGAGATTACGAAGTGATCCGAAATGCAAGTTTTTTGAGTAGATGTGATCGCGACCACACACCACAATCATCAATGTATAGTCTGAAAAAAAATTGTGGACCCAGGAAGGTCGCAGGAGCACTCAACTAACCAAGTCAAATAGACCAGAAGCGGATAGAAAAATAAGAGCCACAATTGAATTAACAATGTTCTTTACAATGCGAGGCATATATTGCGAGATATGATTTCACAATGGACATGATGGAGATCACAAAAATAGACAAGTATAAAATTGGCGGATATAACACTGTAATCAACCAAGCCGCCTATCCACGAAGGCTAGCCGCCAAGTCCGTCAAGTCGCGCGAACAGCTCAGACCGCCAAGTTGCTGAACTGCCAGACTGCAATTTTAGCCACGCGAACTGTTGCTTATTGACTGTTGAAGATAAAACCTAGTCTGCACTTCTTGGTCGCCTGACCGCGAGGTCACCTAACCGATAAAGTTGCCGCGAATAGAGGAACTGGAACTGTTACCCACTGTCCGCAACACCTGGTCGCCACTGACTGCTACCAGCTATTCGCACAGCCTTCAGAACCAGTTTTCTGATTGTCAGGGGCTAGCCGCACAATCTGCAAACACAACAATAAATCGTGCGGTTAGAAAATATTAAACGTTGAGTTTAACCAGAACTTTAATTCTCACAATTCCTATTATTTATGACGAGGCCAACACCCATATTTATAGGCGGGCGAACGGATACTGTCACCGACCAGGATGATAGAATAATCGTCAGTGACGTGGCAGCTAGTAGCACCATTCCGCCCAATATGCGGGCTGCCAACACCAGACTGCGAATGCAGTTAACTCCATCAGTCCGCACAGCAATGAGGACACCATCCACAGTCTGTGTAGACTTGAATAGATATCAAGACAGCCACGTGACCTAAACCTTAACTGCACAAAGCGGCGGTCTATCGGTCTCTCAATCAAGACCATGCAGTCCCCGGTTAGAAAAAGCTAACTGTGCGGTTAATAATCCAGGGAACGTGCTAAGACAGACCGCAAGAACATCCAGAGCCAAGAACATGGTTGTTTGCCACTTCTATCCGCGCTAACCGCGCACGGTCTCGGTGGTCTGTGCGGTCTGCACCATCCTGATCGCCCACTTCCTTCTTCAATAATTTCAACACCCCCCCTTGAAGTGAGAAGTGGAAGTCCTCCCTAGCAGCCCTCGTAACCGCATAAACGATCCCTTCAACAATGGTTTTGTAAATATGTCAACAACATTATCCTGGCTCTGAACGTATTCCACCATCAGAGACCCCTCCAGCATATTCTCCCGAATGAAGTGATGTTCGATCTCGATATACTTTGGCCTTGCATGACAAACTGGATTGGTAACCAGCCTGAGAGCATTTTCATTGTCACTGCGTAGCAGAGTCGGACCTCACACCTCCTCTTGAATGCCATCCACCAATCTCCTCAGCCAGATGACTTCCTGAGCTGCCAAGACAGATGCCTTGCATTCCGCTTCAGTGATTGAAATAGATACAGAATCCTACTTCTTGATACACCACGAGATAGTTGTCGAATCGCACATAAAGACATAACCAGACGTCAACTTTCAATTATCGGTATCTCTCCCATAATCAGCATCTGTGTAACCGTGCAGGTTAAAGACAGTGTCCCTCTCGTAAAAGAGACTCATATCTGAGGTGGACTTCACATATTTCAAGATACACTTTGTCATCACCAGATGAGGTTTCTGCTGCTCCTGCATATAGCGACTTACTCGACCAACATCATAAGCAATATCCGGCTTTTTAATTGTCATATATATTAGGCTCCCAACCAGTTCCCGGAAAACTAAGGGATCTGGAAGAACACTTCCCTCATCACATCGAAGTCTCAGACCGACCTTCAGTGGAGTAGAGCTACTCTTTCATTCCCTCATGTCGAATTGCTTCACAATCTGCTTCGCATACCCTTTTTGGGAAACGAGCACGCCGCTCTTCTTCCTCTCCACTTTCAGACTAAGGAAATGGTGGAGCTCACCCAGATCCTTCATCTCAAAACGAATAGTTAGCTCTGCCCTGAGCCTAGTTATCTCCTTTTCCAAGTTCCTTGTGATGATCATATCGTCAACATACAGCAGCACCAAGATTTGAAGCTCTCCCTTCTTCTTAACGAACTGGCTTGAATCAGAATTTGAAGCAAAGTATCCGCAGAACTTGAGGTATTCTACGATCTTTCTGTATCACAACTGAGGCGCATGCTTCAAGCAATAAAGGGTCTTCTTGAGTTTGCAGACATGTCCTAGATGATCTTCAAACACATAACCCGGTGGCTTAACCATGAAGATGTCCTTGCCAATTTTCCCATAAAGAAAAGCATTCTTTATGTCAAACTGTCAAATCTTCAAACCTTGGCAAGCCGCCAAGGTAATCACCACTCGTACTGAGGTCATCTTGGCCATAGGATAGAACGTCTACTCATAATCTTCCTCGTACTGCTTAGAGAACACTCGAGCTACAAGACGAGCCTTGTATTGCTCGATAGTACCGTAATTCTTCTTCTTGAGCTTATAAACTCACTTACAGGTAACATGAGTCATGTCATCGACCTTGGACACAAAATCCAAAGTATCATTCTTCCTGAGGGCGATCATCTCCTCATTCATAGCATCTTCTCACTCCTTAATCTCAGTGGTGTTCTCAAAGTATGACGGCTCCCACTCATCTAGGAGGCCTGCAAAGAAACATGAGACAAAACTCACCATATTTCCATCCCTGTACCAAGTTGGTGGTAGAATGGTCCTCTTCGACCTCCGTAATACATGACCATGATCTACCTCACCAGCTACTTCTTTTGCATCAGCTCTTCTTCAGGGCACATTAGGAGCATCTCTCCCCTTGCTTCCAGAACCAAAAACACATGCCCCTGAGCTTGATGAAATCAGGGCTCCTGGAGATATAGGCAGCTCTTTTAGAAGATCACCAAAAACTTCTTCTTGCCCATCCACCCTTCTCTCATATAGTTCCACAGAGGAACTAACCTGGTATGACGTTAATTTGTTAAATACCACATCCCTTGAGACAACAAATTTTTTTGTCTCATGGTCCATGCATTTCCAGCCTTTCTTCTGCTCGTCATACCCAATGAAGACAAGCTTTCATACCTTCGCATCCAACTTCATCTTGAGAGCGTCTGGAACGTACATGTAGCAGGTAGATCCAAACACCCGAAGGTGTGCCACGCTTGACTTCTCCTTGAATATGGTCTCATGTGGAGACTTCATGTTGATGGGATTGAGAGCCATCTGGTTGATGACGTAGGCTCCGCAGGACATTCTCTCTGCCCAAAAGACCCTGAGAATTCCTTTTGATTAAAGCCAACACTTTCAGGTCTTCGCCGGATAGCGGATCTTTCTCTCTACAATACTGTTTTATTGTGGAGTATATGCAGAAGAAAGCTCCTTCTAGATTTCATACTTTCTGCAGAAGTTGAAGAACTCATTTGATGTGAACTCCCCTCCATTGTTTATTCTCAATTTCTTTATCTGTAGATTCAGTCGGCCTTCTACGAGCTCATTAAACACCACAAACTTCTAGAAAATCTCTGATTTCTCCTTCACGAAAAATACCCAAGTATATCTGGTAAAATAATCAACCAAGATCAGCATATATCGTCTACCTCCAAAACTAGGGGTGATAGTCAGTCTCATCAAGTTACCGTGCATGAATTCCAACAGTGCCTTGCACCTAGACAGAGACTTGTCAAATGGAAGACGATGAGTCTTTTAATACTGACATCCTGTACAAACATGACCGTCGCCCAGAGATGAAAGACTAGACAAGTCTTTCACCAGACCTCTTACCGTCATAGCCTTTAGCTTGTCCATCCCCACGTGTCCTAGCATTTCATGTCAGATAACTGCGCTATCGTTAGCCAACATCTTATCAACATAAGAACTTGTTGATAGAACAAACAAATCCTTCACTCTACTCCTGACATGAGTCACGTCAGTCTTTACCGCTGACACATTCTGGTGAAACTTTACTTCTATTGAGCCAAACATAATGTGATAGTCAGCGTCTATAATGTTGATCACCGAGAACGAATTCTTCTTCATTCCTGGCACGTGATAAACACTCTGCAAAGTGAGTGACCCTTTATTATTGTCTAAAGAAATTATTCTCCCATTTTCCACTGCATGCACGGTATCGTCAGCAGTAATGATAACATCATTACCTATAAGCCTGCAAAGAAGAGAACTTCGATTCGTCCCCAGTAAGGTGATGACAACACCCCAAGTCCACGATCCAGCCCTCTTGGTAGTAGATAGAATTCATGGCACGAATAAACGTTGTTGTCATATCTGCCTTGAAGCAGTTCTCCCATCCATCTTCTTCCTTCCTGGATTCAGATCCTTCTTTATCTGCAGCATGCCCCGGCTAAAGATTAACTCTGCATTCCTTTCTGATGCGACCAAGCTTTTTGCACCTGTAGCACATTGGTCCTCCCTTCTTTCTTTCATCCTGCTTAGGATCCTTGCTCCTCTCTTGTTGCGATGAAGTTGAAGGATCATCTTCAACAAGTGGCTTCTTCCTTCTATCTCATCTCTTCTTCTTACCATAGTAGAGAACCTCGCTATCTCCACCTGAGATAGAAATTTCAGGCATCTGCCTTGTCAAACTCTCCTACGAAGCAAGCAAATTCTCCAACTCCAATAAAGATGGCTGATTGGCTCAACCCTGCATAGAAGTAACGAAAGCCGCATATTCTTTCTCCAAGCTACGGATAATGTGTCTTTTCAGCTTCATCTCTGAAATGGGATCATCTGGGTCCAATGCTGAAATCTTAGCACACAGATTCTTCATTTTTAAGAAGAAAGATGATATGGACAGATCTCCCTGAATTGCTCGCGCCAACTAATTCTTTAAAAATTTTACCCGAGCTACGTTCTTCTTGTTGAACAGCCCATCTAAGGCCGTCTAAATCTCTGTAGGCGACCTACATGTGATGATGTGGTCAAAGAGCTCATGTGATATCGCCCGCTTGAGTGTAAACTCAACCTTTGCATTTGTCTTTCTCCAAGCTCTCACCTCTTGAGAATTTCTTTCAGTAGCAATCACCACTTGTCTCTCCTCTACACCAACGATCTCCCAGAGATCATCGCCAAAAAGATAACTCTTGATATATGACTTCCACTTCTTAAAGTTAGTCTGTGTTATGAGTCCAATTCAAAGGCCTCTTGTATATCCTCCTTCCATTTGTTATATACCTGGTTTTCTTGAAGTTCCAAAGGTATTAAGCAAACCTCAGTGGCCGATCACTGCTCAAACCTCTTCCCCTTTGATACCATGTAAAAGAATTTTGTGAACCCGGGAAGTTCGCAGAAACACTCAATCAATCAAGCCAAATAAATTAGAAGTAGATAGAAAAATAATACCCACAATTGAATTAACAATGTTCTTTACAAGACGAGACATACATTGCGAGACATGATTTTGTAATGCACCTGATGGATATCACAAAAATAGACAAGTATAGGCTAACAGAACACTGTAACCGACCAAACTGCCTATTCGTGAAGGCTAACTGCCAAGTCCGCCAAGTAGTGCGTACAACTAAGACCGCCAAGCCGCTGAACTGCCAGATCGCATCTTTAGTCGCGCGAACTGTTGCTTATTGACAGTTGAAGAAAAAACCATGCCCGCACTTCTTGGTCACCTGACCGCGAGGTCGCCTAACCGCTGAAGTCGCCGCGAGTTGATGAACTGTAACTGCTACCCGCTGTCCGCAAAACCTGGTTTGCTGGTCTCCGCGTCTCTCAATCCAGACCACGCAGCCCCCGGTTAGCAAAAGCTAACCGCACGGTTAATACTCCAGGGATCCTGCTAAGATAGACTGCAAGAACATTCATATCCAAGAACCTGGTTGTTCGCCACATCTATCTGCGTTAACCGCGTGCGGTCTCGGCGGTCTGTGCGGTCTGCACGATCATGACCACCCACTTTTTGCTTCAACAATTTCAACATGACGGGGCATTAACACTTTGTACGTCCTAATCCGAAGATTGGGCTAAAAAGTTGCTGCATAAGTTCCTAACGTGGGTAAAACATCATCGTTGGGTCTACTAGGGCGGCCAACACCAATGTCCCAAACATGGCATGAAGGACAATCAGCTTGACATGAGTCACCTCAATTTGAAGGAAGGTCCTAGAAATCTTCGCCTAAAATATGGGCAACTTTTTACTCTTTCTAGGGCTTCTCCTACATATATTTTATATATTACATTACATTAATTACAAAATTTATTATGCATAGTTCCTTAAATTATACTTTAATCATTTATTGTATATAGGAACCGGCCTATGACAAATAAGTTCAATTAGTTTATTATTATTGTTATTATCATAATTTAAACTAACATAAAAATAAATTATAAAGTTAGAAAAACTTCAAAAAAACAACAACTTTTTTATAAATGGGAGAAAACTGTAAAGCTAGTATTATTATAATAGCATTTAATTATATTTGTTAGAGGTCATCCGGTTTTTTTCCAGTTCAAAGAATTGGACCGTTTAATTCGGAGTTGGATCAGACGCGCAAACAATCAAAGAAAAAAGCAGCAAATAACAAAAGTTTTTTTTTTACATGAAAAACCCAGAAATGATGAAAAGCCGCGAGCCCGGGTCTGTGTCAAGCCAAAATTCACTATTTCTTGAAGATTACAAGAGTTGAGATGATTTCTCGGGAGGGGGGGGGGGGGGGGGGGGGGGACAAGTTACCTCTCTGTTACAAGTTGTGAAAAAGAAACTAAGTCATTGGAGCCTTGGTGAAAGCGCACCGGCTTGGAAAATGGCTAAGTTCACAGAACCTCGATGGAAGCGTTTCAGGCTGGAAAAATCTCTAAGTCCACAGAACGTCGATGATGGCGTTCTATCTGAAACGGAGTCTTGGTGGGAGCGCTCTCGCGGAGACGAACAGCGTGCCTTGGAAGCTTGATGGAACCTTTCCGCTAGAAGGGGAGCAGAGCGAAGTCCTGAACGTAGGATCGGCCTAAGTCCACGACCTCGCTGGAAAATCTCAGAGCTCTTTCTAGCCTCTGGAATTGTTTTTCTTCAAATGAATGTTTGAGGGTCTATTTATAATTTTTTGAAGGGATACATTGGTAATTGTATCGGGGCGAAATTTGTGCCGGTGAATGGCGCCGCTCCGTTTTGCTCATCTGGATCACCAAAATTATCGAAATGATGAAAGTGCCCCCCGCGCTGTCCGGATGGCCGGGCAGGGAGCCGGCCTGAGGCGGCGCACGCGGCCTCCGACCCGATGGCGGAGGCCGCCGCCGGCGTGCGCTTGCGCTGGGGACCGGCGGCGGCGCGCACTTGCGTAAGAGGGCGCTGCATGTGCATGTGTGCGGGTTTTGCCCTCTGCTCTTGTGTTTCCGGACCTTGAGAAGCGCGACGTGACGCGCGCGACTTGTCCAGTCAGATTGACTTTTCCCACACATCTTTAGTTCGAGTTCTTCCGATTTGACTCAGAGATTTCAAGGAGAACCCCATCAATATTAATTATCTGTTTAGGGGTACACACGACTAGAAGAAAAAGTTAAAGATAAAAAATAAAAACAAAAAATCAAATTAACGATCAGCTCATTTTTTTTGGTGATTGTTATCCGCACTGCAGTTTTGGTTATTCGCAAATATTTTTTCCTAATTTTTCGTGCCTTTTGGAAATACGTCTTGTACATGCATTTTCAGGAAAAGTGTTCAACACGAAAGTTGTAGATCTCATCGAGATCTACAACTTTCGTGTTGAACACTTTTCCTGAAAATGCATGTACAAGACGTACTTTGGAAATACACCCAGATTTCGCGCCTTTTAGAAATACGTCTTGTACATGCATTTTCAGGAAAAGTGTTCAACACGAAAGTTGTAGATCTCGATGAGATCTACAACTTTGGTGTTGAACACTTTTCGTAAAAATGCATGTACAAGACGTATTTCTAAAAGGCACGAAAAATTGGGGAAAAAAAAGTGCGGATAACCAAAACTGTAGTGCGGATAACACTCGCCTTTTTTTTAACAGATGTAATCATTAATCAATATGCAGAATTATTTTTAAAAGCAGTAGGCATTACTTTTTAATTTTGAAGTAGCATGTGGTTGCTATAATATTCGTTAAAATGGGTGAAATTGAGGCTGTATTTGGCATTTTGGCGCGGCTTATTTGTTCCGTGAGATTGAACAAAAACGTCATTGCCATATCAAATTTTTATGCCACTAAATAGTTTTTTTTTGTAACGGTAGTACCATTTGTCATACCAAACATACATTCTATGACAATGACGTGTTTGTCCAACCCCGCGCAGCGCGCCCCCGCATACGGGTTCCGACGGCTACCCTAGCCATCCCTGTCCGCCTCCTTCGATGTCGGCCACCTTCGACCGCCGTCGGCGCCTCCGGGCCGCCCGAACTGCTCGAGGGGAAGGGGGCACTCTCGTCATTTCAACAAAAATGGTGATCCAGGTGATCGAAACGAAGCAACGTCATTCGCTAGCCCAAATCACTCACCGACCCAATTACCAGCATGACCCTTCAGAAAACTATAAATAGGCCCTCAGGACTTCATTTGAAGACAAGCAACTCCAGAGATAAGAGAGCTCTGACGTTTTTGTGCAGATCGTGGACTTATGTTTATTCTCCGCTCAGGAATTCGCTTTGCACTTCTCCTTGTGCTAAGACTTCAACACGCTCCAAGTGACGTTAACCGCCTCCGCAAGAGCACTCTCATCAAGGCTTCGCATTAAAGAGAGCGCTCCCTTCTGAAGCTCTGTGGACTTAGAGAATTTTCTAACAGGAACGCTCACACCCAGTTTCCGCGAGCTTAGCAACATTCCAAGGCCGGAGCGCTTCTATCGAGGTTTCGAGGACTCAGCTGTTTATTTTTTCCATTTTATGCACTTGTGGTGGAGTAGCGGTCTGTCATCCTTCGGGATTAAACCAAACTCTGTAAAATTTCGAGAAACTAGTGAATTTTGGCTCAACACAATTCCAGCCACGTGGTTTTCAGCCTTTTCGGGTTTTCCACGTAAAAACACCTCCTGTCATTTGATGCGGTTCATTTTGACTTTTTGCGCGCCCGGTCCAATTTCGAACTAAGACGGTCTGATTTCTCCGGATCGGGAAAAGACCGGACGACCCGCAACAAATATATATATATATATGGGCCGCGTTCATATGAGAAGAGAAGTTCCGTGCGAACTGTGCGAACTCCCTCATTTGGGCACCAAAATGGACATGTAATATATGGATTTTGACTGGCTCGACGAGACGCCCAGATATTTTCGGGTCCAAAATCCGGCTAATCCGTGCAAAATTAGGAAAAGTGTTCAACATGAAAGTTGTAGGTCTCGTCGAGCCAGTCAAAATCCATATATTACATGTCCATTTTGGTGCCCAAATGAGAGAGTTCGCACAGTTCGCACGGAACTTCTCTTCTCATATGAACGCGGCCCTATATATATATATATATATATATATATATATATATATATATATATATATATATATATATATATATATATATATATATATATATATATATAACCACCCCTTTTATCTTGGGAAGAAGCCCCAATGCAACACCCCAAAATTTCTACTCTGTTCTGGAATGTTGGGAGAGCTAGGATAAATGTAAACTCTCTTGGAGCTATGTTAACTAGTTTAGAGCTAAGTTAACCAGTTTGAAGTTGAGTTAAGCGATTTGGAGCTGAGTTAACCAGCTTGGAGCTGAGTTAACCGATTTGGAGCTGCGTTAACCAGTTTGGAGCTGATTCAGCCAATATGGCAACGAGTCAGCTAGTGTGGCGTCGGGTCAACCAGTGTGGCGTCGGGTCAACCAGTGTGGTGCCGAGTCAGCTAGTATGGTGTCAAGTCAGCCAGTATGGCATCAAGTCAGCTAAATTGGTGTCGAGTTCACCCGACACCTCGAGTCAGAGAGCTATTTTTAAGGTGCTCGTGAACCTGTTTCGTAAATAGACTTTTTCTGGTCATTCGATCTTCTTGGAACTTGATCCAAGGTCCAGATCTTTATCCTATGAACCCTAAATAGAGTAGAGGAGATTTCTCCCCTCACTTTTCTCAAGTCCTTGGCACTTGACAGCTGGTGAGCGGAAGAGTGCGGAGGAGGAAGACGACCTAATTTCCTCCATTGGTGGAGCTTCGGAGCTCAGATTCACAATCTGAGACCGACATCACGGAGAGGGCTTGAAAGCACACACTTCTATCCGTGCAAATCAAGATCTCCTTGGCTAAGAAGAGATACCACAAGATAACGTCATCTCTCCTCTCGATCTTACGATTTGTGCATGACATCTTGTCGTTATGTATTTTCTTCCTTGTAAATTTTGGTATCAGATCTCTCGAGTGAGAGGGATCCGGGTCGCCTTAGTTCAAGAAGAGTCATTGGGTCGATTGAGTCTGTCCTCGTCATGTTTTGCTTTAGAAATTTGCTCCATTTGTGTATTATGCAATGTGGGTGAAACCGTTATCGTGACCGGTGGTCCGATTTGATGATGTTGTTTGACGTGCATATTAAGGATTTTGCTAGAAATCTGATTGCGACGAAGACGTTGTTGTGATGTCCCTTAGTTTCGTATAATAACGAACGTTGGCTAGGGCTGGGAAATGTAAGTGATGGATTGTGATATTCATTTGTTTGTGAAAGCGTGGCTTTGTCTTTATGGTCAGCTAGCTTACCCCATTAGGTTGTGATTCATGTGTGGAGGGTGTCCCGACAAGGCAAATCCCCTCTTGTGGAAACCGACAAGAACATATGTGCTTTTGGACAAGCCTGATGATGTTGTGATCAATGTGTGGTTGGGGTCCAAGCGTGATTTCTTAGCATCGATTGCATGTGCTTGGTGGAATTGGCAAGAACAAAGGTGTTGATGGACAAGCTCGATGATATTGTGATCCATGTACGGGTGGGGTCTTAGCGAGAGTTCTTGGCCTCGGGCTTGTATACCTTTGGAGAAAAGAGAGTACCCATGAATATTATTGTGATGTGATGATGTGTGATGATATGTTCGAATCATACGCATTATAGGGTGTCTTGGGTGAAACCTGAGTTTGCATATATGCTGCATTGTAGACTCCTTTTATTTATATGTACAACATAGAAACATGTTTGATGTTTGAGACACCAAATCTTGTTGTTTTATATGTTAGTTTATGTTTTATTATATAAGCATACGAAGTACCGACTTGCAGTGTGATGGAGTGCCCCGGGGTCTGCTAGGGATGGACGGGAGGAGGGGTGTTGCTTACACAGTTGAGATCAGTTTTTGCTTACCCACGTTACAATAAATTTTTAGAGGGCAAGGATTGCAAGTTGGAGCTAGCTCGCTGGCCAAAAAGGCATAAACCTCATGAAGTGTACCTCCTCCTATTGTTTCTTACTTGTTTGCATGTCATGTTTCTTTCACTATTTTCCGGCTTGCATGCCGAGGTAGCCTAGGAGTGTTTTTGCATATTACAAGTTAGTATTGGTGATGTTTTGGACATCTAATTGATGTAAGGCCATAAGGTTATTTGGACTCCTATGTTCTGTGGACAACTTCTATCCTTTTATTTTAGTGTTTTCGCTATCTTGTATTCTGAGTTTTGTGATGGATAATACTTTTATATCACTTTATAATACTAAAGCTGTGAAGTTTATATGTTGTGGGGCCCTGGCTGGATCCATATTATATAATCATTGCAGGGGAGATGTTACACCCGCCTCTTATTCGCGTGAAGGAGATCGCGTCGCCCCGGGCTCGCGTTGAAGGATGGTCGTCGTCGGTGATTGCTGGTGATGTGAATCCGAACGCTGACACCGGTGTCGTTGGTGCCAATCTTATCATTTCCACCTTATTCTCTCCTCTCTTGTGAAACCCTCGACGTATCCCTCGGTTTTGGAGATGATAACCGCCGGTCTTGGAGGAGAGCGTCTTTGCCTTTCTGGAGGACGTGTATTGATGGGAGTTGGTTGGCTTCACGGTCGAATCCTCCGGTTGTGGAGTTCAGAGTGTCGAATCAGGGATTGGCTTTGTTTGGCATAGTCGGAGTTGGAGTTGATGTGGTGCGGGTGTTACGGCAAAAATATGCTGTAGTGCAGTGGTCTTGATGATGTTTCTCTCTAGTAGTACGGCTTGGTGTCGATGGCGTGTGCGGGTGCAATTGGCCTCAATGGTGCTTCTCCGATGGTGGCAGGTGGTTTGGTCGTCACCTGACGATGAAGGTTCCCAGTGAACCTTACGTGTCTGATATGTTAGCGGATTGTAGTCCAGATTATTCTCTCTCCCGCGGATCGAGCGGGCACGGGTCCTATGCGATGTATTCTGTAATGGACGTCGGTGCATTTCCTTATGATTTTAATATTGCAGTTATGTGATTTATATATGCAGAGTTTTGTTCAGATTTATGGACTTACATACCCTATATTTATTTGGTTGCGCCTAAGAAATAGTTTCCGCATTATATCTCAGCAAGTGATATTAGAGCTAGGGTTTGTAGGCGACTGATTGGAGATTCAAGGAATAGTTTGACTGTTGTGGGTGACGACTAGGTCCGCTCCTATCCGACCTTTAAATTAATCATGTCTGCTGGTCTGCTGTAGGACAACCATGACAGGGAAAAACGTGAATCTAAACAGTATTTTTGAAGAAGTGCGACAGTGGCAAGTTTGATCAATGACAGGTGGTACTGCATGAGATGATCATAATAACCGCGGATATATTACAGGGAGGTGATTATATGTGGGAACACAAAGCATGTTCATATGATTTTTGTGTCAGTTAGAGGCAGCTGGTGCAGATACAGAAGAAGACATGAAAACTTGTTTCACTTCTTACCTAGCTCACATATTCTTACCCGGCTTTAGTGACGATGATCTTGTATGAGAAGGATACGGTGGAGCTAATAGACGTCGCGATCACAGTGCTATCCAGACAGATGTCACTGGGCCCTACTCCTAAAGGAGGTCACATCTTGACAGCAGTAGATGGGTAAGGTGAGGTAGTTTGGAAAGGAATTGAGTTGAGTACGATCTCGATCTAGGCTGAAGGATGGTATGATATTTTACCATTGCAGATAGTACAGTCACACAGAAGTGTGAGTTCCCAGCATGCAGAAAGGCCTCGAGGTTAGGGTGCGGACTTGGTGACAGCTGGGTCAGGGTGTAGAGTGATGTGGTTCTCACCATCACTAAGAGTTTGTGCGACTCTTATAGCTCGATGTTGTACATCACTAAGTGGATTGGATTCAGATGGCTACAATTGGGTGGCCTGAGGTAGAGTCCTGATAGTGAAGTGAGGGCGTACTATGCTCAGCAAAGCTGTGCAGCGCAGTAGTCTATACTGGCTGATGGGGACCACGGTGTGTAATGGTGTACCCATGATTTCTAAGATCAACATGGTGGATTATCGTGATGGTGCAGAGAATCGTCCCTTTTGAGACTTGGGTTATGCGAGTAAGTTTCTACGATCAGGTTGCGACGACGTTCACAAGTTGAGCCAGAATAGAGATGAGTCGATTGGAGCAGGTCGACTGATGCCTCGGACTGAGGCGGTACTATGTGTAGAGTTGCTTAGTGCAGTTGTTGTTGTGTCCAGTGAGTGATTTGTGCAGGTGATGGCTCCGGATCCCGAAATAGAGTGGTGATTGCTGGATATTTGGTTCGGATTCGAACCAGATCCAATTTATGGAAGTTTCTCTCTCTAAATAGAGAAAGAATATTGGTGCCACATGGTTTATAGGAAAGGGATCCTCGAAATAAAAAGAAATATGCAGGCTCCATTGTCTTTTCTTTTAAAGAGAGAGAGGGAGAGCTCTCTCTCTTTCTTATATTAAATAAAGCCACCGCCACTTTATATTATATATAAATAGATATATATAAGTTGATTGTATGTTCACCGTGGAGAGGAGTGATCAGCCGTCTGGAGGGAATACAGCCACCCCTCTTACCTTGGGAAGAAGCTCTACCTCCTGTTCGCGTGAAGGAGATCGCGCCACCCCAGACTCGCGTTGAAGGAAGGACATTGTTGTCGTCGGTGGTTTCAAGACCCCTTTGCTTCTTGGTGCGTCTTGCGCTTTTAATAACTAAGGTGTATACTGACTTTTTTGAGAGGGCCTGACATTCTAATCATCGTCAATGAGTATAGGCTATCTTCATTTTTCCATAGCTTTGTCTTCTCCTCTTCGGCTAGTGGTTTCTTCCTCTTCGAATCTTCCTAGACATCGATTGCATGTATTCATGTTAGAAATTATTTTGGTATTTTTCTTTCATTTTTTCTCTTCCTTGACAGATATTAAATAATATTCAGAAATTGAATTCCTGACTCCTGAGGGCTGAAATGAACCGTGAACTTCCAATCTTCATTCAAAAATTTAAAGATCACGATCGTATAATGTTGATGCAATGTTAAAACCACACAACACAGTTTTGGTGTGGTACAATTTTGCACAGTTCAAAACCGACTCCCTTTAGTACGATTGCAGTTTGAGTTCAAATCGCACCAAACATCACTAATTTCACCATTTATAGTAAGTATATATATTATAGATAGATTATAAAAATAATAATATTATAATAATATTAATACTAATAAAAATATTATAAAAATAATAATAAACGTGTGCGGTTCGGTTCTGCTTCGGTCCGGTTTGGATCGGGTCTAAAATTCTTGAAACCGCTTGAGACTTGTATGTGACAGTTCCGGTTTCGGTCCCGGTCCGAAAAATAAAATGAAGGAATCATATCCTAACCAATGTTGTCCACGGTTCCAAAATTCAAACTGGAACCTGAATAATTAGTGAACGGTTCGGTCCAATTATCTGTGGTTCCGATTCGATTTTCTGTTTTCATTTTTAAGTGACAGCTCTACTCTTTATTCACAGGCGGGTTGTTGGTGGCCACAAGTTCCCTTTGATAAGTGAAACTCAGTAGTTAAGTGGGCAGCATAGAGACTTTCTAGGTGGTCACCCATCTCAATACTACTCCAGCTCAAACACGCTTAACTATAAACTTTCTGCATTTTATTATGATGACTCAAGTGCAGCCCACTTGGAATCACACTAGATCACTGTGGCCTCACCCGACACCGTCCAGGCTAAAATTATCATTTATATTTGTTGCGGACTAACTCGACGTCCCGGTTGGACCGGAATACTTGGACCGTCTTAGCTCTCGGAATAGTCGAGCGTGGACACAATCAAAAGAGTTGGTTGGTTATACACAAGCAGTTTTAAGGTGGAAAAACCACTCAACTGGGTAAAAAAACCACGTGATCGGATCTGTGCCGGTCAAAATCCACTATTTCCTGGAGGTTATAGCTGGTTTGTGAATTCGAGGGTGACAAGCCACCACTCGTTACAATTAGGGGGCGAGAGAACACTTTGCACGCGGCGGACGACAGACTATCGCGTCGGGAGTTGTTACAAATTGTGCTTCATGCCGGCGGTCTTTGGATAGTGACTTGCTGACTTTGGATGGGAACGGAACGATCGGTCTTGTAGTTGTAGGAGCCGCTTGGAACTTGGATGATTTGGCTTTGGTGGGTGGCTTTGACTTGACCCGCTTTTGGCTCGGGTGTGGATCGGAGGTGGCTCGTAGGAGGAAATTGGTAGAGCTTCGACCTGAGGAAGAAGAAGACTTCGAAGAGAAAGATGAGAAATGAGGAGGCCTGTGTCTCCATTTATAGGCTCCGGGAGGTGATTACGGTGGTTATGCTGCTATTCGCACACCGTAACCACCTTCATGAATGTTTGTAATATAGTTTAAATGTGCGTATCCCACTATTTGGAAACCGCCATAAATAAAACAATAAAATATTAATTAAATTCCCCCCACTAATCCGGAGGTTAGTGGGTGGTTACGCATGATTCGAATGGTCGATGACGCTCCCCCTTAATCAGACGATGAGAGCGGGCCTCCACAGGAGGCCGGTGAATTTGCCGCCAAGTTCCCTGGCGAGGGGAGGGCCGCCGACCGCGGCCGAGGAGGAGCGACCGCTCTCCTTGGCCGTGCGTCGGCGACCGAGGGAGGGGGAGGCCAGGTCGGCCTCCCCCTTGGCCACCGGCGGCCAAGGGAGGGACGGCCCGGGTGGCCGACCCCTTGGCCGCCCTGACTGCCGGGCAAGGGGGCAGCCCGGGCGGCCGTACCCTTGGACGCCCCAGCGGCCGTGCGAGGGGACGGCCCGCGTGACCACCCCCTTGTCCACACCGGCGGTCGGGCGAGGGGGCGGCCGAGGAGGGGGAGGCCCCTTGGCCACTCTCTCGACCGCGACCGGGGGCCGGTGCAGTGAATGGAGGCGGGCGGTTGGCGTCCGGGGGGAGGTCGGTCGGCCACTGTCGGCGAGGTGCGGCGGTTTTCCCCATTATGCGTAGAGGGATCGGTGCGCGGGGGATCGGGCATGGTGATCGTCTGTGTTGGAACCGAGATTCGGTTCCATCTAGATTTCAAACCTAGGGGTGCGGCTCACACCTACTTCTCCCAAGCCGTCCCTTGGTGAGAGACCTGAATTTGGAAAAAGACCCTTGGCTCTAGCGTGGAGTCCCACCTCACACCCGGAAGACCTTTAAGATCTCCGCCTCCCTAGCCAATGCTGAGCTAGGTGCTTTGGAGGATGAAGGAAGAAGATGAAAATTGGTGAAAACGGATCCCTCTTCAAGGCACCCCAAGGGTCTATTTATAGATTTCTTAAAATTGCCTACAAATAGCCGAAATCCGCTGCTCTAAAATTACTTAAATACCCTAGGCTAGTCTTCCAACAGCCAAACTTCGCTATTTTTAACGGCTATTCCCAGTCCACCAGGGGCAAAATAGCAGACCCTCAAGCCGGGCGAGCTGGGCGGGTGCCGGCCTCCCGCCGCACCCACCTTCCTGAAGAAGGTCCCGGGCGAGTGTCGGCCTCCCGCAGCACCCCCCCCCCCCTAAAAATTAGGTCGGGGCGGGTGTCAAGCTCCCTCCGCACCCGCCCCCTGAAAAGGGGTCGGGGTGAGTGCCAGCCTCCTGCCGCACTCGCCTTGCAAGATGAGGCCAGGGCGGGTTCCGGCCTCCCTCCGCACACGCCCCTTGAAATGGGGCCGGGGCGAGTGTCGGCCTCCTTCCGCACTCGTCCCCCAAGATGAGGTCGGGGCGGGTGTCGGCCTCCCGCCGCACCCGCCCCCCTGAAATGTGGCCGGGGCGAGTACCGGCCTCCTACCGCACTCGCCCCCCAAGATGAGGCAAGGGAGGATGTCGGCCTCCCGCCACACCCGCCACCTGAAATGGGGCCAGAACGAGTGTTGGCCTCCTGCCACACTCGCCCCACAAGATGAGGCTGGGGCGGGTGTTGGCCTCCCGCCGCACCCGCCTTCTAAAATAGGGTTGGGGTGAGTGCCAACCTCCCGCTGCACTCCCCCCCAAAGTACATCAAGCACTAGCAAGCTAGACAAGTCTTTTGCCCCCTACTAGTATATCATGCAGATCAATAATAAATTTGACTCAAAGAGTGCAAAACCCCCTAAAAGCTTACAAATGTGTAGCAAGTCTTACGCCTTGCTTGGGGACCCTGCTTCGCGAATACGGGATCGTACACAATCCCCGCTCTTTTTGAGCGAGTTCCACTTTCGGAAAGAAACATCCAACCCAACGTATTCGATGAGTGTAGCCCTCTTTGAGCCAAAAATACTTGGCCTCTCTGAGGGGTCAACCTGCCATGCCAGCTAACGGGAGCCTGGGTGGCGAGATCCCCTCCGGGTAGGAACTTTTTCTCCCCTGAGGCACATTCGACCCATCCAGCTAGAGAGAGCCTGGATGAGGAGATCCTCTCGGGGTTGGAACCTACTCTCCAACGAGTCACATTCTTTAAGATCCCATTTTTTTCTTTTAAACCACCGGGGTCTTATGCCCAGAACCGCCGCTTTGCGGTGACACCAACACACCCGGGAAGGTAGTCACTACAAAATGCCGATCCTGCCGACCATACCGATCGCAGAAGAGTATAAGTATAAATAGTACATGAGTAAAGTAAAACTCAATACTAGTCCACCAGAATCACATATATATAAATAAATCTCCACGATGAGAGAGTCCACAGAAATGAATAAGCAAAGTACTAAAGAGGGCTCCTGCCCGATACAGCAAGATCCTCACTACAAGTCACTTAACGCGGAAGCAAAACTATAATAACTACTAATGATCGGGACTCACAGTCCCTGCTGGCTGGACTCCAGTGCTAAACTGCCCTGTCTCCATGCGCACCGACCTCTGGGGCTGCGTCTCCTTATTCGGCTCCACGATCCCCTAAAATGATTTAGTCAACGATCATTAGTCTAAAAAGACTAAGTCTTATCATCCCTCCCCCCTCCCCCAATGGCTCATAGGCACCAAGCGGGGAGAAGGAAAGGGAAGGTAATGAAAGTGGAGAGTAACAAAGTAAGCATGTGACGGCGGAACTAGTTCATGAATTTATAATCGCAGCAAGTATAAGTAAGCAGCAGCAGGTAAGCAGTAGTAGGAAGCAGTATAAATATACACAAGAGCAAGTGAGCAAGTATAGTATGAAAGGTAAACTAAGTAAGTAACCATGACCTATAGGAATGCTCATACAAACCTATAGACCAAGGGGTCGTTTTGCAAGGCCTATTGTATAAAGCGTCTCATACCACTTTATACAATAGGTGTCAGGGGTTATATGCAATGATGATGCTATGACATGCAAGTATGTCATGATGTGAACATGCAAGTACAACCCACACACTCGACACTGTGCACACGCATCTTTAGTTCCCCCTTTCTGTAGCTTAACCTCCCAGGATACCTCTGTAGTGGCAAACAGAAGCGGTGGGTTGGGCCCCGTCCACCTCTAAACCGATATCACACTACCAGTCAGACCTATCGTATGCCTCAACGCTGGTGCACTAAGCATAGCTCCTGTATACTCTTGCCGGTTGCACACCAGACTTTATTTGGCCAAGTGCAAAACCACATCTGCCGAGCCAACGTATTGGTGTCAGTGTAACGACTCTCCAATTCTGATGACCCACCACCTTATATCTTATGCACATGCAACATTAATGTATTTCCCACCGAGCCAAAGCTCCCCGGACAATCCCGTCCATCATAAATATATACCGAGCCAAAGCTCCCCGGACTAACCCGTCCGTCTCAAAACCATCCGAGCCATCGGCTCGCCGGGCTAACCTGTCCATCACCAAAACCACTGAGCCCACCGCTCGTGAAACCTAACCTAACTCCCAAAACCCCGGGGAGTGTGAGTGTAAGAGTAACCCTAGATTATTCCTAATTACTCTTGTAATCCATTTAGTCTTACGACTTACGTTAACCTTGGACTGCCCAAGACATTCCCCGTGAAGGGCTCTCGAGGGCACTAGGAACTACGTTGGACTGAAGCCCAAAGATCCCTTTTGTAAGGCACTTACTATTATTGATTAATACCCGATTCCCGATCCCTTTAATATTACTCTGGATTTAACCCTTTTGTGTTTTGACTCTTTCTCTCTCTCCACATGAAAGACGATCTTTCGTCGATCCCGAGCACCTCTTAACACTTGATAAACCAATAATTTCCTCATCATGATTCCTAAAGGTTAATCTATTTCTACTTCACCATAACCAGTAAGCTAATAACCCCAACTCCCTATGTTAATTTCACATTCTATCACAATTTCTGCAGTTTTACTATATACAGACCAATCTAAGCTATATGATGTACATGATAGGAGATACTCCAAATTTTCATCTAAATGCCCTAAAATATTTATTGGGGCCTATCATGATATATTTAGACTAAATCCAGAAACTTGGAATTTTCCTAAATAATTTGGCATTTAATTAATTTTTCCAAAAATTGGTCCATGGGTGATTTGAACATGAAGTACTAAATTTACTTAAGATCTGTCCATAAAATTTTTTTGAACACTATAGGACTACAAGATATCAGTGAATACCAAATTTCATAGATTTTTATAAAGGAATTATTCTCTAAATAATTAAGCCAAGATAATTCAACTAATTAGGGGTAATGAAGGAAGTATCATAAATACTAGTCCAAAAATTATACAAAAATTAACAGAGCTCTATTATGATTGTAAAACATTACTTACTAAGTTTCATGCAATTCCAAGGTCAGTAAACCATATAGAAAAAATGCCTTAATAAAATCTATCATGGTCCACTTTGTGAAGAAACATCCTTGTAATCTCAACTTAACAAGATGAAATAATTTTCCAAGCTTCTTTATGCCCTAAAAAGTCACTTGGTTAAGTAACATAAATTTTCAGCAAGCTATAGTATTTATCTTCTATTTATCAAAGTAAGGTGCACTAGTTTACTTTACACATGATATACTAAGAAGAAATGTTAAACTATTCCAAATAATTTACTAGTGCACCTAAATGAAATTTGATTAGCTTTTCTAGAGTTTCAAATCATTCTAAGATATTTAAACCATAATTACATCAATATCATCAAAAATGGCAAGATGAAGGTTATAGCTACAAGGATGAGCTACTGTTATCTAAATACCCTATCATAAATTCTAGAGATTAATAGAACTATAACATTACCCCTACCAAAATATCATAAAGATCCAAGGTCATATGACTCATTAAATATTCCCTAAGGTGTATAGACCTAAAAACTTACTAAGGGGTTTAAGTGGGGTGCAAATGTACGAATACCACCAAATCCCTTCCTAGGAAATTTCACCACCCCATGATTACATGGACTACACACCAAGTCCATCCAAGGGCATATCACCCCATGCCCTTCACAAACTCCCAAAGTTCAACCTTAGGATTTGAACTTGGTTCTTAAGGCAAATCTACCCTAATCTATCTCATACTTCATGTGAGGGAGTTAAATATCATAACAAATCAGTGGACCAAGTTTCAACCTCTGTTGAGGTGATTTGGCCACCTAAAACCCACAAGGGCCCTTTGACCAAAATGCCCTTTTTTGGTCAGGGCTAGGGTCTACTAAAATCCAAATCAAATCATCTATAAATAGAATAAAAATTTATACAGAGCCTTATGATGACCCCAAGGACCACTCACCAAAATTTGGGAGGGTTCGGAGGTCATTAGACCTTTTAAATAATTCATACATGGATTATTAAATTTCTACAAAACATTTAGGAAAATATTTTCCAAAAATTCTCATTTTTGTCTATGTTCTAGGTATAGGTAAGAGTGACCCACATACCAAATTTCAGGTTATTTGGATGGCTGGATTGATGGGGGCACTAAAAATAATCTCTGGTCTAGCCTAGGTATAGACCTCACCAAAATGAGTGTTGTGGTCAGACCACTTACCCAAATGGGTTAAAATAAAATTTGAATTAAACTAGACTTCACGGACTACAATTTTTATGTTGGTTATTTTTTCTTTAGGGGGGCCTAGGTATTTGTAATATTTAATTTAAAAACAGCCCAGTAATGGGATAGAAATTGAAATAATAGGAATTAATATAGGGCGATGCCAGCACGAATCTTAAAGCAAATCAGAGGGTCCTGGCATCGTCTTCTTCCTCCAGCCAAGGGCCACGATCAGCCCGACCTGGAGATCATTCCAAGCCATTTTCCCAGCCACCCATCCACCTCCCTGGCCGACCACCACCACCTTCGTTGAGGTGGGGGCTATCGTTGGGCGGCGACACGGCAGCCGAAGGGGCGGTTTCCGGCGAACCCGCATGGTAGAAAAACCATGAAATTTCTGAAATTTCTCTCACCCGATCGGGATCAATTGAGCCTGATTTCTCTCCTAAAAGATTTAAAGATCTAGCCCACGAAGAAAGGAGTAGAGGAGGACCTTCAACCGTACTTGCCGACGGGTGTGGTGGTGGTGCGCCATGGCCAGATATTGAGCTTGAGGGTGCTCTGCAACTGCACAGTCAACTTACTCGGCTCCTTCAAGTAATGTGTGGAAAAGCTTTCCCTGGGTCTGGGGATGCTTTTTAGAGAGTTAATTGGGGGAGGGGGAGGGCATAACTTGAATTCACCATTAATGGCCTTGAAGGTGAATTTCGGCCAAGGGAGTGTGCACTGAATCCAGCCCATATGTGGCTGGCTAGGGCTGTTGATCTTCTCTTAATTAATCAGGGAAGGTGAATCTAGCAAGTGGAGGCGAGGAGATGAACTCTTGATGGCCATTAATGACCTTCTGTCTCCTCTTTCTCTCTCTTACTTATTGGAGGAATTGAATTCAGCCACTTTGGTGGCTGGCCATGGCTTTCCATCTTCTCAAATCTGAAGGAGGAATGAATCCAGCATGAAGATAGGAGCTCTTGGCCTCCCTATGCCATGAATGGCCTTTAATCTCCTCACTTTCTCTCTCCTCCATTAAAGGGGGAAAATGGACTTTTCTCTCTCCTAGTCATCAAAGTTGATTTTGATCTCTCCTCTAGCCTATTGGCACCCCACTAAATCACATTATTAATTAAAATAAGTTATCCCAAGTGGGGGAAATGGGCTTGAGCTTGGGTTAGCCCATTTGGGCTAATTTTGCTTAATCTTAAGGTAGAGTTGACCTTGGTCTACATGACCATTTGGGTTGATCACAATGGGTCCTTGGTGACCCATTAGCCTTCCCTAAAGTATAGGAAGTCTTGGGTAGGGTTGGTTGGGCATCTTGGGGGTCACTTAACCCTTAGTTAAGACACTTTGACCTTTTTAGGGCTAAGGTTGACTTGGGTCAACTTAGCCTCTTTGGTTGACCCCAAGGGGTCCTTGGTGACCCATTGACCTCCCTTAGGGCTTGGGAAGGTCGAGGTATGGTCAATTGGGCATATTAGAGGACAATTGACCTTAGTTAGGGCACCTTGCCTAATTTAGGGCTATGGTGGACTTTGGTCAATTTGACCACTTTGGGTTGACCCCAATGGATCCCTATGACTCTAATGGACCCTCTAATGGGTTAGATGTGTTGTGGTGGAGTCATGGAGTCATGGTGAAGCCCAATGGTCATCCTAAACTAGTGTTTAGAATTCTACTATTTGCAGACCATGGTGGTTCACACCCTAATTCCCAACTTCACCCCAACCTTTTGATACTTATCAGGGTTTTGTCATGACCAAGTCATGACAAAACCATCCTAGGGGTCTAGAAGTCTGAGGGATGTTACACATTCTACCCATCCAGCTAGTGAGAGTCTGGGTGAGGAGATCCTCTCGGGGTTTGTGCCATCTCTCCACCGAGGCACATTCGACCCATCCAACTAGTGAGAGCCTGAGTGAGGAGATCCTCTCGAGGTTGGAACTTTCTCTCCACCGAGACACATTCGACTCATCCAGCTAGAGAGATCCTAGGTAAGGAGATCCTCTCGGGTTGGTACTTTCTCTCCACTGAAGCACATTCAACCCATCCAACTAGAGAGAGCCTGGGTGAGGAGATCCTCTCGGAGTTGGTACCTTCTCTCCACCGAGGCACATTTGACCCATCCAGCTAGTGAGAGCCTGGGTAAAGAGATTCTCTTGGGGTTGGTAACTTCTCTCCAACGAGGCATATTCAACCCATCCAGCTAGTGAGAGCCTGGGTGAGGAGATCCTCACGGGGTTGGAACTTTCTCTCCACCGAGGCACATTCGACCCATCCAGCTAGTGAGAGCATGGGTGAGGAGATCCTCTCAGGGTTGGTACCTTCTCTCCACCGAGGCACATTCGACTCATCCAGTTAGAGAGAGCCTGGTTGAGGAGATCCTCTCGGGGTTGGTACCTTCACTCCACTGAGGCACATTCAACCCATTCAGCTAGTGGGAGTCTGGGTGAGGAGATCCTCTCGGGGTTGGTACCTTCTCTTCACTGAGGCACATTCGACCCATACAGCTAGTGGGAGCCTGGGTGAGGAGATCCTCTTGGGGTTGGTACCTTCTCTCCATCGAGGCACATTCGACCCATCCAGCTAGTGAGAGCCTGGGTGATGAGATCCTCTCAGGGTTGGAACTTTCTCTCCACCGAGGCACATTCGACCCATCCAGCTAGTGAGAGCCTGGGTGAGGAGATCCTCTCGGGGTTGGTACCTTCTCTCTACCGAGGCACATTTGACCCATCCAACTAGAGAGAGTCTGGGTGAGGAGATCCTCTCGGGGTTGGTTTAGGCACGTTATTCGAATCATCCTAAATTCAACATCCTCAAATCGGGAAAATTTCAAGATACATGATCTCCTGACTTAGTTGGTCAAAGCTAGAGCTCATTACAAAAACATAAAAGGAAAACGACTTTACCTAAGCATGGTCTCTTCAGGCTGCTTGGGCATGATGGCCGTCATTCGCCTCCTTCTCCTCTGATACCTATATCCTGCTCAAGCTCTCCGTGATCTTCTCTATCTCCTATGCACTAGCTAGTCAGGCGATGGTGTTGACTGCCGTGACATAGCACTGTATTGCCATCCTGAGGTCTCCCCTGATCCTGACTTGGATCCCTCGAGTGTTAAACTTGAGGCACTGGTGAAATGATGATGGCACATAATGGAAGGCGCCGATGAGAAGTCTTCCGAATATGGCATTGTAACAGCTCGGAGCGTCAACAATGACGAACCGGTAGTTCCTTGAGCCCCCCCCCCCAACTTCACCTGGAGTCTGACTCCACCTTCTACCTCCTTCATTTCCCCTTAAAATCTAAACAGGGGTCCGTCTGAGGCCAACACCCTCCTTGGTTTCACCTTCATCTCGTCAAACGCCTTCTTAAAAATGATGTTGACGGAGCTCCCGTTGTCAACCAAGATCCGGGAGACGGTGTAGCCTTCGATGACTGTCTTGATGACCAGCGCATCGCATAATGAATCCTCATGATCCGACATGTCCTTCATTGATAAGGTGATCTTCTCCTCTAGGGGTGGAGTCTGGTATGTCGATGTGATGATCCGATGGTATACGATATGGAGGCTTGTCTTTCGAGTGGCCTCGATCCCCCACTCTACCGTGAATCACTTATATACCTCCTCGGGGTCCTATGTCGACCCGGTCCTCACATACGTCTTCTTCCCCCACTTTGGGTAGAACTTCTTCAATCTACATTGTCGGTTGCTACTGGGCTGGGGCTCTCGCCTCTCTCACTTCCAGGAACTCGGGGCAGGTAGCTGTGGCGTGACCCTCTACCTGGTAGAATTCACAGTATGGTAACACTCTTCCTTCCCTTCTTCGACGGGCTGGGTGAACTCTCCTGTTATCTCTTCCCCCTCTTTCTATCGCCATGGCTTGCTGCGGTGGGGGTAGGAGCTGCCTAGGGGCTTGCCTATAGAATTTGAACCTCCCTTGGCCTCTATGGAATTTCCCCTCACCCTGGACGAGACCTCTTCCTGGACCCTGAACGGGCCCTCCCTGTTTCCCCCAACCTAGCTCTGGACCTTCCTGAGGTCCTTAGAACCCCTGAGCTCTCTGATCTTCTCTCCTTATTCCTTCCTGATGCCTTGAGACACCTTGATCCATTGACTCTGCCTCTGTTAACCCTTCCAACTTCTTGATAAATACCGGGTTGGCTGCCTCAGTTTCCATATCCTCTGCCACCCTTTCCATCAGCTCCTTGAAGGATATGGGGCCTATAAATAGACTGATAAGGTGCTGTGAAGAGTGTGTTGACCCCTTTCTTCTTCTTCCACTAAGGAACCTAGCTCAGCACTAGCTAGGGAGGGGAAGGATTTTTAGTTCTTCCGGGTAAGAGTTGGGACCTCCGAGATGAAGCCCACGGTCTGTTTCTATATCTTGAGACTCTCATCAAGGAAGAAATTTAGGAAGAGTAGGTGTGAGCTGCAACCCTAGATCCGAACTCTAGGTGAAGTCGGGTTTCTGGCTTCAATATTTTTGGTGCGGTGAGCGTGAATCGCAACCGACACAGAATAATCATGAACCACTTCAGGGTAGGAGATCTCGGCAAAGTAGACGAGAAAGGGTCCCAGAACCCGGGAGGATATGTAGGGAGAGAGGAATTTATGGCGTCCATTAGAGGCATCTTGGACATGTTGCAGGGGATCTCGCGGCGAGGCGACTTCTCGACTCCCCTACCTCAGGCGTCCTGTCTTGTGTATCAAGACGAGCTCGTCTCGGCAAGGGTCAGAGAGGACACACCGGGGGGCGACCTGGGAAAGAGAAAGTGGTGGAAGGAAGTGGGTGAGACCTTGCAGGTAAGGAGTTGTTCCCCAGCCCTGCAAGTGACGTCTCGCCGGGTGACGTCGTCGCGCGAGTAGAGTTGGCGAGACCCTTGGCGAGAGGATCCCCATTCTGTGAGCTGATCCTTTCAGCTCCTGTCCCCGAGGGGTTCCGAGAGCTCGATATGACCTACTATGTGGGGAACGACGACCCCCTCCAGCACTTGCAATGGTTCGAATATGCGGTCTCCATCAGGCCGATGATGGACGCATTCAAGTGCCGTCTTTTTGCCATCATCTTGAAAGATAAAGCTAGGGACTGGTTTCATCAACTCCCAACGGGATCGATATATGGCTTCAAAGACCTAAGTAGAAGCTTCCAATTGCGTTTCTCGACCTCGAAGAAGAGGAAGAGAAACCCGGAATCGATTTTTCTGATCCGGCAGAAGGCAGATGAGTCCTTGGCCCACTACGTGGACCGATTCTAGGAGGAGATCTTGGACATTCATGTGGTGCCAGGGTTTGCTCTCCAGATGGCCTTTACCGTGGGGCTGCGGGAGGGTTTCTTCAAGATGAGTTTAACCAGAAAGGCATCGTTGTCGTTTGAGGGGTTGATGGAGAAAGCCACAAAAGAGATAACGATGGAGGCGGCGAACCCGACGTTTTTCAGAAAGTTGGCAAGACTGACAGAGGCTGAGTCGATATAGCCGAGAGGGGCAAGGCAGCAAGAAGGAAGAATGAGGGAGGAGTCGAGGGCTCCGACATACAAGGAGGTGGGTTAGAGGCAGCCAGGAGGCCCTGTACAAGGGCAGGGAAGAGGTTTTCCCCAAGGAGGAAGGAACTATCAAGGAGGATTGGGGCGATTCAACTAGCTGGGGTGGGTACATGGTCCTAGACAACCCCTACCCCCGCCTCAACAAGCTATGGCCATCGGACGAGGGAGATGAAGAGGAAGAGAAAGAGGGAGAGCAGGAGCTGGAGCTGGAAGGAGGAGGAACCACCAGGAGGAGGAACCATCGGGAGGGGAGACGGGAGGAGGTAGCCTTGCCATATTGTGAGTTCCACGAGGAGGAAGGTCATGCAACGGCTACCTGCCCAGAGTTTCTAGAGATTAATAGGGTTAGAGGAGCAGGGGAGAAGCAACTACCAGTGCAGATAGTAGAGATGGCTGGGACCGAGGAAGAGGACCAGTGTGTGGATCAAGATGATGTGGGAGATCGAAGAGAGATCAGAGTGATCCACGGGGGAGTGCGGATTGAGGTTACCCGTAGGGCGAGCCTTCATACCATGTATCGTCAGAGCGTTGCCTCGATGTCACAACCCCCTCCCCCGGACGAGAAAATCACCTTCACTCGGAAAGACTTGCCATACCACAAAGATCCGTTGTGCGATGCGTTGGTGATCCAGACCGCCATCGAAAATTTTATGGTGACACGGATCCTAGTCGATAATGGGAGTTCAGTGAATGCCATCTTAAAGAATGCGTTCAATGAGATAAGGGTGGAGGCTCGAAGGGTGTTGGCAGCAGATGGGCTGTTGTTCGGATTTTTGGGAAAATGGAAGGAAGTCGAGGGGGAGTGGGACTTCAGGTAACTCTGGGGGGAGGGGGGTTGTCTATGAATTGCCGCTTTGTAATAGTAGACGCTCCCAGCAGTTACAACGTCATATTTGTGCTCCCTTTGATCAGTGCCTTTAGGTACGGCCCGTCGTCTTTCCACCAATGCCTGAAGCTCAACGCCGGAGGAACCCAAATCAGAGTACAAGGAGATCCAAAAGCAACCAGAGAGTGTTACGTGACGGCGGTGAATACCATTTCTTAGCAAGGTGACGCCGAGGAACTAGAGAAGAGGATGGAACAATGGGAGCATGAGGTCGGAGAAAAGGTAGAGGAGGAAAAGGAAGAAGTAGGGACGGAGAGAGGCATTGCGGTGGATCCAGAAGCGGCAAGAGAGAAGGAGGGAGAGATGGAGGTAGAGGAAGAGAAGGAAGAAGTAGCGATGGAGAGAGGCATTGCGGTGGAGCCGGAAACGGCAGGAGAGAAGGAGGGAGAGATGGAAGTAGAAGGGGCAGGAGGAAATGAAGAGGAAAGGAAAGGGAAAAGAAAGATAAGGGAAGTAGGGGAGTCATCCAGGATGGAAGCTCGGCTAGAAGAGAGAGGGGGTTCATTATTACGAGGGGTCACAACTGATGAAGAGGTTGAAAGGTTTCTGATGGAGGTGGTTGTGGCCGTTGCGGAGCGCGAGGTCGTAGAGCGTGAGGCTGGGGACCAGGAGGAGATGCTGAGGGAGCAAGAAGGAGAGGAGGTGCCATCAAGACTGAAGGCGGCGGTCGAGGTGCTGGAGATGGAAATTCTCACCAAGGAAGGGAGGAAAGAAAAGATAAAAGTCAGTGGGGAGCTCAGCCCCGGGGACCAGGAGGAGATCAGGAAGTGCGTACAAAGGAATATCGACATCTTCTCTTGGAGAGCAGTTGACATGCCAGGGGTCGACGCGAACGTGACATGTCATTATCTCAACCTTGACCCCAGGCTCATCCAATACAGTAGAAGAAGAGAGCCATCGCTTCCAAGATGGTCGGGCCCATAAGAGAAGAGGTGGGGAAGCTGCTCCAGGCAGGATTCATATCTGCAAGCAAGTATCCGGGGTGGGTGAGTAATGTTGTGATGGTCAAAAAGAGGGAGGGAAAATGGAGGATGTGTGTGGATTTTTCTCTTTTAAATAAAATGTACCCTAAGAATTATTATCCTCTGCCTCGAATCGATGCGCTGGTTGACTCAGTCGTCGATTTTTTCACTAATAAGTTTTCTAGATGTATTTTCAGGGTACCATCAAATACGCATGCACCCCCCAGACGTCAAAGATGTTACCTTTCTCACGGGAGATGGGTGTTTCAGCTATAATATGATGCCCTTTGGATTGAAGAACGCAGGGGCAACTTACCAAAGAATGATGGACCGGATCTTCCGGGAGCAGAAGGGGTGGAATCTCGAGGTTTATGTGGATGAACTGATGATCAAGAGCCAAGATCTTGGGTCCCACGTCTTGGATCTAGAAGAAACCTTTGGGACCATAAGAAAATACAAGATGAGGCTCAACCCTCTGAAGTGCGTCTTCGGGGCCAATAGGGGAAAGTTCTTAGAACATCTCCTTACCCCCTCAAGAATGGAGCCCAATCCACAAAGTAAAGGCAATCTTAGAATTGGAAACTCTAAAGAGCGTTAAAAAAGTCCAACGTCACGCTGGCAAGCTGGCCGAATTAAGCAGGTTACTCTCCCAGGCTAGAGAGAAGTGCTCGCCCTTCTTCCGAGCACTGAGAGGAGGCAAGAAATTTGAATGGACCCCCCGAGTGCAAAGAATCTTTTCGAGTTCTGAAACAATAACTCACCCAAACACCGCTGCTCCAAGGGCCAAGAGGAGGAGAGGGGTTGTTCTTGTACTTGGGAGTGGGGACCGGAGCAGTGAGTTTAGTCCTTGTCCGAGAAGAAGGAAGGAAGCAGTTCCCGATTTACTACGTAAGCAGAGTCCTAAAGAAGGCAGAGCTCAGATATCCCATCCATGAAAAGTTGGCTTTCGCTCTCATCATCTCGGCCAGGAAGCTCGGGTCATACTTTCAGGCTCACTCAATCCAGGTGGTGACAGATCATCCTCTTTGCCGCATCCTGGAAGGGGTGGAGCATTCTAGGAGGTTGGCCAAATGGTCGATAGAACTAAGTGAGTTCGATCTCACTTTTACTCCTCGGGTAGCTATCAAGGCGCAAGCGGTTGCGGATTTCCTTGCAGACTATGTGGTTGAGTTCGGAGAAGTTGAGGCACCTCTTTTAGCAGCCTAGGAGATGCTAGTAGATGGAGCCTCTGGAAAAGGTTCTTTTGGAGGAGGGATGATCTTAGTGAGTCCCGAAGGAACCAAAATTGAGCAAGCCCTGAAGATTCACTTCACCATCACTAACAACCAGACAGAGTATGAAGCGATCATCACAGGGCTTAAGCTAGCTCGGGAGCTGGGCATACAAGACATCAAGTCTCCACCGACTCTATGGTAGTAGCAGGACAAATCAATGGAGAGTTTGAAGTAAGGGAGCCCACCCTCCAATTGTATCTGATGAAGGTAAAAGGTGTCATCAGACAGTTTCGTAGCTTTTCAATTCAACACGTCCCAAGAAAGGAAAGTACTCAGGCTGACCTGCTCGCCAAGCACGGCCCTCAAGCTGGAGGGACCGTGACAGAGCTCTTCAGGCCCTCCATAGAAGAGGGAGAATTGATGGAAGTGGACCAGCAAGGGTCTTGGATGGACCCCTTCATCATCTTTTTGACCTCGGGACATCTTCCCGAGAGAAACCTCGATAAGAAACGGATCAGGTATAAATCGACAAACTACCTGCTGAAAGAGGGGACTTTATACCGAAAGACACTATCGGGTTTGTTGGCTTGGTGTGTGTCTGAGAGGGAGATCTCAAGAGTTCTAGAAGAAATTCATTCAGGAGAATGTGGGAGCCACTCAGGAAGTCGGGCCTTGGAAGGAAGATTGTTAAGACAAGACTAATTCTGGCCTACCCTCAGGAGAGATGCTGAAGAATTTGCAAAGAGATATAAAAAGTGTCAGGAGTTTGCCCTCTTCAACTCCTTCTCGCCCAAAGATTACGCACAATCACGACCCCCTGGACCTTTACAATATGAGGGCTAGATTTGGTGGGTCCTTTCCCCCGAGCAAGTGGCCACAGGAAGTTCCTGCTTGCAGCACCCCCCCCCCCAACCTTTTGACCGGGTCGGGCCGAAGAGGGTACTACTGGCCCAAGACGCCCACCCAGTGCTTATAGGGGAAACGATCCACCCTGTCCAAGCACTAGATGGCCGCCTTGGTTGGCTCGAATCATAACATTCACAACCCATCAGAATATAGCGGAAGCATTAACAGGAAACCATTGCAGGTTTATATATATCACATATCAGAATCACAGCGGTTCTAGGGCCGAAGCCTAAGTACTTATATAAGCCCGTAGGCTATACATGTGCTACATATAATCCTCATATACTCTCTCTCTACGCTGCTCGGCGGAACTCACGTCTCTAAACTCTGGGGACGGCGGGGGTACATCTGCTCGAGTAGACCTAGCTGCTGGCGTAATCTCCTGCGGCAGCGGGTCACTACGGTGCTCCACCTCCTGTGAATGGTTAATCAACTAACCGTTAGTCACAGAGCTAAGTGGAAATAAATCTCCTCCCCGGATCCACATCCTGGGGACGAGTACGCACCCACCCAACAAAAATAAATAGCTGAAGCACGAGAGGGTTAGCACTATATTTCAAATAGGAACAGCTAGAAGCAAATATAAAAGAGTGCAGTATAACCGGAAAAAGCAGTAATAGTAGAAAACGGTTATAACAATGCTCTACTAGCTCATCAGCACAACAGGTTTCCATATCCTGAATTCTATCGCAGACATTCACAGCCGCGCACACACCGCAGACATTCACAGCCGCGTACACAAACCCTATGTCGACATAGTTTGGACCGCTTTTGTTCCAGCAGGGTAGCGAGCCCCGCGGGCCTCACCGATGTGGCCGTCGGCAACAGTGGCCAGTCCTGCCACTTCTGGGGGTGATCATACCGCACAACCCCAGGCCCTAACGTATAACATGGTGTACTCTTGGATGTGAGCGACATCCAGCGAATCATTTTGGCCGACCAACGGAGGAAAACCCGACGGGGAATAAAACGTCCGATCACCCGTGGTACTCATCTCCCTGTCGCCTTGAGTCGTCGACCTTCCCGCACCGGTACGAACGGTCTGCGGGAGGGACTGACCCGCCATTATTCCACCGCAAGAAATTTACAATCAATCAATCCACGACAAACATGATACACACCGGGTCTACGTCGGCCTGCCCTACTAGGCTTAAACTTCAGGCGGCGGTGCTTAGCTCTACTTTCGTCAAGGAGCGTGGGAGCGCATTATTTGGTGCTAGACTTGGAGGAATACCTCAACTTCGGTTATCCCCAACTAAGGCTCAACCTTAATAACGACTGCTCGACAAACAGGACCCGGGATTATAATAGTAAATTGCAATGAAGACAAATGTGGTATTTATGCTGCTTATTTAAAGTGCTGGAAAGAAACGTGACCAGTACGAAACTGGAGTAACACTGAAGTAAAAGTACTTGACCAGTACGAGACTGGAGTAGAACTGAATTAAAATTACTTGACCAGTACAAGACTGGAGTAGAACTGAATTAAAAGTACTTGACCAGTACGAGACTGGAGTAGAACTAAATTAAAAGTACTTGACCAGTACGAGACTAGAGTAGAACTGAATTAAAAGTACTTGACCAGTACAAGACTGGAGTAGAACTGAATTAAAAGTACTTGACCAGTACGAGACTGGAGTAGAACTGAATTAAAAGGAATAAAGGAACAGGACCAGTGCAAGACTGGAATAATCATAAAAAAATGGTTAGTAGTCCAATCACTCCATCTAGGAGGCTTCAGTCTCATCTCCGTTCTCAGGAGGCACATTCAGTTCTATTGCAGTTCTTAATAAGGCTTCATTGATTTACACCCCTTATTAAGATCCGATTATGATTTAGTTGCGCCTTATTAATCACGGCTTAATCGGATCAGGGGCTTATTAGGAGTTACACTCTCATTATTTATCAAGAATAATTCACAACTCGCTGCTCGTACTCTCACTTTCCGAGCGTGCCCAAATCACCCGAGAGATGAGGGGCTCGACGGTTTTATAGAGTCTCGGAACACACAGAGCTTGGTCACTTACCTCAGACACTCTCGTCGATACGATAACTTTACACTTATTAATTAAATTAGAGAGGATAGTCGCGCTCCAATTTTCATTTTCGCAGAAAATGAGCGTAATATTTACCGGGCGCGATCCTAGGCTTCCATAATTTGGGAAAAATACCAACACTTATCCTCATGACCTCAAATTTTGATAAAACTCTTAAGAGAGCCTAAAATGAGCCTAGTAATTTTTTTGTAATTTTTCAAAGAGTTTTGGGCCTTTAATTTGGCCAAACAAATTTAAAAAATACCAAATCAACTCCAAAAATTCTCAAAATTTTTGTAGGAGAAGCCCTTAGTTGGGGGAACATTTTTCATGTTCAAAATGTTTTTCATAGAGGTCTATTTTAGCCTCTGAAAAATCAAACCCTTTATTATAATATTATAATATTATAATAATATAAATTATAAAATAAAAGTACTGTACATCTTTCTCCCCCCCCCCCCCCCGCTGGAACAAACCGCAGCCCCTTACAGGGCTTCTCCGCCGCCGGTCGGCCACCGGCCGGCCGTGGCTCCACCACCGGCCGACTGCCCGGTGGTGGGCGCTCCCTCCGGCGGTGGTCCGGCGGCCCGCTGCCACCGGAGCTATTTTTTTTTGTTTTTTTAAACGAGAGGGGAGGGGGTGACGACGTCGGCGCTCCGGCCGCCGGAGCTTCCATGCAACTCATCATAAGGCTAGGGAGTAAGGAGAGGAAGAGTTTCTACCTGAGGTTGGGGGGTTTGGCGGCCTCCGGCGAGTTCCGCCATGAATAGCTTTGGAAGGTGGTGGAGCTCGGGCTTTGCCTTTTTCGGCGACCTGAGCTCCGGCAGAGCTTGGGGAGGGGTGGGGAAGTAGACCTCTGGGTTGGTGCAGGATTACATGGGGAGGGGGGCCTTTATATAAGCTTGGGGGGAGGGCTTCTCCTCCCCTCTAAGATGTGGGATTAATCCCTCCTTAAGGAGGGATTAATCTCCACCCTCCAGCTGTCCATGGACAGCTGGAGGCTCAAACTCATTTCCCCATGTGGGAAATGAGGTTAGCCCCTCATGGGCTTGGGCCTTAAGAAAGAAGGGGAGAAAGAGAGGAGGGGTAGTGGTGGGCCTCCACTCTCCTAGGGTGGGTTGTTTGCTGGTTGGGGGGGCCCAAAGTGTGTGAGGGGGGGCAAGGGATATCCATCCATGGAGAGGAGGTGGGCTCTTATTTGGAGAAAAATCCAAAAATGGATTTTTAGGGGGGTTTGACCAAAGTCAACCATGGAGTGGGTCCCCCATGCTGGTCAAAGTCAAAGTGGGTCCAAGTCGTCGGGGTTGGGTCAAAGTTCAGGTGTCGTGTCACAATTGGTGTGTGCACGCTTTTCGGTGCACGATTATGCTTGATTTGACCACAAGTTGACCAATTGTCGTCGAAATTAACCGGAACGACTTCTGTTGACTTCGTATTGACCATACGAGTCCAACGCCACTGACCGGGGTCGAATCGGAGTTCGTTTGGCGAAAGTCCGATATTTGCGCGTCGCAACATGCTAAAATGGTCAAAACGCTCATAATCATCGTTAGGCTTCGAATCGCGACGCAACGAGTTCCGATGCGTTCGTATTAACTATACGAAGTCATAGGAATTGACAGAATTCAAATCAGAGTTCTCTATGTCAATATCCAACAATCTCATTTTCACGACGTCCTGCGAGGAATGGTCAAATCCACTATATGACCTCGGGGTTCAACTGAACGAGTTCTGATGCGCTCGTATTGACTATACGAGGCCACAGGAACTGACAGAACTCAATTCGGAGTCCTCTAGCTCTATTTCCTACCTTGGGTTACCCCTCACCGGGTCATGGGTAGGGTCCGGGCCACTTTTATTGGGCCAACTAGGGCTCTAGTGGCCAAATAAAAGTCGGGATGTTACACTGCTGGTCATGGTGGACTACTTTTCAAAGTGGCTAGAGGTAAAGGCGTTGGCTAAGGTGACATCGCAGGTGGTAAGAAATTTCGTGTGGGGAGAGATCATCTGCTGACATGGGCTCCCGGTTGCCATCGTAGACGGTCTCACGCGTAGAAGCAGTGGGGGAAGTCTAATGACTCGCACTCTAAAACCAACTCTCGAGCGAGGCGGCGAGACGATGAGTAGCTCCATCTCGCAAGTATAAGCAAATTAGAGGGCCGTCTCGCAGTAAATAAAACAAAGTATAGTAAAATAAGGAGGATGAAAAGCGAGAGGATATGACAAAAATTTCATTTAAACATCTGGTCATAATTATTCATTACAAAAAAAGAGAGAGGGGGTACAACTCTCTTGCGAAGGAATACTTCAAAATTCTCAAAAAATAACAAGCATTAAAAGTACAGATAAGAAAGAAGCAAAAAGAGGGGAGAAGGAGCCCCAGATTTCGCCAGCGGTTCTTCACTTCTTTTCACTGGAAGATGAATCCTCGTCCTCCTCTCCGTAAAGATGTGGCACGGGGTCGCGAGCAGTGACGGTTTCGGAGTTTTCTTTGACAACCCCCAGCTCCTTCATCATCTTCAGAACGAGCTCGGCCATCTTAATGTTGGCGTATCGGCAAAGCTCTTCGACCTCTTCATAGGAATAATGAGAGGGGGGGAGCTTGGAAGGGTTCCGAGCGAGAGGAAGACAGAGCGATGTCCCAAAGATGGGTGTTCTGGGCCGTCAAGCTTTTGTTCTCCTCCTCCAAGGCCGTTATGCGCAAGCGCATTTGATCCGCCGTCTCGACATCCTGCGAGACGCTCATCAATTAGAAAGAGACATACGCGAGAGAAAAGCTGACCAAGGATAAGACTAAGGCTTACCACGCTGCCCTGGGCCTTTGCAAGGAGGGCTTCAGCAACGGCCAGCCTCTTTTCGAGATCATCCGACTTCTCGCACTCCGCTGCTAGGCTCACCACAGCATCCTTCCATTTCTTATAGTTGAAAACAGGCGGCGCGAGATTCGGTGCGAGAGCTCCAGGGAGCGCAGCTGGGCGTGAGAGGTCTTCAAGATGAGGTCTCGCGAGGATTCCTTTTCGACAGAATCTGCCTCTGAACCAACATAAAGGTCGTCTGGTTCTCAGAACCAGACAGAACTTATTTGATAAGGTGTCTTGCCACCACTGAGTTTTGACAAGGTTCTCAGAACCAGACAGAACTTTTGAAGGGAGTTCAAGAACCCTTTTACAACAGGAAAATAAAAAGGAAAAGGAAATGAAGTTGTCTTCTCTGTTCTCAAATCAAATGAGAGAAGACTAGTGGATCTTTTGTCAAAGCTCCCCCTGAGATGTAGACTGGTTCAGGAAGGTAAGCTTTGCTCTAGGGTGATAGGTCTTCAGAACTTTGATCTCCAGCAAAAGATTGTTTCAGCAAGAAGACTGAGAGATGAGGTGTCTGGAGTTCTTTAGATGAAGTTGTGAACGCTTGTTAGTAAGCAAGAAGATTGTTCTTCTAATTCTTGACTTGTTATCTGTCTCAGCTTTTTCTTATGATTCTCTGAGAAGAATTCTTTGTCCAAAGTAGCCGTTGGCAGTCATAAAAGTCTTCCATAAAGAGTCTTGTCTTCTAGAGGAAAGTCCAGCAAACATTCTCTGAATAATACCTTGAAACTTGCTCCAGAATAAAGACAAACGGCTGGCAGATCTTCTTGTCATAAATGCTGATAATATTCAAAAACATTCCAAAGAATAACAGCATTTGAATCCTTAAAAGCGTCGATCTCTCAGAGGAATCGTCGATCTGAGCTCTACGATCGTCGAGCTGAGCTCAGAGATAGAATGAGATCAAACAGACAGAAAACGTCGAACTGAGCTCGAAGATCGTCGACCCGAGCTCAGCGACCTGAAGAATAACTGAAGAGAGATCGTCGATCTGAGCTCGAAGATCGTCGACCGGAGTTCGACGATTTATCAAGTTGAGCTCAGAGAGCGTCGAACCGAGTTCGACGTTTCGTCGACCTGAGCTCGACGAGAATTGCCTTAGACTTAGCTCTTCAACCTTGATCTTGGAATGGTCCTGGGGGCAGCTTCAAACCTAAGTTCTAAGCCCTAGACTCATTCTAATGTTGACCTTTACAACTATACAACTAGGTCAACCTGGTTTCCTAAGACAAACATAGTGATCCTTACCCAAATTAGTAATAGGGTGTTCCAACAATCTCCCCCTATTTGGGTTAGGATTACTATTTACAAACAAGATCAGGAAAAGAATAAGCATACATTCAAAACAAGAGCTAACCAAGCAAAGATATAGCAGCAAGCAGATCACAGATAAAATAGCAGCAATTATCCAGAGGTGGATGAAAGTTTAGCTTACACAATTTACTTCTTCTCAGTTCCCTTTTTAAACAAAATTTCTCTGTTAGGATTCAGGGTTTCTTTCTTTGATCTTCTGTCATCCTTTGCACCTAGAGAAGTTTGAGATCTTGGCCTTGGAACTACAGCCTCTGGGTGCAGCTTCATGTAGTCTTCTGGGTTGAAAAACTTTCTTGAAGCATATCTTTCCAATTCTTTCTTCCTTTGATCTGATAAAGTTGTTATATTGGAGATGTCCATGCCTTGCTCTCTGGCTTTCTTTAGTTGATCAAGAGCAGCTAGCTCTTTCATTTTTGCTGTCCAGGATAGAGGATTATTTTCAGGATCCTCAAAAGGAACAGGAGGTTCATACCTGTTGAGAGATTCAGAAGCAGGAGGAGTCCTGGAAACAACTGTGTCTTTTAGCCTGTAGGGGAAAGGACCTGAAGTAGAGTCAGTGTGGTCTTGTCCTTCCCTTTGATAAGATCTTTGTCCTCTCTGATTTCCTCTGTAATGACCCCTTCTGGATTGATATCCTCTTTGATGTTGTCCCTTTGATAGTATCTTGGATAAGATTGGGAGGAGCTTTGCCTTGAAGCTGGAGCTTGAGGGGCTGAGCCTGATCCAGAATCTGGAGGAGGAGGAGGAGGCTGATATTATGAAGATCCTTTTTCATATTTATCAAGCTTCCTTCTCTTCCTTATAGCTTTCAGTTGATTCTTGGAGTATTGCATCCATGGCTCAGAAATGGGGCAATCATGCAGAATGTAGTAGGGAATATCATTGGAGTCTTTTGCTTTAGCTGGAGGAACTGACATCATGGCTTTGCTTCTAGCTTTCCTCTTCTTGGCAATGGTATTGGCAGAGTCATCTGATTCAGTCTGGAATTGGTCACTATCTGAGCTTTGTGGTCTGTCATACAGATCATCAATGCTTTTCAAGTACTTTTCTTGAAGCTTTAACTGATCAGAAGTTAGAGCAGGAGCAACAGCAGCAGCAGACACTTGAGCAGGAGCAGGCATAGCAGCAGGTATGGGATCTTCTAGGTAAGAAGCAAGTTCTTCATCAGCAGTTTCAACAACAACAGTTACTGGAATCATCTCTATATCTTCAGCAGCAGCAGCAGTTTCAACAACAGGAGGCACAATGGCCTTAGTAGCAGCATCAGGAATATCCACAGCCTTCCAGGAATTGATATAGGATTCAATGTGGCTGGGATCACAAACAGATACAGGCACAATGGCCTTAGACAGATCTTCAGTGAGAGGTACTGGCAGAAAGCTGAAATGAACTGTATCAAATTGAGATAGCAAGCTCTGAAGATTTAGTGCAAAAGCACATCCACTGCTTTCTGAGTGAGCAGGAGCTGGAGCAAAAACAGGAGCATCCAATGGCACATCCACTTCTTCATAAAGCATCTCCCCCTGCCTTGGTTCAAGGAGAGCTGAATCAAGGCACCCAGTAGAAGGGATTGCCTGGGAGGAGGAAAAAGAGGAAAGCTTGGTAGACAGCTCCTGAACTTGTTTCAGGAGTAGAGCCAGGGAAGTCTCCAACAGAGATGTCAGCCTGGGAGCTAGCAACTCATAAAGTCTGTCTGCCAACCTTGAAAGATCTACATGCTCAAGTGGGGCTTGAGCAGAGGTAGGAGTAAAGGTAGATGGAGGGATGTTGGCTGGAGCTAAAGGTGTGGAGGTAGGAATGGATGGCTCTGAGGATGGAATTGTGGAGATAGAAGAGGTTGAGGTGGAGATAGGTGAAGCAAGAGAGGGAGTTCAAGAACCAGACAGAACTTTTGAAGGGAGTTCAAGAACCAGACATCGTAGCCTAGGGAGAAGGCGTGGCTAGTGGGAGGGTCCTGCTCCTTCCATGAGAGAAGGAGGGTGGATACCGACACCCGGTTCGCTTCCTTCTCCCACAGCAGGACTGGGTCGTCGGCGGCGTCTTGTACCACGGGACCCATGTTGAAGTTTTGATATGAGGCGGGGGCTGGGCGATTGGAGGAAGCGGCTTCGCGAGACGGAGATCCGGTCGGTTGAGTCGAAGTGTTGGCAGGCTGGTCGAGTAGTGTCGTCTCGCAGGTAGACGAGATGACTTGTTGGCGAGGTGATTGAGGCGATTGTGATTCTCCTACGGAGATGGGGCTCAGGGATACCGACATCTCCTTTTTCGCTTTTTGCGTTGTCTCTTTCTTCCCTTTAGGGAACGTCACAACCTTTTTAACTTTTTTCTTGGGGTTGTGCCAAGAGGGAGCGGCATCATCTCCGGGTCTCTTCTTGTGGGCGGGAGCCAATTATTCTTTCGCCGCCTCGGCCGCCATGCTGGCGAGGGTGAGACCTTTTGCCGGCTTTGCGCTGCTCTTTTAAGGAGGGTGGACAGGGATATTCCGCTCCCCTATACAAAAAACTCGACGATTAGAAAGTGAGACGAAGGAATAACAAACGTGAAATTAAAGAAGTGTGAGTGTACCTTGCCGAGAAGCACAGGAAGGAGCGAGTCAAGGCCTCATCTCAGGAAAGTGACTCCAAATTCTTTCCTATAAAGAAGTCACAGAGGACTTTGTCAGTGTCGCCGACCTGGGAGACACGTAGAACATCTCGGCAGGTGACACGGGCGCGAGCAGGATGCCCCCCATGTTCCCGCGGATGAAGACGAAGCGGGTAAGCCAATGGTGATTATTGTTGGGCGTCTCCCACACCTTCAGGCCCTGCCCTGTGAAGTACGAGACGCCATCGTGATTGGCATGGTAGATGAATAGCTTACGGAAGATGGTCAAGCTGAATTCAATGCCCTCCCGGCGCATATAGCTGGCGAAGGTGACCAAAACCAAGACGACGTTCGGGTTTAGTTGCGCAGGGATGGCTCCAAAATATTTTAAGACCTGTTTAACCTCTGGCCAGAGGGGAAGTCTCAGACCTGACTCAAAGTGCGAGACGGGGAAGCCGAGTTCGTCAGGGTAGAAAGTATTGATCGACTCATCAACCTTTGGGGGCCGCGACTTGAATCCCTTCGCCAGGAACTCGCGAGTGAAGAGGTTGTAGTCCTCCCCAGAGATCTTGTCGGGGGGAAGTCATGATAAGCGAATCTACTTCTGCACCGGCTGCGCCCCTCACCCTCCTCAGGCTTCTTCTTTCTCATTATAGGTGAGACGTTAAAATTGAAAGGGGGCGAAGAGGGAATGGAGAGAGCAAGTAGCGAGACGAAGTAGGTGAAAGAGCAAAATATGAGACGCAGCAGGAGTGGTGCAGAACAGGTGAATCATTTTGGTTTAGGGGGGGATATTTATAGTAGATAGTAAAAGTGGAAAACCGGCGGAAAAAGCATGGAGGAAGTGGGAGAGTCGACCCGCATTTCAGGTTCTCTCTCCTGACCTCGAACCGCGTTGCCCTACGAGGGCATTTACAGCAAGCCAGAACAAAAAATAAAATAAAGTAAAAATCATTCAATTGAGTATATGTTGGTACCCTAGTTTGATTTGAGTTTAGTCTTGTCCTTTTAGTTCCTTGACCCATGATTTATCTATGGTCAAAGGTTAGTTGATAGGTTAGATTTTCTAGTTGTGTAGAATTGCTTTTCCAAATGAATATTTGGTTAAGTAGTTTTTCGTTCGACTATAGTCGAAAGTCGCTCGACTATCGTCTATCGGCTGATCGACGATCGTCTATCAGTTGGTCGACGTTCTGTCTGCGTTGATAGTTCGACTATCTGTTGATAGGTCGACTATCTGCTTGCTTTGGTAGTTCGACTATCTGTCCTGATAGCTCAACTATCTGATAGTTCGACTATCTGTTGATAGATCGACTATCTGTGCTTTCTTTGATAGGTCGACTATCTATTGATAGATCGACTATCTGTTTTCTGTGATAGGTCGACTATCTGCTTGATAGGTCGACTATCTGTTTTTGTTTGGTAGTTCGACTATCTGTCCGGATAGATCGACTATCTGATAGCTCGACTATCTGTTCTGATAGGTCGACTATCTGCCGAGGTAGTTCGACTATCTTCCTTGATAGTTCGACTATCTGGATCGTTCGACTATCTGCCCGATAGGTCGACGATCTCCGTGCGCCGGTCGACGATCTCCGAAGATCGTTCGACGCTTTGCTATTTGATCTTATTTAGTTTTGTCGTCTTCTGTGATGTGACTAAATTCATATTTATTTTGGCATATTTTATGAAAGATTATCTGAATAATTTGTGACATTATTTCCATGCAATATCAGTTCTATTCTATATGCATGAGCTAATCTTTTCTGACAAAGTTGTTTGTCTTGTAGCTGAGATATCATATCTGCCAGGCTGTCCTTTATAACCGTTAGACTCAAAAAGTCTTCCTTGGCCGTAAAGAGATCTTTTTGATGTGACTTTCTCTTATATTATTTCATCAGAAGTATTTGCAGCTTCTTAGAAAGCTTTATCCTTTTATAGGATATCTGCCTGCAGTATTTGTGTTTTGCTTTATGCTTTTTGCAGCCCAGCTTGCAGAGTTCAGAAAAAGACAAGATTCAAACTCAATTAGAGCAGTTGCTGCTGCTGATATATAAAGACTTCTTTGAAGAAGAAATCAACTAGTACTCATAGCAAAAATATTCATTCAGCAAGCTTACAGCAAGAACAAGTTCAACAGCTCTCAGCAATCTTCACTTAACTGAGAAGTGTTTAGCTCTTCTGCTCTTCTTCAACCTGAGTTCTCCTGTTCCAGGAAGTTCTGACTCAGAGTTCTTTTGAAGAAGAAAAAGAAGAAGATAGCTGCTAGAAGATTTTAATTTCTTATTTTATATCTTCTTGTAGTTCTTCCTTCAGTATTTACTGAAGTGTTTCTGCACTGAAGCAAGAATTCACCTGGACGTTCTTTGAGCCAGGGGGAGCCTTGATTCTTTTAGAGCTGTCTAGCTCAGTGCAAGTTATTGTGCTTCTCTAATCTATTATAAAATAGAGAAGACACCTTAACCTCCTTTCCCCCTCCTGTACAGGGTTATTACTCCCTTCAAAAGTATCCCTTGGTGGCAGGGCACCTGATCAAAAACCTGTGTTTGGTTTTTAGACACCTGATCAAAAGTCTAAAGGGTTTCTAGATCTACCTGAAGCAGATCTTGTTGGTGGCAGGGCACCTGATCAAAAACCTGAGTGGATTCCTACCGTGTCGGTAGAAGAGTGGATGTACCCAGTGTTTGGGGAACCACTATAATATCTTGTGTCGTCTGATTGCTTAATTTATTATTTGTATTGTGGCTGTGATTAGAATTAACTAGGATTGCTAGTTGCTGGATTAGGACCCAAGCTTAACTGTAATTACAGTAAGCTTTATTTTGTGCACAACACTTGTGTTAGGCTTTAGGGTTCTTATTCAATATCTATAATCTTTAATTCCGCAATCGTATCTATCCCTTCTCAGCCTCTTTCAAGGAGAAGTTCTCAAAGCCATCAAGACAGATCACATTCTAGATATCAAAGGCATGATGCTGAAACAAAAGAGCAAGTAAAGGAGGTGGTTTATCAAAAGCCAACATTTTCACCCCCTCCTTCACCCAAGAGAAAAGTTTCACCTGCTGCTAAAGATACTTCAAAGAGTAAAAGAACTGTTTTCTCAGAAAAATCCAGTAAGAAGTTTGCTGAGTTTGCTCCTCCGACATCTCTTGTTATTCAAGAAGTTAAAGATCAGCTGAAAGTTTATTAGATCTGTCTACCAAGTTTAAAGCTGTGAAGCCAATAGATACTACATCTGAAAATAAGTATGAAAGTCAAGAGTTAGATCCTGATTTTAGGATGGCTCGTTTTCTAGAGCTTGTTGGCCCAGCCCAGATAAAGAAAGCTAAGGCTGAAGGAAAAGATTCTGCAGGATTTACTACAATGTCAAAATTCAGAATGAAGGAACTTGATAAAATCCAGGTTAGTCCTGAAGTATTTGACCCTTCTAAATATATGGAAAAGCATCCAGAAGCAGTCGTTCCAAGGGCTTCAGAACTAAAGATTATTGGTGTACAAGATCTGAAAATGTCTAAGAAAGAAGCCATAGATCCCTTGAGGAAAGTATCTTTTGTTCCTAACTCTTCTGATCCCAAACCTGATTCTGTAGATCCTTAATTTTGATTGACTGTTATATATCTGACTGATTGTTAATTGCTAGTTAGTTGTTTAACTACTTTCTGTATTGATTTTATTGTTCTATAGCTAGTTCTGTGTTTTAGTTTTTGAAGAGACTTAACTCAAATAGGGGGGGATTGTTGGTACCCTAGTTTGATTTGAGTTTAGTCTTGTCCTTTTAGTTCCTTGACCCATGATTTATCTATGGTCAAAGGTTAGTTGATAGGTTAGATTTTCTAGTTGTGTAGAATTGCTTTTCCAAATGAATATTTGGTTAAGTAGTTTTTCGTTCGACTATAGTCGAACGTCGCTCGACTATCGTCTATCGGCTGATCGACGATCGTCTATTAGTTGGTCGACGTTCTGTCTGCATTGACAGTTCGACTATCTGTTGATAGGTCGACTATCTGCTTGCTTTGGTAGTTTGACTATCTGTCCTGATAGCTCAACTATCTGATAGTTCGACTATCTGTTGATAGATCGACTATCTGTGCTTTCTTTGATAGGTCGACTATCCGTTGATAGATCGACTATCTATTTTCTGTGATAGGTCGACTATCTGCTTGATAGGTCGACTATCTGTTTTTGTTTGGTAGTTCGACTATCTGTCCGGATAGATCGACTATCTGATAGCTCGACTATCTGTTCTGATAGGTCGACTATCTGCCGAGGTAGTTCGACTATCTTCCTTGATAGTTTGACTATCTGGATCGTTCGAATATCTGCCCGATAGGTCGACGATCTCCGTGCGCCGGTCGACGATCTCCGAAGGTCGTTCGACACTTTGCTATTTGATCTTATTTAGTTTTGTCGTCTTCTGTGATGTGACTAAATTCATATTTATTTTGGCATATTTTATGAAAGATTATCTGAATAATTTGTGACATTATTTCCATGCAATATCAGTTCTATTCTATATGCATGAGCTAATCTTTTCTGACAAAGTTGTTTGTCTTGTAGCTGAGATATCATATCTGCCAGGCTGTCCTTTATAGCCGTTAGACTCAAAAAGTCTTCCTTGGCCGTAAAGAGATCTTTTTGATGTGACTTTCTCTTATATTATTTCATCAGAAGTATTTGCAGCTTCTTAGAAAGCTTTATCCTTTTATAGGATATCTGCCTGCAGTATTTGTGTTTTGTTTTATGCTTTTTGCAGCCCAGCTTGCAGAGTTCAAAAAAAGACAAGATTCAAACTCAATTAGAGCCGTTGCTGCTGCTGATATATAAAGACTTCTTTGAAGAAGAAATCAACTAGTACTCATAGCAAAAAATATTCATTCAGCAAGCTTACAGCAAGAACAAGTTCAACTGCTCTCAGCAATCTTCACTTAACTGAGAAGTGTTTAGCTCTTCTGCTCTTCTTCAACCTGAGTTCTCCTATTCCAGGAAGTTCTGACTCAGAGTTCTTTTGAAGAAGAAGAAGAAGAAGATAGCTGCTAGAAGATTTTAATTTCTTATTTTATATCTTCTTGTAGTTCTTCCTTCAGTATTTACTGAAGTGTTTCTGCACTGAAGCAAGACTTCACCTGGACGTTCTTTGAGCCAGGGGGAGCCTTGATTCTTTTAGAGCTGTCTAGCTCAGTGCAAGTTATTGTGCTTCTCTAATCTATTGTAAAATAGAGAAGACACCTTAACCTCCTTTCCCCCTCCTGTACAGGGTTATTACTCCCTTCAAAAGTATCTCTTGGTGGCAGGGCACCTGATCAAAAACCTGTGTTTGGTTTTTAGACACCTGATCAAAAGTCTAAAGGGTTTCTAGATCTACCTGAAGCAGATCTTGTTGGTGGCAGGGCACCTGATCAAAAACCTGAGTGGATTCCTACCGTGTCGGTAGAAGAGTGGATGTACCCAGTGTTTGGGGAACCACTATAATATCTTGTGTCGTCTGGTTGCTTAATTTATTATTTGCATTGTGGCTGTGATTAGAATTAACTAGGATTGCTAGTTGCTGGATTAGGACCCAAGCTTAACTGTAATTACAGTAAGCTTTATTTTGTGCACAACACTTGTGTTAGGCTTTAGGGTTCTTATTCAATATCTATAATCTTTAATTCCGCAATCGTATCTATCCCTTTCTCTTTCAGTATAGCTATGATAATTAAGCCTAGCAGAGAGAAATTAATAAGATAGCAGTGTTATTAATTGTTCCATTCCGCATGAGGTGGGCATCACGTTCGCAAGGTTTAAATTATATGCGAGACGGCAGAATAATATAGACTACAGAATTACGAATATAATCAAATAGGCGAGACAAGGCGAAGGGTCTTCAGTTCTTGTGTCATTTCCAACGCCCTCCACCGCGAGACACCGCACATGGGGGCCGACCAGGGACGTGAAAGGCGCAAATGACATCGAGACCACGACGCGCGAGACGGAGTTGCTGGTCGATCTCGTTTATAATTGCCTGAGGGTCGGTCTCATCTATCTTGATTCCAGCGTCAATCTCGGAGGACAGGTGAGCAAATTCAATCTCCAACCAGTCAATACGTATGTCGGCAGCTTGTTTATCCTGTTCCATCTCGCAAATAATGTGTATGTACTTCTGAAACATCTCGGCCATCCTGCGCTTCATCTCTACCGGATCCATGGGATCGCCCAGATAGTCTTCAATTTTGTCTGGGTGAGGAGGAGGCGAGACGACGAGCTGCCCAGAGAAGTCTTCTGCGAGCGATTCGATCTGGGTCCCTACACAGGAAGGAGCCGAATGACAGAATGAGAGGTGTTCTCGCAAGAAGGCTTGGAAGTGGCGAGCGGCACAGAGGAGCGAGAGGGAAGGTCTAGTTCAATTACCTGGATTGCGAGAGGTCCCAGGGACCTGGGAATGGTCGTCATTCTTCGTATTCGGAGGGGTAGATGGCCGAGGTGAGTCAGAGTCTTGGTGATGGATGGCAGGAGTATCCAGCGGGTTTATCGGTGGGGGATGATGGATGAGGTCTCCCTGACGAAACATGAAGGGAGTAAATGAGAAGATAAAAAAGGGGGAAAGGAGGGGCAGGAGTAAGAATTCACCTCTCTCTCCTCAAGAGACGCGGGAGGAGGGGTACGGATTTCCAAAGATGCTGGAGTGGGCTCCTTGACCGAGAAGGGGGGCCAGTGGTTTTCACTTTCTTTGGACGAGACGACGACGATAATGGAGCAGGGGTGCGAATCAAAGCAGGGGCCAGAGCAGCCATATTGGACTTATTTTGTTTGTGCACCATCGCGAGACGTTCGCGGAAACTCTGGCAATGATGCATGATGACGATGAAACAGAGGATGAAATAGGTGAGAGAGAGGGGCACTCTCTACGCGAGGTAGGTGTCACATATTTATAGGCTCCGGAGGAGGGCCCCGCAAAAGATTATCTCATAAATGAACTTTAATGTCGCGAGCCTCGGTTGGACTTTCTTTCCAAGCTTTAGGCAACCTCGAAAAGAGCGGGAATTATGTACAACCTCAGGCCCACGGGAGGTTACTCAAGGGAAAGCGCTAGGGGGAAAAGATCACATAGGCGAGAGGGAGCCATATAGCGGGGCACTCGCAAGGTGAGAGAGGAATAATGGAGTAGGCGAGAGCCCTCTCGCATGGCGAGAGGAAGCCATGTAGCGGGGCACTCGCGAGGAGAGAGAGGAGTAACGGAATAGGCGAGAGGGAGCCATATAGCGGGGCACTCGCGAGGTGAGAGTGGAGTAACGGAGTAGGTGAGAGGGAACCATATAGCGGGGCACTCGTAAGGCGAGAGAGGAGTAATAGAGTAGGCAAGAGTCCTCTCGCATGGCGAGAGGGATCCATGGAGCGGAGCACTCACAAGGTGAGAGAGGAGTAACGGAGTAAGCGAGAGCCCTCTCGCATGTCGAGAGGGAGCCATGGAGTGGGGCACTCGCAAGACGAGAGAGGAGCAGCGGAGTAGGCGAGAGGGAGTAAAGGAGTCGGTGAGACGAGTTACTCGCGAAGCAGGATGGGAAGAAACTCTCGCCCGCGGGATACCGTTTTCGTCGAGCGCCGGTTCGACGATGGGTACAACGCTGGTTCGATGATTGGTCGAGCGTCGGTCCAGTTAAAAGGCGGTTTTTACCTTTTTAACCCCAGGTAGGGGTTCTATTCTTCTGTCTCAGGTAGTTTTCTCTTTTTCCCTTGGTGGTCTGCATATAACCCTTCAGAACAGCGGCGTTTGTATGTTGGCAGACCCAACTCAGGGTATTTTGGTAATTTCAGGTCGGTTCAGTTTGGTTATTTGCAGATCAAACTCAGAGGCCTATAAATAGACCGATAAGGTGTCGTGAAGAGTGTGTTGATCCCTTTCTTCTTCTTCCACTAAGGCACCTAGCTCAGCACTGGCTAGGGAGGGGAAGGATTTCTAGTTCTTCCGGGTAAGAGATGGGACCTCCGAGCTGAAGTCCACGGTCTGTTTCTAGTTCTCGGGGACTCTCATCGAGGAAGGAATTCAGGAAGAGTAGGTGTGAGCTGCAACTCTAGATCCGAACTCTAGGTGAAGTCGAGTTTCTGTCATCAACACAATCCCTTGTCTTGTCTTTCAACGTGATCGCGAAGAGGTGACACTTGAATGCATCCGTCATCGGCCTGATAGAGAATGCATCTTCGAACCACTGCAAGTGCTGGAAGGGGTCATCCTTCTCGGTATAGTAAGTCATGTCAGGCTCTCTGATCCCCTCAAGAATTGGAGCTGAGACAATCAGCTCGATGAAGGGTGACCCCCAACTTGGTTGTCTCGCATACTCCACTCGCGCGAACTACTCGCCTGGGAGGCTAGAACTCACCAGGCTGGGGAATAAGTCCCGACCGATAAGGTCTCGCTCGACCCACTCTCCCATCCTTTCCTTCCCGGGCCGTCTTCCTGGTGCACTTTCTTCTACCTCCCCTGGGGTCATCCTGCTTAGACCCCTAGGAGGTGTCTCGCGGAGACCCCTGGGAGCTGTCTCGCGAAGACCCCTGGGAGCTGTCTTGCGGAGACCCCTGGGAGCTGTCTTGCGGAGACCTTTGGGAGCTGGATCCTGGGGGTGGGAGTTGAGCAGTCACCCTGAGGAGCAATACTTAGCAGCATCTCCATGATGTTTTGGATGGATGCCATAAACTCTCCCCCCCCCCCACAAAGGATGCTGGATTGGAGAGCTCGTTGGAGTCATCACCACCTCCATGATCTTCCGTCATGGAACTTGCTCAAGAACTTCTGTATGAGCCGCGGTCCACGCTTACCGCACCAAAATGTTGGAACTGAGATTCGGTTCCACCTAGAGTTCGGATCTAGGGGTGCGGCTCACACTTACTTCTCCCAAGCTGTCCCTTGGTGAGAGACCTGAATTTGGAAAATGACCATTGGCTCTAGCGCGGAGGTCCCACCTCACACCCGGAAGACCTATGAGATCTCCCCCTCCCTAGCCAATGTTGAGCTAGGTGCCTTGGAGGATGAAGGATGAAGATGATCAAAGATTGGTGAAAACAGATCCCTCTCCAAGGCACCCTAAAGGTCTATTCATAGATTTCTTAAAATGGCCTACAAATAGCTGACATCCGCTGCTCTAAAATTACTGAAATACCCCGGGATGGTCTGCCAATAGCCAAACTCCGCTGTTTTGAACGGCTATTCCAAGCCCACTAGGGGCAAAATAGCAGACCCTCAAGCCGGTCGAGCTAGGCCGGTGCCGGCCTCCCGCTGCACCCGTCTTCCTGAAGAAAGGCCGGGGAGGGTGCCGACCTCCCGCCCACCCCCACCCCCTCTAAAAATTAGGTCGGGGCGGGTAGCTGCCTCCCGCCGCACTCGCACCCTGAAAAGGGTTCGGGGCGAGTGTTGGCCTCTTGCCGCACTCGCCCTCCAAGATGAGGTCGGGGCGGGTGCCGGCCTCCCACCGCACCCGCCCCTGAAATGGGACCGGGGCGAGTGTCAGCTTCCTGCCGCACTCGCCTCCCAAGATAAGGCCGGGGCGGGTGCCGACCTCCCGCCGCACCCGCCCCCTAAAATGGGGTTGGGGCGAGTGTCGGCCTCCTGCCGCACTCGCCCCCCAAGATGAGGCCGAGGCGGGTGTCGGCCTCCCGCCACACCCGCCCCATGAAATGGGGTCGGGGAGAGTGTCGGCCTCCTGCCGCACTCACCCCCCAAGATGAGGCCTGGGCGGGTGCCGACCTCTTTTCGCACTTCCCCCTTGAAATGGGGCTGGGGCGAGTGTCGGCCTCTTACCGCACTCCACCCCCCCCCCCCAGAGTACACCAAGTACTAGCAAGCTAGGCAAGTCTTCCGTCCCCCTATTAGAATATCATGCAGATCAACAATAAATTTGACTCCAAGAGTGCAAAACCCCCTAAAAGCTTATAAATGTGTAGCAAGTCTTACGTCTTGCTTGGGGACCCCGCTCCGCGAATACGGGGTTGTACAGTGTGTACGGTCAAACCCATAATCCCACTCCTTTTGGGTGGAGATCATGGGGTGTGGTTATGTGCACACCCAATTCCTATAAAATGGGGGTCATCCCCAACAATTGCCCCCAGATCCTTGTTGCATGAGACCACTTCGGACGAAGAAAAATTAGGATCATCCTCTGCTCATTTTTATGGCAGCGATGGTGGCCAACGGTAATGAACTTGCGTCGGCGAGCTGTTGCATCCTGCAAACTAGGGTAAAAAATGTTAGCATATATTATGGTATAGGAGAGGTGATGACCATGCCTAGGGGAGGTAGTTGTTGCTCCCGTAGTCGCGACAATGTGCGTGGGTGCATGCACGGATATGTGCAAGAAAATGCGTGGACATACCTACGACGGTGCAGGAGGGTGCGCCTGCATTGGAGCATGCGCGACTGGTCGTGCATGCAAGTATGTGCCAAACTGCGCGCCTAATTGTGCATGCGGCTGGTCGCGCTGGTGCGCGAGTGCGAGGCTAGTCGCGCTGGCGCGCGGCTGGTCGCACGGGTGCGCGGCTGATCGCGCAGGTATGGGTGCGTGCCTGGCCGCGCGTGGGCCGGGCAGCACGCTGACCAGGCCGTGCGCGATCCTAGCAATGCGTGCCTGGCCGCGTGTGCGTCCGGGTGCACGCGCCTGGCCTCGCGTGCGTGCACGGGCTTGCGTGCATGATTGTGGTCGTGCGTGGATGCTTGTGTGGGGGACTTCCGTGTGTGTCGGGGCACGTGTATGTGCTTGGGCGCGTTGTAGATATTTTGATTCTATCGGGTGACGCGCCTTTTTATTCATGATGGAGGTGGATGTTTTTTTGCTCAGACTTTTTAGTCTACATTAATTTTTAATTTTTGTGATAGGGCTCGAAGCGTACTGAGGGGCTGATGCATCTTCGCTGCTCTCTTATCGTGTATCAAGTTGCAATTTGGAGGAGGAGGTTCGACCTTCATGCCGACTTTGAAGTGAGGATACCGCGTGTTGAGGGGAGGGTGCAAAATACTCCTTGTGGCTGGTTGACGATCTGCGATACTACCTTGAGATCGGGATTTCGATTCCCCCCGTGCGAGAAAGTGGTTGAGATTCTGAAATTCTGCAGCGTGCCAATTTCCAGTTTACTCCCTTGGGAGTGGTGCGGATCTTGGGGTTGGTTGTCTTCTTTTACGAGCATGGCAGGAAATTTTCTTTGGATTGCTTCTGGGATTGGTGCAATGTTTGCTCTGATGGTGGTGAGCGGGTGTAGATTTGCAGCAACAAGAGTTGGCTTGATTTTGAGATTCGGACGGGTCGCTGTCACGGAAATACTTTGTTTGTTTATGTCAGGAATTCTTGGGGCTTGCCGGAGCTGAAGAATGCATTGCCTGATCGTTGTCGTCGCCAAAAGGGAAAGGAGCGGGAGTTCTATCCAGTACTTGGATTTTCGGAGCCCCGCGAGTTGGCAAACCGTTTGTTTAGCATTTCTTCATTCCTAGAAGAGAAGCGCTTGTTGCAGTGTTGCAATTTTTCAGTCTCTGGGCAGACCGCTGAGACTTCTTTGGGTTATAGTCGGAAACAGAAGGCCGTTGTGATTTTTCGAGGTGGCGTAGCTCGGCGCCCTGTTTATCTTCTCTGAATGATGACTTTCCTTCTGGTGACGGCAGTGGTTCGCTTCCCAAGGTACAGGTGCTTGGCTCGTCTACCCCCCCCCCCCCTCAGTTTTTCCCTGCGGAGGCAGCGGCTCTGAGGCTATCTTCTTTTTTAAAAACGATGAATGAAGTGGTAAGTGAGCTTGATCATTTTTGGCTCTTCTTTATTGTTGTATTTGTGCTAACTTTTCTTCATCCTTCTTCTTTTTGCAGATTGAGGCCCAGGTTCAAATTACCGTTATCTGTAATGATCATTATGTGAGATTAAAGGATGGATATCTGACCCTTCAGGAGAATTTTCAAGCTACGGCGGGTTCTTTTGTCACCCTGAAAGATGATCATGACCGGGATGTTTCTCGAATTCGCTGGATTGGATCAGAGTTGAAGGCGGAATTGGGAGAGATTCGAGCATCCTTAGAGGTGGATAAGTCTCTGGTGGAGAGGACTACACAAATGCTAAATCGCGCTCAAGAGGATACTTCTCATTTGGAGGCGGAGCTTGGTGCGGTGAAGGCCCAAGTGGAAGCGTTATCTTCTGATAGCCATGTGCCAGAGTTGAAGGCTGCTGGCATCGCAGAGTATATAAAGTCTCTGGATTACATGCGGGATCGGTGCTTGATCAGCGAGGAAGTTCGTGATGAGATCTTGAGCAAGGAGGTGGAGCCTCTGATGGAAGACATTCGAGAGTTGGCCCTCAGGCATGGAGTCTCGAAGGCTTTTCATCTTGTTGGCAAGAGCTTGGGAAGTGACATATCTGGCTTCAGCTTTGATGATATATCTGGCAACGAGGGTTCTGATATTGATGCGGCCGGCGCGTAGCGGTGCTTTCTTTTTGTATTAGTGTGTGTTTGCATTTTTTGCTTTTCTAGTAGGTGTCTTGTAAGTCTTCATTATTGTTTGACAGTCCATGATTGGCGCCTTTGCGCATGTACTTGCATGCAGCTGTGATAATTATGCTCTTTTTCTTCTTTTTTCCTGAGCGTTGGTGGCTGCTCAAGAGAGCATTGCTGGAGAATGTAAATATCTGATCATGGTATTACAAGGAGCACGTTGCCTGGAGAATGTTGTTGTAAGGAGCGTGCTGCTCGGAAGAAGTTGGTGTAAGGAGCACGCTGTAACACCCAAAAAATAGAAACAGAACTTTTGGTAGCTATCGTCGGGCGACAGTGGATATCGTTGGCGATAGCGTTAGCACACGACGCTTTTAGGCATTGAGTAGATGTGCGAATAGAACCAAAATAGTCCGGAAACTGGAGTAATGGAAATTTTATTATCTAAAAAACTATCTATTACAAAGGTATAGCCTCCCTTATATAGAATGGAGGAGATGAGATAGAGTAGAAATACCCAATGTGGGACTAAATACAGAAATATAGCATATACAAAGCTAACCGCCTAACCGCCTAACCGCGCGGTTAGTAAGAACACTAACCGCTCGGTTACAACCAGGAGACGAGCCGCCGACCATCGATATCCCAGAGAGTAACCGGCTAACCGCCCGGTTACCAAACCGCCATGCCAACCCGCTATCGTTGCTCAGATATCAGACCGCCGGAGACAACCCGCCAACCCGCGCGGTTACCAAACCGCCCGTTCTTTAACCGCCTGTCCGCCCAGGCCTATACAGCAACACTCCCCCTCAAGCTGGAGCATATATGCCGATCATGTCCAGCTTGTTGTAAATGTGGAAAAAGGAAGCGGATACAGGCTTTGTGAAGATATCTGCTAACTCTTTCTCTGACGTAACAAACGGAGTGCAAATCTGGTTCTTCAACACTTCTTCCCGAATGAAGTGACAATCAACCTCTATGTGTTTTGTCCGCTCATGAAAGACCGGGTTCTTGTAAATGTAGATGGCCGCCTTGTTGTCGCAAAACATGGGAAGCGGATAGTTGTAGACCTCTCCTAAATCCAGCATGAGAGCCCGCAACCATTTCAACTCGCACGTGGTTGACGCCATACTTCGATATTCTGCTTCCGCACTAGATCTGGAGACAACGGATTGCTTCTTGCTCTTCCAGCTAACCAGATTTCCTCCAACAAACGTGCAAAAGCCAGATGTCGATTTGTGATCCCCTTTGTCGTCCGCATAACTAGCATCGGAGTACGCTTCAACTCTCAAATGGCCATTCTTCTGAAAGAGGAGACCTTTCCCAGGAGATGACTTTACATACTCCAGAATTCTTAGAGCGGATTGAAGATGACATTCCCTAGGAGACTGCATAAACTGGCTGACCTTTCCTACTGCATAAGATATGTCTGGTCTGGTCACCGTGAGGTAAATGAGTTTGCCAACAAGACACTGATACCTCGTAGTGTCCGATAGAGGAGGTGATTCGTCAGTCCATGTTTTGTCTTCTCCAGGAGCCATGGGACACCGAGCAGGTTTAGCGCCCGTCAATCCTGCCTCTTTCAATAAGTCAAGAGCATACTTGCGTTGGGAGAGAACCAAAGAGCACGGTTTCCGAGAGATTTCAATTCCCAAGAAGTATTTTGGAGAACCCATATCCTTCGTGACAAGGTGTTGGCGGAGATGGACCTTCGTCAAGGCTACACCAGCTTGGTCGTAGCCAGTAAGAAGTATGTCATCCACATAAACGGCTAGCACAACCAGACCCGAGGATGTCTTGCGAATGAACAAGGAGTGATCCGCCGAACTCCTCGTGAAACCGATTGCCCCAACTATGCCACTGAACTTGTCGAACCATGCCCGAGGACTCTGCTTTAGACCATAGATGGCCTTTTTCAACCGGCATACTCGAGTCTCCCCCTGAGCAACATACCCAGGAGGTTGCTCCATGTAGACATCCTCATGAAGATCACCATAGAGGAAGGCATTCTTGACATCCAACTGGGAAATAGGCCAATCCTTGTTGACCGCCACCGATAGAAGAACTCGAATAGTGTTGAGACGAGCAACCGGAGAGAACGTGTTGAAGTAATCAACACCGTAAGTCTGGGTAAATCCCTTGGCCACAAGACGGGCCTTGTACCGGTCCACACTGCCATCCGGACGGAACTTGACGACAAAGACCCAGCAACATCCAACCACATCCGTGCCAAAAGGAGGAGGCACAAGAGTCCAAGTGCCCCGCTCAGAGAGAGTAGCAATTTCTTTATCCATGGCCGCCTTCCAGTGAGGAACATCAAGGGCTTCCTAGTAGTTGCGAGGAGTGGAAGTCGCCGAGATGGCTAGGGCGAAGTCCCTGCGAGAAGGTGTTAGCCGATCATAAGAAACAACAGCGGCCAGCGAGTGCTAGGTGCACGTCCGAACCCCTTTACAAAGAGCAATGGGCAGTTCCAGGTCATCTAGTTCCTCAGTCGCCGGTGCATCCGTGGCGGAGAATGCTGGCCCGGGAGAGGAGAGAGACGGCCGAGGAGAGGAGGAAGATGGCAGGGGATCAACAGACGGAGTGTGCGGTGGAGTTGGTGATGGAGGAATCTCAAGAGGAGTGGATGGGATGGAGGGAATGGTTGGAGAGGGCAAGTCAGCCGGAGAAAGAGTAAGGTCAGAGGAGAAGTATGAGGCATTTTCAAAGAACGTCACATCCGCCGAAACGAACTGTTTGCGATGAACAGGGTCAAAGCAACAGTAACCTTTTTGAGTAGTAGAATAACCTAAAAAGATACACTTGGTGGAACGTGGGGATAACTTGTCGCGAGTTGTGGAAGGGTTGTGAACAAAGGCGATGCAGCCAAAAATGCGTAGAGGTAAGGGAAAGGCATTCTTGGCCGGATAGAGAATGGAAAAAGGTGTTTTGCCTTTAAGAACTGTCGAGGGAAGACGATTGATGAGCAAGCAGGAGATGAGAACTGCATAGCCCCAGTAGCTACGAGGAACCTGCATCTGTGCCATGAGAGTGCGAGCGACATCGAGGAGGTGACGGTTTTTACGTTCCGCCACCCCATTTTGCTGGGAGGTATATACACAGCTAGTTTGATGAATGATGCCGTGTTGCATACAGAAAGAAGAAAATTCATTACTCAGGTATTTTTTAGCATTATCTGAACAAAAAACTTTCACAGAAGCACCAAACTGAGTTTTAATCATAAAATAGAAGGATTGCCATACAAAAAATAGTTCAGAGCGTTCTTTTAAAAGATACACCCATGTACATCGAGAGAAATCATCAATAAAGGTTACAAAATAGGAACTACCCCGCCCTACGGTAAGGGTGGGGGCAGGACCCCATACATCAGAGTGAACAAGGTCGAACGGCTTAGAAGAGATACCACCTTGCTTAGGAGGAAAGGGGGAGCAATGATGCTTGCCAAGCTGACAGGCATCATAGTTGATAAGAGAAGCATGCTGAGGTAGGTGGGGTAATAGTTGGTGGATGAGACGGGATGGAGGATGCCCAAGACGAAGGTGCCACTGAAGAAGATCTGTAGAAGCGGATGAGAATGCTGAAAGAGCAGATACATCATCAAGGAAGTAAAGGTCGCCTCTCTCAGTCCCAGTAGCAATCGTCCGCTTGGAGTCCGGGTCCTGAAAAGAACAAGAAACAGGAGTAAACGTTACTGAGCACTGAAGTAGCTTGCAAAGGGAAGTAACCGACAATAAATTGCATGGGAACTTGGGCACATAAAGAGTATCTGCTAGGCGAAGGGACGAAGTAACTTGAACCATGCCAGTCCCATGCACCGGAGAGGGAGAGCCATCCGCAACGAGAACCGGGGGCAATCGATCATGTGTTTCTAGGAGAGAAAAACACTGAGGATTGCCCGTCATATGATTAGTGGCGCTAGAGTCGATCATCCATTTACCTTGAGTCATCACACGGGCGCTACCTGAAGTCGTGGCCACCGAGGCAGATGAGTTGGATGAGTGGGGGGCATCACCAGAGGGACGAAGGTGTGGATGCTTTGTCCAGCATCGGTCAATCAAGTGGCCTGTGCGGCCACAGTGAGAACAGAGATAGCGAGAAGGGCCGCACCCGCCGGACTGGTGACCACGTTCACCCGAGCCACCACGATATGCTTGGTGGGCATAGGCATCCGGAGCAGGAGGAGCGGTAAGCAAAGGACGATTGAGCAGAGAGGTAACAGCGGCAATGCGGGCAGCTGTAGCATCCAGGGTGGGAGATTCAGCTTCTCCAAGAATTTGCTGTCGGATCATATCATAGGAATCTGGGAGCCTCAGAAGGTAACAAACAACCAGGAGTTCCTGGAAGTGCTTCAGTTGGGTGGCCACGTCCGCAGAGAGGGGACGATGTTGAAGAATCTCCGCTCCAAGGGCTTGGACCTATTGGTAAGCCGCAGCAGGAGACATGGATTGGCGAGCAAAGAGATCCGCATACAGAGTATAGATGCGAGATGTTTGACCCCCTTTGGAGTAGAGGGCGGCTAAGTGAAGCCAAGCTTGCTTGACCGTCTCATCGTGACGGATGACCGGAAGACATTCATCGGACAAGCTGTTTGCCAGCCACGTACGAACAAGAGCGTCATTTGCATCCCAGTCATTAAACTGGTCAGAGTCCGCAGGAGGAGGGTCATCGGTAAGATGATGACGCTTACGCTGAGAGCGGAGAAGAAAGGTAAACGAGACACTCCAGTCGGGATAATTGGGGCCGAGAAGCTTAGAAACTGTTCCAAGGTTCCCGGACGTAGCAAGAGGAGGAGGAGGGTGGGTAACGACAGTAGTCGAGGTGGAGACATCAGAAGTAGTCATTCTGGAAGAGAGGTCGTGTGGTTAAGAAAGTAAACCGGGCGAGCAGCAGAAGGAGAAGATCGCAGCGGTCAAAGGAGAGAGCAACGGCTAAAAAAAACCACGACCAACTGCGGACAACCAATGGGAAGAAGGTCGTACGACAAGACAGGTCGTACGAGACAAGCAGATCGCACGAACAGATTGTTCGGGCGAGAAGAGGAGATCGCGAGACAAGCAGATCGCACGAGCTGAAGGCAAACGCAAACAGGGGGACTAGATCGCTCCCTCTGATACCATGTGCGAATAGAACCAAAACAGTCCGGAAATTGGAGTAATGGAAATTTATTATCCAAAAAACTATCTATTACAAAGGTATAGCCTCCCTTATATAGAATGGAGGAGATGAGATAGAGTAGAAATACCCAATGTGGGACTAAATACAGAAATACAGCATAAACAAAGCTAACCGCCTAACCGCCTAACCGCGCGGTTAGTAAGAACACTAACTGCTCGGTTACTACCAGGAGACGAGCCGTCGACCATCGATATCCCAGAGAGTAACCGGCTAACCGCTCGGTTACCAAACCGCCATGCCAACCCGCTATCGTTGCTCAGATATCAGACCGCCGGAGACAACCCGCCAACCCGCGCGGTTACCAAACCGCCCGGTCTTTAACCGCCTGTCCTCCCAGGCCTATACAACAACAGACACGACACACTCGACCCTTTCAAGCGTTGAGTGAGCAATTAGAGTCGTTATCGCGCGGCGACAGTGAGTATCGCACGACGATACCACTCAACGCTTTCAAGCGTTGAGTAGACTCAACGCACTCAACGCTTTCAACAAAGCGTTGAGTATACTCAGCGCACTCGACGCTTTCAACAAAGTGTTGAGTAGACTCAGCGCACTCGACGCTTTCGACGAATCGTCGAGTGAGCTATCCCGTGGCGACAATGGGTATTGCTGTGCGATACTGCCATGAATGCTAGCCACGTTTCAGATGGCCGATCGACGGCCGAAGAGCGGTGGTTGACAAGGGTCAAGGAGGTTATTGTTGCTATCGTCATACGATAGTCGATATCGTGCAGCGATATCCTTTTGTTTGACTATTCCACTTATCTGGAGGAGTGGTGGAGAGAAGTCTCATTTTACTTCTCCACCTCTCTCTCTCTCTCTCTCTCTTGCTCTCTTGGAAGAAGGAGCTAAGGAAGATCTACAGGCTGAGGCTGAGCTTAGCAAAGCTTGGTGAAGGAGATCTTGTGGTCGGAAGCAAGAACTAAGGCTTGATCCGTAGAGAGGAAAGCGATGTGATCCTTTCCAATGGGACAGAAAAGCGTTCATGGCTCCGAAGAAAATTATAAGGGTAACGATCTTCCTTCTTGGACAAGTGAAGTCCTCCTTTTTGCATATGCATGGAATCCCCCACCAAAAGGTGGAGAATCGAGGAAATTCTGATTGGTTTATACGTGATATCCCCAAGTGGTTTTGCATATAGAATCCGAAAATCGCAGTACGGAATAGACATGTTGTGTGAAGCCCATCTGAACGGGTTAGTCTGGATTGGTGATGTTTTGTTTTACGTGTCGGAGAAGACTCCGAGTATAAATGGGTAGATTATGGAGTCTGTGGGTTGTACCTGTGAAATGAGAGTAACAAGAAGTGTTGGGGGTTAACTCTAGGAAAATACCCAGAAAATACCATTGTTTGCATAACTGTTGGATATCGCCGGGCAACAGTGAGTATCGCTGGCGATAGCTCTTGATGAGCTATATTTTGTTAGCTTGTCTCTCAGAGACCTTGTTGTTAGAATGTGAGCTGTGTGCCTGGGTGCCCAGCTATGGCCGTGAGTGCCATTTTGTGTCTATTGCAGGCTATGGTCCTTGGGATCTGGTAGACGGCATTCGAAGCTGGGATCTTGAAGAGCCCAATTAAGGAAAGTCCAGCGAGCCGAATGGTAAAGGGGAGGCTGACCCGCGTCTTGTCGTTCTCCATGATGGCTGGGACCATCGGCGTTGACATGACGATTTGAACAACGTAAAATAGTTGAACTGTACCCGTGTTATGCCCGTCCGACTAGAGTGCCTAAATTAATTGACATCATTAGAGCGCATAATAAGAGTCTTAGGCCTGGAGCCGGAAAAACTAGAAATGCTCAAAGTTGACTGTCAAGTCGTGAACCTCTGAACGGTGGTGGGACCCTGCTAATCCGGTACACCGAGAATGTGCCCTGAGTGCACGGAACGTTTGGCGGTTGAGGCACTCGTTTGTGATATATTGAATGGTGTTTAAGTGTGCCTTCTTATGATATATCTGTTGGGTTAATGCTATGCCTACAGGGAAGGAATACCGCTGCCCCGGGTGAGAGGTAGGATTGTTATAAATTGGTCAGTTGAAAGCTGACTGTTGCCTTGTTTGCCTCCCTTGTGGTGGATTGTCCCTGTGCATGTGCTGGAGAGCCGAGCGAGAAATAGCGGGTTGCGGCTTCTGTTGCTATGTCGGCCCTCGAAGGCCAAGCGAAGACTTTTTAGTGTTTTCATGTGTGGCCGATCGGCGTGCCGATGTATGGAAAACTTTTGTAAAAGGCAACAGTTGTAAAGCCTTAAGGCCGTATTGACTTTTGTGTATTTCTATAAAACATTCCTGATATATATAGTGGACATTCGTGTGTACTTAAGTTCAATCAGTTAACCCTTGAAGTTTCCGATAGAATGCTCTGAGTTAGGACGCGTGTAGTTTTGATATTATTACATAACTCTGTCGACTGTCTGGAGAATATGGAGTGGGGCCCCGGCCAGACCCTCTGTTATATTTCATATGACGGATAGAGGTGTTACATGCGCTGCCCGAAGGCTGTTGCTGTGAGGAGCGCGTTGCTCAGAGGCAGTTGATGTAAGGAGCACGCTGCCTGAAGGAAGTTGCTATGAGGAGCGCGCTGCTCGATGGCAGTTATTGTAAGGAGCACGCTGCCCGAAGGAAGTTACTATGAGGAGCGCGCTACTTGAAGGCAGTTGCTGTAAGGAGCACGGTAACCGAAGGCAGTTGTTGTGAGGAGCGCGCTGCTCGGAGGCAGTTGATGTAAGGAGCGTGCTGTCGAAGGCAGTTGCTGTGAGAAGCGTGCTACTCGGAGGCAGTTGTTGTAAGGAGCGCGCTGCCCGAAGGAAGTTGCTGTGAGGAGCGTGCTGCTTGGAGGCAGTTGTTGTAAGGAGCGCGCTACCCGAAGGCAGTTGCTGTGAGGAGCGCGCTGCTCGAAGGCAGTTGTTGTAAGGAACGCACTACTTGAAGACAGTTGCTGTAAATTTAAATGGACGTCTTTGTACTTGGGCGAAGTGAGTATGCATTTCAAATCGCACGGATGATGCTCGCCTTCTATAGGACTGAAATAAGAAAACTTTTAAAGTTATTAGAGTTATAGTCGTGAGAATGTTCTTGTGAAAATTTACATGAAGAATTCATAGGATAGTAAAATTGATAAATGCTACAATGAGCAGCCCCCCTGATAGGTACGAAGCCCTCTCTTGGGCTGGTCGACTTAGGGGTTGCCCCCCAGTCCGTTCTGGCAAGCAGTTGGCCAATTTTCTGTCAGCGGACTTGGTGTTTAGCCTTGTAAAAATCTCCCAAGGAGGCATTGTTTAATGAGATACTCGATCTCCTCCTTAAGCTTTGAGCAATCTTCTGTGTCGTGTCCTCATAGTTTGGTCCCCCGCATGTGTCCTTGTAGTTTGGTCCCCCGCATTTTTAGCGAGGGGTCTGGGCTTGCGGAGCACCTCGCTACCTTGGATTGCGTAAAGCACATTTGTTCTGGAGGTATTGAGGTGTGTGTATTTCAGGTGATGCCGAGGTCGTGGGTTGTCGCGACATTCGTTGTTCTTCCCTAGGTCTGATGAAGCTCCTTGCTCCCTTCTCCTTTTTATGCCTCTATCAAATTGTTTTTGATGCGTTTCAATTTCTTCATCGGCTGCAATCTAGGCTTCGAATCGTCGTATTAAATCATGATAACTTGATGTCGTTTCTCTCATTAATGCTGAATAGAAACGTCGGGGCGGAGTACTCCTAAGAGGAAGCCTCGTAAGAGCTCGGGGCTGATGCCCGGGATTAGTCGTGCTTCTGCAGTGAAACGACGAAAAAAATCTCTGGGGGTTTCTCCTTCACTTTGGCGGATCCCAGACAAGTGGGAAGAATCTTTAACTATTCGACGGCTGGCAATGAATTGGTTTGTGAATTATTGTGATAGTTCTGTAAAATTCTTCATCTCTCTCTCCTTCAGAGATAGGAACCAGGTGCGAGCTTGTCCTTTCAAAGTCGCCGGAAAAGCTTGGCACAACAGTTGATCTAAGGCATTGCAAAGTTGCATCATGATTGCGAAGTGTCTGAGATGCTCTGACGGGTCACTTGTACCATTGTACGTCTCGATCTTTGGGAGCCTGGAACCGTGAGGGATTGGGTGTGTCAGGATCTTCGGTGTAAATGGCGAGTAATGATGGAGGGGGCGGCTGGCCGAAGCGGCGCCCCACTTGGCTTGTTCGCGCTCTTCTGTGATTAAGTTGAGAATTTCTTCACGCGTGATCCTTTCATCGAGGCCTGCTACTTCAGAGTAGTTGCAGTGATTTTGAGCTTCAGCTTCTCTGGCAGGACAGACTTTGCGGCCTTAAACATCCACGCGGGGGGGGGGGGGGGGGTCTGCTTCAAGCATGTTGACAGGAAAGTGAGGGGGAACTAGACCGACGTGCCCCCAAGGGTCATCCCTTTTGCGGTGCGGGTAACTCCTCCCGCCATAGTCTCTAGTCACCAGTATCGCTGTGTTGAGGGAACTGTCTTTTGAGAATGTTGGGAACTCGCTTCCCACAGACGACGTGTAACGACCCCATCTGTTAAATGACGTATAGTAGAAGGTCCGGCCGGGGCCCCACACTATATGCCACAAACAGACGGTGAGGTCACAGGATAATACCAAACCAAACGAGTCCTAACTCAGAGCATTCTAGCGGAAGCTTATTAAGTGCAAGAACTCACAACAATGAATGTCCACTACTATATAAATATCACATTTATATATAAGACCAGGAATGTTTACAAGACCACACCGCACACGGCCTTAAGGCCTTACAAGTTACTCTTTACAACACATATAATTTCATACATCGGCACGCAGGCCGGCCACACATGAAATCCAACACTTCGCACGGCCTTCAAGGGCCTACCAGCAGCATGGGCTTTTGCCCGCACAATCCAATCAGCCCGCAACACCTGCATATGGACGTCCACCCCATGGGTGATAAACAAAGCAACGGTCAGCATTCAGCTGACCAATTATAACGACCCCACCCCTTACCCGGGGTAGTGGTTCCTTCCCTGCATGTATAGCAATTTCAACATATATATAACATACACACAACATCACAAACGCCGGCCTCAATGCCAGGCGCTCCGTGCACTCAGGGCACCTTTATGGTTTGTACTTGGTAGACGGGCATAAGCCTCCAAACCCCTGTGGAAGACCTCACGCACCCGTCTAACTCAGAGGTACGCACCACCCCAAAACCCGTGAGCACTACCAGTCGACCTACCCACGTAGTGTAACAAACCTAGGGAATTCGCCCTGCTGCTTTGCTACCAATCGACCGCTCACCCGATCATAACATCGCCACTTGGTGGAGTGGGTATAAGCCTCCAAACCCCTGTTGAAGACCTCTCGCACCCACCCACTCAGAGGTGTCCGCACTCCATTATCCAGCTCTTAGCAAGCATGCAACCAAAGGAGTTATGCAAAGCATCCTATACACCAAGCACATCGTCCTCACCATCTCCGTAGGCTAAACGATGAATACACGGAGTCTTCTCCGGTTCGCAATATAAACATCACCAATCCCGACATACGTCTGGATGGGCTTCACACAGCATGCCTATGCCGTACTACAGACTTCCGGCTCTAGATGCAGACTCAACTGCTGGAATCACTTACGCGTTTCCATCTCTTGATGGAGGATCCCATGCACATGCAAAACAAAGGGCTTCACCTGCCCAAGGAAGAAAGATCGTTACCCTTGACGATCGCTTCGGCGCCATAGAAAAACTAGCCGGATGGAAATCACCGCAGCAGCCTTGCCTCCGCAACGCTGCACTCGGCTCTCTATTCGGCTCGACGAAGCTCCACCGGCGGCCGGAAAGCTCCTCCTCCTCCTCCTCCAAGCTCTCCTCTCTTTCTTCTCTTTAGAGAGAGAAAGGCTAAGTGGAAATGAGATTTCATCTCAATCCACGGCCTTAAAGAGGCTGGAAATGCTTTGGACCACAAGATCCAAATAGAAGGAAACGAACGGCCGAGATCTGCCCAACAAACCCAATTTTTGGCTGACACGGCCTGTGACACGCCCGTGTCACAGGCCGTGTACCCTTAAGCGGCACACGCGGTTTCGAACCGACTGAACAACACGGGCATCGACACGCCCGTGTCGACCCTGACACGCCCGTGTCATTCTTGAGACACGCCCGTGTCTCCTGCTACACGGCACTCACCGACTACCAAAACCAGTACACGGGTCAAAACACGGCAGCTGACACGCCCGTGTCCAGCCTGACACGCCCGTGTTCAAGGCCGTGTTCAAGGCCGTGTACGGCTCTAACTCGAATAGGCCAAAATCGAAATTTAATTCGAACACGCCCTGGGACACGCCCGTGTCCCAGGCCGTGTACCCCCGACACTCCCTGGGACACGCCCGTGTCCCAGGCCGTGTCTAACAGCCTGCTACTCAAAACTGTGTACAAACATATTTTGAGATTCTGGGGTGGTACACGACGCCAAACTGTTGCTGACTAAATCGACGTCCCGGTCAAGCGCGCACACAGTCAAAAGAGTAGGTTGGTTGTACACAAGCAGTTTTAACGTGGAAAAACCACTCAACTGGATAAAAAACCACGTGACCGGATCTGTGTCGGTCAAAATCCATTATTTCCTAAAGTTTACAGCTTGTTTGTGAATTCGAGGGTGACAGAACACCTCTCGTTATAATTATGGGGTGAGAGAACACTTTGCACGTGGCGGACGAGAGGCCGTCGCGCCGGGAGTTGTTACAAATTGCGCTTCGCGCCGACGGTCTTCGGATAGCGACTTGCTGACTCTAGATGGGAGACGGAAGGCTCGGTTTTGCAGTTGTAGGAGCCGCTTGGAATTTGGACGATTTGGCTTTGGCGGGTGGCTTTGACTTGACCCGCTTGTGGCTCGGGTGTGGCTCGGGTGTGGCTCGGAGGTGACTCGTAGGAGGAAATTGGCAGAGCTTCGACCTGAGAAAGAAAAAGAATCTGAAGAGAAAGATGAGAAATGAGGAGGCATGAGGCTCCTTTTATATGCTCCGGGAGGTGGTTACAGTGGTTATGCGGCTATCCGCACACCGTAACCACCTTCATGAATGTTTGTACTACAGTTTAAATGTGTGTATCCCGCCATAAATAAAATAATAAAATATTAATTAAATTCCTCCCACTAACCCGGTGGTTAGTGGGTGATTACGCACGAATCGAACAGCCGAGGACGCTCCCCCTTAATCGGACGGCGAGAGCAGGCCTCCACGGGAGGCCTGCGAACTTGCCGCCAAGTTCGCCGGCGAGAGGAGGGCCGCCGACTGCGGCCGGGGAGGAGTGGCTGCTCTCCTTGGCCGCGCGCCGGCAACCGAAGGAGGGGGCGGCCGGGGCGACCGCCCCCTTGCCCACCGGCGGGCAAGGAAGGGGTGGCCCAGGCGGCCGCCCTCCTTGGCCGTACCGGCGACCGAATGAGGGGGCGGCCAGGACGGCCTCCCTTTTGGCCGCTCCGGCGGCCGGGCGGGGGGGGGGGGGGGGGGGGGGGGGGGGGGGGGGGGGCGGCCTGGGCGGCCGCCCCCCTTGGCCGCTCTCTTGGCCGCGACCGAGGGTCGGTGCTGTGAACGGAGGCGGGCGGCCGGGTGGGAGGTCGGTCGCCCGCTGCCGGCGAGGTGCGGCGATTTTCCCCATTATGCGTAGTGGGATCGGTGCGCGGGGGATCGGGTGTGGTGATCGTGTGCGCGGTCAAACTCATGATCTCACTCCTTTTGGGTGGAGATCATGGGGGTGTGGCTATGTGCACACCCAATTCCTATAAAATGGGGGTCATCCCCAACAATATTAATTTTTATTAGTGTCCAGATTTGACAAAAATCTTGGGTCCATGTGTAAGAATGGACTCCGAACCACGTATATCTCCGTGTTGTTCGTCGCTCTATTCTTTTTTATTTTATTTTTTATTTTATTTTTTATTTTTGTGACTATTATTTTTTTTTTTGAAGCATGCATTCGCATTAGAAAGAAAAGAGAAAAAAAGACCACAAAAGCTGGTCAGAAATTAAGGATGTTCTCCCGGTCTCTCTGAACAACCTCAGAGAGAACCGGCGGGAAGTCCTCCAAACATGTCCACTGGAAAGTACAGAAAATAGCATGACGTGAACAAAAATCTGCTGCCCGATTGGCCGCCCGCGGAACATGGCGGAGCAGGACACGAGGTAGCTCGAAGAGGAAACTCAACACATCCGCGTCTGGGAAGTGGGCATCCCAAAGACGCGAGTCAAAACAGCGTTGACAATACTTGATCAAGTTGAGGCAGTCACCCTCAATGATCACCCCAGAAGCATCAAAGCAGTCAACCGTGAGGTAGTCCCGAATGGCAGCCAGGGCCGCCATCTCCGTTCGCCCCGGGTCCCATTGCAAAAGCGATCGGCCGGCCGCAAAGAGGACCGTACCAGAGGAGTCACGAGCCACAATCCCCACCCCGACTTGATTGTTTTTGTGACTAGTATTGCTTGATTTCATAACACTCCGCTAACTTTTCATATTATGATTTTCATCCACCATTTCCCGTTTTTTTTTTGAACAATTTAATGAAGGTCGTAAATCTTAATACAAGTCATTCCTTTTTTTCCGGCTATTTTTTTCTAGGATAGTTTTATTGGCAAATCATGTTTAACTATTGGCAAACCTTAAATCTTTTAAATCCCCTCTAAATCTACCACTATTTTAAAACCTAAAGGCAGTCCATCCAAACCTAAAAACCCGATTCATAACCTCCCGCTCCCAAAACCTAGGGCCAGCTCGTGCGATGTTCCTCCCCGAATCCCGCTCCAGGTCGCCGTCCCCGCCTTTCTCCTCCACATCGCCGGCGCTGCCTTCCCGCTCCAGTTCGACGCCGCCGCCCGATGGATCCTCTGTCGAAATCCACCCCGGCGTTGACGGCTTACTGCGGATCTTGCCCCCGCCGCTTCCGCGTAGCTCCATCGATCCCGAAGGGCGGGATCTAAAATTTCTGCATTCCCTTTTTTTTTGCTTGTTTTGAGAGTTACCTATACATTTTTTTTGAGATTACATGCCTTTTTTATCCTTGTGTAGAGATGGATTTTGTAGGGATTTTTTGGCTTTGGATCTAGGGTTTCTAAATGTTAGATTTTTTTAGGTTTTTCTATGGAGCAAGAGCCATTAACAGCAAATGGATTCTCTCAAATTTCAGCGGTTTCATGTACACCTCAAAGCAGCTCTATGGACACGATGGATCCATTCAGTAACTTAATATTTTTAACTAAAATTGTGTTCTACACTTATTTGGTGTGTCTTTTGCATTTTGCATTATTGTTCTTGCACTATTGGTACGTGTTACACAAATCTAATTGTTTGCGTAGTTTTGTAAATAATCAGTTTTATAATTCTACTTTTTTTTTCAGATTTTCGTAGTTTTGGATCATTTTGTTTTGACGAATGACAAGCATTGCATTATCTTTGGAAGAAATGAAGCTTCTTTAGGTGCTTACGACAACAATATATTTCTACAAAATTTTGAATAACAACATTGCTCTCTTTTAATTAATGTTTCAAATTTATGTTGCAGGTTACACAGGTTTTTGAGGTATTTGGGAAATCTGAGCATGTTGATCCATAATTAACCTTCATGTTCAACCATATATATGACGTTTTATCAATTTTGTATAAGTTATAAGGTCCAATTTTTTGGGTTACGATTTCATTTTTTTTATTTTTTTCTTGGTCTGTCATTAACAAAGTGGTCTGAGATTAAAATTTTACAGCCTGCGGTTAATAATGGACTGCTATTAGCGAAAATCGGATTGCCAATAACACAGTTCTTTCTTCTAACTTAAAAAGTGATTGTTAAGAAATTGTCTGGAGTTTTTAAGACTTTTTTAAGTGTAAATTTAAGGTACGTTGAGCGTAATAAAAGATGGTACGTTCAACAGGGAATTTAGGCTATAATTTTTATTTTTTAGCAAAATAAGTTCGGGAATAAAGATCGTTATATTTTTATGCTCATTTTAAACACTCATATGCATATATTTTTTGGTGAAAATACACTTGTTAAAAAGTGATTTTTTTAAACTCAAATACGACTTTAATCTAAACTTAAAATACAGTTCAATTACGATCGTAATTGCAGTTACTACTATAATTTAAACTTAAAATACAGTCATGCATGATTCATATATACGCTGAGTGTACCTAAAATTCTCTCCTTTTTAACTGTCTTTACAAGAAAAAATTTTGAAGCAAAGAAAAAAATATATTTTATATTGATATTTATTTATTAATTTGATATGTAAATAAAGAAAACGATGTGCAAATAGCAATGATACACACAAAATTAAAATTAGCGTGCAAGTAAGAGTGTCCGACGTTTATATTTGCAGCCCGGCTTTAGATATTGGCACCCTAATTATAATAGCAGCTCAGCAAATCGATAATGACAGTCAATTAGCTATTGGCAACCCATTTTTTTTTTAAAAATCATATAATCACTTTATATTAAGCAAAACAAATAAAAAATAAAGTTCAGAATTAGTTTCAATATCCTAATCGACAAAAATATAATGCAATAGTCCAATGTTTTTAAAAACACAAAATAGTTAAAATTTACGAATTCGCGGTGATTAAATTAACACATCCAAAAATAAATTTCACCTGCACAATCCCCCCTTGCAATGAATTCACGAATTCCATATACAGTTCATCCCAGCAATATCTGCAAAACATCAAAGTGTCAATGTCTTGTAATTCAATTGGATAGAAATATAAAAACAACAAATTGAATGATGGAAGCATTAAAAAGTAGCAATTGAGTCTGACCTAAGGAACTGAACAGAGGAGATACCGGCGTGACGGTCGATGATAGCGGCGGAAGTGAAACCAGAAATTCCATCGGATCCGAGAACAACTTCGTCCTCCATCTATGATCGGGCGCCCCAGCGAGTGCTTGAACCCCAACGAATACTGGAGACGGCGTCGGCGGGCAGGGAGGCGACATCGATGGCGACTGCTGAGCACCACAGCCTAGTTAACCTCCGGCATTTTGAGACACCGCCGCCAAAACGAAGTGGCCGCTGCACAGGAGTTCGCTGGACCCTACATAGGAGTTCACTAGACGAAATCTCTACTCCACCGGCGGTGTTCGACGGGAAATGGCAGGAGGGGCGCGAGTCGGGGGTGGAAGTGTTTTGCACAGAGTGACGGGGGTTCGGGAGAAAGGAAAAGACGGGAGAGGGATTTATGACTGCAATTAGTGGGTGTGTTTTTAATGTTTTTTCCAGGCTTTTGAAAACCGGACCGGACGGGCGGTCCGACCGGTCCGGTCCAGATCAGAAACCCGCTCCAGCCGCGGACCGCCCGGAAACCGCTGAACCGGGCGGGCGGACCGGCGCGCCGGGAACCGGGCACGGTTTTGCGTAACCGGGCGGGTCTCGAAGCCCAAAAATTTTAATGCTGGAAAATTCAAATTTGTGAGGATTCGAACCCATGCCATTCTTCTCACTAATGGTGGAGTTGACCACTACAGCATTTGGTTTTTGTTGTTTTAAGTTGTATTATATTATATGTTTATACATATTAATGTATATATTAAAAATTTATATAATTAATATACATAATTATATAATATAAATTAAATATTTCTTAGATATATTACTATAATAACTTATTAAATTATCTATTAAAAATTAAAATTTATGAAATATTTAAGCTCTGTTAAGTTTGGCAAGGCGCTGCAGTCATAAAAACGTTGCTTTGAACTGTCGTTCTTGATCGTCCGATCTTATCTAAAAATCTTCATCCACTTTTATATTCAAAAGTCAAAACTAGTTTATTTTCTTGATTGTGATCTTAATCATTGTCATGTCAAAACTTCTTTCTATTACTCTATTACAATGTCGTTTTTGTCCAAACTCAATAGAACAAAGACATCACGCAAAACAAAGTTTTGTAAGTATAGTGATAATGTATACATCATTTTATTTGTATCACAATATAATGATAATAAATTATCAATTTATAATTTATAGATAAATTTCTAAAATAATGTTTAATATTTTTATTTACTAATATATATATATATATATATATATATATATATATATTATATAACGGTTCAACCTTGAACCTTTCTCTCCGCCGGTTCGTTGTCCGGTCCGGTTTTCAAAACCTTGATTTTTTCAAGTTTTGATGGGCTGTCAATATCCAAAGCCGGGCAGCTGGCAATATAAACGCTTTTATTTTAAGCGGTATGGCTATAAGATGTTCTAAATAGTAAATATCTTAATCCAAATAAAAAAATATTATTAATCTCGATAAACCTAATTGGGTCACCCAAAAAATGGATAATATTACACACGCCTAACACACAGTAAAAAATCATAAAAAACGGGCCCCACTAACATAAAAACACGAGACTTCAATCTCCTTATTTCCCCAAACCTATTTTTTTCCAGACTATCGTCGCAACAGCCCCGGCTTCCCTCTTTCAGCGTTCCTACAGGAAGCCTTCCCTCTCCGCCACCAGTGTGGCCGGACGGTGAGCATCATCCCCCCTGTCGCCACGGACCCCATCTGCCTCGTCTGTGCTGGCGACTTCGTCTGTGCTGGCGGCTTCGCCGAGGAGCTCAACTTCTTTGAATCTAATACCAACCCTACCCCAAGCCGGCACCTGGTATGTTTGGATGAGCTACATGCCTCCTCTCCCTCCTCTATCCTTGTATCTGTTTTTGACTTCAATCATGGTGTCACAGTTTTTGTTTGGATAAACTACGTGCCTCCTCTCAGCAGCGGTAGTTTTTGTTTCTAAATGAAGTATACAAACTAATCTGCTTGTCGGGCGATCATGAATGAAGTATATCAGATTCACGGTGTTGTATATGTTTGGACCCCATTTTGTTTGTTTGTTATACCATACTAGCAATTTAGAGCAATTAATTTTACTATTTCATTGTGATTTTTTTATCCAAACTTAATGTGGTTTGTCTGAAGTTAGTGATGTTGTACATTTACATGAGTAATTGATGTTCTAATGTTGAACAAACTCACTGTTGGGATTCGAAGCGGTGCTGAAGTGCAGAACACCTGATGCTAGCACAAGTAATAATAACAGAAAACACAAAGGCACAAAAAGAACACCAGAAATAACGTGGTTCCCGCTGAATGGGTACGTCCACGGGCGGAAATGGCTGTCACAATCTCATTCAACACAAAATACACAGTGTTACAAATGAGGATAAATTACCCCTATACAAAATGAGATAAAAAAGTGACTCCCGGATACCTTGCAGCAAAACGGCCGAAGAAAGAGGATGTTCCTCACGGCCAAGCACGGCGGCAACCAAAACTCCGACGGCGTCTCTCCGACGACGGCGTCTCCTCCCAAAACGGCGGCAAGGCCGACCCAAAACTGCACAGCGGCAGCGATAAACCTGGCGGCCTCCTTCCCCCGGAACAACGGCGGCGACGCCGCTTCTCCTCTGAACAGCAAGCACACCGACAGCAGCCCCCCTTCCCAAACGGCAGCAAGGCCGGCGGCACCTCTCCTCCACGAACAGTTGGCGCTCCTCCAGCAAGAGGCGGCGAGAGAGAGAGAGATGGCGAGGGAGCAGGGAGGGCGGCGAAGGGCGGTCGGCTGCTTCCGATAAAACTGAGAGAGAGAGGGAGGAAAGATCGGGTTGGAGAGGGATAGAGCGGCTAGTGCATCGGGAGTTATGGAATCCGCAGACCTGGCTGGGCTGGTTGAAGGATATAAATAGGATTGGAATAATTAAACCAAATCAAAAAACCGGTTCAGAATTCCTGAAATCCAAGTCAGAAAATGCGAGGTTGCAACCTGTCTTTCCGAGGTTGCAACTTTTCTGCCAGAATTTAAAAATTGCAGAAATTCGCCCTTAAAAAATTTCCTTGCGCGTCCGGAGATTTGGTACGGGGTTGGGGAATTAATGGAGGCAAAAACCTAACAAACTCCACCTGCCGAAATAACTCCAACCAACTAAGTTGCCACCAAGAACGATGCAAATCGCATCAACTGAATCTGCTCCCGCCAAGGGCAGATAAAGTGAACTCCTTCAATCTGAGTAGTACACAAACTGGACTGACGTGACTACTCCAGAAATGCTCCACCTGAAGCAAAAGTCTGACTGCTCCACCTCCAGCGGTGGTCTCCCAAAGCAAAAGAAAATATCACAGACTCCATAAATGATGTGCGCGGGGAGAGAAATGATAAATGCAAACACATCAACAATTGAATACAGGCAAAACTGATCTCAACATGGATAAAGAGAACCCCTATACAAGCTAATCAGGAAATGTTGATTAGACACACATACTAAGCTCATGTGACGAAGGAGTAACAATGAAAGAGCTTAGGTACTAGGGTGAAACAAAAGCATTCATACAATGGAGTAATGATGGAATAAATAACTCAAAGACAGATTATAAGAAAGATAACAGGAATAACATAAACATAATGAGGGGAAAGGAAAGCAAGCAACATAGGGAACAAACGGAACAGGAAGCACGAACATATAAGCGGAAAGTAGAAGAGCAGAGAGAAGGATGATAATAACTTCCCAAAAAGAAGTTATCTAGTGCTTTATTTTGATTTAATATCCATCGTATTGGGAATCAAATGAATTAAATAAGTAAAAATATGAGTAAATTCATATTTATTTTATTTGTGGTTAATATGTCTAATTTTTCTTTGTTTTCTTGCTAGAAATGCCGAAGAAACCGATCTGGAGAAGCAAAGCTGGAATTGTTTTTGGCCTGTGCAGGTTGTTGCAACAACTTGAAAAAGTTGTTGCAATAACTTTTGGACGGATTTTGAATTTAAAATTCGAATTTTACGCCAAAATGAAAATTAAAAAGAGACAACTTTTGGTAAAGGGCTGCACGTTTTTAAGAGTATAATCTCATACCATATGGAGAGAGGGAGGAATCATTAGAGAAGAGAATCTTAGAGCATCATCTTGGATATGGCTTTGGAGAAGAAGAACTAGGGCAAACCGGATCTTGGAGAAGGACTGTTTGGGGCCGACTTGGAGAGCAATTTCCTGCACTATTTTGAATCCTTTCCATCATGCGATGTAAGATCTTTTTTATTTTGTGGTGTTCTTCCACGGTTATGAACTAAATTCTCTTGGTCTTGTATAAGGAGAGTACTTTGTGTGTATTTATGGTGTATGTCTCTTGTTGTTGAGATTTATTTGATGATTTGTCCTCTTGTGAACTTTTGAATTTATTTATGAGATTTTTGGCTTTGATCTTCATCTTGTGTTGCGTTGCGAGAATCGAGAGATGAGTGACGTAATATAAGGTTGAAAATTATTTTATTGCACCGCAAGAATCGAGAGACGAGTGGTGTAAAACGTTTAACCAAAGATCTCCATTTTTGCGTTGTACTTCGAGATTCGAGAGAGGAGAAGTGCAACCGCTCACTAGTTCACCGTAGTTTAAAGTTGAGGAAGAGATTCCCTCCTTTTGCTAGCGATCCGATTTTTATGTTAAGCAATATTCTTCATTATTCCTAAGTTAGAGATAACTAGGAGAATTTTGAACGTTGGGATTTCTGAGATTCGAGAGATGAGGATTTCTTCTATAAAAATCGTTGCATGATAATTCATTCAAACACTCTTAACTAATATTATTTTTACGCACCATATAGATTCACATAGGAAATCTGAATATATACAAGACTAATTCCGCCCATTTATAAAAGTATTTTTCAAAGCTTTCAAGTAGTTTAATTAGTTTAAATCTTAGTTAGAAATCATTATTAGCTTATAAAAATTATCTCTTTCGACTTATTTCACTTGGATTTAAAGAACGGGTAGAGCTAGTAATTACGAGCACTAGATTAATCACTTTCTCGTGGGAACGATCTTGATTCATCATTTTATTACTTGATATGGCACGTGCACTTGCGTTATTTTATACATCTATTTCGGGCGTATCAAGTTTTTGGCGCCGTTGCCAGGGAGGTGTAACTAATTTAGTGTTTTTCTTGCAATATTAGTGAACCCGAAGTATTTAGAGCTCAAGTTTCTACTTTATTTGATATGTTTATTTCTAATATTGTCTAGTGCATGCCCTTATTTTTAAAGTTTTAAATATTTATGTGTGTTTTATTTTATTTTTATTTATTTTAAAGGTTTATTAAGAAGATAATCCGTGTCTAAAATAATTTTCGTGTGTAGTGTGTTTTGCAAAGAAGATTTAATTTTATTTTAACCGCATCTGTTCAAAATAAAATGTATACACATGTGAGATGCGAGTGGCGTGGTTCGTTTAGTCATACTACTGATGCGTGTTACATGGGGACTATTGGATATCATTCATGGCTCGCAAAACATAAATAATATTTAGGTCCCCAATATTGTGTGGCAAATCATTATAATTTTATGTCCACACGTCAAATGGTTCCTCGACCTTATGACCCGACTCCTTGGTTGTCGAGTAGTAATGTTAGGAAATGTTTATTTTGTCATTGTATGGACCACATTTTGAAGGATTGCATCGCTTATAAAAGAGAGAGGGAGAAAATTATGAATCTGGCATCCAGACCATATCTACTATTGTAGAACCACCATTTTTGCGTGAGACTATTACGAATAATCCCCTTATAATTGTGGGCTCATATATTGATATTGATGCATCATCTCCCCATCCACATTCATCGTCTAGTTTTGATCCACCCGCAAAGGAACCTGAACATACATTTTCTGAATTAAATATTAATGATGTTCCTCAATCTTCTTTACAAAACATTTCTACGCCTATGTTTATCAATCCAGTCGAAAGTTTTGCACAGGGTGAGTATCCAGAACCCGAGGTTGCGCCAAAGTGGGACAAAGATATTGATCTCTCCGATGGAGGGAATGAATCTTTGGAGCATGATGACACATCACGGTGGGATGAAGAGGATATCCTTTCTAATAAGGAGGTTTACACTTTTTCATTAGATGAGGAAATTCAACTCACCACCGAGACTCTTGAGTTCTCGTGTCCCCCTTGTTATGATGACTATGAGACCGATATCGATCAATTTTTAAAACCAACCGGGAGGGAAACCGAGATCACTCCCATGATTAGAGATCATTTACGTCTTTCCTCTATTTTATTTCCTAATCACCTTTCCTTATCTGATCCAAAGCGAGTTGATGTGTCATAGATGCTTAAGGAGGATATTGAGTATTATCCTCAAGTTGATGTGATGGTTATCCACTTATGTGAGGAAGTTCATTCCTCCTCCATAGGAGAAGCCTCATTCATTCTCTTTTCTCCTGGCAGCCTGCTTATTGATGATGATACCTTGTTGGGCAAGGATATATATTTTGGTGAGATGGGTGAGGAGCATTCTTCCACCTCTTCTTACTTTTTATTCCCTCTACCTGTGAGATGCATGTATTATTATTTAGGTAGATGGATAGTTGTTTTATCTTCGTATCGGTATCCGCTACCGACACGAATATTAGAACTGTTACCTGTTCATTTTTCTTTTCATCGTCCAATAATTTAGAATTTTTAAATTTTTGAATAAGTCATGCTGGGGAGACAATAAACCCAGTAGTTATCTTTCATTTTCTGCATATTATATTTTAATTTTTCTGTCTGTTTTTTTAGTCCTCACCGGTTCAATCAAACCGGAATTAAGAATTTAGTATTTGCCGGTCCACTTAAAAATTAGTCTTGCCTCTTCCTTATCCCGCCGGTTCACCCTAAAATAAATCCCGATCTCCAGCCTCTCTCCTAAAAAACCACACCCCCACCTCCACACGGGAGTAGAGGCGCGGCTTCGACATCGCGAGCAGCGTTCGAGGGAGCGCGGCAAGTTCATAGTGGGGGCAACGATCGCCTGGCCCCGAAGTCCACTACGAATTTGTTATACCTTTATATGAGAAATCTTCTTATTTGCAAACGGATCCAGAGTTGACCGCACAGTGGTGGCCGCAGAGGAAGAGGAAGAGAATGACGAAGAAGATGAGTGAAGTTCTGATTCTGCTCAGTTTAGTCGTACTACTCTTATTTTGGTAGACCTAGTTCTGTCACTATTTTAGTATGCCTTTTGGATATTGCTCTGTTGTGGACGTTATGATTGCTATTACTTATGATTTATTATGCCTCTGCGATGCTTAGTACGAATTTTAATTCTGTAGACGTTATAATTGATATGATGCATCTGTGATAATTATTTTAGAAGCTTGATTTATGGAAAACATGATTGCTATTACTTGTTACGATTATAAAATTATTTTACAAGCATTTTTACTATCACTCATGTTGTCACCTACAAATTGTTATATTGATGTTGTTATTTTATTGTCATTTTATTAACTGGATAGTCAATTAAGAATGAATAATGCATGAGTTTGTGATGTCAAACATGACACTAAGTATAATTTTTTTTATTCCTTTCATCATGTGGCAACTAGTTTTGTTTTGGTTTCGGGCAATATTGGTTTCTGCAGGTTACCTATGTGTTTATCATTGTTGCTGACTTGCAGCCCATGACCATGGCTTAATCATAAATGGATGGAAAGGACGGGCATGATCGATTCTTTGAACTGCATACTTCAGGAGAGTTATTATAATTTCAATTTTCTTTATCCCTTATAATAATTTACTTATTTGTAAAAGTAATTTAGTGTACCCTCATATTAAGAAAAATATTTTTGCTCGGGACTAGCAAATGACTTAAGTGTGGAGGTGGGGGTATTATAACCCCTACCAATTGATTGAAGAATAATTTATTTAACCAAATATTGAATGATCTTAATTCTTGTTTTAATTAATCATTAGGCTATCCAAGACATATTCAATGATAATTAATTGGTATGACTGAACAATACAAAGAGTTCATTCTATGAATTTGAAGTTAGTAAAATTTTTTCTGATAAAGCTTGCTCAAGCATTGACTTTTTATACAAAATATTTGTTTACTTCCAATACAATATTGTGATATTTACCTTTAAAATAATAGGGATGGATGAGAAAGAACTAAGTCCATGATGTAAGCCTAGACATGATTTTAGGTAGTATTCCTTTTGATTATCCACTAAAATATTTGAGCTTGAACTTTGTCATACATATTATTTCATGCTTATCTGTCATTTGTTCCTACTAGTTGTACCTTAGTGAGTAAGCCATTTATGGGTGTCGAATTTCTCTTAAAAGGGTTAAATTTCATAGTGATATGTGGCCTAGGTATATGTCTACATACTTGGAATGATCCCAACTATGAAAAAAAATGGAAAAAAAAAAAATTTGCGTCATAGTGATATGTGGCCTAGGTATGTGAATGCATACTTAGAATGATCCCAACTATGAAAAAAAAATGGAAAAAAATTTGCGTCATAGTGATATGCGACCTAGGTATGTGAATGCATATTTAGAATGATCCCAACTATGTAAAAAAAAGGAAAAAAATGGTTGAAACATCATAGTGATATGTGACCCAAGTATGTGCACTTATACTTAGAATGATCCCTACTATGAATAGAGTATGATTAAAAAAAATGATGCACGACCCCATAACATGGTGAATTATTAAGGATACTAACTAGAGGTAGCCGTACTATTATCAAGCTATTCATAAATTCCGAACCAAGCCAAAACTATCCGACTTTTATTTGAACTACTCACTCTTGTAGAGGTTAAATCGTAGACTTAGCTTATTTTCATCCTCTCCAATAAATGTGGAGGTTCAATATAAAACTTTGCATGGAAGTAAACTATTTTTAAAGAAAACCACGCACCGCACTAAGATACTTGTTTGAGCTTTATCTTCCATCTAACTAATGGATTTGTGAATGTTTGAGCTCCTATAGATTGATAAGTTTATCAGTTAAGTAAAGCGAATATCTTGAGTATGCCTCGATTAATTTGTTTTCAAGAACTAAAGATCATTTGAGTTCACATCGTATTACTTCTTCACTCATCCTATTGTTATGAATGTCTTTGCTAGGGACTAGCAAACGTTTAAGTGTGGAGGTGTGATAACTTCTCAAAAAGAAGTTATCTAGTGCTTTATTTTGATTTAATATCCATCGTATTGGGAATCAAATGAATTAAATAAGTAAAAATATGAGTAAATTCATATTTATTTTATTTGTGGTTAATATGTCTAATTTTTCTTTATTTTCTTGCTAGAAATGCCGAAGAAACCGATCCGGAGAAGCAAAGCTGGAATTGTTTTTGGCCTGTGCAGGTTGTTGCAACAACCTGAAAAAGTTGTTGCAACAACTTTTGGACGGATTTTGAATTTAAAATTCGAATTTTACGCCAAAATGAAAATTGAAAAGAGGCAACTTTTGGTAAATGGCTGCACGTTTTTAAGAGTATAATCTCATACCATATGGAGAGAGGGAGGAATCATTAGAGAAGAGAATCTTAGAGCATCATCTTGGATATGGCTTTGGAGAAGAAGAACTAGGGAAAACCGAATCTTGGAGAAGGACTGTTTGGGGCCGACTTGGAGAGCAATTTCCTGTACTATTTTGAATCCTTTCCATCATGCGATGTAAGATCTTTCTTATTTTGTGGTATTCTTCCACGGTTATGAACTAAATTCTCTTGGTCTTGTATAAGGAGAGTACTTTGTGTGTATTTATGGTGTATGTCTCTTGTTGTTGAGATTTATTTGATGATTTGTCCTCTTGTGAACTTTTGAATTTATTTATGAGATTTTTGGCTTTGATCTTCATCTTGTGTTGCGTTGCGAGAATCGAGAGATGAGTGACGTAATATAAGGTTGAAAATTATTTTATTGCACCGCAAGAATCGAGAGACGAGTGGTGTAAAACGTTTAACCAAAGATCTCCATTTTTGCGTTGTACTTCGAGATTCGAGAGAGGAGAAGTGCAACCGCTCACTAGTTCACCGTAGTTTAAAGTTGAGGAAGAGATTCCCTCCTTTTGCTAGCGATCCGATTTTTATGTTAAGCAATATTCTTCATTATTCCTAAGTTAGAGATAACTAGGAGAATTTAGAACGTTGGGATTTCTGAGATTCGAGAGATGAGGATTTCTTCTATAAAAATTGTTGCATGATAATTCATTCAAACACTCTTAACTAATATTATTTCTACGCACCATATAGATTCACATAGGAAATCTGAATACAAGACTAATTCCGCCCATTTATAAAAGTATTTTTCAAAACTTTCAAGTAGTTTAATTAGTTTAAATCTTAGTTAGAAATCATTATTAGCTTATAAAAATTATCTCTTTCAACTTATTTCACTTGGATTTAAAGAACGGGTAGAGCTAGTAATTACGAGCACTAGATTAATCACTTTCTCGTGGGAACGATCTTGATTCATCATTTTATTACTTGATCCGGCACGTGCACTTGCGTTATTTTATACATCTATTTCGGGCGTATCAGATGACCTAGATGAGGTTATCTCCCACATCCTCAAAGCACAGGGATATGTCAGACTTCCCCTTTTCATCACCTGTGCTCTTCCCTTTTTCTTTGTTTTGAAGCTTCTAGCAGTCCTTGATCACGTGACCCTTCTTCTTGCAGTATTTGCAGTATAAATCTGAACTGTCCTTTGACTTAGACTTGCTCCCTCTACCAGAACCAAAATGACCCCGAGAGTATAGAACGAAGTCTTCAGTAACACAAGAACCTGAAGACCGCTTTCGGATGTCATCTGAGAGTAGGGCCGCAGTCACCTCTTCCAAGTCCAAGACGTCCTTACTGTAGGTAAGGGTAGTAACCATGCTCTCATAGAGCTTTGGAAGAGAGTTCAAAAAGATCACTGCTTTGTCCTCTTCATCCACCTGAATATCCATGCTGAGACACTCCGATAACAGTCTGTTGAAACTGTTCAGGTGGTCATGAATAGAGGATCCCTCCTTCATGCTAAACTTGTACAGCTGCTGCTTGAGGTAGATCCGGTTGGGGAGAGACTTTGTCATGTAGGTACTCTCCAACTTTGCCCAAATGCCAGAGACAGTCGTCTCTGAAAGAACTCCATATAGCACGTCATCATGTAAGCAAAGCTGTATGGTGGACAACGCTTTGAGATCCATGTCCTCCCACATACGATCAGAAACCTCAACATCCTTACTGGTCTTGCCCAGTAGGGCACGGTGTAAGCCTTCTTTTATAAGTAGTGCACGAACTTTGACATGTCATGGACCAAAGTTTTGTTTCCCGTCAAACTTGGCCACAGCACTAGGAATAGACGAAGCCATCGAGAACGGAATGCAGAAACTGCACGGAACACTAAACTTGAGTTGGCGACCTCAACAGTGCACAATTAAGGGAATAGCCAGCGGACCAACGGTCTTAAACTACCGCACCAGAGTGTACACTCGAGATCGGAAACAACTCGTCCTTTAAACAAAAGTGTCAGCCCGCAACCTGGCTCTTATACCACTTGTTGGGATTCGAAGCGGTGCTGAAGTGCAGAACACCTGATGCTAGCACAAGTAATAATAACAGAAAACACAAAGGCACAAAAAGAACACCAGAAATAACGTGGTTCCCGCTGAATGGGTACGTCCACGGGCGGAAATGACAGTCACAATCTCATTCAACACAAAATACACAGTGTTACAAATGGGGATAAATTACCCCTATACAAAATGAGATAAAAAAGTGACTCCCGGATACCTTGCAGCAAAACGGCCGAAGAAAGAGGATGTTCCTCACGGCCAAGCACGACGGCAACCCAAACTCCGACGGCGTCTCTCCGACGACGGCGTCTCCTCCCAAAACGGCGGCAAGGCCGACCCAAAACTGCACAGCGGCAGCGACAAACCCGACGGCCTCCTTCCCCCGGAACAACGGCGGCGACGCCGCTTCTCCTCTGAACAGCAAGCACACTGGCAGCAGCCCCCCCTTCCCAAACGGCAGCAACGCCGGCGGCACCTCTCCTCTACGAACAGTTGGCGCTCCTCCAGCAAGAGGCGGCGAGAGAGGGAGAGAGGGCGAGGGAGCAGGGAGGGCGGCGAAGGGCGGTCGGCTACTTCCGATAAAACCGAGAGAGAGAGAGGGAGGAAAGATCGGGTTGGAGAGGGATAGAGCGGCTAGGACATCGGGAGTTATGGAATCCGCAGACCTGGCTGGGCCGGTTGAAGGATATAAATAGGATTAGAATAATTAAACCAAATCAAAAAACCGGTTCAGAATTCCTGAAAGCCAAGTCAGAAAATGCGAGGTTGTAACCTGCCTTTCCGAGGTTACAACTTTTCTGCCAGAATTTAAAAATTGCAGAAATTCGCCCTTAAAAAATTTTCTTGCGCGCCCGGAGGTTTGGTACGGGATTGGGGAGTTAATGGAAGCAAAAACCTAACACTCACTGCCCTAAACACTGATAATATAGATGATGCTTAGTCTTCTAATATGAATATTAATGATGAAAAAGTCAATCAAAATATTACGACAAATAAAAATGATTTGCTTGAGCCTCCAAAATTCAATACATCCTTTGATAGTATTGAGCAAATATATGATTATTACAAAAACATATGAAATGCAATGTGATTTTGGGGTATCTAAGAGATTTTCTACAAAGTTAGAGGGGATACAAACATATATAACAATTGGATGTGGTAGATTTGTAAAATCAAATATTTCTTCACAGAAAGTTTTGAATCCCCATCCTATTACCAAAACACTGTGTAGGGCCAAACTTCTTGTAAAAAGATTAGAGGATAATAGGTGGATTGTTACTAGTTTTTCAGATGAGCAAAATCATGTATTGAGTCCTGAGAAGTCACGTAATTACAGGTGTAATCTAAAGCTAACAGTTGTCGCAAAGAGAAAACTTGAATTAAATGATGCTGCTGGTATCAGAATGAATAAAAATTTTAACGTGTTAATGGCTAAAGCGAACGGGCATGAAAATTTACCATTTTTAGAGAAAGTCTGCAGAAATTATATTGAAAAAGTAAGACGGCTCAGGTTGAGTGCAGGTGATGCTAGTTCACTTCAAAATTATTTCAAAAAAGTACAATCAATTGATTCCAATTTCTTTCATACTACTGATTATGATGAAGAGAATCGGATCAAAAATTTATTTTGGGCATATGCAAGGTATAGAGCAGCTAATGAGGATTTTGAGGATGTCATCACATTTGATAATATCTACTTATAAATATGACATGTCTTTTGCTCCATTTGTAGGGGTTAATCATCACAGTCACTCAATTTTACTGGGATGTGGTTTGATATCTTTTGAAGATACTGATTGACACTAAGTTGAACTGCATGAATAATAAGCCACTAAATGTTACTATTACTGATCAAGATGTAGCTATGCAAAATGTAATTCAAATTATTTTTTCTAATACTTCTCCTAGATGGTGCTTATGACATATTTTAAAGAAAGTTCTAGAAAAATTAAAAGAAATGAATAATTATGAGTAGATAAAATTTTATTGGCAGAACAATAATATTGGGAGCCCTGTAAAATTAAAATTCGTGATTTATCAAAGACTTGTGGATTTTTTTTAATTTTCTGAAGTCTGAATGAAATGAAATCACATCACAATAGAATAGAAAAAAAAAATATATATATATATATATATATATATAGGATAAAGCCAATTGAATTTTATGGTGTTTAAATGTAAGTGGGGTCCACTTTTAGTGGTTTAGGTGTGCCGTGTGTGTAATCTTTTCCAAAAAAAATATACGCGAGCAAGTCAGAAAGTCAAAGTATTCAAACCGCAACGTTTACCAAAGCGAAGTTCTGCATGTCGACACGGCTTCATATTAATTTGGAGAATCTAAAAGAATATTCCAATGCCCCGTCGAAAGGTACCGTTAAAAGCCTAACGGAGTAACGGATGCGAAATTGTCAACGCTGCTGCTTCCGCCGTTTATAAATACTCTGTTTTCTTCAATCCCTCCACCCCGGCTCCAGCCCTCGGCCTCTCACTCATTCGCCGGCGCTCTCCTTCTTCTCCAACTCGAGCACTTCTCTGAGCTTTGCTTCCTCGTAAGTTGTCTTTTTCAGTAATTTATGTCATAAACAGAGCAACTGATTCTCCTTCTTTATTAGGAAAGATATGAAATTGGTTCTTAATTTGAAAGAAATCCCAAATCTTTAATGATTTGTTCAGGAAAACCATGGCGAAGCAGCAGCTTGAAGTCCTGAACGCGCTCGATGTCGCCAAGACACAACTATACCATTTCACGGCGATCATCATCGCCGGCATGGGATTCTTCACCGACGCATACGACCTCTTCTGCATCTCTTTAGTCACGAAGCTACTGGGCCGTATCTACTACTACGAAGCCGGCTCTTCGAGCCCCGGCACACTCCCGCCGAACGTCGCCGCCGCTGTCAACGGCGTCGCGTTCTGCGGCACCCTCTCTGGCCAGCTCTTCTTCGGCTGGCTCGGCGACAAAATGGGCCGGAAGAAAGTCTACGGCATGACTCTAATGATAATGGTCATCTGCTCCTTGGCCTCCGGCCTCTCCTTGGGCCATACTTCGAAAAGCGTAATGGCCACGCTCTGTTTCTTCCGCTTCTGGCTCGGATTCGGCATCGGCGGCGACTATCCCCTCTCCGCCACCATCATGTCGGAATACGCCAACAAGAAGACTCGCGGCTCCTTCATCGCCGCCGTCTTCGCGATGCAGGGGTTCGGAATTCTCACCGGCGGGATCGTGACTCTCATCGTTTCCGCCGCATTCAAGAAACGATACGATGCTCTGCCTTACAGCCAGGACCCGGCGGGCTCCACCGTGCCGGAGGCCGACTTTGTTTGGAGGCTGATTCTGATGTTCGGCTCCATCCCGGCGGCGATGACTTACTACTCGCGGATGAAGATGCCGGAAACCGCTCGGTATACCGCCCTGGTCGCCAAGAACGCGAAGCAGGCGGCGCAGGACATGTCCAAAGTGCTTCAAGTGGAGATCCAATCGGAGCCGGAGAAGGTGGAGATTATTGCCATGCAGGAGAGAGGCCAATTTGGGATCTTTTCGAAAGAATTTGCCCGGCGGCACGGCCTCCACCTCGTCGGAACCACCACCACATGGTTTTTCCTCGACATCGCCTTCTACAGCCAAAACCTGTTTCAAAAAGACATCTTCAGCGCCGTGGGATGGATACCGAAGGCGGCCACCATGAATGCCCTCGAGGAGGTCTTCAAAATCTCGAGGGCTCAAACGCTCATCGCCCTCTGCGGCACCGTGCCGGGATACTGGTTCACCGTCGCCCTCATCGACGTAATCGGACGGTTCGCCATTCAAATGATGGGGTTTTTCTTCATGACGGCCTTCTTGCTCGGCCTCGCGATTCCCTACCACCACTGGACAACCCCCGGCAACCACATTGGTTTCGTGGTGATGTATGCCTTCACCTTCTTCTTCGCCAATTTCGGCCCCAACAGCACCACTTTCATTGTGCCGGCGGAGATATTCCCGGCGCGGCTTCGGTCGACATGCCACGGAATCTCGGCCGCCGCCGGGAAGGCGGGAGCCATTGTGGGGTCGTTCGGGTTCCTCTACGCGGCGCAGAGCAAAGACAAGACGAAGACGGACAGAGGATATCGGCCGGGGATTGGAGTGAGGAATTCTCTGTTTGTGCTCTGTATCTGTACATTTTTGGGTCTGCTGTGTACTCTGCTGGTGCCGGAGTCAAAGGGGAAGTCTTTGGAGGAGATGTCCGGCGAAAACGAAGAGGAGGAGATGCAGGAATCTGTCCGAGCCGTCGGCAATGGCAGGGCACTGGTGGGTGGAATAGAAGCGTGATTGTCATAGCTTGAAGAAATTTTAATGGCGAAAAACAGTTTGAAAGCCGGCGTTTTGTGGAGTTGGGAGTATTCACAGCAGAACTACAAAGAAAACAAAAACAAATCTTGCTTCCTTCAATGATTTGTTCTCTCTTTAAAATTTGTAATAATCTTGTAAGCAAAATGATGTAAGTCTGGTATTTCTTTTTTTTTTTTTTTGGTATTTTCACATTTGGCAATTATAATAAGCTTGGCCCATATTTGGGAGAAATTTTTGTGTCCTGATGAGAGAGAATGTCCCATAAAAATGCACCCACATCCCCTTCCTAGGTCACAACTGGGCCACGGGCACAAAAATCGCCCCTATATTGAGAGGGCTTTTCATCTTCATTGATCTTTCTAAAAAAAAATCCACCGCCTTCTCGGAATCCTTTGAAAATTTACTGAAACTTTTCAAGTAAATTAGCAATAATCTCTCTTATTTTTTGCACCATAGTCAATAATCTCTCGTGTTTATATAACTATTCTTATGTTTCTTACTAGAGTTAATAACCCTCTAATATTTAGATATATGTGTATAATTTTTCTTATCTTTTTTTTCATAGTTAATATCTCTTTAATTTTTAAAAATAATTATTTTAAATCATAATTACAAATTTATCCTTTACTAAATTAATTTATTTAAAAAATTGAATGAATTTTAAAATTAATATAATATTTTACTTAATAATTTTTTTTGTTAGATTGTTACAATAGAAATTGTTGAACTTTTAAAATAAAATTTAATTAGGAAAATCGGTAATATAATTTAAATTTAGAATATGTTTAATAAAATTGATCTTATATAAAACTGAGCAACATCAAAGAATTGCAGCGGCAGCACGAGAGGAGGCCTCATGCGCACGAGAGGAGGCCTCGTGCTTTGTCTCTGAGATTTTTTGAATAAAGACATTGAACTTTTTTTAAAAATTTCTTTATTTTTTAAAAAAAATCAATAAAAAATAAATTTATAATTTTGATTTAAAATAATTATCTGTAAAGATTAGGAGAGTTATTAACTATGATAAAAAGGTGATTGTTATTAGCACTACAGTTTTGACTAGTCGCACAATATTTTCTCCTAATTTTTCACGTCTTTTGAAATACGAGTACATGTATTTTTAGGAAAAGTGTTCAGCACGAAAGTTGTAGATCTCGACGAGATCTACAACTCGACGAGATCTACAACTTTCGTTCGACGAGATCTACAACTTTTGTGTTGAGCAGTTTTCCTAAAAATACATGTACAAGACGTACTTTGGAAATACACCCAGATTTCACGCATTTTAGAAATACGTTTTGTACATGCATTTTTAGGAAAAGTGTTCAACGCGAAAGTTGTAGATCTCGTCGAGATTGCAGCGCCGAGATCTGCAACTTTCGTGTTGAACACTTTTCCGAGATCTATAACTTTTGAGTTGAACATTTTTTCTAAAAATACATGTACATAGCGTATTTTCAAAAAGCACAAGAAATTAGGAGAAAACGTTGTGCGACTAACCAAAACTGTAGTGCTAATAACAATCACCTAAAAAAAAGTGACTGCTATTAGCAAACCTATTTTCGTTGTTAGCAAACAATTACTACTAGCAAATCATAAAATTTGAAAATAGTTATTTGAAAATCAATTTGTTACTAGCAAATCACTCAAAAAAATTTAAAAAAATTACTTCAAATTGGCCCCCCAAAAAAATCACAACTTTCATGTTGAACACTTTTTGACTTGAAGCAGTTTAAACCTCCGATTTGGCCCCCAAAAAAAATCACGCCGAACATATGTACGGACGCCCAAGTTCGGAGTGGTTTTTTTCGGTGGCCAAATCGGGAGCCTAAACGGCTTCAAATTAAAAAGTGTTTAACATGAAAGTTATAGATCTACAACTTTTGTATTGAACACTTCTCATAAAAATGCATGTAGAATACGCAGTTCGAAAAAGTGCGAAGGAAAATAGGATTTGCTAGAGTCATTTCAAATAACATAAATATTAATATTTTGAATATTTTTTGGTTTGCTAGAAGCGAAATATGATTTGTTTATAACATCACCCTAAAAAGAAGATAAGAGAGTTATACACATATTTCTAAATATTAGAGGGTTATTAACATTGATGAGAAACATAAAGGATATTATACATGCACATATTATTAAAGATAAGGAGCGTTATTACAAAAAAAATAAAGAGGTTATTGACAATTTACTCAATAAATTTTAATGATCTTTTCGAAAAGTCGTCAACCTCCTAGAGTGCGGCTTTTCCCCGCTATGTTTGTTTACTTTTCTAGCGCTATGTAAGTTTTTTATGTGCTCTCGACAGTGGTGTACAAAAAGGCTGGGCCTGGAAAGCCCGTCTGGGCCCGGCCTGACAAAAGTCTGGTTAGGCCTGGGCCCGGGCAGGTCTGTTCCAGGCCCAGGCCGGTCCTAAGAGGCCTCAAAAGGCCCCAATATTAATGCACTTCCCGACCCGGTGCCTGGCCCAGGCTAAGACCGGTCCTAGGCTAGGACTGGGCCCGGTCCCAGGCCATAACTAAGTCTAGCCCATGATTAGACAAGGCCCACGCGGGCCACACGCAACGTCTCTAATTAGGGTTTAATTAGAGACGCTGCAAGCTTGCAGCAAGCTGCTGCAACGTCTCTATGAAGAGACGTCAGCAGGCTGTTGACAGCCTGACAGTGCATTATTGTACTATTGTAATTAATTAATATATTTAATTATAATATATATAAATATATAATTATATATATAATTATATATATATATTACAGACTAACTCGATGTCCCGGTCGGACCGGATTTACTTGAACCGTCTTAATTCATGAGGCGGTCGAGCATGCACACAGTCAATGAAAGTAAAAGGTTGACACAAGATATGATGACGTGGAAAAACCTCTTAAATTGGTAAAAAACCACGTGACCGGGTCTGCGCCGATCAAATTCCACTAGCTTCCGGTGATTACAGTGTGTTAGAGAATCAGGGCGACAGGCCGCTCCCGTTACAACTTGGGGGAGAGAGAAACTACGGCTCCCGACGGGCAACAGACTTCGCCGCGGGAGTAACTTGGATGTTGAAATGCGTGGGATGATCCTGGTGCTCTGGCGCTTATGGTCGCGTACGCTTGCTGGCGACGGTTGCCTTCTTCCTTTGGCTTCCTCGGGGACTTGGGCGTTTTTTTGCTGACAACGTGCTGGTGGAGCGCTTGTAGCCGCAGGTGACCGCTGGTGGACGCTGGTGGTTCACGGTGACTGAAGGCCGACTCGGGGGAGGAGGCAGGAGAGCTCTCACCTCAGGAAGAAAAAGACAACCCGGAGAAGAGAAAAAGTGAAGAATGAAGAGGCCCTGGGGTCCCTTTTATAGCCTCCAGGGGAGGATCATGGCGGGCCCCACCACTAAAGTAGTGGATTAGTGGGTGGTTACCATCTTGATCGGACAGCGAGGAGAGCCTCCCCTCGATCGGACGGTGGGGAGGTCGTCCACGGCAACGGGCCGCCACGGCGGCGATGGTGGCCGGCCGGGCAGCCGGCGGCGGGGGCGACCGGCCAGTTGGTCGGCGGCGGCGGCCTGCCGGGGGCCGGCCGGCAGTCTGCCATGGCTGGGCTGCCGCCGGCTAGGTGGCCGGCCGCGGCTAGGCCTTGCCACGGCTGGTGGCGGCTAGGGCGGTCGTGGCCGGCCGCGGCAAGGCCGACCATGATTCTCTCATCATGAGAGTTCATGGGGGGATGACCCACCCATGAACCACTTTGGGAGGGGATCAGGGGGGATTTTTCTCCTATAAATGATGGTGGAACTCATCAATTGCCCCCAAATCTTTGTTATCCGAGAGCGAAGTGAGCGAGAGAGGAGAGATTTCCCTTGATTCCTGCTGTCATGACGGTTTCCAATGAGAAGGCGGCGACGGCGGCCAGTGCTTCCAATGTATTTGGAGGGAGGTTTGACGAACGAAGACGACACACTGATACACGAAGGCTGGGGCGCGCATGCCGCTCGCGCGCGCAGGCCGCGCGTGAAGGCTGCGTGTGAAGGCTGCGCGTGCCGGCGGTGTGCGCTGACCACGCCCGCGCAGGCTGGCCGTGCGCTCACAGGTCAGTCGTGCGCGCACAGGCCGGCCTCATGCGCTGTGCGCGGCCCTGGCCGCGCGCGCGCGCAGGCCGCACGTGCACGGTATGCGCGCGCGCACGCAGGCCGCGCGCGCACGATTTGCTCGTGCGCAGGCCACACTCGTACGGTTTGCGTGCGCGCACGGTTTGCGCACGCGCAGGCCGCGCGCGCGCGGGGGCCGCGCGCGCAGGCGGAGCGCGCGAGCAGGCCGCGCGCGAGCGGGACGCGCGCCGAGCAGGCCGCGCGCGCGTAGTTTGCGTGTGTGCGGGCTGCGCGCACACAGGCTGTGTGCGCAAAGGTCATGCAGCTTGGTTGTGCGTGCCCCGGGTATGCTCATGCTTGCGTGGGAGTCCTCTTTTGCATGCCACTTAGGTCGTGTGCGCTTGGACATGCGGCTCCAAGTTATTATTTTTTGGAAGACCTTTTACTTTTTGCTGTGCGCAGGTTTCGAAGCGCTCTTCTGGCCCGATGCGCCTGCGCTCCTCTTTGACTGATGACGGTGTTGATATCCGGAGGGCGAAGTATGAGCTTTCTGCTTATTTGGAAGTGAGGATCCCGCGTCCCGAGGAGCGGGTTCATAATCCTCCTCGTGGTTGGTGGACGATTTGTGAAGTCTCCCTGAGGTCTGGCTTCTGTTTTCCGCCCTGCGAGGAGGCGATTAAAATCTTGAAGTTTTGTGGCGTGCCTATCTCTCAGTTTGTTCCGGCTGGAATTTTTTGAATCATGGGATTAGTCGCCTTCTTCCGCGAGCATGGGGGCCAGTTTTCTTTAGACCAGTTCCGAGATTGGTGCGATGTACGTTCTGATGGTGGCGAGCGAATGGAGGTCCGCAGCAACAAGGTTTGGTTGGAGTTTGAAGTCCACAAAGACCGTCGTCATGGCAGCACTTTGTTTGGATACGTCAAGAATTCATGGGGTCTTCCTGAGATGTGGGATGCGCTTCCCGATCGCTGCCGCCGCGTGAGGGGGAAGGAGCGGGACTTTTCCCCTGTGCTTGGATTTTCTGAGCCTCGCGAGCTGGCCAACCGTCTTTTCAACATTTATGTTTATGTGGAGGAAAAGCGGTTGGTGCAATGTGGTATCTCGGCGGATTCAGTTCGACCAGCGGAGACTTCTTAAGGAGGGGGTCGTAAGAGAAAAGCGGTGACGACCCCTTCTGACGACCTTGATGTTGTGGTGACAGCGGTTCCGAGATTGGTGCGATGTACGTTCTGATGGTGTTGCACGAGGGTTGCTCGCGACTTACTTTGCACGAGGGATGCTCGCGGCTTCTTCGTGAGGGGGGCAGGCCCCCGCGGTGTTGCACAAGGGATGCTCGCGGCTTAGTTCGCACGAGGGATGCTTGCGGCTTCTTCATGAGGGGGGCAGACCCCCACGGTGTTGCACGAGGGTTGCTCGCGACTTACTTTGCACGAGGGATGCTCACAGCTTCTTCGTGAGGGAGGCAGACCCCCACGGTGTTGCTCTCACCTGAGGAAGAAGAAGACAACCCGGAGAAGAAAAAAAGTGAAGAATGAAGAGGCGCTGGGGTCCCTTGTATAGCCTCCGGGGGAGGATCATGGCGGGCCCCACCACTAAAGTAATGGGTTAGTGAGTTAGTGAAGAATGAAGAGGCCCGGAAGGGGGCCGGCCGTCGGTGGTGGTCAGGCGGCCCAACGGCGGGGGTCTTCCCAGCGGCGGCGGCCCTCCTCCATGGGGAGAGGGAGTGGGTCTCGCCCCTCCTTGATTTTCTCATCATGAGAGTTCCTGGGGGGGATGACTCACCCATGATCCACTTTGGGAGGAGATCATGGGGAAGTTTTTTCTCCTATAAATGATGGTGGAACCCATCAATATATATAATATTCTTTTTGTAATTTATTTTACTGTAAAACTATATATATATATATATATATATATATATATATATATTTGTAATTTTAAATTGTTTTTTTAATTTTGAATTGTTAAACCATATATATACTATATATATTACTAATATTCGATTACTATAATTATATATAGTTTAACAGAGATTGACGTTCGTCGAACAGAAATCGACGTTCGTAAAATACGATTCGACGAACGCAGATAGTTGTTCGATTACTATTCGATTACTATAATTATATAATTATATATATATAATTATATATATATTACTATTCGATTACTATTCGATCGTCGATCTTTATTCGACGAACGTCGAATCGTATTTTACGAACGTCGATCTCTGTTCGACGAACGTCTATTACTATTCGATTACAACAAACCCCAATATCTTATTGCGTCGAACACCTATAATCTCATAATGCATTATTAATTACTATATATTTAATGTTATATAATATTATAATATAACAGCTATATAGAGAGCCGTTGGAAATTAATTTTTGTTAACTTTATAATATAATGGATCTCTATAGAACTGTTTTTTAGTTAACTTTTTAAATTTTTTGTAATATTAATATTATTATTAAAATACTCATTTTTTTCTATAAATGGGTAGTCTTTCTAGATTAAAAAATTTTAAGTTCTATTCATGACTTACACTTTCATAATTTTTCTTCTACTTCTAATTTTAGTTTGAAATTTCGATCAATGACATCTTCATCTGGTAATATTCCCGAAATTGTCGAGCACAAACATAGTGCTCCAATCTGGGAGCACTTCGACAAAGTGCGTATCGGCAATGATTTAAAAGCGAAGTGTCGGCATTGTTCAAAGTTGCTGACTGCGGTCAGAAACTCCACACACGTGCGACACATCAAATCATGTGTTGCAAAGCAAGCTCCGGAATCCAGTCAAGCACAGCTATCAGCGGCCGGACAAGTTTGGACTTACGATCAAATGCGGCAAAGAGGAGCACAAATGGTGAACATCATCGGACGCGGATTGTCGTTTAATCACTACGATAATACCCGTGAGACCGCTTATGTTTATCGAGCTCTCCAACCGAAATATCATCAAGTAAGTAGACCTACAATAAGTCGTGACACATATAAAGCTTATATTAAAGCAAAAAAATTTAATTAAATATTTTGACAATTTAGATAGTAGGATTAGTTTAACTTGCGATGTTTGGAGTAGCGGTATACAATTAGGACATTCTTATATTTGCATTACAGTCATTGGATAGATCCTACTTCATGGGAGTTATTCAAGCGCATTATTTATTTCAATAATTTTGAAGTTCCACATATATACCAGAATAGAAATTTATCAAGTATTATGAATTGTATACGCGAATTTAAAATAAATGATAAAATTATTAGTATTTATTTTGATAACGCTAGTAATAATACCGCGGTTATTGATAATTTTAAAAAAGATTTAAAACCTATATTAAATGGAGTATTTTTTTCATACTCGCTGTGTTTGTCATGTTTTAAATTTAATTATTCAAGATAGTTTAAAATTAATGGATCAATATTTTATTAAAATTAGAAAGATGTTAACATATATATAGTTCATAAAAGAGACGACAAGATTTTAAAAAATATGTAACAAATCAGGGAGAAAAAAGATTATTTGGACGCGGCGAACAGAGAGCAACATACTGCTTTCATCGAAGACAGTTTCTCGTCAGTCGAAGAAGAATTGAGTTCGTTAAACTTGGCCGATGAAGATTGAGAATTAATGATGTATTTTATTTTATTTTGGGTTGGCCGTCATACGGTGCTTTGACACCTTACTTATTGTGGGTGAGTAGATTGAGAGTTGTGAGATTTTGTGTATTTTGTAAGTTCAGGTAGATCTTCTCAGGATTGGTGGCCGACCCGTTTGTGTATGTTGTAATATATTTTTAATATGGAATAAAATATATATTTTATCTTATTAAGTATTAAAATTTTTAATACATATGTTTTACATAATATGTTTATATTAATTAATTTTTAAATAAAAAAAATCTTTTTTTATTTGAAAAAATCAGCCTTAGATAGGCCTGGGTCTGGTTAGGCCTGCTTGGGCCTGGTTTAGGTCTTGACAAAAAGGCCCTGCTAGTCCCCATTCATACAGGGGGCCTGGGCCTGGGCCTGGGTCTGGACATAAAAGCTTGGGTCTTGCAGACCCAGGCCTAAACTGGGCCTGCCAGACCTAGGCCTAAACTGGGCCTGCCAGACCCAGGCCTAAACTGGGTCTGTCAGGCTTTATGTGCACCACTAGCTCTTGAGTCAAAAATGTAGGCGTTCTTTCACATTTTGGATTACGCTCCCTATCTAGGTTGGATTTTCGATTTCTGATTTTTGATTTCTCTTTAACCACCTTAGTTTTTTTTTCTATTTTGGATTCATTTTTTCGGATTTTCTATTCATTTTTTTTCTAGATATTTGGGCACTTACACCAAAGGATTCCGATCACTATCTAGGTGCGGTCACGAACGTAAATTCATAATCACCGCATTCACAATTGTCGCTGCCACACCATGAATCATCATTCGTGAAGGTACAACCCCGCATTTAAGGAACTTCCTCCACTTTATGTTCAAAATTAGCTATTTTTCTCGGCAGAAATAAAAATCATTGTGTTAAACAAATTTTATGATTCGTGTTTTTGCCCAAACTGTTAAAGGGAGAATTTTTTTGGGTGCGAGAAGCGTATCATACTTCACATGGGATGTACCTAAGTTTTTGCTCCAAATCTCATTATAAGTGTCCAAATAATAGATTTTTTTGAAAACAAATTTCAGAATATGAATAATAGTATTTTTAGTTTTTACAATCATTTTAAATATTTATTTTCAGACATTTTAGTCATATAGGGAAAAAATTGATCGGATATTTTTATTTAAACTAACCGGGCTGGAAAAATCAGATCAAATTTTTTCAATCGGACCAAAATAATTTGAGGTTAAAAATTCAGTCAAATGATCCTTAATTATAGGCTACAAAATTATATCAGGCCTCTGAAATTTAAAGACATTTTTAAAGTAATCTCTAAAATTTTAGTTGTGTCAAAATAATTCTTAAAGTTTTCAGCCGGAGAACTCTTTTAGCTCTTAAATTGCACTCAAAATAAAGTCAAATCAAAATTAATATTACATTGCAATCTCTACTCTATACTCTCTAGGGACTGAAATGATTTTTTTCTGAAAAAATTGCAGCAATTACTTCTGCTTTGAAATCAGTAGCCACTTATTTTTGCTTTTAGGTGACTCCTTATTTATTTAGGGTTAATGCTCCAATTAATTATTTGAGCAATGCAACTAAATTATTTTAAATATTAAAAAAAAGTAGATGTTGAGATGTAGACTTCGTTTGGGGGGACTTATTTTCGCCGGTCAAGCGGTTACAACCTTATGAACCAAACCTTAATTAAGGTCCGGTTCATGCGATCGTAACCGCTTGACCAGTAAAAATAAGTCCTCCCAAACGGAACGGTAAACTAAACTATCATGTGCCAAATCCGAAGCAAAAGCTTTTTGCCAAGATTTTAGATTTTTTTGTCGGGCCAAATTGCCCTTTCTAAAATAAGTAAATAATAGAACTATAGAACCGCTAGAAATACCAAATTGCGTTTTAGGAGGAACCGGTGAACCACGGGAGCTGGTTAGATGCGTGGTCATTCTATAGAAATGGAAATACCACACTCAGATCGGTGCAGTGAGCTCACAATCTGATTCCTCGGTTGTTAACGAGTCATTATCCAGTTGGGTTGGTATATTTATATATTGGTAACGAGTCATTAACGGTTTGGGTTGGATCCGTTAGACATCCAATAACCCGTCGTCGGGGATTTAGAGTTACGCCTATAAATACCTCTATTGGGGGGCAACGTGGAGGTCGTTCCAAACTTGACGACCACACGCAATGCTTCGAGAGGCCTAACATTCTCGAAGTTTTTTTGTTTTTGCGCCCTATCCCCTCTCCCGTAGCCGCAGTTCACGACCTTGCCTCCGCTGGTTTTGTGCGATTTTTTCGTGATCATTGACGAATTTAATTTTCCGTTGCTCGATTACGGAGTTCTAGTTCACTCCGCCTGGAAGAAAATCGATTCGTTGCTCTTTTGTTTCTTTGATCGTGATTTCCTGAGCCGACCAAGAGGAAGACGACCGCAGTCATCGCTGCAAGAAGTTGCTCACCAACATCGCTCGATTGAAGAAGAGGGATCACGCCGCCGCTTCTCGCCGTGTTGGTTTTCTGTCATAGATCGGGAAAAAAGGAGAAGTCTCGTTGCCCTGCTTTTGCGCCTCTCGAAGGAGGAATTTTTTCCATCGTCGCTCAGTGCAGATCACTGTCTTCTCCCGCCGCCTGGAAGGACTCTCGATGTCGCTTCTCATTTTTCAGTGGTTAATCTGTGTTTTCCTGCTTTTGTCTGACTGCTTTGCTGATAAAGGAAGTAGGCTCTCCCTGACGGAAGGCTCTCCCCGCCGGGAGAAGGAAGTCCTCTAACAGAGATATTTCTACCATAGATCTCTCTGCTATAGATCTAGTAGGGTTGTTTGGTGCTTGCTCGTAGTGGAGGATTCCAGTTCTTTTCTACAAGCTTTGGAGACCAGATCTGAGTTTGATAATCAGATCAAGTTCTTGCTGACGGTGCTCAGTCGAAGAGGAGCAAACAAGCAAACTTTTCTGGATTGGATCCGAAGACATCATCGTCTTCACACGCTTAGGTGATCTCGTTCTAGTTTTTTTACTTGTGATTTAGGTTGCTAGTGGAATTATATTGTTTGGAAAGAGACACACAATGTCGAAGAGAAATTCTTCCGTTTCGATGATCAAGCTGGAGAAATTCTCCAACTCAGAATTCAGTGCCTGAAAGTGGAACACACAGTTCTACATGAAGTATCTGAACTTCTTCTACACCGTGCAGTCCTACTTTGAGTCTTTTAAAGCAGGAGAGGATGAAAAATATTGGATCAACGATGAAGATTTCTGTTGTAATCACCTCCTCAATTGTCTCTCCAATAGAGTGGCAGAGACATACAATAAGACGAAAACTGCAAAGGAGATTTGGGACACTCTGGAGGAGCAGTTCAGAGAGGAAGAGAACATGTCAAAGACGCACCTGGTGGACAAGCTCATGGCTTTCACCTTTACTGAAGAAAGAGAGATACTTACACAAGTTGAAAATTTTGAGACTCTAGTGGACAAGCAAAATAGTGAGAACATCCATTTGCCAGATGGATTTGTTGCAGGAATTATTATTTTTAAGCTTCCATCGACATGGTACTCATTTAAGACGGAGATGTATCGGAAGAAAAAACATGTCAGTCTGAAATACCTCAAGCGCTTTATCTGCATTTAGGATTAGAATCGGACTAGGCACGTTATGGAGACGGTTAGAAAGCAGAACTCTGCTGCTAACATGGTCACGCACCCTAAGCATAAGCCTAAGCCTGGGAAGACTAGATTGCCGACCAGTGCACCCGCAGTTGCGGACACTAGCAAGAAGTTTAGGAAGTTTAAAGGCAAGTGATACAACTGCAATAAGTGGGGTCTGTAACACCCCTGCTCATTCCAAGGAATATAACAGTGGGTCCGGCCAGGACCCCACGCCATATTGAATGAACAAACGAAAGAGTTACTCAATAAATATCAATTCATAACATTAAACAACAACACATAATAGAATTATACACAATGAAAACATTTATATAATCTTAAATCGGAATGTCCACATCACTAAAGGAATGATTAAATAACAATTGCATTGTCTTGCTTTGGCCTTAAGGCCTTACACACGAGCAAATGTTTAATTACTACATAGTTTTCATGCATCGGCACGCAGGCCGGCAAAGTGTGAATAGCTAAAACAAAACTTGGGCCTTCGAGGGCCAGCACAGCTTGTCTCCCGCCCGCTATTTCTAGCTATTTTTCGCTTGGCTCTCCAGCACATATACCTGTACGAACTATACAAATGTAGAAACAAAAGAAGGTAACGAGCCAGCTTTTGCTGACCACTATCCACGAACACGCGATATAACGACCTCACCCCATGCCCGGGGAGGTGGTATTCCTTCACTATATATAAGTCAACATCAGTAGTGTATATATATTTAAGCAAGAAAGTGCAATGACAATCAAGCCAAGCACTAACGCTATACGCACAATCATCACAAACATTATAACACACATCTACACGCTTCGTGCACTCATGACACACTTTCAGCATACTTCTTGAGTCCCACCACCATCCCTTGTCTCAAACATGGATGATCCCACCTTGAGCATTCTTCTAGTCAGACCTAAAGTCAAGGACTCACTCTTATGCCAACGACGGAAGCCAAGTATGTTAGTTACTCTAATCGAACGACACAGTGCAGGTACAATTCAGCTTTTTCTCGTTGCTCAACTCACCATACCAATGAATGATAATGAAATGAGTCAGCCTCCCCTTTCCCATAGATGATATAACTCACATTATGTCCCACGGTTGGCTCTCACGGCCACACCAAGCTAGGTATAGCAGGCTCTACAGCTTCACAAACTAGCTAACTTATCCCACGGATATAGGCCTCACACAACTCCCAGGGAGCTACCACTAGCGGTAATACTACCGTCGGGCGGTACCTAACAGAACTCTGATTCTGCTCGCTTTTCCGGGTATTTACTGGAGTTAGCCTCTAAGACTCCCTGACGCACTCTACAACACTCAAAACCCAAAATAACATACAATACAGAGTCTTCTCTAGCACACAAATATCAATGTAAATATCACCAATCTAGACCAACTTGTCTAAATGGGATTCATACAACATGCTTATATCTGAAGTCGAAACGGACGTCTATATATAATATATGTCGGGGACGGACTCAATCGATCCAGAGAAAGTCTAGCCGTATGATAATTAGTGAAAGAGACACTTTCATATGTGGATATAGAATTAAAAGAGGACACACACGTCCTAACGAGAGGAGGAAGATCGTTACCCTTGAAGTTCTTTTTGGTACCATGAATCAAAAATCTAATCGAATGGAAAGAACCACGCTGGGCCGCTCTCCGTGGATCTGGACTCAGCTCGCGATTCGGAGCTCCGAAGCTCCAATAATGGTGGAAATACTTCTCCTTCTTCTTCCTTTGCTCTCCCCTCTCTCTAACTCTAAGAAAGAGAAAACCCTAGAAGCATTGAGGTAAAAGCCATCATCTCCCGGCCTTATACCGGCAGAGTTAACTCCCCACCATCGGATCCTACTTGAAATCGATGAGTGACCACGATTTAAATTAAACTTCCTACTCTGTGCTTTACCGCCGTGCGGTATCACACTATCGACGTATGGTACCTCTGTCGGTGGATTTTTCAATAAGCCCATCACTTAAACACGCCACTCGAATGTGTGGCTGTCAGTACCTTGCACACAACCACTGCGCAGTATCATATTACTGTCGGGCGCTAGCCCTTAAGTCAGTTCGGCAACCAGCACTGATCAAACGATTAGCTCAACATACTATCGTCAGCGATAACACTATCGTCGGGCGATAACTCACAGAGAGCTACGATAATTAAATCTACAATGCTACCATTGGTGTCAGCACTACCGTCGGGCGGTAGCACTCAGTATGCTCTTTCTATATAAACTCTAGGGTGTTACAGGGTCATTGTGCTTCCGAGTGCAAGTAACCCAAAAGGGGTGAATCCAGCACACCGAAGACTGATTACAAAGCAAATATGATTTATCAGACTGCGTCGGCCAACTTTATTATCATGGTTAGAAAAGGAAAGACTAGTACTGAGTGGTGGCTAGATTCAGGTGATACTTGTCACGTCTGCAATAATTCTATGCTTCAGGAGGATGTCACTGCAGTAGAAGGGATCATTATTGTTGCTAATGGTGGAGTAACTGACGTGCTGAAGGTGGGAATGCAACATTGTTGCTCTCCTCATGTAAAATTCTAATTTTGAAAAATATTAAATTTGTACCTTCATTAGCTGCTAATTTAGTTTTAATTAGCATGTTATGTGATGTTGGTATGTAGTTTAACATTAGCTGTGGTAGAGTAATTTTAATGATTAACTTGCATTACTTTGGCTGTGCTTATGTCGTAAATGGGATGTATAGACTAGGTCTAGTAAACAAAGTAGTAAATCAGGTTAGCTCAAATCTAATAGATCTTAAAACTTTACACACAAGCATAGAATACGTGAACTACAAAAAACTACTCCTCCTAGCTAAAATTCATAACATTCCCTTAGACACAACGACCAAGTTTGACAAATGTGAAATTTGTGTTAAGACAAAAATAATTAGAACACATTTTAGTTAGATTTCTAGGAGCACGCAATTACTAGAGTTAATACATTCTGACATATGTGACTACAAAAGCTTTGTCACAAAAGGAGGTCAGAAGTATCTGATAACTTTTATCGACGACTACTCTAGATTCAATCACATTTATCTCCTTAAATTCAAAGATGAAGCTTTTAAAAAAATTTGTATATTCAAAAATAGGGTTGAAAATCAACTTGACGTGAAAAAAAGGTTAAGAAATGATAGAGAAGGAGAATATATCTCGAGTGAGTTTAGAGACTTTCTTGCCAATAGTGGCATAATCCCTGAAACCACCGCTTCATACTCAACACAATCCAACGATATCGTTGAGAGGAAAAAAAACTTTAACAGAAATGTTGAATTCTATGTTATTGACAGCTGGCATGCCTATGACCAATTGGGGTGAAGCTATCCTCGCGTCAAATCATATTCTTAATAAAGTTCCTTATGCAAAGTTGAAACAAATACCCTATGTGTTTTGGTTTAAGAGACCTTCTAGATTTGATAATCGTAAGACTTGAGTTGTATCGCTTATATTAAGATACCTGACTGTAGGAGAGCTAAGATTGGACCTAGGATAAGCACATGCCTCTATCTAGGATGTGTAGAGGATAGTACTGCAGACAGATTTCTAGATCTTTCTACTAATACTGTAATAGAATCTAGAGATATAGTTTTCTTTGAGGATAAGTTTCTTAAAAATAAAAAATCTGACCCTTCCAGGTTTGCCAACCACTAATAATAAGACTACTATTAAGCTAGAACTAAGAATCTCTGACACTGAGCCCATAAACATTAGTGATTTAATATCTAAAAGATTATCTAATAGACAACGAGTGCCTAAAATATTCGATACAGACTTTGTGACTTATCAAATTAAAGTTGATTTATCTACCTATAAGGAAGCGATGCGATCTAAGGATTCTCTATTATGGAAAGAAGTCATAGATGATGAGATGAATTATCTTCTACAAAACTACACTTGAACCTTGGTTGACTTGCCCAAAGGGGCTAGAAAGTAAGTAGGTCCTGAAAAAAGCTAAATTTTGATGGGAGTATCATCAAATACAAATCACGTCTAGTTGCAAAAGGCTTCACTCAAGTGAGTGGTATAGACTACTTTGATATATACTCACATGTTTGTCACATTACAACAATTAGGATTCTTCTTGTGTTAACATCTATTAAAAATTTTACCATTCATCAGATGAATGTCAAGATTGTATTTTTTAATGAAGATCTTTCTGAGGAGATCTATATGCACAAACCTAAAGAGTTTGTCATAGAAGATCTAGAAAATAAGGTCTTTAAGTTGATTAAGTCACTCTACGGATTGAAGCAAACACGTAATTGACACGAGAAATTTGACATTTGTGTTAAAGCCATGATTTTCAAATCTAGCTTATCAAATAAATATTTGTATGTAAGAACAGGTGTAAATAAAGTTACAATTATATGTGTGTACGTTGATGACATATTAATTCTGGATACTGATCAGTATGAGGTGGAAGACGTGAAAATTACCTTACAAGACAATTTAGCATGACAGACTTAAGTGTGGTGAAAACCATCTAAAGAATGAAAGTGAACTTCATTAAAAAGAGTATTACCCTAAGTCAGAGTCACTATATTAGAAATCTCCTAGAAAAGTGGGGTTACGATAATAATAAAATGATTGAGACTATATACGACTATAATGATAGACTGAAATCGAATGAAGGTTCACTTATTAGACAGTTGGATTATTCCAAACTCATAGGAGGTCTCATGTATGCTACAACCTGCAATAGATCTGACATAGCCTTTACGGTCGGCATATTAAGTAGATTTACGTGTAACCCTGGGAAGGACCACTAGGATGCCTTAGAAAGACTAATGCGATACTTAAAATATACTCAGAAGTATGTTTTATGTTACAGTGGTTATCCTCATGTGCTTGAGGGATATTCTGATGCCTTTTGGTGCTCAGAAATTATTGATAGTAGATCCAGTACTAGTGGTTTTGTATTTACACTAGAGGAAACATCAGTAGCTTGGAAGTCAAAGAGGCAGACGTGCATTGCACTATCCTCTATAGAATCGAAACCATATACTCTCATTTTAGTAGGAGAAGAAGCAAAGTGGATAAAAGATTTGATAATGGACATTCCAATGATGAGTCTGAAAATGCATTATATTTCAATCTTTTGTGATAATCAAGCCGCAAAGACCATTGCAACAAATACGTTGTTTAATGGAAAACGAAAGTAACTAAGGATGAAACAGACCTGGCTGACCTATCTCACTAGTCGGGGGATAATCTCTCTATTGGATGTGAGATCAAATGATAATGTAACAGATGTGCTTACCAAGGACTTATGTACGATTCTAAAAACTAAAACATCATATGAGATGAGATTAAAGTCCATTTAGTATGACTTAATACCTTACTTATATTTTAAATTATAAAATTGTGGTTTTTTGCATTCAAGTATCTAGAGTGAGTATACTAAAGTATTTTAGATACTATATGATGAAAGTCAGAGATGAATAGTTGTCAGTCATTTCAAATTTAATGACTTATGCAATTATTTTTATTCAAAGGCTAATTTAGGGATCATTCCAAAAAGGAATATTGAAGTTGCTGATATATGTCATAATATTATGATTATTAGTTATACCATTTCAAATTTGATGATATAATGGTCACAGCTTATTGTATCATTCCAAACTTGATGGTATAACATAATTGTGAAACGGCTAATAATAATCTTAATAATCGAAAGAACATGGTTTGATTCTATGAAATCAATTTCTATTTTTTATAAATTAGATAGAAATGTTGATTTGTGATTCTTTCTTCCTAGTTAGAGTATTACGTTCTTTTACTGCTAAAACTAATCACTTTATTTTTGATAACAAATGTTTGAATTCATAGAAATTTGTCTCATGACATTCTTATTATAACTATTTGCAGATCAAATGGAGAATGAAGAAGAGATAATTGATTTCGACCCGGATGACGATGATTTGTTGTTTGAGTGTTCAGTTTTGATTTACTGTTTTGTTTGAAACAATTTATTTGAGTTTAAATTATCTATATTTTAAAACTCATGTTTGTGTTTCTAGAAAACTCATGTTTTGTCATTATTAACTCTTATTTTAAGTAGTATGTTATGTGGTACCATTTATATACAATATATGAGGAGATTGTTGAGGTATATTTATATAATGGTAATGAGTCATTAACGAGTTGGGTTGGATCCGTTAGAAATCCAATAATCCTTTGTCGGGGATTTAGGGTTACGCCTTTAAATACCAATGCTGGGAGCAACGTGGAGGTCGTTCCAAACGTGACGGTCATACGGGAAGCTTCGAGCACACTAATAGAAACTACTCTCGTCGAGCCAGTGAATTTTGATTACTTGTCAAATATGGTGGTCGGATGAGAGAGAAACAACTCTAATAAGATAGAGGTATTAAATAAAAATTTGTGAGAGAAAGACAATGTCTGCCCCGCTTGATAATATTCCTGGACCTGCCCCTGCCTGGGCTTGATGCATTTGAGTTATGTTCGTACGATTCCCGTCTGTATCAAGTTATTTGTGGAATTGCGGCCTATGCATGTGTAATTTGAGCAAAACTACTACCATTGAAATTCAACCTTGAATTGGATCATCACAAGGCCAGAACGACGCCCTCCCCACTTCGACCGTGATATCACTACAGTATATTGTTGTAGTATCAACTAAGTATATGCTCATGAGTACCCCACTATGTCGCACTTGAAGTCCTTCATCAGGCTTTGATACTCACTAACCTCTAAATTCAAAATGACGCATTTAAATTTCTATCACCTTCTATCTTGAGCATACAATTTGTTTACCTCTACTTTAGCCATGTAGTCATCTAATTAATGTCAATGTCATGTGCCCTTAGGCATAACCACCCTAAACAATTGGATAAATTTCTCTGAGTCTTAAATAGCGTCTTGCACCAATGTGTTCATCTTAGGGACTACAGAGGACCATGCAGTGTAGTCGGGTCCAGCACAGTGCACTGTGTTGTGCAATGTTATTGGCTTAGGCAAGAACTCACCCTAATAATCTCTTCAATAATTGCATGAGAGGAAGTATTAAATGTTCCTTTATTTGTAAGTATAAGGAACCTTTAATTATCAACCATACAAAGATTATGACTTAAGCATACTAGTGTGGCAGCATGGGGGTAAGGGAGGAGTAAAGTGCATATATGGATGCACTTTGCGGTAAAGTGCGGGCATCCAATGGTCTGCATGAATTCTCACACATATCTCAAAGCATACACATCTCAAAGTACTTTGAGAAATATGCGGCATTCATGCGGACAATTGGACGCCAGCACTTTACGATAAAGTGCATCACCCAAACTGCCCCCCCCCCCCCAACCCGGGAGTGTCTTTGGTCAAAGTCCCCAAATGAAATGATTTTTTGAATGTAGAGTTAGGGGTTTTAGATGAAATCTAAGTTGACAAATTAACATTGATCAAACACATTTGGTATATCCAATGGAATATTATTTTTCAGAATTCCATGATGTAAGAGAGCAGAAGAGTAACTCACAAATAATCTGTTAGGGGCAGAGGTGGTAGTCATTAATGATGGTTCGCGAACACCCGATCTCACCTAAGAAATTTCGTCCATTTTTATGTTCAAAACTAGTTTTCTTCTTTGATGGCGGTCATAATCATTGTCATGTCAAACACACATTTTATGATTTTATGATGATGACGTTTCTGTGAAAACTTGCCCGAGAAAAAAAAAACCGCGTCAAACATTTTCAAAATTTATTTTTTAAATCATTTTGAAAGAAAATAGAGTTATTAGAAAAAAAAAATATATATTATAATATTTTTGATTAAAGCACTTTCATTAATTTAAGGCGTTTATATTGGCAGCCCCTATATGACTATTGACAGCCCAAAGATAATAGCAGCCCAAAAAATGATTATTGGCAACCCGTTGGATATTTACAGCTCAGAAATTAAGTTTTTAAAAGTTATTTTTAGGAAAAGTGTTCAACATGAAAATTGTAGATCTCAACGTGTTGAACACTTTTTCTAAAAATACCATATAGCAGACCTATTTTCAAAAGGCGCGGAATCCATGCAGAATTATGCGAGTTCTGCGCCTTTTGAAAATAGGTCTGCTATATGGCATTTTTAGAAAAAGTGTTCAACATAAAAGTTGTAGATTTCGTCGAGATCTACAACTTAGATCTACAATTTTTATGTTGAATACTTTTTCTAAAAATATCATATAGTAGACCTTTTTTCAAAATGTGTGTGTTCCGCGTTTTGGGTTTCTATTAGCCGTCATATTATGTGCGTTTTTTATTATTTTGCCGGGCTGCCAATATCCAAAGCTGGACTGCCAATATAAACGCCCTTAATTTATGAGGACAATAAGACATGTGTAGCAGAGTACTTTTTTTCAAAAATAAAAAATTACATGTGACTAAAGTATATTAAAGAAAAGATTTATTAATAAATGTTAAGCCTGAATAGTTGGAAAGAGGATATTAAAGAGGATGTGGATCCTCTTCATTTGGTGGTCCAGATGGAAAGTATCCTTAATCCAACGGCACATATGCAATGCATGGGTTGTTTATTTGAGAGTCTACAATGGCTGAGTGAGACTATATATTTTTATAATTTAATCATTTAACATTTTCCCAGTTTTATGTATATATTATAAAAATTTATTAAATTTTCACCAATTGTTTTGAAGATTTCTTCAAATTAGCTCTGAACATCCATTTGGCATAAACTAACATTTACAAATTAAAATAGAGATAAAAATAAGCAACAAAGTGAAAGACTCAAACAATAGAAGGATAATGCCAACTTAGAATCAATCATAGTAGTCAGAACAAAATTATTGGGAAATTAAATAATATGATGAACAATTTTTCAAGAGAGGCCCCCTAAAATTATAGGATGTGCCCATATATCTTTCGAAATTACATTTACCTCACTTTAAATTTTCCCAATTTACAAAAATATCCCTTTCGTTAGAAATATTGATGGAAATTGATAAAATCAGCCAAATTAATGTACGATATCCAATTTTATTCTTTGTAATGACTGTACTTTGAAATGTGTGACCATTTCCTTTAGAAACATATATGGAAATTGTTCAAATATATCAAATTATTTAATAATACTTTAATTTTATCCTTTGTAATAACTGTATATTGAAAAGAGTATATTGAAAAGAGTACTCCCCCCCACCCACCAATCCACCCACCCACCCGTCGGGTGGCTTCGCTCGCCCCCGGTCGGGGGATTATAATTAATTAAAGAAATGAAACAATTAAAAGATATAATTATAACAGCGTGTGTCCAATCCACGTGCTTTTAATATATAATATTAAATATTATATTATAAATAATATATAATATATATTATATTATAGCAAGCAGTTGTCAAAACTGCACCCGCGTGTAATCATTTACTCCTACACCGCGGTTTTTGAATTCTTGTTAGTTGTTTAAGGCTCTGTTTGGAGGGGTTGTATGTAGCGATTGAAGAATCAGTGGTGAGAAGCAGTGGTGGAATAATCAGTTTTTTTGCAGAAAGGTGGCATAATCTGTGAATCTGTTTAGAAGAACAGTTGTTGCAGTGTTGTTTCCAAAAAATGCACGATTTTGCAGACGAATATGGGATTGAGAGAATACCTCAGGCTTGTGTTTTCGGAAGAGCTGTTTCGTCGCCGGGGAAAGGTCGGGAAAAATGTTTCGTCGCCGGAGAAAGGTCGGGAAAATGTTTCCTCGCCGGGGAAAGAAGAAATGTCGCTCTGTTTTGTCGCCGGGGAAAGAATGGGAAGAAATCACCCTATGGATTTGTCGGCGATTTGCAGCGGAAGCGGTGAATCGCAGGAGTCGGCCAGGCGGCTAGGGCAGGGAAAGAGGTGAGTCGCGGGATCCAGCGTTTCTTGAGTCGTGATAAAATATCACGACCTAAGAAACACAAAAATACAGCGGGGAGGGAGCGGTGGCGATTTCATAAGCGGGGGTCCAAATTCTGTTTGGCGGGGATGTTGGCGAATTTGCGATGTGCAGCTGGTCAGACGCCGCGCCAAACACAGCCTTAATATGAGAGGGGATGGTTGTTTTAAAGTGACATGGAGTGGGCGGGCTTTGTAGAGCTGGTGGCCCTAGATTACACGGGATTTTCATAGCGGGCGGGTTTAGATGGGCGAGTTATTATACGGGTTTTACTCAGACCTATTTATGTCAAAAATTTTCAAGATCTAATTAGGAGTAAAATGGTAATTTCATGCTGTAGGAGCCCTTCTAAATTCCTAGGTTTAGGACATCCTTAGGCTCCGTTTGGGAGGACTTATTTTCACCGGTCAAGCGGTTACGATCGAATGAACCGGACCTTAATTATGATCGCCGCATAATCGTGGAGTCGCCGCATAATCGTGGAGTCGCCGCATATACTTCCAATCATCATTTCTCAACACAAAAGGAATCACCGCATAATCGTGGAATCGCCGCCCTATCATTCCTTCGCCGGGTCACGTTGATGCAGATGCTATAACGAGAAACATCATCTTATCAAGCCTGGCTCAGACGATCATCATATCGTCATTATATCAGGATCCTCTCCATTTCAAAAGAAATGGAGAGGATCCATTTCACGGTCAGGATAATTTGCTTTTTGATCTAACGGGTTAAGTTTTTTCCATTCTTTTATATTTTTTTTATTCAAAAAATTCTGAGCCACAAGATATTTTTTGGACTAATGTTATCCACTAGATATGAAATGGATCCCCTCCATTTCATTTGAAATGGAGAGGATCCGGATCCATCGTCATTAAACAATGTGATCGTCTTCCAAGCCATTCCGCCATGAGAGTAGTTCCATAGCAATTTTGTTTGCTAATATTAATTTTGTTTTGAAATAATGTTGCCTGGATATTAAATAGTTGCAGATAATCATTTTTATACTTCTAATAACAACCGCCCATTTTTATGACTCATCATTAAGGCTCTGTTTGGGAGGATTTATTTTCACTGGTCAGGCGGTTACGACCGCATGAATCTGACCTTAATTATGGTCCGGTTCATGCGATCGTAACCGCTTGACCGATGAAAATAAGTCCTCCCAAACGGACCTTAAATATACTTAACACAAATAGTATTAACTAGATTGGATGAAGAGAGTTATTTTCTTTCCCAAACATTATCATGGACTTATTTAGTGGGCTAAATGATCATTATAAATGGACTAAGGCTCCGTTTGGCACAGTGGTGACGATTATTGTAACGCCTCTGAATTTTTTATGATTTATTTCAATCTTTTTTTAACGTAATAGTGTCGTAAGGACGTTACGTTAACGAGATGTTAGCGGTGCGTCGTCGTAAGTGCGTTTCTGTGACTGTTTGGTCAAGTCGATTGAATTTCGAGCATGCTGAAGTGTAGATTTTTTCTGAGTTTAGAAAATTAAAGTAATTAATTTTAATCGTGATTGTCAAGTTTCATTGCCGTAAACTGTGAAAAATAAATCTTAACTCGTTATCGGCTCGTCGAACTCTGATTTCAACTTCGCCATTTGATTCATAGGACCGGTATTTAGCTTCGGTGTAAATTTCGTCGAAAATCAAGTTGGCTTTAGTCCAAATACTCAAATAAAAGGTTAAGACCATTTATATATCATATTATATAAATAAATACACATAAAATTTCTTTATAAAAGCTGATCAACCCTTAGATTTAGGTTTTCCGACTTCGTCTTTCTATTCCGTTGAACCAGAGCCGCGAGAGAGAGGAAGAGGCGTTATTCCGGGAGCTTTTCGACGGCCATTGCGGGAGCTCTAATATACGGAATCTTCGTCGGAGTATAGATTTGGAAAGCTCTCGTCGAGATCTACGCGTGTGCGATGAGTATTTTCGGTTTCGTGGATTTTTGGTGTTGGAGTGAGTGGCCCTAACCTTCCTTTTTGTCCAAATCATTTCAGAAATTTGTTGTCGTGATTTTCTGTTGGCCGATCCTTGACGTGGAGGGCTTAGGAGGCCGGAAATCGGAAGATTTGAGTCAAGTGGTGGACTATCCCTCTTGCTTTGTCTTCTTTCAGTTCCTCTTCTTCTTTTCTTTAAAATTCTAAGACCGGTGATATTGATTTTGTATTTCCTATTGTTGGTCTTTTTCGATGATAATGATTTTTGGTTGTCTTTAGTTAGAATTCGTCAAGTAGTTAAGTGAAATTCGTCGAGTAGTCACGTAAAATTCGTCGATTAGTCACGTGAAATTTGTTGAGTAGTTACGTGAGGTTCGTCGAGAAGTCCTCTAAGTGCGTCGAGTAGTTAAGTCAATTCGTCGAGTAGTTAAGTCAATTCGTCAAGTAGTTAAGTCAATTCTTTGAGTAGTTAAGTGAATTCGTCGAGTGGTTAATCTGAATTCGTCGAGTAGTCAAGCCGAATTCGTCGAGTGGTTACGTCAAGTTCGTCGAGTATTCTGATAAGATTCGTCGAGTTGTTATGACGATTCGTCGGGTGATCACGCTGAATCAACAGAAGGTCTCGACGTATTCGCTGCGAGCACTGTTTTTTACTTAGAAATTCTGGGTTTTCCTCGTGTCGTCGTGGTGATCCGATGTCAAGTATTGTAAAGTGCCAGATTTTGGTTATGATGTTTATGAACTGTTGGTTGGGTAGGAATGGATGACCACCACTACAGTGTCTGTTTGTGAATAATTGCATCCGGTGGTTTTTGTTATAGACTGTTGGTTGGGTTGGAAGGGATGACCACCACTAAAGTGCTTTTTTGTATATATGTTTTGGTCTGATGATTTGTATTGGAAAGAATGTCTCCATCTCAGTATTGTTTTATGTTCGATGTTAATTATTCATTTTTTGAGTCAATCAGTCTCTTTTTATATAAATATATGATTAATTCTACAAATACTTATCGCACTTGGTGCAAGTCTTTCTCTCATATAGTCAATTCGTGCTGAATTATTTATGTTTATTGTTCATATGACATTTGTTTGTTATTATTTCACAACTACTCTTGTTGGGTTGGTAACTTTTTAACTCATTAACCTTTTAAATTTTGTTTGAGCTGTCTTTTGTGTCTTTTGTGTTGAGACCTTTTTTTAATGTCTCAGGTTCAGACCAATAGGCAATAGCAGTTAGAGCTATCCGAGTTTAATTCTTTCAGGCTTTTGTAGCTGATTTCTTTTCCTCTCATTAGTGAGAGGTAGTCTGGTGTTTTACTGACTTTGTAGTATATCTCAGACTGATACTGTTGATGTTATGAGTTTGTGTTAGATTGTTGGCGCTCATAACGTAGTTTCTTTTTATGTAGACTGTTTATTTGTTGTTTCTGCTACTACTACTGTCTGATGTAGATGCATTGATCTATGGAAAGGTTTTATGATAGGATGCATTTTAGTTATTTTATATATATATAAATCTGCGCATTTACTCATACTCATGACATTGTTTCAACCAGACGTCACCCTATTTTGAAGATTTTAAAAGTTCTTTTTCTACTTATACTAAATTTAGAAACTTACATATCATTAGTTCATCGTTGGGTCATCATGCTCATGTAGGATAAAATGAATTAAACTTTATATTTTTTTCCCGCTGCGTGTGTGTATATATATATATATATATATATATATATATATATATATATATATATATATATATACTTTTCTACTTATGTACAAACTGATACACTTAACCGAGGGACACGGTCTTTGAATTTTAAACTTAAATTATGTTCTTCAGCATAAAATATATGTGTCTTTTATAAAAATAAACAAAGAGACGAAGCTGTTTGAGCCTCTGTTGTTGTCTCCTACACGGCGTGACATCATGACGCATATTTTCTCACTCTGATAATATAATTATATATTGAGAAAATGTTGGTTTTGACAGTTATGAACATGAGGGTTAAATTGTCATTCATTAATGCTCACCTAAGAAACTTCATCCACTTTTATGTTTAAACGGATGATGTTTGTTTGGTGATCCTTGACGAATGACGGTTTAACCCATGCGTTTATGCCCGTCACCACCGTGCTAAATAGATCCCAAGTCAAAGTGGACCTATGATCGATCTACACCGTGTATATACATGTTTATAGTATTATTTTGTATTTAATTTATTAAGAAATTAAACTCACATGAAAGGATTCATAAAATGTTTGTAAACAAAATAATTATGGCCACTCCACCTAATAAGTAATAATATCCATGGGAACTAATTGTGATTAAGGAACTAATTGTATTATTCTGTCGGCAAAATGTATGACCGCAAATAAGCCAAACAAACGAGGAGACACGACGGCATTTTGCCTGATCCATGCTGCGAATCCAAGTTCAAAGAAATAAATCGTACATTTAAGGTCTGGTTCATGCGATCGTAACCACTTAACCGGTGAGAATAAGTCTCCCCAAACGGAGCCTTATTGTAAAGCAACAAAATGAGAATAATACAATTCTTTAATATTAATTCCACACATATAATGCTCCATAACATTCATCTAATTACATAATTAATTTCATCCATATATCTACATTAACATTAATTCAACGTATTTTACATTCAAATCCGTGCATATATAGTTATATTATAAAGGACGTAATTAATAATTATTTCTTAAAGTACACGTTCTTTATTCTCCACGCACGTGCCATAACATGCTAACTAATTACCATCTCCTTCCGGCCGTGGCATTGCAAATTGGCGGCAGGTTTCTAGTGTTATAACTAAAACACTCTTTGGGCAAATGATGATGGTCTCCCGGATCATTGCCGTCGTCCGCTTTCGCCGTCGTCCCCATCGTCCCTTTCGTCGGTAAAACTTTTCTTGGCATCGCCGTCGCCGGACTTGTCATCACTAAACCGATCAAAAGAATGACCGCAACCCTCCACTTCATCTTCGTTTTCCAGAAAATCTCGAAGCGGCTATATTCGAGAACATGGGGAGTTAATACTTTATTACAAAAACATTCCTAATATCAATTATACCCTTACACTTTTTTGTTTAATGCCTTGGATAGTTTGAATGAATCATACCAAAATTCAAAATAATTTAAATTTAAAGACTAATAATGTAATTGCCCAATCCCCACTCAAGTGACATAACATGAGAGTGGGGTTAAAAAAAACAGGCTAAGAACTCTGCATGACAAGTAAAATCATTATATTTGGAACATTAAGCATCCGTGACAATATTATTTAACAACAATTAATTAAACAATATGTTACTAAATAAGTAGACAAAACTCATACATGACCTCCCTGTCACGAGGCCTCAGCTTACCCAATTGGGTCAAACAAAAAGTTGGTGCTCGGGCATTTGCGATCGGCAGAAGAGTTGTCCCCCGCGCCGCTCGATTTTGTCGTGCGCACGTGAGATTTACGGGCGGCGGCAGTGCCGTCGAATAAAGACAATGTCATAATCAAGATATTATCGTACAAGGAGACCTCCATCTTTGTCACTATATAGTTTATATCTAAGGATAACTATATTTGGTAAAACTTTCACCAAAACTTTTACCTTTTATGTATTTCAACATTTAGACAATCTCGTATGGGGGCATCGAGGAACCACGACCTCATGTGTTTGTGTAACAGTATATAAAAATGATAGTGCGCTCGAAGCATCATGTGTGGTCGTCAAGTTTGGAACGACCTCCACGTTGCTCCCAGCAAGGGTATTTATAGGCGTAACCCTAAATCCCCGATGACGGATTATTTGATGTCTAACGGATCCAAACCAAACCTAATAAGAACTCGTTACCATTATATCAATATACCTCAACAATAAATACCGCGACGCAGATCCTAGATCCGCAACATTAGGCCCACACCCGCTTGGCAGATGAGCAGATCTATGACAACATACTCAGGATTTGCGCGCGGCAAATCTGCATATTTGCCTAGAATCTTCCCACTGGCTGCGGCCGCGGCCTCTTCTTCAGCTGATTTGCTCCCCGACAAATCCCTAGCACATAACCATCCCTTCATCTCCTATAACTCACTCCGCTCATTGTATTGAAAACATTTTTTCGATATTGCGTCCTAAAAGCAAGAAAAATTGTCACCTTCGACAACGAGTAACACTTACATAGGCAACGATCTTTCGCAACATCTATCTATATTTTGGCTGCAACTAACCACTTTGGGGAGCATTTTTCAATGATTGCCAAAAAAACAGAGAAGTTGTAGTGTATAAATCAGATTTAGGCTCCGTTTGGGGGGACTTATTTTCACCGGTCGATCAAGCGGTTACGACTTAATGTCCGGTTCATGCGGTCGTAACCGCTTGACCGGTGAAAATTAGTCCCCCAAACGGAGCCTTAAACATTATAATTATGTCAGTCAAGTAATCTTCGGCTCCCCGTCCCCTATTTTGCATGTGGTGAAACAGAGTTCTTCAAGGGGACGTCGGCGACGGGTGCAGTTGCCGTCAAGCCACGTGGGAACGCGGCCCATACGCATCTGCTTGCATATATACGATGGATGGAAATGTAAAGACTATGTGCGGAAAGAAGTACCTTAATTAGAGGGAAAGGAAGTCGCCCTCAGATGAGTTTGCGAATAAGGCGGAGTTTATGTGGTATTTATACAAGGAGGATAGGATGTGGCCTTTTTCAAAATTCAGTGGAGTGCACCACATTTTGTTCTCTACATTTGAATGATGGGTTGGAGGAATGAATTAAAACACTAATTTGGTGTATAGCTTGATGCATAGGGTTTTTGATGGCTGCAACTGTTCTACATGGCTGCAACTGTTCTACATGGCTGCAACTGTTCTAAATACTGAAAAATGTGATGAAATTTCAAATGGGTTTGATTACTAGATATAAAAGGTTTGATTACTTATAACATCACAATTTCAAATAGTTACCCAAATTTGATGAATTTGCTTATTTATAATGTTTAAAGGGAATGAAGAATTGGTTTTTTATATTCAAAATAGTGATGTTATAAGTAATTATAATATGGTAATTTGTAGTTTATTGGTGTCCAAAGTCCCGGATTTCATTCTAAGTTCATTCACGATTTTGTTTTACAATCTTTATTTCCCTTTACATAAATCCGATGGCAAGCTTTGGAGGAAGATGTTCAGATTTATTAGAACCCCATTAACACCATGGTTGAAAGCAAAATCAAACAAAAAGAAGAAAGGAATAACTCAAGTTCCGTTATCTTCTCGTCAAATCCCCTTTTTTTTTCTTATTTTCTAGAGAGTATATCGAATGGAGAATGATGCCTTGGAAAATATCTCAGGACTAATTGATGGATGTGCGAGGGTGATTGGCGCCGTGGAAAGGTCGACGAAAAGGGGAAGTGGTAGTGGCCGTCGGGCACAACTTTTAAGGAAGAGTTCAAGCCCGGAGAATGCAAGGTTTTGGGACCTCCATCATCACCGACGGAGGCACCAACCATGGGTCTTGGATTGCCGATCGGAAGCATGGTTTTGGCTGCAAATCGTGCGCCAATGGTGACTTTTATGAGGGAGAGTGGCTGTGAAACCTCCCGGACGGACAAGGCCTCCCTTTCCAGCGTCAAAGAAGCGGTCCTCTGTCGACGCTACCCCTGCAAGGTTTGGGTATAGACCATGCTCATTGAGGTCCGATATGGACAATGAAGAGAGAATTACGAGAATACCCTGCTGAGGACAGCTCACACTCACCTCTTCGGGTTCCACAACACACCCCGTTGGACACCGATCAGATCAGCTAACTATAGTTAACCAACAACCCATTTGACCTCACAAGAGGGGGGGGCACCTTTCAGTAGGGGTTACACCCCTCCCTTCATTGACACCTATAAACACGACCCCATGTCAAGGGGGAAAGGTAGTGTGATGAGCCCACTTAAGACTTTGCACAGTTCCAAATCTTCTATTTAAAGAGAACTTCTGTCGGTAGGAGTTAACCATGCACACTATCATCGACACACGATCGTGTGTCTCAATCATCACTCACTTCAATCCTCTACATGTGTGGATGCCAGAACTTCAACAAAGCCTACACATGGGCACGACACATGGGTGTGTGCACCGTACCATGCTAGGTGATGGGGATTAATCCATTAATTAAAGCATTTGGGGTGCGCATAGCCGTTCCAAATGAGGGGATCATGGGGTTGACTAGCCAACCCACTCCCCATGATCCCCATCATGATAGGAGGAGAGTGGGAGGCCCCACTTTCCCTTTTATCTTTCCACTAATCCCTCTCCTATCACAAAAGGAGGAAACCACCGCCACTCGACGCCAACCACCGCCGGCCACCGCCGCCGGCCGGCCACCGGCCGTCTCCCGCCGACCACCGCCGGCCGGTTACACGCCGCCCGTGCCTCCACCGTCCGATTGTGATGGGGCCTCCGCAGCCGTCCGATCCGTGGATAACCACCCACTAACCCACCTAGTTAGTGGGGGGACCCACCGTGACCTCCCCCTGGAGGCTATAAAAGGACCCCCAGGGGCTCCTCATTTCTCACCTTTTCTCTTCTCCGAGTGGTCTTCTTCTTCCTCAGGTGAGAGCTCTCTTGCCTCCTCCACCGAGTCGTCCTCCGCTCGCCGTGAACCACCAGCGGCCACCAGCAGCAACCAATGACTATAAGCACCCCACCAGAGCGTTGTCAGTAAAAGGACGCCCAAGACCTCGAGGAAGCCGAAGGAAGAAGACATCCCAAGCCAGCAAGCGCGTGCCGCCCCGAGCGAACGCGCCAGAAGCATCCCGCGCGTTCTCACGCCTAAGTCACTTACGCGGTGTAGTCTGTTGCCCGCAGGAAGCTATAGTATCTCTCTCCCCCTCAAGTTGTAACGGGAGCGGCCTGTCGCCCCGATTCACCAAACATATTGTAATCACCGAAAGCTAGTGGAATTTGACCGGCACAGATCCGGTCACGTGGTTTTTTACCCATTCAAGGGTTTTTCCACGTCATCACGATTTGTGTCTACTGTTCATTTTCATTGACTGTGTGTGCGCTCGATCGCTCCGTGGGCTAAGACGGTTCAAGTTAATCCGGTCCGACCGTTGCATCGAGTTAGTCCGCAACAGTTTGGCGTCGTCTGTGGGAAACGATTTCTCCAATATCCTTCGAAATACAAGATCACAAGCATCGCCCCTTCCAAGTTCAGCCTTAATGGCAAAGAGAAGCACCCGAACCGCTGAAGGCTCCGCCCTTGGCGGGCATGCCGAGCCTGCACGTTCCCACTCTTTGGTGGACGTACCACTTACCGCTGAAGCCGCATTTTCTCCTGTCGCCGCCATGGAGGGACACATTCGCCAAATGGAAGAACAGCAAGCCGAAATTCTGACCCTTCTGCGGAACCTTGGAGCGCCTCCATCTCCCCCAGTGCAACCAGCTCGTGTGAATCCTCCGCCACAACCAAGCCAAGGCGTAACCCAAGAGGTTCCTCCAAGACATGAAATATTCGAAGAATATTCTGAAGCTGCAAGTTCCGCTCACCCGGCCCAGAGGAGAATGAGAGCGGACCATCTCCGCCACGATCCCGCCAATGAAGCTCGTCTACCTCCGCTCTAAAGGTTCATTCGGGAGGAAATTAGAGAAGTCATCACTGAGGAATATCGTCAGGCTGGTGCAAGAGATATTCATACCCGTCAACCACTCTGCCAAGGCTCCCCTCTAGCACCCCAGATCTTGGACTATCCAATCCCGAATGGATTTAAGCTCTCGAACATTGAGACGTTTGACGGGACCGATGATCCGCTAGAACATGTCAATCATTTCACCACCATTATGAGAATCTATAATGCTCCAGATCAGCTGCTCTGCCAGGTGTTTCTGCCCACTCTCAAAGGACAGGCCCGAACATGGTTCCATTTGCTAAGGACCAGTACTATCGCCAATTTCACTGAACTGACAAGAAAATTTGTCGATCAGTTCATAGCAAATTAGAGGATCGTCCGCGACCCTTCCCACTTATCAAGAATCCGCCAGAACGAAGGGGAGTCTTTGAAGGAATTCTTCCGCAGGTTCTCCGCAGAAGCCCGCCAAATCCCAGGGGCCAACCTAGAACTGTCAAGAGGAGTGTTCCTTGAAGGCCTCCGTCCTGGCGGCTTTTATTCAGCATTAATGAGGGAAACCGTCGTTAGCTACCCCGACCTCGTTTATCGCGTAGAGGCGCAGATCGCAACCGACAAGGCTATTGAACCTCATCGTCAACAATTTGACGACAATCAGAAGAATAAAAAGGGAAAAAGAGCCGGCCCCTCAACACCAAGAAGGAATATTCCGACAAGAACATCAGAACGGAAGCGCCAACGTGACCATCAGAGAGATCAGCCGCCCTGGGATTACAGACCCCTCAACACCTCCAGGACAAATGTATTTTATGCAATCCAAGGCAAAGAGGCGCTCCGCAAGCCCAGACCTCTCGCTAAAAACACTGGGGACCAAACAAAGTACTGCGAGTTTCACCGTGGACAAGGACACGACACAGAAGTTTGCTCAAAGCTCAAGGAGGAGATCGAGTATCTCATCAAACAAGGCCTCCTGGGGAGATTCTTACGGGGATAGGCACCAAGTCCGCTGAAAGGAAATCGGCCCACTGTTTGCTAGACCGGACTGGGGGGAAACCTCTTAGACGACCAACCCAAGAGAGTGCTTCTCACCTCAGAAGGGCTCTATCTATTATAGCGTTTATCAATTTTACTTTCCTATGAATTCTGTATTCCCACAAAAACAGTTTCACGACTGTAACTCTAAACAAGTTTACATTTTCTCATTTTAGGCCAGTTGATGGCGAGCGTCATCCGTTCAGTTTGAAATGCGTACTCACTTCACCCAAGTGCGAAGACGTCCATTTACCATTACAGCAACTGCCTCCGTGCAACGCGCTTCTCACAGCAACTTCCTCCGTGCAGCGCGCTCCTCACAACAACTGCCTCTATGCAGCGCGCTCCTCACAGTAACTGCCTCCGCGCAGCGCACTCCTCACAACAACTGCCTCCGTGCAGCGCGCTCCTCACAGCAACTACCTCCGCACAGCGCGCTCCTCACAACAACTGCCTCCACGCAGCGCGCTCCTTACAACAACTGCCTCCGCGCAGAGCACTCCTCACAGCAACTTCCTCCATACAGCGCGCTCCTCACAGCAACTGCCTCTGCGTAGCACGCTCCTCGTAGCAACTGACTCCGCGCAGCGCACTCCTCACAGCAACTGCCTCCACGCAGCGCGCTCCTCACATCAACTACCTCCGCGCAGCGCACTCCTTACAGCAACTGCCTCCATACAGAGCGCTCCTCACAGCAACTGCCTCCGCGCAGCGCGCTCCTCACAGCAACTGCCTCCGGGCAGCGCGCCCCGCACAGAACCTGCCTCTGCGCAGTGCGCCCCTCATAACAACTGTCTTCGTGTAGCGCGCTCCTCACAGAAATTGCCTCTGTGTAGCGCGCTCCTCACAGCAACTGCCTCCATGCAGCGCGCTTCTCATAGCAACTGCCTCCGTGTAGTGTGCTCCTCACAGCACCTGCCTTCGTACAGCACGCTCCTCACAGCAACTGCCTCCGCCCAGCGCGCTCCTCACAGCAACTGCCTACGCCCAGCGCGCTCTTCACAGCAACTGCCTTCGCGCAGCGCGCTCCTCACAGCAACTGTCTACGCGCAGCGCGCTCCTCACAATAACTGCCTCCGCGCAACGCGCTCCTCACAACAACTGCCTACACGCAGCGCGCTCCTCACAACAACTGCCTCCGCGCAACGCGCTCCTCACAACAACTGCCTCCGCACAGCGCGCCCCTCACAACAACTGCCTGCACGCAGCGCGCCCCTCACAGCAACTGCCTCCACGCAACGCGCCCCTAACAGCAACTGCCTCCACACAGCGATCTCCTCACATATACTACCTCCGCGCAGCGTGCTCCTCACAGTAACTACCTCCGCGCAGCGCGCTCCTCACATCAACTGCCTCCGCACAGCGCGCTCCTCACAACAACTGCCTCTGCGCAGTATGCTCCTCACATCAACTACCTCCGCGCACCGCACTCCTCACAACAACTGACTCCGTGCAGTGCGCTCCTCACAGCAACTGCCTCCACGCAGCGCGCTCCTCACAACAACTGCCTCCGGGCAGCGCCCTCCTCACAGAAACTGCCTTTGTGCAGCACGCTCCTTACAACAAATGCCTCCGTGCAGCTTGCTTCTCACGGAAACTGCCTCTGTGCAGCGCGCTCCTCACAACAACTGCCTCTGTACAACGCGCTCCTCACAGCAACTGCCTCCGCCCAGCGCGCTCCTCATAGCAACTGCCTCCGCGCAGCGCGCTCCTCACAATAACTGTCTCCGAGCAGCGTGCTCCTCACAACAACTGCCTCTGCGCAGCGCGCTCCTCACAAAAACTGCCTCCGCGCAGCGCGCTCCTCAACTCCCTCCACGCAGCGCGCTCCTCAACTCCCTCCACGCAGCGCGCTCCTCAACTCCCTCCGCGCAGCACGCTCCTCACAGCAATTGCCTCCGCGCAGCGCGCCCCTCGCAGCAACTGCCTCCGCGCACCGCGCTCCTCGCAGCAACTGCCTCCGCGCAGCGCGCTCCTCCCAGATACTGCCTCCGCGCAGCGCGCTCCTCACATCAACTGCCTCTGCGCAGCGAGCTCCTCACAACAACTGCCTCCGCGCAGCGCGCTCCTCACATCAACTGCCTCCGCGCAGCACGCTCCTCATAGCAACTGCCTCCGTGCAGTGCGCTCCTCATAGCAACTGCCTCCGCGCAGCGCGCCCCTCACAACAACTGCCTCCGGGCAGCGTGCCCTTCACAGCAACTACCTCCGCACAGCGTTCCCCTCACAACCACTTCCTCCGTGAAGCATGCTCCTCACGGAAACTGCTTCGGTGCAACGCGCTCCTAACAACAACTGCCTCCGTGCAGCGCGCTTCTCACAGCAACTGCCTCCATGCAGCGCGCTCCTCACATCAACTTCCTCCGTACAACGCGCTCCTCACAGCAACTGCCTCCGCCCAGCGCGCTCCTCACAACATTTGCCTCCTCGCAGCGCGCTCCTCGCAGCAACTGCCTCCGCGCAGCGCGCTTCTCACAACATCTGCCTCCGCGCAGCGCGCTCCTCACAGCAACTGCCTCCGCGCAACGCGCACCTCACAGCAACTGCCTCCACGCAGCGCGCCCCTCGCAGCAACTGCCTCCGCGCAGTGTGCTCCTCGGAGCAACTGCCTCCGCGCAGCGCGCTCCTCCCAGCAACTGCCTCCGCGCAGCGCGCTCCTCACATCAACTGCCTCCGTGCAACGCGCTCCTCACAGCAACTGCCTCCATGCAGAGCGGTCGTCACAACAACTGCCTCCTCGCAGCGCGCTCCTCACAGAAACTGCATCTGTACAGCGCGCTCCTCACAGCAATTGCCTCCGTGCAGCACGCTGCTCACTGTAACTGTCTCCGTGCAGCGCGCTCCTCACAACAACTGCCTCCGTATAGCGCGCTCCTCACAGCAATTGCCTCCGCCCAGCGTGCTCCTCACAGCAACTGCCTCCGCGCAGCGCGCTCCTCACAGCAACTGCCTCCGCACAGCGCACTCCTCACAGCAATTGCCTCCGCAAAGAGCTCTCCTCACAGCAACTGCCTCCACACAGCGTGCTCCTCACAACAACTGCCTCCGCGCAGCGTGCACCTCACAGCAACTGCCTCCATGCAGCGCGCCCCTCGCAATAACTTCCTCCGCGCAGTGCGCTCCTCGGAGCAACTGCCTCCGCACAACGCGCTCCTCCCAGAAACTGCCTCCGCGCAGCGCACTCCTCACATCAACTGCCTCCGCGCAGCGAGCTCCTCACAACAACTGCCTCCGCGCAACGCCCTCCTCACATCAACTGCCTCCGCGCAGCGCGTTCCTTACAACAACTGCCTCCGCGCAGCGCGCTCCTCATAACAACTGCCTCCGCACAGCGCGCACCTTACAACAACTGCCTCCGCGCAGCGCTCCCCTCACAACAACTACCTCCGCTCAGCGCTCCCCTCACAACAACTGCCTCCACGCAGTGTGCCACTCACAGCGATTGCCTCCACGCAGCGCGCTCCTCACAGCAACTGCCTCCACACAGCGTGCTCCTCACAGCAACTGCCTCCGTGCAGTGCGCTCCTCACAGCAACTGCCTTCGAGCAGCGCACCACTCATAGCAACTGCCTCCGGGCAGTGCGCCCCTCACAGTAACTGCCTCTGCGCAGCGCGCCCCTCAAAAAAATTGCCTCCGTGCAGCGCGCTCCTCACAGCAACTGCCTCTGTGCAGCACGCTCCTCACAGTAACTGTCTCCGTGCAGTGCGCTTCTCTCAGCAACTGCCTCGGTGCAGCGCGCTCCTCACAGCAACAGCCTCCGTACAACGCGCTCCTCACAGCAACTGCCTCCGTGCAGTGCGCTCCTCACAGCAATTGCCTCCGTGCAGTGCGCTCCTCACAGCAACTGCCTCCGTGCAGCGCACTCCTTACAACAACAACCCTCGCTCAAACTCCCCGTGGGGGGTTGCCCCCCTCACGATGAAGCCGCAAGCAGCCCTCGCGCAAACTAAGTCGCGTGCAATTCTCACGCAGACTAAGCCGCGATCGCAAACCACGCAAATCAATCCCCGAGCCAGCCTCGTGCAAACTAAGTCGCGGTCACAAACCGCACAAGGCAAAGTCACAAGCAAGTCTTGTGCGAGCAAAAGTCACGAGCCAAGCTCGTGCAAGCAATAGTCGCGAGTCAGTCTCGCGCAAAACAACGTTACACGTCAAACTCATGCGAAACAACATGAACTTTGCCAACTGGGGTACCATTTTGCAAGCACCGTCTCTGATAGTTTTACTTTCAAGATAACCTAAACACCTAGAGGGGGGGTGAATAGGTTCTAATTTCTTGTTTATACTTCTAGGCAGAATTCAATTACAAATTAAAACATCTAGCACAGCATTCACAGGCAACTAAGCATCACAGATTGCACAATGTTTTATAGTGGTTCCCCAAGGTCTGGGTACATCCACTTTCCCCCTTCACCTATCTAGCAGTTTGCTAGATTCGGCCAAACTTCCACTATTCTCAGATCCTCAGATCCTACAGCTCAGAACCTGGATAGGTTCCTACAACTCAGGCTCAACAGCCCTACCTCAGCCTTGCCTCAAGGCCTACCTCTCAGAGAAGAACCTTCTCCTACACTCAGGCAAATAGCCCTACCACTCAGAGATCACCTCTCCTACACTCAGCCTTTATAACACAGGCTTACAACTCAGATCTGTGTAAACAGATCCTACAGAAATTTAGAAAAGATATTTTAATGTCTTGCCCTTGTTGAGAGAGAAGAGGACAAGACACTTCTTGATCAGCTGATGAAATCAACTGAATCTGAGCTTTCTTCAAAGCTTCTTGAATCTGAACTTAGCTGAGTTGATTTCCAAACAGCTTCTTGAGAAACCACTGATGGCTTCCTTCTTCTTCTTCAAGATGACTGGATCCCTCTCTATCCAACACCTTTTCTGATACTTCAGACTTCTTCTTCTTAGATCTTCTGATGAAGATCTTCTTCTGAGCTTAGCACTTTCTTGAATTGAAACTTCAATAGGATCGTAATCCTTTTGTTTCTTCTTCTTAGATCTTCTTCTGTTATTTTTTCTTCTCTCGTTATTTCCTTCTGAATATGTCTATTTATAGACTTTCTTCATGGTAACCGGCTGATCCGGTTTCTAACTGTTTTCTGACAGGTCTGACAGCTTCAGTTAAACGGTGGCAACCCACAGCTGTCAAGTCTTCAAACAGTTCCTGTACCTTAGCCTTGGACAGCAAAATGTCGAGACAGTCTGTTAAAAAGTGTCGAGACCAATCTGTCTATCTGTGTCGACACAAGTGACTTTGGTGTTGACACAGTCTTTGATGATGTCGACTAAGTTGCCTTTAAGTCGACACAGCTTCTTCAGAAAATAACTTGGTCTAGACTCTGCAGTGTGTCGACACAAGTCCTGTGTGTCGACACAGTTGTTGTAGATTCAGAACTTAGTATGTGTCGACTCAGCCTTCAGGTGTCGACACATCCACCCAGTGTCGACACAGTAGAGGTCGACTATTTTCTTCTGTGAGTCGACTATCTTTCTCTGGTCGACTATCTTTCACTAGTCGACTATCTTCCACTAGTCGACTATTTTTCTCTAGTCGACTATCTTTCACTAGTCGACTAACTTTCTCTGGGTGTCGACTATCTTTCACTGTGTCGACACTGCTTCCCAGTGCTGAGGTCGACGATTTTCATTATGTGTCGACACTGCTTCCCAGTGTCGACATAAATGTGGTCGACTATCTTTCTCTGTGTCGACACTGATATTCTGAAGTGTCGACACAAATATTCTGAAGTGTCGACACAATTTCTTCAGGTGTCGACATGTGGACTTAGAATATTTTTCTGCATTCTTTAATACTTCTTCACCTGCACATGTCAACTCAAAACAACATCAAATACACCTTGATGTATATCATTGAGCTAAGTTGGGCTTCTTCAAATCAGGTACACATTTTCCAATGTACCCAACAATCTCCCCCTATTTGGAGAAGTCATAACCCTATAGCCAATGATATACACCATTTTTAAAAAGTATAAACTGATAATATATGACATAACAGGAATACTTAATATAAACAAAATAAAAACAATCCATCACAGAATGAACATTATATGATACCAAACAACATTTTGTTTATAACTTGATAATGTTTGAATACAGAGATTTACATTTAATGATTTAATCAAAACATTACAAAATACTTTGAAAGAACTAAAAATTAAGACTGATCAAGCTCTTTTATGACAATCCCTTTGCCAGATAGAATTTGAGCCTTCATAGGAGCTTCAGAATCTTCAGCTGGCTTCTTGCCTTTTAGATCAGCCTTCTTCTTAGCTTCTTCCTTGAGCCTTTGCCTTTCAAAATAATGAAAGGGCTTTGGAAAGTACTTGCTCGGCTCCTGAGCATTTGGAGGCAGCCTACCCAGTTTGGCTTTTCTTCTAAACTGTACTATGGCCTCTTGCCTGGCTTCATACTTCTGCCATTCCATCTCATTGAACCACTTGCCTCTTTCATGCACTTGGTCTTTGACAGCCTTCCATGTAGTGAGTATAATATTTCTGGAAGTAGGACTCCACTGCTCAAAGTCTTGCTTAAGTTCAGCCTGCTCTCTAAATCTTTTCTTAGATAGTAGAGCATCTTGCTGGTCTTTCAAAGTAGGCTCAGGCTTATCAACCTTCCCAATAACAACATTGGTAACCTCCTTTGGAGGACTATACATTCCTTGAACTTGCTGATCAATCATATCATAATCTGGAGGAGGGTAAATGACTTGGGCAACCTCAGGTTGATTGCCTTCAAGTAGACTTGTTTGTATTCCGGACTCAGCCACCATAGCATCATCACACAAAGGTGGATATCCCAATGTGGCTCGAATACTATTGATCACCCATTTGGTGTGCTCTGAGCCTGCATGAACTAACATCCTCTCCCCCTTTATGACTTCTCTAGTAACATGATCTCTTAGATCTTCCTTCTGAAATCTGATTTGGCCATCTAGATAATTCATACCCTCTTTAAAAAATGGTTTTAACTTTAAAAGCTTGTCAGATATTTCCTTTTGAGAGGTAGTGATAGCAGTTTTAACAGAATCAATAGCAGCTTGAAAGTTCTTATCAAATTCTTCCATTTCCTTTGCTCTAGCTGCAGGCAGGCCTGGAAAAATCTTTTTCAATTCATTAATGATCTCATGATGAGATTCAGTTAAATTCTCATTCATCCTTATCTGATTTTCCAAGACATAGCTTTGCTTTAAAGCAATATCATCCACCTTAGGGATAATAGACTGCTGTTGTTTTGCCAAATATACCACATCATTACCTCCCTTATGGAAGCAATCTGTCATCTCCTTCTTATGCATATTGACCTCAAACCTAATAGATTTTATATCTTGAGCTAAGTCAAATTGCAGGGACTTGTTGTTCTCATCAACATATTTTTCAATAGCCACTCTGTGTTCATCCAATTTCACTTGTAAATCGACCAAAAACTTGTTATAATCAAAGTCAGAAGGAGTGTGATGTGCTGTAGACTGTAGAGCCTGCTTATAGCTCTTGCTCCTTCTCTGGAAGACCATAAGTTTTCTCTTCTTAGCCACCCTGGCTTCTTCATTCTCAGAATCAGAAGTACTATCAATTTGAACTCTTTCTTTGGGAGGAGGAGGAGGAACAGCTGCTTCAGTTCCATGTTGTACAGTCTCCACATGCACAAGCTCCCCCTCAATTTCTTGCTCCACTTCCATTCTATCAGTAATTATTTCATTATCTGGAAATAACTCTTCTAGAGTATATTCCTTCTGGGCTGGAACATCTGCAGTATTCAAATTTTGAGATATATCAATTTGAGCATCGTCTTGCACTTGCTCAGACAGTCTCTCCCCCTGTACTTGTTCAGTATTGGTGATGTATTGGGCAGGTGAGGACACTTGCTTTCCCTGGACCTGTGCAGAAATAGAAATATTAGAGATGTCTTTTGTTGGAAAATACACCAGCTCCCCCTGCACCTGTACCTGGTCATGAGTAGATACAGTCTGTGTAGGTGAATAAACTTGCTGAGCTAGTATTCTTACTTCTTCTTCTTGAATTGCAGGTATTGTGGCATCCTGAACTTGTGTAGAAGCAGGATGATCTTCAACCTCTTGTCTTACTTGTTCTTCTTGTGGGTGCTCAGTACTGGTAGCATGACCTGGGGATTTCTCAGGTGAATCCTGCCTTTCCACTTCAGGCATCTCTTTGGTCAGCACCCTATCCCATCTAGAGAACAATCTCATGTCCATCCTTCTCATGTGATTAATTTTTGTTCCAGATTATTATTGCATAACATCAGGAATCTCCTTACTTAGGTATATACTCATTATTCTAGCCAGATTTGGCTTCTTGATTCCTTCCTTAATCTTTTCAAAGATTATAGTTGACCAATCCGTTGGAATTGTAAACACAATCCTGGTCATTAGGCTGAACATATAGGCGGAAATCCTATCATGTCCACCTGGCTTGCACAGAATAACTTTTCCAACCACCTCAGATAGAAACTTGCCCTGTTGATTCATTCCTTTCCTATTGAAAGCAGCTCCAATTTTCATGATGGAATCCAATCCACACCATTGAAGAGCCTCCCTTGATTTAGAAGCAGGGACATCCTCTTCATTCTCAATTATAGGTAAGTGTAGAATTGTTCTTAACTTATTTGGTGTAATTTCCACTGGTGAACCATGAACTGTTGATTTTATCTCATGACTTTCAGAGACTACAGATGCAGAAGTATAGAACTCATGCACCTCCTTCTTCCATATCTTAGATGGTTCGGAGACCAGAAATTCTAATCCTGAGTCGGAGAGGAGAGAGATAACCCCGAGAACATCTGGAGGGGCAGCAGCAAAGGCCTGACGCACCAACTCATATCCTTCATTCACATTATCTTCAATCTTTGGCGCCATTGATCAGTCGAGAAAGCTTGAAAGATGAGAGAAAGAGAGAGAGAGAGAGAATGTCGACACAGGGTTTCGAAAACCTTGTAAGCGTGTCGACAGAATGAGTTTTTGACCTATTTATACCTTCTGTTTAAAGAAGATCAAAAGACGCCAAAAACAGACTATAAGTGTCGACACAGATGGAATGTGTCGACACAAGCTTCTATTGTCTCGACATCAAGTCCGTCTATTATGTGTCGACACCAATTTGCAGTTATGTCGACACCAGAGATATATAGAAGAGCATCAGAAATTCTGTGTCGACTCTTAGTATAAGTGTCGACACAAAATCTGTAAGTGTCGACACCACTATCCTGGTGAAGTCGACACTACATTCCTGGATAAGTCGACAATAAGATTCTTAAGTGTCGACACATATTTTCTGTGTCGACACAATATCTTTGACTTGTCGACATTACTACCCTGAGTCGACACAATATTACTGAATGTGTCGACACCATCTTACTTAGCCAATTTCTGTTTGTTCATCACAACTTATAAGTACTACAGAGTACTTGATACTACTTCAATGTGTCTTTATATCACTTGAATGTCTTGTTACCACTTCAACTTCATTGTTGATGATATTGTGATTACACTAATCAATGGTTAACATACCTAATTCAATTTTGAATTTATTGAATTTGGTCTCATCTAGGGGCTTAGTAAACACATCTGCTATTTGATAATCTGTTTTCACAAATTCCAATGAAATGTCTTCTTTTTCTATATGTTCTCTAAGAAAATGGTATTTTATTTCTATATGCTTAGTTCTACTATGAGAAACAGGATTATTAGCAATAGAAATTGCACTCTTAGAATCACACAAAAGAGGTGTTTTACTTACTTGAATACCATAATCCTTAAGCTGATGCTGCATCCATAATAGCTGTGCACAGCAGCTTCCAGCAGCAACATACTCAGACTCAACTGTGGAAATTGCCACACTGGTCTGCTTCTTACTACTCCATGATATTAGTCTTCCTCCTAGGAATTGACAACTACCTGTAGTACTCTTCCTATCCTCTCTACATCCTGCAAAATCTGCATCTGAATAGCCTGTTAGTTGAAAATCTCTATTCCTAGGGTACCAAAGACCTAGATTAGGTGTGCCCTTAAGATATCTCAGAATCCTTTTGACTGCAGTATAATGAGATTCTTTAGGGCAGGCTTGGTACCTAGCACAGATACATGTAGCATATATAATATCTGGTCTACTAGCAGTGAGATATAGTAGTGAGCCAACTATTCCTCTATACAAAGTCTCATCAACAGGTTTACCTGCATCATCTTTGCATATAGGCATACTTGTTCCCATAAATGTTCTCATGGTGGAGGATGACTCCATACCATATTTCTTAATCAATTCTTTGGTGAACTTAGACTGGGATATGGACAAGCCATCATCAGTCTGTCTTACTTGGAGTCCCAAGAAGAACTTCAGTTCCCCCATACTGCTCATCTCAAACTTCCCTTGCATAAGTTTGGCAAACTTTTTACAAAGGTTATTTTCAGTAGATCCAAAGATTATGTCATCAACATAGATCTGAACTAAGATGATCTTGCCTTTGGATTCCCTAAGGAATAGAGTTTTGTCAATTTTTCCTCTTGAGAATTTATTCTCAATAAGGAAAGTAGACAGGGTTTCATACCAAGCCCTTGGAGCTTGCTTTAACCCATACAGAGCTTTCCTAAGCTTATAAACAAAATCAGGTTTAAGAGGATCTACAAAACCTGATGGCTGCTCTACATATACTTCTTCTTTAAGATCACCATTCAGAAATGCTGACTTCACATCCATCTGGTATACTTTGAAGTCTTGATAGGCTGCATAGGCAAGGAATATTCTGATTGCCTCCAGCCTTGCTACTGGAGCAAAGGTTTGATCAAAGTCAATCCCTTCTTCCTGCCTGTATCCTTTTGCAACCAATCTTGCTTTATTCTTTACTATTATTCCACTTTCATCTAGCTTGTTCCTATAGATCCATTTTGTGCCAATTATGTTGTGGCCTCTTGGTTTAGGAACAAGCTCCCAGACATTGCACCTTCTGAATTGATTCAGCTCCTCTTGCATAGCATCAATCCAGTGCTGGTCTTGGATAGCTTCTTCAAACTTCTTAGGCTCCATTTGTGACAGGAAACTTGAATGTAGAACTGTGTTTTGATTTCTGCTTCTAGTTTGCACCCCCTGTCTTGGATCACCTATTATCTGATCAGCTGGATGATCTCTTAAATGTCTTGTAGCTGGAGGAAGATTCCCTTCTGGTTGAACATTTCCAGCTCCTTCATTTAGCTGAATCTCTTGGTTTTCATCAGCTTCTATAGTGTCTTGTTCTCCCCCTGGACAGAAGCCTTCATTTTCCAATGCCCCATCTTCCTTTGATACTTCAGTAATGGAGAGCTTGTCCATACTTTTGCTTATACATGTTGAGTCATTTGATCTACAAGACAACTCACAGTTGATTAATCTTGTTTCATCAAACACAACATGCACAGATTCTTCAACAACTTGAGTAATCAAGTTGAAGACTCTATAGGCCTTACTATTTGTGCTGTAACCAACAAATATCCCATCCTGAGATTTGGCAGCAAACTTAGTCAAATATGACTTGCCATTGTTAAGTATATAACACTTGCAACCAAAGATCCTAAAGTAAGATAGATTTGGTTTTCTGCCTTTCACAATCTCATAGGGAGTCATTTTGTGGCTTTTGGTGATAGTAGCCTTATTGATTACATGACAAGCAGTGTTAACTGCCTCAGCCCAAAAATATTCTGGGAGAGAGGTATCACTCAACAGAGTTCTACCTGCTTCAATTAATGTTCTATTCTTTCTTTCAGCAATTCCATTTTCATGAGGTGTTCTAGGTGAGGAGAACTCTTGGAAAATCCCAAAGTCTTTACACAATTTTGTTATGCTTTCAGATTGAAACTCAGTACCATGGTCACTTCTGATTTTGACCACTGTACTATTTAGTTCATTCTGAATTTGCTTTACAAAATTAAGTAATACACTTGGGGTTTCAGATTTTTGTTTCAGAAAGAACACCCATGTAAATCTTGAATAGTCATCTACAACCACAAAAGTGTAGACTTTCCTACCTAGACTGTAAACTGGCATAGGACCAAAAAGATCCATATGCAAGAGGTATAAGCACCTCACAGAATCCTTGTTTTCAAGGCTTTGAAAGGAGGATTTTGTCTGCTTGCCCTTTTGACAAGCTGAGCATATCCCTTCCTTTATACACTTAACTTGAGGTCCATTCCTCACTAACTCTTTGCTAAAGAGTTGGCCAATTGTCTTGTAGTTTAGATGAGCCAATCTCTTGTGCCACTTAACACAATGAGAAGCATTGTCATCAGCTACAAGACAGATGGGAGAAGCCTTATTCTCACATTCAAAATTAAGACAATATACATTTCTCTTCCTATACCCAGTCAATATGATCTTTTGATCACTTGACCTTTTGATATGACATTCATCTTTAACAAATGAAATGTCATATCCTAAATCACTTAGCTGGCTTATGCTTATTAGATTATGTTTCAAACCTTTTACATAAGCCACTTGAGTGATAGTAATTAGGTTAGAAGAAATGTTACCAAACCCTTTGATGACTCCTTTTTCAGATCCACCAAAGATCACTTTAGGTCCATCTTTGACAGATGAATACTCCTTCAGCAGCCCCTTTGTTCCAGTCATGTGCCTGGAACAACCACTATCCAAGTACCATATAGGGGCATGGTTACTTGGATTCACCTGCAACACAGAATTACTTACCCTTAGAACCCAAGTAAGTCTTGGGTCCTTGGTTCAGGTTAGCATTAATAAAGCTACCATAACCTCTTCTAACAGGTAGACTATTGTTCTTTATAACACTTGGGTTATACCAGCAGTTTAGTGCAAAATGGCCTCTCTTGCCACAGCACCAACATTCAAACTTATTGTATCTAGATCTAGATACCTCCTTGTCAGAAGAATTTCTGTTCATTGCTGGTGCTGCAGCAACTTCACCTACTGATTTCTTAAAACCATTGGGTTTATGACCATGGGTAGGCCTGCTTGCATTTACACCCTTGTTCTTCAGAACATTAGTCTTAATATGACCTTGAATATCTTTATGATCATATTTGTTAGAAGGCACTTTCACCTTACTAAACTTTATGGGAACTGAAAGGTTTAGTGGCTGAACAGGAGCTTTGCCTTTCCTCTTGAATCTGCCAGCCCTGGAGTTACCTTTAAATCCTAATCCAGCCTTACCCTTTTGAGTGACAAATTCATCTATCAAGGGTAAGACAGATTTTGGCTTAGAGTAACTAGCCACTAAATCCCTTTCAATTCTAAGTCTGGCCTCCAGACTCTTCACTTGATCATTAGTATAATTAATTATGCCCATCTGAATAATAGTTATATTCTTCAGCTTGGCAATTTCATTTAATTTTTGATCAATAACTTTTTCTAACTCAGTTGTAGCAACCCTTAGTTCAGCAATTTCCTGAGCCTGAGATTTAACCAGGTTCTTGCTTTTCTTAAGGGCCTGCAACAAGTCCCCATACTTGTCTATCAATTGATAGACATCTCCTTCAGATTCAGATGCATCTACATCACTTGATGCAGATGTAGCTGATTCTTCACTTGTACAACAAACAGATGTAATAGAAGGACATTATACCTTATTAGGACCAGACTGATTCTGGCATATGTCCTCTTCTGATCCTGCCATCAGCCCCATACACTGATGATCCTTTTGTTCATTGATGGAGTCTAGCAACTGCAGAAACTCCTCTTCTTCAGATGCAGCATATAGTCCAATATATGCTTCAGCTTCAGATTCTGACTCTGAAGTTGACTGGTCTGTTAGACTCTTATCTTTCTTTGCAACAAAGGATTTCTCCTTCTTGCCTTTCTGATGAGTCTTCTTCTTGTCTGAAGACTCCTTTCTCTTATCAGGACAGTCAGCCACTACATGTCCAGGCTTATTGCAACAATAGCAGACAATCTTTGTAGTAGTGGCTTTGCCGGGCTTTAATCTGCTCTTCTCTTTCCTTGATGACCTTTTCTTCTGATAATAGTCATCAACTTGCTGTGATGTGGAAGGCCTAGACTTCCATTGCTTCTTTTTCAAGAACCTCTGGAATTGCCTTGTGAATGCAGCAAAGTCTGCATCTGAATCACAGCTTTCTGAACCCTTATCTGAATTTTCAGAACTATCTTCTGCAACTTCCTTAGGAGGAGATGGTGATTTCCTCCTATTCTTTCTAGTGGCTTCTGCATTGAATGTCACAGTCTTTTCTCTATGCTCTCCTCTTGAATTCTTTTCCTCCTCCTTCCTCACCATAAGTTGCATTTCATAGGATAGCAACTTTCCAAACAAGGTGGGAGGAGATATCTCTGCCAATTTAGCCACTTCTCTTATGGCACAGATCTTTGTGTCCCAATCCTTTGTTAAGGATCTCAAGAATTTGTCATTCAGTTCATAAGTACTGAAGACTCTTCCATAGGACATAAGCTCATTCACAATTCTATAGAATTTCTTGTAGCACTCAATTATGCTATCAGATTTTCCTTGTCTAAAACTTTCATACTCCTGATTGAGCATAGATTTCCTGTCCTGCCTTACTTCTTCAGATCCCTCCATGTAGACAATCAATATGTCCCACATCTCTTTGGAGGTCTTGCAGTGAATCAGATTCTGAAATGTTGAATCATCTATGGCACTAACAATAATGTTCTGAGCTCTTTTATCCATGGTTGCCAAGATGATTTCATCCTTGGTCATTTCTGAATAACTCTTTGGAGTTTGGATATTTGCATCAAGAACTGATACCTTCATTGGTATGAAGGGGCCTTCCTGTACTGTGATGTAAATCCTTGGGTCAGATGCCTCCATAAACAATCTGACTCTTTCTTTCCAAATTCCAAAAATTTCTTTCTTGCATATGGGTAATTTCATAGACCCTAGCTCCTTATGATTCTCACCAGAACCCATCTTTTTGAATCTTGATTCTGCCTTTCAGATCTACCTCAGACTGTTAAGTCCTTTTTGAGGAATCTCCCTCTGATACCACTTGATAGTTTTACTTTCAAGATAACCTAAAAACCTAGAGGGGGGGGTGAATAGGTTCTAATTTCTTGTTTATACTTCTAGGCAGAATTCAATTACAAATTAAAACATCTAGCACAGCATTCACAGACAACTAAGCATCACAGATTGCACAATGTTTTATAGTGGTTCCCCAAGGTCTGGGTACATCCACTTTCCCCCTTCACCTATCTAGCAGTTTGCTAGATTCGGCCAAACTTCCACTATTCTCAGATCCTCAGATCCTACAGCTCAGAACCTGGATAGGTTCCTACAACTCAGGCTCAACAGCCCTACCTCAGCCTTGCCTCAAGGCCTACCTCTCAGAGAAGAACCTTCTCCTACACTCAGGCAAATAGCCCTACCACTCAGAGATCACCTCTCCTACACTCAGCCTTTATAACACAGGCTTACAACTCAGATCTGTGTAAACAGATCCTATAGAAATTTAGAAAAGATATTTTAATGTCTTGCCTTTGTTGAGAGAGAAGAGGACAAGACACTTCTTGATCAGCTGATGAAATCAACTGAATCTGAGCTTTCTTCAAAGCTTCTTGAATCTGAACTTAGCTGAGTTGATTTCCAAACAGCTTCTTCAGAAACCACTGATGGCTTCCTTCTTATTCTTCAAGATGACTGGATCCCTCTCTATCCAACACCTTTTCTGATACTTCAGACTTCTTCTTCTTAGATCTTCTGATGAAGATCTTCTTCTGAGCTTAGCACTTTCTTGAATTGAAACTTCAATAGGATCGTAATCCTTTTGTTTCTTCTTCTTAGATCTTCTTCTGTTATTTTTTCTTCTCTCGTTATTTCCTTCTGAATATGTCTATTTATAGACTTTCTTCATGGTAACCGGCTGATCCGGTTTCTAACTGTTTTCTGACAGGTCTGACAGCTTCAGTTAAACGGTGGCAACCCACAACTGTCAAGTCTTCAAACAGTTCCTGTACCTTAGCCTTGGACAGCAAAATGTCGAGACAGTCTGTTAGAAAGTGTCGAGACCAATCTGTCTATCTGTGTCGACACAAGTGACTTTGGTGTTGACACAGTCTTTGATGATGTCGACTAAGTTGTCTTTAAGTCGACACAGCTTCTTCAGAAAATAACTTGGTCTAGACTCTGCAGTGTGTCGACACAAGTCCTGTGTGTCGACACAGTTGTTTTAGATTCAGAACTCAGTATGTGTCGACTCAGCCTTCAGGTGTCGACACATCCACCCAGTGTCGACACAGTAGAGGTCGACTATCTTCTTCTGTGAGTCGACTATCTTTCTCTGGTCGACTATCTTTCACTAGTCGACTATCTTCCACTAGTCGACTATTTTTCTCTGGTCGACTATCTTTCACTAGTCGACTAACTTTCTCTGGGTGTCGACTATCTTTCACTGTGTCGACACTGCTTCCCAGTGCTGAGGTCGACGATTTTCATTATGTGTCGACACTGCTTCCCAGTGTCGACAAAAATGTGGTCGACTATCTTTCTCTGTGAGAGGACTTAGCGCTACCAACTGCACCAAAAGACCGGCCTGAAGGTCAAAGGCGCATACTAATCTTTATATCAAAGGTCCTCGGGCGGATCCACGGGGCAGCCAGTTAAGCCATTACCGCATAGCACCACAGCGCGGGGGCGATTCCGGACCGCAGCCCCAACAATCCCCCCCCCGGAAACGACCCCGGGGTTTCGAACCCGCGACCCCCTCTGATACCAATTGAGAGGACTTAGCGCTACCAACTGCACCAAAAGACCGGCCTGAAGGTCAAAGGCGCATACTAATCTTTATATCAAAGGTCCTCGGGCGGATCCACGGGGCAGCCAGTTAAGCCATTACCGCATAGCACCGCAGCGCGGGGGCGATTCCGGACCGCAGCCCCAACACTCTGTGTCGACACTGATATTCTGAAGTGTCGACACAAATATTCTGAAGTGTCGACACAATTTCTTCAGGTGTCGACATATGGACTTAGAATATTTTTCTGCATTCTTTAATACTTCTTCACCTGCACATGTCAACTCAAAACAACATCAAATACACCTTGATGTATATCATTGAGCTAAGTTGGGCTTCTTCAAATCAGGTACACATTTTCCAATGTACCCAACAGTCTCTACATCCGGGAACCTCGCCGCAGCAAGTTTCTCCGTCCGACCTTGTACAAGAAGTGCTCGGTAATACACTCGGGGGGGGCAACAGAAACTCCACATCTCAGCAATCTCTTCCCTTGGGCGCTTAGTGCGCCATGCATGTTACACCTTGCGCACATCGTGTATGCAGCGTGCATCGCACACGCATCACTCACTATCCATCGTACACAATACATACCGTGCACATCGTACCTCGTGCACACGTCACATACCTTCCGCCTTGCGCACGCAAAGTCCAAATGTACAGCTCGCGTACGTCGCGCCCATCCACGCGCAAGGTTAGACGTGCGCAGGGTCGCGTACGCGCGCCCCAGCACAAGGTCGCGCGCGCGCACCCGCACTCCCACGCGCAGGGTCACGCGCGCGCATCCGCGCGCCGGGTCGCACGAAGGGTCGCGCACATGCACCTGCAACAGCAGGGTCGCGCACCCGCACGCAGGGTCGCGCGCACGCACCTGCGCATAGGGTCGTACGCACCCGCGTGCAGGGTCTCCGCGCGCGCACACCGGAGCGCAGGGTCACGCGCGCCCGCACCCTCGCGTGCACCCGCGCGCCGGGTCGCGCGCGCCCGCACTAGCGCGCAGGGTCTTGCGCGCGCACCCGCCCGCATGGTCGCGCACACATCCCCTGTGCGCGGGCAGTCGCGCGCTGGCCACCACGCGGCCAGGTGCACGGACACCTGCACCCGCGGCCGGCCATGCACGCTGCCCGTCGCCTTCCCTTTAAGCCCATGCGCGGCCGCGGGAGGCTAGGGGTGTAACCCCGGTCGCGCGCCTCGGTTCCGCGGAGGCGGACACCGCTCTTGAAGCCGCTCGACGCCGTCACCGGGCGTCTCTCCCTTCATGAAACTCATGTGCATTCCTTCGAAGCGCCGCTCTTCGTCGTTTCCGCCTTCTCTTGGGAAGAAGACATGGGGACAAGGGGGAGGGAGATGAGAGGAAAAAATAAAATCCTAAGTTGTTCTCTTCACTTTATTCCTCGACAACAAGGATTTGGGGGATAATTGATGGGGATTAACCCATTAATTAAAGGATTTGGGGTGCACATAGCCGTTCCAAATGATGGGATCATGGGGTTGACTATTCAACCCACTCCCCATGATCCCCATCATGATAGGAGGAGAGTGGGAGGGCCCACTTCCCCTTTTATCTCTCCACTAATCCCTCTCCTATCATAAAAGGAGGAAACCACCGCCACTCGACGCCAACCACCGCCGGCCACCGCCGCCCGCCGGCCACCGGCTGCCGCCCGCCGCCCGCATCCCGCTGTCGGCCACCTCCCGCCTCCCGCCGCCGGCCGGCCGCCTCCCGCCGCCGGCCGGCCGCCTCCCGCCGCCGGCCGGCCGCCTCCCGCCGCCGGCCGGCCGCCTCCCGCCGCCGGCCGGCCGCCTCCCGCCGCCGGCCGGCCGCCTCCCGCCGCCGGCCGGCCGCCTCCCGCCTCCCGCCGCCTCCCGCCGACCACTGCCGGCCGGTTGCACGCCGCCCGTGCCTCCACCGTCCGATTGTGATGGGGCCTCCGCAGCCGTCCGATCCGTGGATAACCACCCACTAACCCACCTAGTTAGTGGGGGGACCAACCATGACGTCCCCCATGAGGCTATAAAAGGACCCCCAGGGGCTCCTCATTTCTCACCTTTTCTCTTCTCCGAGTGGTCTTCTTCTTCCTCAGGTGAGAGCTCTCTTGCCTCCTCCATCGAGTCGGCCTCCGCTCGTCGTGAACCACCAGCGGCCACCAGCAGCAACCAACGGGTATAAGCACCCCACCAGCGCGTTGTCAGCAAAAGGACGCTCAAGACCTCGAGGAAGCCGAAAGAAGAAGACATCTGAAGCCAGCAAGCGCGCGCCGCCCCGAGCGCACGCGCCAGAAGCATCCCACTCGTTCCCACGTCTAAGTCACTTCCGCGGTGCAGCCTGTTGCCCGCAAGAAGCTATAGTCTCTCTCTCCCCCTCAAGTTGTAACGGGAGCGGCCTGTCTCCCCGATTCACCAAACATACTGTAATCACCGAAAGTTAGTTGAATTTGACCGACACAGATCCGGTCACGTGGTTTTTTACCCATTTAAGGGGTTTGTCCACATCATCACGACTTGTGTCTACTGTTCATTTTCATTGACTGTGCGCGCGCTCGACCGCTCCGTGGCCTAAAATGGTTCAAGTTAATCCGGTCGACCGGGGCATCGAGTTAGTCCGCAACACTAGGATAGGAATGAAAGCTATCTTTTGGTCAAATATGTGATTATCCCTTCATTCTTCTTATCCAAATTTGCATAACTTGTCCAATTTTGATTAAATAAAATTTTCTTTCCTACACACTTAAACAAACATTAGAAATACCAAATATCATATAAAACACTTATTTAATTCATTTTAAATGAAATAAACAATGATAAAGCATATAATTATCATATATAACTTGGCTTCATCAAAAATACCTTCACACTTATCTTTCGTCATTCCAGAGCAAAGCATGATATGTAAAGAAACTCATTTAGTTTTAATAGAATACTAGTGAAGTGTTTCATGACTCTCCCCTATGCATACTAGATGGAACTAGCTTGATACACAACATTATAAAATGAAATTTATATAAACTATCAAGTTGTGTTGTAAATAATGTAAACACCATCTTTAGTAATCTTAACTTATGTGTAGTTGACTCTTCATTGCTTGCATTAATGGGGTTATATGAGTCAATCCAAATTCAATCTTCTTGCATATAGTAATATTCCTTAAAAACCAAACAAATTTCACAAAATAATTTAGGAAATAAAGATAGGGGTTAGAATCATTAGGACTTTTGATGGGTTGTATCATGGTTTAGGAAGCAAAGTGAAAGGATAAACATGTTAGCAACCTTTATCATTACTAAACCAAGTTGAGCTTTAAGGTTAACATTTCCCACTCAACTCAATGAATGCATACACTCTCACACTTATTGTTTGTAGAATGTATTTTTTTTAATAATATTCAAATTCTCCTTTTTGCACTTTTTTTTAATGTTTTCCTCTTGAAGTTTAGACGAACACCCGTGTTCTTCCTTGAAGCTTCTCTCGAAGAAGACTATTGTTTTTGAAGCAAAGAAATAAAAATCAAAATTCAGTTTGTGTTTCACTAACATTTTGACCTCCAACACTTCATGATGTGCGCACAAAATCAAACGTGATGCGCACGTAACAACGCTCTATGTATAAATATACCATCACTTGTTGAAAATAATCATTGCACCCCACTGCTTGTTGTCTAATGTGGTGGAGAATCTATCACAAATTGCTCTTCCACTCCATATATTTCAACTGCTACACGCCTAGTATTAATCTTCTAGCTAAAACCCACGTCTAATCTTCCCATTTATTTCAAAAAGATAAATTAGCCTCATCATCCCGCTCTATTAAAAGTTTAAAACAATCATTTTTATAGGCAGAAGAATTCCAAAATTATATTATGAGGCTATGAGCTTGAGCGGCATGTGCTAATTTTCAATTTGATGAGGGAGTATATATATTATATATATATATTTATATATGTATAAGTAAATATATATTGGTGTTTATTGTTTTTGGTTGATATCGTCTTGGTCTATAAGATGTGCAAGAGTATAAATTTGAAACTTGAATCTTGGCGAGACACTTTAGAAAAAAAAAATTTAGATTGAGCAGAGCAAAGACAGAGTATATAGAGCTTAAATTTAGCAGTGCAAGAAGGATGGATGGATTCGTTATTAAGTTGAGTGATCGAGATATTTTCCACGATGAGTGTTTTAAATATCTTGGATCGATAGTTCAAAATGACAGAGGTGTTGATAAAGATGCACGTGATACATAGAATCCAAGCAGATTGGTTGAAGTGGAGAGACGCGTCGGGAATCTTATGTGATCGATAAGTACCATTAAAACTTAAAGACAAGTTTTACCGTACTGCAATTAGACCAGCGATGCTCTATGATTCTGAGTGTTGGGCAGTTAATTGTGTGCATGAGTAAAAAATGGGAGTTATAGAGATGAAAATGCTTATGTGGATGGGTGGACATACGGGACTAGATAAAATTAGGAATGGATGTATCCAGGATATGACAAGAGTGACATCAATTGCAGAGAAGATGTGAGAAGCTCGACTAAGAAAGTTTGGACACGTGCAAAGGAGACTATTAGAGGCACTTATTAGGCGGTGTGAGAGGTTAATCGCTAGACTTGTTAAATGAGGGAGGGTAGACCAATAAAGACTTGAAATGAAATTATAAGAAAAAACATGATCTACTTTGGCATTAGTGAGATTGTACAACCCCGTATTTGTCGAGTGAGCTCGGTCAGTCCCAAGGCAAGGAGCGGGTGCCCAGCTTCTAAGGGTACTCGCTGCCTATCCAGTGAAGTAGCTAGCGAATTGGTCTTTAGACCGTTGGTGAGAGGTGAGTGGCGAGTGCCCAGATCCATCGGACACTCGTCGCCCAGGCGAGCGGCGAGTGCCCAGCTCCATCCGGCACTCGCCACCCAGGCGAGTAGCCTGAGGTGTGCCGACTCGCCAGTGGCGAAATTGCTTTTCCATTCTTCAGTGATCCGATTCTGGCATGCCATTACCCCCTCCAAACAACGGATTTTCGTTGTTGGTAGGTCACTTTGGGTTGCGTTTAACAGTAACCAAAAGGCGTGATCTCGCTATTGGCAGACCATCCCCAGAAAACTATAAATAGACCCCCATGAGCACCTTTGAAGAGGACATCTTTTTGAGTTCTCTTCTCCCCTGGTTAGCTTTGGTTGGCAGGAGTTTCAGCTCATCATTCACCGTGGTCTCCGGATAGGTGGTCAGAAATTCCCTTGGCTCTCCAAAGGTGCTCGGTTCAGCATTGGTTTGGGAGGGAAAGCAATCCAAGAACTTTCGGGTGTGTGGCGAGACCTCCTCGCTGTGGATCGGGGTCTGTTTGAGGTTGTTCTATTGGGAAGGTTTCCGAACTCTAAGCCCACAGCTGAGCTACTAATTTAAGAGAAGTAAAGGCGAGCTACACCCCAGGTCCGAACTCTTTGTTGAACCATGGTTTCCGGGTTCAACATTTTTGGTGCGGTGACCGTGGACCATAGTTCGTCAGGAAAATATCGAGTGAGTGTCATGACTGGAGATGAGGGGCAAGGAATTGACCTAGGTGGCTCGCCACCCGCAGACAGCCCCGTGTCTCAAAAACAGTTTGGCAAGTTCATGAAGGTTATGCTCAAGACCATCCACTCTTGTCTCGCAATGCGGGTTGACGAGTGCTCGACCCCGGCAGTCCTAGTGCTCTCCCAGCCTTCTTTGGCCGAGGAGGCGCCGGGTCGGGAAAGAGATAGTGGTGGAAGGGGGCTTCCGGGTCGCGAGCTATTTCTTGTCTCGCCAACCGCTCCACCATCTGGTGAGACGGTTAAGCGAGATCTTGCAATGGGCCAGGAAGGCTTAGGGAGCCCTTCTGCGAGTTAATTCTCTCAGCTCTAGTGTCGGATGGCTTCAGAGATCCAGTTTTGTCTTTCTACTCCTACAAGGAGGATCCAGTCCAACACATACAATGGTTCGAAGATACAATTTCATCAGGCAGATGACAGAGTCATTCAAATACAAGATGTTTGTCATCTCCCTCAAAGACAAAGCGAGAGTTTGGTTTCATCAACTTCCCTCATGAATCATCTACAGCTTTGAGGATCTGCGTCGTGATTTCTTGTTGCGCTTTTCAACATCAAATAAGAGGTGAGCTGAATTCTTGTTCGAGATCAAGCAGGGGCTGAAAGAAACTCTGGCAGTTATGTGGATAGATTCTGAGAGGATATACTTCAAGTTCAGGAAGCTCTAGGGTACACCCTCATGATGGTCTTTACACTATGGCTTCGTCAAGATGGAGCTGAAGTGGGTGCCGCCTCTTTCGTTCGAAGAACTGATGGAAAGAGCGACAAAATAGATTGAAGGGGAAGCCACGAACCCCGAGTTCGCAAGGAAGCTAGCAAGACTGGGGAGACTGAAGCAAAAGAACAGGGAGGATCTAGGCAGCAGGAAGGGAGAAAAAAGGATGAGATGAGGGGGAAAGGCTTCCAGGAACCCTAGAGGGGGCAGAAGCAGGGATGGAGAGTGCAAGAGCAGGTTAATCAACCGACATAGAGACCGGTGGGAGGACCATTCCAAGGACAAGGAAGAGGAGTGGCTTAGGTTGGGAGAAATCACTGGGCAGGGTAGAGACGGTTTAACCCTCCGGAGTGGAGACCGGGCCCGAGAATAATGCACCCCCCACCCCAGCACGCAATGGCGATAGTTCAAGGTAGAGGAGGAGGAAAAAGGATAAATCAACCTGACAGAGGAGGGAGAAGGGAAGGTGGGCCGTTGCTTTTCTATGACTTCCTTCGGGAGGAGGGGCACATGACGACCACATGCCCCGAGTTTCTGGAGTTCTTAGGAGCCGGAGGCATACAACCAATAATGCTTAGGATTGTGGAAGCGGGATTCGGAGCTGAAGGAGGAGCTGAGGTTAAGGATCGATGTGAAGACTGGGCAGATGTGGGTGCCCGAGGAGGGATTGGGGTAATCCATGGGGGAGTCGGAATCGAGGCCACCCGCAAGGGGAGCCTCCAAACTATTTTTCGTCGGAGCATCGCTTTGACATCTTTGACCCCTCCCCCGGTAGAGATGATTACCTTCTCGTAGAAGGATATGCCAGATTATGATGACCCATTCTGTGATGCCCTGGTGATCCAGACGGCCATTGAAAACTTTACAGTCTCAAGGATCTTGGTGAATAACGAGAGTTCGGTAAATGTGATCATCAAAAAGGCTTTTGATGAGATGAAGGTGGAAGCTGGGAGGGTGTTGGCCTCGGACGGACCTCTGTTTGGCTTCTCTGGCGAGAGAAAGGAAGTGGAAGGAGCAGTGGGACTCCATGTTACCCTGGGAGGGACGTCCTGTAACTGCCGGTTCGTTATCGTGGACGTTCCGAGTAGCTATAACGCTATCTTCGAACGTCCCCTTGTCGGTGCTTTTCAATTCGTACCCTCCTCTTTCCACCAATGCTTGAAATTCAACAGCGGAGGAGTGCAAGTTCAGATCCGAGGAGATCCTAAGGTAGCAAGGCAGTGCTACGTCACAGTTGTCAACATAATCTCATGGATAGGAGAAGCGGAAGAACTCGAGAAGGAGATGGAAGATAAGGCTAGGCTGGAGGCTGCTGAATAAGTAAAGAAGAATGAGATCGTTGCCCTGAGTGGTAAGCCTGAGATAGTGTAGATCAGAGGCAAGCTGAAGAAAGAGGATCAGGAGAAGATTAGGAGCTGCATCTAGGACAACATCGACATCTTTGTACAACCCATATTCGACGAGGGTGGGCCCTACCACCGCCAGGTCATCAGAGGTCAAAGTCAACAAAGCAGGGTGGGGATCCAGACCAGCATCCCGGGCCGCGGAAGGTTTGGGCGAGTAGGGCGAGCTCCCCAGGTCAACTCGCCAGGTGGCGACTATGGCCAGATGCTCGCCTCTCCCAGGCGAGTTCCTTAAGGAGGTCGCCAACTCGCCAGGGGGGGGGGGGTATAAGTAAGACCCCCCCCCCCCTCTCTTTGATTTTGCCTATAAATAGGACCCCAGGGGTACGAAGGAGAGGACAAGCAATTCTCGGCCTGAACCCTCGCGAGTTCCAGTAACTACCCTTGACTCGCTATCGTTCAGCTCGCCTCCTTCGTACCTAGCTCGGCCAATCTGGTTGAGAAGGGGTTGCTTCTCCTAAGCAACTGGGTACGTGGTGGGACCTTCCTGCCGCAGCGACCTGGGGTCTTGTTCGTACAATTCGTCCTTGTTTCCTAACCAGAGATCGTCTTCCTGACCGGTCGACCAGTAGCTTCAGGTCGCCTAATCCGATTTCTGAGGTTGAGAATTTCTCGGCTTCAACACTTGGTGCGGTGAGCGTGGATAGCGACCGAAGAAGAAAGTCGTGGTTGGAAGATGGCCGATGACGGAGACCGGGGCGAGTTGGGAGGTAACTCGGCGGGAGCTGGAATCCCGGGGCAAGGTGGCGAGTATGTGACGGTGGCAGCTTTTGCAGAGTTCGCAAGGAGAATGGAGAAGGCGATACTCGTCGGGTTGTCAAATCCGCCTGAGGTGACGGCGACTTCCCCCCGTCGCCAGACACCCCCGGGCGAGGAGATACCAACTCGGCGAGCAGGGAAGGAGCCCGCTTGGGCGAGTGGAGAGCAGGTGATCCCCCCGCGACATCATCCGGCGAGTAGTCAGGGGATCCGGTTCCGAGAACCAGAACTCTCGGCGAGGCATGGAGATACTCGCCGATGGAGCGAGTATGACTGCTCGAGCGGAGAGGATACTCGCCGCCGCCAGGAAGGGAGGAGCCCCTTCTGCGACGAGATCCTCGCAGCCCTTGTCCCCGACAACTTCAGAGAGCCGGTCCTCTCGTACTACTCCGGCAAGGACGACCCGGTGGGGGATCTTCAGTGGTTTGAGGATGTGGTCTCCATTCGCAACATGTCCGATGCTCTCAAGTGCCGGCTCTTCTCCATTACCTTCAAAGGTAGCGCGAGAGATTGGTTCCACCAGCTGCCGGCCGGGTCCGTTTACTGCTTCTCGGATCTGCGAAGGGGCCTGCTAGCAAGGTTCGCGACGTCCAAGCGGAGGAAGAAGGAGGCGACCGCTCTCTTCAAGATCGTGCAGGGGCAGCACGAGAGTTTGGGCCGGTACATCGATCGATTCCAGGAGGAGGTGCTGGAGGTGGAAGAGGTAGACGGGTTCACCTTGATGGTGGCCCTCAAGTTCGGGCTGAAGCAGGGTCTGTTCAACATGGAGTTGGGGCACAGGCCACCCAAGTCGTTCGAGGAGATGGTGGAGAGAGCCAATGTGTTCATCCAGGGAGAGGAGAGGAACAAGGAGTTCCTGGCACGGCTCGACGGAGATCGACCGCTTGGGCAAGACAAAGGGAGGCTGCTGGAGAGGGAGAGGGCGCCGGAAGGGCGCAGTGACAGGAAGCAGGAAAGGCCGCGGGAGAAAGAGGAGAAGAAAGAGAGAGGAAGGGAGATCAGAAAGGCGGAGAAGCAGGAGTGGCGGGAGAGGCCTCGAAGGCAGGAGGACAGGAGGCCTGTCGGAGGGCGAGAAGCGAGGAGCGAGGAAAGAAGGTTCCAGTACCCGAGGGACCGCCCTCAGTGGAGGCAGCCCACCCGTCAGGAGGAAAGGAGGGCTTACAACCCTCGGGAGCAGGGAGGAGGAAGAAGGGAGACCATGTCCATCACGCAGCGAGCCGCCAAGCGCCGGCGGAAGGAGAGGCAACAGGAGAGGAGGCAGGAAAGGCAGCAGGAAGCGGCGATTCCCCTCTACTGCGATATCCATCGAGTGGAGGGGCACGGGACCTTGGCTTGCCCAGAGTTCTGGGAAACAAGGAGAAGAATGGAAGCGACGGCGGCCGAGAGGGAGCAGCCACAGCAGGAGGCCCAGGTTGGGCAGGTGGCTTACCAGGCACCGCAGAGGAGGAGGAACGAAGACAGGATCGATCAGGGAGGAAGGGGAAATGTCATTCCCGGTCCGGGAGGCGGGCACGTTGGAGTGATCAACGGAGGGGCGGGGCTAGGAGCTTCCCGCAAGGGAAGTCTCCACCAAATCTACAAAAGGAGCGTCGCTTCGGCGTCTCAGACCCCCCCTCCCTTGAACGAGATCACCTTCTCGGAGGAAGACATGCTCTGGAACGAGAACCCCTTCCATGACGCCCTGGTGATTCAAGCAGCAATCGAGGACTTCACCGTCGACCGAATCCTCGCGGATAACGGGAGCTCGGTAAATGTCATCTTCAAGAGAACCTTCGTCGGCCTTCAGGTGGAAGCGTCCCGGGTTCAGGCAGCGGATGGGCCTCTCTTCGGCTTCTCCGGGGAGAAGAAAGAGGTGGAAGGAGGAGTGGAGTTGCTGGTTACTCTCGGGGGGACTTCGATCCGATGCCGCTTCGTCATCGTCGACGCACCGAGCGGCTACAACGCCATCTTCGGACGGCCCCTCATCAACTACTTCAAGGCCGTCCCTTCATCTTATCACCAATGCCTGAAGTACTGCAGGGATGACGTCCAAGTCAGGATCAGGGGAGATCCCAAGGCCTCCAGGGAATGCTACCTGAATGCGGTCAGCACCATCAGCTGGATGGGCGACGCAGAAAGGTTGGAAAGGATGATGGAGCAAGAAGAGGGCCTGCAAGCTGCCGAGGAGCTGGAGGAAGTGGAGGTGATCTCCCTGAGAGGAAAGCCGGAGCTGCTGAAGATCGGAGGAGCCTTGCCCCCGGAAGGGAAGGTGGAGATAGCGGCCTGCCTACAGGAAAACGCGGACGTCTTCGCATGGAGCGCCGCCGAAATGCCAGGGATCGATGCGGATGTTGCCTGTCATCGCCTCAACCTGGATCCGGCGACGGCCCCCGTCCGTCAAAAGCAAAGGAAGAGCGCCGCCGCTCTAGCGGGACCCATCCGGGAGGAAGTAGGGAAGCTGCTGGAAGCAGGTTTTGTTTCGGAGATCCAGTATCCAGGCTGGGTCTCCAATGTTGTAATGGTGAAGAAGTCTGGAGGGGGCTGGAGGTTATGTATCGACTTTTCATTATTGAATAAAGCCTGCCCGAAGGATTGTTATCCCCTGCCTCAGATCGACGCGCTGGTTGATTCCGCCGTCGGATTTCCTGTGATGAGTTTCCTTGATGCCTTTTCAGGATACCATCAGATCCGGATGCATCCCCCCGATTGCCGCGACGTTTCCTTCATCACCAGCGACGGGTGTTATAGCTACAAGATGATGCCCTTTGGGCTCAAGAACGCCGGCGCGACATATCAAAGAATGATGGATCACGTCTTCAGAGAGCAGAAGGGGCGGAATCTGGAAGTCTACGTCGACGACTTGCTCGTTAAGAGTAAGAGCGCCGCAGAGCACGTAGCGGATCTGACGGAGACTTTCGCCACCCTGAGGAGGTACAAGATGCGGCTCAACCCGGCCAAGTGTGTTTTCGGCGCAGGAAGGGGGAAGTTTCTAGGACACCTCCTTACTCCCCTAGGGGTGGAGCCCAACCCCGACAAGGTGAAAGCCATCGTGGAGATGGCGTCCCCAAGGGACTCCAAGGAAGTTCAAAGGTTGACCGGAAGGCTGGCAGGTCTTAGCCGGTTTCTCTCCAAGGCCGGAGAAAAGTGCTCCCCTTTCTTCAAAGCCCTTCGGGGAAATCAGAAATTCGAGTGGACCCCGGAGTGCGAGGAGGCCTTCATGAAGCTCAAGCAACAGCTGACTCGAGCTCCCCTCCTTCAGGGTCCGCAGGGCGGCGAAGACCTCTTGCTCTACCTAGGGGTAGGGGCCGAAGCAGTCAGCTCGGTGTTGGTCCGAGAGGAGGGAAAGAAGCAGCTTCCGATCTATTACGTAAGCCGGGTGCTAAGGCAAGCCGAGACGCGGTACCCCATCCTGGAGAAGTTGGTCTTTGCCCTGGTAGTTTCGGCCAGGCGACTCCGTCCATATTTCCAAGCCCACTCTATCAAAGTAGTCTCAGACCATCCCTTGAGGAGTATCTTGGACGGAGTGGAGCATTCCGGCAGGCTCGCCAAATGGGCTGTGGAGCTGAGCGAGTTCGACATCTCCTACCCCCCAAGGGTCGCGATCAAAGCACAAGCCGTGGCGGATTTCCTGGCCGACTTCTCGGCCGAGGTCGAGGCAGACACGGATGTCTCTCGGCCGGTCCCTTGGAAGATGTTCGTGGATGGCGCGTCAGGGAGACACTCCGTGGGAGCCGGGGTGGTGCTGGTTAGTCCTCAGGGGACCAGGATTGAGCAAGCTATCAAGATCAATTTTCCGGTTACTAACAACCAGGCGGAGTACGAAGCCATGGTGGCTGGCTTGCGACTCGCCAAGGAACTGGCAATCAGAGATATCAGGGCCTTTTCCGATTCCATGGTGGCGGCATCCCAGATTCGGGGAGAGTTCGAAGTCCGAGATCCCGTCTTGCAGCAATATCTGGTCAAGGTCAAAGGCCTTATCGGGGGGTTCCGATCCTTTCACGTCGAGCATGTGCCCCGAGAGCGCAACTCCGAGGCAGACAATCTTGCGAAATACGGCCCCCGGGCCGGGGGAACCGCCATCGAGTTATTTCGACCATCCATCGAAGAAGGCGAATTGATGGAGGTCGATCAGCGGGCCTCGTGGAGGGATCCGTTCATCACATTCCTGGCGACAGGCCGACTACCATCTGACGGGCAAGACCAAAGAAAGTTTCGGTACAAGGCCGCATACTACTTGCTGCAGGGCGGCGAACTCTATCGCAAGACCATTTCAGGCCCTCTGGCCCGGTGCTTGTCAGAGCACGAGATTCCCCGGGTCCTCGAAGAGATACACTCAGGAGAGTGCGGCAGTCACTCCGGGACCCGCACCCTGGAGCAAAGGATTCTGAGGCACGGTTACTTCTGGCCGACCATCCGAAAGGACGCAGAGGCCTATTCCAGAAAATGCTCCCAATGTCAACTCTTTGCGCCCCTTGCGCTCCAGCCAGCTCAGCAACTTCGCTCAATTACCGCTCCATGGCCTTTCGCAATTTGGGGCATGGATTTGATCGGCCCGTTCCCTCAAGCTAGCGGGCAAAGGAAGTTTGTTCTGGTAATGGTCGACTACTTCACGAAGTGGATCGAGGCTAAGGCTCTGGCCAGGACCACGTCTCAAATCGTCAAGAACTTCATTTGGGGGGAGATCGCATGCAGATTCGGGATCCCTCTGGCCATCATCACCGACAATGGGCCGCAGTTCGCCAGCCTGGAACTGGGAGACTTTTGTAAACAATTGGGAACCGACCTTCGGTTCGCCTCGGTACATCATCCTCGTAGCAACGGGCAAGTAGAAGCCGCAAACAAGCTCATCATCAACTTGCTGAAGAAGAAGATCACCAATCTCAAGGGGAATTGGGCCGAACAACTCCCCTCTGTCCTGTGGGCTCTCAGGACCACCCCGAACTCGGCTACAAGGGAAACACCCTTCAAGCTATCACACGGGTCCGAGGCGCTCATCCCGGTCGAATTTGAGGTGCATAGTCCGAGGGTCATCGCGGCCGAAGACGGAAGCGAGGAATGGCGGTTAGAGAATGAAGAGGCTCAGAGGCTCTCCCTAGATTATGTGGAAGAGCTTCGGGACTTAGCCTCCATACGCCAGGAGGAAACCAAGAGGCGCATGGCGAGGCATTTCGACAAAAACGTCCGCTTGAAGAACTTCCTCGCAGGGGACTTGGTCATGAAGAAAGTGGACGCCGCCGGGCGGGGAGCCGCCATAGGCAAGCTCTTTCCCAACTGGGAAGGACCTTTCATCATCCAAGAGGCTTTGGCCACAGGAGGCTATTACCTACAAGACCAAGCGAGAGAGCAGCTGTCTGGAACCTGGAGCGGAGATGATTTGAAAAGATTTTACCCATAGCGGTAACCCATGTATCTATTTCTGTAAACTTTCTTAAATGAACAAAGGATGCGGATTTTCATCCCTTTTGTGTTGAAGGTGCCTCGAGGCTTCTGAGTGTTTCCATGGCCCGCCTCGTAGTCGACTTCGGAAGGCAGTGGTCGGTTTGTTCCTCATACATAGCCCAGTACGGATGATGGGACGATGCTTCGGGATCTTAAGCGCTCTTGTAAGACCGGGCCTCTGCACTGTCGGCCGAGATCAGCTCCCCCCTTGCATGTCGGCCTAGGTCTCCCCGAGTGCATCTCTCTTCCGTCTGGAGGAACTACGAGGAACAGATCCGCATCCTGATCCCCCGGACTCGAGGAGAGGCCGGCCTCGTAAAGCACCCAGAAGGAAAAACCTCAAACGAGCAGCAAGGCAGGATAACCTGCTGAAAAGGGCAAGAATGAGCCCAGGGGTGTGTGTTGATTCCGAGTGCGTCCGGGGAGGACCCTCGACGAACACCACCCCCATTCGAATCGCAACTGGAAACGATCTTCACTATCAAATCGAGATACGTGCCTTCAACCCGTTCTCACTGAATAGCCTAGTTCGGACGATGGGACGAGGCTTCGGGACTTTAAGCGCTCTTGTAAGACCGAACTTCTGCATTGTCGGCCGAGATCAGCTCCCCCCTTGCATGTCGGCCTAGGTCTCCCCGAGTGCATCTCTCTTCCGACTAGAGGAATTCTTAGGAACGGGTCTGGACGCCGACCCCCCGATTTGGCAGGATCAAGAGCGCCTCTCCGGAGAGAGTTTTGTCAAAGATGCCCTCGATTGTAATCCAAGACTTCGAGTTGAGCAGCGTCGTAAGACCGGTATCCCCACGAGCTCCTCTCCTCGGGAATCGGCCGATCTCCTCGATTGTAATCCAAGACTTCGAGTGGAGCAGCGTCGTAAGACCGGTATCCCCACGAGCTCCTCTCCTCGGGAATCGGCCGATCTCCTCGATGGTAATCCAAGACTTCGAGTTGAGCAGCGTCGTAAGACCGGTATCCCCACGAGCTCCCCTCCTCGGGAATCGGCCGATCTCCTCGATTGTAATCCAAGACTTCGAGTTGAGCAGCGTCGTAAGACCGGTATCCCCACGAGCTCCCCTCCTCGGGAATCGGCCGATCTCCTCGATTGTAATCCAAGACTTCGAGTTGAGCAGCGTCGTAAGACCGGTATCCCCACGAGCTCCTCTCCTCGGGAATCAGCCGATCTCCTCGATTGTAATCCAAGACTTCGAGTGGAGCAGCGTCGTAAGACCGGTATCCCCACGAGCTCCTCTCCTCGGGAATCGGCCGATCTCCTCGATTGTAATCCAAGACTTCGAGTTGAGCAGCGTCGTAAGACCGGTATCCCCACGAGCTCCCCTCCTCGGGAATCGGCCGATCTCCTCGATTGTAATCCAAGACTTCGAGTTGAGCAGCGTCGTAAGACCGGTATCCCCACGAGCTCCCCTCCTCGGGAATCGGCCGATCTCCTCGATTGTAATCCAAGACTTCGAGTTGAGCAGCGTCGTAAGACCGGTATCCCCACGAGCTCCTCTCCTCGGGAATCGGCCGATCTCCTCGATTGTAATCCAAGACTTCGAGTTGAGCAGCGTCGTAAGACCGGTATCCCCACGAGCTCCTCTCCTCGGGAATCGGCCGATCGCCTCGATTGTAATCCAAGACTTCGAGTTGAGCAGCGTCGTAAGACCGGTATCCCCACGAGCTCCCCTCCTCGGGAATCGGCCGATCTCCTCGATTGTAATCCAAGACTTCGAGTTGAGCAGCGTCGTAAGACCGGTATCCCCACGAGCTCCTCTCCTCGGGAATCGGCCGATCTCCTCGATTGTAATCCAAGACTTCGAGTTGAGCAGCGTCGTAAGACCGGTATCCCCACGAGCTCCTCTCCTCGGGAATCGGCCGATCTCCTCGATTGTAATCCAAGACTTCGAGTGGAGCAGCGTCGTAAGACCGGTATCCCCACGAGCTCCTCTCCTCGGGAATCGGCCGATCTCCTCGATTGTAATCCAAGACTTCGAGTTGAGCAGCGTCGTAAGACCGGTATCCCCACGAGCTCCTCTCCTCGGGAATCGGCCGATCTCCTCGATAACAAGGAGGGGCCCACGGGCTATGTTCGACGACTAAGCCCGGCCCAATTTTCGTCACGCGCGAGCAGGCCTCACGCGAGTAGGAGAGCAAAACTCACGCGAACAGGCGAGCTGATCTCGCGCGAGTAGGCGAGCTGTTTCCATGCGGGGAAGCGAGCTGAAACCGCGCGAGTAAGCGAGCCCCGGGGGACATGCGAGTACGTCCCACACGCCACCCGCGCGGTTATCACAGCAGGTTCACGAGTATCCGGGCGCAGGGGGGAGTAGGTCCCGGCGAGCGGATGGTCGGCGTTGGGGCCATCCCCTGCGACCTAGCGAGCGTCCCTCTCCGAGCCTATGAGCCTAGCGAGTAACCTCCAGTCAGAGGAAAAGGCAAAACTTTGTATAAATCACTAAGTCAAAATGTGGTTTACAAAAGGAACAAAAAGAATATCGGCGAGCAACTAGGACTCGTCGTCGCCAGTATCAGGCCGATATTCATCATCCCCAACATCGCCGATATCCGCAAAGTCGTCGCTCTCTGCGGTCTCGCCGCTGCTGCTTCCGCTGCCGCTGCTGCTTCCGCTGCCGCTGCTGCTTCCGCTGCCGCTGCTGTCAGAATCACCGGAGCTGGTCGGCAACGACGCGTCGTATGGCGGGACAGTCCCCTCGGCGAGCAGCTCGGGGATGAGCTCGTCAACAGTGAGCGGCTTCTCCCCCTCGACGAGCTGGCCCCCGAGCCTAAGGCGCGCGAGAATGACATTCCCCGCCGCCCGCGCGATCTCGCGGCGAACGGAGGATCTCTCCTCCCAGAGGACGCGCGATTGCTTCACCACTCGCGCCGGGTCCTCGGGCAGCGAGGTTGAGGAGCTCGGCCGCCCTTCAGCAGCGATCAGCCTGGTCTCCATCACCGCAGCGCGAGTTTGAGCCGCCTCCAACTCGGCTTGGGAGGTGGCGAGCTTCTCCTCGCACTCGGAAAGCTTCTTCGCCGCTTCTATCTCGGCAGCCTGCGAGATGACCAATGTCAGAGCCTGGCAGCGATACAAGTCAAGCAACCTACCCAAGGATAACTCACCTCGAAGTCCCTCCAGCGGGCGGACTGCATGCCAAGGTCAATGGCCTTCTTGGAGACGATTTTGAGGGCGTCGGTCATTTCCAGCATTTTCCTCGCCGAGTAATGCCCCAGCTCGGCAGACCGCGCGAGCGCGCAGGCCGACTGATGGGCAAGCTCCGTCGGGGTCAGCTCCATGACGGACTCCGCGTCGGCCCGACCATAGATGGCATGAAGGACGGCGAACGCCTCCCCCTTATCCTCCCAGTCAGTCGACCAGGACGGGAGGTTGGTGCTCAGCGACACCGAGTTCTCCCCCGCCGACCAGGTCACGAGCGGGCGACCGAAGGCGTCCACCACCCCCTGTCCAAGGCCGTAGTTGGGGTGGAAATGGGGTGACCGCGCGGGCGTCGGCGACCGGCGATCGACGGATCGCGGCGACGAGGTCTTCACCTTCTTCCTCGCGGGACCCTGCGAGCTGGCCCGCGACTTCCCCTTAGCCGTCTTCTTCTCCCCGACGTCGGCAGGAGGGGGAGCATCCGACTGCGTGGCAGCGACTTCCTTCGCCAAGGGAAGCGGCTTCTCCGGAAGCTCGTTGGCGACTGCAAAACACGTGACGAAGTTAGCTTCAGCGGCAAAATGGCGAGCGAGTAACCAGGGCGCACGGCGAGTTCAACATACTTTCGATCGGGAGGACTGGCTCGAGCACGCTGACGTTTAGTCGCCAGAAAATGACGTCAAAACGCCGACCGCGGAAGTAGTCGAAGAGCTGCTCGCGAGCTCCCTCGAGGATGGGGGGAAGGAAGGCGACATCGGCTGGTTGGTGCGGCCTGCCGGGAACGCCGCCGAAGTCGCCATGGACGACAACCAGCTGCTCGCTCCAACGATGGATCTTGTTCGCCGTCCCGACCAGAGTGCAGACATGGCTGCTAAAGAAGATGACCCCCTCCGAGGTCGCCGCGAAGGCGAAGATGTGGCGGAAGACGGAGAGGTCGAAAGAGATCCTCTCTTCCCGAAGGAAGCATAGGAATCCCATAATGATCGCCACGCCGTTGGGATTGATCTGCGCGGGAACAATCCCAAAGTAGCGTAGAATCTCGCAAAACTCCGGCCAGAAGGGCAGCCGCAGACCCGCGTCGAAGTGACGCAGCGACATTACAAGCGAGCCCTCAATATGGGTATTGAGGCGCTCGCTGCGAGTAGGGAGTCTTGCCGAGTATCCGTCAGGGAGGGAGCGTTCCTTGAAGGTCGCCAGTTCCTTCTCGGTGGTGATAGATTTCTTAAAAGCCGCATCGGCAAAATTAATTGCATGGGCCTGTCGGCGAGCGCTGGCGTCGTCACCGACCATGATGGCGAGATCAGAAAGCAGCGTGAGCGGCGAGTTGACTGTTCAGATACTCGGCAGGAGGAAAGAAGGTCGCTACAGCAATACACTTTATGACCCACCTACCCCCCCTATTTATAGGAACGACAAGTCCAAGGAGGGGGGGGGGTCAGCCACCCCGGCGAGTATCTGACAAACTCGCGCGATGAAGAAAAACCTGCGACATTATCAAAGTGAACTAAAGCTCGGTACGTCAAAGAATGAAAGCGCGCACACGAATTAATCAAATTAAAAATAAATGTCCGGGGATTACAAAGTCGCGCGAGGCGATTACATTCGAAAAACAAAAAAAGAAAAAGATTATGGCGCCCTCGGCCGCTCAGGAGGGTGCGGATGCCGCCCAGCCCAGCCGATCTCGCGCGCACGTCGGTAATGCTCCGTCGCCAGCGCTGTCGCGTCATCGCCGAGCCTGAGCTGCTCCTCCATCCTCGCCAGGCGTCCAGCAGATCCCATGCTCGCCCGGATGCCGGCCAGCTCGTCGAGCACCAGCTGCAGGCGGTGGTTGTTCAGTTGCAGCTGGCGGTCGTTCTCTTTGACCACGTGAAAGCGAGCTTCATAGCTTTCCAGGGTCGACTGGAGCCCTTCGACCTTGGCCATCCTCGCCTCCAGTGCCGAGATGCGCCGGTGAGAATCACAGATGGCGAGCTGGTCAAACTTGCTCTCCAGCTCCATGTGGGCGCGAATGGCGGCCTGGCGATACTCGCTCCCGGACAGCCCGATAGCGTCGAGGAAAGTCGCCCCAGAGGTCGCCGGGCGATCTGACACGGCAGGAAGACAGATCGTCAGGAGTGAAAAAGCAATAAGCAGAGCGGTAGTCAGTGGAAGGAGGCTCACCACGGCGAGGAGATCGGGATCGGCGCGGCGAAGAAGGTCGCCCGGAGGTATCTCGCCTCCCCGAAGAGCTACTCGGAAGGTCGGCAGGCCTGCCCTGCCCGCGCCCTCCAGACCCTTGGCCGACGTAGTCGGGGTCTCCAACCCGCGGAGGAAAGTAGGGAGGCCGCGGCCTCACCGGCTTCTTCACCGGCGGCGAAGCTTGAGGAGAGCTCGCCGAGTGGTGCGGAGCCCTCGGCGCAGAAGAAGGAGGTCGCGGACGATCCTTCGGCAGGGCGGACAGAGGCGGCGGAGGGGGCAAGCCGGTGCTCAGCGCCTGGCCAGTAGTGACGACCGCGGGCGGCGGCGGCGGCGGCGGCAATGGAGCGCTCACCGAGGATATTTTCCCGCCGCTCGCGACAACACCAGCCGCCGTACTCGCTGGAGGGACCTCGCGCACCAGCCCAGATGACCCGGCTGGGGTGGCCTTCGCCGGCAGATCCTTGCTCGCGGGAAGGGGGTCCTTCACCAACGCCGCCCCAGACGCCTTCCCCGAGCTGAGGCCTATCCTGACCGAGCGGGCGACCTTGAACGGCCTGTCAGCCGCCAGGGCGAGTAGGGGCGCCGAGTTGAGAGGGACGACATCAAGTGCCGCGTCCGCGGCAATCGGAGAATCTGCATAAGGAAAGAAGTCAGCAAAGTGGTGGCGACAACCCAGCAGAGAAGAGTTCGAGGTGGCGACCTGACAGGGTGACGACGTCGGCCTGGGACACCGCAGGTTCCTTCACGACCGCGGGCTCCTCGGTCGCTCCTGCGTTCTCCGGCGGGCTGCCCCGGGTCGACTCAGGGAGGTCGTCAAGCCCTAGGTCGTTCAACACCCTCTGGGTGGTGGATGACACTACGGGATTGTCGGTCGCCGCGGCGACCTGGTGCGCCAGTGGAGGCGAGCCGACCACCGTAGTGGCGGGCTGCTTATCCTTCTTCGTCTTCTTCTTCTTCTTCTTCGACGGGGGCAAGGCAGTGGGATCATCCTCGCGCGGTCTTTTCGACCTAGCTATACCGAGGAGGCCCGACAGAGCAGCGAGATTGTCCTTCAAAAACTGTTCGGCATCCGACATCTTCGGCGAGCTCCAGGGATTGTCTCAAAAAACGAAGCCCCCCCCTATTTATAGACTACTCAACCAGCAGGCGATGATGCGAGCGGTCCAGATACTCGGCAGAGGTCCTCGCCGAATAAGCGTTGGATGAATCTTTCCGGGTTCCTACGTCGCCCAAAAAGAGCGGGGATTGTGTACAACCCATATTCGACGAGGGTGGGCCCTACCACCGCCAGGTCATCAGAGGTCAAAGTCAACAAAGCAGGGTGGGGATCCAGACCAGCATCCCGGGCCGCGGAAGGTTTGGGCGAGTAGGGCGAGCTCCCCAGGTCAACTCGCCAGGTGGCGACTATGGCCAGATGCTCGCCTCTCCCAGGCGAGTTCCTTAAGGAGGTCGCCAACTCGCCAGGGGGGGGTATAAGTAAGACCCCCCCCCCTCTCTTTGATTTTGCCTATAAATAGGACCCCAGGGGTACGAAGGAGAGGACAAGCAATTCTCGGCCTGAACCCTCGCGAGTTCCAGTAACTACCCTTGACTCGCTATCGTTCAGCTCGCCTCCTTCGTACCTAGCTCGGCCAATCTGGTTGAGAAGGGGTTGCTTCTCCTAAGCAACTGGGTACGTGGTGGGACCTTCCTGCCGCAGTGACCTGGGGTCTTGTTCGTACAATTCGTCCTTGTTTCCTAACCAGAGATCGTCTTCCTGACCGGTCGACCAGTAGCTTCAGGTCGCCTAATCCGATTTCTGAGGTTGAGAATTTCTCGGCTTCAACAATCTTCATCTGGGATGCAGCCGACATGCCAGGGATTGAGGCGGACATTGCTTGCCATCATCTCAATCTTAATATCAACATCCGCCCGATCCGTCAGAAGAAGAGGTCCATGTCGGGAAAGCTTGTCGAACTAATCCGAGAAGAGGTGGAGAAGTTAGTGAAGGCAGCTTTTATATTGGAGATCTAGTACCCAGTCTGGGTCTCTAATGTTGTGATGATTAAGAAGGGGGACGAGAGGTGAAGAATGTGTGTCGACTTCTCTTTAATGAATAAAGCGTGTCCCAAAGATTGCTACCCCCTACCTCGAATCAACGTGTTGGTAGATTCAGTTGTTGGTTTTTCTGTAATGAGTTTCTTAAATGCATTTTTAGGCTACCACCAAATCAAGATGCACCCGTCTGATGTTAAGGATGTTTCCTTCATCACGGATGACAGGTGTTATAGCTATAAAGTGATGTCGTTCTGGATGAAAAATACAGAAGCCACATATTAAAGGATGATGGATAGGGTCTTCAAGGAGCAAATGAGGAGGAATATTAAAGTCTATGTAGATGACCTGATGGTAAAAAGTAAATACATATAGTCTCACCTCCTGGACCTAGCGGAGACGTTTGCACCTTAAGAAAATACAGGATGAGACTTAACCCCTTAAAATGCATCTTCAGAGTCAAAAGAGGGAAGTTTTGGGTCACCTCATCACCCCTTAGGTGTAGAACCCAACCCGTATAAGGTCAAGGCGATCCTAGAGCTAGATTCACCGCGGAACGCCAAGGAGATTCAACGTCTAACGGGTAAACTAGTAGGGTTGATAGGGTTCTTATCTCGAGCAGGAGAGAAGTGCTCACCTTTATTCAAGGTGCTAAGGGATAACCAAAGTTACGAGTGGACTAAGGAGTGTGAGGAGGCCTTTCAAGCTCTGAAGCAGCAGCTCACCAAGTCTCCACTACTCCAGGGTCTAAAGGATGGCGAGGAGTTGGTTTTGTACCTCGGGGTGGGGAAAGAGGATGTGATCTCAATTTTGGTTTGAGAAGAAGGGAGTAAGCAGTTGCTGGTGTACTACGTGAGCAGGGTCTTGAGGAAAGCGGAGCTCAACTATCCCATATGGAGAAGTTAGCCTTTGCTCTGGTCGTCTCAGCCAGGAAGCTTCAGCCCTATTTCCAAGCACATTCCATCAAGGTGGTGACGGATTGTAATATCTGGACTTTTATTGGGCCACTAGAACCCTAGTGAGCCCAATAAAAGTGACTCAAACCTCTACCCAAGACCTATAACGAGGTAGGAGGTAACTCTAATCAGGGATTTTGAGCTAGAAAAATCTGATTTGAGTTCTATCAGTTCCTGTGACCTCGTATAGTTAATACGAGTGCATTGGAACTCATTTTGTCAAATTCCGAGGTCGTGTGGTAGATATGACCATTCCTCGTAAAACGTCGTAAATACGAGATTTTTATATATCGAGCTACGGAACTTCGATCTGAGTTCTGTCAATTCTTATGGCTTCGTATAGTCGATACGAGCGCATTGGAAATTATTGCGCTGCAATCCAGAGTCAATGATGAATTTGACTGTTTTGACCATTTTAGTGTGTCGCGACGCACAAATTTTTGATATTTATCAAACGAACTTTGATTTGACCCCGGTCAGTGATTTTTGATTTGTATGGTCAATACGAAGTCAACAGAGTTTGTCCCGATCAATTTCGAGGAAAAGTGGTCAATTTATGGTCAAACCGAGCATTATCATGCACTGAAAAGCGTGTGCACACCCATTATGGCACGATACCCCCAACTATGACCCGACCCCTGATGACTTGAACCTACTTCGACTTTGACCAGCATAGGGGACCCACCTTAGGGTTGACTTTAGTCAAACCCTTATTTTTCCCCTATTTTTGGAATTTTTCAAAAAAGAAGAGGTGCACCTTCTCTTCATAAAGAGGCATGAGCTTCACCCTCCCCCTCTATTAGCCCCTTGCAACCAACAAAGGTATGGTGTGTAACATCCCTCAAACAACTAGACCCCCCAGGAGTGGTTTTGTCATGACTAGTCATGACAAAATTCAAGGTAGCCCAAGAAGACCAAATGAACTTAGGCATGAAGGTGAAAACCACCTTGGGCTGTAAATAATAAGTTTCAGTTACTACACATTTTGAAAAAATTCTGCCTTCTGTTGATATAGAACCTATCGGATTCGTCGAACTCAGCAAGTAATTCGTCGAACTGAGCTTGGCTTTTGTCGATCTGAGCTTTACGGACTGAACTTCTACTTCGTCGAGTTGAGCTCTGCGTTCGTCGGACTGAGCTCAGAGTTCGTCGAACTAAGCTCAGAGTTTGAGATCTGAGTTAGTCAAACTGAGCTCAGAGTTCGTCTAACTAAGCTCAGAGTTTGAGATCTAAGTTCGTCGAACTAAGCTCAGAGTTTGTGATCTAAGTTAGTCGAACTGAGTCCAGAGTTCGACGAACTGGGTTCAGAGTTCGTCGAACTGAGCCTCTATGGAATTAGTGACTAGGAGAGAGAAAGCTCCACTTCCTCTTTAATGGAGGAGAGAGAAAGTGGGGAGAGAGAAGGCCATTCATGGCCAAGGAAGGCCAAGGGCCTCTCTAAAGGCTTGATCCATCTCACCTAGTCAATTTTGAGGAGGTTAACAGCCCTGGATGGCCTATTGATGGCTGTAATGAAGGAAATTTCAATGGCCGAAATTCTCCTTCATGACCATTAATGGAATTAATGCCATGGCCACTCCCCTCCCTCATTTGACACTAAAAGCTTCCCCAGGTTAGAGGAATCGTTTCCACCCTTCACCTGAAGAAACCGAGAACGTTTGGTAGTTTAGTTACATAGCACCCGAAAACTCAAACTCTGGCAATGACGGCACGACGGTCAGCTCGACTCAAACTCTCCCAAAAGGTCTTGTCCCTCTCTTCTAGTGGATAGATCCACTCTTAGCGGTTGCCCGGATTGAGGCCAATTGGCCCAAGATCGGCAAGGCCGAAAGCTTGGTTTTCAAGCTTTTAAATTCCACGCCAAACCTCTGTTCCAGCCACCTCCGGCCGGCCAGCCACCGCCAAACGCCGACCACCACCTCAACGGAGGTGGTGGTGGCACTGGCCGGCCGGAGAGGGGCTCAGGTGGCCGGGAAAATGCCTCCTAAAATAGCCCAGGATGGGCCAATCCCGACCGTTGTCTCCATGAAGAAGATGATGGGATGTCATCAATTCTGCTTTAGGATTCGTGCTGGCTTATTTTATAATATTTCATTTTAATTCATTAATTTTGTCACATAACTGCCAGTAGTTAGAACTAATTATTAAAAATACTTATAGTCCCCTATAGTGAAAGTGGTCTACATAAAAGTTATAGTCCTTGGTGTCTAGTTTATTTTAAAATTGGTTTCAACTAATTTGGTTTAGTGGTCTGATGTAACGCCCCGAAACTCAAAAGAGTGACGGGTGGTGTTTTGAGCCAAATCTGGGATTTGGTAGAGGTGACACAGCCTGGAACACGGGCGTATCCCAGGGCGTGTCGTGCTCGGGTTCGACGGTGGTCGTGTGGTCGACGAGATTCCAGTCAATGGTCGTTGGGGCAGTGAACACGACCTGGGACACGGGCGTGTCCTAGGGCGTGTCATCCACTCAAAGTTTTCCACTCAACGATCATTGAGTGAGGGCACACGGCCTGACACACGGGCGTGTCAGTGGCCATGTGCTACTCGGGAAGTTTGCAGGTTTGTGTTGAGGGAGCTATACGGCCTGGGACACGGGCCTGTCCCAGGGCGTGTATGGCACACGGCATGTGACACGGGCGTGTCACATGGCCGTGTCATGCTCGGGTCATTTCTAGGCATGTGTCGGTGGAGGAACACGCCCAGCTACACAGGCGTGTACTGGGTGACACAGGCGTGTCGAGTGCCCGTGTTCTTTTCGGGACGCGACGGTTTCGGTGTCGATTGAGGAACACGGCCTTGGACACGGGCGTGTCGCAAGCCATGTTCGGCCCTGGAAGTTTAATTTCGAGTTGAATCGCAGTTGTTTGTTTCCTTATTTTGGGATCTAACGACCCAGGGATCTCCATGTTAGGGTTAAGGCCGGGATTGGGGGTTTGAACCTTCACTTTCACTTAGCCATTCTCTTTCTAAAACTTAGAGAGAAGGGAGAGCCAAGAGTTTGAAGGAAGAGGAAGATCCGGTCGCCGGAGGAGATACGAAATGCCAAATCGCAAACCGAGCCCAGATCTGCGGAGGCAAGATCATCGCGGTGCTTTTCATCCGCGTAGTTTTCCAAGGCGCCGAGGAGAAACGATAGGGTAACGATTTTCATCTTGAGCATGTGAAGCTCTTCTTCCTTTGCATGGGAAAACCCGCTCCTGCGAGTGTGCAGTATTCCTTGGGGTAGATATGTAAAGTCTCCCTTGTTTAGAGTCCAGAATCGTAGTACGGATATAAGCATGGTGTGTGAAGCCTACCCGGACAAGTTAGACTGGATCGGTGATGTTGCATTGCATGAGTAGCCGGAGAAGACTCTGTGCCTTTGATTGTTTTGGGTTTCTACATGGTAGATTGCAGCAGGGATCCTTGGGGATTAACCCCAAGGCGCACCCGGAAAACTGGGCGGAAAACGCATTTTTGCCATCTTGGTGGCCTGGGATCCAACCTTGAACATAACTGGGTTATGTGCTTGTGTGATCGAATTTGGGAATCGGGAGAAGCTTGGTCCGCGCGTACATCTTAAAGTGACTAGGCGGTGTGAGCAACGGGCAGGTGGAATCGGACCCGGGCTATGTGGTTTGGTGACAGATACATAAAAAAAGGACTGGCCACTGGCATAGTCGTGCGAGTCTTAGGATTAGACCGGAAAGACTAAAAATGCTCACGAGATTTTCCATTCATGGGTGGTGGTGAGACCGCGGCTCTGACCGGGTTCACCGTGTAAGTGCCCTGAGAGCATGGGGTGTATGGTCGTGTGAGCTTGCACCTGTGATGTTGTGCTTATTCACTTTATTACTTGATATGCTAACAAGTGCAGGGAAGAAGCTTTGCCACCCCGAGTTTTGGGGCAGAATCGTTATAATTTGGTCAGCTTTAACTGATCATTGTTCTTGTTTGTCACCGTTGTGGTGAATTGTGCTTGCAGGTGCTGCGGAGCCGAGCGGCAAATAGCGGGCCAAATCCCAAGTTGCTGAGTCGACCCTCAAAGGCCTTGTTTGTTTACTTATTTAAGTCATGTGTGGCCGGCCTGCGAGCCGAAGTTTGTAAGACACTATTTATTTAAGTGAACTATTGTAAGGACATAAGGCCAGTGCATTTGTGTATTTTGTACTTCATTCCTGCTGGGTTTTTTGTTAGTGGACATTCATGCTTGTTGGCAGGGTTCTTATTGTTGCAACTTAATAATTTTCTTCCGTTAAATGCTCTGTGTAGTACGTGTGTATTTGTTGAATGGTTTCAATTAGTAACCCACCGGTCTGTCCGTGGTATATAACGTCGGGCCCCGGCCGGACCTACTGCTATATGCTATGCGACGGATAAGGGTGTTACATCTGACCACAACACTCAAAATGGTGTAGACTATACATAGGACTAGTCAGAGATTAAATTGAGTGCTCCTACTAAACCACTTGTCAGAATGATTTGAAATTTGGGAAGGAAGTCACACTTACCTATACCTATGATATATCCAAAAATGTGAGTTTTTGGAAAATATTTTTCTATAGTTTTTGTAAACATTTAATAAACTATGTATGATTTAATTAGAGGGTCTAATGACCCCAAAAGTCCCCAAAATTTTGGTGGCAGCCTCTTAGGGTCATAACATGACTCTTATAAAAATTTCAGCCCAATTGGATTTTATTTGAATAGGTTTTGGTATGACTAAAGTGTGACCCCTTAAGGGTAAATTAGGGCAAAAGTGTGCTTGGGGCATAGAGGGGTCAATTCTCACCCAAAGGGGTTGGAACTTTGGCCAAACAATATTATCAATTTACATATTATTATACCTTCATACTGTCTCGTAGTGGATTATGTTTCTCTGCCATTGAAACCATCAATATGAACTTGCTGGGAGGCCTCAGAGAAACATAATGTATAATTCCAAAAATATCATATTACCTCTTGATGCCTTCATTGAAACACAGTCAATGTTAGTTGAAGGGGAAAACTAATGTAATATTAAAACGTATCCTAAAAACATATTGCCTCTTTAACTGGAATTTACTGAAGGGAAAGAAGCTTTCCAATAACTTCATCCATAATAAAGAAATAACATCTGTACTAAATGAAAAAAAATCAATGAAACATAATCCTAAAAACAGAATTTATCAAATTTTAAGAGAACAATGAGATATCAATTAAGATTTTGGACATGGAATTAACTCACTCTGAACGTGTCTTTCCTTTGAGGGCATTCTACATGATTCGTAAACTTTACTATGCCAATATCTAGTTCCTTACTCAAATAGAACAATCAAAAACTAAGAAATCATCGGGAAAAAAATAAACCACAATCATCGCCTGATGATCTTCCAACTGTATTTCTTCCTTTCCTGTAGAAAGATGAAAATCAAAATTAGAAGGATAACCGAACTTGCATAATATTGAATTTGCAGACCATTATTCTCTGAGATCTACCTCTACCATACAGTTGTGCCCATGACAAAGTGTAGGGACGACTAAGTACTTGTTTGAAGGTACTGCAAAGAGGAAATAAACAGGATATGGAAATGAAAATAATCCCCATAAATAGGGGCAGAATTAGGATTTTTACACCGCCCGGGCACAAAAAAATTTGAATGTATAAATCCATCAAGCTCAGCCGGGTAACACAAAAAACTTAGCATCCATACTAGGAGAGGGTAAGTTTCATTCAAAATAGTACGAATGTAGAAGACAAGTCTTTTTATTGTCTTAAGAAAGTCTAGCAGATGAATAAAATTTTCATGAGACAAGAAATAATTAAAGGAAAACAGTCAGAAACACCAGGTGATTAGATGTAATTAATCCCTTTTCACAAGAGAGTTCATATAATGCAAAGTGTGTTTATGATTCCTATGCTTAACAAATTTGTATGACTTTTGTTTTTGTAAAACCAAGTTTCGCCTGAAGAGGGAATGAATGGTGTATTCACATTTAACAGGTGAATTCTAAAATGTATTCACATTTCTTCTATCTAAGTAAACACAAATTTCAGATTTTATAAATCCTAACATAAACGAGATGGAAACATCGAATACATAATACATTACAGTAAAAAAATAGAGAAACGAAATTGACATCTGAAGTGGTGAATACTGAAGCCTAGAGGTGGGCATAAGGCCTGGCAGGCCCAGGCCGGGCCCGGGCCTGCCAGGCCCGGGCCTTTACAAAAAAGCCTGGGCCCGGGCCTGGTTTTTGCCAGGCCCGGGCCGGGCTCAGGCCTCGTCCTCAAGACGAGGCCTGCCTAGGCCCTGTAGGCCGGGCCAGGCCCAGGCCGGGCCTGGGTCTGGCCCGGCTAAAAATAAATAAAAAAATATTTATAAAATATATTTTTTTTTTTATAAATCAAAATTTTTAAAAAACAATTTCATTATTATTTCAAAAACTAAAAAAGTTATTACAATTTTACCGTTCAAATTTAAAAAAAGTCATTACAAATCTAAAAATACCAAAAAGTGCACTTAAGAAAAATACAATACTCGATGACTCTATTTCTCGAAACTCGAAGGTGTCGTTTAGGTTTGATCTTCCCCGGCCAAATTTAGGCCGCTTAGCTCGTCTTCAACCTCGGACGAGCTATCTTCGATCGATGCGACGTGTTGTCTCCTCTTCATAGCATCCAGGTGGTCCTTATAACATATGCAAATTTCCAAAGACTCGTCGCTCAGGCGGCTCCTTCGCTCGTTCAGAATTCTGCCACTTAAAGAAAACGCAGACTCAGAAACAACTGTACTTGTTTGGATTGTTAGTAAATCTCTGGCCATGAAGACCATAACAGGATACGTATTAACTTTATTTTTCCACCATTCTAAAATATCAAAATTTTATATTTCATTTGTACTCATAAAATCTTGAAATTGTGTTTTCGTATATAATCCTAATTCATTTAAAGTACTTGACGTTCTTTGTTTTTTGCGGGCAGCTAATTCTAAAATTTTATTTTTAAAATTATCTTTTGTTTTAGGGTGTGTGCTTTCTTCTCTAGGTCGCGATCCATATAGTTGATCGTAATAATTATAAAATTCGGTAAAATCTTTATTAAATTTTGAAACGCTTACATTATCATAATACGTATATGTTTGATTTAAATTTAAATTATTATTTATTTCTTCTATAAGATTTTCTACGCCATCTACACCTATTAACGGATTTAAAGCCGCGGCGCATGAAAACATAGCAGGCATTTCTCTATAATATTTTAAAAAATTTTCTTCCATTATTTTAATTAAGGGACGCCAACTTTCATATTTTTTATGAATTTTCAATTTTTCTGCAATTAATACAAAATTTTCGATAACTAGTGGACTCGTCGGATAATAAATGCCGGATAAAATAGTTGTTGATCTATAAAAAATTTCTAGCAAATCCATGTAATTTTCAATCACATCCCAATCAGAATCTTCAAGATCATGCATTTCAGACATACTATAAAATTCCATTAGTTGTGTTTTTTGACGCACGGCTCGTTTTAACATTTTATAGGTTGAATTCCATCTTATCGGCATATCAAATTCAGGTTTTAAAAATTTATGACCTTGCGCAGTTACAAATTTTTTAAAATCTTGCTTTCGTTTTTTAGAACTGTAAATGTATTTTAACATAATACGAATTTTATTAATATAAGGTTCCATATATGCTAAACTATCCTGAACAACTAGATTTAAAACATGACATACACAACGAGTATGAAAAAATATTCCATTTAATATTGGTTTCAAATCTCGTTTTAAATACTCGATTGCTACCGTATTATTCGTAGCATTATCAAAAGAAATACTAATAATTTTATCTTTAATTTTAAATTCACGAATACATTTACTAATTACGTGATAAATAGCTTGACCAGTATGTGGATATTCAAAACATTCAAAACAAATAATACGTTTATTTAACTCCCACGAATCAGAATCGATCCAATGACACGTAATACACATATACGATAATCCTGCTTTAATATTGCTAGTCCAGACATCACTCGTTAGACTAACTCTACCGTCGAAAGTTTCAAAATAATTAATTAAATATTGTTTTGATTGTAAATAAGCTTTATAGGCATCACGCTTAAGTGTAGATCTACTTATCTGCTGATATTTTGGCTGAAGTCCTGCATGTATGTAGTATGTCTCGTCCTCATTGTCGTAGTGTCCGAACGGTAATCCACGTTTGATGACGTTCTCCATTTGCAGCTCTCGTTGATGCATTTGATTGTATGTCCAAATTTGTCCGCCTGCCGCAATTTGTGCTTGACTTGTCTCCGAGGCTTGTTTAGCCATACACGATTTGATATGTCGTGCGAGCGTTGAATTTCCGCTAACGGTCAAGAGTTTGGAGCAGTGTTTGCACTTCGCCTTAAATTCTTCGCCCACACGCACTTTTTCAAAGTGCTCCCAGACTGGAGCCGTATGCTTGTGCTCCACAATTTCATGCGCGACGGATGTCGACGACACTGGCATCGAAGAGGAAGACGCCATCGAAGAGGACGAAGTATTTGGAAATAACTCAAATAAGAGAGAGAGAGAGAGAGAGAGAGAGAGAGAAAGTGAAAGAGAGAAGTAGAGAGGGGAATAGGAATGAGGGAGAGGGTTTATATATAGAAATATAGAATTATATATTATATATATTATATAAATTATAAATTATTAAATTTATATAATTTAAATATTAAATTATTAAAATATTTATTTTAAAAACATTTTTATATTAAAAAAAGGCAGCCTAGGCAGCCTTTTAGGCTAGCCTAGGCTGCCTTTTCCTGGCACCTTGCCAGGAAAAGACAATTCCTGGCAAGGTGCCAGGAATAAAGAGCCTAACGGCTCTTAAAGAGCCGTTAGGCTCTTATTCTTTAAGAGCCTAACGGCTCTTAAAGAGCAAGTTCTTTAAGAGCCTAACGGCTCTTAAAGAGCCGTTAGAGCCTAACGGCTCTTAGCTCTTTCAAGCCTGGACCAGGCTTTGCCCGGCCTGGTCCCAGGCTTTGCCCGGCCTGGTCCCAGGCCAGGCTAAAGCCCGGGCTTTGCCCGGCCCGGGCACCAGGCCGGGCTACTTGCTAAATTCTGGGCATGGCTGGGCCTGAAAAGCCCGGCCTGGGCCTGGACCGGGCCTGCCCGGGCCTGGGCTTTTCAGGCTTTTTCCAGGCCGGGCCCAGGTCGGGCCGGAAGGCCCGGTCTTTATGCCCACCTCTACTGAAGCCGGAAACATTGAAATATGAAACCAGGAAAAGTGAAAAATCTGCTGATCCGGTTCTCTAGATCTGGAAAAAAAGTCAAACAGGGAAAGAGAAGTTAGGTGAAAAAAAATCTTACTGCCATGAAAGAGATTAGGGCATAGAAAATCGAAAATAGAATCACGGAATCACCTAGTCACTGTGGAAGAGATTAGGGTTGTTGAACACTTGAACTTACTGCTGCTCGACTGCTCCTTATGCCTCAAGCCCTCAAGGAAATGGAGATCTGGATTATGATCGAAGAACTTGAGAAGCGAATTTAATTAAAAAAAGGCCTCAGTGTCATGGAAAAGATTAGGGCACAGAATATCAAAAATGGAATCATGGGATCACCTAGTCACCATGGAAGAGATTAAGGTTGGTGAAATAACTGTTGCTCGACTGCTCCTCACACCTCAAGTAAATTGATATCTGGAGAACTGTAGAAGTAGAAGCCGAAGAGATTAGTTCGTCATGTGTCGTCGTTGTCCCCGGTTCCTTGGAATGAAGCAAAGATGGAGAGACACCGAAGAGAACTAGAGAAGAGATTAGGGCGTCGAAGCGGAACGAATCAAAGACGCCGAACTGCGGAAGAGGGCCTTCAATGATTTTTACAAGATCGCAACCCGGGCACATGCTCAACCAGGGTGGCAACTTTTACAAAATCGCTACCTTCTAAAATGTGAAATTCACATACAAACATTTCTATTGTATTTCTTGGTTAAGCTCTCATATTTTCTGTTTTATTTTCTCTACTTTTGAAGAGTCAGGCTTTTTGGCACTTCACATCACTCATTTACTTCTGTTTGGCTCTTTGCATTTCAAATTCTAAATATGGCACTTTGCATCCCCAATTTGCATTTATTTTGGCCCTTTGCACACCCATTTGCATTTATGTTTGACACTTTGCATGCATGTTTAAATTCAAGAGGAATTTTGGTCAGATGATGCCAAAATTTCTTAAATTTAAGGGGCTATATCAGAAAAATTTAGGGGCGCTGAGAAGAAGTCACACATGACACATATATATCTATTGAATATCACTCGTTACAAAACCCTAAAATACAAAGCTCAATGAAAATTTATGTGGTTATGTGAGCTTACAAAAGGAATATATGTGCAACCTCGCCTGAACCCGTTCTCCACTCATCTACTACAAGCGGTCTGGAACCAACCAAGAGCAGCGTAGAGATTGATGCTGGATCCCATCGGGGAGGCCGCCGATCCACACGCAGCCGCCCACCACTGTTCAGGAAACCAATCTTGGATGCCTCCTCTCTGCTCCTTCAATCTCCCGCCGCCCTCCCAAGAATCTAGGGTTCATGAAGCGCCCTTCTCATAACCCTAATCATCCATCTTCAACCCCTAGAATGACGGAATCCGAAATCCCTCTCTGGCTCAAAAATCTCCCCCTAGCGCCTGAGTATCGTCCCACCGAGACCGAGTTCGCCGACCCTATCGCCTTCATCTCCCGCATCGAGCGCGAAGCCGCCTCTTTCGGCATCTGCAAGGTCATACCGCCTATCCCCAGACCCTCCAAGAAGTTTGTCCTCTCCAATCTCAACCGCTCCCTCTCCAAATCTCCCGAACTAGGCACCAGTTCCGCCGCGGCTGCCGGCCCCTCGACGGAATCTCCAGTATTCACCACCAGACAGCAGCAGCTCGGGTCACGCCGCGCCCGTCCCGCCTTTCCCAAGCAGGTATGGCAGAGTGGGGATTTGTATACGCTGGAACAATTCGAGGACAAGTCCAAAGCATTCGCCCGCTCTCAGCTGGGTGGATTCTCGGAGGTGACCCCATTACTTGTGGAATCCCTCTTCTGGAAAGCAATGTCGGAGAAACCCATCTACGTTGAGTACGCTAATGATGTCCCTGGGTCGGGCTTTGCGGTGCCGGAGGAGCCTTTTCGCTATATATCCTGGCGCAGGAATCGGAAGCGAAGATTGCTCAGGGGGGAAGAGGATGAGAAGAAATGTGGACTCAGTTTGATGAACTCAAGCGACAATGGGCTGATGAAGAAGAATTTTGGGTCGGACATTGTTACAGATGGAGGCAGGGGGACGTCTGGGTGGAAGCTGTCAAATAGCCGTTGGAATTTGCAGGTGATTGCCAGATCCCGCGGGTCCTTAACACGTTTTATGCCTGATGATGTGCAGGGAGTTACATCCCCCATGGTTTATATTGCTATGCTCTTCAGTTGGTTTGCTTGGCATGTGGAAGATCATGAGCTGCATAGTATGAATTTTCTTCACATGGGCTCCCCAAAGACATGGTATGCTGTTCCTCAGGATCATGCAGCCACATTGGAGGATATTGTGAGGGTCAAAGGTTATGGTGAGAGTGTTGATAGATTAGGTAATGAGTTGTTGTGAATCCGTTTTTCTTGTAATCTATTTAGCCCTTATTGACAAGCCCTGCTTGTTTCAGCTGCTTTTACCATGTTGGGTGAGAAGACGACCCTTTTATCGCCTGAAGTTCTTGTTGCATCTGGCATTCCCTGTTGCAGGTGACTCACTACTTCACCTGTTTTACTCAAAATTTTAGCTCAGCATGGGATGCTGTTTCATGCCAAATGTCTTCCTTTTGTATTAGATATACATTGCAATTATTTACTGATATCTTCTTTTCAGATTAGTACAACGCCCAGGTGAGTTTGTTGTGACCTTTCCACGAGCCTACCATGTAGGGTTCAGTCACGGTATGCCTATCTTAAAGAAATTTATTGTTTTTTTTGAAGTTGGGAGACTAATACCGCTGCATCTGCGATCTTCATAGCATTTATTTTAATTTGCGAAATCAACTGTTTCCTCTTTCATATCATTAAAAGGTGTCTCGATCTTTTTTTGTACACAAAAATACTTTGAAAACTATGAGAATGTAAATATGAAGATTTATATACTATCTTCTTGTAAGGAAATCTTAAGGCATTGTAAGCTAGTCCCAAAGAATGTATATATATGCCTATAAATGACCTAATTCAAACACGTGAACATGGAAGCCACATCTAAGATAGTGTGTATATATATATATATATATATATATATATATATATATATATATAAGGGGAGAGGACTTAAGGTTTAGGGATCTGGGGGCTATATCATAAGTGTATGAGCTCTCTCTCTCTCCTCCCTCCAACTCTCTTATGTATCTCTTATGCAATGCAATGCTTATCGTTTTGAATCGCTCATTCTCTCTCTCTTTCGTGCGTATCGTTTTGAGTGGATCGCTCATCTAGATTCATGTTCGTAACACCCCCCAGAAATTTTTATACTTGATTATAGAATTTTTATGCCTGATTATAGCCATCATCGAAGAACGCCACCTCCCGCGACCTGTCAAGATTCGAGCAATCCAAATGGAGGGCAGAAGCATCCACCTTGGTTGAACTCATGATCCACTGGAAGCAATTAAAGTGATAACGATTTGCATTTAGATAGACATCAAAATACACCGACGAACATCCCTGATCATTTATCTCCAATTTTATAAAAAGGGGATTCACTTCATGTTTAAGAACAAGTTTGGATCTTGAACAAAAGAGGAGGAGAAAATAGAAGGGAGTGAGGATTCAAAGACATCACAATCAACAACTTTCAGATTTTCCCGCACCGTCTTTATATGCCAAGGCTTTCAACTCATTCCAATTACCTTTGGCTCCAACATATTTAGAGATATCACACAATTACCAATTTGAGATTTTTTAGGTTGTCTCTGGGTGCGAGGGTTGAGTGCATATACTTCAATTATCATTTTGACTTAAGTCAGTAACTTATTGTTTTCCCCCTGACTATCTCCAAGATAATCACAAATATTCCATTCGCCTTTCATGCACTTGGGTCAACAACTTCATAATTTTCCCAAGTTTGTCTCTTGGTGCTTGAATTGACCATTCTTACTCCAGTCGCCTTCTAGGCACCAAAGTCAACACTTTGGGATTTGCCCCTAACCATCTCCCATCGCTAAGGTTGGCCAACTTATACTCTCATTGCCTTCTAGGCGCCAGAGTCAATGACTTTCGAAATTTCTCCTTATTATTTCTAGGTGCCAGGGTTGATCTATTCGGAGTGCCATGTTCGATCTCTCATGCTCCAATCGCTTTTGTGGCTCAAAGTCAACAACTTATGAGTTCTTTAATGTATGCCTTTTGGCGACAATGTTGGCCTTTTTTTACTCAAATCACCATTCACGTGCCAGAGATAATATTTAATAGTCTTTTCTTTGATCACGTAGAGACAATGTAATGTATTCCGATTGTACAATCAAAGTGGTGATGATGAGGAAAATATCTTGCAGTTCGTTACACTCTCAATCTCAGAGCGGTTGAATGTTTTAAAGTTATTAACCTAAATTTGATATTGAAAATCTCTTTTACTCGCGGTTTGAACTCTAACACATTTCCATAATTCCACAGACAAGAGTTGCATAAAATAATTTATGACAAATAACGACAATAACGAATAATTAAGGATATTTGGGCAAGCTTAGAATTATTTAAGAGAACCGAGTAAAAATATTTTAGTAAGTCCTAAGCACGGGAGATTTAGTGGATTTTACCGAGCACGATTGCAACTGCAAGGAGATTGACTCACTCGTGCGAAAGGAACATTGAGAGCTGAGCAGAATCAAAGTAGACCACTAGATGGGGGAGTTGGGGTCGATAGTGGTCCGCAAAAGACCTTCGCTAGATTCCAAGTCCCTGAAAAACAACGTTGACAAGGACTCATAAGATTGTGCATATTTCTTTAATGGGGACAACGATAGATGCACAACGTCCTAGTGGCATCAAAGGGGAGCATTGCTAAGGCGTGAGTGTCAGCTAAGGTTCTTCAGGGCGTCATCATTCGTAGAAAAGGATGCGAGGATGCGATGGAGCTTTAGAAATGAACAAGAATCGGATAGTCTACCGACAGAGAGAAATGAAAGGTAAATCTCGTTTTGACATTGGCCTCCTTTTTTAAAATTTGTTGAGGATTTTATAACCATATAATGTTTGAGATTTTCCATAGGTAAGTTTTTATTTGTTATCAGATGATTCTTAAGATGAATCATTTTTTACTAAATCAATTATTCTCCTTAATGAGAAATTGATATACTTCCCCTTTTTTTATTTGTTACTTAAATTACTAGAGTTTGTCTTTTTCTCCCCAATTATCCTAAATTATCAGAACTCTTTATTCATGTTTTTAGTGACCGGTCAATCTGGCCAGTCAATCCAATAAGACGTCTACAAACATTAAACATATGCATGCTGAAATTTAAAACATACATAATAATATAAGAACGCAAAAAATAGTTAAAAAATAATAATGAGCCGCTACGGTGTATCTTTGAATGTGATGAATGATGCATCAATTCCCTCGGGATTGAGAGTGCTTGACCCCTTCAAGATCTAACAAAGATTGACAGTGGTTAGTGTTAGAATAAATGGAGAGAATCAATTCAATTTTATTCATCCCTTAAAGGGGCTATAAATACTTTGTCTCATCTTTACAAATAGGAGATGTGGAACTAAAGGTGAGAGAGAAGAGATCGGCCAAAGAAACGGGCCTTTACATATGGGCTTTATACAACTTATATTACATTATGTTTCAACACCACCTCAAACTCATGATGATGAAAGTATGAGTTTGAAGAGCAAAGGAAGTTATCATAGTTCGCAGAAAGTATAAGAGTCAACCGTTTAGAGTTGTTGGATCAGGAACTCATATCTCTGTACAGTATGCTTTGGTAAAGAAATCAGCAATCTGAAGCATAGACAAAATTTGGGGAAGTGAAAGAATCTTGTTGAGATACCGTTGACAAACATTGTGACATTCAATCTCAATATGCTTAGTGCGTTCGTGAAACACGAGATTGATGCAATCTGAATAACACTTGTATTGTTGCAGAATATTGGTGTGACATCTGAGATAGAAATGTGGAGATCTTGTAGAAGACGTAGCCAAGTTATCTCAGCAGCAGTAGTGGCCATGACACGATACTCAGCTTCAGCACTAGAACGAGATATGACATCTTGTTTCTTGAATTTCCAAGAGATCAAAGTGTCTCCAATAAAGATGCAGTATCCAGTGGTAGATTTACGATTAGAGACATCACCAGCCCAGTCAGCGTTAGTATAAGCACAAAGATTTAAGGCTGAGTTGGATGAGAAAAGTAGGGATCTAGTCATTGTGCCCCACAAAGATAACGCAAAATGTGGAGAAGCGCAGCATGGTGAGTGTTCCGTGGTTGAGAAACAAACTGGCTGATGATATGGACATCATGAGAGATATCTGAACGACTAATGGTGAGATATACCAACATTCCAACTAGCTGTCTGTTTCTTGATGAATCAGATAAAACTTCTCCTTCTTGTGAGCTAAGCTTGAGATTTATCTCCAGTGGAGTAGCAACAATACGATCATCAGTTAGCGCAGCTCTGTCGAGGATCTCAGTGATGAACTTCTATTGAGATAGAAGATAACCTCTGGGAGAGTGATCAATTTCCAAACCAAGAAAATAACGAAGGGGCCCGAGATCTTTCATTTCAAGCTGAGTCTTAGGGTGATCCTTGACCTGGTAAATATGCTTTGAGTTGTCACCTGTAATGATCATGTCATCAACATACAACAACAAAAATGTGCTAGAGGAATGTGTGAATAAGGCTGGATCTGAGAGGCTTGCAGTAAAGCCGGCTGACAGGATGACAACAGTGAACTTTGGAGAACCATGCACGAGGAGCTTGCTTGAGTTCATAAAGAGCCTTGCGAAGGTGACAAACTATTCTTGCTGAATGGGGAACCCCTGGTGGTGGTGTCATGTAGACATTTTCGGAGAGGTCACATGAAGAAAGACATTCTTGACGTCCAGTTGAGAGATATCCCATAAACAAATGACAGTTATATCAAGGATAGTGCGAATGGTGTTCATTTTCGCGACTGAGGCAAATGTCTCATCATAGTCAATGTCATGTTGTTGAAAAACCACGGGCAACCAGTCGCGCCTTATATCTGTCGATTGTTCCATCAACTAATATTTTGATTTTGTACACCCATTTACATTTGATGGGATAAATACCCTTAGGTAGAGGGACGATGTCCCAAGTTTTGGTATTATGAAGAGCAAACAACTCGTCTTCCATGCCTTTCTGCCAGACAGGTATAAATACAGCCTCGTGCTATGTTTGGGGCTCCTGATGACTAGAAGTAATGGAAAGGAAGGCTTGAAGAGCAGGAGTATGGGAAGAGAACAAGCTAAGACGATTCAGTGGTTTGTGTGGTCTGGTAGAGTGACGAAGAGGTGCCGAAGATGGAGGATGATCATTGTTGTTAAGGGGAGGAACACGTGTGACATGGGATCTGAGTTGCAAGGGGAACCCTCAGGTTATTCAGGTTCTGTAGGAGATCCTGGAGTAGGAACTTGAGAAGCGGATGTTAGTATATGATCAAGGAATACCAGATCTTCAGGAGTAGAAGATGGTAGAGGTATAGGAGGTTTAAGAAGAGCATAATATGTTAGATGTTCAAGAAAGACCACATGACAGGAGATACGCGTGCGTATGGTAACAAGATCGTAACATCGATAGCCTTTGTGATGGGAGCTATAGCCAAGGAAAACACATGCAACCGAACGAGGAGACAACTTGTTGCGTTCGATTGCAGGAAGTTGAAGGAAGCAGGTGCATCAAAAGACTTTCAAGAACAAGTACGAAAGAGGTTTATGATGGAGACGTTCATATAAAGATGTGTTTTGCATATTTGGAGTTGGTATTCTGTTTATTAAGAATACATTAGCGTGGACTGCTTCACCCCAGAATATGGCAGAACCCAAAGAGGTGAGAAGGAGGGACCGAGCAACCTCCATGATGTGGCGTTGACGTCTCTCCGCAACTCTATTTAGTTGATGAGTATGAGGGCATGATTATTGCGCGAGGGTTCCTTGAGATAGAAGGAACTGTTGAAATGTGTGAGAGAGATATCCCCCCCCCCACAAAAAAAATCAGAACGCAGAGTTTTGATTTTGCAAGACAATTGAGTTGCGATCATAAAGGTGAACTTAACATATTTAGAGTAAACATCGGATTTTGCATTAAGTAAATAAATCCAAGTAAAGCGAGAATAGTCATCAACAAAAATAACATAATATTTATTACCACCTTTTGAAATACACGGAGAAAGACCCCAAATATCAGTATGGACTAAGTCAAAAGGGGCAACAGATATAGAGGAACTTGAGGAAAACGAGGAGGCAATCTGACGGCCTCTAATACAGTGAGTACATGGATTAAGGTTCTTGATAGAGGTAGATCCAAGAGCACCAGAGGAGGCAAGAAGTTTGTGCCGGGGCAACGAGATATGAGCAAGCCGGCGATGCCAGAGATCACACCTAGCTGTTGAGGAAGCAGAAGGAATCGAAGTAGCAGCAACGAGTGTAGACTGGGAGAGCGGAAGATGTCGTATAGTAATGTAGTAGAGATCATTCCGTCGGAGGCCTTTACCAACAACCGTCCCCGTGTAGGAATCTTGTATCAGGCAAGTAGAAGCGTTAAAATAACGGTGTATTGAAGATCAGTTATCTGAGATTCTGAGAGAAGATTTATAGCCAAACAAGGAACATGATAGACATGAGGAATAGTGAAGAGAGTGGTCTTGAAGGTGACCACGACCAGTGATTGGGAGTAGGGTACCATCAACAGTGCGAATTGATGAAGTAATGGGAGTGAGATCGGAGATACCACAAGCATCATTAGTCATGTGGTAGGAAGCACCCGAGTCCAAAATCCAAGAGGCAGAAGATACACCTGCGACAACAGGAACAGAAGAGGAACCAACATCTGCGGGAGATTGATTGTTGAGCTGCAACAGAGTCATGAGTTGTTGCATTTGTTCTGGCGAGAAGACATGAGAGTAATCTGCCAGGGCTGCTGTAGGAGAAGGGCGACCAGATAGGCGAAATCCGACGGCCTCCCGAGCCTTGCAATTGGCTAGAGCATGACATTCCTGGGTGTTGTGGTTGCCATGTCGTTTGTGCCACGCACACCATTTTAGACCGGGAGAAGATGTCGACCTGGGCGTGCGAGACCCAGTAGAGCTAGACATGGGAGGTGGACGTGCAACTGCCACAATGGGTTGTTGAGCATCTGCTGCCGAAAAGAGCACAATATAGTCCTTGGGAGAGTTGGCCTCAAGAGCAAGACGACGATTTTCTTTGACAGTGAGTTCGTTCACCACAACATCCAAAGAAAGAGTGGGGGAACGTTGAAGAAGGATACCAACAAAGGTCTGGAATTCAGGCCAGAGATGCATGAGAAACTGCAGGAGGCGGCACCGATCACAGAGAGCAAGATACTGATTGTAGAAGGGACTTGTGTCGCCCAAAAGGGAAATGTGTTATATAGTAGAGAGTTGGTTCCAAAGATCTATCATAGTCGCATGATACTGGCGAATAGTGAGGTTCCCCTGACGGGTGGATTGAATGGTTTGTAAAAGCTGGAATTCATGCCCACTATCAGTTAACGTAAAATAGGTGTGAAGATGAGTCCACGTAGTTGCTGCTGAGCCATAAGGTTCGAGTTGCAACCTATGTAGCACGGGGATGGAAACGGGATGCGGGATACGATACGAAACGGATACGGGAAACGTGATTTTTTAAAAAAATAGGATACGAGAAACGTTTTTAATTATTTTTAATTATTTTAATATAAGTATTAATTAATATAAGAATAAGACAACTAACAAACTATTTGTAGATATCTTGAATTGTAACGAAAAATATTAATAAGACTATTATATATCATTGATATTTCATAAAATGCTATAAATAACATTCAAGGAAACAAGCATCATAAAAAACAATATATCACATGTTCACATAATACATCATTACATCAATTGAGAGCATTGTTTTGTTGCATTCACATGCAAAATATCAAGTATAAAAATTAAATATTCTCTCCAATAGTATCAACTTCATCATCTTCTTCAATAATTGATTAGCTCCAACCTTGGTTCATCAAGCGATAGATTAGCTATCTCAAATGTACCTACATCTTCGAATGACTCGAAGCCATCGCCCGCAATATCCCACAATGTAGACTCTCCTTCATTATATTTTTGATCTCTTCTAAAAAGAAGACGAAGATTGCTATGGATATTTATTAAATCTTCTGCACGTTGCGGTGTCATTTTATTTCTTTTCATTGAATGGATAAAGGAGTAAGCACTCCAATTTCTCTTGGCTACACACATTTTTTTTGTACAACAATAGATTAACTGTTGAGTGAAAAATCCTAGCTACACGCATTTGTTACTAATATAAGTGCTACATAGATCACATCAGATTAACATGGTGCTAACATTAAGAACTCAAGTTTTGTGGAAGGAAAGCCATCAAAGGCAAGAGGAAAATCCCATCTCCATTACTTGTTTGAGTTGGAGTTGTTGGGGGATTATCAATGTAAATACCATAAGCAAAATTAGATTACTTAGTAACATGTAGAGAATACAAATGTAATTGTACTTAGCAATGTTTTTAGGCATATATTAAATATTAATATGATGCAGAAAGAAGAATCAGAAGAAGAAGAAGAAACATGAGAAGAAGAAGGAGGAGAAGGAGGAGAAGAAGGAGAAGCAGGAAAAGAAGAAGAAGGAGGAGCAGGAGGAGAAGGAGGAGAAGGAGGAGAAGGAGGAGAAGGAGGAGGAGGAGAAGCAGGAGAAGAAGAAGAGGAGGAGGAGGAGAAGAAGAGAAGAAGCAGGAGGAGGAGAAGAAGCAGGAGGAGGAGAAGAAGCCGGAGAAGAAGAAGAAGCCGGAGAAGAAGCAGGAGAAGCCGAAGGAGGAGAAGAAGAAGGAGAAGCAGGAAAAGAAGAAGGAGGAGAAGGAGGAGGAGGAGAAGAAGAAGAAGGAGGAGGAGGAGGAGGAGGAGGAGAAGGAGGAGGAGGAGGAGAAGAAGAAGCAGGAGAAGAAGGAGAAGAAGAAGAAGAAGAAGGAGGAGGAGGAGAAGGAGGAGAAGAAGAAGAATAAGAAGGAGGAGTACCTGCGGGATCTTCGGAATCGGGAGCGGAACGCCGGCGGGATCGGGAGCAGAACAGGAAAACCTAATGTGCAAAATGAAATACGCGAGCTCTATATCTCACGGAATCGCGTATCTCCCTTGCGGGATACGCGATTCCGAAAATAAAAAATATATATATTTTAAAATGTGTTTCCTGGAGTTTCGGAAACGCGTTTCCGCGCGTTTCCGGGCGTTTCCTGTATCTAGTACGCGTTTGAGTCGATACGTAGACCATTTTTAGTATCAGTGATTTGTAGGTTGCAACATTATAGAGGAGATGACAGATTGAAGAATGACATCAATGGCCTGATGCTCGTCATACGTCCTAGTGTCAATGAGAGTGAGATAAGCTTTATCAGTGGCTTTGTCAGGCGCTGGAGGAGGAGGCATGAGAGTGCTGCCATCAGTATGCCCCCATAAGCGACAACTTCTGAGATGACTTTTGACAGCCAAGGACCAAGTCTTGTACTTTGTGCCGTCAAGTATGATGCAGAGCCACGATTTAGTGGTCAGAGTGGTATCAGCCATCAAGGCAAGGCGGCCTCAGATACCTATTTGCGCGGGTAGGTGGTCGTTGATGGCGATCTCTGACTTCTAGCTGCGTGAACATGCAACCTCCAAGAAGATGATCACGAGCAGGCAAGTTGATGACCGTGGAGTTGGCGATCTCGTTGAGCAAATGATGTCCATGAATAGGCGAGCGAGCAGGCGACCTAGAGCAGGCGACCTAGAGCAGGCGGGCTGGTGGACTTTGCGAATCAGTGGGCTTGGCAGAATATTATTGAAGGCGACCTTGGAGCAGATGATTACGAGCTTGGCATGTTGACGACCTTGGAGCCGGCGACCTCGACAAGCAACTGAAGGCACAGGAAACTGGTGAGCAGAGCAGGTATCAACGGTAATCAAGTCTGGGAGCTTTGTTGGCGGTCAAACGACAGGAGTGGGCGACCAATACTGCGAAAGGCCGATCTAGGAAGAAGCTGCAAGGAGCGGCGAGCAATACTGCAACAAGGAACTGGTGCTGCGACAAGGCAGGTAGGAGAAGCTGCGACAATGAGAACTGCGACAAGGAACACGCAGGAAGAAGCCATGACAACAAGCTGTGACGAGCAAAAGTCGCGGCAAGGAGAACTGGGAGCGGCAACAAGGAACTGGAGCTTCGGCAAGGTTGGTAGGCAAGTTGTGCGAACAGGAGGCTGGCGATCAGGGAGCATACTGGAACGGGGCACGTATGGCTGGTGTGCCGATAACAGTAGAATAGAACGAAAAAATGGTGTGCAGATAACAACAAAAAGTTGGAGAAAAAAACGTAACAACGAAAAGTTGTTATGAAACTGACTTTGATACCATGCTAGAATAAATGGAAAGAATCAATTCGATTTTATTCATCCCTTAAAGGGGCTATAAATACTTTGAGGAGAGGTCTCATCTTTACAAATAGGAGATGAGGGACTAAAGGAAAGAGAAGAGATGGGCTAAAGAAACGGACCTTTACATATGGGCTTTATACAACTCATATTACATTATGTTTTAATAGTTGGAGTGGTAAGCGATTCTAAGCCATTCGGTATCTGTGGGGATGCTGCAAGCAGGCTGGGATTGGCACTTGGTTTGTCATTTAGTGAATCTTCATAGAATGGCGGGAGAGTCATGTTGAATATTGGGGAGGTATGAAATTCAACATGTAGATCTAGTAGGTATGCGTTCTCACTGAGTCGTATCCGAACTTGAAATGAGCCTTCCTCAGGTGTAGGCACTATTTTAAATGTTCTCTGACTTATCCAACATGTCTGCCAACATGTCATTTTTAAGAGTAAAATGACTTTTTCTCTAAAATCGATTAGGTCCTTTTGCAAAATATAGGCCGATTTATCCGATATATTGACCGACACGACTTTTAAACATATCGTTCGCTATTTTATTTTATGTTATGTTAGCAGTCTAAAGTATATGTCTAAATTATATATATATATATAGTATGTTTAAATTAATTAAATTTATTGTTTCGTCTTTTTAATGTGTTATTCTTATAATCAATTTATATAATTATTTCACATTATATTTTTTAATTTCATATTACAAAAAAATGTGAAAAAGTTGCACACATTTATTAGTTGTTATTTATATGATTTTAACGTAAATTTATTTAACATGAAAAGACTTATAATCTGTAACGTCCAGAGTTTGACGTCGCGTTAATATATGTATTTTTTTTGTTCAGGGTCCGATTTCGAGCAAAACTGACCGAGTCGACGACTCGTGGAGGTAATAATCTCTGGTGGATTGATTTTTCTAGTTTAGTCGTGACGTTTATTTTGGTTATGCGCTCGTAGTTGGAAGAAATATTAGTCTTTGTGTTTTATACAGGTGATTTTGTTAATCCAGTCAATAAGAGTAAACCATAGCTTTAGAATCCGGTTCACGGTTAAGAAACCACTCGCCGAACCGTCGCCATTAAAGAGCCGCGCCCCCTCTCCATCCCGATAACTCTCCTATCTCAAATCGGGCGGAAGAAGAACCCGCATTTTCGGAGCCGCGATTTCTTGTCTACCGCAGTCGCATCGCAAGGTGACCCTTTCCCCTTCATCGGAACCCGGTGCCGGCCTCTCCTCTTGCCTCTACTGAGTCCGGCGACCTCCCTCCTCTCCAGCGCAGCGGAAGGTTCCGTTTTCCAACCCTAGCCGGTGGAGGAAAGTCCAGTTTTCGGATTTTGGGCCCGGTGAGTTCTGATTCTCACCTGTCTTCATTTCCTTGTGGAAATCCTTCTAGTTGGTAGTCGATTTTAAACACCTTCTCGTTCCCTCATGCCCTATTTAGGGATCGGAGTGCTCGATCCACCGCAACCTGGAGTTGATCGCTTAGTTGGGACCTAACAGCTCTCATATAGAGGTATTGCACCATTTCGTTGTTCATATTATTAACCTAGTCATTTTGAGTTCTTTTGCCGAACACCCTAAAGTGGAAAAGTGCTTAACTTAGAGTTCCCATGGATTTCAGATTTTGGGTGGCATTTAGGGCAAAGTTCTGGGAAGTCCTTAGTAGTCAGATCTGTTGGGAAGGAGCACCATGGCACCGCGTCGCTTGTACGAGCGTCGAAACGCCATGGTAAGAAAATTTACTCCTTTTAGTTAAGCATTGAAGACCCCTTTTCATGCTAAATCAAGTTAGAGTACGCATATAGAAATTTCAAGTTCCTGTAGTTAGAACTGAGATAACAGGGTAGGTGAACTCTTAGAGTAATCAGACGATGCAATGTCTTGAAAGATCCTAAGTCCAGCATACTTGACTAGAGCGCTACTCCGTAATTACTTCAGAGAACTCTAGTATAAACCTATTCAGAAAGTAGCGAGGAAGGTTCACCCCGTATAGCTGGTGGGTACACCCCACCGTATATTTCAGGGCCAGTAAGCCACTGCATAATTGCAAACTCAGGGTAGATGACCCTTGTTACAGATATGATGCTCCTCAGATAGGAGTTAGTGACCCACTTGAGGGACACTCAGTTTAGGGCACCATCAGGTTTGCCACTTAGACCACAATTATTAGTGGTGTCTAGTCGCCCTTAGCGACAAGTGTTAGCAAGGAAATGTTGAATCGAGTGGATACTCATATAAATTGTGATTTCAAATCTTTAGGAACCATGACTTATAAAATTCAGAGATTAGTGTGACAGATCGCACTATAAGCCGTTTCATGTCAGATCATGAACCTAAGTACCAAGGTTTATTTTAGGGAATGATGCATAACTTAATTCATGTATTAATCACTTAAAAATATTTCTTTCATTTAAGTGTTGCTGGAGAGAGTAATTTTCTTCCTCTTCAGTGGGCCTGACCCATGTGGAACTTGTTTTTACAGGGGGCTCAGGTCAGGAGATCCGCTTAGGATAGACGGCTCAGTCTTTAGTCGTCAGTTTATACCGTTGTACTACTGTTGTTATACTTTGCTTTCTATTTTCAGACATTTGTATTTGATGTACTTTACTCACTGTGATGGTTCAGTTAATTCTGTTTGTTGGTATTTCAGTTCCTTAGTATTATTTTTCCCTATTAGTTGGCTCTGTGGGTGCTGCTTGACAAGGTACACTTTTACCCATAGTTTTACTTCACCTTTCCGCTGTAAGTATTTCTTTTCAGCATCTTTGTTTCTTTTACCAGTTTTATACCAGTTTATATACTGTCTCTTAGTTTACTTGTAATCGTGGACCCGGCCGGACTACTGATTCCTGTCAAACTTGGTTAGAGTGTTACATAATCAATCAAGAATATTTAGCTCAGATAATTTGTGCCTCGGCTCCATACACTTGAAACACCAAAATACTCCAGTGTTGGGCTTAAAACTCTGGAAGGGGTTAGTAGGAGGGGTCTGGATCCTAGTAATGATGGGAGGGAGAGGGGAATCTAAGTTTCTAGCGGTGGGTGCAGTGGTGATACTTGGTGGGGGTCTGTTAGTAGATCTAAATTTAGATGTTCGCTTCTGTACGGACTCCACTATACGGGCTCTACTAGGGACTTCGCTTACATCGTGATTGTCGCGCAATTCCAGCTTGTCCCGAATGGAATAACGTAATTCGTTTAGATAATAGGATACGGTCATGTCATCGTCCTCACGAAGGTTAAGTCGAGACTGAAGGACGAGGAACTCATTGGTGTATTCGTCCATCGATGACTTCTCCTGTCGTAGGTTAAACCTCAAACATTTTATTTGTCCTTATCAAACTAATTCGGGACCCTTTAATCTAAGCGTCACATATTCAACCCACCTCTTCAAAGGCATTTGTTTCCAATTCATAAAGCACTCCATACGATCACGCCAGTCTAAACATCCCTTAAGCTCTAAATGTCATTTGAAGTCGCCTATATATAACTTGACTCCAATATCCCAATGGGGTTGGTTACGAAGTTTATGATCGGGTTGTGCAGGCTCTAGACTTCTAGGTTAGAGTTTTCTTCGATTGCAGTTGAAGGTGCTCGCTCTAGGTGTATGGTGGTCTCTATGTTATCGACTAACGTGCATAACCCATTCATAACGTGACCTACGCTTCTCATACTCGTAGTAAGTGTTTCAATCATTTTTGCTAGATTTTCATTTGCGCATTTAAATCTCCGACGTTAGTCTCTTGCTTTCTTATGTGATTTTCCATTTATAAAATATAGATAAATTTTAATGTTCTTAAATATTTAGATTGCTTATTATTTTTTTTATTATTATTAAAGAAAGAGAAAATGCTTAATTTTAAAGTATTTGAAATAAATTTTAAAGACCCTAGTTTTTAAATGAGATTTATTTCTAAATTAAATAAAAATTTTAAAAGTGAATTTTTTTTAAAGGAGTGAGAAAGACAATTTTTTTACTCTTAATAAATTGTTTTTAAAGTAAAGATCTTAATTGAATATATATATCTCTACTATATTAAGAGAATATGCATATTGATGCTCTTACCATAGAATGAACCTCCACCGTTGGATCCAAAGCCCAATTTAATCTCATCCATTAGATGCGGTGAGAGAAAGGAATCTTTAGGAGGGAGAGAGAGAGGGTTGAGAGAATATTTCTAGGCCTCCTAAAGCTAGAGAGAGAAACGAAGGGAGAGAGAGAGAGAAAGAGAGAGGGAGAGAGAGTGGCTGGGGGAGGCGGTGATGGGATATACTAACATAATTATATAAATATCTTATACTTTAATATATATATGTATATTATATATGCATACATATAAGCGGTGAGAGAGAGAAAGAGAGAGAGAGTGCGGCTAGAGAGAGGAAAGGAGGGAGAGAGAGAAAGAGAGAGGGAGAGAGAGAAAGAGAGAGGGAGAGAGAGTGGCTGGGGGAGGCGGTGATGGGATATATTAACATTTTTAGATAACTATATTATAGGTTAATATATAGTAATATTTATATAACTATATTATAGGTTAATATATAGTATATATTATATATGTATACATATAAGCGGTGATATAAGGGGTGAGAGAAAGAGAAAGAGAGAAAGAGAGAGAGAGAGTGCGGCTGAGAGTGGGGATAATACCTGGCGTTGGGGGGGGGAAAGATTATTAGACTGGAGAGAGAAAGAGAGAAAGAGAAAGAAAAATAGAGGAGAAAGGGAGGAAGATTAATTATTGTTAGTCAAAACGCACATGTGTTTAACAAAAGAAAAAAAGGCAATCGTGATTGATAGTTGTTTACGCCCATTTTGAGTGCTCATATGTAGGCACGGAAGCCGAGGGCGGGCGAAGCCCGTGCGGAGGCGGGCAGAGCCCGCCTGGATGCGGCCGAAGGCCGCCTGAGAGCATCGAGCATGGGCGGAGAGAGGGGATGAGAGAGAGGGAGAGAGAACGAAAGAAAATAAGAAAAGAAATAGAGTGAGAAATGAAATTTTTAACGTCAAAAAATAAATATTTGTATAAAATAAAAATTGTAATAACGATGTATATTTTTGTACGGTCATTTTGCGTACTCATATGTATATATTGTGGGCGCTGCCTGCCTTGATGCGTGTGCAGCCCGCAACGACGCATCGATCACGGGCAAAGCCCGTGCGGAGGCGGGCGAAGCCCGCCTAGCTGCGGCCGAAGGCCGCCCGAGAGCATCGAGCACGGGCGTTGCCCGTCCCGTGCGGAGGCGGGCGAAGCCCGCCTAGATGCGGCCGAAGGCCGCCCGAGAGCATCGAGCACGGGCGTAGCCCGTGCGAAGATGCTCGTATATATATATATATATATATATGTATATTTAAACTTTTACAACTTAAATATCATTTTTTAAAGATTAGAAATGGATCGCCTAAGTCACGTGATTAGTGAATTAAAGAGCTCTAATACCAAACTGATGTAATCCGATTTTACAAACTTAGTGGTGACGATGAGGAAAATAATTCAAAGTTTGTTACACTCTCAATCTTAGATCAGTTGAATGTTTTAAAACTACTAACTTAATTTTGAGAGTGAAAATCTTTTGTGCTATCGGTTTGAACTCATGACACATTTCCATAATTCCATAGTTGAGTTGCATAAAATAATTTATGATGAATAACGACAACCACGAATAATTAAGGAGATTTGAGCAACCTTAAAATTATTTAAGAGAATCGAATAATAATATTTTAAGTCTTAAGCACGGGCGATTTAATGAATTTTACCGAGCATGAATGCAACTGCAAGGAGATTGGCTCACTCAATGGGAAAGGAACATTGAGAGCTAGGATGAATCAAAGTAGGCCACTGGATGGGAGAGTTGGGGTCGACAGTGGTCCATAAAAGACCTTCTCCAGATGACAAATGATGGCGCGCCACGACCGACACGCGTGTATTCCTGCAGGAGGCGGTGATTCGCTTCCCAGACGGACGATCGGAGTCCGTGGTTGTGCCCAGATGATTGTTCCGAGTCAAATTCGTATTTTACTTTTATTTTTTTGAGTTTAATTTAGAGCCCGATCTGCCAGAATAGTATACGCCGTCCGATTTGGGAGTTCTGATGTGCGGTTATTAGGCGGTTTTATCTTAGGGTTCTATATATATGGGCGGTAGGCCGTTTTAGGGGGGGTATCGTGGGGTTTGGTAAGTGCTGGAACCGCCGGTCTTCCCCTAGTGCGACGCCAGGAGCATTTTGCTTGGGGTGCGACGCCCTTTCTGCCCTCTCCGCCCGCCTCTTCCCCCGCGCATCCCTTCGCCGACTGAAAGCCGCCTCCCCTCCTCCTTCACCGCCTTGATCCACAGTCCCTCCTCCTTATCCCAAGCCTGCAACCCACACCCGTTGGCCTCCTCCCTATCCCAAGCCTACAACCCACACCCGTCGGCCTCCTCCCTATCCCAAGCCCGCAACCTACACCCGTCAGTTTCCTCCTTCCTCAAGATTCTCCCTACTCCTGTAAACCATTGCCGCCAACATTACCCCTCCCCCAAATCTGAATCCCGCCTACTCCATCTACTCTCCCTCTACCTACAGAAGCCCTTCACCTTCCCTACAACCTACGAGCCCATCTCCTCCAAACAACTTCTATCTACCCCTTCGTAGCCGCTTTCAGTCCAACCCCCCGATGTATTCCCCATTTGCTACAACCCTGGATGTCCTCCAACAGTCGTCATTGTCGCTGCCTGCATGTGTGAATTGTGGTAAAGTCTTATCCTTTATTGTTGTTTATTTTCGGCGACTCTTATTGTGGTGGATATTTATCTTATTGTGCTATTAGTTCATTTGTTGTATCACTTGCGGAGTTTATTTTGTGCCTGCTTAATTAAATGCGGCTTGTTTGGTTCGTGAACATTACTTGTTTTATTAAATCAAAGTTTTAGCAAAGTTCGTGCACCTGCTATTTTTTTATAATAATTATTAGATAAGCCCATGTATAAAGGCCCAAAATAGGCCCTAGTATTCTCTCTTCTTTAGTCCCACATCTTGTATAGGATTTTTCCTCTCTTCTCATCTCCTATATAATTGTATTCTCTCCTTGTATTTACATACACAAGCAATACATACAAGTTTTGACTTCTCTCAACATGGTATCAGAGGGAGGTTCCGATCTAACCGCTCTGTGCAATTTTTAAACCGCATCTTCCCGCCGCCTTCTGGCGGACTCCGCGGTCTCCTCGCGGATTGTTTGCGGTCTCCAGCGGTCTGCCTCCTTTTCTATCCGCCGCTTCTCGCTCACTGTCCGCGGCCTCGACGGACAGTCCGCTGCCTCTCCCCGTGGATCCAGGTTCTCTCCTCCTCCCACCCCTTTTTATAGTTTCTCTCCTTTCTCTCGTGGACCCCACCTCCCGTACACCTCGCGCGGTCTCTAGTTCTATCCGCGCGGCTTCCCCTCCTATCCGCTCGGCGTCTGCTCCTTGCGGTTTCCTTCTCGCCGCTCGAGTTCTTCAACTCGCGGTCTCTTTCTTCCTCCCTCTCGAGTTCGTCAACTCGCGGCTTCTCTCTCTCCTATCCGCTCGAGTTTGGTAACTCGCGGTCTCTTTCTTCCTTCCGCTCGAGTTTGGTAACTCGCGGTCTCTTTTTCTTCTCGCCGCCTTCTCGCGGCCTCCAGACCGTGCGGTCTACCTCTTACCCGCTCTGGTCGTGGCCTGTCTGGCCGCTGGTGTTCGCATCGTGACCGTGCGGGTTCGTTCTCCCGGCCTTTTTCTGCTCGCTGTTTGTCGCTGCGGTCTTCGTCAAAATCGCTGCGGCCTCCTTCCAAGTCGGTGCGGCTTGTCTTCCAGGACTATGGACTCCTCTGTTGACTCCACCGGCCCGGCGGCTAGTCCGCCCGCAGACCGCCCGGCTTGTCCAACCGACCTGCGCGATGAATTACGCATCACTACCATCTCTCTCTCCGGGAAGAAAATTTTTCTCCCTTGGGCGCATTCTGTGCGCCGGGTTCTCCAGGCCAAGGGTCTGCTGCCTTACCTCACACAGGCTCCTCCGGTTCCCCCTACGGACGATTGGCTCCGCAACGATGGTCGTGTGCAGACTTGGCTCCTCAACTCCTTGGATGGTGAACCGTATCAGATGGCCATGTATCACGAGACGGCCAAGTCTATATGGGATGAGCTGCACTCCCTATACTCCGGCAAGGACAGCCTTCAGCACCTCTACGACATCCTCACCGATCTCGTTGCTCTCGACACCGGTGGCGCCCCGGACATGACGTCGTTTGTCGCTCGGGCTAAAACTCTGGCCGAGGCCTGGATACTGCATCAGCCTTCTACCAGTGATCATGCTGCCCAGCGCGCTCAGAAGGAGGCGGTTTGCATTGCTATTATGATGGCCCGTCTTCCGCCTCACCTTCAGACTATCCGGACTCAGGTTCTTGCATCTTCCACCGTTCCATCCCTTTCTGAGATCTGTTCCATGCTCCTCCGCGTGACGCCTCCTCCGGATGCTCCTGCGCCGACTTCCTCGGCATTTCTTCAACAGGCCCCTCCGCCCCTGCTTCCCTCGCCTCCCTCTGCTCGTGGTGGCCGCTCCGGCTCTCGGGGCCGCGGGCGTGGTGGCAGGGGGCGGCCGAAATGTTCCTACTGCGGCAAGGACGGACACCTTGAAGCGACCTGCTACCGCAAGAATGGATATACTCCTCGACCGACGGCTTCGGTGGCCGTAGATGCCTCCTCTCCTGCCTCTCCGGACCTTGAAGCTGTCCGCCTCCAACTCCAGCACCTCCAGGGACTGCTCAACCCGCCTCCTGCTTCCCTGGCCTCCACCTTCGTCTCCCAAGCAGGTACGGCCTGTCTCTCCACCGGTCCGTCCTGGATCATGGACTCCGGTGCCACTCATCACATTACGTCCCAGCGGCCTGCCACATACTCGGACTCTCCTCATCCGCGGTCTATCACCGTGGCTAATGGGGCTCTTGTTCCCGTCTCCGGATCGGCGGACATCTCTCTCAGCCCGTCGTTTCCTCTCCGCTCGGCTCTTCATGTTCCGAGTTCCCCCTTCAATTTACTTTCTGTTGGTCGCCTTACTGCTGATCTGGATTCCTCTGTTATATTCACTTCCTCTTCTTTTGTCATACAGGATTGCCGGACGCGGACTACCATTGGTAAAGGCGGATTGCAGAACGGGCTCTACCTTCTCGACACACCTCCTACCATCCTCTCCTCCGTCTCCTCCACCGAGTGGCATCGCCGTCTTGGCCACGCTCCTCTACCTGTTCTCCAGCGGGCTCTCCCTGATATCTCTCTCCATCCGTTTCAGTGTGAGTCTTGTATCCTCGGCAAGCAGCCGCGTTCATCTTATCCTGCTCATTGTACCCGGAGCTCTGCTCCGTTTGATTTATTGCATTCTGATGTATGGGGACCGTATAAAATTACTTAGTATTTCTGGTTTCCGGTATTTTATTACTTTCATTGATGATTATTCTCGTATGACGTGGTTGTACTTACTTCGTGATCGCTCCGAGCTTCCTCGCATTTTTCGAGCCTTTGTCGTTGAAACTCGTACCCAATTTCACACCACTATCAAAACTGTGCGCATGGATAATGCTCGTGAGTACACTGGCCACGACTTCGCTACTTTATGCTCTGAGTTCGGGATTATCCACCAAACCTCTTGTGCCTACACGCCTCAACAAAACGGCGTTGCCGAACGTAAAAACCGCCACTTACTTGATGTGGCTCGCTCCCTCATGCTTCAAATGCATGTGCCCAAGCATTACTGGAACTTTGCGGTCTCCACGGCTTGTTTTCTCATCAACCGTCTCCCTTCCTCCGTCCTCCACTATGCTACTCCGTTCAGCCTGTTGTTTCCCTCGACTCCGGCTTTCCCTCTTCCGCCTCGTATCTTTGGTAGCACTTGTTACGTCCACCATCTGGGCCCGCCCTCGGACAAATTGGATCCCCGGGCGGCTAAACACATATTCGTGGGCTATTCCCGTACTCAGAAGGGGTATCTCTGTTATTTTCCCGCCACTCGGAAGCTCTCTGTCTCTGCGGATGTCACCTTCCGCGAGACTCAACCATTTTTTTCGGATTCTCTCACTACTCCTATCCCTTCGGCTCCGTTACCTCCATCCATCCCACGACCTTTTCTCCCCGTTACAACGCCGCTGCTACCGGTTCCACCAGCTCTACCTCCTGTTCCCCCCGCACCACCCATCATCCGGGTCTATACTCGTCGCCCCCGTTGCTCTATGGCCCCACTGCAGTCCGCCTCAACCACGGTTACTCCGCGCCCGGCAGATCAGGTACAGACATCCACCGCTCATCCTCTGGCTCATTACGTCTCTCTACATCGCCTCTCTCCCCATCTTCACACTTTTGCTACTTCTCTTTCCTCGGTTTCTGTTCCTAATTCTGTGCAGGAGGCGCTCCAACATCCTGGCTGGCGGGCTGCCATGGAGGAGGAAATGGCTGCTCTCTGGACTAACCAGACCTGGACTCTCGTCCCTCTTCCTCCCGGTCAGAAACCCGTTGGGTGTAAATGGGTCTTTGTTATTAAACATGCTGCTGATGGCACTATTGACCGCCTAAAGGCCCGCCTTGTGGCTTATGGCTTCACCCAGCAGCAGGGGCTCGACTACGAGGAGACTTTTTCCCCGGTGGCCAAACTCAGTACAGACCGGGTTCTCCTCTCTGTTGCGGTACATCGCCAGTGGCCCCTACTCCAACTGGATGTCAAAAATGCGTTTCTGAACGGTGATCTCCAGGAAACTGTGTATATGCAACAACCTCCCGGGTTTGAGACCACGGGGGAGTCTCAAGTCTGCCATCTTCGAAAGGCTCTTTATGGTCTCAAACAGTCTCCCCGGGCATGGTTTGACAAGTTCAGTAAGGCCCTCCGGGAGATTGGTTTTACTCGAAGCTCCGCCGACTTCTCGCTCTTCACTCGCCACCGATCTACCGGGACCGTCCTTCTGCTAGTCTATGTGGACGACATCATTATTACTAGGAACGACTCGAATGGAATACTGGCGGTCAAACTTCATCTGAGCACCGTTTTTCAAACAAAAGATCTGGGTCCCCTTCGGTACTTCTTGGGCCTAGAAGTCGCCAGACGGCCAGATGGTTTGATCCTTTCTCAGCGAAAGTATTGTACTGACCTTCTTCATGATGCGGGTTACTCAGGCTGTAAGCCAATTGACACCCCAATGGATGTCAATCACAAGTTATGCGCGCAGGCCTCTGACTCAGATATCCTACTGGACAATCCAGAATATTACCGTCGCCTAGTTGGAAAATTGATATACCTCACAGTAACCAGACCAAATATCTCCTTCGCTGTTGGTATCGTCAGTCGATATATGCATTCCCCCAGAAGCTCTCATCTTCAGGCGGTTGAACGTATTCTCAGATACCTCAAAACGGCTCCTGGACAAGGACTGGTGTACAAAGTCTCTTCTTCCACTCCTACTCTGGTAGCATACTCTGATGCTGACTATGCTGGGTCTCTCGATGATCGAAGGTCCACCAGTGGCTTCTGCACGTACTTTGGAGGACATCTGATTACCTGGCGAAGCAAGAAACAAGCGGTCGTTGCTCGATCATCAGCTGAGGCAGAATACCGGGCGGTGGCATCAGTGGTGTCGGAACTAACGTGGCTTGAAAGCCTTCTCACCGATCTGGGTATAAAGCTTCCTTCACCGGCTCTTCTCCTCTGTGACAGTCAAGCTGCTATACACATTGCCAAGAACCCAGTCTTTCACGAGAGAACTAAACATATTGAAGTCGACTGTCATTTTATCCGGGAAAAGGTTCAACTAAAGAAGATCGACCTCAGACATGTTCCTGGTACTGAACAAGTTGCGGATGTCCTCACAAAGGCCTTGTCAAGTACCCTCTTCTATCAATGCCTGTCCAAGCTTGGCGCATACGATTTGTACGCTCCAGCTTGCGGGGGAGTATTAGATAAGCCCATGTATAAAGGCCCAAAATAGGCCCTAGTATTCTCTCTTCTTTATTCTCTCTTCTTTAGTCCCACATCTTGTATAGGATTTTTCCTCTCTTCTCATCTCCTATATAATTGTATTCTCTCCTTGTATTTACATACACAAGCAATACATACAAGTTTTGACTTCTCTCAACAATAATAAATTATTGCTGCAATTAATAATTCGGACCTACTTTGGCATATTTTTATAATATTCATCACATATAGGTTGGCATAAAGTGAGTCCACCCTGAGTCGATCTACCACTGCATCAACAAATCTCTGGAAAATAATGTCGTTGTTGATAGGGACTTGTAGGGCTGCACAAATTTCTGAAATGGGGACGGCGACGGATGCACAACGTACTGGTGGCAATAGAGGGGAGTGTTGCGAAGGCGGTAGTGTCAGAGAAGTATCTTCAAGGAGTCGTCATTCGCATAAAAGGAAGTGTGGACGTGATGGAGCTTTGGGAACGAATAGAAACTGGATAGTTGGCAAACACAGAGAAAAGAAAAGAAATTTCATTCTCTCTGGATATTGGCCTCCCCCTTTTTTTGAAATTGTTGAGGATTTTATAGCCATATAATGTTTGAGATTTTTCTTAGGTAAATTTTTATTTGCCATCAGATTATTCCTAAGATGGATCCTTTTTTTCTAAAACAATTATTCTCCTTAATGATAAATTGATATACTTCCCTTTTATTTTTATTTGTTAAATTATTAGAGCTTGCCTTTCTCTCCCTAATTATCCTAAATTACCGGACCTCTTTATTTATAGTCTTACTGGTCGGTCAATCCAGTAAGCCGTCTCCAAACATTAAGCATATGCATGCAAAAATTTAAAACATACATAATAATATAAGAACAAAAAAAATAGTTAACTGAATTAAAGAGTCTCTACGGTGTATCTCGAGATGCGCCAAAGAATGCATCACAATAGATGAGATTTTACTTAACTACCTAATAGTTACACTATTTCCAACCAAAATATTTCCAGGTCCATAGAGACAGAAATATTTTTGCTATATTCATGATCCCTTGTAGACATTCCTGTTATTCATTTTAACAACCAGGGCCTTTAAAAAATCCCTATAATCAGTTGTTCTATAATAAAACATTCTCAAATGTGTCTGGACCCATGTCTTTTTACTCTTTTTGGTTTTTTCCGCGTAAAAAGGTTGGTGGTTCTCTCTTTTTACTGTGCGAGAGCTAATTAACTGCGGACTAAAACTATTTACTCCAACTCGCAAGACATTAACTAGGCAACAAAGAGTTTAGAAGTTATGTTTCCTTTCAAATTATTAGTTCAATTCTTACATATCGTCTCCTTGTTGGTAGTATATTTTTATTTCATGTATCTGTGGATTCTCAGGATTTAATTGTGGAGAGGCTGCTAATTTTGCTACACCAGAATGGTTAAAGGTTGCTAAACAAGCTGCAACTAGAAGGGCAGCTATGAATCATCTTCCAATGCTATCTCATCAACAACTGCTATATATTTTGACAATGTCTTTTGTCTCAAGGTTAGTCCCCAAGTGGATCCTCTCATACTAGTGGTTGTGCAAATCAATGAGTTAGGTTTTTTGGAACCACGCATGCGGTGTCATGCTCCTCGCCTTCTTCTATGAGGTGGGAGTAATATACCAACCGGAGTATTTCTGGGGGTATGCCTTGTACACTTTTTTTCAGACGAAACTGCTAATATTTTCAGTGGTTTTATAAAAAATATTAAACTTTTTTCCTGAATAAGGCTTCGTGTTATCCTCCATCTTACAATATGAGAGGATTTATTCTCAGTGCATAAAGGCTACATTTAACATCTTCTCTACCATTCATCCATTCAAGACAACTTCTGAACTTCTAACTATTTGGATGCTTTTCCTGTATTTAGGAGTGTTGATGCATTTACTAAACTATGGTTAGCAAGACCTCCTAGGTTTGTAATCCTAGAAAAATCAGACGCATTTATTTCTAAATATAACTATTATGATGGACATTGTGGTTGATTTTTCGCTTTGCAACTGCGTAAATGGCTGTGATATGGGATGGTTTTGGGTTCATAATTTCAGCAAGTTTTCTTATTTAAGATGAAAAATAAAGTCATAAATAATTTCAATTCACATGACATTATTATTATTTTTTACTAGAGACGCTGTAACCGTCCACTTGTAGAAAACATTGCTGTATTCAACTTGAATAACTGAGATGAAAAATTCTAATAAAATTTAGTGTAAACAAAAGGAGCATAATCAAGCCTCCGCTATAGAGAGATAACCACTCTCTGAAAACCTCAAGTCTCCCACTCTCTAACTCCCTAAATTTGAAAGGAAGAACCATCCAAATCCAAAAATTTTCAAAAAATAGTCATGATTTTACCACAAATTTGCGCATAGAATTGAGTCACCGAACATGATGTGACGAAGGTGGGATGCAAGGATTACTGTGGGTGTTGTTTCGACGACCTATGTTGGAATAGGCGATTCAGAACCTGGGTTGTAAACCACCCTTTAGGATTTACGGTAGTGTTGTGGAGGCAGTGAATTGAGGTTGGATGGGCATCTCAACTCTAGAGGGGAGCGTCCCATAGGCGGTCAAAGGTGAAGGAGGACATGAAAGATACTACAAAACCTTTCCGTGTATGCTTAGGAGAGGGCGTCTAAGGAGGGTGCACAGAGGAGCGAGGAAAGGGAGGCAGAATGGGGCCTAGAAACCAGGCGTGGAACTTCAACCGATGTTGGTTGCTTGTTACGGTCGCGCATGCCTATGACACACCAGGAAGAGTCTACACTCGGAGGAAGGCGATATCCCGTTGGCCCATCGAGATTGGAGGAGGCCGCGGGAACCATCGATTGACGTTCCCCCTAGATCCCACTTCCATCGTCAATAGCTCCGCTCTTCCGCATGTCTACAACCATTCCCTGCCCCTGATCACTATTCCCTCCTAGATCTCACTTTTGTCTTCAACAGCTCTGCGCCCCGCCCATCTGCGTCCCTTCCCTACTCCTGATCGACCGCAACCTTTCGATCTCGTTTCTGCCAACAACCACTCCAATTCCGATCTCCAATGCCCCTGCTCAGCTACCTGTAGCTGCTCCATGGCTCCCAACACACGCCACAATCCCGATCATGCCGCAGCTAGTGATGACGACGCCCTAAGCCGTTGTATGGATGCCCACAAACAACTCCTCGTCTCCATGCAAGCAATGCTCCTTTTCTTCGACTCCAAGATTGACAACATCCAAGCCTCCGATGTCGCTTCTGTTGCCTCCGGCTTCGGCTCAACCTCAGACGGGGTATACTTCCTCGAGGTTGTCCCACCCAGCTTTCACCGGAGCCACTCCTGCCTCCACTGTCGGCACACCCATCTCAACATTCAGTCCTTTTCCGGCGCCGACCCGATGTGCTAGATCATGATGGCGGAACAATAATTTGACCTCCATGGCACTTCCGATACGGACAAGGTGTTGACCGTTATTGTCGTCCTTGATGGTTCCACGCTCCATTGGGCTTGGTGGCTTCGTCAGTCCAACTCTTGCCTCTCTTAGGACGACCTAAAGCACGAGATGTTACAGCGATATGATATCTGCTACTCTGGCTCCTCCATCGAGCGCCTCTGCGGCGTTCGCCAAAGCACCGACCTAGATGAGTACATCGATGAGTTCGTCGCCCTGGTCACCCATGTCCCCGGCCTTCCGCCCGACCACTACCTTGACTTCTTCATGCAAGGCTTGCTTCCGCATATCCGCTCCCGACTCTACACGCACCACTCTTGGACGATTTTCGATGCCCTTGACATGACGCGTTTGGTGGAGGTCGATCTCTTGCCTAGACCTCATGCTTCTTTGGTCGGCCACCCCCCTTCGCAACCACCTTGGCGGCCACCCTCCCTGGCTCCTCCGCTACACCCTCTGCAGGGCGGACTTCGCCTTAGGGCGCCCCATGGCCTCCAACGCCTCTCAAACAGTGATTACAATGAGCTTTGCAGCAAGGGCCTATGTTTTTGGAGTCACCAACCTTATTCCCCCAACCATGAGTGCTCTATGAAGGAGTTTCACGACATCATCGACGACGTCAACCCTGAGCGTGCCCTGACTGACTTTGAGGCCTTGGAGCTTTCAGCAGACGGTACCTCTTTCGACCCCTCCACTGCTACTTTCCACCACTTGGAGTTATCTTGTGTCTCGATGGGCGTGATCTCCGGGCCGCAGGCCATGAAGCTCGGGCACCCCTTCATGATCGCCCGATCATCGTCATGGTGGACTGCGATGCGAGCCACAACCTTATCTCTGAGCGATTGGTGCAACAACTTTTAATTCCCTCGGTTCCATCCCCGAATTTCTTGATACGCCTTGGCGATGGGCGACGCCGATCGACTCAGGGTCGTTGCCCTGCTGTGATTCTCTCCATGGGGTCCTGTTCCGTGACCGCGGACTTCTACGCGTTCGGCCTCAGCAGTATCGACGTCATTTTGGGGGGTGGCTTGGCTCCGCACACTTGGCGATGTGCGCGTCAATTAGGCGATTATGACCATCCAGTTCCTCCACGGGTGCCGGCCGTGTCGCCTCATCGGTGACTTCGCTCTCCGGTCTCCCTCGACACGATCCAACGCACCACTGGCGTTGACTTCCTCGCTGGGCTTTGGCCCCTCTCGGGGCCGTTTGTTGTGCCTCCTTCTCTGACGGACCTTCAGAGCTTCTCACCTCGCTCGTCGACGTCCTCCATCCTCCAACAGGACTGCCATCAGCTCGATCGACCGGCCACACCATCCCCCTCCTGCCAAGGGACCGCAACACTCTCGGCGTGACCGTAATGTTATGGTCATGTGCAGCGGGATGAGGTTGAGCGTTTGGTGCAGGAGATGCTGACAGGGGGACTCATCTGTCCTTGTGCGAACCTAGTCTCTAACCATACTACCAAGTCAGGACACTTGATCGCTGCTAACACCTTCTGGGGAGTCTAGTTCGAAGGAGGTCCTAGTTGCTTTGCTTAATCGTACGGAGTCCTAAGTCACATGACTACCCTGGGATGACTTCCGCCACCAGTTCACCGACTATTGTTTTGAGGACAAGACATATTTTCCAGACGACATTGCTACGTTCTTGCATGTCGATGACACACCGAGGAGTCTACACTCGGAGGAAGGCGACGACTCCTAGCCCACCAGGATTGGAGGAGACCACGGGAACCATCTTCATTTAAATATTTTCTTTTGAATGTTATTTCTGTTTTTGCTATGCGCACACCGGAACTCTAGTTGTTCGCATAAAGGGTGTTGTACACTTGTACACCTCATTAGGGTTTTCATGTTTGGATGAATGTGTTTAGGGATGCTCCCTAAGTTCTTCTCATCCTTCTTCCCCTTCTCTCTTCTCACCTCCACCGCCCTCCCTTGTCGGGTTCTTCTTTTAGTACGAGAGTCGAAGAGTTGACCGTTGAACCCAAGATAGATATATGAAGGCCCCACACTACTCGCAGGGAACTCGTCTGAGCTTCCCTTACCTACTCCAATTGCTTGCCAACAACTTCTCTCAGCCCACGACAACTCGTTAAGCGCGAACGCGTCTAAGGAGGGTGCATAAGGAGCGAGGAAGAAGAGGCAGAATGGGGTTTGGAGACCAAGAGTGGAACTTCAATCGGCGTTGGTCGCTGCTATGCTTTATTTCCTGCGTATACAATCTGTATGCGGAGAATATCGTGCGGGAGACGAAGTGTTGGCCGTTGAACCTAGGATAACTTATGAAATCCCCACAGTACTCGCAAGGAACTTGCTTGGAGCTCCCCTTACCTGCTTCAATAGCTCGTCGACGGCTTCCCTCAGCATACAACAACTCGCCCAGCTTTGGATTAGCTCACCAACCAACCTAATCAGGTTTGCTAGGGGACATAGTTCACCCACTTACAATTGGGCACCCCCAAGACTTAATTGCATATAAATATGACCTCAAGGTACGAGGAAGAGTAAATATTCAAGACCTAGAAGTTTACTTGCGATAGACATCAAGCCCACCATCCTCGTCCCCGAACCCATCTTGGCCTTGGTTTGGGAAGGAGAGTTCCTATACACTTCCGGTGTGTAGTGAGATCTCCATGATGTGACACGTGGATCGTACTTGCAGGTAGCGCGGGCCCTCAATCTTCTTTCTAGTGTCTCACGTTTATGTGCTTGCGAATCTCAAAGCTAGTAACCTTATGTCATCCTTTCTGTCCGAACATAGTTAGCCAATATATTGGTTCTAACATCTTGTTGTAGTCAGCACGGACCTTGGTCGTAGGAGAAAACACTTTGGAGAAGTGCCATGACGCACAATGACTGATGGGTAACATGTCGTATCGTCTCACGGAAGCAAAGCAAACATGTCACACGGAGCGACTTCAAGTCACGCACGCCGCGACTGCGACCTAACAAAGTCGCACAGGAGCACTTACCCTTCGACGCACACTATTATATTAGCGTTGCAGGTGAGTTACTATGTTGTGGCTTTCCGCACACACTATTACATGGGGAGAAGAGTTGGACTCTAGATCGGGTCCAAGTGGCTAGGAAGTGAGACGTGAGCATATCCCAGAGCCTTCCTTGCGTGTATTTGACGCACTAGGGCAAGGAACATGACTTCGTGAGTTTGTCGATACTCTTAAAATATGTGTAACAAACGTTTCATGTTGAGACCTTGCGTGCGAGTTCGACACATCACGCCTAAGAGCCCATGTGAGTTCAACGCATCGTGACTAAGAGCCTATGCGAGCTTAACACATTGAGCTTGAGAGCCTACACAAGTTGAACAGATCGTGTCTAAGAGTCCGCACGAGCTTTGCAGAAGACAAGGATTAGCCCATACCAAAATCCAAAAATTCTTTGATTTCTATGTAATGTACAAAATAACATACATATTTGTGACTACACAGGAAAAGGGGAAACAAAAAGGAGCTCGCGAATTTGAGCTATACATCAGACATCGATGCCAACTTGCTCTGCCTCCCACTGCCACTGGGGTTCGATTCACTCGAGGAGGAGGAAGAATCACCCGAGCTGGAGGATAAGGACTCGCTCTCTGCTTAGAACTCTAGTAGGGTGTTTTCACGGCCACATCCACTCACTCCGGGGCGAACTAATGGGTCTTTCGCAGTCGATTCAAGATAACCCCGCCTACAACCAGTGACATATCTTTGCGAAGTGTCATTAGCTGCGCCTCGTCCAGCTCGCATGTGGAGGGCATGGACTCAACCTGAGCGAGTCATGCTTGGGGCTCCTTGAGTTGCTTATGGCAATTTTCGAGGACCTGCTCAGCCTTCAAAATCATCTCGGTGGCGAGAAGCTGACACTTCTGCGCAATGCCACCATACGCCAGTTAACCAACTTAAAGAACCCGCACAACAAGGGGAAAAAGGTAAATAAGACAATACCATGGATTCATCGTTGGCCTTGGTATAGTTCTTACCAGCCTTGACAGATTGCTCCTATGCTTCATCCCAAGCCTCCTTAGACTTGGCGCATCTCACTGAGCTCCAGACTTGCTCTCATTGACCTGTGAAAGAGCTTGGCAGCCTGCAACATGACCCCCGAGCTTTGATCAACGAGGTAGCAAGGAGAAGCTCCCTCCAACTCGCCGACATCATCCCGCCCTTAAAGCGGGAATGAGACATTGAAGGCGTCATCGTTCGGCTTTCTTCCGTCGATCTAGGACGACAGGAAAGTGCTTATGCTTACTCAGTTCTGGTCAATTTTTCAGAAGGCCAAGGCTCGCCAACAATGTCACACCCCTCAGATCCCATGTTGAAGTGGGGTGCGCGGAGGGAGTATCATCGATAAATTCATTCATACTCTTGCTAGCACACTCCTTGCACCTTCTTTTCTCCCCTGCGTAGTCGGAGAAGGGGAGATATGTCTCTTACCCTTGGCCTTCTTGCTTCTCTCCTCCACTTTGTCAAGAGCAAAGGCACTACCAGGGACAATGACTGGAAGAGTGGAAAGGGCTGTACGCGAACTCGCAAATTAGAAATTAGTTTGTAACGTTGCCACCCACCAAAGTCACCCTCTCGAAACTACAAATCAACTGATCAAACTCACCTTCCCCTTGGGCGACTGGCGAACTTCGTCCACCCGCCGTCGGTAGTGGACGACGTCAAAAAGCCTTTTCCTCAAGAACTCGCACAAGGTGCGCGAGTCCGCCTTTGGGCCGCGAGGACTGGAAGGTGAAGAGCTCTCTGGAATCCGACATCAGAGGAATCACGCCGAAGTTGCCCTTGAAAAAGATGGCCCGGTCGTTCCAATGTTGCACTTTATTTAGGAGCCCCTTCGACTTCATGAAGTTGCTCCCAAAGTAGGCGACCCCATCCCCAGTCTCCTTCATGAAGGAGATATTGCAGCACACGACAAGATCCCACTTGATGCCCCTTGTGCAGAAAGCAGGTGAATGCTACCATAGCAGCTACGCCGTTGGTATTGACTTCATGACTTGGGCAGGGAAGAGGCCGTAATGGTATAGGATTTGGCAGATTTCGGGCCACAGTGGGAGCCACCTCCCATACTCGAAGAAAGCAAGCCAAAAGGCAAGCTCGCCCGGGCGCCATGCAAGCTCTTCAGAGGTCACCATCCTTGCCTCGAAGCCCGTATGGAGGTGGCGCGAAACCAGCTCATCGAACTCCGAGCGGAAATATGTGAGCTTGAGAACATCATGCATTCAAAGAAACGAGAAGAACAGAATAGACAAGTCTTTTTGGCATCACCCATCAGAGTTTGAAGTTGTGGACTTGATGAACTCACCGAATAGAACTCGCCTGAGAACAAAACAGAATTAACACGTAGCTACTACAGAGGGCCCACCTCTATTTATAGGCAGTGGTGACTCCATCAGCTTATCGTGAGTTCCTACAGTTGGAGACAACCTTCCTACACCACGCACCTGCAAGCTCAATCCTGCGCAACCAGACAAATAATTGTTAAACTGAACTTGTCCACACGACATCATCATCCAACTTGCATAACCAACATCTCCAATCTCAAGTTTTTAAGCACATGATAAGTGACCAGAGAGTCCTGATTTATTTTAAATTATTGTGCACTACAATATATGCGAGTTCAAAATACAAGTACACATTAAAAAAATAAAAATTAAACATGCAAGAGGAATTTAAAGCTTGGGGCCTTGTCGAGGAACTGGGGTGTGGCATAAGAGGAATAAGAGTGCAAAATGCATTAGGCATACCTCTGGATCCTACTCCGGTTGGTATATTGCTCCCACCCTTATAAGTAGGCGAGGAGCACAACACCGCATGCACGGTCCCAAAAAACTTAAGTTATTTATTTGCACTACTAGTTTCAAAGGATCGGGTTGGGGACTAACCTTGAGACAAAAGACATTGTCAAAATTTATTGCAATTGTTACTGATATAGCATTGGAGGATGATGATTCATGGCTGCCCTTTTCGCTGCAGCTTGTTTACAACCTTCAACAATTCTGGTGTTGCAATTAAATCCTGAGGATCCACAGATACATGAAAAAAAACAGTATCACCAACAAGGAGGCGCTACGTTAGAAAACGAATTAATAAATTGAAATCCAAGCTAACTTTTAAACTCTGTGTTCTAGTTAATGTCTTGGGAGTTGGAGTAAATCGTTTGTCAGTTTTTCTATAATAAAAAATTCTCAAATGTGTCCAGGCCCATGTCTTTCTTCTCTTTTTGGTTTTTTCCATGTAAATTTTTTTTGGTGTTAAGTTCTCTCTTTTTACTGTGCGTGCTATTTAAGTGTCTGACTAAAATGATTTACTCCAACTCGGAAGACATTAACTAGGCCATAGAGTGTTTATAAGTTGCGTTGCATTTCAAATTATTAGGTCATTTTCTTACATAGTGTCTCCTTGTTGGTGATACTGTTTTTTTAATGTATCTGTGGATCCTCATGATTTAATAGTGGCCTTAGTGGGGAGTCTGCTAATTTTGCTACATCAGAATGGTTCAAGGTTGCTAAACAAGCTGCAGCGAGAAGAGCAGCCATGAATCATCTTCCAATGCTATCTCATCAACAACTGCTCTATATTTTTTGACAATGTCTTTTGTTTCAATGTTAGTCCACAAGTTGATCCACTGATACTACTGGTTGTGCAAATCAATGAGTTAGGTTTTTTGTGACCGCCCATGCGGTATCGTGTTCCTCACCTTCTTCTATGAGGTGGGAGCAATATATCAACCGGAGTAGGATTTGGAGGTATGCATTTGCACTCTTTTTCCGACCAAGTTGCCAATAATTTCAGTGGTTTTGTTAAAAATATTGAACCTTTTCCCTGAATAAGGCTACGTGTTATCCTCCATCTTACAATATGAGATGATTTATTGTCAGTGCTTAAAGACTACATTTAAAATCTTCTCTGTCATTCATCCATTCAAAGCAACTTAACTTCTGAGCTTCTAACTATTTGAATGCTTTTCCTGTATTTACGATTGTTGATGCATTTACGAAACTATGGTTAGCAAGACCTCCTAGGTTTGTAATCCTAGAAAAACAAGACGCATTTATTTCTAAATATAACTACTATGATGGACATGGCAGTTGTTTTTCCCTTCACAACTGCATAAATGGCTCTTTCATATATGATGGTTTTGGGTTCATAATTGCAGCAAGATTTCTTATTTCGGATAAAAAAAATAAAATCATAGAGAATTTCAATGCACATGACATTATTATTTTTACTTGAAATGTTGTTTCATTTAATTGAAAACCGTCCACTTTTAGAAGACAATGCTGTATTCAACTTGAATAACTGATACGTGAATTCCTGTATGAAGTTTTATAGTTAAAACAATAAATAGGAGTATAATCAAGCCTCCACTATAATGAGATAACATCTCTCTGAAAACCTCAAGCCTCCCGCTCATTGGAGGAATCAACTCCCTAAATTTGAAAGGAAGAGCACAATCAAATCCAATTTATTCAAAAAGCAGTCATGATTTTGTCACAAGGTTGCGCATAGGATCGAGACACTGAACGTGATGCTTCAGAGGAGGGATGCGGGGATTGTTGTGAATGTTGTTTCGACGACTTATGTTGAAATATGCGATTCAGAGGCTGGATTGTGAACCACCCTTTAGGATTCACGGTTGTGTTGTGGAGGCGGTGCATTGGGGTTAAATGGGGATCTTAACTCTAGAGGGGAGCGTCCCAAAGGTTGAAGGTGAAGGAGAACATTAAAGATATTATTGAACCTTTTTGTGATTGCGTAGGCAAGAAAATCTAAGGAGGGTGCACAAAGGAGCAAAGAAGGGGAGGCGGAAGGGGGCCTGGAGACCAGATGTGAAACTCCAACTGGCGTTGGTCGCTGCTTTGCTCTATTTCATGTGTGTACAACCCGTATGCGGCAAATATCATACAAGAAACGAAGAGTTGACCGTTGAACCCAGGATAACTATATGAAAGCCCTTCACTACTCACATGGAACTGTCTTGGAGCTTCCCTTACCTACTCCAATAGCTTGTCGACGACTTTCCTCAACCCATATCAACTTTCCTGATTTGGATTAGCTCACAAAGCGACTTGATGTTTATTAGGGGGTAGGGTTCACCCACTAACAACTGCTTATAATTATGTCTCCAGGCTACGTGGAAGACGAGGCATTCAAGACCCAATCCACTTACGATAGACATCAAGCCCACCGGCCTCTTCCCTGAATCTGTCTTGGCTTTGGTTTGGAAGGGTGAGTTTTTATACACTCCCGACGTGTAGATGGACCTCTATGCCGTGTCATGTGGATCGTATTTGCAGGTAGCGCATGCTCTCGATCTTTCTTTCTAGTTTTTCACATGCCCGTGCTTGCTGATCCCAAGTCCATTAACCTTCTGCTATCCTTTCAGTTTGAACACAATGAACCAATATATCGGTTCTAACATTTTGATGCGGCGTGTGTGAACATTGGTTGATGGAGGAAACACCTTTGGAGAAGCTCTAGGGAGCACAACGACGACGTGAGACAGGTCCCAACGTCTCATGGAAGGCAGAAGCATAGCAACACCGTCATACTGAGCGACTTCAAGTCGCGCACGCTGCGACTGCGCGACTTCACAAAGTCGAGCAGGAGCACTTATCGTTCGATGCACACTATTATATTAGTGTTGCCGACTCGTTACTACGTTGCAACATTTTGCACACACTATTACATGAGGAGAAGTATCCGACTCTGAATTGAATCCAAGTTGCATGGAAGTACACATAAACGTATTTTTGGAACCTTTCTTGCGTGTATTTGTCGCATCAGAGCGAGGTACAGGACTCCCGGGTTCATCTTGCATTGTGTTTGAAAGCTCCGATGACTTCTCGAAACCTCCTCTTCGAGCTGGTAAAGTTCCCTACGCTGAAGAGGATGACCCATCGTAGGGGCGACTTCAAACGCGTGTGTGACATGCGAGGAGTTTTTATCGTGTGCGCTTGTCGCACTAGAGTGAACCACAAAATTATCTCTTAATGTACTCATGAACCCCTTTGATGACTCATGTACAAAGATAAGCACCAAATGCATTCCTGATTTCTTTAATTATAACAAAGTAACTTCTTTTTGTTATCTGTAATTGTGTGCCCTTGTGTGAACTCGAATCTCTGTCATGTGCGGAATGCCGACCTGCCCCCGAGTGACATGATTCTAAATCCAAGCCTCTATTTTGTTGGTAGAGATCAACTCCCTCTTGCACGTTAATTGTCTATTCCCTGTTGGTACATTATTATCTCTCGTATTGGGATGACATACCTTTGGAGTTTTGCCTAGATGGGCACAACCTCTGTATCTTCTGAATGTGTTAATCGTGCGAACGGACGATGCCCCAGGGTGCGTGTTTCTAAATTCAAGCCAATGCATTATCGTCCGAGATGAACTCCCCCCTCGCTCGTTGAATGCATTATCGTACTCTTCCGCCTGTTGTTTGTTGACCAGGAGTTAGGAGGAAGATATCATAGAGAACTTTGTCGAGGGAAGGTTCGTGAAACAACTCGCCTATCCACATCCTCCAGTTATTCACTAACACATCGTCCCTTGTTCTCACAACTAGCCGACGAACTCAAATTCATTTAAAAAAAACTAGCAAGAATATACTTCATATTCACGAGGATTAAAAAAAATCAAGGTGGTGCTCATGGTATCACTTTCCTTTTGACTACTGAAGATGACAATGTAACGAGAAGGTATCAAGTGCATTAATTTATTTCAAATTACGGTCACTTTGGCATGTTTTCCATTTGTATGGTGATCTCTTCTCCTTGCCATTCCAGCCACACAGAAACATGTCTCTACTTCAGACGACATAGCCCCAAATCCTAACTTACACATGCTCGGTTGTGATCAGCTCCGTACATGGACGTTGATTGCCTATCTCTGGAATACAATGGCACATCCGTTGTTGAGATGATTCTCCTCAAAAATTGTGTAGAACGATGGACCCATCGCCTTATCCTCTACAATATTTTAATCATGGAATCGTTGATGCCCCATGGTGCATGAAAATCCGAGCATCATGGCCGTCAGAGAGCAGCTCCCCACGTGCATGTTGGTTGCTTACCCTTAGGTGCTCGAGTCCTTCTGAGTATTAAAAGATTCCTGGGAGAAGGCATGGGAAGAGCTCTATCCAATTAAAATTTCCTAACTCAATGTTTCAATTCGCTTATCCACCTCGCTAGGGGCCTCAATGACAAGCGAAAGCTGGAAGTGTGTCAATATGCTCCGGTTCTCATAACCGTTGGCACGCTAAAGCTCGCCTATCCACCTCGCTGTGGGCCTCGCCAACAAGAAAAAGTCAGGACTCGGGAGTGTGTTGATCTGATCCTTTTCAAAATCGTTCACTCTAAAGCTCATTTATCCACCTCGTACGGGGCCTCGCTGACAAGCGAAAGTCGGTGGTATGTTGATCTGGTCATGTTCTCAAAACCGTTGACAGGCTAAAACTCGTCAGGGACCTTGCCCACAAGCAAAAGTCGGAAGCATAATGATCTTTACAGTTTTGATATTGTCGATGCGACTTCAGACCTCCATTTTCACCTCCTCTAAGTGTGATGGTTCGCATAACAAATGAATTGGGAGTGTGATTAGGGGTGAAGCTCGGGGCGGTTCAGATCTATTCCACTTAAAATCAATAATCGATTCATTTATGTTCGGTTTCAGAGCTGACCCATGCACTCAAAACCTAAAATCATACCTAACCAAAAAATTTTGGTTCGGTTTCGGTTTGGTTCCCAGTTCTACTTGTTGTCTTGCATTATGTTATTCATGTCTCATTACATAGAGTTATAGAGCAAATTGCAAGTAGATGGTAATAAAAAGTTTTACCATCATCCTAGCACAACAATTGGTAATCGTAGAGAAGTGCACGAGTAATGCAAGAAAACCAGACAGCCTTGTATATCTTTCTTCAGTATATAAATACAAGTATGAGTACAAATATATAGGGAGAGAAGAGAGAGAAGAATCCCAAATCCAAGATGTGGTACTAAAATAAAAAAGGAGGAAAATACATAAATGGGTCAAAACATGGGCCTTTACATGGTCTTTTCTAACACTCCCCCGGAAGCTGGAGCGTACAAGTCGTAGGAACCTAGCTTGGACAAGAACTGATAAAATAGAGCACTTGATAGGGTCTTAGTGAGGATGTCAGTCACTTGGTCAGTAGCCGGAACATGTCTCAATTCTAACTTCTTCATTTGAACCTTTTTCCGAACAAAATGACAGTCAACTTCAATGTATTTCGTTCTTTCATGAAAGACCGGGTTCTTAGCTATGTGAATAACAGCTTGACTGTCACAGAGTAACGTAGCTGGTGAGAAAAGTTTTACTCTCATATCACTTAAGAGACTTTCAAGCCATGTAAGCTCGGATACAGCAGACGCCATTGACCGATATTTAGCTTCAACTGAGGATCGAACAACCACGACTTATTTCTTACTGCGCCAGGTTACAAGGTGACCTCCAAAGTAGGTACAAAATCCGCTGGTAGAACGTCGATCGTCCAGGGAACCAGCATAATCTGCATCAGAATACGCAATCAATGTTGGAGTAGAAGAAGAGGTTTTGTATGTTAGCCCTTGACCAGGAGCAGTTTTTAGATATCTCAGGATGCGTTCGACGGACTGAAGATGAGACATCCGAGGAGAATGCATAAACCGGCTGACCACCCCAACAATAAAGGATATGCTCGGTCTCGTGACCTTTAGGTAAATCAACTTCCCAACAAGTCGTCGATAGTATTCTGGATTTGGAAGAAGAAGATCAGCATCAGAAGCATGTGCACACAACTTGTGATTAGCATCCATAAGAGTGTTAACATGCTTTCATCCAGAATAACCTGCATCCAGGAGAAGGTCCAGACAGTACTTCAGTTGAGATAGAACAAGGCCATCAGAACGTCTTGCGATCTCAATGTCAAGGAAGTATCGAAGGTTCCCCAGATCTTTTGTTTGAAACACGGAACTAAGGTGCTGTTTGACCACTTATATTCTCTTTGAATCATCTCTGGTGATTACGATGTCATCAACATACACCAAAAGAAGAACCGTTCTTGTTGTTTGGTGTCGAGTAAACAGAGAGAAGTCTGCCGAGCTTCGAGTAAAGCCAACCTCCCGAGCAGCCTTACTAAACTTATCGAACCATGCCCGAGGGGATTGTTTGAGACCATAAATTGACTTCTTAAGATGACAAACTTGGGACTCCCCCGTGGTCTCAAACCCGGGAGGCTGCTGCATGTAGACTGTCTCTTGAAGATTTCCATTTAAAAAGACATTTTTGATATCCAGTTGATGTAATGACCATTGGCGATGCACAACAACAGAGAGGACACGACCCGTGTTGAGTTTCGCTACCGGAGAGAAGGTTTTTTCATAGTCAAAGCCTTGTTGTTGAGTGAAGAGTCATCAGTCGGGCTTTTAGATGGTCAATTGTCCATCAGAAGCATGCTTGATGAAAAAGACCCATTTACAGCCAACAAGGGACTATCCTTGAGGAAGAGGGACCAGATCCCACGTGTAATTTGCCCAGAGAGCAATCATTTTGTCGTCCATTGCCGCCCGCCAGCCCGGATGTTGGAGAGCCTCCTGCACAAAATTAGGGGCAAAAATAGAGGATAATATAGTGGTAAAGTCCTGAAGCGCCGAGGACAGGTGATGTAAGGATACGTAATTCGCCATGGGATGAGTGGTGGAAGCCGGTGTCGGATCAGCAGGTCTCAGAGTGCTAGAGGTGGAAGCTGGCTGCATTGGGGCGGCGGAACGAGGGGGCAACGAGTGTAAACACGAAGAAGAGGAGGTTGGTGGTGAACAGGAACTTCGGTGGGAAGTGGCGGTGGTGGAGAAGACGTAATTTGAACAACAGATCGAGGTAATGATGACGATGGAGGAGGTGGTGATGAAGCAGAAAAAACGGCTGATCTTCTAGAAAGGTAACATCTGCCGAAACAGTCATCTTGCGGGTAGTGGGAGAGTAACAAACGTACTCTTTTTGAGTACGGGAGTAACCAACAAACATATATTTTTCTGCCCGAGAATTGAAATTGTCAGTGGAGGGCCCGAGATAATGAACATAGCAAGTACAACCAAATGTGCGAGGGGTAAGAGGGAATGGTGGTGCAGAGAGAAAAAGGAGACTGAATGGGGTAGCGTTGTTGAGAACGGAGGAAGGGAGACGATTGATGACATGACATGCCATGGAAATCGCAAAATGTCAATACACCTTGGGAACATGCATTTGGATCATGAGACAGCGAGCAAATCAAGAAGATGTCTATTTTTGCACTCAGCCACACCGTTTTGTTGAGGAGTATAGACACACGAACTCTGATGAATAATCCCAAATTTAGAGCAGAGAATATTGAATTCATGACTAGTGTATTCTCGAGCATTATCTGTCCGGAGCTATTTGATTGTATCAGCAAACTGACTGCGAGTTTCAAGGATGAAAACACGGAACATACGAGGAAGTTCGGAGCGGTCACGAAGTAGGTACAACTAGTTCATCCATGAATAATCATCAATAAAAGTAATGAAATAACAATAACCAGATACATTTGCTATTTTATAGGGGCCCAAAATATCAAAATGAACTAACATAAAAGGAGCAGAGCTCCGGGTACAATGGGGGGGGGACGAGTAACGATGTTGTTTCCCCAGAATACATGAATCACTGGAAAAAACTTTAAGCGGAACATCAGGAAGTGCTTTTCCGAGAACGGGAAGCAGAGCATGCCCAAGAGCCGATGCCAGCCAACTGAGGAGACGGAGGAGAGAATGGTAAGAGAGACATCGAGAAGGTAGAGCCTGTTTTGCAGTGAGTCGGAGACAGGAGCGGCGTTGCCATTGACAATGGTGATAAACTTTCGATGCGGAGAATCCAAGTATCGGGGTGGCTTCATGGATGTGATATGATGAGTAGCACCTGAATCCACTATCCAGCTCGGATTAGTGGAGGACAAGGTATACCTTCAGTACAGACGGAGACAACAAAGGCAGGCGAGTTGTAGAGCAACCCTTGAAGTTGTTGGAGCTTGAGGCGGACTTTATCAAGATCAACACGAGTGGCTGACGCATTGAGGGCAGCAACATAAGCATTTGGACGAGGAAGACCATGCTTGCGATAACAGGTGGCCTCAAGATGACCATCCTTACCACAAAAAGAACACTTAGGTCGTGGCCGGCCTCCTCGACCCCTCCCCCGAGAGCCTGAACGTCCTCCACGAGCCGGGGGAGGGAAAGGTAGTAATGGCGCTGAAGAGTGCTGGAGAAGAGCCGGGAGGGAGGTCCGATAGTATCAGGAGGTGGTGAAACCTTTAGCAGCATGAAGCACATATCAGAGAATGAGGGAGTAGTAGCAAATGAGAGGATTTGAGCCCGAACACTCTGAAGATGAGGCGGGACACGAGCCATCATCATGACAATACCAACTGCTTCCTTTTGAGTGCGCTGGGCAGCGAGATCCGTAGTAGGGGGCTGAGCTGGATCCAGGCTTCAACCAATGTCTTGGAATGAGCAATAAAGGAGGTTAAGTCAGTAGCACTGTCGGGGTCAAGACTTTGGAGATTAGTGATGATGTCATATAGGTGCTGGAGACTGTCCTTGCCTGAGTAAAGAGAATGAAGCTCATCCCACATCGCTTAGCTGTCGCGTGATATATAGCCATGCAGTATGGTTCGCCATCAAGGGAGTTGAGAAGCCATATTTGAACACGACCATCATTACGAAGCCAGTTATCAGTAGGGGTAGAAGGAACATCCTGGGTTAGATGATGAAGAAATCCTTTGGACTGAAGGACTCGGCGAACTGAATGCACCCACTTCACAAAGTTCTTCTTCCCAGTGAGGGAAATGGTGGTAATTCGCAATTCGTCATGAACTTCAAGGATGGGGACAGCCGCCCCAGCTGGAATGGAGGTCGCAGTAGAAGAACCCCTGCCAGGCGGTTAAGAGACAAGGGGTGAGCGGGTAAAAAGAGACAGCCCGCTTGGGAAGAAGAAGAGGCCAACAAGCGGAACCCCGATGAACACAGGGAGAAGTCCGAGCGAGACGCACCAGCGAGCAGAGCGGAAACAACACAGGTCGCGAAGGGCAGAACAGCCAGCGACCAGCGGGTAGCGGCCAATAACCAGCAACCAGAGGAGACGATCGCAGTGAAAAAAAAGCCGCAACGATGAGATAAGAATCCGCAACGGACTGCAGGAAGCAGGGAAGATCGCATCGGACAACGGCTATGGAGAATCCCCAGCGACTAGAGCAGCGGCAAAAGCAAGCGAACAGGCCGCACGACAAAGAAGAAGCGGCTAGAGCAGGCAAATAGACATGCCACAGCGAGAACAGGCGGCTGGAGCAAGCGGTTAGAGCAGGAGACCGCAACGAGAGCAGGAGGAACTCTGGGACAGATCAAGGGAAGACCTCGCGACAAAGAGACAGACCGCGCGACAATCCTTACAAGAAACTTCGACCATGAGAGACGTTGGAGAGCGCGGCTAGGAAAAGGCGGTTAAACAAGAAGAGGAGAGGCCGCAACACAAAAAGAAGCCCAACAAGAGAAGTGGCTAGAAGAGGAAACCACGCAAGAGAAGGCCGCGGTTAAGCCAGTAGAGATTGCAGCGGCAAGAAGATCCGCAGCGGAGAGACTGACGACAAGAAGGTCGCCGCAACTAGAGGAGAGGAGGTCGCCGCGACTAGAGGAGATGAGGTCGCAGTGACTAGAGGAGAGGAGGTCGCCGCGACTAGAAGAGAGATCGGCAACAGAATAACAGCGGCTACAACAGAGTAGAGACGTAGCTAGGAGTGGAAGACCACGCGAGAAGGGGTGGTTCCACGGGAGAGAGAGGAAAGCTATAAAAGCGGAGCGGGAGAGGAGGGGTGGTTCCACGAGAAGAGAAGCCGGGTAGAGAAAAGGAAGACCGCGAAGGAGACGCGGTTAGACAGAAGAGGCGGATAGCGAGGGAGTAAATCGCAGGAGCTGGGCGGTTAAAAAAAGATGTGTCTGCCTGAAACCGTAGGTAGGATCGGATCCTCTGATACCATGTAGAGAAGTACACGAGTAATGCAGGAAAACCAGTAACCTTGTATATCCTTCTTCAGTATGTAAATACAAGTATGAGTACAAATATATAGGGAGAGAGGAGAGAAGAATCCCAAATACAAGATGTGTGAGTGAAACAAAAAAGGAGGAAAACACATAAATGGGCCAAAACATGGACCTTTACATGGTCTTTTCTAACAGTAATAAAAATTAGTGTTTATTATTGTTAGTTTAAAATAAGTTCAACTTAATATTATCATTCGAGAATTCAAACATTTTTAAAGGTAATGAAAAAATGAATATTATTGTTGTTGCCTTGTAGATTTGGAATCATGATAAATAATAACAAAATATTAACTATTAATGATTATATATATAATGCTACATAAGTTACCAATCAATTGTCAATTATTTACAATTCGATTCTTGAGTCCGTTCTTTGGTACCCGATCCCAAGAATCGAGAACTGAACTAAAAGATCAGTTCCAAATTTTTTTGGAACTATAATCGAACTGAGAACCACTAACACCTACCCAAATTGATTGGTTTAGTTCTCCTATTCTTTTTGCACACTCTAAGTTTGATGATCTTTCGGTTTCGACATCGTTGACACAACTTTAGCTTGTCAATTTCTCCTCCTCTAGTTGAGCTCACCTCCTCCAGTTGAGCTCGCTCGCATAGCGAATGGCCTCAGAGTATGTTGGTTTTTTTATTTCGACACTACTGACGCCACTTCTGCTCGGCAATTTCACATCCTCCAATTGAGCTCGCTCGCATATCGAATGGCTAGACAATGTGATGGTTTTTCAGTTTCAGCACCATCGACGTGAATTAACTCGCATTATCTACCTCACCAGGAGCCTCACAGACAAGCGAAAGTCGGGAGTATGTTGATTTGTTCTTGTTTCGACACTGTCGATGCAACTTCAACTTGTCAATTTCACCTCCTCTAGATAAACTCGCTTACGTAGGAATGACCTAAGAGTGTGATGGTTTTCCGGTTTAGACATCGTTGACCCGACTTAGCTCACATTATTCACCTTGTTAGGGACCTTGCCGACATGAATGAAAAGCTCGGTAGCATTATCAATGGCAGATCAATTCAATAATTAAATTATATTACTTGCATATTTATGCTCGTATTTCTCATCTGGCTAGGGGCCTTACCGAGCCAAGTTGAAATATGAAGAAATTCGACATCACTTTCAGAGAGCGATCTAGCTTGCAACTTCCGTGGAGCTTCGTAAATTACAAGACTTTTCTCCTGCCAAGTCCAACAAGGAAAGTGCACATCATGTCACACCGTCAGGAGTATCTCGCCGAAGTTTGAGTCTTATATTATTTTTTCGATCTTTATATCGAGCTTGCAAAAAAAGAGAATTGTCTACGACCTGTATTCGACTAGATTAGAAATACATGTGGAGGATATGAACAACAAATCAACTCACCGACCTCATCGGGTCACCTGGGTCACCTCGTTAGTTCAAGTCGGTGACCTCAGGAGATCATTTTGTCAACCTTTGTTGATTAGCTCAATGACCTCATCATATCACCTCAACTACCTTAGTAGATCAACTCGATGAGCTCAGTAGATCAACTCGACGACCTCAACAGACCAGCTCGACGACCTCACATGAGGCTGTGGTCCATCTTCTGACAACAATGTACGCCTTTGCCATTGCCTATAAATATGACCCCATTGTAACAAATGGAATATAGTTCACACCCCACAATGGTTGGACATTTGAAGATTTATCAACCTTGCTTTCCCTTCCCTGAACTCGCACAACACTTGGTTCGGAAGGGGGAGTTTCTATACACTCCTGGGTATGTGGCTGGACCTCTTAAATAGGTTTGTGTTGTCTCTTGCTTTATTGGTCACCCACAAACTGATAGACCTTCAATCATACTATAGTCCGAATTTTGCAAACCATCCTTGGCTCCTTGCGGGCTGTGATCTCGGCTCCAACAACTTCATTGTCAACAATCTCTGAGGGATTAGTGTTGAATGGTCATTTTAACTTGTTTACTTTATGTACTCGAGATGATAAAATTTATTTGTCAACTAACCTTATTGGATTAGTAATCTATAAATTTAAATACATTGTTAAACTAGTTGTAAAGCATCTGATTTAGTTGCCCAGGCCATCTTCCTCAACCAATTTCTTATATTGTTGCGTTTTTTTTTCTTTTTTTCATAGATTATTATTTTCAATAAAATGTCAACTTCACCATGATATATATTTTAATACTGTTTCTGATGGGCAATAGGATGGTTGATCTTTTTTTTTTGCTGCTGTTTGATTTGATACAGCCCCAACTCTTCTTCAGTTTTTCTACATCATTTTTCTTCTTTCACTACACCTGGAGCTAGGAATCCTTTTCATTTAGGTGTGTTTTTGGTGAAGGGAATGGAAGCATTTGATCACAACCTTTGAAGAATATGACAAAAATATCACCAAAAACTCGGTATAATGATGGTTATGAGATGATTTTGTTATGAACCTAATTATAGGAATTCATTGCTTGTTTTTCTGTTCTAATTGGTATATCACCAGAAACTTGATATAGTGATGGTTATGGCATGAATTTGATATGAACCTAATTTTAGGAGTACATTACTTGTTTTCTTTTTCTAATTGGTACATTATTGAACTCATATTCAAACAAGATATTATATTGTGAATAAGTTTCACAATTTCGTACTACTATATGCTAATATACATATTAAGAGAGAGTTGTAATAAAATGAAAAAGAGGCTTTGATATGTAGTTAAACGCTTCTTATAGGTTTGGTAGGTCCAAACCCAGTCACTCTAGTGATTTGGAAATGATAGTTTTACAAGCAAAGCAAATCCTCACATAAATTTCTTTATTTGCTGAATAGTTGTCAATTTTAATTTTGCTGTATAATTCATCATGTCTTCCTTGAGCACATTACTTTTTTACCCATGGCATATTTTACATGACAATTCTAGTTCTCCTGTTAACATTGTAATTTTTGTATACAATCTTGCTTATCTCTGTTGAGTTTTTACCATGTGGTGTGATTTGGAAATGAAGGGTGAAGTTTGCCTGCATTTCACCTTTGTGGTGGGACCCTTCCCAGGACCCTCACTGCGCGGGGATGCTTTGTGCACCGTGTTCCCCTTGTAATCTTGCTCATCTCTGTGCTCTGAGCTTTCTTCATATTAATATTAAAGTAACCTACTTTTCAACCTGTAGTCATTGTTTTGCATTATTTTTTAGAATTGAACCCCATCTTAAATATATGATACTCTTCCTTTTGATGCATTGATTTGAAAATCATGCCTATGTAGTCTAAGCGCAGTTAACTCAAGTTCCACACATCCACTTTTTGACCTCATGTTTTGTATGGTCATCAAAATTAGTAAATTTGCATGAGTGTCGTCTTTGTAATTTATTTTCTTTTACACCTACAGAAAATGTTTCTTATTCAGTTGAATGATTCGTACTGTTCTTTTGTATAGACATGGCGATCATTAATTTCCTTGATTGCATTTTACTTATCCTTTGGTACTTTTGGACAATAATTTCAATTTTTTGGTGTCCAAACATTGATGGAGTGGGCACTTAATCCTAGTTCTTTCTCCAGTTTGAATCTGGTGGAATTATTTTCATGCCAGAGTTCCTAGGACATTAATCACAGGTGTGCGGAGTTCACGTTTGAGAGACCGTAAGAAGGAAGAAAGGGAAACTATTGTCAAGATGGCATTTTTAACTGATATGATGAACGAAAATCATCTATTGTGTGCTCTTCTAGAGAAAAAATCTACTTATGCTCCAGTTTTGTGGGAACCTGGTATGCTAGCTGCCCATTGCGCTGTTTCCCAGTCTTATCCTTCTATATCACTTGAAACACAGTATTGTGCTGATCAACATGATTGCTGCGACCGCAATCAAAAGAAGAAAATCAAGACCCAAGGAGAAGGCTTACCTAAAGTCGATGATTGCTGTGTAGAGAAACCCATTGATGAGGCAATCACTTTGATTAGCACGCATCATACTAATTCAATTCTCGACTCCCACAAGGATCCCATCTATGCTGATCTTGTGGATTCTGATGTGGAAGCACTGGAAATTGTTGAGGATGAGGGAGATTTACCTGTTGGTCTGAACATTGATTCTGGGTCGTTGGCTTGTGTTTCATGTGGAACCCTAGGGTATCCATTTATGGCCATCATGCAACCTTCTCTAAAAGCATCAAACGTGATTTTTTCCTTAACTTGCGAAGGATCTCATGAGAAAGCAGACAAATCACAATATTTGTTTCCATCTCCATTTCATCAGCATACTCCAGGTAAAAGTTATTTCACAACTCATGTTTTTTCAGAGAGTATTTTGGAATTTTAATTATATTACTAAAAGATAGATTTGAGTTCCTGACAACTGAATTTTATAAATCTATCATTTGGTTGCTAGAAGTTGGAGTACTCATCTTAGAAATAGTGAAATTTGTTGAATCCATATTTAATTGGTTTTAGTTAGAAATCAACATGAATTTCGTTGGCACAAACGTTCTCTTAAAATGTAATAATTTCATAGCACATTTGAAAGAAGTGAAAATGTTCTAAAATATGTTCTTTTAAGCACAAATTTAAAAATTGTCTTCCACTATACTAGGGTTGACCTCGAACTTGCACAAAGTTATAACCATGATATTGAAGTAGTCGAATAGTTTTGGTTCGTGTTAGAAAAGACATTGTAAAAGCCCGCCTAATGACCCATTTAGTCTTTCTTTTTCTCTTGTTATATTAGTCCCACACCATGTATATGAGACTCCTCGCTCCTTCTCCCTCCTATATATGTGTACTCATACATTGTATTTACCTATGAAACAAGGATATACAATGTTTACTGATTTTCCTCATTGATCGTGCTCTTTTCTACATGGTATCAGAGGTTCAGGTCCTTCTTAGGCGGTCTCTGATTTCTTAACCGCCACCCCTTGGGCGGTCTCCTCTTCTCTTCTTTCCGCGGGCTCGGCGAGTTACCTTCTTGCCGAATAGATCTTTTCTATCTGCTCGGTATTCTATGAGTTTCTCTCTTTCCGCAGGCTCGACGAGCGGCCTCCTTGCCGGATAGATTTTTTCTATCGCTCGGTACTCGACGAGTTTCTCTCTTTCTCTCCTCCCGATTCTCGTGTCTTTCCAGTGCCTTTATAGCCTCTGCTGCTGGGACCTACCTTTCTGCCCTCCCGCAATTTGTTTTTAAGTCCGCTGCGGTTTCTTCTTCTTAATCACACGGGTTATCCCTTCTAACCGTGGAGGGTCGTCTTCTTACTCGCGTGGTTTACTTCTTCATTGCGCGGTTTGTCTGTTTTAACTGCTGCGGCTTCTCTTCTGGATCGCGCGGTTTTTTTCGCACGCCTCTCGTGGTCGCCACCTCTACTGCTCGCCCTGGTCTCCTGCGGAGCGTTGTTTTCATCTTAACTGTTACGGTCTTCTCGCTGCTTGGCGCGGTCTGGCTTTTGCCGTTGTTTCTTGTTCTCTCTAGCCGTTGCTCGTACCAGGCGGTCTCCTTGCTTGAGTTTTCTTCCGGCTTGCCCCTGTGTGTTGCGAACTACCAGTATGTGTCTCTAACCGCATCCTTCTCTCTTGCTGACTTCAAGTTCTATTGTGCGGCCCGCTGTTCGCCTTCTCTTCAGCTTTCTGGTCGCCGTTCTCTGGCCGCATTGCTTGCCGCCTTCCCGTCGGGTGTGCCTGCCTGTTGCTCTTGCAGTTTGTTCGCCTTGACCGGCTCGTTGTCCTGTGTAACCGACTGCCCTCTTGCTCATGGATATTTCTACTGCTACTTCTCCTGCTGCGGGGGCTACTCCTGTTCCTGAACTCTGTGACGAGTTACGCATCACTACTATCTCTCTGACAGAAAAGAAAAATTTTGTTGAGTGGGTGCATTTGGTTCGCCGGGTTCTTCAATCAAAAGGATTTCTGTATCACTTAAAACAGGATGTTCTCGATGTCCCTACTGATGATTGGCTTCGTAACGATGGGCGCGTTCAAACATGGTTTCTCAACTCTCTTGATGGTGAACTTTACCGCATGACCATGTATCACGAGACGGCCAAAGCGACGTGGGATGAGCTTTATTCTCTTTACTCCGACAAGGACAGTCTCCAGTACTTGTATGACATCATTACTGGTCTTCAGACTCTTGACACCGGCAGTGCTGCCGACTTAACCTCATTTGTTGCTCAGTCCAAAACACTGATTGAAACCCGGATTTAGCATCAGCTCCCGACTTTGGACCTCGTTGCCCAGCGCGCTCAAAAGGAAGCCGTCAGTATTGCCATGATGATGGCTCGGGTCCCGCCTCATCCTCAGAGTGTTCGGGCTCAAATCTTCTCGTCTGCTGTGACTCCCTCGTTCTCTAATGTGTGCTCCATGTTGCTCAAAGTCTCCCCGCCTCCTGATACTACCGGACCTCTCTCCCCGACCATTCTCCAGCACTCATCTGCGCCATTACTACCTCTCCCTCCTCCTACTCATGGAGGACGTTCGGGCTCTCGGGGATATGGTCGTGGTGGCCGGCCGCAGCCTAAGTGTTCTTTCTGCGGAAAGGACGGACACCTTAAGGCGACCTGCAACCGCAAACATGGTCTTCCTCCGCGTCCGACTGCTTCTGTTGCTGCCTCCAGTCCCTCCGCCACTCGTGCTGATCTTGATGAAGTCCGCCTCCAGCTCCAGCAACTTCACGGGATGCTCAGTCACCCGCCTGCCTTCGTTGCCTCCGTCTCTAATGAAGGTATCGCTTGTCTATCTACTGGTACACGCTAGATAGTGGATTCAGGTGCTACTCACCATATCACCTCACTGAAGCCACCTCAATACTTGGATTCTTCATATCCTAAGTGTATTACTGTGGCCAATAACACTACTGTTCCCGTCTCTGGCTCTGCTGATATTCCTCTAAATTCCTCTATATCTCTCCGCTCGACTCTTCATGTTCCGGGCTCCTCGTTTAATCTGCGTTCTGTTAGTCGCCTCACTGTCGATTTGAATTGTTTTGTCACATTCACCTCTACTTCTTTTCTGATGCAGGATCGACGGACGCAGAGTATCATTGGTAAAGGATGACTGCAAAACGGGTTCTACCTTGATGTTTCTCCTACCATCCTCTCATCAGTCTCCTTCGTTGATTGGCATCGGCGTCTTGGGCATGCTCCTCTACCGGTCCTTAAGAAGGCCCTTCATGATATTTATCTTCCGCCTTTTACACGTGGTTCATGTATTTTGAGAAAACAACATCGTTCATCTTTTCCTACTAATTGTACTCGGAGCTCCGCTCCTTTTATTTTAGTATACTCTGATGTTTGGGGCCCGTACAAAATTCTTATTATATCTAGCTATCAGTACTGTGTTACCTTTATTAATGACTACTCTCGGACAATATGATTATACTTACTATGTGATCGCTCCGAGCTTCCCTGTGTGTTTTGGGCTTTCATTCTTGAAACTCGCACACAGTTTTCTGACAAAATCAAAACTTTCTGAACTGATAATGCTCGCGAATACACTAGACATGAGTTTGCCAATATCTGCTCTGAATTCAGAATTATTCACCAGACTTCATGTGTCTATACTCCGCATCAAAACGGCGTCGCCGAACGAAAAAATAGACACCTCCTTGATGTTGCTCGCTCCCTCATGATTCAAATGCAGGTCCCCAAGGTATATTGGAACTTTGTTCTTTCGACAACATGCTATCTCATTAACCGTCTCCCTTTCTCCGTTCTCCAAAATGCTACTCCGTTTAGTCTCCTCTTCCCGTCTACTCCGCTGTTCTCTCTTCTCTCTCATGTCTCGCATCTTTGGTTGTACTTGCTATGTTCACGCACTTGGTCCGTCTTCAGGCAAGTTGGATCCCTGGGCAACTAAACACATGTTTGTCGGATATTCCCACACCCAGAAAGGCTATGTTTGTTATTCTCCTACTACATGCAAAGTGGTCGTCTCTGCTGACGTTACTTTTCTGGAAAATCAATCATACTTCAATGCTCCTAACCGACCTCCTTCACCCCATTCTTTGCCAAGACCTGTCATCCCTGTTACCTCTCCTCCACCACCATTTCTGTCTGATCCGGCTCCCGTTCTTTAGAAACCCCCTCTTATTCGTGTCTATACTCGTCACCCTCCTCACTCCGCCACCCCAATACAGTCGGCTTCGACTTCTGACACTCTGCGACCTGCTGATCCGACACCGACCTCCACCGCCCATCCCATGGCGAATTATGTGTCTTTACATTGCCTGTCCCCGGCGCTTCATACCGTTGCTACTTCCCTATCTTCTATTTCTATCCCTAACTCTGTGCAGGAGGCTCTCCAACACCTAGCCTGGCGGGCAACCATAGACGAAGAAATGACAGCCCTCTTGGCTAACCGGACGTGAGATCTGGTTCCTCTTCCTCCAGGGACTACTGTTGGTTGTAAATGAGTATTTGTCATCAAGCATGCTACTGATGGGACAATTGACCGTCTTAAATCCAGGCCAGTGGCTCGTGGATTTACTCAACAACAAGGTCTCGACTATGAAAAAATATTCTCTCCCATGACCAAGCTTAACACGGTTCGTGTTCTCCTTTCAGTGGATGTGCATCGCCAATGACCCTTTACATCAACTAGATATTAAGAATGTCTTTCTAAATGACGATCCGCAAGAAATAGTCTACATGCAACAACCTCCGGGGTTTGAGACCACGGGGGAGTCCAGGGTTTGTCCCCTCAAAAAATTAATTTATGGTCTCAAACAGTCCCCCCGGGCATGGTTTGACAAATTCAGTAGGGTTGTGCGAGAGGTTTGTTTTACTCGGAGCTCGACAGACTTCTCTCTGTTTACTCGACATCACACAACAGACATTGTTCTCCTCTTGGTGTATGTCGACGACATTCTAATCACAGACAATGACTTAAAGGGAATACAAATCATCAAACAACACCTAAGCTCTGTTTTTCAAACAAAAGATCTGGGGAATCTCCGATACTTTCTTAGCCTTGAGATCGCGAGACGTCCGGATGACCTTATCCTTTCTCAACGAAAGTACTGTCTCGACCTACTTCAGGATGCCGGTTACTCTGGATGCAAACCGACCAAAATTCTCATGGATGTCAATCATAAGCTTTGTGTTGGGGGCTTAGATACAGATCCACTTCTTTCAAATCCAGAATACTATCGACATCTTGTTGGAAAACTGATCTACCTAACGGTCACAAGACCAGACATATCCTTTGTTGTTGGGGTTGTCAACCGGTTTATGCACTCTCCTCGGATGTCTCATCTACAGGTCGTCGAACGCATCCTAAGATACCTAAAAACATCCCCTGGTCAAGAGCTGGTATACAAAACCTCCTCTACTTCTACTTCAATTCTGGTTGCGTATTCAGATGCAGATTATGTTGGATTCCTGGATGATCGACACTCTACCAACGGATTTTGTACCTACTTGGGAGGACATCTTGTTACCTGGCGCAGTAAGAAACAAGCTGTGGTTGCTCGATCTTCAACTGAAGCTGAGTACCGTTCAGTGGCGTCTGTTGTATCCGAGCTTACTTGACTCGAAAGTCTCCTAGGAGATATGTGTGTAAAACTTTCCTCACCAGCTACCGTATTCTGTGATAGTCAAGCTACTATACACAGCTAAGAATCCGGGCTTCCACAAAGAACAAAACACATTGAAGTTGACTGTCACTTCATTCGGGAGAAAGTTCAAATGAAGAAACTGGAATTGAGACATGTTCCGGCTACTGACCAAGTTGCGGATCTTCTTACTAAGGCCCTGCCTAGTACTCTATTCTATAAGTTCTTGTCCAAGCTTGGTGCCTACGACTTGTACGCTCCAGCTTGCGGGGGAGTGTTAGAAAAGGCATTGTAAAGGCCCGCCTAATGACTCATTTAGTCTTTCTTTTCTCTTGTTGTATTAGTCCCACACCATGTATATGGGACTCCTCTCTCCTTCTCCCTCGTATATATTTGTACTCATACATTGTATTTACATATGGAACAAAGATATACAAAGTTTACTGGTTTTCCTTCATTGATCGTGCTTTTTTCTATAGCTCGAATAGTTTGACATTTATATTTTCATTTTGCTTGTGATGTTTTTAAGATGCCATTGGAACTGATATCAGTTTGATACTCTCTTATCTTATATCTTATATATTATATATTAGAAAAGTATGTCAAACGAGAAGTGAATGGATCAATATTAGTTTCTTATTATATTTAACACTTAGATTTGTTGAAAAGATGTTGACTTGAGGGCACCTTAAAGATCTTTTTTGGGGGTAATTGAACAACTTTTCCAAGTTTTCTTTTTATGCTCTTCCTGAAAGAAAGACCCAACGGCACCTTCATTGACATTTGGTATTACCGTGTAGCTCGGTATACATGTCTGTGATGTGAGCATTAATGTAGCGTGCATTGAATTAATGAAGGCTGAAAACTCTGTTATCACTCTGCCATCTCGAAGATAAAATGATGGCATGATTGAAAAATTGTTACAATGTTACTCCTCTTATCCATCTTTATATGTCCGTCTATATTTAATACTTGCACTTGGTTGAACAAAATTTAGTTCTATTATAATCATCGGGTAAGTAATCACCACGCTTTTAGTAATAAATTCTAGATTCAACATTGAAGAGTTACTATTAAGCTACAATGCCCCCGATTGATGTCATTTCATTTATATTTCCACGGTGTAATAAGAAGCCAATGTCGGCATGATCTGGCTTTTAACTCACCTAAGTGTGTGGATATATATATATCTGCAATGCTTCTCAGAAGCTGTATTTCCTAAATTGTATATTTTCTTTATCCAATATGTTGATTCTATAGAATGTATCTTTTAAGATACTTTTGCACCTTACAATGAATTGGAAACAAAAACACAAAATTGCACTTTAAAGATTGAATCTGAAATTTGATTTTGTTACATGTTGACTGTGCGTTTTGAGTATTACAACTCATTCTAAAGATCAAACAGCAATGGATTTTTTTTGTGGTATTGAAGTTGAGAGGGATCCCTTTTTGTTTGGATCTATGTTGAGGGCTTCCCTCCTAGACCTCTTGACCGGCCCCGAAGGAGGAGGATACGCCGAGGGGGGAGCTATGGAGGGCAAAGGAGGAGCAACGATCGGGCGCAGGCGGTAGTCGCGGGTTGTGGCTAGGGCAAACACGGGATGTTTCAGTGGGTTAAGGAGAGAGAGAGAAGGGAAAATAAGAGTGAGAGAACTTTAGGTTCTAATTTCTTGTCTACCCACAAAGCCTAGCTGACCAATATTTATGTTCACAACACGCCCCCATTTGGGCTTACGACAAATGGGCACAATACTTTAAAAATAACACAGGATAAATTTGAAGATAACGAAGATAACTAGCGTCCTCACTCCCCATAACATCGCCGCCCTCGTTCGAAGACAACTTGTCCTCAAGCTGGATCGAAGAGTATTGCAGTGTCTTCTCCTCCTGTCGTGTCATCATTGGGAGGATCATCTACTTCGAGCCAAAATAAGCATTTGCGTTGATGTCCCGATGTGAAATGTTCATCACAATTATAGCACAAGCCTTGTTGTGGCAAGGGCAAACACGGGATGTTTCAGTGGGTTAGAGAGAGAGAGAAGGGAAAATAAGAGTGGGAGAACTTTAGGTTCTAATTTCTTGTCTACCCACAAAGCCTAGCCGACCAATATTTAAGTTCACAACACGCCCCCATTTGAGCTTACGACAAATGGGCACAATACTTTAAAAATAACACAGGATAAATTTGAAGATAACGAAGATAACTGGCGTCCTCACTCCCCATAACATCGCCGCCTCTCGGGGCGGGACAAATGGCGGCGGAAAGTAGGTCGCGGTGGATCCTCCTGGATTGGAGCCTTTTCAGGCAAGCTGGCTAGAGAATAAGCCCCTTGATAGTCCCAACGTCCCAAGGGCGGACGATGTAATAACAGTCGTCGTTCGCAAGCCTTGGCGTGGCTCATAGTTGTGTTGAGATCATGTGGCAGTAAGAATTCGACGTCCCAACGTAACCGCTCGTGAAGACCGGCGGTGAAGAAGGGAACCTGCTGCTCCGGTAAGACAAACGTTGCCCGAGATAACAAAATCTGGAATTGTTCTAAATAGGTGTCAATGGAGCCGACCTATTTGAGGTTCACAAGGTCGCCGAGTGGGTTTGCCTGTAGAGCAGGACAAATCCGCAGGGTGCAGGCCGCACTAAATTCCACCCACGAAGGGTTGGGGTGTTCCCGTAGAAGTCGAGTGAACCACAACTGCGCTGGGCTAAGTAAGTGGAAGGAGGCAATGCCGACGCGTTCTTCATCTGGCGTGTGTTGGTTGACGAAGAAAATATCACAATGGGTAAGCCAAGGAAGAGATCTTCACGGCCCTCGTAGATGGGAAAATCCATCCGGAGATTTCGTGCGTAGGCGGGGTAGTCCGCGCCTGTAGGAGCGATAGAGTCCACTCGGCTTGCCGAAGGGTGTTCGACCGTGTGCATAGGCGGAGGAGAAGGTACCCCATGTAGGGCATCTAAGCGTGCGTTGAGGGCGTTCATTTGTTTGTTCTGTGTCACGAACATGGTTTGGAAGTGTCTTGATCTCTTCGAGAGAGGGAGCATTCCGCCATCTGGGATAGGGATGGATAGACGGCCGTCAGTGTTGGAAGTAGGCCGACAGAGGAGAGGAGTCGCGGGGCTGTTGCTGTGGGACTGGGAAACTGAGTGGTAGGCGCAAAATCGTCGGGAGTAGGGTCCGCGGGGCGGGAAGAAGAGTTGGCGAGCGTGCAGTGCCCCGGGGTTGTGGTTGTAAGGCTGGGAGACGTACCAGTGCGCACAGAGTGCAGGAAGATGGGCCGGCTGTTCAGCTGTGCCGACGTCGGTGGTTTTGGCGGGCGGAGGACGTGCCAGAGAGTGAGCCGGCGACGGCCTCTGACACCAGATTGTTGAGGGATTTCCTCCTAGATCTCGTGATCGGCCCCGAAGGAGGAGGATATGCCGGGGGGAGCTATGGCAGGCGAAGGAGGAGCGGCGACGATCGGGCGCAGGCGGTAGTCGCGGGTTGCGACTATGGCAAACACGAAATGTTTTCGTGGGTTGGAGAGAGAGAGAAGGGAAAATAAGAGAGAGAGAGAGAACTTTAGGTTCTAATTTCTTATCTACCCACAAGGCCTAGCCGGCCAATATTTAAGTTCACAACACGCCCCCATTGGAGCTTATGACAAGCAGGCACAATACTTTAAAAATAACACAACATAAATTTGAAGATAACGAAAATAACTAGCATTGTCACGCCCCATAACAATCTACTTTTGTAATCTTTGTGAAGTTATTTTATATGCACCATCTTATAAATAAAGGAGCTAACATGATCTTGTCTTCTGCTGATGTAATATAGAAGAAACATGCAATGGAGTTGTTGAACCGTCAAATCTGCATCCAGCTAGTCAAGTCTCCCCAAGATCAAGATTAACTTCACAGTATTTCAGTGAACATGATATATCTCTTTCCATGGATGACTGTGCTTTGTTGAATTGTTCTATGGATTCTCTGGAAAATAAGGATGAAGAGTTAGCTGTGATGAACACTCAAACTGAGAGAAGAAAATATGTTTTTAACAGTGCTATCAATACATTTTGTTTCAACAGATTGCACCCGTTCGTGAAACAATCTGTGGGGAGTTGGCCCATGAAAATTAGTCAAATTGTTGAAAATGACTTCAATTGTACTTCTGAGCCTTTTTCTGGAGTAAAAGAAACACCGCTCAATGAAAAGGTAGGCGTACCAAAGTGGAATGTGTCTAATGTACTTCTTAGACCAAGGGTTTTCTGCTTGCAGCATGCTATCGAGGTTGAGGAACTTCTGCAGAGCAAGGGCGGTGTAAATATGCGTGTTATATGCCATTCAGGTGAAAACTCGTTTGCTGATCCTCAGCATACTCTTTATGTATATATTATGTGCATTATAAAAAATGCAGAATATCATTTATTGTGATTTGTGATTTGTTTTTTGCTAGATCATTTTGAGCTGTCGTCTTTTCATGCACTTTTTGCACATAGATAGTCTCTCAATGTTCAATGTGAGTAGTTAGCAACACACATGACTGAAAGAAATAATTTTTGTTGAATAATCTGATTTATACTGAAGGAGGTATACATTGTTTATTTGAATTGTGGAATTTTATTTTATTATTGTTTAATTACTGTAAATTTTAACAATGTAATTGTTGATGATTGTAAAAACATCACGTGTTATGTGTTTTAGGTTACACGCATCTTTTATATTTATAAGGGGAACACCCTCAAAAAGTTTAAAAATGGCCTTTGGGCAGAGAAATAGACAAATGAATTGAAGCTTATAAAAGTTAAATACAACTACATAGTCTACAACCCCCCTAAATGGAGGCATATGTAATTTTATATTAGAGCGAAGAGCAGATGTCACAAATACCAAGTCTATTTGAGAAATCCAACAACACGAGATTCAACGGGCTTGGTGAGATCAACAAGATAGTCAATAGAAGAGACAAATAGCACAATAAGAGAACCTTCTCACGAACAAAGTGATTATTCACCTCAAAATGTTTCGTCTTTCTGAAGGATAATATTGCCAAAGATTTGAACTACAATCTGATTGTCACAAGAAAAGTCAGCCAAACTCAATGATGAGAGATCTAAACGATAAAATCGCACATGCTCTCTGAACAAGAGATCAATACTCGACTTCAACCCTAAAAGGGATACAACTGCTTGTTTCTTGCTTCTCCAAGAGGTGAAGTTGTCACCAACAAAGGATCATCTATCAGAAACTGACCCAAATTATGCAGCATCAATAAAACCACAAACATTAGATTTAGTGATAGCCAAGTAGATCAACTTATACGTCTCATGTATTTGTGAACTTCGTTCATAAGGTGGTCATTATCTGCAGTAATCAAAATTTGAGAATCCGTAAGTAACTTTAAAGAATTGCATCAAGAAGCCAGTGAAGAAAGATATTTCTAACGTCAATTTGATGTAGAGACCAATAAATGGAAGCAACAAAACAAAAGTGTACTTCATAACCAGAGCAAACTGCGTATCTTAATCATCAGCATATGATTGGGTAAAGTCTGGTGCAACTTATGAGCTTTATACTGTGCCACTAATCCATATGTTGTGTATCTTTACTAGCGGGTTATTATGGTAGTTACTAGTGTGTTAGTCTTAGAAGTTGTTATGCCATGGTCATTTAGTGTTGTTCTCTGTGTGTTACAATTGTCTTTTAATTACTGTTATGAACAAGAAAGGAATCGGGAGAGTAAGGAGATATCTTGGGTTTGAGAGGAGGAGAAAGTATTACCTGATAATACTTCTTGTTCATTGCCAGGAAACCCTAGGGGTATTTATACCCCTTGGGCCATGGAGGGGCCAGCCGGCCCCTCCCATAGGGGCGTGATGTCACATTCTTCCGTCGTCTTTGGTGTTATTGCCCCGCGAGCATGTCATTATGAAGATTCGTAACATTCTCTTCCCCTTCAAAAACCAGCTTGTCCCCAAGGTGGAGATCTGGGTAACGGTAGAGTCGAGTGTTTGTCTGCTCAGTCCCTTTCTTCAGACTCATCACAGCTATGTTGTTCTCTTGTTCCCGCAGCCTCTCCAAGCAGCAAAGAGAGACCCCTTTCACCGTTGAGAGTCTGATCCCGTGCAGGAAGTACTCTCTCCCATCCTGAGCAAACTCCATGATCAAGTTGCCCCAATCCAGGGTTACTTTACCCAACTGTCGCAACCACTGGACCCCTAGGACCATATCTGACCCCTGGATGGGAAACAAGTAGACATCCATCCTGCAGGTGTATCTCTGCACCCTGAGCCCCACTCCCTTCAGCATCCCTTCGCACTGCAACTTATTTTCGTCTGCCACCATAACCTGAGAAGCGGCTTCATTGTTGATCTCTTGCCCCAGCTTCTGTGCCACAACGGGGTTGATGAAGTTATGTGTACTCTCACTGTCAACCGAAATGGTCACCTTCTGTTGGCCAATCCACCTCGTAATACTCATCGTGGGCGGCGTGGATTCTCCCTCCATGGCCAGGATAAATACCCCAAAATCGATTGTATTCGGGATGTGCTCCTTCTGACATGGTGTTTTCTTCCTGCAACATATACACCTGGATCATCTGATATTTGTGGCCTGGAGTGAATTTCTCATCACAGTTGAAGCACAATCCCTTTTCTTTCTTGCTTGTAGCTTTGACCATGTCAATTTCTTCATCATCGCCCTTTTCGTAGCTCTATGATCCTTTTTTGTGTCTAGAGGGTTTGTCGTGTTCTTCTTATTCCCCCTGGACTTCTGTCGGTTGAGTCGCTTTTCTTGAATCCGGGCCAAGCTGATAGCGTGGGTCAAACTGCACGGCTTATAGACATCAGTGCTGTGGATATAGGCCGACATGTCGGCCGACATGAAGGTTTGAGAGGTAAAACGACACGAAACCGTTTTTAACCGACATACCAGGCCCAAAAAAATGGAAAAATCGACCGTTTTTTAATTACATTTTTTTATTTAACAATAACACCCGATGTTTTAACTCCCCCAACCCCGCTGTTTTCATTTCACCCCGTTGCTCCTGCCCTATCTCTCCCCGTCGCTCCTGCCCTATTTCTCCCCGTCGCTCCTGCCCTAGCTCTCCCTCACGCGTTGTCGGCACTCCTCTCTGGTTCTTTCTTCTCCCTGCTCACTGGTGCTCTCTGGTTCTCTGGTTCTCTGGTGTTCTCTAGCTCGCTGGTGCTTTTCTGATGTTGATTTTTTTCAACTAGTAATTTTTCTCGTGATATAGTCATGTAAAATATTTTTTTCATTTCATCTAACTAATATTAATTTCATTTCTTGCCCTATTAACATTTTTTCATTTTATCTAACTGATATTAATTTCATTTTTGGAATTTTGATCTTAAAATCACTAGTTTTACCAATTTTCATCTTTAAAGTGTTGTATATTAAATGCTACATATAGCTTTTAATATTTAAAAATTTAATAGGTTGTGGAATATGTAGTATTGTGACATGTACAAAAAATAATATTTAATTACATATATAATTAATTAAATATTAAAATTCGATATATGAAATATCCCCGATATATAAAAAACCGACATGAAAACCCAAACCGACGTGTCCCCAACATCTGACATCTGCAACATTGATAGACATGCACCTCATCCTTGATGTGCTCCTTCAACTCGAAAATAAAGCAACTCATTAATGTCTTCTCTTCCCACTGCACCCTGTTTGCCAACCTTTCAAACTCTTCTCGGTATTCCATCACCGTCCCTTTTTGTCTTATTTTCTGAAGAAGAGCCTCAAAATCTTCGTACTCCAATGGGCCAAAACGGGCTGTGAATCCGTCAACAAATTTGTTCCATGGAGCGTGATCCCGTCCACGGAGAAACCACTGGGTTCACTTGAATGCGTCCTCTTCAAGGTGAAAGGACGCTAACTTTACCCACTGTTCTTCTGGTATCTCCTGATAGCTGTAGAATAACTCTGTCTTTTGGACCCGTTCCAGTGCGTCTCCTTTGAATTTGGGGTAGTTCATGCGTGTCACCTTCGGCGGCATGTAGGTTCTCGGTTGGTGCCGCCCGGGTCCTCCATATTCTTGTCTGAGTCCTTGCAGTCGTCGTCGCTCAACGACTACGTGTGGGTACCCCCAATCCTCTCCGTAGAGGATTCTGACCGCCAGTAGCGTTCTAAACTTCCATCCTCCTCCTGTACCGCCACCGTCCCGTCCCTGCATCCCTGGAATAGGAAGGAGTCCATTTCGATGTGGGTACCTCATCCCTCTGGGTCGTCGGTCCTCCTGGCGTCATTCCCGAGCCCAGTCGGACCCTTGGGCGTGAGCATCCTTGCCGTAAGGAGGAAAATCCAAGGTCGACATGTCGATTCTGCCTATCTGGGTTGACTCGGGCTATGTTGGTGGTCGTTGTGAGCATCCTGCCCTTTTGCTGTTGATCCCAAGCCCCCTATTGACGTTGGAGGCCCGATCATTACCCTCCCTACCCACACAGTCTTCGTATCCCGTTGTTGGGGGTGGAGGGAGAATCAAGACTGCGCTGGTCTCTTCCGCAATAGCTTTACCCTTGAGGTGTTGAGTCAACCATTTTTTAATCTCGTCCATGCGCGCATCCAACTTTTCTACCAGTCGTTTTTCCGATGCCTTCAACTTTTCTTCGATGATCGCCACTGTGTCTGCCAGCCTGGTATTGTTCTCCTCGAGGGTTGCCAACCGATTGGATTCTTTCTGGGAGCGAGTCACCATGGTGGGGTTCGAGGACCTGCGGCCGAAGTAGATTGCCCGCTGCTGATCTTCTTCAAGTGCGAAGGGAAGATCGTTGAGGCAGACCGACGCAGAAGAAGAAGTCATCGACGAAGCGGAGACTACGACAGAAAACTGCAGCGAATCTATCGCATAAAATTGTGGGAGAAAATTGTAGCAGGCGGAGCCGAAGCGGCAGCAGCAGTCGACGAATAGAAGAGCGGCCGCAGCAGTTTGATAATCTGGAGGAGTGCGGAAGCAGTCATCGACGGGAGGTGGAAGCAGTCGACGGCGGGAAGTGGAAGCAGTCGACGGCGGGAAGTGGAAGCAGTCGAGAGAAACGGCCGATCAATGTAGTCGGCGGTGGATTTTGGAAGCAGTCGGTGGGAGCAATCGATCAATGCAGTCAACGGTCGATCGATGCGATCGATGAGGGCTGTGGAAGCAGACCGTTGATCGACACAGATTGTCGAACGAAGCAGACGACGGCTCGATCGATCGACGCATGAAATACGCGACTTTGCCGAGACGCGATCAGTTTGATTGTTTCGTTGGAAGAAAACGACGGCTAAATCGGGAGGAGAGAGACCTCTGATACCAAATGTTATGAACAAGAAAGGATTTCAGAGAGAAGAGATATCTAGGGTTTGAGAGGAGGAGAAAGGATTGCCTAATAATACTTGCTTGTCCATTGCCAGGAAACCCTGGGGGTGTTTATACCCCTTGGGCCATGGAGGGGCCGGCCGGCCCCTCCCATAGGGGCTGAACTCGTCCGGTCCATCCCCCAACCGCCTTCTTGTTTTAATTAGAGAGGGCTGAACCATCTACCCCGCTTGATGTCGCATCCTTCCGCCGTCTTTGGTGTTGTTGTCCCGCGAGCTGGTCGTTATGAGGATTCATAACAATTACGCATTTAGGGATTTTAATTTAGACTTGGGTAGTTTCACAATTAGTCCATTAGTTGAGACTTACTTTCAAAATATCTTACTTTGTAATTTCTATTTAAAGGCCCCTTGTGCTACAAAATGCAAGCAAGAAATTTTCCCTCTTTAGTTCTTTCATGGTTAGGGTTTGACACTCCCTTGAGCTCACCCCTCAGTTTCCATGACAAGGCTCTCTTATCTCCTCCACCTATGTCTGCTCCTTGGTTAGAGAAAAAGGGGATCTCTGAGATAGGTTTGAGATCCTGAACATTTTGGGTTCACAACAACTTAGTTCAGGGTCTTCGATCGCTCTCAACATTCTCCTTAAACCTAGGTTTTCCTGTTTTCTCTGTAATTGCTTTTACTTAGCCCTCTTCCTTCCCCATGGGATCGATCGACCGCCAAAGCCTTGTAAATTACTCGGCCCATTTTTTGTAATCAATCTTTATCCATTCTTTGTCAGTGAGGAAGTTGACTATGCAATTGACTTCAATCGAAATCAATTGGTTGCGTTATAATTTCTTCCAACAATTTTTTTTTCATCGATCTTCATCCATTCTCTATCGACAAGGAAGACGACCCTATAATCATCATTGTTCAAGGCTAATCGATTGCATTACAAATTCTTCCAGATCCTACCATTGTCCATTGTAATTTTCCTAATCGATCGAGCATTTATGTATCAATTCGCCAACGTATTCACCTTTTCAATCGATCATTCCGATGAATAATCGGTGAAACATAGGTGAAATATTCCTAGAACGCCTCTTCTTCCTCAATTGTCTCTAGTTAGACTTGGCTTGTGACTCCTTGTCACCGCTCTTCCCCCCCTGTACAATTGCAGATACATCCCATGATAATCAGGACATGGCTCCCTTTATTGGGTGGAACTAGACCTCCGATCCAACAAACCGGGACACACCAATCACCACTAAGCAATTCTAGAAGTAGCTCTAACAAATCTCATTTATTCCTCGGCACAGTACCTTTGTTACTTCTCATGACATTCTATCATATTCGCCTGACAATGACTTGAGAATTCCTTCCGAATCATTGACACCCTTTCTGTGCCGCAACCAATGTCACTTGCGTCATTCCAACGAAGTCAAACCACAAATCTCAACCATCACAAGTGACTTCAACTTAAATACTGAATAGTTCATGACATTGCTAGAAAAATATGGGGAGCGACTCAAAACTGTGAAGGTGCGCCATTAGGTGTCCAACGCAAACTTGGCCCACGAGCAAACTGACACCGACAAGGAAATTCAATCGTCTTGTGCGCGCCTTGTATTTTCTATCGACAAGCACTAATACTATCAAGGATCACATAGAGGAATTACAACTTTCGTAGGTTTGCGAGACATCCTTCCCCTCGACTATCATCATACAGGAGATTGAGCCTTACTAGGAATGACCTAAGGGCCATTACACAACCAATAATCCCGGTTGTTTGCATCCACCAGTCCCTTGAGCCACCAACCCATGCAATTATCATCCGGGAGTTCTCTCCCTTGCTCCCAACCACCGAGTACCCATTATGATTGTCCTATTCTCTCGGCGATCCCCTTTCTTCACAATCGCTTCTTTCATCCTGCCCACTCATGTTGCTATCACCCCACTCTTTTGTTCGCTCATGGTGTCACCTATGCATCACTCCAAGAAGCTTTTTGGCAGGAGATGGAGCAAGATGACTTAACAATGAGATTCTCACTCCGACCTTGAGTCCCAAATTGGAGGGTTGGAGTGTAGTATATCTCTTTAATAATGGGCAATTATGATTGTTGTTAGTGCATTTAGGTCACAGTAGTTGTTATGTCATGTTATTTTAGTATTTTTTATATATTACAATTATCTTTTAATTACACATTTAAGTGTTTTAATTTATACTTGAGTTGTTTTTCAATTAGTCTGTTGGTTGGAAGTATTTGCAAATTGCTTTTGCAATTTCTTTTTAAATCCTCATTCGGACATGAATGCAAGTAATAAAATTTACAATATTTAGTTTTCAATGGTTAGAGTTTGATGCTCCCTCTTTAGTGCCCTCCTCAGATATTGTGGTAAGACTACTATTTCCTCCACCTTCGGCCACCCTCACCCCCTCCAGCTAGTGAGGAGGGACGCTGTCCACCAGGGTTGACATCCTAAACCCTTTGAGTTCACAACATCTTAGTTATATTTAAAGATTAAACACACTCTGACAACAAGACTAGTTTCCAAATTTGCTTATAGGTTATGCTACCCCATCTCCGAGGTACCTTATTTCCTTCCAGATGTACAAAGGTGGAACCCACATGACGATGCATGAGTTGCGTTAATAGTAGAGAGAGGCAGTGTCATGAGGTAGACCCTGGTAAGATAAACTTTGCAATACTATGGGCAGTCACACATTGACGAGAGACCATACATGCATCCATAAAGAAATGTAAGGAAGGATCATTAGATATCTGAGTAAATGCCATACAGAAAGAGGGGATCCATCTTCACTTATAGTGGAGGCTCTGGAGGAGAATAGATTGTTTAAAAGGGAGAAGATTTTGATATTATGTGATGTCATAAAAAGGGTCTGCCCCAGGTGTCGAAGTGGAAGCATTGGTCTTAGTAAACACCAAAAGTTGAGAAACAAAAAAGCTTCAGTTTTACATATAATCTAGAAGGAGGAAGAATAAAGAAAAATAGAGGAAGCATGTTCATGGACACATCCTGATTGACAATAATGCAACAACGAAAAGGTTGGTGATGTAACTTCCCGAATCTGGTGAGACATGCCCGATGAGGGCGCGAAGTATCTTCAAGACATTGATGGCCTAACAAAGAGCAATTCTTAAGGAACTTTATGATGAAAGTTTCTAGAAAAAATGGGTGGATGAATGAAATAAATCCTACATCAGAATTGAATAAATCTTATTGGGCTATAAGTATATTTTAGGTCCCAAATATAGAAGACCATTTTGAGAGCATGTGGCGGAGTTCAATTATGAAGTATACAGTTAAGATAAATGAACGAAATTCACAGATGATTCTTTGTGTTAGTACACGGAGGGTGACATGAAGGAAGACACTTGCATTCGAAGTCAGGAGACATGACCCCACAGAGATATAATCGAGGGCTGATTCCTTTCCTCGAGCTATGTGATCCTAGATCTAAGATGGAAGTGACCCACACACCCTTCCTTTGTATAAGGATATAACATGCACAATTTACCAAAATACTCGTATTAGTCTGTAAGGGTCTTAATGCACCTGTTACTTAAGTTATGACACTTATATAGCACATAAGACACTCGTACATGTAATAATACATATTTAGGAATAAATGGCCTTGCCTCCAAGGCCGTGGAAGAGAGGACGAGCTAAGATCGACAGTGTTCGTCATCTATCGCCAACACATGGAATCAGCCATGTTGGTGTATTCACCTTCAGTATCGAGGAACATGCTTGATTCTTTATTTGGATATTGATGTGCAGGAAAGTACAACTGCTTGTGGTGAAAACAATTGTTGGGTTTTTATGCTGAAGTTGGAAACGCCAAGTGCACAGTTAAAGAAAGTTCTCACAAAATGCTGAAGTTGGAAACAAGTACACAGGTGACCCAAAGAACTTGGAGAAAGCTATTCTATCAAATGCCATCGGTTTCAATCCAAAAGAACGAAGATGTTGAGAAAAAATACAAGCAGAAAAATTCCACCGGTGTGGAAGCCAAGAGGAAGTAGCAAGTGAGTGGAGGAAAGCAGGGAATCCTGTTCAAAACAAGGCAGATGTCACTAAGGATTTTTTTCGTGTCAAATTTTGATTCTCCTTTCACCGTAGCCATCTGGGGGATCGTTAGGCTAAGAAAATTGCCATATGGACTCCTCTCTTAGCTTAGGAAAATGTATTTTAGGATTTTGATTTTAAATATCAACTTCACCCAGTTTAAAGCATATATATTTTTTACTCAAACAAGCATTATAGAATATTTAAAAAGTTTAATTCTAGGCGAATGAGCATCAACATCAATTGCTTAGAAAGGAGAAATCTACAACACATGTTGGATATAACACATCGGCATAAAGTTTGAAAAAATGAGTCATGTTGAGCTAGTGGCTCAAAAAATAATGAAGTAACCCAAGGGTAATGAATACGTGTACGCCCTGCGGGCAAGGACATGCATGCTCGGATGATCGACTTTACTTCGCATGAATCTTCTCAGAGACATGATTATCTTTATGAATTATCTTGTATTTTTAATTAGCATGTTTCGGCTTGTAGCAGATCTTCGTCCTGTGTAAGGATGCATAGTTACAGTGTTAGGACATCTTGAATCCTTGTCTTGTTTTGGGCTCTCTTAGGAGAGAACTCTTAGAGGACATCAAGAGTGAATATCGAGCATAGCTCAATATATTGTATCGTGATTGGAATCAATCTATTGGATTGATAGCGAGCATCTATCAATTAGTCTGACATGTCACCTCTGTTTGCTGTCTACAACCAGCCGCTAGGTACCAGTTCCTTCATTCACTTCAACCATGACCACTCCAACGACATCGCTACACACCTGTTTCGACCGGATTGTTGCCATGGTAGCTGACCCCCTTTCCATGGCGCACGAGATTCACCGCCACCTTCGTCCACATCTTCCACTACAAGGACCACCGCCTCCTACTACTTTCTGCTCCACCCCCACTCTAATCTTCCACATCTCGGACCACCACAAACATTATAGGACTACCTCTAGCCAATGTTTTAAATGTCCTTCGACATGTCTGCTGACATGTCATTTTTAAAATCAAAACGACATTTTTCAAAATTTTAAAAAAAATTTATCCTTTTGTAAAATATAGGCCGACATATCCATTTTTTTGATATATTGGCCGACACGACATTTGAATATATTGCCCGATTTTTTATTTTTTATTTTGTTAGCAGTGTATGTTTCACTTATATGTATTATATTATATGCATGCTTAAATCAATAGGACTTATTGTTTTGTTTTCATAATGTGTTATTCTTATAATCATTTTTTATTATTATTTTCAGCTATATCTTTCTTTTTTCGTATAAAAAATATTGCAATTTTCAACGCATTTATTAATGCTTTTATATTTTTAACATAAATATGTTAAGTATGAAAACACTTATAACTAATAAAAAAAAATTAGCATTTAAATTTTTTATTTCCTATAAAATTTAATGTTATCTAAATAAAATTATTTTATAATATTAAATATATTTTACAATATATCTATTTATATTTAAAGGCTTGAGTGTTGTTTGTACTCGAAGGTAAAGGCTTGAGGGTTGTTGTGTATTTATTAATGGTAGTCGTAGTGTATTACTAATATTTTATTTTGACTAATTAAATTTATTTTGGGATATACATAACTTAGTGTTCGTAAACTTGTTATTCTAATTTTTCATGTTAGAACATATATGTATACTTAGTATCCATACAAATAATTTTTTTATTTAGGAAATATTAAAATCCGATATTTTAAAATATCCCTGACATGTCTCCTACTTCTGACATGTCTCCAACATCCGATATTTACAACCTTGCCTCCAACAGGACCCTCGCTCATTTTGTCAACAACCACTCTAGTAAGCGATCAACAATCGTTGTACACCATTGAGCTCAATGATCAGCACTAGTAGGAGCAGGGAGAACCAATATCGTTGATCGATGGATCATTGGTAAACAATTTGCATGATAATGATTGATGACCGATCAGTCTACGATTGATCTCAATATTGGACAAACATATTTTTGTTGCCCATCTTTCCCCTTATTTTTGCAACCTCGTCGAACAATCTCCATCATTGTTGCGCCAACCAATCCCCCTCCTACAGTGAATGACAGACTCGATGCTTCCAGCACCAGGGATGGCAAACCTATCACATACAAACTCCTTCCTACTTCTCTAAACTATAACCGCCTCTTAGCAGTTCCATAATGTAATCGACTACACACCTTCTCTGAGCTGACTCCAAGCACACGCCATGCACCGACAAACATTATATCCTCTCCTTATCCTTTTCGAATATTATCGCGCTCTATCCTCCAAAGTGTTAGCTTACCATATTCCCCCTCCAACAGATTCTTCCACTCCAATGTGGGTACTACGTCCCCCGTTCCTTGAGCCCCAACCCACACACTCCACCCCAAACAATGCTCCATCATGAAATTTTTACAACCTCTTTTTCCTATCGTGTCTGCAGTCGTAGAGTATGCTTCGTCCCGCTCAGCTCCACTCCCCAAATATGCCTCTTTATTTCACTAGTCGTCAACCCCACATACCCAAATGTTTTGTTCTATCTTGTTACGAGGTCATTTTAATTTCTCGTAAATGTTACCGGGGCTAGATAAAACAAGCGATAGTTGTGGTCGTGGTCTGTTGTCGTGGGGAGATAGAGCTGAAGATGTGCGATGAGAGGGCAACATGAGGTGTTGATATCCGAGAATAGGCAGTCACATGGCGAGGGATCAAAATGGATGGAACAGATTGCATAACTAACAATCTCTAGATCGTCAACTGTGCAAAGAGGTGCTGAGCTCGTTTGGGAGGAACCACCAACAGGAAGCAGTCGTTGGATGCTGAAGTAGGATCGATTGTGTGTTTTGCTCGGCGTCGTTGAGACCAACGGATGAGCAATCGTGTGTTGGCTCGGCGTCGATGAGGTCGATGTTATGCGGCGTCAATTAAGTAGAGGACAGAGCAGGGCTTCACGCGCGAGAAGAAGTTGCTCGATCCCGATTGTAACAGAAACTCATCAACCTACTGTTGTCTTGTCCGATCGTGGGCTGCAGGGCTTCACACGCTACGTTAGGGCAGCGGCTGAGACTGCGAACAGGGATGTGACTGCTGGAACTGGGCATCAATGTATCGTTTGGCTCTGATACCAAGTTGTTATGAGCCTAGCTCATAATAGAGCTGCGATCTTGCTGGAGGTGGCAATGGAAGCGGGGATATATGGGTGCCGAGCGCACCCAAAAGAGGACAAAAATAGGAGAAGGGGGGAGTGGGAAGCTCAGTCAAACCCTAGCTTAAGAGTGAAGGTGAAGAACATAGAAAGAGATAAAGAAAATTTCATTAATTCACTCGTAACTTCATACATAACACTAGTTTGAGTATTCTTTCTTGCCTGTTTTCCCTCTCCACCAGTACTTGTGTGTGTGCATAATTTCATTGCTAGAGTAGAGGTGAATGTTGGCTTAGCTATTGCGAATGGCACAAAAAGAAGCTAAGGCCACATGGATTAAGATTTGAGCATGGGACCAGCTCCGTGACATGTGATTAGGAAACTTGCTCTGATGCCATATAAGAATTAATGAGTTGAATTATATTAATGTCAAATAAGGGTCTTAGGTAGAATATACAAGTATAAGAGGTATACTAAACCTGTTTTTAATGTAAAATAACAACTATCTACGAACAGAAAATAGAATTTAGATATTTTAACGAACTTTTACAAAGTTTTGACGTATAGTTAGGGAGTGAGTCGGAAATAAAGTAAGACACTGAATCAAAATTGATTTGCTAATAAATGAAGGACCAACCACTTAGCAATAAAACACCTACATTTTTTTCTTTTACAATATCATACTATGTTACTCAGACATCTCTTCAACTCCACTATTCAAATGCAGAAGAGAACGATAAATGCAAAGTGGAAGCTTGGAGATGATGAAGAAGAAAAAGAGAGAGAAATGAAGAAGATAAAAGTACCTTTGAGGATAACTAGATAGACATGCTAAATCTTAGATTAGCTGAAGTATTGGAAAAGCTATCTTATTTTATTCCTCCATAGTAGGGGTATATATAAGGCAACCACAAAGATACAAATTACAAAACACCTAACTTAAATATACATATAATTTAACTCTCATCACTCAAGTTGGGAAGAAATAACCATTATTCTCAGTTTTAAGATGTTGTCTATAAAGGTGTCACAGTTCATGCATTTAGTGAAGATGTCTGCTAACTGATGTTGGGGTTGAACAGACAATGTGCATATAGTTTCTTTCTCCTCATAGTCATTGATGAAGTATCTATCAATTTTAACATGTTTTGTTCTATCATGTTACAAGGGCGTTTTAATTTCTCCTCAATTTTACCGGGGCTCGATAAAAAACTAGGAGTGTTGTTGTTGTGGGTCTGTTGTCTTGGGGTGAAAGAACTGAAGATGTTTGTTTGAGAGGATGGCAGGTGTCGATATCAAAGAACAAAAAGTCACGTGGTGAGGGCTTGAACTGGACAGAATGACAGGTGGAACTGACAAGTTCTGGATTCTTCAACAGTGTAGAGAGACGTTGGGCTCAATTGGGTGGAACCACCGCTGGGGTGCAATTGGTAGATGTTGAAGGATGATCGATCATGTGTTGTGCTTGAGGTCGATGTGGCTAGCGAATGAGTGATCGTGTGTTGGCTCGACATCGATGAGATCGACGTTGTGCGGTGTCAATGAAGCAGAGGGCAGAGCAGGGCTTCACACACGAGAACAATCATCCAGTTGCTCAATCTTGTTGGGAGAAAAAACTTGTCGACCTACTGTTATCTTTGGATTGCAGGGCTTCACGCGCGACACTTTGGCAGGGACTGCGATTGTCAACATGGATGCGATGACTACTAGATTTGGACGCTAGCGTCGTTTGGCTCTTATACCAAGTTTATGGACCTAGCCTGTAACGTCGTTGCGATCTGGTCGGAGGTGGCGGTGGAAGCAGAGATACAAGGGAGCCGAGTTCACTCAAAGGAGGACAAAAGAGAAGAAGGGGAAGAGGGGAGCTTTCTAGTTTGAGAGAGAATGAGAACTTAGAGAGGGAGAGTGAAAACATAATTAATTCATTCCTAACTTCATACGCGACCCAAGGATCTTTTTATAGAGTACAACGATATGAATATTAAAACATTAGTTAGATGCACAAAATACTAAACCATTAAGACTTTAATGACTCAATTCGACTCATACAACTTGACTCAAATATCTAAAGACTAGTAATAAAATAGATGAATCACAATTAATGAGGTGGAAACAAAGGATGCAATAAAAAGATTATTACTGCATAACAAACTTATAACAACAGTCAAGCCTTTATCCCACTATAGTGGGGTCGGCTATAACAAACTTATATAAGAGAAATTATTTTATTACAATGAAAGTAGCACGTGAGATTTTAAATGTAGAATATATCTTTTCTTTTCCCTTCAAAATGCATCAAGTTGGTATAACAATACATTAGGAACCAAACTTCTCTCATAGCCTTGATGCTATTTGTCTCGTGTATCGAGAAACTTAAGTACACTGGTGAGACACTGGACCACCTCTGACACTGACAATTTATTATATGAAGCAATAATAAAGGCTAGTAATATTATAATTGTCAGCAGATATAACATAAGGAATAGTGTTGTAAACAATAAACGGGTGGAACACGATATGTTAAGCTAACATTATCTTAGAAATGTTATTTATTTAACTAGATTTATATGTCAGCAGTTAAGAGTACCCGACTACTAAAAATCATTTTGCTTGTCTTCAACATTGCCTTGTCCCATTACATGCGAGGTCCATTATGATCTAACACTCAGTTTTGTTCAAATGTTTGGAATGTGGCATCAATTTGCTTATCGACCCATATAAACTTCGGTCAAAATACGAAGGTGTTTCATCATCATCACTGAACCCTAGGTCATCTTGATGGAATGCCTGATTTAGGCCACATACCTTAATGCCATCCTATGAAACCACTAGCTTATCCATGCAGTGGAACTACATATGAAAGGTGTTATTTGTCGTGTTATTAGACGCATTTACATTAGTCCCACATCATGTACCGCTACAGTTATGTTATTTCATTTTGATATAAATAAAGGGTGAGACCTCAATATGAAATACACTTAGTTTTCCTCCCAAACCTCGTAACATGGTATCAGAGGGAAAGAAACCCTAATTTCTATTTCTCTGTCGCTCGATCCCGCACACCGCTCCGCTCGATCCCGATCCCGCTACCGCTCCGCCACGTTCTCTCTCGCTCCCGCTCCGCTCGATACCAGCGGTCGATCTTCTCTGCACTTCTCACGGACACGGCAGCGGCATGCCTCCGCAGCGAGGTGATGTCGGCCGTCTTCCCTAGATACGCCGACACTCCTATCAGCACCTGCTGCCTCCTGTAACCCCTGGTAGCGCCGTCTCCCGCAGATTCTATCGTCGCTGCCTCTGCCGGAAGGTTTCTACCCCTTCGGCTTCTACTGTCGCTGCCTCTGCTGTTCCTCCCTTCCGGCTGCTCCTGCTCCTGTGTTCTGGGCCATGAATTCCTCCGTAACAAGTACCGCCCCACCGCCGGTTCCCTTCGGGGATTCCCCTAACTCCTTTACTCCAAACGCGAGGATTGCAACTACGATCCTTACCTCCTCCAATTTTTAGTTATGGAAGAAGGGGGTTACTATGTCTCTTGCAGGCATCCGTCGTACACACCATCTTACTCGTCTCCCAACCCATGCAGTGGGGAGTACCGAACATGACGACTGGTATAGTGATGATTGTCGCATCTTTGCTCTTCTCCTGAGTTCTATGGATCCCTCCGTCCAGCAAATGTGCAAGAACTGCGACAGCACCAAGGAACTATGGGACACTCTTCACATGATGTTTTCTCAGACGAACAACCTCTCTCGTCTTGGTGAACTCTTCCCCAAGATCGCTGAACTACGCCAAGGCGCGCGTCCTGTTACCAAGTACTTTGCCGAATGGAAGGTTCTCGCCGATGAGATCTTGGATCTTTGGGAGATTCCCTCTACCCGGGAAGGGCATCAGGCTCAACGTGAACACCTTGTGCTCCTAGGGCTATTGAATGGATTGGATCCTCACTTCTCCACAACGAAGACTGAAATGCTCGCCAGTCCTACTACACTTCAGACTGCTAGTGTGTACCATCGGCTTACTAAGGCTGGCTATATAGGTATCTCGTCATCTGCTCTACATACATCTTCCGGCGAGTCAATGGCTCTTGCCTCACGAGGAGGAGGTAGGGGAGCTAGTCGGGGGGGCGCTCTGGCCGTGGTCGTGACTCAGACACGCGACATTGTGCCCATTGCGGGCGTCGAGGACATACAAAGGATACATGTTGACTGATTCATGGGAAGCCAGAATGGGCCTCCAAACCTCCTCCACCTCGGCCGGCACACATGGCTGACTCCACTGCCATACCTCTTGGATCGCGCATTGTTGAAATATTCGAAGATTATCGGCGTCTGCAGGCTCTCCACGTTGATTCACTGACTCCTAGTGCAGCTGTGGCTCAAACCATTCAGCCTGTTTGTACCTCACAACGGCCGGTCCAGTGGCTTGCTGATTCTGGTGCTTCTGATCACCTGACTAGTTCCTCAGGTATCTTACACTCATACAAACCTCATAGTGGAGCCTCGATTACTGTTGCAGATGGCTCCCCTGTACCTATCTTTGGGTTTGGTAGCTGCAATCTGACACCTGACACTCCACTCTCCTCAGTGGCGCTTGTCCCTCAATCTGCCTACAATCTCTTGTCTATTAGTAAGCTTACAACTGATTTGAATTGTATTTCTATATTCACCTCTTCTGGTTGCATTTTTCAGGAACAGTCGACGAGCCGTATTATTGGTAGAGGGAAGCTGCGTGGTGGTGTCTATGTCCTGGATGAAGTCTCCCACCTTGCTTGATCCGCGGCCTCCACCGAATTCCTGGATCTTCATTATCGTCATGATCATCCGTCTATGCAGGTCATGCGTCGTCTGTATCATGAGCTTGGGAAAGTTTCTCATCTCAATTGTAAGTCTTGTTTGTTTGCTAAACTCCACAGAGTTAGCTATAGTCCTCGTATTGATGTTCATGCTTCTGCACCTTTTGATTTACTTCATTCAGATTTTTGGGGACCGTGCCCTGTTCCTACGTTATTAGGGCACAAGTATTATGTCACTTTCATTGATGATTTTTCTCGTACAACTTGGTTGTATCTAATGAAAAATCGTTCTGAGCTACCTTCTATTTTTCAGCATTTCTGGAATGAAATATTTACTCAATTTTCTGTCCGTATTAAGTGTCTCCGGACTGATAATGGCCGGGAATACCTGTCTCGGTCCATGTCTCTCTTTCTTTCTGACAAAGGCATCATCCACCAAACTAGCTGCCCGGCTACCCCTCAACAGAATGGTGTTGCCGAACACAAAAATCAGCATCTCCTTGAAGTCACCCGGGCAATCCTTCACCACAGACACGTACCCAACCACTTCTTGGGTGATGTCGTACTCACTGCTGTCTATCTTATTAATCATCTTCCCACCCACATCCTTCAGGGGGTGACACCCTACCACACTCTCTATCCTGACCATCACGATCACCCCCTTCCCTTGAAGGTCTTTGGGTGTGTTTGCTATGTTCGGGATGCTCGTCCCTCTGTCTCCAAACTTGATTCTCGTGCCCTGAAATGCATCTTCCTCGGCTACTCTCGGACCACTAAAGGATATCGGTGTTACTCTCCTGATCTCCGCCGATACATTCTTTCTTGTAATGTCGTCTTCCGGGAGACCGACCCATATCCCTTTCCTGGATCCTCCCATCCTGATCCCTCTCTTGATACCCTCTTGGTCCTAGGCATGACCCTGCTCTCATTTCATCGACTGATGTGTTCTCCCCTCTGTGGGGGCAGGTTTACTCCCGTCGCTCTTCTGATAGTACAGTGGTGCCACCACCTCAGCCTACCTCGGTTACCGATGATACGACGACTGTTCCTCCGGAAGACCCTGCTCCTTCCCCTACTACCATCACGCCAGCCAGCCCAGAGGTTCCTATTGCACTCAGAAAAGGAGTTCGGGCATGTCGGGAGCAGCCACTCTTTGTTATCTCGTACCAGGGCTTGTCTGCATCTCATATAGCGCTGCACTCGACTCTCGATCGTGATCGTCTACCCTATACCGTGGCGGAGGCTAAGGCTCATCCTGGTTGGATGGCAGCCATGCATGATGAATTGAACGCTCTCCAACAGAATCATACATTGGACCTGGTTCCCTTACCTTCCGGCAAGAAGGCAATTGGATGCAAATGGATCTACTCTGTCAAGGTGCATGCGGACGGTTCTCTGGACCGCCTGAAAGCCCGATTGGTTGTCAAAGGTTATGCTCAGACTTATGGCGTGGACTATGACGAAACATTCGCTCCTGTTGCGAAGATGTCCTCCCTTCGCATCCTACTTTCTCTCGCCACCTTCCACCAGTGGACTTTACACCAATTGGATATCAAGAATGCTTTTCTCCATGGGCTCCTGGATGAAGAAGTGTATATGGAGCAACCACCTGGGTTCGTTGCTGAGGGGGAGCGTACCAAGGTGTGCCGTCTTCTCGCCTCCCTATATGGATTGAAGCAATCCCCTTGGGCATGGTTTGCTCGGTTCCGTGTCGTTGTTACCCAGTTCGGGCTTACTAAGAGTACTAAAGACTCGTCTCTCTTTTATCAGAACTCCTCGGCTGGTACTATTTTGCTACTAGTATATGTTGATGATATTGTTATCACAGGCAGCAACTCTGAAGGGATATCAAATCTCAAAGCATTCGTACACTCTAATTTCCAAACAAAAGATCTGGGCACATCGCGGTATTTCCTTGGGATTGAGGTGACTCAAGATGACCACTCTCTCTTTATTTGCCAACGCAAATATGCTCTCGATCTTCTATCTGACCTTGGGATGACTAACTGTGGCCATATGGATTCCCCACTGGAACCAGGAGAAAAGACTCTTCATGCCGAAAGCAAACTGTTTGATTCACCAGAGCAGTACCGTCGAATAGTTGGAAAATTAAACTACCTTACCATGACTCGTCCAGACATTGCTTGCGCGGTAAGTAAGGTCAGTCAGTTCATGGCGGCCCCAACTATGTCTCAGTGGGATTCTGTTCTTCGAATTGTCAGATATATGAAGAAGGATCCTGGTTTTGGAATTGCATACAAGAGTCAAGGTCATTCCAATCTAAAGGCATACAGTGATTCTAACTGGGCAGGATGCTTAGCCACTCGAAAGTCGACCACGGGATTCACTGTCTTTATGGTTGGTAATCTCATCTCCTGGAAGAGCAAGAAACAAATCACAGTTGCCAGATCTAGTGTAGAGGCAGAATATCGTGCTATATCCCACACTGTTGCTGAGATCATGTGGGTGAGGCAGATTCTCTGTGAAATTGGGTATCCCGTTCAAGATCCCACTCTATGGTGTGACAATCAAGCTGCAATCTAGATAGCCACTAATCCTGTGTTTCATGAGCGCACGAAGCATATAGAGGTCGACTGCCACTTTGTTAGAGAGAAGTATGAAGAAGGCCTTATTTCTCTAAAGCATGTGAAAATTGGTTACCAAGTTGTAGACATTCTTACGAAAGGGGTTACAGGGACTAGAATGAACTATATATGTAACAAGTTGGATCTGGGAAGTTCCCACGATCCAACTTGAGGGGGAGTGTTATTTGTCGTGTTATTAGACGCATTTACATTAGTCCCACATCATGTACCACTACCGTTATATTATTTCATTTTGATATAAATAAAGGGTGAGACCTCAATATGAGGTACACTTAGGCTCCGTTTGTTTCGGCGTTTTTGCCGGGCGTTTGGAGCAAACGCCGCCGGACGGCGGGTAAACAAACGGGACGCCGGCGGCGTTTGCTCCGTTTGCACCCGCCGCAAGAAAAAAAAGCCCCTCAAACGCCGCTTTTCCAACCCCGCCTCCCCCCCATCCGATTCCAACTCTCCATTTCAACCCGCCGGGAGCAAACGCCACCGCCGTACCAAATAAACCCTTAGTTTTCCTCCCAAACCTCGTAACAAAAGGAAATAATAATCATATAAACATGAGTAAAAAACTATTATCCTAGCTACTACATAAGGGCACTTCAATTTTGATGAGCACACATTCACACAATCATTTGTAATATTGTATAATACTTCTTAGGATTCATATAGTGTGCAATTTGTGAATTATGATGCAACATCATGAGATGAACAAATAATATAGACGTTATTTGACATCAATAATTCATATCAGAGTATTCATAAATCAACGAGAGACATCGTTGGAATCATGAAATTAATATCTAACTTTCTTGGCTTAAAACTTATTATGCATTGTCGTGAAAATATGAGATTTATTAGTTTGAGTCCTTAGTGAAGACAAATCGTCCTGAGAATATATAGATAATCCTAGTACAAAGATAACATCATCACATCATGTCTATAATGTGATCACCTACTATCCTCTTATTGGAAATAAATCGTTCACAACTCCTCTCAAAGCATGCTCAATCAATCTATATGATATGCAAATGTAAAAAAATTCCCATTATGAATAGCAATCGTGTGGTCAATCATTGTGGGTATAATTGTCAGCTATTTTTTTTTTCACGGATAAATGATTGGTTACAAAAGATTTTTTTTGTAATGAATGTTGTCATGTATAATTACTCCTTTTATTGTTACATTTCTTTAATTGGTGGGGTGAATAATCAATACAATAACGATGAATGAAAGAGAAGAAAAAATCATTTAGCTGGATAAGAGAAGATCATGACGTTGGATTATGTTGTCGTAGATGGCACCCATATGTTTGGCATGTTTGCTAATATGTCATTTTAGGGGGAGACACACCACGATGCGATCATTTATGAGAAAAATATTATTTTGCATTATGATTGTCAGTATATTAAATTTAGCAGCGCGTCAAGGTTCTTGTGTGATCATAAAGTACCATTAAAACTTAAGGGCAAGTTTTACCGTACTGCGATTAGACTAGTGATGCTCTATGGTTCTGAGTGTTGGGCGGTGATTGTGTACATGAGCAAAAAATGGGAGTTGCGGAGATGAGAATGCTTAGGTGGATGTGTGGACACACGAGACTGGATAGAATTAGGAATGAATGTATCAGGGATAAGATAGGAGTAGCACCAATTGCAGAGAAGATGCGAGAAGCTCGACTAAGATGGTTTGGACACGTGCAAAGGAGATAAATTAGAGGCACCTGTTAGGCGTTGTGAGAGTCTAGTCACTAGGCATGTTAAACGAGGGAGGGGTAGACCAATAAAGGCTTGGAATGAAACTATAAGGAAAGACATGATGTACTTAGGCATTAGTGAGATTATGACCCAAGATAGGGCACAATGGAGACAAAAGATCCATATAGCCGAGCCCACTATAGTGGGATAAAGGCTTGAGTGTTGTTATGATTGTCATTATATTAGATTGTAGGATTATTATTAGACTGATTAAAAATATTGAAACATGAAAAAATCGGATAAAGATAAGGTATTTCTCATATTTGTTAATGGTTATTATTTATTACTATTGTTATGGATGTTTAATTTTTGTTAATTATTATTTTTAAGAATGTTTTGATTTTTTAAATTGTTAATATTAAAATTATGGAATGCTTTTACATTTACTACATTTGTACATTTAAAAGCTATATATATATATATATATATATATATTAGATCGTATGCCGATTTATATTTGATTACGATGTATTTTCCTTATATATAGGGGATCCCTCTTTTGAATAGAATGATCTTTCGCCCTAATTAACATGGTATTAGAGCCTGTGTGCGGCTAAGCTTCCCAGAAATGTCTTCCGCTCGATCTTAGCCTCCGCTTCCCGTCAGGCTTCCGCACCGCTCCCGTCGCCCCCCCCCCCCCCCCTCTCCCGTCGACCCCTCTCCTTTTTTGCGGCTCGCTGCCCTTCTACAGCGCCGATCGATGCTCGACAATATGTCGGCCGATCAGCGCTAATGCCTCCCCGGACGGGTCTCCGACTGTTCAATTGACCTCAAACTTAGGTAAAAGTTTGCTTTGTCATCTTTATCCTCCCTCTCAAGTTTTGTGAGATTCCAAGGGTTGGATGTCTTCCAATCTTCGATCTAGGGTTTCCTTTGTTGTCGTTGATCGTGACTTCTATTCCTCCGTTGATCTGGTCCGCTCTTCTTCTCTTTGATGGGGTTTTCTTCTCTACCCTATTCAATCTTCTTGGCGGTTTTGTTGCACTTTGCTTCCATGTCGAAGATTAGTGATTCCAGTACTCCCATAACCCCCGCTGGATCTACCATGGCTGGTCAAGATCACCTCTATTCGCAGCTTACCATAATCCGCATTGATGACACCAACTATTTAGCTTGGTCCCGCTCTATTACCCTTGACTTGAAGAGTCGACATCTCTTTGGCTACATCATTGACACCACCACTGCTTCGGCTCCGACTTTTGCTGCTTGTCCTAAATGGGAGTAAAAAAACTCCCTTATCATGTTATGGTTTATCAACTACATGCAGGAATCGATTGCACGAAATTATATCTTCCTGGATACTGCTGCAGACATATGAAAGCGCGCTGAGTCTACCTATTCCTTCAAGGGGAATGCGGTCCAAATCTTCCAGCTTTGTCGTAAGATCGGGAATCTCCGTTAGGGGGATCGTCCCTCTTCAGCCTATTACCTTGAGTTTACCCAGCTCTATCAGGAGTACGATCATTTTGACTTTCTCATTATGGTGTGCAATGCGGATGCACTCTTGCTGAAGAATCACGAAGATAGATATCAAGTATTTGAGTTCCTACATGGCTTGCACAGAGATTTTGATCAGATTATGGTCCAGATCTTGGGACATGTTCTTATTCCCTCACTTCCTGAGATTTACAATACTGTTCAACAAGAGTTTGATCGACGACAGTCCTGGACCACCTCCAACCTTCCAGAGGGATATGCACTAGCGGCTCATCAGCCCCATTTTTTCAGTTGCACTTCTCGTGATTTCAAGCCCAAGCCCACAGATAGGGATCACCTCACATGTGAGTATTGTGGCAAGGCTCGTCATACTCGAGATACTTGTTATAGCCTCCATGGCTTTCCTCCTCCTCGAGATGGATCGACTTCTCGTGGTGGTCGCGGTCGTGTTAGGACTCCATGCCGATCTCCTCTGCTCATCTGATCGAGACTTTCGATGGTGGTTCTTCTCAGTCTTCCTCCTTCTCTGCTGAAGAAATGCAGGCCCTTCGTCGTTTGATGCACGACCTTACTATTGAGCATGTTGATGCCCCTATGTCATCATCTGCTCTTGCCCACACTGGTACTTCGAGTGCTAACTCCGCTTCTACTGGTTCTACTCAATGGATTATCAATTCATGCATCACCCATCACATGATCGGTTCTGTCTCAGGTTTTGTATCTTATTCCTCTCTTTCAGGCAAGGATAAAGTGAGCATTGTTGATGGGTCCTTCTCTTCCATTGCTGGAAAGGGCTCCATTCCTTGTTTTTTCTCTCACTTTATCCCCTGTTCTTCATGTTCTAAAGTTCACTCGTAGTCTACTTTCTGTTAGTCATTTGACTAATTCTCTTCACTGCTCCGTTACCTTTTCTTCTTCTTATTGTGTCTTTTAGGATCTGAAGACGGGCAGGTGATTGGCTCTGGTAGCATGAAGGATGACATGTACGTGTTTGACTCCACTTCCGAGGCTACGCCACCGCAAGCTCTCCACTCTTCGCAGACCTCCACCTTGCTTACCTGGCATCGTCGTCTTGGCCACCCTTCCATTGCGATCATGTATCATTTATTTTCTGTTTTTTCTTGTGTTTTAAAAATTTTGTTTGTGACATCTGTGTTGTTGCCAAACATCATCGTACTCTTGTTCATCATGTGTCATTACCTAGTACAACTCCTTTTCATATTATTCATTCTGATGTGTGGGGGTCGTGCTTTGTTACCTCTATTTTTGGATGGTTTTGATTTATTACATTTATTGAGGCTCTGTTTGGCGCGACTGCAGCGACTGGAGAAGCAGTGGTGGGAAACAGTGGTGGGAAACAGTGGTGGAATAATCAGCTGTTTTGCAGAGTGGTGGCAGAATCTGCGAATCTGTTTGGAAGAACAGCGTTTGCAGTGCTGTTAATAATTTTATTTTATAAATATTATATAAATAATATTATATTCATTAATAATATATAACTTATATAATTATATTAATTTAATAACTTATAAGTTATAATATAAGTTATAATATAACTTATAATATAATTTAATATTAATTTAATATAATAACTTATAATATATTAATATTAATATAATAACTTATATATATTAATATAATAACTTATAATATATTAATTACATTAATATTATAACTTTTTTAATATTAAAAAATTATTTTTTTAATAAAAAATGGCTGCAGTGCTGCTGCTATTTCCGAGTCACGGAAAATTTCCGTGACTCGGAAATAGCGGGCCACCGCTTTTTTTAGCGGTGTCGTCAGTCACTGCTGCCCGCCAAATTACTGTTTGGCGCGGTCGTGGCAAAATCAGGGGTGTGCCGCTTGAAAAACGCTGCGCCAAACAGAGCCTGATTGTTTCTTCCGCACAACTTGGGTTTATCTGACGAAAACTAAAAATGAGGTGGTTTCTATCTTCCAAAATTTTTATTTCATAATTTCTACTCAATTTTCTCCCAATATTAAAATCCTCCGTAGTGATAATGGTCAGGAGTATGTAAACGCTCAATTGCAGGACTATCTTGGTGCTCATGACATTCTGCATCAAACCTCATGTGTCCACTCTCTAGCTTAAAATGGAGTTGCTGAACACAAGAACCGTCACCTCTTGGAGGTGGTTCGCTGCTTACTCTTCACTATGAACCTCCCAAACTACTACTGGGGGATGTTCTCACGACTTCCTATTTCATAAATCGCATGACTTCTTCAGTACTGGGACATCAAACACCTCTTACTACCTTAGGGATGACACCGACCTCTCTTCCACCTAAAACTTTTGGTTGTGTCAGCTTCTCTCATATACACTCTCTGGGCAGGTCCAAGCTTGACCCTCGGGCCCTTAAATGTTTGCTCATTGGCTATTCACCCACTTAGAAGGGGTATAAATGTTATCATCCCCAGACTAAAAGGATTTTTGTCATGATAGATATCTCATTTCGTGAATCTGAACCTTATTACGTGCTCTCACTTCAGGGGGAGCACACATATACGGGTGAAGTGAGCTCACCTATTTTACCCTTGTCGATTCCTCCTTCACATTCTTTACCTTTTGTTGAGACTCCCAATCAGGGGAAACCTCCTTATAAATTTTTTTTTACTGCTGTACTCCAGACAGAGTAAAGCGAACACACAGGCCCATCCTACGCCGCTTGTACCAATTCCTTCTGAACTTCCCACCGTCCTTCAAAAAGGTATCAGATCTTGCACCCAACATCCATTATCTCGTTTTGTTTCTTATGAGACTCTAATTTCTTCCTACAAAGCTTTCATTTCCTCCCTCGTTTCTATCTCCATCCCATCTGCATGGCAGGAGGCTCTTGGGCATCAACAACGGAAATAGGCTATGATTGAGGAAATGAATGCTTTGAAAAAGAATTGTACCTGAGACATAACTCATCTTCCATCTGGAAAGAAGGTCGTCGGTTGTAAGTGAGTGTTTACCGTAAAACAGAACTCTGAAGATTTAGTTGAACGATTCAAAACAAGGTTGGTTGCAAGGGAGTACACTCAAACTTTTGGAATTGATTATTGTTGAGAGAAGCCAAAACTTGTTTGTATTGCTTGTGTAAGTAAATACAAGGAGAGAATACAATTATATAGGAGATGAGAAGAGAGGAAAAATCCTATATAAGATGTGGGACTAAAGAAGAGAGAATACTAGGGCCTTTTTGGTCCTTTATACATGGGCTTTTCTAATACTCCCCCGCAAGCTGGAGCGTACAAATCGTATGCCCCAAGCTTGGACATGCATTGATAGAAGAGGGTACTTGACAAGGCCTTTGTGAGGACATCCGCAACTTGTTCAGTACCAGGAACATGTCTGAGGTCGATCTTCTTTAATTGAACCTTTTCCCGGATAAAATGACAGTCGACTTCAATATGTTTAGTTCTCTCGTGAAAGACTGGGTTCTTGGCAATGTGTATAGCAGCTTGACTGTCACAGAGGAGAAGAGCCGGTGAAGGAAGCTTTACACCCAGATCGGTGAGAAGGCTTTCAAGCCACGTTAGTTCCGACACCACTGATGCCATCGCCCGATATTCTGCCTCAGCTGATGATCGAGCAACGACCGCTTGTTTCTTGCTCCGCCAGGTAATCAGATGTCCTCCAAAGTACGTGCAGAAGCCACTGGTGGACCTTCGATCATCGAGGGACCCAGCATAGTCAGCATCAGAGTATGCTACCAGAGTAGGAGTGGAAGAAGAGACTTTGTACACCAGTCCTTGTCCAGGAGTCTTTTTGAGGTATCTGAGAATACGTTCAACCGCCTGAAGACGAGAGCTTCTGGAGGAATGCATATATCGACTGACGATACCAACAGCGAAGGAGATATCTGGTCTGGTTACTGTGAGGTATATCAATTTTCCAACTAGGCGACGGTAATATTCTGGATTTTCCAGTAGGATATCTGAGTCAGAGGCCTGCGCGCATAACTTGTGATTGACATCCATTGGGGTGTCAATTGGCTTACAGCCTGAATAACCCGCATCATGAAGAAGGTCAGTACAGTACTTTCGCTGAGAAAGGATCAAACCATCTGGCCGTCTGGCGACTTCTAGGCCCAAGAAGTACCGAAGGGGCCCCAGATCTTTTGTTTGAAAAACGGTGCTCAGATGAAGTTTGACCGCCAGTATTCCATTCGAGTCGTTCCCAGTAATAATGATGTCGTCCACATAGACTAGCAGAAGGACGGTCCCGGTAGATCGGTGGCGAGTGAAGAGCGAGAAGTCGGCGGAGCTTCGAGTAAAACCAATCTCCCGGAGGGCCTTACTGAACTTGTCAAACCATGCCTGGGGGGACTGTTTGAGACCATAAAGAGCCTTTCGAAGATGGCAGACTTGAGAGTCCCCCGTGGTCTCAAACCCGGGAGGTTGTTGCATATACACAGTTTCCTGGAGATCACCGTTCAGAAACGCATTTTTGGCATCCAGTTGGAGTAGGGGCCACTGGCGATGTACCGCAACAGAGAGGAGAACCCGGACTGTATTGAGTTTGGCCACCGGGGAAAAAGTCTCCTCGTAGTCGAGCCCCTGCTGCTGGGTGAAGCCACGAGCCACAAGGCGGGCCTTTAGGCGGTCAATAGTGCTATCAGCAGCATGTTTAATAACAAAGACTCATTTACACCCAACGGGTTTCTGACCGGGAGGAAGAGGGACGAGAGTCCAGGTCTGGTTAGTCCAGAGAGCGGCCATTTCCTCCTCCATGGCAGCCCGCCAGCCAGGATGTTCGAGCGCCTCCTGCACAGAATTAGGAACAGAAACCGAGGAAAGAGAAGTAGCAAAAGTGTGAAGATGGGGAGATAGGCTATGTAGAGAGACGTAGTGAGCCAGAGGATGAGCGGTGGATGTCGGTACCTGATCTGCCGGGCGCGGAGTAACCGTGGTTGAGGCGGACTGCAGTGGGGCCATAGAGCAACGGGGGCGACGAGTATAGACCCGGATGATGGGTGGTGCGGGGGGGACAGGAGGTAGAGCTGGTGGAACCGGTAGTAGCGGCGTTGTAACGGGGAGAACTGGTCGTGGGATGGATGGAGGTAAAGGAGCCGAAGGGATAGGAGTAGTGAGAGAATCCGAAAAAAATGGTTGAGTCTCGCGGAAGGTGACATCCGCAGAGACGGAGAGCTTCCGAGTGACGGGAGAATAACAGAGATACCCCTTCTGAGTACGGGAATAGCCCACGAATATGTGTTTAGCCGCCCGGGGATCCAATTTGTCAGAGGGCGGGCCCAGATGGTGGACGTAACAAGTGTTACCAAAGATACGGGGCGGAAGAGGGAAAGCCGGAGTCGAGGGAAACAACAGGCTGAACGGAGTAGCATAGTGGAGGACGGAGGAAGGGAGACGGTTGATGAGAAAACAGGCCGTGGAGACCGCAAAGTTCCAGTAATGCTTGGGCACATGCATTTGAAGCATGAGGGAGCGAGCCACATCAAGTAAGTGACGGTTTTTACGTTCGGCAACGCCGTTTTGTTGAGGCGTGTAGGCACAAGAGGTTTGGTGGATAATCCCGAACTCAGAGCATATAGTAGCGAAGTCGTGGCCAGTGTACTCACGAGCATTATCCGTGCGCACAGTTTTGACAGTTGTGTGAAATTGGGTACGAGTTTCAACGACAAAGGCTCGAAAAATGCGAGGAAGCTCGGAGCGATCACGAAGTAAGTACAACCACGTCATGCGAGAATAATCATCAATGAAAGTAATAAAATACCGGAAACCAGAAATACTAGTAATTTTATATGGTCCCCATACATCAGAATGCAATAAATCAAACGGAGCAGAGCTCCGGGTACAATGAGCAGGATAAGATGAACGCGGCTGCTTGTTGAGGATACAAGACTCACATTGAAACGGATGGAGAGAGATATCAGGGAGAGCCCGCTGGAGAACAGGTAGAGGAGCGTGGCCAAGACGGCGATGCCACTCGGTGGAGGAGACGGAGGAGAGGATGGTAGGAGGTGTGTCGAGAAGGTAGAGCCCGTTCCGCAATCCGCCTTTACCAATGGTAGTCCGCGTCCTGCGATCCTGTATGACAAAAGAAGAGGAAGTGAATATAACAGAGCAATCCAGATCAGCAGTAAGGCGACCAACAGAAAGTAAATTGAAGGGGGAACTCGGAACATGAAGAGCCGAGCGGAGAGGAAACGACGGGCTGAGAGATATGTCCGTCGATCCGGAGACGGGAACAAGGGCCCCATTAGCCACGGTGATAGACCGCGGATGAGGAGAGTCCGAGTATGTGGCGGGCCGCTGGGACGTAATGTGATGAGTGGCACCGGAGTCCATGATCCAGGACGGACCGGTGGAGAGACAGGCCGTACCTGCTTGGGAGACGAAGGTGGAGGCCAGGGAAGCAGGAGGCGGGTTGAGCAGTCCCTGGAGGTGCTGGAGCTGGAGGCGGACAGCTTCAAGGTCCGGAGAGGCAGGAGAGGAGGCATCTGCGGCCACCGAAGCCGTCGGTCGAGGAGGATATCCATTCTTGCGGTAACAGGTCGCTTCAAGGTGTCCGTCCTTGCCGCAGTAGAAACACTTCGGCCGCCCCCTGCCACCACGCCCGCGGCCCCGAGAGCCGGAGCGGCCACCACGAGCAGCGAGAGGCAAGGGAAGCAGGGGCGGAGGGGCCTGTTGAAGAAGGGCCGAGGAAGTCGGCGCAGGAGCATCCGAAGGAGGCGTCACGCGGAGGAGCATGGAACAGATCTCAGAAAGGGATGGAACGGTGGGAGACGCCAGAACCTGAGTCCGGATAGTCTGAAGGTGAGGCGGAAGACGGGCCATCATAATAGCAATGCAAACCGCCTCCTTCTGAGCGCGCTGGGCAGCATGATCACTGGTAGAAGGCTGATGCAGTATCCAGGCCTCGGCCAAAGTCTTAGCCCGAGCGACAAACGACGTCATGTCCAGGGCGCCACCGGCGTCGAGAGCAACGAGATCGGTGAGGATGTCGTAGAGGTGCTGAAGGCTGTCCTTGCCGGAATAGAGTGAGTGCAGCTCATCCCATATAGACTTGGCCGTCTCGTGATACATGGCCATCTGATACGGCTCACCATCCAAGGAGTTGAGGAGCCAAGTCTGCACACGACCATCGTTGCGGAGCCAATCGTCCGTAGGGGGAGCCGGAGGAGCCTGTGTGAGGTAAGACAGGAGACCCTTGGCCTGGAGAACCTGGCGCACAGAATGCGCCTAAGGGAGAAAATTTTTCTTCCCGGAGAGAGAGAAAGTGGTAATGCGTAATTCATCGCGCAGGTCTGCAGGACAAGCCGGGCGGTCTGCGGGCGGACTAGCCGCCGGGCCGGTGGAGTCAAGAGAGGATTCCATAGACCAGGAAGACAAGCCGCACCGACTTGGAAGGAGGCCGCAGCGACCAGGCAGGGGTCCGCTGGAGAGGCAGGCCGCAGAGAGGGGAGGAGACTGCCACGACTAGGAACAAGCCGCAGCGACGAATCAGCGAGCAGAAAAGGCCGGGAGAATGAACCCGCACGGTCACGATGCGAACACCAGCGGCCAGACAGGCCACGACCAGAGCGGGTAAGAAGCAGACCGCACGGTCTGGAGGCCGCGAGAAGGCGGCGATAAGAGAAAAAGAGACCGCGAGTTAACAAACTCGAGCGGATAGGAGAGAGAGAAGCCGCGAGTTGACGAACTCGAGCGGGAGGGAGAAAAGAGACCGCGAGTTAACAAACTCGAGCGGATAGGGGAAAAGAGAAAAGAAATCGAGCGGCGAGAAGGAAACCGCAAGGAGCAGACGCCGAGCGGATAGGAGGGGAAGCCGCGCGGATAGAACTAGAGACCGTGCGAGACGCACGGGAGGTGGGGTCCACGGGAGAGAGGAGAAAAACTATAAAAGGGGGGGAAGAGGAGAGAACCTGGATCCACGGGAAGAGGCAGCGAACTGTCCGTTGAGGCCGCGGACAGTGAGCGAGTAGCGGCGGATAGAAAAGGAGGCAGACCGCTGGAGACCGCAAAGAGTCCGCGAGGAGACCGCGGAGTCCGCCAGAAGGCGGCAGGTAGATGCGGTTAAAAAGTGCACAGGACGGTTAGAGGAGAGAACCTGGCTCTGATACCATGTTGAGAGAAGCCAAAACTTGTATGTATTGCTTGTGTAAGTAAATACAAGGAGAGAATACAATTATATAGGAGATGAGAAGAGAGGAAAAATCCTATACAAGATGTGGGACTAAAGAAGAGAGAATACTATGGCCTTTTTGGGCCTTTATACATGGGCTTTTCTAATAATTATGAAGACACTTTTTCCCAATCGCAAAAAATGAACTTCATACGAGCTTTGCTATCATGTGCTGCATGCAAGGGTTGAGAACTTAACCAATTGGATGTGAAGAATGTTTTTCTTTATAGAAATTTAGATGAAAAGGTATATATGTCTATCTCTCGAGTTTTTCCCCTTCCGGATTTGAAGGGAAAGTGTGTCGGTTAAAAAAGACACTTTACGGTTTGAAGCAATCTCTGAGGCCTTGGTTTGGTCAATTCCACGAAGTCATGATTTCTTTAGGATACAAACAAAGTCATGTTGATCATACTTTGTTTATTAAACAAATAACAAATCTAATAACCGCTCGCATTGTCTATGTTGATGATATCATCATAATAGGAGATGATATTAAAGAAGTGAAAACTTTGAAGGTGAATTTAGCAAGGAAGTTTGAAGTAAAATATCTGGGAAAACCGAAGTATTTTTTGGGAATTATGGTAGCACAATCTAAACGAGGTATCTTCATCTCCTAGAAAAAATACACCCTTGATTTGCTAGAAAAATTTGGTATGAGTGATTGTAGACCTGCTGATAATCATAATCTTGAAAGAGATGTTGGTAATCTTGTTGAAGACGTAGCTGGCTATCAATGCCTTGTTGGAAGATTAATCTATCTGTCTCACACTCGTCCCGACATAGCTTATGCGGTTGGAGTCGTTAGTCAATATATGCATATCCCAAAGGCGAGACATCTGAATGTTGTTCATCGAATTTTTAGGTATTTGAAAACTTCACCAAGAAGGGAGATCCTGTTCACTCCCAATACAAATTTAAAGATTGAAGTTTTTACCGATGTTGACTGGGCTAGGTCCGTTGAAGACAAGCGATCTACATCAGGGTATTGCTCGTTCGTTCGTGGAAACTTAGTCACTTGGAGAAGTTAAAAACAATCTATCGTCTCAAGGTCCAGCGCTGAAGCTGAGTTTAGAGCAATGACACATGACATATGTGAAGGATTATGGATACGCTCTTTGATGTGTGATCTTGGTTTGAATGAGTCTAGTGCTATCCAGCTGTATTGTGACAACAAGACTGCAATCAACATTACCAACAACCCTGTCCAGCATAACCGCACCAAGCATATCGAGATGGATAGACATTTCATTAAGAAGAGAATTGAAAAGAAGATTATCTGCATACCTTTCGTTCCCTCAGAGGGACAATTAGTTAATAACCTAACTAAGTCTTGGGGAAAACATTTTTTGTGCTTTTATTGACATGTTGGGTATGACAAATATAACATGCCCAACTTGAGGGGGTGTTAGACCGTATTCCTTTTTATATTTGATTACGATGTATTTTCCCTATATATAGGGGACCCTCTATTGAATAGAATTATCTTTCGTCCCAATTGACTATATATATAGTAGCGCATGTTTACTATTAAGTACCCAAACCTACCTTGAGAGTAAGCATAATTGTAGCTCTACCACCACCTCTGATTGTTCCCTCCTCGCAGTTCACACCACCGGCATCGTCGCCTCCATGCCTAATGGTGGTGTCGCCACAATTTGTGCTAGCGCAATAAGTCCCTGCGACCTCCATCTCGCAGCCTTCGCTCATCGTCGCAGATCACATTCACTGGGGTTCTTCGTCACCCTCGACCGCCAACCAGGAACACTTGTTTCGACTCCACATTATACCCGACATTTTTCCCTCAAAAAGCGACTCCACTATGCCATATCCATGCAGTTTTCGTGACACTTGGGAGCATGATGATGGCTTCCCGCTCAACGTAATTGCCGCTATAATGACGCGTTATAAGGAGTTGTTTTGGCGGGAAATCAAAGTGTCAGATGATCAAATCATTCAAGTTTCGTTTGAGCTGGAGGACAAGATCAAATCAAAGTTTTGTTCTCACACAACCAGTTATCTACGTTGTTAATTAGTGTCATCATGTATTCATTTGAGTGTCTTTTATTAATCGAGTCAATGTACGTGTTTGTAGTGTTTTATTGTTTTGTGTTGTTCTCTTTTTGTTCGGGTTATTTACTACACACACAACTTGAAGTGTTATAAAAGGAACCCATTGCGTCATGAATGGTTAGTAGAAACTGAAATTCAATAATGTCTGATGCCCTAATCCAGGCAAAGAGTACATATAAATAGAACAAAAAAACACGTGACATATCACATGAATACTTAAATGGGATAACATAAAACGTAAAAATAAATCGTGTGTAACACGTATATTCAACTTTCTCCCTCAAGTTGGAAATATATATTGATCATTCCCAACTTATCATTATTGTTCCTGAAGTTGTCACTGCTTAACCCCTTGGCCAAGACATCGGCTAGCTAATCATATGAGTTCACAAATGGAGTGCAGATATTCCCCTTGTCAAGGTGATCTTTGATGAAATGTCTGTCAACTTCAACATGTTTCGTTCTGTCATGTTGTATTGGATTGTGAGTAATACTAATGACTGTCTTGTTGTCGCAGTAGATACTAACTGGTTTGTTCACCTGGAGACCCATATCTTGGAGAATTTTCTTCAACCACAATCCCTCATATACTCCTTGTGTCATAGCCCTATATTTTGCTTCAGCACTTGAGCGAGCAACAATAATCTACTTCTTGCTCTTCCATGATACAAGGTTGCCACCCACAAACGAGCAATACCCGGTAGTAGACTTTCTATCATCTTGAACACCGGCCCAATCAGCATCTGTAAACACTTCAACCTCCAAAGGTTGCTTTGCTTTGAACAGAATCTCACGTCCTGGAGACTTTTTGAGGTATCGCAATACCCGATATGCTTCCTGCTGATGGCGAATAGAGGGAGAGTACATGAACCTGCTTAGGACACCCACAACGTACGTAATATCAGGGCGAGTATGAGATAAATATATGAGCCTCCCAACCAATCGTTGGAATTTTGAAGCATCCACTTACCCCCCACTAGTATCCGCGTCAATCTTGTGATTAGCCTCAATTGGAGTATCCACGAGAGCACACCCTAACATCCTAGTTTCATCCAGAAAGTCAAGGGTATACTTCCTTTGAGAGATTAAGATCCCTCGTCGAGACCTCACTACTTCAATTCTCAATAAGTATTTCAACTTCCTCAGATCCTTAACTTCAAATTCCTTGCCTAGTTGTTCTTTCAAGTGAACAATCTCCTCTAGGTCATCACCTGTAATGATGATGTCATCCACATACACAATAATAATTGAAACCCGCGCTCCTCTCCTCTTGATAAAGAGAGTATGATCAGCTTGCCCTTGAGTGTAGTCTAATTGAAACATGGTCTTGTTAAACCGTCCAAACCAAACTCTCGGGGACTGCTTCAGGCCATATAGGGATTTCTGCAGGCGATAGACCTTTCCATTGAATCCTTCTTTGATAAAGCCCGGGGGGATAGTCATGTAGACTTCCTCCTCCTGATCACCATGCTAGAACGCATTTTTGACGTCGAGCTGTTGTAACTCCCATCCACGACTAGCTGCACAAGAGAGAATCACTCGAATTGAATTTATCTTTGCAACAGGGGCAAAGGTCTCTTGGTAGTCAATACCTTGGGTCTGGGTATACCCTTTAGCCACCAAACGAGCTTTGTACTGCTCCACCACCCTATCTTGATTCTATTTAATAGAGAAGATCCAGCGTGACCCGACCGTTCGCTTCCCAGGGAGAAGACTAGCAAGCCGCCATGTTCCTTTTTTTCCAAGGCACACATTTCCTCCTTCGTAGTCTGTTTCCACTCAGGTATCTGAACAACCTCCTGTCAGGTCTTAGGAATCATAATAGAGAAAAAAGATGAGATAAACTTTGTGAGCATGTGAGGTCATCATCTAAATCTGGAGCGGAGACGGGCACCGACACCGGTGGAACATCCACTGTCTGTACTTGCTCGACAGTCCGGGGTCTGCGGGAGTATGTGTATAATATAGGAGGAATAGAGGTGGAAGAAACGGGAGCAGTACACGGAACATGAGAAAGGGGAATATGAGGAGAGACAACAATCGGGAGAGGAGAGTCGATGGTCTCGTCACCGTTACTACCCGTCTCCCCCTAACGAGGACCAAAATACGACTCTCCCTCAACAGTGCAATAGTAGCGACGAGTTGGAGGGTGATAACACCGATACCCTTTATTGGTGGGAGAGTTCCCAACGAAAAAGCATCGGATGGAGCGCGCATCCAGTTTATCAAGATGCGAGGTATGAACATGGACAAAGCAGACAAAGCCAAAGATACGAGGGGCGAGGTGAGAGTGTGGACAATGTGGTTCTTGGCTAGACAGGAGAGGGGGGTATCATAGGAAATGGAATGAGACGGAAGACGGTTAATAAGGTGGGCGGCCGTGAGAACCGTATCACCTCGGTAGGACTTGCGAAGGTGCATAACAAGCAGCAAATATCGAGCAACCTCCAGTAAATGTCTATTTTTCCGTTCAGCGACACCATTTTCAGTGGAAGTGTGGACACATATGGTTTGATGAATAATGCCATGTTTGGCAAGATAGGCACCGAACGCTCCCCAATCATTATATTCTCCACCATTATCACTACGAAGCACATGAATTTTGTCGCCGAACTGTTGCACCACCATTTTATGAAAGGGCTGAAAGCTAGCAAACACATCACTTTTTCTTTTTAACAAATAAAGCCAAGTAGTGTGAGAATGACAATCAATAAAAGTAACAAATCATTTATAGCCAGATAAAGATAACACCGGGGAGTGACCACAAACATCAGAATGGATAACATCAAATGGACATGAACTAGGAAAAGACATATGACTGATACTCTGACGAACATGTTTGGATTGTTCACATGTGTCACAAGAAAAAGACTTAATTAAACGATTGAAAACAAGAAACAGTTTAGTGAGATATAAAGCAGAAGGGTGGCCAAGGAGCTGATGTCAGCGCCGGATGTCCTGTAAAGTCGGAGATCTGGTGGAAGAAAGAGCACTGGGAGATAATGGCTGGTTTAGCTAGTACAGCCCGCCAACATTCCAACCACTGCCAAGTGTCCGCTTCGTACCCAGATCCTGAAACACACAAACATCAGGGAAAAAAGTTATGGAGCAATTTAAAGATGTAGTTAAGTGACTAATTGAGAGAAGATTGCGAGAAAATGAAGGGACATGCAAAACCGAGGACAAGGATAGGTCGGGAGAACAAGCAACGGTTCCTTTACCAGCGATGGAAGAGAGAGAACCATTAGCAATAATGACCTTATCACGACCAAAAAGAGGAGTATAGGAGGTAAAACCTGAGGCAGAGCCAGACATGTGGTCTGTCTCCCCCGAGTCGATGATCCACTCGGAAGGGGATGAAAACACAACATGAGCGCTGGAGAGACCGTAGCAAACGCAGTAGTAGAACCAACCGGTGTAGAGTCGATCTGGGAGCGCAACATACGGCGAAAGACCTCTAACTCCATAGCAGACACGCCCCCAGAGTTGTCCTCCTGAACCTCAGTCAAGTGCGCAGAATACTGAGTGCGATCACCAGTCTGACACCCACCACCACGGTACCCACCTCTACCATGAGCACCCGTACCCCGACCAGAGGAAACAAGTGAGGGTGCAAACGAAAGCATACGTCTTTAGTATGGCCTTTCTTCCCACAGTGGTTGCATACAGGAGGAGATCCTCGAGAAATCCCAGCTAGCGCAGAGTGATCAGTAGAGGAACCAAGAGAGCGACAACGATTCTCATCACCGAGGAACATGATGAAGGCCTCCCAAAGAGAGGGAAGAGACTCATGGTGGAGGACATGCAGGCGAACACCGTCAAACTCCATGTTGAGTCCCATAAGACATGAATCCGAAAACGATCCTTATCCTTCTGAAGAGCCCGTGCATCGGCAGTGCACGCAACAGTAAAGGTGTTGAAGTAATCCAATTCCTGATACAGACGCTCAAACTCAGAATAGTAGGCAGAAACGGTCATGGTACCCTGCTTCAGCTCTAGAATACGGAGAGTGAGCTCATAAATCTGCGCCAAACTGTCTGCCCGAGAGTAAGTGTTACAGGCCCTTTTCCAAATTTCATAAGCAGAGTCCAACAACATATAACTGCGATATACCTGGGGGGACATCGAGTGAAGTAACCACGAGACAACCAACAAATTGTCCGCATCCCATTTTCTCCATGAGGGATCGGTACGTGGTGGCTCAACAGTGGTACCATCAATATGTCTGTAGAGCTGGTGACTGCGAATAGCATGTTGTACTGTCCTGGACCATTCCAGATAATTCGTGCAATCCAAGGCAACAATAGTGATCTTCAACGAGCCAGACTGGCCATGACTCCGAGGGGGATTGGTAGAGGAACCGGGAAGGGCACCGGATTGGGGAGCCGAGGAGATTTCAGATGGATCACCCATCGAAGAGAGACTGAAGAAGATGAAGATCTCAAATCGGGCGAAATCACATCCTACGAGTGTTCCTTAGATCATGCCGCCAGAGAGGACACCGAAGGATGTGAGCGTGATGTCTCCGGCAGCCCCCATGGAGGACAAAACGGCCGGAGACAAGTGCTGCCCGTAAAAAACCGGGCGGAGAAGACCGCCGAAGAGGAGCGCCACTAAGAAGAAGAGCGGCTGAAGGGAGGTGGCCGAAAGAAAGGAAGCGGCGAACCCGCGCGCTAGGGTGCGAGAGGCGCGGCTCTGGACGGATCCGGACGCGGTTCCCTGGCGGAAGCAAAGACAGACGGATGTTCTGGCGATGGAGCTCCTGGCGGAAGCGAAGACCGGCGACGGGATCGGGAGTGGCACTCGACTCTGATACCAAGTAGAAACGAGAATTCAATAATACCGGATGCCCTAATCCAGGCAAAGAGTACATATAAATAGAACAAAAAAAACACGTGACATATCACGTGAATACTTAAATGGGATAACATAAAACATAAAAATAAACCGCGTCTAACGCGTATATTCAACTTGGTTATGAATGAATGAATACAAATTTCTTTCTCTCTCTCTAAGTTCTCTCTCTCTCCTCTTCATCCCATTACTAGGGTTAGGATCGAGCAAGGGTCCTTCCTCTCTCCTCGCATTCTTTGTGGGTTGAGCTTGGCTCTCCTTTATGTACCCCTCCACCACCACCTCCGACGACGTTACGAGCTACATCCATAACACATCTATTCTCTTTAAGGTGCTACCCAATGTCACTCCTCCCAGATGCCAATCCATCTTCTATCTAGTTTACAATATCACATATTTTGGGGTGCAAACTATTTCATTAATTATTCCAGTTACATATGACACTTGTAATTTAGTATGTACTAATCACAGCCTACTCTTCCATTTCAGATTATATGAAATTTAAAGCTTATGCCTCTTCTATTGCGGAAGAAGTTGGCACTTCACTACACTTGAAAGATGTTCCTCTCGAGAATGCTTCCCGAGAAGATCTTAATTTAATTAGCATATCAATTGATGAAGAACATCAAGATGATGGAAAAGATTGGACCTCAAAGCTTGGCGTAAATCTGAGATATTCTGTCAAACATAGAAAACTTTCATCTGTAACTCAAGAACAGCTTCCTTCTGCTCTAAGTGGAATGTTCTCAAATCCCTCAACCATTTCTAGTGTTTCAAGCCTCCGATGGCTTCGCCGGAAGCCCCGCACACGTGCCAAACCAGTGCGCATCACTGTGGAAAAGCCGCATTTTTCCGCTAATGTAGATGGAGGGGTTAAAACTCGGCTAGGAATGGATTCTGCTAATATTAAAGCTATCCAGGTCTATAGGAGCCGGAAGAAGAAGAAAAGTGATGTGGCCTTGAAGGATCACAATCATCTAGTAGAAGAGGCAGATAGTCGCAGACAAAATGCAAGAGTTGCTGAGAATAACTTGTTCACTGTCTCTGTTTCTATGATGGAAGACCATGGAATTTCTCAAAATGGCATGGACAGGAAATTTGGTGGTGTTAACACAACAGGGTCGAGCAGGTTACAGTTCACTGCGAAGTCTTCTGTAGATCATTGTTTCTCCGGGGTGGATAATACGAATTTTGTTTCCGTCCCAGTTATGTATCAGTATAATCATCCCAACCATAATATCTCCGCATCTGATGGCTTGGCCGTGTCGGGCGGGGAAAACAATCGAGCGGAATGTAGCACAATTTCTGACAGTCTAGACCCGTCCAGTCGACATCCTATACTACTTTTGACTGCTGATGAAGACGCAGAAGAACCACTGACGAAGGGCGGTGGTAGATTTTCATTGTCGGCCGAAGCTCATGCTGATGGTCCGTGTGATGATTCTGAAATGCGTGCTGAATATCCGATGTCAGATGAATTGGGCTGTGCTAACGGTTCAAGGCATTCCAGTGCTGTTGCATCGCCCAAAGATGAAGAGCGGAAAGCCGTGAGTTCTGTTGCATGCGAGAGTATTTTGGAGCGTGAAGTTGTTCAAATTCAGTTGAATATTAACCGTGAAATGCGGCAGGAATCATTCCCTTCAGAAGCAGGTGATGTTCCATTTGTACGATATGACTGTGCTCAAGATGTCTTTGCTGAAAGGCTAGCAGGCCCTCCAACTATTAAGTCATATGTGAGGCGCAAAAATAAAAGGAAACGAGAAGCTGATCAAGGAGCAGAGTGCGGAGAAACTGTAGAGACTGTGGCAGCGCAGGTGATGAAAATACATAAAAATGACGCTGAAGCTCGACGGAGCTACAACTGTTTCGCCCGCAGTCCATGTGAAGGTTTGAGATCAAGGAATGTGAAGACTATCCCTGCTAAGCATGCGGGGAGGGGCGCCTCCTCTTCAGTCCGTTGGAGCGGAAAAGCCAAGTTGAATAGTAGTTTTCCGTGCAATATCGAAGGCTGCCTCATGGTGTTCGGGACGTGGACGAAATTGCAGCTCCACAAGCACAACCGGTGCACGCACGGAGAATGTGGGAAGCGGTTCAGCATGCACAAGCACGTGATGCGCCACCAGCGCGTGCACGATGACGAGCGAACCTTCAAGTGCCCGTCAACAGTGCGCGGGATGTAGTTCAAGTGGGAGTGGGAGTGGGCCTGGGCCGAGCACACGCGGTTCCACTCGGAGGAGAGGCCATACAGGTGCGAGGTTGCCGGCTGCTGGCTGTCCTTCAGGTTTGTCTCCGATTTAAGCCGCCACCGGAGAAAAACCGGGCATTTCGTTAGCGCGATCTAGGATTAGTGGCATCCGTTCTTATGATTCTGCCTATCAAAAATTTCCTTTTTTTTCTTTTCCACCTTTTTTTTTGTCTGCTAACTGTTTGCTTATTAAAAATTAGGAGCTGGGGTGCTTTTCTTGCTTTTGAGCTTAAGATGTGTCTCAAAAGTAAATTGAATCTGTGGGATAGTTTTTAGCTGTGATGTTGGTGATGTAGCAAATACCTGCTCTCTTCAAAAATTTTATTCTTCATTTTTCTGGTGCGCTGAGCAGCTTATTAGCTATAACCCATTGCCTATTTTTTTTTAAAATGTGCAAAAAACTTAACCTCATCCTTTTAAACATAAAAGTTTATGAAGTTTCTTAGATGTGCGTTAACAAATGACAGCTTAACTCCCATATTCACGACCGCCACTATCGTGTCAAACGGGGCCTAAGAAGTAAAAGATTGTTAACCGCGCATCAACAGTGGCTATAGTGCCGTGTGCCGCTCAGAAAGCAGCTGCAAGTTCTTCCCTAGCTCATTCAAGGCCGCCCTTCAACCGTGCGGGTTTGGACAGTTGGAAGAAAAGCAAACCTTACCTTGTAAAAGAGAGTGGCAAAATTTTAGCTATGGTTTATGCCTAGTGTTAACTGTGTAAACCAAAAAAAATAGTTGACAAAATTCAGCAAACTTTCTAGATTTTTACACTTAATATTATTTCGCTCTGTTTCAGACTTCGTGTTGCCTTTGGGTTCACCTTGTTTCCAACTCCAACATCCTTCAATTTAAGGTCAGTCTTGGCAAAGAGCTCTTAGAAGGTGCCAAACATCTCAGGGCCTAACCTCTATTCAAGGACTCTTTCTTATGAAACTGAAGGTTGTCATCATTGAATTGATGTCGAAAATATATATATTGTTTTTCCTCATTTTATTTGTCCTTAACAAATTGGATCTGCAGTTCAACAATTTTGAGTTGCAGTTAGCAATTTAGGTTGCAGATCACAATTTTGTAAAGCAGGAGCTGAGGTTAATAAAATTCACATCTACCCAATCTTAATCATTGCTTTTTTAATGATTTTCTGAATTACTAATTTACACTAAAAATGTGGATACCCAATCTTGTTGTGCCATTAACTTTTTTTTTTTAAATGATAGCTTTGAATTACTAATTTAGGGCTAGTTTTGCGGAGCGGATTTCTCCTCGGAGCCGATGAAATCCGCGGGAAATCAACAGATTTGATGGGCTGGCGAAACCCAGCCACGGCCCGTCAAACAGCGCATGATCGCGATTGGGCAATGCTGTCCGTGCGACATGGTGACGTGGCCTGTAGTTAGGAAAAATAGCAATCAGAATTTAGCCCGAACATAAACCGTGACCCAAAAAAATTATCAGCAATTCTCAAAGAAGAATTTTTGGGAACGCGCAGCGCACGTGAACAGTGCAACGCTCATACCATCAGAGCCGCGAAAAATATTTTACATGCATAAAATCAACTCAAAACCCATAAAAATAATAACGCTTTCTAAATATGTAATAATTATATGCATGCTCGACTATCTGTAGCCACTGTAGGCCATGTAATTTTATAATTGTCATTTTCTATGATTTTTTAGTTTAACCTTATTTATCTTTGAACTGCGTATAACTAAAAATGACATGATCCTCTAAATAAATATATATAGAAGTACTAAGGAACCCTAAGCTCCATTCAGAAATCTCAGCATGTCGGCTCCCGCTCCAGAACGGCCGGAGATTTGGGCCCGACTCCGGCTCGCTGATCGCCGGGACGTCCCCAACATCCACCGCCTCATTCGCCAGATGGCGGAGTTCGAGCTTCTCACCGATCTCTTCTCCGCAACGGAATCATCCCTCTCCTCCACCCTCTTCCCCTCCCCTCCCCTCCCGCCCTTCCTCTCCTTCACCGTCCTCATCCTGGAGCTCTCCCCATCGCCCATCCCCTGCTCCGACGATGAATCGAATCAAGGCTTCCGACCGATCCTCCGTCGAATCGCGCTGGAATCGACCGTGGACGATCCGGAAGCGCCGTCGTTCGCCTCGCCGCGCGGCGGCGGGCTCGTGGCGGCCGGATTCGTGCTGTGCTTTCCGAACTACTCGACGTTCATGGCGCGGCCGGGGATATACGTGGAGGACATCTTCGTGCGGGAGGCGTGGAGGAGGCTGGGAATGGGGCGGATGATGCTCGCCGCGGTGGCGAGGGAAGCCGCCAAGATCGGATGCGGCAGGGTGGAGTGGTGCGTGCTTGACTGGAACAAGAATGCCATCTCGTTCTACGAGGAGATGGGAGCTGAGGTGATGCCGCAATGGAGGATCTGCCGCCTCGCCGGCGAGGCCCTCCGCAGGTACGCCGCCGTCGACGAAGAGAGTGGCTCCGGCCAGATATAGTTTCCGCAGTTGCTTTTACAAAGCCTCTTGTTATTTCTGTAGTGTTCTACATCCTTCTCAAGGATCTCTTCTTGTACGGCGCTTAGCAACCCCCTTGGACTCTGGGGCTGGGGAGTAAAGTGCACCCCCTAGAGTCAGCTCGTGGCATGCGCGCACATCTCAAAGCCAGTTGAGATGTTCTCGATTTGAGATGTGTGCGGGCATCCAACACGGACTGTTAGCATTTTACGGTAAAGTACAGCGAGAGCGCTTTACCTCCTCCGGATCCCCCGAATCCAACCCCCTTTGAGGATTATCACATTGCATCATGAGCATAGAGTATGAGTGTATTTTTTTGCCTTGAATTATATTTGGAAGCTGAAATTTATATTTTTTCACAAAAATAATTCATATAATATATAATATGACATTTTTACAGTCATTTTAAATACTTATATGTATATATATTGGAATAAAAAAATCTTGAGTAATTTAGGAACCGTTATTTGCAACTGTAATTTAAGGGGGAAAAGAAGTCATAACACCATGCTCATGGTGTGATGAACAAAGAGAAAATTTTCCCCCTTTCAAAGATGGCTGCTTCTGGGCAAACCTCTGTAAGTGTAGTTTTATACACTTAGGCTCCGTTTGGCGGTGGTGTCGGTGGGTTAAACCCCCGGTGGGTTAAACCCCCAGTGGGTTAAACCTCATTCGTTAAGGATCACTTAACAAACATCATCCGTTTAAACATAAATGCGGATGAAGTTCCTTATGTGGGGATTAACGAATGATAATTTAACCCCCATGGTCATGACCGTCACCACCGTGCCAAACGGAGCCTTAATAATATATATCATGATCTCTGCCCGTAACTAATTGATTTTAAATTGGATGCATATGTTCAACCTAAAATCAACCGGTTAAAAGACTGAGAGGCATGAGATCTATATTGAGTGCGCGCAAGGCTAACAAAAATTTACCGATGTGGGACTAGACCACGAAAAGAGTGAACACAGTTATGAAAAGAGAGCGATTATAAAAATGCAATTTCAAATATCAGGAATACTAAAGATTTCAAAATAAACTCACTAGTAATTCATTTTTTGGTTATGTACCAGCCTGTAATATATAAGTATGATGCTGTTGTGGTTTGTTGAGCCCATGTTGGCAAAGATTCTCGCCTTGCATGCAGTCTCTTTATATGATCCAGACTCGTTAATTCGAGTGTTTTAGGAGGAGATTGTGAAATGTGCATCCAAAAAACTGCAGGAATGTACAGATTTGCGGGTCTAGCAGAATTGCATGAGAATAGAAAGAAACTACTCTACAATAAGCAAGGAAATTTCCATGTAAAGTGGGCAATGGAAAAGATTTGAATTAATTGAGCCCCCAGAACTCACCTTGAGACAATTACTAGAGCAATTCAGTCCCCACTGGATCAACACTGAAATGCACTAAAATACACTTTCTGACAATTGGTTGGAATTTTGACTCCCACATCTGCATATAAGAAACCAAAATGAGCATCACACTTAGAAAAAACATCAAAGACTTCATATGACTAAACCCTAAAAAAATAATAAAAAAAAGTAGTATCTACATAGGTTATAGAAATAATCCAAGGAATAATAGACTAGCTCTGAAGTAGAAAACTGCAGAATCAAGAACCTACAACAGCCGCATGAAGATTCTTATAATCTCAAATAAATGCGCACATGGACGTCATCTCGGTGACGATGTTGCAGAGACTTCGATACTCAATAGATTAGTTAGAAAGGCGACTCTACCAAATAAAAAGAACATATTAAATGTAACAACTAAAACAACAAATGGAATCATGGCTAGAGAGAAAGCTCCTCCTTCTGTGCACCACCGGGGCTTTCTCATTTTACTTTGACCCTCTCATGTGCGGCATGAGAAGGCGGAGAGAGAGAAGAGAGAGAGGAAGAGAGAAAAAAAGGGGTAGAGAGATGACGGAGAGTCTTGTAATCTCGAAGCATCCATTAAGATGAACCTGGCCGACAAATTAGGTAGAAAGAAGGTTCTGCCAAATTAAAAGAACATGAAATGTAACAACTAGAACAACAATGGGAATCATGTCTATTACTATATAAAAGGAAAGCTCAACCTTTGGTGTAACACAAGGACCTCTTATTTTACCCCTTGTAAACTATACTAGAAAAGACGCAAAAACAAGATGAGATAGTGAAATAGGAAAGGTACTTTACATATTGGTATTTAGAGCTGCATGTAAACAATTCAAATGCCTCAACTGCAAGATTACAAGACCAGAACAATACATGTTAGTCAAAACAAGAATAATATAACTAATTTAGATATTTTTAGGGTTTGTTTGGGGCTGAGTTTTCACGCCGGTGCGGGAGCAGACGCCGTCAGATGGCGGGAAAACAAACGGGTGGCGTCGGCTCCCGCCACGCTCTGAGGAACGCTCAAAAAAGGAGCGTTTTGAATCCCCACCTCCGCCATCTAGCTCCAAACGGCGGCGGCGTCTGCGCCCGCCCGTCTGCTCCCGCCTGGCGGGAGACGACATCTTATACTGATTGGGATATTAAGGCTTCATTTAGTAGAACAGTTGCGATTGTAAAAAAACTATTGTAAATGCAGGTTTGTAAATAGAGCTGTTAGAAATTGATTGATGAAAATGAAAATATGTTTGGATAGTCTGTGTTTGTAGAACTGTTCAGAACAGAGAACCGTTTGGCTAAACATCGGTGACGATTTATAAATATTTTTATTATAAAATATTTTTTATTATATAATTTTAATTATTTTTTCTATATATGTTTGCAGTCTGCAGATCTTTGAAAATAATATATATTCTATTATATAAATTGTTAAGAACAATTAATTGGGAAAAATAATATTAATGATACTGTATATACTATATATCTAGTATAGATAAATATTTGCATCCGTCGTGCGTCCCTCAAACCTCTGTCAGCGCTCTGCCAAGCTCCGAGTGGCTCCGTCGGCGGCGGCCTACCCGAAGCCCACCGGCGGGGTCGTCGTACCCTAGCGAACCCGACGGGGGTAGTCTGGCGAGGCTCCGGCAAGGCCACCACCAGCAGTGGCCCTGGCCGTGAGGCCCAAATCACCAGCGGTGGCCCTGTCGGAGCCTCGCCGGACTACTCCCGACGGGTTTGCCGGGGTACGGTGGCCCCGCCGGTGGGATCCGGGTAGGCCGCCGCCGGCGGATCTGCTAGCAGCAACCCTAAAAAAGCAATGGTGGCGTGAGGCACGGGATGGCGGCACAACAAAGCTTCTCTCCTCTCTAAATGCGGCGAAATGGAGCTCACGGCAAAGCTTTTGCGCCTGGAGTGAAACACAGCCATTCGAAATTGTGGCGGAAAACCAAATGATAAAAATAATCACGTTTGCGTTTTGACAAAACGGAATGGAGATAAATGTTACGCGAAATGAAGCCCAAGTAATATTTACAAGTACTAAAGCGCATAACCGCTGCATGTGTGTATTCAGTATCCCCACTGCTGAAGTTTGAACCTGGTGAAATAGAAAATCATAGATAAATTAGTTGACTAGCATAGCAGGAAACAAGAAAAAGATTTGGTTTACAAATTGATTTAACAAAGCAACATAGTCTTCTTACAATATTTTAGTTTTGTGGTGCTAGGTAGTTTAAATTCGAATAAACCATTATTGGGTTACTTCAAATTAACCAACAATTGAATGATATTATTAAAGTAGCCCGCTTTTCCTGTTCATGCGTGTCTCTGATCCCAATCAAGTAGCCGTTGTCTTATCATCAAAGTTTCCCAAAATGCTCCTCTCTTTAGTTTATTTGCACAAATTGAAGTCTTCATTCCTCTATTTAGTTCCTCTCTAATCTTTCCTCTATAGCTCCTCCCCGGCTAGAGGTTTCAATGCTTCAACCCTCCTCCTTGGCGAATTGTGAACTAAGAATCATAACAGGAGGACTGATTGATCATACACTAATATGCGCTTCAATTTAGTTGCAGAAAATAAATAAAAATTATTACTTTTTAATTTCAACGAATAACTATTTAATATGGTATATATCTGTTCAAATGCACTCATATTCATAAATCTCGGTGTTCAAGTAGAGCAGGTAAGTGAAAAAAGAGAAAATAACTGATTACCACAGGTTCCTTGTATGATCAAAGAACGAGATTCATCCATAAGGTTTTGAAGTGCAAGCATTGCCTCTTCAATAGCATGCAGCAGCGAAGTTTCAAATACAGAAATCAGCAAAATACACTCCACCCCGTAGTTAAAATTCTGTTTAAAAAAAATAAAAACAGCTTAGTTTAGTTAAGTGCTATTATTAATAATTATGGGGAAAATAGTTAAAAAGGACAACAAAAATAGATCTATTTCAAACTATATAGTTAGCAAAAAAAAAAGTTGAAAGTGGTATGAGGAAGGAGCATGGAATAATATACAGGGGAATGCAAATGCTATAGATTTAACCTCTCCCCTGCGAAATATGGACAGCATCTCGTCGTCAACTTCAGATTCAAAATCGACAGAAAGTAAACCCTAAAAGATAGCAAAGCTGACATTAGTATAAGCAGAAGCTGGCTATGCACAAATGAGATCAGCAGTAATGTTTAATGAAGTCTAAGAAGAAAGAAACTACTGGATAGATAATTACATGTCAGGGCATACATAGCAGTACGGAAAGACGTGCTCCTTAAGAACTTCCAAGAAGTGGGGATTAGCTGAGAATCTTGCAAGATCTTCCCTCCTCTGAAAACGCATATATACAGCATGGGTAACCTTGTCCGTGTTGGGATCTTCCACCCGGCCTTGTTCAGTAGAAAATCATTTAAAACACAACCCAGGTTTATAATTCTGAAAACTACTACTCGGAGGAATATAATTCATAATGCTAGGATGATGTATCAGTATTGATGAGTAAATTTTTATCTATGGCCCGCCCATAGATGACTTAAATGAAATACAAGTACAAGACATATATTGAACATACTTCTATATTAGGACCGTCCTATCGGTGGCTAATGGATGGATGATTACTAACTGCAAACACAATTCCTTCAATTAACTTGCAATATTCTTGATTTATAAAAGCAAATGCATGAAAATCTCATTAGAAGAAAGTTTCATGAAAATGAAGAATGCGTGATGTAATATTAATGTGAGAGTGCAAGAATTTCATACAAACAAGCAAATGAATGCCACACTAGCCAATGAACAGAAACAGAGTTTACAAAGAGATATAATGCAAAGTAGGAGAGCAATCACTAATTCAACATAAAATAAATGGCCTCAAACTATAAAGCTTACACAATGAAATAGTAAAGGGCTTGGTGGGTCTCCAACAAACTTCAGGTGGCTGGATAGGAGGTAATGGACTGAGTTAGGGCCCCCGGGATAGCTCAGTTTACTGAAACGAGTCTGCTGTAGGAATGGACGATGAAGGACAGTAGCTGGTAGAGTTGTAGGGGTTGTATGGAGGCGGACAGGAGGTGGGGGGCTGCCTGCTGTGTAGAAAGCCCAGAAATGTTGCTGTGCAGGAGCTGGCAGCAGGGTAAAGAGGGGAATTTCAGGTTGCAGGCTGGCTGTTGGAGCTCCACCTGGGATTTGGGAGGAGACTATCCGAGGGTGGGGCTGCCAAGGGCCGGCTGGAATTCCAATTCCAGGACTTGATTGGGCTATCTGGAAGATGGGGGAGGGCTCTGGAGTAGAAGGCCGCCAGCTGGGAGGAGAATCCAGCAACTAGGAGCAAGGCCGGCCCCTTTTTGGACAACACCTGGCCGGTAGACAGTAAGCAGGAGGTTTGCTTGGAATAGCTGGCTGACGGGGAGAATGTGGGGCTCGGTTTGGATGGGGAACGGGAAGGGGGTGTGAGAGACGGGGGAAAAGAATGAAGGTAGTGGGAAAGGGGTGGATGAGAGGAATTTTAGGAGGCATGTCCTAAAATCTAGGAGTGGAGTAGTGGAGAAGTGAATTGTTGATCCACATAAAATAAACGGCTCTGATCGACATGTAGGCCGATATGTGTCACAATCCTCATCAAAATATAACAAGGGAAAAGGATAGTCTGCCGCAAATTAGAGCATAGATATCGAAGTCAAACTTGCACATGAAACATCTTTGGAGGCAACACGTTGGTGAGAATATCACCCAATTATGAAGTTGATAGTGAGAAAATGAAATAATTTTCTTCTTTTGCTCACATGTGATGAAGTGACAACTGAATTCAATGTGTTTAGTGCATTCATGTGTTATGGAGTCATTAGTAGGAGACGCGGAATCGGATCCGCATTGGGGGTGCACCTACCGTCGACGCAACACCGGCATGATCGCTAATTTTGTCGTACTTTTTATTTCGTTATTTTTCCGCGTATTTTGATCCCACGTGTTTAAGCCCAAGTGGGGGGCACGCAACTCTTTATTTTTATTTCCTCTATAACTACCCATGTGGGGGTACGGTGAACATCAATTAGAAGAAATCAATTTGCTTTTCCTTGACCTCTCTCCTTATCCCGATTCCCCCTCTACCTCTCACCCTAATTTCCCGAAATCCTTCTGCCGCCTGTCGCAAGGTGCGATTCTGCCCCTCCTCCCGTCGTTGATCAGCGCCCAAACTAGAGGATCTCCCTCCTCTCTGACACACTCGTTCCCAATCCGCAACACGTAACATATTGTTATCAGAGGGATCTCCGGCCGCTAAACCTAACCCCAGTGCTACCGCTCTCTCCGCCTCCGTGCCTCGCCCCGCGGCGCCGGATCCGCCGTCGTTTTCCGCCTCCACGCCCAGCCACACAGCGCCGGGCAGCCCCCCTCCCCCCCCTGTTGCTCTGTCGTCGACACCTCCGCATCCTCTGATGGACGATCGGGACTTGTTTCAAAAAGTATTGGACCGCCTCGACCGCATGGACTCCCGCCTCGGGGAGGTCGATTCCCATACACGCATCTCACCACGGGTATCCCCCTCGACCGTCCGCCAAGCCAACACTCTGTGCAAGAACAACCATTCCACGACGGCTACTTCGGCCACCGTCATGAGGGCGGCACTTTTCCCCGGTACGTCAAGTTGGATTTTCCGCTCTTTGATGGGCACGAGGACACCCTCTCCGAGCTTACAAAATGCGAGCTTTTCTTCTCCAACCAACGCACAACTGGAAAGGATCGACTGGGCCTCGCCTCCTACCACCTCAACGGGACGCCCAACTGTGGTTCTCTCAACTACAGCGTGAACGCCCGTACCTTTAGTGGGATGAGTTCAAGACCGTGTGCATGCTGCGCTTTGGGTCATCGCTACGGGGCAACCCCCTCGGGGACCCCATCGTCGTTCTCCAAACAGGCGCCTTGGAGGACAATCTCGATCGCTTCCAGTTATTGCTCGCTCGCGCACCCACGGTACGGCTCAATCAACAAGTCCCCATATTTACGGTCGACATGCATGAGTGTCTTCGCCTCGACGTCGAGTTCCAAGATCCCCCCGACCTCAATACGGCGATGAACATCACCCAGACTTGCGAACGTCACATCCTCTTGGACCGCCAGTATATACCCCGCCGGGACCAAGGGCAGCCCTTCCGAGGGCCTCTCCACTCATCATCGGTGGCCCAACCCGCCAACCCAAGCGAATCACCCAAACCGTCATTTCGACGACGTCTATCTAACACGGAAATGACCGGCCAACGCGTCAAAGGGCTTTGCTTCAACTGTGATGAATTATTTGGGCCCAGTCACCATTGCAAGCGCCTCTTTTGGACTGAGGTAGACGGCCCTTCCGATGATGACGGGGATTCCCGGATTCCGAGGCACCGGAGATCTCCGTCCACGCAATTGCTGGCCCACCGGGGGGCCATATGCTGCAGCTTCCAATCCACTTGGCGGGCACTACCCTCGCGCCCTTTTGGACTCGGGCAGTACGCACAACTTCATCCGCCGCACGATCGCGACAACTCTTCAGCTACCAATCATTTCCCACCGCCAGCTCCAATTTTCAGTGGCCAACGACCACAGCATGGCGTACCCCTTCATTTGTTGTCGTTTGTCTCTGACGATCCACAGCCGGCCCTTCGAGATAGACCTCTTGGTTGTCGACCTCGACGGCTTTGACATTGTTTTGGGCGTGTTGGCTACGCACATTGGGACCCATTACCTGGGACCTATACAATCTCATAATGCAGTGGTACCACAATTCCAAGCGAGTGGAATGGAAATGTCTCGTCCCCCACCTCAAAACCGCAGACCTTCCTCATGCAAGGTCCGGACGTTCCGACCGGCCTCGACTCTCAATACCTCCATCGACTCTTGCAGGAATTTGGGGACACCTTCACCATACCCGCGACACTGCCGCCGCACCGGCCGCAGGACCACCGTATTTGCTTACTTCCGGGAGCTACGCCAGTGGTTGTGCGTCCCTACCGCTGCCCATTTCTCCAAAAGGACGAAATTGACCGTCAATGCTCCGCTATGCTACAACAAAGGCTCATCCGACGGAGTGTCTCCCCATTTTGATCTCCGGCTCTTCTGGTCCACAAGAAGGATAATACATAGCGCTTCTGCGTCGATTACCGCGAGCTCAACGCCAAAACCGTCAAAGATAAATTTCTCATTCCTGTGGTCGAGGAACTCCTCGGCGAGTTGCATGTCGCGTGCTTTTTCCCGAAGCTCGACTTATATTCTGGGTACCACCAAGTTCGCATGGCGGCCACAGACGTGGAAAAGACCGCCTTTCGGACGCACCACGGGAATTTTGAATTTCTCATCATGCCCTTTGGCCTGACCAATGCGTCATCTACCTTCCAATCACTTATGAACGAGGTATTCCACTTCGTCCTCCACAAATATGTACTTTTGTTTTTTGACGATATTTTGATCTATAGCAAGTCTTGGCCCGAGCTTCTCCATCATGTCCGTGAAGTGCTCGCATTACTCCGCCATCACCACCTAGCTCTCAAGGAGTCCAAGTGTTCATTCAAGCAGACTAGCATCACCTACCTCGGGCATATGGTACATGTGCATGGGGTGTCAGCCGACCCGGAGAAACTTCAAGGCATTGCATCATGGTTGGTGCCCCAGTCACAACGCGACCTCCAGGCTTTTTTGGAGCTCACTGGTTACTACCGACGGTTCTTCTGCGGCTATAGATCAATAGTCGAGCCCCTCCTGGCTCTCCTGCGATGCACGGCTTTTGTGTGGGAGGAAACGCGCAAAGGACTTTTGAGGCACTCCAAGCAGCTCTTGTCTTCACTCCGGTCTTACAACTACCTGACTTCTGTGAGCCCTTCTATATTGAATGTGATGCCTCGGCACTGGAATGCGGCGCAATTCTCCAACAGCGTGACCACCCGCTTGTGTATTTCAGTCGGCGCACCGCGCTCCACCACCGGAAATTGTCGGCCTATGAGATGGAACTAATCGGCTTAGCCAAAGAGGATTGGGAATGAGTGTGCCGGCGAGGAGGAAGGAGATCCTCCAGTTTGGGCGTTGTTTGACGACGGGAGGAGGGGAGAAATCGCACCTTGCGACAGGCGGTGGGAGGATTTCGGGAAATTAGGGTGAGAGGTAGAGGGGGAATCGGGATGAGGAAAGAGAGAGAGAGGGATGGGAAAAGCAAATTGATTTCTTCTAATTGATGTCCATTGTACCCCCATATGGGTAGTTATAGAGGAAATAAAAATAAAGAGTTGTGTGCCCCCACTTGGGCTTAAACACGTGGGATCAAAATACGCGGAAAATTAACGAAATAAAAAGCATGAAGAAATTAGCGATCATGCGCTCGTCCTCGTGCCGGTGATGCGCCGGCGGTAGGTGCGCCCCCAATGCGGATCCGATTCCGCGTCTCCTGCTAATGGTTCTATAACATCTCCTTCCTCGTCGGAAGACAGTTTGTCCTCAAGCTGAAAGGGGATAGCAACGATCGGTGTAGCAGGTTGCTCTCCATAGAACCTCTTGAGTTGGAATACGTAGAATACGTCATAGATGCATGCCTCCGGTGACAGGTGGAGCTGGTAGGCGACCTTGCCAATGCGTCGGGCGACCAGAAAAGGGTCGTATAATCGCGGCCCCAACATGGTGGGGGAATCTGTGGAACACTGGCGGCCGTATTTATGGGGTCACTCATTTGTCATCCGCACAGACCACTATAGTTTGAAATACCTTCTGGAGCAACGCTTGATGATCGTGCCGCAGCAACGATGAGTGAGCAAATTACTGGGATTTGACTTCACTATCGAATGCAAAGTCGGCACCCTCAACAGAGCCGCAGACGCCCTCTCCCGCCGACACCCGGATGACACCGTCGTCATCTGCAACATCTCCAAGCCGACCGCCCCTCTCATGGATGCCATCCGGGGAGACATTGGCCAATCGCCTTCCCTCACCGAGTTGCTCAAACGAGCTCAGGACGGCCTCTTACCACCAATGTAAACGGCTCATAACGGCCTTATTCTCTATCAGGGTCGAGTCTATTTGCCGCCAACTTTACCACACATTCCCTTCATCTTGGCGGATACTCACAATCGCGCTCATGAAGGAGTCCACAAGACTCTCCACCGCATCCGCGCCGAATTTTATTGGAAGGAACTACGTCGTCATGCCCAAGATTTCATCGCCCAATGCGCTATAGGTCAACAACAAAAATCAGCCAACTTGTTACCCGCCGGGCTCCTACAATAGTTACCGGTGCCCACTCAAATTGGGGCCGACATTTCTATGGACTTCGTGGGGGGACTCCCACGCAGCAAGGGCAAGTCCATGTTGATGGTGGTCGTGGACAGATTTTCCAAGGGAGCGCATTTTATTCCCCTAGCTCGCCCTTTCATCGCGGAACGTGTGACCTAAATTTTCTTCACCGACGTCTTCCGCCTGCATGGACTCCCAGAAAGCATTATGTCAGATCGTGACAAGTTCTTCACCAGCCATTTCTAGAAGGAACTTTTCACTTTGAGCGGTACAAAATTAGCATTTTTGTCCGCATATCACCCCAATCGAACGGCCAAACGAAGGTCGTCAACCGCACCGTAGAGATGTATCTTCATTGTCTAACGGAGTAACGAGAGAGCACCCCAAGGATTGGGTGAAGTGGCTTCCGTGGATTGAATACTACTATAACACCTCCTATCATTCGGCTCTTCAAACCACACCGTTTCGGCTAATTTATGGTTGTGACCCGCCCAAGCTGCTCAGATATAGGCACGGTATCACCACTCTAGCCCCGGTGGACCAACATCTTCTCGATCGAGACCGGCTACTCGCCTCCGCCCGCGACCATCTACTCAGAGCCCAAAACCGCATGGAGACCGCATACAACCGTGGCCACCGAGATGTTTCCTTTGCAGCCGGGGAATAAGTGTGGCTCAAGCGCCGCCCCTACCGCCAGGCAACACTACGTCCCACAGATTCCTCAACCAAGTTGGGGCCACGATTCTACAGCCCTTTCCTGGTCGCCCGACGCATTGGCGAAGTCGCCTAGCAGCTCTACCTGCCACCAGAGGCACGCATTCATGACGTATTCCACGTCTCCCAACTCAAGAGGTTCTACAACGAGCCACCCGCTACACCAATCGTTGATATCCCCTCTCAGCTTGAGGACAAATTGTCTTCCGACGAGTAAGGAGATGTTACGAAAGTACGAAACCATTAGCAGGACACGTGGAATCAGATCCGCATTGGGGAAAACCTACCGTCGATGCAACACCGGCACGAGGACGAGCGCATGATTGCTAATTTAGTCATACTTTTTATTTCGTTATTTTTCCGCGTATTTTGATCCCACGTGTTTAAGCCCAAGTGGGGGAGCACGCAACTCTTTATTTTTATTTCCTCTATAACTACCCACGTGGTGGTACAATGGACATCAATTAGAAGAAATCAATTTGTTTTTCCCATCTCTCTCTCCCCTCGTCCCGATTCCCCCTCTACCTCTCACCCTAATTTCTCGAAATCCTCCGGCCGCTTGTCGCAAGGTGCGATTCTGCCCCTCCTCCCGTAGTCGAACAACGCCCAAACTGGAGGATCTCCCTCCTCGCCGGCACACTCATTCCCAATCTACGGCACGTAACATCACGCAACATGAGATTTTATGTACCATGCATAGAAACTAATTATCACAGCAGAGGAAAACTGGAGAGCTAATGCTAAGATCTCATATAAGGGAAACAACCATAGTCTTTGAAATGAACTGAGCAATTGCTCAATATTTTACCTCTGTATTAGAATTAGCAATAACAGTTTGTTTCTTACTTTTTCAAGGAAAAAGGTATCGCCAAAAAATTCTGCGTGCCAACTAGTTAAAAGTTGATAACCAATAAATACAGTCTAATTAGTATCAGAGTAGCCTGGGAAGGCTAATTAGGACTTCCATGGTTTGACCAATAGACCATATCCATATGCTTCCTTTAAATAGCAAAAGATACGAAGGACAACCTCCCAATTAGTAATGGCAGGAAACTACATAACAGATGTTATCATGTAACTAATAGGTAGAAGAGTTTACCTACAAGCAGCATGCATTTGCTAGAATTTAAAAAAAGATGGATAATTGATAGGAAGACAAATTGATCTTGGCGCGGGCTCTCTTAATACCTAAGCAATAGAGAATTCGATTACAAAGAGCAGGAAGAAAAATACTCTTAAAATCCACATGGCATCAAAGCCTAATTTTAGGACTTTAAGCGCTTCGACAACCCTTCTTATCCTTCATCATAGTGTGCCTTAATTGGCTATGTCGTCATTTCCCTAGTTTTTCCTCACCTATTGCAGCTTACCAGTGTTGTGGTCATTTATCATTGTTGCTTTGTTGCTTCAGTGCTCGTCTCTGTCTAGTCTAGTGTCGACATTGCTACTTCTTTGTTATGTTAATATCAATGACATTGCTTCTCTGCTTGGTTGCTTCGCCTCTCTCTCTAACATCGTTTCTTGGTATCTCCAATGTTGTTGACATGTCTACATTGTTAGCGTCGTTTCTCCCTTCTATTTCAGTCATTGTTGTACTTTTTGCCTTCTTCCTTTGTAGTTATCATTTCTATTTTCATCAACAACTATAGCATTTGCTTTAGCCTCTAGTGCTGATATCCAAGCCACGAAGCCACCCCAGGATAAAACCTGGCACGGTGGCACCATAATAGAACTCTTTGATTAATGCTTATATTCCCAATATTACAACATAAATTGCATGTTCACTTATTGCGGTGCTTTTTTGATTTTGTCAAAAACCACAGTTACAATGCCACTGAGCGTGAAATTGTTCACGCTTATCCAAAGTGTCTTCATTATCGCTATTACTCTGTCATTGAACTATGAATTGAGCAGTTGTATATTGCATTACTATGCCCTCGTATTACTATAATTGCAAGGAGAAACAATAGTTGTTTTTTACTTAATTGATTGATATATGATGTCAAAGATTATAAAATATTAACACAATGATACAATCTAAGGAGCTGACGTCACTTAACCTGACAAATCTTTTGTATTTGTTAGAAACCACCGTGGGGCCCAAGCCGGGTAGAGTCCACGTGGCCATCTTTTGTTAGAAACCACCGTGGGGCCCAAGCCGGGTAGATTCCACGTGGCCGACTGCAGTCGAATGGCTAAGAAACATCCCCAGCCAGCTCTCCCGGGTCCTTATCGGGATAATCCACGGGCAGGTTGTTGAGGCCTGGGATAGAACCCAAGACCTCCTTTATCAAGCTCCTTAGCGGAGACTTGATACCCAACTAAGCTGCAGTTGGGAAAATGAATTTTGAGTAATCTTCTGGAATCTCTTAAGAAGCCTTCAGGTACATCAATACATGATTCATTGGCCCATTCAAGTGAGCTTCTTATTAGATTCATGGTTTCTGATGGCACCTCTGTCACTCTTGGGTTGTAGATGTCACAAAAAGATTAGCATATATACCTCTTGCCCAAGTTATAATAAAATTTCCACAACCATCGATTCATCATCTTCTGTTGCTTTTTATATAAGATGTCCAAAGTAGCCCCTCATACTCAAAGATGTGATTCATGTTCAAAACTATCCACAGTGTTTTTAGGACGAAATGATTGGACATTCAAAGGAAAATAGTCAGCTGCTTACCTCGAGATATCTAGTAGCCCAAATGTTAACAAGAGCAAATAATATTTACCCTTCTTTGAAAATCATCAATCCAATGAAGAAAAGCATGGCTTCATCAAGGAAGGGTTGGACATCCTTCGGTTTATGTTTTCAAGTTAACTTCTTGTTTAAAAGACTAAATGCTGAATTTCTGCTGTGATGGTGTGTATAAATTGGGTAAACACGCTAGTGTAACACTTCATGTAGATAATAAAAGAAATTCTATTCTCCGAATAAATCCATAGTTATATTTGGTGTCCTAGTATTTTTAATTTTTCTCGAGCAAAATGGTTTGTATCATTTATTGCACTTAACTTTCTTGAATTTTTTTACTCAAAAGAATGATGAGGCTGGGAGAGTTGGAGGGAGAGGGAAAGAAAAGTCAAGAGATGAGTACAAGTAGATTTTGTAGTGCATCAAAACTATGTGCAGCACACGTGCATCTAGCTCTCAGCTATTACAGCAGAACGACTTACAATTACCATAGAGATTCAACGAAAAAGGGTGTATCCCTCACTTGACACACATTCAAATACAGATGAACTATGCTGTCTGATTGAGGACTCCCAATTCAGAAAATTACTGTCTACTAAAGCAAGTTAAAATCAAAATAGAAGTAACAGAAAATAAAATAAAATATCAGTATAAATTGATCAAATGACAATTGCATAATATGTTATCATTTCATTTATAACCAATGTATATCGAAGATATAGTTGTACGGGATTAAAAAAAGGGCAGCCCGGTGCACAAAGCATCCCCGCGCAGCGAGGGTCCGGGAAAGGGTCCCACCATAAGGGTGAAATATGGACAAACCTTACCCTGCATTTTTGCAAGAGGCTGCTTCCAAAACTCGAACCCTTAACCTCAAGATCACATGGCAAGACCTCAACCGGTGCTCTAAGGCTCCCCTTCAATTGATTGTATGTTTGTACGGGATTGAAGGAAAAAATGAGTTGAACACTACTCAAACAAATCTTCAATTGATTTTATGAATTGAACATGATAGGCAAAATGCTAAGAGTTGGAAAATACCTAGTGATATAGCAATAATACCACTAATGTGGTATTGTGACGTATAAAGAAAATCAAGCATATCCTTTTCATCAACATCAGATAGGTCCACCTTGGCTTGTAAAAGGAGAATATGCTCCACAATTTTTCTGTCAAAAATGATGAGTTAGAAGATACACGGCTCTAGCATGGGAAGAAAGTTTTTCTTAGCATAGATAGAAAATAATTTTCCTAGGGTCCGTTTGGCACGACGTTTTTGCTCTTGTGCGTTTGGACAAAAACATCATCATCATGCAATATGTGTTTGACATAACAATGGTTATGACCACCAACAAGCAAAAAAAACTAATTTTGAACATAAAAGTAGATACCCTTAATAGGTGAGGTCGGGCGTTCACAAACAACAATTCATAATCACTGTGTTTACGACCGCCACGCCGTGCCAAACGAACCTCTAGACAGCCCTTTACGCCTCATTTGCAAGGGAAAAATTAGGCTTCCAAAAATATCTAGTAGTTCAAGAAGTCTGAGCTAAATTTATCAAGGGTATCCACACTTGGCAAGTTCCTTTCCCTTTTCAAATCATCTTGAATATATATATATATATATATATATATATATATATATATATATATATATATATATATATCTATACACTTTTAAAAGGAAGTATTTTTGAAAACCAAACAAAAGCCCACAAACAATCCTACCCATTGAATATAACCCAATTGTCAAATCTACACCCTCCATCCTACTAAATTTTGAATCCACAAACAGACAAAAATCGGATTCCAAACACCCCGTTCAAAAAAAATATTAATGAACAGCAACGTACTGCCATCCGCCGTCCCGTCTGCACACCCCCATCGGCTTTATTTCGCCGTCGACATCGCGTCCGGCCTTTACCCTTTCAATCCCGCGCAGAATCATCCCGCCGCTGTTTCAATCCCGCGCCTCTACCCCTTCCGCTGCTAGGTCATCGCCCCGCTGGGTTTGCTCTTCCTGCTAGGTCATGGCATCGCGGGTTCAGTGCTTCGTCCGACGGCGACTTCCCTCTTCCACGGCTGGCATTTACAGGTAACCCTTCTTCTTATTCCATACCTCCGTTTGTTCCCCGCCGGATCTTCACATCTGCACTTTACTCCAGGTAGACGGCCGCCAATCAAAAGAGGGGATCTGCCATTTACTCCACTCACTGCTTCAAACATCGCTCGCCTCCACAGATTGTTCACCACGCATTCTCCCACGGTTTGTTCACCACGCCTCTATCTTCTCTCCGTCTGTTCACCGCCTGCTTTTTCTGTTTAATTCCGTTCTCCTCACTGCTGCAACAGTATCGCCACCTCCTCCTCGCAAATCGATCGGTGGTATTTTCTTTCCTCCTCCCTGGTAAGGCTTCATCCACCCTAAAAATCGATCGGTGGTATTTCATAGATTTTCCTATTGTGTTTTTTGAATTGTGTTCTTGACTTACATAAATTGTTCTTGACTTTCATAGATTTTCCATCTGCTGTCTTTTTTGAAAAAAAAAACTAATTGAGTGTTAGAAATCTAATCGGTGGTATTACATGAATTGTGTTCTGAAATGTATAAAATGTTAGATTCCAGACAACTAATATGTTCTGTTCTCCATTCCAGTATATTTTTTTAAAGCTTTTTTCATGAATAAAACAGAATCCCCTGCATTTTAAGCTTTGTCCATTCCAGTTTACTGATTAAACAATTTTGAGAAGCATTAGCTCTGTTATTTTGCTCCCTTGCACACCATCTTTGTTTGTTGATTTGAAGTTCCCTGTTTTGGCATTCGGTTGATTCTTAAAGTTGATTCTTGATGTGGTATGGGTTTAGGGTTCATACACCATGTTGTCTGGAACTAAAGTTATAGAAATGTTGTAGTGATCAATTATGAGTAATACATATAAATTCATCTCAAAGTCACTTAAATTAAGTATCATGGTATGACTGGGAGCATTCATGAGTAATACATATTTGGTGTGATACTCACTGTTTGGGCCTATATGCCAGCGTTGTTATGAGTAGGGCTTAAATGGTGAGCTATAGTTATAAACAGGCCTAACACCTCTAATATACCTATAAGAACAGAGCATGTTAAGAGCATGAAAAGTAGAGCATAGGCAAAAAAGTTAAAAACTAACAATAGCAACATAACTATGATACCTGGAAAAGAAGTTCTATAGGCGCTCACTTTACCTTACCTCCCGTGATGCCTTTCTCTTACCCTCTCGCCCTTTTCTTCCCTGCTTATTGATTGATCTGATTATTTGGGTTCTGTTTTTTTATTGCAATCCTATTGTTAGACGCTATTTTTTTCTTCATTCTCTTTTTTAGATAAATTGTTTTTTATATACTATGCTTGGCAGTGCTCGAAGGCTACCTTCATCAGCAAGGCTCCTCTTATTTTCATTTAGTTGGTTCTTAATGGAGTGACTATCATCACAAAAGCTATGATTACAACTTATTATTTCTATTTGCTTACTTTACTGAACCATATAGCTTGCTATCATCAAAGCTTTCATTTTCTTATTTGGCATTTTAGTGATATCAAAATAGTCCGTAGTAAATATTATGTTTACATAAGTTATTGTTTTTAAGTTCAACTGCTCAAACACCTACATGCCAATGTGCTCCTTTATTTACAGTATATTAGGATATAATCTTCTTGCTTAATAGTTTGATTTGTATTTTTGGCAACCATAGCAATCTTATTTATTCTTAGCTTCACATGATTCAATAATTAGATGTGAGCAACTTTGGCAGGCACCTGCTCCCCTGCCTGACAAATACTTTCATGCAAGTTCCAATTAATGATTGAAAGCCCTTTATAATTTCTTCAAACTGTAAATTTAGTGCTTCTTATGGCCGCCTGTTCATTTTTTTAATGATTTATTTGCCAGTTCCAATTTTGTGGAACTTATATATTTGGATTTCTCATATCTTAATTAATGATTTAAGTTGCATGTTTTTGTTCATGTCAAACTTATGTATTTGGATTATTAGAACGATTAATTCGATATTTTTTTTTCATGTCAAACTTAAGTTGCCAGTTTTTGTTGCCACCTTTTTAATCATGACCGTCCAAATTATTTTTCTTTGAATCCTACTCTGCCATCCCTAATGTTGCGAAAAACATTTCATTATTTTGAATTGAAACATGTTCTACCCAAAACCCACTGCTGCACGCCGTCAATCTCCCATCAATAAATCAGTCCATCCTACTTTAATTTGAATTTAATTTACACATGCTCCGGGCACCCCTCCCAGATTTCTTTTCACTCCGTTGAATTGGAGGAGAGGGGCGGTGGTTGGCTCGATTCCTTCTTCCTCTGCTCGCCAACGTTCACAGCGAGAGCCTCAGCTCCTTCCTCCAACAACATAGCTTCATCTCTTCCTCCTTGATGCCATGCTTCGAGCTCCTCTCAGCTTCATCTCATAATCATTTCTGCTCTTTTCATTATGATTTCTGCACTTTTTTACAGTGCAATTCTCCACTTTTCATTATGATTTCTGCCCTCCTCGATATAGGTCGAAGGGCGCCGGAGGCGGGCGCGGCCCGTCACGCTGGGGGGGGGGGGGGGGGCGTAGCCCCGTCGCGGTGCGGGCGAAGCCCTCCGGGTACGGACAAAGCCCGCTGGGCCGGGCCGATTACTGTGGCGCGTAGCCATAGGGGCGGAGCCCCGTGTCGGGCCCCAGGCGTTGCGTGCACTCAACGCCGCCGCAGCAGCCCAGGGCTTGCGACGCCCGGGCTCGCTGGATTTGGGTACTGTCGCGGGGCGACCCGCCGGGGGCGGGCGAAGCCCGCCGTCGCGGTCCAGGTAGTGTGGCGCGTAGCCATAGGGGCGGAGCCCCGTGTCGGGCACTCGTATATATATATATATATATATATATATGTATATATATATATATATATATATGTATATATATATATATATATATATGTATATATATATATATATATATATGGCCATTTACTAGGAGCTCCCCTCTAAGTTCGCTACTTAGAGGTTGTACCCCTCTTATTTTTGAAATTACAAAAACAAATCCTGTAAGTTTACATTTCATAACATTCATGCTAGACCACTAGAAAATTTTCACCAAGGGGGTATTTGTGTGCATGGATGTTATGAAGTGTAAACTTATATGAGAGGTTTTTGTAATTTCAAAAGTAAGAGTGTGCAACCTGTATTTACGTGAACTCCCATGAAAAGTTTTGGTTATATATATATATATACGGAAAAATGCAAATACGCGTAACGCGTATTTGCAAATTTCCGCGCGAGGCAGCCAGCCTTGAACGCGCATGCAATGGGGTGGCCGGTGGCCGGCGAACCTGCAGCCGTCGGCCGCCCCACTGTAAAAAAATTGCAACAGCGGCGGCGTTGCCACCGCCGCCGCTGTTGCAATTTTTTTTGCAATGGGGCTGCCGGCGGGTGCGGTCTCGCCGGGCACCGGCCGCCCTGGGCTCGTCGGCGTCCACGCCGACGAGCCCTGGGCGGCCGGTGGCCGGCAAGACCGCAGCCCCCGGCCGCCCCGCCATTAAAAATTTTGCACTTGCAAATTTTTTTTACAGCCGGCGGCCGGCGGCTGCCGGCTCGCTGGCCGCCGGCGTCCACGCCGGCAAGCCCGGGTCGGCCGGCGAGCCCGCCGGGAATTTCTTTTATAAAGGCTGGGCACCTGCACGGATGCCCAGCATACCCATATATATATATATATATATATATATATATATATATATATATATATATATATATATATATATATATATTCTCATGCTACTAGTTGAAAGGTATCGAAGGAAGCTATTAGGTAGAAGCCGAGGGAAAGAAGCCTACCGACGAAGAAGTAATAGACGGCATAAACTGAGAAAGAATTGTAATATTGAAGTTAAGAAATATCAGCATTGTGGGCAAATCAAAGGAGCATGGGAGACAGTGGATTGAAGGCTCATGGGCAATATTAAAGGTTCAATAAGGAGTTGCTCATGCTGACTAGAGAGAATTAAACTCATAGATCGCGACGAATCTCTAGCAAGTTGTTGCAGTCTGCGAAGAAAGGATCTCGGTGTAGGAAAGAAACAGGCTAAGGATGTCTACTCACCATACTTCTCATGTTAATCATAATAATGGGAGCAAAATGAACTTAAGTGTTCAAAGCTAGGTCGTCTTGACCAATAGTTCTTAATTCTCTCTCCTCATATCCTCTCAAGTTTTAGCTGCAAATTTTGTATTAGAATTGAGTGAGTTTTGTTATATGCACTTGTTCATCCAGGAAATCATGGCTGATGTTTGCTGAGGCATCATTGCCTAGAACAGAGGATTGGTTTCATTTACTCTAGAATGAAGAGATCTTCACATTATCAAAGTTCCAATACAAATATTGCAGTTCCAATACATTATCAAAGCTCATTTACTCTAGAAGTGATATTCACAAATATTGCAGTTCATTGAAAGAAAACTATAGCTGGGAATGTGGAAATAGATCCACCCAATTATTCTAGAATAGCTGTGAACATCATAAACATTTCATATATCTATATGGATCCAGACTAGTACCTTTTCTTGACAAACCCTTCTTCAACAGGTGCATTATGGCCAGCTCCATGCCCATCCTTCATTGAGAAAACTCGAACCCTTACTCCACGCCTCCACAGCCTCGAGAAAATGTCAATTTCTGTAGGGTATGTAAGACATTCAAATCATCCAAAACAATCATGAAACTACATAGATCTGAGCAGGAGAAATCACAGCCAAACTGAAAATTGGAATTCAAACTAATACACCAAACCAAAATTACCTGGGTTTCTCAGACGCGATCGAAGAAACTTGGCGTCGGGCGTTGCAAACCGTTGCGAAGATGAGCAGATATGCGGGGTTAGGGGTCGCAAGAAAGGCGCAATAGGTATCCGGTGATTGCAGGTTAGCATTCCGAATAAACTGCTTCTTCGTCTTCGTCGCCTTCCTTCTCTCTACTTCGATGAAATCTCCGGCGAGGGTTTGAAGGTGTGATTGCCGACGGGAAACCAACAAAAAAAAAAGGAAAAATCGAGAAGAAAGAGGCCACGAGTGGACTGGAAGAAAAAGAGCGGGGAGTCGCATCTTTGAGTGGTGGGCGTTTTTTTAAGTACAAAAACTGTCACGTGAGTTCACTACAGCTCCGTTTTACGGGACATTTTTGCTCGACTTTTAGGCTTTATTTGCAGCGGAGGAGGCTAGGCCGCCGCTCCATTTGGTTCGGCGGTGGCGGGTCGATTCAGCGGATGGAAACGGAGTGTTCGAACCGAAGGGGGGGAAGTGGCTGCTCCAAACGGAATTTTTTGGGGCGTTTCTCAAGGCGGGCGAGTGGAAACGGAGCAAATGCTGCCGAAAGTTCATTTGTTTATCCTCCTTCCGGCGGCGTTTGCCCAAAACAGAGCAGCGAAACGCCCAAACAAATAGAGCCTGAAATAAAGGTATTTTTGCCGCTTTTCATGGCGCGGTGGGTCCAAACATGACAAATGCCGCCGCGTGACATTTGGTTACCCCCCCCCCCCCCCTCTCATGTGGCGGCGTTTGCCGCAAACGGCGGGTTCAAATGCCTTATGCCGCACCAAACGAAGCCTTAGTTTTGAACATAAAAGATGTATGAAGTTTCATAGGCGAGATTAGGCATTCACGAACGACGGTTCATAACCACCGTATTTTATGATTGTTCCCGTCGTGTGAAACGGAAGTCTAAGGTTTCCGTCGCTAAGCGAGTATTCACCATAATCACGCACGAACTTGATGGGTAGGTGTGTTGATCCATGCACAAGTATGCATATCTTGATATAACTATAGCAACAAAATAAAATATGTACTCAACTATATATTATTATTATTATCATTATTATCATTATTAGTATTATTACTAATTACTCAAAGGAGTTAGCATATTTATAGTTTCCACCCTCTATCTTTTGAAATTACAAAAATAACCCCTGGGAGGTATTTTTGTGCAGGCAAATGTAAACTTATAGGGGAGATTTTGTGGTTTCAAGAGATAGAGGATGTGTAACATGTAATTTCGCAAACTTACAGGGGAGGTCCCAATAAACGACTATATCCTTTCCATTTCGTCGCTACCTTTTCTCTTCATAGTGTAGCAGTCTTCCTCTTCGCCTTACGGCTCCTAGCATCCCTTATGCAGCATTCATACTAATTATGGTGTATATTCGCCATGTGCTTTTCATCGCTAATGCGATTCAGCTCCTATCGTCCCCTTCGCCGCCTTCTATAAGCTCGCATACTATTTAGATGCCCAATATTCATACTCTTTGATACGCATCTCCATTTGTATGAATAGTAATTTTGGATGTGTCTGGCCGGATTTGCCGATGGGGTTTCTAGTGTTTGGGGGCGGCAATGCATGGTATAGAGGTTGGGTAGTTTGCATAATTACAGGTTGCACCCTCTATTTTTTGAAATTACATTTAACTCCCCTCTAAATTTTCCCAATTTACAGAAATATCCCTTTTGTTAGGAATATGAATGGAAAATTATAAAATCAGCCAAATTATTTTCTAATATTACATTTCTAAGTACAATGGGTAAAATGTAATGCACCTCTCTCAATCTAAAATTATTACAAAGGATAAAATTAATATATCATAAAATAATTTGACATATTTTAACTGTTTTCATCTATTTTTCTAACGGAAGATATCACCTCTTTCAATGTAGAGTCGTTAGAAAGAATAAAATTGTAATATCATAAAAAAAAATGGGTGATTTTATCAATTTTCATCCATAACTCGTAACTCAGCAACACAACAAATAAAAATAGTAATATAGGCTCCGTTTGGGGGACTTATTTTCACCGGTCAAGGTCCGGTTCATGCGGTCGTAACCCCTTAACCGGTGAAAATAAGTCCCTCCAAACGGAGCCTTAGTTTGCTGGAAGAAGCAATAGGGGTAGCGGCTGCTGCTGACATGACAGCAAATACAGCTGAAGTATTTTTCTGATGAATAATTATGATACAGATAGTATTTTCCTGCTGAATAACTATGACACAGATTGTAGTTTTCTTGAACTATTCCTTTGAAGAATTTTCTTAAAAAAAGGACTGCATTAGAGTAAAGGCCTCCTCAAACTTCTACTTGGACCTCTGTTCTTCTACCTCAGAAACTCATCCTCTTCCTTCTTTCGAAGAATTCTCGGTGGAAGCATTTCTTCTCGCGCAGCATGCCACGAAGTACACAGCCGCCTAAGAAACAGAAATAAATAAATAATAATAATTAGACGGCATTTCTTTTGCCGGAAAATAGAAGGTTATGCTTTGGGCGGCGCTTCTCGAAATGCCATGCACTTGCTTTTCTCAGGTACACTGGTGACAGCGGTTTCGCTGTTCGACAATTGGCGGTTGGAGTGGTGGCATATGTGCTAAACAGAGCCTACAGCTTCAGTCAGCCAGTAAAATATAATCTAAGCATTTAATAAAAAATCAAGTGGTCGTAGGCAGAGGAGCTCAGGATCTATATTAAATGGACAAGACAATGTGAAGCACCCAACCCAAAATGAATAACAGATAACTAAGCGCAAATGCTCATAAACATTTCTGAGGACGTCTATCGATTTCCGCCCTTTACGAAAAGGGTATGTGCAGATCACTCTAGGTAGGATACACGAAGTTCTCTTCCACTCTTCTACAAGCTGAGTACGTGGAGTTTTTTCACTCGTCAATCCTAACATTGTTGTCATCTTCATCATGAATGATAACACTAGGTGTGAGGAAGAACAATAGAAGAATGTACGTATGGTTCTTTAGACATGGAAAAGAGTTGGAGTAACATTTTGAACACCTCCCAACAAAGAGCTGAATAAGTGACTGGGAAATTTCCAATAGGTTCGTCTGAAGTGTTGGATTTATTTTTAAAACTTTATTGTTAAGAAGCGACGCATGATATTATTGGGTTTCGAAGGCATCAAATGTAGAGTGGAAATACACAAAACTCTCACAAGATCCATGCGAAACAAACTAATCAAGATATCGAAGTTATACCTGCGGTGAAACAGTAAAATCTGGTTTCGTTTCGAACGCATGGAACTCCGGCATAGTTCGTCCAACGGCCTTGCGGAAGGAAGAAGATTGTTTGTCTTTGATACGAAGAACTACCTTTGTCTCTTTAGAGGATATCTCTGGTTTTCTGCTCGTCTCTATTGGTTCTCTCAGAGAATCAAGCATAAAAGCATCTAACATGCAATTTTCAGAAACTGCAATGCTTTTATATCTTAAGAGAAAGGTATTTTGAAAACAGTAAAGGAGGAATAATAAACATGTGGAATACGCTCATTCAGTTCCAAAATTGAATTAATAATTCTGACATTAATTCATTCTAAATTAATAATTCATGTCGGAGGCGAGCCCCGGCCTCAAAACCTATCGACCCTATGGTGGAGCCGGGGATGAGTTGGGGGTGTATGGTCCGCGGACATGATAAGGCCTATCGGGTGGACTCCCGGTGGGACCCCTGGGAAGGTGGATTCCTAGTCCCGGGGTGGCAGGCAGGTGGACTCTTAGCCCTGCATCACCTACTTATATTTAATACAAAACCGATCATTCTTCCTATTTCAGTAAATTCTTATTGTGCGACCTTATAGGTTTATATGTTGTTGGCAGTGACATTAATCCTTTAATTACTCCTAGGTCACAGACTCCAACAAACACAAAAACCCTATAGAAATCTACAAAAGAACTCTACTTTTACATAAACAATGTGACATGAACAAGCAAAATATATAAGCACATTAATACCAGGGCACAACGAATATGCTAAAGAATTGTCAATTTGACATGCGGATAAAAGCGCCATACCAAAATGACAAACAGAATCAAATTTAATACTGCAACAATCCTCCATTCTGCTTTCATGTACTGAGCAACACCAGCCCTAAAATAAACACAAGAAAAGTTTATATTATACATAAATGAAAATTGTGTGATGTAAGCTACAAAAAAGGGGAATTTTGTCAGGGATTCTGATGCATTTGTTTGATCAATAGGGAAGGCAAGTGCTCAAAATAGGATATTTGATTAAAAATACAAGATAATTTGACTTTATATTTGATAAAATAATGAGGTTGTGACATTTGTAATACATGAAAACAATGGCTTCACAACCGTTGTGAAGCATTAATTATACAAATGCCTTAGGCCCCGTTCGTTTCGTCGGAATTGGGGGGTCGGAATTGGCATTCATTTGCCAATTCCGATTTAAGCTGTTCGGCGCCGCAAAAAAACATGCTGGAATTGGAATTCCCGCAATTCCGATGGAAACCCGGTTTGCCTTAAACCCGTGCATCGCGATTTCCGACCTCTTTAGGTCGGAAATCGCGATTCCTCCCTGCTCCAGAACATTGCGCGATCCCTCGACAACCCCTAGCCGCTCGACCTTCTTCCTCCCTGGCGACTGCTTCCACCAACCGGCGAGTCCTCTCCGGCAGTCGTTTCCTCCGGGGACTCCCTCTCCGGCGTTCGCTTCCTCCAGCGACTCCCTCTCTCTGGCTTCGCTTTCCTCCGGCGTTAGTTTCCTCCGGCGCAAGCCGCAGCAGATTTTCTTCCTCTGCCAGAATCGACCTCCGATTCTTTCCCCTTCTCCGATCTAGGGCTCGGCTTGAAAGTACTGTGAGTCATCCTCTCCTCCTTCAATCGCCATTATTTGTTCTGTTCATGCTCTGATTCCATGCAAATTTTTTTTGTGTTCTATATGTTCTTCAGACCTACTCATTGTTCTTTAAAAATCTGAAAATGGGTATGTGTGTGTGAATATGTGTATTTGAATGTGTGTATGTGTTGATGTGTGTATTTATGTGTAGATATGTGTGCATTTGTATGTGTGTATGTGTAGATATGTGTGATTATGTGTTTATGTGTGTGTATGTGTGTTTAAGTGTTTGTATGTAGTTATGTGTTTATGTGTTTGTGTGTGTGTGTGTGGTTATGTGTTTATGTGTTTGTGTGTGTGTGTTTGTATAGATTATGTGTGTGTGTGTTTGTTTTTGTATAGATTATGTGTGTGTATGTGTTTGTTTTTGTATACATTATGTGTGTGTATGTGTTTGAGTGTGTATGTGTTTTTTTATGGAATATGTGTTTGAGTGTGTGTATATATAGGTGTTTGTATGTGTGTGTGTGTATATGTAGGTGTGTGTTTTTTTTGTTTGTGTAGATGTATGTGTGGATATGTGTAGGATTTATTTTTGTATGAGTGTGTGTATTTTTTGGTGTGTGAATGTGTGTATTTGAATGTGTGTTTGTGTGGATGTGTGTATTTATGTGTAGATATGTGTATTTATGTGTAGATATGTGTGTATTTGTATGTGTGTATGTGTAGATATGTGTGATTATGTGTTCATGTGTGTGTATGTTTGTATGTGTGTATGCTGCTACTGCGACTGAGCAAATGAATGAGATCCACATTGAAGACTCAGTGGACGAAAACGGCATGGAGGAGGTTGAGCCAAAGAGCAAGAAGAGAAAGAAAAAACATCCGCGGTAGATATTATTGTTGATGATGTTTCTGCGATAGCGAGGAACATGGAGCATGATAGCAGCGTGACTTCTCAGCCGCCACCGCCACCGCCGCCGATCTCAAGGGCAGACATGATATATACGGTCATTGCAGCTATTACGGATTTTACTGAGACTGAGGTCATACAGGCTATCGATATGCTGAGTGATGACGACAAGAAGATCGACGTGTTCATGGCTTTACCGATGCCAATTAGGAGGACCTGGCTCCGCTTACATCTACACGATTGATTAGATTATGTTAAGGACTTTTGGTTTCATGTGCGGACTATTATAATGTTGTACGCTATTTTGAACTTTTTTTAATGTTCGGTGCGTGGACTATTAATTTTTATTCTGTTGAAGTATGATTTTTATTTAGCTATTTCAATTTAGTTTATAATAAAAATTATAAATTTGAATTCTGTACTTTGAATTCCAGGATACAGCCGAACATCGGAATTGCTAATTCCAATTCCTGTGACAGAATTCCTGCATTCAGCCGAACAGCAGAATTGGAATTGAATTCAATTCCAATTCCTGCGGGAATGGGAATTGAATTCAATTCCAATTCTTGCAGCTCAATTCCTGCGAAACGAACGGACCCTTATAGTTATTTTATCAACTGTCCTGTTTTGATCACGAGTCTTCCATTCCCCACAAAAAAATGCATCAGGAATTCCTAAAACACACTTCCCTTATAAGTATAGGTTGGTTGGTGGAAAACTTGCTTGCAAGAATCGCAATCATAGCACTTCACATTTTGAGTATTCTTGTAAAGCTTGCAATCTTTGCTGGTACTTGTGGGATGATAACTCAAGTCATAGAATGAAGCATTTACTGCAGGATACCCGCACCTGAGCAAAGGCAACATATTCAAACTATATAATAGAGAAGGTGTTCTAGAAACTTACTGTTTTTGTCGCAAATTATGGTATTATTGCTTTGATATTTGTGCATCATACAAAAGCACTGTGTTGTACCAATTGAGAGTATCTTTTTTCTCAAGTAGCAGGATCAGATGTTGTTTAAAAACAAACAAGACTTCATTTTAGCATGATTCTTTGAATGACAAAATTGGAAGTGTGAAGCAGACACTTTCTTGATGTTCTAAAATTATATATAACTCGATCATACCACGCATATATAACTTCCACTTCTCAAGGAACTCATTACCAAAACTAGTTCATGGTTGTTCTAGTTACCTCATAACTTTTGCTTCATGGTCCTTCAGTTGGTTATGAGTTCAAATACACATTTATTTTCTTATCTTTAAATTGGATTTGCTAAAAGCCACCTCCAAAACTGCAGAGGGATAGGCATGTTACACTACATAGGTATGAAACAATTGTTTAGTAGATCAATGTTCGGTAAGCCAGGGGTTTTAACTATTTTTTGGTAGAAGAATTGAGTGAACCTTATATATACTTCTTGAATACCAAATTATAAGTATGAGTACAAATATATAGGGAGAAGAGAGAGAATCATCTCTTATACAAGATGTGGGACTAATACATGAAAAAGAAAAAGGACCTATAATGGGTCTCTAAATGGGCATTTACAAACAGTTTTCTAACACTCCCCCGCAAGCTGGAGCGTACAAGTCGTAGGCGTCAAGCTTGGATAAGAACTGATAGTATAACGGCCGAGATAGGGTTTTGGTTAGGATGACAGCAACTTGTCCTGTAGCGGGAACATGTTCCAATTCTATCTTCTTTGATTGAACTTTTCTCGAATGAAATGACGGTTAACTTCAATATGCTTTGTTCGTTCATGGAAGACTGAATTCTTGGCAATATGTATCGTTGCTTGACTGTCACAAAATAAGGTTGCCGGAGATGAGAATTTGAGTCTCAAATCATCAAGAAGACTTTCAAGCCAGGTTAACTCGGATACAACAGCAGTCGTAGCCCGGTACTCAACTTCAGCAAAGGATCGAGCATCAATGGTTTGCTTCTTGCTACGCCAATCGTCAGGTTATAAGGTGTCCACCGAAGTATGTACAGAAACCAGTTGTGGAACGCCTATCATCCAGAGAACCTGTGTAGTCGGCGTCAGAATACGCAACTAGAGATAGAGAGGTGGTTAAAAAGTTCTTGTCCAGGAGCAGTCTTTAAATATCTGAGGATGCGCTCAACGGCTTGGAGATGAGATGTCCGAGGAGCATGCATAAAACGACTCACAACTCCTACACCAAATGAGATGTCAGGTCGAGTAACTGTAAGATAAATCAGCTTCCCCACCAAACATCGATAGTACTCTGGATTTGTAAGCAGTTGATCAGAATCAAAACCATGTGCAGAGAGCTTGTGATTTACATCCATATGGGTGTACGCAGGTTTGCACCCTGAGTAGCCAGCATCTTGAAGGAGGTCAATATAGTACTTACTGTCACGACCCGTCTCAACAAGATCAGAGTGCGCTTCGGGCGGGTCGTGATGCCACAGGCATGCAGAGAAAAAAAACCATGCCTGCTAAGGCGGGACCAAAAATTATACAACTAGTTTTTAAAACAGCTATTTTTGAAAGAATTTTAAATAATTTTTAGAGTAGTGCGGAAGCCATGCATTTTTTTATAAAAACTAAGGCACCAGTAGTGCCCAGATTGAATGAATGCAATTAGTCACAAATATAGAATATCATAAGTGAAATGAACTAGTACCATGTTTTGCCCTAAAAAGTTATCCACGATACACGAGAAAATGTCTGATGATAACTAATACATAAGCCGAAAAATCCCAACAGTACTGAAGCAAAATACATAGAACCTGCTGATACATTAGACAAAGAGGAACCTCCAAACAAGAGTTGTAGCTGGAGGAAGAAATCTCAGGAACCGGGCGGCGCAGTCACGAAACCTAAGGCAAAATCCAAACAGAATGAAAAATGCCTCAGAACATGAAGTTACATAATGATTCAAGTCAAAAACTTACGCAAAAAGTAAGTAAAGAAAACTAGAGCTCAGTGAGCTAGTCTCACATGTAGCAACTAGACAAGTAACAATGTCTAACAGGATTCTTTTACGTTAATAGCCTACTCCGGAGTTTAGCCTAGCTGCAAAACCATAAGCGATCTATATTGAAGGGTGAATGTGTTGTCATTTGGTGTACATGATTCCAGTTTATAAATTGATGCAAGGCTTATCAACGACGGTGCTTGCAATGATCAACTAATGGTTTCTGTTACCAGTTAGTCGGGAGCTCGATTCAAGGCGTCACACCAAAACAACACTCTTACCTCAATATTTGCATATGGTTGTATATGATTTCAGGGATTCAAGATGACAAATTATTATTTTGACGATTCCAGTTTATAAGGGTCTATTTTATTGCAACAAGTCAAGTAATATAAATTTCATGTTTGCAAGCGAGAGAGAGATTTCTCTACTTGCCTCAAGGTCACGCCGAAAAAGCTAGCGACAGCTAAGTGGCGCGAGCAAGATTAGGAGCTCGAGTTAAACCTGCTCAGAATTCACAACGCATTTTAGGTTGAATTAACAAGAGTTTTATACTTGCACATGCGTTGAATATTCGCATCACACCACAGGGGGGGGTTGTAGAAATTTACCTCCCTCGAGAGTGAGGGGAGAAGTGGCTACCGCGAGAGATCGGGGATTTTGGCGGCGATTTGGAGGCGAAAATCCCAAGATTGGAGCGATCCCACCACCTAGACTGGACGAGCGGCACCGGAAACATAAACATAAGCGAAAATTAGTCGAATTCACGACAAACTTAAGGGAGACCGACGAAATTACGTCAATCGGAGGGCGGAAATCCTCCTAAAAAAATTAGGGCACAAAGAATATGAGGGATTGATGAAATTCCTTACCCAAAGAGACCCTATCTGGGCTCAGGAATCCACGAGGAGGGGTTTCGAGCGAAACCCTAGGAGTCCCTCACGAAATCCACCGGCCGGAACGAATAGGAGCTAGGGTTGCCGGAGAAGTGATGCTGTCTTTGCCTTCACTAGCCGGAGAAGGAGGAGAGGAAGGGAGAAAAAGCTTCTGTCAGCCCTCTCTTGGAAGCAGTCGGCCACGGGAGGTGGCTTGCAGGAATCGTCGGCCACGGGGAAGGAGCAGGAAGCGACGGGGAAGCCAGAGGAGGGGCGCCCGAGGCCTACCGGAGGAGGAGGAGGCGTCGGAGACCGGGATCGGGGGCTGCCGAGGGACGCACAGGAGGAATCGGGCCGCCGGGTGCGAGCGTGGCGGGAGCTGCTCCTGCGGGTTCTTGCGGAATGCGGAAACAACAGGGGATCGGGATTTTAACAAGGGGAGGGGGGTAGGTTTAGACCGGGTTAGTTTTTTTTTAGGTCTTTTTTTATAATTTTATTTTTTATTATTATTATTATTTGTATTGATATTTTGTTAACTATGAGTTGTTACATTCTCCCCTACTTAGGAAGTTTCGTCCCGAAACTCACATAGGAATTCTTTGAAGGGAACTAAAACAACGACCTACAGAAGTTTGCAGATTAACGCATGACAGTTAACTATACAGGATATTGAAATAACAAGGAAGACATAGAGACGTACCATGAATCAAGAGAAGAGTTGAGGATACTTGTTGCGCATGTCAGATTCGAGTTCCCAAGTGTACTCCTCAGACTTGCCATGCACCCAAAGTACCTTCACCATCGGAATGGTTCTCTTGCGAAGCTTGCGTTCTTGGTATTCGACGATCTTCGAAGGCTCGATCGGATAAGACAGATTGGATTCAGGAATAACTGGAACTTCTTCAAGAACACGATTAGGATCGTGGATGTACTTCCGAAGCTGGCTGACATGAAAGACGTCATGAACACCGGCCAAAGAAGCAGGTAGCTCCAGACGATAGGCAGATCCTCCAACACGCTCTGAGATGACATACGGTCCCACGAACCTCGGGCTGAGCTTATGGTGGCGACCGAACCGTTTCACCCCAGGAGTAGGAGAAACCTTCAGAAACACCTGATCACCAACAGCGAACTCTAACGGACGGCGGCGTTGATTTGCATACTTTCTCTGTCTCTCAATGGCACGACTGAGCTGAGCACGAGTCTTCTTAGTAGCTTCTTCCATTTCCTGGAGTAACTCAGGACCCAAAATCACCTTTTCACCGACTTCTGACCAGTAAAGCGGGGTCCTACAGCGACGCCCGTACAGTGCTTCGAAGGGGGCCATCTTGAGGCTCTCTTGATAGCTGTTGTTGTAGGCGAATTCAACCAAGGGTAGATGCTCATCCCAAGCTCCCTTGTAATCCAGAATATAGCACCGAAGCATGTCTTCAAGAATTTGATTGACCCTCTCGGTCTGGCCATCAGTCGTCGGGTGATAAGCGGTGCTCAGGTTAAGATCAGTGCCCAAAGCTTGCAGAGGAATCCCATGAAGTCGAACAATCTCTGCAACATAGATCCGAGCCATCTTCTCGGTGGAATGACCCTCCTTATATGGAATAAAATGAGCCACTTTAGTCAAGCGGTCCACAATAACCCAAATCGCATCATGTCCCCTCGGAGTGCGAGGCAATCCAGTGATGAAGTCCATAGAAACATCTTCCCACTTCCATTCAGGGATAGGCAGGGGCTGCAAAAGTCCACCAGGACGCTGACGCTGAGCTTTCACTTTCTGGCACGTCAGACATCGGGAGATGAAGCGTGCGATATAGTTCTTCATACCAGGCCACCACACGATCTGCTTCAGGTCATGATACATCTTGTTGTTGCCAGGGTGACCAGATGAGCGGGACTCATGAGCTTCTCTGCAGATACTATCAAGTAATTCAGGGACATCAGGAATGCAGAGTCGACCTCGGAAACGAAGAACATCATCATCAGAGATGGAGAAATCCGGAAGAGTCCCAAGTTCAACTTGCCGGCGAATGCGCTGAAGTGCGGGATCCGATGGCTGTAAATCCTTCACCTGCTCCACCCATAACGGACCGGAAACCCCCTCATGACCCTCGGGTGCGATGGATATGTCCATCCGATCGAGGTCATCAATCAGGGCTGCAAGAATAGCTGACATGGGTGCACAAGCGGCAACAGAAGCCTGCCGACTCAACGCATCTGCCACTGAATTGGCCTTACCAGGAACATACGTGAGTTGCAAGTCATAGTCCGAAACAAACTCGAGCCAACGTCTCTGACGAAGATTGAGGTCTTTTTGAACAAAAATATACTTCAGGCTCTGATGGTCGGTGTAAAAGTGGCACTTCACACCATAGAGATAATGACGCCACAGCTTCAAGGCAAACACCACTGCAGCGAATTCCAGATCATGAGCGGGATAATTGCGCTCATGAATTTTCAGCTGCCTTGACCCGTAAGCAATAACACGATCATTCTGCATCAGCACGCAGCCCAACCCAACTCCAGAAGCATCGGTGTAGACTGAAAAGTCTAATTGATCTGACGGAAGAGCTAATACTGGCGCGGAACATAGTCGCTGCTTTAGCTCGGAAAAGGCCTGCTCACACTGATCTGTCCACTCAAACCTTGCATGCTTTTGAGTTAGCCTTGTCAGAGGAGCGGCAAGGGAGGAGAAACCCTTGACGAAGCGCCGGTAATAACCAGCTAACCCAAGGAAACTGCGGATCTCGGTGGGAGTAGTGGGCTGCTTCCAGTCCATCACTGCGGAGACTTTGGCGGGATCAACGGATAGCCCATCCCCTGAAATGACATGCCCCAAGAAGGCAACACGATCCAGCCAGAACTCGCATTTTGCCAGTTTGGCGTAGAGTTGATGCTGGCGCAGGGTAGAGAGGACGAGTCTAAGGTGAACTGCATGCTCTTCACGAGTTTTGGAGTAGACCAAAATATCATCTATGAAGACGATGACGAATTTGTCTAGAAACTCGCAGAATGCACGGTTCATCATATCCATGAAACCAGATGGGGCGTTAGTCAACCCAAAAGACATCACTAAGAATTCAAAATGTCCATACCGAGTTCGAAAGGCTGTCTTGGGGATGTCGGATTCCTTAATCTTTAGTTGATGGTAACCCGTTCTGAGATCTATCTTAGAAAACACAGAACTGCCTTTGAGCTGATCAAAGAGGTCATCGACGCGTGGGAGGGGATACTTATTCTTGATGGTGACCTTATTCAGCTCCCGATAGTCGATACACAGCCTCAGGGAACCATCCTTCTTCTTTACGAAGAGGACGGGGGCTCCCCAAGGAGACGAGCTGGGACGAATGTATCCATGCTCGAGCATCTCATCCAACTGCAATTTGAGTTCTTCCAACTCGCGTGGTGCCATACGGTATGGAGCTTTAGATATGGGGCGCGTTCCAGGCTCCACATCAATAGGGAACTCTACATCACGATCGGGAGGCATCCCAGGCAACTCGGTGGGGAACACGTCGGGAAACTCGGAAGCAATCGGGATAGACTCAAGTTGCGGTATGATAACATCCGAATGTGAAGCATACACAAAATAAGCAGAACAACCCTGACTAAGAAGGCGAGTGGCGCGCACAGCATGTAGTACCTTCAGGTGGCTGCGGGTGGTCTGAACATGAACACTGTAGTCCTTGCCGCGAATGCTGAGATTGACCCTCTTTGCCACACAGTCCAGCTTAGTTCGATACGCGACCAACCAATTCATTCCCAAGATTACGTCAAATTCTGACATCTCCAGAACTATGAGATCGGCAAAAACTTGCAATTCTCCAAGCAGGATCGGGCAATTGAGAATGCCGCTGGTGGAGAGATGCATATGACCGGGTACAGAAACCTCGAAAGGGACCTCAAGTGTCGAAGTAGGCCAACTATAAAGGTCCACGATGTGGCGTGCTATAAAAGAGTGAGATGCCCCGGAATCGAAAAGGATTTGCATCCACTTATTCTTGACCCTAAAATTCCCTAGAATTAAACATCATAAACGCATTTCAAGATTATCCATACTAAAGGCAGGTAATTAAAGGATGCGGGAACTTTAAACTCTACATAGAACATACCGGAGATGACGGAGGTAGATGCGAGCGCCTCGCCCTGAGTGGTGACGTTCAACACAGCCTTTCCCCTATCCTGAGCTCCGGGGACAACCTGCAGTGGCTGAGCGGGAATCGGGCTTTCCCTCATAGGGCAGTCTAGCTTGAGGTGTCCGACCTGCCCGCACTTGAAACAGGCCTTCTGCCTACGACGGCAGTCCTTCAGCTGGTGGCCCGGCTTCTTGCAGTACGCACAGACGGTGGAGGTAGAGGCAAGCGTCATCTGAGGAGACGGGGCATGAATGTCCTTCTTTTGCTTCTTCAGGAGAGAACGACATACTTGGGCAACATGGCCCACCTTGTGACAGAAAGCACACACCTCCTTAGGCCCGGGACCTTGCTCCTGAGAGGGAGCATTCTTGCGCTTGAGGTCGGATGCTGCGGCATTGCTGGTGCCATGCTGGACTTTCTTGGTAGATCGATCCAGCTCAATTGCTTCTACCTTCAAGGCGGCTCCCACGGCCTCTGCGTAGGTGGTGGTGCCATGGGCTACCACATGCTGCTGGAAATCATGACGGAGTCCCTTCACGAAACGGCTGATCCTTTTGGCTTCATCTGGCACAAACTCCGCGGCAAGGAGGGACAAGCGGGAGAACTCTCTCGCATACTCGGTCACTGTCCTGTCATACTGCTGAAGGGATAGGAACTTCTCAGCTAACTTGTCCCGCTCCACAGAAGCGAGGAAGTTTCCCATGAGAGCATCCTTGAACTGTCCCCAAGTCAAGGTGCTAGAATCGGGGAGGCTGCGGTGCTGAAGCCACCAAGTGTAAGCATCTTCGGTAAGCTGATAGGCCGCAAGGAGAACCTTTTGGACCTCGGGAACTGCAGCATACTCAAAGTGTTTCTCCATCTGGGAGACCCATTCAGTGATCACGAAGTAGTCACGGTCGCCGCTGTAAGTAGGCGGATTTAGTCTCTTGAAAGCTAGAGTGTCTGACATCGTTACGGGAGTAGTCGGACTTGGCACAAGCGGGGCCTCGAGGGTGCCAGTAGACAAGCCGGTTCCAGATCCGGGTGCAGGAGGGGTGGTAACAGCTACTCCAGTCGTCCCAGCGCTGCCGGAACCAGAGGCTGGATCAGGAGTTTGGCGTTCCCCTTCCAGACGGGTGACACGCTCTAGAAGCTGTCTCAAAAGCTGGGTAGTTTCATTTCTAGGGGCCTCCCTCGCAGCAGGGGTAGCTTTCTTTCGCTGCGATCGCTTAGGAGCCATCTAAGAGAGACAAAAGAATCGAGGAAGAGAATGGTCAGGCTAAGCATAACAGATCAAAACTACAGGTTCTAGCATTCTAACACTGTTGGATACATAAATCATGTAATAGTTACAGCATTTTCAGTGGACAACTCTAGGTGATAGCCATGCAAATGCAAATGCGACGATAAAATCGCGTGCGATAGCATTATGATTTTGAAATCCATGTGTGTACAATCGTCATCTGTTGATCTTAGCTTAGCACTTGTGCAATGAGTTATGATATGCATGCAATGTAATTATGCCTACAATGCATTCCTAAAAAAAAATGCCCATGAATGGATACACATGCCATGTTAAGCGCCCATATCACTTAACATGTCATGCGCATTATGATTCTAATGTCACGCACTTGAAAATATTAAACCGCCCATACAATTTAATATTTGCAAGCGGTGTTTATCTTAGTGGAAATTCATATGCATATAAATGTTAAGTTTGCCCATACTCCCTTAACATCTGTACGCATACTACTCATGCTTATGAGTGAGTGTGTGCGTGTTTCAGCCTCGAACAACAGACACTGATGGAGTGAGTGATGTAATGATGCATGTATAAATATAGTAAAATTCAAAAATATGTAATATTTTCAAAATACCCCTTTTTTTTTTTTTCAAACCTCCCTCTGATACCAACTGTCACGACCCGTCTCAACAAGATCAGAGTGCGCTTCGGGCGGGTCGTGATGCCACAGGCATGCAGAGAAAAAAAACCATGCCTGCTAAGGCGGGACCAAAAATTATACAACTAGTTTTTAAAACAGCTATTTTTGAAAGAATTTTAAATAATTTTTAGAGTAGTGCGGAAGCCATGCATTTTTTTATAAAAACTAAGGCACCAGTAGTGCCCAGATTGAATGAATGCAATTAGTCACAAATATAGAATATCATAAGTGAAATGAACTAGTACCATGTTTTGCCCTAAAAAGTTATCCACGATACACGAGAAAATGTCTGATGATAACTAATACATAAGCCGAAAAATCCCAACAGTACTGAAGCAAAATACATAGAACCTGCTGATACATTAGACAAAGAGGAACCTCCAAACAAGAGTTGTAGCTGGAGGAAGAAATCTCAGGAACCGGGCGGCGCAGTCACGAAACCTAAGGCAAAATCCAAACAGAATGAAAAATGCCTCAGAACATGAAGTTACATAATGATTCAAGTCAAAAACTTACGCAAAAAGTAAGTAAAGAAAACTAGAGCTCAGTGAGCTAGTCTCACATGTAGCAACTAGACAAGTAACAATGTCTAACAGGATTCTTTTACGTTAATAGCCTACTCCGGAGTTTAGCCTAGCTGCAAAACCATAAGCGATCTATATTGAAGGGTGAATGTGTTGTCATTTGGTGTACATGATTCCAGTTTATAAATTGATGCAAGGCTTATCAACGACGGTGCTTGCAATGATCAACTAATGGTTTCTGTTACCAGTTAGTCGGGAGCTCGATTCAAGGCGTCACACCAAAACAACACTCTTACCTCAATATTTGCATATGGTTGTATATGATTTCAGGGATTCAAGATGACAAATTATTATTTTGACGATTCCAGTTTATAAGGGTCTATTTTATTGCAACAAGTCAAGTAATATAAATTTCATGTTTGCAAGCGAGAGAGAGATTTCTCTACTTGCCTCAAGGTCACGCCGAAAAAGCTAGCGACAGCTAAGTGGCGCGAGCAAGATTAGGAGCTCGAGTTAAACCTGCTCAGAATTCACAACGCATTTTAGGTTGAATTAACAAGAGTTTTATACTTGCACATGCGTTGAATATTCGCATCACACCACAGGGGGGGGTTGTAGAAATTTACCTCCCTCGAGAGTGAGGGGAGAAGTGGCTACCGCGAGAGATCGGGGATTTTGGCGGCGATTTGGAGGCGAAAATCCCAAGATTGGAGCGATCCCACCACCTAGACTGGACGAGCGGCACCGGAAACATAAACATAAGCGAAAATTAGTCGAATTCACGACAAACTTAAGGGAGACCGACGAAATTACGTCAATCGGAGGGCGGAAATCCTCCTAAAAAAATTAGGGCACAAAGAATATGAGGGATTGATGAAATTCCTTACCCAAAGAGACCCTATCTGGGCTCAGGAATCCACGAGGAGGGGTTTCGAGCGAAACCCTAGGAGTCCCTCACGAAATCCACCGGCCGGAACGAATAGGAGCTAGGGTTGCCGGAGAAGTGATGCTGTCTTTGCCTTCACTAGCCGGAGAAGGAGGAGAGGAAGGGAGAAAAAGCTTCTGTCAGCCCTCTCTTGGAAGCAGTCGGCCACGGGAGGTGGCTTGCAGGAATCGTCGGCCACGGGGAAGGAGCAGGAAGCGACGGGGAAGCCAGAGGAGGGGCGCCCGAGGCCTACCGGAGGAGGAGGAGGCGTCGGAGACCGGGATCGGGGGCTGCCGAGGGACGCACAGGAGGAATCGGGCCGCCGGGTGCGAGCGTGGCGGGAGCTGCTCCTGCGGGTTCTTGCGGAATGCGGAAACAACAGGGGATCGGGATTTTAACAAGGGGAGGGGGGTAGGTTTAGACCGGGTTAGTTTTTTTTTTAGGTCTTTTTTTATAATTTTATTTTTTATTATTATTATTATTTGTATTGATATTTTGTTAACTATGAGTTGTTACACTTACTCTGGGATAAGACGAGTCCATCAGGTCGTCTAGCGACCTCGAGCCCAAGGAAGTAGTGAAGATTTCTCAGGTCTTTTGTCTGAAATGCTGAGTTCAAATGTTGTTTGATTTGTTATATTCCTGTAGAGTTGTTCCCAGTAATTAGGATATCATCAACATACACAAGGAGAATTACAGTGTCAGTTGGCTGATGACGGGTGAATAGAGAGAAGTTAGTCGAGCTTCGTATAAAACCAACTTCACGAACAACCTTGCTGATTTTTCAAACCAAGCACGCGGGGACTGTTTGAGACCATATATAGACTTCCGGAGATGACATACATGAGACTCCCCCGCGGTCTCAAACTCGGGAGGTTGGTGCATATAGACAGTTTCCTACAGATCACCATTGAGAAAGACGTTTTTAATATCCAACTGATAGAGGGGCCACTGGCGATGGACAACCAAGGAGATCAGGACCCGAACAGTATTCAATTTGGCAACAGGGGAGAAGGTTTCATCATAATCGAGGCCTTGCTGCTAAGTAAACCACCGGGCCACAGGGCGAGCTTTTAGGCGGTCAACAGTCTCATCCGCAACATGTTTGATAATAAAAACCCACTTGCAACTGACACAGGACTGACCGAGAGGAAGAGAAACCAAATCCCATGTCTGGTTAGCCCAAAGGGTGGTCATTTCATCTTCCATGGCCGCCCGTCACCCCAGGTGTTGAAGCGCTTCTTGCACAGAGTTAGGAATAGAAATGGAGGAAAGAGAGACAGCAAAGTGGTGGAGTGGTGGAGAGAGGCGATGTAGAGATACATAATTCGCCAAGGGGTGAGCCGTAGAGGTTGATGCAGGATCAGCAAGTCATGGGATGTCATCTGTAGAGGGAAGCTGATGTATGGAAGTCGTCTTGAACTTGCGACGAGTATAGACATGGAGAGGTGGTGGAGGTAGAGAAGGGACCGGGAGAGGTGTAGGAGGGGGTAAAGAGGGAGTCGTGACAGGAACGGCAGGACGAGCAGCAATGGACGATGGTTACGGGGTAGAAGGAGAGTGGCGGAATGGTAGATCCTCAAGGAAGGTTACATCAACCGAGACAATCAGCTTGCTGTCGGTAGGTGGATAACAGACATAACCTTTTTGAGTGCGGGAGTAGCCAACGAACATACATTTTGTGGCGCGAGCCGCGAGCTTGTCAATAGACGGACTAAGAAGGTGAACATAACATGCACAACCAAAGACACAAGATGTAAGAGAGAAGGGAGTTTTGGAAGGAAAGAGGAGACTAAATGGAGAGACGAAGTCGAGAACGGACAAAGGCATGCGGTTGATGAGATGACAGGAAGTAGAGACCGCAAAGTTCCAATATTCTATGAGCACCTGCATTTAAAACATGAGGGATCGGGCGACATCGAGGAGGTGGCGATTTTTCCGCTTGGCCACACCACTTTGCTGGGGGTATAAGCACACGAGGTTTGATGTATGATGTCAAACTCGGTGCATAAATTGGAGAAGGTACGACCAGTATATTCACGAACATTATCAGTGCAAATGATTTTTATCATAGTGGAGAATTGCGTACGCGTTTCGGTTAAAAAAGTACGAAAAACAGATGTTAGTTCAGTACGATCATGAAGTAAATATAACCAAGTGAGACATGAGTAACATCAATAAAAGTGACAAAATATCGATAGCCAAAAACACTATGAACTTTATAAGAGCCCGAGATATCAGAATGAACTAAAGAGAACGGAGTATCACTCCGAGTACATGTAGGAGAGAAAGAAATACGATGTTGTTTGTCATAGATACATGATTCGCAAGTAAACTCTTACAGGGAGACATCAGGAAGAGCCTTCTTGAGAATCAGGAGAGGAGCATGCCCAAGGCGGCGATGCCAGTCGACAGTAGAGATAGCAAATAGAATGGTGGGTGGAACATTCAAGAGATACAACTCATTCGACAGCCGTCATTTACCAATGATATTCCGCGTGCAGCGATCCTGCACAACAAAAGAAAGGAGAAAATGTTATACAGCAGTGAAGTTCTTGAGTAAGACGACTAACTGATAACAAATTGAAGGGGGATCCCGGAACATGGATAACTGAGGAGAGAGGGAGAGTGGGAGTAAGACGAAGATTAGCCGCGCCAGCAACCGGAGTGGTGTCGCCATTGGCAACAGTGATGAACTTGGGATAAGCAGACTGTATATATTGCGGTGGTCTCTGGGATGTAATGTGTTGAGTAGCACCTGAATCCACGATCCAGTGGGGGCTATAGAAGAGACAAGATATACCTTCAGAAAAAGATGCTGTCGAGCCAGAGGAGCGACTGATGACGCCTTAGAGCTGTTGAAGCTGTGTGCGGAGAGCATTGATATCTTGCCAGGTAGAAGAATCAGAGTCATGTGGAGCACCTGTAGGAGTAGGAGTGGCAGTAGTAGAAGCAGCAAGGTGTGGAGGCAGACCATGCTTGCGGTAGCATGTAGCTTCAAGATGACCCTCTAGACCACAATAAGTACATTTGACACCAGAGCGCCCAGCAAGTCCTCGTCCCCGAGACGTGTACCGACCTCCACTAGTTGAAGAGCCACGAGCTGGAGCTGGAGTGGGTAAGAGTGGATGTTGAAGGAGAACCGGCGAAAAATTTGTAGGGGCCTCAGAAGGAGGAGTGACTTTGAGCAACATAAAGCAGACATCGGACAGGGAGGGCGTGGTGGAGGAAAGAATCTGAGCCCGGACACTGTGTAGGTGAGGAGAAACCCGGACCATCATCATGTCAATCCCAACAACTTCCTTTTACGCTTGTTGTGTACAAAGATCCGTGGAGGGAGGCTGATGTTGTATCCATGCCTCTACCAGAGTTTTAGCCTTGGCAAAGAAGGAGGTCAAATCACCTGTTGTCCCGGGATCCAGAGTTTGAAGTGCAAAGATGATATCAAACAGATATAACAAGTTGTCTTTGCCAGAGTAGAGAGAGTGAAGCTTCTCCCACATTGTCTTGGCCGTCTCATGATACATGGTCATGCGGTAAGGCTAAGTGTCCATGGAACTGAGGATCCAAGATTGGACCCGGCCGTCATCACGCAACCATTCGTCAGTATGAGCAATGGGAACATCCTGGGTAAGATGATGAAGAAGACATTTAGTTTGTAGGACATGAAGAACAAAATGCACTCATTCCACAAAGTTGTTCTTCCCACTAAGAGAGATGGTGGTGATCTCATCGCAGACTTCAGGAGAGGGAGTCGCGGCACGAGCGGGAAGAGAGGAAGTTGTCGTGGAGTCCATGTCAACAAGAGGAGGGCGGCAAGGGCAAGCCGCAACAACTAGAGGAAGTGCGGGTAGAGCAGCAGGGAGAAAGCAACAAGCCGGGTCAGCGAACAAAGAAGTGCGGGTAGAGCAGCGGGTAGAGCAGTGGGTAGAACAGCGGGTAGAGGAAGTGCGGGTAGAGCAGAGAGTAGAGCAAGTCGCGACAACTAGAGGAAGTGCGGGTAGAGCAGTAGGGAGAAAGCAGCAAGCCATAGACAAGCGGCTAGAGTAGCAGAGGTCGGCAAAAGCTAGAGGAGAGGCACAGCAGGCAGGGAGCATAAGACCAGTCCGCGCGATTAGAAGAGGTAGGTCGACGGCGGTTAGAAGAGAACCAGTCCGCACAAGAAAGGCTGAAGCAGACCGTGCGAGTCCGCAAGAGGCCGCAGCGGGTAGGAGAAAACTCGTCAGCCTGCGGCGAACAGAGAAAGAAGCCAAGCAACGGTAGAACCCGCGAGAAGAGAAATTAGACCGGAGCAGTCAGAGTAAGAGTGGGGCCCAGACAAGTCCCTATAAAAGGGAGAGAAGATGGAAGAGACGAGAGGGAGGGAGGGGAAAAGCAAGACCGCACAAGAGATTACGGTTAAGGAAAATGAGACCGCGCAAGGATTGCGGTTAAGAGAAAGAGATTAAAGAAGAGACCGCCCAAAGGGTGGCGGTTAGGAGACCAGGCCGGCGGTCAGAAAGAGGTTAACCGTCGGGAGAATCAATTCTGGCTCTGATACCAAGTATAAGAATTGAGTGAACCTTGTATATACTTCTTGAATATCAAATTACAAGTACGAGTACAAATATATAGGGAGAAGAGAGAGAATCATCCCTTATACAAGATGTGGGACTAATACATGAGAAAGAAAAAGGACCTATAATGGGCTTTTACAAACAATTTTCTAACATTTTAAACTATTGTTTCTATGACTTGTAAACTCAAAATAATGTAACAGCAATAATGTATGAGACCATTTTTGTTTAATCTGACATTGGAAAACTCATGTATCACATGCACTTAATATGGATCTTGGGCCCTCCACTTATAATCAATTTATTTTAGGCTGGACTATGGGGTTCTAACATGATATCAAAGAAAGTTAGCTTTAACGTCCCACTCCCAAGTCACTCAATTAAAGAAAAGGTTCATCATTAGAGGCAAAAGATGTGACATGGTGTTTGAGAATTTAATCTCACATTGGGAACTCGTTAAATTTATGCACTTAATATAGAACTTGGCCCCCACCACCTATAACCAACTGATTTTAGGTTGAATTATTGGGCTCTAGCAATTGCTAATTATGCAAAAGATGTAACCATGACCATGATTGAATAGCATTAAAAATATCAAAATGTTTTTAATGGCAATCTTAAGCTATTTTTATTCACGCAGCTAATGAAAAATGGTGAGGGAAAAACTATGCTTATAATGGGAAAGGAAATAAATACCAATTACTTGAAGTTATAATATATATTCAATAAAAAGTTTCCAAAGTTCAGCTAAAAGATGGATAGAAAACTAGGGTTGGTTATTGGCTCGAATCATATCAATCTTGTGAGCTGAAATATTTAGTTGAGGCTTTGCTTTATTTCAAGAACAGCATGGCTTTGCTGGATCTGGGACAAAATTGGATCAAATATTGCCTGGCTTGTGGGTGTTAATGTTACAAATAAGAATGAACGAGACAAACTAATTGTTACAAACAAGAACTAACGAGACAAACTAATTGTTACAAACAAGAACTAACGAGACAAACTAATTGTTACAAACAAGAACGAACGAGACAAATGATTGCACTAAAACATGAAAAAAGGATACAAACTCACCGCCAAACAGATAAACAGATGAGGGTTGATGTTATAGATCTCACATCATCAGTTATCAATTAGCGGTTATATTATTATGAGTCTTTAGGTATTAAAATTGAGTTGTATGAGTCACGTCAAGTTACGAGTTATTAGAGTCCCAATGATTTAGTGTTTCACGCATCTCTTTTTTATATTGGGTATTTACGCTCATGCTTAACTTCCCCTCCCTAAACTAAGAACTGAGCTCGACACCTAGGATGTCAAGGAGAAGAAATTCGAAAGGTGCGAGCTCTAAGAGGTTGGGTATGTTGTTACGGTCCCACTTTGGTCCCGCCATGGTCGCGTATATCGCCGACCCTTATCTAGTTTTACTTTCAATTTTATTATTATGCGCGCATTTTGATCCTCCGTGCCTAAGCCCAAGGAGGTGACATTTTGGGTGTGACTACTTATACCCGGTTGGGGAACCAAGTGTGTAAGCAAGCAAGTTTATTTTATTTCCAATTCCCTCTCTCTAGTTCTCTCTCTCTCTAACCCTTCCCCTTACCTCACGGAACCTGCGCCAAACTCCCCCCCCCCCCCCCCCCCGTCGCCCTAGCCGCCTCCAAATCGCGAGTCGAGCGATTCCACAGCAGTCTGCCTCCGCCGTCTCGCGCCGCAAGCTGCCGCCGTCGTCATAGCTCATCGGAGCTCCTCCTCCTCCCTCGAGGACTTCTCTCCTCTTCCCCCGTGCATGCGCTCCTGATCTAGGGCACTTAACAACCTGGTATCAGAGGGAACTCTACTCCACGTCGCTGAAACTCCATATCTACCGCCTTCTACCCCCTCCAACCACTTTGCACCGTCGGCTCCGCCCCGCCCGAGCTCCGCCCTGACCTGCTCCGGGCCGCACACCTCCGCCCGACCTTCTCTGGGCCACACATCTCCTCCCCGACCTGCTCCGGCCCGCACAGCTCCGCCCAGACCTGCTCTGGCCTGCATGGCTCCTCCCCGACCTGCTCAGCCCCGACAGACTCTGCACAGCCAACTCTGCCCCGACCGGCTTCGCACCGGCCGTTCACCGCCATCCCTACCCCACAGCGCATCCTACAGGGCTCCTCCATCGACGGGGGCCCCTTCCTCGCTGCCTCTTACGGGCTGCTCTCTCTACCAGTGTTTCCTTCCTCCAATCCCTTCGGCGCCAACCACTAACTTCTTCTCACGCAATGGTCGAACAACCCTCCCGCTCTCAAATTTTTGAGTCTCTCGTCAAGCTCCTAGCGGATAACAGCACCGCATTGATTAGCGTCGCCATTGCCCAACTAGCGGCTAACCGAACGACCCAACCGGCCACGGGTCCTCCAACGACGTGCCAATTCCACCAGCCCCGCCGGAGTTTTTTCACCAAGGCACGAGGGCAATGGTGTGTCGCGATACATGCGGCTGGATTTTCCAATATTCGACGGTCACGAAGACCCCTTGACTTGGCTCTCTCGTTGCAAGCAGTTCTTCGCCATCAGCACACCCCTTAGGAAGAGTGGCTCAATATTGCGGCCTTACATCTGATGGGCCCCGCGCAACTTTGGTTTTCCCAACTGCAACGGGAGAAACCACTCCTATCTTGGGAAGATTTCAAGGTAAACTGCACCCTCCGCTTCGGCCCACCCCTCCACAGCAATACCTTGGGGGATCTCATTTCTCTCTGGCAGACCGGTCCGATCGACGAGTACCTCGAACAGTTTCAAGTCCAACTGGCCCGCACTACCTTCGTTCTTCTGACACAGCAGGTGTCTACCTCACGGCGGGACTCCATGAGTGCCTCCGTATGGACGTGGAATTTCAGGCACCCACAGATCTGACAACTACAATGAGCTTGGCTTGCATCTACGAGAAGCGTCTGCTTTTGGATCGCCCTCATCTATATCACTAGGACACTAAGGGGTCTACTCGTACTTCGCGCCCTCTGCCATTGACCACTGTCAGTCTCCTCACCCCGGACCGCGATGTCGACCACCCTGCTGTCATTCGCCGACTGTCGCCACAGTAGATGAGTGACCGTCGTGTCAATGGCCTCTGTTACAACTGCGACGGGCCATTTTTTCGGGGACATCGCTGCAAGCGCCTCTTCTGGTTGAAGGTAGACGACCCGGCTGCTGAACGGGATGCTGACACTGACACAGGGGATCTGATACCGACCGTCTATATAGAACAAGCTTGAGGGCAAGTTTGTCATCGGGCAGTGTGGAGATGTTACAGTCCCACTTTGGTCCCGCCATGATCGAGTATATCGTCTAACCTTATCTAGTTTTACTTTATATTTTATTATTATGCACGCATTTTGATCCTCCGTGTCTAAGCCCAAGGAGGGGGCATTTTGGGTGTGACTACTTATACCCGGTTGGGGAACCAAGTGTGTAAGCAAGCGAGTTTATTTTATTTTCAATTCTCTCTCTCTAACCCTTCCCCTTGCCTCACGGACCGCCTCCAAATCGCGATTCGCGCGATTTCGCAGCAGTCCGCCTACGTCGTCTCGCGTCGCAAGCCGCCGCTGCCGTCATAGCTCATCGGAGCTCCTCCTCCCTCGAGGACTTCCTCCCTCTTCTCCCGTGCACGCGTTGTCGATCTAGGGCACGTAACATATGCCTTCTTTGAGGTGTTATGAGGTCCTATTTATAGGCAAAAAATCCTGGGGGTATATTGGTCTGAGAGTAGCAGCCTTCGACTTGACCAAAATGCTATCCCGACACCCAGATGGTATATGTATGGCCCTCCTCGCCTTAACGAGAATACTATTCCAGACCCTGACGATCTGCAGATAACCAATTTGGCCTTGAATAGATTGATGCTCATTGGCCTAGGGGAGCCTGAGGGTTGGACCGAAACGAACTCGCCTTGCCTACTCGGTGGCGAGTCCGGCTATCCTGTCGGGCACGCCGCATAATGATAGGATTGAAGGATGTCTTTGTATTCACTATGAATAATGGAATATATACATGTATAATAGAGAATGATCCTAACACCCGAGGTGACTTTAAGCTAATGTACAACATATCTAACACACTCCCCCCTCCCCACACACGCAAACTCATGGGGGATCATACACCGAGAATTTGGATAATAGATAGGCATGTTGGGTCCTAGTCTACGACTTTGTCATCAAATCTGCAATCTGCTGCTCTGAAGGAACAAAGGAAAGAACAAGAGTGTCACGGTCATAGTGCTCTCGTAGAAAGAAAGCATCCACCCGAATATGCTTGAAGAGAGTGCTTCACTGGGTTTAAAGTAATCTAAATGGCACCGGTGTTATCACAGTAGAGGGGAGCGAGATCTGTAGAAGAGACATCGAGCTCCTCAAGAAGCCAACGAAGCCAAATAATATCCTCCGCGATGGTATTCATGGCTCGAAGCTTTGCCTCGGTGCTACAGCGAGAAGCACGAGTCTGTTTCTTGGACTTCCATGCAATAAGTGAAGAACCCAAGAACAGACAGAACTCAGTGACAGAACGACGGTCAATAAGATCACTAGCCCAGGTAGCATCCGAGTAAGCACGAAGTTGTAGAGAACTACTGTTGGAGAAGAAAAGACCTCGAGAAGTCGTCACCCGGAGATAACGCAGGAGCCGCAACAGATGACCATAATGTACAGAGATGGGTGCACTAACAAACTAACTCAACACATGAACAGCATGAGCAATGTCGGGCCGAGTAATGGTGAGATAGACGAGACTTCTCACTAGGTGGCGGTAGCAAGTGAGATCAGAGAGTGGAACCCCATCATTTGGACGTAGCTGAAGGTGGAGCTCCATAGGGATGTCCACTGTACGAGAGTCAGAGAGAGCTGCCCGAGCTAGGAGATCTGATGTGAAATGCTGCTGAGAGAGATGAAACCCGCGGTCTGTAGAGATGATCTCAAGACCCAAGAAGTAGCTCAGTTGTCCATGGTGAGTCATCTGAAATTGTTGTTGAAGGTGATGTTTGTCGAAGGTCACATGAAAAGGATCATCACCAGTAATAATCATATCATTCATGTAAGTGACAAAAGGGTGCGGCCACGAGAGGAGTGCACGAATAAGACTGGATCATGTGGACATGGCTGGAAACCGGCTGCTATAATGACTGAGCTGAAACGTGCAAACCACTCATGGGGCGCCTGCTTGAGCCCATAAAAAGCTTGCCTCAAGCGGCAGACAAGGCTTGGAGGAGAGGATAGACAAGGAGGAGGAAGCATGTATACCTCCTGCTGAAGATCACCGTTAAGAAAGACATTCTTCACGTCGAGATGTGATATGGACCAGTGGCTAACAGCTGCAACTGCAATAAGAGTTTGAACCGTAATCATGTGAGCGATTGGAGCAAAGATCTCCTCATAGTCTATCCCCTGCCCCTGCTGAAAATCACGAGCAACTAGCCGAACCTTGTACCTCTCCACAGAACCATCGGAGAGAGTCTTGACCTTGAAGACCCACTTGCAACTTGGCACAAAATGGAATATGGCAAGCCAACATTCGACTCCAAACCAATTGATCATGGATTGATCTAATACTAGACCGATTTGAATATGGATCTCTAACTGTGAATCTCATTCTACATTAGAGTTCTAAATTATGGAGTTCTTTCACCTGAATGGAAAAGCAAAGGCACATACTCTGAAGGTGGACGACAACAACCTGCCTCAATTGGTGTCAGCTCTGCCGATTTGAATGCCTTAAGGGTCTGGAATAAAATAAATGAGATATTACAAGAAATTTCTAGATGAACGAACATTTTCATAGGAAAAATTTTAAACAATTGACCTTATACTTCTTAGGCAAGTTATTGCAGTCCTCTGACATCAGAAAGCAACTCTTCAAGCGGCCCCAATTTTTTGTATTGTTAATCTGGTATGATCATAGTGAATTAGTGATACATAAAAGCAGATATTGAATTCACAAATTAAATCACAAAAAGAAGGCACTTGAAATAAATAAAAAGAGTGAAAATGACTCACTTCCTTTAAGAACCAAATACTGTAGTCTTGAAGATGATACTCTTTGAACCTAAAAAGTAAAGAAGCAAAACCCTTATTTGCATTGCATGGAAAATATCATAATTCCAGATACGCTATGAACAGCTTTCAAAATGGCGCGTACAATCAAATCAAAATAGTTTGCTCTATTTTCACATTAATGTTCAACTCAACCGACACCAATATAGTTCGGCATTATTGTCTAAATCAACAAATACTCATCAATTATATCCGCTTTTATGTGACTTCGTTCGTGAGGACTGTAGCAACATGCACACAAATAATTGGCCTGAAGCCCTGAACCATTGATCATTATGTTGCCTTTCCACGACAATAAATGCCTAGCATCCTACGATTGGAAAGAAGATTAACTGGCAATGACTTGCAACATCCTCTTTCATAGTGAAAGGGCCTATAAAAGAAGAGGTGACATGAAAAATGTTTTTGGCACCTTGGTTTGATAATTATAGAGCTCTATAGAATTCCTTCAGATTACTGGTGCAATGGGACTCGACTAACTCGATACACGAAGGTATTACAATTTTTCTATTTGATTTGTCTAACTCTAACATAATTTAATAAGATTAGCAACTCCGGTAAACTTGATCTTCGGATTGAGCAAATTCGAATTTTTGTGCTCTTCTTCATTTTTTTTCTTTTAATCCGGTTATAGTTGATCTCCTTTAGACACTTCAATCGTTTTGTTTATTATTTCCTCATCTTGTGGTTGCATCTAGGCCCCTTCCTTCATGAAGTAATTTGTTTTGATTCTCACTAATGTGAACTCGAACATGCAAATCTTTAAAGTTCACAAGCGCTAGGTCATGATTACTGCAATTTCACCTTAAGAGACTGAGTTGGGTAAAGGGAGAATATATATGGGACCGGATCCATTGAAGACAGTTGAGTGTAAAGTTATGAAGCATGATTTTTGCATGTGAGCCAGGTTGGTGTTGGGTGATTGGGTAACAATCTCGTGAGAAAGGCGGTTCAAGTAAGAACCGTAAGATGAGCAAGCATTAGCGAGGTTTGCATGTTGGTGTTACGGTAACCCATAATTTGTTGATATCTTGTCAAAGGTAGTGGTGGTAAGGTAGAGATACAATGGATCCATGCTCAACCTATAGAGAATGCGAGGAGGGATACGAGCTCAACCTAAAGGGGAGGAAGAAGAGATGGAGGCTTGCTAAATCCCAAACCTTAATTTGAAGGAGGAGCAAAAAAACTAAGAGGCGAAACTAATATTCATTCGTTGCTTACCATACATGACTCAAGAACTCTATATATGTAATTACATGACTCCGACAAATTATCAAAAGACACGACATAAAATAGAAGACTGAACATTCATAATAACTATAAAGAATGACAACTAATAATAATGACACCAAAATAACGCCTAATGATACATTCATAAAATTAATAGATAACGACTATTGTGGGTCTATATATGTAATTACATGACTCCGACAAATTATCAAAAGACACGACATAAAATTGAAGACTGAACATTCATAATAACTCTAAAGAATGACAACTAATAATAATGACACCAAAATAACGTCTAATGATACATTCATAAAATTAATAGATAACGACTATTGTGGGCCCATAACAACTTACCCCTCCTTCACTTTAAGCTTGTCAAGAGGAGGTTGCATCGAAAGGAAAGCTCTTTCCACGCCCACGGATGTCACGTATGATGGTGATATTGCCAAATGGTTGTTGCTAGCGTAGAATGAAAGCACTAGGACGGGCGAGTCGGTTGAGTGCACTTGGAATAGTGACCACGGGGATCTAGAGTGGAAGCGTCTGTTGAGGAGAGATTGTCAGGAGCAAAATATGAAGGGCGTCTGATGGTGGTGAACGATCAATGGCATCAAAAGAGCCTGTGGAATAGGAACCGTTGTGATCGGGAATAGCTGTGCCAACTGGTGAACAATCGTCAAAAGGAATGGCTTGAGAGTGAATGGTGGGCAGGTGGTGCGAAGCTCGAAATCAACAAAATATGTGGCTGGAGATGAGGGTGATGGATGGAGACGGCAAGGACTGATATAGGTGTATTGAGGGTGGCCGACTGCGCGTCGAGCAAGACTGTAGATATTGTAATAAGAGGCAAGGAAACTGTCTAGGTAGCTTGAAGGCCCTAGACTTTGGTAATGAGAGTGGAGAAAACTACTTGGGTTGCCGAGTGAGCAGCATCTAGGTCCTTTTTACACTGCTCGAAAGATGTCATATCCATCAAATATTTGTCAGACAACCTCGGTTGTTATGAGGCATGTGGGATTGAAAGAAAATTCTACTACATTATAGTACCAACCTCGTGGATTACGCGTGCCCCGAGGAGGCAGAGCATCCCCCCATCAGCCATGAAGATTTCTATTGATCACTGAAATAGGGAATGGGTATGAAGGGTTTGATGAAGTAGAGATGGGATTGGACAAGTTGTTGTCATGCAACTTGTTCTGTCATGCGCTTGTTCTGTCATGCGGTCGGTCGAGCTCGAAAAAGGGGTATCACGATATTGATTAAGTGTGTAGCTCGAAGGGGCATATGCTTTGACTACTTGCTCTGGACCATGAGTGGGGATTGAACAGGTGGCGAGCAGCTGGATAAATCTGAAAGTATACGAAATCATCAACAAGGACGCAGCGGCATGGCACTTCGGTGAAGTCGCATGTTAGGATGGGATTGGCAAGTGAGGAAGATAGTACTCGGTGAGACAGACTTTGCAAGAAGATGTAGATGGTCTTGACGGGAACGGAAAGATCTTAGGACGCTACGATGGGCCTAGTTTGGATTTGAAGAGATCTCTCGTTGGGCTACAACGACCGAGGGACTAACCCTAAGGCGTCGATGTGCATCGTCAATAGCTGAAAGTGGTCGATTGATGCTCCCCGGACTGATGTTGGTGACTGGATGAGCCCAAAGACATCGTTGGTGGTGGAATTGACAATTTGGTGGGCAGCTACAAGGAAAGGATGGATGGCTCTAATGCCAAGTTGTTACGTGATAACCCATAATGCGTTGATATCTTAACAGAAGTGGTGATGGTGGTGAGACGAAGATACAAGGGAGTCATGCTCAACTTATGGAAAATGCAAGGAGGGAGACAAGCTCAGCCTATGGGGGAAGAAGAAGTGGGGGAGTCTTGTTGAACCTAAAACCCTAATCTTAAAGGAGGAGGAGAAAGAGAGGGAAAACTAAGAGGAGAAACTAATATTCAATCATTGCTTGTCATACATGATTCAAGGGTTCTATATATATAGAATTACAGGACTTCAACAAATAACCAAAAGACCAGACATTAAATAGAAGACTTGACATTCATAATAACTCCAAAGAAAGACACCTAGAAATAATGGCTCCAACATGATACCTAATGATACATTCATAAAATTAACAGATAATGACTTTTGTGGGCCCATAACAATTGGCTTACAACTTTGTTCACGCGTGGGTGATAAACAAGGAGCAAGCTTTGGAGGGAAGCAGCTTCTCAAAATGTCGAGCACATAACGTAGTTGATAGTGGTCAATTGTGCCCGGAAGGATGAGAGCAGGAAAGCGGTGAGGATTTGTTGGATGTGGGCCATGTGTCTGCCACCAGAGGCTATTTGTAAATATATGAAACGTTGAAAGTATTTTGGGGAAGGGGAATATGCTTCAAAAGGTTTTGAAGGCTGCAGACGATACAAAATAAGTTTAATCTCAATGTAATGAACAACAAATAGCATGCTCTTGATTTCACAGCACATTCAAGTTACTCTAAAAATTATAATAGCAACACAAACTATAAGCTTACCTGATTCCAGATACAGCATGTCCAGATCCATTGTTTGTTATGATAAACCTAAAATATAAGGTAAAACATTCAGGGATCGAGTGGAAAGCACAAATGGCTTAGAATCTTGAACAAGATAATGACTTAAAGCACAATCAAAGCAGAAACATCTCAACCACAAATGGAGATCAACTACAAAACTGATGGAATCCCCCAGTAAATGATTTATATAGTTCAATCAGATCTGAATTATTTAAAGTATGAATGTTAAAGAAAAGCATACTCAATGAGGAAAAAAAGAATCTGAGCATAAATGACCAAAGTCTGCCTGAGACAAGAAATGAGAGGCCAGCTGACCATTGGTTTCAAAAGAGGCACCAATGTTTCCTTCGTTTTTCTTCTTTCTCGCTAGCATAAACAAGAACACAAATTGATGGACGAAGAAGGCATGCAAATACAACGAAATATCAGTAAACAAAGCATTGAAAAAAATAAGTATTACAAATACGGAGGTAAGAAATTAGAACATATAGATAACCTGATGGGGATCCATTTCGTCGCAAGGCGAGACCCACGTTCGTATACTGGCGCAGGAGGACTTGATCAGATCAACGATCCGACTCCACTGATGCGTGCGGCTTGTCGTTTACCTTTTTTTCATATATTGTATCGCTATGTTTTAGTTTATTTCATGTAATCGGGCCCACTGCATCTCCGGTCAATCATAACAATCGATGTCGGCGTGCACTAGTATTGTTAAATACTTAAATTATAAATAGAGAGTATCTGCTTGAAGGCAATGCAGATTTTGGAGAAGCTCATTCCTAGAATCCGGCGATCCCCTCACGGTGACGACTCAATGAGGCATTAGGTGACAACTCCTAGTGTTTTCCCGCATCCCTGAGGTATCCCGTATCCATTGCCTCCTTCTTCCCCCTCCCAAGCTCCAACCAACCCCCTCACTCACCTCCAAACCCTAGCCGCCAAACCCAAACAACAACAGACGGAGGAGTGGCCGGAGGTGGAGATGGTGGTGGCGGGATACTACGGAGCCTTGACCTCAGCTGCCTAAGTGGGGCGTGCTCGAGAGAGAGAGAGAGAGAGAGAGAGAGAGAGAGAGAGAGAGATCTTTCAAAATCTCATTCAAAAACGAGAAATAGACTATTTCATTGGTTGGTCCAACAAGACCCCGGTGTCCTATAAATAAGACATAAAACATATTTTAATATAAATAAATGATAGATTTGGACATATGACTAAATAGGAGACCACATAAAGACATGACATAAATAACGAATCATATAAGGACGCGACTTTAAGACAATAAAAGTATATCAAGATGGAATAAAAGCAACCCCATAATAGTGGGTGTGGCGGCCATAACTCCTTTGTCCTTCAAATCGAGTTTGTCCTCTCGAACGAGGCTTGTATCGCTTGACCATCAGGCTCTTTGATTTCCCGCAAAAACAACTCTCCATAGCGTGCAACGATGGTGGGGCTGTCAGCCAGTAATGGCAGCGCAGCCAAAAAAATGGGCAGCGGATGGAATGTCTTTGACGAGGCCGATAGAGGGGCGTTCAACAGCAACAACAAGGAGGCCAAAGGAGCAACAGTCGGCGGAAGGAAGGGATCTGACGGCAAGGTGGCTGGAGGTGCCGGCAGAGCAGGTGCCCACGGAGCAAGGGCCGGCAAAGGAAACTGTGGGATGGCAGTCGCAGTGACTGACTAAGGCGCCCAAAGGTAGGACGGTACCAGCACGGGAGGTGATGGCGGAGGGGAAATTGTAGCGGAGAGCAGTGGAGCGACAGCGGTTGCCGAAGATGGCGACTTCATGAGAGGAGATGGCAGAGGTGGAAACTTCGGTAGAAATGAGGCTATCCAATTATCAAGCTTGTGGAGGAGCGTGTTCATGGAGTCCTGAGGACGTGCTTGGGCATCCCGAACGCGTGCGTCCCAGGAGGTCATCATTTCCTTAGTCGGACGAAGGGTAGCAATCTCCACGACACTAAGCTTGTGGTCCATAATAATTAATTACCTAACTAATTCACTAGAAGAATTAATTTAAATTCAACAATAAATTAAGAAAATCCCTAGTCCGTGAATAGTGATGTTGTGCGGGGCTCGAGGAAGAAAAGGACGAGTGTTTGTTGTGCGGTGGGCTCGAGGACTAGAAAGACGAAACGCTCAAGGAGCAGAGATGGCACGCACGTGAGGATGTCTACATGGCGCGTGTGGATGCAGAGGCAGTAGAAAGCATGTGGAGAGGATGGCGCGACGCTGCTGGGACAACGGGACGACAACGACGGGGAGCAAAAAAAGGGGCGCGGCTCTGTTGGGGCACGGAACGACGACCATGGAGATAGATCAAGTCGGTGGGAAAAGGCGGCTCAATAGAAGATCGCAAGGAGCGCGCGTGGGCCCGCGTGCCCCGGGGCTCGAGGAGTAACCTGCGATCAATGCTGGACATGGCAAGGACGTCGCTGTTCTGGGATGTCGAAGGCGACGGAAGCAGAAAATGAGCCCAAGCTCGACAGAAGCTGGCGTCTGGGATGTCGCTGGAACGAGACGATGCAAGTGACGGAGAAGTCATTTGTCTTGTCCAATTCTACTTCCTGGCTTGACACATATGTTGTCGGGCTCGTCGGGCGTTAATCATCGATGCAGAAGTGCTCGGCGGCTGGATTGAAATGGCAGCAATTCCGGGACAGAAGATGGGGATTGAAGTCTTCTTGGACAAGGGACGTCGATCATAGAGGACATCGGTGTGCGTTAGAGATAGAGCTTCCAAAATCTGATTCAAAAACTAGAAATAGACTATTTAATAGCTTGGTCCTACAAGACCCCTAATGTCCTTTAAATAGGACTTACAACACACATTAATGGAAACAGATTTGGACATGCAACTAAATAGTAAATCGCATAAAGACATGACATAAATAACGAATTATATAAGGGTGCGCCTTAAAGACAGAATACAAGCATGTCAAGGTGGAATAAAAGCAGCCCCATAATAGTGGGCATGACACCCATAACATTTCACTCCCCTGTTTTATTTTTGTTTCCCTGCTCCCCTCCATCCAGTAAAATACTTCCAGCCACCCTCTGGATTACCCACCCACCCAACCTCCCCCTGTTGCAACCCCTGACTAGTTGTTTCCTCACCCAGCTATTTCAGATCAGGCCATCGGCCCCTCTTTTCCATCATCATCCACCCTCCTGACTACTATCGAGAGCCCTAGTCCAAAAACTGCAATCGATACCCTTCTACAGTCACTGACCCCTCCAAAGCCCCCCCCCCCCTCTCAGATCCAACCCCCACCGCTCAGATCTAGTCCACTGGCCATTTTATTTTCAAATTTTTGCACTGTCACGATGTACATCGTCGAATGTACTCTCATATAACAACCTCCGTACTTTGTAAGTTGTTATTCATTGTATGGATCTTGTTTTCTAATTGTGAATTCTCATTTGCTTTGATATATATATATATATATATAGTATTGTGGAATTTTTTTCTAAATTTGCTTGTGGTTTGCAGGAAGGAATCATCTGCAGCACACTTAGCTTTAGCCTTTCCAGCGAAGGAAAGTCATTGCTTGTTAAGCCCAAAAGAAAATTACTTTCGCTTTTTATTTATAATTGTGTGGTTTTTATGTTTATTGCAAGCTTTTGATTATTGTCATCATTCCTTGCATGGTCGCATCACATTTAGTGTTGAGGTCATAAGGTCAACATCTCAACACCCACTAAAATTGAATTAAAGTTCGCACTGCACACCCTACCCTACATCATAAGCTCCCCCGCAATACCCCATTGAGGCCGAATGAAAGAGGGACAATGATCTCCAATCTAGAATAAAGGACGATTGTGGATCAAATATTGTGTTTCATCCTATCAATAATCCTGAAGTCCACTACGCCTGGTTACCTAATTCTACCCTTTCGCAAAGTACATAATTTAATCAAACTCGATTGTATAAATCATTAAAATGATGATGCGGGCGCTATACGAACATTAACTAGCGGCCTTTGCAAGGAAGATCGCCTATAACAACAACAACACTCAAGACTTTATCCCATATAGTAGGGTCAGCTGTATGGATCTGTTAGGGCAAGAGTGCTGAGAGCAACTACGGGAGAGAGAGATCTAGAGAAAGCAAGGAGAAATCTAGGAGAAACTAGGGTTAGGAAGGAGGAAGGGAAATACCTGATAATACTCTTCATAATCCCCCAAAAGGGGGCTGCCCGGATATAAATATATCCGGGCCTGGAGGGGCCGGCCGGCCCCTCCAAGGGGGCTGAACCCGCCTGGTTCAGCCCCTGGCCGGCCGGTTCAGTGAATGGGGGCTGAACCCAAAGGTTCAGCCCCGTTGTTAAGCGCTCCTTTGGTTCTCCGTACATAATGACGCCCGGCAAAGCGCAGCGGGGGCGTAACATTCCCCTCTCCATCAAGAGCCAACTTGTCCTCAAGGTGGTAGTGCGGGTAGAGCTCCTTGAAGTCGAAGAAGTCCACCCAAGAGTTGTGTGCTGGCGAGAGGCCCTTCCATTTGACCAAGAGCTCGGGTCGGTATTCTGTGCCCCGACTCTTCCACCGGTGCCCCAAAATATCCTCGGGCAACGGCCGCAGCTCCCCCAGAGAAGTAGCCTCGGGCAAGTCAGTACTGGGCTGGACATGCGGACCCAACTTCCGCTTGAGCAAGGAGACATGGAACGTAGGATGAATGCGGGATCCCTCCGGCAAAGCTAAAGTATAAGCCACCGGCCCCACCCTGCTGATGATCTGAAAGGGGCCGTAGTAGCGTGGGGATAGCTTCTGGTTGCCACGATGAGCGATGGACAACTGGCGGTACGGCTGGAGCTTAAGGAAGACTTCGTCACCCACGGCGAACTCCCGCTCCGTACGGTGCTTGTCCGCCTGAGTCTTCATGCGATCCTGTGCCAGGCGGAGAGTCGCCCGAAGAGTAACCAACATGCGATCCCGATCCAGAAGAGCCCGATCCACGGCCGGAAGAGCTGTGCTACCCGGCTCATAACTAGCCAAAGACGGCGGCGGCCGTCCGTAAACCACCTCAAACGGCGTCATTTTGCTGGCGGAGTGATAGGATGTGTTGTAACAGTATTCAGCCCAATGTAACCAATCTGGCCAACTCCGAGGCTCATCCATAACAAAGCAGCGAAGGTACGTCTCGACACCCCGATTGAGCACCTCGGTCTGGCCATCCGACTGGGGGTGATGCGCTGTGTTGAAGTGTAAGCGAGTGCCCTGCAACCGGAAAAGCTCCCTCCAAAACCCACTGATAAAGGTGGGGTCTCGATCAGAAATAATGGCACGAGGAAGACCATGCAAACGAACGATCTCCCGAGCGAAGAGCGCCGCCACAGATTCCCCAGAGTACGGATGACTGAGGGCCAGGAAATGACCATACTTGGAGAGCTTATCTACCACCACCAGAATCACGGACTTGCCCTTAGATTTAGGCAGCCCATCGATAAAGTCCATGGACACCGTGTCCCAAACAAGCTGCGGAATATCCAACGGCACGAGTAGCCCTGCAGGAGAAGAAGTCTCATATTTCTGCCGTTGGCAGATGTCACACTGCCGAACAAACTGCTGAATGTCCCGTCGCATGCCGGCCCAAAAACAATTAGCACGCGCCCTCTGAAGGGTGCGTAGCACCCCCGCATGCCCCCCCGTGGGAGACGAGTGGAACTCATGCATCAGAACTGTCTTCCAGGCTGAATTGGCGGGCACGACCACCCGGCCCCGATAGTATAGCCGACCATTACACAGATGATAGCCGACCGGCCCTTGTTCGCCTCGCTGGAGAGCCTTCACCATCGGTCCGAGCGTGTCAGATCGCAGCACCTCCGCCTGGATATCCTCCAGGGAATCGATCAACGGACCCGAAAGGTGAGAAAGAGCTGCCTCGGGCAGACGGGAGGAGCATCGGCCACCACATTCTCTTTACCCCGACGATAAACGATCTCGTAGTCATAGCCCAGAAGTTTGGTCACCCACTTCTGCTGTAGCGGCGAAGAGACCCGCTGGTCCAGGAAATGCTTCAAGCTCTGAATCTCTGATGGTCCGTCCGAATCTTAAAATGTCGGCCCAGCAAATAGGGCCGCCAAACGGCCACTGCATGAATGATCGCCAATAACTCCTTCTCGTAGGCGGAGAGACCCAACGTACGAGGAGCTAATGCCTTGCTGTAAAAGGCTATGGGCCGCCCCGCCTGCATCAGAACTGCCCCGATGCCGACTCTCGAGGCATCCGTCTCCAACATGAACTCCTGCGTAAAATCTGGTAGTGCCAACACTGGTGTGGAGGTCATAGCCCGCTTGAGGGCCTGAAATGCCTCCTCCGCCTCCTCACTCCAGGAAAAAGAATCCTTCTGTAGCAGCTGGGTCAATGGTCTAGCGATCTTGCCATAGTCCTGTACGAAGCGTCGGTAGTATCCGGTGAGGCCCAAAAAGCCCCGCAAGGCGCGAACTGTCACCGGTCGCGGCCAGGACTGCATACTCTGTATCTTCCGCGGGTCGGCCCGCACGCCCTGACCCGAGACCAAATGGCCTAAATACTCCATCTCCTCCTGTCCGAAAGAGCACTTGGAACGGTTGGCATACAAGTGGTGCTGGCGCAGGCGAACAAAGACCTGTTCCACGTGGCGCACGTGGTCCTCCCAATTGGCGCTGTAGATGAGGATATCGTCAAAGAAGATCAAGACAAAGACCCGCAGGAAATCCCGGAATATCTTGTTCATGTTAGCCTGGAATGTAGCAGGCCCTCCAGTCAGCTCATTTGCCATAACCAAAAACTCATAGTGGCTGTCATGAGTCCGGAACGCCGTCTTGTGGATGTCCTCCTGCGCCATCAAAATTTGATAATAGCCGGAGCGCAGGTCTAACTTGGTGAATCGCTGTGCTCCATGTAGCTCATCTTGTAATTCCTCGATGTGAGGAATCGGAAAATTGTCTTTGACGGTAACACCATTCAAGGCACGGTAGTCCACACAAAATCGCCAGGACCCGTCCTTCTTTTTGACCAAAATAATGGGAGCTGAAAAAGAACTTGTACTCGGCCGAATGATGCCAGCCGCCAGCATCTCGCGGACGCTGCGTTCAATCTCCGCTTTTTGAACATGGGGGTAGCGGTACGGACGAACATTCGTAGGCTCAGCCCCCGCCTTGAGCGGAATACGGTGATCGCGAAACCTCGGTGGTGGCAAGGAGCGGGGTTCCTGGAAAACATCAGCAAACTCAGTCAGAAGTAACCGTAACTGAACCGGTACCTCAGAAGAAATGGACTCTCCGGTCTGAACCGTCCTGAGAACGGCCATCATCTGCCCTTCCCCGCTTAACCGCTGCATGCTGCGAAGAGAGACCTCTTTAACAGGAGATGACATCATACCCTTCAGGCAAAACCGCCTCTCGCCATGCACGAACTCCATGGTCATGTGTTTCAAATCAAAAGTCACACGCTGTAGCTGACGCAACCACTGAACTCCCAACATCATGTCGGAGCCACGAATAGGAAGTAAGTAGACATCGGTCCGTCCCACATAACCATGAATCTGCATCTCCACTCCCTTCAGCACCCCCTCACACTGCAGCTTGCTGCCATCCGCCACCATAACGTGGAAAGCCGCTCCCTTATCAACCAGATGCCCCACTCGTCGTGCCACGTCGGGGTGTATGAAGTTGTGGGTACTCCCACTGTCCACCAGGATAGTAACTTTCTCTTGGGCAATCCGGCCCGCCAACCGCATAGTAAGGGGGGAGCACAACCCTCGAGAGCATGTAAAGAGACCCCGAACTCCGTCTCGTCCAAGTCCACGTCCACCTCCAATTCCTCAACGGAGGCTGGCTCGTCACCCTCCTGCTGCAACATGAAAACCTGTAGCTTCTGACACTTGTGACCAGGCACAAACTTCTCATCGCAATTAAAGCAGAGGCCCTTCTCCTTCCGAGCGGCCAACTCGCTCCAAAACAACCGAGTCACCGTCGGTTTGCTACCCACCGGTGGCTCCCGACGCGCCGCTGTGGCCGGGTTCGACGACGGCCTACTCATGAGCCGCGCCCGCTGCCTGTTAAACCTCTCCTCCTGGATCCGTGCCAAGGTAATGGCGTGGTTCAATGAACGGGGCATGAGCGTCTGTACCTCGTCTTGAATGTGTTCCTTGAGACCAGATATGAAACAGCTGTAGAGAGTCCTTTCCGGCCACTGAACCCGATTTGCTAATTTCTCAAACTCCGTGCGATACTCCATCACGGACCCCTTTTGACGCAGCTTCTGAAGGAGGGCCTCAAATTTCTCATACTCCAGTGGACCAAATCGGGCCGTAAATCCATCCACAAACTCCCCCCAAGGCACGTAATCCCGGACCCGCAGGAACCACTGCGTCCACTGGAAGGCATCATCCTTCAAGTGGAAGGACGCCAGCTGCACCCACTGCCCTTCTGGCACCTCCTGGTACTGAAAGAAAAGCTCCGCTTTATGAATCCACTCCAGGGCGTCACCGCCCTCGAACTCTGGAAAGTACATGCGGGTAAGTCCGGGGGTCAGACGTTGTGTCCCTGGACCTCCGTCCCGTATTGCGTGTTCCCCATATTCAAATCCGTCGTAGCCGTGCTGTTGTCCTGCTCCCCAGGGAGGAATTTGCTGCTGCCCGCCCCAACCTGGGCCCAAACCGGCCATTCCGGGTGGCCCAAATCCACGTGGAGGAGGAAGGAGTCCACCCCTTAGCTGTCCCGCCATGTCGGGTGGCCGCCGGAGCCCGAAAGGCTCATCCCTGCCTCGGCGCCACTGTTCCGGGCCCGATCCGAAGTCGCCGAAGGCCGCTGCTGCAGATCCCGCCGGAAACAGCCCCGACGGCCCTCCAAAACCCGCTGCCAGGCCCGCCGGAGGTCCTTGGGCCGCCGACGCCCCACCTCCTGCCGTCCCGAGCCACGCCGCGCCAGGCGGAGCCCCTCCCGCAAGCCGCACGGCCGCCACCCCTTCCGCAAGCCGTGCGGAAGCCGAAACAGCGGGATCGGCCCCCGATCCGGCCGAGTCGTCGGTCACCGGCGCTTTCCCTTTCAATAGGGTCTTCAACTCTTCCAATCGGGCTTCCAACCGCCCTTCTAGGGCCGTCATCGAATCGGTTAAGCCAACAACATTCTCCTCTAGGGTTTCAATCCGCGAGGACTCCTCTTGATTCCGAGTGTTCACCATGGAGAGAATCGGAGCCTCTGATACCAAATGTTAGGGCAAGAGTGCTGAGAGCAACTACGGGAGAGAGAGATCTAGAGAAAGCAAGGAGAAATCTAGGAGAAACTAGGGTTAGGAAGGAGGGAGGGAAATACCTGATAATACTCTTCATAATCCCCCAAAAGGGGGCTGCCCGGATATAAATATATCCGGGCCTGGAGGGGCCGGCCGGCCCCTCCAAGGGGGCTGAACCCGCCTGGTTCAGCCCCTGGCCGGCCGGTTCAGTGAATGGGGGCTGAACCCAAAGGTTCAGCCCCGTTGTTAAGCGCTCCCTTGGTTCTCCGTACATAATGACGCCCGGCAAAGCGCAGCGGGGGCGTAACAGGATCCTTTGTCACCATTGTGCCCTATCTTTAGTCATAATCTCATTAATGCTTAAGTACATCATGTCTTTCCTTATAGTTTCATTCTAAGTCTTTATAGGTCTACCTCTCCCCCGTTTAACATGCCTAGTGATTAAACTCTAACAATGTCCATCAGGTGTCTCTAATGGTCTCCTTTGTACATGTCCAAACAATCTTAGTCGAGCTTCTTGCATCTTCTCTGCAATTGGCATCACTCATGTCTTATCCCTAATACATTCATTCCTAATTTTATCCGGTCTCGGGTGTCCACACATCCACCTAAGCATTCTCTGTTACAGACCCCGACGGAGCGGACGAGGGCGAGGGGCGACCGTCAGTGTGGAGGGTTATCGATGTCGTGAGCACGGCGCGTGTAACATATCGTCCTAGTCGACATGGGTCGAGTGGTGTTATTGTATCTGTTACATTTTGGGTATCGTTTATGTTCGGTTTTGTTATGTTGAGCCCGACAAGTATATAAGTCGGAGAGTAGACCTATTGTATTTTAGTATGCTTAGAAGTATTTAGAATTTCTAGATTTCTTTTCCCTCTCTTCCCCTCTAATTTCTCTCCCCATCTTTCTCTCTCTCTATCACTAGCCCTAACAATTTGGTCTGACCTGCCGCCTTCCGACCGCGGTCTCTGCCGCCCGAAGTACCCACGCCAACCAAGCCCCAGCCGCACCGCGCTGTTCTGCGTCCGCCCATCGCCTCCCGCGCGTCCGTTTCCGCTACTGCGTAGCACCAGACGCTCCTCCGTCGCGCGTTTCTCTGCACAGCATTGCATCGATCGACTGCACCTGCCCTAGCCGCTGCTCCAACGGGTTTCGCTTCTCCGCCCTAGGGCTTCTGGTCGTTCCCAGGTTTGTTTCTTCCCAACCGGTCAAGTGCATGCCCCCTAGGTTGCGATTAATGGTTAACACCGACGCAACACTGCCGCCCCCACCCACGAATCCAACCATCCTTCGTCGTTTGGATGAACACGACGGATCGATCACGTCTATGCGGGCGCTCATGCTACGCATGGATGCTAAAATTGACTCCATCTTGGTTGGCCGCCCTACCACATCCGCGAAGTTCGCGGCGGATTCGTCGTCCCTCATCGGAGCTCCCCCGGAACCTTACCAGAGTATGAGGTGAGAAGTTGCACAATATATTGTTTTGAAACCTAATCCATCATAGAAAGACAAAGAGATGGGGATTTTACTAGAGCTTTCTCACAATTATCAAACTCAAATATAGAATTACAATTCTTCAACTAACACATCCACCATTCAAGTGATAACTGCATCTCATAGATATGCACCTCTAATGGAAGAACTTCCTGCTAGAGAAGACATACTAAGTCAGAATTGGAGTAAATACCGTCAAGAACCTAGTTTATGTGGCAAGACCAAGACTTTCAAACATGTGAATTGAAGAGGTAGCTATGTTGCACTGACACAGACACGCGATATGTGACTCGTCAATTCTCAAAAAATATCATATTCTGACACGCTAAGAGACGTATGTTAAATATTTATTTTTTAGAGCAATCTCATAATCTAAATGTTTTTGTTGACTTATGTTAAATGCATTCTCAAGCAAACATTTTCCCCACTTTCAATCTTCCTTTTCTAGATAAAATATTCACCTCACTATTAGATCCACCTTCACTACTTGAAATGCTAGAAGGGGGCAAATGCATTTTTTTAGGAGCGAGACTTGTTATTCCAGCATTCACCTCTTCTTCTATTTTTTTTATCTCAAATAGATCACTACTTGAGACTTTTACACACTTTTCAATTCCTTCCCCACCAATCATTAACAAATGTGCTCTCACTCTTGTATATGAACTTATAAATCATTTTTCACAAAAATTGCACTTCCAAAACAAATTGTCTCCCGCCTCACCATGAGTAGCTTATTGACAAACCTCCATAATGGTTTATTTAGATCATTATCAATAGATATAGGCTCTTATGAACCATTATTACTACTCTTGCTTGAAGACATTCTACAAAATAAAAAAATAGCAGACACAAAGTTCCAATAATAGAACCATCGTCAAAACAACAATAAGAATAATAAAAAAAACAACAAATAAATAAATTACAGAGTGACGGATCCTGGAGCAGAGCCGGCGAGGAGAGTGTCGGAGAGTCGGACGAGTGTCGGAGATTCAGACACCGACACGCTGGGCATTTTGAAGTGTCGGTGCTTCATAGAGAGGTAGTAGTTCGTGAGTTGTGAACCTGCACCTCAAATACTAGTATGGGTGAAATTGTTCCACAATTTTCATTGTCCATGAAATTTTAGGTACCACATTTAAGTGCATTAATCTTCTACTCAGAATTGACTCTTAAATTATTCAAGTTCCATCTCAGGTATTAGCAAAGACATTATGAGGATTTATACTCCTAATAGTGTTATATTTGTCACTAATTTACTATAATTGATGTGAATATTTTGAATTCAATGAGCAGGAACCCCTTTAATACAAAGTGTTGGAATTGTCGAGAATACCCAACAAAGATCGAACCATTCTGATTTTAAACCCAAAATGACTTATGCATGCCAGCTTGCATGTTAGTTGTGGGACCTATGATTACGGGAGTTATCATCCTAGATTGTGGTGCCTGGCAATGAACACATGAATGGCAGTGATTGCATTTCGTATGGAAGACTAAATGGCATTACTGTAACGATCCATGACCAGCACATATGGGCGAAGCTCCACTGAGATCGTCCGGGCTGCAACCCATACACCCCAACCCGTCTCCGATCTCACCCACAGGGCACAACTTGGAGGTCGTAGCCTCCCTTTGATGAGGGAAACTCAAGTTATGCGTGCTTGGGTGAGAGTAGTGACAGGATGGGTGACCTCTTGGGAAGTCCCCATACTGCCCGCTTAACTTGAGTTTCCCTCATCAAAAGAAGGTTATGGGCTCCAACAACTTGTTGTGCCCTGTGTTGGGACCAGAGACAGATTGGAGTGTATGGGTTGTAACCTAGATGATCTCAGTGGAGCTTCGCCCATGATTGTCGGTCCTGGATTGTTACAATTACAACTATACTTGGCTCCATTAATTAAAAAATGTCACCAACACATGTAAATAAAAGCAGGATATCATAATTTGGTACACACAACATTCATAAAAAACTTACGCGACAAGGTAATTAACTTCGTTTAATTCTTCATTAAAAAAGGAGGTTGTTATGGGCAAACCTATTTTGAATAGGGGCAAACCAAGAAATTATATGTGCAAACCAAATTGTCACGTGCAAACCAATTTTTTTTTTAAATTCCTTAACAAAATATTATCTAATAGTTTGCATTAATAGTACAAATGTTAGCATATAACAGAAGCTCTAAATTAATCATGGAAATTCCCTTTTAGTGACATATTTTACTTCAATAGTTGCACCTATCAAAAAAATGTCAATGATTGAAAATATATAAGTTTGTGTAACGACACGGAGGCGGACACCCACGCCGGAGATGGACGAGTAGGAGGCGGACGAGTTTGCCAGATATGGACGAGTGGGAGACGGATGCTCGGCTACAGAGCAGGAACCACGAGGCGAGGGATATGGTTTTCTACGGGCGAAACGATCGTGGTTTGCCCCTATCAATTTCAAGCCGTAAAAAGGATTACTTATTAAATATTTTTAACTTTAAAATTTGGTTTGCCCCTATCCAAAATATATTTGTCCATAACAATCACCTTAAAAAAGAAGGGAGTGAATAGGTAATTAACTTCGTTCAATTCTTCGTTTAAAAAAAAAACTTACGCGAGCACAGTGAAAGCTAGAATTGCCACCAAAATCAATAATAACAGCACCAAGTACTGAGATTCACCGTCAAGGCCGTCGAATCAAACGATTAAGAAGTTGAAATCTGAAATGCAATTGAAACGAGAAACTGAAAGGATACCACCCAGAGCAAAAATGTAATGTTCTTCAAAGCTCCAACAAATCCAACCAATGATCTGAAAAATTGAGAAACCATACACACCAAAAAGGAAATTTAGATGCAAACAGTTAATGTGGAAATTGAACACTACAAGTGCAACCAGATAGAAAATCATACATCAGGAGTATTACAGCTCCAAGGCACATTACAGGAACTGTCAAGGTTTTGTGGCACTGATCATGGCGAGTGCTCATCCAAACTCCAAAACAAATCACTCCTACTCCTAATATCTGCAGAACGAGTTCAGATCTTGACATGTTAAGAGAAACAGCAAAATTATTTCTACTCTTCAGGTTTCACTTCTCAATGAACATAGATGAAGCATGATGAAGAAGGATCATGGAGAAGACGAACGCTCTACACTACATTTTAGACTGTATTCAGACGCTAGGGTTACCCGAACTTCAATCAATAATCAAAATTGCAAAGCCTAACGCATGTAAACGGCGATGTGAAGATAGAATGGGGATTCTTGATAAGGAGGAAGTTTACCATTATGAGAAAATTGATCCATCGGATCACGAAGGTGCTCGTTCCTGTGCTCATTTAGCCCACGAGCTTCGATACAGAGACGACGATGGAGGAGAGGAGAGGGTTTTGATATGGGAGCAGTGACTGTGAGAGATATTTTTAAACCTGGAGAGCAGCGACTGTAGAAGCTAACGCAAAAACAAACGAAAATGCTTTATAAATTTACTTCACCAGATGATTTCTTCTCTCCCAGAATTTCATTTTAGGCTTCATTTGTTTGGTGCTGTGTTTTTAGAGTAATATTTCTGTACAGGTAATAATGTTCCTTTCTCTCGAAGTTGGTAAGATCCGCTCAGCTTTAAATCTAACGTTTGTGATTTAACAAGCTGTAACAAAATTAAAAAAAACAAGCAAAACAGGATTTTAAAGCGCGATTGGATGGCTCCAGCGCTACACGCGCTCCTTCCTCTAGGAGCGGGTAGCGCGGGAAAAAATTATTAGTGATTTTGACTTGTACGTTTTTCCCAAGCGTGCGATGGCGAGCTCTTCTCGTTTGTTTTTCCATCATTTTTTCGAATCGCCGGCATTTGCTCCTGTGAAGTTTTTCGCGTCCCGAACCCCTACCCCACACCTCCAATTTGCCGCGTCCGGTGCCGAATTCTCCCGGGTGATATCATTTTAGAGGACATCACTTCTGCTCAGGATATCATTTTAGTTTGCAAGGATAACATTTTTGTTCACCGGGATATTATTTCAGAGAGATCATATTTATTCCTCGAATATCATTTTTGTTCGCTCGGGATATCATTTTTGAGAGAACAATTTTGTTCAACAAAATACCACTTCTGCTCCTTGGAGAGTTAAAATTATCACTCTATTTGGCGCGATGGTGACGGTCATAAACATGAGGGTTAAATTATCATTTAACGCCCATCTAAGAAACTTCTTACACTTTTTTTTTCAAACGGATGATGTTTGTTAAGTGATTCTTAACGAATGACGATTTAATTCATGCGTTTATTACCGCCACCCCTGTGTCAAACAGTCTATATGAGCATATATGATATCGTGGCGAGCACAGATGATATTGAGGCGGGCATAAATAATAGGGCGCTGCTATCCGCACCACAGTTTTGGCTATTCGCATCGCACTTTCTCCTAATTTTTCGTGTTTTTTGGAAGCACATCTTGTACATGCATTTTTTAGGAAAAGTGTTCAACACGAAAGTTGTAGATCTCGAAAGCTAAGTGTTGAACACTTTTCCTAAAAAATGCATGTACAAGGCGTAATTCCAAAAGGCGCGAAAGCTAAGTGTATTTCCAAAGTACACCTTGTACATGCATTTTTAGGAAAAATGTTCAGCACGAAAGTTGTAGATCTCATATAAATCTATAAGAAATGGTGAATTCGTATAAATCTGATTTGCACATACTCATTATGAAATTATGTGGTCTGCATATAATTGAAGTGGACCTGCATATAGTTATAACCTACAAAAAAAGGTAATTGTTATGGGTAAACCTATTTTGAATAGGTGCAAACCAACTTTTAAAATAAAAACTCTTAAACAATTATCTTAAATGTTACGGTAAAAATGATAGGGGCAAACCATTTCCTCATCACGTCGACAGGAGCGAGCCATACGCGACGACACCGCTGACGCCTCTCTCCTCGCCGCCAACGTCATTTTTGTATTCTCAAGTTCGTCTTTTTGATGACACCTACCACATATCCTCGCCTCTGACCGCTGCGAGAGCTCCAGATTTATTTGTGACAGACATTCTCGCTCATCTTCAGCTCCTTTGATCCAAAGCACGCCGTAGATTTAGATCTTTCTTTTCGTATTTTTCATCTTTATCATTTGTTTTCGTATTTCTCCAGCGAAAAAAATGTCGAAAAATTGCATTCATCGTTAAAAGAAAATTTTCATGATTAATTTGAAATTTTTGTAATACTTTAAATTTTATAATATTATTGTTAAACTATTTGTTCAAATTTTGTTAAAAAAATTTTAAAAAATTATATTTATTTTCACGTAACAATTTAGTTTACATATATAAATTTTTGATTTGCCCATAAAATTAATTTACACATATTCAAAATTAATTTACTCATAAAAATTACCAAAAAAATCTCTTGCTGACAGCGGGACTCCCTGGATTTGTTGTAATAATTTATGTTGAGAATTAATCATTAAAAAATAACGGGTCCCACAGTATCCAAATAATGTAATATTTTGACACGCACTCAACTAATAATAAATTTGTACTTATCTACTATTGCTAACTTAAGCTCACATTATCATCATAGATATTGTGACAGTCATATAGGAAATAAAGATGTATGATAAAATAAAATTATAACACACCTACTTTGAAAATGAGCACACCTATTTTGGATATGAGCACACCATGTTGCAAAAACAATACCTATTATTTTTACTTCCTCTTTTCTCACTTTCGCACACGCCATGTTCCTCGGTTGTTTGTCTCCCACGCGAACTCCCTAATTCTGTGAACCTTTAAGTCTCGTTCTCTTCTTCGAAGTTGGACGGACAGGAGATCCAGACTTCACCCGCAATTTTTCTTTCTCACAGAGTCACTGCGTGTTGATGAACCACCTACTTTGGCACCCTCCTCACTCACCACCCCAACGACTTCCACATCCACGCCGCCATTCTCTCTGCATAATATCCCGTGTCAACCCATCCCATACGTGGTAACGCCGCCGTCTACATCTTCGCCGTCCCGCTTCAACTACACCGCATGCATCCATCGTCCACGTGGCCGTCATCCTCTTCATCGCCATCGTCGGTCTCACCAAGGCATACACCGGCAATCTCGCCCCATTAACTCCACTCGGGACGCGGAGAATCTTCTCCGCCTCGGCCATCCTGTTCTTCGCATACGTCGGCTTCGACGTAGTCTCCTCCATGGCAGAGGAAACCAGGAATCCGGCGAAGGAGATCCCCCTCATCCTCGTCGGCATGTCAATCACCATCCTGTTACTGCCACCTCTCCCTAACCCTTTGCCCGATGCATGCGGTCGTACAACGAAATCGACCCTGAAGCCCCCTTTTCTATCGCCTTCTCGACCGTCATCATGCACTGCTAGGTGAACTATATCGTTGCCTTCGGGGCGTTGAAGGGCATGACCACGTCCTCGTCTCCGTCGTCGGTCAAGCCTGCTACCTTACTCACATCGCTCACACCCACATGATGTCGTCGTTGCTTGCGGCCGTCCATCCTTGCACCAGCACTGAATTTCATTATTTTTGGCTCAAGGACGGCCGCAAGCCACGACGGCATCATGTGGTTGTGAGCAATGTGAGTCACATAGCGGGCCTGGCCGATGGAGGAGAAGAGGACGACGAGTTCATGCCCTTCAGCGCCCTGAAGGCAACAATGTACTTCCCTCAGTCCATTCCAACGGCTGAGAAGGCGACGGAAAAGGGGGTGTCGGCGTCGGTGTCGTTATCATTGTACGGCTGCATGCATAAGGCAAAGGGTCGGGGAGAGGAGGCAGTAACCAACGGTGGTGATTGACATGATGTTGACGTGGCCGAAGGGGATGTCCTTCGCCGGATTAATCCGGGTTCCCTCTTTCATGGTGGAGATGGCGTCGAAGTCGACGTGTGTGAAGAATAGGACGGCCGAGGCAGAGAAGATTTCCCGTCTGCCGAGCGACGTGAAGGGGGCGAGAATGCGGGTGTTTGCCTTGGTGAGCCCGGCGATGACAACGAAAACAATGACAGACATATGGACGATGGATGCGATGTTGTTTAAGCAGGAAGTGCCCTCGGTAGAAATGACGGCAAAGAAGTAGACGGGGGCAATTATTACCACCCACGCGATGGGGTTGAGGCGGGAGTAGTCTGCGGAGAGAGAGGTGGAGTGGATGTGAAAATGTTTGGGGTGGTGGTTGAGGAGTGTGGCGAAGTAGGAGGTCCATGAACGTGCAAGGCGGAAGAAAAGGGCGGGCAAAGTTTGGATCTCAAGTTCGTCTTGCTTCGAAGAAGAGAACATCGACTTAGGGTTTCACTAGATTAGGGAGTTTGGGTGGGAGAGAAAAAAGGGGGAGAGCAGGGTTTGCGGGTAAGTGAGAAAATGGGATGTAAATATAATAGGTATTATTTTTACAACTCGGTATGCTCATATTTGAAATAGGTGTGATTCTAATAATACTCTAAATTTATTATTAGGGAATGTGTGTCATAATATCAGTTAACTTGAATACAGTTAGACCCATTAGTTTTTAATAATAAATATCGACATAAATTATTATAATAAATCCAAAAACGGCGTTGTCTATACGACCAACAAGCATTGCTTTCGCCGTTTGTTAATGCGCTAGCTTCCTCTCATAGTTTTCCGAGTTTAGAAAATTCTTTAAGGCTCCGTTTGGCAAATATATGAAATTCATAAAATAGCAAGCAAAACAAATGTGCAATAAATAAATATATATCTTGCAAAGATCATTAATTAAAGGCTAATTTTTAGCTTAAAAGAAGAATTTTTTGAAAAACCTCAAATTGATGTCTTCATTCGTCTTCGCATTTCAAAAAAAGATTTTGTAAGATATATCATAAAAATATGGTTAGTTCGCTTTGAATGAACAAATGGAGTTAATTGATGTCACGTTTTAGCCTTTAGGAAATGTTTTAAAGAAATTTGAAGGGAATGATTTTAACATATTTGAATCTTATGTGGAATCACATGTCGCGGAATTTCAAAAAAATCGTAAAGTAGAATCCCTATTCAGATCTATAACCATTGACAGTTGCATCAATTTGAAAAGTTGGGCATAACTTTGAAACACACCTCCCTCCCTAAGATAGGTCAAAATCACCAAATGATGTCGAACTACATGCATTCTTGGGATAAGAAAATTTTTGGCGGATCCGGGGGTGTTGGGGCCCGGGCCCCCGAGCAGTTTGCAAATATGGTTAAAACAAAAAAATCAATAAAACAAAAAAAGAAGCATGGATAATTACAGTCGTCATGAGTAGGGACATTATTGCCGATATAATAAATTTTATAAGAAATGCTGACATGAATCAAAGGGGAAGAGTTCAAATAGTATCTACTAATATCATTATAAACATTGTGAAAATACTTTTACGAGAAGGTTTAGCGGATTTGGATTCATCTTTCCAAGGCAGCGAATTTTGATAACTTACACGTTAAAAATAGTGACGAAATGACTCCGGCAAAGTGGAGATGTTCAAAAAAAAAACTAGCTAGAGGAAGACAATGTCGCCCACCCCCCCTGTTGGATTTTTTGGATCCGCCACTGGACACTCGAAACACTACAGATCTTCGCACTCATTCGAAGATCAATTCTTCTCTGCACAGAGAACTGCTCAGTGTTTTTTTTTTGCTTGAAGATGACTTGATGCACTTGAGAGTGATCAATTATAGTTCTTACTACCAAATAAAACAAAAGAGACAGCTTGGAGAGAGATTGTAAGATACAAGATTGTAAAATCATATAATTTTTTGGAGAAAGCAACTCTTCCATTCTTTTTATAATAGTATGAAGACTAGGATCTAAATATTTATTTCAAATTGCAATTATTATAAAAAATAATTGAATTATTTATTAATAGTATATATTGTGGAAATAAAAATAGAAAGCAATCTAAATTGTATTTTATCTTTAAATATAATATATAAGTATAGATATTGATTAATTATTCTCCTATTACACATTCAATTTACAAAATTTACAGTTAAGAACATTTTATTTTTTATGTCTGAAATTATTGGAAGGGTGAAGATTCAGTCATTAAATATTTATGTATTTAAATATCATTATTAAATAAACATAATTATTATCATATAATTGTTCATTAGAGAGATCGATCTTAAAATTTAGACTTGAATATGTGTCTGTGTTACTGACCCATAAAAGTAAAACTCATGGACCTAAGAGTTCAAACGGTAAGTATGGGTATCCTACTATACCACTCGAATGACTTAAATATCAACTAGTCATAGCTAAGAGGTCCTATCCCACACTCGGAGTGTATAAGAATTCACTATCCTAAATGAAAATGTGTTAGGTTGGGAGAAGAGGCGGGCTCAGAGTGTTCAATAGAGAGTTCACAAGTTCTTGGTGAGGCCACATGTGGTCTCATTGCACTGCTTTTTCCCTCGACATTTATGTTATATTTATAGGTATCGATAGGGGTACCCCTACCCATAGGTGTACAACCCTAATTTAGCGAGCTCGGTCAGACCCGATCCAAGAGAGATCAGGTGAGCTTTAGGACCACATTCAATTTACAAGCAATAGATAACGAGCTCGACATAACAACAAGCTCGATAATAAGCAACGAGCTCGGCCTGAGAGCGAGCTCGGCACGACCGCAAGCCCAACATAGAGGCAAGCCCGACATAGCAGCGAGCTCAGTAGAGAAGCGGAGAATCTTCTCCTCCTCGGCCATCCTGTTCTTCGCATAAGCCAGCTTCAACGCAGTCTCCTCCATGGTTGAGGAAACCAGGAAGCCGGCGAAGGACATCCCCCTTGTCCTCGTTGGCATGTCAATCACCATCGTCTGTTACTGCATCCTCTCCCTGACCCTCTGCCCGATGCATGCGATCGTACAATGAAATCGATCCCGACGCCCCCTTTTCTATCGCCTTCTCGACCGTCATCATGGACTAGGCGAAGTATATCGTTGCCTTCGGGGCGTTGAAGGGCATGACCACGTCCTCGTCTCCGCCGTCGGTCAAGCCTGCTACCTTACTCACATCGCTCACACCCACATGATGTCGTCGTTGCTCGGGGCCGTCCATCCCCGCACCGGCACTGAATTTCATTATTTTTGGCTCAAGGATGGCTGCGAGCCACAGCGACATCATGTGGGTGTAAGCGATGTGAGTCATGCAGCCGACCTAGCCGCTGGAGGAGAAGAGGAGGACGAGGTCATGCCCTTCAGCGCCCCAAAGGGAACAATGTACTTCGCCCAGTCCATTCCGACAGCTGAGAATGTGGCGGAAAAGGGGGTGTCGGTGCCGATTTCATTGTACGACTGCATGCATAAGGCAGAGGGGAGGGGAGAGGAGGCAGTAACTAACGGTGGTGATTGACATGGTGTTGACAAGGCCGAAGGGGATGTCCTTCACCGGATTCCCGGTGCCCTCTGTCATGGTGGTGTTGAAATTGGTGAAGTGAAAGTGGGTGGTCGGGCAGTCCGGGCGGATTAGGCGGACTGACCGCGCGGACTGGTTCCTAGTCCGACGGGTTGGTGGTTGGCGACCTGCGTAGTGTGCTGCGGTCTGGCTTTGCGGACTGCGCGGACTGGTTTTGTCCGGTAGTGAGTTGAGCTCTGCAAGGTGGTATGTGCGGACTGGGCTTGGAGTCCGCACTTCTTCTTTGAGGTTGCGGTAAGCCGCGGTCTGGGCTTGGAGCTGGCGGACTGGTTTGGTATCCGCCGAGCTCGCGCTATCCTTTTTAGACTTGCCTGTGGAGTTCGGGGTTTCCGCAGTGTCCGCTGTGACCAGGCCTTTGCGCCTGTGGTCGCGAACTGCGCGAGGTGGAGTTGTTTTCCACAGTGTCCGCTGTGACCGGGCGGTGTGCCTGTGGTCGTGGACATTGCGAGCTTATTTGGTTTCCGCAGAGTCCGCTGTGACCAGGCGGGTTGCCTGTGGTTGCGGACTGGTGTTTGCGGACAGGCGTGTTGTCGTGCCTTCGGCGGACTAGCTTTGTACTCAGCTAGTGGCTCTTGCGTCCTGGCTTGTCCTGCAGTGTCTGCGGACTGAGCGGACTGCCCTGAGCTTCTCGCCATCTCGCCATCTCGCCTTGACTTGTTAGCCTCGTGCGGGCGGACTGTGCGGATTGACACTGTTAGCTGCGACCAAGGGGCGGTGTCTCTATCTCATAGGGTGGTGACCACACTCCTCACCTAGCCTATAAATAGGACCCCCCTGGCAAGCCATTTGCAACAAGAGTGAACAGTAAGTTGGCTTGGATCAAGTGTTGCGGACTCGACTTTTGTATCCGCGCGGTTTGATAAGAGTTAATCAGTTTGTTGTGTGCAGGTGGCGCGGCTAGTGCTGTGAAACCAGGTGTTTGGTTTTAACCTTCAGCCAGGCTCAGTGAGTTTGCGGACTGCAGTATCAGCGGTTTACTGGTTCTCTCTGCATCAACTTTCCAAGTTCAATAACCTGTCTGCGCGACCTTGGTGGTTCGGCGGTTAGGCGGTTAGCTCCTCTGTTCGACAGAAGTTCAGCGAATAACGGGTTGTCCGCGCGACCTCGCGGTCTTCGCGGTCTCCGTGTTGTATTCGGCTTCAGCAGCTTGGCAGTTTGTGCGGTCTCGGCGAGCTCGGCGATCTTGGCGAGCTCGGCGATCTTGGCGGACTCGGCGGACTCGGCGGTCTCACTGTTCTATCCGCCCGGCTTGTTATTTCTGTTTTTTCATGCACTGGCGAAATCATGTCTCGCCACGTATGCCTCGCCCTGTAAAGAAGATTAATGAAATTTTGATCTGCTTGCTTCTGTCTATGTTTTTGGTTATCTGAGTTGCTTCCTGCTTTCCGCGGTTCAAGTTGTGATCTGGGTAGTGCCGAAAATATTGATTTGGTGTTTGAGCTACCTTGCTGATCAACTTGAGAAAATTCAACAGGTGGAGATGGCATCGAAGCCGACGTATGTGAAGAATAGGACGGCCGAGGCAGAGAAGATTGCCCGCCTACTAAGTGACATGAAGGGGGCGAGATTGCGGGTTTTCGCCTTGGTGAGCCTTGGGATAACAACGAAAACGATGATGGTCATATGGACGATGGATGTGATGTAGTTTAAGCAGGAGGTGCCCTTGGTAGAAATGACGACGAAGATGTAGATGGCGGTGATTATTACTACCCATGCTATGAGGTTGAGGTCAGAGTAGTCTGCGGAGAGAGAGGTGGCGTGGATGCGAAAATATTTTGGATGGTGGTTGAGGAGGGTGGCAAAGTAGGAGGTCCATGAATGTGCAAGGTGGATGAAAACGGCGGGCGAAGTTTGGATCTCTTGCTTTTCTGGCTTCGAAGAAGAGAACGTCGACTTAGGGTTTCACTAGATTAGGGAGTTTGCGTGTGAGAGAAACAACGGGGGAGCAGGGTTTAGGGAGTTCGTCTTATTGCTTTAATCTCTATAGACTTAACACATTATACTATGTTTCAAATGGAAGAAATTTAAATTACAATCATCATTCAAGTAATTACATTTTATTTCAAAATTAAAAATAAAGATGAAAATTTATAAAATCAAAAAAAATATTAGAAGAACTCTCATACCTACTATGTTAGGCTGTCATTATGTATGTCAATAGTATTTTCGAGGAAATCTACCATTAGGCATGTCGACGGTATTTTCGAGGAGATATTATTAAACTCATCAAATTTATTAAAAATAATTTGACATGCATGATTAATCGAAGATATAGTATCATGACTTTTTAATAAAAATTAAAAATGATGTATAATTATTTTTCACATTAATTAAGGGTTGATAGTGTGTGTTTATTTTAAGCTGCATTAATTAATTGATAAGGGCGAAGCTCCATGCTTGTCACGATCAGGACATTGTCGCGGTTGATTGTATGGGCGAAGTCTCGTGCCTCTCACTTGTGTATATGTATTTGTTCATTTCTTATAATCACATTAATGGGATTCACATCTCTTTAATGATCAATTAAAAATTAAAATATTAGATAACTTAATTTGCTTTGATTTTACCATTTTCACATTGGCCTTATTACTTGGAGACTTGATGTAGGATTTCATCATGACATACAATAGTAGTTAGGTGAGCAATTCATACACAACAAGAAGAAAAATTAAAGTGCGACAACAAAAGAAATATAAGGGTTCAGATTTTATCACTCAATCTAATTAATCTCTTTAAAAAAAGTTTATTTGCAAGTTATACTTGTAGAGCAAATATATGAAATTCATAAAATAACAAGCAAAACAATTGTGCAATAAATAAAATATATCTTGCAAAGATCGTTAATTAAAGGCTAGTATTTTAATGGCAAACATTGTGAACAACGAAGAAAATGATATGCCCGAAAAATTTAAACGATTTAGCGTCTATTTGTTTTGGCGGTGAGAGTTGGAGCGGTGGGAATGAGAGCGTTGGTAATGGAGTGGTGGGATATGAAAGGGGTGATTGTGTTCTAAAAAAAATGGCCAAAATGGCATTTTGGAGCGGCGGCAGTGAGAATTGGAGGGTTATCAAACAGAATTTTTTTGAGGTAGCTTTTTCCCCTAACGGATATGGAGCAAGCACGGTGAAACAAACATACCCTTAATGGAGTATCTTACATTCGATGAAGAATTTTTAGTATAACCTCAAATTGATGTCGTCGTTCGTCTTTGCATTCCAAAAGAGATTTTGTAAGATATATCATAAAAATATGGTTAGTTCGCTTTGAATGAACAAATGGAGTCATTTGATATGTCACATAGTAGTCTTTAGGAAATGCTTTAAAGAAATTTGAAGGGAATGATTTTAACATATTTGAATCTTATGTGGAATCACATGTCGCGGAATTTCAAGAAATTCGTAAAGAAGAATCCCTATTCAGATCTATAATCATTGACCGTTGCATCAACTTGAGAAGTTGGGCACAACTTTGAAACACAACTCCCTCTCTAAGATAGGTCAAAATCACTAATGATGTCGAACTACATGCTTGGGATAAGAAAATTTATGGCGGATCCGGGGGGGTGTTGGGGCCCGGACCACCGAGCAGTTTGCAAATATGGTTAAAACAAAAAAAAATCAATAAAACAAAAAAGAATCATGGATAACTACAGTCGTCATGGGTAGGGACATTATTCCCGATATAATAACTTCTATACGAAATGCTGACATGAATCAAAAGGGAAGAGTTCAAATAGTATCTACTAATATCACTATAAACATTGTCAAAATACTTTTACGAGAAGGTTTAGCAGATTTGGATTTCACTTTTCGAGACAACGAATTTTGATAACTTACACGTCAAAAATGGCGAAGAAATGAGGGAGAAATGACTCTGGCAAAGTGGAGATGTTTAAAAAAAAAACTACAGATCTTTGCACTCATTCAAAGATCAATTCTTCTCTGCACAGAGAACTGCTCAGTGTTTTTTTCCGCTTGAAGATGACTTGATGCACTTGAGAGTGATCAATTATAGTTTTTACTACAAAAAAAAAACAAAAGAGACAGCCTGAAGAGAAATTGTGAGATACAACAAGATTGTAAAATCATACAATTTCTTGGAGAAAGCAACTCTTCCATTCTTTTTATAATGGTATGAAGACTAGGATCTAAATATTTATTTCAAATTGCAATTATTATAAAGATTAATTGAATTATTAATTAATAATATATATTGTGGAAATAAAAATAAAAAGCAATCTAAATTGTATTTTATCTTTAAATATAATATATAAGTATAGATATTGATTAATTATTCTCTTATTACACATTCAATGTACAAAATTTACAATCAAGAGCATTTTATTTTTTATGTCGGAAATTATTGGAAGGGTGAAGCTTCAGTCATTAAATATTTATGTATTTTAATATCATTATTAAATGAACATAATTATTAGCATATAATTGTTCATTAGAGAGATCGACCTTAAAAATTGGACTTGAGTATGTGCCTGTGTTACTGACCCATAAAAGTAAAACTCATGGACCTAAGAATTCAAACGGTAAGGATGGGTATCCTACCACTCGAATGACTTAAATATCAACTAGTCATAGCTAAGAGGTCCTATCCCACACTCGGAGTGTATAAGAATTCACTATCCTAAATGAAAATGTGTTAGGTTGGGGGAAGAGGCGGACTCAGAGTGTGAAATAGAGAGTTCACAAGTTCTAGGTGAGGCCACATGTGGTCTCATCGCACTGCTTTTTCCCTCGACATTTATGTTATATTTATAGGTATCGCTAGGGGTACCCCTACCCATAGGTGTACAACCCCAATTTAGTGAGCTCGGTCAGACCCGACCTAAGAGAGATCAGGTGAGCTTTAGGACCACATGCAATCTGCAGGCAATAGATAACGAGCTCGACATAACAACAAGCTCAATAATCGGCAACGAGCTCGGCCTGAGAGCGAGCTCGGCACGACGGCAAGCCCGGTATAGAGGCGAGCCCGACATAGCAGCGAGCTCAGCAGAGAAGCTGGATCAGCAAGGCAGAGAACACGACACAATCGCAAGAAGGCAAGACACCCCGGTGTGAAGCGAGACGAGGAGTGGGGCGAGCTCTAGAACTCAGACGTGGCGAGTACCCATCTATTTGGCCTAAGTACACGCCCCGCCACCAGAAATCTCCAGTGACCCGTTTGGACCGTTAGCGGACTGTCGTGCCCTGCTCATATCCTTATCAAACAACAGGATTTCGTTGTGCACAGGCCATGTGGGGGTTGCTAATAGTAAAAGCAAAAGGCAGAGGTTGTTATTAGCAGGCCATAAAAGACCGTTTTGCCCTCGATGAGAGATTACCTATAAATAGACTCCCAAAACACCTTAGAGAGGGGGAGCATGCCTCCCAGAGCTCTTAATTTTGCTAGTTCTTTCTTCATGTCATCCAAGGTGTCGAGCTCAGTTTGGCTTTGGGAGGGGAAGTCGTGAGCAGTGCTTGCGGGTGCGTGGCTGGACCTCTCCGCCACAGCTCAACAAGTCTATGTGTAGGTAGATACTTTTCACCTATCAAGGGACGACTTTAAGCTCAGAATACCTCGTTCTGGTGTGCCCAAGGATGAGTCCACTGCTCCTTCTTAGTCCAAACTCCGTTGAACCGGTATCGGAGCTTCAAAAATAGGTGAGCCTCACCCTTGTGTGAAGTCAATCTAGTACTCAACGAGCTATGACGAGTTGATCTTGATGTACGGCGAGGTGAAGTGTTGCCCCCGATAAGGTGGTTGCGAGTTGTCGGCCAGGTGATGACGACCTATCCTTTACGGGGGTATTCTGGTACTTCGCTCTTAGTTGTACTCATATGATATCGATGAATGCTGGTTGTACATAATCCACGCTTTTTTTGGGTTCAATAATGCGACAAAAAAAGTACGAGGTCAAGTACTTGTCAAGTTCGGTGGTTTTCATAAATCGGGCCCTTGATACCCTTCAATTATGCCTTCTAGAGCTTCGCCAAAGAAACAAGATGGATGGTCTGATTTCAATTCTCTATGTTGGGGGTTTGGCTCCGCTTGAGATAGTTCATATGTCATATCAAGTTTGAAATAAGATTTATATATTATCTCTAGCGTGTAGTCTAGCCCTACAGTAACATGTGTGGACATATATTAATATATCTAACAATCTACTCTTATATCCACCGTAAACCCGACGTCGGAAATGGATAGTTTGTATAATGTTCGGTCAAACGTGAATCATTAACAACCATATCCAGCACCTGTTAAACATATTGGACTTAAACAGAAAAATAGTATGCACACGCAGGTAAAATAAAACTCAGCCACATCACAGCACAATCTCAGGTACAATCAAGACACAGACTTTATAAGTCCAGCGTCTCAAATCAAATAGAGAGCATACTAGTCCAAACAAACAAGTAAAAGAAAGTACTAAACAGAGCTCTGAAACAGAAGAAATCTAACAATACTCTAACCGTCATCATCCTTAGATATACAGTAGGGCATCCTCATCAGGATCTCAGTTTACAAGTGATTCTCCTATGTCAGCAGCCCATGTACTTTTCAACAAAGAATTTCATTTTAGAATGAATTCAATCCTTTGAAAATATACAAATATCTAATTCTAGAGTAATAACGTAATATTATTTGCTAGGATGACACGTACACAAAGTATAATAGGTTTAACCTTTGTTTCCAAACGAAATAATTTTTGAACTTCTTGACGCTTTAGCTATATCTATGTTTTTATATAGAATGTCATAGTTACCATCCTTTTAAAGTGAACTAGAACTCATCAAGTTTGGAATGAAACCAATCAACATAAGAAAAGTAAAATCAAGTCAGATCATGTTATCAAATTTAGAATAACAATATCCTCTAAGACAAGATAGCTGAATTCGAGTGAAGTTGTTAGCATCAGATTTTGAATGAAATAGCTTACCATATTCGTACTCAACAATTAAGAGCATCAACGGAACACAAAATGCATGCGTTGAAAAATCAAAACATTCGAATTAAGGATGAACTGAATCGCTTAACCTTGAACGAAAGCCGAACTAAATTGCCTTTAGTCTCATCCCCCCACTATTTTGATTAATCGACTTTGGGCATTCCTTTCGTCAATGGATCAGCCAAGTTATCATTCGAACGCATATCGATCAAAGTGATAATTCCTTATTCTTTTAGATAATTCAACAAAGCATGTCTCAGTCGTACATGACTCATTTTAGTATTATAGAGAGCATTCTTAACGATTTGAATTACTGTTTGATAATCACAATACAAGCTCAATGAGTTGACTTGTAACCTAGACAATGGTATGTCTAAAATCAAGTTCCTAATCCACTCTGTCACTTCATCAGCCGAATCTAAGACAAACAACTCGGCGTCCATAGACGATAAAGTTATACAAGTATGTTTTTTGGATTTTCGAGTAATAACATCTCCACCTAAAGTGAACATATATTCATTGGTAGACTTGCTATTCTCAACTTCTAAACATCATGAGGCATTAGAGTAACCATCTACAGTATGAGGGTAACCAGCATAGCATATAACATGATTTTTAGTACCTCTCAGGTATCTCATCAGTCTGTCTAGAATACCCAATGTTCTTTGCTTGGACTACTGGTAAAACGACTCAACATAACAATAAAAAAACAATGTCTAGTCTTGTACAACTTGTGGCGTACATAAAACTATCAATTATTTTAGAATATTTCACTTAATCAACGTTGATCTCTTTATTAGGACTCGACTTGACATTGTGATTAAACGACATCTCAACTTGCCAACAATCTTTATATCCCCCAGGTAGAAAGAAACTGCTTTATATAATGAGTCTGACTAAGGGTAACTCGACTTTTGTCAACTCTAACTTTCATACCTAACATGATATCCACAAGACCAAGATCCTTCATGTTAAATGCTTATACGAGAGTGGATTTAATATCCCTAATTGCTGCAAGATCCAATCCTAGAATCAACATATCATCCACATATAAACATATGATGACTGTTTGATTTGACACAGAATGATGATAAAGGCATTTATCAGAAAGACTGGATTGAAATCCAAAGCTCTTTACTACATGGTCAAACTTTATGTGTCACATCTTATGCATTTGTTTAAGCTCATAGATTGATTTATTCAATTTATACATTTTATTTCTTAAATCTCTATGCACATAACATTCGGGTTGTGTCATGTCGATCCCTTCATCAAGCTCTCCATTTAAAAAAGTTGTCTTCACATCCATCTAATAAACTATAAAGTTCTCGATAGAACGAATGCAAGAAAAATTGTAATAGTTGATATGTGACACATAGGTGAATGAGCATCAAAGTAGTCTATCCCCCCCCCCGTTGTTTATAACATTTAACTACTAACGTGCTTTATATCTGGCTATAAACTCTTTACTATGTAATTTTTTCTTCGACACTCACTTGCATTATATGAATTTAGCTCTTTTCGATATGTCAACTAGATGTCAAGTATTATTCTATAACAACAAGTCCATCTCATAATTGCTAACTTCTGCTCAAATCAACGAATCTCTAGATCTAATTGCTTCCTAGTAGGAGAATAGATCATCCTCTAAGTTGTAGTGACGAATTTCTCACCAAAATTTTTAGAGATTCTTTTTCTTGTAGATGCTATAATTAGAATATGTTCTACCTCAAAAGGTTGGGGAGCAGTACCAAAAGGGTCAGTTTCGGGTTCTATAGTAGATTCTAAAATCATATCAGTAGATACGAAGACTGATAAACCATGATCCTTAACAAATTTATTTTCAAAGAATATGACATCTCTAGACTCTATTACTATATTAATGGATAGATTGAGAAACTTGTCAGCTACACTGTCTTCTACACTATCTAGATAGACGCAGGTTGTCGTTTTAGGTCTCATCTTATGTTTCTTAAGGTCTTGTATTCGTACATATGCAATACATTCTCAAGACTTTAAAGTATCATATCTATAAGAATGACCATGTTATAACTCATATATAGACGTATGAGCTGAGAATGATGCACTTAATTCAGAATGTGATTTGCAGCAAGGATTGTTTCTCCCCAAAATAAATTAGGCATGTCAGTTGCGTGGAGCATAAAATTCAATATTTTTGTTAAAGTTATATTCTTATGCTCGACAATACCATTTTATTAATGTAAGTAAGGAGCTGTGATTTCAATAATTATTCTCTCAGAGACAAAAAATTCCTTGAATCTAGTAGCTGTGCTTTCTCCTCCTCGATCACTTCTAAATCTCTTAATTTTTAAATTCAACTAGAAACTACTCTAACATTTTTTAAAAAATAAAGTTTTACTTGACGAGAGGACTAGCTTTATTGTCCTAACATGAGTCAACTCGGTCCCTCCTCCATTGAAATTCTCTAACTTCTCCATGACTGTCATAACCTTTGTCATTCATTACATGATAGGTAACACCATTGTCTAGCCACCACTCAAAGGACGAGCTACGGTGACTGCTCTCGATCATATTCATGAAGGACTTGGGATCTGAATCATCTATCAGCATGTTCGCCGCTTTTTGTAGGGCTTTCTCCTTTTTCTTCTTCGGAGCCTTGCAGTCAACGACCTAGTGACCCCCACTTGCCACAATTCCAGTACTTGCCCATATTTTTTTTTGAAAGAAGGCTTTTTAGGCGCCAACTGTGTAGAGGCTTCACCTTTAAGTGCCGATGACTTTCAGTTAGACTTGCTGGATCGAGAAACGAAGTTGAGAGCTTGTGAGGACTAACCAACTTGCTCTAAGCTTTTTCTAGCAATATTCTAACCCTTAATATGAATGAACTTTTTCAGTTCATCTAGTACGATCTTGTCATTCAGTCTGTGCATTTCAGTCTTGAACATGATCCACTCAGTAGACATCTTGCTTAGAATTAGACACATAAAGAGACTACCAGTCATTTTAGACTCATCGTCTGCAAACTTGAGACGTAGATTTTCCAGTTCAATAATTTGGGAGGTGATTGAAGAGTCGCCGCTGTCTGCTCTGCAACTCAGGCTGGAATTTAACTGAGAAAGAAGGCCGACGTTGGAGAGTTTGCCAGACTGTGAGGTAACCCTAACAACCGTTCTATAGTAAGATGACGCCATCGTCGATTTCCAGTCGTCGCAGGGCTCGCCGGAGAAATCCAACGGACATTTTATAGTGGGTTCGACCGCTGTTGGACAAATCACCGGAGGCCGGGGAAGAAGGGAAGAAGAGAAAATCATCTATTCTCAAAACCGCCCAAAACGCACCTCTTCAGCTCTGTTTTGGGGCTAGGCAAATTTAAAAGAAATGAAAACACAGCATTTTCATCTCAAAACGAAAACGGTGCAAAACATAGCCAAACGAACACGTACATTGAGACCGCGAAAACTCAAAATGAAAATGCTGCCCGAAAACAACGGTGCAAACGAACGGGTCCAAGCTAGGTTGTTAATGCCAAAAGTCCGTCTTCTTCCCAAGGCAAACGATCTTCATTTTGATCTCCCACTGCGCACGTCCTTTCCACAATGGCGACCGAATGGGGGAAAGACGAACTCCACAACTGCGAGATCAAGCTGGTCAGTCTGACAACAAAAAACTCATCAGCCTCCCCTCCCAATTCCTTGAAGTCATCTCATGAATTTTTTAGCCGCATCCGATTGATTGTTTCTCGTGGCAGAGGGAGAATCCCCTGAGAAGAAAGTCAAAAGTCCGCGTCGGATGCGGCGCTGGGTTTGCCGGAGACCGGCCGTCGGCAGCTCTCAAACTGCTCCGAAGAGTGGAAGAACTCGATTATCTCGTCCTGGAGTGCTTGGCCGAACGAACTCTTGCTGATCGCTATCTCCTCATGTCCGCTGGCGGAAAGGGATACGACCCTCGAAGTATGCCGTCCGTCCTCTCTTACTATTTGTCCCGCTTAAAAATTGTACCTTGTTTGCTAATTGCTGTGAATGGAACTAAGTTTCTACTAAAATATGCCAACATAGAAGCCCTCGGAGCCAAGCCACTCCGCACGAGTAGAATAAGCCCACATAGGTGCCACTTGTGTGAAAGGAGCCAAACATGGCGGCCTAACATCTCAGTTGGGTATGAGGAGTGTTGTTAAAATCCTCATAAAGGAGATCGATCGTTCATGCTTTGGCCTCAACACCCTACCTCCCAATATTTGGGAAGGAAAATGGTTGGGGTACATGGACTGCAGTCTAGCGGTTGGGCCGCCATGTTTGGCTGCTTGTACATGAGTGGCGCCTATGAGGGCTTGTGGTACTCGTGCGGAGTGGCTTGACCCAACTTTCTAACACCCTCTGAAAAAGTAGAGGGAAACAAAGTGTGGGATGATGGGAGAGCAATCATTTTTCTTCCAATTTCCAGTCTGCTACACAAGTATGCTTATATACTCCAATTGGAGAATGCCTGAAGAATGTATGGTGTACAGTGGAAGCTTGAAAGTACACCATTTTCTTCAACACTAACACAAGCCTTTGCAATTTCCTTGAGAGTAGTGTATTGTGTATGTTTCTGGTATTGTTACTCATGGATACAGCTATGATTGGTACACCCAAAATAGTATGGGTATGCACTGGACTCGATGGGATACTCATGGGACGCATGTTAATAAATTTTTTAGTCATAATGGTACTGCTCTCTGGAGATCTAAGTGCAGTGCCACCGACGTCTTCTTCTCCCAACCATCTCAAGGCACTCTTCCCTGTGCATACAACCATCCCCTCATGTCCACATACAGATGCCAAGACACCTTATTCTCCTCTCTTCCATAGATGGACCTAATGAAAATTTTCCTCTCTATAGAGGAACAAGTGCTTTAGAAGATATTTCCATAATGGTGGAGAGAAACCTGGTTATCAATGAATTGTTTAGTTTTGTGGAATTTGGGTCTGTCTTTAAAGAACTAGATAGTTTGCATAGCCGAGCTTCTTTGTTGCCTAAAGATTGATATAGTTATTATGGAACTTCAACACCGAGGTTCAAATGATAGCTAAGAAGCTTCTCGGTAAACCTTCTTTGTCCTCGTATTGTGAGTGAAAGTGGAGTTCATACTCTTTCGTTCACTCTTAAGAAGGAACAAGATTCAACCGATGAGCCCATAACTTGGTCTATGTATTTAGTAATCTCTAACTATTGTCAAGGAAGAATAACATATATATTGAAAGAAGTAGTAGTATGTGAGATATTTGAGGCAATACATGAACAAATCCTTTTGATCACATGGTTATTCTTTACGTTGAAAGCCTGTTTCTTGAAGTCTTGATGAACTGGAGATAGAAGATACAGTATTCCATCACAATGGACTAATGGAGAGGAAAAGTAATTGATGGTAATATTTAAGTTTAACTTTCTCCTTGCGGTTGAAATAATGGCAACTTTTGCAGGTATCATACCAACGCTTCATAAATTCCGCGACATTTTGGTTGTCGTGTTTTCTTCATAAACATCAATAATTTAGCCACTTAAACGACTATTTAACACATTATTGTTGCTATATAGATGTCGGCAAAGTCGTCTTTTATGCAAACATCTTATTGGATCTAGAGCTGGTAAAGTAAGGAAAAAGTAGTTCCAACTAAATTGGTTTGCAGTATTTATGAACTATACTCTATGTACAACCTCGTATTTGGCGAGTGAACTCCGCAAGACATCGAGCAGACACGAGATTTTGGGCTGCGAGCGAGTGGGATGGATAGCCTGCACTCGCCCCCAATCGAGTGACAAGACCCAAACCATAGGGTACTCGCCACCGCAGGCGAGTCGGCTCATGATAGCCTGGTCTCGCCGATAAGCATGCGTGATCCGTCTTTTCCTAAAGTCCCACGTTGGCCTGCCACTAGCCTTTCCAAATAGCGGGATTCCGCTGTTGGCAGACCAATTTTGACTGCAATTAGTAAAATCAAAAGACGGGATTTCACTATCCGCAGATCACTTTTGGAAAACTATAAATAGACCCCCAATGACACCTTTGGAAAGGACCTTTTTCTGCTTTTCTCTCCTTTGGTTAGCTTTGGTCGGTGAGAGCTCCAGTTCATTGCTCATCGTGGTTTTCGGGTTTGCAGCCTGGTGCTCTCAAGTACCCTCCAAGGTGCCCGGATCAACATTGTCTTGGGAGGAGGAGCTCTTTATTATCTTCCCGGTTTGTGGAGGGACCTCCTCGCTACAACTCGAGGGTTTGTTCAAGTTTTCCGCCCTTGAGAGTGAGACTCTTAGCTTCGAGTACCTGACCTAGCGTTCTAACTCAAGAGAATTAAGTGTAGGCTACCCCTATCGGCCTGAACTCCTGTTTGAACCGTGATTTCCGGGTTCAACGCTATTGATTATTGAACCAGATATATGTTGTAATTTAGAGATAGCACTTACATGTAGATAGCCTGGCAAACATTAACATTTAAATAATTATGAGGCAAAAGACCCTTCCTCTTGCCTTCATTCCCCTCCTGATACTTCATCGTTGTTCTAGGGAAGATAATGCATCTTACTGGTAAGCATCAACGATTTTTTCCATATAGATTTTTTCCTCTAATTCAGGTGCTCATTTGTTTCTTTCAGGATGACTTGTTTCGACGGAGTTGTCAATGTTTGTTATAGTTTCTGAAAGAATTAGGCAGAGTATAAATTGTGATTACTTCTGATTGCCTAATTATGCAACTCTTTGTGAACTTTTTTGTTGCTATAAGATTAATCCAAGACTTCTTTTTCCATCGTGTACATGAGTAGAGTCATGCTTGGGTGTGGTCATACTCTCTCTGCTTCCATATATCTTTATTCTTCCACACGTTGACTCAATTTCCAAATTTTACCTTATCTGGATCTAAATTTGTTAAGAAATTGTATGATTTACCCAGCATCCCCATCCTCGCGTTTCTACACAATTCTTTCTAACTGAGATGCTGCATGGATCTAATTTTTGCCATATATAGTTACTCTTCTTACCTAAAACACATAATTATGCAAAATATTTTGCAAATGTGTCTGAATTTTAGTGTCACAATGTTATGGATATTCACGACTATGAACGGCCATGGCGGGTCTACAGGCGACGGGAACCACGGCAGGCAGTTGTAGTGGATGTGGCGCGGACCATTGAAGATTAACCAGACACGTCTGGAGCGGCTCAGACCGACGAGGATGACCTAGGCGGGGTCGACGCGGAGGGCAATTAATATCCAGTTTTATGTTTTATTTTATGTCATGTTATTTTGTAATTTTTGTTATTGGCACCCCTCCTCTATAAGAGGGGCTGGTTTGGACTTGTGATGTTTTATCATGGATGTGTTATGAAAAAGGCTGCTCCCTTGTTTTCTCTCAAACCCTAATCTCTTCTCTCCCTCTCACCACCGACTCTTCCCCTAGTCCAGATTTTCTTCTCGAACCATATACACAATGTATAAATACGTGCATTATTTTGGATTTAATGTTGTTTGGATTCTAGTGCAATGATCAACCAGTTCTTGAACATACGAGCACTCGAAAAGTCCTTCAATTCTTCTAAAATGCTCGTAAATATATCTCAATTTTTTATGGCTTAGTTATGGTCTGGAGCGGAAACTTCGGCGGTCGCAAGCGAGAGAATGAATATAAGGATAGATTGCATTGACTAAAAATAAATGAACATACAGATACAATTCGGACTCCGGAGCAAGCTCCTGCCAAGCTTCCGGAGGCTAGGTCCTCCAAGGAACACTTATCTCCAATTGAGAGCCCTAAAACCTAGAACATCCAAGACTATCCTCACACATAAACCTCTCCCCCTTATATAGATGAGGGAGGGCAACCATATAAGAAAAATACAAAATGATTTAATTAATTAATCTAATTAATCTTTATCAATATTAATTAATTAATATCAATCTATTAATTAATACAAATTAACTACAAAAGAAATAATGACAGCGGCTACCAAATGCGCGCTGCGATGGTTCTGACGTGGAATGGCCCCTCCGACAAATGCGTGAGGGTAACATGGACATACTATCCTTACCCGCTTTATGATTTAGTCATCTGTTTATAATATATTTCCATGCTATTACTGTTTTGACATTCTTTTATGTATGATGAAATTTTTTAGTTTCGGAGTGGATGTCCCTGATTCTACCTGAAGCTATTGCTAAAGGAGTTTGCATTATTACAAACATGGGTGCAGGTCAGAGTCTTTTCTACTTTGCACTTTACTAAGCTGGAATACCAATATTTTCTAATGCATTAATATATGTTCAAAATTCTCAATTTGAAGTGGATCCCGTTGGTGCACAGAAGGAAGTCATGGATCTAGCTAATAGCTTGGGAATCTGTATAACTGTTTCAATAGCATATGAAGTTTCCTCAATGGATTCCTCAGATAAGCTCTGTAATTATGTAGATGATTTTCCATCCTATTTATTTTGAAGCGACAAGTTCTAATATAATTGACTTTGTATTTAAAGCTTTTTGCAATTGAAGTGTCTTGTAATTAAAGCTTTAATTAAATTCCTGTTGTTGTTTTAGTTTTTTTTCCTCCAAGTTTTCTGTTTCCATCAATATAATAAATAAATGCTCTTTCTATGTGCAGGTTTTCCTTCCGAAGAGTTCAGTTCAATGCAAAGGGTGATTCTCTTAGCCCTAGCTAGGAAAAACTCAATTGTTTTGATCGTGATATTGGCGCCTGGATGCTAGGAATGGGTTGCCGTGAAGTAGATGATTATGTTGTTATAGCCTTGAATCATAACCCATATGCTCATTTCTAATGGGACATCATGCACTCCAGCAATTCATGTGCTCATATTAAAAACCCCAGTATACAGAGCTAGTAGGGGTTCTGATGTTTCAAAGCAGTTATTTTTGGAATATATGTAGATATGAAATTGTTTATAAAACTCCCATTCTAGGATTCGGGTAAGAGAGTGAAATAGAAGTTTCCTCAATGGATCGTGATACACCAGCATATGAAATTGTTTATGTAGATATGAAATTGTTTTGATCGTGATACACCAGCATATGAAGTTTCCTCAATGGATCGATGAGTTTAATACAATTTTGATGAATTTGAAAAGTGTCTAAGTCCAAATAGAAGAAGTTGCTAGAAGAATGTTATGCTTTTTACCCCTTTCGTATGAGAAATATGTCAACTCTTGTTTCGGGGATTGATACACTCATGCTGGAAGAATTCATATCGTATCTCCACGCTAGAGAACTCAGACAAAAGGTAATTGCAGATGTCCAAGTCAAGGGTCTAATGGAGAGGAGGTATGAGAAAATCCCCAAACCCCTTCCGCAGGTAAGCAATAAGGAATTTTTCAAGTCCAATTGTAAAACCATGAGATGGATAGATCATTTGCCATTACTATAAAGAACCAGGCAATTGAAAATTTTAATTATCAAGAAAGGAGCTTGTCTTAAAGGAAACATTCAATTGCTGCCGCTGGAAAGGAAGAGTTGAATTTTGATATAGATCTAATATAATCTATTGTTGATAGAGCATGTCTCGGGGAAGAAAGAGTGTTGAATTTATGCTGCTCAGTTTGCATTAGCTCTATAACTCTATTCAGATTAGGATAAAAAGGGCCAGCCTGGTGCACAAAGCATTCCCACGCAGCAAGGGTCTGGGGAAAGGTCTCACCACAAGGGTGAAATGTAGGCAAACCTTACCTTGCACTTTGGGAGAGATTGCTTTCAGGACTCGAACCCGTGACCTCGAAGTCATTCGACAACACCTTAACCAGTGTGCCAATGCTCCCCTTCTTTTATTCAGATTAGGATGGACGATGGTATTACAAGGACACTAAATGATGTTCATCATGTCCCATAATTGAAGAAGATTCTGAATCCATCACTCACTCTTCGAAGGTATCCTGGCAATCAATAAAAAAATATCCATACATTTTAGTGTCATCAATCTTAGTTTATATCTTTTAGTAACACCATCAGCGCTTTGCTTCTTGGTAGTAAAGACTCACCTACACCAAAGGTTGTAAGGATCGAAATCCGAGGTGAGATCGTTTCGAGGTTGGATCGGATCAACTCGTGGATCAGATAGATAATCGTAAGATCCTATAACATTCATAGATTAAGACTTAAAATATGACATTACAGCCCGAATCACTTCTTGAACCTAAAACATACTTTGTAGACTTTTTGTTAATGGGCTTGGTACCTGATCCGAAGCGGACATCTAAAAAGCACAGTAAAACAAATAATTTAATCCCAATGAAATGAACAATCACTGCGTTAAATAGCATACAACCTGGAAGCTTGGGCCAAAATTTTGCAAAAGTGCAAATCAGAGACATAATAACTAGTAATGACATAACAGTATAAGTGTATAGCACATAGGATAAAGAGAAAAATGAAAGTCTAAACATGAAAAATAGAAATGAACTCAAGTATAAAAGAGTAAAACCTGAGAAATAAATTATTGAGAATAAACATAAAAATTTCATGAACGAGAAATCTGGATAGTGGATTACTCTCAAGATCCTTAACCACAAAAAATTCATGAAATAACAATAAAAATGACAGAACGAAGAGAGTCGGAGGTCACACAGTCATCCAATGTAACTGGGATCTTGGAAGCAACTTTTGAGGTCGGTTGGCGCTTGCACGAAGAGAAGCAGGTTGCAGGGGTAGGGGCTCACACGATGAGAAGAAGAGGGGTCAGCCAGTGCTCGCACGAAGAGAAGCATGCTGCAGGAACGAAGAGAAGCATGCTGCAGGAACGAAGAGAAGCAGAGGGGTTAGTCGACGCTCGAGCAAAGAGAAGCATGTGTTCCTTCGTGCTCGCACAATCGGATAGTCGCACGAAGACATGGAAGAGAAGAGAATTGGATTTTGCGGCTGGAGCTTGATAGGGAAATAGTCACGCAAGATATGTTTAGTAAGAGGCATATTATTTTATTACGTGAAGGTGCACCTATTTTATTGGGTGGATCCGGATCTACTGAATCGGGTTGGGTTTATGATCCAACCGATCCTACGATCTGGATCGTGATCCCACCCGTAGAGGCACTATGCTCGATGCCGAATAAGATCTGATCGATATACAAAATTTGGATCATAGGATTATGCGGTCCTACGATCCGGATCGCGATCCTGACAACCATGCTTACACCCAATACTTTTCTACTTAGGAGCAAGATTGTTCATTTTCCATAATTTTCTACCTAGGAGGAAGATTATCCATGTATCATAATTTTCTTCCTAGGAGGAAGATTAACCATTTCCCATAATTTTCACTGACACCCAATAAATTTTTACCTAAGATGAAGATTAACCATTTTCCATGACTGATTTTTTTCGGTAGTCTTCATTTTTCCTACCATAACACCATGCTGCTTGGGAACCATAAGTTCTCCCTACCAAAATTTTGTTCCTCATTTTGTATGAGTTTGCTGGCGCAAATGACTGGGGAGAGGGTAAATCATTTCCTTCTTTCATTTCACTATTAGTTTATCTAATTGGATTCAAGTTGGTTCATAGAACCCACTCTAAGTTATTATGATAGTAACAATAATCCCATCATTCACCTAAAGCGTTTCAAATCCATCATCCTATGTTATAGTAGGAAAATTAGGACGGGAAAATCCACCAAGAGCACTTGTCTTGATAGCCTTAGGGAGCAGCTCTAATTCTTTTTCATTGACCTCCAAGGTGCTTACACTTGTTTGCCCCCCTCCTATATATGAGAGTTACATAGCAAAAGGATAAAAAGGAAACTTACAACTATGACTCACGAAATACAACACGACTCGTAGGGAATATTACAAATTCATGAAATAGGAAAATAACATGTAATTAACTAGCCGACAGCGCTCAGACATAAGTGCATCCACATGCGCGTGGGGGTCTCCGGTGGGTTCCGTAACAATGCTGCCATCAAGGAAATATGCCTTGTTCATAAAGCTATGCTTTTTACCATGAGTCTAGTTTCTAACATTAAACTGTATACTATAAAGAGATATCAGGAGTAGGGTTGTAAATAGTGTTGTTGCATGGCCACTCCTCTATTCTCTTGTTTTTCACTGGATGTTTTTTTGGTTCCTGTTCTTTAAAGGGTAAATTTTACATTGTTTTTATCATTATTTACTTAATCAATTTTAAGCGGACATGCCGCAAATTATATTTCGTTCTATTTAAGGAATAACCATATTTATTTATGTTTTAAATCTTCAAAGGGCATGTGTACATATCTAGGAGCAGCTCCAATTGTTCAATGCCTAGAGAGATACAAGCCAAACCTTGTTATTACTTCGAGGGTTGCTGACGCCGCATTATTTTTAGCTCCGATGGTATGTTAACCGGTGCCTTTTCTTCAATCTGATGATCCATTTTAATTTTTTGGATTTAGATATATTCGGTTCAAAAATGCAAAAATGTGTGGTAAGGTTTGCCTATATTTTATCCTTGTGGTGGAACCCTTCCCCGGACCCTCGCTGCGCGGGGATGCCTTTGTGCACAGGGCTGTCTGCCCAGCTATATTCGGTTCAAATAATTGGGGCATCCATCATGTAGCTTTCTTTAATTTTGTGTCTACTTTCAACATGGAAAATACTTTTCAACATCACTATGAGGTATAAGTTAGCAATCATTGCCTTCAGAAAGTGTTTAAACTATACCCAAGAAGAATTTTTTAAGCCTTAAATAGATTTTTTAATTCATATTTTTCCTTTGATTTGAGAGCTAGAGAACCTTGTGAGAACTTCCATTAAGATTTCTTCAAGGAGATCTCTGTGTACAAATGCATTTTTATTATCAAAATGATACAAGAGCCATGCTTTACAAGTTACAACTCAGGATAAAATAATTTGGATTGAGTTCATTTTGACAACATAAGCAAATGTCTCCAAATAATCAATCCAAGAACATCATTTAGCAGCAACCTCACTTTATATATTACTGCTGAAGGAAAATGTAAAGGCCCATTTGTTCAGCCCATTTCTCTCTTTTTTAGTCCCACATTATAGGATAGTTTCTCTCTCTCTCTTTCTATTCCTATTTAAAGTGTACAATACATGTATATAGCAGAGGAGGAATTTGAGGAATTAATAAATCTCTTTAATTATTTTCTCGGTCCTGATATTCTCTACATGGTGTCAGAGCAAATGGTCCAATATCACTGTTGTCTCTTTTCTTTTTGGTCGGTTACTCATCTCTAACCGCATGCTTTCCGCGGTTACCATTTTTTTTAACCGCACGTGCGGTTTGCGGTCTCCCTTCTCCAGACCGCAGTTTCCCCTTGCCTTTTGCCCTCTGCTCTCTCTCAACCTTCTCTCTAGTTTTTATAACCTCTGCCTCCCTACCCCTGCTGGGTCCCACTCTTTAGTATCTTGCGGTCTCAGGTTCTTAGCCGCGTCTTGCTTTCTCCACGCCGCGACTCCTCTTGTTGCCGCCCCTTCTGGTTGTCATTCTTTCTCAGTCCGCAACCCTCTCTTGGCTTGCTTAGGCCACCGTTATGCTCTGGCCGCCATAGCCTCTCTTAGGCCGCCTCAGCTCTCTTAGTCCGCCGTGACTTCTCTGGTCTCTGCTCTCTCAAGTTGCCGAATCTTCTCCGCATGTTATTCTCCTCAGGCCGCCGCATGCCCGCAACTTGTTCCTCGACCTCTGTTCTTTCTCCGGTCGCTGGTCTCAGGTTGCCAGGAACTCTCAGGCCGCCAGGACCTTCAGATTGCCAGGCTTGTTCTTTGCCGCAACTTCATCCCCAGGTCGCAACTTCATCCCCAGGCCGCAGTTCATCCTCAAGGAAAAAAATCCACATATATCGGGAGAAGTCATCGACATTAAGGAGGAAGAACCTTGTTCCCCCCTGAGTAGGGGTGGTGGCCGGTCCCCATAAGTCAATGTGAAGTAGATCAAGAGGACCTTTGCTCCTCCACTTTGACTGACATGGAAAAGGTTGACGGCGAGCTTTTGCAGTGTGACAATGCTCACAAAATTCAGCATTGTAGGTTATACGTGGGAGGCCCTTGGCCATGTTCTTCACCATCAAGTTGTGTATGGATTGAAAGTTCAGATGACCTAACCTTTGGTGCCAGAGCATGTTGACTGAGGGGACCTTGCTGTAGAAAATTCTTTGAGTGAAGATGGGCTCATGTGAGAGAGTGGAAAGGTCGATGGAGTACACTCTGTTCTTTGTCATGGGAGTGGATAGGATTGGCAACTTGCTGGCTGGGTGAGATATGGAGCATCTTTCAGAGTTGAAGGTAATGAGGTAGCCACATTGAGCCGGTTGTCCGACACTTCAAAGGTTTTGTGCGAGGGTAGGAACATAGTTCGCCTCATCGATGAGTTTTGGCTTCCCATGCGTCGTCATGATAGAGATCGACCCCTTGCCTTCAATAGCTTGGGAGGTGTCATCTCCTAAGTATACTTCTGATTTGTAGCTTTCATCAAGGGATATGAACGATGCTTTATTGTGTGTCATGTGGCTAGAGCAGCCACTATCTACATACCACTTGTCATCGTGCTCGGTTGAGATGAGAGATAAGGAGAAAAACATTCTTTCTGGGGCCTCTTCTTCAATGAATTTGGCCTGTTCTTTGGGTCGAGACCAGTAGTCCTTGTTTGTGTGGGTTGGTCTTCCGCAGCGTTTGCATCTGAGGGGACAATCTTTGTTGTCGTGATTGTTCTTTTTACACAGGCTGCAAAAAGGAGAGTTTTTGTCACGGCCCTGTGAGTGGCCAGGCCAGTTGAGTGGGGGAGGAGAGAAATATGAGGGATATGGTGGATGTTGAGGGAATGGTGAGTAATAGAGAGATGTTGGATGAGCTTGTTGGAGGTGTTGATAGGCATATTGAGGTGAGTTGTGGTGTTGTTGGGTAGTGACGTGAGGTGTTGACAGCAGAGGTGAAAGGGATGAAGGAGGTATTGAAGGGTGAGGTAATGGCGAGAACAGAGGATGTGGTGGTTGGAGAAAAATATTTTGTGGTTGGAGTGAGACTGGAGAAGAAGAAGAAGGTAAGACAGGGGTGTTGGGATGCGAAGCGGTGCTAAAGTGCAGAATACCTGATGCTGGCACAAGTAATAATAATATAAAACACGAGAAATAACATGGTTCCCCCTGAATGGGTACGTCCACGGGCGGAAATGACAGTCACAATCTCATTCAACACAAAATACACAGTGTTACAAATGAGGTTAAATTACCCCTATACAAAATGAGATAAAAAGTGACTCCCGGATACCTTGTGGCAAAAACGGCCGAAGAAAGAGGAAGTTTCTCACGGCCAAGCACGGCGGCAACCTAAACTCCGACGGCGTCTCTACGACGACGACGTCTTCCTCAAAAACTGCAGCAAGCAGCACCCCCTTTCCAAACCCGGCACAGCGGTGGCGCTCTCCTCCAAAACAGCGGCGACGACTCTCCAAACCAGTGGCGGCGGCAGCTATCCAAAGCAGCGACGACGGCGGCGGTTCAAAGCAGCGACGGCGGCGGCGGTTCAAAGCAGCGACGGCGGCGGCGGTCCTCCTTCAGCGAGAGGTAACGAGAGAGAGAGAGGCCAAAGAGAAAGGGGGTTGTAGGGGAGGAGACGGCTAGGGTTTCAGCGCAGGAAACAGGGGAAAGAACCGCATATATATAGATTTAATAATTAAACCAAAATAAAAAATCCGGTTCAGAATTCTGAATAAAAGTCAGAACTCGCGAGGTTGCAACCTGCTTTTTCGAGGTTGCAACCTGCTTTTTCGAGGTTGCAATTTTTCTGCCAAAATTTGAAAATTGCAGAAATTCGTCCCGAAAAAATTCCTTGCGCGCCCGGAGGTTTGGTACGGTGTTGGGGAGTTAATGGAGGCAAAAACCTAACAAGGGGCAGGTGTTTGAGGGGTGTTTTTGTTGTCAACAGAGGAGATGAAGAGTTTATTTTGGAGAGCGTCATCAATAGATAGTTTGCCTTTGTTTAGACGGTCCTCATGAGATTGGAGAGAGGCCATGAGACGGGTGAGTGTAAGAGTTTCAACATCGTTTGCTTCTTCAATGGCCGCAACGACGTGATCAAAACATGGGGGAAGACTGCGTAGGAGACGGGCCACAATTTGAGTATCAGTGATGATAACTCCTAAATTTCGAATTTGGTTTGTTATGTTGGTTATACGAGCATAGTAATCTTGGATGTTCTCCCGTTCTTGCATGCGAGAGGCATCAAATTGCCTCCAGAGAGTATTTACTTTGATTGAGATCACCTTTTTTTAGCCCTGAAATTCTTCCTGCAGAATGTCCCAGGCGGCTTTGGCGGACGTGGCACCCATGATCCGGGGGAAGATGGAGTTGGAAACTCCATTTTGAATGAGCATGAGGGTACAAGCATCCTTCATAACATCATCCTTGTTAATTTTCTGAGCAGAAGCTTCTGCACCTTTGTCTTTACTCTTTTCAGCAGTTTGTCCAGGCAGAGGAACTCTGTCATGGATAACGTCCCATAAGTGATGGGAGTCCATCGGATCGTGCACATGATGGAGCGGGACCCACGTTCGTTTATTCCCGCCGGAAGACGTGATCGGATCGCCGATCCGACCCCGCGGTTGCGTCCGGCACGTCGCCGCGAATCAAAATCATATATTTATGTAATTTTTTGGACATGTGTTTGGTTTATTTAAGGGCGAACCCACCGGCCAATCATAGCCGTTCGATGAGATGCCCTAATGCTTGTTTCTTATAAATAGGATTAGGAGGCTGATTTTAGGTTTTCATTGCTGAAGTTGGAGAGTTCTTCTTCCCTACTTCCGGCGGTCTTCCCGCGGTGCCGACGCCGTGGACCCTTGGTGCCGACGCCTTGGGGTAAGTTTTCCTCCTCCCCTCCTCTTCCTCCACCCAACTACAACCCGCCAGCCCCCTCCCTCTTCTGCCCAGGTTCGGCCGACCGAACCCCCCCTCCTCCTCCGCCCCATCCAACCCGCCAGCCCCCCTATTCCGCCCAGAACTGGGCTGCCGATTCCCCCCTACCTTCCGCCTAACACCAGCCAACCGCCAGCCCCATTCCCGCCCAGATCTGGGCGGTCGACACTCCTCCCGCCTCCGCCTCACTCCGGCCAGCCACCAGCCCCCTTTTCCGCCTCCCCTCAGCCCGCCAAATCCCTTTCCCCTTTCCTAAATCCGTGGATCCACCTTTCCTTAACCCCCTTCCCCACTATTCCTTACGACCCGGGTTCGAGTTGCCCCGATCTATCCTCCCGTCACCCGATCTACTCTCCCTAACTCGGATCCGATCCTCCATCACCGGATCCGCCCTCCCGAGTCCGGATCTACATGTATCCTTCCGGATTCACCCGTTTCCTCTCCGATCCCCTCATCCACCACCAAATCAGCCCCAACCGCGATCTCCACCTCCGGTTCCCCACCCGGCACCCGATCTACGCCACCCGAACCTTCCACCTCCATTGCCCAAAATCAGCCCCTAGTCTCGAGTTATTTTTGTGATTTGGTTGTACTATTTTCTTGGTATTATTATTGGTTAATCTCGTATTTGCTTGGAGCTTGTTTGGGGTATTTTGGCATCGATTGATTATTAACCTGCAGGTGGATCTCTTCGCCGCGCGCTTCGCTTTTGGCCCTCCGAGCGGAGGAAAGCCAACAAAGAAATTCGTTCAATATTAAAAATAATTCTTGTTACAATTGTTTGCTTGTGGCGTTACTAATTTTCATTGCTCTAATAATTTGTTGCGTGAACCGATGGTTGTGTTGCATATAGAGTCTATGTGGTGCACTCCATAGCCTACCCTACATCAGTTGGTATCAGAGCCCAGGTCGGGCCATTTTGCATGCTCCGTAGTGGTAGGGCATTTAGAAGCATGGTAGATCCACCAGCCACCAACGACCGGGCAGCGGGCTCGAATTCGAGCGCCGCTACTACAGACTTTCAGCGCCTTATTCTAGAGCGTTTTGACGCAATGGGTGCCCAGTTCGAAAATGTGCGTCACGATATCGCCGCGGTGACTCGTCGTCTAGATCTGATAGAGCACACTAGGGATACTCCCTCCCTACACGACAATGAGATCGCGGGTGACCCAAACGACTCTCCCCGTCGCGGGCAGCGGGTCAGAGATGATCCGCCACCGGCAGACCGCTACCATCGTGAGGTCCCCGTGAGAGTCCCCACCCCGCCAGTATGGCGGAACCCAGAGCCAGCACGTGGCCGCCCCCCGCCCCCGTGGGAAGATTACCGTATGCCGCGACAGCCTGGCCCTAGGAACCGCGTGCCCCCGCTTGGTCGCCATGACCAGCGTCGTGACGAGTATTATCCGCCAGGTCGACGTGAGCGCGGGCCCCCGCCCGCTCGACACGATTATGACCGTGACGATGATCCTGATGATTATCCTGACCCGCGGAGAGGCGACCGCGCTTTTGACATCACCCGTCGGATTCGCCTCGACGCCCCGACGTTCGATGGCCGCTTGGATCCGAAGGCCTTTAGTGATTGGCTCCTTGACATGGACCACTATTTTGATTGGTACGACATGAGTGATGAACGTTGCGTCCGGTTTGCCAAGATGAAGTTAGTCGGGCAGGCCAAGGTATATTGGATTAGTGTCAAGAGATCCTTAGAGCGTGACGGCTATTACCCTATCACCAGATGGGGGGATATGAAGCAGAGACTGAGCGAGAAGTACCTCCCTGCGTCCTACCGGGACCAGTTATTCGAGCAATTGCAGAACTTGCGTCAGGGAACTCTCACGGTGGCCGAGTATATGGCTCGATTCGACGAGTTAGTGGTTAGGAGCGATATTTCGGAGGAACCCATCGCCGCTGCCTCTCGATTCAAGGCGGGCCTCCGTTCGGACCTCCGGAGAGAGCTGATTCCCCACCGCTTAGAGACGGTAGACCAGATATTCCAGCTCGCTCTGGAATATGAGCAGTACCTTCGCACCTCTAGTACAAAGCAGTTTCCTTCCCGAACGGATTCGTCGACGTTTAGGAAGCCCGCTCCGGCCCAGACTGCTACAGCCACCCCACCCCCTCGAGTCACTCCTGACATGAAGGGGAAGGCTATTGCCACTGAGGGCCAGAGGCCTGGGGGTATTCAGTGTTTTAGGTGCTCAGGCAGAGGACACGTAGCGACCCACTGCCCTACCCGGAATCTGTTGATTGAGGATGAGGAGCACGGTTTAGAGGAGGATGTAGAGGGCACGGAAGAGATCAGAGCCACTGTCGAAGAAGGTTGGGAGAGCGATGCCGAGAGGTCCTTAGAGATGGGAGTGATTAGGCGCCTCCTACACACCCCACGTGCAGATGAGGATTGGCGCCGCACTACCATCTTCTACACCTATTTCCCTAGCGCAGGCGGGCCCTGCAAATTAGCCATCGACAGTGGGAGCTGCGTGAACATCATAGCCCAGAAGGGGCTTGATCGTATGCAGGTGAAGGCAGAGCCTCACTCCCACCCCTATCGTGTCGCCTGGGTCGACAAGACCGCGATTCAGGTGACCCAGCGTTGCTTAGTACCGATCAGCATCGCGTCCTTCCAGGACCGGGTGTGGTGTGACGTCATTCCCATGGACGTTGCGCATGTGCTGCTTGGACGCCCCTGGTTGTTTGATCGTGACGTCACGTGTTTCGGCCGCTCGAACACGTGTGTCTTCTATGACAAGGGGCGGAAGATTACCTTGACACCCACCCAGCCCAGGGAGAGATCGAAGGGTGTGGTTGAGTCTTCCGTGAGCACGAGTGCTTCGAGACCATTGCACATCCTGAGACGTGGCGAGTTTCTCCGCGACAGTATTGAGGCTGATATTATGTATGTTGTCGCCGCCACTCAGGTATCCGAGGCCCCCTCTGTTGACCACCCACTAACGGTGCGTTCCCTTCTGGATGAGTTCGCGGATATTATGCCTGACGAGCTCCCTTATGAGCTGCCCCCGCAGCGGGATATCCAGCACGCCATAGATCTGATTCCGGGAGCTTCCCTACCGAACCTTCCCCACTATTGTATGCATCCGGATGAGCACGCCGAGCTCAAACGGCAAGTCGACGAGCTTCTACGGAAGCAATTTATTCGTGAGAGTATGAGTCCGTGTGCTGTTCCCGCCCTTCTTACCCCTAAGAAGGACGGCAGTTGGCGTATGTGCGTCGATAGTCGCGCCATAAACAAGATCACGGTCAAGTACCGCTTTCCCATTCCTTGATTAGATGATCTATTGGACACTATGTCCGGTGCCCAGATCTTTACCAAGATCGATCTGCGTAGTGGGTACCACCAGATCAGAGTGCGTGAAGGAGACGAATGGAAGACCGCCTTCAAGACTAAGGATGGTCTCTATGAGTGGCTAGTCATGCCATTCGGGCTTTCGAACGCCCCTAGTACTTTCATGAGAGTTATGACGCAGGTGTTGCGGCCCTACATGGGCAAGTTTCTGGTTGTATACTTTGATGACATATTGGTCTACAGCCAGACACAGGCCGCCCACCTCGATCATTTGCGGCTTCTCTTCAGCACCCTCCGCAGGGAGAAGTTGTATGTGAACCTGAAGAAGTGCGCATTTCTTTCTGAATCCGTCCACTTCCTTGGATTCATTATATCTTCGACTGGAGTATCTGTTGACCCCGAAAAGGTCCAATGTATTCGAGACTGGTCTGTGCCTACGACTATCCACGAGGCTCGCAACTTTCACGGGCTTGCCACCTTCTACAGGAGGTTTGTCCCGGGGTTCAGCACGATCATGGCCCCCTTCACGAGCTGTCTCAGGAAGGGAGAGTTTCAGTGGACCCCCACTGCCACTAGAGCCTTCGAGGAGATTAAAGTGCGGCTGACGACGGCTCCAGTTCTGAGGCTTCCTGACTTTAGCCGTGCTTTTGAGGTCGCTTGCGACGCGTCTGGAGTTGGTATTAGTGGCGTATTGAGCCAAGAGGGACACCCTGTCTCCTACTTTAGTGAGAAGTTAAACGAGGCGAAACAGAAGTATTCGAATTACGATCGAGAGTTTTATGCGGTTGTCCAGTCCTTACGCTACTGGAGGCACTACCTCCTCCCTCAGGAGTTCGTGCTTTACTCCGACCACCAGGCATTACGCTACTTAGATTCTCAGCGCAAGCTGGGGCATCGACATGCCAAGTGGGTTGAATATCTGCAGGACTTCCACTATGTTCTCTAACACCGAGCTGGTGTTGAGAACAAACCTGCGGACGCCCTGAGTCGCCGTGTCTCCTTGCTTCAGACCATGACCGCACGCCTCGACGGACTTGAGCGCGTGATCCTAGAGTACCCGACGTGCCCTGATTTTGGTGAGATTTACACCGCCCTATCCCGAGATCCCCCAGACCCCGTTGAGGGATATCAGATCTTCGAGGGATATCTATATCATGGATCCCGTCTATGCATTCCCCGGACATCGTATCGTGATTTTCTGATTTGGGAGTTGCATGCGGGCGGAGCCGCCAGACATTTTGGGCGCGACAAGTCTATAGCCATTGTGGAGGACCGTCTCTACTGGCCCACGCTTAGGAAGGATGTGACTAGAGTCGTCCGCCACTGCCGTATCTGCCAGACGGCCAAGGGCACGAAGCAGAATGCGGGCCTATATACTCCTTTACCGGTCCCACGTCGACCTTGGGAGGACCTTAGCATGGATTTCGTTCTTGGACTTCCCCGCACTCTTCAGAAGCACGAATCCATCTTCGTGGTGGTTTATCGCTTTTCGAAGATGGCTCATTTTATTGCATGCCGCAAGACGGCGGATGCAACCCACGTTGCATCCATTTTCATGGGGGACGTTTTCCGATTACACGGCCTCCCCAAGTCCATCGTATCGGACCGCGACGTGAGGTTTATGAGCTACTTCTGGAAGACTCTGTGGCTCAAGACCGGCACCACCCTTAAGTTCTCGACTGCCTACCACCCACAGACGGATGGCCAGACAGAGGTAGTAAATAGGAGTTTAGGGAACTTGTTGAGGTGTCTGGTAGGAGAGCGAGTGAGTAGTTGGGACTTAGATCTTCCGGTCGCCGAGTTTGCATATAATAGCTCCGTCAATAGGACTACTGGGTTGAGTCCATTTCATATAGTGTCAGGCTACGACCCCAGGAAACCCATTGACCTTATTCCGAGCCCGTTAGAGTCCCGTCCTAGTGAGTCTGCCGAATCATTTGCACAGCACCTGCATGAGTTGCATGAGTCGGTTCGCCGACGTATTAATATGAGCAATGAAAATTATAAAACCCACACAGATCAACGAAGACGAGAGCGTATTTTTAATATTGGCGAACGGGCGATGGTCCGAGTCCGCCCGGAGAGGCTCCCTTCGGGGTCTGCCAAGAAGCTAAACGCCAGGCGAATAGGTCCTTTCTCAGTTATTAGTCGGATCGGGACAAACGCCTACAAGCTAGATATCCCGACGAGTATGGGGATTCATCCAGTTTTTAATATCGAGGATCTGACACCCTATTACGAGCCTCATGACTATGGGGACCCGAGCAGTGGAGGTGATCCACCTTCTTCCCCCTTGCCTTCCTTCCCCACCGCCCCACCCACGCCAGTTTGCCACCACAGCCCGCCCACTACTGATACCCTTTCCCCTGGGAGTTCGTCGCCTTTGGTGCCCCAGCCGGCATCACCACTCGCACCGGATCCCACCATGAGAGATGAGAGCATCACTGAGATCAGATCCCACCAGATTGTTCCCACCACGGACGGGCCGCGCCTTCGCTACTTGGTTCATTGGCGGGGCCGTACAGACGCTGACGACGCTTGGATACTACCGGCAGAGCTTGATCGACTTGCCCCCGGACTTCGACTCCAGTACGATCGTCTCCATTCCTCGGAGATGAATGCTTTTCAGTCGGGGGGAGTTGATGGGAGTCCATCGGATCGTGCACATGATGGAGCGGGACCCACGTTCGTTTATTCCCGCCGGAAGACGTGATCGGATCGCCGATCCGACCCCGCGGTTGCGTCCGGCACGTCGCCGCGAATCAAAATCATATATTTATGTAATTTTTTGGACATGTGTTTGGTTTATTTAAGGGCGAACCCACCGGCCAATCATAGCCGTTTGATGGGATGCCCTAATGCTTGTTTCTTATAAATAGGATTAGGAGGCTGATTTTAGGTTTTCATTGCTGAAGTTGGAGAGTTCTTCTTCCCTACTTCCGGTGGTCTTCCCGCGGTGCCGACGCCGTGGACCCTTGGTGCCGACGCCGTGGACCCTTGGTGCCGACGCCTTGGGGTAAGTTTTCCTCCTCCTCCCCCCCTCTTCCTCCACCCAACTACAACCCGCCAGCCCCCTCCCTCTTCCGCCCAGGTTCGGCCGACCAAACCCCCCCTCCTCCGCCCCATCCAACCCGCCAGCCCCCCTATTCCGCCCAGAACTGGGCTTCCGATTCCCCCCTACCTTCCGCCTAACACCAGCCAACCGCCGGTCCCATTCCCGCCCAGATCTGGGAGGTCGACACTCCTCCCGCCTCCGCCTCACTCCGGCCAGCCACCAGCCCCCTTTTCCACCTCCCCTCAGCCCGCCAAATCCCCTTCCCATTTCCTAAATCCGTGGATCCACCTTTCCTTAACCCCCTTCCCCACTATTCCCTACGACCCGGGTTCGAGTTGCCCCGATCTATCCTCCCGTCACCCGATCTACTCTCCCTAACCCGGATCCGATCCTCCATCACCGGATCCGCCCTCCCGAGTCCGGATCTACGTGTATCGTTCCGGATTCACCCGTTTTCTCTCCGATCCCCACATCCACCACCAAATCAGCCCCAACCGCGATCTCCACCTCCGGTTCCCCACCCGGCACCCGATCTACGCCACCCGAACCTTCCACCTCCATTGCCCAAAATCAGCCCCTAGTCTCGAGTTATTTTTGTGATTTGGTTGTACTATTTTCTTGGTATTATTATTGGTTAATCTCGTATTTGCTTGGAGCTTGTTTGGGGTATTTTGGCATCGATTGATTATTAACCTGCAGGTGGATCTCTTCGCCGCGCGCTTCGCTTTTGGCCCTCCGAGCGGAGGAAAGCCAACAAAGAAATTCGCTCAATATTAAAAATAATTCTTGTTACAATTGTTTGCTTGTGGCGTTACTAATTTTCATTGCTCTAATAATTTGTCGCGTGAACCGATGGTTGTGTTGCATATAGAGTCTAGGTGGTGCACTCCATATCCTACCCTACATCAATAAGTCTTGCGAGATGAAAGCAGTCTTTATTTTTATGCTCCAGTATTCATAAAATTCGCCGGTGAAGATAGTAATGGTAGTGGAGGTAGATGATGAGGTCATGAAGAAAAAAAAAAGCTAGATGAAAAACAGAGGGCTAGAGATAACACGCCTGAATCTGGCGCTCTGATACCATCATACCACTATAAGAAAAGAATCCACTAACAATGAGGAAACAAAGATTGAATATGGGAGAAAACATATAGCGGATAATTTTTCATTAGCAAAATTTCTTACAACAAACCTTACATCAGAACATGCTTATATAGCTTAACCAAACATTTAATGACTAATTTAAGAGTGCAGGTGATAGTTGACAGTAAGAAGACAAAGAGGCACAACAATTAAACACATGGCACAAACAACCACACCAACGGCTGGGATCATATTCCAACAACTTAAACCTCCTAGGTGGAGGGGCCAGGATCTATATCAAGTTTACAATGCTATAAGTGTTTCCCAATATGAGTCTAAATTCTCATATGTAGGGTGTTTGAACTCTAAAACTTGGACTTATTTTTAATTATGATGATGTCGAAGTCGGCCTTTGATCTTAGCTGCTTTGAGCTCATGCTTTTTTTGGAGCAGCCACCACAAGGAGAAGCATTTAGTCATGCATCACCGCCAGAAGTTGCAAGAGCACCTTCTCGGCATTGACCTAGGGTTCAAGCATAATTACTCCTTGTTTCAAACATATTTAGCAGTGTGCATACACCTCTAAATTTCTTTAAATAGATTTTTTTGGGGATGATTTAAACTCCATGTCTCCCTTTTAGGAGGTCAAAAGGCAATACCACTGGGCCACATCCTGTGGTAAAGCACAGATATAATTTGTTTTACTATTTCTAGGAGTAAAATAGTTTTGAAGGAAACTTGTCTTTGTTGGCAATTCCATCTTAACCTTAATGCAGTTCTATGGTTTCATAACAGAGTTCTATGGCAATGCCATCTTAACCTTAATGTACAATATTGTTGCCCTATTCATTAAAGGAATGGAATTATATCAAAACATTCCGTTTTATTTATAAAGCGAACATTCACAGGACAACTGTCTTTGATTTCATACTTTGGACATATTTACTTCATTTTCAGGTATATGAATTAGGTTGGGATTGGAATGACTACAATCAATTAGCCCAGGGTACCCTAGCTGGCCATCTCCTTGAGTGTGGCTGTCAACTTACCGGAGGGTATTTTATTCATCCAGGTATACTCTTTTGCTTGATTCCAAACATTATGTTGTTTGCTACTTTATGTTTTCATTTGGAATTGTTTACAATATGCTGTAAAATACTCACCTTTCGCAGGAGACATTCATCGAGATATTTCTTTTGAGCAACTTTTAGATTTATCCCTTCCATTTGCTGAAATTGATTATGAAGGGGATGTATATGTAGCAAAAGCTGATGACAGTGGGGGTGTTTTAAACCTCAGTACTTGTGCTGAGCAGCTACTTTATGAAGTTGGGGATCCCAGTTCATACATTACTCCTGATGTGGTGAGCGATTTTGGAGTTATCAGCCATGAATTGCTTAATATCAGGACGATGTATTGAATGTAAAGATAAACTTAACAGGTTATTGACTTGAGGAATGTTTATTTTTTCTCATTTACGGATGACCGAGTTCGCTGTCATGGAGCTAAACCAGGCACTATTAGATACCCTGACAAACTTTTACGGCTTACTCCGTCAGTAAGTTACTTTGAAAACTATGATTTTTAAAACCATACACGTATCTCATCTTCAGCATCAAGAGTTTCATCAATCTAAAGATTTGCAACTATCTACAAACAATTAATTATCTCATTATTTTATTTATTTCTCAGTTACCTTATTAGATATTTGTACTCTTCAATGGCAATGGAGTAATAGAAGCAATTATTTTTCATCACTTTACTGTAGGTAAAGGGCTCATGGTAAATGCATTTTCTCTGTTAGGGTTATTGAAAATACTGAAAGTCGAGATCGCATTGAATTCGTTGAAATATGACTTGACTTGAAAACATGATTCAGTTTCGATTTAATTTTGAGATCCAACCAGGCTCGAAACCTTTTTATAGTTTACCCGCTCGCTTGAATATAGTTATTATTTCTTGTTGGAGAAAAAGAAATAATGTTTTGAATAATACACGTGCTGTGAAAATAAAGGGCATAAAAATAAAACATATTGTAACACTCCCCCTCAAGTTGGACGTGAGATGTTGATCATGCCCAACTTGACGACAAGTCTTCCAAAGGTCGTCCACTCAGGCGTTCGTGAGAATATCAATAAGTTGTCTATCTGAGGGAACAAAGGGGGACACACAAGACCCTTTTCAATGTTCTCCTTGATGAAATGACGATCCATTTCAATATGTTTAGTACGATCATGTTGTACAGGATTGTGTGCGATGCTGATAGAAGCCTTGTTATCACAATACAACATAATGAGCTCATTTTCAGAGAGTCCAGGCCACTTAGTAAAGAATGCAACCAAAGACCTTCACAAACACCATGGGTCATGACCCGAAACTCTGCCTTTGCACTAGATCTTGCCACGACCTGTTGTTTTTTACTCCTCCACGTAACAAGATTTCCACCAACAAGAGAACAATACCATGAGGTAGATCGCCGATCGTCGATTGACCCAACTCAATCAGTATCAGTGTAGACCTCAATTCTTAGAGCCGAATTTGAGGAAAACAAGATCCCACTCCCAGACAAGGACTTAAGATATCTGAGAATTATTTTGGCAACATCAACACAATGAGTCTTTGGAGCATGCATAAATTGGCTGATAACACTTACAACATAGGCTATATCTGGACGAGTATGAGAAGTCTCCCTTTCCATCATCACGGTCATTCTTTGGTTTGCTTTAATTGGGGTATCAACTGGTCGACAACCAGTCATCCCAGTCTTCTCAAGAAAGTCCAGAGTATACTTCCTCTGGGAAATAAAGATCCCATGCTCGGACCTTGCCACTTCAATGCCCAAGAAATATTTGAGTGTCCTTAACCTCAAACTTAGAAGCCAATTTTCGCTTTAGAAGCTTGATTTCTTCCACATCGTCGCTTGTGATAACAATGTCATCAACATAAATAATGAGAGTTATAAGTTTACCAGTCCTATGCTTGATGAACAATGTATGATCGACATTGCCCTGATGATATCCAAAAGACTACATGGCTTTGTGAAATCTCCCAAACCAAACTCTTGGTGACTGTTTCAGTCCATATAGAGCTTTCTTTAGCTTGCAAACGTGTCCCACTGAACTTTTAAGAGTAAGGCCTGGTGAGAGTGATATGTAAGCTTCCTTATCTAGATTCCCATGGAGGAAAGCGTTTTTAACATCAAGTTGCCAAAGATCTCATACTTTACTTGCAACACAAGATAATAGGACTCTGATAGTGTTCATCTTTGCTACATGGGCAAACATTTTCTAATAGTCAATTCCAGGGGTTTGAGTATACCCTCTTGCCACCAGTCTGCCTTACAACTTTCGACAACACCTTGAGAATTTGTTTGACAGAGAACACCCATTTGCATCTAATGAGAGCTGTAAGTTTACCAGTCCTATGCTTGATGAACAATGTATGATCGGCATTGCCCTGGTGATACCCAAAAGACTACATGGCTTTGTGAAATCTCCCAAACCAAGCTCTTGGAGACCGTTTCAGTCCATATAGAGCTTTCTTTAGCTTGCAAACGTGTCGCAATGAACTTTTAGGAGTAAGGCCCGGTGGGAGTGACATGTAAACTTCCTCATCTAGATTTCCATGGATGAAGGCGTTTTTAACATCAAGTTGCCAAAGATCCCATACTTTACAGGCAGCACAAGATAAGATGACTCTGATAGTGTTCATCTTTACTACAGGGGAAAACAGTCAATTCCAAGGGTTTGAGTATACCCTCTTGCACCCAATCTGCCTCACACCTTTCGATAACACCCTGAGAATTTCTTGACATAGAACACCCATTTGCATCCAACCGATTTTTTCCTTTGGGGAAGAGTCACTAAATCCCATGTTTTGTTCTTTTCAAGCGCAATCATTTCCTCAAACATCGCTTCTCTCCACACAGAAATCTCCAGAGCACTCTGTCAAGATGTTATGGACGTGGAAGCAAGGGAAAACACAAAGGTCTTATGAGAGGTGTAGAATGAGTCGTAAGAAACATAATTAGAAAGATGATGTTGAGTACAAGTCCAGATACCTTTGCTGAGGGCAATGAGAAGCTCAAAAGGCCCCGAGTCCGGGTCCAATGATTGATCTGGTTGCACAGTCAGGTCAAGTGTGTCAGTGTGCCTCTTTCTCCGCCAAGTGTACACCTGCAAAGTAGGAGCCATAGGAGGAATAGTATTAGGGACAGGAATATCAATCACTTCCGACGGTAGAAACTCCCCCTGAAGTGAGGGATAAGGAGGGGGAACAAGCAAATGTATAGATGGGGAGGGCAAAGAAGAAGAGGGATCGATGATGGGTGGGAAGGCTCTGGAGAAATCCCGAAAGTTTGCTGCTGGTAGTGGGGAGGACTGGGTGGCGGCGGTTTGCAACAAGCAGGGCTGGGAAGGTGGCTTTTGCGGCGGAGGAGGTTGGCGATGTGGTGGTTTGCGGCGGAGGAGGTTGGGCAGTGGTGGTTTGCGGTAGGTGGGGGCTGGGGAAGGGAAAACATGGTCGGGTAGGGTCTATAGGGGCTTGGCGGTGGACTAGGTGGCTGTGGATGGTGGGGAAAGGGCCAGGAAAAGCACTGGCTAGATTGGAGAGGAGTGCAGAGAGACTGATCGACGTTGGTGTTGGGGGGAGAAGACTGTTAGATATAGTGTATATGTATATATACTAGTGAGGATTATGTGAATAATACAACAGATTCATTTTCCCATCATGGTATCAGAGCAAGGTTAGGGTTTTTGTCCCTTTTTCTGCGTCTTCCGCGCATCTCCAGCCCGCCGCTCCTGTACGCCTCGTTCCTGTCGACTTCCGACGTCTTCCGCAATTTTTTCCCGTTCACTACTCCTGCTTCGCTGTTCTTTGCTGCCTAACCCCGCTGACCTCCTCCGCAACCTCCTGCAATTGCCCGTCTCCCTCCCGGATCCGAGCTTTGCTTCTGGCTCCCCCTTTCGATTCGCCGCTTCTCTGGTCGTTGTTTCTGCTGATTCGCTAACCGCCTGCTTCGCTAACCCGTCGACCCGTCTGATTCAGGCGAGCCTGTCGTCAATCCGTCTATTTCGGCTGATCCTGCCGTTGATATCCTGCTTCACCAACCCGTCGACCCGTTCGTCTGATTCGGCTGAGCCTGTTGTCAATCCGTCTGATCGTTGATTTCCTATTTCCCGTCTCTTCTATTTCCGTTGGTGCTTCTCCCGTGGCAGATCTGCTCTTCCCCCGACGTCAACATTGACAACTTCCGCTGGAGTCCTAATCCCCGGCCTTGTTTTCCTTCTCGGCTGATTTTCTTCTCCGGCCACCTCCGTCCTCTATTGGTCCGATGGCCTCGTCTTACTCCTTTGTCTTTCTCCAGATGGCATATGTCATTCTCGATGGACGAAAATGCAAGGCATGGTCCGCCACCGTCGGCGTGATCTTCTGTGGCCTAGATCTATGGGGCCACATTGACGGCTCTAAGCCTGCTCCGCCTCCACCAGCTGCCACTACGGTGGGCGACTCTTCCACTGTCAGCACTACCGCTTCCGTCCAGCTCTCCGACACGGCGAAGTGGCGCTCGGACAACTCTCGCGCGATAGCCTCCATCCGTCAATCTTGCGAGCTCCCCATCCGCATGACCGTTTACGAGCTCCCTATGACCAAGACGATGTGGGATCACTTGCGTCGTCTCTATCTGCCCTTTAGTTAGGCCATGCATTACTCTCTGTTCCAGACCCTTGGCATCTGTTACCAACGTGATCGGTCTTTACAGGTCTTCTTTGTTAAGCTCTTGGACCTCTTGCATCAGTGCGATGAGATGACTCCTTCCCCCTGCACTACTTGCCCTCAGTGTGTTGCTACATCTCGGGATCACGATTTTCAGCGCATGTATGAGTTTCTTATGCGCTTACTCCCTGGGTTCGAGTCTGTTCGTGCATAGCTTTTGCATCGGGACCCTCCACCTTCTCTCAGCGATACGTTGGCTTTGGTAATCGCTTAAGAGACTCGTATCCATTCCTTGGACACTGTTACTCCTCTGGTGTGCTGACTCATGCTGTTCTTGCTGATCCCGAGCTTCCGCCGCACTCCTCTCTTGTGAGTATTCCTCTGCTGCCTTCGCCGAGTTATAGTGCGCCGGTGTGGTCGATTCTTCGTCCTCCAACGTCCTCTACTGCTCAGTCCGGTGCTCCTCGTCACCAGTCGGTCCGCTGTCACTACTGCCAGTGTCTTGGACACGTCAAATCTGTGTCCCGCAAGCTTCAGAGGGCTCAACAGTCTGGTCAGCAACGTGCTCCAGGTGCTCCTTCAGCTCACTTCTCTGCTATGACACAATCATTCTCTGTCTCTGAGCTTGCCCAGCAGATTGCCCAACAACTTTCTCATGGTTCACTGCATCGCTCCTCTGCTTCCGCGCTCTCACCTGATGTTTCTGATGCCTTTACCTCAGCCGGTTGCCTCCTCCCCTACATGTATCTCTCCTTCTGACTGGTTGCTTGACTCTAGAGCCTTTTTCATATGACTTATGATGCCACCCACCTCTTGTCCTATCAACCCGTCTCTTCTGACCTTAACATCATGGTAGCAGATGACACTATTCTCCCGATCACCAGCTGTGACCTTCATACCAGCCATTTCCATGTTCCCGATGTTGCCTGCAGACCCAAGTTGCTCATGAACCTTATATCCGCCAGCCAACTCACATCTCGCGGTTGTCTTGTTATTTTTGACGAGTTTGCGTGTCGTGCACAAGATCATCTGACGGGGACCCTCCTTGGAGCTGGTCGTCACTGTAGTGGGGTGTACTTCCTTGATCATATTCATCTTTCATCCACTTTATCGTCATCGATGACTTCTACACTATGTCTTTCTTCGGTGGGCTTCTCTCGGTTGCATCACCGTCTCGGTCATTCCAGTGACTCGTCTCGCTTCCCTCATCAGTCATGGTTTTCTTGGTCATGTTTCTGTTGATCGGTCTCACTCATGTATGAGTTGTAAGCTTGGTAAACTGCCACAACTCCCCTATCAGTCTAGTGAGTCTAAGTCTCAGCGTCCGTTTGATCTAGTTCATTCTGATGTATGGGGTCCCACACCTTTTGTATCCAAGGGCGGACCTCGGTATTATTTTTTAATGATTATTCACGTTATTGTTGTGTGTACTTTATGCATTCTCTCTCTGCATTTTTTTAGATTTATGTTACTTTTTCTGCTATAGTGCGCACACAGTTCTTTGCTTCTATATGTATTTTCCGTTCTGATTCATGGGAAGAGTACCTTTTTCATACTTTTCGAGATCTGCTAGCTACCCACGACACTCTCCCTCAACTTGCCTGTCCCGGTGCTCATACTCAGAATGGCACTGTTGAATGGATGCATCGCCACATCATTGAGACAACCCACACTCTTCTCATCTCCTCCCACGTTCCTCCTCATTTTGGGCTGAGACAGTCTCCATTGTTGTCTATCTTATCAATTTGCAATCCTCCACTTTTCTTCATGGTACGTGTCCTGGTGAGTGTCTGTACTCTCTACCCTTACTTTATACTCATTTGCGTGTTTTTTGGCTGTCTGTGTTATGTTCTACTTCCTTCACGTGAGCGTATCGAGCTCTCTGCTCAATTTGTATTTTGTGTTTTTGTTGGATACAGTACTGACTACCGAGGACAAGGGCTAGCGATGTTATGATCTTGTTGCACGTCGACTTCGCATCTCGCGTGATGTCACCTTTGACGAGCCTCACCCTTTCTTTGTGTCCTACGTCCCCTCGATCTCGCACTCTTCTGTGACCCCCTCTGATGTGCAGTTTCTCACCCTTTCCATACCACCGCCGCATGTCTCCTCTCCACCGGTATGTACTCCCCCTCTCCTCTTGTCGTCGCATACACCATCTCCGACCTCTCGAGTCTCACCTTCTCACTCCTCTTCGCCTCCCACTTCTCCCTCTGATGCACTCTTCGTCCCCCTTCCATATCACCACGCTCCTTGTCCTACTCCCGTTCCCTCGCCTCCAGTGCCCCCAGACTCTGTGCCAATCTCCTCCAGCGAGTATCTCATGGATGATCCTCCTGTGCGTCGCAACCCACCTTGTGAGCGACGTCCTCCCGACCGCCTTAGCCTTGCTGCACTACCGCTAGACCTATTAGCCATTCCTGCTACTGTTTGTAGTACTCCAGAGCCGACTTTCTACTGTGAGGCTACCTAGATACCTGAGTGGCAGGTTGCTATGTCTGCTGAGTTGGAGGCGCTTGAGCACACTTGTTCATGGGACCTTATTTCTCTTCCATATGATGTTGTTCCTATTACTTGCAAGTGGGTCTTCAAGATCAAGACTCGCTCCGATGAATCTATAGAGAGGTACACGACTCGACTAGTTACTCGTGATTTTCAGCAGGAGTATGAGAGAGATTATGACGAGACCTTTGCTCCAGTCGCTCATATGACTACAATTTAGACTCTCATTGTAGTTGCAGCTATTCACCACTGGTCTTTTTCCCAGCTTGACGTGAAGAATGTCTTTCTTCACGGTGATCTTCAACAGGAGGTATACATGCTTCCTTCTCCCGGTCTATCTTCTCCTCCAGGCTTGTCTGCCGCTTGAGGCGAGCTCTTTATGGGCTCAAGCAGACATCCCACGTGTGATTTGCATGTTCCAGCTCCGCCATTACAGCCGTTGGTTTTCAGTCAAGTCTACATGATCCAACTCTGTTTATGCACTCCTCCTCTCATGGTCAGACTCTTTTGTTACTTTATGTGCCTGATATAATCATTACTGGTGATGATACTTCTCATGTGGCCTCGTCAAGCATCACCTTCAGCAGTAGTTTCATATGCCTGACCTTGGACAACTGAGCTACTTCTTGGGCTTTGAGGTCAGCTATACAGACCATGGTTTTCAACTATCTCAGCATCGTTATATATCAGATCTTCTAGCTCAGACTGCTCTCTCTGATTCTCGCACAGTGGACACCCCTATAGAACTTCACCTTAAGCTACGCCCGGATGATGTGGTTCCACTCTTTGATCTCACTCGCTATCGCCACCTCATTGGGAGTCTCGTCTACCTCACCATTACTCGGCCTGACATTGCCCATGTTGTTCATGTGTTGAGCCAATTTGTTAGTGCGCCCACCTCTGTGCATTACGTTCACCTGCTGTGCCTCCTACGCTATCTCCGGGCGATGACTTCTCGTGGTCTCTTCTTCTCCAACGGTAGTTCCCTACAGCTCCGTGCTTACTCAGATTCTACTAGGCAAGTGATCATGTTGACCGTCATTTCGTCACTGGTTTCTGTCTGTTTTTAGGGTCTTCACTCATTGCATGGAAGTCCAAGAAACAGACTGGTGTTTCTCGTTCCAGTACTGAGGCTGAGCTTCGGGCCATGACTACCACCGCTGAGGATATTATTTGGCTCCGTTGGCTTCTGGAGGACCTTGATGTCTCTTCTTTAGATCTCACTCCACTCTACTGCGATAACACCAGTGCCATTCAGATTACTCTAAACCCGATGTACACTCACTCTCCAAGCATATCTTGGTGGATGCTTCCTTCCTACGTGAGCACTATGACCGTGACACTCTTGCTCATTCCTTTGTTCTTTCCAAGCAGCAGATTGCAAATTTGATGACTAAGGCGCGGACGAGGGCCCAACATTACCTATCTACTGTCCAAACTCTCGGTGTGATCCCCCGTGAGTTTGCGGGGGGGGTGGGGGGGGGGGTGAGGGTGTTAGATATAGTGTATATGTAGATATACAAGTGAGGATTATGTGAATAATACAATTGATTCATTTTTCTTATCAAACACGTGGTTGGTGTCGACGTAAGAGGAAGAAGATGGGTTTGTGGGTGATGGATGAAGAAAATGGGGACTGCGGTGGGGAAATGTGGTCGAATGTTGTGGAGGAATACTCGAGGGCTGCGATGGAAAGAAGCAGTGTGGCTTGCGTCGTGCAGGGGCATCAGGGTTAGCGACATTCGCTGATGGCGGAGCCGCGAAGGCGATGGCAGTGGAAAAGGACTGCCTTGGAGTCGCACCAAGGATCTCTCGGTGTCGAACCAGGAGAGGGGGGACCGACAGTTCCAAACTAGAAACTAAACTTTGATTCCCCATCAAAACCGTTGTCTGCGTGTATAAAAAGAGTATTGACTGATAGTGCACTCAGATCCGACGGCTCAGAATATCTGAACCGATTGGGTGTCAAATACAACTAAAAAAACAAAAATAAATACATGAAAAAGACTCGTAGCGACCATTCAGAAGCATCTGTGTACTCAAATCGTCCGAATGGGTAGCTGATCACCGCCTTCTGCAAAAATAGACGTATGTAGGCCAACGATCTCCATCAGTAACCTTTTACTTTAAATTTAACCCTAGAAATTAATGACCATGAAACCTACATTTTCACAGATCTGACCTAAGGCAACATCACTTTCCAACCGATAACTAAACATAGAAGGAGATGAGATAATAAAAACAGGTAGGTGAAAACAAATTTCAGTCCAATTCCTTTACCATTTCCATTTCTATCACTTTTGTATTTCATCTGTTCCAATTTCTTTCAGACCAAAAGAACCTACTTTTTTGCAAGTAACCAAGACCTTCTTGACTTATCCTTTCATATTTATATTTCATTTCATTTTTTCTGAAGACTTATTTGGTCTGCAATTTGATGTGTTATTCTGTGAAAACTATCTTACTGCAATTTTGAGTCTTTTGGAAGGAAGAAATACACATAAATATGTACATACATTGATGAGGTAAATCAGGTTACAATTCCTTAATAAGTTTGATGATTTCTAGGAATGTGGATGGAAAGGCTGGGGTGAGATATCTTATGGAGGATATAAATGTCTACAGCGAGCTGAGACAGCAGATTTTCTGGTTGGTAAACTTGGTTCAGTTTGAAATAAGATTTGATGATTTCACGTTGAAAGATTTTCTTTGCATGCTTTTTCCTTAAGTATTTCATTTATGCAGAAAAGAGTCATCTTTTGGAACAAATACTTATATTGTAAGAAATATTACGAAGCTTATTGAATTTATCTCTGCTTGTTACAATAACAATGGTGCTATCTCTTTACTGATTGAATTACACGTGATTAAGTTGGCCAACTCCTATTAACACTCTTATTTAGGTCAGGTCATGGATGGATGAGAAGTATCCGGGAGTTAAAGATTCCATTATTACTTACATTATTGGATATGACAGCTTGAAAGCAGTTAGGAATAATAGTATGAATTCATCCCCCGAGCAATTAATGGAAGTCAGACTTCGCATGGATGGGTTATTTAAGCTGAAGGAGCATGCCATTCACTTTGTTGAAGAGTTTACGGCTCTCTACACAAATGGTCCTGCTGGTGGCGGAGGTATTAGGTTGGTTGAACATATAACTGTTAGATTACCTTCATGATTCAACTCGTAGGAGTCCGCTAGGGTGACTAGTATAAAGTGGTGACTCTCTAGGTCCATTAGTGACACGTGGTTTATGTTAAGATCGGGTTTTTAGTCACGATCCTCTAGATGGGAGGATGGACGGCTCCGATCGCTAAGGGTTAATTTGAGGCCCTTGATTTGGAGTATATAAGGATGCAAACCCATCTAAATCCATCCTATCCGGTTTTCTCTCCAAAAATCAAGAAGCCCTAAATATCGAGCCGTTTTCCCGCAGCTCTCCTCCCCCTGAAATCGCGATTCGCGATTTCCCCGCTGCCGTGAGAGGAGGCCACCACCGGAGTCTAGGTCTGCAGCGCCGCCCGTGCTCCAGCCCTCCGTCGCACCTCCCTGCGTCTGCGCAGCGCTCGCCCGTCGGTGTCACCGCGGGTACTGTCGCGGTATTGTCGCGGGGCGACATCCGACGGTGTTACCAGCCCAGGCGACATCTGTGCTGCCGGGTTTCTTCTTCCCCCATTCCCCAGCAGGTGCTGCCCTAGGTCCGACCTGCATTCAGCTTTTTTGGTTTGGGTGCACTCCAGATCCCGCCGGCAGCCAACTCCTTGGCCCTCTCCGGCCTCCGGCGACTTCAGTCAGCGTTCGTTCATCCCGTTTCAGTTGCTCTCATTGGCCCCCAATGGCCGGAGGTATAAATCCCTATACTCGATCCTATTTAAGCTTTCCGCTGCGCCCTAGGGTTTGTGCCCTAGATATAGTTTACAGCTTAGATTTGGTATCAGAGCGAAAATAGGGGTTTTCTCATCCGTTTTTACCTAAATCTGTGATGATTTCTTCCAAAATTGTGATGAGTTTTTTCAACAAATCTGAGATGATTTCTTCCAAAACTTGTGTTGTTTTTTCCTTTGAAAATCTGTGACGATTTCATCCAAAACAACGCGTTCTTTTGGTTGCTCATTTGTTGTGTAAGGGTTGTAATAAATGTTCGTTGCCACGTTGTGATGTTGTAATATTTTTTCATGGCTATGTAATATTATTTTTTCATCTGGAATGTAATAGTGGCAACGAATATTTTTTGCACTCTTGACCCGAATCCGATCCCCATATCCGTCACCCTTATATGCACTTGGAGCTATTTTTCGTTGAAGATTCAACTTTCCTATGGCCATGGAGTTGCAAGGCTAAAGAAAGGAGAGGAGCACTTCAACGTCGAAGAAAGGATGTCAAAGAAAGACGGGCTATATGGAGATTGTTGCATATGGGGGACCTTTTTGGTGATCGGATTCGGATCTTTTCTCATGAGCTCAAGTTTTTCTAGTGCAAATTTTAGCATAAATGGTTATCGAGTTTATTCAGAAATAGCCAAAGCATTCTGATAAGCCCGTTAACGTGATTTCCGGCAAACGCATCATGGGGTGTGTTTTGAATCACTTGCTCATATTTTTTGCACATTGCGATTATATTCTTGTGTTATTTGTTATATAGCCCCACAGGGAAATAATAAATGACTTAATAGAATTTAATTGGGTTATAGTAGTAGGCGAATGCCAAGCTTAATGGGTCTCTATGCCCAAAGGTATGAGATTCCATTAACCGTGACATTTTGTCCTTCTAGCTATACAAATTTAGTAAGGTTAAATCCAATGCGTTAGCAGTCTTTGCCCAAAGGGAGACTGGATTATCCTCATTAACAATTGACATGAGTTAAATTGTTAAAAATAATTTTATCTCAATGCTTATCGCTCTTATTTCAAGTTGCTTTTAAAATTAATAGTAAGCGTGTTCTTTTTATAATTTTTGCAGTTTTTAACACTGTAATCGACCCAACGTCGTTCATCCCTACTCTCACCGGGGACAATTATAAAATATGGAAAGATAAGGTGCTTCTAGCTTTAGGGTGCATGGATCTAGATTTGGCTCTCCGTACTGAGGAGCCCGCTCCTCCCACGACGGAGAGCACACCGGTTGACTGTACCTTGTACGAGCGATGGGAGAGATCCAATCGTCTCAGTATAATGGTTATCAAGACCCACGTCAGTCAGAGCATAAGGGGATCTATCCCCGAATGCAGAACTGCTAAAGAACTGATGGGGGCCATTGATGAACAGTTCGTCACCTCGGATAAAGCTCAGGCCAGCACCCTAATGACAAAGCTCTGTTCCATGAAGCTGAAAGGAACAGAAAGTGTAAGGGGACACATTATGGAGATGAGAGACACAGCTGCTCAGCTGAAGGCTTTAGATGTCGATTTTTCCGAGTCATTTCTGGTCCATTTCATTCTGACTTCTTTGCCCGCCGACTACACCGCATTTAAAGTGTCATATATGACACATAAAGAAAAATGGTCGGTGAATGAGCTTCTGAACATGTGTGTTCAAGAACAAGGCAGGCTGAAGCAGGAGAAAATGGAGTCAGTGAATCTTGTGTCACACAAGAAAGGGCAGTCCTCCAAACCTAAGGGTGACTCAAGGGATAAAGGCAAGGGGATAGCAGGTTCCATAAAGAAACCGGACAACTCAAAGCTATCAACTTGTTTTTTCTGCAAGAAAAAGGGTCACATGAAGAAGGACTGCCATAAGTACAAAGCATGGCTCACTAAGACTGGAGGTATGACATCTTTAGTTTGTTATGAATCAAATTTTGTAAATTCTCATAACTTTCATAACAGATGGTGGATTGATTCGGGCTCTACAATCCATGTCTCTACTGTGATGCAGGGGTTTCAAAGTCTAAGGAAACCCAGTGAAGGAGAACTCTGCGTCTACTCGGGAAACAAGATGCCGTCTTCTGTTGAAGGTGTTGGGACATACAGACTCGTCCTCAAGACCGGATACATTTTGGATCTCGAGAAGACTTTTTATATTCCCAGTTTTTCCAAAAACTTGTTATCTGTATCCAGACTAGCGCCTACGGGCTTTGATTTTCAGTTTAAAGACATTTCTTTTCTGATTATTAAAGATGCAGTAACTATAGGTTCTGGTATATTGACAGATGGGTTATATAGTTTAGATCTAGATTTAAACTATTTGCAATCTTTCACTACAACGCATGATAATAATAGTTATATCACTGTGAAGAATAACAACTCATCTAGCTTATGGCACAGGAGATTAGGACACGTCTCCATAGAGCGCCTTAAAAGATTAGTGAAGGAAGGTGTCCTTCAGACACTTGACTTCACTGATTTTGGACCTTGCATAGCATGCATAAAGGGAAAGCATACTAGCAAGTCCAGTAAAGGAGCTAGAAGAAGCGATTCTAAACTGATGTTAATTCACACTGATATCTGTGGACCATTTACCACTCCTTGTTTAAATGGTCAAGAATATTTCATCACTTTCATTGACGATTTCACTAGATACATGTATCTATACCTTCTGAATGACAAATCTGAAGCACTCGATGCTTTTAAGGTTTATAAGACAGAGGTAGAGAAACAATCTGGATTGAGTATCAAAATCGTGAGATCTGACAGGGGTGGTGAATATTATGGTAGGTTCACAGAAGGAAGCCAAAGACCTGGTCCATTCGCTAAATTCCTTCAGGAACACGGAATCATAGCACAATATACGACTCCTGGCACGCCACAACAAAATGGTGTAGCCGAAAGAAGGAATCGTACCTTGATGGACATGGTAAGGAGCATGACAAGTGTCTCATTTCTCCCTCCTCGCATGTGGAGTGAAGCCTTGAAAACGGCCGTGTACGTCTTAAACCGGGTTCCATCCAAGTCGGTTCCAAAAACACCTTTTGAGCTATGGAATGGATGGAAGCCCAGTTTGAATCACATGCACATATGGGGCTGTCAAGTAGAGGTTAGGGTGTACAACCCACATGAGAAGAAATTAGACCCAAGGACAGTCAGTGGTTTTTTCATTGGCTATGCGGAAAAATCCAAGGGTTTTAGATTTTATTGTCCCTCTCACACATTTAAAGTTGTAGAAGCACGAAATGCAAGATTTCTTGAGGATTTCAACACTGTTGAGAGCCGTACTCATGGAGCTGTGATAGAAGAGGTGCAGGAAACTGCACCTTCAGGTAGTGGTGTTGAACCTGGTGGGATCATACCTATTTTGGCTCAACCCCTACCTATTCAGATCCCAGCCCATGAAGAAGCGATCCCTGATCCTCCTATCCAGAGCTCTCGTGAGGATGTGGTTTGTGAACCAGTCATTCAGGCACCACCACCAGTGGAGACTGCACCACAACCACTAGACCAATCAGATCTAAGGAGATCTTCAAGAGTCAAAAGATCGGCTATTTCAGCTGATTACGTTGTATATTTGCAAGAGACCGACTATATGTCTGGACTCAATCATGACCCCATCACCTTTTCAGAGGCCGTGAGCCGTACAGATTCTGAAAAATGGTATGAAGCTATGAAGGATGAGTTAAACTCAATGGCAAACAATCAAGTATGGGATCTAGTAGAGTTACCAGAAGGCTTTCGTGTTGTAGGCTCTAAATGGGTCTATAAGACAAAAGTTGACACCTCTGGTAACATCGAACGATATAAGGCAAGACTTGTTGCCAAAGGTTTCCTTCAAAAGGAGGGCATAGATTACCATGACACCTTCTCTCCGGTATCTAAGAAGGACTCATTAAGGATCATCTTAGCCCTAGTAGCTCATTTTGACATGGAGTTACATCAGATGGATGTCAAAACGGCATTCTTAAATGGGGAGCTTGAAGAGGAAGTATACATGAGTCAGCCTGAGGGTTTCGTTTCAGAGAAAGGACTTGACCTGGTATGCAAATTAAAGAAGTCAATATATGGGCTCAAACAAGCCTCACGACAATGGTATATACGATTTCACAATGTTATTACCTCATTTGGTTTCGAGGAAAACATTGTGGATCAATGTATATACATAAAGGTCAGTGGGAGCAAATTCATGTTTTTAGTCCTATATGTTGACGATATTTTGCTGGCAAGTAATAATTTGGGAATGATATGGGAGACTAAACAATTTCTCTCTCAGAATTTTGACATGAAAGATTTAGGGGAGGCTTCCTATGTTATAGGAATTGAGATACATAGGGACAGATCTAGAAAGATCTTAGGGTTATCTCAGAAGGCCTATATCAACAAAATTCTGGAAAGGTACAATATGAGAAATTGCTCTAGTTCAATAGCTCCTATTGTGAAGGGTGACAAGTTTAGTTTGTCACAATGTCCCAAAAACTCTCTGGAATTGGAGTCGATGAAAAACATACCATATGCGTCTGCCGTTGGCAGTTTGGTCTATCTAGACGTTTGCACTAGACCAGACATTGCTTTCGTTGTAGGGATGTTGGGAAGGTATCAAAGTAACCCTGGGATGGAGCACTGGACAGCAGTCAAGAAAGTCTTGCGATATCTCCAAGGGACTAAAGATTACATGCTTACATATAGAGAGTCCGACATTTTGGAACTAGTCGGATACACAGATGCAGATTTTGCAGGCTGCCAAGACTCGAGGAAATCCACGTCCGGCTACGTGTTTATGTTGGCCGGTGGTGCAGTGGCATGGAAGAGTGTCAAACAGACACTTATTGCATCCTCGACTATGGAGGCCGAATTCATTGCATGCTATGAAGCAACTAAGCAGGCATTGTGGTTGAAGAATTTTTCTTCAGGGCTTAGGGTGATGGATACAGTTCCTAAGCCAATGAAGCTTCTATGTGATAATGCTGCAGCAGTGTTCTTTGCAAAGAACAACAAAAGTGGGAGTCGCAGCAAGCACATTGATATCAAGTTTTTGGTAGTTAGAGAGAACGTAAAGGAGAGTAAAATCATCATTGAGCATATAGGCACACTGCTCATGGTAGCAGATCCCATGACTAAGGGGCTCCCACCCAAGTTGTTCAAAAGTCATGTTGACAGAATGGGATTTGTGGACTCATTTGATGGTTAATTGGTCATGACTGTTTATTGTAACTCTCCTTTTATTAATGCAATTTTTCAGTTGTTCTTTATCTATTGTGCACTCTAAAGTAATGATAAAGATATTATATTGCGTTAAAAGAGTGGGAGCATCCACTCATAAAGATTGATACCACATAAAGCACTTGGTAGGATTTAATGATTACACTGTGATTATGGAAGGGAAGTATCCACCATTTAGATACAACCGCCACAATTCATGTAGTCGTGACGTCCTATACAAGTATACAGACGTCACATAAGGTTTGGGTCCAGAGTCACTGTCGTTCTTGTTAATTTAGTATGGCCATACGATAGTTCTTTGTTGTTTCACTATCACCCTATGAGTCTAGTTATTTACTCATATAAAAACATACTTATTATAAATTTCTAAATGATAAGGGGATCTCTCACCTGTTGAATCAAGTGGGAGAATGTTAGATTACCTTCATGATTCAACTCGTAGGAGTCCGCTAGGGTGACTAGTATAAAGTGGTGACTCTCTAGGTCCATTAGTGACACGTGGTTTATGTTAAGATCGGGTTTTTAGTCACGATCCTCTAGATGGGAGGATGGACGGCTCCGATCGCTAAGGGTTAATTTGAGGCCCTTGATTTGGAGTATATAAGGATGCAAACCCATCTAAATCCATCCTATCCGGTTTTCTCTCCAAAAATCAAGAAGCCCTAAATATCGAGCCGTTTTCCCGCAGCTCTCCTCCCCCTGAAATCGCGATTCGCGATTTCCCCGCTGCCGTGAGAGGAGGCCACCACCGGAGTCTAGGTCTGCAGCGCCGCCCGTGCTCCAGCCCTCCGTCGCACCTCCCTGCGTCTGCGCAGCGCTCGCCCGTCGGTGTCACCGCGGGTACTGTCGCGGTATTGTCGCGGGGCGACATCCGACGGTGTTACCAGCCCAGGCGACATCTGTGCTGCCGGGTTTCTTCTTCCCCCATTCCCCAGCAGGTGCTGCCCTAGGTCCGACCTGCATTCAGCTTTTTTGGTTTGGGTGCACTCCAGATCCCGCCGGCAGCCAACTCCTTGGCCCTCTCCGGCCTCCGGCGACTTCAGTCAGCGTTCGTTCATCCCGTTTCAGTTGCTCTCATTGGCCCCCAATGGCCGGAGGTATAAATCCCTATACTCGATCCTATTTAAGCTTTCCGCTGCGCCCTAGGGTTTGTGCCCTAGATATAGTTTACAGCTTAGAATAACATGTTCTGCTTTAAATGTTTTATTTTCCTATTTGCATCAAATTTTAATAAGTTGCATATAGATTCCTTTGGGTTCAATTAATTTAGGTCTACTGGTAAAATTTCACCATTGCATCCCTCAAGTTTCAAATAAATTTTATAAAGATTCCTTAGTTTTGTTGAAATGACAATTACAATTTTGAATTGTTTTAGGGTTTGCTTTGAAGGAGTAGGAGGAAATGCAAAATGCAATTTACGTCTTAATTACATAATCGGTGTTTGGTTCCAATGTAATTTCTATGTAATACTATTTACCAAGGAATTGTGAACAATTGCATTTTTTCCATCAACAATGCCATACTCAAGCACATTGAAAGGCCCGTGCCAGTGCACGGGGGGCTCCCGTGCCCCGCGCAATAGTACACAACCCATGACATTGGAACCAAACACCAATTATGTAAATGCAATTGTGGTAGCACTGGCATGCTCACCCACCACGTGCCATAGTTGCGAGACATGAACGACCGGTTGGATGCGGCTCCCGGTTGGGTGGCGAAGGCGATAAGCAACTGCCCCTATGCGGGCGAGGATCTCGAAAGGCCCGAAAAATCGAGGCGCCAATTTCGGGCATGGTCGGCGGGCCACCGAAAGCTGATGGTAGGGATGGAGCTTGATGAAAACCTTCTCTCCCACCTCGAAGGAGAGGTCCTGACGCTTCCTGTTGGCAAAGGAGACCATCTGTTGGGCCCGTCGTAGGTGGTGCTTCTGATGATCCAGAATGGTATCCCTGTCGCGAAGAGCGGTGGCCAGGCTCTCCACCTGGCATTCCCCTGGAAGGTGGCAGACAATAGACGGTGGAGGACGGCCATAAATGGCCTCAAATGGGGTAGTGTTGGCCGCCCGGTGGTAGGCGGTGTTGTAAGAGTATTCGGCTCACCCGAACCACTTGGCCCAACTTCGAGGCTGCTCCCCCACAAAGCAGTGGAGGTATGTCTCCAGACATCATTTGAGGACCTCCGATTGGCCATCGGTCTGTGGGTTGTTACACCATACTCATGCGAAGACGGGTGCTCTGTAAGCGGAACAGTGTAGTCCAAAAGGTACTCAAGAAGAGCGGGTCTCGGTCGCTCACGATCGACCTGGGAAACCCGTGGAGGCGCATGACCCCCTGGATGAAGCTGTCGGCGACTGTAACTGCAGTGTATGGATGGCAGAGAGGAATGAAATGAGCATACTTCGAGATCCGGTCCACCACGACCAGGATGCATTAGTGTCCCTGTGAGCGGGGCAGTCGTGTGATGAAGTCCATGACGACGTCGTCCCAAACACGGTCGGAAATCGGGAGGGGCTGAAGTAGACCTCCCGAAAAAATGACCTAGTATTTGGCCTTCTGGCAGATGAGGCAGGTGTCCACAAATGCTTTGACCTGGCGGAACATGTGAGGCCAGTAGAGAGAGGCTGCTAGTCGATGGTATGTCCGGTAGGAGCCTGCGTGCCCCCCCCCGTCGGGGAAGCATGGAACTCGACCAACAACAGAGGGATGCTCGGGGAGGAGGGGGCGAGTACGAGGCGGCCCTTGAAAAGTAGGTGGTCATCGACCAAGGAGTAGGGTGATCGGGCGGTCGCGTCCATGGGGAGTGCTGTCCGAATCCCATTGAGCGGTGGGTTGGCTTCGACTTCTCGTCGGAGGGCATCCACATCCTCCTAGATCGGACGGGAGATGGCCGCTAGTATGGGGTTGCGAGAGAGAGCGTCGGCAACGCGATTTGCCTTTCCTGGTTAGAACTCGATGCTGAAGTCATAGCCTAAGAGCTTGGCCACCCACACCTGTTGAGCGGGCGTAGCAATCTTCTACTGTAGGAGGTAGCGAAGGCTGTGGTGGTCAGTGCGGACCACAAACCGTCGACCCAGGAGGTAGGGGCGTTAGTGCTGACTGTTGAACTGCGAGGACGAGGCCCCTGAGCTCGTTCTCGTAAGCGGAGCGGCTGTGGATAGTGTCAGAGAAAGCACAACTAAAATAAGCCGCAGGGCGGCCGACCTGCATAAGTACGGCTCCCACGCTGACACCCGACGCGTCGCACTCCACGAGAAAGGGTTGGGAGAAATCCGATATGGCCTACTGAAGCGTGACAAAAGCGGCGGAGGCCACCACCGACCACTCTAAGGGGCCCTTGAGAGACTTCTTCAGGAGCTAGGTGAGGGGTCAGGCCATCGTGTCGTACCCCTGGATGAACCGACGGTAGTACCCTGTCAGTCCCAGAAACCCCTGGACATCGCGGAGAGATGATGGTGTTGGCCACTAGAGGACCGTCTCGATCTTGTCGCTATCCATCGCGACCCCTGTCGTGGAAATGGTGTGTCCCAGGTAGCACACCTCCGGAACCCCAAAGGATCACTTTGTTGGGTGAAGCTTCATGCAGTGACGTCGTAGAGTGTCCAACGTCTGGCGGACGTGCTGAAGGTGCTCCTACCAAGAAGAACTGTAGACCAATATGTCATCAAATAAAACAAGTACGTGCTGGCGAAGTACCAGGCGAAAAATGTCGTTCATTGTGGCCTGAAAGGTGGCTGGCGCGTTGGTCAGGCCGAAAGGCATAACCAGGAACTCATAGTGGCCATCATGGGTCCGGAAGGCTGTCTTGGCGACGTCGGCTGGCCGGACGCGAATCTGGTGATAGCCTGCACGGAGGTCTAACTTTGTGAAGATGGTTGTGTCGTGGAACTCATTCAAAAGCTCCTGAATCACCGGGATCGTGTACTTGTCTGGGATTGTGGCTTTGTTGAGCTCCCAATAGTCCACGCAGGAACGTCAGCTGTCGTTCTTTTTCCTGACCAGGAGGACCGGGCTGGAGAAAGGGCTTGCATTGGGGCGGATGAGGCCCTCCATCAATATGTCGCATACGGGCCTCTCAATTTCATCCTTCTGCATGTGCCCGTAGCGGTACAGACGGACCGAGACTACCGACACGCCGGGTTGAAGATGGATGAAATGATTGTGCGGCCGGGCCGACGACAAGGCAGATGGTGCAGTAAAGAGGCCGCAAACTCGAATAGGAGGGTCTGAAGGGCCGGTGGTGGTGATGGGGCTGGTGGCTCGGCGTCCGAGATGGACCAGAGCCATGCTGAAAAATCGACATCCGAAGTCTTCTGTGCGGAAGGAGACGGGGCAGCGAAGTAGTGCGACATACCCCACAAGGCATGACACTTTGGAGATAGACAATGTGATACTCGATCTCGATGTGCCTAGTCCGCGCATGACACATTGGATTTGTAACCAACTTCAAATCACTCTCATTGTCACCGCGAATCAGAGTAGGACCCGCACCTACTCATAGATATCCTCCACCAACCTGCGCAGCCAGATGGCCTCCTGGACCGCCAAGGATGATGCCTTGTACTCTGCCTCAGTGGTGGAGATAGACACAAAATCTTGCTTCTTACTGCACCATGAAACTGCCGCTGATCCGCATATGAAGACATGCTCAGATGCCTATTTCCGATCATCTGTTTCTCCACCATAATCAACATCCGTGAACCTGTGCAAGATGAAGCTAGTATCCTCATAAAAAAGCTTTATGTCTGAAGTGGACTTTACGTACTCCAATTCTCCTGAAAGTTGATGGAGCCCGAAGCATTAACAAATGTTGCCGTCATGTCTGTCATGAAGCAATTCCCCCAACCACCTTCCCTCTTAGGTCCATCTTCTCTTTCAGTAGCATGTCCTGACTGAAGATTTACCTTACAGTCCTTTTTCATGTGACCAAGCTTGTTGCACCGGAAGCACCCGAGTCCTCCCTTCTTTCCTCCATTATGCTTAGGAGTCTTGCTCCCTTCCTGCCGTGATGAGGTAGAAGCACTATCTCCGCCATATGACTTCTTCTTGTCCCCCCTCTTCTTCATCACAGAATAAAGAACATCACTATCTCCCCCTGAGATAGAATGCCCTGACATATGCCTTACTAAGCTCTCCTGAGAGGCTAGCAAGTTCTCCAGCTCCAGCAACGATGACTGATTAGCCCAGCCCTGCACCGAGGTAATAAAAGTCACATACTCCTTCCGCAGACCGTGGATGATGTGTCTCTTCAACTTAGCCTCTGAAATGGGCTCGTCTGGATCAAGTGCTGAGATCTCAGCACATAGATTCTTCATCTTTAGAAAGAAAGAGGAAATGGACAAGTCTCCTTGAGTGGCTCTCGCCAACTCATTTTTCAGGAACTGTAGGCTCGTTACATTCTTCTTGTTGAACAACCCATCCAAGGAAGTCTAAATCTCAGAAGCCGTCCTGCATCGTATGATGTGATCAAACAACTCAGGTGAAATAACTCGATGGAGAGTAAACTTTGCCTTAACGTTAGTTCTCCTCCAAGCTCTCACTGCCTGAGCATTATCTCCAGCAGCCAACACCTCCTGTTTGTCATCTCCACCAAAGACCTCCCAAAGGTCCTCGACAAGTAGATTACTATCCATACAAGACTTCCATTTCTTGTAATTTGTCTGTGTTAGCGGCTCAATATCAAAGTCTCTTCCATATCCAGCTTCCATTCTAGATCTCATGGTTTACTTGTCTTCCAAAAGTACTCAGCAAAGTCCTGCTAGCTGTTGACTGCTAAAACCTCTGTCCCTCTGATACCATGTAAAATTTTAAGAAGGGGAGGTCGCAGGAACACTCTCAACAAACAAAGAGAAGTGAACCACTGATAAAGAAGTTGCAAGAACAACACTTTATTATTTATTGCTTTACATGGCGAGACATACAAGTGCGAGACATTATTTTGCGTTGCACCCGATGGAGATAAAAAAAACAGACAAGAAAACAAAACTGACGAACTCCAAAAACCAGGCCGTCAGACCGCCTGTTCGCACCTCAGGTCGCGAGGTCACACAAACAACCTTTATTGACTTGTGCTGGAGATCAACCGCTCAGTTCGCCACGAACTAACAACCCAGACCGCACGAACTGATCCACAGACTACCTGCCTGAGAACTACCAAGGAGAGACCGCTCAGATCGCCAGATCGCGATATCGCCCCGCAATAGCTCCAGACCACCAACTACTCTGCTGCTGTCACTGGCCTAACCGCCAGGTCTAATTGCCAGACCGCAAGTCACCAGATTGCCCAAACAAACAACACAGTTTGCAAAACAATTGAGGAAGAGGCTACTACTCCTTGTCCAGTGCCTAGAAAACGCCTAACCGCAACCTTGCACCAAGCAACAGTTCTCTGCAATCCAGGATACAAATGAGGGGGTCGGGACCCCAATTTATAGGCGGAGAAGGAGGATATGGTCACCACCACAAGCGATACAGCTACCGAAGCAATATGAGCGGTCTGCCAACCCAGACTGTACAACTACACGGTTAGCCAAACATCAGACTGTGACTCCTGGGGCAGCAACAACACAGGCGGACAAAAAAAGCTATCTCCCGGCGATATCGCCTGGTGACACAGCAGGCCGTGCAATCAGGCGACCCGACGACTTGTCGATCGGCCGACCTGCCGCCATGCTGACCTCACTTCAAATTTTCAACATGGACATCTGGGGATTTTGATAACCAGTAGATTTTTTCTGGAGTATAGTCAAACATAGTTAATGAAATAGGTGTAGAAAGAGCCTAAATAAATGTAAACCCAAATAAAACTATTTATTATGGGAAATTTTCTTTTGATATATAGAAATCCTTGCGTGAAACTTATTTAGGACCAATTATTTCTGCTTGTCATGTAGTGGATCAACATATTATTAAATCAAACTTGAGGGACCTAGATCTAATTTATGTATTTTTTGTACTGCATTATAATTATGACGAATGGAATATTTTAATAAGGTATATTGTTTTTTTTTTTTTGGAGAAAATGATTCATATGTAAAATTTGTGTATGCTATATTATGACTCATGTTGTGAAATGCAGCACTGGGCACAAGAAGGAGATACTTCTTCAGCGGGAACTGGTATGAAACTTCCATTTTACATACACGTTGAGCTTTAATTCATTTATAAAATTGGCGGCCTTAACTCTTGAGTTCCAACTTGTTATAGCGATATTTTCTTTCGAATTACATTAACCATTGTTGAAATTGTTGAAGTGGAGTGAACGGTTTGATTGGGCAGACCGCAGAGACCGCCGCCGGTCTGGCGGCAAGGTGGTGGCGGATAGACGGGATTCGGCTGTTGTTCTCCTCTCTTGCGACCTTGCTCAGCTTCCTAGCAGGTTTTTCTTGGTATCAGTGCGATCAACCTGATATCTTGAAAATTTTCACAACCATTTCATTACAGTATTTAACTCCAAACTTCTCTAAGTAGCAGTGTAGGTGATGTGTCAGTTTGTATTATCATTTATTATTGACACCAAATGTGGTCTTGTTGTGCAATTTGCTGAAGGAAATTTGGTTGTGACACCCTCACACTAAATAAAACTCAATCTCTCATCAATCAGACAAGAAACATAGAAATGTTCCCTCTCAATTTTCATTCAAACTATTTTCAGATTGAGCGGAAAAATGTCTTCTGGCGAACAGAAGCAAGGAGGTCGTCCAATGTCGACAGAGCCACCGCCGGAACGAAAAAGACAGGCGGCCTCTTCATCGTTCCGAAGAGAGATTACGTCAAAAAGATCATGGCTGCGCCCGAACCAGCTCCGTCGGGGAAGACGATCCCTCTCCATCAAGTGGCTCACAGTAGAGCTGGTGACAAAGGAAATGACTTGAACTTCTCCATCATCCCTCATTTCCCTGGAGATTTTACAAAGCTGAGATCACTGATCACACCAGAGTGGGTCAGAGGAGCTCTCTCAACTCTTCTGGATCTTTCTCCGTTCTCTGATTCCACAGCTGCAAGGAGAGACGGGCTCGAGCAGGTGACCGTGGAAATATACGAGGCCGCGGGAATACATTCGCTGAATGTGGTGGTTCGAGACGCTCTCGATGGCGGCGTCAACCGCTCGCGGAGGATCGATCGGCACGGAAAGACTGCGTCGGATCTCATATTGTGCCAGGAAGTCGTGCTACCCCATTGCTGATTGAAGTTGATCTTTGGGCTTTTCTCGACGGTCAATAGAGCTGTATGATTACACTTTTTTTGGCTTCCATTGCTGAGAGAAAAACATCAAGTGTGTTCTCCAAGTGCTTTGAAGTGATGCTATAATTCATTGTTAATTTTAGATAGTTTAGTATGATTTGAGATTCTTGTCAGTATGATTTTAGATAGTTTAGTATGGTGTATTAAAATAATAATGCCTTCCACAGAATGTATAATTAAGCATCTTAAAACATTATCATACAATAAATTTTCATATAAAACACACATGCATGAGAAATTTGTACATAATATATATATGTTTAACATATGCATAAGTGCATAACACCTTAAAATACAATTCTTTTTCATAAAATACACACTTAATGCATTTAAAATACTATTAAATTAAGTATGTGCATAAGACACATGGTATATTATATTAAACATTTAGGCTCCATTTGACACGTCGGCGGGTCGTGAATTGGTGGATATGAACTGTCATTCATGAATATGAACCGTCTAAGAAATTTCATTCACTTTTGTTTTCAAATCTGTTTTTTTCTTAGTGACGGTTATAATCATTGTTCTTTTTTGTCTAAGGCTCCGTTTGGCATGGTGGTGGTGGTCATGAACAATGACGTTTTTATCCAACCTCACCGGCGCAAATAAGCTGCGATAAGGTGCACCAAATACATCTGAAGCCTAAGACTCCGTTTGGCACGCTGGTGGCGGTCTTAAACGCTGAGTTAAGCCGTCATTTGTTAAGGATCACCTAACAAACATCATCCGTTTGAACATAAAAGTGGATGAAGTTCGTTAGATGGACGTTAATGAATGACAATTTAACCTCATGTTCAGGGTGCCAAACGGAGGCTAAATCCATATTTTGAAGTTATATTTAGGGTGGTGTTAAAGACACATCATTTTCGGCTATGTGCACACCCATCAAAAAAATAACTCTTAATATTTTAGGTTTTCTAAACCCCACCCAATTAAAGGCGAAGCAACCCGCCTCCCCCTTTCCGATATTCGGCGAAACCTCCCCCCCATTCCTCCGGCGAAACACTTCTCTTCTCCGCTCGCCTCATCTCTCTTCCCCGTCATCTTCCCCGACTGCATCCGGCGAAAACCGCGAAACCCCATCCCGTTATCTTCCACGTCTGCATCCGAAAAAAACCGCGAAACCTCATCCCGATTCCTGCGTTTCCTCCGGCAAAATCTTCGGCAGCCTCCTCCACTGATACCTCCGATCACCTCCTTCACTTCCGGTAATGTCTCCTTCACTGATAAAATTCTAATGAGTGCACATAGTATTGATGTACACATAAAATTCCATTGAGTGTACATAATATTGATATGCACAAAGCCGAAGATGACGTACTTTTAACATGACCCTATATTTATATTTATGTGAAATACTAATGCAGCGCAGAATAAATTTTGACGCAAAGCAAGTGCAGGCGGCGCTGCTGTTCTGCTTCTCTGCCGGAGGGCGAGAGTAGGCGGCGCTAATCTTCTTCTTCTCGACTGGTGTCCCAGTTCGAGAGAGATTGTGCAGAGAAAGTGAGTGAAGAAGGGAAGATGATATCATCGACCTCATCGGCGGTCAACATATACCCTCTCTCCAGCTACACCTTCGGGACGAAGGATCCTAGGATGGAGAAGGACACTTCCGTCTCCGATCGCCTCGCTCGAATGAAAATCAAGTGAGCCCCTTGTAGCCCTCTGTAATCGCTCGCTGGAATTCGGTTTATCATCGCTTATTACTTCGTCGTGTTTTTTTTTCTTCGACGGGATCGCTACGATTTCACCTCTTACCCTTCCTACAACACCCGCGTCTTTGCCGAAGATCCATTGATCTCATCCTCTCATCTCCACTGTTTCTGAATCTACATTAGTTTTGCTCTCTGTAAGCTCTTTAAAACCCTAAAGTTGGTGTTCTTGTTGACGTCGCTGCCTCTTCTGTTACCGGCATGGACCTCTCAGATGGTTTATTAACGGAGTTCCAAATTGATGATGGCCTGGGGTGAACGCCTGCATACCTTCTAAACAGTGGATGGATGCAGTTAGAATTTTTCACAGATAATTAAAGCTTTCCCTTGCTTTGATGGTGCTAGCCACTTTAGATGAATTTTCAAAACCACTTAATTTCCGATGGCGACCCAAATTGTAGAAGGGGGATTGGATCGATGGTAAACTTGAAATACCAATGGATTGAAGAACAAGTACAAGATAATTGATCTCACTTAAGAGCTGGAGCTCTGAACAGTTCGATCTTTCGGCGAGGGGAGAACTTCTTGTTCAGCCGCTAAGATCATCAAAACATGCACACACATTCAACATAACATAACGCTAAACTAAGCCCAACTATTTATAAGAGTCATAGCTGGATGAATTACAAAAATGGTCCTAATTTAAAATAAAAACACATCAGCCAACCTCTTTGGCTGAATTTTCAAAGCCACTTAGTTTTTCTAAGTATCATCATATCGCCACAAGCTAATGTCTCCACATTGCATCCTTTCATATGGATGGTACACTAATGTCTCCACATTGCATCTTTTCATATGGATGGTAAACTAATGTCTCCACATTGCATCCTTTCATATGGATGGTCTGGCCCTCGCCGAGTCTCAGCTTGGCATGATGGTGACGGTGGAGGTTATGAACCGTCATTCGCCGGACCTGGCCTGAGGAATTTCATCTGCTTTTATGCTCATAAGTAGTTTTGTTTTCTTGATGGTGGTCATAAACGTTGTCATGCCAAACATACATTCTATGACGGTAGCGTTTTTGTCCAAACTCACCGGAGGAAAAATGCCACCGCAAACTGAGCCTGAGTGACTTTAAGTCCCGAGAAGAGTTCATTCTTGCATTGGTCATCCTCGTTGATCCTTTACAATTTATCGACCATCAAGGTACCCTTTCTAAACTCACCCAATCCACCACTATCATTTTCCATACCATTGACTTTGAAAACACTTTGTCTGTCATTCCACCGAATTACCTGGATCTTTCATCTTCGGTTGCCACATTTTCGACATTAAACCTACAACACAACGCGAAATGCAAGCTTCCCTTCAGCATCCTTAGTCATGAATCTTACCAAATTTAATGAGGATAAACTCTTGGACTCATATCAACGTTATCGCTCTCTCTCCAGTACTCACCCACAATTACTTTGTACACATCCTATTATCAACACCAACTAAGTTACCTCCTCATTTTTCCTTCCAACATTTATCCTCAAAGGAATGAGAATTCCAACATATCCATCATTGTCAACCCAACTTCATTTATCAAAAAATGCCACAACCTAAACAAATTGACCCTAAACTTCTTGAAATGCTTTTAAATGATTTCCCATAAACACTTTTCCGCACACTCTCTAGACAAACTTGATATTGTTCCTTGCATATCTCAAAATACAGCTATGATTTTTGATCCAGATTCTAATCCATAACCAAAGTACCCACAAGGCTACAACTTCCGCCGGAATATCTTCCTAATCACTGGCACCTTGCCATCACTTTGACATTTCTTTCCATGTCACCGCAGGCAATGAAAATTATATTAATTGTAGTAGTTGATGCTCGATCGTGTCTATTTCCCTCTCATCCAACCAAATTTCTATTGATGTCTATGTTCCATCCCTCCATGATACTGATGTTATATTAAGTGTTGTTGGGGTTCGCGCAAGGCTCCGATAGACCGGACTAAATTGGATCACCTTAGCCCGGGAGCGGTCGAGCGCACAAACAGTCACAGAAAAATGGAAAGCTGACATGAAATTTTTTTTAATGTGGAAAACCCTTCAACCGGGTGAAAAATCACGTGGCCGGGACCGTGCCGGCCAAACCTCCATTATATGTTGGGTGTTGTACAGAGCTTCTTTGAAGAACTCGAGGGTGACAGACCTCCTCTCGTTACAATTTGGGGGAGAGAGAGAGAGTTGCGCTCAGAGGGTGACACACCACCTCTCGTTACAATTTGTGGTTTGTCTCATGTTGTGCTTAGAGGAGTCTGGAGTGGCAGACTTGTCGCCATCCGACGAGCTTGCTGTTGAGTCGAGGGTGCTTGGAATGCTGATCGTTCTGCGCGTCGGGCTGCAGTTGAGCGGTCTTTGGTGGGCTTTGAAGTTGCTCTTGTAAACTACTGGCAGTGCATGACACACGAACTTTGGGCGCTCTTGAGGGCTTGGTTTGCTGACACTGAGGTGACTCGGTGGTCCCGGCGGGGAGTGCAGAGGCGCGCTTGGACGGTCTTGTCGGCGGGGCGCGCTGGGGCGAGCTTGGACGATCTTGCGGGCGGAGCGCGTGGAGGCGCGCTTAGATGGTCTTGACGGCGGAGTGCGCGGAAGCACGCTTGGATGGTCTTGATGGCAGAGTGAGCGGAGGCGCGCTTGGTTAGTCTTGACGGCAAAGCGTGCGGAGGCGCGCTTGGACGGTTTAGATGGCGGGGTGCACGGAGGCGCACTTGGACGGTCTTGACGGCGGAGCGCACGGAGGAGCGCTTGGACGGTCTAGACGGCGGAGCGCACAGATGCGCGCTTGGACAGTCTAGACGGCGGAACGCACGAAGGGGCACTTGTACGGTCTAGACGGCGGAGCGCCCGGAGGCGCGCTTGGAGTGGTCTCGTCTTGTCTCGTTTTGTCTCGACGTGACTCGGCGAAGTTACCTGCGAGCGGTCTTTCGTAGAGATCATGTGGGAAAAGAGAAAGTAGAGAGAGAAAATAGAGAGAGAAGGAGAGGAGAGAGAAAATCCGTAAGAGGATTTTCTGGGCCGAGAAGAAGATGAAAATGAAGAGAAAATGAGGCTATTTATAGATTTTAGGAGGGACAAGCCGGCAATTTCTCCCAATAATCACAGGCCGGACGAATATAATCGCTTGGTTTAGAGCACGCGGATCGTCATATTTATGCAAATGACAAAAATGCCTCCGGCCTAAAAATAACCGCCCCTCCCGCAAGGGAGGGGAGGGGCGGCCCGGTGAGGGCGGCGGCCTCAGGAAAGTGCATCCCGGCCGGGGCCGAACGACGAGGATGCTGCTGTCCGAGGGCGGCGAGCAGGCCGCCCCAACAGAGCGGCTAAAGGACCGCCCGATTTGGGGCGGCCTTGCCCCAGGCAGGGCAACACCATGGGGCGGGAAGCCAGGGGGCTTTCCGCCCCATGTGGCAGAATATCCGCCTAGATCGGGCGGCCAAATGGCCGCCTGACCTGGGCGGCCTTCCCCCCAGGCGGGGGGGGGGGGGGAAGGCCAAGGGGCCGCCCGCCCCACTTGGCGGAGATGCCACCCAAATAGGGAGGCCTCCTGGCCTCCCGATCTGGGCGTCCCTGCCTCCTGCACGGGGGGCCGGGCAGCGCCGGGCGGTGAGGAGATGAGCCCTCCGCACGCCGGTGGAGGGCTGGGCGACGAAGAGCCCTCCCGGTTCGGGCGGTTACGGCGCGACAACGGTTGGTGCATCGGTCGACTGTTGCACCTCGGGCGGTTGCATGCAGCTCGATGGGTTGGGCTGAACCGGCTTAGGGGAACCCCATCTGGTGTTTTGTGGTTGCAGCAACTAGAATTATCAGCATTGGTTACAAAAATCTCTCCCATCCTTTATTCAGGAGGGATACACTATTACTTTCTCGAGGGACTCTCACCCCTCCTACCATCAACTTCTTCTCTCAACTTTACCATAACATCCTCAATGATTCCTTTGTCATCGTATAAGGACTGATAGCCACACTGTCATGATCTCACTCTCATAACATCCACATGGCCTACATTTTAACATTGTCACTATTCTTCTTGATCTCCATTCAAGCTTCCACACCACATATGCCTTGCCGCTTATTCAACAACATGCCCATTATATCCACCTTCAACCCAATATGCCCCTGTCAATGGTGCTATTCAAAATTATAACTACCGACCATTATGAAGCACCCTTGTTAATAGTGCTATTCAAAATGATAACTAGCGACCAATATGAAGCAAAGTAGTATGTTGAATTTGATTGGTTGATTTATTTTTTAAGGGTAGTTATACATCTCTCAATTAAAGTGTTAAAACTATTGTTTGACAAGCAAAAATTATTTGGTGTTTATTTTTGTGGAAACAACAATGTCTCAAATTCTCTGTCCGTGATATGAATGCATTAATAACGTCAAAAATATTAGAATGTTTAAATTTGTATTTATGCCCTTTATTATTTCATAACTTCTTACAATGAGAATAGTGATTAGATTGAAGACCCATTTCAAGTTGGAAATAGTATTTTACTGTTATTTATAGTTCAGTCTTTTCCATTTATAAATGTATTGATCATTTAATTTGCGCTCTTACTATGTTATACAAGGAATTTTGAGAAAGAAAAGGAAAAACATTATGAATCTATGATGGAATTTGTTTAACTTCCATAAATAATCCCCTCTAATTGTTGAACAAAAGAAAACTTTCTTTGAATGCATTAGATGCCAAAATAAATTTAATTTCTAACAACTAAACCCATTGTTAGATATAATGTACATCCTGTGTGGTAGAGTTAGCTTAGATTCACCTTGAGTGTTATGGGCACCCTCTCTTGTACATGTGTATATATTACCATTGTTCATGTGAATAAATCATTCATCCTTTATTCCTATCATGGTATTAGGGTCTGTTTGGGGCAGCTCTAGCGGTTGGAAAATCTCTATTCCAACCGCCAGAGCTGCTTTCAGTCTGTTTGGGACAGCTCTCTGTGAAGAGATTTTCAAAAATCTGGAGCTGTTTTGCAGCTTTTCAGAAATCTCTTCCTCCCCAGCTTCTGCTCCCGCAAAATAGCTTTCTCTCTCACATGTTTTGGAAATCTAATGGTTTCTTCAGTTGGAACATGGTCAGAGGTCGGACGGCCTTCCTCTGGCGATTTCGAGCCCCGGACGGCTTTCCTCCGGCAATTCCAAGCCCCCGACGTCCTTCCTCCGGCGATTCCGAGCGCACTTCTGCACAGAACACCCAAACAGTCTGCAGCTTTTCAAAACTGCTCCCCAGAGATCTATTTTAAAACAGCTCTATCCGGACAGCAGCTTTTCAATCCGTCAGAGCTGTCCCAAACAGGCGATCGCCCCAAACAGACCCTTAGAGGCAGGTTAGGATTTCCGCCGCTTCTTTCCCCTCTGGAAGCCTTACGCGTGTCTCCGTCTTCCACTCTGTTCCAACGTCTTCCGCTCGGTTCCGCATCCGCGCTTTTTCCGCATCTCCATCCCCGATCGCTTCCGCCTTTCGCGGCTTCTGATCTCCGTGCGTGGTTCGCGACTGCTGCGCCTGTTCTGCGACAGCCTTCCGTGCCTTCCACGTCTCCATGCGATCAACACAACATATTTCATTGCCTCCCGTGTCCTGTTCCGCTCTTGTTGCGCCTGTTCCGCTCTTGCTGCGCCTGTTCCGCTTTTGTATGCAGCCTGTTCCGCTCTTGTTGCGGCCTGTTCCGCTCTTGCTGCGGCCTGTTCCGCTCTTGCTGTGTCTGTTCCGCTCTTGCCGCGTCTGTTCCGCTCCGCTCTTGCCGCGTCTGTTCCGCTCTTGCCGCGTCTGTTCCGCTCTTGCCGCGTCTGTTCCGCTCTTGCTGCTCTTCCCAACGTCGTATCGACATGACTATCGTCAATTCCTGCCACTGGTTGATCACCTGCTGTTCCCGTCTCTTCCACCCATCTTCTCGATCCTCTTCTGGCTGATCCTGAGCCCCAATGGTCTCATCTTACTCCTCTGCCAGAAGGCGGATGTCATCCTTGATGGACAAAACTACAAGGCATGGTCCACCACCGTCGGCATGATCCTCCGTGGCCTAGATATATGGGGCCATATTGACGGCTCTGTGCCTGCTTTGCCTCTACTAGCTGCCTCTTCCATTGTGAGCACTGCCACTTCCGTCCAGCGCTCCGACATGGGGAAGTGGCGCTCGGACGACTCTCGCACGATTGCCATCATCTGTCAGTCCTGCGAGCTTCTCATTCACATGACCGTCTACGAGCTACCTACGACCAAGGCGATGTGGGATCACTTGCGTCGTCTCTACCTGCCTTCTAGTCAGACCCTACACTACTCTCTGTTCCAGACCCTTGGTGTTTGCTACCAGCGTGATTGCTCTGTACATGCCTTCTTTACTGAGATCCTGGACCTCTGACGTTAGTGCGATGAGATGGCTCCTTCCCCTTACAGTACTTGCCCTCGGTGTGTTGTTACATCTCGGGATCGCGACTTTCAGTGCACATATGAGTTTCTTATGCGCTTACGCCCCGAATTCTAGCCTGTTCGTGCCCAGCTTCTGCATCGGGACCCTCCACCTTCTCTCTGTGATACGTTGGCCTTGGTAATCGCTGAAGAAACTCGTCTCCATTCCTTGGACACTGTTACTCCTTCTGGTGTGCTGACTCATATTGTTCTTACTGCTCCCGAGTTTCCACCGCAGTCCTCTCTTGTGAGACCTCTGTTGCCTTCGCTAGGTTATAGTACACTGGTACAGATCGTTCCTCGTCCTCTGGCGCCCTCTACTACTCAGTTTGGTGGTCCTCGTCGCCAGCTTGTCTGCTGTCACTAATGACAGTGTCTTGGACACGTTAAATCTGAGTGTCGCAAGTTTCAGATGGCTCAACAGTCTAGTCAACAACGTGCTCCTTCAGCTCACTTCTCTGTTATGGTGCTGTAATTCTCTGTTTCTGAGCTTATCCAACAACTATCTCATGGTTCTCTGCATCGCTCCTCTGCCTCCGTACTCTCACTGGATGCTTCTGATGCCTCTTAGCTGGTTTCCTCTTCCCCTGCAGGTATCTCTTCTTTCGACTGGTTGCTTGACTCTAAAGCCTCTTTTTACCTGACCTATGACACCACCCACCTATTGTCATGTCATCCCGTCTCGTCTGTCCTTAATGTCATGGTAATAGATGACACTATTCTTCCCATCACCAGTCGCAACCTTTTTTATACTAACCATTTTTATATTCTTGATGTGGCCTACATACCCTATCCATGGACCTTTTATTCGCCAGTCAACTCACGTCTCGCGGATGTCTTATTATTTTTGATGAATTTGCGTGCCGCGTGCAAGATCATCTAACAGGGCACTCCTTGGAGCTGGCCGTTGCCGTAGCGAGATATACGTCCTTAATCGTCTCTATCTTCCATCCACTCCATCGTCACCAGCGGCCTCCTCCTTTTGTCTTCCTTCAATGCGCTTCTCTCAGCGACATCATTGTCTTGGTCATCCCAGTGATTCACGTCTTTTGTCTCTTATCAGTACTGGTCTCCTTGGTCATGTTTTTGTTGATTGGTTTCATTCTTGTACGGGTTGTAAGTTTGGTAAATAATTGCAACTCCCCTATCAGTGTAGTGAGTCTAGGTTTCAACGTTCTTTTGATTTAGTTCATTCAGATGTATGAGGTCCCGTACCTTTTGTATCAAAGGGTGTACATCAGTACTATGTTATATTTGTTCTAAATTTTTCCAGATTTATGTTATTTTTCCGCTATACTGCGCACCCAGTTTTTTGATTCCATATGTATTTTTTGTTCTAACTCGGGGGGGGGGGGGAGTGGGGGGAGGGGTACCTCTCTCATGTTTTTTGCGATCTGCTAGCTACCCACGGCACTCTCCCTCAACTTGCCTGTCTCGGTGCCCACCCTCAGAATGACACCGCTGAAAGGAAGCATCGCCACACCATAGAGACAACACACTTTCTCATCTCCTCCCACGTTCCTCCTCACTTTTGGGCTGAGGCTGTGTCCACTGCTGTCTACCTTATTAACCTTCAACCTTTCACCTTTTTTCAGGGTCAGTGTCCTGGTGAGTGTTTGTACTCTCGACCCCCACATTATACTCATCTTTGTGTTTTGGCTATCGGTGTTATGTTCTACTTCCTCCACGTGAGCGTACCAAACTCTGCTCAGTCTGTATCGTGTGTCTTTCTTGGATATAGTACTGAGCACAAGAGCTATCGATGTTATGATCCTGTTGCACATCGACTTCGCATCCCACGTGATGTCACATTTGACAAGTCTCACCCTTTTTTTGTGTCCTTCGTCCCCTCGACCCCACACTCATTTGTGACTCCCTCTAATGTGCAGTTTCTCACTCTTCTTATCTCATCGCCTCATGTCTCCTTCTCTCCACTGTTATGTTCACCCCCTCTCCCCTTGCTGTCATCTACACCATCTCCGACCTCTCCAATCTCACCTTCTCACTCCTCTCTTCCACCTCCCACTTCTCCCTTTGACGTGCTCGTCGTCCCCCTTCCATATCACTACACTTATCGTCCTCCTCCCGTTCCCTCGTCTCCAGTGCCCTCAGACTCAGTGTCTGCCTCCTCCAGCGAGTGTCCTGTGGATGTACCTCTTGTGCATCGCAACCCACCTCGTGAGAGGCGTCCTCCCGACCGCCTTAACCTTGCTATACTACCGCTGGACCTACCTGGCCTTCCTGCCACTGCTTGTAGTACTCCAAAGTTGACTTCCTACCGTGAAGCTTCTCAGATACCTGAGTGATAGGTTGTTATGTCTGCTGAATAACTGAGTTGGAGGCGCTTGAGCACACTCGTACATGGCACCTTGTTCATCTTCCACCTGATGTTCCTATTTCTTGCAAGTGGGTCTTCAAGGTCAAGACTCGCTCTGATGGTTCTGTGGAGAGGTACAAGGCTTGACTAGTTGCTCGTGGTTTTCAGCAGGAGCAGGGGAGAGACTATGACGAGTTCTTTGCTCCAGTCGCTCACATGACTACGGTTCAGACTCTTATTGCAGTTGCAGCTATTCGTCACTGGTCTTTGTCTCATCTCGACGTGAAGAATGCTTTTCTTCACAGTGATCTTCATCAGGAGGTATGCATGCTTCCTCCTGATTTATCCTCCCCTCCAGGCCTTGTCTACCGCTTGAGGCAAGCTCTTTATCGGCTCAAGAAGGCACCTCGTGCGTGGTTTGCACGTTTTAGCTCAGCCATTACAGCCGCCGGTTTCCAGCCAAGTCCATATGATCTAGCTCTGTTCATGCACTCCTCTCGTGGTTGGACTCTTTTGTTACTTTATGTGGATGATATGATTATTACTGTTGATGATATTTCTCATGTGACCTTCATCAATCATCACTTTCAGCAGCAATTTCAGATGACTGCCCTTGAACAACTAAGCTACTTCTTAGTCCTTAAGGTTAGCTCTACAGACCGCGGTTTTCAGCTTTCTCAGCAGTGTTACACATCAGATCTCCTAGCTTGGGCCACTCTTTCTGACTCTCGCACAATGGACACCCCTATGAAGCTTCACCTTCAACTACGTCTTGATGATGAGGTTTCACTCTTTGATCCTACTCATCACCGTCACCTCGTTGGTAGTCTCGTCTACCTCACCATTACTCAGCCCGACATTGCCCATGTTGTTCATGTGTTGAGCCAGTTTGTTAGTGCACCCACCTCTGTGCATTTTGGTCATTGCTAAGGCTCCCGCGCTATCTCCGGGTGACGATTTCTCGTGGTATCTTCTTCTCCAGCAATAGTTCTCTATAGCTTTGCACTTACTCAGATGCTACTTGAGCAAGTGATCCTGTTGACAGTCGATCTGTCACTGGTTTATGTCTGTTCTTGGGTTCTTCATTTATTGAATGAAAGTACGAGAAACAAACTGATGTTTCTCGCTCCAACACTGAGACTGAGCTTCGGGTCATGACTACCACCGCTGAGAATATTATTTGGCTTCGTTGTCTTCTTGAGGATCTTGATGTATCTTCTCCAGATCTCACTCCACTCTTTTGTGATAACACCGATGCCATTCAGATTACTTTAAACCCGATGAAGCACTCACTCTCCAAGCATATCGGGGTATATGCTTTCTTCCTACATGAGCATTATGACTGTGACTCTCTTGCTCCTTTTGAGCAGCAGAGCTGATGAGGACCCAACATGCCAATCTACTATTCAAAATCTCGGTGTATGATCCCCCGTGAGTTTGCGGGGGTGTGTGTGGGGGTGGGGGGTGGGTGGGTTAGATATAGTGTACATTCTGTATGTTAGAGTTTGCTTAGGCTCACCTTGTGGGCACCCTCTCTTATATATGTATATATATTACCGTTGTTCATGTGAATAGATCATTCATCCTTTATTCCTATCACCCATAATATCAGAGTTATTGTCAGTTTTAGGTCATCCCAATTCATTATGTTAAACCGCGAAATTTTATCATTTTTCTGATGTGGTCTATGAGCACTTGCTAGGAAGTCAGCTATCCTAAAACTACTTCCTCCCTAAACTCTTTTAACTATGAAATTTCTATCATCAAATTTAGATTGTTACAGGCCAACCAACTTCCATTTAGTTCATCCTCCAACCATGTATTATAATGTAGGAGTTTTGGCTTCACTACCATTTATAATGATCTGTAAAAACGTTAATTCTTTTGGGAAATTTCCACAGTGCAGTGGTGGATAATTTGTACCATTGAATAGTCATAATGATCCTCATCTTTAACACTTTCAACTAGTTGGGATTGGCTTTATGAAACCTTTCTATGCTATTCATCCAATTCAAAGAGCTGGGGACAATCCTGCTTTTTTTAATTTCTCTTTCATGCATATATTATCTATTATATTGCAAAGGGTGTATAGATAACATTGTTTAATGCACCGAGGTTTTTTTGGCCTTTTGGATAGCAAAGTTATTCCGTAAAGAGTGTTTATTATAAATCTAATGTTAATGTTTACAAATGTTAACACCAACTTTTCTGTTAAATTTTACTGATGCATTCCACTTTCGACCTATTTGCACCTCTTTTTTGTAAGGATTGTATGAAGCATATCATCTTGAATCATTGTTAACGTTAATATATTTTTTTCTATGCGCTAGTTATATGAAAGAAGGAATGAGGACAAGTGTTGAAGCAATTCTTCTGGTTAGTATATTACAACGGATTATGAACACTTTTGTTTCTTGCATAAACTTGGACTGCATTCTTGATTTGTAACTGAAATTCCTTCTGCATAGCTCCTGTTTATAATCAATTTTCTTGGAGCGTACTCTCCTCATTATTCATCACTCTTACTCTAATATGAGAGCCGATACTGCCAATTATCTATCTTTTTAATAGTATCTCGATATTGTTGCCTCCATTAATCTTTATGGCAACTTTTTTCTTTTATGTGAAGCAACATTTCCTTTTTGATTAAGAATTAATGTCTAATAGTTTACTGAAGTTATTGAATCCTTGAAGCGTTCCAAGGGTCCAGTGACTTCTCGGAGTTTCAGTGAATTCTTTGCTCTTGATCACCGTGCCGTCCGCATAAACCTCCCAATTGCACCTCTTTTATTTTTTGAACACGAAGTCCATCATCCGCTAGTTCATGCTCCCTCCTTCAAAAAAAACATCATCACTTCTACTTGGTAGTAGAAGCATCTACTGTCGGTAATGAAACTGGTGTTCGACACATTGGTGGATGTATTCAAAAAAATACATGACTGGAAAAACCTTTGGTCGAATCAACTAAATAGTTTAGCCGAGGAAAAATAACACTCTTTAGGGCATATGTTATACACACATACACTACTTATTTATGACTTTTTTCATCATTGCAACAGTTAAGATCCCGTCATAATACTTGATTTACTTAAGAAAAGCTCTCCATGAGCTTCTTTACTTCCTTGATATGGGTTCTGCAAGAACTGTAGTTTTCATGCACTTCTTTTGTTTAATCTACACTAGGCATATCCAATATCCATAGCAGTCCAAGAAAAAAGTCTGCTTTCGAAACTCACGCTTGTCCTCCAACAATTTCTTTACATTGAGCATTAGAAATTGTGGAACTCCTTCCTCTTGGATTATTATTTCCTCAGTTTCCTGCGCCCCCTACAAGTTCGCTTTCTATCTCCACACTCTTCCTCTTCTTCCTTCAATGCTTTCTTTACCATATTCATCATGTTGATATACATAGTGCAGGCCAGGAGATATCATTGTTTCGAGATCGAAAACTGGCACACCTATTGGTGTTACGGCAATTGACGCAAAGGATGTAACTGTTATAAAATAATAATGTAAAGACCCATAAAGGAGCCCATTTTAGGCTCTCTTCCTCTACTTGTAATAATCACACATCTTGAAGTTGGGATTTCTCTCTCTTCTCTCCCTATATAAATGTATTCATACTTATTTTTGTACATTGAACAAGGATATACAAGGTTTCTACATGGTATCAGAGCCAAAGATCCGACCTATTTTTTTCTAACCACCCAACTCCTCGCGGCCTCCTGCATTCCGCAGTTAGCTGGATTGACTGTCCGCCTCTCTCTCTTGCGGTCTCCCGCGCGGACTGCGTGCTTATGTCCGCAGCCTTCTCAAGCTCCTCCCTTCGTGTTTTTCTCTTGGCTCTCCTTGCTTTTATAGTTGTTGGTTGCTGGGTCCCACCTTGCTATCTTGCTGCGCTCCGTGACTTCGAGCGGTGTGCCTGGTTCGGCGTCTCTCCTACCCGCTCGATCTAGTCTCGCAGACTACTTCTCCTGCTGGGCGTGGTTTGCTCAGTCTGCCGCAGCTGCTATTCCTTGATTCTTGTGGTCTTCCTCTTTAACCGCTGCGGGCTGGTCTAGTCTCTGTTCGCGCGGTCTGTCTCTTTAACCGCGGTCGGAGGTCTGGTCTAGTCTCTGTTCGCCGTGGTCTGCCCTTGCCGCGGTCTGTGCTGCTGCTAACCGCGTTTCTTCTGTGTTTGCCGCTGGAGTGCATTCGCTGCGATCTGCTCTCTGTGTTCGCCCGGAGTCCTCTTTCCTCTGCTTATCGCGGTTTGTGTTCTACCCGCTGCGCACTATTTACTTGATCCGTTGCGGGCTCTATCCGCCGATCTCTCTTTCTTGCCGCATGGTGTTCTCTGTTCGCCGCAGATTGATTCCCCTCTGCTTGCTCGTTACGTGCTGCTCGGTCTCTAACCGCTGCTCTTCTGCCTGATGCGAACCCGTCTAGCCGCTGCGAGCTCTTCTACCCGCTGCGAGCTTCTTTGCCCTTGCCTCTCTTCTCTTCTCTACTCGCCTGCCAGTATTCGCGCGAATAGTCGCGGTTTCCTCCTCTATCCGCCGCAGTCTCTTTTTATCCGCTGCTCAGTCCGTTGCGGCCTTGCCGGTTAGCCCGCTTCACCGCAAACACCGGGTTAGCCGCTCTTGGGTGCCTGGCTCTCTCCTTCTATCCGCCAGATCTTGCAGTCTTGCCTAGCCATTACTGCACTTGCCACTTGTGTATTGCCAGTTCGCCGACCTTTTTGCTGCTTAGTTGCCTGGTCTGCCCGCTTAGCCGTTGTGTCTTGCTTAGCGCATGGTGGTCTGTCCGGCGTGCCTCTATTTCTGTCCACCTGATCGTGTTATCATGGACTCCTCTATTGATTCTTCTCCTCAAGCCCGCTTGGTCCCCGCTCTTGAACTCCGTGATGAGTTGAGAATCACCACAATCTCTTACTGGCAAGAAGAACTTTGTTGAGTGGGTTTACTCTGTTCGCCGTGTTCTTCAGTCCAAGGGACTCTTGTATCATTTAACTCAGGTTGTGCCCTCTACTCCTACTGATGAGACTGGCTTCGTAACGATGGTCGTATTCAGACGTGGCTACTCAACTCTCTTGATGGCGAACCGTATCACATGGCCATGTATCACGAGACGGCCAAGGCAATGTGGGATGAGCTCCATTCTTTTTACTCCAGCAAGGACAGTCTCTAGCTCTTGTATGACATCATCACTGATCTTCAGTCCCTGGACTCTAGCAGCGCTGCTGGCTTAACCTCCCTTGTTGCTCGATCCAAGACATTAGTAGAAGCATGGATTCAGCATCAACCCCCGACTACTGATCTAGCTGCCCAACGTGCTCAAAAGGAAGCTGTTGGTATTGCCATGATGATGATTCGTGTTCCACCTCATTTTCATAGTATTCGAGCACAGGTCCTCTCATATCCTACTATTCCCTCCTCTGATGTGTGCTCTATGTTGTTAAAGGTTTCACCGCCTTCGGATGCTATCGGCCCTCCATCACCGACCCTTCTCCAGCACACTCCTTCACCTTTGCTTCCTACACCTACCCGTGGAGGACGGACTGGATCCAGGGGGAGAGGTCGCGGTGGCCGGCCCCGGCCTAAGTGTTCCTTCTGTGATAGGGATGAACACCTAGAGGCCACATGTTATCGTGAACACGGTCTTCCTCCTCGTCCAACTACTGCTGCCGCTACCCATAGCCCCTCCGTCACTCGTGTTGATCTTGATGAAGTCCGTCTCCAGCTCCAACAACTTTCAAGGGTTGCTCCACAACTCGCTTGCCTCTATTGCCTCCCTCTCTAATGAAGGTATTGCTAGTCTCACCACTAGTCCGCACTGGATAATGGATTCGGGTGCTACTCACCATTTTACCTCCTTGAAGCCACGTCGATACTCAGATTCTCCGCATCCAAAGTTTATCACCGTAACCGGTGGCAACACTACTTCTGTCTCCAGCTCCGCTGATATATCTCTCAACCCCAATATTTCTCTTCACTCGGCTCTCCATGTCCCGGGCTCCCTGATAACTTCTCATAAAGAAGTTATCGAACTCTTTATTTTGACATAACATCGACCATAAATGAAAAAAATGATTCAAATGAGTATAAATATACATAAATTCATATTTATTTTATTTAGGGTTGATTAAGCTATTTTGCTTATGTTTTTTTTACTAGAAATGTCGTGGAAACCGAACCAAAGAAGTAAAAATTGGACTTATATTTTGGCTGTGCAGTTGTTACAAAAACCTATTTCAGTTGTTATAACAAGTTTTGGACGGATTTAAATTTTGAATTTTGCGTCAAACTCAAATATGAAACTCAAATATGAAAGGAGGCATCTATTGAGAGAGTATTGCTCGTTTTTAAGAGGGGAATCTCATACCTAAAAGGGAGATTGAAAATTCATTAGAGAGAGGAGTTTTAGAGAGCCATCATCTTGGAGAAGGAGAAAGAGACTAGGTTTGGAAACGCCGGCAAGAAGGAAGAAGACTTTGAAGCGAGATTTGAACACAAATTCCTGCAGCGTTTAAACTTTTATAATCATGTCTAGTAAGATCTTTCTTGTTGTGTGGTTCCATCTCTTCATCATGAACTAAATTCCTAGGTCTTGTATGTTGAGAATACTTTGATTTATTGTGATGATGTGATTTTAATTTCTCTTTTGTGATTTTTTGAAGAACTATCTTTGTTGGTTTTATGTTTTATTTTGTGGATTTTTTGGATCAAGTGCTCTTCTAAATTGCGTGGCGAGATTAGAGAGAGGAGTTTCATTATTTTAGAGTTGAATTCTTTATTTTGCGCGGCGAGTTTCGAGAGAGGAGTCGCGTAAATCTTTAGCCAAAATTCCATCTTTATACTGCGTTGTAAGATTCGAGAGAGGAATGACGTAAGTGTAACATAATTATCAATATAGCATAAAGAGAAAGAAGTTTCATCTTTTGTTAGCAATATTGGTTTGTATGCTCCATGTTATTCTTTTTCTACCTAAGTTAGAGATAACTATGAGAATTAGGGTAAACGGATTTCTGAGATCGAGAGATGATGACGTCCAATTTCAAATCGTTGCAGGATAGTGATTTAATTATTTCTTGAAGGTTCACCTTAAAATCTCATCACAATAGACAAAAGAAATCAACGTACACGACTATTCCTCCAACTTGATAAAAGTATTTTTAAATAAACGTTATTTAGTTTTTTTTTGTTATTGTTCTCTTTTAATTATCCTTAATCTAAATTCACGTTTAATCAATTCGCTTGAATTTAGAGAAAAGGTAGGGCTAGTACTTGCAAACGCTAGATTAGTCACTTCTCCGTGGGAACGATCTTAACTCACTTTATATTACTTGATCCGACATGTGCACTTGCGTATAATACGTAAATCTATTTCGGGCGTATCAATCTCCTTTCAATTTACTCTTTGTTAGTCGCCTCACTACTGATTTGGATTGTTCTATCACATTCACCCCTTCTTCTTTTCTGATGCAGGATCGCAGGACAAAGTATTATTGGTAAAGGACGACTGTACAACGAGCTCTACATTCTTGATATCTCCTCTACCATTCTCTCCTCCGTATCCTCGGTTGACTGACATCGGCGTCTTGGACATGCACCTCTTCCAGTTCTCTAGAAGGCTCTTCCTGATATTCCGCTTCCTGCTTTTACACGTGATTCCTGTATTTTGGGGAAACAACATCGTTCCTCTTTTTTCTTCTCATTGTACCCGGAGCTCTGCTTTATTTATGTTAGTACATTCTGATGTTTGGGGCCCTTATAAAATAGCAAGTGTCTGACTATCGCTATTTTATCACGTTTATTGATGTTTACTCTCGAATGACCTGATTATACTTACTTTGTGATCGTTCCGAGCTTCCTCGTGTATTCCGTGCGTTCGTTCTGGAGACCCGCACACAGTTTACCCTAAAATAAAGACGCTCCTGTCGGATAATGCTCGTGAATACACGAGTCATGAGTTCGATAATCTCTGCTCTGAATTTGACATCATTCATCAGACTTTGTGTGCTTATACTCCTTAACAAAATAGTGTGTCTGAGCGCAAAAATTGACATCTTCTTGATGTTATTCGCTGCCTCATGATTCAGATGCATGTTCCTAAGGCTTATTGACATTTTACAGTTTCGATGACATGCTTTCTCAGTAACTGTCTCCCCTCATCCGTCCTTAATCACGTCACCCCTTTCAGTGCTCTCTTTCCTTCCACCCCACCATTCCCCCTCACCCCTCGCATATTTGGTTGTACTTACTATGTTCATCATCTTGGTCCCTCCATTAACAAGCTCAATCCTTAGGCAGCTAAAATGATGTTCGTTGGTTATTCCTGAGCTCAAAAAGGGTATGTTTGCTACTCTCCCACTATCCACAAGGTGTCTGTGTCGGCGGAAGTCACCTTTCTGGAAGATCAACCATTTTTCCCTGCTTCATCACCACTTCTTTCACAACCATCATCATTACCACGGCCCGTCGTCCCCGTTACGTCCACCTTGCCACCACCACCTCCCACCAACACTACTGTTCTCCAAAAACCTCCACTTCTTCGTGTCTACACTCGTCGACCTCCCCATTCCGCCTCCCAGCTGTAGTCGGCTTCCACCTCTGGCACTCAGCGACCTGTTGATCCAACTCCTACCTCCACAACTCATCTAATGACAAATTATATATCCATACATCGCCTGTCCCCGACGCTTCAGAAATTTGCCACTACATTATCCTTTATTTTTGTCTCTAACTCTGTGCAGGAGGCTCTTCAGTATCCAGGTTGGCGGGCGGCCATGGATGAAGAAATGACAGCCCTCTGGGCTAATCACACGTGAGATTTGGTCTCTCTTCCTCTAGGACAGACTCTTGTTGGTTGTAAATGGGTCTTTGTCATCAAGTATGTTGCTGATGGGACAATTGAACGTTTTAAAGCCCGCTTGGTGGCTCGTGGTTTTACTCAACAACATGACTTTGATTATGAGGAAATGTTCTCTCCGGTGGCCAAGCTCAATACGGTTCGTGAGCTTCTCTCGGTAACTGTGCATCGCCACTGACCCCTACATCAGCTGGATATAAAGAATGCTTTTTTAAATGGAGATCTGTAAGAGACTGTCTATATGTAACAACCTCCCGGATTTGAGACCACAGGAGAGTCCCGAGTTTGTCACCTCAAGAAGTCGATTTATGGTCACAAACAATCTCCTCGGGCATGGTTCGATGAGTTCAGTAGGGCTGTTCGGGAAGTTGGCTTTATTCGAAGCTCGACAGATTTCTCCCTGTTCACTCGACATAAGACAATAAGAATGGTTCTTCTTCTAGTTTATGTTGATGACATCCTAATCACCGGTGATGATGAAAATGGAATACAAGCGGTCAAACAACATCTTTGTTCTGTATTTCAAACAAAAGATCTGGGGAACCTTCGATACTTTCTAGGCCTTGAGATTGCAAGACGGTCTGATGGTCTGGTCCTATCCCAACGGAAGTACTGCCTTGACCTTCTTCAGGATGTTGACTACTCTGGATGCAAGCCGATTAATACTCCTATGGATGCAAATCACAAGCTTTGTGCTCATGCCTCTAGCGAAGATCTCCTCCTTCCAAATCCGGAATACTATCGACGTCTGGTGGGAAAACTGATTTATCTAACAGTCACCAGACCAGACATATCTTTTGTTGTTGGCTTTGTCAGCCGGTTTATGCATTCTCCTTGGATGTCTCATCTACAAGCTGTCGAATGAATTTTGAGATACCTAAAAACAGCCTCTGGTCAAGGGTTGGTATACAAAACTTCTTCATCTTCTACTCCTACATTAGTTGCATATTCGGATGTTGATTATGCTGGCTCCATTGATGATCGGAGATCCACCAACAGATTTTGTACGTACTTCGGAGGTCACCTCGTTACCTGGCGCAATAAGAAACAGTCTGTGGTGGCTCGATCTTCAGTCGAAGCTGAGTACCATTCGATGACATCTGCTGTATCTGAGCTCGCATGGCTTGAAGGTCTTCTACAAGATATGAGAGTAAAACTTTTTTCTCCAGCTACCTTACTCTGTGACAGTCAAGCAGTTGTACACATAGCAAAGAATCTTGTCTTCCATGAAAGGACATAACACATTGAAGTTGACTGTCATTTCATCCGGGAAAAAAGTTCAAATGAAGAAGCAGGAATTGAAACATGTTTCAGCTACAGATCAAGTTGCTGATATCCTCACTAAGGCGCTACGGAGTACCCTGTTTTATCAGTTCTTGCCCAAGCTAGGTGCCTACGACTTGTACGCTCCAGCATGCGGGGGAGTGTTAGAAAATAATAATGTAAAGGTCCATAAAGGAGCCCATTATACACCCTCTTTCTCTACTTGTAATAATCTCATATCTTGAATTGAGATTTCTCTCTCTCTTCTCTCCCTATATAAATGTATTCATACTTATTTTTGTACATTGAGCAAGGATATACAAGGTTTCTAGTAACTAATATCGTTGTTGCTACCAATGTTGTTGTGTAAGTAGATTCTAATATTGCTGTTATGGTAGATGTTATTGTGACCGAAGGTACTATGAAAGATACCACTATTATGAATGCCTTTCAGGAAGCAACTACAGACGTTGTCAGATGTTTCAAGATGACACGACAAGGGGTCAACGATTACTTCACTGCTTGTTTCCTAGCGAGACCCCCCCTAATCGCTCAAGTGAGTACTTGGATCCTCTATTTGTAGCCTCCCCCTCGATGCATTGGTTTTTCATATGAATCAACTCGTTGTAGGAGCTCAACCAGATTCAGTTCTTTTTCAAATTTGAACAACCCTCGTGTAGGCCGCAAACCAGTGTCACTCGTGAGATACTAGAGTCGACGTCATGGATCTCTACTCTCTAGTTTCTATTCTTGGAAGCGTTCCACAAAATCTCTCAGGGACTCAGTCAACCCCTTCTCTGATGTTGAAGAGAGCTTGCTGATCATTCTTCCACTTTTTCAAAGTAGCTAACTACAACAACAATTCACGTTGGAAATCATTGAAGTTGGTGATAGAACCTGCGACAATCGCTAGAATCAGTCTCACCCCTTCCCTTTGAACATCATATTGAATAACCAACATCTCAACGGTTTACTTAATTACGACATGTGATTACCGATTCAAATCGTGGCAGATGGTGGATAAGATCGCTTCTCCCTGAGAAATGGGAGAGACATGGCTCCCTGAACCCGTCTTAAATGCGCTTTGCCATGATCTCATTATTTAAGGAGGTCATTTTACTTTACACTGTTGGCAATATGGGTTGTGATTATCATAGATAAATTTTCGTTGTCGTGTATGTATCATCTAATTGTCCTAGTGAACTTGCTCGTGTTGTTCTTGCCCCATTGTTTCCTTTTGTCCGCATTGGAGGATGGGAGTCGTCTTTTGGCTCGACTGCGTCAGAGTGGGTGTTATGGCTTGTTGCAGTATCACCATTATCTGCAAGATGTTGGCAATGGTCTATTTTGGCAACAAAAAATGTTGCCGGCTTGCGAATTCTGAAGATTTTGAGACAATAAGAGGTCCAGTCAAATTAGCACTTTTGTCTTGTCTGCTCATTACCCCATTTCTATATCTTAGCCAAGATCTAATGGTTACATGCTCATTACGTTGAAGAAAATATACTCTACTCATTTCTATCACTGAAAAACCAGGTCATCCTATAGATTACTAGATTGTAAAGGAGCACAAAAAGGAAGGATGTGAAAGAAAAGTAGTGAAGGCTATATTAGGAGGTCTCGCCACTCCTATGAGAACCAAAATAATATTTTTAGTGAGGAAAGTGGGCCCAAAGAAAACTCCTAAAAAGTCCTATTGGAGGAGCGGATGGGAGTCATCGTTTGGCTTGACTGCGTCTGAGTGGATGTTATGGCTTCTTTCAGTATCACCATTATCTGCAAGATGTTGGCGATGGTCTCTTTTAGCAACAAAAACTCTTACGATCCGTTCGGCCCCCTGGAATTAGAATTGGGAATTGGGAATTGGGAATTGGGAATTGGGAATTGGGAATTGGAATTGGGACAACAGAATTCCATTTCTAGTGTTCGGATGTTAGGAATTCCCTCGGAATTGGAATTGGTCCAATTCCATGAAATTTAATTTTGTACTATGACTAATTCTTAGGGGTAAAGACAGATATTTCATGGAATTCAGTTTTTTACTATGGCAGTCGTTGCCCGATCTCGCCGTCATCGCCCGATCTCGCCGCCGCCGCTCGATCTCGCCGCCGCCGCCCGATCTCACCGCCGCCTCCCTATCTCGCCACCGCTCACTGCTGCCGCTCGATACCACTGTCACCGCACGATCTCGCCGCCGCCGCCCGATCTCACCGCCGCCGCCGCCGCCCGATCTCGCCGCCGTCGCCCGATCTCGCCGCCACCACCCGATCTCGCTGCAGCCGCCCGATCTCGCCGCCCCCGCCCGATCTCGCTGCAGTCGCCCGATCTCGCCGCCGTCACTGCCCGATCTCGTAGTCGCCACCTGATCACGCCCCCGATCTCGTCGTCTCCCGATCTTGCCATCATCGACCGATCTCGTCGCCGTCACCCGATCTCGTCATCACCGCCTGATCTCGCCATCATTGCCCGATCAGAATTAATTGTTGGTGCACTACTTGAAGTTGATTTCTTTAGTGTTGTGTTCCTTTTTTGCCAACTTCTATATTTTCTTAGAGATTGTAAATGAATAATTCTCTCCATCACTTGGTTTTGTTGCAATAACTTCGTCCTGAGTGACACAAGACTCCAACTTCAAATTGTCATGTCGCCCGATCCTGCAGGCATGAGAAAAAAAGAAATTCTAAACCAATTCCAATTCCAATTATAGAAATCCATCTTGCAGCCGAACAACTGCATTGGAATTCAGACCAATTCCAATTCTCACAGGAATTGAATTAGATGAATTCCAATTCTGCAATTCCAATTCCAAGGGGCCGAATGGACCGTTAAGGTCTGTTTGGATCTCTGGATTGGAATTGGGAATTAGAACTGGGGCAATAGAATTCCAATTACAGTGTTCGGATGTTAGGAATTCCCTCGGAATTGGAATTGGTCCAATTCTATGAAATTCAATTTTGTACTACGACCAATTCTAAGGGGTAAAGACAGATATTTCATGGAATTCAGTTTTTTACTATGGCCGTCGTCGCCCAATCTCATCGTCGTCGCCCGATCTCGCCGCCACCGCCCGATCTTGCCGCCGCCGCCCGATCCCGCCGCCGCTGCCCGATCTCGCCGCAGCTGCCCGATCTCGCTGTCGCCACCCGATCTCACCGCCGCCTCCCGATCTCGCCACCGCTCACTTCCGCTGCCCGATCTTGCCGCCACCGCCTGATCTCGCTACCGCCGACCGATCTCGCCGCCGCCACCCAATCTCGCCGCCGCAACCGCCCGATCTCGTCGCCGCCGCCACCCGATCTCGCCGCCGCCACCCGATCTCGCCGCAGCCGCCCGATCTCGCCGCCACCGCCCGATCTCGCTGCAGCCGCCCGATCTCGCCGCCGCCGCTGCCCGATCTCGTCGTCGCCGCTTGATCAAGCCCCCGATCTCGTCGTCGTCGCCCGATCTCGCCGTCGTCAACCGATCTCGTCTCCATCACCTGATCTTGTCATCGCCGCCCGATCTTGCCGTCGTTGTCCGATTATAATTAATTGTTGGTACACTACCTGAGGTTGATTTCTCCTGTGTCGTGTTCCTTTTTTGCCAACTTCTATATTCTCTTAGAGATTGCAAAAGAATAATTTCTTCTACCACTTGGTTTTGTTGCATTAACTTCGGCCCGAGTGACACAAGATTCCAAGTTCAAATTGTCGTTGTCGCCCGATCCTGCAGACATGAGAAAAAAATATATAAACCAATTCCAATTTTAGAAATCCATCCTGCAGCCGAACAACTGCATTGGAATTCAGACCAATTCCAATTCTTGCGATCCGAACGGACCCTTACCGACTTGGGAATTATGAAGATTTCGAGACAATAAGAGGTCCCTTCAAATTAGCGCTTTTGTCTTGTCAGCTCATTGCTCCATTTCTATCTCTTAGCCAAGATCTAAAGGTCACATGTTCGTTCTTTTGAAGAAAACATCGTCTACATGTTTCTATCACTGAAAAACCTGGTTGACCTATGGATTACTCGATTGCTAACCAACACAAGGCTATATTATGAGGTCTCGCCACTAATTCAGGAGTTTTAAAAAAATCCTTCTATGAGAACCAAAATAACATTTTTGAGTTAGGAAAGTGAGCCCAAATATATCCTAAAAAGTCCATTTCCTCTATGCTGACGACCATATATATAGGCTTGAGCAGTTAGACTACTGGGCAGTCATGGGCAGCCCAAAAAAGATATGGGCAAACCAATCCTATGCGCTCATTGACGCTTTGTCACTTATAATTTACGCATATATTTATGAGTTCCAGCAATTAGATGAGAACCCTTACAAGTTTTTGTATGATGCTCTGTGTTGTTCTTTTGGGTGAAACACTAGGCCATGGAAGGAGAAATCGCCAATCTGGATGTGTGGTGTAAATCGTCCATCCACTCCGATGATTTCTCAAACCGGCATGCCAAGTCTCCCTTTCTAAATGGGCCATGGTGGCATTGTGCTGACCCAGGATATTTCCAGCACAGAAGTGTTGGATTTTCTTTAACTGTTTAACTCCTTAAAAGCTATTTACATTCTTAATGCTTTTGGCTATAACTGAAGAATGCATCTTATACTACTGTTGAATATATGAAAGAAGCTGGGTTGCTTACCATACCACCTCGAATAACTAAAACTCTGTTCTCGCAAACTAAATTTACATATTATTTGTGTTGAAATTATCCTAGTGTGGCAATGTGCTGTGTTGATTAAGAACCTCTGTTGACCGTGTTTGTTGGTTTGTTTTCCCCTGTGTGGTTGACTTTGAAGTCCACATCAGACATCTAATCCACTCTTCACCAATTGATTTTGAGTTGAATGTCAGGGTTCTAATATGATATCAAAATTAGTTTGGGACCCACAATCTTTAATATCCATGTGGCTACTCACGTGAGGAGACTTGTTGGAAACTTGGAATTATCCAGGCAAGGCCTTGTGTAGTGTAAATTAAGACCCACTTTGCCCCACGTCAGTTGATATGTTTGTCCCGGTGTAGTTGCCTTATATGAGTCTCATATTGGGTGTCCCAAATTGTCTTGTATGCTTTATAAGCATTTGGGCTTCACCCCTCCTCACCAATTAGTTTTATGCTCGAGTTCTAATAATTAGGTTAGCTTATGCCTCTTTTACTGGTTGAATTATGGAGTGGCTCTTTCTATTTCCTTCCTGCTTGTTAGATGACTTTTAATTATCAATTTCCATAAATTTCCTTGAGTGACTTCTTTATACAGTTCACCCATTTTGAATTGGCTTCTAGGGGCTGCTGCTTGACTTCAGTTTTTTATATAGCAAATTATCTTGACTTTTAGGTACAAGAGCACAACCATCCTCATATACTGCTACTTCAGATTGGAAATACTTTCTGTAAACTTCCTGGTGGACGCTTGAAGCCTGGAGAGAATGGTAGAACTTTCCTTCCCTGATAAATTTATCTAGCTAGATATTTGTTTCATCAAGCTTAACCCGTTTGACTGAACATAATAGAGATTGAGGGCTTAAAGAGAAAATTATCTAGCAAACTTGCAACAAATTCACTAGGCCACCAGCCAAATTGGCAGGTATTATTTCTTATTCATATATTATCTTATAATGTTCTTTCACTGTTTGTTTCAATTAGGTTTGAAGGGAAAGCATTTAATATCTTTAGAGCTTTTGCATATGACATATAAAGCATTTTACAAAGCACAAGGACCTGTGTTCGTATCATATAGCATGGTTAATTCATGATCCTATGTAGATCTAAATGCAAGATACAGAGTCTTACCCAAGTAGTTATTTGACATAGTATACTGAGGAATAGATTTTAAATGGAATGATTTTTTTTATGACCTATGGAGGAGGAATCAAACCTAGGGACAGGGACCTTTACAATCCAGTGAGAGAGTGTCATTCTGTCATAGCTGCAGTCACTTTTTTGGGTAGGAATTTCATGGTATCAAAGGAATTTTCGAAAATTATAGAATTTTCTCCAAAACACTCTTTTCAAGATGGAGTGTGTAGCTATCATTGAAGCCAAGCTTACTTTTGAATGTCAGTTCTAGCGGTAAGGGTTTTGTTGGAAAAGCCTTGTATTTAGGCCCATTAGTTTTTGGTTTTCTCCCACATCTTTAGTTTGAGATTCTTCTCTTCTCTCTCTTCCTATATATGTGTATTCTCTCCATTTGTATGAACAATTTTGGATTAATAAAATTTTGGAGTTCCACTTTCTACATGGTATCAGAGGCCTTGCGGTTTGCCCTTTTTTTAACCGCCGGTTTTGCGTCTCTCCTGTTATCCGCACAAGGGTGCGGTCTCCTTTCTTGCTAACCGTCGGTCTTGGTCTCCCAACTGTGGTCTGTGTTCTCTTTGTGTTAACCGTGTCTACTTCTGCTTCCCCCCAGCCCCTCCTTTCCCCTCTCTCCCTTTTATAACCCTTTGCTGGGTCCCGTCTCTGTGCTCTTCTTCGCTGGAAGGTCTTGCAGTCTCTGTCTTGCCGCTACAAGTCATCTTCCTTACCGCTACTTCTACCTTCTTTCTGGTCTACAGTCTTCTTGTCTCCATACCGCAACAACTTCTCTGGTCGCCAGCTCTCCTTCCCGCGCAGGTCGCTGCCTCCCTTCTCTCCTAGCCGCATGATTTGGACGCCAACTGCTTTCTTTGCCTTGTCGTTCTCTTTTCCGCGCAAGTCGCTGCCTGTACAGTCCGCCGTCTACGCGAGCTTTCTTGATACTCGCGGCTTCTTCCCGCTGCCCTTCTGCCTTAGCTACAACTGTTTGCCGCTAAGTCCGTTGTTTGCCGCTGGATTGCCTATCCGCCGCGATTGGTCGTAATTTTGCGGCCTCTTATTGCTAACCGCTGCTTGCCGTTGCTTGCGGCCGTTTGCCACAGCTTGCCGCTAGCTCGTCACAGCTGTTTGTCGCTAGATCGCTGTAGTTGTTTTCCGCTTTTTTTCGCTACCTCTCCGCAGTCATTTGCTGCAGCTTGCCGCTAGCTCGCCGCTGATTGTCGCGAGCTTGCCGCAGCTGTTTGCCGCTGATTGTCGCGAGCTTGCCGCAGTTGTTTGCCGCTATTTGTCGCTAGCTCGCCATTTGCCGCAGCTCGCTGCAGTTGTTTATCGCCGTTTGTCGCTAGCTTGCCTCTGTTGTTTGTCGCTGTTTTCTTGTTGTCCGCTTGCTCTCTTCCTGGACAGTCTGCTCCTGGTCCCCTTGAGTTTCGTGATGAGCTTCAGATCATGACTATCTCTCTCATGGAAATCAGAATTTTGTTGAATGGGTTCACTCAGTTCGTTGTGTTATGCAGACTAAAGACCTTCTCCATCACCTGACACGGACTCCTCTCACTGCCCCTACTGAGGAATGGATACACGATGATGATCGTGTCCAATCTTGAATTCTCAATTCCCTAGACACTGAGTTGTATCATATGGCCATGTTTCACGAGATAGCCCATGCCATGTGGGCGGATCTTCACCCCCTTTATTCTGTAAAGGACAGTCTTCAGCATCTGTTTGACATAATCAATGATCTTCAATGTCTTGACCCTGGAGCTACTGGTGACTTGACTTTCTTTGTTACTCGTGCTAAAACTCTTGTGTAAGAATGAATACAACATCGGCCTCCCACCACAGATTTGACTACACAACGCGTGCAGAAAGAAGCAGTTGAGATTGCAATGATGATGACTCGTGTTCCACCACATCTTCATAGTGTTCGAGCTCAGATCTTGTCTTCTGCTGTAACTCCGCCCCCCTCGGACGTTTGCTCGATGCTTCTGAAAGTTATTCCTCCACCAAAGGCTCCGAATCTTACTCCGGCTCTCCTTCAGCAGTCTGTGGTTACTCCTGCTCCTTCTGCTCGTGGTCCACCGGCTCGTGGAGGTCGTCAATCTCGGGGATGGGGTCGTGGTGGTCGTTCTCTCTTTAAATGTTCTCACTGTGGCAGGGGCGGTCATCTGGAGGCCACCTGCTATCGTAAGCATGGAATGTCTCCCCACCTTACTGCTTCTATTACTACAACTTCTCCCTTTGCCACCAGTGACGACATTGCAGCTCTGCGTGGTCAACTCCAACAGTTACACGGGGTGGTTAGTCGATCTTCTGGATCCGTGGCCTCGATCTCCAACGAAGGTATATTTTGCCTCTCTCACAGCTCTCATTGGATTGTGGACTCGGGTGCCACACATCATCTCTCTCCGCAAAAGCCACTTCAATACTTGGATTCTGTTTATCTTAAGTTCATTACCGTGGCTAATGGTGACACGAACTCAGTTGTTGGCACTGCTCATATGCCTCTCACTCCATCCCTCTCGTTATCCTCGGTTCTTCATGTTCCGGGATCCCCCTTTAACCCTCTCTTTGTTAGCCGTCTTACTCAGGACCTTGATTATTGTGTAACCTTCTCACGCTCTTCTTTTGTTGTGCAGGATCGACTAACGCAGAATATACTAGGTAGAGGGCAGCTGTCCAACGGGCTGTATCTTTTAGATGTTTCACCTACTGCTCTTTCACTGATTGACATCATCGTCTTGAGCATGCTCCTCTCCAGATTCTCAAGCAAGCTCTACCCGATGTTCCTCTTCGGGTCATTTCTTGTGAACCTTGTATCTTTGACAAACATCATCGTGTGTCTTTTACTTCTCCCTGTACCCGGAGCGATGCTCCTTTTTCATTAATTCATTCAGATATTTGGGGACCGTATAAGATCCCTAGTATTTTTGATTATCATTATTTTGTAACTTTTATTGATGATTACTTGCGTGTTACTTGGTTGTACTTACTTCGTGATCGTGCCGAACTCCTGTCGACCTTCCGCACATTTCTTACAGAGACCCGCACTCAATTTTCTACATCCTTAAAGATTATCCGTACTGATAACGCACGTGAGTATATTAGCCGGACCTTCTCGAATCTATGCATCGAGTTGTGTATTATCCATCAGACTTAGTGTCCATATACCCCTCAACAGAATGGTGTAGCAGAGCCTAAGTTATCAAAGGCGCAAGGCGCACCAAGGCGCAAAGGGCCCCTGGAGCCTAGGCGCAAGGCGCAAGCGCGCGCCTGAGACACGTGAGGCGCAAAAATTGGGGGAAAAGGAAATTGAGCGAATTGGGCGCCCAATTCGATGAAATTGAGCGAATTGGGCGCCCAATTCGATGAAATTGAGCGAATTGGGCGCCCAATTCAATGAAATTGAGCGAATTGGGCGCCCAATTCGCTGAAATTGAGCGAATTGGGCGCCCAATTCGCTGAAATTGAGCGAACCGGGCGCCCAATTCGCTGGAATTGGGTTAGTTCTCTTCTATCAAGTTAGCATAAGAGCCATTTTGGAATTGGGTTAGTTCTATTCTATCAAGTTAGTATAAGAGCTCATATTTTCCAATATTCTATCTAAACACGTGAGAAGTGATATAAATACATGATAGTCATAATTGATGCATACAAAGTGCAACTAGAAATCAAATAAAAAACTACAACATGTAATATAAAGCATTAGACAGAGATAAACAAATTTATTGTAAAAATATTTGTACCTTTTGAACACGCATGATCAACCCCTCTTGAATTATATAGCATGACTTCCATTCAGCTAATAAATGACCAAACCCTTTCATAAAACACAAAGGACGTATTAGAATCAAACATTCAAGCAAGTAAGCAATCATAATTCTTCTGGTAGGTAACCTCCAAATAACCTCCATCTGCCATGATAGAACATCCAAATAACCTCCACTCATCCTCATAGTTCTTCATCATCTTCTGAACTTCAGACACTTCATTATTCAACAAAGGCACGCGAACTTGTCTGTACATCCATCTGCCCAATTCGCTGAAATTGAGCGAATTAGGCGCCCAATTCGCTCAATTCGCTGAAATTGAGCGAATCGGGCGCCCAATTCGCTGAAATTGAGCGAATTGGCGCCCAATTCACATGTGTTCTTCCTATTTTTGTTTTTTATATCAAATTTAGAACAGAAAACTGAACTAACTCACCCACCAATTTAGACCAACATCTAGATTACCTCCATATAAAATTATAATGTTATTTCAAAAAGTGGCATCAGTAATACAACATGAACCAAACACCCTTTATTATAGAAAAAGTAATAACACACCCAAATTTATATTGAGCAAAACGATAGTAAAATGCTAGCATGAAAAATCACAACAAAAGGAAGGGCAATGTAATAAGCACACCAAAGTTTAATAACATAAATAAAACTTGAATCAAATATGCAACATCAAATAGTCTAGCCAGAAGATCGAAATGAGAGTGGAATAACGACATCAAGTGGCCCGGTCAGAAGATCGAGAGGCACCATTTGAAAATCAGTCCTGAAAAATATCATTATTTGTCTAATCAGAAAACATCTATTAATGTATAATTTAAATAAAATAATTAAAGTACTCTGAAATTTAAATAATCTATTACTCATCCTCTGAAAAGACTATGTCTTCATCATCTTCTCCACTATCGTTATATTCTTCTTCTTCTTCGTTGTATTCAACCTCCTCTTCATCGATATCATCAGCATTTCTGAGGACTAATGGAGTGTTAGCCTCTCTAATGACTAATGGTGTAGTAGCCTCTCTAATGACTAATGGAGTAGGCGTTTTCATCTTCGAAATACTTCTTTTTTCAAGTGTCTTCGTAGGAACCACATTTTTTCCTTTCGATAATCGTGTGCGATACATTTCTTCTTCAACTCCGGTGGCAGTAGCAACTGTGCCCCAAGTTAATAACTCATCATCAAACACCAAGTCCTCCCGCTCAGCCTCAGCATCATTGTCTTCTTCCATTCTACCCATCAACCATTCATTGCTATCATCAATATCAATCAACGAAATTGGATCTATGCGATCACGTGCATCATATCGACGTCTCAACGCTCGATTGTACTTCACAAATACTAAATCATTCAAGCGTTGTTGAGCTAGTCTGTTTCTTTTTTTGCTATGTATCTGCAATAAACAATAACCATATAAATAAGTTATCTTTAATATATAAAATATAAATGACTGATAATAAATTTTAAAAGCTTACATGTTCAAAAAAACTCCAATTTCGCTCACAACCGGATGCACTGCATGTAAGACTAAGCACCTTTATCGCAAATCTTCTTAGATTTGGAGTTGAAGCACCATACGATTGCCACCACTCAGCTATTAAGATAGTAAATATTTAAAAATTGAAAAATCAAAACAAACTTGTTTGAATATCATGTAATTTACCTGGGGACTTAATTTTTCTATGCCGAATTGCAAACTCCATTCCAAATAGTCCTTCAGCATTTCTATATAGAGTTAATTGGTCAATAATTTTATCTTGCTCTTCATGGTTTGGAATCAGTCTTTGCATTGTCTTGTATAAGCCCTCCATAATTTCTCCATCTTCTGCAATAGTGGGATTAGAATAGAAATATTCTGGATTTAAATAGTGACCCGCGGCATGAAGAGGTCGATGAAGTTGGCTTTCCCATCTTTTATCCACAATTTTTAGGATATCCATATATTTTCCCTCATCATTAAAAGAACTAATGATCGCCTCTTTAGCTCTATCCATCGCTTCATAAATATAACCCATGGCAGGTCTTTTCTCACCGTCCACTAATCTTAATACGCGGACTAAAGGACCAAATATTTTTAAAATATCCACTATACTTCTCCAAAAAGAAACCATTAGTATAATGCTCTGCACTTGTTTACCTCCGCTTTCTTTTGCCCACTTGCTCGAAGACCATTCAGATGAGGTAAACATCTTCCTTAGATTGTTTTTTTGCTTGTGAATACGCTGAATTGTTAAGAAAGACGTTGCAAACCTCGTCACAGCGGGCCTAACAAGCTCCACTTGCCCCGTAAAGCTCCTTAGCATGTTCACAACTCCAGGCCGAATATAAATATAGCCATTTATGGTCATTGCCCTCTTTAGTGTGCGGCTAATGTTAGGCATTTTTCCAATATCCTCCAGCATTAGATCAATACAATGCGCTGCACATGGCGTCCAATATAAATTTGGACGTTTTGCTTCCAATAATTTACCTGTTAGAGTGTTTGTTGGGTATGAAAGTATCATATAAGTACACAAAAAATAAAAATTGAAGATGATTAAGAATAGTAATGAATAATATTGAACAAGGGGCTCATGCCTACTAAAGCATAAACAGAATAATATTGGATTCTTTGAGTTCATCCAGTTCACTGTAAACAGTGAACTGGGCTTCCAGTTCACTGTTTACAGTGAACTGGGCTTCATCCAGTTCACTGTAAACAGTGAACTGCCCAGTTCACTGTTTACAGTAAACTGAAAGCCCAGTTCACTGTATTCAGTGAACTGGGCTTCATCCAGTTCACTGTAAATCAGTGAACTGGAAGCTCAGTTCACTGTTTACAGTGAACTGGGCTTCATCCAGTTCACTGTAAACAGTGAACTGGAAGCCCAGTTCACTGTAAAACAGTGAACTGGATGAAGCCTACAGTGAACTGGAAGCCCTTCCTAAAAGGTTTGAACAGGAGTGAAGAGGATGCAGGACTGAAGCATAGTGAAGCACAAGCACAAAACTTTGAAAGAAACAAAAATCATCACAAATAATCATAGGAATCCATAGCTGCAATTAAAAGAAGAAATAAGAGAAATGGAGAATGAATCTTACAATTAAAGGAGGAGATGAGAGGATGCAGAGTTTTCGGCGAGAAATCAGTGCAGGAGAACGGCGTCGACGACCAGCAAATTCTTCTTCTGTGTCTCCGGCGAGAAATCAGTGCTTCCGGCGAGATGAGCGGTGGCGACTCCGGCGAGAAGAAAGGCGAAGAGTGGAGGAATCGGGGAGGGAATCAGCAGTCGGCGATGCAGCTCGATCCTAAACCCTAGAACATAACAGCGATGCGGGAAAAATGGCGAGGTGAATCGCGATATAAGGCAGCGCCTGATTGCCTGAACCGGTTTTTAGGTTAAAACCGGTTCAGGCAATCATGCGCGCCTGAACTGCGCCCTGTAGGCGCGTGAGGCGCGCGCCTAGGCGCGCCTGAAGCGCGCCTGAGGCACATCGCCCGCCTTGAGCTAGCTAAGGCGCGCTAGCTTGCGCCCCATGCGCCTGGCGCCTCAGGCGCGCCTAGGCGCGCGCCTTGATTACGTAGAGCAGAGCGAAAAAATCGTCATCTTCTTGATGTTGCCAGATCTCCATGTTTCAAATGCAGGTTCTCCCTCTCTATTGGAACTTTGCGGTCTCAACTGCTTGCCATCTCATCAACCGCATGCCCTTGTCTATTCTCAATTTTGTGGCCCCGGTCACTCTCCTTTACCCATCCAAGGCTCTCCTCTCTTACACCTCGCGTCTTTGGGTGCACGTGTTATGTCCATAACCTTGGTCCACCAAATGACAAATTTGCATACGTGCTACAAAAGCTATGTTTGTTGGATACTCTCGCACCTAGAAGAGGTATGTCTGCTATTCTCCTACTGACGGGAAGTTAGTTGTCTCAATTGATGTCACTTTTCGAGAAGACCAACCATATCACACTATCCCTTGCTGATCCTCTTCTTCCTCCTCTACCTCGACCCACGGTTTCCGTCACATCTATACTTCCACCCCTTCTTCCTACACCTCCTCCACCACCAGTCCGGTCAAAACCACCTATCATTCAGGTTTACACTCGTCGTCCTCCTCCATCTGATGCCCTGCAACAACTTCCCTCTACCAGTGTGCTCTTGCAGCCTGTTGATTTGACATCACCATCTGCGGCTCATCCCCTGGTAAATTATGTCTCTTTACATCGCCTCTCTCCACCTCTTCATAAATTTGCGCTCCCCCCTCCATTTTTGTACCTAACTCTTTACAGGAGGCTCTCCAGCATTCGGGATGGCGTGCTGCTATGGATGAGGAAATGACTGCTCTCTGGGCCAATCGGACTTGAGATCTTGTCTCTCTACCTCCTGGACATAATTATGTTGGTTGTAAGTGGATCTTTACAATTAAATATGCAGCGGATTAGACAGTTGATCGTCTAAAAGCTTGACTTGTGGTCAGGGGATTTACTTAACAATACGGACTTGATTATGATGTAATGTTCTCCCCCGTTGGCAAGTTAAACTCTGTTTGAATTCTGCTCTCCTTGGCTGTTCATCGTTAGTGACCCCTACATCAGCTCGATATCAAAAATGCTTTTCTAAATGACGATCTTCTTGAGACTTTTTACATGCACCAATCACTCAGGTTTGAGACCCTGAGGGAGTTTCATGTGTGTTTGCTCTGGAAATCTATCTATGCTCTCAAACAGTCTCCCAGGCGTGGTTTGAAAAGTTCAGTAAAGCTGTTTGTGAGATTGGCTTCGAAAGAATCTCGACAGACTTCTCCCTTTTCACCCTTTATCAATCAATCGGGACTGTCATTCTCCTGGTCTATGTGGATGATATTTTGCTTATTGGCAATGACTCCGCAAGGATACAACAAGTCAAGCAGCACTTAAACTGATATATCTAACAATTACAAGACCTGATATCTCATTTGCGGTTGGAGTGGTTAATCAATTTATGCATACTCCTCGAATCTCTCATCTTCAGGTAGTCGAACGCATCCTCAGGTATTTGAAGACTGGTCCTGGACAACGACTCGTGTATAAGCCATCCTTCTCTCTATCTCTCATCGCTTACTCTGATGCGGACTATGCAGGCTCGCTGGATGATCGGCGGTCCACTACTGGTTTCTGTACCTACTTTGGAGGAAACCTTATTACGTGGCGTAGTAAGAAACAGTCTGTTGTTGCTTGCTCATCTGCTGAAGCTGAGTACCGTGCGATGACGACTGTTATATCGGAATCTACCTGGCTTGAGAGTCTTCTTGGGGATTTGGGAGTTAAATTATCCTCATCGACAACACTGTTCTGTGACAGTTAGGATGTAATTCATATTGCTAAGAATCCAGTGTTCCATGAGCGAACAAAACATATTGAAGTTGACTGTCACTTTGTTCGGGAGAAGGTTCAGTTGAAGGAGCTAAAATTAGAGCATGTTCCTGCTTCTGGGCAAGTTGTAGATATTCTTACCAAGGCATTACCACAACCATTATATCATCAGTTTCTATCCAAGCTTGGTGCCTACGACTTGTACGCTCCTGCTTGCGGGGGAGTGTTGAAAAAGCTTTGTATTTAGGCTTATGTATTTAGGCCCAGTAGTTTTTGGTTTTATCCCACATCTTTAGTTTGGGATTCTTCTCTTCCCACTCTTCCTATATATATGTGTATTCTCTCCATTTGTATGAACAATTTTGGATAAATAAAATTCTGGAGTTCCACTTTCTACAGTTTTGATAAAAATATTTGCAAGCTGGTCTATGAACCGAACATGTGAGAAATAAATAATTTTGAATGTATGAGAAAACAGTTGTTTTCTTTTCTTATTCATCAGCAACAAAATGGTAGATGATCTCTCTGTGCTTTATATGCTTATGAAATACAAGTTTTCCTGTAATATGAATAACAACTGATTGTGGTAGAACAAAACTACATGAGAAGGTATATGCACATCATGTTTTGGAGGAGGGACCAAGTCCATAAGATTAATAGCAACTGTAAGCTTGAGAGATGGCATGTCGAGAAAGGTATGTTTGCAGCTAGCTGAAATGAAGAGGTGCAGTTAAAAAAGAGAAGGGGTGCAGTAAAACCAAACAGATGCAGTAAAAGAGGAGAGGTGCAGAGAAAGTGAAGAGTTGTTGAGAAGAAATAAAGAATCACCAGGTTTGTCTGAAGATGAAGGCAAGACCAGATGACGCAGCCCAAGGAGGCATCATGAGGGGACTTTTCATCTTTTCTTCCTACATTATAAAAAGAGAGTTGTTTCATTATTAAATGCATGCATGTGTATGTGTGTGAGAGTGACTTTATATAAATGAGTACTAAGTATTTTCCTTATAAAAAGTACTTTCATACTCCTTCAGTCTTAACTTCTTGTTTAGTGTTGTTTTCGGCCTTTTTTTGGAAGGCTTGTTGTTCTGTGTGTAAGGATTGTCTTCCCAGTCTATCCTCATAGGACTATAGAGAGCCATGTAAGGCTGGAATGGAAAGTGTGTCCAGATCTTTGGACTCCTCTATTGCAGTAACTATGGGGTTAAAACTTGAGGGAAGACTTCTAAGAATTTTGGGCACGATTCTTCTATCAACAATATTATCTCCCAAATTTCTTATTCGATTAATGGTATTAGTTACTCGTGCCAAAATATCTTGTACACTTTCTCTTCTTCTCTCATAAGGAAAGTGTCAAAGTCTCTCTAGAGTGTTTGTAACTTGATGGATATTACCTGATTTGTTCCTTTGTATTCAGTCTTCAAAAGATCCCATGTAGCTTTTGTTGTAGTCGTGGCCATTATGCGAGGGAAGATTGCCTTACTAACACCTTGTTGTTTTAACAACATTTGCCCGACCATCTTTTACTTCTTTCTCTGCCAATAGTTTTAGATTGGCTAGAGTTTGAGGTTCATTTGTTGCAGGAAAGCCGAGATGGGGCAGAGGGGGATAAGGCGGTGCGGGTGAAGGCAACAGGCGTGAGGGTTGGTCGGCGGTGTAGAAGTCGTGATCATGTGGTGGCTGACCGCTCCAATGGACAAGGTAACACAACATCTTGCCCGCCCGCGGTGTAGAAGTCGTGATCGATGATCTGAAGCACGTCTTCTGTAGGAATGGGAGGCACTAATGAATCTTCGGCTGACAGTAATGTATCTCCGTCTGACAATGATGCATTTTCGTCTGACTGCTGTGTCGGTGGAATCGTCGGTGGTGCAGAGCTATTCCGCATGGTGCGACTCCACAGGTGACAACAAAGAGGGACCAGTGGAGACAATAGGAGGCGAAGGCTCGGGTAGAGGGGCTATGGGGGAAGAAGGCTCGGGTAGCGATGTGGAAAAGGGGTCCATGTACACGTGCTCCTCGTAGTAATGAGTCAAATCCTCTACGTTGAATACTCGGCTGATGCCCATACCGTGAGGGATGTCTATCTCATATGTGCTTGTACTAATCCGCCGTACAACTGTATATGGACTTATTCTTAATGCGCTTAATTTCTTTGTTGGTCCTTGCGGGACCCTCTCAGATCGAATGTGAATCAATACTTATTCTCCCGCCTGAAATATTTGTTCCCACCTGCGCCGGTCTGTTTGATCTTTATAATAATCATTACTAGCTGCAATTTTTTACGGACTGACTCGTGTAGTGCATCCACATGCTGTATGAAGGATTTTGTTGACTCACTGGGCCTTGCCCATATGAGAATATCCACTAAGTCAATAGGTTTCCTAGGCTCATATCCTAACATAATATGAAATAGACTCAAAAATGTGGTTCTATTGATGGAACTATTATACACAAACTTGGCTATAGGGAGAACAGAATCCCAAGTAGCCGAACTATCCCTAACGAGACAACTAAGAAGTGTCCCAAGATTACAGTTAACCACCTCGGTTTGTCCATCCGTCTACGGGTGGTAGGCGGAGGAGAACTTCAGGGTTGTATCAGTTTTCTTCCATAAGGTCTTCCAAAAATAGCTCATAAAGCACACATCACGATCAGAGACTATGGACGTGGGGAGACCATGATACTTAAACACTTCTCTAAAGAATAAAGCCACCACGTGGTAGGCATCAACGGTCTTTCGACAAGGATGAAATGGGTCATTTTAGAGAAGCGATCCACAACAACAAATATCGAATCGAGCTTCCTCAGAGTGCGAGGGAGCCCGAGAATGAAGTCCATACTAATATCAGACCTGGGTCTCTCAAGGACGGGTAACAGAGTGTATAACCTCGTGGGTTAACGAGTCCCCTTCGCAGTCTGGCAGACTCGACAATGTCGGACAACCCTAGTGAAGTCTTTCTTCAGGTCGGGCTAGAAGAAGCGATCCTTGACTAACACAATGGTCTTATCTCAGCCGAAGTGCCCCGCTGCTCCGCCTATGTTAAGCTCCCAAATAAAGAAATATCGGAGGGAGGTCTGAGGAACGCAGAGGCGTGAGCCCATAAATAAATACCCGGCAGAAATCGAATAACCCTCTCGAAGATCGGACTAGGGCGGAGAAGGTATATATAAATATATAATGATCAAACACTTAAGCTTAAATTACCTGGTTCACAGAAGCTCCCTGACAATAGCTGGCTGTGTCCCGGTTGCTGACACTTATAGCATACCCATGCACTAGCCAAACACTCGGCCAGATGGTGGCGGTAGCACTTAGAACAGAAAGGGTAATCCTTGATCTTGGCCTCAGACTGATCACCTCTCTTAACTTCCAACCAAGGTTGTCAGGATCGCGATCCAGATCATAAAATCTTACGATCCTACGATCCAGATTTTGTAAATCGATCCTGATTTTGTAAAGCGATCCTCTATACGACCCTACTATCAGATCCGATCCTACCTCGAAACGATCTTATCTAGGATCTCGATTCTGACAACCTTGCTTCCAACCTCTGTTTCTTGTTCCAGTTCCTGCCTTGACTACTCTTGCTCTGCTGCTGCTGAGGTGCATCCTGAGGTCGCTTCGATCGGTAGTTGTTGCCCTTCTGAACCTTCTGCTGGTCAAATTTCTTGCAATGTCCACTAAACTCTTGTAATCAGTGTTCACCATCGTCATCAATGTCTGCCTCAGGGAATCGCGTAGATCGTCCACAAAACGGCTACACTTCTCGTTCTCGTCCCGTTGCATCGTGCCCGCATATTGAGACAAGTGAGTCAGCTCCCGCTCATAAACCACTACTGGTTTGTCCTCCTGAATGAGCCTAAGGTATTTCTCCTGGAGGCTGCGACGCTCTGACGGAGGTACAAATCAGCTAGCTAGTGTTGTCGAGAAGTCATTTCATGTGAACATGTATGCGGTGCGACCTGACAATGTTGAAAAAACACATGTCATTACGCTACATGGATAAAGAATATCAAAAAAAAAGAATCTTAAATTAAGTTACTTACGAGCAGGGTCGTCCGCTAAGTGTCTGGTCCACCACTGATGGGTCTCTCCTTTCAGGAGAAAACCCGCTAATGGAACCTTCTTGTTCTCTGGGTACTCCATCACCTCGAGCAAGTCACGAGTCTTTATCAACCAATCATCAATCTCCATTGGCGACTCTTCCCCAATGTAATTGGAGGGATGAAGATCACGAAAATTCTTCAGGTAACGCTCCATCCCAAAGTCCCCGCCAGCTGATACAGGAAATGTTATTGGATCTGTAGCAGACAGTGTATTTCTGAATTCCGTCGTGGCTAAGGCCATCGCCCTAGCGATAATAGCGGCCATGTCTGCTGGGTATGACACTGCTGGTGTTGCGGGTGCTACAAGTACTGGTGATGCTGGAGGCGCTGCTGGTGTACTGTTGTCATTCATGGCTATTTCAGGAGTTGTATTCTGTCGAGAAGGCTCGCCCGCTTCACTGGTATGCGGTGCCTATTAGATGTAAGGAATGAAGTTATTGATGCTCGTGACATAAATGGAAGTTCTACTAAATGAGATATTCTTGAACACATGCACAACTGAGAACTTGATAAAACTTGATGACTCTATCGTCAAAAGAGTGATTCAGATAAAATCCTATGGCTATGTGAATATTTTGGGTCATGGGATCCTAAGCCTGGATTTGATACCAATTGTAACACCTCATCCTAATTTAACAACAAATTAGCAGTCCGGTCGGGCCCAACGATAAACAGTAAACTAAGAAACAGTATTAAAATTGATACATAACATACATAAATAAAAGTGTTGAAATGTAAACTTACAGCGGAAATAGAATATGTAACTAAGGGTAAAAGTGTAACCCATCAAGATGAATTCACAGAGCCACTAAAAAAATAATGAACCAACAACTAAATATTTAAAATACTACAAAATGTCTGGTGCAAAATAAACTCTTAAACATTAAGTTTACACAGTGCCCATGAACTAAAACAGTACAGAACCAAAAGAAAACAAACTTTATGAAAACTCCACAAACACTATCATCTTAAGCGCAACTTCTCACCTGAGTCCCCTGTACAAACATGTCCGAAAACGGGTCAGCCCGATGGGAGAGTAAGAAAAACTATTCCTTCTAGTGACACAAATTATTTGAAAATAAATGTATGCATGCTTTTAAAATATATTTTATACTACAAAAAAACTGTATGCTAGTGTATTATGCATGCTTTGGTAAAATATTACTGACAACATAAAATGTTTGTTCTTAATTCACACATATCTAGCATATTTACCCAAGTTCAGAAAGTTGGTTATCTAAAATATTCTCTAATGTTCGGTCTATACTAGAGTTCTAGGGGGCTCATGCTTGTCCTTCTTTTAAGTTCTAAGCATAGTAGTTTCTATTGCGCAATACTAGTCTAACGATCTGGATCCTAACAAATTCTGGTGTTCTAGTGTCTCACGGACACAGATTAGAATCTACTAATCTTCAAAAAAGGGACAACATCTCTCAAACTCTGAGGCTCATAAGGTACACTACGTCATATGAGAAAGATAGTGCGCCTCTATCTAGCATTAGAGGAGGTCTCTAACGTTCCCACTAATTATATTCTATCTGTTGCTACTCTGCTTACGAATTTATCTGTGTATCTTAACCAGGTAGTACAATATATCAAGTAATCAGTTATATTTCTTATTTATGATGTTACTATCTCCCGCTTCGTAAATGTATGTGAGTGTATAAGATTCGTAATTTATACTATTTCAGAAGGTTTAACTGTTTGGACAATTTAGAAATTTATCTATAATCTACATATACTAGTTGAATGATTGCTAGGTTACTACTTTCTATGATCAGAATAGTTTTTTATGACTACCATTATTTTTGAATTATAAAGAATGCTTTATGCAAGCTATCGGCCAGGAAGAATAAAAGTTTCTTACCTTGGTATTCCGACACTCGTACACCAAATGCAGCGGCATAGCTTCCTTTGAAAAATAATCTGAAACCTTAATTGATCTCTGATTAGTAAGGAGGCTTATCTTCTTGAGAATCCTAAAAAGAGCACTTAACAAACTCATAACTCTCTCCGAAAATTTAAGAAATATTATTCTAGTAACAGAAAAACGCTTACCACTTCTCTAATAGTGGAGATTGTTATTTCTGATACGGAACACGTCCTCGCCTACGCTAGGTGTTGGCACACCAAATCCTAATAAAATTTCATACATCCATAAAGAGGTTTTAACGTAAAAGTTGACTGAAATCGAGAAGAGATATCACCAAAACTGATCAGAATTAGAAAGGAAGGGGTTATCGACCACCAGTTTCGATCGTGGAGCCTCGTTGAGGGCTTCTCAAATTTCTGTAGGAAGAGGAACACAAAAGACCAAGTCACTTGTCTGAAATCTCAAAGCTAGGGTAAAGAGAAAATTGCCTCACGCGAGAAACAATTACTGACGGAAACAAAGGGGCTTCCTTCTAGCAAATGCCCTCAATATCTGACACAAAGATAGAGAGGGAAAACGAACAAGGCCTGGAGATGACCGAGCAATGCTGGAGAAGGTTCCCACTTCCAGCAAACCCGCCGAAACTTGCGCCTGGACGGTCGGAGATCAATGCCAGAGATGATCGACGGGGCTGGAGATTGCTTTGACGACTCTAGGAAAGAGAAGAGCAGCGGCCGGCTGCGGGATCTAGGGCTTTGGCTGGAAAAATGTCGCAAGAAGAAGGGGAAAACAACGGCAGTTCCTCTATCGGGAGAGGCGTGTAGCGGTTATCGTGAAAATAGGGTTACAGGATTTGTAATTGAGCGACACTTCAAAACATCGGGCGGTTAAACCATAGAGGAGGTTGAACCGGCAAATCCCTTTTAAAATAATAAATTAAGTATTTCCTTTCAATTGCACGATTGTCATTACTCCCTAATAATTAAAATTTATACGCTACGCTCTCACACTAATAATTCAAATGCGTCGAACACATACTCAATGACTAAAATTAATCCACTAATTACGTACAAGATTTTAAACATACTAACATCGTACCTCTACGAAAGAATGGCTCGATTAAAATCGTCCGCGATCAGACCCTGCAATTTAATTATATTTTCGAGTCAAATACAGATGTTACATGTACAAAGGAGATCATTAAAGGCACTTAGGCGTTGTGAGAGTCTAGTCACTAGGCATGATAAACGAGGGAGGGGTAGACCAATAAAGATTTGGAATGAAACTATACGGAAAGACATGACGCACTTAGGCATTAATGAGATTATGATACAAGATAGGGCACAATGACGACAAAAGATCCATATAGCCGACCCCACTATAGTGGGATAAAGGCTTGAATGTTTTTGTTGTATTTCTTATTATAGTTATAGCAATGGCGACACGCCATGAAATTATAGGAACGAGTAATAGAAAGAAGAGTAAGACAAGAGACTAACATCTCGGAGAATCAATTTGGATTCATGCCAGGGCGGTCGATCATGGAAGCTATATATCTCTTGCGGAGACTCATTGACAATTATCGAGAAAGAAAACAAGATTTGCATATGGTGTTTATCGATCTTGAGAAGGCTTACGATAGAGTTCCAAGAGAGATCTTATGGAGAGTCTTAGAAAAGAAAGGTGTAAATGTATCATATATTGACATAATCAAAGATATTTATACAAATTCAGTGACAAGGGTGAGGACATCTGGAGGATTAACACAGGAATTCTCTATCACTGTTGTCTTACATCAAGGTTCAACTTTAAATCCTTATCTTCTTACCCTCATCTTAGATGAGCTCACCGGACATATCCAACAAGCAATACCTTAGTGTTTATTGTTTGCGGATGATATCGTTTTGGTCGATGAGATGCGCAAGGGTATAAACGGAAAACTTGAATCTTGGCGAGACACTTTAGAAAAAAAGAGTTTTAGGTTGAGCATGGCAAAGACGAAGTATATGGAGCTTAAATTTAGCAGTGCATGAAAGACGGATGACTTCGTTATTAAGTTGGGTGATCATGACATTTTTTGTAGTGAGTGTTTTAAATATCTTGGATTGATAGTTCAAAAGGATAGAGGTATTGATAAAGATGTGACACATAAAATCCAAACGGGTTGGTTGAAGTGAGGCGCGTCAAGGATCTTATGTGAACATAAAGTACTATTAAAGCTTTAAGACAAGTTATACCATACTACAATTAGACCAGTGATGCTCTATGGTTTTGAGCATTGGGCAGTGAATTGTGTGCATGAGCAAAAAATGGAAGTTGCGGAGATGAGAATGCTTAATTGGATGTGTGGACACACAAATCTTGATAAAATTAGGGAATGAATGTATCAGGGATAAGACAGGAGTAGCACAAATTGCAGAGAAGATACGAGAAGCTCGACTAAGATGGTTTGGATACGTACAAAGGAGACCATTAGAGGCTCTTGTTAGGCGTTGTGAGAGTCTAGTCACTAGGCTTGTTTAATGAGGGAGGGCTAGACCAATAAAAACATGGAATGAAATTATAAGGAAAGACATGATGTACTTAGACATTAGTGAGATTTTGACTAAAGATAGGGCACAATGGCTACAAAGGATCCAAATAGCCGACCCCTCTATAGTGGGATAAAGGCATGAGTGTTGAGTGTTGTATTTTTTTTTTCATTTTTTTAATTATTTAAATAGTTTTTAAAAAAAAATTAAAAGAAATGCAGCACGCGTTAGGGTTCCTGTCAGCGGCGAAGCCACCCGCCGCTTGTCCGAAGCCCACCACCGGGTTTGCCGGCGCCGCCGGACTACCCCTGACGGGTTCGCCGGGGCCCGGCAAACCTGACGGTGGGCTCCGGGCAGGGCTGCCGGCGGCAACCCTAAAAAAAACTATTTGGGATTTTTTTAAGCTATTGGGATTTTTTGGGAGGGGGGTTTCGTGAGGAATTCCAAGAAAACCTATTGGCAGTCCACCCTCTTTCTAGATCCAACGACTGAAAACATCCTAAAGGACCTCAAGTGTTACACCGTGCAATCGCAACGGCTCCCCATAAATCTTTGTATATATAACAAGTGACAGTGCACGGAGCGTCCCCCGTGCTCCGCGCAACAGTACCCAGTCTGCGGCGGGCAAGCCCGCCGCCCCCTGCGATTTTTAATATTTTTCTTATCATGTAATTTTCTTAATATAATTTTTTTATCATTACATATTATTTGTATTTTAAAATTATTACTTTTTTATATTTAAAAAGTTAAAAATAAAAACAAAAAATTTAAATATATATACATATGTAAAAAATGGATGGTCAAGATTGATTTAGAGGGTCTCGGATGTTACACCGTGCAATCGCAACACCGTGCAATCGCAACGATCAACGATACTTTTTTGTATATAGTTTTTTCGTCAGAGTTAGATCCTAGTTTGAACATGACACGTTTTTAAAACCCTACACGTTAATATACATATCGAGGACGCAATAGTATTTCATAAGTTTTCATCACGATCAACGCCTACACTTAATACGATTTCTAATATTTTCTGAAAATGCAAATAGAAACTTTTACCATGCAATCGCAACGGCTCCCCATAAATGTTTGTATATATAATATAGATATGTTTATTAAATCAAATGCATATATATTAATATAGATTAATTACTGGAACCTCCCCTAGGACTATTACAAGGGCCTCCCTACTTTTTGAAATTACAAAATTATTTCCTCTGAATTTGCAACTGTACCAGATACCCTAACTCAGTTAACACATTACGAATGCACCCTTCTAGAGGGATTATTTATTGTACTAAAAATTTATAATGCAAATTCAGAGATGAGGTTTTGATAATTTCAAATAGTAGAGTAAAGGTTTTTGTAATTATGCAAAGTCCTATCAGAAGTCTTGGTAATTAACCTTATATGTTTATACAATATCTTGCCAGCTAAGTTTTTTTTTTGGCCAATTTCTGTCACTGGGCAAATTATTGGGTCTGAGCCCCGGTTCCAAATCTGGATCCGGGAGCTAGGGATCACCATTAAAATGCATGTGGGGCCCACACATTTTGGGAGTGTGATATACACTTTTGCACGGGGCCCATGCATTCACGCCTTTTCATTGGTTCCGGTTCCTTCCGGGAACCCGGACAGAAAAATTCTGCCTATCACTGAGGCTGGAATACTCTTTACCCTCCACTGACAGTTTGTACTAGGAATATGATTTTTACCGTTTCAGTTTGTTATATCACCTTAAATTTAAAAGTTTTGATTATGTCTTCAGATTGGAGAATGTGCTGCAGTCTGGTGGAGGCCAAATTTTGAGACTATAATGTACCCGTATTGCCCTCCCCATATCACCAAACCAAAAGTAAATTTTTCTATACATCTTATTTAAGCAAGAGGCTTTACTGTAGGACTATACTTTGAAGTAATGGTTAGAATGTTAGCAAGTGTTCTTTCTCAATTAAGGTTTTTCTGTCTCTCCAGGAGTGCAAGAAACTTTTCATTGTTCACTTGTCAGAAAGGGAGTACTTTGCTGTACCCAAAAACTTGAAGTTACTTGCAGTTCCCCTGTTTGAACTTTATGACAATATCCAGGTATTTAATTCTTATATCCTTTGTCAGCAGTCTTTCTATTTTGATTAGGCTTAACTTGTATAGTTCTGCTGAAGTGATGACGCTGTGCTTTTAATATTGACACTCTTCTCATAGAAAGTATTAACTGGTAAGTCGTTCATATGCACGCCATGTCGGGCTGCAAAAGAATCTGAGTCAAGCTGATTACTTTCCTTTCAAGCTCGTCAATTAGGCTCTTTGAGAGTGGCAGCTGTTGTGAATGTAGTTATGAAAAAAGTAGGCAGTGTTTGGGCAGACACAGTCACAGATTTATTTTTCCAAAAAATATATATTTTAGGACAAAACCCCTCCGCAACCATGCAAGGGTGTGATTGTGGTCAAGCGTTAGTGGTCATGAATTCTCAGACTCAGGAAAGTGGAATTTGTGTCCGAAACATTGTCACGAATGCTACGACACAATCACACAACACATGTAAACCGTCCGCCACCATTGTGTTTACTTACTAATACAGTTTCACATCGCCATCACTCAAATGCTTCTGCCGTCACAAACAAAACATTAGTTTTTTTGTCAGAGTTAGATCCTAGTTTGAGCTTGACACTTTTTTAAAACCGTACATGTTAATATACATATCGAGGACACAATAGTATTTCATTAGTTTTCTTCATGATCAACGCCTACACTTAGGCTCCGTTTGGGGGGACTTATTTTCACCGGTCAAACGGTTACGACCGCATGAACCGGACCTTAATTATGGTCCGATTCATACGGTCGTAACCGCTTGACTGGTAAAAATAAGTCCCCCCAAACGGAGCCTTAATAGGATTTCTAATATTTTTTGAAATGCAAATAGAAACTTTTACCATGCTTATATCTGTTTTGGTGTGCATAATATTTCTTGTAATACAAAAAATCTAACCTTGTAAAATGCCTGCTTGCAGAGATATGGTCCAGTTATTTCCACCATCCCACAGCAGATGTCTAGATTCCAGTTCAAGATGGTCATTTCATGAAGCTCATCAACCCCATGGCTCCCCCTCCTTCCTCAGCTAATTTCTAGCTTCACTCCTAAAAGGATAAAACACCCTTTGATTAAACATTCACTTTCCGATTTTACCCCCCCCCCCCTCCCCACCCCCCGCCCTTATTAAAAAATTTTCTTTTCTTATATTTAAAAAAAATGTGTTCTCATATAAATAAAGTCTTCGGTCTATAATATTTTTTTTCTTCCTGTCCCTTACAAACTCATGTGCACAACACAAAAATGAGCAACGAGCAGTGTACAACACTTAGGGGTTTGCGAGCGGCGGGAGCGCCGTCGCGTCATGAAAATTTCGTGGCCGGGATAATGTCGCGTGGGGCATCGCCCGCCCCCCGTGTGCTATCGCAGTTGAGGTATTGTTGCGATTGGTCGTAAGAGCGAAGCCCCATGCCTGTCACTCATATATATTATGTAGGAATAATTACCAAAACTCCCCCCGGAAATTAGCATAATTACAGATTGCACCCCTCTTATTATTGAAATTACAAAAAAACTTCACTGAATGTTACACAAATTTATCTCCAATGTGGGTATTTTTGTGCATGAATGTTATGAGATGTGAACTTTAGGGGAGGTAAATGTTAAGTTTTGTAACATTCAAGGGAGGTTTTTGTAATTTCAATAATAAGAGGGGGTGCAATCTGTAATTTTTCAAACACAGGGGAGATTCAGACCTATTTAAATGATCACAGTGGCATTTTCTTCGAAAAGATAATAGTCGACTTGTGGATCGGGGTGCCCACAGAAAGTTTCTCATTGTAGACTCTTTGTTCGACTAGCAATGCACATGACTTGCATTTATTATACGGACTCGAGCTGAGAGATCCGCAGATGAATGAAATCGAAAGGTTTTGTAGCTTTCACCCTTGTATGATCAATGAATATGATGGTTCAGCTGAGCTGGTTTGCGATCAGTTTAGACTCAGGTTGGACTTGATTCAGCCGGTTCGGCCCCAATGCCACAATTGAAAAGTAATTTTAAAGATTGTGTGATGATTTATGGGTTGTAAGACTGGATTTTGGAATTATTGAAAATCAAGAGTTTATACAAAAGAAAAAAAATTACATTTGTAGAATCTAATATTTACTATTTGTTTGTGCACAATGCTCATCTTTGTTATTTGAAGATGCCTCTCCACTGGTGATGTGCATAATGTAGCAAAGCTTCTTAAGAATCTATTATCTTTGAGCATTTAATAAAGTTGTGAGTGCACAACGCTCGCTCACGAATCGCGATAGAAGAGAAGTGTATCATTTACTGACCGACGGCGCACAAAGTGTAATATCATTGACCACTTGACGTGAACGAAAGCCACTTGCAATGGAGTAAGCTTGAGTAGCCGAATCAAGCGTCGAAGGAAGAATTCAACTGCTTGGTTTCCATTGGATGGATGGAATTAGGGCTTTAGATTTGAAATCAAAGGTCCAATTCTAATGAAAAATTAGCCTTCAATTCTAATTTCAAGATCCAATTCTAATGAAAATCTAGTAAAGCGCTGCAGCCGCGTCTTTATTCCTCTTTTTTCCTCTTATTCGGATGCAGTAGGATAAACCTCCCAATGGTGATCCACACATCCACCTAGTCAAAATTGGGCAATGTTAATAGTATCCTGAAGTAGTTATTAGGGTTTAGGGTTTTAGAGTTTAGGGTTTAATGTGCTATTTTGGCCTTTTTTTGAGGTGCTATTAGTCAAAAGAGAGGTGCTAGTAACATTGCCCCCAAAATATCAAAAATATTTGCTATGGCCCGCGATTTGATGTGTATTTCAATGGTTGCGACGGTACGCACTGTTCATGTGCGTACCTGAAAAATTCTTCGTTAGATATAGGAGTGAAGCCTCGCGACTGTCATGTGATGCCCGTGCATTCAAAAGCAGACGAGCATGGACCAAGTCATGATCGAAATAGTGTCACATCCGCACGAGAGCCCAACACTCAATTTGGTTTAGCATTTGTCCCCGCTGCTGGTTTTGGTTAATGTTCCTCCTCTAGGGTGTGTAAACCTCAGGCGGTCAAGAGAGAAATAAGTAGGTGCACATGCACGCATAACTCAACCCGTGCATTACAGGTAATATGTCTGATTTGTGATCCAATTGTTAGCAAAAAAATGTGCTTAAAAAAAGTTTTTTTAAAAAACAGTTGGGATTCGAGAGGATTTCTCCGAATTCTTTTTGGTGCGAGAAACCCACCTATTAATAGGTGCGAGAAGGGCAAATCCGACCGTAGGATCTGCCTTCTATTTGGATTTCAACGACAGAGATCTGGCCGTCTCTGGTTCGTCGCTACATACGATTATATCTCTAGCAGATACGGCCTTTACCTTTTTTAGTTTGCCCCTCTTAAATGAGTAAATTTTAGGTGCATTTCTCTCATCTAAGATCAGGGTGAGGACACCCATCAAACCTTTGATACTTGTAAAAACAATGATTTTGATCGAAATACTGACAGTAATTTTTCAATACTGCAGTATTTCGCGAAAACAACTCAACCGCAAGATAGCGTAAGAATCGCACCCAAATTTTTTTTTCTAAATGAGTAAATTTCGGGTAATAAATCGCGCCCATTGATAAGCTTTACCGAGAGAAAAAAAATTTTATCCAGTTTAACGGCGTCGGTCGACATCGCCGGCTCCCCCACAAAAAACGATATATTCTAGCGAGCCGCGAGCGAGACGGCGAAAGCGAAAATGAGAGGCAGATATTTCTACTGCGTTGCTCCCACGAAATTTCAGCCACCGGGATTTCGACTCCTCGCTCCGCCGGACGTTTTTCCTGTGGTGGATCTCCACCGATCCAGCCGATAGAAGACGACACTTCCGACAAGTTCCTGCAACGAGCATCCTTTTCGTTCTTTGATTTCCCCTTTCCCACTTTCTTCCCGACGACAGATTCTTACTGTCACGGTCAAAAGGTAATTATAAAATTGGGGGAGATTAGCAGCGAAAATGTTTGTATTCTCCCTCCGGAGACAAATCTTTTTAATTCCGGGTTGGAGGCATCAGGGCTTACCCTGCGAATTATTGAATTATGGGTCTTTGGATTTTACTGGATTTCAAGAAAGCTCCATTTTTGTTTTCACAAATCGAGCGGCGATTGCTGCTCTCCTCACCTCCCCCTTTCATCCTGCGCAGCAAAGTTTTACCTTTACTCCCTGTCACATCTCCTGTTCCAATCATTCTTCTCGTGAGCACGCTCAGATCCAATTTTCAGCAGCTTATTTGGTCTTTCGGGGGGCGGTGAGAAGTTTGCTTTGGTGGCTGCCGGAAGCGGCTGATTGATGGTCGCGGAAGTTTGGAGTTGGGAGGAGGAGAAGGCGTTCGAGGACGCCCTAGCGGTTCATTATGAGACTTGCAGCGATTGGTGGGAGAAGATTGCGGCGGCTGTCCCGGGAAAGAGCTTGGTGGAGATTAAGAGACACTATGAGATTCTAGTTGAGGATGTTCAGGGCATCGAATCGGGCCGGGTGCCTTTGCCTAATTATGCATCTTCTTCTTCCTCGACGGCCGAGGCTTCTGTTGATGGTGGGGGAAATGGGAAGAAAGGCGGGCATTCTCATGGCGATTCGGGTCATGGAGGGAAAGGTTCAAGGTTGGATAATGAAAGGAGAAAGGGGATTGCTTGGACTGAGGAGGAACACAGGTGAAATACTGAATCCTCCATCTCCTTTACTCTGAGTTTTAATTTGAAAATATATATTAATACTGTTTTCTTTAGTGCTGTTGTTGATTAGAGGGGGCTTCAGTTCAATTTTTTTTTTTTGTAATTAATGCCCCCAAAACTAGCTGGAAACTGATGGATTATCTAAAGACTTTCTGCTCGTAGTTATTCTGCAGTTGCCACCGCTAATGGGTTTTTAAAGTGGGTTTCCCTTTGTGATTTGCTACATGAAATAAAATAAATTTGAGCCAGGCTTCAGTAGATAATGCTATATAATTGTTTTTTTCATGCTATGTGGTACACGATAATCTGTAGTATTCTCACAAAGGACTAGTCTTTTGTTTGTTTGTTTGTTTACAAGTGTGATGAAGTTATGAAGAAGGTGCATCTGCAGTATGGAGCTTTCTGTCACTTTTTACTGAAGAATGAGGATTTTTTAAAGGCGGACAGGGTTTTGGTAAGTAAAATACTGAATATCATTGACAGTCTTTGATCAACATGAGTAGGTAGGGAGATATGGGGCGGAGCAAGCCTTCACCAAAAGTTGAAGATTTTGAGTTAGATTCAAGCCAATATTGAGTAAAAACCAATCGAGTTTTACTCCAATTTAGAGCTTTCTCGAATCAAGTATTTTAATTTTATAAAGTTGTTAACTACTAGTTAATAATACTATCCATATATTAGATAAATAATCGTCAACATGTTATACTGTTAAATAACTTAAATTTATTGCATGTATATCATAGACTAATTTTTTTTTTTTAATATATTTCATCTCCATTTTCATCATCTATATTCTCTTCTCCGTCACTGGATTCTTAGCTCATCATCTCTTCCTTTGTCTCATACACATCCTCTTCTTTCTCGCGAGCCATTACTCTAGAACAAGTTCTCCAATGTGTGTTCACTCTGTTTTAACCATTGATTCTCTTTCCACACTACCTCATGCCAATTGTTTATCATTAAGAATTATGCTGTCTCCCACATTCAAAATATTAATACTTGTCTCTCCAATCAAGTGAATGCGCTCACTTCACTGCTGTACGCCTTAAGGTTGATGCTTGTCTAGGTATTGTGTTGGGGGTTTATGTCTCAAGGTTAAATAGTTTTAAGATTTTCTTTTTTTGTAGTAGTAGATGTTACATCAAATATGAAAATGTATCTGGTTTATTGAGACTAACACCTGTGCACATGGCCCCCATCTAATCGGTGTTGAATTGGTATGTAGATTTCAAAACCATGTTATTTACTTATCATTCCTACCAAATGCTTAGAAGTCTTCTCTGAAAGACTTTGCGGCATCCTCCTCTTTGGTTGTATATATCTGTGTGAGGACAAATTATAAAACCATCCATGAAGGAGAGCGCCAACACCCCCTTGGTTCTCCCTCTTTCTCTTCGATTCGACAACAAGCGACACAAAGGACAATGATGACATGCGCAAACGATGTGCGAGTTGCTGCGTGAGGCATTGCGAAGACGGGCGGTGGCCGCACATGTGCAACAACGACAAGCACTAGATGCTTTGTGTGGGTAGCACGATAACATGTCTTGCAGGTGGTGCACAATGGGTGCAGATGACGTGTTGCATAAGTGTTGCAAGGCCGATTCACATTGGGGCTCTCTTCTTCGATGGTCATGGGTCGTCGTTTCGTGATGAAGGTTCATTTTGGCCTTGACCTTGTGCGTGCAATTTTAGTATGTGGCAAACTTACATTAATGATATGCTTTCAACAAGTGTCGATGCAAGTGCTGCGTGGGCGAGATAAATTTCCTTTTTCGGTTAAATACATTGAATGATGGATTTGGTTGAGCATGTCACTGGTGCCATCTCGATATCTATTGATGGCAATGCACTCTTCAACATTAGTGTTGAAGAGACTGCAATCATTTTTGGGTAAAGTTGGACAAATTGTATCTGTCCAAGTTGTTGGTATAAAGGTGTAGGGAGCACTTCAATGTGTTTAACGACATTCTTAACTAATTGCACACTATTGGTATAAAGGTGTAGGGAGAAGACAAGACCATCTTGTTTCTTACCTCGCTCTTGACATTCTTTAAACACATGGTGACTACATTCCTATATGAGAAAGATATAATGGAGTTGGAGGAGGTCACATTGATGTCACTATTTGGCTAGAGATTGACCCCGCACTTAGGGTTGAGTATGCATCGACGCGGAAGGATGAAAGAACATTTGACAAGGGGTTGAGAGATGCACAACCTCAATAAACGTCGATGAAGGGCGTGACATTACCACTATAGATGAAGGGGTCATATTAGAAGGGATTGTCCATAGCGTGCGCCAAGTTCTGGAAACGTCCATAGTGTGAGTATAATGGCGTTAAATATGAGAGTGGAGAGTAATGATTCCTTACCATTATTGAGAGTCATCATATGTAATGACTGAGTCGTTTTATTTGGGTGACGACTTATGGTTTGAGGTCAAAGGCATGTGAACAATTGACATTTAAATGTATGATGGAGTGATGCGCATGCTTGAGTAGGTATTATTTGACACTCAATTTGCCCAGGAATCTGATATCATTGGAAAAATCGGACTCAAATAGTTGCAACTTTACGATGCATGGTGGAGTCCTAATGGTGGCACGTGGATGTGTCATGCTCATGAGAGCTATATAGTTTGGTAGTCTTTATGACTGATGAGGGTCACAATGCGAGGTGGTGCTCCCATGATTTATGTGGGTGACATGCAAATAATCAAAGGAGTGTAGTGGATCTCCCTTTAGGGACTCGAGCTCGATGAGTCAGTTCCTGCAATCCTGGTGCATTGACATCTCAATGGTGAGCTAAAGCAGAGAGAGTCGAATTGTGGCAAGTTGGTTGACACCTCAGTCTTGGGATGATCCTACATGCAGATGATGCTTTGTGCAGTTGGTGGTTTCGGATCGTGAACCTAGGCGGTGGTTTGTCGAGGTTTAGTATTTTTGGCTTGGAAAGGAACAGACCTTGAGCGTGTGAGTGCAACAACGGCGGCTCTAGACAAGTACAACAACAAAGATGCTAGGCCAATACGATGGTGGGAGTGCAAGGTCGTGCAGGTCACATGTGCAGGTATTTGCGAGGGTTGGTGTATTGACGGTAGTTGGTGTACGCCTGGGATCTAGGAAGCACTGGTACGAATACGGGTACCAGGGACGATACATACCCGGTACGACAAAATTTAAAAAATAGAGAACCGGTACGTCATGATACATTATAACAAATTATATATATATATATATATATATATATATATATATATATATATATATATATAGTTCTCAAAACATTGAATCATCAAACATAAATCATAACTTGAAGTACAAGTCCACAAATCAATGCAACGTAACATGAAGTTTTCAAACATTAAGCATTCACAAATATTACAAAATTTAGCATCTTATATGTTTAACCAAAAGAAATAAAATTAAAACTTAGGCCTACTCATCAGTCTTTTTTTCTTCTTCTTCTTCATTGTTGGAGATTAACTTCATTGTTGGAGATCAACATCTTCAATCTTCGGTTAGTCTAGAGACAAATTAGTCGTTTTGTTAATAACTTGTGTCGTATCAACACATTCAATACACTTGTAACAGAAACGTACCAGTACCAGAGACGTACCAGTACCAGAAACATACTCGGTACAAATACACAACTTAATTGGACTTGTCAATGCTTCGTAGCATAAAGCTAACTTTTGTTTACTCTAGAAAAACAGACTCCTATCATGATATGCAAAATGATGTGCTAAGTCTAAGTGTGTCCACATAGGTGTATCCGTCGAGTATCGGGTACATACCCGTACCGTATACGTATCCGGTACGGGTACACTGCCTTCGGGGAAGAATCCGTGCTTCATAGCCTGGGATGCAGGGAGCACGTCGTGGAGACAGTGTGGTCTAAGGAAGCATGCAAAGAAGGCGGTTTGCGCATTCACGGTAAGATTGAGCCCCGACTTGGATCTTTTCTTTGATAGTGGTGGTGGTTGGTCGTCCTGTAACACAACTCAGTTGGTGATGAGGAACAGTTTAGAGATCCCTTATCTAGGAGGTCTTGAATCCCCGTCCTTAACAACCCTTCATTGGAATTAACGACTACAACCAATCAGATCCGTGGAGATGGGTTGGGGTCACTGGTCTGCAGACCTGTAGTGTATCCACAGTAGACCGGGATGATAATTTTTGTTTTATGCGACCTTGTGCGTCCAATTACGAAATCAAATTGCAGTAAGTTTTTCTATTCCAAATCGTATTGGAGGTGACTAATCACATCCACGGTTATTTTCATGGGATATGTATTTTCTCCTGATTATATTGAATTTGCTTTTATTGTGAAATAAAATTGCATGGGTTTGTGCAAAGTTCTGTTTCTTGATTGCCCTATGATTTAGTTGTGCCTGGGGAAATGTTTGGTTTCTAGCACTCGGTCTTCTTTTTGGGGGTTATCTTTTCTCTTTCCTTCTCTTTCATGCTTTCACTCCTATGCAAGTGGTAGAAGTTCACAGTAGACAAAGCTTTTCTTTTATATAGTAATAGATAATTATGAAAGAATACTTGGGTTTTAAATATGCTGATTTGTTATTTATCCTAGTGTTATTATTCTGTTGGAAAATATTTGAGAGGATATTTATTAGCTCGTTGTCCAAATTTGAGAAGCTATTTCTACCTCTTACGGAGGATATAAACAGACAAGATTTTATTTGGAGCGGTACTCAAATCAAATTCGACACATTGAAGCAACAATGGTAGGATAATTGAGGGGCAATGACTTTACAGAGACAAGCATATGTGCACATGAAATATTAGCGATTGGTTATATGTGCATGCAGATGCGAAACAAGACAATGGATATGCAACATAACAACTAGGCAGTGATAGTTATGCGCTCTTGGATAGACGCAACAAAAAACACATGCAGTAAGCAAAGAGCGCTTGTGATAGCTTGATGAGCATGTGCGCAAAGCATCTTCGTCTTCGAAGATGATTATTTGTATTTGGCGGACAACATGTTGATCCTGTTTGTGCAATTAATGTGGATCTTTATTACTTTATAAGTGTCGAAGAAGAAGATACTGGCTTGGGAGGTAGTTTTATTTCCGTATTTGATGATTGTCATCACTTATATCAAACCTCATGTATATGTCATTAGTTTAGGTTTTCTCTTTTAACATATGTGTGAACTTAGAATTTTTGGTGAGTGTCCCTTTATTTTACATAACTTATGTATTTTTGTATTTAATGAATATAATTCTTTCTCCTATTATGTAGATTGTTTGGAGACTGTGTGAGGGTGATGCATGTGGAGACGAGAGAAGATATGCGGCGGTAGACCCTGCATGAAGAAGCTCAGGTAATGATCTGGCTGTAGCCCCGGAATGTGGGAGACCAGGGCGACAAACTCATCAACATAATCGTCCAGGCCGTCTGTCTTGAGGACGCCGCAAAGACGCTCGGTAGCGGAGGAGACGGAGTAGCGGGTGTCATACCGCCAAATCATCGCCTGCTTGAGCTCGGGCCAGGAGAGGTACGAGTTGGTTTGGCGAAGCCACCGAGGCCAGTGGAGTGCCGAGCCGTCTAGGTCAACCATCGCTGTTTACACTTTATCTTGCTTCGGTGTGTAGTTGAGGTCGAAATATTGCTCCGCCTGGGCAATCCAATCCATCGGGACAATGTCGACGAAGGACGGAATGTCGAGGGAGTTGGGCGGACCGGCCCGGAATGGAAGCAGGAGTGGTCCCTGAAGGAATGGACTGCGGTCTGGCGCCTAGGAGAGAGCCGTCGTCGGAGCCGAATGCAGCGGAGATGGACGCCTGGAGGGAGTCGATCTTGGAGTGGAGAGCGAGGAGCGAGGCGTGCATGGAGGCGACGAGTTGCTCTTGAGCCTCCAAGCGACAGCTTAGGGCATCGGTGGCGGAATCTAGAGCGGGGTCACCGGAGGAGCGAGTGGTGAGAGCCATGGGGCTGGAGACCTCAGACGGCGGTCGGAAAGGGAGGATCTTTGTGAGATCTGCAGAAAAGATGTCGGCAGCCTTCCTGCAACAATTTTGCGGAAAGCTGCGACGCGTGCTGGAAGCGATGGAGCGGCTTTGTAGACACAGAAGGGATGGATCGGCAGACGCAGTGGCGTAAGGGGGCGGATTGGCAGTGTGGCAAACAGCGGCAACGAGCGGCGGAGTCGCGGAGTCGGTGCAGATGCGAAAGCCGTGCTGAGGCGGGATCGAGGAGCGGCACGGACGACGCGGCACGGGCGACGCGGGATCGGGCGCGGAAACGAAACGCGGAAACGGAGAGGGATCCTGAAAACGAACGCGTGGTTGGCGTTGCTTTGCGGAAACGAGATGGATCGGGATCGTGGTGCGGAATCTGATTAGCGTGGACGTGGTTGCTTCGCAGAATCGACCGACGTTGGGCTGTCGCAAAGTGGAATAGGCGCGGGAATCGTCGGCGAGATGGCGGACGGTGAGGCAGGTCTGACCAAATTGATACAATTCTGAGAGGAATCCGACAAGGGAGAGGGCCGGCGAAGGTGAGGAAGAGGAAAGAGGAGCGAACGAGAAGAAATTCTTCCAAAAATGCGAAAATAAAGAAAAAGAGTACATCACACCCCTTTGTAGGCGAGGGGTGCGGATAACGAAAAACAATGCGAAAATAAAACATAACAGTGGACACAACAGGAAATAACATAACAACATGCGAATAGAATAATCATGTCGTTGATGCATCTTCGGACTCTCCTCCTCTCGAACCCATCATCGTCTTCCTCCATTTGTGTCCCCGCCACGACGTCTCGACGGCGTGTGCGTGTCCCGTCGGCATGCACAACCGTAACATAATCGATTTCACTTTCTAAAGAAATAACTGTTCTAACGACATAATAGTGTGTGCAAGAGATCTGGACGATCTCTGAGGCAGGCTTCGAAGATTGTGAGACAATTTATCTTTTTTCGAGTAAGAGATTAATTACTGAAACAGTTGGATGGGACGAAGATGAACTAAGGAACTGCTGGGTTTTGTTTGAGCATCTTATAAGTAGTGGAATTAACAACAACCCATTTATTTTACCTTGCAAAAACCTATAGATCAAGAACTGAGAATATACCTGCGTCGAAATCAAATTTTGAGAAGAATAGTTGTCGTATGAGAACCGAAACGTAGATCGAGATCCACGTCGTTGCGGGTTTCCACACGAATGCCGAAAATGCCTCGCAGTCCATCCAACGGTCTCAGAGTTGGAAGATGATCGTCCTTCTCTTCCACGAAATGCTATTTTCGTTTCTGGAGAGAAACTTCTCTCTCGCTTTTCTCTCTTCTTCCAGATCTCTTAAAAAGAGAAACAGAAAGTGACTGCAGGTTCTTTAGAGTCACACTCTTCAAAAACCTAAAGCGCACTACTTATGACAGTTTCACAGAATGCCCATAAAAGTGTCGTGAGAGAGACTAAAGGGAGATATAAGATTAGAGTAATCGTTTTCAATTCGACGTACATCGATTTCCCAAATCGGCGTGCGTCGAATACTGTTTTTCTTAATTGATTTACGTCAATTTCCCAAAACGTCGTGCGTTGAATACTATCTGATAGTATAGAAACTCTATTAAACACACACCAAATCGATGTGCGTCGAATACTGTCTGTCTACTTATCCACTCGACATGCGCCAAATAGTATATGAAAATATATGCCTTTATGTTAAATGCACACCAAATTGACGTGCGCTGATTTCATAAATCAACTTGCGTCAAATAGTTCGTTTAACATCATTTTCGAATCCAATTCGGCATATAATTACTCCTAATTATTTTTTAAATTAATTCCCAACTAATTAAACATTATTATGGATTTGGTTCTTCACTTGTCTCCAATAAAGTAAAATCAACGCATATGTTCAGTTTTCATACGTTCTTAACGTGCGATCCCATATGTTCATATTACGTTGACAGTAAGACTAATCCCTTGATTACTTCTAGCTCATAGATTCCAACAAGAACTTGTGGTAATTCTTCCCTGCCTTATGGCAAGAGTTCATGTTTATGTACTTTGTGACAAATTTAAAATGAACTAAAAGTTGATTTTGAGTCTGGAGTAAAACATGTACTTGAGTTAGTTTTGGGTGGAGTTAAAATTAAGTGGTTCTGAAAATCATATTTCGCTGTTAGTCCACTTGCTAACATTTGCTAAAACTTACCGTTTTTAATGTATTTAATGATTTTATCTAAGTGAATGTTTTGTATATTGTTAGAGAGAGCCAAGTTTGTGAAGTAAAACATAATACGTCTTTATTTGGGATTATAAATGAGATAGCATAGATGTGCACTGATATATTTATTAATATCATATTTATGATGAAAATAGATTTATGTGGTTTAAGCATGTGCAATAAAGGTTAGAAAATGCTGGAATTAGACTAGTAGAGTTAGTGCTAAAGGATTATGTAGCAGTTGAGGTAGATTAAATGCTATGCATATCAATTGAAGTAACTATATCCCTCAACTCCCTTTCCTTCCAGTCTAAAATGACCTTCCAACACCTTTTTGGAAGCTTAGAACCTCCTCCCTATGGCTCCCAGGCGCTCGACAGCGCTGTCAAGAACAATTTCGTGTGGGTCTCCTGTCATTGTTCTTGGATTGACCATGAGTTGTTACTAAATTGGTTCGGATCGGTCAAAGCTGAATTTATGTGTATTTCTCTTTTGTAACTTAAGTGTGTAGGCCCACCTTTTTAAAAATTATTTTCTATTTTTATAAAGCATGCCGACCCTTGTGGTGATGAAGGCATTGCACATAATGTACCCTTTAGCTGGTCCTCACACTGAGACCTCTCTAGGAAACCCCCACTTTTATCACTTAGGCTCCGTTTGGCATGGCGGTCACGAACACGGTGGTTATGAACCATCATTCGTGAATGCCCGACCTCACCTGAGGAACTTCATCCACTTTTATGTTCAAAACCTAGTTTTCTTTTTTAATGGTGATCATAACCGTTGTCATGTCAAACATACATTCTTTGGCGGCGGTGTTTTTTTCCAAACTCTCCGGTGCAGAAAAACTGTGTCAAACGGATCCTTAATCTCCTTCAATGTGGTGAGTTTCCCATTTTTTACCGCTTCCCCCTTCAAACTTGCGGTGTCAACGTGCTATTACCAAGAGTGGCTTCCATGACTTTATCCCCACCGGAGGTGAACCCAGTATCTTCTCCTTCATTCTCATTTGCATTTATGTTCTTGTGAGTATCTTAACAAGTTAACATAGATGTGTGTTGGATGCTTTGATGTTCTTTTGAATCTACCCTGATGGATGTGTGGAAGAGTTCTTGTGAAACCCTCGTTGTTTGAAACCAATTGTGCAGGTTTGTTAATCCTTGGTATGAAATGGTTTGTTCCATAATAATTTGTAATTTGTTAGTTTGACCTAAATCACGGTTCGTTGGTTGGTGAAGAATGTTTATTTAAAGCATTTAGTGTTGGTGGACTATTATGGACTGTCCCTTGGTTGTACATTCTCTTGATCTAACCCCAAAAGGTTGCATTGTTGGTGATACGAGATGCATTACAAGGTAAGATAACTAATGATCGTTAAAGATGATTTGTGTAGATTGGGTTTAACACCTCGTGAAAGACGCGGATTTATAATCATAAATTTTCTTTGTATTGAAATATAAGTTTCATCGGGTTGGGCGTACGACCCATCTCATGAAGAGTAAAATGCAAACTATTTAACTATTGATGACCGCCTTTTATGATGGTGATCCCTAGTAGGTGTATCCCTATGACTGCACTCTCCTCATCCTTGTATTAGTAAGAGTTCATGTTGAATGTTGTTGAAAGGCGGGGGCATGGTGGCCAATTCTTCCGACCTAGCCAAACTGTAGTCCAAGCATCCCAACCAAATCACCCAAGGCTAACCCTCGTCGGGACTTTGACCAATGGGTAGGTTGTTGAGGTCGGGAATCAAACCCGGAACTTCCTTTATCAAGGCCTTGAGAGAGCTCCTGATATCCAACTGAGCTACATCTTTTGTTGAAAGGCAGGTGGCGTGGTGGCCAATTAACCCGACCTAGCCGGACTGCAGTCCAAGCATCCCAATTCCCAACTAAATCGCCCAAGGCCAACCCTCGTCGGGACTTTGACCAATGGGTAGGTTGTTGAGGTCGGGAATCGAACCTGAAACCTTCTTTATCAAAGCCTTGAGAGAGCTCCTGATACCCAACTGATAAAGTAGCTCTCTCAAGGCTTTGATAAAGGAGGTTCCAGGTTCGATTCCCGGCCTCAACAACCTACCCATTGGTCAAAGTCCCGACGAGGGTTGACCTTGGGTGATTTGGTTAGGATGCTTGGACTGCAGTCCGGCTAGGTCAGGTTAATTGGCCACCACTCCCCCGCCTTTCAACAGATGTGAAGGGAGTTTTCTCCTTTTGTTTCTTTACATTCCATTCAACTGTTGGGGAAATTATTTTCTTTTGCATCTTTATTGGAGAAAGATTGATAATAAGAAATAGAAGATAAAATAATTGTAATATGATGAATCTGATGGTTAATGTAATAAAAAAACAAAAGGTTTCATGTTTTTTGGGGGGGTCATTTATCTTTCAAATTTTTCCAGTTATATTGCAAAAATGCAGGATAATGTTTAGTAGAGAAGGGGAATAATTCTTATTTTGATCCCCTAAACCGGATAGAGAATACATATTTATAGGATACACATCGCGTGACAAAACGCGTGAACTAAAAAAGGAAAACAATAATATAATAATGACGTCTAAAATACGTATACTCAACTCTTCTTCTCAAGTTGGGAATATATATCGATCATTCCCAACTTGCTTGTATTGTTCATGAAGTTGTCATGTCTTAACCCCTTGGTAAATACGTCGGCAAGTTGGTCCTGTGAATTCACGAACGGAGTGCATATATTTCCCTTGTCCAAGCGATCTTCGATGAAATGTTGATCCACCTCAACATGTTTCGTCCTATCATGTTGAACAGGATTATGAGCAATACTGACAGCGGCCTTGTTGTCGCAGTAGATAGTGACCGGCTTGTCCACCTGAAGACTCATATCTTGGAGAATTGTTTTCAACCACAAACCCTCACATCCTCTTTGCTCCATAGCCATATATTCTGCTTCCGCACTTGAGTGAGCCACAACATTCTGTTTCTTGTTTTTCCATGATACAAGGTTTTCACCTACAAATGAGCAATAGCCGGTGGTGGACTTTCTGTCATCTTGACTGCCGGCCCAATCGACATCTGTAAATACTTTAATATCTAAAGGTTGGTTTGCAGAGAACAGTAGACTACGTCCTGGAGACTTCTTGAGGTATCTCAGTACCCGATACACTGCATGCTGATGGCGAATAGTGGGAGCATGCATGTATCGACTTAGAACCCTTACGGCGTATGTGATATCAGGATGAGTATGAGATAAATATATGAGTCTCCTAACCAATCATTGGTATCTTGAAACATCCACCTTCCCTCCACTAGTGTCAGCATCGACCATGTGGTTAGCCTCAATAGGAGTATCCGCGGGAGCACAATCAAACATTCCAGTTTATTCCAGAAGATCAAGAGTATACTTTCTCTGAGAGATAAAGATCCATCGATGAGACCTTACTACTTCAATTCTCAAGAAGTATTTCAACTTTCTCATATTCTTGACCTCAAATTCTTTGCCCAATTATTTTTTTAAGTGATCTATCTCTATCTCCTATTGATCATCTTCTATAATGATAATGTCATCTACGTAGACAATAAGAATCGAAACTTGAGCTCCTTTTTTTTGATGAAGAGCGTGTGATCAAACTGCCTTTGAGTATATCCCAGTTGGAGCATGGTATTGTTAAACCTACCAAACCAAGCTCTAGGGGATTGCTTCAGGCCATATAGGGATTTTTGCAGACGACAGACCTTTCCACTGGACCCTTCTTTAGTAAAGCCAGGAGGGACTGTCATGTAGAATTCTTCTTCCAGATCATCATGCAAGAATGCATTCTTAACATCAAGCTGTTATAATTCTCATCCATGACACACAACACAAGAGAGAATCACCCGAATAGAATTCATATTTGCAATCAGAGCAAAAGTTTTTTTGGTAGTCAATTCCTTGGGTCTGAGTATACCCCTAAGCAACCAAGCGTGTTTTATACTGCTCCACCACCCCATCCTGATTTTGCTTAACAGAGAATATCCAGCGTGATCAAACAGTTCGCTTTCCCGGGGGAAGATGAGCAAGCCGTCATGTCCCATTTTTTTCCAAGGCACACATCTCTTCTTTCATAGCCTGTTTCCACTCAGGTATCTGAACAACCTCTTGCCGGGTCTTAGGAATCACAATAGTGGAAAGGGAAGAGATAAAACCTTTGTGAGCTGAGAGAGGTGAGAGTAGTGATGTAGTTGGCAATTGGGTGTCTAGTGCCACCTGTTTTACTTTTAATACGAGCAATGGGAACATGGATGTCATCGTCTGAATCTGGATTGGAGACAGACACCGGCATCGGTGGAACCGCCACAGTCTGTACTTGCTTAGTCGTGCAAGGTCTGCGAGAGTAGGTATATAGAATCAGAGGAATAGAGGTGGTAGGGACGGAAGCAGAGGTCAGTGGGCAAGGAGCCGGAGGAGCGGGAATATGAGAAGGAGCAACAATCGGTGAGCTAGGAGCCGGAGGAGTGGGAATATGAGTAGAAGCAACAATCGGGAGAGGAGAGTCAATGGTTCCGTCACTGTTACCACTCGTCTCCCCCTGACGAGGACCGAAGTAGGACTCCCCCTCACAAAAAGTAACATCAACGGTGCAGTTGAAGCGACGAGTAGGAGAATGATAACACCGATACCCTTTGGTTGTAGGAGAGTAGCCAACGAAGACACAACAGAGGGAGCGAGCATCCAGCTTATCGCGATGTGGGGTATGAACATGAACAAAACAGACCGAGCCAAAGGTGCGAGGAGCGACTTGAGAGGTGTTAACAATATGGTTCCTTGCTAAACGGCCGAGAGGCGTATCATAAGAAATAGAGCGAGACGGAAGACGATTAATGAGATGAGCAGCAGTCAGAACTGCATCACCCCAATAGGACTTGGAAACGTGCATTGTAATTAATAGACACCGAGCCACTTCTAGTAAGTGCCTATTTTTCCGTTCGGTAACACCATTTTGAGAAGAGGTGTGGACACATGTGGTTTGATGAATAATGGCATTGTCGGACATATAGGTACCAAACGCTGCTCGATCATCATACTCCCCACCATTATCACTATAAAGCACACGAATTGTGCCGTTGAACTGTTTCACAACCATCTTATGAAAGGACTGAAAGCAGGGAAGAACATCACATATTTTTTTAATAAATATAACCACGTAGTACGAGAATGACAATCAATAAAGGTAACAAACCATTAAAGATAACACCGGGGAGTGATCCCAAACATCAGAATGAATAACATCAAACGGAGTGGAACTAGAAAGAGAAACATGACTAATACTATGACGAACATGTTTTGAACGACCACATGTGTCACACTTAAACGATTTAATGTTTTGAACCATTAAAGATAACACCGGGGGCGGATCTGCAGTGTGGCAGACGGCGGTAACGAGCGGCGGAGTCGCGGAGTCGGTGCAGATGCGAAAGCCGTGCTAAGGCGGGATCGAGGAACGGCACGGACGACGCAGCACGGGCGACGCGGGATCGGGCGCGAAAACGGAGCGGAATCATGAAAACGAACGTGTGGTTGGCGTTGCTTTGCGGAAACGAGACGGATCGGGATCGTGGTGCAGAATCTGATTAGCTCGGACGTGGTTGCTTCGCGGAATCGACCGACGTTGGGCTGTTGCAAATTGGAACAGCGCGGGAATCGTCGGCGAGATGACGAACGGTTAGGCAGGTTTGACCAAATTGATACAATTCTGAGAGGAATCCAGCAAGGGAGAGGGCCGGCGGAGGTGAGGAAGAGGAAGGAGGAGAGAGCGAGAAGAAATTCTTAGGGAGCAATCCTGATTTTCCATTCATCCAAAATCAAAGAAAAAGAGTACATCACACCCCTTTGTAGGCGAGGGGTGCGGATCAAGGTTGTCAGGATCGCGATCCAGATCATAGGATCTTACGATCCTACGATCCAAATTTTGTAAATCGATCCTGATTTTGTAAAGCGATCCTTGATCTGACCCTACTATCAGATCTGATCCTACTTCAAAATGATCTCATCTAGGATCTCGATCCTGACAACCTTGGTGCGGATAACGAAAAACAATGCGAAAATAAAACATAACAGCGGACACAATAGGAAATAACATAACAACATGCGAATAAAATAATCATGTCGTCGATGCATCTTCGGACTCTCCTCCTCTCAGACCCATCATCGTCTTCCTCCATTTGTGTCCTCGCCACGACGTCTCGACGGCGTGTGCGTGTCCCGTCGGCATGCACAACCGTAACATAATCAATTTTACTTTCTAAAGAAATAACTGTTCTAACGACATAATAGCGTGTGCAAGAGCCAAGAGATCTGGACGATCTCTGAGGCAGGCTTCGAAGATTGTGAGACAATTTATCTTTTTTCGAGTAAGAGATTAATTACTGAAACAGTTGGATGGGACGAAGATGAACTAAGGAACTGTTGGGTTTTGTTTGAGCATCTTATGAGTAGTGGAATTAACAACCCATTTATTTTACCTTGCAAAAACCTATAGATCAAGAACTGAGAATATACCTGCGTCGAAATCAAATTTCGAGAAGAATAGTTGTCGTATGAGAACCGAAACGTAGATCGAGATTTACGTCGCTACGGGTATCCACACGAATGCCGAAAATGCCTCGCAATCCATCCAACGGTCTCAGGGTTGGAAGATAATTGTCCTTCTCTTCCACAAAATGCTATTTTCGTTTCTGGAGAGAAACTTCTCTATCGCTTTTCTCTCTTCTTCCAGATCTCTTAAGAAGAGAAACAGAAAGTGTCTGCAGGTTCTTTAGAGTCACACTCTTCAAAAACCTGAAGCGCACTACTTATGACAGTTTCACAGAATGCCCATAAAAGTGTCGTGAGAGAGACTAAAGGGAGATATAAGAAAGATTAGAGTAATCATTTCCAATTCGACGTACATTGATTTCCCAAATTGGCGTGCGCCGAATACTATTTTTCTTAATTGATTTACGTCAATTTCCCAAAACGTCGTTTGTCGAATACTATTTGATAGTATAGAAGCTCTATTAAACACACACCAAATCGACGTGCGTCGAATACTGTCTGTCTACTTATTCATTCAACATGCGCCAAATAGTATCTGAAAATATATGCCTTTATGTTAAATGCACACCAAATCGACGTGCGTTGATTTCACAAATCAACTTGCGTCAAATAGTTCGTTTAACATCATTTTTGAATCCAATTCGGCATATAATGACTCCTAATTATTTTTTTAATTAATTCCCAACTAATTAAACATTATTATGGACTTGGTCCTTCACTTGTCTCCAATAAAGTAAAATCAACGTGATCATTTATCCAGTTTTCATACGTTCTTAACGTGCGATCCCATATGTTCATATTACGTTGACAGTAAGACTAATCCCTTGATTACTTCTAGCTCATAGATTCAAACAAGAACTTGTGGTAATTCTTCCCTGCCTTATGACAAGAGTTCATGTTTATGTACTTTGTGACAAATTTAAAATGAACTAAAAGTTGATTTTGAGTCTGGAGTAAAACATGTACTTGAGTTAGTTTTGGGTGGAGTTAAAATTAAGTGGTTCTGAAAATCATATTTCCCTGTTAGTCCATTTGCTAACATTGGTTAAAACTTACAGTTTTTAATGTATTTAATGATTTTATCTAAGTGAATGTTTAGTATATTGTTAGAGAGAGCCAAGTTTGTGAAGTAAAACATAATACATCTTTATTTGGGATTATAAATGAGATAGCATAGATGTGCACTGATATATTTATTAATATCATATTTATGATGAAAATAGATTTATGTGGTTAGGCTCTGTTTGGCTCCACGTTTCAACAGCAGTGTGTTGCTGTTTTTCAATAAGCCGCGCCAAACAAATTTTTGACGCCCACAATTGGAGATGCCGCCGCAGTTTAATCGTGAAAATTGGGCGTTCCAGAGTCGTGAAAAATTATCACGACTCTGGAATCGCGCAAGCCGCGCGATTCATCTTCCATGGCAAACCTAGGGTGATTTCTTCTTGCTTCCTGATTCCAGTCCAAAGCCTGCTCCGATTTTTTTGTCGCCGTCGCCGAGCTCGCCTCCACGCCGTCGACTACCCTCTTCTCTTCCACCGCAGGTAAGCCATGTTTTTATGCTTCCCGATTTCTGCTTCCCGATTCCAGGCTAGCCTGCTCCAATTTTTTTGTCTCCGTCGGCGAGCTCGCCTCCACGCCGTCGAGTAGCCCTCTTCTCTTTCTCCTCTAAACGCCCTCTTCTGCCATGGCCGACCCCCTCCTTCCTTGCCGGTCATCTTCCAGATTAGGGCAAATCGTTCTTCATTTCTTATCTTTCATTTTTGTTCCTGATTCCAGTCGTTAGCCTTTATTTTTCTTGATTTCGTTTCAGGATTTCATTTCAAGATAACTTCAAAGATCTTGGTTTCTTCTCTATACTTCCGGCCACACCCATTTGTGATTTTTCGTAAGGTACATTTCTATCTTATATGTAATTATCCACTGTTTTTTTGTAGGAGAACTCTAATGCTAGCACGAATTTCGGTAATTATAGTGGTTATATATCCATTGTTTCTATAAATTTGTGTTTGTGTTTGTGTGTTTAGAGTGTTTGGGAATGTGTGTGTGTGTTTGTATGATTGTGTTTGTGTGTGTGTGTTTACGTGTGTGTGTGTTTGTGTGTGTATGAATGCGCTTGTGTGTGTGTGTATGTTTGTGTTTGTGTGTTTAGGGTGTTTGGGAATGTGTGTTTGTATGATTGTGTTTGTGTGTGTGTGTTTATGTGTGTGTGTGTGTGTATGAATGGGCTTGTGTGTGTGTATGTTTATGTGTGTGTGTGTGTGTGTCCGATTGTGTGTGTGTGTGCGTGTTTGAATTGTGTTTGTGTGTGTTTGAATTGTGTTTGTGTGTGTATGAATGGGCTTGTCTGTGTGTATGTTTGTGTTTGTGTTTAGGGTGTTTGGGAATGTGTGTGTTTGTATGATTGTGTTTGTGTGTGTGTGTGTTTATGTGTGTGTGTGTTCGTGTGTGTATGTATGGGCTTGTGTGTGTGTTTTTTTTTGTTTGTGTTTAGGGTGTTTGGGAATGTGTGTGTGTGTGTTTGTATGATTGTGTTTGTGTGTTTGTGTGTGTTTGTTTATGAATGGGCTTGTCTGTGTGTATGTTTGTGTTTGTGTGTTTAGGGTGTTTGGGAATGTGTGTGTGTGTGTGTTTGTATGATTGTGTTTGTGTGTGTGCGTGTTTATGTGTGTGTGTGTGTGTTTGTGTATGAATGGCTTGTGTGTGTGTATGTTTGTGTGTTTAAGGTGTTTGGGAATGTGTGTGTGTGTGTGTGTGTGTGTGTTTGTATCAGTGTTGTGGATATCTTCCGACATGGCCGACATGTCGACCGACATAAAGGTTTTATGGACAAAACGACATGTTTCCGATATTTTTTTTCAAACTATCCTTTTGAAATATATCTTCCGATATGTCTATTATTGACTGATATATTCACCGATATATCAGGCGATATATCCCGATATTTTATCGATTGGTTTTTTTTCAATTTATTTTAATCAGTGTCTATGGTCTAATAGACAATAGACAAAAATTATTTCATTGTTTAGGTTATTTTTTCCCTTTGACTTTCTTCCTTACTCAAGTGCATCAACGACATTAATTATTCATTGTCTTTGAATTATGCACTTAAACTTTCTTATCTTCCATTGTTACGGATAACTTTCTGACATTATACTTTCTCTTGTTTTATTTCATGCATTATATCGTTATTACTTGTGTAACACAAAATGCTTATATTAGTTTAATAAAATTTAGAAGTTCAATAAGTATCAAATTATTAATATATATAAATGAAAAAAATGATTAAATTTATAAATAATTACATATATAAATAATTAAATATTAAAACCCGATTTATGAAATATCCCCGATATATCCTCCGACATAGTAAAATCGACATGAAAAACCTAAACTGACGTGTCCCCGATATCCGATATCTATAACCTTGGTTTGTATGATTGTGTTTGTGTGTGTGTGTGTTTATGTGTGTGTGTGTATGAATGGGCTTGTGTGTGTGTATGTTTGTGTTTGTGTGTTTAGGGTGTTTGGGAATGTGTGTGTGTGTGTGTATGATTGTGTTTGTGTGTGTGTGTGTGTTTGTGTGTGTGTGTGTTTGTGTGTGTGTGTGTGTTTATGTGTGTGTGTGTGTGTTTGTGTATGAATAGGCTTGTGTGTGTGTGTATGTTTGTGTTTGTGTGTTTAGGGTGTTTGGGAATGTGTGTGTGTGTTTGTATGATTGTGTTTGTGTCTGAATGGGCTTGTGTTTGTGTATGTTTGTGTTTGTGTGTTTAGGGTGTTTGGGAATGTGTGTGTGTGTGTGTTTGTATGATTGTGTTTGTGTGTGTGTGTGTGTGTTTGTGTGTGTGTGTGTTTGTGTATGAATGGGCTTGTGTGTGTATGTTTGTGTTTGTGTGTTTAGGGTGTTTGGGAATGTGTGTGTGTGTGTGTGTTTGTATGATTGTGTGTGTGTGTGTGTGTTTGTGTGTGTATGAATGGGCTTGTGTGTTTATGCATTAATTTAAAATTTTCTCTTAGATGGGTAAATCAATGGAAGGTGGAATTTCTGCAAATTGGGAGATATCGCATGTTCTACTTTTTTGCGATCTTTGTAGCCGAGAGATAGATTTAGAGAATAGACCTACCACTCATTTCAATAAAGAAGGTTGGGGCAATTTGGTGAAAAACTTCAAGGAGCGCACGGGCTTGGAGTACAGTCGGGCACAAATGAAAAACAAATGGGATCAACTGAAGCGTGATTGGAAATTATGGCGTGAACTCAAAAGAGGTGAGACCGGTCTTGGTTGGAATCCCACTAAACGGACAATTGACGCGTCTGATGATTGGTGGAAAGAACGTATTGAGGTTAGATTTTTTATATATAATTGTATTATTATAATAATGTAGAATTCATTAGGATGTGCATTTATTTTCAAGCTTCTTTTAATTTGTAGATGATTCTCAATGCGAAGAAATTCCGTTTTAGTGGAATAGCGCCCGAGCTTGAGGAAAAACTAGACAAAATGTTTAGTTTGGTCGTTGCGACAGGAGAAAATGTATGGATGCCTTCTTCTGGAGAACTTCCTGGAATTTTTTCGCAGGCTGACACGCTATCTGAAGAACCTGATGATCAAATCAATGAGAGCAATAATACACAGACCTTTGCAAATGAAGATCTTAACTCGGCTACACCTGGGCAGAGTTCCCAAAGTGGTGCAGCTTCAAAAAGAAAACGAAAGGGGAAGAGATATGAAATGGGGACCAAACAGGTTATGTTGGCACATGTAGAGAAGTTATTTTCCTCCTCAGAAACAATAATGCAGCGCGTTACAGCACCAATTATTCCCCCTAGTATATATCTGCTGCGAGAGGCGATTCAAGAACTCGAGAAGTACCCAGAAATATTTTTAGGACCGGTTGCTGTATCATTTTGCTACGGTTCATTTTCAAACACCAGTGAATCGAGTGACATTCCTGAGTATCCCAGAGGAAAGAAGGGTGGAATGGCTGAAGACCCACTACATGAATTTGCATATATGATATCTATTAGTTTATGATTTTCTATGTGGAACTTCTTGCAGTGATTTATGTGACACTGATATTTTGTTCTAGTATATGTTGTGCCTTATGATATCTCTTACTATATGCTACATTGTTATAATGACTGTTGTGTCATATTTATAGGTCACTATAATGTCAAGCGTAAATGATGATGGAGAATTTAGTATAGATGATGATGAAGAGTTGGTATTGAATTATTGTGCAACTCGTCAACAAGATTGCGCCGCATATGTGAAACTCATTGTCACCAGTGCATGTTTAATTAGTGATTATGTCAGTTTGTTTTGTGACAAAACACCGTGCATGACATCAGCTCAAACTGGACACAAATGGCTTCGGGAATTATTTGAAGGACATCCTGGACGTTTTCACAATATGTTCCGAATGACTAAGGTCATTTTTTTTACTTGCTAGCCTTGTTGGAACAACAACACGGTTTAAGAGGAACACAGAGGACACAAGCCAGTGAGGTTTTGGCAATCACAATTTATATATTGGGCCACAATGAAACATTCCGAAAATCTGGTGAAAGATTCCAACATTCAACAAAAACTTTGAGTCGGTTGTTTATGATCGGTCTTGAATCTCTGACAAGTTTGTCCATGCATAACATTGCTCCGATTGATCCATAATTTCGTACAATACCATCGCAAATACAAAATGATGATAGATATATGCCATTTTTTAAAGATTGTATCTGTGCAATTGACGGTACACATGTTGATGCACGGATATCTGTTGAAAATCAAGTTCCCTATATTGGTCGTCATGGTAGTACGACTCAAAACATAATGGTTGTTTGCGACTTCAATATGTGTTTTACATATGTTGTACCTGGATGGGAGGGGTCTGCACATGATACACGCATATATCATCGTGCAGTACGAGATCCGCTAAGTAAATTTCCATTTCCACCAAAAGGTATGTAACACGAGCTTTTACGTTATGTTGATTTATTAATCATATCTTCAAATGTTTAACTCTTTCTTACTAATGAAGGTAAATATTATCTCGTCGATGCCGGTTACCCGTTGGAGAAGGGGCTCCTGAAACCATTTCCGGAAACAAGATATCACTTGCCGGACTTTGCCCGGGGAAATAGGCCAATTGAAGGACGACACGGAATATTTAATAAAGCACACTCATTGCTGCGTAGTGTCATCGAGAGGAGCTTTGGCGAATGGAAGAAAAAGTGGCTTATACTAAGCAAAATGCCTCATTTTGAATTCTCGAAGCAGTGTGTTGTTGTGGTCGCTACGATGTCGCTCCACAACTTTATTAGAAGACATCCATCGAGGGCTGACCCAGAGTTTGATGTATGTGACGAAAACGAAATCTTTATTCATCTAAAGGCATATGAGTTGCGACCAAATAATCGTCCGAGAACTATCGATTCAAATCTGAACACAACACCAAGCTCATTTGAGGGAACGGGAGCTGCAGAAATGATCAATATTAGGGACTACATTGCAGATCAACTCACGAGGTATCACAGGTATACAACATAATGACGTTTATATTTATAAACATATTTTAAAAGATCGGTAATTACATTTATTTTTGATGTGCAGTTAACAATCGATGATCGAGGGATATGTTTCATCAGCATGGCAGAACACGTTTATGATTTTCATGACCGAAATAAATCTTTTGAAAACAATTGTTTTTTTCAATTTTGTTAATGGGCACTTAGAATGCATTAAGTTAAATTGTATTTTTTATGTTATTGTTTATTGTGTTTAAGTACCAAAAAAATAAACTGTGCACCGCACAACTGTTCTTCCAAACAGATTAAACAGCTTCTCTGTTTGAAACAGCTCTGCAAAAGCTGTTCATCCAAACAGTTTCACAGATTCTGGCACCACTCTGCAAAATAGCTGATTATTCCACCACTGCTTCCCACCACTGCTTCTGCAGTCGCTGCAGCTGAGCCAAACAGAGCCTTTAGAATTTCCTCCCTATGGCTCCCAGGCGCTCGACAGCGCTGTCAAGAACAATTTCGTGTGGGTCTCCTGTCATTGTTCTTGGATTGACCTTGAGTTGTTACTAAATTGGTTCGGATCGGTCAAAGCTGAATTTATGTGTATTTCTCTTTTGTAACTTAAGTGTGTAGGCCCGCCTTTTTAAAAATTATTTTCTATTTTTATAAAGCATGCCGACCCTTTGTGGTGATGAAGGCATTTCACATAATGTACCCTTTAGCTGGTCCTCACAATGAGACCTCTCTAGGAAACCCCCACTTTTATCACTTAGGCTCCGTTTGGCATGGCGGTCACGAACACTGTGATTATGAACCATCATTCGTGAATGCCCGACCTCACCTGAGGAACTTCATCCACTTTTATGTTCAAAACCTAGTTTTCTTTTTTAATGGTGATCATAACCGTTGTCATGTCAAACATACATTCTATGGAGGCGGTGTTTTTTCCAAACTCTCCGGAGCAGAAAAACCGTGTCAAATAGAGCCTTAATCTCCTTCAATGTGGTGAGTTTCCCATTTTTTACCGCTTCACCCTTCAAACTTGCGGTGTCAACATGCTATTACCAAGAGTGGCTTCCATGATTTTATCCCCACCGGAGGTGAACCTAGTATCTTTTCCTTCATTCTCATTTGCATTTAATGTTCTTGTGAGTATCTTGACAAGTTAACATAGATATGTCATATGTGTGTTGGATGCTTTGACGTTCTTTTGAATGAACGCTGATGGATGTGAGGAAGAGTTCTTGTGAAACCCTCGTTGTTTGAAACCAATTGTGCAGGTTTGTTAATCCGTGGTATGAAATGGTTTGTTCCATAATAATTTGTAATTTGTTTGTTTGACCTAAATCACGGTTCCTTGGTTGGTGAAGAATGTTTATTTGAAGCATTTAGTGTTGATGGACTATTATGGACTGTCCCTTGGTTGTACATTCTCTTGATCTAACCCCAAAAGGTTGCATTGTTGGTGATACGAGATGCATTACAAGGTAAGATAACTAATGATCGTTAAAGATGATTTGTGTAGATTGGGTTTAACACCTCGTGCAAGACGCTGATTTATAATCATAAATTTTCTTTGTATTGAAATATAAGTTTTATCGGGTTGGGCGTACGACCCATCTCGTGAAGAGTAAAATGCAAACTATTTAACTATTGATGACCACTTTTTATGATGGTGATCCCTAGTAGGTGTATCCCTATGACTGCACTCTCCTCATCCTTGTATTAGTAAGAGTTCATGTTGAATGTTGTTGAAAGGCGGGGGCATGGTGGCCAATTCTTCCGACCTAGCCAAACTGTAGTCCAAGCATCCCAACCAAATCACCCAAGGCTAACCCTCGTCGGGACTTTGACCAATGGGTAGGTTGTTGAGGTCGGGAATCAAACCCGGAACTTCCTTTATCAAGGCCTTGAGAGAGCTCCTGATATCCAACTGAGCTACATCTTTTGTTGAAAGGCAGGTGGCGTGGTGGTCAATTAACCCGACCTCGCCGGACTGCAGTCCAAGCATCCCAATTCCCAACTAAATCGCCCAAGGCCAACCCTCGTCAGGACTTTGACCAATGGGTAGGTTGTTGAGGTCGGGAATCGAACCTGAAACCTTCTTTATCAAAGCCTTGAGAGAGCTCCTGATACCCAACTGATAAAGTAGCTCTCTCAAGGCTTTGATAAAGGAGGTTCCAGGTTCGATTCCCGGCCTCAACAACCTACCCATTGGTCAAAGTCCCGACGAGGGTTGACCTTAGGTGATTTGGTTGGGATGCTTGGACTGCAGTCCGGCTAGGTCAGGTTAATTGGCCACCACTCCCCCGCCTTTCCACAGATGTGAAGGGAGTTTTCTCCTTTTGTTTCTTTACATTCCATTCAACTGTTGGGGAAATTATTTTCTTTTGCATCTTTATTGGAGAAAGATTGATAATAAGAAATAGAAGATAAAATAATTGTAATATGATGAACCTGATGGTTAATGTAATAAAAAAACAAAAGGTTTCATGTTTTTTGGGGGGGTCATTTATCTTTCAAATTTTTTCAGTTATATTGCAAAAATACAGGATAATGTTTAGTAGAGAAGGGGAATAATTCTTATTTTGATCCCCTAAACCGGATAGAGAATTCATATTTATAGGATACACATCGCGTGACAAAACGCGTGAACTAAAAAAGGAAAACAATAATATAATAAAGACGCCTAAAATACGTATATTCAACTCTTCTTCTCAAGTTGGGAATATATATCGATCATTCCCAACTTGCTTGTATTGTTCATGAAGTTGTCATGTCTTAACCCCTTGGTAAATACGTCGGCAAGTTGGTCCTGTGAATTCACGAACGGAGTGCATATATTTCCCTTGTCCAAGCGATCTTCGATGAAATGTTGATCCACCTCAACATGTTTCGTCCTATCATGTTGAACAGGATTATGAGCAATACTGACAGCGGCCTTGTTGTCGCAGTAGATAGTGACTGGCTTGTTCACCTGAAGACTCATATCTTGGAGAATTGTTTTCAACCACAAACCCTCACATACTCTTTGCTCCATAGCCATATATTCTGCTTCCGCACTTGAGCGAGCCACAACATTCTGTTTCTTGCTTTTCCATGATACAAGGTTTCCACCCACAAATGAGCAATAGCCGGTGGTGGACTTTCTGTCATCTTGACTGTCGGCCCAATCGACATCTGTAAATACTTTAATATCTAAAGATTGGTTTGCAGAGAACAGTAGACTACGTCTTGGAGACTTCTTGAGGTATCTCAGTACCCGATACACTGCATGCTGATGACGAATAGTGGGAGCATGCATGTATCGACTTAGAACTCTTACGGCGTATGTGATATCAGGATGAGTATGAGATAAATATATGAGTCTCCTAACCAATCATTGGTATCTTGAAACATCCACCTTCCCTCCACTAGTGTCAGCATCGACCATGTGGTTAGCCTCAATAGGAGTATCCGCGGGAGCACAATCAAACATTCCAGTTTATTCCAGAAGATCAAGAGTATACTTTCTCTGAGAGATAAAGATCCATCGATGAGACCTTACTACTTCAATTCTCAAGAAGTATTTCAATTTTCCCAGATCCTTGACCTCAAATTCTTTGCCCAATTATTTTTTTAAGTGATCTATCTCTATCTCCTATAGATCATCTTCTATAATGATAATGTCATCTACGTAGACAATAAGAATCGAAACTTGAGCTCCTTTTTTTTGATGAAGAGCGTGTGATCAAACTGCCTTTGAGTATATCCCAGTTGGAGCATGGTATTGTTAAACCTACCAAACCAAGCTCTAGGGGATTGCTTCAGGCCATATAGGGATTTTTGCAGACGACAGACCTTTCCACTGGACCCTTCTTTAGTAAAGCCAGGAGGGACTGTCATGTAGACTTCTTCTTCCAGATCATCATGCAAGAATGCATTCTTAACATCAAGTTGTTATAATTCTCATCCATGACACACAACACAAGAGAGAATCACCCGAATAGAATTCATATTTGCAATCGGAGCAAAAGTTTTTTTGGTAGTCAATTCCTTGGGTCTGAGTATACCCCTAAGCAACCAAGCGTGTTTTATACTGCTCCACCCCATCCTGATTTTGCTTAACAGAGAATATCCAGCGTGATCAAACAATTCGCTTTCCCGGGGGAAGATGAGCAAGCCGCCATGTCCCATTTTTTTTCAAGGCACACATCTCTTCTTTCATAGCCTGTTTCCACTCAGGTATCTGAACAACCTCCTGCCGGGTCTTAGGAATCACAATAGTGGAAAGGGAAGAGATAAAACCTTTGTGAGCCTGAGAGAGGTGAAAGTAGGAGATGTAGTTGGCAATTGGGTGTCTAGTGCCACCCGTTTTACTTTTAATACGAGCAATGGGAACATGGATGTCATCGTCTGAATCTGGATTGGAGACAGACACCGGCATCGGTGGAACCGCCACAGTCTGTACTTGCTTAGTCGTGCAAGGTCTGCGAGAGTAGGTATATAGAATCAGAGGAATAGAGGTGGTAGGGACGGAAGCAGAGGTCGGTGGGCAAGGAGCCGGAGGAGCGGGAATATGAGAAGGAGCAACAGTCGATGAGCTAGGAGCCGGAGGATTGGGAATATGAGTAGAAGCCACAATCGGGAGAGGAGAGTCAATGGTTCCGTCACTGTTACCACTCGTCTCCCCCTGACGAGGACCGAAGTAGGACTCCCCCTCACAAAAAGTAACATCAATGGTGCAGTTGAAGCGACGAGTAGGAGAATGATAACACCGATACCCTTTGGTTGTAGGAGAGTAGCCAACGAAGACACAACGGAGGGAGCGAGCATCCAGCTTATTGCGATGTGGGGTATGAACATGAACAAAGCAGACCGAGCCAAAGGTGCGAGGAGCGACTTGAGAGGTGTTAACAATATGGTTCCTTGCTAAACGGCCGAGAGGCGTATCATAAGAAATAGAGCGAGACGGAAGACGATTAATGAGATGAGCAGCAGTCAGAACTGCATCACCCCAATAGGACTTGGAAACGTGCATTGTAATTAATAGACACCGAGCCACTTCCAGTAAGTGCCTATTTTTCCGTTCGGTAACACTATTTTGAGAAGAGGTGTGGACACATGTGGTTTGGTGAATAATGGCATTGTCGGACATATAGGTACCAAACTCTGCCCGATCATCATACTCCCCACCATTATCACTATAAAGCACACGAATTGTGTCGTTGAACTGTTTCACAACCATCTTATGAAAGGACTGAAAGCAGGGAAGAACATCACATATTTTTTTAATAAATATAACCACGTAGTACGAGAATGACAATCAATAAAGGTAACAAACCATTAAAAATAACACCGGGGAGTGATCCCAAACATCAGAATGAATAACATCAAACGGAGTGGAACTAGAAAGAGAAACATGACTAATACTATGACGAACATGTTTTGAACGACCACATGTGTCACACTTAAACGATTTAATTAAACAGCTGAAAGAAGGAAGAAGTTTCGTGAGATATAAAGGAGAAGGGTGGTCAAGGCGCAGATGTCAGCGCTGGATGTCGTGGGGGGTAGGAACCCTGGTGGTGGAAAGAGCACTGGAAGATAACGATTGGTTCAGCAAGTACAGTCCGTCAACGTTCCTACCACTGCCAAGCATCTGCTTTGTATCCAGATCCTGAAATACACAAACGTCGGGGTAAAAGGTTACATAGCAATTTAAAGAATTAGTTAAGTGGCTTATTGAGAGAAGAATGCGAGGAAACGAAGGGACATGCAAAACCAAAGAGTGATAGGTCAGGGGAACAGGCAACGGTTCCTTTGCCAGCAATAGACGACATGGAACCATTAGCCGCAATAACCTTATCACGACCAGAGAGAGGAGTATAAGAGGTAAAACCTGAGGCAGAGCCAGTTATGTGATCTGTCGCACCCGAGTCTATAATCCACTCGGAAGGGGATGAAGACACGGCGTGAGCACTGGAGATACCTAAAGCCGCAAATGTTGCAGTGGGAGCAATCGATGTAGAGTCAAGCTGGGAGCGCAACAAACGGCGAAAGGCCTCCAATTCCATAGTAGAAAGGCCCCTAGAGCTGTCCTCATAAACCTCAGTTGAGTGAGCAGAAGACTGTGTACGGTCACCGGCCGAACGACCACCACCACGGTGACCACTTCTCCCACGAGCACCAGAACGCCGACCAGAGGGAGCAAGATGAGGGTGCAAGCGAAAGTAGACGTCCTTAGTATGTCCTATCTTCCCACAGTAGCTGCAGAAAGGAGGAGGGCCTCGAGAAATCCCAGCAAGAGCAGAATGATCTGTAGAGGCACCAAGAGAACGACGACGATTTTCATCACTGAGGAGCATACTGAAGGCCTCCCGAAGAGAGGGAAGAGGCTCACGGTGGAGGACGTGTAAGCGAACGACATCAAATTCCATATTGAGTCTCATAAGAAAGACATGAACTCGGAAGCGATCCTTATCCTTCTGAAGAGCCTGCGCATCGGCAGTGCAAGCAGCGGTAAAGGTGTTGAAATAATCCAGTTCATGATACCGACGTTCGAACTCAGAGTAGTAGGCAGAGACGGTCAGGGTGCCCTGCTTTAGCTCCAAAACACGTCGGGTGAGCTCATAAATCTGCGTCGAACTGCCTGCCTGAGAGTAGGTGTCCCGGGCCCTTATCCAAATTTCATAAATCGAGTCCAAGAGCATGTAGCTGTGGTACACCTGAGGGGACATAGAGTGAAGTAACCATGAGACAACCAAGGAATTGTCCGCATCCTATTTTCTCCATGAGGGATCGGTACGTGGCGGCTCAACTGTGATACCATCAATAAGTTCGTAAAGCTGGTGACTCCGAATAGCATGTTGTGTTGTTCTGGACCATTCCAGATAATTTGTGTCATCCAGGGCAACAATAGTGATCTTCAAATAGTCAGATTGGTCGTGGCTCCGAGGAGGATCAACAGAGGGAACATGGGGGGATCCAGATGGAGTTTCTTCGCTGATAGGAGTCGATGAAATTGCGGAGGATTCTCCCATCGAGGACTGTCTGAAGGAAAAAAAAACGATGGTCTCAAATCGGAAGAAAATACATCCTACGAGTGTCCCTTAGATGGTGTGGCCGGAGAGGACACCGGAGGATGTGACCACGGTGTCTCCAGCAGCCCCCATGGAGGGCAAAATGTCCTGGTACAACGGGTTGCCCGGAAGGACTGGGCGGAGAAGAACGGCTGACGAGGGACACCGCCAAAAAAGAAAGGAGGCGGCGCTGGAAGGGGACGACGCTGGAAGAAGGCGCGGCGCTGGAAGGAGGCGCTAGAAGGGGGGCGGCTAGGGCGGAAGCGCGGCGCTAGAAGGAGGCGCTAGAAGAGGGCGGCGGCTAGGGCGGAGGTGCTCGCTGCGGAGAAGCCCGCTGGATGCGGTGCGGAGCCGATCGAGGGAGGGCGTACAGGAGGAAGCTGGGTCGCCTCTGATACCAACTAGAGAAGAGGAATAATTCTTATTTCGATCCCCTAAACCGGGTAGAGAACACATATTTATAGGATACACAGCGTGTGACAAAACACGTGAACTAAAAAAGGAAAACAATAATATAATAAAGTCGTCTAAAATACGTAAATTCAACTTGTTTGCCTACATTTCACTCATTTTGGATGAGATAACTTTTGTCCCTAAACCATAATCGACTCTGCTTACTGAAAAAGCACTTCTTTGTCTGGGCAAAATCTCATTATTCTTTGGGTTGTACTAATTCTTTATGCTTGTGGCAGTTCATACATTTCTTCTTAATGTTTTCCCATTGTAATTGAATAACAAATCTCAGCATTTGGACAGCGGTTCTTCTTGGAATGTGGATCCCTGAAAAACTGTGGTGGTATGAGTGATTCATCAAGTGGAAAGAGCTGTCCTTGGACACCTTGGAAAAATTGTAGGACTGAGTTCTTCCTGCATTTTATTTTTAATGATTTTATATTTTAATTTCGTCACACTAACATTCGATCATAATTATAATATAGAAATTCGCTAAAGTGCAATAACGTGAGAATACTCGCATACAAAATACACAAGATTTACGTGATCCACTCAAAATGTCCTACATCCCTGCAGGGGTGGCGGGGGGATTCACTATTGCCAGAGAAGGTAAGTAGAGAGCCATCACAAATCGCAAAAGCAACAAATTAGGGCGAAAATGAATTGGATAACCCGTTATATATCTAGGACTTCTACTAAGGACAAATTAGGGACCGCCGCAAGAGTCGAGACCCCTCTTCACCCTAGTTATAAGGATTCTAATCACGGCTCCACCTGAAATACAAAGACACATTCAACAATTTTTTGACTTCTTGTATGTAATGAGTTTGAGTGTTCTTGTGGTTAATATAGATTTTTTTCTTTCAATTTCTTCTCTTGAACCCCACTATAGTGGGATAAAGGCTTGAGTGTTGTTGTAATTTTATCTCTTGACTTTCAGTTTTGTTTAGATATCTTCTCTACAGTCTTATTGTGTTTAAAATGTCATAATAACTCACTTTAATTGCACCCTTTGAGATTTTTATCTTAATGCTAAAGCTTTATAGTTATATCATTAACTTTTAGGATCACAAACTTTGATGCTGTTGTCAACTTGTTTAAAATCATAAAAATTTAACATTTGATTGAACAGGCTGTTCCTTCTTGGGCTGGATAAATACGGGAAAGGGGATTGGCGGAGCATATCCCGAAACTTCGTCATCTCAAGAACACCCACGCAGGTGGCAAGCCACGCGCAGAAGTACTTCATACGCCTGAACTCGATGAATAGAGATCGGCGGCGCTCAAGCATTCATGACATCACCAGCATCAACAACGGCAATGTGTCGGTGTCTCAGAGGCCGATCACCGGCCAAGGAAACAGCTTGTCGGCCGGCACCAGCAAGCCCAGCAACAAAGCCTCTCAAGTGGCGCCGCCGGCTCATGGGATTGCCATGTATGGGTCTGCCATTGGTCATCCGCTCGCCGGATCTCTCGTGCCTGCGGTCGGAACTCCGGTACCCCCCATGGCTTACGGACTCCGGCCTCCACCTGTCGCCGGAGTCATCGTTGCCGGCTCTCCGATGTGCCTGGCGCCGCCCGTTGCATACCCGATGCGCAGTGGGTCGTCCCGGAGGTGAAGAAGAGGGAGCTGTTATGTTCTTGGTACATAAGTTTTGTCAGCTTTTTCATTGTGCCTAAACAATAGCAGACTCCACCCTGTACTCTTTGTTTTCTTCCCCTGAGCCTATTGTTGCTGATTATCAAGGCAGGGGATCTGGAGCAAAATAAGCTGTCAGAACATAAGTGTTTAATTCAAAACCAATATATGTGGGAGGGTTAGTAGTTTTTTTAATGTGTGATCCTATTCTTAAAGTGTTTGTGTCTACTGCCTGATTTTTTTTTAATTGGGTGACATGAGAGTGAACTGTTGGGCGCGGACTTGTCTGTTATTGATGCGCACTCAAGTGAAGCAGGGCGCGGTTTTATAACACCCGTATCTTTCTCGTGTGTGTGAGAAACTTCATTGAGGACTCATTTGATTGTTTGAAAAAAATGTGTTTTGAAAAAAAGATGATTTGATGCTTGTTTCCGTGGGTGGTGGCGGTTGGAGATGGAACAGTCAGAGATGAAGATAAAATGGTGTGTTCTTGAATGAAGTTCCCTCTCTGCGGTTGAAAACATGCATAAAACAGCATTTCGAGGGATTGGTGGTTCCAAATGGAGGCCATTGAGACGGTCAATTTGGGCGTCGTTCCCCATTCGGTGTGTTCGAGCCGACACATTTTCCTTTTTGCTGTTTGTGAGAGCCAAAATTAGTGTTCTCGCGGCAGCCGGAGAAATAGGAGCTGCTCAGTTTCCTACTTTCCTCTGCCAAAGCTGCAAACCCTAAACCTTAAATTATATGGAGGGATAACATTTAGTACCTTGAGCAAATTATTATTTTACAATGGACTCCATGAAATAAACATTATTTACGCTTCTTTCATGCATGTTCAATGTAAAGAGCATTTTTCTAATTCAGACCTTAGTTATGCTCCGATTCATGTGGTCGTAACCGCTTGACCGGTGAAAATAAGTCCCTCCAAACGAAGCCTAAAGCTGAAATTACTATTTTACCTGCACTCATTTGGTTGCTTGAAATTAGGCAATGTGTTTTATAAAATCACATATATTTTTGTAAACCGTTATTTGGTTGGAACTAGTGGTGCACAAAAAAATCGGACTGGTTAGGATCGACTAGGGACAGGTCCCGGTTAGCACCAGTCAGTCTCGGTTAGGACCGGTCCGGTCCCAGGGGTCCCTATGGGTCCCCCCTTTTCCATCAAAGACTGGTCCCGGATTGGGACCTGTAAAAGACTGGTCCCGAACCGGGACCAGTAAATGACCGATAATTAGACCGGTTATGCACTCGTACTCATAGGTTTAAGACTATAATTCTCTCCATTTTCATCAACCTAGATAAGATTAGAGCAAAAATTTGATTCTATGCCAACATCATCCTATGCTTCATGTAAAGCTGATGTGAAAGGAACTCCTTGAATATGGTGAAATTGTAGCCAAGATTCACAAAATCTGAATTACTCCTAAACAAAACTTCATAATCCGACAACATTCATACAAAATCTAATAAAAAAGAGAACTGCAATCGATTCAGAATAACAGAGTACCAATAAAAAAACAGTCCGGGACCGGTTAGGATCGGTCCTCCATTCCCAACCGGTCCTCCTCAAGAGGAGGAAAATCAGTCCTGAACCGGGACTGGTTTGAGCGGGACCGGTCCGTGAGCAGTCGGCCAAAAGATCGGTCTTTTAAAAGACCGATCCCGGACCGGTCCGACGGTCTTTTGTGCAGGACGAGTTGGAACACAACAAAAGCTATCTTTGTTTGGACATTTTTCTTTAACTGTGTATTTTCAGAAAATGTATACACTATTTTGGCTCTATTTGGGGCTTCGGTGCTTCTCCGTTCCGGTACCAAATGGAGCCCGTTCAAATATATTTTCTTTTCAAGAGGACGCAGAACTCCATCGGAGTCTCCGCACTATTTGGGGCGTGTCCATCTTCTACCGCTCCAATGACAAATGGAGCCGCAACAACGCCCAAACACGCACGTGCTCTTTGGCTGAGTTTGGTAACCCGCTGACTGCCATAAGCGGGAAGCAATGCTGGGTTGAACACCCTGGCTCTAGCCCGAATAACAGGTAGGAAGTGTGGCTGGAGACGTTACAAAACAATGCCACACCTCCGTTTGGCTCACCTCCATTTGCCCTAAAGCAATGTGACATATTTAAGAACTGCACCTCTGTTTGTTTGGGCATATTTCAGAATGGATTATACAGTTTAGCTATTGGGCCAATTTAAACAATTGGGGGTGCATTTTGCCAAAATATGAATAATGAGAGGTGCATTCTGCCAAAAAGCCGAAAACATACTATTATTAAGGTTTGCCTTGTTTGTCCTTCACTCTCACCACTCTTTAGATTTACATCTTGTGTCTAGAAGTCTTGTTGTTATTCATTTTCTATCCTTATCTCGTAGAGTTAATTTTTTAACCTCCAAATCAAGAAAATACTTGCATAAAATCCTCCAACGAAATAAATATAACCAAAGTTGATGTTACTGACTATAATTTAATCGGCTCGAATTACTTGATGCATTAATCTTCTTTCTTAGCAGGGGTAGAACCGAGAAACAAATCGAAAGCGAACTAAGCATTTTGGTTAAGATCCGATTATACACCTTGGGTAAATGGGTTGAATCCTGTTCCTTAAAATCAGAGCTGAACTTATACTGATGGGTCCTTAATTTTGTGTGGAACCAACCCAAACTACCCAGGTCGCACTCCCTATTCAACATCACTCAAGATAGGCTAATATTTAATAATTTTTAATATTATTTCTCTATTAATATACGAAAATTACTCTTTGGTGAAACTTTACCTGATGTCCCTATATTGCCCTTATAATTGTATTTATAATTATACAATTATATCAAACTTTATATTAGTATATTATAAGGGCACTGCTATCCGCACCGCAGTTTTGGCTATATGCACCGCATTTTCTCCTAATTTTTTGTGTCTTTTGGAAATACGCCTTGTACATGTATTTTTAGGAAAAAGTGTTCAACACGAAAGTTGTAGATTTTGATGAGATCTACGATTTTTTGTTGAACACTTTTCTTAAAAATGCATGTACAAGACGTATTTCTAAAAGGCGTGAAACCTGAACTTATTTCCAAAGTACGCCTTGTACATGCATTTTTAGGAAAAGTGTTCAACACGAAAGTTGTAGATCTCTTGAAGATCTACAACTTTCGTGTTGAACACTTCTCCTAAAAATGCATGTACAAGGCGTATCTCCAAAAAGCACGAAAAATTAGGAGAAAGTGCGGTGCGAATAGCCAAAACTGCGGTGCGGATAATAGCGCCCTATTATAAAGACAATATCCTTTTAGGTAATTACACAACTTTACAATATTAAAATACAAAAAATAAAAACACTAGATACCCTAAACCTATTGTCTATAACTAGGAATGACAAGATAAAAATTAATGTTTTAATGTTAAAATATAATTTGTTTTACAAAATAAAAATTATATTCTTAATTTATATTTTTTTACGATCATTTTGAGTACTCATATGTATATGTTGCGGGGCAGGCGGAGCCAGCCGGGAGCGGAAGAGCCAGCCGGGAGCGGGCGGAGCCCGACGCCGTCGGTCTGGTACTGTCGCGCGAGGTCATAGGGGCGGGTAGTGCTCACGACAAATGTCGCCGCTCACGACAAATGTCGTCGCCCACGACAAATGTCGTCCCCACGACAAATATCGCACCACCGGCGAATGTCGCATCTCGGCGAATGTCGCATCCCGGCAAATGTCACACCCCGCCGAATGTCGCACTCCGCCGATTGTCGCACCTCCGCCGAATGCCCCCAGGACTGAAGGCTTGTGCCTATCACTTGTACTATTATGTAAAAGAAAAAGAGATTTTGGTGCAAAAATGAATAAGACCCAAAATACCCTGGGGGAGGGAGAGAGAAAGTGGGAGGGAGACTGGAAGAGGGAGAGTGGGTAGTGGAAACATTGGAGAGAGAGGAAGGAGAGTGAATGAGGCCGGCGACATTATTGGATGAAGGAGAGAGAAAGCGAGAGAGATTGGGGAAGAGAGGCAGGTGGTGGGGCCCAAATTCAAAAAAGGGAAAGAGAGAGAGGGTATTAAATTATTAATAGAGTAAGGATGAATTATAAGATAATACTAAACAAAAAAAATGAACTTTTTCTCTTTTAATAAAATTATCATGAGAATAAAATTATGTTGAACTAGAAATAAATTTAACTATATATTTTTTTTGGTGATTGTCATGAATAAATTAATTTTGAATAAGTGTAAATCAATTTTACGGGCAAATCAAAAATTTATATGTGCAAACCAAATTGTTACGTGCAAACTAAATTTTTTTTTTTAGCAAAATATGAACAAATAATTTATTAATAATATTATAAAATTTAACATATTACAAAAGTTTCAAATGCATCATAAAAATTTTATTTTAATGATGAGTGCAACTTTTCGACGTTCTTTTTTTTCGCTGGAGAAATACAAAAAACAAATGATGAAGATGAGAAATACAAAATGAAATGTTTAAATCTACTGCTTGCTTCAGATCAAAGGAGCTGAAGATGAGCGAGATGTTCGACGTAAATAAATCTGGAGCTCCCGCAGTGGTCAAAAGCGAGGATGCGTGGTAGATGTCATCGTGTATGGCTTGCGGTAGACATTGGCGGCGGTGTCGATGGCGGCTGCGGCGAAGAGAGAAACGTCGGCGGTGGTGGCGGTGTCATCGTGTTGACTCGTTCCTATCGACGTGATGGGAAAATGGTTTGCCCCTATCAATTTTACCGTAACATTTAAAATAATTATTCATGAATTTTATTTTAAAAATTTATTTGCACCTATTCAAAATAGATTTGTCCATTTTTTTTCTTTCAACTAGAATCAATTTAGATAAAGAATTTAAAATAGTCTGATAATTTTAGGTCAAATTTAAATTATGTGTTGTAACAGTGAGTGCAATCGAGGAACACGAGTTTCCTGCAGGCGAGGCCCGTTCAAGGCGAAATTTTTTGGTCCGGGCCCCGGACGAAGATCATCGTCCGGGGCAATCCTGATTTTGACGCGTGGCAAAGAAATTAATAAATTATTTCTGTTTCGCGGGAGTTTGGCTTTTTTGGGAGGCAACGTTCTGCTTTTCGCGCCTTATATCTTCGTTTCCGTCATTCTTCATTTCTCATTTCTCCTGCTCGATGAACTTCGCATCTGCTCACAGCGATTTTATGACATTCTCCCTTCTCAAAATATTCTAATCAGCTAAGCACCATCAGACTCTTGTGAGATCATGGAAGAGGCAAGTCACTCAATCCTTATTCATCATTTGAATCAATCAATTTTTGTTCCTTGTGCAGTTAGTATTAACACCATGTACTATTGACTGTCATGTAAGGTTGAAGACGAACAGTAGACCTAATTATTTCAGATAAAACTTCGAAAATGTATAAGAACGATATAATGCATGAAATAAAGATAAATTATCTGAAATATTTAATGTAATATCTGAGATAAAAGTTTAATGTCTCAGATATTTCATGTTATATCTCAGAGTAAACTAACTCATTTTATCCAAGATATTATATTTACTGGATGTCATCTTATCTCAGATAAAAGTTTAATCTCTGCAATATTGTCTCAGCAATTTCATGTAATATCCCAGAATTTCATGTAATATCCCAGAGAAAAATAGCAGATTTATCCAAGACATTACATTTAATGACTATGATTTTATCTCATATTAAAGTTAACTCCAATATTTCTGTTTTGTTACAGGGTAGATACAATAAGAGTTTGTTTCCGGTTGTACAAACAGAAAATGAAGCTCACAAATTATACTGTGATTATGCGCGTAACATTGGTTTTAGTGTTCGAAAAGAACACCGAATTTTATGGTCAGGTACAAACCTTATAAAATCAAGGGAGTATTGTTGCAGTAAAGCTGGAATCAAAAGAACACCCAAAGTTCCTGAAAGTGAACTCAAATATCGAAAGATGGATGGTAGAACAAATTGTCCCGCGAAGATTGTCTTTAATGCCGATAAAGAAGGTCAAAATCTAGTAGTCGGAAAATTCATCGAGGAACATAACCATGAACTTGCAACTAAGAAAGATCAACATATGCTTCGATCTTATCGGGTCATTACTGAGGAAAAAGGTGTTGTATTGAAATCCATGACTGAAGCTGGAATAAGGACATCAGATGCATATAATTATCTAGTTGACGAGGTTGGAGGGATAGAAAATGTAGGATTTTCAAAAAGTGATGCATATAACTTCATAGCTAAAGAGAGGAGTACAAGAGTTGATGGTGGAGATGCTGCAAGCCTTCTCCAACAATTGAAGTCTCGTGCAATGGATGATGGTATGTTCTCCTACGAGATCCAAACTGATGAGTTTAACAGGTTGATAAATTTCATATGGATGGATGGGCCATCAAAAATAGACTATGAGTGCTTTGGCGATGTGATTGTACAACCCCATATTCGCTGGGTGGGACCCGGAGACACCACTGAGGAATTGGGTTAGGCTCAGGTTAGCCCTGGGTCAGCCCTAAGACATACTTATAGAGTTCTCGCCCTGAAGGGGCTCTCGCCCAGGGCAGATGGTCGACCTCTCGGCAGGAGAGATCGTCGACCAACCAAGGGCAGATAGTCGACCTCTCGGCAGGAGAGATCGTCGACCGACCAAGGCAGATAGTCGAGCTCTCGGCAGGAGAGATCGTCGACCAACCAGGGCAGATAGTCGAGCTCTCGGCAGGAGAGATCGTCGACCAACCAGGGCAGATAGTCGACCTCTCGGCAGGAGAGATCGTCGACCGACAAGGGCAGATAGTCGACCTCTCGGCAGGAGAGATCGTCGACCGACCAGGGCAGACAGTCGACCTCTCGGCAGGAGAGATCGTCGACCGACCAAAGCAGAGGGTCTGACTAAGGAAGCTTCCGCCTTAGGGCAAGCTCCCGCCCAGGGGAGGCGAGAAGGCCCCAAGTAGGCCTTCAGCCGCGGTAGTTTCAAGACCGTGAAGGGCGCGAACCTCCCTGGCAAGGGGTCTCGCCAAGGTTGGCCCGGGTGGGGGTCCAGTGAGAGCCTTCTCAACCAGGGTTCTCGCCAAGTGGGCCCACGTGGTGGGGCCCGGCGCTCATAAAGAGGATTATTTTACAATATATTATCTCGAGGTAAAATTACCCAAATGCCCTTTGAATGACAGCGGGATTTGGCTATTGGCAGACCCCTCAGGGGTATTTCAGTATTTTTAGGTCAAAGGAAAACTATAAAAAGACCCATAAGGGCTCTTTGGAAGGCAAGTTGATCATTTTCCTCTAGCCCTAGTGCCTTCTGAAGAGCTCCCAGCCCAGCATTCGGCTTTGGAGGGGAAGCTCTCAGAGATCTTCCGGGTGTGTGGTGGGACCTCCCAGCTGAGGCTTTGGGTCAGTGTTAGGGCCTTAGCAACCTGTCAGGGGTCGAGGTTTGAGAGAAGTAGGCATTGACTGCGCTTTGGTTCGTGAACATTTGTTGAGGTCATTTTTGGCTTCAACAGTTCTGGTGCGGTGAGCGTGGAAGCAGTCGGTGTAAGAAAATCTTGAGTTAAGTCCCATGGCAGGAGGCGAGGGTGAAGGATCAGGCGCGGGAGGATCCCCCACCCGGGTGGACGAGGCGACGAGGAAAATGTTTGAGGACTTCAGGCGAGAAGTCATGCAGACGATCAACTTGGCCTTCTCGGCAAGGAACGAGTGGGAGACGCCGCAGGTTCCGGTGGAGGTGGTTCCGCTGCTAGGCGAGAACGCTCCAGGGCAGCGCCCCGGTAAGGAGGTCCCGGTGGAGGCAGGCGAGAGGGACGTGGCCGCGCGGGAGCTTTTCCCAGGCCAGCGTCTCGAGAAGGGGCTTCCGGCGGATCTGGGCGAGAAGGAGGCGACGGTGCGGGAACTCTTCCCTGGGCAAGGTCTCGCGGATCGGTCCAGCCAACCGAGATCGCGGGACGTGCCTTCTCGCCAGGCAGGGGGCGAGACCCCCTTTAGTGAGCTCATTGTCTCGGCTCCAGTGCCGGAGGGGTTCCGGGAGCCAGACATGACCTACTACACCGGGAAGGATGACCCGGTCCAGCACGTGCAATGGTTCGAGGACGTGGTGTCCATCAGGCAAATGTCGGATGCCTTCAAGTGTCGGCTTTTTGCCATCACTCTGAAAGAAAAGGCCAGGGACTGGTTCCACCAGTTGCCGGCAAGTTCCATCTACAGCTTTGAGGATCTGCGGAGGGGTTTTCTGTTGAGATTCTCAACTTCGAAGAAAAGGAAGAAGGAGGCTGAGTGCCTGTTTGCAGTGAGGCAGGGGCCGGAGGAGACATTGGGTCGCTATGTCGACCAGTTCCAAGAGGAGGTTCTCCTGGTCCAGGAGGTCCCAGGGTATGCGCTGATGCTTGCCTTCACCCTGGGGCTGAGACCAGGGTTTTTCAGCATGGAGTTGAAGAGGGTGCCCCCTCTCTCTTTTGAGGAGCTCATGGAGAGGGCGGCGAAGGAGATAGACTTTGAGAGGGCAAACCCTGCGTTTGCAAGAAAGCTGGCCAGGCTGGCCGAGGACGACGTGAAGGAGCCGGTGGCGGGAAGGCAGAGAGAGCAGAGAGAGCAGAGGGAGCAGAGGGAGCCGAGGGAAGATCGGAGAAGAGAAGAGCCCCGAGGGCAGGGGCAACAGCATGGGGGGGCCAGGGAGCCAAACAACCGACTGGGTTGGAGGCCTCAGGAGGGTCGCCCCCAGGGCCAGGGAGGACTTCAGGGAAGAGATAACTTCCGGGAGCCCAGAAGGCTGGAGCAGGGAGGATGGCGACAAGGACCAAGGGGTCATTTCCCACCGCCGCAGGAGGCTATGGAGGTGGGAAGGGGAAGAGGAAGAAGATTTCGGGGAGCCGGAAGAAGGGGAGGAGGAGAAGGAAGAGGGGGCAGGGTGGCGTTGCCTTATTGTGACTTCCATCAGGAGGAAGGTCACGCAACGGCCACCTGCCCAGAGTTTCTGGAGATTAGAGGGGCCAGAGGGGCCGGAAGGCAGGATCCGCCCGTAAGGATCGTGGAAGTACAGCGGGAAGAGGTGGAGGATAGATGTGAAGACAGGATTGACGTGGGGACCCGAGGAGGGATTGGAGTGATCCACGGGGGAGTGGGGATCGAGGCAACCCGCAAGGGGAGCCTTCAAACCATGTTCCGCCGAGGGGTCGCCTCGACCTCCCAGGCTCCACCCCCAGAGGAGAAGATCACTTTCTCATCCGCGGATATGCCAGACTACGAGGACCCGTTCTGCGACGCGCTTGTGATCCAGACAGCGGTAGAAAACTACACCGTCTCCCGGATACTGGTGGATAATGGGAGCTCGGTGAATGTGATCTTCAAGAAGGCCTTCGATGAGATGAGAGTGGAAGGAAAAAGGGTCCTGGCTTCTGATGGACCGCTTTTTGGCTTCTCCGGAGAAAGGAAAGAAGTGGAAGGGGGAGTGGGCCTGCATGTGAGGCTTGGGGGCGTCTCACGGAACTGTCGGTTCGTGATCGTGGACGCCCCGAGTAGTTACAATGCCATCTTCGGACGTCCCCTCATCAGCGCCTTTCGCTGTGTACCCTCCTCGTACCACCAATGCCTCAAGTTCAACAACGGAGGGGTGCAGGTTAGGATCAGGGGGATCCGAAGATGGCAAGGCAGTGCTATGTGACGGCGGTTAACACCGTGTCATGGATGGCGGAGGCAGAGGAGTTGGAGAGGGAGATGGCTGAGCAGGAAGGAGTTGAGGAAGGGGGATGAGCCTGGGAGAGGCGATGGAGGTTGCTGAGGAGATAGCGGAGGCGGAGGAGTCGGGGAAGATCAGCCCAGAAGAGGCGAGAGGAGTGGTGGATGAAGAAGAGCAGAGGCAGGAGGAGAGCCTGGAGGAGGCGATGGAAGTTGATGAGGTTGGGGGAGAAGAGCTCGAGTTTGAGCGGGAAGAGGCAAGGGTAAGTTGGGAGCGGTCGGGGCTGGAGCCGGCCGAAGAGGTGGTGGAGATGGAGGTGCTTACAAGAGCGGGGGAGGTGCAAAGGATTCGGATCAACGGAGGCTTGAGCCTTGAGGATCAGGAGCGGATGCGAGCCTGCATCCAGGGCAACGTTGACATCTTCGCTTGGAGCGCGGCAGACATGCCGGGCATCGACGCGGACGTGGCCTGTCACCGCTTGAACCTGGATTCCAGAGCCCGCCCCATACGCCAAAAGATGAGGGCCATCGCCACCAAGCTAGAAGCCCCCATCCGAGAGGAGGTCCAAAAGCTCCTGGACGCAGGCTTCATCTCAGAGATCCAGTATCCAGGCTGGATCTCCAACGTAGTAATGGTAAAGAAGGGAGGAGGAAAATGGCGCATGTGTATCGATTTTTCCTTATTAAATAAATCATGCCCCAAGGATTGTTACCCCTTGCCTCGAATCGACGCGCTGGTTGACTCAGCCGTCGGTTTTTCTCTTATGAGTTTTTTAGATGCATTTTCAGGTTACCACCAGATCCGGATGCACCCTCCTGATGTCAAGGATGTTTCCTTCATCACAAGAGAGGGATGCTTCAGCTATAAGATGATGCCCTTCGGATTAAAGAATGCAGGGGCAACATACCAACGCATGATGGATCGAATCTTTCGAGATCAAAGGGGAAGGAACCTGGAGGTCTATGTGGATGACCTCATGGTCAAGAGCAAGTGTGTTGATTCCCACTTGCGAGACTTGGAGGAGACGTTCGCCACCCTGCGGAAGTTCAAGATGAGGTTGAACCCCTTGAAGTGCGTCTTCGGGGCTAGTCGCGGCAAATTCCTCGGGCACCTCTTCACTCCCGCGGGGGTAGAACCCAACCCTGATAAGGTTAAGGCTATTCTAGACCTAGAATCGCCTCGCAACGCCAAGGAGATCCAGCGCTTGACCGGGAAGTTGGCCGGGTTAAGCAGGTTCCTCTCGCGGTCAGGGGATAGATGTTCCTCCTTCTTCAAAGTACTTCGTGGCAACCAAGCATTCGAATGGACGGCCGAGTGCGAAGAGGCTTTTCAGGGGCTGAAGAGGCAACTCTCCCAAGCTCCGTTACTTCAAAGCCCAAAGGAGGGGGAGGACCTAGCCTTGTATTTAGGAGTGGGAGGAGAGGCGGTGAGCTCCGTCTTGGTTAGGGAAGAGGGGAAGAAGCAATTACCCGTCTATTATGTCAGCCGAATCTTAAAAAAGGCAGAGCTCCGATACCCCATCCTGGAGAAGCTAGCATATGCTTTGGTCATCTCAGCTAGGAAGCTTCGCCCTTACTTTCAAGCACACTCGATTAGGGTGGTAACAGACCATCCCCTTCGCAAGGTCTTGGAGGGGGTGGAACATTCAGGAAGGTTGGCAAAGTGGTCCATCGAGCTAAGCGTGTTTGACATCTCTTTCGTCCCGAGGCTCTCTATCAAAGCCCAGGCCGTAGCGGATTTCCTGGCGGACTATGTTACCGAGGCGGAGGCTGAAGAACCAAAGCCGCAAGAAGCGTGGAAGATGGTGGTCGACGGGGCCTCAGGAAGGCACTCCCTGGGAGGAGGTGTGGTGTTGGTGAGTCCTCAGGGAGTTACCATAGAGCAAGCAGTGACCTTCCACTTCCCTGTAACCAATAACCAAGCGGAGTATGAGGCTGTGATAGCTGGCCTTCGCTTGGCAAAGGAGCTGGAAATCCAGGATGTGGAGGCCTTCACCGACTCAATGGTGGTAGCATCGCAGATCCGAGGCGAGTTCGAGGCCCGGGAGCCTACCCTCGCAAGATATCTATCAAAGGTAAGAACTATTATTGGAGGTTTCCGTTCTTTTTCTATTCAACATGTTCCCAGGGAGGAAAGCATGGCAGCTGATCGACTGGCGAAGTTCGGGCCTCGGGGAGGAGGTACCCTAACCGAACTATTCCGACCAGCCATTGAAGAGGGGGAGTTGATGGAGGTGAATCGGCGGTCCTCATGGATGGATCCATTGGTGACTTTCTTAACCACAGGAGAACTGTCGGAAGAAGTCAAGGATGCAAAGAGCTTCAGGCACAAGGCGGCTCATTACCTGATGCTGGAAGGGAGCTTGCATCGGAAGATGTTGTCAGGGCTCCTCGCGAGATGCGTAACCGAAGAGGAAGTCCCGAGGATCCTGGAAGAGGTGCATTCTGGAGAGTGCGGCAGCCATTCGGGGGGAAGGACATTGGAAGCAAGGGTGATAAGGCAGGGATATTTCTGGCGGACCATAAGGAGGGATACCGCTGAATTCGCAAGGAGGTGTCGGAAGTGCCAAGTACATGCTCCTCTCCAGCTCTTGCCCGCCCAAAGACTTCGAAGCATCACGGCGCCATGGCCCTTCGCCATTTGGGGGATGGACCTGGTTGGACCTTTCCCTCCAGCTAGCGGGCAAAGGAGGTTCCTCCTAGTGATGATTGACTACTTCTCCAAATGGCTGGAGATCAAGCCGTTAGCCAAGGTAACCTCCCAGGTCATCAGAAACTTCGTTTGGGGGGAAATCATTTGCAGGCACGGATTGCCCCAAGCGATAGTGACGGACAACGGTCCTCAGTTCGCCAGTGAAGAATTCATCAATTTCTGCACCCAATTGGGGATTGACCTCAGGTTCGCCTCTGTCCATCATCCTCGGAGCAATGGCCAGGTGGAGGCGGCAAACAAAGTCATCGTCAACTTGCTAAAAAAGAAGGTCGAGAACCTGAAGGGTAGCTGGGTGGAACAGCTCCCTTCCGTCCTGTGGGCCTTGCGAACAACTCCGAACACGGCCACTGGAGAGACCCCCTTCAAGCTCTCTCACGGGTGTGAGGCTGTCCTCCCGGTGGAGTTCGAGGTTCGGTCCCCGAGGATCGCGGCCGCAGCGGAGGGAAGCGAAGCTTGGAGGTTGGAGAATGAGGAAGGGTTGCGCCTCTCATTAGATATGGTGGAAGAGCTGCGGGATGTTGCCGCCATCAGGCAAGAAGAAATAAAACGGCGAATGGCCCGGTACTTCGATAAGCACATCAGAGTCAAGCAATTCGCCGAGGGGGACCTAGTACTGAAAAAGGTCGACGCTGCAGGAAGGTCGGCCGCTGTTGGTAAGCTCAACCCTAGCTGGGAGGGGCCTTATATAGTAGAGAAGGCTCTGGTTAACGGAGGCTACTATCTCCAGGACGCGGAGGGAAGGACCTTGAGTCACACCTGGAATGGTGATGACCTGAAGCGCTTCTACCCGTAGGAGGGAAAGAAGGATTGTAGTGTTGTAAACAACTGTTGCATTTTCAATAAGTTTATTTCAAAATGTTGACTGTCGCTGAATAGGCAATCTTTATGTTTTAGTTTTAACTGGCTATGATCCCTCATCTCAGTGATAGAATAGGCCTGGTTGAAGGGATCTTCATCAACACCCCGAGCTCGGCTCGGCCCCAGGTAGACCCGCTGCGCAGGCTCTCATCTAGCTGGCAGGTCCGAAGGCTCGCCTGTGGGGGAGAGGCTTGGTTATCTTCATCAACACCCCGAGCTCGGCTCGGCCCCAGGTAGACCCGCTGCGCAGGCTCTCATCTAGCTGGCAGGTCCGAAGGCTCGCCTGTGGGGGAGAGGTTTGGTTATCTTCATCAACACCCCGAGCTCGGCTCGGCCCCAGGTAGACCCGCTGCGCAGGCTCTCATCTAGCTGGCAGGTCCGAAGGCTCGCCTGTGGGGGAGAGGTTTGGTTATCTTCATCAACACCCCGAGCTCGGTTCGGCCCCAGGTAGACCCGCTGCGCAGGCTCTCATCTAGCTGGCAGGTCCGAAGGCTCGCCTGTGGGGGAGAGGCTTGGTTATCTTCATCAACACCCCGAGCTCGGCTCGGCCCCAGGTAGACCCGCTGCGCAGGCTCTCATCTAGCTGGCAGGTCCGAAGGCTCGCCTGTGGGGGAGAGGTTTGGTTATCTTCATCAACACCCCGAGCTCGGCTCGGCCCCAGGTAGACCCGCTGCGCAGGCTCTCATCTAGCTGGCAGGTCCGAAGGCTCGCCTGTGGGGGAGAGGTTTGGTTATCTTCATCAACACCCCGAGCTCGGCTCGGCCCCAGGTAGACCCGCTGCGCAGGCTCTCATCTAGCTGGCAGGTCCGAAGGCTCGCCTGTGGGGGATAGGTTGGCTCTTGTGATACTTTGTTCTTAGCCACTTCAACGACACCCCGAGCTCGGCTCGGCCCCAGGTAGACCCGCTGCGCAGGCTCCCATCTAGCTGGCAGGTCCGAAGGCTCGCCTGTGGGGGATAGGTTGGCTCTTGTGATACTTTGTTCTTAGCCACTTCAACGACACCCCGAGCTCGGCTCGGCCCCAGGTAGACCCGCTGCGCAGGCTCTCACCAAGCTGGCAGGTCCGAAGGCTCGCCTGTGGGGGATAGGTTGGCTCTTGTGATATTTTGTTCTTAGCCACTTCAACGACACCCCGAGCTCGGCTCGGCCCCAGGCAGACCCGCTGCGCAGGCTCCCACCAAGCTGGCAGGTCAGAAGGCTCGCCTGCGGGGGATAGGTGGAGTCCTTGACCTTTTGATCCTTGGTTCTTGATTGGTAGTTACTACGTTACAACGAGCTCGGCTCAAACCCCGGTAGACCCGCTGCGCAGGCGCCCATATAAGCTAGCAGGTCCAACGGCTCGCCGGCGGGGCAGGGGTTTGATTGGTTGGAAAAATACGTGGGCAGGACCCTGACCTAGACCGGGGGCAAATCCCTAAAGGGTCTCGGCTCAGGGGTCTCGGCCAGTAAAGGTCTCGGCTCAGGGGTCTCGGCCAGTAAAAGTCTTGGCTTGGAGGTCTCAGCAGATCGCGGCCCGGAGGTTTCGGCCAGTGAGGATCCCGGCCCAGAGGTCTCGGCCAGCAAAGGTCTCGGTTAAAGGAGGCTCTCGCAAAAAGAAAGCTCCCGGCGGGCCCAGGCAGGACGATTCAATCGACGATGCGAGGTTTCCGCCTAGCTGATCTCTAAGTAAGGTCACCCTAAAGAGACTAAGGGTCTCGGCGGAAGCTCGCGCGGAGGTCATTCGGCATAGTAATATACGCTTAAAAAAACACAATGACGGTGAAGAAATGAAACATTACTTTATATAAGGTTAATTACAAAAGTGAGGAGCTTCTCGCTCATTACAAAAGGATATTCAAAATAAAAGACAACTTAAGGAGACGCGCTGTAGTCCCCACTGGTGCTCTCGCTTGAAGCATCGCCAGAGCCTTCCCCGGACGTCTCGTCAACAGCGGTAGAGAACCTCGGGACATCTGAGAGCGGCGAGTCCGGCGCGCCCGGGGGTTTGGGAACTGGGTCGTAAAGCCAAGGGAGAAGTTGGCGAGCGTCGATGGTCGCGCCGTCCTCCCGGAGCAGCTCGACGTCTCGCAGCGTCTCGAGCGTCAGCCTGACGGTCGCTTGAGCGTTGGCTTGAAGCAGTTTATCGACGTCGTACTCCGAGAGGTAGCGGCTCCGCAACCTCGCATCTAGCTCCGGGGGCGGGCCCTTCGTTAGCTCTGCGCGGAGCTGTTCCCTCAGAAGGACGCTCTCGCAGCGCGCGTTGGCCAGCTCTGCGCGAAGCTCCCTGACTTGGGCGGAATCCTGCAAAAGGGACAAAAGATCTTAGTCACGCATTACACAGTAGAAACTTCGAGGAAACGGGGGCAAGGGCTCAGGAAGGTCTCGCCTACCTCGGTCGCGGGGCGCAGAGACAGCGCCAATTTGGCATCCGCGAGCTCCTGTTGAGCTCTCGCGAGTTCTTCCTCCGCGGCATGCGCGCGAGCTATCGCGTCCTCCCTCGCCTTGCGCATATCGGTAAAATTCTTGTCAAGGGTGATGCCTCGGCGCGCACACATATGCGTGAGCTCGAACGCGCGCATCAGGGCCCGGGTGGCGTCGAAGGCTAGGAGGCGGGTGGACATCTGGTCAAAAACGCCGGCATCCTCCCGGCTGTAGAGACCATACCCAAGCGAGAAGGCCTCGCCGGTCACATTCTCCCCCTCCGCCCATCTGGGAAGGAGGGTTGAAACCCTGATCGAGTTTGACTCAGGGTCCCATTCCATCTGAGGCTTCCCCTCCGAGTCGGCGTATCTAACGCCGAAGCCAAAGTTTCGGTGCCCTCTCGGCACCTCCGGGGGCGGGACGCTGGCGGAGGTTTCGGCGGCGACCACTTCTCCACCAACCTCGCTTGCGGCCGATATATTCCTGGCGGAAGCCTCGGCACGGCTCTTGGCGGCGGCATCCATCTCGCTGGCCATCTGAAGGATCGCTTCAAAGGACCTGCCCTCGGGAGGAGGTTGGACAGGCGGGACGGCCGGGGCTTTTCCCTTCTCAAGGGCAGAGGGTTTCGGCCTCTTCAGTGTGCGGAGAGAAGGAAGGGTGGCCTTCCGCTTCTTGGCCGGTGGCGGCATGGAAGGGGTTGGATCTTCTCGGCAGGCGCTGGCGCTGGCTTCCGCGAGCGCAAGGGGGCCTCTCGCTGCCAGACCCCCGACACCCCGTCCTGCGGCGAAGGGTTGGCGCAGAGGAACCTCCCGCTCTCCTGCAAAGTAAAAACGCTTTAGCACTTCAGCGCAAGAAAATCTTTGATAGAAAAAGGGAATCTGAGGCGAGACCGTACCTTCGCCCGATTGAACAAGTGGGAGGGAGTCGACGTCCCGCAGAAGATAGGGGACGTCGAACTCCTTGGTCCCGAAGAATTCCAGGATTGCGCTCTCGCGCGATCCCAGAGCGGGCGGCTTGTAGGCAGCGTCTTCATACTGGACGGGCTGAAGCGGGACGTTGCCGAAGTCCCCGCTGACGTATACGAACTTCTCGCCCCAATGATGGTGCTTATTGGCGAGACCGGTAACCTCGAGCTGTTGCCCGGAGAAGAAAACTACCCCCCCTTGGCACGGAAGTTGAATAGCTTCCGGAAGATGGGCAGGCTAAACTCGATCCTCTCGGATCGCATATAGCATATGAATGCTATAAGGATCGCGACGGAGTTCGGGTTTAGCTGGGCGGGCACCACCCCATAATAACGGAGAGCTAACCGAACCTCCGGCCACAGGGGGAGGCGGAAGCCCACCTCGAAATGCTCGAGGGGGATGGCAAGCTCTCCCGCCCCGGGGGTATTCACCCTATCATGATTCCTCGGGTTCCGCGCCGAGAAGCCGGCGGGAACGTAGCGGTCGACGATCGCGTTGTACTCGTCGAGGGTGAGCTTGCAGGAAGGGAAGAGATGTTTCTGGAAGGCTTCCGCGCAATGGGCGCGACCCTTGCTCTCGCCAGGCATGGCTAGTTCGTGAGTAAGAGCGAGAGCTGTAGGGGAGTCGAAGCGGGAGCAGGAACGCGAAAGCAAGGAGGGAAGGCTGAGGTTCCGGATCGAAGAAGTAAATGCGGTTGGTAGACTTCTCTATTTATAAGAAAACGTAATCATCATGAATTCATCCGACGGAGAGAGAAAGTGACGGCGGAGTACAGCTGTCAGAATCCGAGCTAACGGCGCCTCGATTCTCCCCCTCGGGATGACAGCGGTCAACGGTCGTTTCGGGTTTCGACGCGACCTCCTAGATTAGCGCAAGCCTCCTAGGTTAACACAAACCTCCTAGATTGGCGCAAGCATCCCAGATGGGTGTAAGCGTCATAATTGAAAAAGCCGCGCAGAGCAATAAAAAGAAAAGGAAAAAGAGAGACATGGATAGAAGCGAGATCCTCGCTAGCGCAAGCTGGGTAAAACTTAGTTAATAATGTTTATTACAGATACGTTGAAAAAAAAAAGGGATACATGGAGATTCAAAGCGGGAGGGCTAATAGGGCTTCCAGCTCCATCGTCCTCGTTCTCGCCGCCTAGTCCTTGGGGGCGCCAACGGGTTGAAGTAAGACGATAGCGTGGTACACCCAAGGTTGATCCGCCTGGCGTAGTCCCGGATCTGCGAGATGCACCTCCCTGGCGAAGACTCGGCGGAAGGCCCGCGCGGGCAATCAGTCTCGCCCAAGAAGAAGTCCCGCTCCAGAGCCTCCAGTCTTTGCTCCACGGATTCGCGGAACGCTTTCGCCGCGGCAGCATGGGCACGGTCTCGCCGGACAAGCTTGGCCAGGATGGCCGAGATCTTCCTCCGTCTCCCCTTCGCGCTCCCTGCACTGTTCAGGGTTTCCTCTATCTCGCCAGACGAAGGGAGGGGGGACTCTTCATCCTCTTCTTCCTCGTTTTCTTCTTCCTCTTCTTCTCCTTCCTCATTGACTCCCGACCGCAAGCCAGGATCACCTGCAGAAGAAACACACGAGAATTTTGGTCAAGGCATGACAATCGACAGTCCAGAAAAGTTTTCGCATACCTGCGGTTGGGCGAGAACCGTCAGCCAAAGTTGGACGGGAAGGCCCGACCCCTCCGTTGGTTCCATAAAGGAGGTGAAGAGGCTTGCCCAGCCCCGGGCGGAAGGGCTCGCGCACGATGATCCCGGCCTGGCCGGAAGCACGAGGGGAGTTGTCTTCTCTCAAGGGACGATCGGCATCCTTGAGAGTAGCGGAAGGTTCAGAAGCCGCCCCTCCCGCCTGCAGGATAGGATCGGCCACCGCAGGAGGCTCTTCGACGGTTCTCGCTTCATCTTCCCGGGTGGATAGACCCGGGTCGGCGGGAGCTGGCACTGCGAGAAGACGGTTCAGAAAAGAAAGGGTCTGGTTGAAATATTGACAAGGGAAAATGTACCTATCGTTCCGGCCTCGGCGGAAGGAATCCTTTCCGAGACCCGTGTTTGGCCCTCGGGGGGATGAGCGGGTAGGTTCGAAGAGCTGGGCGGAATTTCGGCGTCATTATCGGGAGCGGACTCCTGCGAAAGCATACTTTAATCATCGAATCTAATGTACAGTTAGCTCGGTAGGCGCGGGCGAAAGGCTCACCTTCTGTAGGGAAGAATCTCCGGCAGGATTGGGAGTGGGGGAAGGAGGATCCCTGTTCTCGCGAGAAAGGTCCCGCCGGACCGCCTTCGCCCTTTTCTTTTCCTTCTTCTTCGGCTCCGAAGGCCCGGCGGTTGAAGTCTTTTTCGCTAACCATGGAGCCACCGCCGCACAATTAGCCAAGGCCCGCGCTTGGGCAGCGGCTAACCGGTCTTGGAGGTCCTGCGGAAGCGGTTTGGCAGCACGCTTGGGATGCATGGTGAGCTCGCGCGAGAATCCTGGAGGCGAGAGCTCAGTCAGAGAGTCGTATTTTAAGGGCAGGGCGTATGGACGTCCATCAGTACATATTTATAGCCGCAGTGGGACCCACCAAAAGATTCCCTCGATAGGCGGGCACGTGTCCAGCGAATATTTTGGGGGTTGGACTTGTCTTGTCGAGCGCAGGGCTAGCTCGAAAAGAGCGGGGATTGTGTACAACCCCATATTCGCTGGGTGGGACCCGGAGACACCACTGAGGAATTGGGCTAGGCTCAGGTTAGCCCTGGGTCAGCCCTAAGACATACTTATAGAGTTCTCGCCCTGAAGGGGCTCTCGCCCAGGGCAGATGGTCGACCTCTCGGCAGGAGAGATCGTCGACCAACCAAGGGCAGATAGTCGACCTCTCGGCAGGAGAGATCGTCGACCGACCAAGGCAGATAGTCGAGCTCTCGGCAGGAGAGATCGTCGACCAACCAGGGCAGATAGTCGAGCTCTCGGCAGGAGAGATCGTCGACCAACCAGGGCAGATAGTCGACCTCTCGGCAGGAGAGATCGTCGACCGACAAGGGCAGATAGTCGACCTCTCGGCAGGAGAGATCGTCGACCGACCAGGGCAGACAGTCGACCTCTCGGCAGGAGAGATCGTCGACCGACCAAAGCAGAGGGTCTGACTAAGGAAGCTTCCGCCTTAGGGCAAGCTCCCGCCCAGGGGAGGCGAGAAGGCCCCAAGTAGGCCTTCAGCCGCGGTAGTTTCAAGACCGTGAAGGGCGCGAACCTCCCTGGCAAGGGGTCTCGCCAAGGTTGGCCCGGGTGGGGGTCCAGCGAGAGCCTTCTCAACCAGGGTTCTCGCCAAATGGGCCCACGTGGTGGGGCCCGGCGCTCATAAAGAGGATTATTTTACAATATATTATCTCGAGGTAAAATTACCCAAATGCCCTTTGAATGACAGCGGGATTTGGCTATTGGCAGACCCCTCAGGGGTATTTCAGTATTTTTAGGTCAAAGGAAAACTATAAAAAGACCCATAAGGGCTCTTTGGAAGGCAAGTTGATCATTTTCCTCTAGCCCTAGTGCCTTCTGAAGAGCTCCCAGCCCAGCATTCGGCTTTGGAGGGGAAGCTCTCAGAGATCTTCCGGGTGTGTGGTGGGACCTCCCAGCTGAGGCTTTGGGTCAGTGTTAGGGCCTTAGCAACCTGTCAGGGGTCGAGGTTTGAGAGAAGTAGGCATTGACTGCGCTTTGGTTCGTGAACATTTGTTGAGGTCATTTTTGGCTTCAACAGTGATAACATTCGATTCCACATACAGAATGAATAGATACAACCTTGCATGTGCCCCATTTGTTGTGGTCAATAATCATTGGCAAAATACTGTTGTTGCAATAGCATTCATATCACAAGAGACTATAGAATCTTTTGTATGGGTTTTTGAAACTTTCTTAAAATTTGTTTCTGGCAAGCAACCATTGACCATATTTACAGACCAAGACCAAGCTATGATGGTTGCTATTGAAAGAGTTTTCACTGAAAGTTCTCATCGCTTGTGTCAATGGCATATTGCAAAAAAAGCTCCAACTAAAGTGCCGACATTTAATGTTGATGCCAGTGTTCGGTCTATGTTTCATGCTTGTTTAAGCAAGTGTGACTCTAGTACAGAGTTTGAGTTAGCTTGGAGTCAAATGATCCAGCATGGAAACCTAAGTGAAAACAGATGGCTAAGTGATTTATATAAAATAAAAGAGAAATGGTCCACGGCCTTTAACAAAACCTGAAATTTAATTACATATACAAGAAGTACTGACATTGCTCTAGTAGTGACATAACATGTAAGAATGTTTTGAAGTAGTGACATTACATATAAGAATGACAAATTACATATACCTGGGTGGTCTCGATGTTTTGAAGTAGTGACATTGCTCTAGTGAGCGCAAATGTTTTGATAGATGTCCAACGGTTTATACGGGGCCTCCTCTCCGGAAAGGTGGGAATTTGCAACTGTAAGTGCTCAAATATCCATATCAGAAGGACATGGGTACATCCATTCAAGTAGCCCATTGCCTCCGGTGGACTTTTTTGTTTCTTGGCAAGGGTATCTAGACTATCAAGCAGATAACCATGAATTGCTCTTGGCCAATTGTAGTTTTTAAATACTTCAGGATCAGCTAATCTGATAAACTCTTCGGGAATTCTATTACAACTGCATGGGAAGAATAGTGTGCATAATACATGCAACAAAATAGTTTTTAAGTCCCCCTCCTCCACTACATGGTCTTCTTTAGCAAGTTGCAATATCCGAGATTTCAAATCTATCTTTGTCATGACAGAGAATGACTTGTATTGATACTCCACATTGTGCCCTTGGTTAGGCAACCCAATTATCATTGCAACTTCATTTCTTGTAAACTTAAGCTTGCTTGAGCACACACTGAACGTTTTAGTTGAAGAATTATAATGTTGTACCATAGCATATAAGATCGGAGTATTTTGTGGGGCAGATGAAATATTAAAAAGATGAATTATCCCAGCTGACATGAGTTTTTCATATAACTGCTTATCTATCTTCTTGATAATGGGAGAAATAAGAGATACAAATGAAGAAATAAAACATCTGCTACTTAGTATATGGGGTTTCACCATCTTTAGAACCTGCAATCATACCAATAAAATAGTGATCTGAGATACAAATATTACCATCTGAGATACAATTAAAGTTCCTGAGACAAAACTATAATTGCTCAGGATACAACCAAGGGCGATCTCGTGAACCTCAGATATAACTATTATCATCTCAGATACAATTAAAGTTCCTGAGACAAAACTATAATAGCTCAGGATACAACTAATATAATCTCAGATAAAAAAAATCTCTAAGATACAACAAGGTGGTCTCAGATCAGTACACTAATTAATGATTACAACTGGGATAATCTCCGAAACAAAAGACCACAACAAACAATATCATGAGAGAAGATGAAGATTTGGGGTCCTTCAATGTCTGAAAATGTACCTTCAAATCTTCAATGCTTGTCGAAGTTGAGTATGTGAAGCTTCAATAGTTGGAGGAGAAAATGATGGGCAAGGAGAAGAGAGCCAGTTCAGGGGAGAACCTTCGCCGTCGCCTGGGAGAAAAACCGCCCTCGCCGTCGCCTGGGAGAAAAACCGCCCTCGCCGTCGCCTGGGAGAAAAACCGCCCTCGCCGTCGCCTGGGAGAAAAACCGATCTCGCTGTCGCCTGAGATAAAAAACAGAATGCCTGAGAGACAAAAGGAAACATCTCGGGAAATGATATTCAAATTGCGAAACAGAAATAATTTATTAATTTTTTTGCCACGCGTCAAAATCAGGATTGCCCCGGACGATGATCTTCGTCCGGGGCCCGGACCAAAAAATTTCGCCCGTTCAAGAGCATCAATGATCAAAATGAAGAGGAGGGGAGAGAGAGAGAGAGCACCCGTATTTATGAATCTAGGCCATCAATTTCGACCATATATATATATATAAAGGATCTAAGCCCTCCATTTTGAGCATTTATTCACAAATATTGGCCGTCCGTTTCGAATGTGAGTCGAATACGTATTAGTGGTTCTTCGATGGTTGGAGAGGATCATAATTACGTCGTTTTCTGGTCGCTGGTACAGAAGCGGTGCCCGGTTAGCCCTAATCTCGGTTGCTCCTCTTCTTTTACTCGACCGACTCTAGTGCTCTGGTTCTACCTCAAAAATGGCGAAGCTGGAGAATGCCGAGCGAGACGACTCCCACTCTAGCATTAACGCCGCCCTCACCGACGACATCCTCCGTGTGGTGCTCTCGAAGCTGGAGAGAGAGGATGAGAAGGACGTGTTCGGCCTCATCTGCAAGCGCTGGCTCCGAATCCAGAGCACGGAGCGTCGATGTCTCCGGGCGAGAGCTGGGCCGGATATGCTCAGGCGGTTGGCCGGCCGATTCTCCGGTCTCCTTGAGCTCGATCTCTCCCAGTCAACCTCACGCTCCTTTTTTCCCGGGGTCACCGATTCCGATCTCTCTGTTATTTCTTCCGGCTTCCCTCTTCTACGCATCCTCAAGCTGAGATGCTGTAAAGGTTGGTTTTATTAATTTGAGTAACAATTGGCTTCTCCACTTTCTTATACTGAATTTTGCACGAAGAAATGTAGGTTTGATCGGAGAGATTATTGGTTGCATTTGTTTTTGATTTGACTAATCTTTCTGTTGAAGATGTTCATAGGAGGTAAAGGCAATCTTTTCAAAAGACCTTTTTTTCTTTAAAAAAAACTATTTTCTCTTACAGTGGCTACTTTTATTTCAAGGAGTAATATGTAAGACTTTTGTAATTCCACTGGCATAGAAAATATTTAAGCACAATGATGCATTGTAATTGTTGAAACGCTAAAGTGTAAAGATCTTCTTTTGATCTGATACCCTTTGAAGGATTAAGACAACTATGTTTAGCTGGAGTTGGTGATCTGTTAGGAGCAGCATGAAGTTTATAAATGCAAAATTCTTCCCACAGGTTGTAATTTTAAAATTCTTTTGTTCTGATACCCTTTGAAGGATTAAGACAACTATGTTTAGCTGGAGTTGGTGATCTGTTAGGAGCAGCATGAAGTTCATAAATGCAAAATTCTTCCCACTGCTTGTAATTTTTAAATTTTGATCAACTGGCTACTTTCCTTTGTATTGTCATTTTTTACTTCATTTCTTAGTCAAATTGAATGCACCTATTATATGTATTTATCTATTGAATGAAGTACTTTTGTTTTGTTCAATATGTTATTAGAGCAGGGAATCTAAATTCTAGTCACTTTTTCTCCCCTGCAATTGTCGACCTCACCCCTACCTACCACAACCGCAACTGTAGTACCACCTATTAGTGAGTTCTTCCCGCTACGGTTACCACTATCTCTATTGCACCAACCCCCACCTCCCACCTCAGTATCTCATCTACTGCAATGGCTGCAATCATGATCAATGCTTTCATTTTTCTCCCATGAACCAACTGCCTAAACGAATCCATATTCACCATTCACTCCACCTCTTCACCTTTGAATTTGCTTAATGATCATCTGCCTTTGGTCTAAAATGTTCGACTGTATTGTCCTTCTCGTATGAAATTTGTACGTCCTCCAATTTCATGTTATTGGACTCAAGGTCTGCTCTCCTATGAACCACACTTTTACTTAGCCACCTTTGTTACTTGCAATAATTTGACGTCTGCAGACTTTAAAGACTATCAATGCTTCATGATTCGACAAGAACAATCCTTCCCTTCCTCATTTAGGTTCTTAATAGTCTTCAATTATCCGTTGTTTTCATTGTTATGTTTTTGGACACAGCCAAAATATTACAACACTTTCTTATGTGGACACACTTTCAGGAATATAATTGTTAAGTTAGCTCAGTTTAATTCAAGGGTTCTGTTGTTCAGTTCAATCCAATATATTATCGTAAGTGTGAATAGGGATCCAAGGGAGATCAAGAGAAAGAAGCAAAGTGACCACACATGCTCAACAACATCGAACTCCTCTTTGCCTATCAAGCATTCACATGCATCCTTCGAACTTAATGTAAGTCATCTGCCACACTGTATTCACATCCTAGTCTTCAATCATTTTAAGTTGTTAACGTTGTCTCATCTTCTTTGATGATTCTGACTATGCTTATGATCACCCTTCCGTTGCCTGCACTGGCTTCTCTATCAATTACTTTTTCCCACCACATCGACAACATCAACTGTCGGTCTTCTTCCCTCAGCCTAACGAATTACTTGGTCTGCTACGAGTTCGATGTCTCATCTTCTTCGGTATCTTGACTGCACTACTTAATTGCACTACCCGACTGCACTACCCCAATTTAACTCTTTTGTTTACTTATCAACTATAAGGAAAGACCTGATGTACTTAGGCATTCGTGAAATTTTGACAAAAGATAGGGCACAATGGAGACAAAGGATCCATATAGCCGACCCCACTATAGTGGGATAAAGGCTTGAGTGTTGTTGTTGTATCTCATAGTTTTCTTTGTTCAGTTCGTTCTTTCAAATAAGGTAGGTTCATTGATTTTTTGTAGTGTCACTTCTTTGGTGGCCATTTTATGTAGATGTTGAACAGTACAAGGATATTAATTATTAGAACAGATCCTATGAGTTTCCCTCGGAACTCTTGATAGTACAAACCACCTTATGTGGTCCTGCTCCATTCACTTGGTCCTTCACCAACGTCAATGAATTGGGCACATTGATGATGCGTTTGAGATGAATTTGGAGTTGAATGAATTGATGAGGAAATGTACTTCTAACTATTCCTTACAGGTCTATTTATCAAAATCATGCCTTGTTGTAACAATGTATACTTTGGATCAATCTAAAACCACATACTCTAATCTAACGAACAATGACCTAGTCTACCAATTTTTGATTGCTCAATTGTTTTAAGGAGAATTGATTGTCTCTCAATATTATTTAGAATGTATTCAGTCAAACAGAGGTGTTGATTGCGTTGATCTTGCAATTATATAATGTGCTGAGAATATGAAAAAGTTTCAAGATTGGTTTGAATAATATTCAAGTTTACTTGGTTTCAGAGGTTGGATCGAGGGTTAGATCTTATTAGAGTGCAAATATTGGGGCATCAACCTATTTCCACCCTAACTGGGATATTCAACGCGAACCAAAGCGTTAACACTAATTTAGACTACTCTATATGGTCGCTCATCCTTAACAACAATTGGTTCCTTCATCCCTTCAGCTCCACCTCAACATCATGATTCTACTTTATTTTTTGCTATTTTTTAAAAGACAACATTGTAAAGCTACTTTTTAGAAGCTTCATGGTATTCCATATGATATAAACAGCAATCATCGAGCTCGGGGTCGTGATTTGGGCAGTTTTTAATGGAGTAGCCTTTACCAATCCTTTCGTAGAAATGTTATTTTTGATTCTCCGCCCAGTAGTCTTTATACCCAACTCCAAGCTATACGGAGGTTTATGCAGTATATGACAATTGAGACAACCTCTCTTCCATTCTAGTGCTTTTGCTCGCACTAGAACACCAAATGTTTTTTCTTCTAATACTCAGTTTCCTATTTAGTCGATCATTGACCTCGCTGCTACCAATTACATGACATGTTCTTCAGAAAGGTTCACTATATTCTTTATGAGAAGGATGAAACACGCTTGATTGATGGTCCTTGCTAGAAGACATAAGGAAAAATGATGTAAATGCCCATTTATAGGCCCCTTTCCTCCTCCTCCTTTAGTCCCACATCTATTGTATAGGATTCTTCCTTCTTCTCTTCTCCTATATATTTGTATTCTCTCTTGTATTTAATTAATGAAGAAATATCTACAAGGTTTGCCCATTGCTTTCTACAGTTCTCAAGATTCCATTTCTAAGAAAGGGTTAATATCTTGTACCCCTAACTTACATTATACTATGTTCCTCATGTTTCGAGCTGCAATTATCACCCCCTCTTGTTCTTTCCCAAGATTTGAGTTCAAAGTTGATCATCGAGTATAGTAAAATTATAGATCGATTTTATACTCTAGATCAGTTTCCCTGTATGCTATGGTTTCCTTGATATCCATAAGTCTTATATTTTGGCATCAATGTCAATACATCCCGCTATCTAGTCCATACGACGATTTCTTCTGTCAAGTAGTTCGAAATTTCGGTTGTGATGGTTGTGGATTTGCGAAGCGGAAATGTTTTCCTTTTACGTATGTATCTTGACTTGGATCATGTCATTTGAATTAATTCATACTGATATGTGGTTGTCATGTTAGTTCCTTTTTTGTGTGACCATCATTAGTTGCTTACATTAATATGATGTTATTCCCGTGCTGGTTAACTTTGTCTTATGCATAACAAAAATAAAGTTTTTTGTCTTTAAACTCTTTCAAAACATGTGTCACACAATTCAATATCAGAAGTAAAATTCTTCGTTGTGACAATATCATGGTGTGCATTGTGGATATCATGGTGTGCATTGTGGTGTTGACGGTAATAAGTATTTATCCAATTATGATATTATTCATCAAACTAACTGTATTTTGAGTTGCCTAGGGAAATTTATGTATACCTTTTCGAAGTGGCTTTAGCCTTAATTTTTATCATGTCACTCCCAAATCATTATTACAGAAGCTATTCTCGGTTCTACCTCCCTAATTAATTGCATTCCTTCGAGTGTCCTTAATTTTTTTTCTCCTGTTACGACTTTAGGACTTATATCGAGCAATTTATGGAATTGTTTTTTTTGTCATCTGTTCACATTAACGAGGCATGTTATAAAAGAGCAATTTTAGGCTGAGCAGAACACATACGTAGTATATGTTACTCAAATTTAGTAGTGCAAAGACGGATGACTCTATTAATAAGTCTGGTGACAGATATTTCGCTCAATAAGTGCTTTAAATATCTGGGATCGATAGTTCAAAAAGATGGAGGCGTAGATAAAGATGTGATACATAGAATCCAAGCAGGTTGGTTGAAGTTGAGAGGTGTGCCATTGGAACATAGATGACTATGTTATGAGTTATTATGACAAGTTATTTTATAATTATTTGTATCTTTATGCTGCATTCCTTTTTATTTCCAATTAGGTCGGTTGTCCAAGTGTGTTGCTTATTTTCAACTGTCTGTTGTATGTCTTTTTAATGACTCTCTTGGGTCTTATAATGTATGCAAGAATTAATCTGTTTTTCTTCCTCTTATTTGTGAGATAATGGTAACTCTCTCTTCTATCGAGCAAGCTTCGCTTAGGCATCTGCGGTTCCGTCTTCACGGTATCCTCCTCCGCCGTCGTCATTTTCACCTCCGCCCACCCCTCAAGCAACCTACTAGTAAGCCCATAACAAGTTGGTATCAGAGTTTCTCGTTCCTCTTCCGCCGATGCACGCCAACTCTTTTCCGTTCTGTCGACGTCTCCAACAAGCCCGTCCCAAACATCAGCAACCACCACAACACATGACGCCTCCAAATAGAAAAGTTGCAGTCACTGGTCTCCCTCCTTTTGTGCGAACCAGAGAAAATCAAGATCTGAATCTCGAATTTATCCAACTGAGTAACTTCTCGACTCCCTCCTTTCGCGTGAAGCAAGCCGACTGTCCCACGATAGACGCTAGATCTTAGTTTGGCTGTGTTTCCGGCGTGTCTTCCATACGACTGAGCCCAACCTGGCGTTCCTTTGTTCTTTCCCCCGTCGGCATCCAACGACGAAACCGTACGCGTTGTTACCACAAAAAGCAACGTTGCCCCGTCTCCGCCTTTTCTGTCAAATGCACGTCTTCCAATTGGACTGGCACTCATGCATGGAGCTGTAGGAATTAATTTTCGCCTATTCTGACCGGGTGCTGGGAATTAAGTCATTCACAATCCAGCCCACAATCCGTGCTTGCCTTTTCTTCTTGAGCCCTGTGCAGTGACACGTCATTTTTGATTTTTTTTATTGATTAATCATTTTTCTTGATTAATTAATTAATAATAATTGAATTTTTCTTGGTTATTTAAATGAGAGCAAGCTTTAATTATTTAGTTAGATTACATAAATTTAAACTAATAAATGAGAGCAAGGATACGGGCAGGATACGCAGAAGGAAGTTAGTCCTGTCCAAATCCGTGAGCAAGGGGAGAACATTCGACGTCAACAAGTCATCGAGGAAGTAGGCTCCGGATGTTGGCCAAGCTATGGATTGCAAAAATTCACAGAAGGATTGCCAGAGTAAATCGCTAAAGGTCGACGACAACCTGTACGCAAACAGTATCGTCGGAAGACAGAGTCGGGATCATCGACAGACGCCTGGCTGGCAGTGGATGGTAGTGGACATTGGCGCTACTGGAAGGAAGGTGAAGGACGAAATTGTCGCTGGTTTCCCGTCGTCGGTAACTCGACGCTTGAGCGGCGCGTCTGGAGTTAAGGTGGAGGGCGTCAGCATTGGACTCAGGGAGGCTTCCACCCATCGTTGTGGGTGTTGAGCGTCGCGGGAATAGAGCCTCGTGGCTGGCGGGTCTTGCAGAGAAACAAACAGTGGAGAAGAGGGAGCGATGAGATTATGTCAGTATTATAGAGGAACAAAACTTTTTGTTCCTCTGTGTACCCGGTACTATTTTTCCCATCACCATTGCAATATTTATGAACTTCATTCTAGAATCTTTCCAAATATTTATTTCCATTGAATACTTAAGTTACCAAATAGTTATTTCCATTTGAATTCCCAGTTGGTTGTTCAAATGTGTCAACTATAGTTTTTCCCAGTTGAAATTTGAATATGATTTTTAAAACATGGCTTTTATAGAAATCTCGAGTATCTTGACATATTTAAATGTATGCATCCTTAAATAATTTTAGCTTGCCTTTTCCGTCCTAACTACCTAAAATTATCGGATCATTTATTCGGGGATTCACCGAATGGTCAAACCGATGGGTCGGAATTCAAAATACATTGTTGCATAGAAAAATAACAAATAATAAAATATAACTGGCACGCGATGATATATCACGCGTCCTTGGATGCTGCGACAGTTGCATCATTATCTCTGAGAAAATTGTTACTCTTTGGGTCTCCAACACACATTAGGCTGCAGACATATTTATTATATTTGTAGGGAAGCTAATTTTTTTTTAATTAGGGAACATGGCAAGACTAATTTCTATATTATTATATATAAGAAAAAAACATCCTTTCGTCAAATATTCATCTTTCCAATTTTAACCCTTTTATTACAACTTTTCATAAGTGTGTTTAATTTGTGTGTTTTTTTAGAAGTTGTTCTTATCCCTTCAAGTTTTATTAAGTTTTGTATTTGGCATGATAATTCTACGTGGATGATGACCGATAGGCGTAATGTCGCGTCAGGGCATGGGGGAACCAGTGCAAGAGTGCTTGTATATTATATTACAGTGCACTCCAACTTTGGAGATGTTTTAGATAAAAAAAAGTCTTACAATAACCATCAAATTGCTTTTTCATGGATATAATCTCAATCCACGATTTCTAGAGGAGAAGGAATCCTCTGACTGGTGTCGGCCGGGGAAAACAGCGGCAGATGAGGACAGGCGTTGAAGGAAGAGGAGACGACAGTGGAGTGTGGAGCTGAGGAAGGATGGCTCTGATACCAAGATGTTATGGGCTTGCTTTGCAGGCGATCGATGGAGGCCGGGATTCGGGTGCAAACCCTAGAATGATGGAGGCGGGGATACAAGGGCAAACCTTAGAATGATGGAGGAGAAGGGAAAGTTAGAAGAAGCTTAGGGGAAGAGAAAGAGGAAAACCCTAGAGGGAAGAAGAGAGTTTAGAGAGAGAGGGAGATGAAGTTAGAGAGATAGAAAAGTTTCATTAATTGCTTAATTTCAATTACAAGACAAGGGTCTATTATATAGGATCCAGATGGCACTGATGTAAATACCCGATACAACTAAAAACACGAAATATTAAACATATAAAAAAGTTACGTAACTCGACTCGACTCAACATATATATGACATAATAATAATAATAATAAGATAATCGGTGGAGGGTCATAACATCCAGCTTCATCCTTACAGGTTAACTTAATAGACGAGGTCTAACTGGTAGTGTATTACACACACATATTTTTCAAGTCTTGGATGTGAGGTTCAGTGATGCAGGACGACGCGTAGGGTTTACGCGCCTGTCGGCTTTTTCTAGGAAACCCTAAAATGCATGCAATGATTAACTTAATTTTGTAAAGTTTTGAGCGAAATTTGCACGAACTTAAGAAATGAAGCAATTAATTTTCTTTATACGGCACAAAATCGCTACTTTGTTTTAAAATTAACATTTCTTTAAAATGGTTCAGTTTAAATCCGGGGAAGGAAGTTTGCAACTTTCGTTCCGTTCCCCTTATCGTAGCAAAACGGAAATCGTGAACTCCAAGTACGTTTCCGTTTGGAGTTTTCGACGTAGCGTTTGCTGACGAACTTCGGGCGAAAACCCAACAAGAGTCTAATTATCCTAATGAGAAAACTTAGACATACACGAAGGAATGAGAAAGAAACAATTACCCACGGAAGAGGCGTCTTCCGTATTCCGAAGTCGATGGCGATCACGCGAGGAACTCCTCGTCACCTTCGTTCTTCGCTCCGAGGTCGGCCGCTATCGCACACGGGCACCAAGGAATTAATTCACTCCCTCACACGAGGTGGTTCCACGGAATCACTCAACAAAGTAAGGAAAGCCACACACTAACACGCCTAAAATTCACTCGCTCTCACACTAGAGGCTCCACGAAATTTCTATCACTCGCGGTGGCTCCACGAAATCTCTAACGCTCCAATGGATCAAGATTCCCACGGTTGAATCAAAATCCTAATTTCATAACTAGTCACTAACTCTAAACTCACAGCAAATCCACACTTCTCAAAAATGAGATTCACAACAGAAGATTGCAGTATTAAGTCCTACGGTCCATAAGAGGACTCAACAACAGGAAGCAAGGTTTGGACAGCAAAATTAAATTCAATCCTACTGTTCATTATCACCATCCGATTACAGCACAGTAACATCGAATTTACTGTTCATCTTCTTGGAAAAACTCCACAACAACTTAACACACAGGAAACTCAAGTCACTCATCAAATCACCTCTACCAGCTACAGGTCTCAAGAGAAGACAGCAATCTCTCAACTCAATCTCACACAGGAAATCAAACACACATCACCATATTCAACCTAACACCTAAACACTATTCATTATCTTCCACAACTAAAATCCTACGGCTACAGGAAGTTCTATAACTTCATTAACAGGACTCACAGAGCACCTCACATGCACATCAACGATCATTCAATATTTCAACATTCACCACCTAGTACAGAAATCGGGAATCCCTCTTATAGGGTTACAAAAACTGAAACAAAAACAAAATAAACAAACCCTAAAGCTGCGGCCATGGCAGGAGCAGGATCGTGGAAGTGGAGAGTTGCGGGAACTGCAACATCGTGCGGGAGTTTTTCCTGGAGAAGTGCGGGAGGAAGCCGATCGTGGAAGAATCGTGGGCAGATTGTGAGCAAAAATCGCGCAGGAACTTCCGCCCTAATCTTGCAGCTTTGCCCTTTCTTCGGCCGAACAGGAAGAGGAACAGTAGATCCGGATGCTGAAAGTCTGAACCGGAGAAATGCTGAACAGCCTTTACCTTATATATATATAATATATTCTAATCATATATAGATAATTATATTATATATATATATATTATATATATATACATATATATAAAAACTTATACTCTCTGTCAGCACACCTACGCACACAGACACATATATATATAATTATATATATTTATATATTTGTTTTTTTTTAATATATATATATACATTTATATGTATTATGTATATATACATATTTCGTACAACACAAACACCACGATAAATAACACAATAACGCAACGTGTAACACAACGTGATATGCAGACTTAAGGTCGATAAAGGTCCGACCAGATGCGACGTCGGGCAGTTTTGTGACGACCTGATCTGGGCTGGTCTCCACCAACTCTCCCCCTCTCGAAATCACTCATCTCTGGTGAGTGCTCTGAGCGGTAGTGCGGGAGAAATCAACATCCATGCCAACGAACCAAGTATCTCTGAAAAACCATCATCAGTAATGGTCACTGTCATGTCATCCAATATCTGCTCGGGAACTGGAATCAAATAATCACCCGGTGTCCATGATCAACCTGAAACTGGTAGTGAAACAAAGGAACTACAATGGAAGTGTCAGTAGCGAAATGAATGTCAGTATGTCCTTAATGTGGCTCCTCACTCTCACTCACCAACCCAGAAGAATCAAATGGAGGAGAAGGCAATGGAAATTCTAAAGACTCATGCGAGTAATCGTAGAATTAAGTCAGATTGGCTACGTTAAAAACAGGATTTGCTCCCCAAACGGAAGGCATCTCAAATTCATACGCATTTTGCCCAATCCGATTTACTACTCGAAAGGGTCAAGTTCTACAGTTAGCTAGCTTCTTTACGGTACCAGAAGGTAACCGTTCCGGATCTAGCCGAATCATAATCAAGTCATTCATTTTAAAATTAGTAGATCGTTTTATGCTTTTTAAATTGAGTTGCATAAAATCATAAATATTATGCACTTTCCGCTCAAAATATATTTTATGAAATCATGCAAATGCAATGAATGAACTACTAATATGACTAACGCAACAAACCGATGGTTTCAAATACCAAGAGCAACTCCTGAAAGAGGCACATGATCAGGAGGCTCAGAGGGTGGATCATAAAAGAATTCATCGTGGGGGCGATGAACACACAAGTGCAAATCAGAGACGTCAGTGATCAGATGTGTCAACATGATGTGTGAACTGTCTCTGAAAGTGCAGGTGACAAGATATAACATCAACGAATCAGTGAGTGCACTCTCAAACTCAACTGTATCACTAAAATTTACAATATCCCAAATGTGTGGTGAACCCATAAGTTCTTCATCTGGGGGTTCACCTGGAGGGGTATAATAAAATTCGTCGCAAATGCGACGCGTGCAAACATAGGCTCCAACAACAGATGGAGTGCTCTCAGATAAATGTGCACGAAGTGTGACAACCATAATAAATGTGCTAAGTAAAAGTGGGGCATCAGGTGGCTCACCAGGTGGGACATATGAAAACTCATCGCGTATACGATGGTCAACGGGTGTTACGCCCCATAACTCATCTAGAGTGCGAATCACCAGATAGCTATGCCTAAGCACTATCAACATCAATTGAGACAATGGAGCAGATATCCATGTCTTAAAATCCGCAAGTGTACTATCCGGATAAAGCGCATCCACATAAGGACGAGGTGGCTCATCTGGAGGCTCAAGAGGAGGGTCATCAAATGACCCATCAGTTGAGTGATGGTCCTCCAGAAATGAACCATCGGAAGGGGTCATATTCCCAGACAGTGTAGGGGTGACTACCTTGAGATCACTACTAAGCTCTCGGCTCTCTAACGTAATGTCACTCGGTGCAACATCAGGTGTGGTGATGGGACTCGATGTGACATCGGGTGTAGTGATGTGACTCGGTGCGCCACTAGGTGAAGTGTGCATGGAATCTATACTCAAAAGAGAGCTAGCAGATATCGAATCAAGGACAGGGTCACTCAGTGGAGCAGACTCATATGGGGGTTGACTCCACACATCCCGTATAAGAATCTCAGATAGAATGGGTGACGTCTCCCTGGTGTGGGCAGTGGAATGCTCTTTCTGACCCTTAACGTCTAACATCATGTTTACCTTCGGAACACTAGGAGGATCACTAGGTATGACGTACTCGTGACGATAGTGGCCTCTATAAGTAGTTCGAGGGTAATCATAATGAGTGTCCCCAACATAATCATGACATGCTCGTGGATAATCGTGAGTCCTACGAACGGGTGATGGTGGTCGCACATGTACAGACTCAGATTCCTCATATAAGGGTGACATGTAGTATCGGTAACGAGCGTTATACTGAACTCTACCCTCATAGTATGGTGTCGAAGAACCAATATGATCCACTCGAGTACAAGGGTAAAATCGACGATAGTCATCGTACTGATCGTCCCTAACATAATGTGAACGTGTTGATGGGTCAACACGATCTCGGGAAGTAGTATATGGTGCTCGAGTATAATCATCGAAGTATCGTGAAGATCTCCTTGATGGATCTCTATATGAGGTAGGGTAGGTGTAGTCGTGATCCTCATATAGTGGATTCCTCCTAAATGTAGACCTTTCCACATAGTGATGAGAAATCTCGTAATGTGCACGGACAAAATGCTCATCTCGAATTTGAGGCGGCATTGACGCTCGAGGGGGTCTTTCTAAACTATTCACCCTACCTCTAAGATTTTCTAACCTTTCACGCATCTGGCAGGTACTCTCAGTTAAAGCCGTCATTTGGTGGGCGAAAGGTAAAAACCACGGTGGTGGTTCATTCCCGTCGTTCCCACGACTCGGTTGACCAAGCTCAACTCGACGCATTCTCTCACTATGCTGATGCATGCGAACACAAGTCAAATGCAAAGATAATGCTAAAAAAATTCATTTTTTTTTTTTTTTGAAAATTTTTTTTTAAATGATTTGTGGGTTCCTATTCTACGCAGGGCGGATCCCAAAACTTGAAAAAATTTCGGAACCTCCCTCTGATACCAATTTGATGCAGGACGACGCGTAGGGTTTACGCGCCTGTCGGCTTTTTCTAGGAAACCCTAAAATGCATGCAATGATTAACTTAATTTTGTAAAGTTTTGAGCGAAATTTGCACGAACTTAAGAAATGAAGCAATTAATTTTCTTTATACGGCACAAAATCGCTACTTTGTTTTAAAATTAACATTTCTTTAAAATGGTTCAGTTTAAATCCGGGGAAGGAAGTTTGCAACTTTCGTTCCGTTCCCCTTATCGTAGCAAAACGGAAATCGTGAACTCCAAGTACGTTTCCGTTTGGAGTTTTCGACGTAGCGTTTGCTGACGAACTTCGGGCGAAAACCCAACAAGAGTCTAATTATCCTAATGAGAAAACTTAGACATACACGAAGGAATGAGAAAGAAACAATTACCCACGGAAGAGGCGTCTTCCGTATTCCGAAGTCGATGGCGATCACGCGAGGAACTCCTCGTCACCTTCGTTCTTCGCTCCGAGGTCGGCCGCTATCGCACACGGGCACCAAGGAATTAATTCACTCCCTCACACGAGGTGGTTCCACGGAATCACTCAACAAAGTAAGGAAAGCCACACACTAACACGCCTAAAATTCACTCGCTCTCACACTAGAGGCTCCACGAAATTTCTATCACTCGCGGTGGCTCCACGAAATCTCTAACGCTCCAATGGATCAAGATTCCCACGGTTGAATCAAAATCCTAATTTCATAACTAGTCACTAACTCTAAACTCACAGCAAATCCACACTTCTCAAAAATGAGATTCACAACAGAAGATTGCAGTATTAAGTCCTACGGTCCATAAGAGGACTCAACAACAGGAAGCAAGGTTTGGACAGCAAAATTAAATTCAATCCTACTGTTCATTATCACCATCCGATTACAGCACAGTAACATCGAATTTACTGTTCATCTTCTTGGAAAAACTCCACAACAACTTAACACACAGGAAACTCAAGTCACTCATCAAATCACCTCTACCAGCTACAGGTCTCAAGAGAAGACAGCAATCTCTCAACTCAATCTCACACAGGAAATCAAACACACATCACCATATTCAACCTAACACCTAAACACTATTCATTATCTTCCACAACTAAAATCCTACGGCTACAGGAAGTTCTATAACTTCATTAACAGGACTCACAGAGCACCTCACATGCACATCAACGATCATTCAATATTTCAACATTCACCACCTAGTACAGAAATCGGGAATCCCTCTTATAGGGTTACAAAAACTGAAACAAAAACAAAATAAACAAACCCTAAAGCTGCGGCCATGGCAGGAGCAGGATCGTGGAAGTGGAGAGTTGCGGGAACTGCAACATCGTGCGGGAGTTTTTCCTGGAGAAGTGCGGGAGGAAGCCGATCGTGGAAGAATCGTGGGCAGATTGTGAGCAAAAATCGCGCAGGAACTTCCGCCCTAATCTTGCAGCTTTGCCCTTTCTTCGGCCGAACAGGAAGAGGAACAGTAGATCCGGATGCTGAAAGTCTGAACCGGAGAAATGCTGAACAGCCTTTACCTTATATATATATAATATATTCTAATCATATATAGATAATTATATTATATATATATATATTATATATATATACATATATATAAAAACTTATACTCTCTGTCAGCACACCTACGCACACAGACACATATATATATAATTATATATATTTATATATTTGTTTTTTTTTAATATATATATATACATTTATATGTATTATGTATATATACATATTTCGTACAACACAAACACCACGATAAATAACACAATAACGCAACGTGTAACACAACGTGATATGCAGACTTAAGGTCGATAAAGGTCCGACCAGATGCGACGTCGGGCAGTTTTGTGACGACCTGATCTGGGCTGGTCTCCACCATTCAGCCTAACACATACATTTTTTTAAAAATAAAGTATCCCCTCTACATTGATTATTCTGTCATTTGTGATGATTCACTTGTATTATTCTACCTTAAAAAGTGTGTCGTAAATCATGGCACCCCAACTTGCACCTATCACTCAGGTCCGTTTGACACGGCGGTGGCGATCGTGCATACGGTAGCTATAAGCCGCCGTTCGTGAACGCCCGACCTCACATAAAAAACTCCATCAACCTTTATGTTCAAATTTTTTTTCTTGGTGGCGGTCATAACCGCTGGCATGTCAAACACATTTTATGACGGAGGTTTTTTTGTTCCAAACTCACGGGAGCAAAAACATTGCGTCAAATGGCCCCTCAAATTTAGCCAATGTCAGGGATCTTATGTGATCGTAAAGTACCTTTAAAACTTAAGGGCAAGTTTTATCGCACTGCAATTAGACCAGCGATGCTCTATGGTTCTGAGTTTTGGGCAGTGAATTGTGTACATGAGCAAAAAATAAGAGTTGCGGAGATGAGAATGCTTAGGTGAATGTGTGGACACACGAGACTGGATAAAATTAGGAATGAATGTATCCGGGATAAGACAGGAGTAGCACCAATTGTGGAGAAAATGCGAGAAGCTCGACTAAGATGGTTTGGACACGTACAAAGGACACCACTAGAGGCACCTGTTAGGCGTTGTGAGAGTCTAGTCACTAGGCATGTTAAACGAGGGAGGGGTAGACCAATAAAGACTTGGAATTAAACTATAAGGAAAGACATGATGTACTTACACATTAGTGAGAGTATGACAAAAGATCGGACACAATGGCTACAAAGGATCCATATAGCCGACCCCACTATTGTGGGATAAAGACTTGAGTGTTGTTGTTGTTGTTGGGGTTTTTGTCCAAACTCACGGGGGCAAAAACAGTGCGTCAAACGGACCCTCAAATTTAGCCAATGCCTGAATCCAATAATGCTCAACTGGGAGTGCGCACAAAGTAAAAAACTAAATTTGGAAGGTTGCACGCTCAGTTGCACCCAAGTTTAACGAAGAAAAATGAGCTGGCAACTAAGAATCAGCCTACAGTATATGTTCACCTGACATAGTTTTTACCACCAAACAAAATCTTCTGTTGTCCCTGCTGCGGTTAATCTAGTAAGAAAGATGAATCGCAGATTTACACAGCACAAAATTACGTGATCCAAACATTGGACCCCAATGTTGTCTGCGTAGGGAACTGATGGACTGTCAATTGAATGATCTTCGAACATATTGGGATTCAAGACATCTCTACTTTTTTATACACAAAATTTGCAACTTTATGGGATCTAACCTCTAAGTAAAGCAATACTCTTCCTCTTCAAGAAATTTAAGAGTGAGGAATGAACAATAATGCTACTTTTACATTTTTCTTCTTTTCTTGCAGCCTCCCCTCCCTAACGGTAATATTATTGTGCCGCAGGCATTACTGATACTGGAATGGTTGCACTTGGCAATGCTCTTCCGTACCTTCAATCCTTGGATGTTTCCGACTGCAGAAATTTGACTGACAAGGGGCTGATCACCCTTGCAAAGAGATGCCGCAATCTACAAAGCCTGCAAATTTCGGGCTGCAGATTCATCACCGATGAACTTCTTCAGGCTATATCTCAAAACTGCTCTCGTCTCAAAGAGCTCGAAGTAGCCGGCTGTTTCAAAATAACGGACTCGGGGATAATTCGTCTGCTTGATGGCTGTCGCGAGATTAAGCATCTCGATGTCAGCAAGTGCGGCAAGATCGGAGATCCCGGAGTCTCCAGAATTGCCGAGACCTGCTCTACTTCTCTGAAGCTCTTGAAGCTCCAGGACTGCTGCAACGTAGGAGGAAAATCCATTTTCTCGTTGGCAGAGTCCTGCTGTAATTTAGAAACACTCGTGATCGGAGGATGCCGATATATACCCGACGAATCGGTGAAGTCGTTGGCGCAGTCCTGCTGCGGAAGCCTGAGGATTCTGCGCATGAGCTGGTGTTCCAACATCACAGATTCGACGCTAAAATGCATATTTTCAAACTGCAGATATCTCAGGGCTTTGGATATCGAATCCTGTGAGAAGATAACGGATTCGGCATTCGAGGGATTAGTGGGCGGATGTTCAGCCACGAATTTGAAAGCTTTGAAGGTCGCAAACTTACCGGGGATCACCGTGGCCGCTGTAGGCATCATATTGGAGTTCTGCAGGTCGTTAGAGCACCTGGATCTTCGGTCGTGCACGCATATCACGAAGCTCGATTGCCAGCAAGCTGGCTTAGTGTTTCACGATTCCTGTAGAGTAAACTTTGTTGGCAGCTTGGGGGAGAGTGATGCTATCGTAGATTTATTCTTCTGAATTCCGTTCAGATGATGAGCAGTATTGTTATTCTCTGGGCACTCATATTGGAGAATCTGTATGGTTTAGGTAATTTCATTATTCTTTTGAAGTTATTTAAGAGAGAGTGTTCTTCTTTTGTGGGTTTTTCTTGTTTACTAACATCTTTGATATGATATATTTAATAAAAGATGTTCTTGCTATCTTGCATTTGGGGTTAGTGTTATTTTGAAGGTTTATATGTACCCATATCTGAATAAAAAAGATGTTCTTTTGAAGTTATTTTGAAGGTTTATCTGTACGGGCCGCGGCCCTGATGAAAGCAACCTGGTGCTGACTCCAGGTGGGCCCCCTGGTGGGACTCCAGGGTGACGGGCAGGTGTGACGCCTGTCCCGCATCAAAAACATAATTGACTTGAGCACATTTATATATATTTTCAAGTTTTTCATCCGATTTATTTCCTTGTGTATGAATTCGACGTAGGGCCTCTTCAGAATTAACAGAAATTGCATGGTTACAAATCACTGTAGAGTTTGATTTTAAGGGCGCTGTCGTCTGTCCGTAGAAGGGGCACGCTAGTTATTGTTTGCTCGTTAGCATGCCACTGATTCTTTCTTCATAAGCCATTGTTATTTCACTTTCTAAACAACAGTGACTTCTTCCGGGTTTAAGATTTTGGGTTTAGAGCTTAAGTTTTAAGCTTTAACAAGAATACCTCTTCTTGCTGTCATCATTTTCTATCAGATTGTCGCAACTAATTATCTCGACATCATCAATTTTCATCCTACATTGTGACATGAGGCTTTAAATGTCACCTGTTCAAAACAGGGCAATCTTGGTGGTAAGAGTCCATCTCAAAACATCAAATTGAAATTCATAAAGTTGACATTATAGGGACATTAACCGGGATCTCCCCTCTAATTTTTCCTCAAACCATACACACCTCACGATTGTGCGTTTTTCTCCCCCCTATAAGTATATTAGAAGGATCCACCAAAAATTGACCCCCAGCATCCAAAATCGTCGAAAAGGTTAAAAATCTCGGGAGGCGCGATGAGATTGCATTTGCGCATCGAGCGACTTGCGGGTCGCCGAGTGCTAGTCGGGTGTCACGACCCGTCTCAACAAAAGTCAAAGTGCGTTATAGGGCGAGTCGTGATGCCACAGGCATGGGCGGAAAGAAAATTCATGTCTGTTAGGAGGAAGCAGAGTTACTAATAATTAGGTTAAAATAATTACTTTTGAGGGAAAATAGTTGTTTTTATACGGAAGCTTTTTAAATATGGTAGTGAGAAAACAGATACACGTACATTTTATTAAAACTCTTGATACAAATTTAGATACAAATTTTATGCAATGACAGACTCAGATGAATGAACATGCAAATAATATTAATTTCTAGTACACATAATATAGCATAGCAGTTGTCCATGATTTGCTGATCATAATTATTACATAAAAGAAATGTCTGACAGTAAAGGAAATGAAACGTAAACATAGAACCTGAAGGTTGACGCAGATTGGGCTCAGGAAGCAGGCGACATAGACACGAACGCTAAGACAAATCCAAAAGAAGAAGAAAAAAATCTCGGAACATTGAAATAAAGGCGAGGTAAAGTACAAAACTAGAAAGAGAAACAAAAATGTATGTGTATTAGTTTTCATGAAGCACAACTAATAAGACAAGCCAGTAAATGAGTTAAACAAAAATAAGTTAAATTATTAGACTATTCCAGAGTATCGTATAATTGATCATGTAATATCATAAACTGTAATTAATGAAGTGTGTAGGTATTTTTTTGTGGTTGTACATGATTCACACTCAAGTTCATATGCAAGTCTTATTAGAAAGATTCTCGCTTGTCGTGACTATACAAGCAAAGAGAGCATCAATTAAACACTATTTTTCAATGATTGCTTAAGTTATTATTGAGTTAAAAGATTCATATTTTAACGATTCTAACTGGAATAGATTTACTTAAAGGAAAAGATCAAATCAAGAACAGACTTTACTCAGGTCTTGCAACCAGATAGACATAAGAAAAGATTTGATTACATCGGAAACTAGGGAATGAGTTTGAGCTTTGTGGGTTCGAGGGATTAAGTTATCATTAACAAGAAAGTTTTTTAAGTAAATCGCATGGGTAAGTTTTAAATGCATCGATTTGAGAGTAATAAATACTCATCTAGATCAAATCATTGTAAGACACAATTATCTCGCAAATAAACATATGTATGATCAGAACTTTCATGTAAAACACAATTCATTTATTTGCTAGCAAGAAATCTTAATATTTACTATTATAATAATTAATGTTCACGCTCACAAAGAATTACCCGTCTTTCAATAAACCATCAAATGAGATACACTTTACCTAAGTGAGAATCCAATAAAAGTCAATCACCTTCATTTACTAACTCATTTTTCCATTATTCATCCCATAAGATGCGATTAAGCTAAGTAAAAACCAACCATAATCACAAACTCATGTCGATCCAAACAAATTAAATATTTAACCACTAACATATTGACTTGTCAGATTAGGCATTCGGCATTCCAGTTTTTTCAACAGATCAAAATATGCTACAATGAAGTCATGTGGCCAAAAGAACAGATGCAATAAATTAAATTCAATGCTTGCAAGAGAGAGGGATTTGTACTTGCCTTAAGGAAGCTGAAGTTGACGGAGGCGACCAAGCGGCGAAAGCAAAATTCAAAAACCTTACTTCGAACCTGTTAAGAACAACAAAAGAGATACAACAGAATTCACTACGCTAACACGGACATTGATTCATGCAAAAATTAGATCAAGAGCGGAGTAAGAGATTTACCTCCCTCATGAGTGAGGGGAGAAGGGATTGCCATGCAGAAACGAAGAATTAGAGACGCTTAGGTTACGGAACCCTAAATCGGAAAGGGTTTTGGAGAGATTCCATCAATTGAGTCGAAGAGCAGCGTCGGAAGTCACGAATACACAAGGTTAGACGATTACAAGGAGGCGCACGAATTTGAATCACAAAAATACAAAATTTTGGAATCAAGAATTTCATTAGGGATCAAGCAAAAATCTGATTAAGGGTGATGATGGAAGATTCTTACCAAAAAGGAGCCAAATCCATGCTTGAGGAAGAGAGGGAAGGAAACCCTAGGCATCCATCTTGCAAACACCGGCCAAGAAGACGAGGAAGTGGGAAAATTAGGTCTGTCGAGCCTTGGAGTAGAGGGAGGAGGCTGCTGCCGGCCACCAGGAGGCGAAAAAAACTGTTGCTAGCCTCCAGAAATGGAGAGGAGGCCGGCGATCCCCTTGGAGGTGAGAAAGGAAGCCGCCAGCGAAGAAGGAAGACCCAGATGAGTTGTCGGCCATGAACAGAGAAGCAGGAGGCTGCGAGGAAGCTAGAGGGGGAGGCGTCGGCCCTAGAGGTGGTTGTTGTCGGCCACAGGAAGAAGAATCGGGGGTGGGGTTGCACACTTGCGGGAGACGAGGTCGACGCGCGGCTTGCAGGAAAGAATAGGGAGCGAGATTACCGGAAAATAAGAGGGGCGGACCGACTCGGTTAGGTTAATGAGGGGAAAACCTAATTCCTATAATTACGAAATTGCCCTCATTTATTATTATCTTGATTTTAAAACATGGGTTGTTACAATCTCCCCTACTTAGGAAGTTTTGTCCCGAAACTTTCTGAGAATTCTCTGAATATGGGGGCTTTTAAGGCAAGAATTCAGATGTCATTCATTCCAACAAAATTTGCAAATCAATGCATGAAAGCTAACTAAAAATATACTGAAATAGAAACGAGAACAAGCGCGGAGTCTTACCACGATCAAGAGAAAAAGGTGCGGGTACTTGATACGCAGGTCAGATTTAAGTTCCCAAGTGAATTCTTCAGACTTTTCATGCATTCAAAACACAGTTACCAATGGAATGGGTTTTTGTTTCTTCGAAACTTGCGTAATTGATACCTCACAATCATATATGATACGACCGGATACGAAAGATTGGATTCAGTGATCACAGGAATTTCTTCAATTATCTAGAAATTGTGCGGTAAGAATCGAGAATTCAAGAGCGGAAAAGACCCTTGCACGAAGCGAAGATAACATCAAAGAGGAAAAAAGAGTTGAATGACGATTGAGTATCGACAGAAGTAAGTCAAACTGTAGTTGGAAGAACACAAAACAACCCTGAAGTAATTCAGAAGAGCAATTTACAAGAAGACCCTCGAGCTTTCTTATACAACTAGAGACATATGCTTAGAATTGCATTGCTTGCGACGCTGACGCTTAGGAGGTAACTCGAAAGGGATACAAGAGGATCATACAAGATTGATAGTCAGACGGGACAAAAAGGACTGAATACAAATATCGAGAACTTGAAACTAGAAATTCTAACATAATTTTTACTGTCAGGTTTATAAATCATGTAATAATTACAACATTTTCATTGGACAACTCTAGGTAATGATCATGCAAGTGCAACAATGAGATCATGTACGATGTCAAGCAAATAGTAAAATCATTCGTGTACAATTATTATTGTTATTTTTAGCTTAACGCTTATGCAATGATTTATGATATGAATGCAAATGAATGGATACGCATGTCATGTTAAACGTCCGTTTCACTTTACATGTCATGCATATTATGATTCTAATGCCAACGCACTTGAAAATATAAACCGCTCATACAATTTAATATTCGCAAGCGGTGTATATCCTAGTAGAAATTCATATGCACAAAAATATTAAGTTTGCTCATAACCCCTTAACATTCGTGTGCATACTGTTCATGCTTATGAGTGTAGTGTGTGCGTGTTTCAGCTTTGAACAACAGATAATTACAAGGTGGGTGAATGGATGATGCATGCATATAAATATTTTTACGATGCAATTCAAAATATGTGAAGTTTATAAAATACTTTATCTTTAGAAGCTAACCTCCCTCTGATACTAGCTGTCATGACCCGTCTCAACAAAAGTCAGAGTGCGCTATGTGGCGAGTCGTGATGCCATAGGCATGAGCGAAAAGAAAATTCATGCTTGTTAGGTGGAAGCAGAGTTACTAATAATTAGGTTAAAATAATTACTTTTGAGGGAAAATAGTTGTTTTTATGCGGTAGCTTTTGAAATATGGTAATGAGAAAACAGATACACGTATATTTTATTAAAACTCTTGATACAAATTTAGATATAAATTTTATGCAATGACAGACTCAGATGAATGAACATGCAAATAATATTAATTTCTAGTATATATAATATAGCCAAGCAGTTGTCCATGATTTACTGATCATAATTATTACATAAAAGAAATGTCTAACAGTAAAAGAAATGAAACGTAAATATATAGCCCGAAGATTGGCGCAGATCGGGCTTTGGAAGCAGGCGGCGCAGACACGAATGTTAAGGCAAATCCAAAACAAGAAGAAAAAGCCTCAGAATATTGAAATAAAGACAAGGTGAAGTACAAAATTAGAAAGAGAAATAAAAATGCATGTGTATCAGTTTTCATGAAGCACAACTAACAAGACAAGCCAGTAAATGAGTTAAACAGAAGCAAGTTAAATTATTAGACTATTCCAGAGTATAACATATATTTGATCATGTAATATCATAAGCTGTAATTAATGAAGTGTGCAAGTATTTTTTGTGCGTGCACACGGTTCACACTCAAGTTCATATGCAAGTATTATTAGAAATATTTCTGCTTGTCGTGACCATGCAAGCAGAGAGATGCACCAATTAAACACTACCTTTCAATGATTGTTTAAGATATTATTGAGTTAAAAGATTCATATTTTAACGATTTTAAAAGGAATAGATTCACTTAAAGGGAAAGATCAGATCAAAAACAGAATTTACTCAGGTCTTGCAACCAGACAGATATAAGAAAAGATTCGATGACATCGAAAACTAGGGAATGAGTTTGAACTTTGCGAGTTCGAGGGATTAAGTTATCATTAACAAGAAGGTTTTTCAAGTAAATCGCATGGATAAGTTTGACATGCATCTTTTGAGGGTAATAAATACTCATCTAGATCAAATCATTCTAAGACACAATTATCTCGCAAGTAAACATGTGTATGATAAGAACCTTCATGTAAAACACAATTCATTTGTTTTCTAGCTAGAAATCTTAATATTTACCATTATAATAATTAATGTTCATGCTCACAAAGAACTATCGGTCTTTCAATAAACCATTAAATGAGATACACTTCACCTAAGTGAGAATCCAATAAAAGTCCATCACATTCATTTACTAACTCATCTTCCCATTATTTATCCCATAAGGCGCGATTCAACTAAGTAAAAACCAACCATGATCACAAACTCATGTCGATCCAAAAAAATTAAATATTTAACCACTAACATATTCGACAGATTAAAATATGCAAGAATGAAGTCATGTGGCCAAAAGAACAGATGCAATAAATTAAACTCAATGCTTGCAAGAGAGAGGGATCTCTACTTGCCTTAAGGAAGCTGAAGTTGACGGAGGTGGCCAAGCGGCAAAAGCAAAATCCAAAAACCCTACGAACCTGTTAAGAACAACGAAAGAGACATAGCAGAATTCACTACGCTGACACAGACATTGATTCATGCAAAAATTAGATCAAGAGCGGAGTAAGAGATTTACCTCTCTCAAAAGTGAGGGGAGAAGTGATTGCCACGCAGAAACGAAGACTTGGAGGCACTTAGGTTACGGAACCCTAAATCGGAGAGGGTTTTGGAGAGATTCCATCAATTGAGTCGAAGAGCAGCGCCGGAAGTCACGAATACACAAGGTTAGACGATTACAAGGAGGCACGCGAATTTGAATCACAAAAATACACAATTTTGGAGGCAAGAATTTCATTAGGGATCAAACAAAAATCTGATTAAGGGTGATGGAGGAAGATTCTTACCAAAAAGGAGTCAAATCCAAGCCCGAGGAAGAAAGGGAAGGAAACCCTAGGCATTCATCTTGCAAACACCGACCAAGACGACGAGGAAGCGGAAAAATTAGGGTTGTCGAGCCTTGGAGTAGAGAAGGAGGCTGCTGTCGGCCACCAGGAGGCAAGAAAAACTGATGCCAGCCTCCAGAAATGGAGAGGAGGCCTCGATCCCCTTGGAGGTGAGAAAGGAAGCAGTCGGCCAAGGAGGAAGACTCGGAGTTGTCATCCATGACCGGAGAAGTAGGAGGCGGCAGGGAAGCTAGAGGGGGAGGCCTCGGCCCTAGAGGTGGTGGTTGCCACAGGAAGAAGAATCGGGGGCGGGGTTGTGCACTTGCGGGAGACGGGAGACGGGGTCGACGTGCGACTTGCGGTAAAGAACAGGGAGCGGGATTATGGGAAAATAAGAGGGGCGGATCGGCTCGGTTAGGTTATTGAGGGGAAAACCTAATTCCTATAATTACGAAATTGCCCTCATTTATTATTATCTTGATTTTAAAACATGGGTTGTTACATCGGGCAGCATCCGGGGCTTACAAGTGAGCTTCGGGCTGCGTCAAGAAACTTATGACGAGGGGGTGTCGAGGGATCCGATAAGTGGTGGCTGGATATTATGAAATGTAAGCTTCCAGGGAAGGTTTTTGTAATTCCGAAGTAGGAGGGGTGTAACCTGTAATTATGCTAACTTTTAGGGGAAGTTTTGGTAATTATATTGGAATCACCTCTCTAACTTTGTGTGATTGCAGAAGACTCCCATCTATCTTTCAAAATCCCCAAAACTTCACATCTTTACATTGCTAATATACATGTACAAAAAAACGTTCGGACCTTCCTAATCCAATGCAACTCTGTTCCTCATCGACTGCAACTTCCTTCCCCATCAAGAGAAACCCTACTTTCATGGAGTGCGGCTTCTTTGCTCCCCTTACCCCGTTGTTTGTTGAATCGACATCTCCAGACCTAGTTAAGTCCCTGTACTCGTCAACGACAAACTTCTTTGATCCTTCCATTGCCCATATCAATCCTTTAGTGATGCAACCGTCGCCTTACCTGAGGACGCGTGTTTATCATCATGCACCAGTTATATATTTATTTGACATTTATTTATTTCATGTCATGTATTTTTTTTTCCCGCGCATCCGCTTTTATATGAAGTTTTTAGCATATCAGTTTGACCACCCAATGTGACCTTGAGTAAGAGGTCCAGTAATTTTAGTAGTTAGGACGATAAAAACAAACTCAATTTATTTAAGAATGCATAAATTTAAATCGGGAAAGATACTCTAGAAATTTCTATGAAATGATATTTAAAAAACCATATTCAAGAATCTCTATAATCTCATAAATCTAAAAAGGCAATCATATTTGGCAACAACCAACCAAGAATCAATTGGACATAATTATTTTGGCAAGATTTATACAACCAAATCCATTATTTATATGGCTACGGTGAAAAAGTAAAGTGGTCGGGTATTCAGAGGAACGAGTTCTCTACGTTCCTTCTGTAGACCGATACAGCTCCTCTCCATCGCCTCCCTTGTTTCTTCACTCTGTTGAGACCCACCAGCCATCAACTTCTTTTCCCGCCGCCCACCAGTGTTCGGAACGGCATGAGGATCTTCATCTGGCACACAGTTCACACACGTGTTGTTGCGACAATGATGGTCTGTTTCCTAAACCGCCCACCTCCCTTCTGCGCCAGCCGACAACCGCCCAAACGTCATCAATCTCGCCTCCTCACTCTGGTGTCCCACCTGTGTCCGTCTTTGTAGTTTGACGTCGATCTTTGCCTCCTTATTCCGTCAATCTGTAGCTCGGCCGCTGCTCTCCATTTGTGGGACAGGATTCTGGGACGAGCCACTACTCGCTTGTGCATCCTTACTGTATCCGTACTCCCTAGCATTAGCGTAAATTTATGCAGCCTAATTGAATAATTAAGAGCTTGCCTTGAAAGTTTGCACTGTTTTGATTACCGTTATTCCTAAATTATTATTGTAGTTTATGCTTGTAGTCGTGTGAATCTCGGTTTGGTTCAACTCGTTAAACAATCGAGGGGACCTCTTCGAATACCAATTAACGGTTTTTGCAAAGTTCATCGTTGAGAGGAATTTTACGCACAAAAGTTCGGTTTGGCCCTCTCGGCCTACCCCAGATGTTCAACTTGCGTCAACAATTTTTCCTCATTGATGGCATTGATTTGGCCATCATACCTTCGTTCCTCGTCGATAATTATTTTCTTCTTCCTCCACAACTCCATTCTTCTCTCAAGGTCTCAGTCGATTGCAACAATTGATCCCTCGTCTTTCGGCCACTCTCCTTCTTCGACAATAAGCTTCTTCAATCAATATCCGCATTAGTCCTTCAAGTGCAAACAACAAGCCGCCTCTCTTGAGGATCCTCTCTTCTACCTTTGTCGACGACAAGCTTCTTCTTATGCTTCCTCTCACAATAACGCCATAGAAAAAACCAATGCACCCAACCCTTTCTTAGAATATTACACTAAAAATGCAATAACAAATGTTCTAATCATGCTAATATTTTAATGCAAAAATAGAAAATTCACATAATTAAACACTGCAAAGATTTTATCAAACCCGGGTGGATCGCTCACGCCGAGCAGTTCTTCGACCGCAGTCCACCCTCGTCGATCAGAAGGCCCCCCTTGCCACTATCTATATGGAGGGCTCGACGCTCTATTGGGTGTGTTGGATGCGCCAGCAGACACCTGACATTTCCTGGCCCACATTGAAGGAGGAACTCCTCCGACACTACAATAGCCGTCAGGCGGGTAATGCCTTTCAGCGCCTCAACTCCGTTCGCCAATCTGACTCTATGGCCACCTACATCGACGAATTCATCGCGGTCGCTGCGCATGTTCCCGGCCTGGCTCTCGACCACTACTTGGGCTATTTCCTGGCGTGTCTGCACCCCCACCTTTGTGCGTGCCTTCAGGTCCACAACCCGACTACTCTTTCTCGCGCAATGGAGCAGGTCAGGTATCTCGACGAGGAACTCTACCCAGCTCAACCATCCTCCTCAATTTGGCCGCCCCAACCGCCACGGCCATTACCGCCACTTCTTCCGCACGTGGACCCTCTTCCCCCACTCGGGCCCCAGCTACCGACTCCTCCACAGCCGCCAGCTCCACTTCCACGGGTCCCCCCAACGGCCCCATCATCTGTCTTACCAACAACAATCCGAGCTTCGTTGCAAGGGCCTCTGCTTTCACTGTGAGCAACCCTTCTCGTCCACCCACGTCTGGTCTCTCAGGAATTCGTGTGTTGCTGGGATCTGAAGATACAGATCCAGACTCCGAAGAATTGGATCCCTAACGCTTTTTGATGAACCCTTTGGCCCTCGACCTTGAGGATAAGGTCGTTTTTCGCGTGGGGTGTGTTGATGCGACGTGGCCGGCACACACTGATATTAGTCTATGTAGCCCATGGACATTATTGTACTTTGAATTTTTCCACTCGCCTATATATATGAGTGGTAGTATCCTTAGATGAGTATCCTTTTGGAGTCTTAGGTTTTGGCTCTCTTGGAGAGTGGAGTGGGAAGAAGGACCCAGCCTTCGGATGCTTGACAAGAACTTATTCTCGATTGTATCTTTTGTTGTTTAATACAATGCAATTTCATTTCTTCGATCTTGATACGACTGTAATGTATTAGCATTACTTTTGAGATGTGTGCATGCATTGCACTTCAAGATGTGTGCTTTGCATTTTGAGATGTGTGCATTGTACATTTAGATGTGCGCATTGCAGTGATCCACATCCAACCGTTGGCTTTGTTCACTTTATGGTAAAGTGAAGAAATGCACTTTATCCCCCCCCCTTTACTTTCGTTTCTCACTCTCCGGGGGAACGTGCATAGCTATTAGTATATAAAATTATTTTATTTTACTTTGTCGGGCATTATTAATTATATTCAACAAATAAGATGTACATGTTTGACATATTCAACAAATCAGACGAGTCATGTGATTGTCATTACCGCCGTAGTGTACATATTATTTTGTGTTACGCTACGATACAATCCTTGTTCTGCTATCCCAACTGATGATAATATGAAGATCCCTGCCTGGACACAAAATTGTGAGGCTTGTAAGGCCTTCGCATGCAGCTGGTGCAGCTTTGATGCTGTCTAGTCACAAGTTTTCAAAATTTAGACAGTAAACAGTTTAAGAATGCCTATTTAGATTAAAACCAGATGCAGATATAAAAGTGGGAAGTGATACTGGAATAGCTGGGGCATGGAATGATGGCATTGTACTCGTAGTGATCAATATGGTAAGAAGGAGAGCATGTTCATAGAAACCCTAGAATCAGAAGAATGTGGAACAAAAAACCCTAGGAGAACCTGAATAGAGGTACACCACGAAACGAGATTTACCTCTAAACCCTAAACAACGGAACGGAGCGATCAGATTCTTCAACGAGAAAAGCCGATTAGGGGCAAGTGCTCGGACGCTGCCTCCTTCCTCTTTTTGTAGCTGTGCATCAGTGATTTTGTAATTATGTTTGAGCTAAAACTGTTCAGCAAAACATTATTTTTGCATTGGATGATCACCGTTCACTTCACTGGGCAATTTCACTCTTCTTTTTTTATGATTCTTCATCTTGAGTAGTGTTACAGTTAGCAACTTGGTGTTGTTTTACTGCAATTTTCTGAGCATATCACTGCAGTGCTTCACAGTAGATGATTCAGTGCACAAGTTTTAGCGCAATGTGTTTATTGTACTAGAAACACTCCAGCACATTTCCTATAGCATATTTAGTGCAGTAGGAATATTGTAGCATAATTCTTCCTTTTGTTGGGGAGGCTTCCACACTTCTACTAAATAAAAGATTAGCCTTATAATTCTGTACCGTCAAATCAACTTAAAAATTCTCCATAGTTATTTTATTTTGTTAGATTCCCAAAAATTATTAAGGTGGTTGGATTGGACTAGGGAGACCACGACTGTCACTGTCTCGCCAAGACTATTCGAGTGGGTTCAATTTCATGCGATTTTGATTCTGTTTGACCTCTCAAAAGGCTTCTTGAGTGATTCATTGGGAACCCCTCCCCCCCCCCCCCCCCCCCCAACCCCTCCCCCCCCCACCCCACCCAAACTGTCAGCCCAGTCCGGTATCCCCTTTCCTCGCGCTAGGGTCGAAGCCTTAGCGTAAGGCACAGTTTGGGACGCCGGCTACTAATCGGCGGCCAAAAAGTATCGAGGGATTGTCGAGAACCCCACATGGCCACGAGTGACCCCTCATCTTCTTTCCCAAAATCTTTGCAAGTTTATATCTTTCTAATCGCTGGATAAAATTTCAAGCGACAATGAATTGCTATAGATAAAGTTTACAGGACAGGTTTTGGTGAAGTTTTCGCATGCCGGTCATTTCACTCAAGCCCTCACTTTGCAAGTGCACGTGGTTCCGGAGAGTGCGCTCATGGTGTAGTTCCCTAGAACGTGATCTTCCATGTAGGAGATTAGCTCAACTATTGTAAAACAAGCGATGATCTGTCACCCTCCCAAACAATCATATGCTCAAATATTAACTAGTGTTTCTTCTGAACTGGGGCCAAACCCCATGGTTTTTTTTCTATAAGTTTTTCTTGTAGAAATCTTGTCTTCAACTCTTTTTGACTGTTTTCATGTTCGGCTCAATCTTGAGCTAAGAAGACCCCTCTGGAGCAGTCCATTAGAATACTTAGCGATCTACAACAATTTCCAACTCCATCAATCTTGGATCATTTGCAGTCCTCCCAAACGGTGCCCAAGTCAAATTTATTCAATTGTTTGGCATAGGTTCATCTTAGAGCCATGGTCCAACGGCTTTAAGACTGTCTTTGGTGGACCGGCGCCGCCGTTCCGGTTTTAAATCGGGCACCAAACACTAAAATCCTATTTCGTTCGGAGTTCGTGCGGAAACTCCAGGGTGGATTTCGCGCAATCTCGCTCGTCCGATTGAAATCCAACGGGCGAATATTTTACATTTTTTAGTATTTTAAATTATTATTTTTTGTCTTTTAGCGCGCGAGAACTCCAGCCGTTTGATTGATGGAGTGAGGGATTCTCGCGCCGTTGGATTGAACTCCACCCTGAATTTCCGGCATGAACTCTAGAGGATCCTGATCGGGAAAACTGGGGGCCAAACACGACCTAAGAGGCCTTCGATGTTGGTTTTGCACTGGGCCAAATTCCCACCATGCTTGGAACTCAAGCCTAGCCGAGGCAAGGCACAAGGTTAGGCTTCTGTCTAACCGAGATTTACGAGGCACTTCCAATTTTTCACGTGTTCAATTTTTCACGTTTTCTGTCTACTGCCAACACTTTCTGATTTTGCACTTCTTCATTAAAATAAATCTAATTTTTAAATTTTGTGTTTTTTGTTTTATTTAAAAAAATATGCTCTCGTATAGATAAATTTATTTACCCACAATAAAAATGTGTTCTCATCGCCGCTCGCAAACTCCCGCGCACACCGCCAAAAAGAGCAACGAGCGGAGTATAACACTCAGAGGTTTGCGAGCGGCGGGAATGTGTCGCGCTGAGACAATGACGTGGCCGGGATAATGACGTGGCCGGGATAATGTCGTGGCTGAGATAATGTTGCGCGGGGGACAGGGATCCCTAATGTACTTTGGCAAGTGAGGTACTATCGCGCTTAGCAGTAGGGGTGAATCCCCGTGCATGTCACTCGTATTTAAATATATAAAAAGGAAAACAAAAACATCATTTGCCAATCTTTGGTGTAATATTTAGAATACCCAATATACCCTTAAGGAGAGGGAGAGAGGGAGGTGGTATCATTGGAGGGAAAATTTTTTGATCCGACATTCAGACCGTAAAAACGATCCGCACATAAATATCCCTTCTCTTACCGCGGGTCCCTCCTGCCTTTCAGAATTTTTTTGTTTTTTCCCTCCAGCTCCATTTTTACCGGAGCTTTCCCCTCCAATCTTCCGGCGAGCAGCCGGGTTTTCCCTCCACTCTTTCTTCCGGCGAGCAGATTGCTTACTCTTTTCTTCCTCTCTACCGCCAAGAAGCTCTGTGCACCGTCGGCCATCCTCGCAAACTTCCTCCAAACGACCTCCACCATTTATCTCTTCTGCCGAGAAGTGCAGATCACCATCAACCATCTCCCTCCACTTTTTTGCTCGGAATACTTCACACATTAGCTTCTTTTGATAAACTTTGCACCGCTCTCGCCACCATGGAGAAAGGAGAAACCTTAGACAACATTCCGGCAGTTAAGGTAATCGATGTGCCTCTTTGCTTTTTTGTTGTTTTTTGTGGTAAGTGTGATTCTGTTGTAGGTGTGTTTCTGGTAATTTGCAATGCAAATTTTATTTGTTTGGTTACTTGAGTTATATCTGGCGAAAATTTGTTTACTTGTAGGCTAACCGGGTGTTTCTCCGGTCGGATTTTATCAGAATTTTTCTGCAGCAGTTTTTGATTGAGTATCTTGGTTATTCTCAATATCTTCTCACACAAGCAATTTTAAATAAATTTTGTTCTGCACATATCAAGAAACTAAATTTTTTCTAAACTAACTTACAAATTAACTTTGTTTAAGTGATTCATTAAGATTTGACAGTTGTTACTAGGGGGTTTTGGTTTGGCCGATCTATTAGATGTTTGGATAAACTATTCAAATACAATGTCATAATACCAACTATCTTCTATCTGTGCATTCTGATGCATAACATCAATATAATGCACGTGACAGAAGATTTTTTGCGGCATATACAACCTAATGAGTCGGCACAGAAGAGGAATATTCTGGGGTAAGTTGGGTAGGGTTAAGAAATGCATCACCGAGGAGCTGATCAACATCTCCCTTGAGGCCTCTGAAAGCACATCCATCATGGGTTCTGCTTGTTTCTTTAATGTGGAAATGACACATCTAGTATTCAGGTATGTATCCGTTGATTGACCTTCCATCTGCATATACAAATAGATAAACCAATGTTATGATTTGGGATAAATACATATGGAAATAACCCAAAAAACCCTAGCATAAACAGTGTAATGTTCAGTTACTTGATAGATCCGGTCGGAAATAATAGAAAAACTTAGGGGAAAAATTGCTCTTGTTGTCATATAGTATAGGTCCAGTCGGATATATAGGGCGCTTGGCAAAAAAATGGAATATTGTGGTACGATATATATCCAGTCGAACATGACTTTTGGCTAAAAAAAAGAAACCAACCAAAAAATAAGTTGTACAAAAACAAGAGCAGTTCTTATAAATCCCTAAATGTTCAAATTCAGCATCTATATAAATCCATTCAAATCGAAATTTACTTTATATGAAGATGCATACAAACACGCAAGAGATGTACTAAACACTAATGTAAAACAGAAGTAATTTGAATACAGTTCAAATGATATAATTCAAATACAGTTCACAAGATCAAATTCTGAAACTATTGAAATCCTTTCAAATTCTATTTGACTGTTTATTAATTTATTGCAAGGGAAGATGTGACGAACCAAAAACAAACATTTCGTACAATAAATAAAGTTTGGTTGTATACATGTTTTTAAAAAAATTTCAATCCCCGATGATGATAACATAAAGGCAGGCAGTGCGCGTTTTACGCAAACGTTTGTGTTTTGGGTGATTTCCATTGCTATTTTGGTATAATTGTTTTTATTTATTTATTTGAGTTTGCTGCCTTTGGGGTAAATTCTTCATGTGGGCTGAATTGATGGACTTTGATTTAAGTATACACTGAGTTGGACTTTTGAGTACATTCTACATGGTTGGCCCTATTCTCTTGTTGGGCTGAGGTTGGTTTCTATGTAGGCTTGCTGTCTTAACAACTTAACTGCTTTAAAATCTTGCTGGCTGGTCAAGTGTTGCGTTACTTGCTGGCAGGCGGTGTGGATTGTGTGCTGGCTGGGTTGTAGTTGAGCTGGCTGCTTGTTATTAAATTGTGGGCTCAGCATATTACCACCTGGAGCGGTGCTTGGCTCGACCCTGTCGCTTAGCCGCTTAGACTCTGCTATATATCGAATCGGGCTATTGCTTCTCTCGCACTGCTTTCGTCGATCTCCTGCTCCTGCGAGCTTTTCTGTTCCGTCGCCTTCTTCCCTGACTGCTCCTCTATTCTACAGCTACTCTTTTCACTGTCCCGAGTCCTTGTGCTTCCGTGCCCCGCTCCCGTACCGCGCTAAGCCTCCTGCGCCGACAACCCTGCTGGACTGCTTAGGGCTGCTCGGGTTCTCGTTTTTCCTCTGCTGGTCTTGCTGCTTCTGCTCTATTTCTCTGCCCCTGAGCTTGGGTACCTGCTGTGCCTTGTTCTTTTTGCCGCTGCTGCCCTCCATGTGCCTTCGGTGGGACTGTGTGGATCCTTAGGGCTGCTGCTTCTACGGAGTCCTATATTATTTTTGTTATTTCCAAAAATACTGCCTGTGCATATGGATCTCGCCTTAATGAAATATCGCTAAAGAAATAACTTTGGGCAAGGGAAAATAATAAGCGATACAGCTTTTCTGAGGGGAAATATTTTATCAAATTTTATTTACGCATTAAGATAAAAACTCTTTTAAAAATCTGCATGGGGAAATGTGATGGTTTCGAGTCCAATGAGGTGGAGGCATCCATTGACGGATTCACCACGTAGGGGTGAGCCTACGGAAAGCCCTTAAGTGGGAAGCCCTTAAGTGGGTGGTAGCCAATTCAAGTTTGCATCACGGAACATTTCTCATTCTATGTAACTTAAAATAAGGGGGTGAATTATAGGATTAACTATTTATTGTTGTAATGTATGCATATTACTAGTACACCCACTGTTTGCATGTACAACATTTCACGAAATAATTGTCTCACATAGTCATATTTGTATGACTAATCCAGTTGATTTACATGTTTTTAGGCAACAGGAGCAAGTCCCAGCGCACCGCAGAGGATTTCGCCGGAAGAACTGGCGAAGGTATGACTGAAGATCTTTATTGGCATTGGGGAGTGCCAGGAGAACCATCGTAATGCAAATCCAAACTGCGAGTGCGATTATTGTATTTACTATTATTCCTAAGCTGGTGTCACGTGTAAATAAATAAAGAAAGTAATAAAATGTCTCTTTTCTGTACTACTGTGATGCAATTTTTGAAAACTTCTAATTGTTTTTCATATCATTTGGAGAAAACCTGCTTTAGGGTTTTCACAGAAGAAAGTGGTGTAATTGTGCAGGATGATGCTAGAGGCGATGAGATTCCCAAACTTCACAGCTCTGTGACTCAAGTTCATATCTATCAAAATCCATCCAAAGCGAATTTTTTTTCCAAGGCCACTTGATCATATCTGGTCGGAACGGCCGACCTACGCAAGTTGCAATAGTATTAAAAATCCTTGTCCCCTCGATACCCCTCACTGCACTGCGTGTCCGTCGAGTGTCGGAAAATTCTCCTCTACGTCCACATCGCTCGCATTGCCGAGGAGTTAGAACACAATCTGTTTTCTCCAGCGATAGAGTTTTCGCGGCGAGGGTTTGAATGAAGTAGATTTGAACTTCGAAGGGAGGAAATGAAAGTTCCTCTACCTCCTCTGCGCTCGCGTGACCGAAGAGTTAGGGAGGCACGATCTTTTTTTTCTCTGGCGATAGGTTTTTTCGGTGAGGGCTTAGACGGAGCAGTTTTGAATTTTGAAAGGCGGAAAGGGAAGGCAAGGTTGAAAATGATGGTGGTGCGTAAGAAAGCGCCTTTATACTTGGACCGTTTTTACGGTCCGAGTGTCGGACCGAAAAATTTTCTCAGAGGGACTAGAGTGAGTGGGGCCCACAACAGTATTGGATGAAAGAGAGAAAGAAAGTGTGAGGGAGTCGAAGAGAGAGAGGAGGGAGATGATGGGACTGCATCCATCTAGGGAAAAAAATTTAGGTACGTCAGACGTGGTGCGTCTAAATATTTTAAAAAAAAAAATTTAGAATAAGCTAATTACTTTTTATAAAAATTAATTATGAATTATTAATTAGTTTTTTTACTAACATTTGAAGATCCAATTTATGCAGTAAAAATGTTTTAAAATATAAGCTCCGGCTGGATCATAGTCTTCGGACTGGAGACTTTTTTTTTAATTATATATATATTGATGGGGATGAGACTTCATTTATAGGCTTGGGTGTGCGTTTAATCGTTTTCCCATAATTTCTCCTATAGTGGAGATCATGGGTTTGACCGGTCAACCAACTCCCCATGATCTTCACCACAATAGGAGAAATCATGGGGGTCTTCCATTAAACAACTACCGCCCGCCGCCGCCAGCCGTCCGCCGCCGCCTACTGCCTCCGTCGGCCGCTGCTGGCCGCCGCCACCGCCCGCCGCCGGGTGCCGCCGCCGTTTGCAGGTTGGCCACCGTCTAATCACTACAGATCATCCGTCGCCGTCCGATCTACAGGTAACCACCCACTAAACCACCAAGTTAGTAGGGGGCCCGCCATAACCACCTCATGTAGGCTATAAAATGAGCTTCAGGCCTCCTCATTTCTCACATTTTCGCTCTCGGAGTCTTCTTCCTCAAGCCAGAGCTCTGACGAACTCCTCCCTCGGGTATTTTCAAGCCGCCTACGAGCCAAGTCTCCAAGTGCACGGAGAAGGGAAGAAGACAACCACCGCCAGCGCGCAAACACGCCAGCCACCAAGTTAGTATCTAGCACTCCCTCGGCACAGCCTGTTGCCCGTTGCGAGTCAAAAATTCTCTCTCACCTCCAAATTGTTACGAGGAGCAGTCTGTCGCCCTCGATTCTCTGAATACATTGTAACCACAACCTGATAGTGGACTTTGACAGACACAGATCCAGTCACGGGATTTTTTACCCAGTTTAGGGTTTTTCCACGTTAAAACCTTTTGTATCAACCCTCTCTTTTCATTGACTGTTTGCGCGCTCGACCGTCTTGAGAGCTAAGGCGGTCCAGTTTATTCTGGTCCGACCGAGACGCCGAGTTAGTCCCGCTTCGCCCGCAACCAAGCGGGACTCGCCCGTTCGCCCATTCTCGATACGCCCGCCCCCGCGAAGCCCGCCCTTGCGAACCCACCTTAAACAATTATTTAAATTTTATTAAATACTTTATAAAATAAAAAAACAAATTTTTATAATATCTTTCAATATTTTAATAATCATTTATTTAATACAAAATCAAAAAACAATGAAAAAAATAAAATAAAATTTTTTTTCTCTCTCTCTCTCACCACCTATTCCTCTCTCTCTCACCGCCTATTTCTCTCTCTTCCCCCTCCTCTCTCCCCGCTTAGTAAAACAAAACTGTTATTTCTCTCTCTTCCTCACCCTCTCTCAGCTGCACACTCTCCCCCTCTCCTCTCTCTCTTTCTCTCTCTATCTCACCTAATACAACAAAACCAATATTTCTCTCTCCCCACTCTCTCTCTCTCCACGCCCTCTCTCTCCCTTTCTTTCTCTCTCCCTCCCTCCCTCTCTCTTCCTACCCCTCTCTCAGCCGCACACTCTCCCTCTCTCCTCTCTCTCTTTCTCTCTCATGTAGTTATAGGAGGCCTATTAATATTCCCTCATCCCTCTCTCTCTCCCTCCTAAAGATTCACTAGTAGAAAATTGACTTTTAGTGGCGAATCTTTTTATCACTAAAAGTTGGATTTTGGTCACTAAAGATATTTAGTGATCAAATATAGCACGTCACAAAGTGGTCACGAATGCCCCGCCACTAAATGTATTTAGTGACCAAAAAGAGTTACGTCACTAAATGTTCATATTTAGTGACTCAAAGAACAATAGTCACCAAAAGCATTTTTGGTGACCAAATTGATTTGGTCACTAAATAAATTTTTAATGATCAACTTGAATCGGTCACTGAATAAACTTTTAGTGACCATATTAATTCTGTCACAAAATGATTTTCTGTGACCAAATGGATTTAATCACGAAATGAAGTTTTTTTTGACTACATTGATCCGGTCACGAAATAAAGTTTTCCTGACCAAACTAAATACAATCACTAAATGGTTTGTTGTGACAAATAATTTCCGATACTAAATGTATATTTTAGCGACCATTAATTTTCGTTGTTAAACGTACATTTTTAAATAAATTTAATTATTTACTTTTAAATAGAAATAAATAAATTACAAGATAAAACATGATAATAAAAAGAATATCTATTTGGTAAAAAAATCTCAATGAAAATATATTTTTATTAATAGTAAAAAAAATGGAAGGTGGTAGATAGCCCAAACTCCTCAATACAAATCAACATAACACTTTAAATCTACTAAACTCAATACAAGACAAAAATTCTATAATAAACAATTTGCTCGTGAGAATTATTTTCTTTCTTCTTCTTAGGCTCGTTCTTCTTGCCTTATTCCATCTTCGGCGCCTCGTTTTTGGTCTCTTCCTTTTTTTCAACTTTCACGACCAGTCCAACAAAGAGAAGTTCAGTATGCCAAAACTTTCTTCTTTTTTTTCAACTTTCACCAGTCCAACTTTCACCTTTTCTTGTAGTGGACATGCCATAACTGGGTGTCCAATAACTGCTCAGTGTCCGTCTTTGTTTCCTTCAAGAAAATCACAAAAACACATGGTTAAAGCTTATATCTACATTCATAACTATAAATGTGTATATAACTTACAAGCATAACTCTATAACCTGTAAAGAATCATAAAGAATACAACTTACAAGCATAACTCTATAACCTTCAGCAACAATTTTTTTTGTATTTGGTTCTAACTGACCATCAACAACATAGAGGATGAAGACCAAATTGTTGATCAAGCATAAAGCATATGCAACTGTACACCCAATTAATTTGCAATTCAAGGAGATGAATGCAATAGATTCCTAGATTCCTATTAATTTATATAAGGCGAGGAAAAGAAATCTTCTTATTAATTTCATAGGGAGAAGCCTTCTATCAACGCGGATGTTATTAATCACCTCAAAAGCATCCTCGAGCTCGTGAAGATGAGAGGTGTGGTACTCGGACTGGAATGTGTTGTCCATAAGCGGTGGTAGTTTTACTGCCTCCTCTTGGTTCAGTTTGTTACTCTTGTTGTGCTTGAGAACTCCTGCATGAAAAATCATAATTGAGAGTACATATATGCCATAAATTCTACATTTGAGACACTAATTAACCCAACAACATACATTGAGATCACTCTACAAAACATGCACCATTTTTAGTGTTATAATCTTCTAAGAGACATTTTATCATACATCTTGAATATAGATATCTTAGTGTAAAATAAAAGAAGAGACATTTTATCATACATCTTGAATATAGATATCATAGTGTAAAATAAAAAGTTGTTGTGCCCGAAGAACATAAGGTACCACATACTTGGACGGAGTTGATGAGTTTTGAATCGAGAAGAGTTAGGATGCCCTAGCATATACGGAGGTGTACATTGTCGAGGCGAACAAAGATCTGGAGAAGGAAAATAACCAAAGAGAGAAACAAAGGGAAATAACAGTATCAATAGATGGAGAAGCAAAGGAGAAGGCATTGCATACCTGGGTGGACTTCAACTTCAGACGAAAGACAATGATTTCCAGAAGCGGAGCCTTCACTCTGCGGTACTGCTACTCGATGGACATTTCAATGGAGAAGATGAGCAAATCCTCCTTCACAGGAGTAGATTTGAAAACCACTCCAACGAAATGCTAGGGAATAAGAGTACCAATTAGAAATAGGAGATACTAGAGAAATCAGTTATTTGGAAACACTGAGATGTTAGTGTTCGGGGAAGAGAAAACCTGACCTTAGGAAGTAGAAGTGCTTTAGAAGACGAACGCCATAGTCCGCTAGGTTAAAATAAGAGAAATCAGTTACAAATATCCCGTAGTTGCGGCGATGGCAAGAGGTATCCAGAGGCGACGGTGAGTGCGACAGGATGGGGAGCGGGAGTAACGCGCAAGAGCCCTAGCCGAAATTGAGGTATTATCGCAGATGGAGTTGGAGGAGAAATTGCGCACGAGGAAGATGCCCTAGGAGCGGGACGGGACGGGATGAAAGGAATTAGATGAGAACAGGAGGAGGAAATAAAATTTAAATTAAACTTCATCCTCTTATTTGGTTGTTAATTTTAGTGATTGGCATATGAAGCATCAGACTAGTCTCACGCCAACGAAAATTATTTTAGTGATTGGCATATGAACAGATTCATATTAAATATATTTAATTATTATTTATATCAAGTTTACAACGGAGATGGGAGCTATCATCACTATAACTTCACTACCACCAAAAACATCACTATCCGAACTTTGACAAAAAATCAAGTGTTTTGATGATGTTTTAAAAATAATCGTCACAAAAATTAAACATGTAATTTGACGTTTTTAATTGAAAGCGTGACCAATGCTTATTTTTGTATTGCCGACGTTTTTTTAAAAAAATGTCACTAAATATAAAACTAGTGGTGACGCTTTCAAAAACGTCACAGTAAAAACGTCATTGTAGAGCATATATCTTGTAGTGCCTAATGCCAGAATTCCTATAGAAGAAAAGATAGTAAAGAATTTGATTATATTTATAACTGAATAAGGAGCACTTGGGTACTTACAGGAGCAAGGGATTTATAATGACTGCACCTGCACACAAAAAGTATTTTAATATGGAAACAACTTTATATTCTTTTGCGGTTAAAATTTACAGTACATTATAACAATTTATCCAAGGCCAATAGTACAAAATGAATGAGGAAAAATAAAAAAAAACGAACACTCAATTGGTTGTTCTTCAGATTTCTGAATGGAGAAAAGAGTGCACAAAAACATATATTTTTAGACAGAAGGGTTCACAATATTTATGCTTCAGACATACTATAGAATCAAATGACACAATGAAATAAGGATGATCTCATGATACAATAAAGATGACTGCTAATTACATTAGTAATACAATAAAATTATAAATCAAGGATGGTATTCTCTTATCATTTGGAGATCATTTGAGAGCACTCATGTCTTTGTTGATAGTTTATTTGAACCTGCAATAATCCAACCAAAATACAGCAGCCCACCAAAAATGATCTAAAACTCAAGATGAATCCCTTCAAATACTAGAGGATAAAAACCCATTAAAGCAAAATATAGCAGCCCTATTATAAAAACCGTGAAACCCCATATACACGAGCTTAGATTAGGAAATTTACCACCAAAAAGTCACAGAACTCCAAGGGGTTTAAGCTATGAGTGCAACGCAAGTTGTTAATGCCTCCCGTCATGGCTTCGTCCGCGGCTGCATAGGGAAGAAGAATGCCTTGGATGCCTACCGTCGTAGAAGAAGATGATTTGTGCTCGGTGCTCCACTGTTCCCGCAGTTCCGCGCACCTCCCGTCAGTCGTCGCAGGAGAAAGCAAAAACGCCGGAGTCGGCTCTTGAGCCCGTGTCGCACCAGGATAAAATACCTAAACCCCCTCTATTCCTGCGCTCCCACGGAGACGATCCTGCTGAATGCGCCAAAAAATGCCGCATTCCCGCCGATACCGGAGGTCTTCGAGGGAGATGAAGGGGGCTCGAAGGGAAAAACAAAGCACGGTTAGGGTTCACGGGAGAAATCAAAGGGCCAAATAAAATAAGCCGGGATTAATGTTATATCTTTAATTATAATTTGTGACCATTATTTTGGACACTAAATAGGTCTATTTAGTGACCAAATATATTTTGATTACTAAAAAATAAGTTTTTGTGACGAACTATTATTTTTGTCACTAAAATAATATTTTTAGTGACCATATATTTATTTTAGTCACAAGTTAATTGAAAATTAACATTTAGTGATGAGACTCTAATTTGGTCACAAAAAGTAAATTTTTTGTGACCAAAAATATTTCATCATAAATATTTCGTCACTAAAACCTTGTTTTCTTGTAGTGATTCCTTTCTCTCTCCGCATCTAGTGGATGAGAATAAAGCTGACTTTGGATCCAAGGGTGGAGGATGATTGTATGGTATGAGCAAAGAAGTGTATATTTCCTTATATGGTAAGATATATATGTATATATATATATATATATATATATGTATATATATATATATATGTATATACAAGTGACAGGCACGGGCCTTCGGCGGGGGGTGCGACAATCGGCGGGGTCCGACATTCGGCGGGGTGCGACATTCGGCGGGATGCGACATTCGTCGGCGGTGCGACATTTGTTGTGGGGACGACAACAAATGTGGACGACATTTGTCGTGGGCGGCGATATTTGTCGTGGGCGGTGACATTTGTCGTGGGCGGCGACATTTGTCGTGGACAGTACCCGCCCGCAACATATACATATGAGTACTCAAAATGATCGTAAAAAATATAAATCAAGAATATAATTTTTATTTTGTAAAACAAATTATATTTAACGTTAAAACATTAATCTTTCTTTTGTCATTTCTAGCTATATGCCATAGGTTTAGGATACCTAGTATTTTTATTTTTTGTATTTAAATATTGCAAAGTTTTGTAATTACCTAAAAGGATATTGACTTTATAATATATTAATATAAAGTTATGTATATTTGTATAATTATGAATACAATTATAAGGGCAATATAGGGAGATTTGCAATGCTTCACCAAAGATTAGTTTTCGTATAATAGTAGAGATATATACAAGTGACAAGCACGGACCTTCGGCCCTGGGGGCATTCGGCGGGGGTGCGACAATCGGCGGGGTCCAACATTCGGCGGGGTGCGACATTCGGCGGGATGCGACATTCGTCGGCGGTGCGACATTTGTCGTGGGGACGACATTTGTCGTGGGCGGTGATATTTGTCGTGGGCGGTGACATTTGTCGTGGGCGACGACATTTGTCGTGGGTGGCGATATTTGTCGTGGACAGTACCCGCCGCAACATATACATATGAGTACTCAAAATGACCGTAAAAAATATAAATCAAGAATATAATTTTTATTTTGTAAAAAAAATTATATTTTAACGTTAAAACATTACTCTTTCTTTTGTCATTTCTAACTATAGGTCATAGGTTTAGGATACCTAAAAGGATATTGACTTTATAATATATTAATATAAAGTTATGTATATTTGTGTAATTATGAATACAACTATAAGGGCAATATAGAGAGATTTGCAATGTTTCACCAAAAATTAGTTTTCGTATAATAGTATATATATATATATATATATATATATATATATATATATATATATATATATATATATATATATATATATATATATATATATATATATGGTTAAAAGATTGATCGCCTGATGACTGATCTAATGGCAGTTGCAAAATATTTAAATAGTTCGATAATTTGGGTCAAATTTAAAATGTATCGTGGCAGTGGCGTGCGACCGGCAAGCGCGAGTTCCATGCGGGTGATTGGTGAAATTAACCTACCTGGATGCGGTCGAATCGTTGAAGTCTGCCTGGATGCGGGCGAAGCCCGCCCGAGAGCATCGAGTAAGTTAGCGTACTGTCACAGTCGGGGTACATCTATAGTCGGGATACTGTTGTGGTTGGTCATAGAGGTAGAGCCTAGTGTCTGTGACTCGTACTACATTAAAGGGAAAAACATCATTTGGTTAAACATTTGATTTCCAATTTTATCATTCTCTATTAAAACATTTTCAGTTTTTAAAATTTGTTTTTTCTTTTTACTTTAAAAGATGTGCTCTCATATTGACAAATGCCTTTATCTATAATAAAAAATGCGCTCTTCACTACTCGCAAACCTCGTGCACGCCACAAAAATGACCTACGGGCAGAGTATAACACTCGATGGTTTGTGAGCGGCGGGAGCGCAATCACGCTTGAGGCAATGTCGTGATCGGAATAATGCCGCGTGAGCTAGGTACTGGGGAGCCCCAAATGTACTATCACATTTGCGGTACTGTCGCGATTGGTTGTACGCGTCACTCGTAAATTTAAAACCGTATTAAATATAGTAGATATTAAAATGATTTTTTTACATTGGATGTTTTGTAATGGCCAGGCAAATGTATATAACATAGTAATTATAAATTGAATTTTGTTTGTTTGTTGGTATGTATTAAAAAAAAGTTGTTAAGGGCTCAACTTTAGCCTATGGTAGCTCCATGTCATGTGTAGCCCATGAATTTCTCTTTGTAGCTCAATTTTTTATTGGCAGCTCAGTAAACCCTAAACAAAAAACAAAACCTCTTCTCCGCTTGCGATCTCCCCTCTAGAAGCTGCTTCTATCGCCCTCCGAAGACTGCAAGGTTTTTTTGAAGAGGAAGCCACAAACTTGGGTTCCGTTTGGGAGGACTTATTTTCACCGGTCAAGCGGTCACAACCGCATGAATCCGGACTTAATTAAGGTCCGGTTTATGCGGTCGTGACCGCTTGACCGGTGAAAATAAGTCCCTCCAAACGGAGCCTTAGTGTCACCGGAGAATCGTCAATGATGACGCGCTGAAGCCAGAAATCAGGATGAATGAAACTATAGGTCTTTGCATGCATCTAAAGCACAATCCTAGGGTCTCCTCATCGGCGATGCTCGGTATGGGATGCTGGTGTATGGAGGTAGGAGCTCGGCCGGATCTGGAGGGAGGAGCTGCAGTTGATCGGAGCAATAATCTTCGACCGAACTCCTTGGAGGAATATGAGTTCGTTTAGGCCAAAGCTGAAGGAGGAGGTGGTTAGATAGGGCCGTCGGGTAGGGTGTAGCTCACCAATACAGTTTTCTCGGAAGAATCGCCTGAGGGATTGGGCTGCTAATAGGTAAAAGATAGGAGAAATAAAAGAGATAGTTTCTTAAATTTTAAAAAGTTGTCACTGGCAATAATTGGACTCTTTAGCCTTTAACAGCTCTCTTAAAAAAAGAGGAAGCTTGAGGGCCGTTAGCCTTATTTGGGCGGCGTAACCCTAACCCATCCGACAACCCAAAATTTCCCGCGGTTTTTATTTCGAACAGCCCGATCTCAATAGCATTGGAATGTATTCCTTCGATGATGTGGCTACTACCATTTTGACTCTGTAACGATCTTCTGTTCATTGCTGTTTCACCGGAGATGATTTTATTCCAAGAAATATAGAAACACAAAAACTAAGATACAAGATACGAAAAAAATACAAAATCTATAATAACAGAGATACGAGGGAATGGTCGAGGGGAGCTGGTCGGAGATGGGAGAGAGGAGTAGAGGACGGATGATAATTTTTATTTTGTAAAACAAATTATATTTAACGTTAAAACATTAATCTTTCTTTTGTCATTTCTAGCTATATGCCATAGGTTTAGGATACCTAGTATTTTTATTTTTTGTATTTAAATATTGCAAAGTTTTGTAATTACCTAAAAGGATATTGACTTTATAATATATTAATATAAAGTTATGTATATTTGTATAATTATGAATACAATTATAAGGGCAATATAGGGAGATTTGCAATGCTTCACCAAAGATTAGTTTTCGTATAATAGTAGAGATATATACAAGTGACAAGCACGGACCTTCGGCCCTGGGGGCATTCGGCGGGGGTGCGACAATCGGCGGGGTCCAACATTCGGCGGGGTGCGACATTCGGCGGGATGCGACATTCGTCGGCGGTGCGACATTTGTCGTGGGGACGACATTTGTCGTGGGCGGTGATATTTGTCGTGGGCGGTGACATTTGTCGTGGGCGACGACATTTGTCGTGGGTGGCGATATTTGTCGTGGACAGTACCCGCCCGCAACATATACATATGAGTACTCAAAATGACCGTAAAAAATATAAATCAAGAATATAATTTTTATTTTGTAAAAAAAATTATATTTTAACGTTAAAACATTACTCTTTCTTTTGTCATTTCTAACTATAGGTCATAGGTTTAGGATACCTAAAAGGATATTGACTTTATAATATATTAATATAAAGTTATGTATATTTGTGTAATTATGAATACAACTATAAGGGCAATATAGAGAGATTTGCAATGTTTCACCAAAGATTAGTTTTCGTATAATAGTATATATATATATATATATATATATATATATATATATATATATATATATATATATATATATAGTTAAAAGGTTGATCGCCTGATGACTGATCTAATGGCAGTGGCAAAATATTTAAATAGTTCGATAATTTGGGTCAAATTTAAAATGTATCGTGGCAGTGGCGTGCGACCGGCAAGCGCGAGTTCCATGCGGGTGATTGGTGAAATTAACCTACCTGGATGCGGTCGAATCGTTGAAGTCTGCCTGGATGCGGGCGAAGCCCGCCCGAGAGCATCGAGTAAGTTAGAGTACTGTCACAGTCGGGGTACAGCTATAGTCGGGATACTGTTGTGGTTGGTCATAGAGGTAGAGCCTAGTGTCTGTGACTCGTACTACATTAAAGGAAAAAACATCATTTGGTTAAACATTTGATTTCCAATTTTATCATTCTCTATTAAAACATTTTCAGTTTTTAAACTTTGTTTTTTCTTTTTACTTTAAAAGATGTGCTCTCATATTGACAAATGCCTTTATCTATAATAAAAAATGCGCTCTTCACTACTCGCAAACCTCGTGCACGCCACAAAAATGACCTACGGGCAGAGTATAACACTCGATGGTTTGTGAGCGGCGGGAGCGCAATCACGCTTGAGGCAATGTCGTGATCGGAATAATGCCGCGTGAGCTAGGTACTGGGGAGCCCCAAATGTACTATCACATTTGCGGTACTGTCGCGATTGGTTGTACGCGTCACTCGTAAATTTAAAACCGTATTAAATATAGTAGATATTAAAATGATTTTTTTACATTGGATGTTTTGTAATGGCCAGGCAAATGTATATAACATAGTAATTATAAATTGAATTTTGTTTGTTTGTTGGTATGTATTAAAAAAAAGTTGTTAAGGGCTCAACTTTAGCCTATGGTAGCTCCATGTCATGTGTAGCCCATGAATTTCTCTTTGTAGCTCAATTTTTTATTGGCAGCTCAGTAAACCCTAAACAAAAAACAAAACCTCTTCTCCGCTTGCGATCTCCCCTCTAGAAGCTGCTTCTATCGCCCTCCGAAGACTGCAAGGTTTTTTTGAAGAGGAAGCCACAAACTTGGGTTCCGTTTGGGAGGACTTATTTTCACCGGTCAAGCGGTCACAACCGCATGAATCCGGACTTAATTAAGGTCCGGTTTATGCGGTCGTGACCGCTTGACCGGTGAAAATAAGTCCCTCCAAACGGAGCCTTAGTGTCACCGGAGAATCGTCAATGATGACGAGCTGAAGCCAGAAATCAGGATGAATGAAACTATAGGTCTTTACATGCATCTAAAGCACAATCCTAGGGTCTCCTCATCGGCGATGCTCGGTATGGGATGCTGGTGTATGGAGGTAGGAGCTCGGCCGGATCTGGAGGGAGGAGCTGCAGTTGATCGGAGCAATAATCTTCGACCGAACTCCTTGGAGGAATATGAGTTCGTTTAGGCCAAAGCTGAAGGAGGAGGTGGTTAGATAGGGCCGTCGGGTAGGGTGTAGCTCACCAATACAGTTTTCTCGGAAGAATCGCCTGAGGGATTGGGCTGCTAATAGGTAAAAGATAGGAGAAATAAAAGAGATAGTTTCTTAAATTTTAAAAAGTTGTCACTGGCAATAATTGGACTCTTTAGCCTTTAACAGCTCTCTTAAAAAAAGAGGAAGCTTGAGGGCCGTTAGCCTTATTTGGGCGGCGTAACCCTAACCCATCCGACAGCCCAAAATTTCCCGCGGTTTTTATTTCGAACAGCCCGATCTCAATAGCATTGGAATGTATTCCTTCGATGATGTGGCTACTACCATTTTGACTCTGTAACGATCTTCTGTTCATTGCTGTTTCACCGGAGATGATTTTATTCCAAGAAATATAGAAACACAAAAACTAAGATACAAGATACGAAAAAAATACAAAATCTATAATAACAGAGATACGAGGGAATGGTCGAGGGGAGCTGGTCGGAGATGGGAGAGAGGAGTAGAGGACGGATGACCTGGTGGCCGGAGGTGGGAGAGATGACGGGGGCAAAAGACATAGCAAAAGAACTAAAACTTTAATAACTTTTTCCTTTTTTCAAACTATTACCGAGCTTTCTTATTTATAGCCACAAAGTATCCTTTCAACTAAATATTCTGCAATCTAAACTATATACGTGTCTATTGACATGTGGATGTATAATGTCGTTACATTGTCAATGCCTTTTAAAATGACGTCCTCGTCGTTTGTTCGTCCCCAAAAAATTTTTATTGTGCAGAACAGAACAACTATTTCCAGAAAGGAAGCATCTCCATGCATCTAAATTTCCAAAGATTTATGGCATTGGTGCAGTCCATGACAACATCAGGATCCTCAACTCATTAGGAGAATTGAAGAGGCGACTACTTTGGAGGTAAGGGCACAAGCATTCAATATGCATTTGCTCCATGTATTGCACTAAGTTCATCAATTCAATATCTCAATCTTTCTTGTCTCACTGCCCTCAATTTGAGCCGTTTCACTTAATTCCTCCGGGGTCGAACACAAAATTTGAGAAAAGAAATTCATGATAGTTTCGCATCAACAAGTTTATAGTGCTGGTTCGGGTTATCATCCAAAATTTATGTCGGCAACTAAACTGTCGTTGATGATGTTGCAACTTCTATTGTTGATGAACGCAATGAAAAACCCTTTTATTGGATCTTCTTATTGTTGTTCCTCTTGTGGGGGATTTGTAATATAAGGGCTTGTGTTTCCCTCTGAGAACTACAGTATCTGTTGTTGGAATCAAAAACTGGCCCCAACGAGAGTTCGGATCCTGGGGTGTAGCTAACACCTACTTCTCCCAAACTCAGACCCTTGACCAGCTGCTGAGAACTAAAGAACAGACCATGGGCTACAGCACGGAGGTCCCTCCACTAACCTGAGAGATCTCAGAGTGCTCTCCCTCCTTAGCCAAATGCTGAGCTAAGGACATCTCAGAAAACACTACAAGACTCTTAGAAAAATGAGAAAACTTCCTTTTCTGAGGTATCATGTGGGTCTATTTATAGAATCCATGCTTTGCCAACAGCGTAGCTCCGCTGTTCTAAGGAGCTAAATGCAGACCTCTAAGGGTATATAGGTAATTTCTCCCCTAGAGTTGAGTGGAGAAGCATCACTGAACGCCAACTCCGAAACACGTTGAGTGGAGAAACATCACTCAACGCCGGAAGCCGAAATGCGTTGAGTGAAGAAGCATCACTCAACGCCGGAAGCCGAAAGCCGAAAGGCATTGAGTGGAGAAACATCACTCAATGCTCGAAGTCGAAAGGCATTGAGTGGAGAAGCACCACTCAACGCCGAAAGGCGTTGAGTGGAGAAACATCACTCAACACCGGAAGCCAAAAGGCGTTGAGTGGAGAAGCATCACTCAACGCCGGAATCCGAATAATGTTGAGTGGAGAAACATCACTCAACGCCGGAAGTCGAAAGGTGTTGAGTGGAGAAGCATCACTCAACGCCGGAAGCCGAATGACGTTGAGTGGAGAATCATCATGATAACTTCCCCAAAAGAAGTTATCTATTGCTTTATTCTATTTTAATATTCATCTTATTGATAAATAAATGATTTAAATAAGCAAAAATATAAGAAAATTCATATATATTTTGTTTATGGTTAATATGTTTAATTTTTTCATGTTTTTCTTGCTAGAAATGTCAAAGGAATCGATCCGGAGAAGTAAAGCTGAAATTATTTTGGACTGTGCAGGTTGTTACAACAACCAGAAAAAGTTGTTGCAACAACTGCTGGACAGATTTTGAATTTAAAATTCGAATTTTATGTCAAAATGAAAATTGGAAAGAGGCAATTCTTGGTAAAGGACTGTACATTTTTATGAGTAAAATCTCATACCGTATGAGGGGAAGATAAGGAGATTAGAGTGAGAGTTTTAGAGAGCCATCATCTTGGAGAAGGAGAAGAACGGCTAGAGTTTGGACGTATCGGCAAGGATAAAGAGGACTCTAAAGCGGATTCTGAACACAAATTTTGGCAGTATTTTTATTTCTAAACATCATGTCTAGTAAGATCTTTCTTATTGTGCGATTTCTCCCTTCGAGTATAAACTAAATTTCTTAGTTTTGTACGTTAAGAGTACTTTGATTTATTGTGATGTGGTGGTTGTAGTTTCACTTTTATTTTTGATTAAAAACTCATCTTTGTTGGATTTATGTTGTTATTTTGTGAAATTTTTGGATCAAGTGTTTTTCATCTAAATTACGTAGCGAGATTCGAGAGAGGAGTTACGTTATTTTAGGGTTGAATCCTTTATTTTGCACTGCGAGATTCGAGAGAGAAGTCATATAAATCCTTAGCCAAAATTCTGTCTTTATACTGCACTGTAAGATTCGAGAGAGGAGTGGTGTAAGTGTAGCATAAATTTCGACTTAGCATAAAGAAAGAAAGAGATTTCGTCTTGTGCTAGCAACATTGATTTGAGTACTTTATGTTATTCTCATTCTACCTAAGTTAGAGATAACTAGGAGAATTAGGCTAAACGAATTTCTGAGATCGAGAGATGATGACTTCCACTTTCAAATCGTTGCAGGATAGTAATGAATCAATTCATGAAGAATCACTTTTAAAACTCATCGCAATAGGCAAAGGAAATCAATGTACGAAACTACTTCTCCATCTTGATAAAAGAATTTCTAAATAAGCCTTAGTAATTTAGTTTTATTAGGGTGCTGTTACTAGCAAACCCAGTTTGGTTTCTAGCAAACTATTACTATTAGCAAACCCTCATTTTTCAAAATGGCTATTTGAAAATCATTTTGTTCCTAGCAAACCACCATATTTTTTTTAAAAAAAAATTAAATTTTGTTTAAACATTCATTCTTTCAAAATAACCCGCTGCATATAATGACATTACAAATGATTTCAAATGTATTCATTCAACCACTTATGTTAGCATTATAGATGAGTCAAAATACCGCAAATGTTTAGTATGTCCAAAACTGTTTTTTCAACAAAATATCATTATCTGCACAAAAAAATTTAAACAAAATATCGGTCGGTTTGGAAATATATTTGATTTCTGATTCCTATAAGAATGTGTTGTATATACGAGTTAAGTGTATATAAGAATATATACGTCCTTTTGAACTGCGTCTTATACGTAAAATTTCATGAGAAGTGTTCAACATGAAAGTTGTAGATCTCGACGCGATCTACAATTTTCATGTTGAACACTTTTTGATTTGAAGCACTTTAGACGCCCTATTTGGCTCCTGAAAAAAGTTACGTCGTACATATGTACGGACGCCCGGGATTGGCGTGACTTTTTTCGGGGGCCAAATCGGGGGCATAAACGGCTTAAAATCAAAAAGTGTACAACACTAAAGTTGTAGATCTCGTCGAGATCTACAATTTTCGTGTTGAACACTTTTTTATTTGAAGCACTTTAGACTCTCGATTTGGTCCCTGAAAAAAGTTACGTCGTACATATGTACGGGCGCCCGGGATCGGCGTGAATTTTTCGGGGACCAAATCGGGGGCATAAACGACTTCAAATCAAAAAGTGTTCAACATGAAAGTTGTAGATCTCGTCGAGATCTACAACTCTCATGTTTAACACTTTTTGATTTGAAGGAGTTTAGACCCCTGATTTGGGCCCCGAAAAAAGTCACGCCGAAAATCTGTACGTTCAGTGCATGTCTTTTCTAGGTCCCAAATTGGAGGCCTAAACAGCTTCAAATTAAAAAATGATCAACATGAAAGTTGTAGATCTCATCAAGATCTATAACTTTCATGTTGATCACTTTTACAAATAAGAAATATTTGGGGCTTAAAATTCAAAATTGCAAAAATTGCCTAAAAAATAAGATTGGTTTGCTAGTAGTAATTTTTGGGAAGAGAAAAAAATGCAAAAAATGACAGAATCTGTTTTTTTTTTCTGGTTTGCTAGAAACAAAATTAGGTTTGTTAATAACAACACCCTTTTATTATTGCTCTCTTTTAATCTTTCCACCAACAAAAATTTACTTAGTTAATCTACTTGAATTTAAGGAAAAGGTAGAACTAGTATTTGGAAGCACTAGATTAGTCACTTCTCCGAAAGACTGATTTTTTCTCACTTTATATAACTTGATCCGGCACGTGCACTTGCGTTATTATATACATCTATTTCGGACGTATTAAGTTTTTGACGCCGTTGCTGGGGAAGTACAACTAATTTAGTGTCTTTTCTTACAATATTATTAAATCCTGAGTATTTAGAGCTCAAGTATTTGTTTTTTTTATTCGCAATTTTAATTTTATTTATTCCTAATTTATTTTTTTAAAAAAATCAAAGTAGGGTTATCCATTTAAATTATTTGTGTGTAGTTTATTCCTGCAAAGATTAATATTCATTTGGTGAATTCTCCCGCACAAAATTATGTATTCATATTTATATTCTCGATGTCATTATTGTGGGACATTCAATCATGATAGTGATGATTGTTATATAAAAGACTGGAGTTATATGTCATATGGCTCACTCTATGGAGTACCAACATCTGATGATATTCATACAGTGTTCCTAATTTTTATAATTATGCTCCCCCACAGCATGCAATGTTTCCGCATTTCAGCTCGATCCCTCAAAGGGCGAGAAGAAATGAGAATCAATGTATATTTTGTCATAGCACCGGACACACTTTGAAAGAGTGTATTGCATTTCAGCGCCAAAGAGAGGAGAATAATAAACCTAAAATTCAAATCCTCTCATCCTCTTCTTATTATGACATTCCTTATAATACTAATGATATATACGCATTACCTTCTTGTCTACGAGGGAGTATTGGAGATATAACCATCATATTCGTTGATGATCTGTGCAATGACATCGCGGAGCTGCCTCTCCCTACATATTCATCACCTATTTTGGATTCACCCGTGGAGGAACCAACCCATATATTCTCTGATAATGCTATCACCACGATTCCTCCACCTTCATTACACGAATTTTCTATACCTATTTTTAACGATCATGTCGAAGATATTGCGCTTGGGGATAATCCTGAACCTAAGGATGTGCTAAAGTGTGTCGAAGATATTATCCTCTCCGATGGAGGGAAGAATTCTTTGGAGCACGATGATGCACCAAGGTGGGATGAATATGATATCCTTTCTGATGAGCAGGTATACACTTCTTCATTAGATGAGGAGGTTCAACTCACAACCGAGGCCCTTGAGTTCTCGGGCCCCCCTTGTTATGATGCTTACGATACCGACTTTGATCAATCTTCGGAACCTACTGGAAGTGAAATCGGGATCACTCCCACGATTAGAAATCATTTATGTCTTTCTTCTATTTTATTTCCTAATCTCCTTTCATTATCTGAGCTCAAGCAAGTTGATGTGTCACAAATGCTTCAAGAGGTTATTGAGCACTATCCTCAAGTTGATGATGTACAACCCCGTATCCCGCGAGTGGTCGACAGGGGTTGAACCGGCCGGCTCAGATCAACTTGGACCCAGCTTGCCGAGCCCGAGCTCGGCAATAGTCGAGCTAAGCTCGGCGATGGCCGAACGAAGTCCGGCATGCCGAGACCGAGCTCGGGTGCGGAAACAGGGCTCGACGATAGTCGAGCCAAGCTCGACGATCTCCGTGCCGAGTCCGAGCTCGGCGATCGTCGTGCCGAGCCCGAGCTCGGCAATAGTCTAGCCGAGCCCAGCGCTAGCCGAGCACAGTCCGCCGAGTCCGTGCCCGCCTAGGCCCAGGGCGAGGCGAGTCGGACCCCTTGCCGAGCGAGTGCCCCCTCAGGTCCAGCTCGCATCTTGGCCATGGCACACTTTTACTGTGTGGCCCCTTTTGGTCTGCCTGCAGTCCTCGAAAATAGTGAAGGTTGTATATTGGCAGGCCATCTTTTCCTATAAATAGGACCCAAGGGGTACCTCAGAAGGCACGTTTTTACTGATTCCCCGGCCTACTAGCGCTTTCTGAGGTACCTTAGCCCGGCATTTGGCTAAGGAGGGGAAGCGCTCTGAGATCTTCCGGGTGTGTGGTGGGACCTCCACGCCGAGCCCTTGGTCTAGTCCTTGTCTCTTCTTTTCTTTGTCGTTTTCTTACAGGAGTGAAGTAGGTGCGCGGCCACCCCTTCCCCAAGGGTCGAACTCCACAAGAGACCGGTTTTCCGGTTTCAACATTTTGGTGCGGTGAGCGTGGAGAGTGGTCAGCAGAGAAAACCTCCTACAGGCCCGATGACTGGAGATGAGGGACAAGGATCAGGCAGGGGCAACTCGCCAGCCCCTCCCCCACCCCCAGCGGCGAGCATGCCGGCGGAGCTCAGAGAGGAAATCCTCGGGCTCGTCAGGACCGCCCTCGGCATGCGAGCTGAGAGTGCGACACCGGCTGTCCCGGTGGTCGCCGTTCCCGCACTCGGCGACGACGCCCCGCTCAGGCGACCAGGGAAGGAGCCCGCCGAGAGGGGCGAGCGCGAGTTCCAGGGGCGAGTTCTGTTCCCCGGCTCGGCCGCCGAGTACCACTTCGGCGAGACGGCAGGGAGGGAGTTCCCGACTCGCCCGGCTGAGGGGGGGAGCCCCTTCAGCGAGTTCGTTTCTTCAGCCCCCGTTCCCGAGGGGTTTCGCGAGCCGGAGATGACTTACTACTCCGGGAGAGGAGACCCGGTCCACCACATCCAGTGGTTCGAGGACATGGTCTCCATTCGACAGATGTCAGACGGCTTCAAGTGCCGACTCTTCGCCATCACCCTCAGGGAAAAGGCGAGAGAGTGGTTCCACCAGCTCCCGACCGGGTCCATCTACTGCTTCGAGGATCTGCGACGGGGTTTCATGCTGAGATTCACCACTTCTAAGAAGAGGAAGAGGGAGGCGGAGTCTTTGTTCCGCATCAAGCAGAGGGTGGGAGAGACCCTGGGGAGCTACCTGGACAGGTTCCAAGAGGAACTGTCCCAAGTTCAGGAGATGCCAGGACACACCATGATGGTGGCCTTCACCCTGGGTCTCCAGTCCGGGTTCTTCGCAATGGAACTGAAGAGGTCACCTCCAGTGTCTTTTGAGGCGCTTCTAGAGAGGGCGGCCAGGGAGGCCGAAATGGAGGCAGCACATCCAGAGTTCGCGCGAAGGTTGGCCAAGTGGGCCGTGGAAGAGGAAAGGCCAAGGGGTGGCCGAATTCAGGAGGAGAGGAGGGCTGAACCTCGACAGAGGGAGCAGCCGCAGCAGCAGCCGCAACCCAGGTGGGTGCGTCCGGAGCAGACCCACCGTCTGGTATGGAGGCCCGAGTGGCAAGACCAGGCACCACGAAGGGGTTATCAGGGAGGAGATAACCGCCAGGGTGGCCGAGGGCAGTACAACCCCCAGGGGGGTAGGCAGGGTCAGAGACCCCCTCTCCCCGACCAGGAGGAGGCAATGGCAATTGCCATGAGGGGGAGGAGGAGAGGACAGCCGAGGAGAAGGAGGGAGGTCAGGGTGGACCTGCCCTATTGTGACTTTCATCAGGAAGAGGGGCACCTCACATCCACGTGCCCGGAGTTCCTCGAGATGAGGGGGAGAAGGGAACAGCAACAACAAGACCATCAGGAAGTTCGGATAGAGGAGATCCGGCCTCGGGAGGAGGGGGATCGGTGTGAAGACCGGGCTGATGTGGGCACCCGGGGAAGGATCGGAGCGATCCACGGGGGGGCCGGGATCGAGGCCTCCCGTAAGTCAAGCCTCCACACTATGTACCGGAGGAGCGTTGGCTCCACATCCCAATCCCCTCCCCCGGAGGAGAAAATCACCTTCTCCAGAGAGGACTTGCCGGGTCACGAGGACCCCTTCTGCGATGCGCTGGTTATCCAGACAGCCATCGAGGATTTCACTGTCTCCCGGATCCTCGTGGACAATGGGAGTTCGGTCAACGTCATCTTCAAGAAGGCGTTTGATGCGATGAAGGTAGAGGCCAGGAGGGTGTTGGCCTCGGACGGGCCTCTGTTCGGCTTTTCAGGGGAGAGGAAAGAAGTCGAGGGAGGAGTGGGACTCCATGTCACTCTAGGGGGGCAGTCGCGCAACTGCAAGTTTGTTATCGTGGACGCCCCTAGCAGTTACAGCGCCATCTTCGGGAGACCCCTCATCAGCGCCTTCCGCTGCGTCCCCTCGTCCTTCCACCAGTGTCTAAAGCTCAACGTCGAGGGGGTCCAGATCCGAGTTCGAGGAGACCCTAAGGAGGCAAGGGAGTGCTACGTCTCGGCGGTAAACTCCATCTCTTGGTTGGAGGGGGCCGAGGAGATGGGGCGGAGGCTGGAGGAGGAGCAGGAAGCTGACAAAGAAATGGAGGCGGAGTGCCGCGCTCGGGGGGAGGTCGCGGAAGAGACTCGGGGGTCGGCCGAAGCCATGGCCGTCGAGGAGGCTGAGGAAGAAGTCCTCGCCCCCGGAAGGGGAGGTATCGAGGAATGGGAGGAGCAGTCCCGTCTGGAGGCAGCGGAAGAGGTGGAGGAGATGGAGGTCCTCACCATTGGAGGCAGGGTGGAGAAGGTCCGCGTCAGCGGAGGCCTGACCCCGGAAGCTCAAGGCAGGATGCTGGAGTGCATCCAGAGGAACGTGGACATCTTCGCCTGGAGCGCCGTGGAGATGCCAGGGATCGACCCCGACGTGGCCTGCCACCGCCTCAACCTGGACCCGGAGGCTCCCCCCATCCAGCAGAAAAAGAGATCCATCACGGACTAGCTCGCCGAGCCAATCAGAGAGGAAGTCGCCAAGCTCCTCGAGGCTGGCTTCATATCCGAAATCCAATACCCCGGCTGGGTCTCCAACGTTGTAATGGTTAAAAAAGGAGACGGCCGGTGGAGGATGTGTATCGACTTTTCTCTTCTTAATAAATCATGCCCGAAAGATTGTTATCCCTTGCCTCGGATCGACGCGCTGGTTGACTCGGCCGTCGGTTTCCCTGTAATGAGTTTTCTGGATGCTTTTTCAGGTTATCACCAAATCAGGATGCACCCCCCTGACGTCAAAGACGTCTCGTTCATCACGGGGGACGGATGTTATAGTTACAAAATGATGCCCTTCGGGCTAAAGAATGCAGGGGCTACCTATCAAAAAATGATGGATAGGGTCTTTCGAGAGCAGAAGGGGAGGAATCTCGAAGTGTACGTGGATGATCTCATGGTCAAGAGCTTGGATGTCGACTCCCACATCCAGGACTTGGAAGAAACTTTCGCCACTCTCCGCAAGTTTAAGATGAGGTTGAACCCCTTGAAGTGTGTCTTCGGGGCAAGCCGGGGAAAGTTCCTAGGGCATCTTCTCACCCCCGCTGGGGTAGAACCTAATCCAGATAAGGTAAGGGCAATCTTGGAGCTAAGGTCGCCACAAAACACCAAGGAAGTACAGCAACTGACAGGGAAGTTGGCAGGGCTGAGTAGATTCCTCTCCCGGGCCGGAGAGAGGTGCTCCTCGTTTTTCAAAACTTTGAGAGGGGGTCGCAGGTTTGAATGGACCTCGGAGTACGAGGAGGCATTCCAGGCTTTAAAGAAACAGCTGACTCAGGCCCCCCTGCTCCAAGGGCCCAAGGAGGGGGAAGACTTATTCCTATATCTGGGGGTCGGGGCTGAAGCCTTGAGTTCGGTTTTGGTTCGGGAAGAAGGAAAGAGGAAACTCCCCGTCTATTATGTGAGTCGGATATTGAAGAGGGCCGAGCTCCGTTACCCCATCCTGGAAAAACTGGCCTTCGCCTTAATCATCTCAGCCCGAAGGCTTCGGCCTTATTTCCAGGCACACTCAATTCGAGTAGTGACCGACCACCCCCTGCGCAACATCTTCAAGGGGGTAGAGCATTCAGGTAGGTTGGCCAAATGGTCGGTGGAACTGAGCGAGTTCGACATCTCCTTCGTCCCTCGACTCTCAATCAAGGCCCAAGCTATGGCTGACTTCCTGGCAGAGTATGTGGTCGAGGTGGCGGAGGAGAGACTCACTCGCCCCCTCCCCTGGAAAGTCAGGGTGGACGGTGCCTCGGGGAAGCATTCTTTAGGGATTGGGGTCATCTTAGAAAGCCCCCAAGGGATAAAGATCGAGCAGACCGTGGTAGTGCACTTTCCTATCACCAACAACCAAGCCGAATACGAAGCTGTAATCGCAGGTTTGCGCCTGGCAAGAGACTTGGGGGTGCATGACGTGGAGGTCCTCACTGACTCCATGGTGGTGGCTTCCCAGATCAAGGGGGAGTTTGAGGCAAGGGAGCCCACCCTGCAGCTCTATTTGATGAAGGTAAGGGGAGTCATTGGGACCTTCCAGACCTTCTCAATCAAGCACGTGCCAAGAGGGGAAAACGAGCCAGTCGACCAGCTAGCAAAGCACGGTCCCCAGATGGGAGGCACCATTACGGATCTCTTCCGACCTTCCATCGAGGAGGGGGAGCTAATGGAAGTAGAACAGCACCCCTCATGGATGGATCCCTTCGTCATCTTCTTGTCCACCGGAGAATACCCGGAGGGGATGGACCGAAGAGGGCTCAAGCACAAGGCGGCATACTACCTCCTACGTGAGGGACAGTTGTACCGCAAAACCCTCTCAGGGATGTTGGCCCGTTGCGTGGCCGAAAGAGAGGTGCACAGAATTTTGGAGGAAGTCCATTCCGGTGAATGTGGGAGTCATTCGGGGAGTCGGACCCTGGAAGGGAGGATCGTCAGGCAAGGGTACTTCTGGCCCACCCTCGGTCAGGATGCAGCCGAATTCGCGAAAAAATGTCATAAGTGTCAACTATATGCCCCGCTCCAGCTCCAGCCGGCTCAGAGGTTAAGAAGCATCATGGCACCGTGGCCCTTCGCCATATGGGGGCTGGACCTCGTAGGACCTTTCCCCCAGGCCAGCGGGCAGAGGAGGTTTTTGTTGGTCATGATTGATTATTTTTCTAAGTGGATGGAGGTGAAGGCTCTAGCCAAGGTGACCTCTCAGGTAGTCAGGAACTTCATCTGGGGAGAGATCATCTGCAGGCATGGGCTGCCACAAGCTATCGTCACGGACAACGGACCTCAGTTCGCCAGCGCGGAGTTCATTCGTTTCTGCGAGCAACTAGGGATTGACCTTCGGTTTGCTTCTGTCCATCACCCCAGGAGCAACGGGCAGGTGGAAGCGGCCAACAAAATCATAGTGAACCTCTTAAAAAAGAAAGTGGAGAATTTGAGGGGAAGTTGGGTGGAACAGCTTCCATCAGTCCTCTGGGCCTTGAGGACCACCCCCAATACGGCCACAGGGGAGACACCTTTCAAACTCTCTCACGGTTGCGAGGCCGTTCTACCTATCGAATTCGAGGTCCAGACGCCTCGGGTCGTCGAGGCAGGGACCGGAAGGGAAGAATGGAGGTCAGAGAATGAGGAGGAGCTTCGACTCTCCCTTGATATGGTGGAAGAACTACGCGACTTGTCCGTCATCAGGCAGGAAGAGGCCAAGCGAAGGATGGCCAAGTATTTCGACAAGCACGTCCGTGTCAAGCAGTTCGCGGAAGGGGACCTTGCCTTGAAAAAGGTGGACGCAGCAGGAAGATCAGCCGCTGTGGGAAAACTCCACCCCAATTGGGAGGGCCCCTACATTGTGCAGGAGGTCTTGAAATCGGGGGGATATCGCCTCTAAGATATAAGAGGGGACACCCTCAGCCACACTTGGAGTGGCGATGATCTGAAACGTTTCTACCCTTGAAAATATTGTAAATATCTCGGCTTTAAGAATGAAAACAAATCTCATTGTCGTATTTTATGCTCTGTCAAAATAGTGGGGGTAAAGGGGCTCTCAGCTTAAACCCCCAAGGGGCAAAAGTTTCTAAGTCTTCTCGCTCTGGGGTTAGGTCTCGTCACTCCCCTGCCAGGCTCCCACCTAGCTGGCACGGCCGAGTCTCGATGGACATCGCTATGACCCTGGGGCTGAGCCCGGAGGATGTTCAACACCCGCCCTCAGGCTCCCACCTAGCTGACTGGCCCGGTGGTAGCACCCGGGAGAGGCAAAAGTTTCTAAGTCTTCTCGCTCTGGGGTTAGGTCTCGTCACTCCCCTGCCAGGCTCCCACCTAGCTGGCACGGCCGAGTCTCGATGGACATCGCTATGACCCTGGGGCTGAGCCCGGAGGATGTTCAACACCCGCCCTCAGGCTCCCACCTAGCTGACTGGCCCGGTGGTAGCACCCGGGAAAGGCAAAAGTTTCTAAGTCTTCTCGCTCTGGGGTTAGGTCTCGTCACTCCCCTGCCAGGCTCCCACCTAGCTGGCACGGCCGAGTCTCGATGGACATCGCTATGACCCTGGGGCTGAGCCCGGAGGATGTTCAACACCCGCCCTCAGGCTCCCACCTAGCTGACTGGCCCGGTGGTAGCACCCGGGAGAGGCAAAAGTTTCTAAGTCTTCTCGCTCTGGGGTTAGGTCTCGTCACTCCCCTGCCAGGCTCCCACCTAGCTGGCACGGCCGAGTCTCGATGGACATCGCTATGACCCTGGGGCTGAGCCCGGAGGATGTTCAACACCCGCCCTCAGGCTCCTACCTAGCTGACTGGCCCGGTGGTAGCACCCGGGAGAGGCAAAAGTTTCTAAGTCTTCTCGCTCTGGGGTTAGGTCTCGTCACTCCCCTGCCAGGCTCCCACCTAGCTGGCACGGCCGAGTCTCGATGGACATCGCTATGACCCTGGGGCTGAGCCCGGAGGATGTTCAACACCCGCCCTCAGGCTCCTACCTAGCTGACTGGCCCGGTGGTAGCACCCGGGAGAGGCAAAAGTTTCTAAGTCTTCTCGCTCTGGGGTTAGGTCTCGTCACTCCCCTGCCAGGCTCCCACCTAGCTGGCACGGCCGAGTCTCGATGGACATCGCTATGACCCTGGGGCTGAGCCCGGAGGATGTTCAACACCCGCCCTCAGGCTCCTACCTAGCTGACTGGCCCGGTGGTAGCACCCGGGAGAGGCAAAAGTTTCTAAGTCTTCTCGCTCTGGGGTTAGGTCTCGTCACTCCCCTGCCAGGCTCCCACCTAGCTGGCACGGCCGAGTCTCGATGGACATCGCTATGACCCTGGGGCTGAGCCCGGAGGATGTTCAACACCCGCCCTCAGGCTCCCACCTAGCTGACTGGCCCGGTGGTAGCACCCGGGAGAGGCAAAAGTTTCTAAGTCTTCTCGCTCTGGGGTTAGGTCTCGTCACTCCCCTGCCAGGCTCCCACCTAGCTGGCATGGCCGAGTCTCGATGGACATCGCTATGACCCTGGGGCTGAGCCCGGAGGATGTTCAACACCCGCCCTCAGGCTCCCACCTAGCTGACTGGCCCGGTGGTAGCACCCGGGAGAGGCAAAAGTTTCTAAGTCTTCTCGCTCTGAGGTTAGGTCTCGTCACTCCCCTGCCAGGCTCCCACCTAGCTGGCACGGCCGAGTCTCGATGGACATCGCTATGACCCTGGGGCTGAGCCCGGAGGATGTTCAACACCCGCCCTCAGGCTCCCACCTAGCTGACTGGCCCGGTGGTAGCACCCGGGAAAGGCAAAAGTTTCTAAGTCTTCTCGCTCTGGGGTTAGGTCTCGTCACTCCCCTGCCAGGCTCCCACCTAGCTGGCACGGCCGAGTCTCGATGGACATCGCTATGACCCTGGGGCTGAGCCCGGAGGATGTTCAACACCCGCCCTCAGGCTCCCACCTAGCTGACTGGCCCGGTGGTAGCACCCGGGAGAGGCAAAAGTTTCTAAGTCTTCTCGCTCTGGGGTTAGGTCTCGTCACTCCCCTGCCAGGCTCCCACCTAGCTGGCACGGCCGAGTCTCGATGGATATCGCTATGACCCTGGGGCTGAGCCCGGAGGATGTTCAACACCCGCCCTCAGGCTCTCACCTAGCTGACTGGCCCGGTGGTAGCACCCGGGAAAGGCAAAAGTTTCTAAGTCTTCTCGCTCTGGGGTTAGGTCTCGTCACTCCCCTGCCAGGCTCCCACCTAGCTGGCACGGCTGAGTCTCGATGGACATCGCTACGACCCTGGAGTTGAGACTGGGAGTTGGCCCGAGGAAAATACCAGGGCGCGAGCTCGCCAGTTAAGACGGCGAGCTCGGAATATCCTACCCCCCCCCCTCTCACTCTCCAGCTCGCTACTAAGGAAGCCCTGGTCCTGTCCCAGACTCAGGGGAAGGTGAGGCGCGAGTAGGACATGGCGCGAGCACGTGTCCTAGGGATTCGCCGCGAGCACCGCGGGGGCTGGTCCTAACTCAAGACATTCTACAGGCGAGGTCGCTCTACCTAGCGCACGGGTATAACATCGCAAGTGAGCTCAAAAAGAAGATAGCAAAATTGTGCAAAAATATCTTTGATTTATCATTACAGGTTTACAAGGCCCGCCTCGGCAGGGTACAAAAAAAACAGAGAAAAGAAAACAAAGTTAACTCTCGCCCTCCCCCCTCGAATGGCGGTCCTCCTCGTCACCGAGCCGAGCGTCCTTCTCCCTCACCCCAGCAAAGAGCGAGTCAAAGCTATCTTCCTTCTCGCTGAGCGGGCTGGGCGGGAACAGGGTTGGCAGGAGCTCCCGGACGGTGACCTCCTCGCAGCCTTCCGCCAAGATCCCCGTCCCCCTCATGGCCTGTAGAAGACACTCGGCAGCCTCGACGGAGTTGACTCGCAGCCGCTCCGCGACGTCAGCCTCGCCAAACACCCGAGGCCTCTTGAAGGGGAAGGCCGGCTCGCTGGCGTCCGGGGGAAGGAGAGCGTCGGCTTGGCGAAGGACCTCTCCCAGGAGCCCCTTATTCTTCTCTTTCAATTCCTCCACCTCCGCCCCCAGCCGGGCGGCAACAGCCTCCTGCTCCTGGGAATATGTCTTATGATTGGCGAGCTGGGCTTCCCGCTCAGCGAGCTGAGCCCGCAACTGAGCTATCTCGTCTCGCATCGCGTTAGCGGCTTCGGCGTCCTGTAAGATTAAAAGTTCAGAACACGCGCAGGAATAATCTTAAGCAAGGTAAATAGAGGTATCCAGTGATTACCAGGCCGCCGACAGACTTCGCGAGTAGAGCGTCCGCGAGGCCGAACCGCCTTTCCGCGTCGACCGCGCTCTCCTTCGCCAGGTCGCGCTCCTGCTCGGCAGTCAGCAGGGCGTTGCTGAGCTGGAAGCCGCGGCGGACCATCATGTGATGGAGCTCGAAGGCCCGCAGGTGGGCCTGCATCCCCTCGTAGCCGAGCTGACTGGGGGTAAGCTTCTTGTACGACTCGGCGCTGTCGCGGCTGTAGAGGCCGAAGCCGAAAGCGAAGGCATGGGCGGTGGGCGGCCGGCGAGCTCCCCAGGAGGGGGCGCGAGTGGAGACGGAAACTCGGTGAGCCCCCTCGTCCCACTTCAAGATGGGCTCGCCAGCCGCATCTTTGCTCTTGCACCCCTTGCCGAAGTTGGGGTGATCCATCGGCAGACTGGGCTCGCGGACGGTGTCCTCCCCGGTAGAATCGGAGGACGGCCCGCTCTTCTTCTTCCCCTTTCGGGGGGAGGAGGCTTCTTTCAGCGGACTCAAGGGCGGCTCGTCGGACAGAGCCTCCGGCGAGCTCATGAACTTGGCGGGAGACGAGGGAAGGTGCAGCCGTCCGCGCGAGACCACCTTCGCCCTCTTCTTCTTGGGGAGCGAAGAATCGGGGCGCGAGCTCGACCCCCCGGACTCTGAGCGCTTCTTGTCGGGGGGTTGGACTCGCGGTTGCTCCTCGCGACAAGCCAGTGCCGCCGCCCGGGCCAGCTCCAGAGGGTCTGAGAATATCCCCGGGTCGGCGAACGGCGGATGCTCCGGCAGAACCCGTTCCCCTGCAGAGAAAGACTTAGTCAAAAAAAAGAGGGAGGGAAAAAATTACATGAGATCCACCTCGATAAAGTCCGCGAGAGGGCTGAGCGAGATATACCTTCGCCGGGGAGAACGGGCTGAAGCAAGTCAAGGCCGCGGCGGAGGAAGGCGACCTCGAAGTCCTTGTGGAGAAAGAACTTGTGGAGGTCGGCGTCGCTACCGGACAGGGAAGGAGGACGGTATATGTCCTCGCTCTTCTGCAGGGGGCGAAAGGGGATGTTGCCGAGCTCGCCCTTGATGAAGACGAGCCGGGTCATCCAGTTGTGATTCTTGTTCGCCAGCTCGCGAACCTTGATGAAGGACCCGCCGAAGTAGGCGACCCCGTCGGGGGTAGCCTTGTAAGAGAACAACTTGCGGAACACCGCGAGGTTGAACTCAATTCGTTCCCGGCGGAGGAAGCAGGCGAACGCCACCATCATAGCAATGGCGTTGGAGTTCAGCTGCGCAGGCACCGCACCGTAGTACTTCAGGATCTGGCGGATTTCTGGCCAGAGGGGGAGGCGCAGTCCCACCTCGAAGTGCGAGATGGGAAAGGCGAGCTCGCCCTCCGGGAAGGATTTGATGGCTTCATGCTCGGCGGGCCTGCGAGCCTGGAAGCCGGGGGGGACGAACGCCGCCGTGAACTCGACGAGCTCCTCCTCTGTGATGTGCCCCTCGAAAAAGCAATGATCCACGAAGTGCTGGGCGCACTTAGACCGACCGTCCGCATCAGGGTTGGTCTTGACCATGGTCGCAGGGGAAAAGAAAAGCGCGAGCTCGGGAAGACAGAAGCGAGGCAAGGATTCGAAAGCAATAAAAGCGTGCCTCGGGGGTAGGTGAGAAGGTCTATTTATAGAAGAAGGTAAAGAAGGGCGAGAGAGAGGGCGAGTCGGCCGATCGGTCCGATCTCGCCGCGCCACCTCGCTATCCTCTCCTCGCAAGTCCTGCGAGCCAACCAGGCCCCCGAAGGGGGAATTCGAAAAGACCCGCCAAAATATTGAAAAAGCATCTACATATACAAAGTAGTTAAAAAATTGTTCCAAGATTATTACATGCAGACCATTCAGAGTAAATAAAAGGAAAAATACAAATAGGGGCGCGAGGACCATGCGAGGGCGGGGGCGAGTACCGGCCGACTGACAGAAGAGCCGTTTCATTCTCCCCGGTCTCGCCGGCCCGCCGTCGCAGGCCGCCGCGCATGAAGTTCGCGAAGCCGCCCCATGTTCCTATTTATCACCCGCAGGTTCTCGTCGATTTCGTCCATCAGCACCAGGGAAGACGCCTCCTCGAACGCCAGGCTGACTCCAGCACCGTCCGCGAGACGCGAGCACTCCCACTGCAGCCTGTTGTTGTCCTTCCGCAGGTCGTGGAGCTCGCGCACCAGCTTCTTGAGAACCTTCCGCTCCCGTCTTGCGCGTTCAGGGCTGCCCACCTCGGAGTCCAGGAAGGCGTCCAGGGCGCTTGGAGAAGGGAGGGGCGAGTAAGGAGGTCGATCCACGGACTCGCCGTCCTCCGTCCGCCCGGGAAATTCTGGGTGAAGAATTGAAAGACGGTCAGAAAAGCAAAAATCCACGGAACAGAAGAGCAATGCCGGAAACTTACCGCGCGAGCCTGGCTCCTCCGGGTGGGCGCGAGGAGAGAAGTGGCGCAGGTCCTTGCCACGCCCCAGCAGTTCTTGAGGAGCGAGTTGGTAGCCGGGAACGGGGATAATCCCGGCGCCCCTCCCCACGACCAGGGATCCAGGGGAGGGTTGCCGGGAAGGGAGACGACTCGGCGATGCCAGTTCTCGCGAGCCCGGCTCCTTAACCTCGGGATCCTGCCGTGGCGAGTTGACAGGAGCACTTTTGGTCCGAGGGGTGGACGCTTCGCTGCTGTTCTCCCGGTCGGAAGACAATTCCACGAGGTTTTTAGTGGAGGAGCCAAGAACTGGCTGGTTGGAGGAACCGGCCCCGTTCCCCAAGGCGGCAGTAAAGTCGGCCAGGATGGGTTCGGCCCCCGGGGGAAGGGGCTTCGCCCGCTTGGCCGAGCTGAAATCGGCAAAACGGCGAGCAGGGGCTTCAAGGTTGGTCAGCCCCGCGGCCTGGGCAGCGATCTCCTCGCGGGAGCGTGCGAGTCGCTCTAAGACTTCCTTGGGGAGCGGCATCTTGTCAGAATTTGGGGAAGGGCAAAGGTCAGCCAGATGCGCAGGGGTACATATATATAGCTACCTGTGGGGCCTACCAGAAGATTCCTTTTTGCCCCTGTCGCACTCGCCGGATCCCATGGGGTTGGATGTTTCTTTCCGAGCTTGTCCCAACCTCGCAAAGAGCGGGGATTATGTACAACCCCGTATCCCGCGAGTGGTCGACAGGGGTTGAACCGGCCGGCTCAGATCAACTTGGACCCAGCTTGCCGAGCCCGAGCTCGGCAATAGTCGAGCTAAGCTCGGCGATGGCCGAACGAAGTCCGGCATGCCGAGACCGAGCTCGGGTGCGGAAACAGGGCTCGACGATAGTCGAGCCAAGCTCGACGATCTCCGTGCCGAGTCCGAGCTCGGCGATCGTCGTGCCGAGCCCGAGCTCGGCAATAGTCTAGCCGAGCCCAGCGCTAGCCGAGCACAGTCCGCCGAGTCCGTGCCCGCCTAGGCCCAGGGCGAGGCGAGTCGGACCCCTTGCCGAGCGAGTGCCCCCTCAGGTCCAGCTCGCATCTTGGCCATGGCACACTTTTACTGTGTGGCCCCTTTTGGTCTGCCTGCAGTCCTCGAAAACAGTGAAGGTTGTATATTGGCAGGCCATCTTTTCCTATAAATAGGACCCAAGGGGTACCTCAGAAGGCACGTTTTTACTGATTCCCCGGCCTACTAGCGCTTTCTGAGGTACCTTAGCCCGGCATTTGGCTAAGGAGGGGAAGCGCTCTGAGATCTTCCGGGTGTGTGGTGGGACCTCCACGCCGGGCCCTTGGTCTAGTCCTTGTCTCTTCTTTTCTTTGTCGTTTTCTTACAGGAGTGAAGTAGGTGCGCGGCCACCCCTTCCCCAAGGGTCGAACTCCACAAGAGACCGGTTTTCCGGTTTCAACAGATGAGATGGGTATCCCCTTATGTAAGGAGATTGAGTCCTCCTCAATAGTTGATGTCTCATTTATTTTTTTTTGTCCCTATAGCCTTTCTGTTGACGATGATATCTTGCAAGACAATGATATAGTTTATGGTGAGAATAGTGAGGAGCACTCCTCTTCTTACTTTTTGTTCCCACTACCTACGATGAATATGTATTATTATTTAGGAAAAGAGGTGGTGGTTTTATCGTCGTATTAGTACTTGCAACCGACACGTATATTAGAATAATTACATGTTCATTTTTCTTTTCATCGACCAATAATTTAGAATTTTAAAATTTCTGAATAAGTCGTGCTGGGAAGACAATAAATCCAGTAGTTATCATTAGTTTACTGCATATTGTGCTTTACTTTTCTTGTATATTTTTTTAGTCCAACAATAAATTTATTGCTTGCTGGGAGGCAACCCATCGTATTAAATATATATAAATATATGATACTAGCATCTTCGAACGGGCTCCGCCCGTTCTCGATGCGTCGCTGCGGGCTTCGCCCGCGATCAAGCGGGCTTCGCCCGCAATCAAGCGGGCTTCGCCCGCCCCTGCCCCCCGGCAAAATTTAAAACATTTAAAGCAATTATTTAAAATTTTATAATTTAAAAATATTTGAATTTTTTTAACCAAAAATTATAATTTAATTAATATTTATATAATTACTTATTTAAAAAATGAAAAAAAAAAACAAAAATCCCCCCCCGCTTCGGCACGCTCACGCAGGCCGCCCTTCTCTGCCGCCGGCGGCCTGCCCCGCGCCCACCGGCGGGTCCGCCAGCCTCCGGCGAACCCGCCGTGGGTTGTCCGGCGGCGAGCGGGCAGGGCCACCGCCGGCGGTGGCCCTGCCCGCCCGCCGCCGGACAACCCACGGCGGGTTCGCCGGAGGCCGGCGAACCCCCTGGTGGGCGCCGGGCAGGCCGCCGGCGGCTCCGCCGGCGGCGGCAGGGGTGAGGCCGTGAGGGGGCGGGAGTCCGGGAGGGGTATCGGGATTTCTGAGCTGTGAACAGTGCATGAACATTGCTGGCTTTTGGAGATGTGGATATTAGCAGGCCCAATCCTTTAATCCAATGGCCAGATGCAATTTTTTGAAGATCGGACGGTCCAGATGCGTTTGACGGTGTGCTTCAAGATATCACTATTGTTTTATATAATAAAGATATATAATGAAAGATAAATTTTAAAAAAAATCGTTTATTTTCGTTAAAAGAAAATGTTGGAGTAAGCGAAGTTATATGACCTCAGTTGACTATGTCCAATAAGTTTTATGAGTCAAATATTGGAGGAGTAAAAAAATTGGACAAAAAACCTGTAGAAATTTGAAGGAAAACAGATTTCGTAAAACAGATGACAGTTGTTACAACAACCTAAAAATGTCTGTAATGAGAATTGTGTTTCTATTACAGTTGTTATAACAACCTCATTACATATGTAACAGGATTTAATTCTCTACATGCTTCTTCTAGTAATCGCGCGGATGGCGGTCCAGTGCCGATTCAACTGAACCGGCGCGCGGGTTTAATTCATGACAGTTGTTATAACAATTCTACTACATATGTAATAGGTTTTGCTATCTAATTGTTTTTTCTAACTTAACGGTCTGGGATAATTTCAACCCTAAGCCGGGTTTAATTCATTAGCAAAATTGCTAATCTAACTATCATTAAACCCCATTTACTTAAATCCCGCCCCATTTATAAATAATAATAAATAAATAAAAATTCAGCTTTCATTCCCTTCTCCAACTTGAAATCCACCGGCTAGGTCTAGAGAGAAAGTGTGACGGGGGAGATCGGGGCTGCGCGAGGCATTATGAGCGGCGATCGGCAAGGTAGAGGGAGATGGACGGCGAGCGGCGACACCGAGAATTACCAGCGAGTGGTGTGTGTGCGTCAAACAGTGAAATCGCGATTGGATTTCTGGAAACATGTGGCGGGCGGCGTGTAACGTCCCAAAACTTGAGATGACCCAAATAGATAATAAAAATCAATAAGAAACATCCCCTATGATGAAAATATGCAATTCAGTGTTGAAGGTAGCTATCTCAGATTGTTTAAGTTACAAGTTTTCTTTCGTATTGTAGCAAGGACGTATTACAATAGAAAGAATTCATTTGCCCAATATTTAGGCTCCTAGAACTAGTTGCGTTATGGCCATCCCGAGGGTTTTATGTTCTTAATGAGTTGGCCTTTTTGAGCTTCATGGTATTTTATTGGTATGTTGGGCCGGGTAATATTTTGTAAATTTTCGTTTAGATATAAAGTTATTTTTGGGATTATATGAAATTACGTTGTTACTAAAGCTTAAGCTTTAGGTATGATTATTACAGAGGCGGTGGGGAGAAATAAATTGCGCGAATTCTTCTTTTCTTTGCCTTATCTCTTGCTGACTTGCTTCCCCTCTCGCCTAAAAACAAAAATGGCAGTTAGGGCTCCTGAGAATGGAGCCATTTCTCCCTATCTTCTCCTATTCTCCCCTCCCAAAATCTGTCAAAATTAGACGAGATTGGTTTGAAGGCTGCAGCGATCGAAGTTCAGCGAGGTTTCGCTTGGCATGGGCTTTGTCGGGCTCGTGTTGGTTGTACCGAATCAGTGTGCTCTGATTCATTTCTTTGCTCTTATGCATCGATGTGGGTCTTTCACTCTTGGTAGGTTATTGAGTCAGGCTGGAGCCTCGCACTTGAATCGATGCCCAAATATCTCTTTAACTTCATGGTAAGCATGCTTTCCTCTTATGTCTTTGAGTTTTTCCCTTATTTTGGACTTGATGCAGGAATGAGTTATGTTAGGGTTTTTCTTCTTGGTGAACTTTTCGATGGTTTTACTGACCGGTTAAAGTGGTAACTATTGAGTACCTTTACTTTGACTTAACTGTTGATTTTATTACCTGCTTGTGCAGATATTGTGGGAGATCTATTGTTATTATTGTTTTGTTTTCTGCATGGGGTCTTGAGGGAGTTCTTCTTGCTCTCTCTTGGCCGGCCAGCTGTCTTGAGGTTTTATGGAAATTAGCTGGCTATGGGTACCCAGCAGTTAGTGTGGAGGCCGGTTATTACTTATGTGGGTTGGCAAGATGATATTGATTTCATTGCTATATTGTTTTACGTATTTTGGTCAGCTATTGCTCCAAAGTTGGGCCAATCATTTCCATACTTTGTATCTATGGGCTTTGCTCTGTTTATAAAGGGTCAGTCAGGTATTCCTTGGGTGTTTTTTTTACTCTTTTTAGTTGGTTGCTAAGAGTAATGAGTTGGAATGAAGTTTTGTAGTTGATGTGCACTTGTGCATCTTCTATGGTTATATTAGTTGAGTAGCTTCCAAATGATGTTAAAACAATAGAAAATGTCGTAGCTATAACGAGGCGCAACCCCGGTATAAAAGACCCTCAATGATACAAGTTTTATACAGATATCGCGAAGGATGGCTCTCAAAATAGGCGACGAGGACATGAAATGCTATAAAAGAAAGAATAACTGATGGTGAGAGCTACCTGTTTAAGTTTATGTTTTGTTGCTCTCTTTTTCATTATGTGCACTCTTATGATTAGCATGTTAAACACATGATTACCTGTTTATTATTCGCATGGAATAACATTGGATCACTGATAATGATTACTCGCATATGTATGGACTTTTATAAAGGCAAACATGCAATTATCTTCTGAGGGGATTAAGAAATAAATGAACCCTAAGTATAGAATAGAATTGACATAAATAAGATTGCATCGATGCATGGTAATGATAAGGGTATAACTGAACATGAATGCGCATACAAATACTGATGAATTGCCAAACCAGTCGAGCCTGAGGGCATAAACGCGTGTTGTACGTACTGATTTTGGATACTGATGACCCGGAAGGGTCGGGCCCAAAGACTGAAATATTGAAATACAGATACTGTTACTGATATATTGGCAGTTACCCTTAACATTACCTAACGTAAAAGATAACATAAGAATGTATAGTTATACAGTGACATCGATATGTCGTTACTGAACATGCGAACTGAGATAGATTTACAGTTACATAGCTTTCATGATTACGGTCACATGATTGGCATTGCTTTCTTGATTATAGTTACATTGTTTACATTGTTTCATGGTTACTACTGCTAATACTGCCCTATAACTGTTTATATAGTTTTTATAAATTCTAACATGACAGAGATAACATTGGTACACAGTTTCAGGACATGTATGTACAATGGTTAGTAAAAATCTATATTTATGACATTGTTATAGCTTTTACATTTGTTTATATGTACAGCAGTAAAGAAGTATTCACCTCACTTAGTCCTATTTTTATGACTAAGCCCGACGCCATTCTGTACAGGTACTGGACATAGCTTTGGGTTCGTAATGAAGAGTGAAGTTGATCGTGGATAAAATGAAAAGGCACATGGATATCTGCAATATTTGAGGTACGTCTTATTATGTGTATTCTTTTGCTACTCACTACCCTTACTTCGTCCTGAGACAATTGTCTTGAAAGAAGCTTAGATATAAATATAGTGGGGTCCAAAACGGGGGCCTCACACGACGAGCTGTGTCAAACAAGGATTATGAGAGTTCCTGTAGTGTAGGAATTGAATATTTCTATGCTATAACTCTGGACCCTGCTTCAATGGAAGATCAAAGTATATTTTTTTTTATATTATTATTATTTTCAGGTTTTCTTGGCATCTTCTGTGCTTGATTTATGTTATGTCGTCCAAGCATAAAAAAAAGGAATGATGATTTAAAAAAGGAATAATGTTTAATTTGCACTATTAGTTGGCTTTGCTACTTTAATTTAGCAATATATATATATATACTATTTTCGTACTAAGTATGTTTAGGAGCTTTTAGTTACATTAATGAATTTTAAAAAATTGCAAATAAATGATGATTAATGTATGAATGATGATGAGAAGAAAGAAAAGAAAAAAAATCTATTTAAGTCAAACTATTTCGTAGCCCTGATGATGCTTATTCTGTGACAATTATTATGTTTTGACTTGAATATTATGGAATGACTTTTGGTGTGAGTCATGAAAATGGTTTCTATGATAATCATCGTGCGCATGTGCTATATTTGTGTGACTTTTGATTATTCTCAGCGATTCTAACACAAATATACATCATGCTAATAATCAGTCGTGTTCAAAAAGCCCCCCGGGCCCGGGCCTAAACCGGGCCTCCCAGGCCCGGGCTTTTCCGAACCGGGCCCGGGCCCTGATTGCAGCCGAGCCGGGCCGGGCTGGGCATCTGGCTCCGGGAGGGGGCCTGCTAAGCCCCCCAGGGCCGGGTCGGGCCCAGGCTTAGCCCGGGCCCTGTTTTTATAAAAAAAAATAATTTTTTTAAAAAAGAAATATACGCCTTTTAAAACTGCATTTTTAGGTGCATTTTCAGGAGAAATGTTCAACATGAAAGTTGTAGATCTCGACGATATCTATAACTTTCATGTTGAACACTTCTCCCGAAAATGCACTTAGAAGACGCAGTTTTAAAAGGCGCGTAGGAGCCGGGCCCGGGCTTTGCCCGAGCCTAGAAACCGGGCTTTGCCCGGCCTGGCCTGGGCCGGGCACCGGGCCGGGCAAATGCTCATATATGGGGCCTTGTTAGGCCCCATAGCCTGGCTTGGGCCCGGGGTGGGCTTAGCCCGGGTCCGGGCCTAGCCGGGCTTTTACCGGGCCGGGTCCGGTTTTTATGCACACCCCTACTAATAACTATGTCCACTTTGAGGATGAATGTTTTGCAAGTTATACTAAATGGCAGGATTGTTGAGAAATATCGTATGTTGGGAGTAACATGAGTGCGTCAACAAGAAGCAATAGACAACCACTTCATCATATAAAATTCAGGGGAGTTATTTAAATTTCAAGTTTTTTCTTTCTTAAAATTATTTGTTTATTAGTAAAAACACCTTAGAGTATCCTTATGATAAAAAAAGAATTATTTGCTAGGGACTAGCAAAGGACGTAGGTGTGGAGGTGGGGAGTGTTATAACCCCTACCACTTGAGTGAATAATAATTCATTTAAACATGAATTTAATGATCTTAATTTTTGTTTTAATTAATCAATCGATTAGTTTAGATATTCAATGATAATTAATTGGTATGTCTGAACAATCCAAAGAGTTCATTCTATGAATTTGAAGTTAGTAAGATTTTTTCTTATAAAGCTCGCTCAAGTATTTATTTATTTATTTATATAAAAAATATTTGTTTACTTCCAATGCAATATTGTGATATTTACCTTTAAAATAACGGGGAGGGATGAGCAAGAACTAAGTCCATGATGTAAGCCTAGATATGAGCTTATGTAGTATTCCATTTTGATCATCCACTAAAATTTTTGAGTTTGAACTTTTTCATATACATTATTTCATGCTTACATGTCATTTGTTCCTACTAGTTGTACCTTAATAAGTAAGTTATTTATGGATGTCGAATTTCTCTTAAAAGGATTAAATTTCATAGTGATATGTGGCCTACGTATATGTCTACATACTTGGAATGATCTCAACTATGATAAAAAATGGGAAAAGAAATTTGCGTCATAGTGATATGCGACCTAGGTATGTGAATGCATACTTAGAAGGATCTCAACTATGATTTAAAAAAAATAGTTGAAACATCATAGTGATATGTGGCCCGGGTATGTGCACTTATACTTAGAATGATCTCTAATATGAATAGAGTATAATTAAAAAAAATGATGTATGACCTCATAACATGATGAATTATTAAGAATACTAACTAGAGGACGTCATACTATTACCAAAGATATCCATAAATTCATAACCATGTCAAAACTATCATACTTTCATTTGAACTACTAACTCTTGTAGAGGTAAAATCGTAGACTTAGCATATTCTTATACTTTCCAATAAAATACGGAGTTTCAATATAAAATTTTGCATGAAAGTAAACTATTTTTGAAGAAAAGCACGCACCGCACTATGATACTTGTTTGAGCTTTATCTTCCATCTAACTAATGGATTTGTGAATGTTTGAACTGTTATTGATTGATAGGTTTATCAGTTAAGTAAAGCGAATTTCTTGAGTATATTTTGATTAAGTTATTTTCAAGAACTAAAGATCATTTAATTCCACATCTTATTATTTCTTTAATTATTCCTATCGTTATGAAATATCTTTGCTAGGGACTAGCAAAGTCTTAAGTGTAGAGGTGTGATAACTTTCCCAAAAGAAGTTATCTATTATTTTATTCTATTTTAATATTCATCTTATTGATAAAGAAATGAATTAAATAAGTAAAGATATAAGAAAATTCATATCTATTTTGTTTATGGTTAATATGTCTAATTTTTCCATGTTTTTCTTGCTAGAAATGCTAAAGGAATCGATCCGAAGAAGTAAAACTGAAATTATTTTGGACTGCGCAGGTTGTTACAATAATAACCAGAAAAAATTATTGCAACAACTGCTGGACGGATTTTGAATTTAAAATTCGAATTTTACGCCAAAATAAAAATTGGAAAGAGCCAACTCTTGGTAAAGGGGTGCACGTTTTTATGAGTAGAATCTCATACCGTATGAGGGGAAGATAGATTGATTAAAGGGAGAGTTTTGGAGAGCCATCATCTTGGAGAAGGAGAAGAACGACTAGGATTTGGATGCACCGGCAAGGAGAAAGAGGACTCTAAAGTGGATTCTGAACACATATTCCTGCAGCGTTTTCATTTCTAAACATCATGTCTAGTAAGATTTTTCTTGTTGTGCGGTTTCTCTCTTCGAGCATGAACTAAATTTCTTGGTTTTGTACGTTGAGAGTACTTTGATTTATTGTGATGTGGTGGTTGTAATTTTCCTTTTATGTTTTATTAAAAACTCATCTTTTTTGGATTTATGTTATTATTTTGTGAAATTTTTGGATCAAGTGTTCTTCATCTAAATTACGTAGCGAGATTCGAGAGAAGAGTTACGTTATTTTAGGGTTGAATTTTTTTTTTTGCACTGCGAGATTCGAGAGAGGAGTCATGTAAATCCTTAGCCAAAATTCTGTCTTTATACTGCGCTGTAAAATTCGAGAGAAGAGTGACGTAAGTGTAGCATAAATTTCGACTTAGCATAAATAAAGAAAGAGATTTCGTCTTGTGCTGACAACATTGATTTGAGTGCTTTATATTATTCTCATTCTACCTAAGTGAGAGATAACTAGGGGAATTAGGGTAAACAGATTTCTGAGATCGAGAGATGATGACTTCCACTTTCAAATCGTTGCAGGATAGTAATTAATCAATTCATGAAGGATCACTTTTAAAACTCATCTCAATAGGCAAAGAAAATCAATGTACGAAACTACTTCTCCACCTTGATAAAAGAATTTCTAAATAAGCCTTAATAATTTAGTTTTATTATTGTTCTCTTTTAATCTTTCCACCAACAAAAATTTACTTAGTTATTCCACTTGAATTTAAGGAAAATGTAGAACTAGTATTTGCAAGCACTAGATTAGTCACTTCTCCGAGGGAACGATATTTTCTCACTTTATATTACTTGATCCGGCACGTGCACTTGCGTTATTATATATATATCTATTTCGGACGTATCACATCACTAAACGCCAACCTCAAGGGCCTCCCGCCTACCCAGGTGCAAGCCTTCCCGCAAGCCCCTCGGACAGGAACCCTTCCGCTTATTTCACTTTTCTGACCCACTTGGCCTAAAGCCCGCCCAAATCTGGGCCCCTGACCCTTAGATCCTACTCGGCGAATATGGGATTGTACGTCTGTAGGTTTGATTTGTTGTTTACGCCTTTTTGTATTGTGTTGATTATCTGCCGGATCCATTTCTATAATTTCAAATGCATCCAAAGCAATGTCCGTTGGTGGATCAAATGTCGGAGAAGAGGTAACCCCTTCGAAGAAAGAAATGACAGATACACCGGTGGATAATTCTTCAAATAATGTTTGAGAAGTTTTAACCGTTGATGCTTGTTGAAATTGTTTGATTGCCGTAGCGCAATCTTCAAGAGTAGAACTGTACTGTTTAATTATGGCATCGACAAAAACAGAAAAGTTAAAGATGGTTGAGCGTGCAACTAATCCCGATACTAGCTAGACGCTGGTCTATCTAAGTGTAGAGCTGCATAGATCATAAAATTTGCCGGGCAAATCTTGTTATTCGAAAAATACAACTGTAATTTGTAAAGCCAATCAACGGAATTCCCATCAGAAAAATGCGTACATGAATCATATTTCGCTTGTAAATTACCATCTATGTGCTTCTGAAAAGCATCAAAGCTTCGTAACATATTCTGCTTGCCGGCTTCCATAGCGGCAAGTAAATCATCTGTCATCGTAGAAAGTTGAGGTGGTTGGCAAGAACCGGATGATGATAACTTTATTGTAGACAAAGGATCTTTTCGACTCCAGACAACAACTACGGTGGCCAATGGTCGCAAAGGGGTGCTAAGCGGAGGAAGAGGGGATTGACGGTGGCGTAAGTGGTCACAAATCTTGTCTCCTTCTAGCAATCCAACAAGGAAACGACTTTTCTTTCGGTTGATCCTTGTTCATAGAAACCCGTATGCAATGCTTGTTTGGCAGACTGAAGATGGACAAAAACTTCATGAAACCCGTATGCAATGCTTGTTTGGCAGACTGAAGATGGACAAAAACTTCAAATGACGGCGAAGTGGCGTTGTCCGGAGGTTGAAGATTGTTACCCGAATTTGTTTATTCAAGCATACGTGACCTTCTTGATGGCAACAATTGAACGTTGCATATTAAACATTTGAAAGTTAAACTAAATGACAAAAGGACAATGGAACAACAGATGCTTGATTTCTTTTATTTTTTTAACAACAAGGCTTTTTTTTTTCTTTTCCAAAAACAGCAATCAACAGTGGGGAAATCCAATAGGCATCACAGAATGTTTCGGTGATAGGCATTGGTTCTTGATCATGGCGATATAGAGAAGCAATTGGAGCCGTGATCGGGCAGCCGCGGCGGATGCGGCGCAGTGGCGGAGGCGGCGCAGCGACGACGGTTCTTGGGTTGCTTGCAGTGGCTGATCTTGTGTAAAATAGGGGTGGCCCTGTTTCAAACAAGTGGCCGGCGATGGTGGAAGTTGAAGAGGCCGGCGGTGTTGTTGTTCTTGTTCGCCGGTGCGGGAGGGCAGTTCTTGATTGCCAGAGATACTGTTCGCCGACGATTCTTCTCAACGAGTTGCACCAAATATAACGATCCTCCGATGGTTGCTGATTGGCCGATGATGATTTTATTCCAAGAAATAAACAAAAAAATTGAGATACAGAATACGAAAAAAATACAAAATTTATAAGAATAGAGATACAAAGGTATGGCCGAGAGGAGGTGGCCCGAGATGGGATTTGTTACATATGCTTGAATAAACCCTAGGGTTACACTAGACGTGCGCCATTTTTAGGGAACTAAAACTTTATTAACTTTTTCCTTTTTGCAAACTATTACAAAATTTTCTTATTTATAGCGCGACGAAGTATCCTTTCAATTAAATATTGTGCAATCTAAGTATACACTGGAAGAGTTGCAAACTCCCGTCGGTATATATAAATGAAAGTGGACGCTGAAAGAGTTCTGTTGCCTCGGTGCCGGAGATCTGAGTGGTGGTTACTTAGGGTTTAGTCGTATCGTCTAGTGTAACCCTAGAGATGGCGCGCGTCGATCGGTTGAATGGGACCGTCAAGTGGTTTGATGTATGCAAGGGCTTCGGCTTCATAACGCCGGACGACGGCGGGGAGGACTTGTTCGTTCATAAATCCTCCATCAAAGCCCATAACTACCGGTGGCTGGACGACGGCGAGGCGGTCAAGTTCGTCATAGCCAAGGGCGAAGACGGGCGGACCATGGCAGCAGAGGTCACCGGGTTTAGATGTGATGTCTCCTGCTATAGCTGCGGTGAGATGGGGCATATTTCAAGGGACTGCAAGAGCGATGGCGGATGCTTCACCTGCGGCGTGATGGGCCATTTCGCAAGAGAATGCCCTTCCCGGCCAAAGTGAGAGAACTAATCTTTAGTTTCCTACTCTCCGGGGAACTCTTCATCTTGTCAACCCTTTTATTTCGATGTTAATCACTCTTTTGCCATCCCTTTAGAGGCTTTTAGACTTTCAGTAACTCTTTTTTTAGAGAGGTCATTTATAGAAATTTTGGCACTAGGCGCCTTCCAATTATGAGTTTTTTTGCACATTGGATTATAAATATTTAGTTTTAACACTTTTGCATCCCCTCAAACTTTAACATTTACACTTTCCATCCAACTAATTGAATATTTAGAGTACAAATTGTCAGTATTAAAGTCTTTCAGGAATGCATAGTGTCAAAATTAAATATTTTGAATGCAATGTACAAAAGCTTCATAATTGATGAGTGCTTAGTGCCAAAAGTCTTGATTCATAATTCGATTAAAGTAAGATCTTCGTATTTGTTATTACATTTTTTCCAATATCACTCTATGAGTATACAATATACATATTGAGTTTGTTGGGAAATTTAGGACAGTTGAAAAGAGAAAACACAAGCCTCTTACAAAAACAGTAGGCACCGCAAATTTGATATGAAAAACCCCAAAGATGTATTCAAGTCATGTAAAAAAGCAAAGTACACACTTTTTACAAAAAATTCACATGTTTACAGTACACCATGAGTACCTCGCTCGTGCATGACCTACTTAGATTATTTTACGTAGTGAAGAAGCAGCACACCTTGTTGCGGCATATGTGACTAACTGTTCTCTTCACCTCAATTTGGTTGTCTACCGTGCAAATTACCCATTTTGGTCTTGTGGGCTTGTTGTTGCCTCACTTCATATCGCGGCGGCGGCGAACTTCACTGCAATCTTTTCCTCTGATCAACTGCACGCCACTGAAACCACAACACCGCTGCCATGGCTTGTTGAAAATCTCATCCTCTGTTCATGCGACCCCGAATACCATTGTCTCCATGACATATTTTACCCGATACTCAACTACACTAACCCCAACACCAAACCTACTTTGACAAATTTATCCTGGCATCACTACCCCCAATGACACTCATCCCCATCATATTTATGATGTTATTAGTTCACCGACTTTTGATTTGTTTATCCATGAACCATATCATTCTTTTCACTCTGATATCATTTGTAATGGCATAGCCCATAACATTTGTGTTTTAATTTGCTTTGATTTGTAAGAGGTTCATCTTGAAATCACTCTCACCTGAGCACACTTAACGGTGTAGGCCTAATCGAATTTTAACTCTTGATCCTAAAATATCTTTATGTTATTTGAAGTCCAAACTATTATTTATAGTTTTCATACAATTATTGTGTGAATTTAGTTATTCCTATATTCTTATTATTATTGTTTTCTTGAAATCTTTAAGAGTAACACCTTATCCAAGTTAGTGGCACTTTTCCCTTTCATTGAATTAGTGATGTTGCAGGCTGACCCAATTTTTCTGATACAATTTGTAACGAGCTAATATAAATGCTTGATGTTCTATTTGTTTTGATTCATCTCAATCTGTTTTGGCTTTTTTTATTTCCGATGGGAGAAAAATGACATCGCTCAACCAAATCCTTTAGTAAATTTCCCTTTCCCACCACCACTTCTCAAAAATAACATTTTTGGCCCTATTTAAGACCGTAGACCCCTCCCTCCATTTCTCATCGCTCCATTCTCACTGTGATACCATCATTCCCACCACTGTCATTCTCACCGCTCTTATTCTCGGCATTCAAATATGCAGACCCCAATCTGAATATCAAGTTTTAACTATTTTCTCGAGGTGGTTTGTAAGTACTTGCCGGATGATCACTCATCTTAAAACTACTCCAATCCGAGAATGCTTAACTTTGGCATTCCTACTTGATTTCCATGAAAAAAACACATGATATTTGAGATTTAAAATATTGCTTAAACCTATTATTTTTGCTATCATCAACAATTATTCATGCATCCCTTTTTCCCCATAAACTTAGCATCCTAAAAATCTACGAGCAGAAACATCTTATCTAACTACAAATGGTTGATAGAGATTTTGTGCTAGTTTTTTATGCAGGACAGATATCACGTCTGCCTTCCACCCTGGAATCCTATAATGGGGCTCACCTAGGAGTCCACCAAGGCGGCTTTCATAAGGGCTGCAGCCCATACACCCCAACCCGTCTCCACCATGGAGTCACCGCCATGCGGTGGGTTGTTGAGGCTTGGGATCGAACATCTGACCTCTTAGATAAGAGTCTTTCAACAGAGCTCTCATCACCAACAGATTTGCAGCTCAGTTGGTGATCAGAGCTCTAGTTAAAGACTCTTATCTAGGATATCGGGTTTTCGATCCCGGGCCTTGGTGAGATGCTAGAGTGGCAGACATGTGTGACGCCTATCCTGCATCCCTTTTATTTTTGAATGAAAATTTCAGCAATTATAGAGGTTGAACATTCATTAATTTTTTCCATGCCTTTGTTTGTGTTTTATGATTTTCTATGCTTGTGTTTGCCCTCATTTTAATCGTCCTCACAATTTCTTGCCATCTCATTATGTCCCAGCAATATTTGTATGTTATCTATGTCACAGAATTTCTCTTCCAGCAAAAATCCAGTGATACAATCTTCCTCCAGGACTAATTATTTGGGGTCGGGTCGTTGGGCAACCGTTTCTGTTTCTGCTCGCCTGGATATCAGTTTTTCTGAGTGTATTTTCTAGTGTAATTCCAGACTGATATCCCTAGGTGAGTAAAAATGCCACAGGTCACAATATGGAATGGGCCCGTCCCCAAAAATTCTCTCAACCTGAACCTTTCCTTTTAAAGATCTGATTGTTTTTTTAAAATCAGTGTCCAATGAGTAATATCCTGAAGGCAAGGCCGACTACTGATCCTCCATTCTTCCTAGTAGCCCCGTATGGAATGCGATTCCTGCCGTCAACGGAGACCGGCAGGGATCTCATTCCCCCATTGCTAAATGATTGATTGCGCCACTGCCAACTGATGCCGCGCCATTTGATTCACGGATGGCAGAATAATTCTTTGTTTCTAGGGTTTTTGTTGAATAAATGGCGAGCTATTTTTCTTTTTTTTGAAGTTAGTTTTGTTTATGTTTGAGAGAGGGGCGATGAGTGTGAAAGTAGCACGGATGATATTTTAGATAGCCGTGGTCACCAACATCTGATCATACACATTAACATCAATGAACAGGTGACTTCAAAAAAAATACAATTTTAAGTTTACAATTGTGTCATGGATGTTTCAAATGCAGGTCTCCCCCTCAGCGCAAGGGGAATGGTGGCACTAATGGGGGTGGCAGGCATAGTAATGGTGATTTGGCTTCTCTGGGTGGTGGCACTGGCTTGGCAATGGCGGATTACCCTCTCTTGGGTACTGGTGGTGCTGATTTTAGTGCAGTAAGGAGCCAGTCGATGGTGAAGGCCCTTGTCTCCAAGGTTGAAGGTTCAGGTAGTGCGACCCAGATCGTAGCTGGACAAAGCAGCCGGCTTGTCCAAGATGGCAGGGGCGAATCCCAGCAGCAGAGGGCCGTTCCTCCTCTTGCGACGGTGTGCACGGCGCAGCAATGTTCTTGCAAAAGGGTGGTGGAGGTGGACTCCAGTGATGAAGTGATGAGTGATGAGACTTCGGGATCTTGGTCGTCAGAAGGAAGCAGCTCGGGATCTGAAATCCAGGCGGATAGCGATGCGGAATTAGATCTGGATAGGGCAGCAACATCGAAAGGTAATCTCGACCTGCCTGATGGTTTGAATGATGTGGTTATGACGAGGGATGAGGCTGCGGGATCTTCATCGTCAGCAGAAAGCAGCTCGGGATCTGAAATCCAGGCGGATGGCGACGCTAAATTAGATCTGGATACGGCAGCAACATCGACAGGTAATTCCGACCCGCCTGATGGCCTAAATGATGTGGATATGACGGTACCGCCATTGGCGTTTGATGGGGTTTGCAGGCCTAGTAATGGTGATCGGGCTTCTCCAGGTGGTGGCACCGGCTTGGCAATGGCGGATTACCCCCACTCGGGTAATGGTGGCGTTGATTCTAGTGTGGTAAGGAGCCCGTCGATGGTGAAGGCCTTGGTCTCCAACATTGAAGGTTCGGGTTGTGCGTTCCAAATCGGGGCCGGACAAGTCGGTTGGCTTCTGGATGGAAGCAGAGAGCTTGTCCATGATGGCGGGGATGAATCCCGGCAGCAGGGGGTCATTCCTCTTCTTGCGACGGTGTGGACGGGGCAGCAATCTTCAGGCAATGGGGCGGTGGACTCCTGTGATGAAGTGACGAGTGATGAGGCTTCGGGATCTTCGTCGTCAGCAGGAAGCAGCTCCGGATCTGAAATCCAGGCGGATGGCGATGCCGAATTAGTTCTGAATAGGGCAGCAACATCGACAGGTAATCCTGACCCGCCTGATGGTCTGAATGATGTGGAAATGACGAGTGATGAGGCTTCGGGATCTTCGTCGTCAGAAGGAAGTAGCTCGGGATCTGAAATCCAGGTGGATGGCGACGCTGAATTAGTTCTGGATAGGGAAGAAACAGCGACAGGTAATCCCGACCCGCCTGATGGTCTGAATGACGTGGATATGACAAGTGATGAAGCTGCGGGATCTTCGTCGTCAGCAGGAAGCAGCTCGGGATCTGAAATCCAGGTGGATGGCGACGTGGAATTAGATCTGGATAGGGCAGCAACAGCGACAGGTAATCCCGACCCGCCTGATGGTCTGAATGACGTGGATATGACAAGTGATGAAGCTGCGGGATCTTCGTCGTCAGCAGGAAGCAGCTCGGGATCTGAAATCCAGGTGGATGGCGACGTGGAATTAGATCTGGATAGGGCAGCAACAGCGACAGGTAATCCCGACCCGCCTGATGGTCTGAATGATTTGAATATGAGGGTGCCGCCCTTGGCGTTTGATGGGGTTGGCGTTGATCCATTTGGCAATGGTAAAACCAGTCCTCAGAGCTGCCCTTCCCCTGTTCGTTCAAATGCTCCACCCAAATCGGGTGATACTGCTTACTCAGGGGGTGTGCCCCTGGCCTTGCGGCAGGATTCTTATGTTGTGTTTCAGAAAACTGGCAACATAAAGGACTATTCTCCAGATGGAAAATCTGTAACGATGGATGATGATATCGTGGATCAGAACATTGGCAAGTTTGATAACGCCTTGGTGGGGAAATTGCTTGGCTGCCGTCTTCAGTTTAGTTATCTCAATGCGGAGCTGCGCCAGAAATGGCTACTGTTTGGAGAATTCCAGCTGATTCTTATGCGTGACGATTGCTTCATCTGTATTTTTAATTCGTTAACTGCCCGTGACAGCATACTCCGTGGCGGTCCTTGGTTCATCAATGGGCATGTTATTGGATTGGACACTTGGTCTCCGGATTTCAACCCCTCCTGTATGAAAGGACTTTTTACCCCCATCTGGGTTCGTCTTCCGAGCCTCCCGCTCATCTTTTGGGATCCAACAAATCTTGGCCGTATTGCCTCCATGGTTGGGGAGCCTCTTTGGATGGACTCTGTTACTAGTTCTTGGGGACCGGACTCCCCGGTGATGTACGCTCGTGTTTGTGTTAAGGCAGATCTTTCGAAGCCTCTTCCGCCTGGGGTCTGGGTTCATAGCAAATATCAATCATTCTTTCAAGCCACTGAGTACGAGGGCCTTCCTTCCCAATGTTATCACTGTGGCTGTGTGGGCCATTCAATGAAAACTTGCCCTGTTAGGACGGCCGAGAGTTGGGCACCTTCAACACATCCTGTTAACGCGCCTCCAGTTCGATCACCTGATAATACTGCGGCCAAGACCCCATCGATAGAGCCTGATAAGGAAGTTCATGAGCGGATTGTTTCCAATAACAGGAAAGGCAAGCAGAAGACTGTTGCGCCCGCGGCATCGATGGAGGATGTCCCAAATGCTGATTTCCATCCTGTAGCAAATGCCCACCATGAAGTTGGCGGCACCTCGCAGCGCAAGGGGGATGGCAGCACTAATGGAGGTGGCCGGCATAATAATAGTGAGCGGGCTTCTCCGAGAGGTGGCACTGATTCTAGTGTGGTAGGGAGCCAGTCGATGGTGAACGCCCTTGCCTCCAAGATTGAAGGTTTGGGTAGTGCGACCCAGATCGTGGCCGGACAAAGCGGACAACTTGTCCAGGATGGCGGGGGCGAATCCCAGCCGCAGGGGGCCAATCCTCCTCCTGTGACTGGGTGGATGGGGAAGCAATCTTCTGGCAAAAGGGCGGTGGACTCCAGTGATGAAGTGATGAGTGATGAGGCTGCGGGATCTTCGTCATCAGCAGGAGGCAGCTCGGGATCTGAAATCCAGGCAGATGGCAGCGCGGAATTAGATCTGGATAGGGCAGCAACATTGACAGGTAATCTCGACCCGCCTGATGGTCTGAATGTTGTGGATATGACGGTGCCGCTGTTGGCGTTTTATGGAGTTGGGGTTGATCTATTTGGCAATAGGAAAACCAGCCCTCCGAGCTGCCCTTCACCTGTTCATTCAAATTCCCCACCCAAATCGGGTGAGACTGCTTACTCAGGCGTTGTGACCCCGGCCTGGCGATGGGATTCTTATGTTGCGTTTCAGAAAACTGGCAACATAAAGGACTATTCTCAACATGGAAAATCTGTAACGATGGATGATGATATCGTGGATCAGAACATTGGCAAGTTCGACAACGCTTTGGTGGGGAAATTGCTTGGCCGCCGTCTTCAGTTTAGTTATCTCAATGCCGAGCTGCGCCGAAAATGGCTACCATTTGGAGAATTCCGGCTGATTCTTATTCGTAACGATTGCTTCATCTGTATTTTTAATTCATTAACCGTCCGTGACAGCATACTCCGTGGCGGTCCTTGGTTCATCAATGGGTATGTTATTGGATTGGACACTTGGTCCCCGGATTTCAACCCCTCCTCTATGAAAGGCTTTTTCACCCCAATTTGGGTTCGTCTTCCGAGCCTCCCGCTCATCTTTTGGGACCCAACAAATCTTGGCCGTATTGCCTCCATGGTTGGGGAGCCTCTTTGGATGGACTCTGTTACTAGTTCTTGGGGCCCGGACCGCCCGGTGGCGTACAGCCGTGTTTGTGTTAAGGCGGATCTTTCGAAGCCTCTTCCGCCTGGGGTCTGGGTTCATAGCAAATATCAATCATTCTTTCAACCCACCGAGTACGAGGGCCTTTCTTCCCTATGTTATCACTGTGGCTGTGTGGGCCATTCAATGAAAACTTGCCCTGTAAGGATGGCCGAGAGTGAGGAACCTTCAACACATCTTGTTAACACGCCTCCAGTGACTTCTGTTAATCCTTCTCTGCCCGGTGTGGCAGTTCCACCGCCTGATAATTCTACGGCTAATACCCCATCGATGGAGCCTGATAAGGAAGTTCATGAGCTGATTGTTTCCAATAACAGGAAAGGCATGCATAAGGTGACTGCTATGCCCGCCGCGTCGGTGGAGGTCCCGAATGCTGATGTCCGTCATGTAGCAAATATCCACCTTGAAGTTGGCCGCACCTCGAATGGATTTTTTCCAGATATTCCTGCTGACGAGCCTCCTAAAATTTTGAAGCAGATGCAGCCCCGAGGCACGAAAAAACTGGTGGAAAGGGCGATTTTCCTAGGACCCCCCTGCCTGGTGCGTTTAAAAAAACTGAAGAAGACAGTGCGCAAGTCCACGGTGAAGTTCACTTCCAACGCGATCGGCAATGAAGCGTTGTTGGAATAATGCATGCTCTCTTCAAGTGGAATTGTATGGGCGCATGAAAGAAGGCAACTCGGTACTATTTACGAGGTACGATTTTCTAGCATGAACTCGGCACTGTCGTTCTATGGCGGAGTTGCGTGGTTACTTTTATTTTGATGGAAGCGTAATGTTTCCTTCCCTGATCACCGCCAGTGGAGTGTCACATTTGTTTATGCGAACAATGAACAAATCATTGTCCAATGAGTAATATTCTGAAGTCTGAAGGCGAGGGCCGCGAAGCCAATTACCAATCCTCAGTTCTTCCCATGAGCCTAAGGCTTTGTTTGGGGGGGACTTATCTTCACCGGCCAAGCGGTTACGACCGCATGAATCGGACCTTAATTATGCTCCGATTCATGCGGTCGTAACCGCTTGACCGATGAAAATAAGTCCCCCCAAACGGAGCCTAAATGTCATAAAGTTGAATTCACACCTAAGATTATTGATTATATAATAAAGACTGATATTTTCCCCTAAAATAAGGAGCTGATAAGCCCTAAAATTAGAATTAAAAAAAAAACTGAAGAAGAGCATATCATACTACTTGGCCTTTGACATTCCTTGGAAAAGGGCTTTATGAAGATGGAAACTTTAAGGGTCTGTTTGGCATGGTGGTGGCGGTCATGAATATGGGGGTTAAATTGTCATTCATTAATGAAATTTTATTCACTTTTATGTTCAAACGGATGATTTTTGTCAAGTGGTCTTTAACGAATGACGATTTAACCCATGCGTTTACGACCGCCACCACCGTCCCAAACAGTCTAGAAAATCAATGAGATCCGGAGGTAGAAGAGGAGCAACACGGCAATAAGAACATGCATCGGATTGAATTAAATATGAGCATTCACATAGAACTCTCTCTCGGGCAATCAATCAAACGCATTGTGAGCATGTAAAATGACAAATGTAAACACGTGGCTTAAAATCTTTTGCATGCCCTCTAGATCTGTTTTCCAGAGCTAGGCTTGTAAAAAATGTCCTGCGGGCCCAAGCCGGGCTCGGGACCTGGGCCTGGGCTTTTATGTGCCGGGCCCCTCAAACCGGCCCAGGCCGTCCCTGATTTTAGTAAAATAAGGGACCTGCGTGAGCCCGGTTGATCGGACCCAAACAGGACCTCATAGCAGCAACTAACTGCTGCCAAATTTGTTTCCGGCTTCCACGCTCAGCATTAAATGATGGTCTTTAGCCAAAGCCTGGCTGGGGTCGGGCATTTTAGAAGCATTGGTGAGGAAAGGGAGTGTGCATCCTGATTCAGACACCGCCCTTTGCACATGTTCCTCCAACCGATTCGCCATGGCATGCCGTGGCGAGCTACCGCGGGTAAGCCGGGACCGTTGGATGCTCGCAAACATTTCAAAATGGACACATCTCAAAATATTTTTAAAATGTGTTTTGGCATCCACGCGCATCATTAGACGCTACCGCCCCCTTACTCGAGCCACCGTGCCATCCTTTTCTTTGCACTGAGGAAAGAGAGAAGAATAGGTACGTCACAATGTGAGTAATAATTAAAATAAATTTTTGGTATGTATTTAACATTAATTAATTAAACAATTAATAGAGATATTCTCTCCCATAAAAATTCCAAGTTCTCTTACATTGGGGGTGATGTTGTTATATGCAGGTTATATTAGGATGTATGTGATTCAAAAATAAATGCATATCAAATCAAAAAAATCATAGGAAACTGTGAATCCAGCTGTGACCTTCTGATAATCGTTATGAAATTGTATAGCATGCACTTAGGATCTGTTTGCCAAAGTGATGGCGGTCATGAACATGAGAGTTAAAATGTCATTCGTTAACGGTCATTTAAGGAATTTCATCCACTTTTATGTTGAAACCTATGAAATTTCGTAGGTGACCGTTAAGGAATGGCGATTTAACCCCTACGTTTATGTCCGCCATCACTATGCCAAACGAAGTTTAGTCGAAGTTGGTCTGCATATAGCTATTGCCTGTATATATATATATATATAGATCCCTTGTGTAAATCAATTATGAGTTTATGACTCCCTTTTGCCGTCCTGTGCTTACCAAAGTCCACCATTTCCTTCGAAAGCAATTTTCATGGCTAGATCTCAAACTCTCCCACTCCTCTCCTCCCTCTTCACTCTCATCTCCTTCCCTTCCGGTCAGGTTCCGACCGAATCCACCATTTCCAACTTCAAATTTCTTTCAAGTTTCCGTTTTCTCATCTGATTCCTGTTCAAATGCAGGTTTGATCGGCACTACCTTCACAATCTCCAACAACTGCGGCTACACGGTGTGGCCGGGCGTGCTCTCCGGCGCCGGAACGGACCCCCTCGACACCTCCGGCTTCTCCCTCCGCAGCGGTGAGTCGCGCGCACTCCTAATCCCCGACTCTTGGTCCGGCCGTCTCTGGGCGCGCACCCGCTGCTCCACCGACCCATCCACTAACCAATTCTCCTGCGCAACCGGCGACTGCGGCTCCGGCAAGACGGACTGCTCCGGTAAAGGCGCTGCCCCGCCCGCTACCCTCGCCGAGTTCACACTGAACGGAAGCGATGGTTTGGATTTCTTCGATGTCAGCCTCGTGGACGGCTATAACCTCCCGATGCTCGTTGCCCCCGTCGACGGCAGGATTAGGGGCGGCCACTGTACGGCTACTGGCTGCCCCGTGAATCTCAACGACCACTGCCCGTCGGAACTCCGAGTCATACTGTCTGACTCCGACGGAAAGAGCGTGGCTTGCCGGAGCGCCTGCGAGGCGTTCGACACGCCGGAGTTCTGCTGCAGCGGGGCTTATGGAAATCCGAAGACCTGCAAGCCGTCTTCCTATTCCAAGTTCTTCAAAGAGGCTTGCCCGCGGGCTTACAGCTACGCCTATGACGACGCCAGTTCTACCTTTACTTGCCCGGCCGGCGGCAATTACCTCATCACGTTCTGTCCCAGCACCTCCAGGTATTGACATCAGCAGCCTCTTCTAACACTGTGATCTTCTTCTTCGTCTTCCTCATAAAGCTTTAATTTTTAGTTTCTCATCATGATTGCTTGAATCCGAAGTTAGAATCTTTTAGAAAGAAGATTACTTTTTTGTGTGAATGAAATGAATTTGGTGCAGCCAGAAGGCGGGGACGACCAACTCTCTGGCGAGGGGGATACCCCTGATCAACGACACAATGGCGTTTTTGGGCCCAGTTTTGAGCCGTGCGGCAGCTCCGGCGAATCCATTTTCAGCGGTGGTGGTGTTTGTAGTCGCCGTTCTGATCATCTTTTGGCCGGCGACTTGGTGCTGGTTGCTTTTTTAGATCAAGAGGAAGAGGGACTGGATTCATCCTGTCACTTATATAACGTTCTGACCCGCCAGTTGGAATTTTTTTTGCTTTGACAGAATTAAGCTTCAAAATTGGAATTGGGGGAAAATTGCAATGAAAATCGAAGTCCATTTCTAATTCCAAAGCTTTGATTTTGTCCACACGAACAGGCCCTTGGTGACATTGGAAGAACAGCAGAAGGAAGAAGGGAGAAAGAGAGGAGGTGAGCAGAGAGAATTATGAGAGCAAATAGATTATTCATTTATGCTCTTATCTGTACACTTGTGTATGCTATTACTGAACACTGGCTAGGCCAATATGTTGATTAGGCTTGTAAAGTTATAGATTTTGATCTCCAAACCTGGTTGTCAGCTAGATTCTTCTGCTGTGTCTGTTTGTTCATAAATTGCTCCTGGATTGTTTTGTGTTCTTGGATTTCGTCTCGCTCTCTCGTCCCGTCTCCTCTTTGATCAGCTTTAATGTTGTTAAGCTCGTTGTTTTCATCCAAGGTTTTCAAAGAAGTAACTTTTGGATTATCCCTTAGAACACAGGAGGATTTACTTCCTATGAACTCTACTGAGCTCGATCTTTTTTCATGGATGACTTCTATATTGTGCCTAGTTCGTAGGGTCTGGGCAATGAAAACTTGAAAAAGTTCTGGTTTTTTGAGAGGTTGGGGGCAAGGTTGTCAGGATCGAGATCGTAGATGAGATCGGATCAGACGGTAGGATTGGATCGTGGATCGCTTTACAAAATCTGGATCGATTTAGAAAATTTGGATCGTAAAATCATAAGATCTTATGATCTGGATCGCGATCCCTACTATCATGCATTGTGTGGGGTGATCATAGTTCATAGGACGTATTCGCAATCGTGTGGATGTTTTCAAAAGCTCCACATGAGTGAAGTATAACTATCTTTCTCCTCCTTTTTGTATTTGGTTTGTGATTCTTGAGATCATTTTATATATGGCTTTTAACATGTTTGTTCATGCAAATTACGCTTAAAAGTAGGAGATTATTTTTTGAATAATTTTCATGTATTTCTATACTAATATATATATTGTTTTAAAAATTTCAATAAATAATAGTAGTAATATCAGATATTGAATGACAAGATTATAAAAACTCTTAAAACAGAGAGACGAGAAATAAAAAAATATATAGTTTAGAATCGACTCTGGGTAAGACATGTGGTCACTGTCCTAAAGAAGTTGCATCATGCTCTGACAAGACTTTCAACCGATACTCGTTTCTCCAAGCATAGGCGGACCTATTAAAAATCCAGTGTGGGCGGCCGTCCACACTTAAAAAAAATTATATTAAGTATAAAGTATGTATATTATATGTTTTAAAATACAAAAACGTTTAATTTTAAAGGCTATTCACCCGTCTTTGGCGTTGAGCGTCTTATTTTTTTAAAAAAAATATGGGAATATGCTGCGGTGTATGTAAAAAGCGATGTCTATGCTTGAATAGACATCGGTTTTATATAAACTGATGTTTATTCTACCCTGAACCCTAGAATAGACAACAGTTTATATAAAAATCGTTCTCTATTCGAGCATAGACAACGGTTTTTATATAAACTGCTGTCTATAGTCTGCATTAGTTTTTTATATATTTTTTATTGCACGCCCCACTGAAAAATTCTACTGGGTCCGCCTATGTCTCTAAGGTACAACACCCGGCTAGATCTCGAAACTCCAATGTACGCGGACACCAAAAAAGCACAGAGCATCCGAACTCTCACTCGATGAAGCAAATGTAAAGAAAATGAAACTTCGAAAAAGATCGTCGTAAGAGTAAGAAGACGGTAGTAGTTTTTAGAGAGAGCACGTAAAACTAATCATGAAAATATCGTATATAGTTGACGCGAAAAAACGGCAACAAAATAATCACATAATAAATTGCAACGGTTATAATTAGTAAGTTTTAATTGTGCAGAAAAACATTAGATTTCCAACGTAAAATATTAATGACGTAAAATGCGTAAAGAAAAGAGTCGTAATGTAATCTGGCAGTGAAGTCGACCCATGCGTTGAGATCATTTTGACGCAAGAGAAATCAAAGCAATAAGAAGTCGACACAGGTTGCGTCAAGTTCTTGTCGACGCATGTCAAGTCCTTATCGACGCTACTCAAATCAACGCAAATTGACGGAGTTCATATCGGCGCATGCGTCGAGATCTTATCGACGCAAGGTTTTTATCGACGCAACTCCAGTCGACGTACGTCGAGTACTTTTTGACGCATGTCGACGCAACTTAAGAAAATTAGGATTCGAAAGTGTCAAAACTATTTTGTACAAAAAAATATAATTCTATTCAATTATTCCTCATATCCAAAATCCGAATCAGGTCCGGTACGGTGCGCGCACGTGCGTGTGGTTTTTAAATCCTCCTTATGTTCTTTTGAAAAAATAAGAAAAAGGAAAACAATTCTATACTCATCAACAAAAGTAGAAAAAAAAAAAAGCAAAGTGAGACTAAAGAGCTCATTCTTTCCATCATGAAAGTTTTCTCTCCAAATATTTAAATTTTCTCAATTTTATTTTGGAGCTTTTCATCAATTATGATAAGTCAAACACCAAACTCCATTGAAGGTTCAAAAAAAATATTATAAATGAAATGTTTTAAAATAAAATTTCTAACATTTCCTGCAAAGAGGAATTGTTGGTCATGTTTGTGGATTGTTTGGTCTTGAGCTATGTTTTGTTTTGGTTTTATGCTAGTTTCATTCACATGAACCATTATTAGTAAGCTTATATTTATGATGACATACTTGTATTTTTCATATAATTCTATGCATCCTAGAAATTTGATGAGTTGGCCTCCAGTGAGGGCGTTGTGGGTCATATGGGCTCCCACAATTTATAGTAATTTCGGGCTGCAGATAGTCGGAATTTCTCATAATCCTCGTTAACTTAGTGGGGAACATGGATGCCAAGTACGGTTGACAAAAGTCAACCTCACTAACTTCATGACTGAACGGATGCACCTGCACCGGACGCGAACAAATTGCTGCGCCACCGGCCAGCTACCCACCGCACCACCGGCCAGTCAACCACTTGCCGTCGCGCGACCCCACGCCCGCACAACCGGCCACCTCCACGCGGACCCTTGGCCGCTCTGCCACTATAAAAGGGGCAGCAGACCTTCCTTTCATCCAAGCATATTTTCTACGCACCAGAGAGCTCCCGAAGAATCCTTTGAAGATCTCATTGCTCCTTCGAATATTTTGAACGTCTTCAAAGATCCCTTCAAAGACCCTTCGAGCACTTTCAAACGCCTCTTGGGTGTTTCACCACGCACTTATCACCACGTGCACATCGCACACTGTGCATATTGTGCCCCGCTCTCAACAACAAGCTCACCACTCCAGACTCCTCTGCTCACAACCAGAGACAATTCACAGACTCCGGAATGCGACAAACACATTGCTATAGCTTCAGAGCACCTCAACCAAAGACTCCAGAGCACCTAGAGTGCACTGCTGTTCACTGTGTAAATAAAAAATATTTAGCTTCACGAGCGGTAGTCTGTCACCTTTAGAGCTCCTCTCTCTCTCTCTCCTTACAATTGTACCGAGTGGTGGCATGTCACCCTCGGATTCTCTACAAAGCCTTGTAACGTCACCAATATATAGTGGAAGTTTGGTCGGTACAGTCCCAACTACGTGATTTTTTATCCATTTTTTGGGTTTTTCACGTTAAAAAAAATCTCTAATTACCAGTCATCTCATTCTACGTTGATTGTTTGCGCTTGACCGCTCCTGAGTTAAGACGGTTTGATTTTAGACCGGCCTACCAGGGCATTGAATTGACCCGCAACAATGAGCTTCGGTTCCATGGAAATTGTTTTTCTTCTTCTGCTTCTTTTCCTAAACTTCAAAAATGACCGTATTTTTTATCAATCACACATAAAAAGCGGTACTTGTAGAAAACAACAGTGTGATAGGGGTCGCCGACGGGCTATGATCTATGGTGAATCTATTATGTTCTTCTTACGCCCAATCATTCATTTATGTTACCATCATTCAATAATGCTTGAGAATGATGGATAGGCATAAAATCGTGGCAAAATCGATGTGGGTCTCTTTTTGTTGAGATATTTTTGTTCTCATGTCCCTAAAATCTTCTTTTAATCACCCATCACTCTCATTATTTTTTTATGATTATTTTCATCTTGTGTTGCATTATTAACATTAAATTCTCACTAACTTATACATCTATAAAGTTTTAATTGTATTTCCATTTATATATTTGAAAAGTTTAGCATACAATATTTTTGGAGCAGTGTTTTTGCTCATGTGATTTTTTATAAAAACAACACCATCATATAATATATATTTGACAAAACAATGATTATAATCGTCATGAAAATAAACTAATTTTGAAAATAAAAGTGAAAGAAAATACTTGGGTGAGGTCGGACGCTCACGAACGACAGCTCATAACCGCCGTGTTCATGAACGTCACCGACAAACGAAGTCAGTGTATAATTTAAGTGTTGGATATAATGTCACTCACAACCAACACTCCACTTCTTCTAGTAATAATCAACAAAAGAAACCAAAAAAAATTTATTGTGATCAAGTATGATGCATTTGGAGAATCCTAGGTCAAATACAAATTACTCTTATGTTTTTTATTTTTTTTCACAAACTAAGTCACAAAATATTAATTCATTTATTTTTATGGTCAGTACTCATATATATATATATATATATATATATATATATATATATATATATATATATATATATATATATATATATATATATATATATATATGACAGGCACGGGCCTCCGGCCCGATGGCTACGCGCCACAGTACCCGGCCAACAACGGCGGGCTTCGGCCGCCACGCGGTGGGCTTCGCAAAAGTACCGAACCACCTCCTTTTTAAAATTAATAAAAAAATAAATTAATTCGTCTGGCGCTCGGGATTACTTCGTCGACCCATAACGATAATTTAAGAAAAAGATAGTATACTTATACATAATAATGAATTATATTATACATATATTTATATAAATTTCTTTTATAAAAATACATAAATTATAACATTATAAGTATAAATTATTTGAAATGTTAGCATAATTGCTTACTTGGCTCATTGGTTTGAGTTGTTCTTGCTGTCCTTGAGGTCCTGGGATCAAAATCGGACAATTGCATTTAAATTAAAATTTAATTTTAATAGCTGGCTCCTCTCCCCAATTTTTAAGATTTATAGGGATAAAATCGTAATTTCACATAGGTTTAGGACACCCTAGTGGTAGGTTTAGGAGACCTATAAAAAAGTAACGGACGGCCATGATTGATCCGATGATCGGACGGCTGAGATTTCATGATCGTCCAGATCGGATATTTGATCAGACGGCTGCTGAATAATGCATTCATATCGGACGGTTCTGATTAATTCCATGAATTATAAATTCATTACTATCGAGAGACCACGATACTTCTTTATTATATAGTATAGATATTATATATATATATATATATATGAAAATACAATTCATTTTACTATAAATAACATTACAATTCATGTTAGTGCCGCTTTATTTGTCCCATCTATCACCCTAACAACCATTGTATATAAGCAATATGGAGATACGAAATTGTGTCCTCTTGAATTACCAAATCAGACTTACTCCTTGTAATAAACTGATAGCATCATAAACTTTTTACTAAAGGAATATTTGAAATAAGTTCAGGTGTATGAAATTGGGACTTCAGAAATAAAATTACATGTCAATTTCAATAAAAATGAGCCTCAAATTTCAAATTCAGTCTTAGGAACGAAGGGATCGAAAATAACGAAGAAAAAACAAGAAATCAACACAGCAAACACGTTGATTTACGTGGTTCGGCAACCTGGCCAACATCCACAACCACACTAGGGTTTCTCTCCCTTTTCTTTTCGTTTTTTCAGTTATAGAAACGAGAAGCAATGAAGCTCTTTTAAATTTGAAGTCTATGACTACCGTAATAATAAAATTACATAAATATCTCTATCCACAAACTGTGAAAAGCAGTGGATGAATCGACAGTACGATCAGATTCCACATCTCCAACATCCAGAACTCCAAATCCATCCAGACGTGGACTTCGCCGGCGGGAAATATTAGTAAGTTAATGACATAATTACTCAAATATATCAACAGAATAATTGGAATATGAATGAAGATCCATCCATCCCTCACAATTCACAACAACAGCTGTATGTTCAAATGTTTCGTCTCATCCCCTCTGCACAAAGACATACTCGTCTCCACAGAGTTGTTTCCGAAGCTCACGCCGATCTCGTACTCTCCCAAGAACCCGTCGAAGCTGTACGTGCCATGGTCGTCGGTCTCCCCTCCGGCAGCCCGCGTCTGCCACTCCTCGAGAAGCCGGTCGACAATGTCGCCGGCTGGAAGGTTTTGAAAGTCGTCGTCGGTGAGGCACATCTGGTAGCAGGTCGTGTTGGGGTGAAGGGCCGTCCAGAGCATGATCCCGTCGACCCAAGGATGGGAGAACCCTTCTCTTAGAACTTCTTCCAAATATTTGGCCTGTGTTCAACAAAATCAATACAAATAGAAAAAGTGTAATGCAACAAGAATAATGTTTTTTATACATAAGTGTTTTTTTTTTTTTGTACATTGTATCATAAATATTTAATTTCGGCATTTACTATTACTAAAGACTTTGGCTCCGTTTGGGGGAACTTATTTTCACCGGTCAAGCGGTTACGACCGCAATGTACCGGACCGTAATTAGGGTCCGGTACATGCGGTCGTAACCGCTTGACCGATGAAAATAAGTCCCCCCAAACGGAGCCTTTAATATTGATATTTTGCCATAGAAAATACTCAATTAGGAGTGCGTAAAATGACAATCTTTCTTCTCCCTCCGGCCCCTTACCAACTCTTCTTCCCCATTAATCCCATCCTTCGACAACAAGCGTTAATCAACATCATCCGCCACTTCTTCGTTTCCCTGTTACAGGCAATGGGAGAGCAGATCTTCTAAAGACATGGAACGAGGAAGAAAGGACACCACGCCGTAAACAGGCAACGACGACGTAGTTGTAAAATCCGATTTACGACGCGGGCACAATTATAAAATTGCAGTTAAACAAGAGCACAAAAAAGCCACGCAAATTTATATAATCAACAATAAATTTAAGGGCAATTTGGGCGTTGATATTAACACCGTAGTTTTGGCTATTAGCACTTTTGACTATCCGCAAACATTATTTTTTAAAATTGGCTATCCGGAAGCACGAAAGCTATTCACACTCAAAAATTGGAAAAGAGGAGCAGAGCACCGCCGCTTAGAGAAGGAGCGAGCGCTTGAAAATCAGGAATAGAGGAGCTCCGCCGTCAAGAGCAAGAGAGATCATCGGATGTGGAAAAGATAGCCGGCAGATAATGGAGGAGAATGCGTTGGGATAAAGAACGCCGCTCGGGAAATGGAGGGCGAGCACAAGCCGGATTTGGAGCCCTTCAGGCCGGGCAGAAAGAGAAGAGAAAAGATCGCTGACAGAAAGAGAGAAGGAAGGGTACACGACCCAAACACAACTATAAAATTACAGTTAAACAAAAATACAAAATAACCATGCAAATTTATATAATCAACAATATAAATTTAAATACATAAATAAAAGTAGAAGAAAGAGAGATTTGACCGTCCAACGAGTACGCCGTGGATGTCTCAAACATGCACAATCTGTGGCGAAAGTAGTATATCTGGACTGCAATTCGGCTCGCGGACGCACAAGGTTTACTGGAACCTTCAACGTCGAATTCCGACGTTCAATCGCACCATCATTGGAGACAAACGCCACCACCGGAGAGAAAATACGGTCGAGGCTAACTGCATTCACGCACATCTTTGACACCACGCCTCTTCACTCCAAAGAACGTCCACCCCAATGTCAACGATAATCTCCACCAAGCCCGACGACAACACCCTCTCCCAACACCGACTGCTATATCCTCTAAAACCCGCGACAATACCCAAGACCGGCGGCCCCTCCAAGTGCACTAGCAAGAGAGAGAGATGCCGTATTCCTTCTTGCAAGCGGCTCCCGATTGCTCACAGACGGCTCTACACTAAGCACTCACGAGATGGAGTTTTTATTCCCTAGGTACAGACCCCTAAAAAGGAATCAAATACCCCTCTTCTTTTTTTCTTGTCAACTCATGAAAAACCCTCCCCAAAAAGAAAAAATGCAACCTTTTTTTTCTTTTTTTATTCTCTGGATTTAGGTGGCAAGAATCTAAATCAAGCCAAAAAAAGAAATAATTCACCACCTTAATAAGGGATCCAGAGCCACTACCTGCACAAAACACTATATGCACTAGGCAACAATGCACGTTGCATGATCTGCGCGAAACATCAGACTACATGAAGCATCGCCTCAAGTTTGAAGTGTCAGCTGACCTGCTTCAGTTGACTCATCCATGCTCGGTCTCAACCTCTAAATGACGATGCAACTAGATCGTTGAATCTGATTCGCCTAGTCAAACTAGCAGAAGGACGATCCCATACACCACCTCGACCATCCACTCTATTGGTCACAGAGATCATGGATGCACCACCTCGCATCGTGGTCCCCATCAACCGATACAGACAACCGCACTGCATAGCTCGCATGTGCACGGTGCGGCTTCGCGTGACCGTTAGAACTCCACCTTTCACTGCAAAACTGCATCCACTGGAGTCTAGTCTGCCAAGCGATATATATTTTTTGAGCAACATTGGTACCAAGTGTACCTGCTCAAGTCTACGCACTGCTCCGTCATGCGTCTGCATGTCTACCATCCGGGTCCCCATGACCTCACATGCCGAGCTTTCACCCAAAAAGATTAACCTAGTCGTAACCTATAGTGAACTGAATATCCTTACATCCGAGTAAATGTGTTGCGAAGTACTAGAATCCAATATCCAATTGTTAGAGTCACATGACCTCTCAGTGATGATGCGAGACACATCACTATCATCTGTCGTGACTACCGCCATCTTGCCCGCACCCTAAACATCCCCAGAATTCTACGCATGTTGCGGATAATGTCTCCTGATATGACCACTCTGTCTGCAGTGGTAACACGTCACTGCCTTACTCAAAGCGTATCTGGCTCGTGCATTCCCAGATCCCTTCCCGAGATACCTCCATCGTCCATCTATTGTCAACGTCTGCCTGCCCCCAAAAGTGAGGCCTAACAATATCTGGCTGGACAATAACACAGATGTGATTTGCTCCACGTTTACTGTATCCTTTCTATACAATAGAGTCGTCTGCATATGATTATACGCCGTCAGGAGAGAGGTAAAAAACAATAATGCATTGTCTTCTTCCTTCACCTTCACACCAATCACATGCAGTTGACTGAAAAGGTCATTGAACACGTTGAAGTGTTCTTACAGGTTACCACCCTCCCACATCTCGTGGTCAACGATTTGCTCATGTAGAATCCATCAAGCTTTCCCCACAACGTGACAACAGATTCTTCAATACCAATGTTGGACAACACCTTGTCGTCGACGCACATTCTAATAGCGCTGGTGGCACGCTCATCCATCTCAATGCACTCAAAATCCTTCACCGGAGCGGACAAAGAATCACGTCTCTGCAGCACTTGGATCAACCCGTACTCAACTAGCACGTCCTTGAACCGAATCTACCATAGGAGGAAATCCACGCTACCGTCAAACTTCTCCCCATAATATCTGACCAACAATATATTCTTCGTTGCCATATATAGCTGCTCGCAGTACCTCTAGGCAATCTGATTAATTCACAGATCAGATATGAGAAGATAAAGAACTGACCAATGTCGTCACATACCAATGACCAAATCCTAAATAAGAAAGTCCAATCAATCATCTTCTCGGAACCTCCTGATAGCACTTGTTGTAAAATCCGGTATATGACACAAACACGACTATAAAATTGCAGGTAAATAAGAGCATAAAATAGCCACACAAATTTATATAATCAACAATATAAATTTAAATACATGAATAAAAATAGGAGAAATAAAGATTTGACCGTCCGACGAGTATGCCGTGGATGCTCCGAACACGCATGATTCGAGACAGTAGTAAATCTGGGCTGCAATATGTCTCAAGGACGCACAAGGTTCACTGGAACCTTTACCGTCAAATTCAAACGTTCCACCGCACCACCACAGGAGACCAACTATAACGTTCCAATTCACGATAGGCCCCTTATGCGTGTTTTTTAGTCAGAAGAGCTGGGGTAGGCTCAAGGGGGTGCAGGTGATCAGGTGCGCACTTGCTGGAAATAAGGAAATAAGCTAGAAACTGGAGTTGAGCATGACACGGGTCCCTACCCGTGTTCAATGGTGCTGAGTGGCTATGGCGCTGGGTGATTTTGAGACAGTGTTGAGTGGTGTGTCCCGAGAAGGACACGGGTAGGGACACGTGCGTGTCCCTACCCGTGTTCAGTGGCCTTGAGTCTGTCTAGAGAAGAACACGGGTAAGGACACGGGTGTGTCCCTACCCGTGTGCCCCAAGGCAAACAAGACGAGAAGTGCCCCGAGCAGGACACGAGTGTCGACACGGCCAGTACCACGACCGTGTCACCTGGACACGGGTACCGACACGGGCGTGTCAGTACCCGTGTAGGAGCACGAAACGGCAGTCGAGCCGTTTCGCCAGAGTAGGACACGGGTGTCGACACGGCCAGTACCACGGCCGTGTCACCTGGACACGGGTACCGACACGGGCGTGTAAGTACCCGTATAAGAGCACGAAACGTCAGTCGAGCTATTTTGCCAGAGCAGGACACGGGTAAGGACACAGACGTGTCCATACCCGTGTCACTTCTGTATAAAAGAGAAAAGGTGAAACCCTAACCTTTTCATCCTCTTTCCAAGTTCCATTTTCTGGAGGGAGAAGTTCTGAAGGGGAGTTCTTGCTGGAGCTAGCTTTGGAGGAGGAGAAACGCGACCGCCGTCAAGGAAAAAGTGATGCCGCGGAGGAGGATGACAAGATCCATGGTCGAGGATGGTGTTACCGCTGGAAATGAGGTGAGCTTCCTCCCCTCTCCCTTGGTGCTAGATCCATAGATATTCTTAGGCAAGATATTGACTCAAATGAGTCTTGATGTGTGAGGAGGAGGATTCTAGGAAGGCCTTGCTAGAACATGTGTTCTAAAGACTAGTCATCTTCAACCTCCCCTTCCTCAAATGATGATGGGGGTGGATCCGTGAAGAGGAATGGTCTTGAGAGGGAGAATAAGGGTGGATGAGCTTTTGGTGGCGATTTGGGGAAAATCGTTTGAGGAGGAAGATGAACGGATGTCGTTCATTCCGCTTCAAGATGCGTGCAGAATCTGTATTCTGCACGCAGCGACCTTCTTGTCCGTTTTCGGGCAAGAAGTGGTCGAATCTGGGTTTTCGACTAAACACGAAAGTCGTAACCACTGAAATTAAATTTCCAACTGGTGGTTACATGCCTTCGGGTGAAGCCTGTAGCCACGGGAATGTCCGATCGAAGTAAGGGCTGTAAACTAAGAGCACTGAATTTGTATTCTGTACGCTGCAGTCTTTGGAGCCGATTTCGTGTAGGTTAGAGCCTGATCTGGGTTGCAGGCTGAACACGAAAGTTGTAGCCAATGGAAAGACCTTTCCATAAAGGGGTTACTCGCACTCACCGGATTCCTGTAGCCACGGGAATCCTCGGTTGAAGTTGCTGTCAAGATTTAATTCTGCACTTAAATTTCTGGGTGATTATAACATGAACTTGGATTCGGTGGAATTAATGTTGCAATCTAATGCGAGGTTCAGGTGAACTCTTTTATGATAACCACTGTAGTGTTATGAATGTTGAAGCTTGTTAATTTGAATTCGTAATATGAGTGGTGATGCAAGCTCAAATTGAACGAAATGTCTTGATATAAATTGCGAGATCATTTATGCGCATTGTATTTACTCTATGTGGAAATCATTTGGGGTGACATGTAGATTAATAAACTATGGTCATATGTATGTTGAGTTGATAGAATGATGTTTAGTAGTCCAATGCTTAGAGTGTCGTCTTCCTACGGGTAGCTGTTGTGAAATTCGGTACAATCTACGGGCGTCGGCTATAAAATTACAGGAAAACAATTTCGAACAAAAACAATGTTCAAATTTATAATAAGAGTTATAAAACAATTACAATGGAGAAATAGACCGTCCGAAGAAGCGCGGCGGATGCGTCGGACACGAACGATCCGCAGGAAAGAGTAGATCTGGACTGCAATCCGCCTAGCGGACGCACAAGGTTTGCAGAACCTTCAACGCCAAGATCCGACGTTCAACCACACCACCACCGGAGACCAACGCCACCACCGAAGACAAACGTCGTCAAGGCCAACTGCACGCTCACAAGCCTTTGTTGTCTACGACGATCGTCACCAAGCCCGGCGGCAACACCTCTCCCAACGCCGACGACTACCTCCTTCAAGACCGGCAACAACACTCAAGCTCCGCGGCAACGACGGCTCTTCTCCTCCACGAGCGGCAGCGTGGGCTGGGGTGGCGCGAGGGAGAGAGAGAGCAGATACGGGAGAATGAAAAAAAAAGGCACAGCCGGTTCTGGGTTCTTGCTTCTCACCGGGCTCACTTTCTCCCAGGCCGGCTCTTCTTATTAAAAAGGCATGCTTCCTATTTTTTTTTTAAAATGATGCAGGTAGTTGGTTGCTCCCTATTTAATGAAGAAGAAAAGATGCGGCTCCTCATGTTTCACGGGGGGTTATAAAGTATGGTTTTATAATACTTTAAAACCTATTCCTTAATGGGTCTGAATCCGGGTTGGATCCGGATCCGAATCAATATGGCCAAAACTAACAATCACCACCTTGATTCAGGATCCGGAGCCACCGCCTGCACGAAGCACTCCCTGCACGACATCAGGCATCAACTGTGCGAAGCAACACTACACGTAGCACGATCTGCACGAAGCACCACCTCAAAGAACCTGAGGCGTCAGCCGACCTGCTCCAGTCGACTCATCCCTGCTCGGCTCAACCTTTGAACGTCGTCGCAACCGGATCGCAAAAACTGACTCGTCGAACCCGAGTCTCTGGAAGGCGATCCACTGCACCACCACGACTGTCACCTCTGTCGGCCACAGAAAACATGGGCTCACCACCTCGCATCGTGGTCCCCATCAGCTGGTACAGACTACCGTGCTGCAAAGCTCGCATGAGCACGGTGCGCCCTCGCCTCACCGTCAGAACTCCATTTCTCGCTACAAAACTGCAACCAATGGAATCCAATCTGCCCAAAGAAATCAGATTTCTGCGCAGCTTAGGTACCAGATGTACCAGATTAAGTCTACGCATAGCTCCGTCATGCGTCCGTAAGTTCACCGTCCAAATCCCTGTGACCTTACATGCTGAGCCGTCACCCAGAAAGACCGACCCAGACGTCACCTCCAGTGAACTGAACATCGCCGCATCTGAGCAAATGTGCTGCGAAGCACCAGAATCCAAAATCCACCTATCAGAGTCATTCTGACTCTCAATGACGCAATAAAATCCGTCATCTCCTTCCAGGTCGAGTGTCACCATGCCCGCATCTTGGACATCTTTCGAAGTTCCAGAACTTCCTGCACGCTGCGGACAATTTTTCCTAATATGACCAACCTGTCTGCAGTGGTAACACGTCACTGCCTTCTTCGATGCCGACCGAGCTCGTGCACTGCTCGATCCTTTGTTAAAACTCCTCCCGCGTTCATGCGCTACCAAGATCCGGTCACCCCTAGGAGTGGGGTCCTTGAACATCTGACTGGATAACAGCGCCGACGTGACTTCTTCCAGCCCCACCGTATCCTTCCCATACAGGAGCGTAGTCACCATGTGCTTGTATGATGCTGGGAGCGAGGTAAGAAGCAAGAGGACTTTGTCTTCTTCCTCTACCTTCGAGCCAACCACATGTAATTGGCTCAGAAGACCGTTGAACACATTGAAGTGTTTCTGCAGGTTGCCACCTTCCTGCATCTTCAACGCATAGAGGCGCTGCTTCAACAACAATCTTGTCGTCACGAATTTTGCAAAGTACAGTCGCTCCAGCTTCTCCCAAAGCTTGACTGCCGTCTCTTCAGTCCCGATGTTGAAGAGCACCTGGTCAGCAACACACATCCTGATTGTGCTCGTGGCTTTCTCATCAAGATCCTTCAATTCCTCATCTTTTACTGCCGTGGTTAATTTGTCGCGCCCCCGCAAGACTCGAATCAAACCTTGTTGAACCAACATATCCTTAACTCGAATCTGTCATAGGTTAAAATTCTCACTGCCATCGAACTTCTCTACGGAAAATCTGTCCAAAATTGCGTTCTTCCCTGTCATGACTGTCCCCGACAAACTAGAAGACCTGATTTGTTCAAAGGTCGGATCTGAAAGAGTGGGAAAAAGACCTAGTCGTTCACCACCGCAGTCAAACCCTTCCTAGAACGTCCAATCACGATCGTCTACTGAACCTGACTCTGATACCACTTGTTGTGAAATTCGGTACAATCTACAAGCGTCGGCTATAAAATTGATGGAAAATAATTTCGAACACAAACAATGTTCAAATTTATAATAAGAGTTATAAAACAATTACAATGGAGAAATAGACCGTCCGAAGAAGCGCGGCGGATGCGTCGGACACGCACGATCTGCAGGAAAGAGTAGATCTGGACTGCAATCCGCCTAGCGGACGCACAAGGTTTGCAGAACCTTCAACGCCAAGATCCGACGTTCAACCACACCACCACCGGAGACCAACGCCACCACCGAAGACAAACGTCGTCAAGGCCAACTGCACGCTCACAAGCCTTTGTTGTCTACGACGATCGCCACCAAGCCCGGCGGCAACACCTCTCCCAAAGCCGGCGGCTACCTCCTTCAAGACCGGCAACAACACTCAAGCCCGGCGGCAACGACAGCTCTTCTCCTCCACGAGCGGCATCGTGGGCTGGGGTGGCGCGAGGGAGAGAGAGAGCAGATACGGGAGAATGAAAAAAAAGACACATGCGGTTCTGGGTTCTTGCTTCTCACCGGGCTCACTTTCTCCTAGGCCGGCTCTTCTTATTAAAAAGGCATGCTTCCTTTTTTTTAAATGATGCAGGTAGTTGGTTGCTCCCTATTTAATGAAGAAGAAAAGATGCGGCTCATCATGTTTCACGGGGGGTTATAAAGTATGGTTTTATAATACTTTAAAACCTATTCCTTAATGGGTCCGAATCCGGGTTGGATCCGGATCCGAACCAATATGGTCAAAATTAATAGTAGCATTGTGGAAGGTTGTAAGTGCGGCGTTGGCCGTCACTAGTCAGAATGGGTTGAGATGAATAAACTGGATGGTTGGGCTTGACCCTCGTGCTTTCTCCGAGGTTCCTTCCATGCCACGGTGTTGTGGAATTGCATGCGGTGTGAGTCGACACACGGTGTCGTAATCCTGGGTTAAGGATAGTGTGGCAGGTCTACGGGCTCGCTTATCGTTCCACCGATGAGAGTTGACGGATAGACTTTGGACGGTTGGGCTTGCCCCTCGTGCTTTCTCCGAGGTTCCTTCCGTGCCAAGTGATCGGTTGGACTTGATCCTCATGCTTTCCCGAGGATCCATCCGTCACACATGGCCAGTTCGGGGCTAGGATCTTGGTGCACATCTACCCAAGTGAACCCGCTGGGCCGTAGTACGCATGGGCTCCGCTATTGTGTTCTTAGCGTTGAGGCGTACGGAGGTCTAAGTGAAGTAGTGTGAATACCCACTTAGTAGTAGAAACGCTCGTTCTACTGTCACCGTCTGACCACGACGATTGGCGCCTGAGAGGTTAGCTACCTGCTCGAAAAGTTAGAACTACTAGTCTGTGTCGACATAGCAACTGCATGTGCGTGATCATGGGTGTGTCATTGCATCGCATACATAACATTGCAACTCATTACATACATCAGACCCTCATCGTATAAGTTTGTATGGGCACTCCTATATGATGAGTTATTTATTGCTGAACGGTCCTCAACTTATATGCTTGTATGTGCATCCATATAAGTTGAGTTACTTTCTGTTGTAACTCTACATTCATATGCTGTGATAAATGGTAGAACTGATAGAATTTCTTATTACTCGTGTTATCACTTGCTTGTTTATACTCATGTTTATTATACATATATTGTACCCTGTCTATTTCTTCCCCCGGTGCCGAGGAGTCGTCGGGGGAACGGATGTGAAGCCACTTAGTCTTTGTGACTAACGGTTGCTACGTCTTCCTTTTTAGGAGGAAACCCGGCAGGTGGAGCAGCAGGTGATGGAGCCGGTTAGCCAGGCCAAGACGACAGGGCCTGAAGGGACGGTGCCATCGTTACCGTCTGTTACAGATGTTAGTGATGAGAGTTTTTGTTGTAGCCCTTTGGTGCAATTTTATTGTTACACTCTGATATTATAGAAGCATGTTTTAGCTTCTCTTTTGTATACATTTGGATATATAACTTGTGTGGATTGACTTCTTGTATATTTTTTTGGTTGGGTTGGCATATTGTATTGATATTGGTTGTAGCCGGCAGAATAGGCGTCTTGTGGTATAGGCTAGCCCGAGTGTTAGTGCTACCCCAAGACGGCTTTTCTGGGCATAAGACCCCTCTCGTGTCGTGTTTTGTGTTTCGGGAGGGGGGGGGGGGTCTTACACCAACACTACCACCAGAGAGAAAACACCTTCGAGGCTAATTGCACTCACGCACACCTTCGACACAACATCTCTCCACATCAAAGAATGTCCACCCCAATGCTGACGATAATCTCCACCAAGCCCGACGATAACACCCTCTCCCAACTGTTGAAACCGAAAAACCGGTCTCTTGTGGAGTTCGACCCTTGGGGAAGGGGTGGCCGCGCACCTACTTCACTCCTGCAAGAAAACGACAAAGGAGAGAAGAAACAAAGACTAGACCAAGGGCCCGGCGTGGAGGTCCCACCACAAACCCGGAAGATCTCAGAGCGCTTCCCCTCCTTAGCCAAATGCCGGGCTAAGGTACCTCAGAAAGCGCTAGTAGGCCAGAGAATTAGTAAGCGTGCCTTCTGAGGTACCCCTTGGGTCCTATTTATAGGAAAAGATGGCCTGCCAATATACAACCTTCACTGTTTTCGAGGACTACAGGCAAACCAAAAGGGGCCACACAGTAGAAGTGTGCCATAGCCAAGATGCGAGCTGGACCTGAGGGGGCACTCGCTCGGCGGGGGGCCCGACTCGCCTCGCCCTGGGCCTAGGCGGGCACGGGCTCGGCGGACTGTGCTCGGCTAGCGCTGGGCTCGGCTAAACTATTGCCGAGCTCGGGCTCGGCACGACGATCGCCGAGCTCGGACTCGGCACGGAGATCGTCGAGCTTGGCTCGACTATCGTCGAGCCCTGTCTCCGCACCCGAGCTTGGTCTCGGCAAGCTGGGCTTCGTTCGACCATCGCCGAGCTTAGCTCGACTGTTGCCGAGCTCGGACTCGGCAAGCTGGGTCCAAGTTGATCTGAGCCGGCCGGTTCAACCCCTGTCGACCACTCGCAGGATACGGGGTTGTACATAATCCCCGCTCTTTGCGAGGTTGGGACAAGCTCGGAAAGAAACATCCAACCCCATGGAATCCGGCGAGTGCGACAGGGGCAGAAAGGAATCTTCTGGTAGGCCCCACAGATAGCTATATATATGTACCCCTGCGCATCTGGCTGACCTTTGCCCTTCCCCAAATTCTGATAAGATGCCGCTCCCCAAGGAAGTCTTAGAGCGACTCGCACGCTCCCGCGGAGAGATCGCTGCCCAGGCCGCGGGGCTAACCAACCTTGAAGCCCCTGCTCGCCGTTTTGCCGATCTCAGCTCGGCCAAGCGGGCGAAGCCTCTTCCCCCGGGGGCCGAACCCATCCTGGCCGACTTTACTGCCGCCTTGGGGAACGGGGCCGGTTCCTCCAACCAGCCAATTCTTGGCCCCTCCGCTAAAAGTCTCGTGGAATTGTCTTCTGACCGGGAGAACAGCGGCGAAGCGTCCACCCCCCGGACCAAAAGTGCTCCTGTCAACTCGCCACGGCAGGATCCCGAGGTTAAGGAGCCGGGCTCGCGAGAACCGGCGTCGCCGAGTCGCCTCCCTTCCCGGCAACCCTCCCCTGGGTCCCTGGTCGTGGGGAGGGGCGCCGGGATTATCCCCGTTCCCGGCTACCAACTCGCTCCTCAAGAACTGCTGGGGCGTGGCAAGGACCTGCGCCACTTCTCTCCTCGCGCCCACCCGGAGGAGCCAGGCTCGCGCGGTAAGCTTCCGGCATTGCTCTTCTATTCCGTGGATTTTTGCTTTTCTGACCGTCTTTCAATCCTTCACCCAGAATTTCCCGGGCGGACGGAGGACGGCGAGTCCGTGGATCGACCTCCTTACTCGCCCCTCCCTTCTCCAAGCGCCCTGGACGCCTTCCTGGACTCCGAGGTGGGCAGCCCTGAACGCGCAAGACGGGAGCGGAAGGTTCTCAAGAAGCTGGTGCGCGAGCTCCACGACCTGCGGAAGGACAACAACAGGCTGCAGTGGGAGTGCTCGCGTCTCGCGGACGGTGCTGGAGTCAGCCTGGCGTTCGAGGAGGCGTCTTCCTTGGTGCTGATGGACGAAATCGACGAGAACCTGCGGGTGATAAACAGGAACATGGGGCGGCTTCGCGAACTTCATGCGCGGCGGCCTGCGACGGCGGGCCGGCGAGACCGGGGAGAATGAAACGGCTCTTCTGTCAGTCGGCCGGTACTCGCCCCCGCCCTCGCATGGTCCTCGCGCCCCTATTTGTATTTTTTCTTTTATTTATTCTGAATGGTCTGCATGTAATAATCTTGGAACAACTTTTTAACTACTTTGTATATGTAGACGCTTTTTCAATATTTCGGCGAGTCTTTTCGAATTCCCCCTTCGGGGACCTGGCCAGCTCGCAAGGCTTGCGAGGAGAGGGTGGCGAGGTGGCGCGGCGAGACCGGACCGATCGGCCGACTCGCCCTCCCTCTCACCCTTCTTTACCTTCTTCTATAAATAGACCTTCTCACCTACCCCCGAGGCACGCCTTTATTGCTTTCGAACTTTTGCTTCGCTCCTGTCTTCCCGAACTCGCGCTTTCCCATTTCTCTGTGACCATGGTGAAGACCAACCCTGATGCGGACGGTCGGTCTAAGTGCGCCCAGCACTTCGTTGATCACTGCTTTTTCGAGGGGCACATCACAGAGGAGGAGCTCGTCGAGTTCACGGCGGCGTTCGTCCCCCCCGGCTTCCAGGCTCGCAGGCCCGCCGAGCATGAAGCCATCAACTCCTTCCCGGAGGGCGAGCTCGCCTTTCCCATCTCGCACTTCGAGGTGGGACTGCGCCTCCCCCTCTGGCCAGAAATCCGCCAGATCCTGAAGTACTACGGCGCGGTGCCCGCGCAGTTGAATTCCAACGCCATCGCTATGATGGTGGCGTTCGCCTGCTTCCTTCGCCGGGAGCGAATTGAGTTCAACCTCGCGGTATTCCGCAAGTTGTTCTCTTACAAGGCTACTCCCGACGGGGTCGCCTACTTCGGCGGGTCCTTCATCAAGGTTCGCGAGCTGGCGAACAAGAACCACAATTGGATGACCCGGCTCGTCTTCATCAAGGGCGACCTCGGCAACATCCCCTTTCGCCCCCTGCAGAAGAGCGAGGACATATACCGTCCTCCTTCCCTGTCAGGTAGCGACGCCGACCTCCACAAGTTCTTCCTCCACAAGGACTTCGAGGTCGCCTTCCTCCGCCGCGGCCTCGACTTGCTTCAGCCCGTTCTCCCCGGCGAAGGTATACCTCGCTCAGCCCTCTCGCGAACTTTATCGAGGTGGATCTCATACGATTTTTTCCTCTCTTTTTTTGACTAAGTCTTTCTCTGCAGGGGAACGGGTTCTCCCGGAGCATCCGCCGTTCGCCGACCCGGGAATATTCTCGGACCCTCTGGAGCTGGCCCGGGCGGCGGCATTTGCTTGTCGCGAGGAGCAACCGCGAGTCCAACCCCCCGGCAAGAAGCGCTCGGAGTCCGGGGGGTCGAGCTCGCGCCCCGATTCTTCGCTCCCCAAGAAGAAGAGGGCGAAGGTGGTCTCGCGCGGACGGCTGCACCTTCCCTCGTCTCCCGCCAGGTTCATGAGCTCGCCGGAGGCTCTGTCCGACGAGCCGCCCTTGAGCCCGCTGAAAGAAGCCTCCTCTCCCCGAAAGGGGAAGAAGAAGAGCGGGCCGTCCTCTGATTCTACCGGGGAGGACACCGTCCGCGAGCCCAGTCTGCCGAAGGATCACCCCAACTTCGGCAAGGGGAGCAAGAGCAAAGATGCGGCTGGCGAGCCCATCTTGAAGTGGGACGAGGGGGCTCACCGAGTTTCCGTCTCCACTCGCGCCCCCTCCTGGGGAGCTCGCCGGCCGCCCACCGCCCATGCCTTCGCTTTTGGCTTCGGCCTCTACAGCCGCGACAGCGCCGAGTCGTACAAGAAGCTGACCCCTAGTCAGCTCGGCTACGAGGGGATGCAGGCCCACCTGCGGGCCTTCGAGCTCCATCACATGATGGTCCGCCGCGGCTTCCAGCTCAGCAACGCCCTGCTGACTGCCGAGCAGGAGCGCGACCTGGCGAAGGAGAGCGCGGTCGACGCGGAAAGGCGGTTCGGCCTCGCGGACGCCCTACTCGCGAAGTCTATCGGCGGCCTGGTAATCGCTGGATACCCCTATTTACCTTGCTTAAGATTATTCCTGCGCGTGTTCTGAACTTCTAGTCTTACAGGACGCCGAAGCCGCTAACGCGATGCGAGACGAGATGGCTCAGCTGCGGGCTCAGCTCGCTGAGCGGGAAGCCCAGCTCGCCGATCAGAAGGCATATTCCCAGGAGCAGGAGGCTGTTGCCGCCCGGCTGGGGGCGGAGGTGGAGGAATTGAAAGAGAAGAATAAGGGGCTCCTGGGAGAGGTCCTTCGCCAAGCCGACGCTCTCCTTCCCCCGGACGCCAGCGAGCCGGCCTTCCCCTTCAAGAGGCCCCGGGTGTTTGGCGAGGCTGACGTCGCGGAGCGGCTGCGAGTCAACTCCGTCGAGGCCGCCGAGTGTCTCCTACAGGCCATGAGGGGGACGGGGATCTTGGCGGAAGGCTGCGAGGAGGTCACCGTCCGGGAGCTCCTGCCAACCCTGTTCCCGCCCAGCCCGCTCAGCGAGAAGGAAGACAGCTTTGACTCGCTTTTTGCTGGGGTGAGGGAGAAGGACGCTCGGCTCGGCGACGAGGAGGATCGCCACTCGAGGGGGGAGGGCGAGAGTTAAATTTTGTTTTCCTTTCTCTATTCTTCTTTGTACCCTGCCGAGGCGGGCCTTGTAAACCTGTAATGATAAATCAAAGATATTTTTGCACGATTTTGCTATCTTCTTTTTGAGCTTACTGGCGATGTTATACCCGCGCGCTAGGTAGAGCGACCTCGCCTATAGAATGTTTTGAGTTAGGACCAACCCCTGCGGTGCTCGCGGCGAATCCCTAGGACACGTGCTCGCGCCATATCCTACTCGCGCCTCATCTTCCTCTGCCATGTCTCGCCTTAGCTTTTCGACAATTCAGACAAGTGAAAACACGCTTGGGTCAAGACATTGCCGGCATCCGCCTTAGGCATCAGGGCATGTCTTTCGCCGAGTTGGCTGGAGCGAGGCTGAGCTCGCTGGAGGGAGCCGTTCTCCTTCCCCTGAGTCTGGGACAGAACCAAGGTTTCTTTAGTAGCGAGCTGGAGAAAAAGGGGAGGGGGCGGGGTAGGATATTCCGAGCTCGCCGTCTTAACTGGCGAGCTCCCCCCCCCCTGGTATTTTCCTCGGGCTAACTCCCAGTCCCAACTTCAGGGTCGTAGCGACGTCCATCGAGACTCGGCCGTGCCGGCTAGGTGGGAGCCTGGCAGGGGAGCGACGAGACCTAACCCCAGAGCGAGAAGACTTAGAAACTTTTGCCTCTCCCGGGTGCTACCACCGGGCCAGTCAGCTAGGTGAGAGCCTGAGGGCGGGTGTTGAACATCCTCCGGGCTCAACCCCAGGGTCATAACGATGTCCATCGAGACTCGGCCGTACCAGCTAGGTGGGAGCCTGGCAGGGGAGTGACGAGACCTAACCCCAGAGCGAGAAGACTTAGAAACTTTTGCCCCTCCCGGGTGCTACCACCGGGCCAGTCAGCTAGGTGAGAGCCTGAGGGCGGGTGTTGAACATCCTCCGGGCTCAGCCCCAGGGTCATAACGATGTCCATCGAGACTCGGCCGTACCAGCTAGGTGGGAGCCTGGCAGGGGAGTGACGAGACCTAACCCCAGAGCGAGAAGACTTAGAAACTTTTGCCCCTCCCGGGTGCTACCACCGGGCCAGTCAGCTAGGTGAGAGCCTGAGGGCGGGTGTTGAACATCCTCCGGGCTCAGCCCCAGGGTCATAACGATGTCCATCGAGACTCGGCCGTACCAGCTAGGTGGGAGCCTGGCAGGGGAGTGACGAGACCTAACCCCAGAGCGAGAAGACTTAGAAACTTTTGCCCCTCCCGGGTGCTACCACCGGGCCAGTCAGCTAGGTGAGAGCCTGAGGGCGGGTGTTGAACATCCTCCGGGCTCAGCCCCAGGGTCATAACGATGTCCATCGAGACTCGGCCGTACCAGCTAGGTGGGAGCCTGGCAGGGGAGTGACGAGACCTAACCCCAGAGCGAGAAGACTTAGAAACTTTTGCCCCTCCCGGGTGCTACCACCGGGCCAGTCAGCTAGGTGAGAGCCTGAGGGCGGGTGTTGAACATCCTCCGGGCTCAGCCCCAGGGTCATAACGATGTCCATCGAGACTCGGCCGTACCAGCTAGGTGGGAGCCTGGCAGGGGAGTGACGAGACCTAACCCCAGAGCGAGAAGACTTAGAAACTTTTGCCTCTCCCGGGTGCTACCACCGGGCCAGTCAGCTAGGTGAGAGCCTGAGGGCGGGTGTTGAACATCCTCCGGGCTCAGCCCCAGGGTCATAACGATGTCCATCGAGACTCGGCCGTACCAGCTAGGTGGGAGCCTGGCAGGGGAGTGACGAGACCTAACCCCAGAGCGAGAAGACTTAGAAACTTTTGCCTCTCCCGGGTGCTACCACCGGGCCAGTCAGCTAGGTGAGAGCCTGAGGGCGGGTGTTGAACATCCTCCGGGCTCAGCCCCAGGGTCATAACGATGTCCATCGAGACTCGGCCGTACCAGCTAGGTGGGAGCCTGGCAGGGGAGTGACGAGACCTAACCCCAGAGCGAGAAGACTTAGAAACTTTTGCCTCTCCCGGGTGCTACCACCGGGCCAGTCAGCTAGGTGAGAGCCTGAGGGCGGGTGTTGAACATCCTCCGGGCTCAGCCCCAGGGTCATAACGATGTCCATCGAGACTCGGCCGTACCAGCTAGGTGGGAGCCTGGCAGGGGAGTGACGAGACCTAACCCCAGAGCGAGAAGACTTAGAAACTTTTGCCTCTCCCGGGTGCTACCACCGGGCCAGTCAGCTAGGTGAGAGCCTGAGGGCGGGTGTTGAACATCCTCCGGGCTCAGCCCCAGGGTCATAACGATGTCCATCGAGACTCGGCCGTACCAGCTAGGTGGGAGCCTGGCAGGGGAGTGACGAGACCTAACCCCAGAGCGAGAAGACTTAGAAACTTTTTGGGTGCTACCACCGGGCCAGTCAGCTTGAGAGCCTGAAAGAGCGGGTCATAACGATGTCCATCGAGACTCGGCCGTACCAGCTAGGTGGGAGCCTTGACGAGACCTAACCCCAGAGCGAGAAGACTTAGAAATTTTTGCCTCTTGGGGGTTTAAGCTGCGAATCCCTTTACCTTCACCATTTTAACAGATCGTGAAATATGGCAACGAGATTCTCCTTCGTTCTTAAAGCCAAGTCATTTACAATATTTTCAAGGGTAAAAACGTTTCAGATCGTCGCCACTCCAAGTGTGGCTGAGGGTGTCCCCTCTTACATCTTGGAGGCGATACCCCCCCGATTTCAAGGCCTCCTGCACAATGTAGGGGCCCTCCCAATTGGGGTGAAGTTTTCCCACAGCGGCTGATCTCCCTGCCGCATCCACTTTTTTCAAGACAAGGTCCCCCTCCACGAACTGCTTGACACGGACGTGCTTGTCGAAATACTTGGCCATCCTTCGCTTGGCCTCTTCCTGCCTGATGACGGACAAGTCGCGTAGTTCCTCCACCATGTCAAGGGAGAGACGGAGCTCCTCCTCATTCTCTGTCCTCCATTCTTCCCTTCCGGCTCCTGCCTCGACGACCCGAGGCGTCTGGACCTCGAATTCGATAGGAAGAACGGCCTCGCAGCCGTGAGAGAGCTTGAAAGGAGTCTCTCCCGTGGCCGTATTGGGGGTGGTTCTTAATGCCCAAAGGACCGATGGAAGCTGCTCCACCCAGCTTCCCTTCAAGTTTTCCACTTTCTTCTTTAAGAGGTTCACGATGATTTTGTTGGCCGCTTCCACCTGCCCGTTGCTCCTGGGATGATGGACAGAAGCAAACCGAAGGTCAATCCCTAGCTGCTCGCAGAAACGAATGAACTCCGTGCTGGCGAACTGAGGTCCGTTGTCCGTGACAATAGCTTGTGGCAGCCCGTGCCTGCAGATGATCTCCCCCCAGATGAAGTTCCTGACTACCTGAGAGGTTACCTTGGCTAGAGCCTTCACCTCCATCCACTTAGAAAAATAATCGATCATGACCAACAAAAACCTCCTCTGCCCGCTGGCCTGAGGGAAAGGTCCTACAAGGTCCAGCCCCCATATGGCGAAGGGCCATGGTGCCATGATACTTCTTAACCTCTGAGCCGGCTGGAGCTGGAGCGGGGCATATAGTTGGCACTTATGACACTTTTTCGCGAATTCGACTGCATCCTGACCGAGGGTAGGCCAGAAGTACCCTTGCCTGACGACCCTCCCTTCCAGGGTCCGACTCCCCGAGTGACTCCCACATTCACCGGAATGGACTTCCTCCAAAATTTTGTGTACCTCTCTTTCGGCCACGCAACGGGCCAACATCCCTGAGAGGGTCTTGCGGTACAACTGTCCCTCACGTAGGAGGTAGTATGCCGCCTTGTGCTTGAGCCCTCTTCGATCCATCCCCTCCGGGTATTCTCCGGTGGACAAGAAGATGACGAAGGGATCCATCCATGAGGGATGCTGTTCCACTTCCATTAGCTCTCCCTCCTCGATGGAAGGTCGGAAGAGATCCGTAAAGGTGCCTCCCATCCGGGGGCCGTGCTTTGCTAGCTGGTCGACGGGCTCATTTTCTCTTCTCGGCACGTGCTTGATTGAGAAGGTCTGGAAGGTCCCAATGACCCCCCTTACCTTCATCAAATAGAGCTGCAGGGTGGGCTCCCTCGCCTCAAACTCCCCCTTGATCTGGGAAGCCACCACCATGGAGTCAGTGAGGACCTCTACGTCGTGCACCCCCAAGTCTCTTGCCAGGCGCAGACCTGCGATTACAGCTTCGTATTCGGCTTGGTTGTTGGTGATAGGAAAGTGCACTACTACCGTCTGCTCGATCTTTATCCCCTGGGGACTTTCAAGGATGACCCCGACCCCTAAAGAATGTTTCCCCGAGGCACCGTCCACCCTGACTTTCCAGGGGAGAGGGCGAGTGAGTTCTTCCTCTGCCACCTCGACCACATAGTCAGCCAGGAAATCGGCCATGGCTTGGGCCTTGATCGAGAGGCGAGGTATGAAGGAGATGTCGAACTCGCTCAGCTCCACCGACCACTTGGCCAACCTGCCAGAATGCTCCACCCCCTCGAAGATGTTGCGGAGAGGGTGGTCAGTCACCACTCGGATCGAGTGTGCCTGGAAATAGGGCCGGAGCCTCCGGGCCGAGATGATGAGGGCGAAGGCCAGCTTCTCTAGGATGGGGTACCGGAGCTCGGCCTTCCTCAAGACCCGACTTACATAGTAGACGGGGAGTTGCCTCTTCCCCTCTTCCCGAACCAAAACCGAACTCAAGGCTTCAGCCCCGACCCCTAGATATAGGAATAAGTCCTCCCCCTCCTTGGGCCCTTGGAGCAGGGGGGCCTGAGTCAGCTGTTTCTTTAAAGCCTGGAATGCCTCCTCGCACTCCGAGGTCCATTCAAACCTTCGACCCCCTCTCAAGGTTTTAAAGAATGAGGAACACCTCTCCCCGGCCCGGGAGAGGAATCTACTCAACCCTGCCAACTTCCCTGTCAGCTGCTGTACTTCCTTGGTATTTTGCGGCGGCCTTAGCTCCAGGATTGCCCTCACCTTGTCGGGGTTAGGTTCTACCCCAGAGGGGGTGAGAAGGTGCCCTAGGAACTTTCCCCGGCTTGCCCCGAAGACACACTTCAAGGGGTTCAGCCTCATCTTAAACTTGCGGAGAGTGGCGAAAGTCTCTTCCAAGTCCTGGATGTGGGAGTCGACATCTAAGCTCTTGACCATGAGATCATCCACATACACTTCGAGGTTCCTCCCCTTCTGCTCTCGGAAGACCCTATCCATCATTTTTTGGTAGGTAGCCCCTGCATTCTTTAGCCCGAAGGGCATCATCTTGTAACAATAACACCCATCTCCCGTGATGAACGAGACATCTTTGACGTCAGGGGGGTGCATCCTGATTTGGTGATAACCTGAAAAAGCATCTAGAAAACTCATTACAGGGAAACCGACGGCTGAGTCAACCAGCGCGTCGATCCGAGGCAGAGGATAACAATCTTTCGGGCATGATTTATTAAGAAGAGAAAAGTCGATACACATCCTCCACCGGCCGTCTCCTTTTTTAACCATTACAACGTTGGAGACCCAGCCGGGGTATTGGATTTCAGATATGAAGCCAGCCTCGAGGAGCTTGGCGACTTCCTCTCTGATTGGCTCGGCGAGCTTGTCCGTGATGGACCTCTTTTTCTGCTGGATGGGGGGAGCCTCCGGGTCCAGGTTGAGGCGGTGGCAGGCCACGTCGGGGTCGATCCCTGGCATCTCCGCGGCGCTCCAGGCGAAGATGTCCACGTTCCTCTGGATGCATTCCAGCATCCTGCCTTGAGCTTCCGGGGTCAGGCCTCCGCTGACGCGGACCTTCTCCACCCTTCCTCCAACGGTGTGGACCTCCATCTCCTCCACCTCTTCCGCCGCCTCCAGGCGGGACTGTTCCTCCCATTCCCTGGTACCTCCCCCTACGGGGGCGAGGGCCTCTTCCTCGGCCTCTTCGACGGCCATGGACTCGGCCGACCCCTGAGTCTCTTCCGCGACCTCCTTCCGAGCGCGGCATTCCACCTCCATCTCTTTGTCAGCTTCCTGCCCCTCCTCCTCCAACCTCCGTCCCATCTCCTCGGCCCCCTCTAGCCAAGAGATGGAGTTTACCGCCGAGACGTAGCACTCCCTTGCCTCCTTGGGGTCTCCTCGGACCCGGATCTGGACCCCCTCGACGTTGAGCTTGAGGCACTGGTGGAAGGACGAGGGGACGCAGCGGAAGGCGCTGATGAGGGGTCTCCCGAAGATGGCGCTGTAACTGCTAGGGGCGTCCACGATAACAAACTTGCAGTTGCGCGACTGCCCCCCTAGAGTGACATGGAGTCCCACTCCTCCCTCGACTTCTTTCCTCTCCCCTGAAAAGCCGAACAGAGGCCCGTCCGAGGCCAACACCCTCCTGGCCTCCACCTTCATCGCATCAAACGCCTTCTTAAAGATGACGTTGACCGAACTCCCATTGTCCACGAGGATCCGGGAGACAGTGAAATCCTCGATGGCTGTCTGGATAACCAGCGCATCGCAGAAGGGGTCCTCGTGACCCGGCAAATCCTCTCTGGAGAAGGTGATCTTCTCCTCCGGGGGAGGGGATTGGGATGTGGAGCCAACGCTCCTCCGGTACATGGTGTGGAGGCTTGACTTGCGGGAAGCCTCGATCCCGGCCCCCCCGTGGATCGCTCCGATCCTTCCTCGGGTGCCCACATCAACCCGGTCTTCGCACCGATCCCCCTCCTCCCGGGGCCGGATCTCTTCTATCCGGACTTCCTGCTGCTGTTGCTGCTCTCTTCTCCCTCTCATCTCGAGGAACTCCGGACACGTGGACGTGAGGTGCCCCTCTTCCTGATGAAAGTCGCAATAGGGCAGGTCCACCCTGACCTCCCTCCTTCTTCTCGGCTGTCCTCTCCTCCTTCCCCTCATGGCAATCGCCATTGCCTCCTCCTGGTCGGGGAGAGGGGGTCTCTGACCCTGCCTACCCCCCTGAGGGTTGTACTGCCCTCGGCCACCCTGGCGGTTATCTCCTCCCTGATAACCCCTTCGTGGTGCCTGGTCTTGCCATTCGGGCCTCCACCCCAAACGGTGGGTCTGCTCCGGACGCACCCACCTGGGTTGCGGCTGCTGCTGCGGCTGCTCCCTCTGCCGAGGTTCAGCCCTCCTCTCCTCCTGAGTTCGGCCACCCCTTGGCCTTTCCTCTTCCACGGCCCACTTGGCCAACCTTCGCGCGAACTCTGGATGCGCTGCCTCCATTTCGGCCTCCCTGGCCGCCCTCTCTAGAAGTGCCTCAAAAGACACTGGAGGTGACCTCTTCAGTTCCATGGCGAAGAACCCGGACTGGAGACCCAGGGTGAAGGCCACCATCATGGTGTGCCCTGGCATCTCCTGAACTTGGGACAGTTCCTCTTGGAACCTGTCCAGGTAGCTCCCCAGGGTCTCTCCTACCCTCTGCCTGATGCGGAACAAAGACTCCGCCTCCCTCTTCCTCTTCTTTGAAGTGGTGAACCTCAGCATGAAACCCCGTCGCAGATCCTCAAAGCAGTAAATGGACCCGGTCGGGAGTTGGTGGAACCACTCTCTCGCCTTTTTCCTGAGGGTGATGGCGAAGAGCCGGCACTTGAAGCCGTCTGACATCTGTCGAATGGAGACCATGTCCTCGAACCACTGGATGTGGTGGACCGGGTCTCCTCTCCCGGAGTAGTAAGTCATCTCCGGCTCGCGAAACCCCTCGGGAACGGGGGCTGAAGAAACGAACTCGCTGAAAGGGCTCCCCCCCTCAGCCGGGCGAGTCGGGAACTCCCTCCCTACCGTCTCGCCGAAGTGGTACTCGGCGGCCGAGCCGGGGAATAGAACTCGCCCCTGGAACTCGCGCTCGCCCCTCTCGGCGGGCTCCTTCCCTGGTCGCCTGAGCGGCGCGTCGTCGCCGAGTGCGGGAACGGCGACCACCGGGACAGCCGGCGTCGCACTCTCAGCTCGCATGCCGAGAGCGGTCCTGACGAGCCCGAGGATCTCCTCCCTAAGCTCCGCCGGCATGCTCGCCGCTGGGGGTGGGGGAGGGGGTGGCGAGTTGCCCCTGCCTGATCCTTGTCCTTCTTCCCCGGTCATCGAACCTGCAGAAGATTTTCTCTGCTGACCACGATCCACGCTCACCGCACCAAAATGTTGAAACCGAAAAACCGGTCTCTTGTGGAGTTCGACCCTTGGGGAAGGGGTGGCCGCGCACCTACTTCACTCCTGCAAGAAAACGACAAAGGAGAGAAGAAACAAAGACTAGACCAAGGGCCCGGCGTGGAGGTCCCACCACAAACCCGGAAGATCTCAGAGCGCTTCCCCTCCTTAGCCAAATGCCGGGCTAAGGTACCTCAGAAAGCGCTAGTAGGCCAGAGAATTAGTAAGCGTGCCTTCTGAGGTACCCCTTGGGTCCTATTTATAGGAAAAGATGGCCTGCCAATATACAACCTTCACTGTTTTCGAGGACTACAGGCAAACCAAAAGGGGCCACACAGTAGAAGTGTGCCATAGCCAAGATGCGAGCTGGACCTGAGGGGGCACTCGCTCGGCGGGGGGCCCGACTCGCCTCGCCCTGGGCCTAGGCGGGCACGGGCTCGGCGGACTGTGCTCGGCTAGCGCTGGGCTCGGCTAAACTATTGCCGAGCTCGGGCTCGGCACGACGATCGCCGAGCTCGGACTCGGCACGGAGATCGTCGAGCTTGGCTCGACTATCGTCGAGCCCTGTCTCCGCACCCGAGCTTGGTCTCGGCAAGCTGGGCTTCGTTCGACCATCGCCGAGCTTAGCTCGACTGTTGCCGAGCTCGGACTCGGCAAGCTGGGTCCAAGTTGATCTGAGCCGGCCGGTTCAACCCCTGTCGACCACTCGCAGGATACGGGGTTGTACACCAACGTTGACGACTATATCCTCCAAGACCGGCGACAACACCCAATGTCGGCGGCCCCTCCGAGTGCACGAGAGAGAGAGAGAGAGAGTGAGAGAGAGAGAGAGGCGATGTTTTCCTTTTTTTTATTCTCTAGATTTAGGTGGCAAAGATCCGAATCAAGTAAAAAAAAAGCAACGGATGCATCCGGCAACCGTAGTGGGTGTCAAGCACAATGCTCCTTCGGACGCAAGGTTGCCAAATCCAGATCAGTGAGATGCATGAGCCAGAGCTTCTTTGGTGATTTTCTCAAGCGGGTCTCTAATAGATACGACAACTGCACTCGCCGACGTGTAGAATCCCACCAAAGGCCAAATTGAACGCGTCCATCCACCATCGTGTTTGCCACAATCACGAAGATTCGAAAGAGCAAATCAAGGAGCGAGTCAAGTGAGGGCAGGTTCTGTCCAACGATGTTTACGAGCTCGTGCAAGGGGGGCTGCGGTTAGAAGGGGTATTTAATTTTAGAGGGGCTACGGTTAGGAAGGGGTATTTAATTTTAGGGGAGGGGGGAGGGGGGCTGCGGTTAGAAAGGTGTATGACTTTTTAAATTTAATTTTAAGTATTAATTAATGATGTGTGAATAGCCACTTCGTCTGTGCGTCTAAGGCTTCATTTGGCGCGGTGTTTGGAGACCGCGTTTGCGGCAAACGCCGCCGCAAGGCGGGTAACCAAACGCCTGACTATGGCGCTTGCTGCGTCTTCACCCGCCGCGCCTTGAGTAATGAAGCGGATAGCGGCGTTTCGAACGGCGGCCTCCTCCCTCCGGTTCGAGCAGCAGCCCAGCTCCTCCCGCCTCCTTCTCCACCCCCGCGCCAAATGAAACCTAAATTTTCAAATAAATTTAAACTTTTGAACAGTTATTTAAGAGCGTCCAATTAGCGGGAAGTATAAAGTTGAAACCTGCATCTGCCGGTCGAAACTCCCGGCGATGTCGACCTCCGTCAGCCAAATCGGAAGACCCATCGTCCCCAGCTTATCAAGCACCGCCCTCATAAGAGCAACGTCCGGCTTGCCGAAGTGGCCTTCTAGCCCAATGCCTTCCAGCGCCGCCCCTCCCCGAACCAGTTCCCTCATCCGCGCCACGTACGAATCCGTCTCCGATCTCGCATCCTCGCATCCCTCCACCACGTTGAAATCGTTCATGAACAGCGTGGCGAGAGGATCGGCTTTCTGCGCCGCCGCGAAGAACTCGTCGGAGGCGTTGGGGCCGAGGCGGCGCTCGTAGAAGTCGAAGTGCAGCATCTCGTTGCTCACGTCCCAGTGGACGAAATCCCCCTTGTATCTTGAGAGGAGGCTTTCGATCCGGGAGCTGACGGCGGATCGGAGGTCATTTCCGGTGAGGTTTCGGACCCATGCCGGCGTGTACTTGGGATCTTCCCAGAATATGTTGTGGCCGCGGGCGAGGATCTGGTGGGCGCGAACGAACCCTAGCATCTCGTCGGCGAGGGTGTAGTTCAGGTGCCCTCGCTGTTGTTCCGTCGCGTACCATTTCAGCTCGTTCTCGAACACGGCGGCATTGAATCGCTCGACGAACCATTGCTGCGGAAAATCTGTCATCTATAAAAGTTTTCCTGAATGGATCAAAACCATTAATTATAGTTCAATTACCTGATACTTAGGGTTTCCCAGTATTGTTTTCGCTATCGCGGAACCGAAGGGGAAGTCTCTAGAGATCTGTTGAACGGAGACTGAAGCTCCAGCGATGCGGTTGCCCTCTGAATCTGAAACATGGATTGCCACGGCGCGCTTCCTTTTCTGTAAGGATTGATTAATTAGTAAAGCTTCACCATCAACATTTGCGGGATAATTATTTAACTTTGTTTAATTAGTTGATTGCAGAAGTAATACTGTTCTTATGCTGTTGTTCTGCTGCATCTCCCATTGCTCAACTGAGAAGGGCTGAAGTGCTGCGCTTGCTACCGAGATATCAATGATTTTGCTGCCATCTGTGTTCTATATGTTGAAGAAGATATGGATTAACTACTTTAAACTTGAGAATCCAGGTGAATTTAGTGACAGGAAGCAGAGATTGGTGCATACTTCCAGTATACATGGAGGTAAAATATTTCCAATCAGGTTCAAAATTTAAAGATTTGATTCTATCGAGTATATCATCCTATTCTGCTCGATTTCCTCTTCACATTTGAATTTTATGCATTTGATTTCTCATACTTGTTTAAATTCGTTTATTATTGTTGATTTTGAGCAACAATGATCTGAAAAATAGAATAAATCAGTAAAATTTACAAAGATAAGTTTCACCAGAAACGCTGCCATGAAACTGCAGTCGCAGCATTTGCTAGTCACAGCATTTGCTACTACAAATTCACGCGGCCACCTCTCAAGCACCACAACCGTCTCAAACGGAGGCTAATTTACAGAGGTGTATATCATTGTAGAATACTTCACGCGGCCACCTCTCAAGCACCACAACCGTCTCAAACGGAGGCTAATTTACAGAGGTGTATATCATTATAGAATACTTCACGCGGCCACCTCTCAAGCACCACAACCGTCTCAAACGGAGGCTAATTTACAGAGGTGTATATCATTGTAGAATACTTCACTTGAATCCATAGCTGTGGCAGAAGACTGCAAAGGAATACTGGGAATGATTTTTTACAGTAGCACTGGGTGGGGATACAACCGCTCGCAGGCAACGCCGAGAGGGATTGGGGAAGCTCCGAGCTCTAGCCGTCAAAGGCGGCTCACGGGACACAGAAGAGGAGTTGTTTTTCAAGCCAAAAGGTTACCTAGGTCTATTACAAGGACCCCCTTAATAATAAGCTAAACTATTAATAAAGGTAACTGACGAGGGGAATGGAAAGAGTTTGCCTTAGTTAGCTGCGCCTTACTTGTCCGCAACCTCCTTCGCGCCGCAAGAGTTCTTGTTGGTATTGGTGTGCGCATCGTCTTCCTACTCAAGTGCTTGGAGGTCGGCTTCTTCGCATGAGATTCAATCATGTGTCACGCCATTCACACTACCCTGGAAAGGACTAGACCGCAAGTCAACGGGACAGTAAAGCGGCTCATCGGGTGGACCTCACTACAAAGGTAGTGGATAATGTTGCCTAAGGTTTTGTTGACGTTCTCGGTCTGTCCGTCCGTCTAAGAATGGAATGAGCTGCTGAATTGGAGATCGGTTTGGAAGAAACGTCCTAGGGTGTGTCAAAATGAGAAAACATTTTGTGCCTCGGTCTGAAGTGATTGTTTTGTGAACACTATGAAAGAAGATATTCACAATATTAGAAGCATCCGACGCCTTCTTGAATTCGAGAAAATGTGCCATTTTTAGAAACGGTCAACCACTATGAACCCTCGTTGCGCAGTTCGAGTCCTGGAAGCCTTGGCGCACCGGTTAAGGTGTCGTCGTGTGACCTTGAGGTCACGGGTTCGAGTCCTGGAAGCAGCCTCCTGCAAAAATTCAGGGTAAGGTTTGCCTACATTTCACCTTTGTAGTGGGACCCTTCCCCGGACCCTCGCTGCACAGCGATGCTTTATGCACCGGGCTGCCCTTTGGGTTAACCACTACGAACACGAAATCACAAGCTCTTTGTGTTAGAGATAATCTAGGGCAAAGTCCATGGAGATGTCTTCCCACAGGGCGACAGGGATGGGCAGGGATGTGTACAAACCGCTAGTTTGCCTCTTTCCTTTGTTGCTTTGACATAGCACTTTCACATGAACTTATCTATATTGTGTTTGAGTTGGGGTCAATAATAATGTGCTTCCACGAGAGAGATGGTCTTGTCCCTTCCCGTATGTCCAGAAATTCCTCCTCCGTGTAGCTCATTTATCAAATACTCGTGAAGTGAGCCTCGTGACATGCAAAGGCGAGTATCAAAGAAAAAGGAATCCACCTTGGTCCAAATAGTGACCATATGATGGTCCTCCTCCTTGCTGTTGCCATATGGATGCAAAATCGCCAGTGGCGACATATTGATCTTTCAAGCAATCAAACCCAATTACCTCCGACTCCATCATGTTAGTAGGCGGATTGTTGGTTTAGGGCATCAACCACCTTATTCTGATCCCCGGCCCGATGTTTGATAATGAATGTAAACTGCTGCAGGTATTCTACCCTCTAGTTGAGAATTTTATGGTCGTTGAGGTATTTTAGAGCTTTGTGGTTGGTTTGGACAACAAACTCCTCTTGAAAGAGGTATTGTTCTCAATGTTTAACGGCCCGGAAGACAACATATAATTCTAACTCGTAGGTCGTCCATTTCTTTCAAGCATCGGTGAGCTTCTCGCTGAAGAAGGCGACGGGGCATCTCTTCAGTGAAAGGACTGCACCAATTCCTACAATGAAGACACAGTTTCAAGCTCGAACGACTTCCCAAAATTAGGTAGAGTAAGGGTGGGAGTGAAGCTAAGCCTCTCTTTAATTAGTACGAAGCTTTGTTCGACGTCGCTTCCTCATTAGAACTTGCCTTTCTTCATGCAGTCAGTGATTAGAGCCGTGATGATACTTGTTGAAACCATGAAAATTGATTCCTGCATTCGGAGTAAGGGGGTGACCAAATGTTACTAGTTTAGTAGTCGACTCGCGTGAGACTTGGCGAGAAAAAGCTAGTGAGCATAAAGTACAGCTCCAGACCGCCTATTAACAAGACCCGCGTGCTGCAGCGAGAAGGTCCCACCACACATCCGGAAGTTTATAGGAACTTCCTCTCCTAAAACCATTGCTGAGTTCGGCCCAAGTGAGACAGACATTGAACTCGCCCATCGTAGGTGAGGGGGATGAAGGTGTCTTATACTTGTGCCTCGGGGTTCTATTTATAATCAAATCCAAGGGGGAGGGGGGAGGGTCTGCGAGCAGCCGCTCCCGCCTTAGCCAGAATGATATTCACAAGCCTAAGTGGTCTGAGATGAGGTGAGAATCTGTTTGCATGAGGTGGGCGAGGTCTTCTGTACTCTCCCCAGGTGGGCGAGGTCTTCTGTACTCTCCCCAGGTGGGCGAGGTCTTCTGTACTCTCCCCAGGTGGGTGAGGTCTTCTGTACTCTCCCTAGGTGGGCGAGGTCTTCTGTGCACGCCACAAGTGGGCGAGGTCTTCTGAACTCGCCCCAGGTCGGCGAGGTCTTTTGTACTAGCCCCAGGTGGGCAAGGTCTTCTGAGCCATTCTCAGGCATTTCTGATCTCGACGAATTACGAGTTATACAATACTGAAATACTGAATGAACCTGCGATAAAAAATTGCAAAATCATGAAAACTTTGAACTTCGCTTACGGTTTATGGCATGGCCAGTTCCGGATGGCCTAGACTTTATCTTCATCGACATGAATACCTTTCAAACTCATTGCGAAACCCAAGAATAACAATGTGTCTGCCATAAAGTTACATTTCTTGCGATTATCATATAGTTGGTTTGCCCATAGGGTGGTGAGGACTGATTGCAGATGCTCGAAGTGTTCTTCCAATTTGCTATACAAGAGGATATCGTCAAAATAAACAACAACAAATTTATCAATATAAGGTTTAAGAACCTGATTCATTAGTCGCATGAAAGTGCTAGGCGCATTTAAGAGCCTGAAGGGCATGATGAGCCACTTGTAGAGGCCATCCTTTGTTTTGAATGTCGTCTTCCATTCGTCAAAGGGTTGTATCCGTAATTGATGATAACCACAACACAAATCAAATTTGGAGAACACTCTTGAACCTTGTAGCATGTCCAATGTGTCGTCAAGATGTGAGATAGGAAACTGGAACTTGAGATTTTATCTTGTTGATGGATCGGCTATCGATGCACATTCGCCAAGTCTGATTTTTTTTGGTACAAGTAGTGAGGGGACGACACACAAGCTCTTACTCTCCTAGCTAATCATCTTTTCGGATAAGTTCCTCGACCATGCCTTGCAAGACGGCGTGCTCTTTGGGACTCATGCGTTAGTGGGGCAAGTTAGGGAGAGTGGGCCCTTGCAATGAAGTTTATTTGATGTTGAATTTCTCTCATGGGGGAAACCCATCAGGCATCTCTTCCGGCATGAGTTATGTGAACGTGGTCAATAGATCTTGTAAGCGAGGTCGAAGTTTTGTCGTTTGTAAATCCGCCTCCTTCATAATCACAGCAAAGACGATTTTGGCATGCTGCACTTTGGCCATGAACTCTTCATGTGAACATAACATGATCGATTTATCAGTTTTCTGCAGGATCGGTTTTGGGCTCCCTTCCGCGAAACGGATGCAAGACAAAGTTTATTCCTGTTTTGAGAAGGTATAGATGGCGTCCTTATCATTATGCATAAATTCCAGATCATATTGCCAAGGGCGGACTTGTAAAACATGACAGACATCCATGTCCATGATATCGCAGAGGGTATCCTTATATTTCCCCATGGAGAGAGGTACCACACACTTTTGAGCGATGCATACCTCGCCGATATCTTTGATCCACCCAAATCTGCATGGCATGGGGTATTTTCTTGGGGTCAATTGTAGCCTCCTAATGATATCCTGTGAAATTATGTTTTCACTTCTTTTGCCATCTATGATTGCATCAAAGACACAATGGGACTGTGGCGTCATTGAAGGGCTGCTCTTTTGAATTTGATTTTGACTTGAATCCGCATTATTCTTGTAGGTGTTCCTTCTACCCTGCTTTGTAATGGTTGTTTCAGCCTTCAATGCTAGTCTCACTGCTACGTTTAGGGTCCAAGTGGTTTGAAGGGAGAGCATATACTGGATGTTGGGGAGGAGGCCGTTGTTGAATCTAGCCACGTGTTAGGCGTCAGACTCATGTTGTTGATTTCCTGAAGCAAGACTTATGAATTCTTCCATGTATTCGAATATGGAATGGGAGTGTTGGAGACCGTTTTGATATGCTGAGCATGAAGTTTCCTCATAATCAATAGGTAAAAATCATGCAAACATCAATTGTTGGGTTTCAATGACATCAAATGCGCAGTGAAAATATAATAAATCCTCGATAGGATCCATGCGAAACACACTAAATCAAGAAATAAGTTATACCTGCTTCAAAATCAAATTTTGAGAAGAATAACTGATGTTTGAGTCCAAATGCAGAACAGTATCTGCGTCTTTAGAAGTATCCACACAAACGCCAGAAACAGCACGCAGTCCATCCAACGAACTCTATCTGGAAAATGATCGTTTTTCTCTCCTTCGAAATGCTAGTTCCGATTTGGTAGAGATGTGTTATTTGTGGTTTTACGGTATGAAAAACTCCGAGAATGACATTCGTTCTTGAGGATAAGGTTACATATTTGTAGGCATGAATCAGTGCGTGAAATTTGGGGTATGCGCGCCCTTGGCACACGGGCGTGTGTCCCAAAAGTCGCGTTGGTTTATGTAGACACGGCTTCTCGTGACTCTGGAACGAAAAACCGCACACACACCCTTGGCATACGGGCGCGTGCCTTCAAAAGTTACGCATTTTGGTCCAGAACTGATGTCAACCGTTATTCCGCCAAAATGAGCACACGTGTTCTTGACATACAGTCACGTGCCTCGAATATTGTGCAACATATCATATATGCTTATTCAGAACTTGGTTTCATAAACTAATGCAATCAAACACTCTAATTTTCGCACATTCTTATGTGCGATTGTCACGTGCGGATGATTGAGAGCGGGTGTGCCGGCGAGGAGGAAGATCCTCCAGCTTGATACCGTCGACGGTGGAGGAGGAGGGTGTGGGTGTCGCACCTGGCTACATGTGCGGCGGCTCGAGTGTTAGGGTAAGGGAAATCGGGGAGAGATAGAGATAGAGAGAGAGAAGATGAGAAAAGTAAATTAGGGAGTTTCTTTCTTGCTCTGTTCGATTACTCCTCCTGGAGGTTATAAAGGAAATAAAATATAAAAGTTATGGGCCCCCCCACTTGGGCTTAAACAGTGGGATTCAAAATATGCAAAACATAACTAAAATAAAAGATGTGCAGAACTCATGCGCTCGTCCCTGTACCGGTGTTGCGACGAAGATAGACCTGACCCCAATGCGGGTCCGATTTTGTGTCTTCAGCGACCGGTGTCGTAACATCTCCTTACTCGTCGGAAGACAACGCGCCCTCAAGTTGAGAGGGAATGTCCACGATCGGAGTAACGGGTGGCTCGCCATAGAAGCGCTTTAGTTGGGAGACGTGGAATGCGTCATGGATGCGTGCCTACGGTGGCAGGCGGAGCCGGTAGGCTACCTCGCCAATGCGTCGGGCGACCTGAAAAGGACCGTAGAACCGCGACCCCAGCTTGGTGGAGGAATCTGTAAGGCGCAGTGTCGCCTGGCGGTAGGGGCGGCGCTTGAGCCACACCCACTCTCCGACTGCATAGGAGACGTCTCGATGGACACAGTTGTACGCTATCTCCATGCGATTTTGGGATCAGAGTAGATGATCGCGGGCAGTGGCGAGCAGTCGGTCCCGGTTTAGTAGTTGTTGGTCCACCGCAGTTATTGTGGCGAGACCATGCCCGTAGGTGATAAGCTTGGGCGGGTAACGGCCATAGATGAGCCGGAACGGTGTGGTTTGTAGGGCCGAATGATAGGAGGTGTTATAACAGTACTCAATCCACAAAAGCCACTTGACCCAATCCATAGGGTGCTCGCCCGTCAAACAACGAAGATACATCTCCACGGTATGGTTGACGACCTCCGTTTGACCGTCCGATTGGGGATGATACGCGGATGAGAATGGTAACTTCGTCCCGCTCAAAGTGAAAAGTTTCTTCCAAAAATGGCTTGTGAAGACCTTGTCACGATTAGACACAATGCTTTCCGGTAGTCCATGTAGGTGGAAAACGTCATTGAAGAATAGTTGGACCACACGTTCCGCGACGAGTGGGCGGGCTAGAGGAAGGAAGTGTGCGTCCTTGGAGAATCTGTCCACGACCACCATCAACACGGGCTTTCCCTTGCTGCGCGGAAGTCCCTCCACAAAGTACATAGAGATATCAACCCAAATTTGGGTGGACACCGGTAACGGTTGTAGGAGCCCGACAGGTAACAGGTTAGACGATTTTTGTTGTTGACATATGATGCATTGTGCAATGAAATCTTGGACATGACGGCGTAGACCCTTCCAATAAAATTTGGCCCGGATGCGATGAAGAGTTTTGTGGACTCCTTCATGAGCGTGGTTGTGAGTATCGGCCAAAATGGAGGGAATGTGGGGCGATGTTGGCAACAAGTAGATCCGGCCTGATAGAAAACGAGGCCGAAGTGCTGTCCATAGGGGCGGAAAAAGGCCCTCTTGCGCCCGCCTGAGTAATTCGGTGAGGAATGGGGAGTGGCGGATGTCACACCGGATGACATCCAAGAGAGAGGTCGTCGGCCTGGAGACGGTGCATATGATGGCGGTGTCGTCAGGGTGCTGACGAAAGGGGGCGTCCGCGGCTCTATTGAGGGCACCGACCTTGTATTCCACGGTGAAGTCGAACCCCAATAATTTGCTCACCCACCGTTTCTGCGGAATGGTCGTCAAGTGTTGCTCCATAAGATATTTCAAAGTATAGTGGTTTGTGCGGACGACGAAAGAGCGGCCCCATAAATACAGCCGCCAGTGCTGGACGGCTTTTGCTAAGCCGATTAGTTCCAGCTCATAGGCCGGCAACTTCCGATGGTGGAGCGTGGTGCGGCGACTGAAATATGCGAGCGGGTGACCATGTTGTTGGATAACTGCGCCGCATCCTAGAGCCAAAGCGTCACATTTAATATAGAAAGGCTCGTTGAAATCGGGGAGCTGTAAAACCGGGCGGAGATCAAGGTGGCTTGGAGTGTCTCAATCGCCCGTTGCACGGTGTCCTCCCACACGAAAGCTGTGCAGCGTAGGAAGGCCAAGAGGGGTTAGACGATTGAGTTGTAGCTGCGGATGAACCGTCCGTAGTATCCGGTCTGCCCCAAAAAGGCCCGGAGGTCGCGTTGCGACTAGGGTACCGGCCATGCAGCAATGTCTTGCAGTTTCTCTGGGTCGGCGGACACCCCGTGCTCATGTATCACGTGACCGAGGTAGGTGATGCTAGTTTGCCCAAAAGAACACTTGGACTCCTTGAGAGCTATGCGAGCACTTCACGGATATGACTGAGATGCTCGGGTTAAGACTTGCTATAGATCAAGATATCGTCAAAAAACACAAACACAAATTTGCATAGGACGGAGTGGAATACCTCGTTCATCGGTGATTGGAATGTGGATGGCGCATTGGTCAGGCCAAATGCCATGACAAGAAACTCAAAATATCTGTGGTGCGTTCGGAAGGCGGTCTTTTCCACGCATGCAGCCGCCATGCGAACTTGGTGGTACCCGGAATATAAGTCGAGCTTTGAGAAGAAGCGTGCGCCATGCAACTCGTCGAGGAGTTCCTCGACTACGGGGATAGGGAATTTATCTTTGACATTTTTGGCGTTGAGTTCACGGTAATCGACGCAGAAGCGCCATGTATTATCCTTCTTGTGGACTAGCAGAGCCGACGATGAAAATGGAGATACACTCTGTCGGATGAGCCCCCGTTGGAGCATAGCGGAGCATTGACGCTCAATATCGTCTTTTTGGAGGAACGAGTAGCGATAGGGGCGTACCACCACTTGCGCGACTCCTGGAAGTAAACAAATGCGGTGGTCCTGTGGCTGGTGTGGCGGTTGTGTCGCGGGTATGGTGAAGGTGTCCCCAAACTCCTGCAGCAGTAGATGTAGGTCGTGGGGCCGGGGTCCCACCGGAGCTTCTGGGCCTTGCATGAGGAAGGCCTGCGGTTTTGAGGTGGGGGCAAGGCATTGCCACTCCACCTTGGAGTCTTGGTACCATTGTATGGTTGCTGAAGTCTCAGGTAATGGGTCCCAATGTGCATAGCCAACACATCCCAAAAACAATGTCGAAGCCGTCGAGGTCGAAGACCAAGAGGTCTATCTCGAAGGGCGGTTGTGGATTGTCAGGGACACGCAAAGGCAAAGGCTGGGGCATGCCATGCTATGGTCGTTGGCCACAAAAACCTCGAGCTGGTGGCAGGAAGTTGATCAGCAGCTGAAGAGTGGCCGCGGTCTTGCGGAGGATGATATTGTGTGTACTGCCCGAGTCCAACAATGCGACGAGGGTGGTGCCCGCCACGTGGATAGGGAGCTGCAACATATGACCCCCCGTGTGTCGGCGATAGCGTGGATGGAGATATCTGGTGCCTCGGAATCCGGTTCCTCGCCGTCGTCATCGGAAGGGTCTTCCACCTCGATCCAAAAGAGGCGCTTGCAATGGTGACTGGGCCCAAAGAGTTCGTCGCAGTTGAAGCAAAGTTCCTTGACGCGACGGTCGGCCATTTCCGGGTGGGAAAGACGTCGTCGGAATGGCGGTTTGGGTGACTCATTGAACTTGGCGGGCTGATTCGCCGATGGTGCTTGAAGAGTCCCCTGGGAGGACTGCCCATGATCCCGGCGGGATAAATATTGTGGTCCAAGAGTAAGCGACGCTCACACGTCCGGGCGAGGTTCATTGCGATATTGAGGTCAGGGGGGTCTTGAAACTCAACGTCAAGATGGAGACGCTCATGCAAGCCGGTCGTAAATATAGATACTTGTTGATCCAGGCGGACTGTGGATGCCCGAGCGAGCAAAAGCTGGAAGCGGTCGAGATAGTCTTCTAAGGCACCTGTTTGGCGTAGGATGATGAGGTCACCGAGGGGATTACCACGGAGCGAGGGTCCAAAACGAAGCATACACGCGGTCTTGAACTTATCTCATTGGAGATACGATCGTTCGTGTTGTAGCTGGGAGAACCATAGTTGGGCAGTCCCGTTGAGGTGGAAGGAGGCAAGGCCCAGGCGATCCTCTCCGGTTGTGCGTTGGTTAGAGAAGAAAAGCTCGCATTTTGTAAGCCATGAGAGAGGGTCCTCGTGCACATCAAAGACCTGGAAATCCAACTTGACGTACCGTGGAAAGGTGCCGCCCTCGGGACGGTGGTCGGAGTGGCCGTCGTGGAAGGTCTGTTCCGGCATGGAGTGTTGGCCCGACGGACGGTCGAAGGGGGCAGGCCTGCGGTCAGATGCGTCGTGCTATTTTCTCTTTTCCAGCCACCACCACAACAGGCCGGCCACCCCTTTTGTTACCCAAATCCAGCCGGTCAAACCCCTCCTCCAAGGACCTGTCGGCCACCTCCTCTCCTCCCTATTCCAGCGAGCAGCCACGTACCCTCACTGTTTCCCTGCACATCCATCAATCCACTCCTTTTCCCCATCAGATCCAGCCCGCCACCCCCTTACAAACTATCCCTCCTTGCTGTCCAGCCAGTCGATCACCTCCAGATTCCCCCTCCAGCACCTTCCCCTCAGGCCGCCGCCATTCCCCAGCCGTGGAGCCACCTCCCACCACCCGACCATCCCCTAATCTGTCCAGATCTGGGCATTCCAGCCCAGATCCAGCCCTCCCCTTACCCGATCCGCTCCACCCACCACTGAAATCCCTCATTGAGCCCTCCAACATTCAGATTCGTTTATTTGCAACAGCCATAATATTCGTATTATGTTTTGTATTAATTTTGGGTTGTAAAACATTGTTATGATTTGGATTATTACATGATTGCCTGGATGTTCAATTTATTATAGTTATTTGTGTTTGTATTAATCTCTGACTACTGGAAGGACCGATTCGCCGCACACTCTTGTTTTGGCCCTCCACGCGGAGCAAAGCCTAACCATGTTTTGCCCTAATAAATTATTTTGTCTTGTTTTGAATTATTTGCGTGAGATGTTTAAATTTATTATCTAACTGTGGTTTAACCGTCGGATTTGCATAACATGTAGGGTTAGGTTGCCGTTAATCCGTCATCTATAGATTCGCCTTGCGTCACTTCCTTTTGTTGAAAACTCTTCACCACTAGATTTGCTTTGTATCTTTTATTGTCATCATGCTCTTCCTTTATAATACGATTAGACTTCACATCTCGAACAATTTCTCTATTTTTTTATTAAAGCTTTACTTGGTAGAAATTGCAGGGAATGAAAATTGAGTTTACTTATTAGTTCTATATTAGGTGTTTGATTCTAACTTAGTGTGTAATTTGATAACATAAGAAATGTTTGGAAATGCAATTTTTTTCTTAAACAATTGTCTATCACTATCTTGTTGAAATACGAAAAGACACAAATTTTGTGAAAATTCGTTTCACCATACAGGTCAAAAGAATGTTCGATTCAATTCGTTTATCATTTCCTTTGCCAGTATCTTTTCATTCCCACTACAAGCAGTTCCTACAAACTAAACACAGACTAATAGTTATGCCTTTGGGAGTAGTTTTGACTGGCATTTTTGATGAATCCACCTGCTGTGATGTTTTTGACTCTTCTGTGATCTCTAGAGGGTGTAGATAGAATGACGTATTTTATTATGTTCAGCATTTCACTTTAAAATTTGGGTACTTGTGCTTCGTGTTCCTTTCTTTCAATTTATGTTTCCATCTGCATTTGTTAAGAGTAGTTCCATATCGGAAAACTAGCCTTGCACACTTTATATAGTTCCCATGTCTCTCCACCTTCAACCAATTGGTTTTAGTTTGGATTCTAACATTATATTAGAGTAGGCTAAAAGCCTAAAGACCATTTCATGCCACTCAATTAAAAAAATAATCCACGTGTTAGAAGTTGTTAGAAGTATTAGAAAAGCTTTGTAAATAGCCCATTACTTTGGCCCATATTGTAGCCCAATATTCTCTTAGATTAATCCCACATCTTAGATTGAGATTCCTCTTCTCTCTCTCTCTTCCTATATATATATATATGTATTCTCTCAAATTGTAAAGACAATTTTTTGGCATTAATAAAATTTCCACAGATTTCTACATGGTATCAGAGCGCTCGACCCCCTTTGGGCGGCCCTTTTTAACTGTATCCTCTCTCTGGCGAGCTCTTTTGCGGTCTCCTTGTTTCTACCCGCGTCCCTCTTAACTCCCGTGGTTTCCACATCCCTTCCCTCTCCTCTCCTTTTTTATAGCCTTTTCTTCTTTGCTCTGTGGGTCCTACTGTGCCTCTTCTCGCTGCGGTCTACTCGCTCTGCCCGCAGCCCTCTCCCGTTGATCTGCTCTGCTCGCGGACTGCTCTAGCCGCTTTGCTATCTTCTTGTCGCAGTTCTGATCTGATCGCATTCTGCTCGCGGTGGCCTCTGACCGCGGTCTGATTGCGTTCTGCTCATCTCGCTGGTCTGACAGCCTCTTCTAACCGCACGTGTTTACCGCTGCGGCCTCCTCAGTTCTATCAGTTGCGGCCTCCTCAGTTCTATCCGTTGCGGCCTCATCAGTTCTCTCCGCTGCTTGATCTGCTCTCACTATTCGCTTACCACTGTTCGAGCACCGTTTGCTTGCCGTTGCGGCACTTCCTTCTTGCCGCTATTCTTTCCGTCTAGCCATTTTTTTTGTTCTTGAGTGTTGGTGCCGCTATTTCCTCTTACCGCAACAAGCATTGTTCGCTTCCCGGTCTATCTCCGACAATTTACCTCTATCCGCCGTGCTCTCTTGTGTTCCTGTTTGCCGCGCGGCTTGCTCTGCTTCTGCTCTGGCTTTCGCTCCTTCTCTTAGCCGCGCCTCTTATCTCCAGGCTTACCATTATTGCCTCTGCGGTCTCTCCTTGCGGGTTCTTCTAACCGCCTTCTTCTAGTCGCAACACTGTCCCACTACTCCTTACCGATTCTCCTGATTTTTAGCCACATGATTAGTGGGTTGATCCTTCTCTTGCCAACAGTGTGTATTCGTCTGTCCGCCTGGCAAGCTTATGGAGCTTTTTGATTTATGGATTCGACTGCGGCTTCCTCCCTTCCGATCGTGCGGCTGCTACTCCCGTTCCTAAAGTTCGTGATGAACTCCGGATTACCACCATCTCTCTCAGTGGGAAGCAGAACTTTGCGGAATGAGTGCACTCTGTTTGTCGTGTTTTGCAGACGAAAGGACTTCTTCATCATCTGACACGTGCTACTCCTACGACACCCACCGATGAGTGACTCCGTGATGGCGGTCGGGTCCAATCCAGGGTTCTCAACTCAATGGACATCGATCCATACAGGATGACCATGTATCATGAAACATCCAAGGCAATGTGGGAGGAGCTCCACTCCGTCTATTCTATCTAAGATAGTCTTCAGCACCTGTTCGACATTATTACAGATCTTCAATCTCTTGACCCCGGGGCCACTGGTGATGTGACTTTCTTTGTTGGTCGGGCCAAAGCTCTTGTTGAGGTATGGATACAATATCAGCTTCCCGCCACGGATTTGGTTGTGCAACGGGCGCAAAAAGAAGCCGTTGGGATTGTCATTATGATGGCCCGTATTTCACCCCATCTTCATAGTGTCCGAGCTCAGATTCTATCTTTCAGTGTTACTCCGTCTCTCTCGGACGTTGGCTCGATGCTTCTGAAGGTGACCCCCCGGATGCTCCTACAAGTCTAACTCCGGATCTCCTCCAATAGCTCGTCTCTACTCTTGCTCCTTCTGCTTGTGGTCCATCGGCTCGTGGAGGTCGACATTCTCGAAGACGGGGTTGTGGTGGTCGTACCCTCTTTAAATGTTCTTACTGCGACCGAGATGGTCACCTTGAGGCCATCTGTTATCGCAAGCATTTCTTGCCTCCTCATCTTACTGCGTCTGTTACTGCAGCTTCTCCCCCAGCCACCAGTGATGACATTGCTGCTCTACGTGCTCAACTACATCAGTTACAAGGGGTGGCTAGTCTCTCCTCTGGCTCTGTGGCGTCGATCTCCAATGAAGGTATATCTTGTCTCTCACAAAACTCTCACTGGATTGTGGATTCCGGTGCTACGCATCACATCTCTCTGCAACGACCACCTCAATATTTGGACTCTGCTTATCCCAAGTTCATCACAGTGGCCAATGGTGACACCACCCCGGTTTCTGGCATTGCTCATAGACCTCTTACTTCAACCATCTCTCTATCCTCGGTTCTTCATGTTCTGGTATCCCCCTTTACCCTTCTTTCTGTTAGCCGTCTTACTCAGGACCTTGATTGCTCTGTAACCTTCTCACGCTCATCTTTTATTGTGTAGAATCGACAAATGCAGAATATACTTGGTAGAGGGCGACTGTCTAATGAGTTGTATCTTCTTGATGTTCCACCTTCATTGTTTTGTCTGTTAATTGACATCGTCGTTTTGGGTATGCTCCTCTCCATAGTCTCAAGAAAGCTCTTCTCGATGTATTTTTTATGAGTTTACTTGTGAATCTTGTATCTTTGGCAAACAACACCGTGTATCTTTTTCTCCTTCTTGTACTTGAAGCGATGCTCCTTTTTCATTAGTACATTCTGATATTTGGGGACCATATAAGATTCTCAGTGTTTTTGGTTATCGTTATTTTGTGACATTTATTGATTATTACTCACGCGTAACTTGGTTATATTTATTTTGTGATTGTGCCGAACTCTCATCTATCTTCCATACATTTATCGTGGAGACTCGTACTCAATTCTCTACTTCCTTCAAAGTTATTCGTACTGATAATGCGCACGAGTATACCAGTCTAACCTTCTCCAATCTGTTCACCAAGTTTGGTATTATCCATCAGACTTCGCGTGCCTATACTCCTCAACAGAACGGTGTGGCCGAGCGGAAAAATCAGCATCTTCTCGATGTCGCTAGATCTCTTATGTTTCAAATGCAGGTAAACCACCTTTGTACTGGAACTTTGTCATTTCTACTGCCCGTCATCTCATCAATCGCATGTCTTCGTCCATTCTCAACTTCGTGGCTCCATTCACTCTCCTTTTCCCCTCAACGTCTCTGTTCTCTCTCTCGCCCCGTGTTTTTGGATGTACGTGTTATGTACATAACTTCGGTCCACCCAATGACAAGTTTGCTAAACGTGCTACCAAATTATGTTTGCGGGCTACTCTCGCACCCAGAAGAGGTATGTTTGTTATTCTCCTACAGACGGTAAAATGGTCATTTCTGCTGATGTCACCTTTCGTGAAGACCAACCGTTCCACAACATCCTCACAGATCCTCTTCTACCTCCTCCTCTACCTCGGCCCTCGGTTCCAGTCACGTCTCCCCTTCCACCTCTCCTTCCGACAACAGTCCAATCTAAACCACCTCTTCTTCGTGTGTACACTCGTCACCCCCCCAAATCTAATGCCTTGCAGCAGCCTCCTTTCACCGGTGTGATCTCGCGACCTGTCAATTCGACATCAACCACTACGGCTCATCCTTTGGTGAATTACATCTCCTTACATCGCCTCTCCCCACCTCTTCTTAAATTTGCGCTCTCTCTCCTCCATTTCTATCCATAACTCTTTACAGGAGGCTTTTCAGCATCCGGAGTGGTGCGCGGCCATGGATGAGGAAATAACAGCTCTTTGGGCCAATCAGACTTGGGATTTTGTACCTCTCCCTCCTGGACAGAATTGTGTTAGTTGTAAGTGGGTCTTTGCAATCAAACATGTTGTAGGTGAGACAGTTGAACGTCTGAAAGCTCGACTTGTGGCTCGGGAGTTCACTCAACAACATGAACTTGATTATGATGAGATTTTCTCCCCAATTGCCAAGTTAAACTCTATTCGGGTTTTGATCTCCTTAGTCGTTCATCGTCAGTGGCCTCTGCATCAGCTGGATATCAAAAATGCTTTTTTAAATGGCGAGCTTCTTGAAACTGTATTCATGTACCAACCACCCGGGTTTGAGACCACGGGGGAGTCTCATGTATGTCTGCTCAGGAAATCCATCTATGGCTCAAACAGTCTCCTCGGGCGTGATTTGAAAAATTTAGTAAGGTCGTTCGTGAGGTTGGCTCCAAGAGAAGCTCGACAGACTTCTCACTTTTCACTCGTCATCAATCAATCGGGACTGTCATTCTCCTGGTTTATGTGGATGATATTTTGATTACTAGTGATGTGTCCATAGAGATACAACAAATTAAGCAACACTTAAGTTCTGTTTTTCAAACTAAGGATCTGAGAAATCTTCGCTACTTCCTTGAACTTGAGGTAGCAAGGCGACGTGATGGTCTTGTCCTATCACAATAGAAGTATTGTCTTGACCTTCTTCAAGATGCTGGCCTCTCAGGGTAAACCTGCAGAAACCCCGATTGATGTCAACCACAAGTTGTGTTCTCATGCATCTGACTCTGATTCACTGCTTTCGAATCCGGAGTACTATCAGCGTCTTGTGGGAAAACAGATATATCTAACAGTTACGAGACCTGATATCTCATTCTCTGTTGGAGTAGTCAATTGTTTTATGCATGCTCCACGAGTCTCTCATCTCATGACAGTCGAATGCATCCTCAGGTATTTGAAGACTACTCCTGAACAAGGGCTCGTGTATAAGCCATTTACATCTCTATCTCTTATTGCGTATTCTGATGCTGACTATGTGGGCTCTCTGGATGATCGAAGCTCCACTACTGGTTTCTGTACCTACTTTGGGGGAAATCTTATCACCTGACATAGCAAAAAGCAGTCTGTTGTTGCTCGCTCTTCTGCTGAAACGAAGTATCGGGCTATGGTGGCTGTTATGTCCGAACTTACCTGGCTTGAGAGTCTTCGTGGTGATTTGGGAGTTAAACTGTTCTCACCAGCAACTTTGTTCTGTGACAGTCAGGCTGCCATACATATTGCCAAGAATCCAGTGTTCCATGAGTGAACAAAACACATTAAAGTTGACTGTCACTTCGTTCGGGAAAAGGTTCAGTTGAAGAAATTGGAATTGGAACATGTACCTATTTCTAGGCAAGTGGCTGACATTCTTACCAAAGCATTATCATGACCATTATATCATCAGTTTTTATCCAAGCTTGGTGTCTACGACTTGTATGCTCTAGTTTTCGGGGGAGTGTTAGAGGTATCAGAAAATATTTGTAAATAGACCCATTACTTTGGCCCATATTGTAGCCCAATATTCTCTTAGATTAATCCCACATCTTAGATTGGGATTCCTCTCCTCTCTCTCTTCCTATATATATGTATTCCCTCAAGTTATAAAGACAATTTTTCAGTATTAACAAAATTTTCACAGATTTCTACAAAAGGCAAAAACCCTACATGTGGAGCGTGTGTTGAGAACAACCCCACATCGGGAAACCAATGTTGTGCACTCAATATAGATTTTGGGACTCCATTTCCACCCAGTTGATTTTGAGTTGGATGCTTGAATTCTAACAATGTTGATTATTTTATCTATTGCACACATACTTTGTTATTGTGAATCCTCTTTGAAATCAAACTTTAAACTTTATAAATCTTTGGATGTCTGAATGAAGGTTAGGAGGAACCTGGAAGAAGATAATTGAGGATTCAGAAGGTGAGTCGAGGACAAAGCCGCCTTTGAGAAAAGACCAGCAGTCTCGCTTGATAATTGATGTGCCAATGCATTTCATCCCACCGCCATCACTGGTGCTTAGTCTTGCCTTCAGAAGAGCAGAGTCTGTTGCTCCTCTTCTGATTTTCACCCAGCCTGTTGATAACCAATAAAAGGTCAGTGCAAGTCTTTCCTTAAAATTTTCAGAAACTTTTGATGCTTAAATCAATCAATATTTAAGTTATTTTTTCTATGCATTGGATTATTATTATTTTTAGACTATAATGAAAATTATAAGAAAAAAGTTAGGGTGCATTGGACTCTTTTTAAACCTACAAACTAACTTTAGATTAAGCTATTATGCTAGTAATTAATTACGTTACATGCTAGAAAATTTTGAGAAATGTTTAAGGGTAGAATATTAACGCTTAAGCTTAACCTTTTTACAATATAATTGACTAGTTGATGCCTACGAAAGAAATTAGGGGTGAATTAGAATCTCCCATTAGGAAGTTTGTTCTTAACTGGACCATTGTTCAACCATCCCCCTGACACAGTCGTGCAGAAAAACCCCGACCGGGCCGGGCTTGGACCGGGCCGGTCGGGCCCGGTTTTTTTGCCTACCGGCCCCAACTTGAGCCATGCCGAGCTCGGGCTCCCTCTCAAAGAGGGGGACCGATAAGGCCCTTCGGGCCGGGCCCGGGCCGGCCTGATTTCCAGGAGGGATTAAAATTCCGCCTAATTTGCAGATTTTCCGCCAGCTCGGGTGCCGGGTTCAGGCTAGCCCGGTGCCCGGGCTTTGCCCGGCCCGGCCTAGGCACCAGATCGGGCAATCAACTAAAATGGGCCCGGTAAGGCTCCCAAGTCCGGCCTTGGCCTGGGCCGGGCCCGGGTTTTTTGTACACGACTACCCTAACAATTACATTGTTAGCTAAAATAGTGTTAAACACTACTTTCGAGATAAGACTTTATTAATTAAAATTAATAAGAAATTATGTTGGACAATAATTTTTGAGATAAATATTTGACTCTGGATCAGAGTAAATAGTCGAGTCCAAAAAATAGTGTTTAAATGCTACATAGAACCATCTCAGACGGGTTAAGAAAACTAAATTGTGATCAATTAATATTTAGAGACATCTCATGTTGAGTTTAAACGAAATCCGAGCGAGTTTAAATATAGCTTATTGCTTCTCAAATTAGGGTTGACTACAGAACTTAGTGGTCTTAGTTAACAATCACATCTGTGTGTATATTGTTGTCAATAGGATTGAAGATGAAACGCAAGTGGTTTTGGTTGATACTCATGGTCGCATTCATGTTGAAGAATGATTCAATGACTCATAGGCAGTGGCTTGATTAAGGAGACCTCCATAGCCATAGCTAGAGTAAGTCTTCATGAGGGTGATTAATGTTTCTTATGGACCCAAACCTGAGTGATCTATTCATGACCATGATGAATAGAACTTAAGTGAGGTTGGATATCACTTAGCTGACATTTAGCTATATCTATACAATTGAATCAAATTGGTTACAGAGTAACTGGTTATATAATTAACACAAATTATTGAAACATGGTCATGCAAAAAAATTGAATGAGTGGAGCATGGGGTTGAGCTTGATTATTAATAAGGTGAAGGTCAATGAATCGCTATAAAAAAGGAAGCCTGGTGCACAAAGTATCCCCAGGCAGGAGGGACAAGGAAAGAAGTCTCAATCTATCTCAGTTATTGATAAATATAATGTGTGGTTTCTCCCGTGGTGGGTGCACGGACTATCGATACTATTCTACATTGAGGGCTCTCATTACTCTTTGTTCTTAATTATAATGGGCAGACATATGCATTGATTATAGAACAGTGTAGTCATAGATGGATGTAGCCGCGTGAAGGTCACCCTACCTCGAGAATTGATTTTGTCACTGATCAAGCATCATCATGAATCGATACAATGACTCACGCCTTCGATACTCGCACAAGTCGTTCAATAAAAGATGGGATTTATAAGTCAAATCATTATATCTCTGAGGTCTTCTAGAACAGTAATTGTCATATCGAGCAGTTAATCCTACTCGGGCAAAGAATATATCCCTACTTACTACGCAAGGTCAATGCATGTCGTGTCGCGAGAACTTGAATTCTATTTAGAGCAATTTTGAATGGCTCTCTTGATACCTCAAAGCTACAAAGGGCCACTGAATGTTTCTAGGAGACCGCGAGTAACCTCTGTGGGTTTTTCTTTCAAATTACACACATCATGTTTGCAGAACAGAATTCTATAAGGGTTATTCATATCACGGTTACAGACGTCATACACCGATAAGGAAAAGGTACACTATAACTCCCTTAGCATTCCTAGAATTCAAAATTGCGTTTGCAGGTATAAAATTCAGGAGTCACACGAAATGGGTAAAAGTCAAAATTCAGGGTCCCCTTTCCTTCGCTGCTCTCGGGGCCGCCTAATTCTCTACTCTAGAAGTATAAAGATATATGATCGCAAAGATGTTATGCTACAACAACCTCAGATATTATTATAGTATTTATGCAGAGATGTAATCCCTACCTCATCGAGGCGGTCATCCAAGATAAGCAATCACAAAGAGTATTCAAATCTCCTTTGTCGGAAAATGCTATTATGTATATATATTCTTCAAGGGAGAAAATATCAACAAGCACTCCTAAAGTGCAACCAGTTTTACTCAGGTACTTGTGGTTTAAATTTTCACTATACCCGTTTTGCATTTTTTCTCCTACAGGAAAAACACAAAAAGCAGTGGATTGCGACTTCCTTGGGTGGTTCTACTTTTTCAAAGTTTTTTGGAAACTTAAAAAGTGCGGAGATCTATTCACCCAGAAGTCGGCAATCACCTTCGGGACGTCCGGACCAAGCATCATCATCCTGGGTGATTTTCCTTTGCCTTTTCGCGCCACTTCTCTGAGAGTCTGCCCGCTTCTCCAGGAGTCCGGGACTCCCGCTTCTCCAGGAGTCCTCCCCTTCTCCGGGAGTCCACCGCTTCTCCAGGAGTCCGCCGCTTCTCCAGGAGTCCGCCGCTTCTCCAGGAGTCCGCCGCTTCTCCAGGAGTCCGTCCGCTTCTCCAGGAGTCCGTCCGCTTCTCCAGGAATCCGCCCGCTACTCCAGAAGTCTGTCCGCTTTTACAGGAGTCCGCCTGCTTTTCCAGGAGTTTGCCCGCTTCTCCAGGACTCCGTCGTTTCTTCAGGAGTCCGCCCGCTTCTCCAGGAGTCCGCCAGCTTCTCTAGGAGTCTGCCCGCTTCTCCAGGAGTACTCCCCTTCTTTAGGAGTCCGCCGCTTATCCAGGAGTCCGCTGCTTCTCCAGGAGTCCGTCCGCTTCTCCAGGAGTTCGCCTGGTTCTCTAGGAGTCCGCCCGCTTCTCCAGGAGTTCGCCCGCTTTTTGAGGAGTCCGCCCGCTTCTCCAGGAGTCCGCCCGCTTCTCCAGGAGTCCGCCCGCTTCTCCAAGACTTCGTCGTTTCTCCAGGACTCCGCCCGCTTCTCCTTGAGTCCGTCGCTTCTCCAGGAGTTCGCCCGCTTCTCCAGGAGTCTGCCCTCTTCTCCAGGAGTCCTCCCTCTTCTCCAGGAGTTCGCTCGCTTCTCCAGGAGTCCGCTCGCTTCACCAGGAGTCCGTGCGACCTCTTCTCTCATCTCCCGCCACCCAACTCTTTGTGTACCTTGGGTGGTTGCACATTTAATGCGGCAATAAATGCGTCTGACCGTTCAGACAGCCTACCCTCAAGTATAAATAAAGGACCGGGGGTGCTCGAAGGGGACAGCGAACTGGGGCAAGAATCTACCTTGTTGTTGGTAAAGGACCAGGGGTGCTCACAGGGGACAGCGAACTGGGGCAAGAACCTACCCTGTTGTAGGTGTGGTTACTAGTTTCGAGTGTCTGCCGGTTGTCTTTTCTTTCCATGCTTTCCTTGCTCACTCTTGTATTCGCATGTACTCTTCTGTGATCATTTCTTGGAGCGATAGAAGAGCCCACTGCAAGAGAGGCATTCGCCGCGACGGGTCAATCTGGTGTTCGCCGTTGCTAGCGGCACCCTCTTTTCTGTGTTCTGCTTTTTGTCCGCCGAGCCCTCGCAGGATCAGTAACCAGCCGATTGCGGTCTCTGAAGTCTGATCTATTCGTTGAACTCCCCCAGGCAGTCGTTGAGAGTGGATGGTTCGGTGACAAATTTTGCCCCAACAGTTATTGTTGACTGGTTCTGTTTTACTCCAGGAAGCAGCAAGAACCCCCTTCTCCCTTTCTTTGTTGGTGGTCTTGCTCTTGTTCTAGAGCCACAAGCAAGGAAGAAAATAGGAGTTGACCGGGAATTTGAAAGTTGTTTTTTTGTTCTTCTCTTCTTCTGTTTTATTTTGTTCGGAATAATACAACGCTACTTTCTTAGTTGTTTGTTTTTTTGGCCTCATGTATGCATGCATGTATGAATTGAGCTGTGTGTAGCGAACAATCCTACATCTATTTAAAGGCTGTAATTTCTCTTCGTTGCGGTGTTACTCTTCATGGTTTTGCCTTGTCCATCCCTGATTGCGCATTTTTTACACGATTTGTATCATACACCATTGAATTTGATTCTCTCATAAGAATATCCTGACTTAAATTTTGATTTTGAATTTCATCAAATTTCTACGTTCTTCTACCAAGGAGCTGCTAACAAATGCTTTCTCATACATATTTGTACAACTCCTTCATTATACCCGCCGTTATTTTCTTTGTGGTGGTGTTGACGCGACATTCCTCTTTAATGCTACGCGGATCAAACCTAGCGCTCACCAATCCAATTGATACCAATCTTCTTGCTGCACTGTCCCTGGCTTCATGCCCTCCTACAAATTCTTCACATTTCATTCTTCTTTAGTAACTCTCACTCTCTCTTGGAGCAATTGTTTCCATGCCAGTTGCTAGGATTAAAAGGTTCCTACGATCATTGGAGAAAACAGCACATGAACAAATATTACAAAAAGCCAAAGAACATATGGTTTTACTAGGTCTTGTGCTATTTTTTCATGATATTCAATTATACGAGATGGTGCTCTTTTTATTGGTATAATCTAGGGCTATAAGCGCAAGGTGAGAGGGTTTGCTTCTTTCTAGAAAGTCTCGAAAACACCATTTTAACACAAACACTTTTCTCAGCGCTGTCAAACCAAACACCTCTAAAATAGCGGTGGCGGCGGGAATTAATAAGTGTACGTTTAGTGTGGCATTTTTACTCCGGTGAGTTTGGACAAAAACTCCACCGTCATAAAATGTGTTTGACATGACAACAATTATGACTGGCACCAAGGAAAAAAACACTAATTTTGAATATAAAAGTGAATGGAGGTCCTTAAGTGAGGTCGAAGATTCACAAACGATAGTCCATAACCACTGTATGCACGTTTGTGACTGCCATGCCAAAATAACATTGGAATTTATTGTTAGAACAGTAGGTCAAAGAAAACAAGTTACAACGATACCCAATAGGTTCGGGTAACAGTAACAACAAACCAAGTCGCAAAATAGAGAATACAGGGGGGCACGTAGGAAAAACAATCGCACAAACACAAAGGATTACGTGGTTCCACTTGTTGTTGGGTACGCCCGTGACCGGGCAGAGAGGACGCACTATCATCAAAAACAGAGGATTACAAGGTCGATGTCGGCTATACCCGAAATACCAATCAACAAGAGTGGAGAATCTCACTTCCAAAAAGATCTCACAACAAGGAGAACGTTATTACCCGTTTTATTTCAGAGGATTCACCCTTCTTCACTGATCGAAAACCGAGTGGCCTCTTCTCCTTCGCGTCAACAACCAGCGGCGGCCCCAAAAATAAATCGCGCCCTGGCCTGCGAGACCCCCCCTTTGCCTTTTTGTAAAACCTAATTAGCCCCAATTAAAAAGTCTTTAATACCTTGCTATGAGATTAGGACCGAAAAACATTAAGGCCATCCATTGGCATATCAGAAATCGACGGACAAGATTAAAACCTTCAATTTGAGGCACCCATAGCAACAAATCTCCACCTTGACTCAAATTGACACAAATCCTCTGAACCAAGTACCTTCACGTACACGATAGTGCAACCATAATCAAAACAAATCTCTACCCGACAAGTGCCCAATGACACTCAACTACGAACACCGATCAAGTTCAAACAATGCTTGAACTTGGCTGCAGGAATTGGTTTCATCAACATGTCTGCTGGATTGTCGACTGTCCCAATCTTTTGCACGTCAATTTACTTCTCTGAGACAGCCTCCCAAACGAAGTGATATCTGACGTCTATGTGTTTTGTCCTCTCATGGTACATGAGATTCCGAGTCAAATGAATAGCACTCTGAGAATCACAGTGTAACTCCTTGCTCAATCCCCAACTTATATAGTAAACCCCTCATCCACAGTGCCTCCTTCACAGCTTCAGAAATGGCCATATATTTCGCCTCAATAATAGATAATGCGATTGTAGCCTGCAAAGTTGTCTTCCAGCTCTATGCACTGCCAGCTATGGTGAAAATATCCAATCAGTGATCTCCTCTGATCCAAATCACCTGCAAAATCAGAATCCACATAACCGACGATCTGATCTACTGGACTGGTGCGTCCAAACGACAATTCAATGTCAACAGTCCCTGCCAAATATCATAGAATCCAATGCACGGCCTCCTAGTATGTTTCCCCGAACGAGACATATACCTGCTCACTACAATGAGTGCCTGTGAAATGTTGGGACAAGTACAAACAATAGCTTACATAAGGCTCCCTACTGCACTGGTGTAAGGAACACGAGCCATGTATTGCTCCTCGTCATCTGAATGTGATATTGATGCTGCCGAGAGTCTAAAATGAGCTGTTAATGACGTGTTAACGGGCTTTGAGCCCAACATATAAAATCTCTCTAGCACCTTCAGTATATAAGACCTCTGCCCCAGAAATAATCTCCTTGTTGCTCTTTCCCTAGATATCTCCATCCCCAATATTTGTAGCGCTGCTCCTAACTCCTTCATCTCGAACTCATCACTCAACTGTCACGTCAACCTGATGACCTCTGATATTCTCTTGGCAGCAATCAACATGTAGCAACAGATAAACAAAAGAACCATCAGACAGTCACCTATAGTAGACACAACTGCCGTACTCGCTCCTACAATATGAATGACCAATCATGAATGTGTCAAACCGTCTATACCACTGCCTCAGAGACTGCTTAAGTCTGTATAAAGATTTCTTTAATAAGCAAACCTGATTTTCAGACCCAACAACAACAGTCATTAGGTTGTTTCATATAAATTTGCTCCTTAAGCTCTCCGTGCAAGAATGTTGTCTTCACATCTAACTGCTCCACTTCAAATCTTCTAAACCAACTAAGGCCAAAAGAGTACAATAGAACTGTGGTTTACAACCAGAGAGAATACCTAGTTGTAATCAACACCTTCCTTCTGACTAAAACCCTTGGCAACTAACCGCGCTTTGTAGCGAGCTTCTTCAACATTTGGTATTCGTGGTTTTCGCTTATATATCCACTTTCACCCAACAGTCCTCCTGGTCTTCACTGGTTCAACAACTCCCAAGTCTGGTTCCTATGAAGAGACTTCGTCTCCTCATGTATAGCAAACAATCACTGTGCAATCTCTGGCCTTGAAACAACTTTTGCATATGTCGAAGGATCCTCAAACTCCACTGTCTCTGCCACTGAGAGTGCATAGGCCGCAATCTTAGAATAGTCAACATACCTTTCTGGAGGACGAATCTCCCTCCTAGGCCTATCTCTCGCAATGTTGTGTGGCTGCTCGACTGGTACATCATCCAACTGTGTAGTTTCTCTTGCGACTCCCCAAACTGTTGCTATATGACTATCCTCTCTGATACGGAGGACCTATCAGACAACTTCAACTGCTCCCGAGCACCTTGCTCCTGACCTGCAACCTCAGACCGCCTATACCCCCTGAGCATAGAGCTCTCATCAAATGTGAAATCTGTACTGATCACCAAACTAGAACTCTATAGACACCATAATTTGTATCCCTTCATCCCTGATGCATAGCTCAAGGAGATGCACTTCTTGGCTTTCAGTGCTAACTTGCCCTCCTTCATATGCATGTAGGCAGGACAACCAAATATATGCAACCAATTATATTCAGCGACTGTGTAGCTTCTCTCCGCGACTCCCCAAACTGATGCTCTATAACTATCCTCTCTGAGATGGAGGACTCATCAGACAACTCCACCTGCTCCTGAGCACCTTGCTTCTGACCTGCAACCTCAGCCCGCCTAGACCCCCTGAGCATAGAGCTCTCACCAAACTAGAACTCTCTGGACACCATAATTTGTATCCCTTCGTCCTTGTTGTATAGCCCAAGAAGATGCACTTCTTGACTCTGGGTGCTAACTTGCCTTCCTTCACATGCATGTAGGCAGGACAACCAAATAGGTGCAACCCACTATATTAAGTTACATGGCATGTCCACATCTCAAATGGGATCTTACAATCAATGGTTGTTGAAGGTGACCTGCTCACCAAATAACATGTGGTGGAAACAACATCAGCCTAAAACTTCTTGTTTAAACCGACATTTGACAATAAGCATCTCGTCTTCTCCATAAGAGTCTGGTTCATCCTCTCTGTTGCACCATTCTGCCGAGGGGTTCTGACTACTGTATGATGTTTAACAATGCCCTCATCTCTGCAGAAATTCTCGAACTTAGTCTTACAAAACTCCATCTCGTTATTTGTCCTCTGCCTCTTGATCTTCTTTCCAGTTTGCTTTTCAATCAGAACTTTGAACTTTTTGAAGGCTTTAAAAGCATCAAACTTATTCTTCAAGATGTATACCCAAACAAACCTGGAGAAGTCATCAATCAACATCATGTAATATCGAGCATCTCCTAACGAGATAACCTCTGTGGGACCCCAAAGATTAGCATAAAAGTGGTCCACTGTCCTCTTGGTGCGATGGCAGGCCTCACTGAACTTGACTCTGGATTGCTTGTCGTAGACATAGTGCTCGCAAAAGTCCAATTACCCAATCTGCTTAGTACCAAACAAACCCTGTTTGCTCAAAACTGTCATCTCACTCTCACTCATATACCCAAGTCGCATATGCCAAAGCTGAGCCAACTCATAATTTGCCACCCTGGATGAAGCCACTGTGGTTGTTGAACCTGTCATTGTACTGCCCTGCAAGACGTACAAGTTCCCTTACTTTTGGCACTTCATCAGGACTAAAACACCTCTGGAAACCTTAAGAACTCCACCAACAGCAAAGAATCTGCAACTCAGAGAATCTAGAGCACCAAGAGATACCAAATTCTAACATCAGATAAGGCGCACACGATACCATCATACATCTTAAGTTGGATTGACTCAATCCCAACAGTCCTACATGCAACATAAAATAAGGTGCCTAACATCAGATAAGGTGCGCACAATACCATTATATATTCTAAGCTGGATCGACCCAATCCCAACAGTCCTACAGGTGACATGGTTGCCCATCAGGACTGTACCACTAGGGGTGCAAGTTGAGTTGAGTGGGCTCGAAAGATCGATGAGCGGGCTCGAAAAAAGATCGAGCTCGAGTTCGGATAGTATTTTTCATGAGCTCGCTAGCCGGCTCGCGAGCTTTTTACTCTTATATTTTTTTGAAAAAATTAAAAATATAAAGAAAATCAGGCTCATAAGCTAAAAAGCTCGTGAACAGCTCGAGCTCGTGAACTCAATAAGCAGACATTGAGCTCGAGCTCGAGCCAGAACAAAATGAGCTCGAGCTTGAAAATTTTGTCAAGCTCGACTCGTTTGCACCTCTATGTACCACCATTAATCTCCTCATAAGTGGTAAACAATGTCCGGTGAAGACATATGTGGTATGAACATCTAGAATCTAAGATCCACTCGTACCAGGGCTAGAACTGCTCTCAGAAACAGTCAGTACAATATGCATCCCATCTGAAATATGCTCAAAGTGAGTAGTATCTAACTCCATTGAGTTGTCTGCTGATAATGAATCTGAAGGACCTGCACACTTTGCAATACTGACAACTGTTTTGCCTCTCTTCTGCTCTTCTTTTTCCTTCTCCCTAAGCTTAGGACATTCTTTTTCAAATGTCTGGGCTTCTTGCAATAATTGCATTTGCCCTCTTCTTTCTTGATGAATTAGATATGTCTATATGGCTGGACTCTGCTCTATCAAATGGTCTCCCTCTAATAAACAAACCCAATGCTCGATCATCAACATCGCTGCAAGACACCTTCTTTCTCAATTCCTGGGAGTACAATCTGGACTGCACATCCTCTATGGAAATAGTGTCTTTACCATAGATCAATGTGGTGACAAGATGCTCAAAGGATGGCGGTAGGGAACATAGCAGAGTCAAGGCCTAATCCTCATCCTTTACTGGTTCGTCAATATTTTTTAAGTCCATGATGATTCGGTTGAACTCATCCAGGTGGTCCTTAATAGGAGTACCTTCCTTCATCCTAAATATGTACATACGTTACTTTAAATAACGCCTATTTGTAAGTAATTCTGTGAGATACAACTTCTCCTATTTGTGCCAAACTCCCTCTGCAGTGCTTTCCTCTTCGACTTTTCTAAGGACGTCGTCTACAACTTCAAGACTCAACTGGATCAAACTAAGCGCTCGCACATCTAGATCATCCCAATCATCCTCACTAATCTCAGACTTCTCCTTGCTGAGCAACACTTTGTGCAAACCCTGTTGTGTCAGCAACCTTCATCTTGATGGACCAAAGACTAAAGCTATGTAATAATCAATCAAACTTACCAATCTCAAATTTTGCTGTCAACATCTTGAATTGAAGCAGACAACTAAGCTCCCTCTGATACCAGTTTGTTAGAACAGTAGGTCAGTGGAAACAAGTTACAATGAAGCCCAAAAGGTTTGGGTAATAGTAACAACAAACCAAGTCGCGAAATAGAGAACAAAGGGAAAACAACCAAGAAAAACAATCGCACAAACACAGGATTACGTGATTTCCCTTGTTGTTGGGTACGTTCATGGCCGGGCAAAGAGAATTTAATATCGTCAAAAACAGAGGATTATAAGTTAGATGTCGGCTATACTCGAAACACCAATCAACAAGAGTGGAGAATCTCACTTCCAAAAGGATCTCACAACAAGAATGAGAAGAATGTTATTACCAGTTTTATTTCAGAGGATTTGCCCTGCTTCACTGATCGAAAACCGAGTGGCCTCTTCTCCTTCGCGTCGACAACCAGCGGCAGCCCCCAAAATAAATCGCGCCTGGCCTGCGAGACCCCTTTTTGTCTTTTTGTAAGACCTAATCAACCCTAATTAAAAAGTTTTTGTTGGACGACAGAAATCAAAATCATTTCATTTCAATATTAGGTCTTCTATATAGAGAGAGGTGATACAATAATAGAGGCATAATAAAATAAAACATAGAAAAGCATATTCTAACATTCCACCTGAAGTTGGGCGTGAGATGTTAATCATGCCCAACTTGTCAACAATACTGCCAAATATATTCTCACTCAACCCTTTGTTCAGAATGTCCACTAGCTGTGTGTCAAAGGGCACAAAAGGCACACACAATTCATCTCTCAATGTTCTATTTGATAAAGTGTCGATCTACTTCACTGTGTTTAGTGCGGTCATATTGAACGGGATTGTGCGCGATAATAATAGCTGACTTATTGTCACAATACGACCAGATGAGTCTTGCTTTAGCAAGGCCAAGGTCACTCTTCAATGAGCGAAGCCATAAACCTTCACAGATCCCGTGAGCCATAACTCTAAACTCGACTTCTGCATTGGATCTTGCCACAACTTGTTGCTTCTTGCTCCTTCAAGTAACAAGGTTGCCCCCAACAAGGAAATATTATCCTGAAGTTGATCGCCTATCCTCAACAAACTCGGCCCAGTCGACATCAGTATAAACTTCAATACTTAAACTTGAATTCGGAGCAAATATGATACCCCTTCCTAGTGAAGACTTGAGATACCTGAGAACTCTGTGAGCTGCATCCATATAACATGCCTTAGGAGCATGCATGAACTGGCTGATAACACTTACCGCATGAGAAATATCTGGGTGAGTGTGGGACAGGTAAATCAACCTCCCCACTAATCTTTGGAACTCTGAGATGTCCTCAATTTCCTCTCCATCATTGCGCCCAAATCGATGATTTGCTTTAATTAGGGTGTCAGCCGGTCTACATCCACTCATCCCCACCTTCTCAAGGAGATCCAAAGTATATTTTATCTGAGAAATGAAGATTCCCTGTTTGGATCTTGCAACTTCAATACCCAAGAAAGACCTGAGTTTTCCCAGGTCCTTAACCTCAAACTCCCTGGCTACTTTCTGTTTTAGATTCTGGATTTCTTCAACATCATCCCCTAGTATGACTATATAATCAACATACACAATGAGAACAGCGAGTTTCCCGATCCTATGTTTGATGAACAGTGTGCGATCAACATTGCTCTGATAATATCCAAATGACACCATAGTCTTGTGGAACCTCCCAAACCAGACTCTTGTGGATTGATTCGGCCCATATAAAGCCTTTTTAATCTGCAGACTTTCCCTTTTGCACCTCTAGGAGTCAGACCTGGAGGAATAGACATGCAGACCTCCTCATCTAGATCGTTATGGAGGAATGCATTCTTCACATCAAGCTGCCAAAGGCTTCAACCCTTGCATGCAGCACAGGATAACAAGACCCTGATAGTGTTCATCTTTGTCACCGAGGCAAACGTATAGTCAATACCAAGAGTTTGCGCATAACCCCTTTTCCACGAGTCTTGCCTTCCACCTCTAGACAATTTCTTGTGTGCTTTCTTTCACAGAGAACACTCATTTACACTCAATAATCTTCTTTCCATAGGGAAGAGGCACCGAATCTCATGTATGGTTCTTCTCAAGAGCATTCATTTCATTAACCATCGCCTCTCTCCACATAGGGACCTCCAGAGCCTGTTGTCATGATACAGGTATGAAAAAATAAGCAAGTGAGGACACAAAAGCCTAACAGGCAGTAGAAAAAGAGTCATAAGATACATAATGTGATAGATGATGACGAGTACAAGATCGGATACCTTTTCTAAGGGCAATCAGTAGATCGGAAGGCTCTGAGTCAGGACCCAATGACTGTTCTGATGGCATAGTCGGATCTTGTGTGCTTGTTCTCTTTGTACGCCGAGTATATACCTGTAAGCTTGGAGCAATAGAGGGAAGAGGTTGAGACACAGTAGGACTCACTCCCACTTGTGGAGTCTCCCCCTGAAGTGAGGGATACAGTGGAGGTATGGGCAGAGGAATAGGGGGAACAGTAATAGGAGAGGATTCACCCGAGGTTAGGTCATTTGAAGGAGTGTAGTATGCCTTAGATTCACGCAACGTGACATCCATGATGACAAACACTCTATTTGTAGGTGGGTGAAAACACGTGTACCCCTTCTGCATAGGAGAGTAGTCAAGAAAAACACATTTGAGTGCACGAGAATCGAGTTTGAAAGGTCAAGGGTGGTGGATGTGAATGATGCAAACACATCCAAACACCTTAGAGAAAAGCTGAGTAGGGGGCACATGGAGAGTGCCAAGAGGAGTAACATTCCCAAGAATACGGGAGGGCGTGCGATTAATGAGATATGCCGCAGTAAGAACTGCATCACCCCAATAGGATTTCAGTAGATTCATGGTGGACAAGAGGCAATGAGCAACTTTCAGGAGATGATGATTTTTCTGCTCAGAAACACCATTTTTTGTTGGGGAATAAACACAGGTAGTCTGATGGAGGATGTTATGATCAGCAAGATATCACTCAAACTGTGAATCCATGTATTCTCGGCCATTATCACTGCAAACTTTTTTAATGATGGTATGAAATTGAGTGGAGATCATGCTATGAAATCGTCGGGAAACATAAAAATATCACTTTTGTGGCGCAACAAATATAACCAAGTAGTACAAAAGAAACAATTAATAAAAGTAACAAATCACACACAATCAGAAATAGAAGGTGTGGGGTAGGGCCCCAGATATCAGTATGAATAATGACAAAATGTGTAGAACTAGACAACGAAATATGCTTAAACGAAGTACGATGATGTTTGTTTAAACTACAAACATCATACACAAATGAATCTGTAGAAAGAAATAAAAGGAGCCATATATTCTTCCTCAAAGGGGCTATATAAAGGAAATACATCAAGACACCCAACACCGATAGGCGGTGTTGGACTAAACTCAACAATATAATAATACTAACTTTCACACTCTCCCTCAAGCTGAAGGGGGACCCTACAGCTTGAACACAACATAAAAAAAGGATGGTAAAAGAAGGATGGCAACGTGAGACAAAACAACAGCTACCGAGGCCCAATCGCGTGTCACTGGGGATACTTCAACCGGGCAAAGGTCACACGACGTTGGTCCACAGAACCGGCCATGACCACGCTGGATACACTCGGAGAGGAAACTAGGTCAACCACGAAAGACCAAACCAACCCTACTAAATCCAGAGAAAACGACGAGGAGACACAAACAACATACGAAATCGACCTAGGGGCCATGCGTGACTAAGGCAGGAGTCGGGAAAGAGGCATCTGAATCGCCGTTATCACAAACACTCTCCCTCACGTGGAATACGTGCAAGAAGACATAGGATATACCTAGGGGCCATGTGTGACTAAGGCAGGAGTCGGGAAAGAGGCATCCGAGTCGCCGTTATCACAAACACTCCCCCTCACGTGGAATACATGCATGAAGGCATAGACTACGCCTGGAGGCCGTGACGTACATTCCCCCTCACGCAGATCACGTGCAAGAAGGCGGAAATCATAGAGACGCAATACAACAACCCAACAACAACTTTTAAATAAAAAAAGCAACAACATCAAACTACTAAGGGGCCAGAGAAGATGAGCAGCACGGAGCAGCGGCGACACGCTGAAGGGAGAAGCAGAGCCATTGGGAGAAGAAGTCGTCGGCAGAGTAGAAACAGTTGTAGCAGCAGCAGGCCAGAGAAGAAGAAGCGGCAGAGCAGCAGCGAAGCCATCTGCGGGAGAAGGAGCTCCATCAGGATTTAGAAGCAATCGTCGACAAAGAAGAAGATAGCCGACGGGATCGTCGATGTCGATGAAGGAAGCCGAGAGCCGACGGGATCGTGGATGTCGTCGCAGACGCACAGGAAACAGAAGACGAAGACGTCATGAGAAGTCGACGACGGGATCGTCGTCGAGGAGCAGCGAAGCCATCTGGAGAAGAATCGCCAGGCGTCGGCGTCGTCGATGTCGCGCAGGAAGCAGAGCAGGGCAGCCGCGTCGGCGAGCGGCAGAGCCATCAGGAGCAGAGGTTTAGCAGCAGCGGAATCAGGGCCGCTCCTGTCGACGAGATTAACTATCAACTCCGTCGACAGGAGCGGCGGGCGTGAGCCCTAGCAGGGCGCGTAAAGATGAAGCACGAGTCGGGATTCGGGAGGAAGTAACAGTAGCCGGAAGAAAAGAAAATTTTAATTAGATTTCAGAGTGATCGAACGCTCTGATACCATGTATAAAGAAATAGAAGGAGTCATATATTCTTTCTCAAAGGGGCTATATAAAGGAAATACATCAAGACACCCAACACTGATAGGCGATGTGGGACTAAACTCAACAATATAATAATACTAATTTTAACAGAATCAAAGACAACAGTTGACATAGCAAGGAACAACAATTTCATAACAGAAACAGACGGGTGACCCAGGCGACAATGACAGGAATACAAAGGATGGGTAGTGTTGGAATGAAGAGCTAGAGGAGATGGAGTTTGGATGGAGTCGAGCACATAGAGTCCATTGATCATGCAACTAGAGTCAATCACCTTCCCCGTCGTCGGATCCTAAAAAACACAAGAGGAAGGTAGAAAGGTCACAGAGCAATGCATGAAGTTAGTTAGATGACTAATAAAAAGTAAATTACGAGTAAAATTGGGAATATGAAGGACAAATGATAAGGTGAGGGAGGAGGAGGAGATGGAGCTCTTTCCGGCAATAGAAGAAAGAGAACCATCAACAATACTCACCTTATCACGGCCAGAGAGAGGGGTATATGAGATAAAATTTGCAGAGGACTCAGTCATATGATCTGTGACCCCTGAATCAATAATTCACTAGGTGGAAGGATGAGAGACAGCAAAATGAGCACCTGGAAGTTCGTGTAAGCGTAGGAGGAAGAGGCAGAAGGCTCCGTAGAAAGTCCCTGCATCAAGCGTCAGAGGGCTAGTATTTCATCCGCAGTAAATGCATCGAGAGAGGCAGAGCCATCAGAACTGGAATAGCTAGGAGGGATATCGGTAGTAGCATCAATGAGATGAGCAACATAAGGAGAAGCGTGACGGCCAGAGGAGCACCCCCTCTCGACGGAGGGAACCCATTGAGCTTGAAGCAAGTATCCCGAGTGTGGCGATTTTTGCTACAATAATCACAGAGGAGATGATCCTTATCGGAGTCCTTCAACTTTTATTCACAGGATGGACGACTATTAAGAAGAGAAGGGGATGTAGCATGCAGAGCAAAGCCCTCAGGCACAAGATCGGGAAGTAGGGTCTGATGACGATCGAATTCCTGCTGCACAATGTTGTAGATCTCAGGAAGAAGGTAACTGTGAACACCCCAAAATCTGATTATTGATCTAATCGAAGTCTCGATGCAGGTTGTGAAAAAATTTAAATATGCAATTGTGGTCGTCTCTGGCCCGAACCATCGCCTCATAAATAGGGCTAACAAATGTAAGAGGATCAAAATGATCATATTCTTGATACAACTGCGTGAACTCCAAGTAGTGCGTAGAAGGACGGTCACCCTGTCGGAGTAAGGAGATCGTCCTGCGCAATTGGAATCTGAGCAGCATTGCTTCGACGAGAGTAGGTAGACTCCGCTCGTAGCCAAATGTCTGCAACATTCAAGGCATATATAGTTACGGGCAATGGGCTCCTGCATCGAATTAGTAAGCAGGACATGACCAAGGAATTTTCCGACTCCCACTGCGCACATTCAAAAGAGGTCATGTCTGGTTCCTTCATTTAGCCAGTGACATAACCAAAAAGGCGAAGGCTCTTGATTGTCAGGGTGATACACCGGGGTCATGAAAGGTAATTGGAATCATCGAGACGAATGATAGTGATCTGAGGAGTATTATGATCGGGGTTTCCACTAAGAAAAATCATCGGAGGAACGACCCTTGATGAGGGAGCGGAAGAATCAGCTCCGCTAGACATAATGACTCAGGAATAGAAATCCGGAGACGACCCAAGAATTAGGGCAACAAAAAACGAGATAGGAAGAGAAATCCACTCCATAAGAGCACCAATAAGGGTTGACGCGCCAAAAGAAGCAGGCCACTCACTGCATGGAGGATCCGGCTCCGGAAGAAGGAATGAAGAAGAAGAAGAAAGGGCTTGATCGGGCGGAGAAGTCCAGAGCGGAAGAAGGCCTGGCGAAAGGAGAGACTTGTCGGACGGTCGAGTGGGGAAGAAGGCCGGACGGAAGAAGACCTGGCGGAGCGGAAGGAGAGACGACAGTGAACGGCGTGTGGGAGTCGCAAGAGACTGCGGGCGAGAGCGAACGACGGACAGAAATTTAGGGCATCAGGAACTTGCGCGCTCTGATATCATGTTGGACGACAGAAATCAAAATCATTTCATTTCAATATTAGGTTCTCTATATATAGAGGTGATACAATAATAGAGGTATAATAAAATAAAGCATTAAAAACATATTCTAACAATCTTTAATACCCTGCTATGAGATTAGGACCGAAAAACATCAAGGTCATCCATTGGTGCATTAGAAATCAACGGACAAGATTAAAACCTTCAATTTGAGGAACCCATAACGTCTATTTTGTTTTCTCCTGTTTTATTCACAGATGTGTTCCCTCCACCTCTTAACAACACCAACACTCAAGATTTATCCCACTATAGTGGGTCGGCTATATGGATCATTTGTCGCCATTGTGCCCTATCTTTTGTCATAAATCACTAATGTCTAAGTATATCATGTCTTTCCTTATAGTTTCATTCCAAGTTTTATTGGTCTACCCCTCCCTTGTTTAACATGCCTAGTGACTAGACTCTCACAACGCCTAACAGATGACTCTAATGGTCTCCTTTGTATTAGTCCAAACCATCTTAGTCAGCTTCTCGCATCTTCTCTGCAATTGGTGCTACTCCTGTCTTATCCCTGATACATTCATTCCTAATTTTATCCAATCTCGTGTCTCCACACATTCACCTAAGTATTCTCATCTCCGCAACTCCCATTTTTTACTCATGTACACAATTCCCTCCACCTCTTACATTTCTAAAAAACTGTCTGTTAGGAATGCGAGCAATCAATCCCGATCAGAGCAGCTATTTTAAATTTTAGGAGAGCAACCTGCGCGACCGCATTGAGCGGTATGCCATCGCAACAAAATAACACAATGCAAAAAGAATAAAAGCACACAAAGATTTTAACGTGGAAAACCCAATTGGGTGAAAAACCACGGGACGATCAGAGTCCAACCCGAAAAGCCTCCACTAAAAGTGTGTGAAAAACACACGCACGGATTACAGGCTTTCCCTCCACCGATCCACAAAGGATCTTCACCAGCTTCACACTACACAATACAATAAATAGTAACAGAAAAATTGCAAGTTACCGACCGGCGGATGAGACAGATTACACAAATCCTCTCCAAGATGCCTCTTCGAATCTTTGCCAATATCTGTTCCAGATCCAATCCGTGTAGGCGAAGTACTCCTTGTGAACGTCGTACAACAACGTCTGAAAGCTCTCCCAAACTAAGACGATTGCCGCAAAGGCCTCTCTAGAAATCTTTCAATGCTTGAGTTTGGAGAGAAGTGGATACATTACCCCTCCTCCTTCATCCCTATTTATAGGGCCAAAATCAAGGAGGTAGGTGTGGTAGATGGCATGTGGATGAAGCTTCCATGAAGCTTCCTTGGTCAAAAACACATGTCATGAAACTTTCTTTGGACAATTTCCTAGAAGCTTCTTTTAAGAGCACATGTTGAATTTCAAGTCAAAGACGGCTAATCCTTTTCATACTTGTCATGAAACACATGCTTGAAAAGTATGATCAAAGTTGGCTAGCCTCTTTCACACTTAGGAGGAAATTATCTTAACAAATCTCCCTCTTTTCAACTAAGTGAAGAAATCCTGTCATTTTGACAATCTTCCCCAGAGTGTTTAATTTGCCTCCCTCCATGTCCTTCATCAATATGTCTCCACTTTCGATCAGCAACACCAAATTCGAGTTAATGCGAGTCGAACTCAACAGCTTTTTCCACAAAGGACGGGAACTGTACCCAACAACTTATTCTCCCCTTTGCTTTATGTGGAGAGAACCGCCATGCCGACGATCCTAACGCAATGCTCGAACTTCCCCCTTGGCACGGTCTTGGTCAGCATGTCTGCCCCATTGTCATCAGTGTGTACCTTCTGAAGATCAAGCTCTTTCTGCTCCAGGACATCTCGTATCCAATGATACCGAGTGTCGATGTGCTTCGACCTCGAGTGAAACGTGGGGTTCTTCCCCAAGTGAATAGCGCTCTGACTGTCACATAGGAGTGTGTATCGGTCCTGAGTGAATCCAAGTTCTTTGATGAACCTCTTCATCCAAAGCAACTCCTTCCCAGCCTCAGTAACCGCAATAAACTCAGCCTCCGTGGTGGATAGTGCAACGCACTTCTGCAGTCTCGACGCCCACGAGACAGCTCCCCCTGCAAATAGAATCATGCATCCGGACGTCGACCTCCTTGAATCCACATCTCCAGCCATGTCAGCATCAGTGTAGCCCAGCAGCTCTGGCTCACTGTCTCCAAATCTCAACGTCAAGTCTGACGTCCCCTGCAAGTATCTCAGTATCCACTTCACTGCGCTCCAATGCTCTCTCCCAGGATTGGAGAGAAATCTACTGACGGTCCCAACAGCATGCGCAATATCTGGACGAGTACACACCATCGCATACATGAGGCTCCCAACTGCAGATGCATACGGAACCTTCTGCATCGTCTCGATCTCCTCGGGTGTGCTGGGGCACTGATCAGCGGTAAGCCTGAAGTGAGCTGCAAGCGGCACGCTCACCTTCTTTGCCTGATCCATATCAAATCTCTGCAGTACTTTGCGGATGTACCGCTCCTGGAATAACCAAAGTAGTCTGGCTCCCCTGTCTCTGCGAATGTGCATCCCTAAAATGGTCTTCGCAGCACCCAGATCCTTCATCTCAAAAGTGGAACTCAACTGTCGCTTCAACTCAGCAATGCGAGCAGTGTTCCTCCCGACGATCAACATATCGTCCACGTACAACAGCAGAATGATGAAGTCCTCTGAAGCATACTGCTTGATGAACACGCAGTGGTCAAGGGTGGTCCTCCTGAAGTCGATCTCCCCCATAAAGGAATCAAACTTCCTATACCATTGCCGCGGGGCCTGCTTCAGGCCATATAAACTCTTCTGCAAGCGACACACAAGACCTTCCTTCCCTCTGACACTAAAGCCCTCAGGCTGCTCCATGTAAAGCTCCTCCTCAAGATCGTCATGCAGAAAGACGGTCTTGACATCCATCTGCTCAACCTCCAAATCTAGCCTCGCAGCGAGGCCAAGGACGACACGAATAGATGACATCTTCACCACAGGTGAGAAGATCTCATCGAAGTCTACACCCTGTCGCTGTCCAAAACCCTTCACCACCAGCCTGACCTTGTATCTGGGAGCTGTGGAGGAATCTCCCTGCTTCACCCTGAAGATCCATCGATTCTTCAAGGCCTTCTTGCCCTTAGGCAATCTCACCAGGTCATAAGTGTGGTTCTTCTGCAGTGACTGCATCTCATCCTACATAGCATCCATCCACTGACGCTTCTCGGTACTCTCCACAGCCTCATCATAACTCTCAGGCTCCCCCGCATCAGTCAGCAAGACGAATTCTGATACGGAATATCTAGCGGGCGGGTGCCTGGCCCGATCTGACCTCCGTAAGGCCGGCTCAGGGGCCGGTGCAGGCACATCATCAGTAATATCCTCAGCGACTCCTGGATCACCATCAGTGGTGATATCATGATCCGGAAGTATATCAACTCCATGTGCAAGCGCGAGCTCGGCAGTCTCCTCAGCATCATCAGCTCCAACCATAGGTGACTCTGCAACAGTGCGAGAGTCAACTTCCAACTCAACAGTCCCCTCAGGATCACCAATAGTCTGATCCTCGCAGAACACAGCGTCACGGCTACGTACAAGCTTCTTCTCAACTGGATCAAAGAACCTGTACCCAAACTCTCCACTATAGCCGTACCCCAAGAAAATACACTGTCGGGTCTTCGAATCCAGCTTCGATCTCTCGTCCCTAGGGACGTATACAAAGGCTTTGCAGCCAAATACCCGCAAGTGACTGTAAGAAGGGTCTTTCCCATGCCAGACCCTATCAGGAACATCCTCCTGCAAAGCTGAACTCGGCGAGAGGTTGATGACATGCGCTGTAGTGAGAAGAGCCTCGCCCCAGAACATCCCTGACAGCTTCGACTCAGATAGCATGCATCGAATCCTCTCCATCAGTGTCCGATTCATCCTCTCAGCTACCCCATTCAACTGTGGCGTCTTGGGCGGGGTCTTCTCATGACGGATGCCATGGTCCCTGCAGTACTCGTCAAATGGACCAATATACTCTCCTCCGTTGTCGGACCTAATGCACTTCAGTCTTTTCCCAGACTGTCTCTCCACCTCAGCGTGGAATCTCCTGAAAGTATCGAGTACCTGATCTTTGGTCTTGATGGCATAGACCCAAAGCTTCCTCGAATGGTCGTCAATGAAAGTGACGAAGTATGATGCCCCTCCTCTAGTCTGGACCTTCAGTGGTCCGCACACATCAGTGTGAACAAGCTCCAATGACTCCGATCTCCTAGTGGATGTGTGGCTGTGAAATGAGACCCGGTTTTGTTTCCCAGCCATGCAGTGGTCACACCTCTCCAAGTGAACATCAGAAATGTCACTGATCAACTTCTTCTTCGCCAGGCATCCCAATCCCTTCTGGCTAATGTGTGCCAGCCTCCTGTGCCATAAGGAAGTGGATGTCTCATCCCTGACGGAGTTGGCCTGAGCAGCTTCAGGCCTCCCCTCCATGTAGTACAAGCCAGAATCTCTATAACCCCTGGCCATAACAAGTGATCCCCGGATCAGCTTCCAGAAATCTCCTCCAAAGACACTCAGGTGTCCTTCATCTCCAAGTCTGCCAACAGATATCAGATTGAAACGGATGTCTGGCACATGTCGCACATCCCTCAGAACTAGTAGGGCTCCAGTACTCGTCTTCAAGTGCATGTCTCCACGCCCAAGTACCTTGGACGTATCCCCATTGCCCATCCTTAACACCCCACAGTCATGAGTGGTGTAAGTGGCAAATAGCTTCCTGTTGTGGGAGACATGTGCAGAAGCTCCAGAGTCAACGATCCAGCATCGATCGTCACACGAGAGTGCAGCCGTGACGTCGTCGCCAACAATAATGACGTTGTCCTCTTCAATCGAAACGGTGGCTACCGTATGACCCTCATCTTTGCCCTCAGTGGCAACTCCCTTCTTCCTCTGGTCATTCTTCAACGAGTAGCAGAATTTCTTGATGTGGCCCTTCTTATGACAGTAGTGGCATTCCACGTTCTGATAACGTGACTTCGACTTGTCCCTACTCTGACTCCTGTCCTCCTTCCTTTCTCGGCTCTTACTCCTTCCTCTCCCCTGATCTCAGTAAAGAGAACGTCAGCTCGTGAAGAAGAGCCTGAAATCCCCTGAGACTTTCGTCTCACCTCCTCATTCAAGATCCCGCTCTTGGCGATCTCCATGGAAACAATCCCCTGGGGGGAAGAATTGATCAGAGAAACTCTGACCATCTCCCAAGAGTCTGGAAGTGACTTGAGTAGCCACAATGCATTCACCTCATCTTCAAAGGTCACCTTCATGGCAGTCAGACGATCAATAATCCCCTGAAACTCGTTGACATGATCCAAAATAGGTGAGCCTTCCCGGTATCTGAACTCTCCAAGCTTCTTCATCAAATATAACTTGTTTATGCCCGTGCTCTTGGCATACAAGATCTCGAGAGTCTTCCACAGATCCTTTGCATCATTGATGCTAGCCACATGGTTGTAGACGTTTGGCTCCACGAACCGTCTGATAAACCCACATAGCTTCCGATGTTCCACCTTTCATTTAGCCGGATTCGAATCTTTAGGCATTTCCTCAAAGATAGGAGCATGCCAACCCTTTACATAGATAAGATCCTCCATCAATAAGTGCCACTGGTGGTAGTTCGCGCCGTTCAGTTTCACCATTTGCTCGGACCCTGAACCTGAAGTAGACTCCATCGTGCTCTGTCACTGATCGGACTGACCTCAGTTCTTTGAGCCGACTATTCCACGGAAAGTAATCAAAGAGGACAGGGAGCGGACCAATGGTCGTCACCTACCGCACCCGATCACTAACCTGAAATATTCAATCGGCTCGTCTCAAATCTCAGACAGGTCAGCCCGATAATTGCTCTGATAATGAACCTCGCTTTGATACCACTTGTTGGGAATGCGAGCAATTAATACCGACCAGAGCACATATTTTAAATTTTAGGCGAGCAACCTGCGCGACCGCATTGAGCGGTATGCCATCGCAACAAAATAACACAATGCAAAAAGAATAAAAGCACACAAAGATTTTAACGTGGAAAACCCAATTGGGTGAAAAACCACGGGACGATCGGAGTCCAACCCGAAAAGCCTCCACTAAAAGTGTGTGAAAAACACACGCACGAATTACAGGCTTTCTCTCCACCGATCCACAAAGGATCTTCACCAGCTTCACACTACACAATACAATAAATAGTAATAGAAAAATTGCAAGTTACCGACCGGCGGATGAGACAGATTACACAAATCCTCTCCAAGATGCCTCTTCGAATCCTTGCCAATATCTGTTCCAGATCCAATCCGTGTAGGCGAAGTACTCCTTGTCAACGTCGTACAACAACGTCTGAAAGCTCTCCCAAACTAAGACGATTGCCGCAAAGGCCTCTCTAGAAATCTTTCAATGTTTGAGTTTGGAGAGAAGTGGATACATTACCCCTCCTCCTTCATCCCTATTTATAGGGTCAAAATCAAGGAGGTAGGTGTGGTAGATGGCATGTGGATGAAGCTTCCATGAAGTTTCCTTGGTCAAAAACACATGTCATGAAACTTTCTTTGGACAATTTCCTAGAAGGTTCCTTTAAGAGCACATATTGAATTTCAAGTCAAATACGGCTAATCCTTTTCATACTTGTTATGAAACACATGCTTGAAAATTATGATCAAAGTTGGCTAGCCTCTTTCACACTTAGAAGGAAATTATCTTAACACTGTCCTCACAAATTTACATTGGTTCGAAAGGTGAAAGGCAAAATATTTGGGGCTGGATTCATCCAATTGTGGCACATGACAGTTTTGCTCAGGGAGAACAAAATATTGAAGAATAAGAAGCAGAAGAATTATATAGACTGTATAGCCAATTTAGGCTTCTTTTTCTTTTTCTTCTGAATATTAGTCTAGAAGAATAAATCTTCTTCTGTATAGTCTATGACTCTATATAGACTATTTCTTCTTTTATATATAGAAGAATAATATAAATTTTTTATTCTTCTTCTCTGTAGTCTATCTATACACTTAAAATACCGGCCAAGAGGCTTGCTTGAACTACTCTTAAGTTAAAAAGAAAGGAAAAAAACGATGTACTCACAAGAGAAGCTGTATCTGGTCACCGCGGTGAGGTTAACCAGCACAAAAGACGGAGACCAGCTCCCTGATTCAGCCTCGTGAAACCCAGGTATCTCGTTCTTTATAACTCCACCGTTGTATAATGGAGCCTCCGGTTGCTGCTTGCACTGTAATTTTAGTTAGACTTGTAATTTTACTAAAACAATTTTAGTTAGATTTGTAACCACTAAATAACAGTAGATTAAACAGTTTTAGGGCACATTGCACTCCCCCAATTGTTCATGTTAGACACCATGCATCTCAAAATTTTAAATATTGTACTTTTCAACCTTCATTTACATTTATTTTTGCACTTTTCACCGTAGGGCACTGTAATAAGGGATATTTTTGTCCACCTCCTTACCAATACATATACATATAACTCCTTTTATTTAAGAAATTTTGGTCTCTTAGATCAAAAATATCCCTTAAATTTAAACATGAGTGCAAACAATTAAACTAAATGTAAATGAAATGTAAAGTGTATTGTTTAAAATTTTAAGGAGCAAATGAGAGGTCCAATATGACAAAAAAAAAACCATTTATTTAGATGGAATTATCACAAAAAAGTAAATGTGGCGTGAGGCATCTTACCTCAGTGTATGCAGAATAATCATACCGAGCTCCCTCTGAATTAAGACAACAGAAGACAAGCCATCATTGCTCCGGCAACTTATCAAAAAAACGTTAGTTAATTAAGAGACTCGGGGAGAGTAAAGTGCACCCCTGCATTTTACGGTAAATTGCGGGCATCCAACGGTTCGTGTGAATGCTCGCACACATCTCAAAGCGAGTGCATCTCAGCTCGCTTTAAGATGTGTGCGGGCATCCAACGGGGCCGTTGGATGCCCAAATTTTATGATTAACTGCAGCGAGTGCACTTTAACTTCCGAAATCTTTAATTAAGGGACTGCATCCTTGTCATGTCAAACATGCATTCTATGGCGTTGGGTTTTTTTGTCCAAAAATGCCGCACCAAACTGAGCATAGAAGTTCTAGAGAGAAGATGAGAGAGGAAAGAGAGAGATGGTATAGAGAGAAGAGATAGAGAGGGGGAGCACTCACCATAGTCGGGCGCAGGAGCTACTGCAAGGTTTGAACCAGTGAAAGCCCACTGCAAAATCATAGGAAAGAGGAGAGAGAACCTCATGGGGAGACAACCCCTCATTCCCCTCTCCCCGAAGAAAGAAAATGAGAAGATGAGAGAGGAAAGAGATAGAGAGAGAGAGAGAGAGAGAGAGAGAGAGAGAGAGAGAGAGATGGGAGGTCACAGGTATCCCATTTCATTGTTAAACTTTAAAATACAGCCGCGCCATATCTTGCTTGACAGAGTCACATGCGAGCCTTCATGGATAATATGGCTTTTTCTGGGGGGAGAAGTGGGGAGCTTTGATGCGGGTAGCGGTGGGGTTAACCGCTGAGGGTCTGTTTGGATGGCCGGGGAGCGGCGACTCCGGCGGGACCTCCGGTGTCCTGCTCGGACGGCACAGCGGAACGGAGATACAGCATTCACGCGAAACAGCTGCACCGGCACAGGCCTCTCAGCAGTACTGCGCCCTCTAAAATAATAATATTTTGTTATAGGCATTTCACATCTCTACATTAGCACGTTAACAAAATAATGCTGTTTAAAAGGACGTCCGATTTGGCTATGTGCACGCCAAACAAAAAAAAATGTACATGAATCTGATTGTTTTTTACACAGTAATTCGTTTCGGCGCACAACGACCTCTCGATGACGCCAACGACTTCTCGACGACACCGAAGCCGAGGCCCTTCCATTTGGTTGGTTTCTTTTCTAGGTAGCGGTCATAATCTTTGTCTTGTCAAACATATATACATTCTATGATAATGATATTTTTGAGAAATTATCACACTCTTACACTTAAATCTTTGTTAGTCCCTAGCTGATAGGTTACGTCATCATTTATAAGGAGGATTCTCCCATGATCTCCTCCCAAAATGGGAGATCATGGGGTTGACTAGTCAACCTCACCTCTCATGAACTTCCCATAATGAGGGAAACATGAGGGGCACTCCCTCGCTCTTCACCAAAAAACCGCCCCCCTTTTAAAGGGAAACCGCCTCCACGCATCCGGGGCCGCAGTCGGCCGAGCCGCCCAGACCAGTTGCTCTGACAATTATTTCTAGCCACTCTCAAATAACAGACCCGAACATTGTTCCATTCATTAAGGGTCGGTACCGTCGCTAACTTCATAGAGCTGACAAGGAAGTTTGTCGATCAGTTCATTGCCAATCGCAGGATCGTCCGCGACCCCTCCCACTTGTCAGGAATCCGCCAGAACGAAGGAAAACCCCTGAAGGACTTTTTCCGACGTTTTACAGCAGAAGCCCGCCAGATTCCGAGAGTCGACCCCGAGTTGTTGCGGGGGGGTGTTCCTTGGAGGCCTCCGCCCTAGTAGCTTCTTCTCAGCACTGATGAGAGAAACTGTCCTCAATTATCCTGACCTCGTGCATCGAGTAGAGGCGAAGATAGCCGCCGACGAAGCTATCGAAGCTCATCGCTAGCAGTTTGATGGGGCCCAGAAGCGGAGGAGAGAAAAGGAGTCGGCCCCTCAGCATCAAAAAGGAAGATTCCGGGAAGAGCGCCTGAATGGGCAACGTCGGCGAGACCTTCAGAGAGATCAACCACTCAGGGATTATACTTCCCTCAACACCACGCACACCAATGTACTCTATGTCATTCAAAATGAGCCAGCATTACATCGGCACAAGCAACCAGCTTATAACCCGAGAAACGATCAGTCCAAATATTGTGAGTTTCATCGAACTACGGGACACACCACTGAGGACTGTGCCCGCCTGAAGGAAGAAATCGAGTGTCTTGTCCGTCTAGGACTTCTCGGAAAATTTTTGCAGGGACGCATACAGGACCAGCAGGACCCGTTGGCAGAATACTCGCATTAACAAATAGTCGTCATACTTTGGCCTCACATTTAAAACTGTTGGATTGGAGCACATTTTTAGATTGGTTAACCCACTCAATGTGTGAAGTGTTGGACAAAGTTGGTGCAATCTCAAGAGAAGATATCGTTCTTCTCAAAGTCTTGTATCCATCTCCTTCCAAATATTGTTGATCAAAATAGTTGTTGATAGTTTTAGCTGAAAACTCAATCTCTCTTCCTCTTATCAACACCTTGTCATTGTTATGAAATGAGGCATTAATATAAAACTCGTAAACCCATGACAAAATGGCTTCAGACCTAAGATGGCAGAAGGTATCCCAACCCTGAATTCGGATTTGATCGATATAGGGAATGCTCCACCCCCTGACTTCAATTTGAAAACCTTGCTCATATATGACAGACCCCAATTTAAGAATTTCATAGCGATTTTGGGCTTCATCATTAACGAGCTGAACGTTCTTATGAGTCACCGTCTTCCCTTTGTCCTTTCTATTCAAAGTCACGCCCTAAAGAGAACAAAACTATGCTAAACAAAACCATAAATATGAAATTAAAAGGAAGAGATCAACTACTTACCGCCCTCAGAAGATCCAGGCGAATGAAGGGGTTTCGCTTGCGGAATGTTAGCGCCGAGATGAGGCGTCGAGAGGGATGCGCCAAGGGTTTTTTTGTTGTGTCAAGAGCACGCCGCTTACGAGCTCACACTGGTCGCCGCCCCTCAAACTTGATGTAATTCACTCCTATTTCGCCGCACTTCACGTCTCCACGATATCGCGCTATTAGGTTTAGAGGAGGGGTCGGGATTTTAGAAGGACAGCGAGGAATCGGCCCTCTTAGTTAGATTTTAACTCGTCAGGCCGGACAATCACTGAGGCGCCCCGATTCAGTTGAATCAGTGGCGAACGGTAAACTCTCAAAGCGCGGACAAAAAAATATGTTGCAACATATTTGAATATGTTGCAACAACATTTTCTCTGTGAATTACCTGCATGATTACTACTTATTGGCCGAATTATGATGGGCAGACGACTTGCCTCCTAACTCAAATTACTAATGCTTAAAGATGAAAATAATTATCAGTTAATATTGGGTTGCCTCCCAAAAAATGTCTGATTTCATGTCCCGGGAGAACATTAATTCTTTATTTTGTTATTTTAGCTGAATGAGCGACATCATTCGTTCATTGTCATCACTCCTATAGATTTTAAGTGACTTTCTATTTACTTTTAATTCTGAATTATTTTTCTCATTTAAGATGATAATTGCGCCATACGGATGTACTTCTTTTACACAAAATGGTCCCGACCAAAGAGACTTAAGCTTTTCGGGGAATATTTTTAGACTAGAGTTGAATAATAGACCTAATTGTTCCGGTTCAAAATGTTTTTTATTCAAGCATAGGTCGTGCCACTTTTTTGTTCGCTCTTTGTAAATTTTTGAGTTCTCGTGCGCATTCATCATTTTTTTCTTCAAATTCATTTAATTGCAAAAATCTATTCTTCCCTGCAGTTTGAAAATGAAAAGTTATTTTTTTAATGATTTAATGTGCTCGATGTTCTAACTCTAGAGTTAGATGTCTTGTTTTTCCGTTACTTTAATTTCTTTATGGCCTTATTTTTGCCGGCGAATGGCTTCCCCACCATCTGCTGATTCTCCATGACTGTATTTTTGCCTTGATTCTATAATATTTTTTTTTGAATGAAATAAAACAGAAGAAAAATTGAAAATGCAAAAAAATTGACACCAATGAGGAGCGTGCATCGGTCAACAAAAACACCCATAATCAAAAGGGCGGAACTACACATACCTAAATCTTACATAAAAACCACAAAAAGTGGGCTCATACATAATAAAATATATTATTTTGCCTTTTTCACTCACCTAAAATACACAGAAAAGTAAGGTTTGGATTATTTTATTGGGTGTGGGGCCCACTTTTTGTGGTTTTTATGTATGAGTTAGGTATGTATAGAATTATCCTAATCAAAATTACGGTACTAATCAAGCTTTTGAAAACCGGACCGGACCGGCCGGTCCGACCGGTCCAACCGCGGATCGGGCTCCTGGCCGGTCCGATCACGGTATGAGGACCGCCCCACCCAAGAACCGCCCGAAAACCGGGGAACCGGGCGGGTTAACCGGAAAACCGGGAACCGTGACCGGTTCCCCGTAACCGGGCGGGTCTGCTAAATAGCGGACCCACGCAAAATTTTTTAAATTTTGCTTTGGGTGGGATTCGATCCCAGACCACCTGGGTGGAGGCCTCAGGCTCACTCCACTAGACTAACTTAATTCTGTTGAATACTTTCAAAATATAATTTATATATTATATTTGTATTCATATTATGTAGTTTAAAAATATTATAACATGTATTTAATATTTAGGTAAAATTGAATCCAATATTTATGTATAAAAGTATACAATTTATTATTCTTATATAGTTATAAATATTTTTTTTATATGTTTTTATTATTTATTATTATATTACGGTTCAACCCCGGTTGAACCGGTCCAACCGGTCGGACCTTGAACGTTTGATCTCACCGGTTCAATCTCCGGTCCGGTTCTTAAAACCTTGGTACTAATAACTTCGCCCTTATACATTTTTGAGTGAAAATTCCGACCGAATAATCCCGCCTATTTGTATTTGCCGGGATGCCAACGGCGCAGGACGCACCAAAAAAAGCGCCAAAGTTATGACCGTGTGTTTTTGCGGTAGCTTTTTACACACGGGAGTCTCCTGCGGCCGTTAATTTTTCTTCTCTCTCTACACACTACTCTGTACTCTCGCACACTTCCCGAGTTCGATCCCAGCTGGCTTCCTTCTCACCGAAGCCAACCCCCCACGTCAGCATCCCTAGCATCCACCGTCCATCTCAATCCCCCTCCCTGGACACGCGTACGGTGTCGCCAGCCTGTAACCCTGTACGAAATCGCTGCATAAAACGCTTCCCTTCACCGCCCCACATCTCTCAATTCCCCGATACTTCCCCATGTCGACGAGATTCCTAACGCCGCTTTCTCTCCCGCCGCCGCCGCCGCCGCTTCTCGCCGCGAGGTTTTATTCGAGCATGAGCTTGCCCATCGTCGCCATCGCCGTTTTAGGAATTCTAACCACCGCCATCTTCCTCCTCGCCTACTACATCTTCGTCATCAAGTGCTGCCTCCACCTGCGCCGCTCCGACCAACTCTCGCCGTCCCTCCCATCCGCCGGCCTCGATGCCGCCTCAATCCGCGCCATCCCCACCTTCCACTACTCCCGCTCCCCTCCCGCCTCCGCCGCCGCCATCGACTGCGCCGTCTGCCTGTCGGACTTCCGCGGCGGCGAGCCGCTCCGCCTCCTCCCCGGATGCGGCCACGCCTTCCACATCGACTGCATTGACACGTGGCTCCAATCCAACGCCAGCTGCCCCCTATGCCGGACCCACATCACCGACTCTTTTCCGCCTCCGCCGGATCGCCGCCGCGTCCCTGGTCAAAGCCCCGCCGCAGAAATGGGACACGTGGCGCCGACGGAGCAGACGAGGAAGCTGGGGTACGCGGTGAGCATGGGAGATGAGTGCATCCAAATTAGTAGAGAGAAGGACGAGCCATTCGACGCGCCGCCGCCGTTGCGGCGGTCGGTGTCGATGGACTCCTCCTTCCACCGCCGGCTGTACGTTTCCGTTCAGGACATTCTTCGTGGGAATCCGAACTCTTTCAACGAGGAGGGAAGCAGCGACGGCGGAGGAGGAGGCGAGGGAGGGGATGAAGTATGCGGAAGGGCACGACGGCGGCCTTTCTTCCCTTTCGGGTGCGGCCGGAGCTGCAGTAGGGCGGTTCAGCCGGTGGAGGACATGCATGTTTAGAGATGCATTGCCATATATTAGGAAAACAGAGGGAAGAAGCAAATTGATAAATGATTTATTATTTATTTGTTTTGTTAAATGGAGGAGGTGTAGATAAAAAAAAGACTTGAAATGAAACAATAAGCAATAAGGAAAGACATGATGTGGTGAGATTATAACTAAACATAGGCCGCAATGACGACTAAGGATCCATATAGCGGACTTTATTGCGGTGAGATAAAGGCTTGAGTGTTGTTGTTATGTAATCGGCGCAAGTTTTGATGAGATTTTTGGATGGTTTCTTCCCTCCAAAAGAATATAAATTTCATTTTTTTTGTCTTATTTTTTGGTTTGTAAACACTCCACTCATATTTATGTGTAACTCTTCTTATAACATCTCAAATAAAGATCTTCATTGTACTAGATTTTTTAAATATGCAGAACTTAGTTGTTCAATTTCAATCATGTTCTTCATATTTAAAGAACATAGATATATATATGAATATATGTAGATGAATATGTATGTATAAATATATATATATATAATAATTATAGTATGTGTATATAAAAATATATACCTAATAAAATAATATTTTAATAATAATATGATAAATAATAAATAAAAGTTATTTAATATTGGACTCGTTTTATAGGTCTCGAGATAATTTTATTGATATATTATACGACATAATTGAAAATTTATATTAATGTCTGATTATAAATTAATATCAAAGTTTAACTAAAAAATAATTAAATAATTAAAATTAATAAAAAACTAAAGAAACTAATTGTCGTCCTGCATTTTCTCTCTCCCTCCTTCAACATTGCCGATGCAAATGCCGAACGGTTGGAGAAAATCTTAGGTGTAATTATGTCTAAAGAAACGAAATGATGTAATTAGGCATTAGTGAGATTATGACTAAAATAGGACACAATGGCTACAAAGGATCCATAAAGCCGACTCCATTATAGTGAGGTACTAAAGGCTTGAGTATTGTAGTTGTGTAATCGGTACAGATTTTGTCGAGATTTTTCGAGAGTTTTTCCCCACGATTTCTTTTTCATCGTAAATTTTCTTTTGTAAACACTTCACATATCTTTAAGTGTAAAATCTTCTTAACTCGGCTCTGTTTGGCATGATGGTGGTTGTAATGTACATGAGATTAAATTGTCATTTATTAACGTCCACCTATGGAACATTATCCACTTTTATGTTCAAGCGATTGATGTTTACGATCGCCATCACTGTGCCAAACGGAGCCTCAATCTCGGTTAGTTTGAGTTTTAACCTATTTTTTGGCCGTTTGAATAGCCTCTACTTGAAAACGGATCCCTCCAAACACTATTTTTTGGCTGTTCAAAAGCATTGTTTTATCTTCATTTACGCACACCCAAACAGGCCCTAACTCGCTACAAAAATTCGACCGTAGAGATGCTCGTTCTTGACTAATGTTGGAGAATCTATGATGTTAGAGAATCTACGACGAAAATGATTATCTATAGCTCTATTCTTGCTAGTATGAGGTGCGGAACATGACTTCCTTCTTCCAACCTTATTATCAACACTGGAAGAGGTGAGTAGGGCTGTATGGTTTAGGGTAAGACATGGGTCTTAGGAACAACTGAGCCACTGCGGGGACAATTCCAAAACTCGGCTTTGGAGGAGCAACCTTGGTTGAATCGAGACGGCTACGCTCCTCAGCTTAACTTCCCTTTCGGGGATGAGAGCGCGGAACCACGAAGAAGGGTTTCGCCAAAGATCGAAAGAAATGAAGAAAAAACAAAAAATCAACACAGAATACATATATTTAGGTGATTTAATAACCTTGCTTATTATGGCTCCGTTTGAGAGGACTTATTTTCACCGATCAAGCGGTTACGAGCGCATGAATCGGACCTTAATTATGATCCGATTCATGTGGTCGTAACCGCTTGACCACTGAAAATAAGTCCTTCCAAACAGAGCCTATGTCTACGGCGGCACTTGAGTTTTTCACTATATTTTTCAGTCACAGAAGTCTAGGACTGCCGTAATGATGAAATTACATAAATAACCTTGCCCAAAAATACAATGAGCCTGCTGAAACAATTCTACGCCGAGTTCTCGACGGAAAGCTCGGCAGGCAATATTCGATTGCGGTTCTATTTGTTTTGGCGGGGACTTTGATAAATAGAGTTGTGGGAATAAAACTGTGAAAATAGAGCCGTATGATTTAGATTTTTTAATTGGAGTCCTGTAAGAAATTTCTGATGCAGAGGCACAGAGCCGTGCATGGAGAGAATTATTAAAAGGCTAAGAACGGTACAAGCACGTGAATGAGTTGGGGGAAAATCTATTTAATCATTGTCAGTCGAGGATTGATTCTGGTGCCATCCACAATTAGAATATTAATGCATTCTAAATAATAATTAAATTAATAATCAGGCTTCAGTCAACATTCGAGTCTCACAACTCTAAAATTATAAAAAATAAGATTATTTACAGTTTTTGCGGGGCACTTGAGGCGCTTAGTAGATCGGTTTAAATTGAACTGTCTTAGCTTCTGAGTGGTCGAGTGCGCAAACAGTAACAGAGAAAAGAGACAGTATGCAAGAAGATTATTTTCAACGTGGAAAATCCTAGAATTGGGTTAAAAATCACGTGGTTGGCGTTGTATTGAGTTTTTTGAGAATGTGAGGGCGACATGCCGCTAGTCGTTACAACTTGTGGGGAGAGAGAGAAGTGCATTCTGTGGGTGACAGGTCACCGCTCACGAAGTTATATGTCTTTGTCTGCGGTGCAGTACACTCGCTCTGGAGACTTGATGGTCATCTGCTTGCGCTTGAAGGCTGGAGCGGGGAGAGTTTGCGGTTGACTGATGGGTGTTGAGTGTTGAGAGCACTGTGCGCGGGTTGTTTGATGCGGTGGAAGACGTGCACATAGAGCGGAACGCTCGGGGGCGCACGGAGACGAATGAAGGTGAACGAATGTGGATGAAGGTCTTTGAGCGATCTTTGAAATGCTTGAAGGTCTTCAAGGACATCTTTGAAGGTGAAGCAGATTCCTGATGGAGCTTTCTGACGCATAAGAGGAGAAGTCGGGGGGGGGGGGGCGCCGCGTTCCACTCCAGTATGAGGGGGAAAAAAGGGGGGAGGGGAGGGAAGAGAGAAAAAAGAGGAGAGGAGAAGAAAAGGGGGGGGGGGGAGGGATTAAGAAAGAAAGAAGAGGGAAAGAAAAAAAAAGGAAGGGAGGGAGAGACAAGTAGCCAATGTTATAAGGGAGGGAGAGACAAGTAGCCAATGTTATAAACAATGTCTCTCTCTCGCTCGTGCATAGCTGTCTTGATCAAAACCAATTGATACACGTATCCCCATAATTATACTATTTGCTGACCGAAAAATATTGAGATTTTCTAACGATGACACTCTGATTTGCTTTCAATCATTTCATAATTTTTATAATTCTGAGCATCACGAACTAAAATTTCTAAAATATTTCAAAGTCTTTTGCTATTAGAATTACATAAAGATATAAAGTGAAACACTTTCAAAAAAATTATCTAGTTCCAATATAATTTGAAGTTGATCAATTTTACTCGCTCAACAATAAAATGTGCACAAGTGATCATAAAGAAAGAGAGAAAATAATAAGAAGCAAGTTGAACGGCTCAACAAGCAAGTTGTGGTAGGCCTGCAAACGAGCCGAGCTCGAGTCGAGCTCATCAAAATGAGCCGGCTCAAGCTCGAGCTCGAGCTTATTTTTTGAGCTCGAGCTCGACGAGCTTGTTTTAATAGGCTCGAGCTCGAGCTCATCTGGGCCTGTCTGGCTCGACTCGAGCTCGGCGAGCTCGGCTCGAGCTCGACAAACTCGGCCTGTATTGAAGCATTGACTAATTTTTTTATAAATTTTCTTCCCGCCACATCAAGTCCTAGTTCTAAGTTGCTCAATTAATGAAATGGATAATTGCAACTAGTGTTGGATTGTTGCTAAGTAGTAAGTACAGAGTAAAACATGTAAAAATGAGGCAGATAATGAACTCTATTACAAAAAATATAAGCTTTCGAACTAGAAAACTGTTAAGGCAGAGAACATCAGATCACGAAGCACGCAAGAACTCCAATCATTTCAGCAAGCATTTTCTTAAAGAATCAAACATAATATAAATTATGAGCTGAAACTATACTTATCAACAACATGAGTTCCATGAAAGATTAACGAGCAACTTATCAACAGTCATCATGTAGTCATCAATTATTGCATATGATTATAAATTAACATAAACATGATTCCTGAATGAATTGTAAAGAATGAAAGATTTAGATTCACACATTATCAGCTACTGAAGATGTTTAAAACTACTGAAGCTGTTTAAAATGATTTGCTTATTAAAGCTCTATTTGAGACAGATGTTGTTAGACAACTCCATAAGCAAAGCTGAGACTCAGATCTCTGTTAAGGAAGGAAAAAGCAGTCCAACAAACATTTTGATTTACATATAATAGTATCACTCCAACAAATACATAACAGTCCAGCAACCATATAAATTAAAGCATATAACAGCAACAATCCAACATATAAATCGAAGACGCATGACGTCGTCAACTGGAAGAAGTACTTGCACTGCTATATATGTAATTTTTATTTCAATTTTATATATTAATATAGTAATAAGAGGGTGGGAGATAGCCCAATCCACTCGATACATACCAACAGAGATATCATCTCTAATTAAACTTAATACATGAAAAAAAATCTATAATGAACAAAAATAGAGAACAAGATTCACAATCGGAGAGTCACATGAAATCCTAATCATCTGCTGCGTTATCATATGTGCCGAAAATAATGTCGTCATCTGGCTTATCCACCATCAGCTGCTTCTTCTTTGCCCCTGGAAGAAGATCAACATGGATTAGTTGAAAATGTCGAAAGGTTAATGAGTTACAATACCAAAAATATAAGAACCTGATTATATTTTTATATACATACACATATAAACTAACACAATAGTCTTGGGAGTCAATTGACCGTTTTCAATGTTGCTGTTTTTATTAAACAAATTGTTGGGGTTCTCCTCTCTCAACAATCTCACATTCCCCCATTTTATATTAGAGGGTTATGAGTATGTTTGGCACGATGTCGACGGTCATAAACACAGATTATGAACGGAGAACAGTCAACTTCAACAAAGGAATTCCATACAGTTTTATTCATTGTCATGTCAAAACATATATCCTATGACGATTGCATTTTTTCCAAATTCATCGGGCGAAGATTATATTTAAGGAATGTAAAATCACATTCATATATACACATTACAAATATCTCCTCACAGACAGCTAGAAATAGTGTAGAGTACTCTTATTTCAGTTCACTGTGTCGTTACTATTGTTTAGGTTTATTTAAAACGGTAAACGGTTCACGGATGGCATTGCGAGTTTGGAGAAGAAATCTGGAACTCAGCGGTAAAGCGGTGCGCCGCCGCCATTCTAGCCTCCTCCCGGTGCGACGCCGGACCAACTTCCTACGCCTCTTTAATGCAAATCTGTTTGAGCTTCAATTCTGAAGAGAAATTAACAAGCTCCATATCATGTATAAGTATTTCCTAAGTTTATACACTATAACCAAACATCTGTTAGGCATCTGTTAGGCTCCAAATATCAAGTATAAGTATTTCCATATCAACTATAACCAAACAAATTAAAATTCAAGCATCTGTTAGGCATTAGGTGCTTTAATATACACTCATAATTAGAGCCTAAAAACTATCTACCAGTCAACACAAATAGACGAAGAATGACATGTCAAGAGTTAAGTTTAAACGTAAATAAGAACGTGATTGAGAAATCTATGACGCGCCAATAAGTAATCAAGACACATTGGATTGAAGTGAGAACTGTTAATAATAAGTGCTCCTGAAGTAGAGAGCTTAACAATAGAATACTATTATTTTCAAATCAGCCGCGATAAGCCGCGCAAAACGCAGCCCAAGTAAAATAATTGAATATATTGTGAGAGAAAATCTTAATATTCAACTCATACAATTAGTTGCAAAGACTTAGCCATGGAATTGTCCTGCAAACTTTACCTTGTGAATTATGTTGTAGTCAAACACCTTTTCATTCCAATCTTTTACAACCATCTACTTCTTTGTTCATGTTGTTCTGAAAATCTACATGAAATGAGAATGCAAAGCTCACATGTCGTTCTGTATATCCATTTTAATTTATCATCCCATTAACATTTGTCTTTGAAAGGTCCGTTAAATGCTAAAATTTCCTTTGCAGAGAATGGAGCATTATAGAAGCCTCTAAATTTGCTTATTGTGCTTGAATGGAATGGAATGAGGCGTGTTGCTGAATTTGACGCAAGACTGAATGGAATGGTTCTCCTCTTATTAAAAATTCTCTAGCAAACCATTCCCTCAATCATAATATAAATCATAATTAAATGCAACTTAAATGCTACACAAATTGAAATGCATTAGTTGATTAGTGTGCAGGAAGTCCTAGACGGCGGTAGAAATCAAGATGTGGTAAGGGGTTAGGAGAGATCGCATAGAATGAATCTGCAACAGTTGGTTGGATAGAATCCATCACAATTATATAATAGATACGGAAAGACAAAAAATTAATGGGGCAACAAAGTCAAACATTATGATATACATGTACAGTTATAGAGAAAAAAAAATCTGAATGGTAGAAGCTCGAGTAATCTTTTGTTCACCCAACTGAAGCTCGAGTAATCAAATATAAGAGTAAATTTTTTTAGTTGATTTATGGAAGAAGAGCATGACAATCTAACAACCATGCAAAATTTTCAATTTTAGGACACAAATTGGGACAATGCCTGAAGCAAAGAAAAATAAAGTGGCAATAGACTAATTGGGAGCATAATGAAAGTGGTCATATTAATGATTCGTGATAGTAAAGTAGTAGGACACAAATGGGCATATCACATTGAGTTAATTAGTTTCAAGGAACATTCATGACATATCACATGGAATTATGCAAATTTGCATATCACCTAAATTCTCACTTTTTGAATAACATAAATTTTTATCGTGTGATAATATTAGTTGATAATTGTTAAAACCATGCCAACTCTTTATTTCACTAACTTTAAGCCCTTCATCTTCTAAATACTTTATCCAGTAAATTTCTCACCAACTAGAAGCTTAGAACTACCATTTACAAAAAAAAACTAGAAAATCTGGAAACTCAATTGGATTTTCTTTTGTAAGTATTATTGTTCTCTAATCATTCATTAATTGTTAAAACCATGCCAAATCTTCTAATCTTTGAACTCAATTGGATACCTTAACTATGTTAACCACATCATCAGTCCTTAAGAAGAGGAGGTTACCTGTCCGGAGAGAGGATCCCTCCATGGCCGGAGGAGGAAGAAGCCCAGTCGTCGATCCTTATTCCTACAGAGGTTCGAAAGGGAGGAGAAAAGGCTCGGACTTTTCCGTCCCGGTTCCCGGAAACGAAGATGGAGCTGCCCTTATATAGTCGGGATTGGCCAATCCGAAGCTCCCAGCAAAGCTTCTTTCCGAATCCAAAAGCACAGGTGGTCTTCGCCCATGGCCCTTCCAACTGCTCCCTTCCCATCATGTTATCTATTCTCGCAAATCTTCCTCCAGCATGGTTAGTGTTATCTATTCTCGCTAAAAAATTCTCTATTACCATAGCAGGAGCCTTATCTTGGCCTTGGTTTAATTTCCTCAACTTCAGTTTCTCCTGCAATAACAAGTATAAGTTGGCGATTACATATATTATAAATTTGTTGATCTTTTATTTTCTTTGACACCATTTTTGTTGCAAATTCAAGGAGGGTGATTCACAAAAACTATAGAGGAGCAATTCATTGTGGGAATACCTCAGGTTCACTGTCGTCGGAGTTGAAGATCCTCATAGATCGATTAATCAGTGTCGTTGAGCTCTGGCATCGCAAAGATCACACCATCGACACCAACGCCAAAGTTGCGATTGCAGATCTTCATCGCCTGCTCGGGAGTAACCCAAGGTTCAAATGAGTCCCTGTTAACCCATTTACAAACCAGCTTCAGATCAATGAAGTAGTTTAGAAAAAGGAAATTTATGTAAATTTGGATTCAGATCAGCGAAGTAGTTTACGAAATGAAAAAAAATGCAAATATCAAGAAATTTATACAGGGAATCACCCAAGGCTTCAAAGCTACAAAGGAACCAAAATCTGAGAAGGAGAAAGATAGTCGGGTTAGAGTTTTGATATCTTAATTTCCAACCACAGAGTTTAATAATTACCCTGCTTTTTGCCTGTATAATTAATCTCCTAGGCATCCTCCTCAATAAAACCAATATCATGAAATGATTGTGACATAACATGCCACGGGTTGATAACGAAGAAAACGGCACCCTAAAAAAACCAAAATGAATTAAATCTTAAAACCAGGGAGGGGTGTGATTTACTTGAGTGGGTCGAATGGAGATGGAGAGCAGTCCGGGAGGTGATGCGATGTAGGAGATGCATTGTGAGCCAAACGTTATTTGTCGTTGCTTTATCATGGTTTGTTTTGTGATGTAAAAGAACACAATGGAAGAAAATAGAAGCACCTTTCACAGAATCGCGGAAATTCACAAAGCTTAGTAGCAATACCAAAACCCCAACTTATGTTTTTCGGGCATGGATACCATAATTGATAACAAAAACAACATTGAGGAGAAATTGACAAATGAAGCAATATATTTAAGGAATACACGACAAATTTATGCGAGTAGGAGTCATACTGATGTTCATCACTGTGGAGGTGTTGGTAAATAAAACATGTAAGTCTTATAAACCGTAACAATCTCGCACTTTACTCTTCAAGGTTAGAAGTCGCGCCACATATAATTGATGGCCTGAGAGAGCAAGCACCAAAGGCATGCAAAAGAACTTATCAAATAAAGAGTACCATGTGATCAAAAGTTAAAAAATATTTCTACATAATATAAAGAGAAGTAAAATTTAGTCACCCTTATAAATATGAATCATTAGCCGACCCCACTATAGTGGGATAAAGGCTTGAGTGTTGTTTATAATATAAAGAGAAGTATGGTTTTGTGCTAAATTACTTTCCCAATTCTTGGCTTGGCAAGAGCTTTATGCAATAAGAAATATTTTATGGTAACACATCATACGGAACCACAACAATCCCAATGTACTAAAATGCCTTACTTTGAACTCACAAATGCACTGCAATGCCTTCTGAAATAAAGTCAAAGCTCTCCTGATTTTACCATGGCTCTCTACTCAACAAATAAATTAGGTGAGAAATAAACTCAAAAAGGTTAACCCAACACTTCAGTACAAATTTTGCTCAAACCTTGAGTGGGAGGTTGAAGCGCTATCTAAGAAGTTCACTGAATTTTATAATGAGTTCTGCCCATCACCAACTTGCTTCACTTAGAGTGTTTGTTTTCAGAATTAGAGCTTTCAAGGATACTGTTGCTCCAATCTCTGATGGAATGCGCCCACTAATCTAATTCCCAATGAAATTAGGGACTTGAACTACCTTCATTTCTCCAAAAATTGCTGACCACCTTGAGAATAAGGCAGCCCCCCCAGATCACCAAACTACTTACCCTCCCCTCATGCGGACCTAGAAATGTTACGCTCTGCAACAGTGAGAACGTGGCATCAAGAAGGAAGAGGTGAGAGGAAGCATCGTCCGAGATAGTACCTTAACGAAGAGGAACTCGAGGAGCAACAGTGAAGGATGTGAGAGTCGTGCCCCAGCCTTGAAATGTCGTGGATGGAGTCGTGATGCTCCAGCCTTGAAGAACGACGATTCTCTTCCCAGCTTAGGCGCGCGTTGGGTCATAGGCAGTGTTCGAAATCGCCGATGGTGCGCCGCAGGAGAAGTGCATCGTAGTCATGAGAGGCTAGGGTTTTGGGAGATGGGATGAAGAGCTCTGTATGCTCCCTCGGAGGATTTTAGCAAGCAAACATGAAGCAGCGGACACAAAGCCAGAACGAAGAGGGAGTAGCGATGAAAGGAGCAGGAAGATGCCAATGCAGATGACGTAGAGGTGCGTAGTGATAATGAAGAGGGAGCAGAGAGCAGGAAGAGGCGAACGATTGGCTAAGCAGAGCGATCACCGGATGAAACGAAAGTACCAGAAGACAAACCTAGCTCTCGGGGATGCTGCGGCGATGAGGGAGTCATGGGAGCGGGCAACATTTGACAAACGCGGGGAAGGGAAGATGTCGTGCCGGAGATGAATGGTGAGAGGGAAGATGTCGTGGCTTCAGGCTTCCGTCAAGGAGTGAGGAGATCGGGCGGGGAGCTAGAGCGGCGCCAGTCGGTGCGGGGGAAGAGGAGAGAATAGCGAAAGGCTCGATGTAACTGCCAGGGTAAAACGGGAATCGCGGAAATTCAGTGGACTGAAGTGAGGCCCGACCGGGGGGGGGGGGGGGGGGGGAAGGGTGGTAATGAATGATAAACTGAGGTCCTATTTATAGGCTCCAAAAGTGATTATCGTGGTTACGAGGTTATCCGGAGACCATAACCACTCTTCTTACTATTTGTTGGCCAATTTTGTATAGTTTAATACATGTATATTTTAATAATTTTACTATGAACAAACCAATATAATTTTGGGTATGTGTACCCACCCATAATTGGTGGTTACGCGGGTGGTTACCCGCATATCAGACGATGGAGATCATGTGGGGACGATCGAAACGTGGAGGAGAGGGGTCGACCGGCAGCGAGTTCCCTGACGACGGGAGGCCGCCCGAGGAGGAGGGAGCAGCAGGCCGGGGGCCTGCTGTGGCCCTCGCGGTCGTCGGCGTGCGGCCGCGAAGCGCAGCGACGGCCAGCCATGATGCTGGCCACACCCCCTAGCGGTCGCAGTTTCGCCTAGTTGTTGGGACGTGACCACTGGGACGGCGGGTGTCGAGCACTCGCCTTTTGCGGCGAATGTGAGATGCAAGGACTACAAGACCTCTCTTTTGAAATTTTCAAAAATCTTAATCGTGACCCCTCCCGCCGGAGGCGATGGGTTGCCTTGATCAGCTTCTTCTCCTCCACCCATGTGACTTAACTCAAGATTTTCCTTTGCAGGCTACGATTCATGCTCACCGTATCAAAAATAATGAAATTGAAAATCGGTTTCGAGAAGAGTTCAGACCCAAGGGGAATAGCCTACACCTACTTCTCCCGAGCCAGCACACTTGACTGATGGCTAATAACTAAGGAACAGACTCAGAGCTGCAGCGAGGAGGTCCCGCCACACACCCGGGAGATCGAAGATAGTTTTCCCTCCTAAGCCAATATTAGAGTTGGGCACCTTGCAGGGTTCTGGAAACCAACCAAAGATGACCATATGAGGAAGAAGCCAAAGAAAATGGATTTCCCCCTCCAAAGGTGCCCTTAAGAGTCTATTTATAGTTTTCAAGTCTGAACTGCAAATAGCGGAATTCTGTCTTACGCAGCTCAAAGTTGGTATGTCACACCAAAACTCCGTTGTTTGGAGGAGCTATTAGCAGACCAACAAGGAAATTCTGGTAATAACACTGCTTGGTGAGTGGTTCTTGCAGCTACCACTAGCGTTGGGCGGCGAGTGCCTGATGAGGCCGACACTCGATGCCATCCCGGGGCAGAGGGCGAGTGCGGGCATGTTTACCCAACTCGCCTCTCCCTTACCTTAGCCCTGGGGTGAGGGCAGGCCTATATGTCTCACTCGCCCCCATCCTAATGGCGGCTTGATCTTATGCGAGTTGGGGAATTCCTTTACCACTTTCCCAAACCGACTCGTCTAAGCCTAAATCTGTTCTATTTGTCTTTATCTTCTTCTGAGGGACCCACTCGGTGAATACATGATTGTACAATGCTGTCCCTAAGTCTCTTCTTATATAAAGAGGTGATGTGTTGTAATGGATATGAAGAGAATTAGGCTTCGTTTAGGGGGACTTATTTTCACCGGTCAAGCGGTCAATTAAGTTCCGGTTCATGCGGTCGTGACCGCTTGACCGGTGAAAATAAGTCTCCCTAAACAGAGCCTTAGTAAAGTTTATAGTTTTCTTCTTTGTTGTCTTCTCTCTTGCCTCTTTTCGTTCGCCTCTATCCATATCTTCGTCTTATCAACACTTCCCATGTCGCCATGTGTCAACTATAAATTATGTCTCCCTTTGGCAAGGCTTGTCAGACCCAGACCTATTAGACTTTATATTAACCAGGCCTGACTCTAACTAGTGATATGGGAGCATGCTTAAACCTCTCTGAGTAGGTTGGGCCTGATCGGGCCTCGTCAGGCCCGATGGGTGTCTTCTGAAAAATTTACTACTGGACGGGACACGCAACACAACAATTGGCCATCACCCATCGATTTTATAGTTGGGCGCGCTTTTAGTTGGGCAGGCGTGGCGCCCAGTTATACTTTAGTTGGACACCTTACAGGCCGCATAATTTAATATCTAGGCGGTGTGCCCTAATATAATATAAGAGATGCAAAAAAAAAAAAAATTTATTGCGCTACCCGCTCTCAGAGGAAGGAGTGTGGATAACGCAGGAGCCGTCTGATGGGTCTTTAAAGTTTGCGCTTTGTTTGTTTTTTTTATTTTTTTATTTAGTTAAAGGGTCGATGTTGGATTTAGAGCTGGGCGGTTGGATCTCACTCGCTCCCAGAAGAGGAAACGTTACCCGTACGAAAAAAAATACTCATAGTGGGGAGCACGCTCATCAGTAGGCCTAGTGCCCGGGCCTGGCGCCAAGCTATACATTTCCGTCATATGGGAGCCAAGGGCACCTTAATCGGGTCTGCTCGGGCTTAAACTTAATTTGACCCTCCTTACATTTACCCTTATATAATTTTGCCGCTCATTCACTTTTTTTGCAACACTTTTGATATTAAATATTGTTGGAGTTCCTCTAAAATTCATACGAGTTGGAACAGTTTTCAAGATCGTGACTTCAACTGAATCATCAAAATGAATCGGCTCGACTGCACAAAACCACACCCCTAACTGTGTAGTCTCACTAGCTAAAAGACCATGCTTGTGCTCCCCTGAGTGCGGGCAGTGGCGGAACTAGGATTTAAATCAAACCCGCGCACCATAACAATAATATTAATTTATGATAACTTTTAATTCAAAATTCAGAGAAAATATTGCAAATGACAGTAATAAAAATGAAATCCAGAAACAAAGGCACATAACATTGTTAACAAAATCATAACATTGCATAAGCGAAAAATTTGTAATTGATCATCATTTCATCATTTGTATAAAAAGAACTTACACCTCAAAAAACACTTTTCTTGGGCACATGTTTTGAAAACGATGAATAATTTCATCATTTGTAATGTTGTCTGCAATATCTTTCTCAATATATGTTATGAGACAATCATTCATCCATTCATCTTCCATTCTATTTCTCAAATGATTCTTTATAATCTTCATAGCAGAGAACATCTTTTCCACAGTAGCAGTTGCAACCGGTAGAAGACAAGCCAATTTCAATAGTCGATACACCAACTGGTAATGATCATGTTTTTTCAGCTCCACTAATTTTGCATTAAGCTCACTTATACCATTAACTTGTGAGAATTTTTTATTAGAGCGAACATCAAAAATATATGTATCTAGTTGTCCATCTAGTAACTGCAAGTTCAATTGAGAAAAATCACTTGGGTAATATTCTCCAAGGCGAATCAACTTATTTTTATCAAAAAAATGAAATTGCCGTTTTGATCAAGACTTGAAACACAGATAAGTAATTCAGTATTTACTTCATTAAACCGATCATTTAACTCGTTTAACATCCAATCAATCACGGTATTAAAGATCTCAACCCGGAAATGATGCTAATTTGTAATATCTCTCGCATTACGTCTTGATCTTCCTGCTTGAATAAATTTTTCCTCCATGTTTGGAACATCAATGTCGTGTTTATCACAAAAGTTTGAAACTTCCTTTATGAAGATTTCCCACTGTATGCTAACATTCCGCATGTTGAATAATAACTGCTTGGACAAATTTACGAAATTCATTGCGTTGATGATGTCTTGGTCCTTCTTTTGTAGCGCCTGTGATAACTCATTTGTTCTCGACAAAATATTTTTCATTAAATAGAGAAGAAAGATGAAATCATAAGTTGTTATGCTCTTTAAAAGACTGCTTGCAGTTTCACTTTGATTTGCATCTATTCCATCAACTATAATAATTTCAAGAACATTCACTATAGATGAAAACATACGAATGAAATTCAAAACAGTACCATAATGTGAACCCATCGCGTTTCTCCTGCCTTCTTAATTTCAAGTGGTTGATTTAATCCCCGGTCACTCTCCAATTCTCCACAACCTATTTCCTGTGCGACTCTTTCGACTTCTAGTGCTCTAAGACAATCGCGTCGTTTGCAAGATCCACCAACCACATTCAACGTCATGTTAATATGAAAAAAAGCTCAGCAACTTCAGAATGACCCTCTGCAACTGCTACTAATATAAGCTGTAATTGATGAGCAAAACAATGAATGTAAAATGCAGAACTATTTTCCTTCGATATCAAAGTTTTTAAACCCTTTAATTCACCTTTCATATTGTTGGCTTCATCATAACCCTGTCCCCGTAATATTGAAATACTTAAACTGTACTTTACAAATAACTTATCAATAGCAATCTTCAATGATACAGCAGTTGTATCAGATACATGGACAAAACCAAGTATTCTTTCAACAATTAATCTTTTTTCATCAACACAGGGCAGAACAACAGCCATCTGTTCTTTGGTTGCTACATCACGAGATTCGTCCACTAAAATAGAGAAACAGTTATGTCCAATATCACTAATAATTGTGTCTGTTATTGCACTTGCTATTGTAGAGACAATCTGTTTTTATATTTTTGGTGATGTCAGTTGACAATTAAGTGGAGCATTTTTCAGAACCACTGCTTTAATGTCACTATTATGTGAAGCTAGAAAATCCAATAGTTCAAGAAAATTCCCTCTGTTGATTGATTCACTGGATTCATCATGATCACGAAAAGATAGCCATTGTCGTAGTAGAAAGCTGACACAATCAATAGAAGCGTTTAAACGAGTTCGATATTCAATTATTTGACTTTCTTCTTGTCTTGCAAAAGCAATTTGTATACCATGTTTCTGATTCATTAAAGCTTCACACATTCTAGTAGCAATACTATGTGGAGTTGTGGTTGCCAACGTGTTTTTCGATTATAGTCCTATCTTTCCAATACCGAAATCCACGAGAAACAAAAGTTGGATCACAACCTCTCTGAGGAAAGACATAATAGAAAAGACAAAAGGCTGCATCCTTTTCAACACTGTATTCTAATCAGTCTTTAAAATCATTAAACCAATTTTTGTTGAAACGACGAGCTTTTTTTCCAAATTCAGTTTGAGAAAAACTCTCTAAAAATGGTTGACAAGGTCCTTTCTGCAGATAAAATCTTCTTATAGAATCATGAAGATTAACATCATATGATATTATAGGTTGTCTAAGACCCGAATCTTAAGGTAAATCCTCATGCTTGAAATCAGCTCAAAGTCTTTTACTATCTGTGGCTTTTGACTCAAGTGCGTCTACTTTCGAAAAAAAACTTATCCTAAAAATGGATAACAAAAAATATTTCTTCTAAAAATGAGAGATAAACATCAACAAATAAGAAAAATGCATAACAACATTCATTACCATTGTACAACCCGTATTCGACGAGGGTGGGTCCTACCACCGCCAGGTCATCAGAAGTCAAAGTTAACAAGGCAAGATGGTGCTCCAGATCAGCACCCCAGGCCGCAGGAGGTTCGGGCGAGTACGGCGAGCTCCCCAGGCCAACTCGCCAGGTGGCGACTATGACCAGATGCTCGCCTCTTCTAGGCGAGCTCCCCAGGGAAGTCGCCAACTCGCCAGGGTGGGGGTATAAGTAAGACCCCCCCCCCCCCACCCCTCCTTGGATTTCCCTATAAATAGGACCCCAGGGGTACGAAGGAGGACAAGCAAATCTCGGCCTGAGCCCTCGCGAGTTCCAGCAATTGCCCTCGACTCGCTATTGCTCGAGTTCGCCTCCTTCGTACCTAGCTCGGCCAATTTGGTTGAGAAGGGGTTGCTTCTAAGCAACTGGGTACGTGGTGGGACCTTCCTGCTGCAGCAACCTGGGGTCTTGTTCGCGCAGTTTGCTTCTGTTTCCTGACCAGAGACCGTCTTTTTGACCGCTCGACCAGTAACTTCAGGTGGCCTAGTCCGATTTCTGAGGTTGAGATATTTCTCGGCTTCAACACTTGGTGCGGGGAGCGTGGATAGCGACCGAAGAAGAAAGTCGTGGTTGGAAGATGGCCGATGGTGGAGACCGGGGCGAGTTGGGAGGTAACTCGGCGGGAGCTGGAGTCCCGGGGTAAGGTAGCGAGTATGTGACAGTGGCGGCTTTTGCAGAGTTCGCGAGGAGAGTGGAGAAGGCGATACTCGTCGGGTTGTCCAATCCGCCTGAGGTGACAGCGACTTCTCCCCGCCGCCGGACACCCCCGGGCGAGGAGATACCAACTCGGCGAGCAGGGAAGGAGCCCGCTTGGGCGAGTGGAGAGCAGGTGATCCCGCCGCGACATCACCCGGCGAGTAGTCAGGGAATCCGGTTTCGAGATCCGGAACTCTCGGCGAGGTATGGAGATACTCGCCGATGGAGCGAGTATGACTGCTCGAGCGGGGAGGATACTCGCCGCCGCCAGGAAGGGAGGAGCCCCTTTTGCGACGAGATCCTCGCAGCCCTCGTCCCCGAGAACTTCAGAGAGCCGGTCCTCTCGTACTACTCCGGCAAGGATGACCCGGTGAGACATCTTCAGTGGTTTGAAGATGTGGTGTCTATTCGCAACATGTCCGATGCTCTCAAGTGTCGGCTCTTCTCCATTACCTTCAAAGGTAGCGCAAGAGATTGGTTCCACCAGCTGCCAGCAGGGTCAGTCTACTGCTTCTTAGATCTTCGACGGGGTCTATTGGCAAGGTTTTCGACGTCCAAGCGGAGGAAGAAGGAGGCAACCGCCCTCTTCAAGATCGTGCAGGGGCAGCACGAGAGTTTGGGCCGTTACATCGATCGGTTCCAGGAGGAGGTGCTGGAGGTGGAAGAGGTAGACGGGTTCACCTTGATGGTAGCCCTCAAGTTTGGGCTGAAGCAGGGCCTGTTCAACATGGAGCTGGGGCACAGGCCGCCCAAGTCGTTCGAAGAAATGGTGAAGCGAGCCAATGTGTTCATCCAAGGAGAGGAGAGGAACAAGGAGTTCATGGCACGGTTAGACGGAGACAGACCGCTGGGGAAGGACAGAGGAAGGCTACTGGAGAAGGAGAGGGCGCCGGAGGGGCGCAGCGACGGGAAGCAGGAGAGGCCGCAGAGGAAAGAGGAAGAGATGAGAGAAAGGGGAAGGGAGCTCAGAAAAGCGGAGAGGCAGGAGAGGCCTCGAAGGCAGGAGGATAGGAGGCCCGTCGGGGGTCGAGAGACGAGGAGCGAGGAGAGAAGATTCCAGTACCCGAGGGATCGCCCCCAGTGGAGGCGACCCGTCCATCAGGAGGAGAGGAGGAATTACAACCCTCGGGAGCAGGGAGGAGGAAGAAGGGAGACCATGGCCATCACCCAGCGAGCCGCTAAGCGCCGGCGGAAGGAGAGGCAGCAGTAGAGGAGGCAGGAAAGGCAGCAGGAAGCGGCGATTCCCCTCTACTGCGATATCCATCGAGTGGAGGGGCACGGAACCTTGGCTTGCCCTGAGTTCTGGGAAGCAAGGAGGAGGATGGAAGCGACGGTGGCCGAGAGGGAGCAGCCGCAGCAGGAGGCCCCGGTTGGGCAGGTGGCTTACCAGGTACCGCAGAGGAGGAGAAACGAGGACAGGATCGACCAAGGAGGAAGGGGGAATGTTATCTCCGGTCCGGGAGGCGGGCACGTCGGAGTAATCAACGGAGGGGCTGGGTTAGGAGCTTCCCGCAAGGGAAGCCTCCACCAGATCTACAAAGAGAGTGTCGCCTCGACGTCTCAAACCCCCCCTCCATTGAACGAGATCACCTTCTCGGAGGAAGACATGCTCTGGATCGAGAACCCCTTCCACGACGCTCTGGTGATCCAGGCCGCGATCGAGGACTTCACCGTCGACCGAATCCTCGCGGATAACGGTAGTTCGGTGAATGTCATCTTCAAGAGAACCTTCGTCGGTCTTCAGGTGGAAGCGTCCCGGGTTCAGGCGGCGGACGGGCCTCTCTTCGGTTTCTCGGGAGAGAAGAAAGAGGTGGAAGGAGGGGTGGAGCTGCTGGTCACTCTCGGGGGAACTTCGATCTGATGTTGCTTCGTCATCGTCGACGCACCCAGCGGTTACAACGCCATCTTCGGGCGGCCCCTCATCAACTACTTCAAGGCCGTTCCGTCGTCATATCATCAGTGCCTAAAGTACTGTCGGGACGACGTCCAAGTCAGGATCAGAGGAGATCCCAAGGCCTCCAGGGAATGTTACCTGAATGCGGTCAGCACCATCAGCTGGATGGGTGACGCAGAAAAGTTGGAGAGGATGATGGAGAAGGAGGAGGGCCTGCAGGCTGCCGAGGAGCTGGAGGAAGTGGAGGTGATCTCCCCGAGAGGAGAGCCTGAGCTGCTGAAGATCGGAGGAGCCTTGCCCCCGGAAGGGAAGGTGGAGATAGCTGCTTGCCTGCAGGAGAATGCGGACATCTTCGCGTGGAGCGCCGCCGAGATGCCAGGGATTGATGCTGATGTTGCCTGTCATCGCCTCAACTTGGATCCAGCGACGGCCCCAGTCCGTCAGAAGCAGAGGAAGAGCGCCACCGCGCTGGCGGGACCAATCCGGGAGGAAGTGGGGAAGCTGCTGGAAGCGGGTTTTGTTTCGGAGATCCAGTATCCAGGCTGGGTCTCCAATGTTGTAATGGTGAAGAAGTCGGGAGGAGGCTGGAGACTATGTATCGATTTCTCTATGCTCAATAAAGCTTGCCCCAAGGATTGTTATCCCTTGCCTCAAATCGACGCGCTGGTTGATTCCGCCGTCGGGTTTCCCGTAATGAGCTTCCTTGATGCCTTTTCAGGATATCACCAGATCCGGATGCATCCCCCCGATTGCCGCGACGTTTTCTCCATCACCAGCGACGGATGCTATAGCTACAAGATGATGCCCTTCGGGCTCAAGAACGTCGGCGCGACATATCAAAGAATGATGGACCACGTCTTCAGAGAGCAAAAGGGGCGGAATCTTGAGGTCTACGTGGATGACCTGCTCGTCAAGAGCAAGAGCGCCGCAGAGCACGTAGCGGATCTGGCAGAGACCTTCGCCATCCTGAGGAGGTACAAGATGCGGCTCAACCCGGCCAAGTGTGTTTTCGGCGCGGGAAGGGGGAAGTTTCTAGGGCACCTCCTTACTCCCCAGGGGGTGGAGCCTAACCCCGACAAGGTGAAAGCCATCGTGGAGATGGCGTCCCCGAGAGATTCCAAGGAAGTTCAAAGGTTGACCGGAAGGCTGGCAGGTCTTAGCCGGTTTCTCTCCAAGGCCGGAGAGAAGTGCTCCCCATTCTTCAAGGCCCTTCGGGGCAACCAGAAATTCGAGTGGACCCCGGAGTGCGAGGAGGCTTTCATAAAGCTCAAACAACAGCTGACCCGAACTCCTCTCCTTCAGGGTCCGCTGGGCGGTGAGGATCTCTTGCTCTACCTAGGGGTGGGGGCTGAAGCAGTTAGCTCGGTGCTGGTCCGAGAAGAGGGAAAGAAGCAGCTTCCAGTTTACTACGTGAGTCGTGTGTTGAGGCAAGCCGGAGCGAGATATCCGATCCTCGAGAAGTTGGTTTTCGCCTTGGTGGTTTCGGCCAGGCGACTCCGTCCGTATTTCCAAGCTCACTCTATCAAGGTAGTCTCTAACCACCCCCTGAGGAGTATCTTGGACGGAGTGGAGCACTCCGGCAGACTAGCCAAGTGGGCTGTGGAGCTGAGTGAGTTCGACATCTCCTACCCCCCAAGGGTCGCGATCAAAGCACAAGCCGTGGCGGATTTCCTGGCCAACTTCTCGGCCGAGGTCGAGGTGGACATGGGCGTCTCTCGGCCAGTCCCCTGGAAGATGTTTGTAGACGGCGCGTCGGGAAGGCACTCCGTGGGAGCCGGGGTGGTGCTGGTTAGTCCTCAAGGGACTAGGATCGAGCAAGCCATCGAGATCCTTTTCCCAGTAACCAACAATCAGGCGGAGTACGAAGCCATGGTGGCTGGCTTGCGACTCGCCAAGGAGCTGGCCATCAGAGACATCCAGGCTTTTACCGACTCCATGGTGGCCGCATCTCAGATTCGGGGAGAGTTCGAAGTTTGAGATCCCATTTTGCAGCAATATCTGGTTAAGGTCAAGGGCCTGATCGGGGGATTCCGATCCTTCCACGTCGAGCACGTGCCCCGAGAACGCAACTCCGAGGCAGACGGCCTTGCAAAATACGGCCCTCGGGCTGGGGGAATCGTCATCGAGTTGTTTCGACCATCCGTCGAAGAATGCGAGCTGATGGAGATCGATCAATGAGCCTCGTGGAGGGATCCGTTCATCACGTTTCTGACAACAGGCCGACTACCATCCGACGGGCAAGATCAGAGAAAGTTCCGGTACAAGGCCGCATACTACTTATTGCAAGACGGCGAGCTCTATCGCAAAACCATCTCATGCCCTCTGGCCCGATGCTTGTCAGAGCTCGAGATTCCCCGGGTCCTCGAGGAGATTCACTCAGGAGAGTGCGGCAGCCACTCCGGGACCCGCACCCTGGAGCAGAGAATTTTGAGGCACGGTTACTTCTGGCCAACCATCCGGAAGGACGCAGAGGCCTATTCCAGAAAATGCTCCCAATATCAACTCTTCGCGCCCCTCGCGCTCCAGCCGGCTCAGCAGCTTCGCTCGATCACCGCTCTGTGGCCTTTCGCAATATGGGGAATGGACTTAATCGGCTCGTTCCCTCAAGCTAGCGGACAAAGGAAGTTTGTGCTAGTAATTGTCGACTACTTCACAAAGTGGATCGAGGCCAAGGCTCTGGCCAAGACCACGTCTCAAATCGTCAAGAACTTCATCTGGGGCGAAATCGCATGCAGATTCGGGATCCCTCTGACCGTCATCACCGACAATGGGCCGCAGTTCGCCAGCTTGGAGCTAGGGGACTTTTGTAAGCAGTTGGGAACCGACCTTCGGTTCGCCTCGGTACATCACCCTCGGAGTAATGGGCAAGTAGAGGCCGCGAACAAGCTCATCATCAACTTGCTGAAGAAGAAGATCACCAACCTCAAGGGAAATTGGGCCGAACAACTCCCTTCCGTCCTATGGGCTCTCAGGACCACCCCAAACTCAGCCACAGGGGAAACACCCTTCAAACTGTCACACGGGTCCGAGGCACTCATCCCGGTCGAATTTGAGGTGCATAGTCCAAGGGTCATCGCAGCCGAAGACGGAAGCGAGGAATGACGGCTAGAGAATGAAGAGGCTCAGAGGCTCTCCCTAGATTATGTAAAAGAGCTTCGGGACTTGGCCTCCATACGCCAGGAAGAAATCAAAAGACGCATGGCGAGGCATTTCGACAAAAATGTCCGCTTAAAAAACTTCCTCGCAGGGGACTTGGTCATGAAGAAGGTGGACGCCGCTGGACGGGGAGCCGCCGTAGGCAAGCTACATCCCAACTGGGAAGGACCTTTCATCGTCCAAGAAGCCCTGGCCACAGGAGGCTATTACCTACAAAATCAAGTGGGGGAGCAGCTGACTGGGACCTGGAGTGGGGATGATCTGAAAAGATTCTACCCATAGCGGTAACCCATGTATTTATTTCTGTAAACATAGTTAATATACAAAGGATGCGGGATTTTATCTCTTTTGTGTTGAACATGCCTCGAGGCTTCTGAGTGTTTCCATGGCCCGCCTCGTAGTCGACTTCGGGAGGCAGTGGTCGGTTTGTTCCTCATACATAACCCAGTACGGATGATGAGACGATGCTTCGGGATTTTAAGCGCTCTTGTAAGACCGGGCCTCTGCATTGTCGGCCGAGATCAGCTCCCCCCTTGCATGTCGGCCTATGTCTCCCCGAGTGCATCTCTCTTCCGTCTGGAGGAACTACGAGGAACAGATCCGCACCCTGATCCCCCGAACTCGAGGAGAGACCGGCCTCGTAAAGCACCCAGAAGGAAAAAATCTCAAGTGAGCAACAAGGCAGGATAACTTGCTGAAGGGAGGGCGTGGACGAGCCCAGGGGGGTGTGTTGATTCCGAGTGCGTCCGGAGAGGACCCTCGATGAACACCACCCCCGTCCGAATCGTAGCTGGAAGCGATCTTCACCATCAAATCGAGATACGTGCCTTCAACCCGTTCTTACTGAATAGCCTAGTACGGATGATAGGACGATGCTTCGGGACTTTAAGCGCTCTTGTAAGACCGAGCCTCTGCATTGCCGGCCGAGATCAGCTCCCCCCTTGCATGTCGGCCTAGGTCTCCCCGAGTGCATCTCTCTTCCGACTAGAGGAATTCTTAGGAACGGGTCTGGACGCCAACCCCCCGATTTGGCAGGGTCAAGAGCGTCTCTCCGGAGAGAGTTTCTTTCTTGTCAAAATGTCTCTGAGATTAATCTCCAAACTATGTAAGGATGCAGGATTTTATTCAAGACTTCGAGTTGAGCAGCGTCGTAAGACCGGTATCCCCACGAGCTCCTCTCCTCGGGAATCAGCCGATCTCCTCGATCGTAATTCAAGACTTCGAGTTGAGCAGCGTCGTAAGACCGGTATCCCCACGAGCTCCTCTCCTCGGGAATCGGCTGATCTCCTCGATTGAAATTCAAGACTTCGAGTTGAGCAGCAACGTAAGACCGGTATCCCCACGAGCTCCTCTCCTCGGGAATCGGCCGATCTCCTCGATTGAAATTCAAGACTTCGAGTTGAGCAGCGTCGTAAGACCGGTATCCCCACGAGCTCCTCTCCTCGGGAATCGGCCGATCTCCTCGATTGTAATTCAAGACTTCGAGTTGAGCAGCGTCGTAAGACCGGTATCCCCACGAGCTCCTCTCCTCGGGAATCGGTCGATCTCCTCGATTGAAATTCAAGACTTCGAGTTGAGCAGCGTCGTAAGACCGGTACCCCCACGAGCTCCTCTCCTCGGGAATCGGCCGATCTCCTCGATTGTAATTCAAGACTTCGAGTTGAGCAGCGTCGTAAGACCGGTATCCCCACGAGCTCCTCTCCTCGGGAATCGGACGATCTCCTCGATTGAAATTCAAGACTTCGAGTTGAGCAGCGTCGTAAGACCGGTATCCCCACGAGCTACAAGTTTCTTAAGAAAGCTAGGAGTGGGGTAAGTGCTAGTTTTGTGGCCATTTTGTATGTATTTGATTGGCATTTTATCTTGTTTTTGTACCTTGCAATATATGCATATGTATTTATGTACATGTATATATGTATATGTATTTATGTGTATATATGTATTTGTATTTATATGTATATATATTGCTTATTATATATATGCTAAATCATCATTTCAGTCCCTAACATTTACCTACTCTAAGATTTTAGTCCCGAACGTTTTTTTTACTTTTGATTTCAGTCCTTAACATTTAGGCTTCATTTGGATGGGCGACGGGAGCCGGTGCGGGAGCAATCGCCACGGGGTTTGCGACCGAAGGTGGGGAGGCGGGGTTGGAGATAAAGCAATCACCGCGCTTTTGCGAAGAGATGCGGGAGCAAATGCCGCCGCCTGCGCGGGCGCCGTTTGTTTTTCCGCCTTGCGGCGGCGTCTGTTCCCGCACTGGAGCTCCGACGCGGAAACAGACTAAGGCTCTGTTTGTGGGGACTTATTTTCACCGGTCAAGCGATTACGACCGCATGAACCGGACCTTAATTAAGGTCCGGTTCATGCGGTCGTAACCGCTTGACCGGTGAAAATAAGTCATCCCAAACCAAGCCTAAGCCTTAGTTACTTTAAGATTTTAGTTCCTAACTTCTTTACTTCAAGATTTTAGTCCCTAAGGTTATTCTTACTTTTGATTTAAATCCCAAACATAAATAAATTTAACATAGTTAGTAGGTGTCCTGTTTCTTGAACTGATTATGGAGATAACTTGGATGTTAATTGTGCTGATGGAGAGATAAATATTTAGCCCTTAAATTAATGTTTATTTTCATCAGGGAAGGCATATTTCTTCTGACCACTGAAACTGATTTTTTGGGATTGAGCCAATACCTAGAACCAATCCCACCGGCCTCGATGGAGACATATTGGTTTCTCCCAAACTCTCGTTTTGAGCTTGATTTACGAGACAAATAACTGGTTGTAAATTGTTTTTGCACACCATTTATCCCATACTCTGTTTAGGATATTACTCTTGGAGATTTGTTTTGCAAACAAAGTAAATTTATAAACCCGGTTAAATAGTTCATGAAAATAATATTTAATTCGGTTTTTAATATAATTGTGTTTGCAATTTTACCGGTTTTAACTTGTATTATTGTTGAATTAATTTAAGGGCTAAATGTTTCTCTCTCATGGTCAGCACAATTAACATCCAAGTTATATCCCTAATCAATTTTATAATTTGGAACCTACTAACGGTGTTAAATTTATTTATGTTTGGGACTTAAATGAAAAGGACGAACATCCTTAGGGACTGAAATCTTAAAATAAAAATGTTATGGACTGAAATCTTAAAGTCAAAATGTTAGGAACTAAAATCTTAAAGTAGGTAAATGTTAGGGACTGAAATGATGATTTAACCTTATATATACTCTGATCAGCTGAACTTTGCGCACTTATTTACCCTTTTTTGGTTCAGGGAGTTGATCCAAGTATCAGATCTGAGGTTTGGCCTTTTCTCCTTGGAGTGTAAGTCCAAAGCCTTCACTTAAAACAATGTCTTTTTTGAATTCTTTACTAACACGTACTTCAATTGACATAGTTACAATTTTCAATATTAAAAAAAATCTATGTTTGTTAGTAGGAATAATTTAACATGACATTTGATTTCTTAAAATTTATTTTCTCTTGATCATCATAACATTATCCCAATTATTTGGGGATATTTTTATGAATCCTTATTTTCATCAATTCCTGTAGAGTATTGACTAAGGTGCTCGGTTTAAATACATAAATAATCCAGAACAATTATCATCCATGTTAACTTGGGTCTGCCCCTATTTTCTCGTTCATCATGTAAGCTTGTTTGATTGATTCAAATTCTAAATGTTTAAATTCCCAAAAAAAAAGTTAAATGTGTCTTGTAGATGTTATGTGTCGTGTCGTATTGCGTCATGCATCGTATTAGGTATCTCCACGAGCTCCTCTCCTCGGGAATCGGCCGATCTCCTCGATTGAAATTCAAGACTTCGAGTTGAGCAGCGTCGTAAGACCGGTATCCCCACGAGCTCCTCTCCTCGGGAATCGGCCGATCTCCTCGATTGTAATTCAAGACTTCGAGTTGAGCAGCGTCGTAAGACCGGTATCCCCACGAGCTCCTCTCCTCGGGAATCGGCCGATCTCCTCGATTGAAATTCAAGACTTCGAGTTGAGCAGCGTCGTAAGACCGGTATCCCCACGAGCTCCTCTCCTCGGGAATCGGCCGATCTCCTCGATTGAAATTCAAGACTTCGAGTTGAGCAGCGTCGTAAGACCGGTATCCCCACGAGCTCCTCTCCTTGGGAATCGACCGATCTCCTCGATTGAAATTCAAGACTTCGAGTTGAGCAGCGTCGTAAGACCGGTATCCCCACGAGCTCCTCTCCTCGGGAATCGGCCGATCTCCTCGATTGAAATTCAAGACTTCGAGTTGAGCAGCGTCGTAAGACCGGTATCCCCACGAGCTCCTCTCCTCGGGAATCGACCGATCTCCTCGATTGAAATTCAAGACTTCGAGTTGAGCAGCGTCGTAAGACCGGTATCCCCACGAGCTCCTCTCCTCGGGAATCGGCCGATCTCCTCGATTGTAATTCAAGACTTCGGGTTGAGCAGCATCGTAAGATCGGCACCCCCACGAGCTCCTCTCGTCGGGAATCGGCTGATCTCCTCGATTGCGAGAATGAGAGGCCCGCAAGTTATGATTCGACAGCTAAGCCAGGTTCGACTTGCGTCACGCGCAGGTAGGCGAGCAGGCCTCGCGCGAGTAGGCGAGCTGATCTCGCGCGAGTAGGCGAGCTGGTCCCACGCGGGTAAGCGAGCTGGAACCGCGCGAGTAAGCGAGCCTCGGAGGGCATGCGAGTATGTCCCACGCGCCGACCCGCGCGGTGCGCGAGGTTCTCCCAGCAGGTTCACGAGTACCCAGGCGCAGGGGCGAGTAGGTCCTGGCGAGCGGATGATCGATGTCGGGACCATCCCCCTGCGATCTAGCGAACGCTCCTCTTCGAGCCTATGAGCCTAGCGAGCAACATGTCAGAAAAATGCAGGAGCAAAAATTTGTATAAATCACAAGTCAAAAATTGATTTACAAAAGGAATATCGGCGAGCAACTAGGACTCCTCGTCGCCAGTATCTGGCCGATATTCGTCGTCTCCGATATCTCCGACATCTACCGATTCATCGCTCTCGCTCCCGCTGCTGCTGCTTCCGCTGCTGCTGTCATCGGAATCGCCGGAGCTGGTCGGCGGCGAGGCGCGGTACGGCGGGATGGTCCCCTCGGCGAGTAGCTCGGGAATGAGCTCGTCGACAGTGAGCGGCTTCTCCCCCTCGACGAGCTGGCCCCCGAGCCTGAGGCGCGCTAGTATGATGTTCCCCGCCGCCCGCGCGATCTCGCGGCGAACAGAGGATCTCTCCTCCCAGAGGACGCGGGATTGCTTCACCGCTCGCGACGGGTCTTCGGGTAGCGGGGTTGAGGAGCTCGGCCGTCCTTCAGCAGCGACCAGCCTCGTCTCCATCTCCGCTGCGCGAGTTTGGGCCGCCTCCAGCTCGGCCTGGGAGGCGGCGAGCTTCTCCTCGCACTCAAAGAGCTTCTTCGCTGCTTCTATCTCGGCAGCCTGCGAGATGACCGACGTCAGGACCTATCGATGAAACAAATCGAGCAACCAACCCAAGGACAGCTCACCTCGAAGTCCTTCCAGCGGACCGACTGCATGCCGAGGTCGATGGCCTTCTTGGAGACGACCTTGAGGGCATCGGTCATCTCCAGCAGCTTCCTCGCCGAGTAGTGCCCCAGCTCGGCAGACCGCGCGAGCGCGCAGGCCGACTGATGGGCGAGCTCCGACGGGGTCAGCTCCAGGACGGACTCCGCATCGACTCGCCCGTATATGGCGTGGAGGACGGCGAAAGCCTCCCCCTTGTCCTCCCAGTCGGTCGACCAGGACGGGAGGTTGGTGCTCAGCGACACCGAGTTGTCCTCTGCCGACCAAGTCACGAGCGGGCGGCCGTAGGAATCCACCACCCCCTGCCTGAGGCCGTAGTTGGGGTGGAAGTGGGGCGACCGGGCGCCCGTCGGCGACCGGCGATCGACGGATTGTAGCGACGAGGTCTTCGCCCTCTTCCTCGCGGGACCCTGCGAGCTGACCCACGACTTTCCCTTGGCCGCCTTCTTCTCCCCAACATCGGCAGGGGGGCGAACGTCCGAGCGCGTAGCGGCGACTTCCTTCGCCAAAGGAAGAGGCTTCTCCGGAAGCTCGTTGGGAACTGCAAAACGCGCGACAAAGTTAGCTTCAGCGGCAAAAGGACGACCGAGTAACCAGGACGCATTTCGAGCTCGGCTTACTTTCATTGAGGTGGACTGCCTCGAGCACGTTGACGTTTAGACGCCAGAAAATGACGTCAAATCGCCGACCCCGGAAGTACTCGAAGAGCTGCTCGCGAGCTCCTTCGAGGATGGGAGGAAGGAAGGTGACGTCGGCCGGTTGGTGCGGCCTGCCGAGAACCCCGCCGAAGTCGCCGTGGACGACCACCAACTGCTCGCTCCAGCGGTGGACCTTATTCGCGGTCCCGACCAAGGTGCAGACGTGGCTGCTAAAAAAGACGACTCCCTCCGAGGTCGCCGCAAAGGCGAAGATGCGGCGGAAGACTGAGAGGTCGAAGGCGATCCTCTCCTCCCGGAGGAAGCATAGGAACCTCATGATGATCGTCATGCCATTGGGGTTGATCTGCGCGGGGACGATCCCGAAGTAGCGCAGGATCTCGCAGAACTCCGGCCAGAAGGGTAGCCGCAGGCCGGCGTCGAAATGCCGCAGCGACAATACAAGGGCGCCCTCAACATAGGTGTTGAGCCGCTCGCCGCGAGTAGGAAGCCTCGCCGAGTAGTCCTCGGGCAGCAGGCGCTCCCTGAAGGCCGCCAGGTCCTTCTCTGAGGTAATGGACTTCTTGAATGTCGCATCCGCGAAGTTAATGGCGTGAGCTTGTCGGCGAGCGCTGGCGTCGTCGCCGACCATGTTTGCGAGCTGTAAAAAGAGCGAGAGAAGGCGAGCTGGATGTTCGGATACTCGCCGATATGAAGAGAAGATCGCTACAACGTATGCTTTATGACCCACCTACCCCTCCTATTTATAGATATGTCAAGGCAAAGGGGAGGGGGGGTCTGCCCGTCTCGGCGAGTATCGAACGAGCTCGCGCGGTGAAGAATAAGAGGCGACATTGCCAGAAGACCTAGAGCTCGGCACACCACAAAGAAAGCGCACACACAAAGGATCAGAAGGCGAGAATACTGATACACAAAGATGAATTAATCAATAAAAAATAGATGTCCGAAAGGAGTTCAAAGTCGCGCATGGCGAGCTACATTCAAAAAACAAAAATACTATGGCGCCCTAGGCCGCTCAGGGGGGTGAGGATGTCGCCCGGCCCAGCCGATCTCGCGTGCACGCCGGTAATGCTCCATCGCCAACGCTGTCGCATCGTCGCCAAGCCGGAGCTGCTCCTCCATCCTCGCCAGACGTCCAGCAGACCCCATGCTCGCCCGGATGCCGGCCAGCTCGTCAAGCACCAGCTGCAGGCGGTGGTTGTTCAACTGCAGCTGGCGGTCATTCTCTTTAACCATGTGGAAGCGAGCTTCGTAGTTCTCCAAAGTTGCCTGGAGCCCTTCGACCTTGGCCATCCTTGCCTCCAGAGCCGAGATGCGTCGATGAGGGTCGCAGATAGCGAGCTGGTCGAACTTGCTCTCCAGCTCCATGTGGGCGCGAACGGCAGCCTGGCGATACTCGCTCCCGGACAGCCCGATGGCATCAATGAAAGCCGCCCCAGGGGTCGCCGGGCGATCTGACAAAGCAGGAAGGTAGATCGTCAGGTCAGAAAAAGCAGAGCGGTAATCAAAGTAGTAGAAGGCTCACCGCGGCGAGGAGATCGGGATCGGCGCGGCGAGGGAGGTCGCCCGGAGGTATCTCGCCTCCCCGAAGAGCTGCTCGGAAGATCGGCAGGCCTGCCCTGCCCGCGCTCTCCCGACCCTCGGCCGACGTAGTCGGGGTCTCCAACCCGCGGAGGGAAGTAGGACGGCCGCTGCCTCTCCGGTTTCTTCAACGGCGACGGAGCTTGAGATGAGCTCGCCGGGTGGAGTGGAGCCCTCGGCGCAGGAGGTGGAGGAGGTCGCGGAAGATCCGACCTCTGTGAAGCAGACAAAGGCGGCGGCGGGGGCAGGGCGATGCCCGGCATCTGGCCAGGAGTGGCGACCAAGGGTGGCGGCGGCGGCAATGAGGCGCTCGCCGAGACTACCTTCCCGCCACTCGCAACGGTGGAGGCTGCCCTGCTCGCCGGAGGATCCTCGCGCGCCGACCCGGACAACCCAGCGGGAGTTTCTTTCACCGGCAGCTCCTTGCTCGCCGGGGGGGTGCCCTTCACCAACGTCGCCCTCGACGCCTTCCCCGAGCTAAGGCCCATCCGGACCGTGTAGGCGGTCTTGGACGGCCTATCGGCCGCCAGGGCGAGTAGGGGGGCGAGCTCAGCGGGACGACGTCAAGAGTCGCGTCTGCGGCAGTCGGAGAGTCTGCATAGAAAAGTAGTCAGTAAAGAAGAAGCGGCGACAACCTAGCCGGAAAGATTTCCAGATGGCGACCTGTCACGGTGGCGACCTCGACCTGAGCCGCCGCGGATTCCTTAACGGTCGCGAGCTCCTCGTCCACTCCCGGGTCCTCCGGCGGGCTGTCCCGAACAGATCCGGGGAGGTCGTCAAGCCCGAGATCGCTCAACAGCTTCTGGGTGCTGGAAGAAGCTGCGGGATCTCCAGTCGCCGCGGCGACTTGGTTCAGCGGTGGAGGCGAGCCGACCGCCACAGTGGTGGACTGCTTGACCTTCTTCGCCTTTTTCTTCTTCAGCGGGGTCAAGGCGGTGGCGTCTTCCTCGCGCGGCCTTTTCTGTCTGGCTATGCCGAGGAGGCCAGACAGGGCGGCGAGATTGTCCATCAGCAACTTCTCAGCATCCGACATTTTCGGCGAGCTTCAGGGTCCGTCTCGAAAATCAAGCCCCCCCTATTTATAGACTACTCTACCAGCAGGCGACGATGCGAGATGTCCAGATACTCGGCAGAGGTACTCGCCGAATAAGCGTTGGATGATTCTTTCCGGGCTCCTACGTCGCCCAAAAAGAGCGGGGATTGTGTACAACCCGTATTCGACGAGGGTGGGTCCTACCACCGCCAGGTCATCAGAAGTCAAAGTCAACAAGGCAAGATGGGGCTCCAGATCAGCACCCCAGGCCGCAGGAGGTTCGGGCGAGTACGGCGAGCTCCCCAGGCCAACTCGCCAGATGGCGACTATGACCAGATGCTCGCCTCTTCTAGGCGAGCTCCCCAGGGAAGTCGCCACTCGCCAGGGTGGGGGTATAAGTAAGACCCCCCCCCCTCCTTGGATTTCCCTATAAATAGGACCCCATGGGTACGAAGGAGGACAAGCAAATCTCGGCCTGAGCCCTCGCGAGTTCCAGCAATTGCCCTCGACTCGCTATTGCTCGAGTTCGCCTCCTTCGTACCTAGCTCGGCCAATTTGGTTGAGAAGGGGTTGCTTCTAAGCAACTGGGTACGTGGTGGGACCTTCCTGCCGCAGCAACCTGGGGTCTTGTTCGCGCAGTTTGCTTCTGTTTCCTGACCAGAGACCGTCTTTTTGACCGCTCGACCAGTAACTCCAGGTGGCCTAGTCCGATTTCTGAGGTTGAGATATTTCTCGGCTTCAACAACCATATTGAATTGTTGATTGTTGTAGTTGTTTGAGATTTGTGAAATCTCTTCCTTCCTGCCGCAGCAACCTGGGGTCTTGTTCGCGCAGTTTGCTTCTGTTTCCTGACCAGAGACCGTCTTTTTGACCGCTCGACCAGTAACTTCAGGTGGCCTAGTCCGATTTCTGAGGTTGAGATATTTCTCGGCTTCAACAACCATATTGAATTGTTGATTGTTGTAGTTGTTTGAGATTTGTGAAATCTCTTCCTTACTTAATTTTGAAGTGGAATCAATTTCTGTACATACATAAAACAATAAGTGGAATCAATTCCTAGACATACGTAGCACTTCATTAAATAAATAGAACTTCAAGCTCATGAGTATTCTCATAAATGCTCAAAAACTTCAAGAACTTCAATTTGATATTTAACATTAACTGATCGGATAAACATTAGCACATTAACTGGATAAACAACAATAGCATATCAATAACATATCAACATAACTGGATATCAACATATTGGCATATCAACATAACTGATATGAAGAAGAAGGACAAAATTTCACAATTACACAACAGGAAAAATTCCACAATTTCACAATCTCACAGGCATGTTACCTCAAGAAAACAGCAAGGTCAATTTATGTTGCAATTTGTGTTCACCAAGCAAGGGTGTTGCTCTGCAATCTGTGTTCAGCAAGCAAGAGTGGTGCTCTGCAATTTATGTTCAGCAATCAGCAAGCAATATCAGTTAAAGAAGAAGAAGAAGAGGCATTTATGTTCAGCAATCAGCAAGTAAGGTCAGTTAATAAAAACGGATACCATGCGGAGTGAAGCTGAAGTTGTGGCACTTTTAGTTAAAGGTGCAGCCAGGCGCAGCAGTAGACATTGGTTGCATATTAGATGATGGTGATGGAGAATCAGTATGAGTAACTTCATCAAGAAGAAGAAGAAGAACCAAATTGGAAGGCAGAAGAACCAAATTGGAAGACAGTTGTAGACAAACTTGAAGAAGAAGAAGAAGAAGAAGAATATAATGCTAGGGCACGGCGGCACGGGCACGCGGGATTCAACGGGGCAGAGGCGGGATAGGGCTGCACAAAAATGAGAGCTTGTTCTCCCCCCGATGAAAATGGCGTAAAATCACACCCGGGCACGTGCCCGGGTGTGTCCGAACCTAGGTCCGCCCCTGTGCGGGTGCAAGCCGTCCACGCACATGCGCCTAGCAGCCTCCCAATCGTGCATGCCGCCCACACACGGGCTCAGGCCGTGCACACGTTTAAGCGCTCCATTCCCCCCCCCCTTTCACCGTCATTGTTCGTTGGCTCTACGGCTCTACCCACCGCCACCGGTGGCGAACCTTCCCGGGACACCGAGGGAATGCCCGTCATTTTCCGTAAATGGGTGATGCAGGTGACCCAAATCATGCAACTTCATTTGCAGGCTCAAATTTTAAGACGACGTGATTACCAAAACGCCTCTCGGAAAAGCTATAAAAAAATTGTATGCTTTTATTTTAAAACAAGCAACCAAGTGTCAAGTAGAGAGTTTTGAAATTTTCTGGTGAGAAACCTCTCGGGATCTCCTTCGAAACTGAAAATCTCCTCAATTCTCAAGTCCTCTTTCAAGAGCGACTTAGAGATTTCCTTCGTAGTACGTGCCTTCTCATATGCTTTCTCAAGTGTCTGCTCTAGAGCTTGCTTCCAAAGCTGATCCTACGAGCGCCAAGGAAGAGTTTGAATCTTTTTTTACTTTCAGGTACTTGTAATCGGAACAGTGGCATGTCACCCTCTTGAATATTGAAACACCTACAATCTCATGCAAACTAGTGAAATTGTTGACATCGAGTCGTCCTCATGTTTTTTCCCTTTCCGGATTTTTCCACGTAAAAAGTCTGTTGAAATTGTTGAAGTCGGAGTAAAAGTGGGTTGGGCTATTTGACTGATCTAACCGCACAGACCGCAGAGTTTGTCGCGGCCTGACGGACAGCATTGGCGGTTAGCCTTTGGCAGGTTGCCGATAGTTCTTGTGGTCTAGGTCAGCAAGCATCCTTTGTATATTGGGCGATTAGAGTTGGCTAACCGCGGTTGTGGCGTACTCTTCTGGAGCTCTTCGGTGTCCAGCTTGGTTTTGTGCTTGCGGTCTGGATGTTTGATCGTGGAGGTCGGCACAGGTGCGCGGACTGATTTACGTGGAGGTCGCGCGGTCTGATGGTGTAGTCCGCAAGGTGACGGACCGGTGTTGTTCAGTGGGCGCGATCTTGGAATCATGTGGCGTTGTTACTTGGTGATCGTGAAGCTTGTGGTGGACTTGGTCTTGTGGGACTAAGTATGGCTTATTGCCTAGCTCGTCATGCTTGCCTGTTTGCATACTGCTTCTGGTATTTGCCGAGTTCGGCATATTGACTGGACACAGATTTTGTTCTAATCGCGGGCTGCAGTTTGCGCGGACTGGAAGCAGTGTCTGCAGGGTTATGCGGTCTGGTAGCGGTGTTCGACATTCCGCCTATTGAAGCCGAGAAAATTCCTCACTCCAAAGATCGGATCAAGGCAGCCTAAGCTTACCGGCTCAACGAATGGGCTTGACGGCTAGCGGGCTAAAGCACGGAAGTCACCGAACAACAATCAGGACCCCAGGCGATGTGGCAGGGAGGTCTCACCATGTACCATGAAGCTTAAAAGAAGCAACCCCTCCACAACCAAAAATGGTCGAGCGGGGTACAAGGGAGACTAGCTGGTAACTAATTCGCGGCGACTAAAGGGGATAGTCGCAAGGTCGCGGCTTGGTCTCTCTGAAAAAGGAATTTGAAGGTTCAGCTGACGTCCAAGAAGGAGAACTTGCGTGCTCTTGGCGAGATTTCCCAATGTCTCCCCTCGTACCCCTGCGGTCCTATTTATTGGGAAATCCAAGGAGGGGGAGGGGTCTTATTTATAGCACCACCCCCGGCGACTAGGCGACTTCTTAGGGGAGCTTGCATGGCTGAGCGAGTATCATGCCCAGTCGCTTACCTGGCGAGTATGTGAGGGGAGCTCTCCATACTCGGTCAGACCTTCTGTTGTCTGGCGCGTTGACTCTGACCTTTGTCTTGACTTGCTGACCTTGACTTCTGCTAACCTGGCTCTAGAGGGGTCCACCCTCGACGAATACAGGTTACACACCGCCTATGTTGTGTTCGCCCTCATTGTGGTTTGATGTTAGGCATGGCAAACTGGTCGTTCTATTCGTCTTGTTGATTTTTGTTACCTTGGCGTACTGGTGATGGTATCCGCATTGTGCGAATACGTGGTGTTAGCCGATAGGTCTGACGAGCGGTTATCCTATCGCTATGAGTAGTGACGACACTCCTTCTCACACCTATAAATAGGAGACATCGACTAGTCATTAATATCAGTGAACAGTAAGAGTTAGCTCGTGCTTGGTTTTGTGATTACGGTTTTCTAACCGTTGCGACTAAGGAAGTTGATTATGTGCAGACTGTGCGGCTAACATCAGGCGGCTATGAAATTAGTGGAAACTTGGTGTGGAACAGTTCGTGGATAGCAATCAGCGGATAGCAGTAGGTCACGGTCTTTGTGACTTGTTCTCTTTCTCCGAGTTGTGGATAAGCAGAGCAGTTCGCCCGGTCTACCAGCGGGTTCTGTTTGTGTTCCTTAAGCATTTCACTAACAACCGTCTGCGTGGTTAGTCGCAAATATGCGACTTTGGCGGTCTCAGCTGGTGGTTAGGCGATTTGTGTGGTTACAGCTTGATGTCCGCGCGGTTAACTTCTTGTGGCAGATATATGTTTCCCTTTGTTGCATTGTAATCATGTCTTGCAATGTATACCTCGCTCTGTAAAAAAGTTAATTCCAATTGGAAACTCTTGTGTTGTGTTGCTACTGATTTTTACTTATCTTTGATTGTGGTTGAGTGTTCCTGCGACATCGTTTTCAGCTTCCCATAAATTTTCACATGGTATCATAGGAGTGTTGAAAAGTAGCAGTTCACCAATTTTAGGTTACAATGGAAGTTGATTTTGAAAGAGGGATTGGAATTGAAACTCTTGGCACAGACCAACTTCAAGCGATGGAGGTCATGCATAGATAATTATCTTCTTGGCGAGGATCTCTGGAAAATTTTCGGTGGTGACAAATGACAAGAAGTGGTCGCTGCTGGGGGAAATGCTGAAGCGGTAAAATCTTGGAAGCGAACTAATACAAAGGTTGTGTTTGCTCTGAAGCGTACGGTTTCACCAGAACTGTTTGACCACATCATCGAATATCGGTTAGCTGCTGAAATCTGGATGGCCTGCTGTACAAGAAGAACGTAGCTCGACTACAGTTCTTGGAAAATGAGTTGGCGAAGGACACTCAAGGTGAGATGTCTGTTTCTTATTTCTTCTTGAAGATGAAGAATATCTGCTCTGAGATTACTGCATTGGACCTGGAAGAGCTAATCTCAAAGTCGAAGCTGAAGAGACAGATCATTCGCGGCTTGTGGAATGAGTATGTTGCCTTCGTGATGTCTGTGTAAGACTGAGTCAATCAGTCATCACTGCTTGAGGCTGAGAATATGTTAGCTTCACTGAAAAGCTTGGTGAAGCAGATGGCTGGAGTCTCAATCTCAGGGGGAGATGGTGAGGCTCTCTTCTCTGATAAGAAGAAGAAGTGGGACAAGAATAAGAAGGTATCTGTTAGTGATGGTCCATCTTATTCATCGCAGCAGGATAGGAGCAAGCCTCCTAAGGTTGATGACGGGAAGAGACTGGGCGGACCTCGGTGCTACAGATGCAATAAGCTTGGTCACATCCGCAGGGATTGCAGGGTAAATCTTCAGTCGGGGCATGTTGCAGGGAAGTAGGAGCCTGAGTCCAAGATTGAGGAAGGAGGATGAGGGAGTGCCTTCATGATGGGCACTTGTGCTCGGGCACTCTCCTCCGTCAACTATCAGAAGGACTGGATCGTGGACTCTGAGTGTGATCATCAGCTCACCGGGGACGAGTCCAAATTCTCTTCTCTGTAGGATTACAAAGATAATGATGTCATTATTACTGTTGATGATACTGTACATGTAGTGGAGAAGGAGGGATTGGTTTCTTTAGGCAGTGATCATGAGCCACTCACTTTGAGGAGTGTGTATCACATTCCCGGGATGAAGAAAAATCTTTTCTCGGTGACCAACGCGATTGACGTTGGGTATCACGTTCTGTTCGGCCCGATAGAAGTGAAGTTTCTCAGGAACGTGTCAGCTGTGAAAGCTGACATCACTCATGATGGTAGGAGGGTGAATGACTTGTTCGTTTTGGCGACAAGTTTCTATGTTGACAAGATGATGATTAATGATAGCGCTGCTATTTTGCATGGGAGATTTAGGCATTGGATATTTAGGCATGTCGGGATGAACAAGTTGAAGGCTATGACGGTGATAGGTCTGATGCATGGCCTGATTAGTCTTTCATCCTATGGTGACGGTCATGTCTGTGTGGGTTGTCAGTATGGAAAGGCATATCGCCTTTCATTTGACATATCACAGACTAGGTGTAGAGCACCGTTGGAATGCATTCACGGTGATCTAACGTGACCTACTGTCACTTCCAGTCTCAGCGGCAGCAGGTATATGTCTGTTCCTTTTGATGACTTTTCCAGATATACTTGGGTATACTTCTTGAAAGAGAAGTCAGAGGCATTCAGGATGCTTGTAGAGTTCAAAGAGCTTGTGAAAGGTTGGCTTGATCTGCTGATAAAGAAGTTGAGAACTGAGAATGACAAAGAGTTCACTTCACATGAGTTTGCCAACTTCTGCAGAAAGTTTGACATTCAAAGGGAGCTTACTTGTGCTCATACTCCACAACAGAACGGAATTGCAGAACAAAAGATTCGTCATCTGACTGAAACCTACAAGTGATGGATTCATACCAAAAGCATTCTTAGGGCCTTCTAGGCAGAGGGAATGACTTGTGCGGCGTATGTCATCAACATGATTACCCTAAGTCCGAACAACATAAAATCTCCTCATGAGTTGATGTTCAATTAAAAGCCCAGTGTCGAACATCTTCGGGTGTTTGGATTTACCTGTCACGTGCATGTTCCACACGCGCTTAGGACAAAGCTAGATGCAAAAGCACGAAAGCTAGTATTTTTTGGCTATGATGAGCGGAAGAAGGGATGAAAGTGCATGGATCCTGCAATGAAGAAGTTTGTCGTCTCGAGAGATGTTGTCTTCAACGAACTTACATCGTACCAGGGTAACTCATCTGTGAAACTATAGGAGAGCAAGTCAGACATGACCAAAGGGAAGCTGCTCGGGATCTTCTAGTGGAGTTGCTTGTGTCACCAGGTGCTCCGACGACATCTAGCTCTGGGGAGGAGGCTTCTGGATCTGGAAGAAGGGGGAGCAATGCTCCTGGTGTGCCTGGGATCAGAGCTAGTACAAAAGAATCAGCGGTTGTGGTGGATCAGGGTCAAGCCCTGCGGAAGTCCAAGAGGACAGTTGTTCCACCAACTCGATATAGAGATAGGAACATGGTGAGTTTCGTCTCATGTTTCTTTGTAGGTCTCTTGGATGAACGGGAGTCTTCTTGCTTTGAGAACGCCACTGGATTCATGAAGTGGGAGGATGTCATGTATGAGCAGATGGTCGCCCTTAAGAAGAATGAGTCTTGGGATCTTATGCCTAAAGACGAAGGTATCACTCCTGTGACGTGCAAGTGAGTTTATAAGTTAAAGAAGAAGCTTGACGGAAGCATCGAGCGGTACAAGGCTCGCCTTGTAGATCGGGGGTTCTCACAACAGTACAAGGAGGATTACGAGGAGATGTTTAGCCCAGTGGCCAAGATGACTTCAGTTTGGGTGGTGATTGCCTTGGCAGCTTGTCAAGGGTGGAAGATTTGGCATCTCGGCGTGAAGAATGCTTTCCTTTACGATGAGATTGACAAGGACATCTTTGTGGTGCAGCCATCAGGTTATGTATCTAAAGATCATCCTGGGCACGTCTGCAAGCTGAAGAAGGTCCTCTATGGTCTGAAGCAGGCGCCTTGGGCGTGGTATGGGAAGATCGCAGAATATCTCCAGTTTTGCGGTTACTTTGCTTCAGACTCAAATTCCAGTGTGTTTGTTAAGAAGCAAGGGAGTTTCAGGTTATCGTTCTGTTGTACGTTGATGATATGATCGCCACGGGGAACTCGGAGGAGAAAGTAGCTAAGTTCTTGGCTGAGCTAGCTATTCGATTCGAGATGAAGGATCTGGGTGAGCTCCACCATTTCCTTGGGCTCAAGATGGATAGACAGAAGAACGACATGCTCGTTTCCCAGAAGGGCTATGCGGAGAGAATCGTCAAGCGATTCGGCATGCAGGATGGGAAGAGCAGTTCTACTCCTCTGAAGGTCGAGTTGAAACATTGACGGGATGAGGGAAGGATTCTTACAGAGTCTTTGGTGTTCCGGGCTCTCATGGGGAGTCTCATATATCTGACTATTAGTAGGCTGGATATTGCCTATGCAGTGGGTTGGGTTAGTCGATATATGGAGGAGCCACATAAACCTCATTTGGTGGCGGCTAAAGGAATTCTGAAGTATGTCAAGTGTACATCATAGATTGGTCTCTTTTATAAAAGGTACATGAGCTTCAGTCTGTATGGCTATATAGACATTGATTATGAAGGGGATACATATGATCGGAAGCCGACGTCTGGTTACGTCTTCTTCACGGGATCATCGATTATTTCTTGTTGTAGTGAGAAACAGGATTCGGTGTCCGTCTCCACTACAGAAGCTGAATACAAGGCTTCAGCTTTGGCAGCTCAGGAAGTCATCTGGCTTAGGAGGTTAGTGGATGACATCCATGAGGAGGTGTGAAGTCCTACTCTGCTTCGCGGTGACAATGAGAGTGCTCTCAAACTGGTCAACAATCCAATTTGTCACGCGCGGATGAAGCACCTCGAGATCGATCATCACTTCATTCGGGAGAAAGTACTGGAGGGGTCTCTGATGGTTGAGTATGTGCGGAGCAAGGACAATGTCACAGATATCTTCACGAAGCCACTGTCAAAGGGACCGTTTATTCAGTTGCGAGGATTGCTCGGGTTGGTTTCCACTTCTCACTTCAAGGGAGAGTGTTGAAATTGTTGAAGTGGGTGTAAAAGTGGGATGGGTGGTTTGACTGATCTAACCGCACAGACTGTAGAGTCCATCGCGGTCTGACAGACAACATTGGCGGTTTGCCTTTGGCAGGTTGCTGGTAGTTCTTGCGGTCTAGGTCAGCAAGCATCCTTGGTATACCGAGTGGTTAGGGTTGGCTAACCACGGTTGTGACAGACTTTTCTAGAGCTCGTCGATGTCCGGCTTGGTTCTGTGCTTGCGGTCTGGATGTTAGATCGTGGAGGTCGGCACAAGTGCGCGGACTGGTTTACCTGGAGGTCGCGCGGTCTGATGATGCAGTCCGCATGGTGGCAGACTGGTGTTGTTCTGTGGGCGCGGTCTTGGAATCAGTTAGCGCGGTTGGTGATCGTGAAGCTTGTGGTGGGCTTGATCTTGTGGGACTAAGTCCAACTTGTTGCCTAGCTCGTCGAAGTCTCCTGTTTGTGGACTGCTTCTCGTATTCGCCGAGTTCGGCAGATTGACTGGGCACGGATTTTGTTATAGTCGCGGACTGTAGTTTGCGTGGTCTGGAAGCAGTGTACGCAGGGTTGTGCGGTCTGGTAGCTGTGTTCGGCAGCCCACTTATGTTGTGTTTGTCATCATTGTGGTTTGATGTTAGGCATGACAGACTGGTCGTTCTATTCGTCTTTTTGATTGTTGCGACCTTGGCGAACTGGTGATGCTATATGCACTGTGCGGATACATGGTGTTAGTCGACATGTCTGACGAACGGTTATCCTATCGATATGGGCGGTGATGACACTACTCCTCACACCTATAAATAAGAGTCTTCGGCTCTTCATAAATAGAAGTGAACAATAAGAGCTAGCTCGCGCTTGGTATTTGCGGTTACGATTTTCTAACCGCTGCGACTAATGAAGTTGATTTTGTGCAGGTTGTGCGACTAACATCAGACGGCTAGGAAACTAATTGAAGCTTGGTGTGGAACAATTCGCGGATAGCAGTCAGCGGATAGCAGCGGGTCGCGATCTCTACGACTTGTTCTCTTTCTCTAAGTTGCGGATAAGGAGAGCAGTTCACCCGGTCTATCAGTGGACTCGGCTGGCGGTTAGGCGAATTGTGCGGTTACAGCTTGATGTCCGCACGGTTAACTTCTTGTGGCAGATTTCGGTTTCCCTTAGTTTCATTGTAATCAGGTCTTGCAATGTATATCTCGCTCTGTAAAGAAGTTAATTTTAATTGGAAACTCCTGTGTTGCTATTGTTACTGATTTTTACTTGTCTTCGGTTGTGATTCAGTGTTCTCGCGACCTCGTTTTGAGATTCGCATAAATTTTCACAAAGTCTTAACATCTATGGTATTTGTTCTCTTTTAATTGTTTGTTCATTTGGCTCACTCTCGAGTAGGACTGTAATGGTTTGGTTTGGTTCGATTTTTGATTAAAATCACTAACTGAACCACCCGCATGTGGTTCCAAAAATCTGGAACCAAACCACACAGTGCACACCATTGGGACCGAACTGAACCGAACTGTATGGTTGGTGTACAACCCCGTATTCGCAGAGTGAGGGTCCCCCAGCAGGCGCAAGGCTTGTTGTGCAGTTTTAAGCTTTTTTGAGGGTTTTGCACTCTTGGAGGCCAATTTAGTATGAATCTGTGTTTTACACTAGTAAGGGGGATGAAATATTTGTCTCCCCTCAGCCCCTTTGAGAGGTCGCCCAGGCCGAGTACTCCCCAAGCCGCCGACTACCCCCCAGGCCGCTGAGTACCGCCCAAGCCGAGTACCGCCCAGGTCGAGTACCCCCCAGGCCGCCGAGTACCCCCCAGGCCGCCGAGTACCGCCCAGGCCGCCGAGTACCCCCCAGGCCGCCGAGTACCCCCCAGGCCGTCGAGTACCCCCCAGGCCGTCGAGTACCGCCCAGACCGAGTACCCCCCCCCCCCCCCCAGGCCGCCGAATATCGCCCAGGCCGCCGAGTACCGCCCAGGCCGCCGAGTACCGCCCAGGCCGAGTACTCCCCAGGCCGCCGAGTACCCCCCAGGTCGTCGAGTACCCCCCAGGCCGCCGAGTACCGCCCAGTCCGAGTACCCCCCCAGGCTTTGTCTCCTGCTCAACCGGCTTGAGGGTCTGCCCCTGGTGAGCCATCCCCAAAAAACTATAAATAGACTTTTGAGGGTGCCTTGGAGGGATCACTTCAATCCTCTTGCTTTCTTCCTCCAAGGCACCTAGCTCAGCATTGGCTAGGGAGGGGGAGATCTCAAAGGTCTTCCGGGTGTGAGGTGAGACCTCCACGCTAGAGCCGAGGGTCTGTTCCTAGTTTCCTGAGCTTTTGGCATGTGACGTTCTCCTGAGTGTAGTAGGTGTGAGGTCACCCCTTTCTTGGGACCCCGAACTCCACGAGAGACCAAGTTTTTGGTTTCAACAGTTGAGTTCGGTTCGGTTCGGTTTGAGTGGTTTAAGAATATGAAAAAATAATTGGGACATGGATAAAAATAACGCATGAACATAAAAACAGATAAATAAATTTAGGTAAATTTATTCTTATGAAAGATTTTTTTAATTATGTACCCGACCCTAAAAAATCATGTTCTATAATAAGTCATGTTCTTTAGTAAATGATGTTTTGATATAAGTAATTATGAAATCAAAAACAGTGACTTCTAGTTCTTGTAAGTTGTAACAACTAACAAGAGTGAAGACCTAAACATATTGATAATATAATAAAATTTTATTAAAGCTAATACAGTTCGGTTCGACTCGATTCAGTTTGGCATTCCAAACCATGAACCGAACCGAACCACAGGGTTTTTAAAAAACGGAACCATGACCGAACTGCAAGGTACTAAAACCGAACCGAACCGTGCGGTTTGGTTCAGTTCGGATTGGTTATGCAGTTTGGTTGATTCGTACTTACAGCCCTACTCTCGAGCTAAGACGATTGATTCTCTGAACTGAGAGAGCACTAAGCAACCCGCAACAAATATCATTTTTAGCACATGGGATCTATAGTGTATCTTAGGGAGCGGGCTGCAACCCAACCCTCCTAAGAATTTTATAAAATGATTAGTGCATTTTAAATTTTTTTGTAGAGTCAATGAGTTTTAATTTTTTAGCGTTAAAACGATTATCAAATAAAAAATAAACAACTATAAAGATGGTTAGTTTTTTATATATATATATAAATTTCATCCTGTGATTGTGAAAACACAAAGCTGAGGCCAAAATGTGGACCCCAAATATTCTTCCCTGTCTCGACAATGTGACACAGTGGCATCCTGGCAGGTGCCTTTTTTTAAATTAAATTTATTATTATTATTTTAATCGTGACAATAGCATGCCATTCATGCATGATCAGATGCTACATTGGAATTTGGAAGTACGTTTTTTTTTGGCAACTTTCTTTGAAAACTAAAACATTTATTAATTGACAAAAAAAGAAAAAGAAATCTTTTATCAGATTCATACGTTACAATTTAAAATTGAAAAGAAAGCCGCAAACAAATACTTGTAAGGCGTAAGGACGAACCAGTTCCCGCCGGCGAATGCCGGAAAAAACTCTCACTCGGCCTCGCCAAGCTCCATCACAAAGGCGTCGACAAACTTTTTCATTTCGCACGCCGGCAGTGCGATTCCGACCTCAATTCCGCCGTCCGCCTCCCTGCTTTCAGCCAGCGACATCGCCCCTGTTTTCTCCACCGACACCAGCTCCACCTTCCTCGGCCTCCCCCACCCGAAATCGACGCCGTATATTCCCAGCTTCGGCGATCCTGCCACCGTCAACGACCTCGCCGCCGAGTAATCAGCCACCGCCCTCACCCACCCCTCGGCCCCATCGAACGCCCCTTTCTCCAACCTCATAATCACTTTCCAAATCGCCTCCGCCCCTGCCGCCGCTCCTCTCCCCCTCACCAATTCCTCCCTCTCCATCTCCACGCAGCAAATTCCCAAACAGTTTCCAAAGTACGTCGCCGGCAACGCCGGCCGGAGCCGCGGCCTGCACCCCGTCACAAACCCAAACCTCTCCTTCTTTAACCCGGTCGCCGCCCGCGCCCGCGCCAGAGACGCCCACACCAGACCGCATGCCAGCGAGTATGGAGAGCAGCCCGCCGTCGTGCGCCTGCCCAGCCGCCGAATTTCCTCCGGCGAGATACAGAACGTGGCGCGCACCAAATTTGGCCGGCCGGAAAGATCCCATGCTGCTAAGCTCCCGTCGTTCTTGAGATCTTCCAAATCTTTTAGGAAGACGTTTTCCAGCCCCTTGATGTCCCGCAACTTTTCGCGATCGAAGACCGGAGCCGGAAGAACAGAGAGCGCCGCCGTCTCTCCCTGCTTGGCGATTAAAGCCCAGGTCTTCATAAAATGTGTGTAGGCCGAGCCGTCGGCGGCGGCGTGGTGGACGGTGGTGCCGATGGCGACGCCCCCTTTGAGAAACAGAGTCACCTGCACCAGTGATGGAGCATATGATTAAAATATGAGAAATGGAAGAGAAAAGTTGTTTTTTAGTGATTTCAATGAAAAGCTTACTAACCTGCACGGAGAGAACTGCTGCCCCCGGCAGCGGCGGTACGAGATGGCGAAAGCGGGCGGCGGCCCGGGCGTGGTTGCCGGAGAGTTCATGGAAGTCATCGCTGCTTTTGCTGACGGTGAGGAAGACAGAGTCAGAATCCGAGCAGAGGATCACGGGGGGCTGACCGGATTCCGGGAATGTGAGGGCGCCGGCGAGAGGGTAGAATCGGCTGAGTGCGAGGGAGAGCGATAGCTTGAGATTTGCGAGCTCGGCGTAGAAGACATGGGATTTGGTCGCCGGGAGATCGTAGAAGAAGATGCGCTGAACAGGAGGGAAGTGAAGGAAGATGAGATCGAAGTAGGTCAAGGGGAGACATTTCCGGCGAGTTGAGCTTCCAGTGGCCGCCGGGGTGATCCGGCATTGCTCCACCTCTTCGGGCTTTTCAAAAGGAGACATCTTGCCGGAGTTCAGCTGATGAAGCTAGGAAACCAAGTTGATATATAAATGGGCCTCATTATTAGTCAATCTTGTTCCCTATTCGCAAACAAACAAACAAAAACTCAGTTCAATAGCTGTAGGTCTCTATTATCAAATCCACAATTTCTCCCCCTTCCCGCCTCAGCTGAAAACCTTATTCCTCCTTCCCCTCTTCTCCTCTCCATAGTGAAACAGTCGACGTATCACGAACTGCTTGTGACACCGCCCCGAGACGGCCGACCGAACGAGCTATGGCAGTAGTTTGGGAGGGCCTTCCAAAGCTCCAATTTTGGGCGTATCCATACACGGTATTCCCATGACGTCTGTCCACTCAGTTCTCAAATTTTAGCCGGTGTTTGTTGTTGTGGATCTCAACACGACCATCACAATCGGTGGGCACCTCGCACTAGTCTTTGAAAAGGTCAAGAGCAAATCTCGAGTCGTGCTCTCGAAAAAAAGCTATCAAGCCCATGATACATGTCATTTCCAGCGGAGTGAATTGTTAAATTTTCCGGATCTTGGAATGAGCAGAGGTTATCTCAACTTAGAATGTTAAAACACAACTAGAGACACATGCAGTAACAAGAATCTTTATTGATCACAGCAATATTCTTACAAGGCGAGACATACATGGCGAGACATGATTTCGTTAATGTATCAAGCAGAACAAAAACAAAGCAAACCTAACCGCACGGACTCAAGGGGTAAACGTTGATTCTACTACTTCACTACGGAGTCCGCACAGACCGCCTAGTCCGCCAAACCGCAAACTAACCGAGCGGACAGACCGTTATTCCAATGCAAGCTCTACTCGCCGATCAGCAAGCCGCCTAGCTGCCTGACCTCGCGATCTGCTGTTGCCGAACTGAACAGGTCGCCTGAAGGACGACTTATTGAACCCCGAAACAAGTTGCCAAAGAGAAGACCGCATGGTCGCAGTCCGCGACATGCTGTTTACCGCTGGTTGATTAACCGCAGAGTCCGCACTGTCCCTGACCTCAATCAGAGCCATGTACTGGCTTTCCAGCGCTATTCGCACAACCTGCACTGCACAAACCGGTCAACTCCATTAACTCGGGCGGATACCAAAATTCAGTCTGCAGCAATGGTTCGCGGGCTCACTTACTGTTCATTCTCTCTACACTTGACGTGACGGAGGGGTCCTATTTATAGGCACGATGAGGAGTGTGGTCACCGCCCTAGCCGATAGGATCACTGCCACCATCCCGCGACGAACACCAAGCAGTCTGCTTAGTCCGCCGCGACCTTGTGCGATAGCCAGCTCGCCTCAGCATCACCAAGGCCGGACTGACATCCCAGTCCGCCTTGTCGCCAAAGGCCGCAGACTTGGTCGACATCCCGCAAGACTCTGCATCAACATTGCATGTCCACCATCCCGCGAAGACCACACAGTCCGCTCCCCCCAAGTTCGCAGCCAAGAAACCAAGCCAACTGCCGAACTCGGCGGACAATGGACGCAGTCCGCCCGCCTTGCGGACACATCATCAGTCCGCATAACTCCATGTCTGCAGCTAGGCAACAAGCTGACAGCTGCCGGACTCAGCGGACAAGGCTCCAGTCCGCGCGCCAAGGCGGACACTTTCCAGTGAACATTCGCCAAGCAAGCAGCCAACCCACAGGGCAACACCTGCCGAGCTTGACGGATTGAGAAGCAGTCTGCGCACTACTGCGCGATATCCCCGGACTGAGCCAACCATATACTTGGTTCAGAACCAAGTCCACACCACTGGCCACCAGGGCCTGTCCGCACTTAATGGCGGACTCTGGAACCAGTCCGCCAAGCCTGGCGAACTCCAGCATTAATCCGCCCTAACCGGCAAACCCTGCGGCTACCACCAGCCGCACCACAAGAGCTAGACCAAGGCATCTGCCATGCCAGTCTGCCGAGCTCCATTCCAGTCCGCACCTTGCCGGACACCGCGGATAGAAAACCTATTCGCTCGGTTACCATCTGGGAACATCCTGCTGTTTGAGCAAAAACCGGTCTGGCTGGCCGCCTCTTCTGTTCGCACCGACCGCGCGAACAGACCGCCAAGGCCGCCACTTCCAGCACATCCGCAGACTTGATTAACCGCCAGTCCTGTCCGCGCAGTCCGCGCGGACAGATCGCCCTGGTTGCCTGACCATCAGCCAACCGCTGCCTTATTGCCGACCTGCCTATCCGCCTATCCAGACCGCACAGGCCGCGCTGATAGAATTCTCAAGTCGCCCAATCTGCCACTTTCACTTCACAATTTTCAACATGAATTGCGGTACATGCACTCTGCAATGTTTCAGAATCTCGACCACCTTCTCGCATGCAGGAAAGCGAACCCAGACCGCAACGATAACTCGCACAGTGTCATCCATCCCTCTGAAGGATTCCGCGCTCGCTTCTCAGCACGCGGGATACTTATCTCAAGTTCAGCGGGTATATTATATCGCCCTTCCAAGCGACGATCTGCTCCGCAGTAAGTGACGAGTGCATCCGCATCGGACGGCCTTGTACAACATGCCTTGGAGCCTGTGTAATATACGTCAAAATTTACTCCAAAAAGAAAGAGGGAGCGTTGACAGAACTCGTACAAACCAATCGAACAGGAGCAAGGTGCCGCAAAACAAACCCCAAACAACACAGGGACGCACGGCCCACGTGCAGACGTACCCTGCGCACAAGCGCGCCATGCACACATGCAAGCGACAACTGGGCGCGCACAGGCGAGCGCCCCGCGCGAGCGTGCGCACGCAGGGCACGGGCGAGCACACTGCGCTCCCGAGCGCAGCGCGCGGGTGCCCCCCCCCCGCCGTGTGCACGCACACATCTCGCGGGGGAGCGCACCGCATGCCCATAGATGTGTGCGCACTGCGCACCCGCAAGCGCGCGAGCACACAGGGCGTGTGTGTGTCACCCACGCGCGCAGTGCGTGGAAGCGCTCCCCGCATGTGTGTGGGATGTGTGTGGTCAAGCGCCCCGAGCGCACCCAGCACGCTGGTGCCCGCCCCGCGCGTAGGCCCACCCTTGCGCTCACTTGCGCACAAACGCGCATAACGCCCGGATGCGCTGCCGCACGGATGCTCACCGCTCAGGAACTTGTCCCCTCACACACCTCTTATCTCGATCAGGCTATACCTTTTTGGTTCCTCACCTCTTCTCGTGTTCCTTCATTCGCTTCAGCCATGGTCGTCAAAAATCAACCTCCACGAAAAAAGGCCCCTGCACTCCACACACTTCGTCTCCGGACTCTGGTGGCTTTGGGGGATAAATGATGGGGGTTTTCCCAATTTATAAAAAATCTCAGGCTGTAAATAGTCCGAGTTCTCCTGTTGCAACTAACAAAGTTGGGAGTTATGGGTAAAACTGTCCCACGCCGATCTGCGCGCCCAATCTTCGTCCGATCTACATGATAACCGTCGTGAGGGATCCTGTGTGTCGGCCGCCCAATGCCCGAGCGGGCTCGGCCGGCCCCTGCGGGGTCAGCCGCCCCTTGGACGCCTAGCGCACGAGCGGTCGTGGCCGAACCACGTGAGGTCGGCCGCCCCATGGCCTCCCGGCGAACGGGCAGCCTTGGCCGACACCCGCAAGGCGTGCCGCCCCTTGGCAGTCTGGCGCCCTGGCGGCTCGGCCGGCCTTCCCAAGGTTGGCCGCCCAGCAATGACCTGGAGCCCCGGGCGGCCTCGACCAGCCTCCGCGAGGACAATCGTACCCTGGCCGCCCGACACCTGGGCGGCCTTGGCCGACCTTCGAAAGGTTTGCAGCCTCGAGCGGCCTCGGCCGGCCTCCGCGATGCCGACCGTTCCCTAGCCGCCCAACGCCTGGGCGGCTTCGTCTGGCCTTCGAGGCCGGCAGCCCTGGGCGACCTCGACAAGGCTCCGCGAGGCCGGTCGTGCCATGGTCGCCCGGTTCTCGGACGACCTCGACCGAAACCCGCAAGGCCTGCCTCCCCTTGGCCGCCCGGCGCCCGGGCGGCCTCGGCCGGCCTTCGCAAGGTTGGCCGCCCCGCAACGACCTGGAGCCCCAGACGGCCTCGACCAGCCTCCGCGAGGCCAATCGTACCCTGGCCGCCCGACACGCTGGCAGCCTTGGCCGACCTTCGAAAGGTTGGCAGCCCCGAGCGGCCTCGGCCGGCCTCCGTGGTGCTGATCGTTCCCTGGCCGCCCAACGCCTGGGCGGCTTCGTCTGGCCTTCGAGGCCGGCAGCCCTGGGCGGCCTCGACAAGGCTACGCGAGGTCGGTCGTGCCCTGGTCGCCCGGTTCCCGGACGGCCTCGGTCGGCCTCCTGGCGCCGCCCGGTGCCCCGGGCGGCCTCAGGCGGACCAGGCAAGGCCAGCCACCTCTCGGCGCCCCGGGCGGCCTCAGCTGGCCTCCACGAGGCCGACCATGCCTTGGCCACCCGGCGCACAGGAGCCTCAGCTGGCCTTCGCAAGGCCAGCCGCCTCGCAGCTTCCCAGCGCCCAAGCGGCCTTGGTCTGCCTCTGCGAGGCCGAACGAGCTTTGGCCGCCCGGCGTAAGGGCTGGCGTGGCCTTGGCCGCCGGCCTCGTCCGGTTGTCAGGCAATCTGTTTCCCCGCGGAGCCATTTTTTGCCTGGGGGGGGGGGGAATCTTCATTTTCCTAAAAATGATGATCCGCGTGCTCAGATTCGGGCATTCATATTCATCCGTCTGGTAGTTATTCATTAAAATTACCGAACTGTCCCCCTAAAAATTTATAAATAGCCCCACTTTCCCTTCATAATTTCCATCTTTTTTATTTTGTGGAATTTCCTCCTGCGTTTTTCTCTCTTTCTCTCTTCGCAGGTTCCCCACCAAAGTTCTTCTTGACGCTCGAAGCCACCCTCGAATTCCTTCGAGCACTTCGAAGAGCGCAAGAAGACCATCAACCACCTTCTCCCTTTCACCGCACGTCCGAACAATCTGCAAGGCTTCTCTGCTCCAACATTCCAAGCCCGCCAACGCTCTTAAGTTCGTGTGCTCTTCGCCGCATGCAGAAGCAAGACCGCAGTTTCGTGAGCAGTGCCTATACGCGCTCCGAGCGCCGCCCCTCTTTCACCTCACAAGTTATAACGAGGAGCGGTCAGTCGCCCTCGATTCTCTTCAAAGCCCTGTAAAACAACGCTACTTAGTGGAAGTTTGGTCGACGTTGAATCGACCACGTGATTTTTCACCTAGTTTACAGATTTCCACGTCAAAAGGGCTTTTTTTGTTATGTATTTTTCTGACTGTTTGCGCGCTCGATCACTCAACAAGCTAAGACGGTTCAATTAATCCGGTATACCAAGAGCCTCAAGCGGGCTGCGGCATTTATATATTGTATTATATATGATATGATGTTGCCATGATTAAGGGTTTATATATTTATAACATTGATTGCATGAAGAATATATATGTGGGTTTTTTTATCTAAACTATAATAATATAATGAATTTTAGGTATAATATAATGAACAAATGGGCATTAAAATATCAACCTCATCCTACATTCCTACCAATTCAAAGTTTAATTTAGTATTTTGTTGGCGTAGTAGTTGTTTGATGGGGGTTTTTTTGTTGTATTGCATGGCCCTCAGCTCTATAATATGGGATAAATTAATTAAAAACTCATGTTATTTTTCTATTCAATAAATTGTAAAAAAATTGTGCGTTTAAAGCATGTGCCGGAGAGGATTCGGCTGCACGATCTGGATTTGATCTGAATTTCAATGGTTGAATCTGCTCGACATCCGATCGAATCTATGGGCGAAGCAGTTCTGGCTGGATATGCTCGAGATTCGACCGTTGAAATCCAGATCGTGCGGCTGGATCTTGCTTTCTCACATGTTTGAATAGGTGTTAAATGCACTAAGGCTATATTTGGTTAGGCGGTGGTGGGTGCATTCGGTGGATCGAAACGCCACTTTGGAACTGGAGGGAGAAAGGTGGGGGTCGAAACGGAGCGGATCGGGGTCATTTCCTCCTTGTTGCGGGTGCAAACGGAGCAAACGCCACCGGCGGCCGTTTGTTTACCCACCGTCCGGCGGCATTTGCTCCAAACGGAGGCGGCGAAACGCCGAACCAAACGAAGTAAAGTTTAACATGCGACATCAATAATATTCATCAGATCATCAAAGTTTAACTCCTATCCTTACATCAATTGCAGTGAATAATAATGGGAAAATTTTTAGGTACTACCTGGGGCGGACTCATCTTGGGACGAATGTGGGCGGTCGTTCACACTCATTTTTTTTAAAAAAAATTAATAGTATTTGTCACGCTCTAAACTGTGGTGAATACTCTATTTTTTTTAAAAAAATAACATTATTAGCTACAATGTAAACTGTGACTAATACCCTATGTCACAACCCGCATTTTCTCCCCATTAAAAGATATATCAGAGTGAAAGTATCTAGCGTCTACCTAAATCACTTAGATGGGGGTGAATAGATGATGTTTGCTTCTTTTTGCAAAATAAAAATATTTAAAGGACAAACACACAAACACAGAGATTTTTATAGTGGTTCCCCGTATTGGGTACGTCCACTGTCCCGCCTCGCCTATCTACCACAAAGGGTACGATTCGGCTACTTCATCAAATTCAGATTTCGTCAAATCTTATACCTCGGAATCGCAACTCCTACACCATGGAGACGAAGCTCCTACCACTCGGAGAAAAAACTCTCCTACAACTCGACCCGCAAACCGGATCTACACACTCGATCCACAACCGAATCTACTCACTCGATCCACAAACGGATCTACAACCTCGGAGAAAAATCTCCTACAATATTCAAAAAGAAATTACAACACAACACACGATTCCAATTTTGATCTGATGTTCTTTGAAGGTTTGAAGTTGAATCTTGGAGAACTCGAAAAAACTTAAAATCTTTGGATTTTGAAATTTGGATCTTGAATCTTCAACCAACGAGGACTGAAGTAAATCAGATCTTGAACGAGGAAGCGATCCAGACAAAGAAGTCGTTGTCGAAGAAGATTGCTCGATGTCGTGGCCGATCAGAAGAGTTTCGCGAAAACAGGAGCGTGCGACCGACGATTGCTATTTTGGGAAAGTGTGAAAATTGATTCGAGAAATTAGGTTTTCAAGATCCGTTCTCATTTCGAAATTACTCTAGGTATTTATAGAGGATTCGAAATGAAACGACTATAAAAGATTTCCAAAAAATAAAACCTAAAAAGCACTGTACATGACCGACCGAACCCGTGACAGGAGGAAGAAATTTTCGGAAAAATGACCTAAGTCAAATTCGTCGAGTATCTCGAGTATCATAATGAACTCGTCGAATACATCTTGATATACGACGAAAACGACTTAGACAAAACATCACTGGTCGGCTGGTCACTCAACGCTATAGCGAGGAGTCATACTCGACGAATTCGTCGAGTATCACCTAGCATACTCGACGAATTCGTCGAGTATCGGTCAACAGACTCGACGCTCTCAACGCCATTATACTCAACGCTTTAGCTGACTCAACGTCATAGGCGGCATTCGTCAAATATCGTCGAGTTAACTCAACGCTTTGATATTCGACAAATTAGACTTGGAAAAATCTAAAGAAGTAGTGTCGACTGGACTCGACGAATTCGGTGTGTATCACTTAGCCTATTCGACGAATTCGGCTAGTATCGATAGATACATTCGACGAATTCGACGAGTATGCACAACGATACTCGACGAATTTTACTTGATAGATTTTTCAATTGTCCAAATATTCTACCCTAAGTATATATGACGAATTCGACGGATATTGGTAAATATACTCGATGAATTCGACGTGTATCAACGACGATACTCGACGAATTCGACGTGTATGCTTTACCATACTCGCCGAATTTTACTTCGGTAAAATTCTACGTTTCTGGCTCCTGGTCTTTGGCCTTCCTTGATCCTTCTACTGTACTTGGGATAGAAATACACCTCAATAGAGAGATTACACGTGAGTCAACACATTGGCCTACACAATGAGGGATTACATTGTGCAGCCTTGTGTTTACTGACTCGCTGTAACCTGACATTGGTGTGTACTTGGCATTGTAAACTTGCAAGTACATAACCAAAAAGCAATGTCAAATACAACCTCAATTCATTTTAGCTTGACTGGACTCTTCTTCAAACCAGGGTTATTGTGGATACAATACCCAACACAGAGTAAGAAAAAACATGCGTCATGATGTCACGTCATGCAGAGGATAACTGCTGGCGCTCAGGCAAGAACTCGAACCTAATACTTTATATGAAATCCTCATGTTTATTATGAAGAAAACTGCAATTTAAGTTAAGTTTTGATGGTCATATCCCTCGGCTTGGTGGATCAACTAGTCCACAAGTGAAAACATGAATATACGTTGCGGAAAATACTTTGTTTATACCGATTAACATCCCCATGAGCAAAAACATCCAAACAGGACAACTTATGATATATATACTTCTAGATTTAATACTAATATAGAAAGTGTCTTTTTTGTAGTTAAAATAAATTGACTTTGTCTTAAAATATGCTATGAATGAGATAGTCATAATGATATTTTTATACTTAAAATAACTAGCATGCAATCTTAACATAAAACTTTCTCAGAGAGCAAGTAAACCACAATTCATTTAGAAGAGACTAGACAGCTAGCAAGTAACTTAACAATATAAAAACTCCAGTGGGCGTCAACAACCTGACACGAACCCACCAAATAGTATTTATGTCTGGACTGAACAACAAAACAACAACACTACCTCACAATGGTGAGGAAAGGACGATTGCAACAACTGCAGAACACCAGCAACCGCCAACCCTAGCCGCTCAACCGGCTACTGCTCCAAGCCTGATGCATTCCAAAGAAAAGAATAGCTCAGCAAGAATATACAAGTAGCAAATAAAAGATTAATATCAAATGAAAGCAAATGAGTCAAAGGGTTACCAACCCAAGCAGGAATGACTGAAATGAAAACATCAACACTCAAGCACAAGGTAATAAGTAAGAAAGAACTCACAAGAGTTAGATATCCTAAGCTACACCAAGTGAGATAAAGATCTATGTTTTATAAAACATTTATATAAGTATGTGTATATATACACAAGAGTGGCAAGCTCATCGTAGAATAAGCATAAACACCGGCAAAATCCGACACATGCGGTGGTGGGAACCTACCCAACACACAAACTGTAAAAACTTCACTAGGATCCAAGGAAAGGTGGTCCGATAACTCGACACACCCAAAACTGGGGAATAACTGGCACCTAAGGTGGTGGGAACCTACCCTTCCACACTCAGTCACAAACCCACACCGGGTAAACCCATAAGGGCAAGATTCATAAGCTGACCTTATGTTGGTGGTTCTTTATCCACTACCAACCATGGGCCACACCAAAAACATTCATAAAACACCGATAAAACCCTAACCGAAACACAAGATTACTCCAATTTCAAAAAGGAGAAAAAATCTCGAAAATCACCCTAAGGCCAAACTCGACAAATTGGACTCAATTCGGCAAGAAAATTCTCAGTCCACACTGATTCGTCGAGTATACCCGACGAATGCAGTAGACACTCGACGAATTCTACTTAGCAAAAATTTGGCTAACTGACGATACTCGACGAACTCGACGTTTAAACTCAACGAATGCAGAATCACTCGACCTCAAGGCTGATACTCGACGAATTCGATGCTTAAACTCAACGAATGCAGAATCACTCGACACCAAGGCTGATACTCAACGAATTCGTCGAGAATACCCGACAAATCTGACTTAGCCCCAAAACTCATATTTGACGAAATTTCTTTGACCGGAAATCCTATACTACTCAGCAAATCAATTTTGGTTGAACCTTACACTACTACTACATTCTAAGGAGGGAAGAAAAAGAAGGAAAAGAAAAACAAGAAAAAATAGCAAGTGGAAGATTCACCACTTGCCTCAAGATCCTCCAAAATCCGGCCTCACGAGCGCTCCGCTCCAAGAATCGGCCGCAACTAGGCAACGATTCCTGAAACTTCTCGGGACAAACAAGGGTCAAGATCAAAAATCATAACGTCAAAAATCCACGAAACGGGAAAAACTTACCGCACACGCGTAGATCTCGGCGAGAGCTTTCCGAATCTATCCTCCGACGACGATTCCGAGCACCGGAACTCCTACAGTCGACGACCGAAAGCTTTCGATGTCCGCCGCTTTCTCTCTTCCGTGAATCGGTCTGACGGCTTGGAAAGAAGACGATGAATAGGGTTCCGTCAAAACGTACACGCTTATATATATATCTATAATATTATATTATATTATTAATTAAACGTTCAAATGACCAAAAACTCGAATCAACACAGATTTCCACGAAATTCGCACTGAAGCTAAGTACCGATGCTACAAAATCAAAGCTAAGTATTGACGTCAAAACACCCAAATATCTCTAAAAGGCTCCACCGAGTTCCAAAATAAACTCGGTTCACAAGGGAAATTTCAACAACACACTAGAAATTAGCCATGTTAATATTCTAAGTCAAAACCTCAGATACCAATGAGCAAAAGTCACGCTCCAGCAACAATACCCTTCAACTACGCGTCAACGTATTGCTTTGACGTCAAAAATAAGTCACTAAAGGAAATAAAATATACATCGAAAAATCAGGGATGTTCACCCTATTTTTTTAAAAATTACATATATTAGTCACGGTTTAAACTATAAACCGTGGCTAATACCCTATTATGAAAAAAAAATTAATTGTATTAGCTACGGTTTAAGCTGTGACTAATACCATATTCTTAAAAAAAATATAGTATTAGTCACGATTTAAAGCGTGGCTAATACCCTATTATTCAAAAAAGTAGTATTAGGTGTGCTTTAATAGTATGAATCAAATAATTTTTAAGTCCTCCCATATTGAAAAAAGTTTCTACGTTCGTCACTAGATACTACCATTATTTTATAATTATTATTTTATAATTAATAGTATGAATCAAACAATTTCTATTTTATAATTATTTAAGGGTGCTGTTATAAACAAACCCACTTTCGTTTCTAGCAAACCAGAAAAAAACAGATTCAGTCATTTTTTGCATTTTGTTCTCTTCCCAAAAATTACTACTAGCAAACCAATCTTATTTTTTGACAATTTTTTGCATTTTTGAATTTTGAGCCCCAAATATTTCTCATTTGAAAAAGTGATCAACATGAAAGCAATGAGATCTACAACTTTCATGTTGATCATTTTTTGATTTAAAGCCGTTTAAGCCTCCAATTTGGGCCCTAAAAAGACATGCTCGGAACGTACAGATTTTCGGCGTGATTTTTTTCGGGGCCCAAATCATTTTAAATCATAAGTGGTTGAATAAATACATTTTAAATCATTTGCAATGTCATTATATGCATCGGGTTATTTTGAAAGAATGAATGTTTTAAACAAAATTTATTTTTTTTTAAAAAAATTATGTTGGTTTGCTAGTAACAAAATGGTTTTCAAATAGTCATTTTGAAAAATGAAGGTTTGCTAATAGTAATGGTTTGCTAGAAACCAAACTGGGTTTGCTAGTAACAGCACCCTTATTTAAAAATTAATAATTAACTTGTTCTAAAAATTTATTTTTTTATAATATTCACTGGCACCATGCGCTTATGCGATAGGGAAGGGGTAATAAAAAATTTCCATAATAATGAGACTTAGGCTGCGTTTGGCGCGGCTTATCGTAGCTTATTTGCTCCAATGAAGTTGGACAAAACATCATTGTCATGGAATGTATGTCTGGTAAGACAAATGTTACTACCTTTATAAAAAAAACTAGTTTGGGTCATGAGATTTTGATATGACAATGACATTTTTGTCCAACCTCACCGGAACAAATAAGTCGCGATAAGCCGCGCCAAACGCAGCCTTAAAGCACATTTTGATTGGCAGACCGCACAATTCTATATGTGGAAATTAAAGGAGCTAGCTAATAATGAAGCGGTAATATTAGTCATTGATGGGGATGAAATTCATTTATAGCATTGTTGGGGTGCGTATAGCTTACTCCTCCATGATCCCGCTACTTTAATGGGATCATGGAGGAATCCCCGCGCACGCGATCGGGGCGCACAAGATCGTGCGCAACCCGCGCGCGCAAGATCCCACTCCCGCTAATCGATCAGGGCCGGTCGATAGGGTTGGCCCCTATTCATCTCCCGCAGTCGGCCGTCTGGCCCAAGCCGACCGGATGCCGCGGCCGCGCGTTTGCGTCCGCAAGGCGCAACAACCCCGTCGGACGCCATTGGGGCCGCAGGAAACCGCTAGTTACGATCGGTCGCGCCCGACCTTCCGGTCGGGGAACACATAGCCGGCCATGCCCCGCCCTCGCCAGTTTCAGCTGGTCGCACCTTGCGGCCTGCCGGTGTCGGCCTTGTCGCTGGCACGGCCCTCACGGCCGGTCGGCGACGCAGAGGCCGCGCCCGACGGGCTGGCCGGGCCCCGCGACCGGTCGACACCGAGCCAGAGGCATGCGGTCGACACCGGGCCCGGCCTCCCGTAAAGTAGGTGTCAGCCGCCTCCGTCTCCCGTCGTTCATTGGTGTTCCCGCTGTCCATGTCAGTACCTCTTCTCTCTGCTGTCCGATCGGCCCGCCACAATCGTAATCGTCCGTTTCGCGGGAAACCACCCACGTAACCTCCATCGTTAGTGGGGGGAGGCCATGATTTTAGTGGTGAACTGCATTTAGCGAATATGATGCAAATAATATTCGCTCCAAACTATGCAGAGTATGATCTGCATTTAGTAATTTTGGGGGAGTTTTGGTGTCCGGATAGCCGGGAAATCACCTCTGAAGCCTATAAAAAGAACATCAAGCATCCTCATTTCTCATCTTTTCCCTCGATGTTTTCTTCCTTCTCATCATTTTTTGAGTAGTTTCTGAAAGAGTGGTGTTACGGGCACACCAATTTTGGCTATGAACAACCACAATTTATATACAACCCAATTTAGATATGTACACACCAACATGCTATGAACACACCAATCATTAAAAGTAGTCTATTTCACTAGAAAATTAAGAAATTTCAAAAGAAGTCTTTTGACATAACAAAATATTATGTTAAACAGTCTTATACAAGAAAAGATGTGTCAAAAGACACTAGTAAGCAAAGATAAAGTTAAACAAGTCCAAAATGAATTTGTGATTCCAACAAAAAATCTTCCTCCTTCTTAAAGGCATCAAAAGCGAACCCAAAAAACAGAGGCTGAAAACAAACTTAATGTTTTAGAAAACGAAAGAAAATGGATCACCAAGGGCATACAAGAGGAAGGGGAGCACTCACGGGTGTTGAGCATGCAAATCAGAGGATGAAAGTTACCATCACAAGCTCCATCGAAGAGGGTTCACTGGAAGGAATTGCAAGTCGCCACCAGCGAAAGCTCCATCGAAGAGGGTTGCACACGAGGGGAAACTGACTGAAAGGAAGGGATTTGGCTTGTCTGGAGAAGGAATGGAGGGGGGTTCCGACGGCGGAGGAGGCTTTGGGGGCGAAAAGAGTCTCGGGCAGCGAAGACACGACGAGCGAACCCAAAGATCGACTGTACTTAACAACAGGAAAAATAGGGTGAAATAAGGGTTTTGAAATGCTTTATTAATATAATATGGTGTGTACATAGCGTTTTATGGTGTGCCCATAACACCACTTTTTCTAAAATCCATGGAAAAGCTCTTGGAGGAAAGGAGAACACAAGAAGTCTTCAGAATAGAACTCGGGTGCATTAGAAAATCGATTGGCGGAAGTGTTGTCTGGTGCTGTGTGCCGCGTGAGTACCATCGTGTTTGGTAACTATCGCGCCTGAACTGGAGGACCCATACACTATCTCTTATTGTTTATAAATAGTATAGATGCATAAACACTATAGGTGCAAATTTAGTCCGTGCTCGGTTGCCCGACTCGGGTCTGAGCCCGATTATGCATGAGCTTAGTTAGGCTCGGGCCAGGCCCATGCCAGGCCCAAGGGGGATCACCAAACCCCATTATTTGTCCAGAGCCCAGCCTAGTGCCCCGCTCGGACCAGACCTAGGCCCTACCAGATCCAAGGCCCGATTAATAGTGTTTATGTTGGGGTCACTCCAGCATTAAATTCCTCGTGCGTGATGGGCCCAAGCTAGGTGGCCAGTTTTTTTGGTCGCCCAAGTTGCTATTGTCAGCAGTTTGCTACCATTTAGCATCTCGTTAGTTGCAAAATGGTAGCTAGCCATTGACGTTTGGGCCTACTTGGCCAGGTTTTGTGGGCTCGATAGGCCCCCTTATTTTGCAAGGGTTTGTGCTCGATTTGTGTTGGGCCCGGCCTAGGCCCGACAACAAAAAAGCCCGGGCTCAGAGGGTCAGGGCCCAGCCTTAGTCCGGCAGGCCTTATTTGCACGCCTAATGGCTAACACATACTATAACTGGGACATTTTTTTTATACAGGTAGCATTCCCTCCTCTATGAACGCTATTAAATAAGTATTTCAAAAAACGTCGGGCCCGCCCTAGTCTGCTTCCCCCGAACTGATTATGATCCCAGTTTCTCACCTCCGTCATTCCTTCCTTAACCTAGGCGGCGACAAAAATTTTGCGTTCTCCCGTGGTGACCTTCTCACCTGCTGCTCTTCCATTCTCAACAAGCTTTTGTTTCCGACAATAGCCACCGGTAACCTAGGTGGCACCGTCGACCTCATCTCTCTGCAGACTCGAGATCGGGCTTGAGAAGAACTAAGAACATGAGGTGTGTTTTTTGGCTTTGCAACTAGTTCTAGGTTTTCATTATTTGAAGATTTGTAGTATAACTGCAGATTTGGTTACCTTTATTTGTATGTCAAGTTTGTAATTGGGTAAGTGTTTCAAGTTCAATATGGGATTGTATGTCTAGTTAGTGATTGAGCAAGTGTATTTTCAAATTCAATGGACAATCGTATTCCAATGTAGTGATTGGTCAGGTGTATTTCAAGTTCATTAGATAGTTGTATTTCACTTTTAGTTGTAATCCAACTGTATTTTACGTTTAATGTACATCCGTATTTCTCTTTTGACCAACTGTATATATATTAGTTTGAACAACTGTATTTCTTTTGGTTTACTCAGATGCCCGACAACAAATATTTGATCCATCGTTGTGCAGTCTCTACGTTCATGGCAAACGTTCGTCCCCTACTCGATGTCATTTCCATTGACTCGAAGCGTGTTCTAAGAGAAGCAAATGTTTTGCCATTAGTCTCTATGCCAGCATTGCAGCAGAACATCCCTCTGTTGTATGCCCTTGTGAAGCTATACAAAAAGGATAAGAGGTCTTTCCTATTAGGAAATCATTACCTCATGGTTACAGTTAATGAAGTGTCCATGATTCTTGCATTCACGGCTAGAATGCCTGAGTCGTGTCAATGCAATTCGAGAGGTGAATATCTGTTTAGGCTACTTTGAAGGTTGTCCGACTGTTTTATTGGTAAGAAATGTGTTTATATTTGAGTTAATAATTTATTAATTATTCAAACTAACATGTGTTTTTTTGTAGGTGTGGTTCTTTAAGCACGCCAATGCACATAGAGTAGTACATTTCTTGGCTCGGCCTCGAATTTGTCGATGGTCGGACAAATTGAGCTATAATGCAAAGTTCTGATTGGATTTGCCGAGTAAGCTAATGAAACCCAATCAACTATATTTTATTAACTTCTTTTTTCACATCAAGTTGTGTCTCTACAACTATACTATGCCTTGTTATATCTTGTAGGTTAGATACAAGTTTGGAAGTGTAGAGAACGATGAGGAGCAGCTACTAGGATCAGGGGAGGAGGAGTCCGATTTTGAAGATCTGAAGCTAACTAAGAGAAAGGGAGGAGTCTAATTTTGAAGGATGTTTGGATTTTGAAAAAATACAGTTGTATTTTTATACAGTAGAATGTTCAACATTAAAATACAGTTATATTTTTATACAGTATAATGTTCTATGTAGTTATAGTTTACAAAACAAGCTTGAAGAAGTAATACAGTGCAAACACTACAAGCCTGTAAACAGTCAAGATTAGAAAGCTTACATCAATTCCTTTATCCATTTCACCATTGTCGGTCTCCATTTCAGTACTCCCATTCTCCATGGATCACTTCACCAAGGACAAAAGCTTGGCAAGAAGAAGCCCGCTTAAACCCTTGCACCTTAGAGAAATACTTGAGTAGATGCCGGACCGGGCAATGAAGATCGGAGAGGAGGCGGCAGACAAAGGTATGTGTCGGAGGAAATTGAAACACTAAAGCTCTGTTTGGAAGGACTTATTTTCACCGGTCAAGCGGTTAGGACCGCATGAACCGGACCTTAATTTAAGGTCCGGTTCATGCGGTCCTAACCGCTTGACCGGTGAAAATAAGTCCTCCCAAACGGAGCCTAAGTCGGAAGATGAAGCTTTCTAGCGAAAAGAGCTTAAAAGAACGGAAAAAGGGGCGCTATTTCCGTCTGGTAGCGGGAAAGTGAAATGCAAATGGGCCCATGTAACACTTATTTAGGCTATATTTGGTTCGGCGGTGGCAGGTGAATCCGGTGGGTCGAAACGCCACTTTGGAATCGGAGGGGAGAGGTGGGGGTTGAAACAGAGCGGATCAGGGTCATTTCCTCCTTGCTGTGGATGCAAACAGAGCAAACGCCGCCGACGGCCGTTTGTTTACCCGCCGTCCCGCGGCATTTGCTCCAAACAAAGGCTGCAAAATGTCGAACCAAACGAAACCTTGATAGTTACACGCCTACACATCAAATACTCCTTTTAAATCTAAAATAAACTAAATAAATATATGGGGCGAGGGCCGTGAGGCTGGGGCGGCAAGCAGTCGGAGAAAGCTTGGGGGAAGTCGCCGCCATGGAAGCTTACAAGCTTTGGGTGCGGAAGAACAGGGAATTCGTGCACTCACTGGAATCTCTCGCAAATGTAAAAACGAAAGCCCCACCCTGCAACTCCTTCTTCGCCTCGATTTACTCTCCGTTTTCTCTTTCGCCGATTGATGTTTACGCATTGTTTTCCGTTTCTCCGTGCCCTAATTACCCTTGTCTGGATTTCATTTACAGGGCATGACATGGCTTCTCCCGGAGCGCTTCTCCAACAGCGAGATTGTCCCCGAAGCAGGTTTTGTGCAATTTTGGTAACTTTTATCGATCTTCTTCTTGCGATTCTCATCTTCTCTTGATGTATTGATTCATCCTTTTTCACTCCCTGTTGCGGGGGGAATTAACTTTGGTGTAAAAATTTGAAATGTTTGAATTACTTTCAGTATATGCGTTCCTGGGCATAGTTAGTGCTGTGAACCAGCATATAATTGATAGAACCCCCGGAAAATACCAGCCTTCGTGTTCCGAAGAACGGATTCCATGGTCCCTATGCATCTCCATGCTCAAAGATTTGGAGACTGTCGTCGAAGTTGCTGCGGAGCAGTTCTATGGCAAGGAGGGGAAGTGGAACTTTCTCATAATCATGGAGTTCCTTAAGTAAGGAAGTTGTTGATAGATTATTCTTATTGAATTTTACTTTATCTGCGTTAATTCCTTCGAAGGTGACATCTTTAGTTGTAATTCAGGGCATTGGCTAGATTAGGTTCATTTCGGGACAGTGGGTACGAGATGCTTATTCAAGGTGGGGAAGTTCTTAATCTAAAGAAGTTTGCTGAGGTTCCTGAAGCTCAAATCGGGGGATTAAGGAACCCAGGAATGAGTGCCGGGCAATTACACTATTTGAATGGTCAAATACCTCCAAGTCTTGAAGGAAGAGCCATGGCGGCGCTGAACAGATTTGGGGACAAGGCCAGAATGGTATCTGATTATAAATTCTTGAACAATTATAATCCTGGTATAACTCAGCTTCTATAGATTGTTATCCTAATTGTTTTCATCTAGGAGTTTAATTTCTTTTTGATGATAGTTTTCTGATGATTTGATTGCAGCTGTGGTTTTGAAGAAGCCGTCGCTTGGAACAGTTTTGTCCCAAAAAGGACTTTTTGGCATGTCGTTTGTGGCCGGCGAAGTTATTTCTATATTGAGACCACTTATTTATGTTCTTTTGATTCGAAAACACGGAACTCTGGCATGGAAGCCTTGGTTTCTTTCTCTTGCTACTGAGCTTACTGGATTTAGCCTTCTCTTGTATGGAACTAGCCACGGTGCTAGAACGGGAGACAAACTTTATTCTCTCTCTACTCCAGAGAAAGATGAGGCAAGTAAATGGACATTCTCTTCTAAATAGGGATAATGTTTATACATCTTCCAATACTTTTGTATTGTGTGATTATTTTTTACCGGAAAACAAGTGAGGAATCCCTTTTTTCCGCTTGTTGTATTGGGCGCTGTTATTGGTAATAATTCATTTCGTTCGTCTTGTTTAGATGAAAAGGCGAAAGCTGATATGGGCACTTTATATCATGAGAGATCCATTCTTTACTAAACACACAAAGTAAGTGTACACTTCTCCACGAAGCTCTAGAAGATTGTTTTTCCGGTATTTTGTCCAACACCTTGTATTTTCTCAGGCATCGTCTCGAGAAAACTGATAAATATCTGAGCCAGTTCCCTATTATTGGGTTCCTTGCAGGTTTTCATTCATTAAACTAAATGTTTTTTTACTTAATTTCTCATTCAACATTGATGCCATATGAAATTGTCAGGTTATCCTTTGATTTTTTGTATGTTGCTATATGATGTTCACCAATGCAGTATTTTCCCTATTGTTGCAGGTAAAATTACTGAGTTGCTAGTAGGAGCTCAAACTCGCTACACGTACACCTCAGGTTCATAAGGTAGAATAACCGTTTGAATGTGGCCGTCTCTTATTTGATTTTGTTGGTGATTTGTTACTAAAAATTGATATCTTGAACTTGTAGATGCAATACTTGTAACACTGCTTTAGCATCTCACAAGAGAAAGCTATGTAAATTAATAACTTTGCAACCATAAATTATGATATATGTTTTATAATAATTGCCAATTTGAATGGGAAATTGTTGCGCCTCTTTGTGTTTTTACTCCCTGATTATTGGGTCATATATGAACAACACTGGGATGGTAATGGATGAAAAAGAAGATGCTTAAATAATACTTAAATAGATATATTCAACTGGCAGGCTGAATGTCTGTTTTTCTAAGAAATGGGTGCTTATTTTTGAAACCTTTATCTTTGGTCTTTCATTTTTATATTTGACCTTTGCAATGATTAAAATTAGTTCTATTAATAAAAAATGGAACATCCCTTTATTTATGCAATACTTTACATATTCTGTTCGAAATTCTCCTTATATCTAAGTTGATTCTCAATTATGGTTTTGTGTGATACTGTTACGTGCCTATTTCGATGGATTCAGTGGAGCGGCAGCGGGAGTATACAAGGGTTAAATCTCTAGAAATGGTGGAGGAGATGAGAGAAGACGAAAACGGGTCCACCATCATTTATCTTATTATATTAGGGTTATGTTGTATCGAGTCATAGTTGTCGTAGAGTTTAGGTGTTTTTATTATTCGATGAATGTTTGTGTTAAGTATTGTTACTATTATGCCATCGGTGCCTATATATACAGGGCCCTTGGGGTCATGTAACACTTTTGCAAGAAATTTAGTAAGCTTCTCCTTGTCTCCCTTCTTGGGTCTCCTCTCTCCCTCTCTCCTAAGTTCTTCTCTCCTTCCTCCATCCTTGTATCCCCACCTCCATCCGCATCTACGCAGCCCTCTGACGATCCACTATCCAGACACGTAACGAACTGGGTATCAAAGGGTCTTTCCTCCCCTCCGGCCACTGAGTCTTCCTTGCGCCAACAAATCCCTCGCTGCTGCTTCAGAGCCACCCTCCAGCCATCGTTTCCGCAACCCCCACGCTGCTCTGCCTCGTTGTTTCCTCCTGCGCCCGACAAGTTTTGTCGACCCCAGCGCTACTCGGCTTCCATCGTTTTCCGCAAACTAGCTGTTTCAAAGCCTCCATCCCCGCCTCAGTTGGTCGTCGTTGTTGCTACACCCGCCATTCCTGCTATTTCCACAAGCCAGAGTCGCAGCAGAGCCACCAACGGCTTTCGCTCGCTCCTCACCACCAGATCCGTCGTGTTCCTGCGTCGCCGTCCAGTTACTGCCTCGCCACCCAGACCCGACGCGTTCCTGCGCTCTCTTCCTCTTAAGCGGACCGCCTGAAACATCTGCGTCTCCTCGCTTATCTCACTCCTCGAGCCCCACACCATGCACACCCCTCACCCTTTTGTTTTATTTTATTTATTTTTTCCTCCCAACCCCTCTCTATTCCAGCTGCTCCGCGCCAATCCTGCCTTTCCTTATTTTATTTTACCTTTCTCCTTTCTGGCCCCACCACCACTCTCTTTTCCCCCTTCTGACATTCTCAACCACGCATGCCACCCCTTTTTCCTTCATTTTTCACATTTTGATTAATTTAAGGACTTCTTAATATATTAATTGTTCTAATTAATTTTTCCCTAAAATTAATTACGTAATTAATTAATTAGAATGTCCGCTCCGTTCTCCGCCGCCATCAACGATCTCTTCGCACAAATACTCGCCTAACTTGATTGTATGGAAGCGCGGGTAGATCGCGTAACTGCGCGCTACGGCTCGCCACCTTCCACGGGCGGTTATTCCATCACTCTGCCACCCTCATCTGCCCAATCTCTGACTTGCCTCGTACAGTCGCCATCGCCACCGGCCGCTGATGTGCAACCTATTTCCGCGGTGGTCGTCCTCCCACCGCTTCCGTCTCCTCTCCGTTCAACCGCTCCGCCGCCTCCTCTACCGGCTCGTCCTTCGTCGGCCCCGACATTGCCGCCCCCTCCGGTCATCTCACTGCCTCCTCTCCCGGCTCTTTCCCCGCCGACCCCTCCTTGCCGCCTCCACCGACCGCATCACCGCCTCTTCCCCCCCCGGTGCTCTGCCGACCCTGACGGATCCGTCCCTGCTGTTGGCCGTCACGTCTCCGCCACCCTTGTGCTTGTCGGGGCCGCTTCCCCCTTGTTGTCGGCTGCCGCTTCTTCGCCAAATCTAGCAGCCGCTGCTTCCCTCCAACCCCCGCATAGCTCCCTTCCTTCTGATCCACGTCTCTGATCCTCGTATCTGTCCCCTCACCTTCGTTCCTTCCAGACGACGACGTCAGCATCTTCCGTTTTCCGCAATCCATCCTCCCTTACCACAAGCCGTTGTTGCGCCGCCATAGTTGTTGCTCCATCATCGTCGAATCCACTTGTGCCATTCATCACTTCCGGCCGCTGCGCCCTTTTGTGGCTCTTCCTTGGCAGACCCGCAAGTTTCCTTCTTAGCGCTAACTCTGCTTCATCGACATCCAAGCCGCTGCTGTGTCGGACATTCAACTACTTCCCCCTCCCCCCAAGCTCGCCGAACCCATCCAGTGACAAAGCCATTCACCGGCTTCTCTTCTACAACGTAGCCTCCAGCATCGAGATCCCCCCTCCCCCGACAACACGCCTGAACCGCCTGCTCTTTCCCGGCCGTATCGAGCCACTCGCCTTCCGCTGTTACAAGCACGTCTCCATACCTTTTCATCTAGCCCATCCGTTGTCGCCTATCATTTCCCCTTTTATTTTATTTTATTATTCTTCTTGGTCCATCTAAATCCTCATCCCTTTTGCTTTATTTTTTTCCTCCCAGCCCTCTCTCCTACCTTCTTCTATTTCATTTTATTTTTTCCTGGAGCCACCACCACCGCTCTTTTTCCCCTCCTCACACTCAGCCAGGCACGCCCCCCCCCCCCAGTTGTGCCCCCTACCTTTCTATTTCTTCCCATCCTTATTAATTCATTAACTATATAATTAATTAATGTTCTCCAGCGCCGCCGACCGCATTGAGCTCCTCACCACCCTCATCAAGCTAGACTGTCGTATTGCTCGGAGGGAAGCTCAACTCAGCCATTTGTACGCTAACCTAGACCTCGACCTCAAGCTCACCGTCCTCCGCATGTATCGCGCCTCGATAATTGTCTTTTTATCGCCTCCCACACCAGAGCTAGAGTCGTCGATTTTTCCTCCAGTGGTTGCAACGTCACTGCCTTTTGTCGAACATCCGCCACCACAGCCACAGCTTGTGTCGCCCCCGACTGTCCTCATCGCTCCGCACTTCTCACTGTCATTGTCGACTGTCGTCGCACCACCACTGTCTACTTCCGTGGACACCATTCCGCAGCCGCCAGCCCCTGCCCGCAGGGACGGATCGTTGAGTTGAGTCGTTGTATCGAGTCATGTAGCATTTAAGTGCTTTCAATACTTTTTATGTTTGCGTTATTTACCATTATGTCATCGGCGCCTACATGTAGAGCCCTTAGGGGTCATGCAATATTTATGCAAGAAATAAAGCAAGTTTCTCTTTATCTCTCTAACTTCCTCTCTCTCTGTAGTTCTTCCCTTCTCACCCCATGCCTTCTAGGGTTTTCATCTTTTCTCATCTCCTCCACCATTTCTAGAGATTTAATCCCTTGTATCCTCTCTGCCCCTCCACCGAATCCATTGAAGTAGGCACGTAACATATTAGTATCAGAGGGCCTGCCTCACAGTTTCCGTCCGCGCTCAACAAGTTTTGCCGACCCCAACGTTGCTCGGCTTCCATCGTTTTCTGCAAACCAGCTGTTTTAAAGCCAGAGTCACCGCAGAGCCACCAATGGCTTCCGCTCGCTCCTCGCCGCCAGATCCGCCGTGTTCTTGTGTCGCCGTCCAGTTGCTGCCTCGTCGCCCAGACCCGACGCGTTCCTACATTCTCTGCCTCTCGAGCGGATCGCCTGAAACGTCTACGTCTCCTCACTTATCTCTCTCCTCGTTCCCCACGCCACGCACGCCCCATACCCTTTTGTTTCATTTTAAATATTTTTTCTTCCCAACCCCTCTCTATTCTATCTGCTCCACGCCCATCCCGCCTCTCCTCTTTTATTTTATTTTACTTTTTTTTTGGCCCACCACCACTCTTTTTTTCTCCTTCTGACATTCTCAGCCACGCATGCCACCCCTTTTTCCTATTTTCATTTTTCATATTTTGATTAATTTAAGGACTTCTTAATATATTAATTATTCTAATTAATTCTTCCCTAGAATTAATTACGTGATTATTTAATTAAGATGTCGACTCCATTCTCCGCCGCCAACAACGATCTCTTCACACAATTACTCGCCCGCCTTGATAGTATGGAAGCGTGAGTCGAACGCGTAGCTGCGCGCTGCGGCTTGCCACCTTCCACGGGCGGCTATTCCAGCACTCTGCCTCCCTTGTCTGCCCCGCCACCGACTCGTCTTGTGCAGTCGCCGCCTCTGCCGCCTCCACCGGTCACTGATGTACCACCTCTCTCCACGGTGGTCGTCCTTCCACCACTTCCGCTTACTCTACCTACTGTTCCTCCGCCGACCCCCACATTGTCGCCTTCTTCGGTCATCTCACTGCTTCTTCTCCCGGCTCTTGCTCTGTCGGCCCTTGCCTTGTCGCTACCATCGGCCGCTGAGCCGCCTCTTCTGCTGGCCCGTGTTCCAGTGACCCCGACGAATCCATTCCTGCTACCGACTGTCGCTTCTCCCTCATCATTGTTGTTGCTTACCACCACTCCACCGACCTTGCGGAAGCCATTAACTCCGTTGCACGTCTTTCTGACAGCGCCACGCTACTCACCGACATCGCCGCTGACACGACTCGCTATCAGGCCTTGTTCTGGAGGGAGGTCAAGCTACCATATGATCCGGCCACCCGCATGGTGCACGAGCTTGAGGGCAAGTTTGTTTTAAGTGACGGATGGAGTGTTACTGGTCCACCGTCATTTATCGTATTATATTAGGGTCTTGTTGTATCGAGTCATAGATGTTGTAGCGTTTAGCTATTTTTATTCTTCGATGAATGTTTGTGTTAATTACTGTTGAGGGCCTTTGGGGTCATGTAACTCTTATGCAAGAAATTTAGTAAGCTTCTCCTTCTCTCCCTTCTTGGGTCTCCTCTCTCCCTCTCCTAAGCTCTTCTCTCCTTCCTCCACCCTTCTTGGGTTTCAACTTCTCTCTCACCTCCTCTGTCATTTCTAACAACCCTTGTATCCCCACCTCCATCCGCATCTCCGCAGCCCTCCGACGATCCACTATCCAGGCACCTAACAGATACTTGTATCCTTAAATTTGAAAACATTGTCGAGATTGATCCCATATTTATCACCCCTGTTTATAGGATTACCCCAACATTAAGGTAAAGATAAAAAAGAACAATAATGGATTCATGATTTCACATTCATAAAGAATACAATCTTGTAAGAATCATTGCAGTTAACCATAGTTAAATAAATTATTTAGCATCTAAAAAGCAGATATGGCATTTGCTGCACTATGACGTTATAAGATAATTATTGCAATAAGAACTGGTTTGAAGACTATTGCATCTTGCTTCTCGAAAAGAGAACAACCACTAGTTTTGTAGGGAGTCTGCTTAGTAGGTATATTTTTACTGGAAGTGGACCTCGAGTTTGCGAGATCTCCAATCTCTCTTTGTTCTTCTATGTTTCTCTGAGTTAAATTTGATATTAATCCTTCACTCCGTGATTCCAACCTCAGATGTTGTGAGAATTAGTTAAGAAATGTAGAGACAAGAATGGATGTTAGGCTCATATAGCAGTCAGTAGGCGAGATCCCGATCCTAGGGAATGCAGCTAGTCAGAGAGGTGGGTGGTGCAATTGAAGAAGAGAGGAAGGAGAATTTTCAGGAAAATGAGAATTGCAATTGAATTTCAATTCATAATGAGTATAAGACGTCATCCTATCACCCCAAATCATAATGAATATGAGAGTGCATTTTATCCTTCATTTATAAAAATAGGATTGAAGAGATTATTGAGAGAAAACTGGAATGAAAATCCTAAAAGAAAGGATTATTCCTAACAATTGTCCTTCATGAGATAAAACTACATACAAGGGAAATCAACTTCTAGAACAACAAATAATGCAATCAGTTATTTTGGGTCATGTATTTGGGCTTGCTTGTAGAGAGGAAATTGCATTGCATCAACTCCTGCAATGATTCATACTGAAAGAGTTTTTTGCAGTCTCTAATGGGAATCACATTTTAGTAGCGGCCTACCCGCCCGATCATACATGCACGGGAGACGGAGTTAGGATCATCGTATGGATGATTTGAGCTCGTAGTCATGTTCAGAGCGACGACGGGATATTTATTTATTTTATTTACACATATTGTATGTTTGTTTGTAACGATCAACTATAGTTGATCGTCAGTTCTTAACCTATAAGTGGATTGTAGGAACGGATTTCGGGCATTGCAAAATTTGGATATTATTTTCTAGTTCCCCGTTCTATCCACGGTGTCGAAGTCGTGGAATCTTGGTACCGAAGCTTAGAGCATTAGACCCTGCTCCTCCTTTGCATTGGCCTACCAGTCCCATACTTCCCTCTCCTTCGAGCCACCAAAAAACGCCAAAAAGAGATCGTCCAGCCACCATACCATTTCCCCCATCACACACCCAAGTAACTACCCATAATTCCTTGCAACTACCAAATAACTCCACTGAAAACCACCTGTAACTGATATAACTGCCATCTACTGAGGCGGTTATTGGCAGTGTGCCTCCTTCCCTGCTCCAACACACAAGGTTTTAAATGTCGGATGTCGGGGACATGTCGGATTGGGTTTTTAGATGTCGGATGTCGGATGTCGGAGACATGTCGGAGACATTTTAAAATGTCGGATTCGTACTTATACTTAAATTTATAATTTATAAGTTATAACATATTAACTTAAGCTCTTAACTCTATCAACTACATTAATTTTTCTACCTTTTCTACTTATACTTAGATTTTATGTGTATTTTCAAATTTGATGTTGACAATGAGCAAATCAAGCAACTAATAACTAATAAGAAACTTAAGTGCATCATCTTTGGAGCAACAAAATGAAGAAGGTCCAAAATGGTCTAATATATAAAATTTCAAATGAAAAAACAATAATCTACTTATAATCACAAATTGAGAAGTACCCGTCAAAGCGCAAAGTTGGTCGGTGTTGTAGGGAGCACTAAGGCTGCTACCATTCTATCAGAAACTCCATATATATTCTTCTTTTGAAGTTTCTCCATCACCTGCAATTAAAAAACAATAATAAGTACATAATAATATAAATTATATAATATTAGGGAAGACGATGTCTGACCCAACCTTGTAACTCCTCATCATTATTAGCATTGAGAGCACACTCCTCTTCAGCAATAGAGCAGAAAACAAATATGATAATATGTTAGCAATAAGAGTGCAGCAAACATCAACAATATGCCTTTACTGTGTTAGTGTGTATTCTATGTTATTCTATGTATAAGTGTGTAGATTTAAAAGAGATTGTGACTGATATCAACAACCAGACAGTCCAAAGTAAGCATAAGATACTAGTACAGTAGCAAGAAAAGGTATAAAAATAATAATACAGTCCAGATTTAAAAATATCTAATAGTAATAGTCTAGTAGATAAGTCTAAAAAAGTTGTGTTATATCACCAACACGGCTACACCTCATGTACTCCTGAATCCTTGTTCCTGGTGCGAAAAAAGCAAAAAATATAATTAAGATGAATATTATATATATAACATTAACATTGTACATGTGAGACAAACATTAATATTAATTAATAAAAGTATTCCTTACCGCCAAAAAGCATACATCCTATTCACTCTTGTCAGTTTCCTCATCTTCCTGTAGCATAATGTCTTCCTCATCTTCATGTAGCATAATGTCTTCCTCATCTTCCTCAATTTCTATTAACTTTCTTTTACCTTTTGAAATTTCAGCTCTCTTGGAAGTAGGCTGCCGAGAACTCTTTCGTGGCTCTAAACTTGTATCCATGCATTCAGCCACTTGTTGCCAAGTTAAACCTTCTCCTGGAAAAACTTCATCTTCATCTTCATCTTCTAAGCTTTCAGTGGAGTTACAATTTACCATCCACTCAGTTACTTGTCCTTCTTCCAAGGTTTCTGATGCAATAGGATCTCTTTTTGTTCTCAATAATTTGGTTTTCAACTGTGCATTGAACTTCACAAATACTAGATCATTTAATCTCTTATGATCTAATCTGTTTCGTTTCTTTGAATGAAGCTACAAAATATGAAAATACTAATTTCTTAATATAGTGTTATGTTTGTAAACAGTGTCATTGTAAATATAAAAAAGTAAAGCAAATTACCATCTCAAATGTGCTCCAATTCCTTTCACACCCTGATGAACTGGTAGTTAGGCTAAGTACCCTTATGGCCATATCCTTTAATTCAGGAGCACTGTTGGCATGAAGCTTCCACCAATTAACTAAAAAAACAAATAGTTGTGTAAATGAAAATTTGGATTGCAAATAAATAATATTAGACATACAAAAAAAGTTTTTTTTACCAAGATTGAGGGAATTGCTACATCTTTGCCTTTTAGCTGCATCTCTCCCAAAACTCCCCTCTTGATTTCGATACAAGCAAATTTGATCTGAGATGCGATCTTGGATTGAAGTGTTTCTTGCATACATTTTTGACATACATTCAATGATACTATCCATAAATCTTCCATCTCTTTCAACACTTTCCCAAGAGGAGTAGTAAAAAAAAGGATTTAGGAAATATCCAGCAAGATGTAATGGAGTACTTAGCTTGCTCTGCCATCGTGCATCAATAAGTTTCCATATAGGAAGATATCTGGCCTCCTTATTCTCTAGAGCAAGAGCAATCTCCTCCTTAGCTTTTAGCATATCTCCATATAACCATCCCATCGAAGGCTCATCGCCATCGGCTCTTCTTAACACCTTCACCAATGGAGCAAATATGCTAATAGACAATTCAACATCTGCCCAAAATTTAGCATTAAATATTATGGAATACACCTGCAATTTAAAAAATGATTTGGATTAATGCAAATATGCAATAATTCTATTAAACAGATAAATTATACAATATAATTACTTTTACCTTCTTTCCTAGTGGAGACTGTGATAACTTGGCGTCATCCCATTGTTGAGATGAAAACATGGCCCTCAACTCTTTCTTCTTCTCATGTATGCTTTGCAGAGAAAGAAAGGCTGTAGCAAATCTCGTCACTCCAGGACGAATAATATCATGAGAATTCAAATCCTTCGTAAATTGTCTTAAAAGATCAAGGGAAAAAGTATGCCCATAGATAAATACGGTAAGTGCCCGACCCAAAGTGATGGAATTTTTTATCTGCTTAATCCTTGCTATATCTGCAAGTAATAAATTTATAGTGTGTGCAGCACAGGAGGTCCAAAATATTTGAGGCCTTTTCATTGTAAGCATCTTTGCGGCTGCCATATTATTTGAAGCATTGTCAGTAACTACCTGCACTACATTCTCCTCTCCTGGGCCCGACTCAGATCCGATTGCCTCATCCACAAACTCGAAAATGAACTTCGCATCATGTACATCCGACGAAACATTCTTGGACATCCAAAAGGCAAGACCGGTATCACAATGCACCACAATATTCATTATGCTCCGTCCCCTTCGATCCGTCCAAGCATCAGTAAGTATGCTACATCCATTGACTCTACATCTAGCAGTGAATGTGCTCAGTGACTCTTTCGTACGCTCTACTTCTTTTTTAAGATGTTTCTCTCTTAAATCGTATATGCTGGGACCTCTCAATCCTGGGCCAACCTTTCCAATAGCTTGCAACATATGATCAAAAGATGGTAAGGCACATACATTAAATGGAACACCAGCCTCGTATACCCATCTCGCAATGTATGTGTTGGCATCTTCTCTAGCTTGCTTCTTCCACTTATCCCCAATTGTGGCTTGTCCTCCCTTTCCTTTACGTGATAATTCCTCCGTTGACTGTTCAAACATCTTATCCATTGGACCTTTGGTCCTCATTTGAGAGAACAAAGTTTGATGTGAACTTGTTGTGTCCTCATCCATCTCAAACCCAACAGTTATGTCCTCACGGTCAGCTGCTAATCTAGCCATCTTAGCTTGCTTGTTGACTAGGGATGAACTCAAAGAAGATGTGGCTTGAGATTTCACATCGTCCGGCACTTTGGAGCACGGTCTAACATTGCCTCTCTGTCCAGCTAAATGGTTTTTCAACCTGCTAATGCCTCCACTAACGATTTGGGCACAATAGCGACATCGTATTCGATTGGTATCCTTCTCTTCTACTTTCTCACCATGTGCCCAAAACGGATCTCTACCACCCTTTGTAGATCCTATTTTGCTCGAGCCTTGAAAAGACATTGAATCTTAAATTCTTAATTACTGCAAAATGCAAATGATAAATGAATCTCAAAATGAAACTATATGCATAAAATGAAAGCTACATTTGAGGTTCAGAAAAGGAGCAGCTATTTCATTTTGATTTAAATGTATAGTCGATTGATACCTTCCAGATCAGTGAACAACTGATGGTTGAATCAAACCACTCTACATCAAGCCATCAATCCCTCGGGAGTCGGGACAACCGGACAACCGAGATACCTATCAATTATCATCCAACCACACCATAATCTTCAAAATTCAAATTCATCAAACAGTCCTAATTCATCATCACCTCTAAAGAAAATGAGATTACTATACAACTGCTGCCACAAGAATAAAGCCAGAAAAAATGCCAGAAATGTGCCAAAAAAAACCCTAAAATGCCAGAAGAGCTGAAAAAAATGCCAGAAGAAAAAAAAATCCCCTTAATACGCAAGAGTAGAAGCTAGGGCATCAGTTGTTAGACTGTTAGTGAGAGCCGGATAAGTTAAGCACGTAGGAGTGTTAGACTGTTAGTGAAGGAAGAAAGAAGGAGGTAAGAAAATAAAGAAAATGAGATTACTAGACAACTGCGGCCACCAAGAAAAAATGCCAGAATAAAGCCGGCCGGTAGGAGTAGTGAAGGAAGAAAGAAGGAGGTAAGAAAATAAAGAAAATGAGATTGCTAGAAAACTGATGCCAGAACTCAGAAGCCAGAAAAAATTTCAGCCAGCCAGGAAAGGAGAGCAGCGAAGCAAGAGAGGACGACGACTGCCGGGGAAACGAAAGGAGAGAGCAGCGCTTCTCCTTTCGCAGATCGGGATAACTTTAGGTCACGCGAGACGCGAGTGAGGAGAGCGACGGGATTTTAACATTTTATAACCCTATTCCGTTTATTGATTTATGTCCGATACTTCATCCGATTTTATCGGCCGATATATCGGATTAAATCCGATATATCGGCCGATATTTTCAAAAACGACATAACCTATATATTTCTATTATGCATATCGCTTTGTCTCCAAACAGGACATGTCGGCCGACATGTCGGACATGTCGGCCGACATTTAAAACACTGCCAACACAACACCCTTCCTTCCCAAGCTGTGAGCAACACTTCTAGGGCCAGATTCTTTCATCAACTCTATACGACCTCCCCTCCCTGCGCTGTATGACTGCTGCCGGCCAAATTCCAGTGAGATCCAACCCTGGGGTTCTTCAACCTGCCAGCTAACCTCTACATTTCATTTCATAAGTTTTACCCAATGCTATTGATTTGCACTCACAAAATGTCACAACTAACACTCAAGTGGTGCATTCACCGTATTTGTTTGCTCATTTATTTGAGGGTGGAAGCTGGTTGAGAAGTTCAACTTTGATGGCAATAACTTAAATAATTTGGTCCGTAACTTCCCAGTAAAGAGGGAGTCTGTAACAGCTAAAAACACAGTTCATATCAACGGATCAGATGGAGCCAACGGAGCAAGCCCAGGGATTGCTGATGTACCAATATAATAAAGCCACGTGTATTAGCTGCAACGGTCAATTGGCCATATCATGTATAAATAGTTCTGTAGCGACATTATGAATAAGGATGAATAAAATAGTTAATTACTTTTAGTAAATAGATTAGCACGGTAATCTCGCCGGAGTACTCTCCGGCAGACATTACATTGGTGCTCTCGTTGAGAGAGGGTGGTAACAGCCGGCATCATGGCCGGTGACGACCCGCCACCAACCACCCGCTTAAAGGATCTCCAAACGGGACAGCAAGAACTGTGGAAGACAATCGATTCCAGGCAGGCGGAGCAGACTCATAATTTCTCAAGGTTAGAGGCCGAAATGATCAAACTCAGTTTGGCCATGCAGCAATCAACGGAACAAGCAGCACAGGACATGCGCCTACTAAGGCAAGAAATGGGTTCGTTCATCAAAGCATCTTCATCAAGAAGCACAGAGGGAGGAATGGATCCGAGCCAGTCTCAGGCGGAGGTTCTTTCGACATTCCCATCATCATTGACCGGATTTACTTCACCGATTATCGCCACAACACCTAATGCTCGAAGCATGAGCAATTTCCTGGGAGGATTTCCATCTCAACACATCATTGATGGAAATATAGCAAATCCAGCAAATACCTTCTTGAACTTTCCAGGCACAACAACAAGAGGGCCATATTTGGAGATTCCAGGACAATCGAACGGACAAATCTTGCAATCAGTTGGACAGGCCACATCATTTTGCAATCCGGGACAATTCTTTCCGCCAGGCGGCCCACAGGGAATCATGAACAATCATCCTGGGCAACATTCAATGGCAGGTCCACCTCAGTTCATACCTCCGGCGCAACAAAGACCAACCTGGCACAACAATATGCATCAGCGCGAAGGAAGTGATCAGAACACCTTCATGACCGCAGGTCAATCTTCTTTCGCGCCCTTTAATAATATCCGAATTAAATTTCATTTTCCACGCTTTGACAACGGGGATCCATCTGACTGGGTAAAAAAAGCTGAACATTATTTTCATTTCTATAACATTCCGTATCCTGCATATATGTCAATTGTTTCCTTACATCTGGATCCACCCGCATCACGTTGGTATGAGTCTTTAAACCCAGATGGGGCATACTTTAATTGGAACGAATTTAAATTCGCTCTCTTTAACAGATTTGGCCCATCAGCATTCGAGGACCCGATGTTAAGACTTACTTTGCTACGACAAGTTAATTCGGTAATGAATTTCAAAGATAAATTTGAAGAACTATCAACTAAAATTAATGGAATGCCACCAGAACTACTGAAATCAATTTTTATTGCGGGGCTAAAACCACCAATCCAGCGCAGTGTTATCTCACAACGTCCTTATACGTTAGATGCAGCTTTTAACCTTGCCAAGTTATTCGAGGAACAATGGTTAGACGAACAAAAAACGACTAGACAATATTCCAATAACACCCCGACGCAACCAACAAGACAAATGTATTCTAACAAACCAAATTATAAACGATTAACGCCAGCAGAACTCCAATTTAAACGAGAAAAAGGCTTGTGTTATACTTGCGACGAGCGTTATTTACCAGGACACAAGTGCAAAAACAAGGTCACATGCTTATATTTAGATGATGATCTCCCCAACTCACTAGAAATTCCTGAACAACTTTCTTTAACAGATAATATAGACACTACCCACCCACTAAATCAGGAAACAAAAATTAGTTACAATGCGCTAATAGGGTCATTATCCAGTCAATCCATTAGATTTCAGGGAATACTGCTATCTCACTGGATACAAATCCTCCTAGACTGTGGTAGTTCCACAAATTTTGTGTCTAGTCGAATGGCTAAGTTTCTGAACATACCCATTACGGTAATTAAACCTTTCAATGTCCATGTGGGAAATGGAGCGACTTTAGTCTGTTCTGGTATATACATAGACGCCACCATTACCATACAAAATTACCAATTTCAAACAAATCTATTTGTAATCGACCTATACGGCTCGGACTTAGTGTTAGGAATGATATGGTTGGAGTCACTGGGGGATGTAATCACCAATTACAAAGAGAAACATATGACATTTCACCAAAATGGGAATAAAATCTGCCTCAAGGGGATCACAGAGTCTACCCCTGCCCCAATCTCCCCCAGCCAAATATCCAAATTGGTTACCCAAAATTCAATTTCCACCTCATTATTATGTTTTTTCATGCTACAACCTAAAGACCACGACCGTTCTGACCAACACACCGAAATACCAGAATTACAAAACTTACTCGATGAATTTAAGGATATATTTCAACAACCCAGGAATCTTCCTCCTACTCGAGATTGCGACCATAAGATACCATTACAAAACCCAAACACAATAATAAAAGTAAAACCCTATCGCTATCCGCACTACCAAAAGACTGAAATTGAATGCTTAGTGGAAGAAATGTTAAAACAAGGATTTATACGACCCAGTTCCTCGTCATTTAGTTCCCCGGTATTACTAATTAAGAAAAAAGACGGAACTTGGCGTTTTTGTGTAGACTACAGAGCCTTAAACTCGGTAACAATCCACGATGCTTTTCCCATGCCCACAGTTGACGAACTGTTAGATGAAATTCACGGTTCTACCCTATTTTCAAAACTAGACTTGCAGGCAGGATATCATCAGGTACGAATGCACCCAAATGACATCCACAAAACTGCATTTCGAACGCATTTAGGATTATATGAATTTTTAGTTATGCCGTTCGGCCTAACTAATGCCCCAGCCACATTTCAATCTTTAATGAATAATATTTTTCAACCTTTCCTAAGAAAATTTGCCGTAATTTTTTTCGATGACATTTTAATCTCTAGCTCAGATGTCCAAAATCATCTCCATCATTTAAAGCTTGTTTTTTCTACATTGCGTGCCAATGACCTCTTTATTAAATTCACAAAGTGCCACTTTATGACATCTTCAGTCGAATTTTTAGGACACGTAATTACTAACCAAGGAGTGAGTCCAAACCCTGAAAAAGTTTCTGCCATTACAAACTGGCCGGAACCCCGAACTGTTAAACAACTAAAGTCTTTTTTAGGACTGTCAGGGTATTATAGGCGTTTTATCAAAAATTACGCTACAATGGCAGCACCACTCACTGACTTATTAGCTAAGGAAAAATTTCACTGGACAGACAACGCAACACAAGCGTTTGACACTTTAAAACGGGTAATCACAACAGCCCCAACCCTTGCTCTGCCCGACTTTACTAAACCATTCACACTAGAAACTGATGCTTCCGGTTGTGGAATCGGAGCAGTTCTCTCTCAAAATAATCATCCCATAGCATTTTTTAGCAAGAAGCTCACCCCGAAAGAGCAGCTACGGTCAACATATGAGAGAGAACTCTTAGCTGTTTCAACAGCTTTAGATAAATGGCGACAATACTTGATAGGTGCGCCATTTATTATACGCACTGATCATCAGACACTTCATCATCTTACCACCCAACTCCTCACGACCCCGTCCCAACAAAGGTTCATTTCAAAAATTTTAGGATTTGATTTCAAAATAGAATATAAACCAGGGCGTCTCAATACGGCCGCAGACGCGCTGTCCAGATTACCTGACACCTCTATCCATTTCAACAATTATATTTGCTCTTATAATAATTGCTGCAACTTTGATAAATTGTTATCTTATTATCAACGAGATCGTCTCGCAACTAAAATTAAACACCTTTTGACCAACAACCCCACGACAACGACAAACTGGACTTATTACAACAACAAATTATTTTTTTTAAAAAGGTTATACATTCCACACTGTCCATTGCGTCGGCAATTACTGGAAGAAGCACATTCCTCCCGAACCAGTGGACACTCAGGCATTAAACCAACTTACCACAGACTAATAAAAACGTACTTCTGGCCAAAACAGTTGATCGGCACAAAACAATTCATCAAAACTTGTGATTTATGCCAAAAAGGTAAGGGGATTAATCACAGTCCATTTGGTCTGCTACAACCACTTCCCATACCTTCCCACATTTGGACAGAGTTATGTATGGATTTTATCACTCATCTACCACAATCCGAAGGCAACACAAACATCTTAGTAGTGGTCGACAGGCTTACAAAAGGGGCTCACTTTGCGCAATTAAAAGCGTTAACAGCCCCTGTGGTAGCACGAGCCTTTTGGGATCACGTCGGAAAAATTCATGGGTTACCAGAAACCATAATTTCGGACCGTGACCCAGTGTTTTTAAGTAAATTTTGGCAAGCCTTATTTTCACAGCAAGGTACTAAGCTCCGCTACAGTTCCGCCTACCATCCAGAAACTGATGGTCAAACGGAACGTGTCAACCGGTGTTTGAATCAATATCTTAGGATTTTCACACACCAAAATCCTAAAAATTGGTCCGAATTGTTGAGCTGGACAGAGTACTACTATAACTCCACTTATCACTCATCAGCCGGCATGACTCCTTATGAAGCCATGTTTGGCCGAGCACCACCTGCACTTGTTCGGCACTATCACGAAAATAATACAATACAGGCAGTACAAGCTAACTTGCAGGATAGAGATAAATTGCTACGCCAGCTGCGCGTCAACCTCCAGAAAGCACAACTTCGAATCCAAGCAACAGCCAACACCAAACGCAAGCCACTTCAGTTGGCTGTAGGAGACTTAGTCCTCGTTAAATTACACCCGTATAAACAGCTCTCCCTAAAAAATCAGAGAAATGCAAGGTTTAATCTTAAGTATTATGGACCCTTTGAAATACTCAAACAAATAAACCCAGTGACATATAAATTAAAGCTACCAGACTACTCACGTATCCACCCAGTTTTTCATGTTTCGTTACTCAAACCCTATTTTGCATCAACAGACCTAACTATTCATCATCTGCCCCTAACAGCAGACAACGATCATCCCGTTCACAATATACTATCTGTACTCGATGAACGTATTATTTGGAGACAGGAAAAGCAGGTTCACCAAGCCCTCATCCAATGGGACGGACTGGCGCCAGAAGATAGCTCCTGGGAAGACGCAGACTCCCTGCCCGACCAGGTACGCTCAACGCTTCAACTACACAGTCGACCTCACACACTTCCGGTTGATGCAGGAACGCAAGCTCAGACAAAGGAGTTCGTTGCTCCGGAAACCAACACAGATAAAACAAGACAGAGCGAAGAAAAGGACTTATCTCTTGGCTCACCAACTATCGGAACAATAGCACCGCCTCCAGAGATTTGGCCAGCCGGTACACAACATCAGCCACCACCGGCTCGAAGATCTCATCGCTTACAACTCCGCCGTACGCTGCGTTTACCACGTCTTCCAGTTATTCCCCGCCGACAGCGCTCCCGCTTCCGGCGAACCACACCTGCACACAATTGGTTTGTCGTCAGTCCAGGCAAGGATCAGGCAACGAGGACGTTGCTTAAGAGGAGGGGGACTGATGTAACAGCTAAAAACACAGTTCATATCAACGGATCAGATGGAGCCAACGGAGCAAGCCCAGGGACTGCTGATGTACCAATATAATAAAGCCACGTGTATTAGCTGCAACAGTCAATTGGCCATATCATGTATAAATAGTTCTGTAGCGACATTATGAATAAGGATGAATAAAATAGTTAATTACTTTTAGTAAATAGATTAGCACGGTAATCTCGCCGGAGTACTCTCCGGCAGACATTACAGAGTATCCTTCACCACATGCTTGAAGAATAGTTGGGTCGTCTCCTCCGTAATAGTATCCTTCACATTTAGTATGAAGGTTCCATATTTAGAAAAATGATTTACCACTACCATGATAATTCTGCAACCTTCAAACTTGTGCAAAGCGTTGATGTAGTCAAGCATCGCCGTCTCCCAAGGATGCTCTGGTGCTGGTTATGGCTCCATGAGTCCCGTCAGTTACTTGTTCTCCACCTTGTCTTGTTGGAAAACAAGACATGTCTTCACATACAATTCAATACTATCCCTCGTTTGTGGCCAGTAATACGAGTCCTCCATCAAAGCCAAAATACGCTTTTACCCTTGATGTACAACCCGCTTGTGTCATGTCACTCTTTAATCGAGTCCCTCCATGGGTTTCCCCACTTTGGGATATATAGTCTTCTTCCTTTGGTGTAGAGTAACATGTCCTCCACCCAAAATCTCTTAGCTTGCCCTTCCTTAGCTAGTTGTATTAGTTTCTTGGTGAGGGGGTCCTCCTCAAGCCCACTCCTTACTTGCTCCAATAGGTCACTCTACCATGAAGATCGACGCTAACTCCGTATTGTGACCGAGTGCATCTACCACATCATTGACTTTGTCTGGTTTGTGTTTCAAGACAGTCAAATTCTGCTAGGAAATTCTGCCAGGAAATCCTGCCATCTTGCTTCCTTTTTGAACAATTTTTTTGAGTTTAAAAGTAGGTTGTTGTCACATTGTCAGTCTTGATCATGAATTGTGCACTCAACAAATAGTGCCTTCATATTTGTAAGCAATGAGTGATGACAGTCATCTCTTTTTCCAATACAATATATGATGTAAGGTAATTTTTGAAAACTAACGATTTTTGTAAAAAATTAAAGAACTCGTTTAGATATTTAGGCGGTGCTACGATCCCGTGAGAGTGGGCTCCTCAATAATTAACCTAGAGCCTATTTGATTTACTTATATGTTTAACACAAAACACGATGAGCAAGCAAGCTGCAAGCGGTTCACATGAAATAGTTGCATGTCGAGCAAGAAATGTGAGAATTCATGTCAACGAAAATGGCGGAATGCGGGTAAATAGGATGATCACTTAAATTAAAATTGCATAATGTTATTGCTAAGTGAGAGAGAGCAGAGGTTTACCTCTTTTATTTTCGGGACAAGAGAAGTTGGATTGTTGATTAGGCTTCCGTGAGACTAGGGTGGTTGGGTTTGAATGGACAATGCAGGACTTGGCTAATAGGCTAGGGGAAAAAGGAGGACTGGTAGTAGCGGCTCGGGAAGTGAGAAGCTGGGAATAGGAGGCTCGGGATGTGTAGGAAACGACGTTGATCCTGGTAAATTACTGTAATATGTGAGATCGGCCTTACTGAGGAGAGAATGGATTGGGGCTCGTGAATGGCAGGCGCAACCAGAGGTTGTCTGGCTATCTCGCTGGTACACCGATCTTTGTTAGAGGAGAACTAGGAGATGTCGGAATCCCTTTTTACCCCGGGCGTCGTCGACGATACAGAGGTATCAGATTGCAGGAGGGGACAGTAGGGTTGGAATCAGCGGAACGGGGTTGCCATGAACTAAAGTTGATAGGGATGATCTGGACTTGACGAGAAACAAGAAATGGTCTCAATTTCTCGTCGTTTTCCAGTTTGCCTTCCACCGCAACAGGTTTGAACGATATGACCAACCACTCAAATGATCCGTACCTTGTCACACAAGTGGTCTTTGATTCACCCCCTTCAACAATCTGTACTTGGTGGTAGCTCTTTTGCAAGTCCATCTTTATGTATATTCTTGAACCTGTAAGTCGGTCGAACAAATCAACAATCAATGGTACGAGATACTTGTTCTTTATTGTTACCTTGTTCAACGCCCGACAATCAGTGCACAATCGCAATACTCCATCCTTCTTCTAAAAGAGTACCGGTTCCCCAAAGGTGCCTTAGACGGTCTGATCGTTCCAGTCTCAAGCAATTCTTGTAATTGTTTTCTCAACTCCACGAGCTCAGGTGGAGCCAGCCAATATGGTTCCTTCGCTGGTGGTTTTGCTCCTTACTCAAACTCAATCTTATGATCTACTTCCCTGTGGGGTGACAACTTCTTTAGTAGCTCGGCATGCATGACATCCTTATTCTTCCGAAGGACTTTCGCGATAAGTGGAGGAACCTCCTTCATAGTTTTGTTCGTTGCCTCTTTTAAGGTTGCTAAGGAAGTAGGCTCGCCTTTCTTAACTCCTTTGACTATTTGCATGGCCGATAGTTGTTTTGCTCCATAGCTATTTGGTGGCTCTTTTATCATGGGAACCATGCAAGTTGCACCTTTCTTCTTGATGCACACCAAGTGGCAATTTGGCATGACGATCACACTCACCATGTCGATGATGTCCATGCCCAACACAGATTACATCAGCACCGGTTGAGGAAGTCCAACTTGTGGAGGAGGCCACTGTTCATCTCGCCGAACCTTGCGACGTTCTCGATGATGCCATGTTGGAGAATAGAAAAGAAATAGAAAAGATATATTATTCATCCTCTAATAGGGCTTTATATAGGAAATACAACAATACTCAAAACAACGATAGCCGGTGTGGGACTAAACCTCAAACACATAAAGACACTACAAGACTGACATTGATTCGATAATTCCAACATCTAGTATTCAGTTTTTGTAGTGCATGTTTTCGCACACCTTTCTGTGCTCGTTAAAGGCACTTGTATCTTTTGTTTCACGCAAATTACTCGCGCAGGTTTGTTCGGCTTATTGGCGTGACCAACCAATGAGACCCTAAATGAATTGGTCTGTCAAATTAGGTTGGCGATAGTTAAGGCAAGCTTTGAAAATTAATAACATTTATATTAAATATTTTAATTTCAAATTCTAAAATTATGATTTAAAGATCCAATTATAATTTTAGAATTAAATTTATAATCATGGCATGATTTTTTGGGGACCCTTAATATTCCCATTTAATTCTTGGCGGCTGGCAAGGGTTTCGTTATTTTTAAATAAACATCTTATGCCTTATTAAGAGAGCCACAACCGCCCCCTTTTGAAGTTTCCTATTAAGATTTAAATAAAAAATCCCTCCTATTTAATTGAAGCCCCCATCCACGGTATCCCTAGCCTGGAAATAGAAACAAATCGAGTGAAAAATCTCGGTTCGTTTCCGTCCAGCTCGACAACCTTCGCCAACTAGTTCTCTCGCGATTACTTACTCGCTTGTCGTCGATTCCCTCGCCGGAGCCTTCCAAGAACTCCGACGGCCTCTCCTGCTTCTTCAACCGTCAGAGCCGGCGACTCGTCTGTCGCATCACGAACTTCCAGCCGCACAATGCCTCCTCTTCCGACCTTGTCGCCGCCGCCAGAGCTGTCTCCCCTCACGACAACTTCGTGTCCCACCTACAGTCTTTCTGACGAGCCATCTTCAAACGTCCCGGGACGGGATCAACTTTTCGTTGCCCTGCTGGTGGTGTCTTCCACCCTCGGTCGTTGATCGAGCACCCTCTGACTCACGCCATCTCCAAGGAGAACTCCAACCTTCCCAATTCTTTCAACTAAGCCACCCCCTGTTTTTATTGGCCGCAACCCTTCCTGTTACTTAGTCGCAGCTACATCAGTAGATTGAGTCGATTGCTCCTATGGACTGAGGTATAACTTTCCAATTCGTGCTCTCCCTATGGTTAGTTCAGTTTTATACTAATGTTTAGTGATTATTAAATTCAAAGTTTGCCCAGAACTATCATTTTCTGTTTGTCGTCAATTTAAAGATTTCGTTGTGTTTGTTTTCATTGAGTAGCTTGTGGAGGATTTATTTCGTATTATTGAAGACGCACGATTGTATGTCTTTATGAGCGTATATGAACCCAAGATCAATTAACACTAGATTAGGCTCGTGAAACTTCCGCTAACACTACTTAATTTTAATTTGACCTCAAATTTTAATTTTAAAACTACAACCCCAAATTTAGTCTACATCAGTTTAGTATCAGAGCATTCTATTCACTCCTACCGTGAATCGGTCGATCCGTGTCAGAACCTGAGCAGTCCTGGCGGTTAGGCGAACAAGACTTGTGGACAGGATAAGCGGTCTGGCGGCTAGTACTGGCGAACAAGTTTGGCAGACAGGATAAACGGTCTGGAGGCTAGTACTGGCGGCTAGTACTGGCGGACAGGCCTGGCGGTCTGGCAGACTGGAGAAGCAGACAGGTTTGGCGTACTTCATATCCGGTAGTCCTAACAGTGTTATTGCAGTGCGTTCTGCTAAGATCAGTTACGTTGACGGTCAGGCGGTTAGGACCAACTTAACCGCTCAAGATACTTCTGTAGTCTTCCCGTAGTTGCGCTGCTCTGATGATCATTAATGTCTTAACCGTCAGTTGGAGATCGACTACTCTCAAGCATGGACACTGGTGCAGTCTGGCGGTTAGACTCAATCTAACCGCAGCTATTTCTCCTGGATTTGTTTGCTGGGGTTGACAAATAGAGACCAGAGCAACCATAGTATCTTTACCGTCTGTAGTCGTGCGGTTAAGCCCATTTAACCACACAGCCTGCGCGGCTAGTGTTTTATCTATCCTCCTAGTCACATGTGACAGACGTTGTATATTCTCTCTCTTGTTTTCTCTCTCTTCCTTCTTTTTTGTAAACAGGGTGCATACTCATGTATTATGTAACTTTTTGGAGCAATAAAGTTCTGTTATTTAGCTTTTGCTCACATAATATCTGAACTAATCGGTCTTTTGCTCTGTTTTTCTACTCTCTGTCGTGGCACAGTGCAAACGGTCTCTAATTTTTTAACCGCCTTCTCTTCTCTTCCCTTGCCGCGGTTCTCTTTTCTTGACCACGCGTTTCCGCTGTTTCTTGTCGTCCTCCCGCCCTCCCTTTGCTCTTCTCACTTCCTATGAATTTCTCCCTATTCGCGTGGTTTCCCGCTGTTCGCGCGGTTTCTCTCTCTGTTCGCGCGGTTTCCCGCTGTCTGTGCGATTTCTCCGTTCGCGCGGATAGCCGATGGGGGACTTCGTCTTCTTTTTCCTCCATTTTATCCGCGCAACTGGTTCTTACCATTGCCTCTATCTCCTCTTTTGATAATCTTAGAACTGCGTCCAAGTTGATTGGTTTTAATTATCCGGATTGGAGTGTTTCCTTCACTTTTCTGTTACGGTCACAACGCAAACGTCATCACCTTACTGATGACCCTCCTCGCAGCTCTCCTGTGTTTGATGACTGAGATGCAAGTGATGCTTTGGTTCATACATGACTTGCAAATAGTATTTCTGATGAGTGTCTTCCTGTCATACAACATGATGGGACAGTTAAGATCGTTTGATCGCTGTAAGGCTCGGTTTATTGCCAAAGGTTTTACTCAGACATATGGTGTGGACCTCTTTGATACCTTTTCTCCAGTTGCTCGGATTACGACGATCCGTTTTCTCTTTTCTGTGGCCATTAACAGAAACTGAGAGATGACTCAGTTGGATGTCAAGAATATCTTCCTTTTTACAGATCTACATGAGGTAGTTTATATGGAGCAACCTCTTGGGTTTGTTGCTCAGGGGAAGTCTCAGGTGTGTAGGTTGAGGAAGACAATCTATGGACTTAAGCAAAGACTGCGGGCCTGGTTTGAAAAGTTCATTGAAGTTATCTCTATTATTGGGTTTGCTCAAAGTACTATAGATCACTCATTGTTCATACGCAAGACTTCTACAGAGCTAGTTGTTCTTGCTATTTATGTGGATGATACTTTTCTTACAAGGGATGATAAGAAGGGAATTGACCTAATAAAAAAACATCTTTAACATTTTGGTACAAAAGATATGGGGCCTCCCAAGTACTTCATAGGAATTGAGATCCACTAGAAGCTTGGTTCTGTTGTGCTCTCACAGTGGAAGTTTGTCTTGGATCTTTAAAAGAAATAAGTCTTTTTGGGGTTAAACCTTCTCTATGTCCAATTACTATTGGTGATGAGTGTTGGAGTGAGGACTCCCTCTTCTTGCAGATGTCACCAGGTACAGACGGCTTGTGGGAAAACACATTTATCTTACAGTCACAATGCCGGATATCTGTTATGCAGTAGGAAGGGTGAGCTAGTTTATGCAAGCTCTCAAGGAATGTCATCTTTAGAAGTGTTTACGAGCACCGATGCTTGATTTGTGAGAAGACTATGATCATTCTCTGCTAATGTTCTGTGACAACAATGCATCTATATATATTTTGAAGAATCCAGTATTTCATGAAAAGACGAAGCACATTGAAGTAGACTGACATTTTATCAGAGAAGAGGTGTTGAAGAATCAGATCTGCACTCCGTTTGTCACTTCTGATAAAGAGCTAGCCGATATTTTTACCAAACCAGTGTCCTCCTTTTCAGATGTTTGTAACAAACTGGGCATGGTTGATATATACGCTCCAGCTTGAGGGGAGTGTCAGAACCTGAGCAGTCCTGGCGGTTAGGCGAATAGGACTTGCGGATAAGATAAGCGGTTTGGCAGCTAGTGCTGGCGAATAGGTATGGCAGACAGGATAAGCGGTCTGGCGGTTAGTACTGGCGAACAGGTCAGGCGGACTGGAGAAGCAGACAGGTTTGGCAGATTGCCTATCCGGTAGTCCTAGCAGTGTTATTGCAGTGCGGTCTGCTGAGATCAGTTGCGTTGACAGTCAGGCAGTTAGGACCAGCCTAATCGCTCGAGATACTTCTGTAGTCTTCTCGCAGCTGCGCTGCTCTGCTGATTATCAGTGTCTTAACCTCCAGTTGGAGATCGACTACTATCAAACATGGACATTGGTGCTGTCTAGCGATTAGACTCAGTCTAACCGCAGTTATTTCTCCTGGAGCTGTTCGCTGGGGTTGACGAATAGTGACCAGAGCAACCATAGTATCTTTACCGTCTGTAGTCGTGCTGTTAAGCCTGTTTAACCGCACAGCCCGCACGACTAGTGTTATATCTATATGCTTAGTCGCATGTGACAAACGTTGTATATTCTCTCTCTTGTTTTTTCTCTTCCCCCTTTTCTAACCTCGGGTTTCATTATGTGATATGAAGTTGGGAGGTATGCAGGAGAATCATAATGCATGTGTTCAAGGTTGTGAACCGAGGCGCACAACCACTCAAATTCTACTTGAAGTCTGCTGTGACGAATTCAACATTTTTCAATAAAGTTTTAATGCGCTCGTTTAAATCCACCATTTTTTTTTTGGGGGGGGGGAGCTAAGAATTTTTTAAAACAAATATTTTTTGACTAAATGAGAATAAAAAAATTTATTAAATAATAGATTGTGAGAAAAGAGCTAAATAACATTAACTTTATTGTTCCAAAAAGTTATATAATAAAAGGGGGATGGCAGTTGAAGCCCGGGCACATACGAGGATTGACAACCCTATGATTCCGGCTGCGAGCCTTGAACGAGTTTTCGTGCACTCCCTCAAATCTAAAAGTCTCTTCCCGAGCCCCAGCTCTAGGATGGAAAGCATCTTGCTTGCCATCCTCTCAACTCGACTGAGTGTGGGACTCTGCTTACCCCCACAATATCACAACCTTTAGGCGCTGAGTTTTTTCCCGAGCTTCTGCTTCAGGGAGAAGAATTTGTTAGCAACGTGTCACTGCCCTTAGATAACACTGACTTGAGCTCAGTATTTCTCAAGTCACCTAGTCTAGTGCAATTGTCATCCCTGAGCCCGAAATATTTGGTTTGATGATCACGTGTCACTCACGCTAGAGTCGCCACCATATATTGACTTTGTATTTTGTGATCATATTCTCAATCCACCTCACTATCCTCTGAGTCTAGGGCTCCACACTGAAATTTATTGTCACATTAAATATTTGTTTTGGAAGATTCATGTTAGGAGGATGGCCATGAACCCCAAAATTTTCACGCCTCATAAAGTCACGCGCTTTAAGGGATTTCTCGGGATGGGTTTAAATGTTAAATTTGGGATCATTTTAAAATTGTGACACTAGTGGGACGTCAGCAGGTGTAAGCGTAACGGTAGTTGATCCGGGATTAATGAATGCTCGTAAGTGTCTAGCAAGAGTGTGTATGATGCAATATGATTTAATGATTCCACAGGTTGATCGTGTTTACTTCCTACCCGATCTCTTACCTTGCTATTTCAATCCGCTCTTTCTCCTACTGCGTGATACTCTCCTATTTGATGCTCTGAACTTTATTGGTCATTTAAATATTTTGCGTAAAATTATTTCTAACTGTTTGCGAGCATCATTGGAAAACTATAACTTCGCGGTTGATTCTATCACCGAGAGTTATTCTTTTTCAATGGAGATTGATTGTCTACCTCTTTCATGAGCAAAGTTTATCTACAGGTCTCACTTATTCAGCAGCATGACGGCAGTAGAGTTGTGCCAGATTGACGCTTGGACATTCTACTAGCATGTCACATCACAGTCTCGTCGGGGTCGAGCTCTTTCAACCTCGGGAGAATTGATGCAACATGAGCGCATCTTTATTTATTTCTAGTATTCAATTTTTGTAGCGCATGTTTTCGCGTGCTTTATTTGTCTCTTATTTTTGCGCTCATTAAAGGCACTTATATCTTTTGTTTCGCGCAAATTACTCGTGCAGGTTTGTTCGGCTTATTGGTGTGACCAACCAATAAGAATCTAAATGAATTGGTCCGTCAAATTAGGTAGGTGATAGTTAAGGCAAACTTTAAAAATTAATAACATTTATATTAAGTATTTAATTTCAAATTCTAAAATTATAATTTAAAGATCCAATTATAATTTTAGAATTAAATTTATAATCATGGCATGATCTTTTGGGGACCCTTAATATTCTCATTTAATTCTTGGCAGCTGGCAAGGGTTTCCTTATTTTTTAAATAAACATCTTATTCCTTATTAAGAGAGCTACATCCGCCCCCCTTTTGAAGTTTCCTATTGATATTTAAAAAAAAAAATCTCTCCTATTTAATTGAAGCCCCATCCTCGGTAGCCCTAGTATGGAAATAGAAACGAACTGAGAGAAAACTCTCTGTTCATTTCCGTCCAACGCGACAACCTTCGCCAACTAGTTCTCCCGCGATTACTTGCTCGCTTGTCGTCGACGCCCTCGCCGGAGCCTTCCTAGGACTCCGACGACCTCTCCTGCTTCTTCAACCGTCAAAGCCGGTGACTCATCCGTCGCATCACGACCTTCCAGCCGAACAACGCCTCCTCTCCCGGCCTTGCCACCACCGCCAGAGTTGCCTCCCCCCACGACCACTTCTACTCCCACCTATAGTCCTTCCGACGATCCATCTTCAGCCATCTCGGGACGGGATCGACTTTCTGCTGCCCTGTTGGTGTCTTCCACTCTCAGTTGTTGATCGAGCACCCTCTGACTTCATGTCGTCTCCAGGGAGAACTCCAACCTTCCCGAGCCTTTCAACTCAGCCACCTCCTATTTTTATTGGTTGCAACCCTTGTTACTTAGCCGCAGCTACATCAATGGATTGACTCGATTGTTCCCATGGACTAAGGTATAACTTTCAAATTCGTGCTCTCCCTATGGTTAGTTCAGTTTTATGCTAATGTTTAGTGATTTTTTAAATTCAAAGCTTGTCCAAAACTATCATTTCCTGTTTGTCGTCAATTTGATGATTTTGTTGTGTTTGCTTTCATTAAATAGCTTATCGAGGATTTATTTTGTATTGTGAAAGACGCGTGATTGTTTGGTCTTATGAGCGTATGAGAACCCTAGATCGATTAACACTAGATTAGGCTCGTGAAACTTCCGCTAGCACTACTTTTAATTTGACCTCAGATTTTAATTTTAAAACTACAGCCCCAAATTTAGTCTACATCGGTGGTCCTTCTCCACCGTCGTCATGTGTTTGTCCCAATCTATCAATGCAAGATCCAAGTTTCCCGCCTCCTAAGATTTGCTTTGGCCTTGCTTCTTCCATTCAGCTTGTTGCATGACCTCCCTGCCACGCTCATCCATGCTTGAGTTGACTCATTTCACCATCTAGTCTTCTTGTAACACCAACCACGTACTTGAGTAAACCAATCTCTAATATCAACTGTCATGAACTTGTCTCTTTACAAGCTCCTGTGCAACCTTAGCTCCTTTCCACTCCGCATATCCTAGCTAAGTCAGCCTCCTACAAGATTTTGTTGGTGATGAAGAGAAGAATGAAGTAACGACTCTAGAGAAAGCTCACACGTGAAGGAACTTAATTGCTTGTTCAAAACTTGAATGTCTTACAATTAGGAGGTCTTCCCCTTTTATAGGCCCCAAATAATCTTCCCTCCAAAGTATGAAATGATCTAGAATTTCTGCTATTCTAGATTAATCTATACAACTCTAGTATTTACAAGATGCATGAATCATCCATCTTATTCTAGAATGCTCTCATGAGACAACTTTAGAATACTCCATCATCTTCATGCTTCATCATATGTACAAGACTCCAGATTTCTCTAGAATCCTCTCAGGGCTTTAACCCTAATGATGATGAGCCGTGACAACGTGTTCCCATTTGTTAAGGAGAAACTCATTAGTGCATCAGTTGTAGTGTTACCTGATTTTGATAAGATTTTTGAGGTTAATTGTGATGCATTCATTATAGGTGTTGGTGCAGTATTGAATCAGGAGGGTCGTCCTATTGATTTTTTTTAGTGAGAAGTTTAACAAAGTGAAGATTAGGTATTCCACCTACGACATTGAGTTCTATGATTTTGTTCAGGCTTTCTTCCATTGGAGGCACTATCTGATTCAACGTGAGTTTGTGTTGAATACATACCACGAGGTATTGAAATATTTGAACTCATAGAGAGGGATTAAACAACCTATAAATTGGTCTGCATATCTTCAAGAGTTTACCTTTCACTTAAAGCATAAACCCGACGTCACAGATCGAGTAGCTGACGCCCGTTGTCGTCGCTCACATTTACTAGTCACCCTTCAATCTCGCATTACTGACTTAGATTCCTAGAGTGACTTGTACATCACTTATCCTTTCTTTAGAGACATTTGAATCTCGTATCATTATAGTGGGAGTGATCCTTCTACCCAATACGTGGTGAATGAGTGATATTTATTTAAGAGAACTCATCTTTACATCTGCGAAGGATTCCTTCGGGACACTCTAGTTAAGGAGCTTCACTCATTCGGGTTTGGAGGACACTTGAGACAATCGAAGCTGTTAGATCTTGTCAGTGCTAGATATTATTAGCTGAAAATGAAACAAGATGTTATCGAGCTTATTAGGCACTGCACGACATGTTAATTGTATAAGAGTCATGCCCAAAATACTGGATTATATATCCCCTTATCGATTCCTGGAAGACCATAAGATGATATCACAATGTATTTCTTAGTGAGGCTTCCTCGCACTCAAGTAAAGCAGATTCTATTTTTTTCGTAGTAGATCGTTTTTCAAAAATGACACACTTCATTCCGTGTAGTAAAACCTTTAATATTGTACATGTCACAGAACTTTTTTGTCAAAAGATTGTTAGATTGCATGACATTCCTAAGTCAACCGCATCTGATAGAGATACACGTTTTATTGGATATTTTTGGAAAAAACTTTGGGGGTGACTGAGAACCAAACTCGAGTTTAATAACATTTTTCACCCTCAGACCGGTGGACAAACTACGGTAGTTAATATGAGTTTGGGGGACGTTCTCATGTGTTTAGTGGAGGAGAATCCAAAGCAATGAGATCTTGTACTTCCATAAGCTGAATTCACGTATAATTATTCTAAAAATCGCTCTACCAATAAATCACCTTTCGATATTCTCTATGGATACTCCATATTACACTTGCTTGACTTTCATTCTCTACTATCTCATGAGCATACTTCCTTCAATGCACGAGCTCATATTGAGTTTTTAAAAGAATTGCTTAAGAATATTGCTAATATATTGGGAGTAACTTCTGAAAATTTTAAATACACGGTCGATCGTCATCGTCAGGATTTTACTTATTTCAGGAAGCATAGATTTCCTCTGGGGACATCATAAATTATAGCAAGGAAGTTCGGTCTATTTTAGACTCGGAAGTGCATTCGTGAGAATGTCTATCTTTTAGATCTCCCTATTGGATTTGGTACCTCGTTGATATTTAATGTGGTTGATCTGACATCATTCTAGGGAGAGCCACCTAGTTCCAATCCCTGTCCATCAATTGTAACCGCAGATATACCACCCAACTTAGCGCCAGTGTCGACGTCTACCACTGAGGAGATAGCTCAGGTTCTGTATGTACGAGTGTTTTGCACTCACCCCAAGACGTACCAATGTTATTTGGTTTCTTGGCTGGGACTGTCATTACAAACAGCTCTTGGACTAGCACCACCAAGTTACAACAACGACGTCTAGATCTTCATGTTGCTAGCTTTTGTGAATTCTCACCGGGGTCCAGCTCTGTTAACCACGGGGAATTGATGCACCCTTTGTCGCATCCAAGGACGAATGATATCGTCATGTCAGTTTTTTATCACGTATTTTCCTTTTTTCGCACTTCAGTCATCATTTTGTTTCCAACTCAACGGTTTGATCACATGGTAAGATCATGAATATGATCAAAATGGCAAGCTTAACTTATTAAAGACACATAATGCTAGGTCGGAAATAATTCAAAATTAGATGATCTTATGGGTCATTCTCTATTGAAAAAAATCCATGGGAGAGAACTTTAGGAAGTAAAAGTGTAAGACTTTGAAAACAAATCAAAAAGAAAATATGTGGCTCCTCATAAAAGCCTCCGTGAAAACAAAGAAGGCAACCCAAAAAAAACAGAGGAATGAATTCTCATTCCCCCTATTACCTGGTGAAACCTACTGCTTGCCACCCGTCGCTTGCGAGTCTTGTTTTCCCCCTTCAACTTCAAGGATGACCTTCAAGAACTGCAATTCCACGGGAGACCAAGCCTCCACCGTCTTGAATCCTCTCTGTCAACATCACCTGGATCCTTCAACGTTCTTTATTCATCTGCCGCCGCGCAGATACGTCGAGGGTGTTACCTCCCTCAGGTCGTCGTCGATTCCAGCCATCTATTCTGGCATCCAGAAGTTCCACCGCCTTCAACACCCCAGTTGTAGTCGATTGCGGTTTTGTCTTCTACAAATCTTCCTGCTGACAACGATCTTGACCCAATTGTCCATCTGAAATTGAGACGGTCTGCTCCTTGCCATGGCTTTGCGTATGCCGTCGGTAAACTCCGTCTCACTCTTGCTCTGTCTAATTAGCTTTGCCTCATGCGACCCAATTAATTATCTGTAAACTTGCTTTAAACATTCTCGCTATTTTCAATTGTCGTTTTATTCATAAATTATTATTTGTGATTAAGCTTGTGGATATAAAAGTACCTCCTCGATTCGAGCCGTAAACACTCGAGGGTTTCATTCTCCAATAACGATTAACGATTTATGACGTTTCAAACATCTTGGCTACGCGCGCGGAACTCGGATTTCTCTCTCGGTTTACATCAAACCCGGACCCCCTAACTCTTACTCACATGTATACTTCAAAACATGAAATTTATCAAGCAGAACTGGAGGATGAAATTTCCTACTTTTATTCTAAAAAACCTACTTACTAATTTGTTCACAAAAGGATTGAGTGAATCATCTATCGTTGAAGAAGCAGGACAGTTAAGCACTTTTAATTGCTTAAATTCCACACTCAAATTGAGGGTAAGTGTTTAAAGTCTTGCCCAGTTGTATTTGTGGTATCTCACTCATATATATGACATGGAGGCTGAGGCTGTAACAACAAGGAGCTACAACTCATTACTCTCTTGTATACTTCGAAGCATCAGTTGGTTTCCAGCATGAATCTTGATTGTTTAAAAAGAAATTATATTCAGAATGAAATTAAAACGATAATTTTAATATGAGTTGCTACAAAAATCAAAGACACGTATCATATGTGTTCTTAATCGGTAGGATTCCAGCATGTTAGGGTTGCTACAACTGTTTTCTTGGTCTCTCCTTATTGTTTAAGGATTTTTTATGTCATTCCGCATCTACAGGCTTGCATTTTTACCCAATAGGGAGAGCAACGTTTGTTTATTAGTGGTTATACAGTAAAGGCCCTTAGGAATTGATTTTTCCACACTCTCTCACTTGGTAGAGCTCTCTCTTGACATTGTTCATGAGCGGGAACTTAGTTTTCATCTGGATACAGTAAAAGGCCCTTCGGAATTGAATTTTCTTCACGTTTTTTCTTGGAGGAGCTCTTGACATTGTTCGTGAATTGATCTCCTCTCTTCGGTGATCCAGATGTTAGAAGATATGTACATTTGACCCCAGACAAATTTATAAGGTTCGACAACAAATCTAAGGCTCCGTTTGTTTCGGCATTTTTGCTCCATTGGCGGTGGGGAAAAAACGTCAATGCTGAAAAAATTTGTTTGGTTAAACTTCCTTCATTCCAAACGCTTCGAAACGTCATTTTTGATTTTCAATGCCAAAGCTGCTCTCTCCCTTCATTCACACCGTTCTCATTCCTATCCCTATCGCTTCAAAATGCACTCGCCAAAATAAACGGAGCCTAGTATGAATGCAGTCAAGCATGCAACATATACAAATGATTTAATGGCAGGCTTAGCAATAAATACATATGGATCAATCATGCAATCATTCCGAAGCTCAATTAATTTAATAACAGAAGACTAATATTTGTGTAAACAATCACATTTGATTACAATTATTTTTGATCAGATCAACTGGTAACATTACACAATTGAAGATATTACATAATGAATGCCAAAAATAAAAATTATACGTTTATTGAGAGAAAATTAGCAAATAATCAGAGCTTAATATCACTAGAAATATCAGGACCAACCTCACAATGTAAACTGGCATGCAGAGACTCACCGCACATTCATGTCGAAGGCAGGAGTGAGGCAATAGGTGGTTTGGGTGGGGTTAGGACTTAGGAGCGTTGCGTGAGTTCGGATATGTGGTTAGTGGAGGAATCAGTGGAGTTTCATGGATTGGGCAATTTTAGGGTTTTGTGGTAGTTTGGAATTTTTGTGGAGGTTGTGGTTGTTGGAGGTGGGAGGTGGGGAAGGGCTTGGTTGGGGACCGGGAAGGGGAAAGGAGTTACTGGTAGGTGAGCGAAGTGCGATGAGGCTTGTGGATGGTATAGATGAGATGGTTGGGGCCGAGGATGAGCGATTAGGCTAGGGCTGGTGGTTGGGTGTGATGAAAGCTGGTGGTGGCATGGAAGGATGAAAAAGGGGTGGCGCTTGTTTGGTAGTTGGGAGATGGGGATAAGGGCACACTCGTGGAGTCGATGGAGGTGGTGGTGAGATCTCCTGAGGTTGTAAGAGGCGACAACAGTTGACAGGGCGGTTTATGGAGTCAGTACCAGGGCGGTGTCTGCCTGGATCCAGGCTTCGACACCCCAACAAGACCTTCGGGCTTCTGTTTTGAAGCTAAAGAAAGCATCATAGATCACTAGGGCTTAGGATGATGCGAGTAAATATGAGAGGTTATGTTAAATGCATTTGACTGCCCAAATCGTCCAGTACGGTCATTTGACCCAAGTCTTAAAATACAACTCCGAAAAATTGAAAATAATGTAAAAATAATAAATGAGCTGATCTCATTGACGGGCTCTAATTTCCAGATGATGATGCTAAAGTTGATGATAGGATAAATTGACCCCAGACAGACCCATAAACTTGTGCTCAAAAGATAGGCCACTCTCTACCTCAGGAGAATAAGAAGTGTTAGAAAAGCCCAATTAAGGGCCCATGTTTTCTCTCTTTTCTCTCTCCATGTATTAGTCCCACATCTTGTATTTAGGATTTCTCTTCTGATTCTTCTCCTGTATAAGTGTATTCATACTTGTAACTATTCATTCAAGAAGTATATACAAGCTTTGAGGTCTTTCTTTACATGGTATCAGAGGGAAACCGGTCTCCTCCTATGGTATCCGGCCTAACCGGTTTCTTCTCCTAACCGCAACCGGTTTCTTCTCCTAACCGGTTGTCCGCGCGATCTTTCCTTCCCGCGGACTCCTGCGGCTTGTTCTTTTCTATCCGCTCCCCCTCACCTCTGTTTCTTTCGTGGCCTCCACCTCCTCCCTTCCTCCTCTCCTCTTTTATACTCCTCTCTCACGTGGGTCCACCTTCTCTCCCCTTCTCTTCCCGCGCGGACTCTTTTTATCCGCTGCGGCCTCTCCCTGCTTACTGATCGCTGCTCGCAACGGCCTGCCTTTCCTGCTCACCGCGCGGTCTCTCTATCCGCTACGGCTTCTCCCTGCTCGCTGCTCGCTGCTCGCAACGACCTGCCTCTCCTTCTCGCCGCGCGGTCTCTCTCTCTCCGCTGCGGCTTCTCCCTGCTCGCTGATTGCTGCCCGCAACGACCTGCCTCCCCTGCTCGCCGCGCGAACTCTTTCTATCCGCAGCGGTCTTCCCTGCTCGCTGATCGCGGCTCGCAGCAACCTGCCTCTTCTGCTCGCCGCGACCTGCTTCTCACTTCTCGTTGCGGCCTCGCCTATCCGCAGCTGTCCTTCATGCTCGCTACTCGCCTGCGGCCTGCCTTGTCGCTTGCGATCTCCCTCTGCTAGTCGCATTTTGGTCGCGATCTCCTGGTCGCTGGCGTGTCCGCCGAGACCGTGCGACTACCTTTTTCTTGCCCCCGGCCTTCCTCTGCTAACCACACAACAGTCTTCTTCTAACCGTCCGACCTCTTCTGCTGGCTGCGCATGGCTTCCGATGCTTCTGCTGCTACTTCTGCTCCGCCAGCCCGTGCGGCTGCCTCGGCTTCCGAACTTCGTGACGAGTTACGGATTACGACTATCTCCCTCACTGGAAAAGGAACTTTGTTGAATGGGTTCACTCGGTTCGTCGTGTTCTGCAGACGAAGGGTCTTCTTCACCACTTGACCCGGGCCCCTCCGACCGCTCCCTCCGATGACCGGCTTCGCGACGATGGTCGGGTCCAGTCCTGGCTTCTCAACTCTATGGATCCCGAATCCTACAGGATGACTATGTATCATGATACAGCTAAGTCCATGTGGGAGGAGCTTCGCGCCTTTTACTCTGGTCATGACAGCCTACAACATCTGTATGATATCATTTCCGATCTTCAGAATCTTACCCCGGGTGCTCCTGGTGATATGCTCTCCTTCGTGGCTAAAGCCAAGAGTTTGGCAGAGGCTTGGATTCAGCATCAGCCTCCTACTACCGATCTCACCACTCAACGCAACCAGAAAGAAGCTGTCGCCATCGCCATGATGATGTCCCGAGTTCCTCCCCACCTGCATAGTATTCGGGCTCAGATTCTATCCTCCGCCACAACTCCTTCACTGTCTGATGTATGCTCCATGCTGCTCAAAGTCACGCCTCCCTCTGAGGCTCCTCATGATTTTGCCCCAGCTCTTCTTCAGCAGCCTCTCCTTCCGAACCCTCCTACTCGTGGATCTTTCACTCGGGGGGGTCGGCCACCGTCTCGGGGACGAGGACGTGGTGGTCGTTCTTCTATGAAATGCACTTACTGTGCCCGCGATAATCATCTCGAAGCTACTTGTTACCACAAGCACGGCCTGCCTCCTCACCTTACTGCTACTACCTCTGCTGCTCCTACTCCCACTGGGCCTTCTGCCCTCGATCTTGCTTCCACTACCCGCCAAGATATTGATGAGCTTCACAGCCAACTCCAACAGCTTCAAGGTGCCCTCAGCCGCTCCTCTGGCTCCGTCGCGTCCTTTTTTACGGAAGGTATAACCTGTGTCTCTCATAGTCCTTGTTGAATCGTTGATTTCGGGGCCACTCACCATATTACCTCCCAGAAGCCCACCAAGTACCAACGGACGCCTCATCCCCTTTGCATCACTGTGGCCAACAGTGATACCCTTCCTGTCTCTGGCACCGCTGCTCTTCAGCTTACTCCGACTCTCTCTCTTTCCTCGGTTCTTCATGTTCCGGGATCCCCTTTCAATTTACTTTCTGTTAGTCGTCTCACCCACGACCTTGATTGTTGCATAACTTTTTCACCTTCTTTTCTTATGCAAGATCGTCGCACCCGGAGTACCATTGGTAAGGGGCAGCTGTTGAACGGGCTGTATATCTTGGAAATCCCACCTACTACTCTATCTGCTATCTCCACGGTTGATTGACATCGCCGCCTTGGGCATGCCCCCCTACCGATTCTCAAGCGGGCTCTTCCTGATGTACCTCTGCAGGAGTTCTCTTGTGAATCATGTATCTACGGCAAACAACATTGCTCTTCCTTTCCCCCTGCTTGTACCAGGAGTAGTACTCCTCTCTCTTTAGTACACTCTGATGTATAGGGTCCTTATCGTGTCCCCAGTATTTTTGGTTATCGTTATTTTGTCACGTTTATTGATGACTACTCGCGTACTACTTTGCTTTATTTACTACATGATCGTACTGAACTTACTTCTGTGTTTCGTGCTTTTTTGACTGAGATGCGTACGCAATTCGCCACCGATAATGCTCGCGAATATACCAGGCGTGCCTTCTCGACTCTTTGCACCGAGTTCGGTATCATCCATCAAACTTCATGTGCCTATACCCCTCAGCAAAACGGGGTCGCCGAACGGAAAAATCGCCATCTTCTTGATGTTGCCCGCTCCCTTATGTTCCAAATGCAGGTTCCGATCGAATATTGGAATTTTGCCGTCTCCACAGCCTGTCATCTTATTAACCGCCTCCCCTCATCTGTGCTAAATTTTTCCTCACCGCTCCAACTTCTCTATCCCTCCACCAACCCCACCTCTCTCACATTACGGGTCTTCGGGTGTGTGTGCTATGTCCACCATCTTGGCCCTCCTTCCGACAAGCTTGCTCCTCGGGCTGCCAAGTATATGTTTGTTGGCTACTCCCGGACTCAAAAGGGCTATGTCTGCTACTCTCATTCTGATGGTCGGCTGGTTGTTTCTGCAGACGTCACCTTCCGCGAACACCAGCCCTTCCACGTACCTTGCCCCACCTCGTCTTCTGCTCCACCTCTTCCCCGGCCTGCCGTACCAGTCACGCCGTCGTCTCTACCCTCTTCTTCCTCCTCTCAACCTGCTCTTCCTCGGGTTCCTCCACCACTTATCCGGGTCTACTCTCGACGTCCATCCAAGGATACTCCCGTGAACCAGCTCCCCGCTACCAGCGATACCTCGGCTACGGCAGATCCGGCTCCCGTCTCTACAGCTCATCCCTTGGCCAACTACGTCTCTCTCCATCGGCTGACATCACCTCTCTACGCCTTTGCCACCTCTCTTTCCTCTATTTCTATTCCTAACTCTGTGCAGGAGGCGCTTACACATCAAGGGTGGCGGGCAGCCATGGAAGATGAAATGCGGGCTCTTTGGGCTAACCAGACCTGGGATCTGGTCCCTCTTCCTACTGGTCATACCTCTGTGAGCTGCAAATGAGTCTTTGTTGTAAAGCATGCGGCGGATGACACTGTTGACCGTCTGAAGGCATGCCTGTGGCCCGGGGCTTTACTCAGCAACATGGCCTTGATTATGAGGAAACTTTCTCTCCAGTGGCCAAATTGAACACGGTCCGCGTTCTTCTTTCCTTGGCAGTTCATCGTCACTGGCCGCTTTATCAGTTGGATATTAAGAATGCCTTCCTCAACTGCGATCTGCAGGAGACAGTTTATATGCAGCAACCTCCCGGGTTTGAGACCACGGGGGAGTCTTTGGTATGTCACCTTCGGAAATCCATTTTTGGTCTCAAACAGTCCCCGCGTGCGTGGTTTGAAAAATTCAGTAAGGTGGTCTGTGCTAGTGGCTTCACTCGGAGCTTGGCTGATTTTTCTCTCTTCACCCGCCACCGGTCAACTGGGACTGTGATTCTTCTGGTCTACGTTGACGATATCCTGATTACTGGCAACGACACGGCAGGAATACAACAGATCAAGGAACAGTTAAATTCCGCCTTTCAGACCAAAGATCTGGGCAACCTTCGGTACTTTCTTGGGCTCGAGGTCGCACGACGCTCTGATGGTCTTGTGTTATCTCAAAGGAAGTACTGTATGAACCTCCTTCATGATGCAGGTTATTCTGGGTGCAAACCTGCGGAGACTCCTATGGACGTCAATCACAAGCTCTCGGCCCATAGTTCTGACTCTGACAAGCTGCTTACAAATCCGGAATATTACAGACGCTTGGTTGGGAAGCTGATCTACCTTACGGTGACTCGACCAGACATCTCGTTTGTTGTAGGAGTTTTGAGTCGGTTCATGCACGCTCCCCGGACATCTCATCTTCAAGCGGTCGAGCGCATCCTTCGGTATCTCAAGATCGCCCCCGGACAAGGACTTGTGTATAAGCCATCCACATCTCTATCACTCGTCGCTTACTCTGACGCTGACTACGCAGGATCTATCGATGATAGGCGCTCCACTACGGTGTTTTGCACTTACTTTGGTGGTCATCTCATAACATGGCATAGCAAGAAACAATTTGTGGTTGCTCGCTCTTCTGCTGAAGCCGAGTACCGAGCTATGGCTGCGGTTGCTTCCGAGCTAACCTGGCTTGAGAGCCTTCTGGGAGACTTGGGTGTTCGTCTCTCATCACCGGCTACCTTATTTTGTGACAGTCAAGCAGCAATACATATTGCCAAAAATCCGGTGTTTCACGAACGCACAAAGCATATCGAAGTTGATTGTCACTTTATCCGAGAAAAGGTACAGTCAAAGAAGATAGATTTGGAGCATGTTCCTGCTAAAGACCAAATTGTGGATATCCTGACAAAAGCTCTCTCCAGGCCTCTATACTATCAGTTTTTATCCAAGCTTGGTGCCTACGACTTGTACGCTCCAGCTTGCGGGGGAGTGTTAGAAAAGCCCAATTAAGGGCCCATGTTTTCTCTCTTTTCTCTCTCCATGTATTAGTCCCACATCTTGTATTTAGGATTTCTCTTCTCATTCTTCTCCTATAAGTGTATTCATACTTGTAACTATTCATTCAAGAAGTATATACAAGCTTTGAGGTCTTTCTTTACAAGAAGAACAAGGAATTTAGATAAGCATGTAGAAAGATGCTGTGGTTCAAAGTGGAGAGATTTTAGTAGAAAATGAGGACCACAAATAACTGAAATTGTTGAAACAAGGACTAAATATAAGAAATGATAGTTCTAAAACCCTAGTATATTTAGCTTCAAACAGAACCCTAGCATATATATTGAGATTTTAGTATTGAAATGATGTTTCATAATAACTGCATTCGCAACCGCTACCGTCGTGCCAAATGGAGCCTTAGGCTTCGTTTGGCACGGCTTATTTGCTCCGGCGAGTTTGGTCAAAAACGCTATTATCTTAGAATGTATGTTTGGTAAATGGTAAGACAAAGGTTATTGTAGAAGAACCGTGAAAATTTGTATTAATGCCAAAAACTTACTTTACAACAAGAGGGAATACATATATATATGAAGAGAGGGAGAAGAGAGATCACAGTCTAAGATGTGGGATTAATCTAAGAGAGCAATGGACTACACAATGGGCCAAAGTAATGGGTCTATTTACATGGCTTCTTCGAACACTTCTAACAGTTATGACCGCTATCAAGAAAGTAAACTAGTTTTGAGCATAAAATACATGAATTTTTTTAGGCGAGGCCGGGGGTTCACGAACGACGGTTCATTAAACTCATATAATTCATTAAACTCAAGTCTCTCAAGCACATCACACAATTCTCCTACCTCACCTAATCATTATTCATTCACTTCTCCACTTGCTACGCCTCAGATCCTTTCACTTCGCCTTCTCTCGCAATTTTCACTCATCTTATTTACGTGCCCACTTCCCCTCACCTACGCACTTCTCCTCACTAATAGCTCCACATTCAGTTAGTCATTCACCCGGCATACCTCATGCACGTATTTCTCTTCACTCAAGATCGCCCGCACTCATCTCATTATCGTCATCATTACTTTGTATCGTCATAGTGATTTAGGCTCCGTCTGGGAGGGCTTATTTTCACCGGTCAAGCGGTTACGACCGCATGAACCAAACCTTAATTAAGGTCCGGTTCATGCGGTCGTAACCGCTTGACCGGTGAAAATAAGCCCTCCCAAACGGAGCCTTAAGGACGAGGAGGTACTCGGAATGCCGCGAAGATATCAACATCTTTGATTCCAAATTCGCATGATTCACCGCCAACGTTCAAAAAGGCTACAACAACACTCAAGTCATCCCACTACAGTGGGGTTGGCTATATGGATCCTTTGTCGCCATTGTGCCCTATCTTTTACCATAATCTCATTAATGCCTAAGTAATCATTCCTTTCCTTATAGCTTCATTCCAAAACGCTAGTGCTGAAAAAAATCTCTTTGGTAAAACTCTTTTCTCCACTCCCAACGCTCCAAAACATCATTTTTGGCCTTCAATGCCCAAGCTGTCCCCTCCCTCCATTCCCACTGCTCCAAAATGCAAACTAAACAAACGGAGCCTAAATTTGAACCTTGCAAATTAAAGTGGCTGTGTGACCTGTGTCCCAGCCTCCATTACGCATGCCATGCATGATTCACTGCTCCCATTGCTGTCAGCTCTGCTGCGCTCAACTCCATTTCTTTGTTGTCTTTCCAGACCGCTAGTCTTCTTCATTTAACACGCTTACTCTGTTTCTTAATTGACCTGCTGCTCTTCTCGTTCAATGAAATACAATTAATAGTTATAACTTTTTATTTATGTTGTCGTAATATATTATATATATATATATATATATATATATATATATATATATATATATATGAATTTTGTTTTGATTTTTATTCTTGGTTTCATTTATCTAATTTCTTTTGCTGTCGATGTTTGGAGTATTCCTTTCTTGGGGTATATATTTGTTTCTTAAGTTATCAAATGATCGTTCTTCCGAAGAGTATGTCAGACTTCCTGGTATGCAATACCAATTATATAATATATTTTGCATTAGAATGGCCGTTCAAAACCGCTGCGTTGGCGACCGCTACCGCAGCGCCAAAACGGCGTGACTTTTTTGCTTCGGTGAGTTTGGACAAAGATGCCATCTTCATAGAATGTATCAAGAAAATTAAGCTAATTTTGAACATAAAAGTGGAAGAAGTTCTTTAGGTGAAGTCGGGTACATTTCACGAACCACGGTTCATAATCATTGCGTTCGCGGCCGCCATGAGTTCGTCAATTTTTGCAACAAAAGAAGTCTTTTTAAAAGGAAATGAAATTGAATCTTATTGTAAAATTGTTGATGGAAAATGATGAAGTATGAGGTGTAGAGCATTCTATTTTGCTCAGAATTGAGTCCTCGCCTCACATGAGTTCATCAATTTGGGCTATATCTCATGTAAAGCTTCTCGTTTGGAGCTATGTGTAATGAGGATAATTATGTATTGATTTCAATTATATAGAATATGATCTTCTTGTTTGGAACTATATCCCGCATATCTTTTTTTTTTTATCTATTTGAACTAAATAATATACGAGGATTCTCGCTTGGAGCTATGTTGCATGCGCTTCTCGTTTAGAATTGCCGCATTTGTTCCTTAATTTCTGTTGCATTGTGCACCAGAATTCTCTCTTGAAACTAAGGCTTCGTTTGGGAGGACTTATTTTCACCGGTCAAGCGGTTCATGACCGCATGAACCGCTTGACCGGTGAAAATAAGTCCTCCCAAACGAAACCTATATCGTATGAGTTTTTCTATTCAAGCTATACTGCATGTGGGGATTTTCGCTCAGAGTTGCCTATTTTAGTTATATGCCTCAAATGAGGTTTCTTTGTTGGGGTTTGATTCCTATGAGTTTCTGCACGCGAGTTATATCACATCATATTTACGTGGCTACTTGCTTGGGGCTATGTTCCATGGCTTTAGTTTACATGACTTCTAGCCGCGGCGTTACGCTTTTCGCAGTGTTAGGGTTACTCGATTTCAAACATATATGCTATTTTATGTTTTTCTTTCTCAGAACTGCGCTGAATAAGGGTTACTTGATTTGAGAAATAGGGATATACCTTCTTTGTGACTTCTCTGGAGTTATGACCGTCCGTTTTGTTGGGTCTATAAGGAAATGGAGAGACTAATTATATTTAATCATTATAATATTAATGAAAATAAGGCTAATACTTTCGGGGCATGTTGGGGATATGCTATTTTCTACTGCCTTCCTCTCATCTCCTCTGAATGTTGTTGAGGTGTGCACTGCCCAAGTTCTCCTAATAGAGAAGCTATTAAATAGGTTTGTGAAGTTGTCATAATTGAACGATCCCAATGAAATTTGTAGTAATTATGGAAGTTGTGTATTAATGGCCTAGATTTTATGGGTGGAGGCTTCTTTAAGTAGAATAAGTTGCTCTCTGATCACATAAATCTCATTGACTAGACTACCACATAAATGTGATATAGAGAGCAAACTTATGCCTTAACTTACTTTGGAGCAAAGATGTGGCTCCCGTGGAAGAAATAGCCCACCGCCCATGCCGTGAAATGTGAAGCTTCCAATGAAATTTGGCTTTTTGGTAGCAAGTAGCATTGCTCAAAATGAAGGCCATGCAAACATTTTCATTCTCCAATGAGGTAATTCCGGAAGCATATGGCCCATCAACAAAATGGAGTGCCAATTGAGGCTGAAGCGATCATTTTTTACGTAAAATTCATCCATCACGAATGAGGTCGGAAATGCGTCGACGCGTCGATTGAGTGCTGGGAGCCCAGTTCAAATTGTTTGGGGATGGGTTGGGAGCACGCTTTTGCCATTTCTAAAGATAGGTTTGGTTGAGCGAGTATTTTTCGGGTGACATCCCAAGCAAGCAAGAGAGAAACAGAGAGCAGTGATTCAAAGGCATCCATTTTCAAGACCACAAACAGTGACGATTAACAAACAACAGAGAAAGCCAACCATGAAATCAAAAATAACGGTTTGGTAAATTCAAATCAGCAATGCCTCCACGCCTGCTCATATCCTACAGTCGAAGCAGGGGGAGTTTGCTATTTGCAGAGACTGAACTATTAGATATCTGTAAGCATCCCCAACAAACAAAAAGTGAAGAAAAAAAAACTCTATGTTGTCGACCGCTTTCCTTTTCTACTGGAAGCAAGCACTACTAGCACGCAGATCCGCCGCGGCAGAACAGGGCGCCGGCGCCGGAGGTGATGGATGCCACCATGGACGACGACTTGGCCCCCAGGCTAGACGCCCTCGAGTAGCTCGCGGATGCCCCGGCGCCGGAGGGAGTGAAGTAGGCTCCGTTGAGCAGAAGATCCCCCTCCGACCTCCAGTTCCAGCCTTTCCAAACATATTGCTCTGTTTCCACCCGCTTCGTCACCTGAAGAACAATAATAGACGGTCTCGTTGAACAGAGCATTCCCAAACTTTATCGGCTGAGTTTTTGAGTTTACCTCCTTCGCAAACGGGTTGATCGGAGCAAGATATCTATTCCCCTGGCTGTTGATTGTGGGATTTGCGCTGCCGCCGATGGCGTACATCTCCCAGTGAGTGTAGTCGTTGTTCACCACATGGAAATAGCCGTGCCTGCACCTGAGATTTGCCGGCGAGAGATGAACGAAGGCGCCTGAAATCGCAAGCAAATTGCAGAGGAAGTCATGGTTTTTTACCTTGGCATTCGCTGAATCAATCCCTCGCCGAAATGATTAAAAGCGATGGTCACCTGCATGGCCTTGTCTCTCTCGTAAGAATCACTGTGGCCCAAAAGCATCACCTGCGCCGGCATGCGTCAGATTTTTCTGTTCTGTTTTTTTTTTTTTTTTTGCTTTTCTAATGAATCTATAAGCTTTACCTCATTGTGGTGAGTGAAGTAATTGTTGGAGATGGTAATGGCGGTGGAGCCCATAATGGCATCGACGAGCCCATCGGCGCAGTTGGAGAGGGAGCAGTGATCCACCCAGACATGGCTGGCACCGAAGATGGACACGGCGTCGCCGTCAGCCATCGTTCTCCACCCATAATGCGACGGCGAGCTGCGCACCATGGCGTTCCCGGTGGGCTTACAGTCATGGATGTTGACACCGTGGATGATTATATTGGTGACGAACTGGATGGTGATGCAGGCTCCGTCGGCAATGTGGACGCTGACGCCGCGCCCATCGATGGTCTTGAAACTGTTCATGATCAGCTCCTGCTTCAGATTGATCACCATGTCGCGCTTGAACACGATCCACAGCGACTCGTCCTGGATCACGGCGTGCCGGAGAGTCCCGGGCCGGGGATTCACCGGATCATCGTCGCTGGAGTCTGTGACGACGTAGTAACGGCCGTCGCGGCCGCCGATGGCGTTCCGGCCGAAGCCGATGCCGCAGTCCGCCAGCCGCCGGCGGTTGAGCTGCCAGTTGGGATCGCAGCGCCAGCAATCGTCGATGGGATTTCCGGTGCCGCATGACAGAAATCCAAGCTCCCGCCTTGACGTGCTCGCGTTGATCGCCCTGCATCAAATGATCAATATTAGCAGCTGTTGCCGCGAAGAAGAAGAAGAAGACCATGGGCTCTGCCGGCCGAGAACAGAGCATGTGGTCCATAAATTCGAAGCACGTGAGTAACGACAGAGGAAATTGGGTGGGGGGGGCAATAATAAATGGAAAGTGTGCTGGTTAATTCTTTCATGTGAACGGAAGGATTCTGAGAGTAAATGGCGGGGACAAGCAGAAGGTTATGAGAAAACAAAATATGCAAGTTAGGAGGACGGAGCCATTAAAATAATGAAGTTAACTGGACGGATTTGCTCATTGTGCAGAGTTAGTAAGAAAGGAATCCAAGAGCATGTGAAAACAGAGGCGGCTCTGCTTCCAAAGCTAACTCCGGCAATGGTGCAGAGATACCGACCTTGAAGAACGGAAAAGGTAAGCCGAAAGCAACCACCGGAGACAGAGAGGAAGAGAGAGAGAGAAAGAGGAATTACATGTGAACCTCAGAGGCGACCATCTCAGGATCGTCGACCGCGCCGACGACAGGCACAGAGCTGCAAGATAATGAGAAATATGTTAGAAGAATCCACAAAAGGTAAAATTCAATCGAGCAAATCTTCAAAAAGCGGTCGCTGGACATTGTTATGGATTTGAGAACTTGGATCGAGATGGTCGGTTTACAGTAGAGAGAGAAAAGGTAAAAAAAATGTTGACTGATGGTACAGAGCAAGAGGTAAAGAGAACCCAGTAATAACTACCTGCTTCATAAAGCAAAAAGAGAAACTAAAAAACATAAAGAGGGAACAAAACGGCAACGGAGGGAGGAGATCTGAAGCGCCGGAACTCGCCGGAGACGAAAAATAGCGGCGGAATAATAATAGAAATTGCAGATCCAGAACAGAGGTTTTGTAATGACTGGGATGATACCTAGCTGAGGTAGAAGAATTAGGGTTTGCCCCTTTCTTCTCGACTAAACTCCTCCTTCCCGCTGCAATGATCCTGAAAATGTATTATAATGTTCATTTTAGCTCGCTTTGAAGAGATCGTTTCCCCAATTTTCTCCAAATTTAGTTCGGCATCAATCGAAAGAGAAGCATAAAAATTTGGGAAGATCAACAAATCCTTCTCCGAGTGATTATTTTTCTCCCAAGTTCGAATCCAACGTAAAACCCCCCATTAATCCATTTATCAAACAACAAGAAAAAAGCTTGAAATCAAAGTTGCAGGTAATGTACCTGTCGACATGGATCTTCCCGCCGGCGTCTATCCACCCGAGCCCGCCGGCGAGAAGCACGAGGAGACCCAGAGCGAGCAGCGCCAGCCATGCCAACAAGCTCTTCGCCATTGCAGCCACTCCCACTTCTGGTTTTCGGCCGACGAAGGCAAAGAGACGAGAATGATAGAGAGAGAGAGAGAGGGGCGAATAAAGGCGCACTATGTGGAGTCTTATAAAAGCAGGTAATTTATAGGGAGTTCCAGTGGGCCCCGCCTTAACGAACTAAAAGTGATACACTCCTGTTGTTTAAAAAAAGTAGTCACGGCCGGATTGAGGGCCGTGCACGGTGATCTTAGGGGAGAGCAACTCATCAAAAAAAATTTACAATTTGGGAGGGTGGTAGTTGTGAATGCGGTGTTTCAACCGTTTGTGAACGTTTGACCTCACCTAAGAAATTTCATTCAGTTAGGCTCTGTTTGATATTCCGGGCCGGCGGGAGACCAGCGAGGAGAGAGGAAACGGCCGTTTAGAACGGTCGACTGGTGCTCCGCCTACCAGCGTGAAAACACCGGGCTGGCACCCTTTTACGCCAGCCGTTCTCGCCCGGAGCTCGCCAAACACCCTTTCTCCGGCTCGTTCAGGCCGGAACGGCGCCTCGCCGGAATGTCAAACAGAGCCTTAGTGTTAGAGCGCGGCAGTTAGATCCAACTGAGTCAATTGGAAGCACCCGAACCTCACTTGGTTTGGGTGCACTTTAATTGAGGCTGGTGCGGCCAAATTGAGGCGCACGAATTAGTGGTGCAACTCTAACCGAGCTCAATTTTGATTGATCGATCTTAAGTTTGGGTTTGATGTGCCCGACTGATGCCATTAAATTCTAATTGGCTTCGACATAGTCATATATGGCTCGGGCGGCCCAATTTTATGATCGAATTGGCATGATGCACCCCTAGTTGTGGTGCACTATAACGAACTTAAATTTGATCCGGTGGCACCACTCTCTGCTTGTGACGCGTAACTTGAATTTCGCTATCACGGGTGTGCGTATATGACTTATTGTGAAGTGGGCCAATAAAAACAGTGCAAATATCTATCTTCTATTGTTGGAGTTGAATGAACTATTATTGAAGGCTTTTGTGATTTTATACAATATCATTGTATTATATTGTATTGAAGTAAAATAAATGATGAGAGAAAATTTACTTCTATCGATAAAATAAAGTTTATGGTTTTGTAGTATTTTACGCAATGTTGATCATTTCTTCACCGACCCTACTATATTGAGATAAAGGTTTGAGTGTTGTTGTCATTATTTTCAACTCATAAATTCAAAATAAGTAGAAAAAATCAATCAAACATTCAAACCACATAAATTTCATTATAAAATTTATTATTTATTTAATTTTTACAGAAAATATCTTTGTTGGGAAAATAATAATCCTTTTATTAAAATGGTAAGTTAAATTATATAATTAATTTGTGTTGTGTTTTTCATTCCTTTATTTTGTTTCCTTTATTAAATTATGAGAACACCATAATATTTTTGTAAATTTTTAATAATTTATAATTAATGGGTTGTCAATAAAAAAATATTTACATTTTCGAATCAAACCTTCAAATAATATTTACATTTTACATGTTGAAAATTTATACAATGAAGCACAATATCTAATTTTTTTTGTGCTGGATAATATTTTAAAAATAATATAAATTATAATTTTGTGTGTATATATATAAACTGTTATAAGGAGAGAAAAGGTAAGATGAGATAAAGTGGGGCTCATTGGATAATTCAATAGTTTTAGGCTCTGTTTGGCACCTGTTAGGCGTTGTGAGAGTCTAGTCACTGTGTTGGGTGTGGCCCGTCATCCAGGTGTTGGATGGGGTGCTCCCGGGCGCACCAGGATTGGCTCCTGGCATTGGTGCAGAGAAACTTCATGGTACGGTTCAGTGCAAGGGAGTCGGGTTGGCTCCAGTCATGAGTACATGGGAGTTCCGGGCACAGTTTAAGTGCGAGGAGTCATGCGAACAGTTTGACCGGTCCTGCTAAAATAATATAAAGGAACGGGTAGCACCCTTCCTAACACTCCGGGATTTTGGGAGAGTTGGTAGGCGTCATTCCTAACATCACTGAGCATGTTAAACGAGGGAGGGGTAGATCAATAAAGACTTGGAATGAAACGGTATGGAAAGACATGATGTACTTAGGCATTAGTGAGATTGTGACAAAATATAGGGTGCAATGGCGACAAAGGATCCATATAGCCGACCCCACTATAGTGGGATAAAGGCTTGAGTGTGGTTGTTGTAGGCTCTGTTTGGCATTGTGGTGGCGGTCGTAAACGCATAGGTTAAACCGTCATTTGTTAAGGACCACCTAACAAACATCATTCCTAGTGAATGAAATTCCGCAGGTGGGCCTTAAAGAATCAAAATTTAACCCACATGTTCATGGCCGCCACCACCGTGCCAAACGGAGCCTTAATCACAGTTTTGCGCAATGATCAGACGGTCAGAGGTCATTCAAAATCAAAAGCAGTCAGACACGTGTGTAGCACCACGCCCGATTGCTAGCTATTAAAATTAAAATTACAGTTACAGGTATAAACATAAAAAATCTTTTGAATTCAAAAAGATGCCTATCATCCAATAAGATACTTGCATGTTAGCTGGGTCCACTTATCATGTGAGTAGAGCAACACATTAAGCACTTGTTATATATAATAATAATTTATTGCCTTCAAAGTCCTTTAGTTTTGGCTTTATGGTTGCTAATTTCAATGGGATCAAATGCCCATTGACTTGATAAATATATATATAATCAAATATAAAATGTTTTTGAAAATGTTTTTGTTCTTATAAATGCTTTAATAAAAGGATCTTATCAGTTACCTATACAACATGAAGAAGTACTTATCATTTAGACTCTGTTTGGGAGACTTATTTTCACCGATCAAGCAGATGAATCGGACTTTAATGATGAAAAAATTACATGAATTATTTTAGGTGTAGGTAAAAATTTTATATATCAAAATTCTAATCAGTCGGCCAATTTACTGATACAGAATTAATATTTCTCTTCAAGTATAAGCTGTTATTGATGGAGAATAATTGAATATTACTTAGCCTGGAAGATGAGAAAATGTTGAAATTATAACATTAAAAAAAGATCATTTTGAATGAATGTTTGAACGAGAAATAAATGTTGGGATTAAAGCTATAAATTTGAAAACAGCTATAGGTAAAGTATTTGGAGGAGGATGAAGATGTTGATCTATGGAAAGCGAAAATTTTAAAACTTTTTCTAATCTTTATAGAAAACATTTATTTGGCACAAATAATTTTTCACCGCACTGAGAGATTAAAAACAATAAATACACCCAAAACATTAGTGAAGAAGTGAAAAAGTAAAAACAATTTGTTCCATCTTAAATAAATATGGTCTTTTTTTAGTAATAAATATACAAATATTATTGACAATAACATTAAACAACGTTTAATCAAATAATAAATTACTAAATAAATTAATAAATAGAGCTGATAACGTTCGTGTGCATAACCTTTACATGCATAATCATTAAATATAGGAAAGTTCGTCGGTGTGCATAAAATTGTATTATTGTTTATAAATAAGTATTATAATTGATGAATAAATAATAAATTGATTGATTATTTTTTCAAGCAATGTAGTTGGAAAAGGGCCTCATTTTATTATATATATTTATAACCGTAACCAACAATAATTTTGCCTCCGCGAAAATCGGAGTAACTGACGGCACCGTCAGGGGTGCCCGATTACGGTGTAGGCTGTTAAATACGGCACCCAGTCACACCCGCATAACCTGCAAAGCCAGACAGCAGCGAAACTGCTGGGGATATTTTTGAGTGTAAAAACAGGAAAGCATTTACTGGTCAAGAAATGCTCCGCATGCGCCGCAATCTCACGTGCTTACCCTCGCCCGATCCTTCAATAGGGAGGAGAATCCTCCGAATTAAGATATATATTTTGATCTTAGTTTAAAGAGCTCGTATAGGCAGCTCATATTTAGCTAAAGCCAGCCCATTAAAATCTATAAAATTCTTTTATATTTTATTTACCTTCCATCTATTGGCAGCCCAATCCAGTGACTATCAGGAATGTGTTGGGAAAGACAGCGAACAATCCCGATTAGAGCACCTGTTGCAAATTTGAGCGAGCACTTGTGCGACCGCGTTCAGCGGTATGCAAGCGGAAAACAATACAATGCCGGAAATAAAGGCAACAAAACACATAAAAACACAGGAAATTTTTAACGTGAAAAACCCAATTTGGTGAAAAATCACGGGACGATCGGAGTCCAACCCGGAAAGCCTCAACTAAAAATGTGTGATAAATCACACACACAGATTACAGGCTTTCCCTCCAACGATCCACACAGGATCTTCACTCCTCCACCACAAATACAATCCACATATGATACACAACCTTCCTTCCAATCCACACACACAAGTACAAGATTGAAGAGAGAAATACAAGAGAGGTGAGAAGTGTTACCCGGACGGATTGAACAATCCGTCCCAACGTCGAAGATGACGTTCGCAAGACCACGGAGAAAGACGACTATGCACAACCCCTTCCAACTCCGTCTTCAACTTCCAAGCCACGAACAAGGGCCGACAACGAGTGGCCCGATCCTATTTCTTCACGGGCGACGACAGCAATCTCTGCAAGCGACGGCGGCGAGATCTGGACGGTGACCGCGGAGGGATCTGGACACCGGTGAAGGCGGCGGAATCTGGACGCCGGCGTTAGAGGAGGACCACGAACGGGCGGCGGCTGGAGGCGATTTCTCCAAAAGCAGGATCGTCTTTTCTTCTTCCACTGAAAACCTAAAACTCCTCTCTACGCCCTCTCGCCTTAAGAGAATGAATTAGTGCTCTATATTCCTTGTCATAACTACCTCCTAAATCACGTCCAAGAGTCCCCAAGAGGCGCACATTTCCATATTTTAATTCAGCGCCAGATTTCAAAAAAACGGATTTTAATTCCGCCCCCAAGATGTTGCAACCTCATTTTTCTGGACGTTGCAACCTCTGCGTCTGCGCCTGCTAGCTCCTGCTTTGCCAAACCGAGACTTGGACGTTGCAACCAATTATTTTTGGACGTAGCAACCAATTATTTTTGGACGTTGCAACCTTTTTTCAGGCTATGAAAATTTTGGCAAATTTCCTTCTCGAAGAAAATTCCAAGCGCGTGCTCGGTGGTTTTTACCGACTTGGATGAGAATCACGCCCAAAAAATCTTCCCCTTCACATCGAGGCGGAAGAAACCGACATCCCAACATTCTAACGCGGTGCTCAAACTTCCCCCTTGATACGATCTTGGTCAGCATGTCTGCCCCATTGTCATCAGTGTGTACCTTCTGAAGATCAAGCTCCTTCTGCTCCAGGGCATCTCGTATCCAATGATACCAAGTGTCGATGTGCTTTGACCTCGAGTGAAAAGTGAGGTTCTTCCCCAAGTGAATATCGCTCTGACTGTCACACATGAGTGTGTATCAGATGATCTTATTTCTTACGACGATGGCGAGGGGATTCTTTCTCCAGCTACATTTAGGGCGCTGATATTGGTACACCATAAACGGCTATTCACACACCATTTTTCTTAATAAAACTCTTCTTTTTTAAACTCAAAATCTGATATTTGTACCCCATTTCCAGCACTCATCTCACACCTTTCTCTCCAAACTGCGTCTTATACGTGCATTTTCATGAGAAGTGTTCAACATGAACGTTGTTGATCTTGACGAGATCTACAACTTTCATGTTGAACATTTTTTGATTTGAAACAGTTTAGACCCCTGATTTGGCCCCTGAAAAAATCACACCGAACATATGCACGGACGCCCGGATCGGGGTGACTTTTTTCGGGGGCCAAATCGAGGGCTTAAACGACTTCAAATTAAAATTCGTTCAACATGAAAGTTGTAGATCTCGACGATTTCTACAACTTTCATGTTTAACACCTTTTGATTTGAAACAGTTTAGACCCCCGATTTGGGCCCCGAAAAAGTCACGCCGAAAATCTGCATGGACGACTCGTTCCGGGCGTGTCTTTTGTCGGGCCCAAATTGAAGGCCTAAACAGCTTCAAATTAAAAAATGGTCAACATGAAAGTTGTAGATCTCGATGAGATCTACAACTTTCATGTTGATCACTTTTTCAAATGAGAAACATTTGGAGCTCAAAATTTAAAAATGCAAAAATTACAAAAAAATAAAATTGATTTGCTAGTTTTATCGAGCCAGATTGCATCGAGCCTATTGGATAGGTGGTCGATTTGTTCCCTCGACTTGTCCATTGTCTTTCTGAAAAGAACCATGAATTCATCTAAACGCTCGAGGGCCTCCTTATATCTTACAAATTGGGGTACAAATAGTCTATCGGGGTATAAATATAATTTTAAGGTGTACAAATATCTATGGGTTATAAATAGCCATTTAAGGTGTACCAATATCAGCACCCTACATTTATTTGGGACAAGTTTACCTAATTTGGAATATCATTTTGTTGCAATTTGGGCAAGCTTATATGAGATTAGATGGTCTTATTTGTTGGAATATGCTGAGATTAAGACATGTCGCGCTTCTGTCTCCACATCTTTTTCTGATAATGTCTTAAATAGACAAATAATCAAATTCATCATTTAATAAAAGTTCCAGTCTATGAATTTTAGCTTGCATCTCGACTCTTCTGAAAACCATTTACAATAGAAGGAGGAGGAGATCAGTGTCGAAGAAGAGATTTTTTTCTTGCTGTTATTAATAATTTGTGCTACAAGTAGAAATTTAAGGGCTACCATTAATCTTGGGGTGCTACTAACTAAAATTGTGTTGTTTGTAAAAGCGCTCTAATTTAATGGGTTGCATATAGTCGTGTTCAAAAAGTCCGATCGGATCGGGCGGGACCTTTTTACCAATCGGGCTTGGCCCGGGCTCAGTTTGAACCGGGCTGGGCTCGGGCTCCCTAACATGGGCCCGATAAAGCCCTTCAGGCCGGTGTAAATATTTGTTTTAGGATTATGAGTGACCTAGAGGGGGGTGAATAAGTCTAATTTAAACCTTGGTTACTTTTAGATAATGAAATCTGATTTTCTATATTTATTACCCCAGTCAGATGAAACAAAAAAAACTATTCAGCAATTAAAACCATGACAACACATCAATCACAACACAATACACATAATTTATAGCGGTTCCCCAATTTATGTGTACATCCACTTCCCCCTTCGCATATCTAGCAATGAACTAGATTCGGCCAAACTCCTTTTTTTACTCAGATCCTCAGATCTTACAGCTCAGAACCCAGCTGGCTCTTACAACTCAGACTATACAAGTCTTACCACTCAGATCACCAAGATCTTACACCTCAAGTTCTTTCCAAGAACTCTACCTCATAGTGAATTCACACTCCTACATCTCAGGCAACTCCTGTCCTACAACTCAGAACAATCAGTTCCTACACCTCAGAAAATACCCACTTCTCCTACCTCAGGTAATTTCTGCCCTACCTCAGCTTTTATAACACAGCCTTACAACTAAGAGAAATTGATTCCCCTACACTCAGATCTACAAGTAGATCTTACAAGATTAATAATGGTGAAAAGAAATTAATTCAGAATTAGTCATCCAACAAGAGAGAAACGAGTGACTGCTTCTTGAACTGAACTTGATAAGTCAGCTTCCTTTGATCCTTGTTGTAATTGATTTGATCCGACTCTTCTTATCTTTTCAAAACTTCTTGAAGTTGAAATTAGGGTAGATCTAGGCTGGAGAATGTTGAAGGCGATTCTTGATCAGACTTCTCTCCACCTTCTGAATTCTAGCAGATTACTTCTTAGATATGGCTTTTCAATTTTTTTTTTTACTCTTCTTTTTTTTCTTTGTAGAGTTGATCCTTTTAAATAGGCTCTGTCAAGGGTAACCGGCTGATCCGGTTAATAACTGATATCTGACAGTTCTGACAGTTGTCATGACCTTTGACTTGATTTCTGCACTTAAGAAACAATTCTGCTTGAAGTATTGAAACTTGGTTGTTGGATGTGTCGACACCAATTCTGGACGTCGATACTACTTTTGTAGCGATGTCGACATACTTCTGAATGTGTCGACACAAACTTCACCTTGTCTCGACACAGCTTGTGTAATGTGTGTCGACACTAATCCTGAGTGTCGACACAGTTACTTTCTTGTATCATAGTATCGACCCCAGTTCTGAGTGTCGACAGAACTTTCCCTTTGACTCAACACTCCCTGTTTAAGTGTTTTGACACCGGTCCTGAGTGTCGATACAACTACTTCTTGTCTCAGCGCAACCTTGACAAAGGTGTCGACACTTGCCTAGTGTCTTGACACTTTTGTACTTAGCTTTATTTGTCTGCACATAAGAACTTAACATTCATCAAATAAAACTATGTGTATATCATTGAGCTGAAAAGACTTCTTCAAATCAAATGCATTGTGACCAATGTAACCAACAGCCGGCCCGGACAAGCCTGAATTCCAAAGGCGGGATTAATAATATCGCCTATGATTATGCGGGATTTTAATCCAGCCTAAATAGGCGGGATTAAAATATAAAATCCCTCTTTGGCGAGATTTCTGTCTGAGCCCGGCGCCCGGGCTTTGCCCTACCAGGGCCGGTCACCAGGCCGGGCAACCGGCTAAAATGGCGGTCCGAGAAGTCCCCCAAGTATGGCCTTGGCCCGGGCCAGGCTTTTCTCAGGCCGGGCATAGCCGGGCTTTTGCCGAGCCGGGCCCGAGCGGACTTTCCGGGAGCTTTTTGCCCACTGCAAGTTACATAATCTCATTAATTTTTTACGTATAGAAAAATATGCATCATTTAATATCAAATAATTTCATCTTGACCATTAAACAGATCCATTTGATCTCAAAAGTAGAGGATCTAGCTCCATATGGGATCATGAGGCGGTGGGGCCACCCTAAAATCATAATTAAAATATTTGGGGAGAAATACACCTTAATTACTAGCAGACCATGTGACTGAGGGGAGGTATTTTTGCTAATTATTCTTTATTTGTAATAGATATAGGGCAATGTTAATAGTACCTAAATATTGGCTAATGACACCCCCAAAAAAAATCAAAATAACATATCGAAATGGCTGCTAATAGCGACTTAGGCTCCGTTTCGCACGATGGCGGCAGTCATAAACGCATGGGTTAAACCGTCATTCGTTAAGGATCACTTAACAAACGTCATCTATTTAAACATAAAAGTGAATAAAGTTCCTTAAGTGGACGTTAAGGAATGTAAATTTAACCCCCATGTTCATGCATGACGGCCACCACCGTGCCAAACGGAACCTTAAGGGTTGCTATTAACCATGCCCTAAATATATGTCATAGTTATCCCCCTGCAAGATCTATTTTAATGTTGGGCTAATTAAGACCCATTTTCAGCCCTTTAGGAAATTTTTTGTTGTATTTCTAACATATTTGACTAGTTATATATATTGAGATTAGAAAATGAATTAAGATATATGCATAAATAAAAATAAATTGATTGTATTTGGGATAAGGTATGGTTTAATGTTAGGTCATATGGTATTACCAAAACGTGATTAGTATATATTCAGTTCGATTTTCGTTATGGGCAGATCGTGCAATTTCATGATGGTTATGTGCAGGTCAAATCTTTACAGATTCACAGCTTCCTATGAATTTTTTTTGACTTGTTTTTATCCTTGAACTGCACATAATCAGAAATGACTTGCATATAACAACACCCTTCCAAAAATGAAAGAGAAACCAAACATTCCAAAGTCTTCATTCACCTAACCAATTGACCCAATGGTGAGACCCACTTGGAGCAAATAGGTTGTATTTGGGATAAGGCATGGTTTGATGTCTAATATCCAAAACTTATAAAAGTAATAAATTAAGATTTGTTGTGATTTGTTGTGATTTGTTATAACCTTTTAACTTTAATATTAAAAGGCTTAATATTGTGCGAGTTTAAGTGCTTCTCTTTGCTTCTTCAACATCTCTTTTAAGATGAATGATCCAATAGGGATCATATGCACGCGTTAAATTTTTTTTGTTCACTCAAATATTTCAAAATAGTTATTTTTTTGTTAGTGTTTTCAGTGGTTAATTCATAACTAAGAAATTGTAAAATTTTATCAACTAATTTAAGATTATCTTTTTTTTTTTTTTGATTTTTTAGAGCGATTAACTTCTGTAGTTGAGAATATCTGATTTCTAAAAAACATTCATGTAGATAGCTAAAAGTGCGAATAGTTAAAACCATTGTGCTAATAACAATGACTTAAAATAAAGTAGTGGAAAAGGGTGCTCATATTAGCACCGTACTTTTGGCTATCCGCATTAAGAAATTGATTTTTTTAGATTTATAAAATTCTTATTTGCACCGCACTCACTTAGTCACACCGCACTGCTGAATCTTTCATCGCACAGATACACTACCATCCCGCTGTTTTTGTAGACTTCGACGACGTAGAGCTCGTTGGAGACACCTCTGGAATCTCCACCGCCCCTTTTCGCTAAAAAAAAAAAAATCAACTTTCCCTCCTTCCCATGCATTAAAAAAATTTTTTAGTTAAATTTTATTAGTAAAAACTTTAAAAAGTAAGGATGATGAGTTCGATCTTTCTGTTTCCGAAAGAAATGGAGAAAAGAATAGCATGTGGCTGGTGATTCTTTAGTATCTTTAAGTCTTATGAAAAATGACAGATGCTAGATGCTTGTGGATAACCAACTTTTTTAAAAACACATGTTAATAGAAAACTATTTGTGAATAGCCAACTTCTTAAAACTATACTTGCGATTAACAGTTAATTTAGATAGTTAAAAATACAAATGCTAAGATCAGTGCCCTAAAATATTGACTACATTTTCCATATTCCCATAATTCCATGACATTTATGCATGTGAGCCGGTTTTTTATCGGCTCGCTTTAATGTAATAATAAAACTAAAGAAGCGTCAAAAGCTTCCCTTAAGCTCGACTACGACAAGCAGAGTTAATGATTTGCGTCAGTTCCCATGGGCATTTATGTAAAATGACATCTGTTTGAATTTCTGATTATTATTATAAATTTTTTTAAAAAAAACAAGGGGCAACGCCTCCCGGAGCCCCCACCAGCCAGGCACATGGGTTGCAGCGAGCAATAATGCCTGCCGAGCGACCACGAGGAGCGCTCCTTGACGGTGGGATACGGAGTTTCACAGTCAACGTCGCTTGCCTGTCCTTTTCCGTCGCAGTGGCGCCCCATGTGGTACGGTCGCCGTCACAGGCTTTGGGTGCCCACGTTATCTATTGGCAAGCATCTGCACCTGGTACATGGATAATGGAATTCTGTTGGATCGAGGGCGGCGGCGGATGACTGGATGACTCCTCCCGTTAGATAATAATTGACCGTTTGATCAAATATTATAGATTCCGTTAACGTTAATGTTAAATGGGAATCTTTTCTCCAGGCTGCATCCTTGCCGCTAGTAGACTCGGACGGCCATGACACGAGCCAGTTTTTCGTCCCCGACACTCCTGGCTTTGTGTAACACCCCACTAGCTAGTCTCTTTGGCGATGCTTCAATGGGGAATGCGCGGCAGACGGCATGCCCATGCCGCAGTTGTTGCCGCATTTTACGATGATACGCAATGCACGTGCATGTGGTCGACCGTCAGGGGCGGAACTAGAAATTTTACTTAGCCCGGGCACAATTTTAAAGCATGTTTCTAAGTTCTCACAGATTGATGCAAAAATATTTCAAGAGGCAAACAATGACCCCAATGGTCAGTATTTGCATTATTCCTAGCTCCTTTTCACGACACTAATATTTAATATGACAGAAGTCAAGATCCAGTTCCTGACTGGTTATTTGCAGCGATGAAGTAGCTGAAGCTAGAACACTAACAAGAAGATTGCAGTCATTCCATTAAAGAATATTGCATTCACAAAAACTGGAAAGGGGAAAATCAGCATTGCATTCATGATTCATCAAGATTTGAAACAAAAAATTGAAATAGAAAAATCAGCAATGCTAGGGCTTGCTAAATAGGAACTTAGAGAATCAGAGATTCAGAGAAATAGGAACTTACTAACCAGGACAACTCGTCAAAACTGCTAGGGGGTGTACTGGAGATGGACGAACAAACGAAGCACTAGAGAATAAAGTTGCAATGGCGTCACCTGAATTACTAGCGCCACCGTCAGAGATGGAGAAGAAGGATCGATTGGAGACTTGAAGAGGCGCGCCGCGCACGCCTAGGGCAGGGAGAACAGTTTGTGCCGCCGCCATTTCGCCGTCGCAGTTCTGGCAAGTGGCAATGACCATCCGCCAACGTGTAAAGCCTCTCAACCATCCCGCCTAACGGCGCCTTTAGCTCCTTGCCGTGCTCCGCCATCGTGACAGAGATCACAGCCTCTTTCAGCGACCACAGAGAGTTCAGGAGGGTTTTTCGGGGGAGAGGCAAAAGGGAGTTTCTAAAGCATAGAGGCGGAAGGGTGTTTCCAAAGCATGACAGACTTGCCTTGCTCAAGTAGGTTGACAACGACAAGTCATGGATGAAAGAAAGACGCGGCAGCCTCAGCGAAACTTTTCCAAAATAACGCCCGGGCATGTGCCCGGGCGTGTCTCTACATGGGTCCGCCCATGTCGACCGTGTTATGTTTCGTGGAAGAGCGTGTGCACGGCCACGATCATATATTGCATAGAAAGTACCCGAGGATCGGAGTACATGGACAAAGAAGCGACCGTGTAAATGCTTAGATAGTCGTGACATGATGCATGACACATGTCCTGTAACTTTTGTTGTGGGATTTATGACCGGTGGACTACATGGCACACATGTGTCGCCTACTGTGTGGCATCCAATTTGAGTGATGGTTCGAAATTTAAGACACATTTTCACACTTCATTGTTTGTTTAATGGTCACAAATTTTATGGCTTGTTTGAAGTCCTAGATCCTGGGCAAGTCTTTGATCTGATGGTCGTGATTAGCCTTGTGGGTTTTTGAAGATATTAATGTATAACTCATAATTCACGGAGTTCAGAAATGTCAAAGGATACGCCTATTCGCATACCTCATCAGGCCAGCATGGGCGAGCATGGGGCAAGTAGCTCTTATAACTCGCTAGTATGAGCGAGTGGTCCTCGTAACTTGCTAGTTTGGGTGAGTTTCCAAAGCCTCCAAAGGTATTCACGTATACATCCTCCACATAATTTGTCTATAAATAGACCCCTGGGGGTACCATGAATGACACTTTGGAAGATGTTGAGATCCCCCTAATTAAGTGTGATACTCGTCAAGTCCGTGTCTTCCTAATACCTCGCTCAACCTTTTGTTTACGGAGGGAAAGTTTCTCTCAAACTTCTTGGTACGTGGTGCAACCTCCCTGCTGAAGCATCTGTGGTGTGATTGTAGATATCTCTCTCTCCTGTTCTTGTGCTATCCGTTGACCGATGAATCTGTAACCTTAAACTGCACTTAAATCCAAATATTCGAAGTAGGGATTTTTTCCGCTTCAACAATTCGAATCCCTCTGCCCTCTTTGTGCCTTAGTCACTTCTAACGACGAGAGGAGTGGAGGGAGAATCCAGATCCTCCTATGAAGTGATTCTCCTCCAATTACCCCTTGGGAGGAAGATGATGGCCTTGCCTCTGGGCTTGCGGATGTAATTTGGTATTCATTTTCTATGGTATGAATGGATGTTCGAGTCTAGGCTTTGCGCGTAGCTAAATCTCGGAGATACTCTGGTGGGCACGGCGGGATGGTGAAGAGCTCACCGTCGTCGTCGGCCAAGTGTGTGTTTGGATATAGTAAAAGCTGCTGCGTAGTGGATCACTCTACCTTTAAGGCAACGAGGGGCTCTTTTTTTTCTCGGCTCAGATTTTGATAAATTAAACCACAAGCTCCAAGACCACCACAAGCGCTAGAGTGTATATTTTAGCCACTTCATTTTTTGCCTACTTCGGGTGCACATATTGTCAAGAAAAAGCACTTTGAGGGAGTGCATTTTGCCAATTTTAAACTTTCGGAATACATTTTGCCAAAAACTAATATTTCTCGGATGGACTTTGACAATTACCCGTGTTAATTTGTTTGAGCATTTCCCCTTCCTTATGTTCTTAAAAACAAATTTTTTTTTGCACTTTTTGAATAACCTCGATCCAATTGGAATCACCAATCTCCCAAAACATCTTTCCAAAGCCCCGTTTGACACGGAGTTTTGCTCCGGCGAGTTCACACAAAAACGCCACCGATATTATAGAATGTATGTTCGACATGACAATGGTTATTGTTGGGGTTGTGGAACACTTCCGGTCCTCTTGTTTCTCACACCGGGTTCGCCCACGTGAGCTTAGAGGAATCGAAGTGTGATCCCCCCTCGACATCTCTGGGACCCACGACAGCGGGGGTCCGGGGGCGGCAGCCCCCGGCGGAGGTCCCGCTGACCGGACAGCGGGCAGGGGTCCAGGGGACAGCGTCCCCGGTGGGGGCTCGGGGGCAACGCCCCCGGACCAAATTTTTCTGATGGGAATTTTTGGGATCGGCGATCGTCGAACGCTATGGTTCGACGATCGACGATCGTCGATCGATCCTTGGGTCGACGGTCGCGATCGTCGACCGGCCTGTTGGGTCGACGATCGGCGATCGTCGACCGGTCTTGCTTGGTCGACGATCGGCGATCGTCGACCGGTCTTGCTTGGTCGACGATCGGGGTTGCCGATCGTCGATCGACCTTTTCCTGGTCGACGATCGTGGTTGCCGGCAGACGTTTATATACGATGTTTTTTCCCGATTTAGGGATATGGATTCATTGCAGTCTGCGGCGGCGTAATCTTTTGGAGGCGATACGAGGTATCTCGTTGAGATCGATCCAGAAGGTATTCTTCTATGGTTTTCTTGTCCAGAAGAGAGGAGAAGAGGTAGGATCGGATTTGATCCTTGCAACCTTTGTAATCTGTTTTCTTTTTCTTTGGTGAATACAAGAAGGAAGAAGAAGGGGAGAGAGGACGTAGCCCGGTTTTGGGTGAACCTCTGTAACATCTTGTGTTTGTGATTGCTCTGTTTTTTGTTCTGTGTTTGTTATTCGATATTCGGATTTCTGCTTCTCGGCACCCCGGATTTCCTACATTTGGTATCAGAGCCAGGTTCTCTCGATTCTTGGAAATGAGTTCAGGAGGAGTGCGGATCGAGATAGAGAAGTTTGATGGCAGTCGATTTGATCTGTGGAAGATGAAGATGGAAGATCTGTTGGTGGATCGAGATTTGTGGGGAGCAATAGCGGATGATCCACCGAAAGAGAAATCTACGGAGGAGGTTGTTGCAGCCTGGACAAAAGCCGATCGGAAAGCCAAAGGTCTGATCCGGCTGTTTCTTACAGACTCTGTTTTAACAAACGTCATGGAGGAAACTTCGGGCCAAGGTTTATGGCGGAAGTTGGAGACTCTGTACCAGAGCAAATCTCTGGTGAACAAGTTGCTGTTGCGGAAGAAGTGGTACAACTTGAAGATGCATGATGGCGGTTCTTTCTCAGAACACCTGACCAATTTCAACACGGTTGTGGGTCAGTTGATCTCTATTGGTGAAAAAATCTCTGATGAAGATAGAGCCATTACCTTGCTCTGTTCATTGCCAGACTCTTGGGACAATGTTATTGTTGCCATTGGGGGCAATGGAGATAGGGCTCTAACCTGTGAGTCAGTGTGTGCAACACTTCTCTCGGAGGAAACCAGGAGAGCAGGTTCCGAGAAGACAAGCAAAGGTGCATTGAGTGTATCCAGATCTCGCCCTCAATGGAGGGATAATAAGCAAGGTGGATCTAGAGACAAGTCTCGGGGTAGATCCAAGAGCAGAGAAAGAGAGAAAGAGAAGAAGCCTGTACGTTGCTGGAAGTGCAATGAGGTTGGGCATGTGAAGTCTCAATGTCCAAACAAGGCTATTCAGAAGAAGGAGGCAGGGTCAACTTCGGGTGCTAAGAAGGAGACCGATGGCGGTGACATGTACATCGCGGCTGCTTGTGTTGCCCATCAGGATTCTGATGTGTGGTATGTTGATACTGGAGCCTCTTACCACATGACCCCTCACAGGCACTGGTTTTGTGAGTATGAGGAGTTTGCGGGTGGTGATGTCATGCTTGGGGATGATACTGCAGTGCAGATCATTGGTCGTGGCAAGGTGATGCTGAAGATGGCCGACGGGACCATGAAGACCCTTCCGGGGGTGATGCATATTCCTGGGATGAGCAGGAATCTGATCTCGGTGGGATCTATGGCTGATGCGGGAGTTTGCTTCAGCTGTGACATGCACTCATGCAGGATGACCAGAGGGGCGATGGTGATCGCCAAAGGTGTTAGGCATGGAACACTGTACAAGCTACTTGCTGATACAGTGGTGCCTAGTGGGGCCTTCATCTCTGAAGGCCAAGAGGAGGACCAGGAGGAGCAGTCCAGGCTGTGGCACCAGCGGCTTGGACATATCAGTGAGAAGGGAATGTCGGCTATGACATCCGGCCAGATGGTGGAGGGTGTGCCCATGTGCACCTCAAGCTTTGGGTTCTGCGAGCATTGCCTACTTGGCAAGCAGAACCGGGTTAGCTTTCAGGGAGCAGGGACGAGGGCCACCGGTTTACTGGATCTTATTCATAGCGATGTATTCGGACCTACTCCAGTTCCATCACTTGGTGGAGCTAGGTATTATGTATCTTTCGTTGATGATTATTCTCGCTATTCCTGGCTTTATTTTCTCAGGTCCAAGGCAGAAGTTCTAGACAGGTTCAAGGAGTTTAAGAACCTGGTGGAGAACCAGTTGGAGAGAAAGGTGAAAGTCCTCCGTTCTGATAACGGAGGGGAGTATTGCTCGGATGCCTTCGAGCAGTACTGTACTGAGCAGGGGATTGCACGTCAGAAGACCACGCCGTATACTCCAGAGCAGAATGGAGTGGCGGAAAGGCTCAATCGGACCTTGATTGAGAAAGAGAGGTGCATGCGCAGTTGGGCCAGTTTGGGGAAGGAGTTCTGGGCTGAAGCGGTAGCTACCGCTAATCATTTGAAGAACAGGTCCCCTACATCTGCAGTGAAGGGGTGTACCCCCTTTGAGGCCATATTTAAGGAAAAGCCAAAATTGGCTTATGCTCGTGTTTTTGGATGTGATGCATACGTTCACATTCCAAAGGAGAAAAGGGGGAAGCTGGATATGAAGTCCGAGCGGTGCATCTTTGTGGGCTACAAAGATGGCATCAAGGGATACAAGCTTTGGAACCCGGTGACGAAGACGGTGACGTATAGCAAGGATGTGGTCTTTCATGAAGTCCGTCCTCAAGTCACTACACGAGTGGAAGAAGAGAAGGATGCAGAGAAGGTGGTAGTGGAAGGGAGCATGGAAGCCTCCTTGGAGGATGCTCAGATTACTACTACAGAAGGTTCGGATTCAGATTCTGAATCTGATGACTTGGAAGAGGTGGGCTTTGATGATGAGTCAGAAGAGGAGGTTGCTGATGCTCCACTTCTGAGGCGCTCAACGAGGGAGAGGAGGGCACCACTCCGGTTTTCCCTTAGTGCTGTTGGAGCACAATATTGCTTGAACATGCTTGGAGAAGATCCCATTTCAGCCAGGGATGCGAGGTCGAGGGCTGATGCAAATCAGTGGGAGCTTGCTATGGAGGATGAGATGGTTTCCTTGCGGAAGAATCAGACTTGGGGTCTGTGCAAGCTTCCGAAAGGAAGGAAGGCCATTGGAAGCAAATGGGTCTTCAAGCAGAAGGTGAAGGCTGATGGCACTGTGGAGAAATATAAGGCAAGGTTGGTTGCCAAGGGATTCTCACAGGTTGAAGGTGTGGACTACGACGAGATTTTCTCGCCGGTGGCCAAGCTCACTTCTATCAGGATGGTTCTCTCCATTGCGGCTGTGCATGATCTGGAGATTGAACAAATGGACGTGAAGACGGCTTTTCTTCACGGGGATTTGGAGGAGGAGATTTACATGCGGCAACCTGAAGGATTCGAGGCCAAGGGCAAGGAGGATCAGGTGTGCAGGTTGAAGAAGTCCCTTTATGGACTTAAGCAATCTCCGAGGATGTGGTATCAGAAGTTCGACACCTACATGCTGGAGTTGGGTTTAGAAAGGTCGAATTCTGACCACTGTGTGTATTTCCAAAGGAAGGGAGAGCACTTCACTTTTCTGACACTCTACGTAGATGACATGCTGCTCGTAGGGAATAGTGTCAAGATGATCCAACAGTTGAAGAAGCTGCTCTCTGCCAAGTTCGAGATGAAGGATTTGGGGCCAGCAAGTGTGATCTTGGGGATGCAGATTACCAGGGAAAGAAGCAAGAAGAAGCTTTGGTTGGGGCAGCAAAGGTACGTCGAAGAGGTGTTGAAGAAATTCAACATGGCTGATTGCAAGCCTGTTGGTGCCCCTATGCCCGTTGGGGAAAAACTATCTGCGGAGATGTGCCCCAAGACACATGAAGATATTGAAGACATGGCTAAAGTTCCATATGCTAGTGCAGTGGGAAGCTTGATGTACGCCATGGTTTGCACTCGGCCTGACATTGCTCAAGCTGTGGGAGTGCTGAGCCGGTATATGGCCAAACCAGGGAAGGAGCACTGGAGTGCGGTGAAGCGAGTGTTCAGGTATCTTCGTGGAACTTCAGATTATTCTATATGTTATGAAGGTGCTGAAACTGGAAGAGTCCTGGACGTGGTTGGACATGTGGACTCTGACTGGGGAGGTGATCTGGATAGCAGGAGGTCCACCAGTGGGTATGTTTTTACTTTATTTGGTGGTGCTATTAGTTGGATGAGTCGACGGCAAGGAGTGGTGGCACTCTCGTCGACGGAAGCAGAATACATGGCTCTTACTCATGCCAGTAAGGAAGCCATATGGCTGAGAAGGTTGTGCTGGGAGCTCGGTTTTGAGCAGGGTCCTGTGAAGCTGTGGTGTGACAGCCAAGGGGCTATTCAGTTAGCCAAGAATCCTGCGTTCCATGCTAGGACCAAGCATATTGATATTCAATATCACTTCATCAGGGAGAAGGTGGAGAAGCAGGTGGTTCAACTGGAGAAGGTTGATACCAAGGTGAACAGCTCAGATTTTCTTACCAAGGCTGTGCCTGTTGCTAAGTTTCAATGGTGTGCAACAGCAGTGGGGTTGAAGAGGAAGAATGGAGGAGCTGCTCTTATCTGCGGAAGTTTTCCAACAAGTGGGAGAATGTTGGGGTTGTGGAACACTTCCGGTCCTCTTGTTTCTCACACCGGGTTCGCCCACGTGAGCTTAGAGGAATCGAAGTGTGATCCCCCCTCGACATCTCTGGGACCCACGACAGCGGGGGTCCGGGGGCGGCAGCCCCCGGCGGAGGTCCCGCTGACCGGACAGCGGGCAGGGGGTCCAGGGGACAGCGTCCCCGGTGGGGGCTCGGGGGCAACGCCCCCGGACCAAATTTTTCTGATGGGAATTTTTGGGATCGGCGATCGTCGAACGCTATGGTTCGACGATCGACGATCGTCGACCGATCCTTGGGTCGACGGTCGCGATCGTCGACCGGCCTGTTGGGTCGACGATCGGCGATCGTCGACCGGTCTTGCTTGGTCGACGATCGGCGATCGTCGACCGGTCTTGCTTGGTCGACGATCGGGGTTGCCGATCGTCGATCGACCTTTTCCTGGTCGACGATCGTGGTTGCCGGCAGACGTTTATATACGATGTTTTTTCCCGATTTAGGGATATGGATTCATTGCAGTCTGCGGCGGCGTAATCTTTTGGAGGCGATACGAGGTATCTCGTTGAGATCGATCCAGAAGGTATTCTTGTCCAGAAGAGAGGAGAAGAGGTAGGATCGGATTTGATCCTTGCAACCTTTGTAATCTGTTTTCTTTTTCTTTGGTGAATACAAGAAGGAAGAAGAAGGGGAGAGAGGACGTAGCCCGGTTTTGGGTGAACCTCTGTAACATCTTGTGTTTGTGATTGCTCTGTTTTTTGTTCTGTGTTTGTTATTCGATATTCGGATTTCTGCTTCTCGGCACCCCGGATTTCCTACAGTTATTACCACCACCAAGAAAAAAACTAATTTTGAACATTAAAATAGATGAAGTTCCTTAGATAATGTCGGGCGGTCACAAAAAACAATTCATAACCGCTGCATTCACGACCGCAAACAGAGCCCAAGTCTAATTCCAACTGCTGCAACAAAAGGGAGCTCCATTCAAAAATACAATTACATATATACCTTCTTCTACAAATGCTCATCCAAACATGCTCGAAATTTTAGCCTGATTAATTGATCCCCAAAATTAAAGTTTTACGCCAAATTCCAGGCTTGGGAGAGGATATCGTGTTGAAAACCTTCCTTCCATTTCCGACCAACATCGAAATATCCACCGCCCTGAAAAAACAGAACCAAAGTTAATCTGCAGGCAGAAGCAAAGCGAAAGCGGCGGCGTGGCCGGCCGGAGAGATATTCCGGAGAGCAAATTAAGCACATGGCCGGAGAGCGAGCTTCCCTGTCAAAAGCCGGCACCGCGCGTGGCCTGCTTAATTCCATTTATTATTACTCCCGCATGCTTTCCTCCATCAACCTCCAGACATTATACTCCGCCATTATTGACAACTGCTCCGCGATTTAATGGGCGGATGAAGAGTAACGGATCATGCTGCCGGCAATATATGCATGGTGGACCAGGCCTTGGCTATAACGGGATGAAGAGTACATCTGGAACATGTACGTATATTTGCTGGGAGCTGGATGAGATATTAATTTATTTTTTTGTTAGGAGTATGTGTGGCAGCACAATTTATTATTAAAGCGTCCTGTTTTTGTTTAGCAAATTCGGCCTTTTTATTGAAAGATTTTTGGGTCTTTTTTGGGGCTCGGATTTTTTTTTTTTTAAGTCCGGGACACCTTTGATACATTTTTGAACATAAGTGGAACATCTCGGGAACAATAGTAAGCCAGCCAAGATGTCCTCAAGACGCAGCACACGAGATGCGTCATTATCGCAACAAATAAAAAATTAGTTTAATTTTCTTTCTTTATTTCTATGTATAAACGCTAGGTTCTGTTTGGAAGAGAGATTGTGTTTGTCAGGTGAAAATGAAGTTAAAAAGATGTAGGCTCCGTTTGGGGACTTATTAATTTTCATTGGCCAAGTGGTCGCGGCCGCATGAAACGGGACTTAATTAATTCCCGATTCATACAGTCGCGACCGTTTGACCGGTAAAAATAAGTCCCCCCAAACGGGACAGTAGTCTCCTCCACAGTATCTACTGCTTACATGGTTCTAAAGAAAATTTACCAAAAAAGGATGAAATATAACATTTGTATTTAAAAAAAGGCGATCCTTAAGAACACTTCGAAATTGGTTTGTCGCACACCCCAATGTTAATCGTGTCCTGGAATATTTAAAAAATTTATTCGAAATCTCAAATACTAGTCCTATATTACATGGCTAAATATCTTATAGGATACACAAATTACATAGAAGGACTCTTTTGAATGGAGATATAAATAAATTTATGAAAAATCATTAAATTATAAGAAAGTAAGGCTCCGTTTGAACCAGAACTAATCCTCTGACCCGTGAAAATAAGGCTCTATTTGTTTGGGCGTTTCTCTGCTCCGTTTTGGGCAAACGCCGCCGGAAGGAGGGTAAACAAATGAACCTCCGGCGGCGTTTGCTTCGTTTCCACCCGCCCGCCTCGAGAAACGCCCCAAAAAATTCCTTTTGGAGCAGCCACCTCCCCCCTCTGGTTCGAACATTCCGTTTTCACCCGCCGAATCGACCCGCCACCGCAGAACCAAAAGGACCCTAAATCACCCAAACGGAACCTAAATCAAGCTAAATGAGAAAAATATGAAAGTGAAGAACTCATTCTCTCCTAGAAGAAATAAATAATTTTGTTTTCCAAAAAAAAAACATAATAATGGGAACGTGTTTGGAGGAGACAGGGCCACATGTACCTTGGAGCATGTTTGCAATGATTGTTCTATGTTAAGTAATTATTATTTATAAACAATACAATATATCTATATCCACTGTATCTACTGCCTACGTGGCATCCACATCACTCAGAAAAAAGAAGAGGCTATCTGCAGTTCATGATATTCTTGTAAGAATATGATTCTTATAATTCTTTTTCAATGAATTTACAATTATTATTATTAAGTTGATTTTTTTATTTACACACAGGTATAGAATTAATTAAAATTAAATATTAAACATGAGGAAACTATGCATTTTTAGAATGTACCATTTGTTAGTTCGCTCAAAATATCCTGAGTGGTGGTCAAGATGAAATTTTCTTCCCGTTGCCCCTAGCTTGAATTTTGTAGACAAATCAAACATGTTAAACCCCTGAGTCCGTTACATATCCAAATGTACATTAATATCATTAACCTAATATTATTGACCAATATATAGTGTTGCAAGAGCCCACAACAAGTTGCTCAAAAATTTTCATAAGTTCTTGTGCACACATAAAATTGGAAAAAAAAAAGAAAATTTGATGAGTTGTCCTAACGAGTGAATTTGAGACCTTCAATTTTTAAGGGCGATGTTATTAGCAGTCATACGGCTGTTATTTGATCGCAGTTCAAAAAACACCTATAATGGCTATTCAGAATCCTAAAAACACTTAAATTCATTGAATTGAGATTATAAATAGACCACGTTTAGCCGTTATAAAACTGTTTGTAACATTGCCCATTTTTAATCTATATATCCAGTCTAACGAGACCCCGGATTTATCTATAAAAGAACGCAATGATAAAATCAAACACATCATTCAGTGTACGAGAATAGCTATACTGATTAGCCGTCACTCACTCGAACGACGATCAAATAATATCTTTGTCGCACACTGCGCATTGGGGGAGCTCGTGGTCGATCTCACAATTACATATCCTCTCTTAGAATTTGTTTTTGGATGGCTGAGGATGGACGGAATCTGATCGCAGCAAATCCCGACCGACAATGCCTGCACATGGGGATCCATGTGCGCGTGTGTCCACGTGGCAGGGCCCCCCATGTGGAAGGGGTTCGGGAATCGGGGTTAACATTGCCTGTTTAACTCTCCGGTTCGTCCGGCCGTCCATACCTTATCCTTAATGTCGCCGGATATGTTTCTATTTACCATTTAATTTAAAATTCGTCCAACAAATTTTATACGAGTGCCTTGAATATCGGCCGGCCCCGCAGTTGCAGCCTTGAAGGGCTGCTGCTGTTCACTCTTTTTCAAGACTTCTATGTTTATTTCATAAATAAATACAAGTACGGGTAGGCTAATATAAGTTACACGTGACGCTGTATTTTACAAATATAATATACGAGTGAGAGACACGGGCTCCGCCCCCTACGACCAGCTGCGATAGTGCATGAGCGTGCCCCATACGACATTGTCCTAGTCACGATGTTGTTCCAGCGCAACGAAACTATCTTCAACCGCTCGCAAACCCGTGAGTACGTGCAGGAAATTACCAGTGGTGGAGATAATACATTTTTTATTGTAGTTAAATGACTTTATTTATAGGAGATTACTTTTTTTTAAAATAAAAGAAAAACACGTAAATATTAAATTCTGAATTTTTTTAATTAATAAGGATGAAATGAGAAAATGAATGTTTAGCCAATGATATTTTTCCCTTTTAATATTGTAAGTATTACTCATATATAAAAAGCCCGGCAGCCTCGACCTGGGATCGGGCCCGTCGAGCTCGGGCTTTTGCCATCCGGGCTGCCCCTTCAAAGAGGGGCCCGCTAAAGCGCCCAAGGCCGGCCCGACCTGGATATGAAAATCCCGCTTGCTTGCAGGATTTCCAACCAGCAGGTCGGATTTCGACCTGTGTGCCGGGCCCGGGCCCGGACAGATGCCCCAGCTTAGTCAGGTCTGGCCCGAGCCGGGCTTTGAGTTGATTTGGGCGCCCTATTGGGCCCCAAGAGCTCGTCCGGGGCCCGGGGCGGGCTAGCCCGATCCTGGCCAAGCTTTTATCGGGCCGGGCCCGTCACGATCTTTTTGAACAAGTCTAAATATTATTTATAAACGAAAAGTAACGTTTGGTGCAACATATGATCTAATCATTTTACCTTTGTCTATTTTTAAAACAACTTATTTCCTCAGCGAGAGAGAGAGAGAGAGAGGAGAGAGAGGGATAAGTAAATGCTTTCTAGTTGGAGAAAGGTGGGAGAGAGAGAGACGAAAAAGAGAGAGGAGAAAGGTGCATAGAACAAGAAAAAGCTTAGAGAGAGAGGGTCGTCAAAAGAGAGAGAGAGAGTGGGGGAGGGATCCGGATCGCCTGGAGTTCTTGCGGGAACTTCAGTGGGTGGAGTTTCTATTTTGCGAAATAATGGAGCGGAAGTAGAAAAAATGTTTAACATGAAAGTTGTAGATATCCCTGAGACGAATAACTTTCATGTTGAATATTTTTTTGATTTGAAGTCGTTTAAACTCCCGATTTGGGCCCCGAAAAAACTCAGTCCAAAAATCGGGGATCTAAACGATTTCAAATCAAAAAATATTCAACATGAAAGTTATTCGTCTCGGAGATATCTACAACTTTCATTTTAATCATTTTTTCTGATTCCGCTCCATTATTACGCAAAATAGGAACTCCACCCCTGAAATTCTCGCAGAAACTCCAGGGATCCGGATCCGTGAGGGAGAGAGAGGGTCATTAGTTATATTCATTTTAATTTGTCGCAATAAATTTTAAATTTTTTACTAATCATCTCATTAAAAAAAATTGAGCATGACCCGTGTCTATCATTAGCATATATATATATATATAATTTGGACCGGCTTCAACCATGGGATCTCTAATAAATCGGATTTCGAGTTCGACCGAATCAGTAAGAGACGCATGCTAAGTTAAAGTTGCAGACCATAATTGGGCAAGTCGGGGTTTCTCTTGCTACATGCATGGTTCACACTCCCCTCTCGTAAGACATCCTGCTTATCTTCAGCGACCATGACGACGACCATCGGCGGTCTTCCCGGCAGTTTCCTCCTCGACCACAGTGCCAAAACCCTAAGTTCGTCGTCTATCTCAGGTAGATTCGGAGCTCGCCCCTCGCGTGCCGATGCCGCCAATGGGCATTTACGCTCGAATCTCTTTTCTGGGTTTCGTTACGCCAAGATTTTTCGAGCTTCAGTCTTATTCTCTTCCCCCTCCGATGATCTCCGGACCGAGATCGATGATAACCCGGAGGGGATTCTATCCGGCGAGTGGCCGGACAATTTCTCCCTCCTCAGCTATGATGATCTCAAGGCCTATCTTGAGACGCAGATCACTAACGATCGGGTTGGTCTTCTCTCGCTAACCGAGTTTCTTTGTCGTCTTTGGGTTGGCTCCTCTTTGATTCTTGAATTTAGGGTTTTGCATGTTGTGTTGCTGCAGATGAAACCCTCGGCGTTGCTGGGAGATGTGATGTCAACTGCGATCAGAACTGCTACCGCGGATCAGACGCTGGAGGAGATCGATCACCATTTCAAGGCCGTCTCAGGGCTTCCCGTAATTGATGAGAATCTAAGGTGCATTGGGGTCATATCAAAAACAGACAAGGCTAAAGCATCTCAAGGGGTTAGTTCTCCGAGCTCACTTTACACTTTTCCTGAATTTTGTTCTTAACCAAAGATTAGGGTTTAGGGTTCGGATAGAACTGCATTTAGTTCCTGTTGATTATGTACTGTTTGTTTCCCTTCATGAGCTGCGTGTAATATCTATGCTATGTAGTATGAGAATAATGATTTGGAAACTTTTGATCCAACCGTCCTATAAAAACCCGAACCCTGTCCTCTTATCACATTTTCTTAGCCATTGAAGCAGCATAAGGCTCATTTTTCCTTGCCCCTAAGGGAAAAGAAACTAAGAACACCTGACTCTAGTACCCCCTTCACTCTACCAGCTCCTTCGCAGGCGGCCATATCTTAACCGGCTTTCCTCCTCCTATCTCTTGCATGCCCATTGCCGCTGAAAGAGGTGTCATATTCTTCGTCCTATTCCATTTCCTCTTCCTTTTATCCCAATCAGAGTCTTTATACCTAGATTTTAGGGTCCCTTGGACATGTTGATAGAGCCTAACAAAATCTATCCAAGAGTCCCTGATGAGGTCTACCCTGATGAAATCTACCTTAGAATATCGACGATTTATCCCTGACGCTGAAGACTCAAAGGCCAGCATCAACAAATTCTCTAAATAAGACCTTTGATGATCTGGCGATAGGGCGTAGGTGAAAATCCATATCATGCAGGCAAGCTATTAGAGTCATTTTTCTCATCTTATAGGCCATTGATAAGCATGTGTTATAAGCACATAGATCACTTGTCTTGTCTCCCCGGAATTTTCGGCTAATCATCATATAAATAACGGTTTGTTGTAAAGGGAAATACATTGTTAAAGTCCTAAAAATCTGAAGCATTTCTCTTCTGAGCATTGTAATTGTGAGTATTAGAGTGAGAGCTCTTTTACATGTTGGTCTATGAAGCACGAATACTTCCCCAAAGGCAGCGCACCCATACCGGATATGTATCCGGTATCGGTATGTACCCGATACTCGACAGATACACCTATGCCGACACACTTGGACTTAGCACATCATTCTGCATATTGTGATAGGAGTCTGTTTTTTAGAGTAAACAAAAGCTGATTCTATGCTAGGAAGCGTTAGTATGTCTAATTAAGTTGTGTATCTGTACCGAGTATGTTTCTGGTATTGGTACATTTTTGTTACAAGTACGTGTATTGAATGTGTTTATACGATGCAAGACAAAATAACTAATTTGTTTCTAGACTAACCAGAGATTGAAGATGTTGATCTCCAACAATGAAGTTGATCTTCAACAATGAAGAAAAAAAGACTGATGAGTAAATTTGAGTTTAATTTTATCTTTTTTGGTTAAATATATAAGATGTTAAATTTTGTAATATTTATGAATGCTTAATGTTTGAAAACTTCATGTTATGTTGCATTGATTTGTAGACTTGTGCTTCGAGTTATGATTTATGTTTGATGTTTCGATGTTTTGAGAATTATTTATTGCACTTGTGATATATATATTGTATTATATTTTTTATAACGTATCATGCCGTACCCGCATCTTTGCTTTTTAAATTCTATCGTACCGCTGTAACGAGTACGTATCGTACCCAGTACCCATACCCGTACCGGTGCTTCCTCGATGTTGGTTTACTGACGGGATATCCTAATAACAAATCAATACCATTTTACCTTCATTTTTTTGCACACCCTACTTTCATTTATATCGTTATCCAGTAGTCGCTCAGCGTCTTAGCCGGAGATTCCCACAACATTTCGTGCTCTAATTGTTGTTCTTACAGGGTTGAAATGGATTTGAATCCAAACCAAATCCGATTCGATTAGTTTCATAAGGTATTCATCCTCCAGGAAACCTAGCAAAAGATTACGTCCACTTTAAAACACCCCATCCTCGATTTGGAAAACAATCGTAGGAGCAGAAACCTCAATACTTGTGTCAGGAACCAACATCAATCCTTGGTCTTCTTCATCATTCTCGCTTGGCTGGGTGCATGCGTGGCGGCCTCGATCTTCTAGAGATGCGGTCTTGGATTTGTCAGCGGCAGGCTGTGAGATCGATGGAGGAAGAGGCTTTGGTAGCTCGGGCTCGAGAGGTGTAGGTGACATAAGCATTGCAGAGGGACGACAGTGGAGATGCTGCGGATCTTGGTTGCGACTGTATGGCAAGGCAACTGACACCCATACTTAGTTTAGCAATATTTCTAAAGCAACATAGTCACACATAGTCACACATAGTCACACATGCGGATCTTGGATGATGTTCATATTCTTCTCAGTTATAAGTTTCATAGCTTACTTGGCACCTTCTGTGATTTGAGTCCCTGGTGGCAACTGTGGTACTCTGGTGTGTTCCTAGGTTTGAACACATACATCTAAATGATTTCTTGCATGGAAGAATGAGTCATCAACATTTAATTGAGACTTATATGGTCTACTGTTTCTTATGAGTGTGATGGTGTCTGTTCATCAATCATGAATCATGATAGAAAGCATCTCAGATGCCCCCTCACGATTTATGCATCCATTCGTTGAAATGCTCAACTGATGGAGACACCCGCGTAGGCACAATAATCTGTGGATTTATCATTCAGTTCATGTTCACATTCTTGGTTATATCGCAATTGCATCTTTCAATACTTACTATTGTATATAGTGATCTTTCACAGTTTCTAGCATACTCAACTTAATAAGTTTCCTCCATGAACAGTCACCTAATGACTTCATGTGATTTATCATCGCATATGAATATTATATTTAAGTTGAAATACAATGCAATATTGAGTACAAATTTGACATATTTTCAGATTTATGGATAGAGTTGCATGTATCTAAACTTAATACTATTAACACGTGATATGTCTAAACAATAAAAAGATAATTTTACTTTGATGTTGTGATGTTCGTACCCTTAACGTGACAATATGATTCTCTTATACTATATAATAAGAGAGTTGTTTGATCACTTTTCATGTTGTCGGTGCAATTTGAAAAGGCAATCCCCCCCCCCCCCCCCCCACACACACACACACATTTTCCCCATTTTTTGCATTGATCTGCTCAATTTTGGTTTCTTGGGCGGCCAATTAAATTTTCTACTTTATTGCATCTCAGAGTTTTTTCTCTGGCTTACTAAGTCCTACTATAACGTCTGTTATACAATACTATACACATATGAATCTACGGTGTGAGATCTTTTAGACGGTGAAATAGTACGTTGAGCGTTCTTCTTGACTCAGTCAACAAGCAATAAATTACATCACCCTCTTTCTTACTCCATTCATTTGATTTTATTGATTTCTAGCTAAAGTTATAATTATTATTGTAGTACATTATATATCACCAGTTCATAATAATTATTTTAATTGGTTTATTTTTATTACTTTAGTGATTTGCTTAATACCGCCGACCTATCGATTCTTATTTTTTGCATGTGATAAATACTATTATTAATCTAAATTAATTAAATAATGTAAGTTATCTTATTAATATTAATAAAATAAATTTCAGCTTAATATGTATTTAAATTAATTAAATGGAGTAATTTATATATTAATAGATTTATTAAAAATTGTGATTTGCACTGTTCAGCTCCGTATGCTAGTTTTGACCGTTCAACATTGGTACCCCTATCTGTTCTGTCGACCAATTGTGGTCCACACCGATCACTGCAGTCTGCATTACGACCCCTGTACAACTATGAATCTCCATTCTCCTAGGATATCACTTCTCCATTGAGTACAAGAAGATGACTGTGAGCACCGCGGTGGACGCCCTATCTTGCAAGGCTGTCAATGGTACTCTATTAATCGTCTTCCACTTGCGGTAGCGCTATGCTGACGCCATCCCTGCCGAGGTGCGGAGGGAGTGAAGGACTCCCACCACGCCGCCATTTACAGGACCTGTAGCGGGACCCATGATCATCCAATTTCGCCTAGTTGGCGACCAACTCCATTACCGCGATCGTCTGGTGGTTGCAGATTCATTGCTATGGATTCCTTGTCTCCACTACGAATTTCATGCCACCTCTACTGCAGGACACTTGGGCGCATAACCAATACCTATTGGCGATTTGTTGCTATCTTGTATTGCCGTGCCATGATGAGGGTAGCGCAACAGTTTGTCACCAAGTGCTTAACTTGTCAAAAGGACAAGTACCAGATTCTCTTCCTGGTCGGGCTGCTCCAACCCCTTTTGGTACCCGACATAGTGTGGGAGGACATCTCAATAGAATTTATCACTCGACTTCCCCGCTCTTAGTCTCAGGGCTATGATTGCCTCCTTGTCGTGGTGGACCGTCTCTCCAAGTATGAGCACTTAATACCCATCAAGCACCCGACAACTCTGTCACCCGGATCTTTATAGGGGAAGTAGTCCATTTACATGGGTTTATCCATTCCATCGCCAATGATTACGATCCAGTATTTATGAGTTTTGTCTGACATGAGATGTTTCATCTACATGCACAAAGTTGCACTTTAGCATATCCTACCATCCCCGGACCGACAGTCAAACAATGGTCTTCAACCCCAGGGTCAACACCTACTTTGTTGTTTTTTGCTACCAAGTAGCCCCTGGACATAGTGGATCACGTGGGAAAAATTGTGGTACAACACCTCCTAACAGTCCGCTGCTAGCTCGACCCCCTTTCATGTGGTCTTCGGGCCACCGCCCCCGAATATTCCATTCGACCTTCCTGGTGAGTGCCAAGTGCAGGCCTTGGCCACCAATCTCGAAGATCGCGACGAGACCCTCCGCCAACTGAAGTATCATCTTCTCCGCGCTCAACATCGTATGGTCCAACAGGCCAATTGACATCGCCGCGATGTGTTCTTCTCACTTGGAAAGGTGTTCATCAAATTGTGGCCCCATCGTCACAATTCCTTAGCCGGATGCCTACATCTCAAGATATTTGCTCGCTACTTTTGCCCCTTCTTGATCCCGGAGAAGGTAGGAGGGTGGCCTATCGCCTACGACAGCCTCGCAACAGCCGCATTCATCCGGTCTTTCATGATTCCCAGCTCAAGAGGGCATTGGGAGATCACCCCCCCAAGCCACTCTACCCGAGGGGTTGATGGTCAAGTCCATTCCTCGTCACGAGCCTATTACTGTGCTAGGATATCGCATCAAGGATATTCAGGATCAATAGGTATGATGGACTCTCATCTAGTGGAGGGGACTGCTTACGTGGATCATGTAGGAGGTGATCAAGTCACATTTCCCAAATTTCGGCCTTGTGGACAGGGTCATATTGGGACCCGTGGGTGTTGATACGAGCACGAGTGATCTTATCTCCTGCCAATGATATGCACGGGTTTAAACACGTCGTGCGCGCGCTTTAGTCAAAGTGGCGGAATGACTTTGGGTCATGTTATTCTTTTAAGTTAATTATGTATTTTCTTTAGTAGTGGCGCCTCCTATAGATATAAGAGTCTAGACTTTGATGTTATGCAATTATTATATTGTTTTTGTATTGAATCAAAAGGGAGAGCGATTCAGCATTCCCCTTTGCCCCTAGTTCCTGCTGGTTTGTAACAAATAAAAAGGAAAATATAGAATACAAATATAAAGAAATGGGCTGAGTTCATCCGCTAGCTCTGATCGTACAAATTGAGACCTTATAGCTTTATGCAATAAAACATGATCTTACCTTATAGCTTTATGCAATAAAACATGATCTTACCTTATAGCTTTATGCGATAAAACATGATCTTGAGCGACCTTTGATGTGTGCGGCTGTGCGCTATGATCAATGCTCCCAATCTTCATAAATTCTTCTCAGCTTGGAAGCTTTTATCTCCGACGAATGGAGATTGTACTGCTAGGTGCCAGTTGGTCTAGCTACTTGGATGCCACCAGAGTATCATCATTGAATGTGTGTCCTCTCCCTTATGTCAATATCATCCTGCAAATCCATCTGATTTTACCATGATCCTGTGATCCAATAGAACTACAATGTCTTCATGAAGTTGATATACTGTTTAAGATGTTGAAGATCCGGAAGGAGGCATGCATCCCAGCTGAGAGGGAGGATGGGGGGTAATGCTGTTGTTGTTGTAGGATTTATTAGGTTGAGGATGCAAATAACTATGAAACTCCTAATATAGAGTCAATTCCCTACATTGAACATGGTATGAATAATCATATCCTTGAAATATCAAACACATAGTTGTTTGACTAAATCTTTCTCAGGATTGCGTAAGAGTCCATTTCCATAATATTGAATTTCTTATCAGTTCTCAATGAGAACAACACTCAGGTCGAATGTGAACTATCACATGATCACCTTATGTGAATTATTGTTCCCTCTTATGACTATCTGCGTTAGATTTGAATGATGCATTATTTAATACAATTTTATGTCAAATAATATCATACAAACCATTCAAATGTTGACTAAATAACTTAAACTCACTAGGATGCAACTTTATAGCATGTTGCATTTATCTCATGGGGGTAACTCACAGTAGAATTTGTTGAGTGTTTGACGAACATCTGCATGAATTATTGAAACTTTATAGCATGTTGCATTTATCTCATGGGGGTAACTCACCGGAGAATTTATTGAGTGTTTGACGAACATCTGCATGAATTATCAAAACATTAATGATTTCCTTAGACGTAAGTGAGACAACCACTAATTCCACTCTCGACTCGATCATTAGCTCACTTTTAGATATGATGTGAAAAGACTTTGAGATACATATTCGTGACAAGTCTTTCATCTTAATTTTATCCTTACTATGATCTTTTGTTTGGGTTCCATATAGAGTAATCGTTTAACACTTATCATAATATGCATGTGTTTGATCACCCGTAACATGTGACAACACGATCGTATAACCAGAGCGTGCTTAAAAGAGCGTAGGAATGTTACAGATGCACCCTTTGTCGCACCGAAAGACGCATCATAGTTTTTATTTATTATGCATTTATCTTATTTCATGTCATGTATTTTTTCCCACATACCCGTTTTGTTTGTTTTTTCCCCACTATAGTGGGATAAAGTGTTGAGTGTTTTTTATACCCGTTTTGTTTTTCGGCTCAGCGGTTTGACCACCTGACGAGACCTTGAATAAAAGGTTCGGTAATTTTAAATTATTTAAAGACACATAAATCTAATTTATAAAATACCATCATTAAAAGGGAGGCAATAAAGAAATATGTAAGAAAATCCTCATTAGCATTTGGAAAGAAAGCTTTGGAAATAAATTTTCAACTGTAGTAAAATTTCCATTAGCATTTGGAAAGAAATTATTCACTACCTGTTGTGAATATGAAATTGGAAGGAATATAATGGAAAGAAATTGTTACTCAGGAAATCTGTCCACTACAAATAGCCTCCCTGTGAAGGAGGCATGCTGGTTAACAGAGAAACGAAATCACGTTTCTTTGTATTGTGGCAACCACCCATTGTCCCAGACGCCAATAACTGTTCACCCATCTCCGTACTCCGACGAGGTAGGCGGAACCACTGACAAGGCGTCACTACTAATCCACGCCCGACTGATTCTTCGAACGGATGTTGTCACCGATCTGATTTCCTCTCGCCGATCTAGTTGTGTCGCTGACCATTGAACGCATATCAGAGTCGCTGTCTCTGATTCCTTCGTCTCAGCAGTTCGATCAAGCTCTCTCTGTCGCAGGTCCACGTCGACTTCAGCCCACGCCTCCGTCTACCTGCCGATAGAAGATCATTCCTCCTATGAGTGAAGGGCTTTGGAGAAGACTGTCTTGCTCTACGTATTTTTGTCGTATCCTTGCTCCAATCAATTAGTTTATTTTTATGCGCTCTGCTAAATAATCTTAAGCTTGTCCCGAACGTTCAATTGCCTTTATTTTCGTTATTCATAAATTATTGCATGTGTTTTGGCTTCTGGATGATCGGATCTCGCTTTGGTTCAACTCGTTAGACGCTTGCCGGGGAATCTTCGAATAACGGTTAACGATTTTACAAAGTTCAAAGTTCGAGAGTGATTTGGCGCAAAAACTTTGACTTCGCCCTTTCGGCCTACATCAGTTAAAACGTTCGCATTTGAAATATCTTACTTTTAAAAGAAAACCTAACTTTGATCTACATCAATGACACCAAACAATATCCTTATATGCGACAAGATTGATGGTACAAGACATCTTTCATGTACCGCCTCCTTGTTAACCCAAACGAGCCAGTATGGATTTGGGCGAGGCTCGACCTTCAATCTCATTTGCTCAATACCCATCATAGTTACCAAATTAACATAACTTTCACTGCCAATGGTTAGCTTACAGGTATCACCCGCACTAAGTAAATAAGTATAAGTATATATTATTGTAGTGCGCTTCCAATCTTCATCTATTCTATGTATACATAATAGACATCTCACTACACCGAACTGAAGGGTTCTATTATTATCACCTTTTCAACCTTCCCGGATAGTCATATTAATTCTTCAGTACACTCTACCTAATTATTGTCCGGCTTGGTCTCATCAAGGAGAATCAGATTCCTCATTTGGTACTGAGCCTTTATATGTCCTCTACCATGATATGTCTAACATTATATCCCGCCAGAATATGATGATTTTGTGACACATTGCCTTTCGTATATATAGGAACACGTCTAAGCGCAGTAGTGGCTCCAGGTTAAGGAGGGCTTTTAATAATGGATTTGTCAGGCTATAAATAAACTTGCCTTTGTTCCAAAATCCAAGATGAGTTCATACTTGTGTGCGAGCAGAGATATTTGTTCGACAGGCTTTAGAATGGTGGAGGAATCAATTCTCGACATATCTTAGAACATAGTCCAACTTGAAATTTGAAAGCGAACATAATAGGCTTACTCTGAATGTCGCTGCTCACTATGAACTCGCCAAATCGAGTCATGTAATCGACAATTGACATAGTTCATTGCCATTAGGCATGCTACTGAGGTCACTTGACCCGACCTTCTAGGTGCCCAAACTCATTGCCTCTCGTGTTCAAAGCTCCCAATTTGGAGCCCAAACTGTCTCAGTGTGTATCTGTTACGGCGCTCGACGCACCAGATCCATATTGGGGCCGCATGTATCAGCATCGTCCACTGGCCGGGACCGCATGACTTTATCATATGTTATTTTGTCGTATTTTGTAATTTATTTTGTTTATGATCTCACTTGTAGTAAGCCCAGGTGAGGGGCACAAACATGTTGATTTTTGGGTTTGATGTTGGGTCCGGTTTGGGGTGTTGGAATGACAAGCAAGTATTTATCCAAAATTCTCTCTCCCTCTCTCTATTCCCGAGCGGGAACCCTAGCCGACGCGGTATTCCCGAATCGGGATTGCTTCCGCCAAACGGCTTCTCCCTCTTCGTTCCCCCTTCTCCTCTCTTTCTACCCCTTCTTCTCTTCCTCTTCTCCTTCCCCTCTCCCCCTCTCACAAGTACCAAAAGTCTTCCAACCATAGCACCGTCGAGAGATTCGACCCCTCCACCGGGGAACGCCTCCTCAGTCGGCCCTATCATCAGATCCAGATCAGGAGGTCACACCAACTTGGTATCAGAGCCAAACGCCGAGACTTCTCTACCCGGCACCTACCACGCCGCCCTCACTGGATTTCGCCGACCGGCCGCACCACTTCCGCCCGCACGGGAAACCGTTGGGTTGCTACCGCCTCCAGCACTACCCCCCCCCCTTTTTCCCATGGCCTACGACGGCCCCTCTCTCGCCTAACTCATGGAGTTCTTCCAATCAATGTTCGCCACCCAAAATGATAAAATGGACGCCCTAAGTGTGCGCCTGGACTCCCTCCAGGGCGCTTCCCCGCCACCGCCGCACTCCGCGGCCTAACCGTCCGAGAGTCGGGTGGAGTCGGCTCCTCGCGGCGATGCCTACTCCGACAACCGTTTTGTCCGTATGGACTTCCCAATATACAAGGCCCTCAAAGATCTCCTGCCATGGCTTATGCGATGCGAATTCTTCTTTTCTAACCAACATAGCCCGGATGAGGAGCATGTCGTCATCGCCTCGTTCCACCTCCTAGGACCGGCGTAACTATGGGTCACTCAACTTCTCCGGGAGCACCCTACCACCTCGTGGGAGGATTTTCGGGCAGCCTGCACCCTCCGCTTTGGACCGACAATGCCGGGCAACCCTCTCGGCGACCTTATTACTCTCAAGTACACCGACTCCATCGACTCCTATCTGGAGCAATTTCAGTTGTTACTCTCGCGCGCCATGACCGTGTTACCGTCCCAAAAAGTCTCACTCTTCACCGTCGGGTTACCCGACCGGCTCCGTTGGGATGTGGAATTTTAGAAGCCACCAGACCTCTTGACGGCTATGAGCCTCGCTCGCGCGTTTGAGCGCCGGCTCGCCTTGGATCGGCCTCCCTCGGGCCTCCCTAGACCACCACCACATTTCACTACTTCCCAGCCACCGGAGGGGGACCAGCCCCCATGTCCCACTTTTCGCCGCCGTTTGTCCCGCCTGGAGATGGAAGCCGCCGTGAGAAAGACTTATGTTTCAATTGTGATGAGTTGTATACACCCACTCATCAGTGCAAGCGTCTATTTTGATTGGAAGTTGACGACCCACCGGAGGAGGAAGACGAGGGGTTCGACGACTCTAGCACACCCCACTTGTCTCTCCATGCCTTAGTCGGGCTGTAGGAGTGATGCACCATTCAGCTCTTTGTGACAGTCGCGGATACACACTCCTCGCTCTTTTGGACACTGACAATACTCACAGTTTCATCCGCCAAGACAAGGCCCTCCAGCTTCAGAAGTCGTGCCCGAGGGTATGTCGGCGCGTAGCTTTCGCCGTGGATGGGTCTTCTTTCCAGACTGACCTCTTTCTCATTGACCTTCGGGGCTTTGACATTGTGTTGGGAGTTCGTTGGCTGCGCACTTTGGGACCCCTCGCTTGGGACTTTGGTCGTATGACCATCTCATGGCATGTCGACTCTCGTTTGATACAGTGGCAAGGATAGGTTCCCGAGCAGTCTCCTTCCTCCTTTTTAGTCCATACCGAGCCGTTGGACGCTCCATCACACCAGTCGGTGGTTCATCTGGCAGATCTTGCTTCCCTTCTTCAGTCATTTCCCGTGCTTTTCAGTCCGCGCTTGGGCCTTTCACCGCGGCGGCGGCAGGACCATCGCATTTGCCTTTTCCCAGGGGAGGCTCTGGTCACGACAAGTTCCGCTTTCTATTGAAGAATCTCAGAATTCTCCGTTGATACGACATGCCCTTTTTTCCATTCGGTGGTGCGACCATACCGCTACCCCTTCCTCTAGAAGGACGAGATCGGACGACCATGCGATCTCCTCCAGCAGGGACTCATTCAGCGCAGTGTGTCCCCTTTCTCTTCCCTGGTATTGTTGGTGCACAAGAAGGACAACTCGTGGCGCATGTGCGTGGACTATCGGGCCCTCAACGCCATTACGGTCAAAGACAAGCTCCCCATTCCGGTCGTGGAGGAACTTCTAGACGAGCTACATGGCGCGTGCTTCTTCTCCAAGCTCGACTTGTTTTCCGGGTACCATCAAATCCGCATAGCGGATACGAACGTGGAAAAAATTGCATTCCGGACGCACCATGACCACTTCGAGTTTCTGGTTATGCCGTTTGGCCTAACCAACGCTCCATCTACATTTCAGGCATTGATGAACGAGGTATTCCAACCCTTCCTCTGCAAGTTCGTTTTGGTTTTTTTGATGATATTTTGGCGTATAACAAATCTTGGGAGGAGCACCTACACCATCTACGGGCCGTCCTCAGTTTGGCGCACACACATCAATTGGTTCTTAAGCCCTCAAAGTGCTCGTTTTGGCAGCGCTCAATCACTCACTTGGGCCATGTGGTGGATCACTCAGGGGTCTCAGCCGACTCGACCAAGCTCGGGGGTGTGGCGTCGTGGCCTCTGCCGCAAAACATCATCGACCTTCGCGGTTTTCTCGGCCTCACGCGCTATTACCGCCGATTCATCTGCGACTACGACATCATGTCCGCCCCCTTGATCAACTTGCTTCAGAAGAACACATTTGTATGGACAGATACGGCGAGACAGGCGTTCCATTCTCTTCAGGCGGCATTGTTGTCCGCCCCGGTTCTCCGTCTTCCGGACTTCACAGTACCGTTCCTCGTCGAGTGTGACACGTCCGATTTATGCTATGACGCGGTGTTATAGCTGGAGGGTCACCCCATCGCCTATTTCAGCCGCCAGACGACCATCCACCATCGGAAGTTACCCACATATGAACAAGAGCTCACTGGGCTCGCCAAGGCCATCCAGCATTGGCGGCCTTATGGGGCCATTCCTTCATTATTAAGACAAATCACTAGTCTTAAATACCTCCTAGAGCAGCGCCTCACTACTGTGCCACAACAATGATGGGTGAGCAAGTTACTCGGCTTCGATTTTCAGGTGGAACACATGGCTGGGGCACTCAACCGCGCCGCTGACGCGCTATCCCACCGAGACACTACTACAAATGCCGCCATCAATGCTATTTCCTTTCCGACGGCCGACCTCCTATCCTTGCTTCATCAAGAGATCCATGCTTCTTCCAGTCTCTCCGAGCTGCTCCACTGGGCGGAGCAGGGCAGCAGTTATCCGCTCCGCACTTGGCTACCCAGCGTTACAGTCTTACAGATACGCAGTGGACAACCCGTCAAGGGTTGATCTATTACCGTGATAGGTTGTATGTGGATCTGGCATCACCCCTCATTCTCACCATTTTGGACGACGTCCACTCCCTCAGCCACGAAGGTGTTCACCGCACTATCCAGCGCCTTCGCACGGAATTCTATTGGAAAGGCATTCGTCGACACGTCCACGAATTCATCTCCGCATGTGCCGTATGCCAACAAAACAAGGTCGATCACCTCCTACCGGCTGGATTGCTTCAGCCCTTACCGGCCCCAATGCAGATTTGGGTAGATCTTTCTATGAATTTTGTTGAAGGGTTGTCTTCGGTTTGCGGCAAATGCATTTTGATGGTGGCGGTGGATTGATTATCGAAGGGAGCCCATTTCATCCCTTTTGTGCGACCTCTTGTGGCCGAGCACATCACACGGGTGTTCTTTCAGGAGATCTTTCGGCTGCATGACATGCCGAAGACGCTTGTCTCGGACCAAGATAAAGTCTTTGCAAGTAACTTTTGGAAAGAGCTCTTCTCACTTAGTGGCACCAAATTGGCCTTTTCATCGGCATATCATCCCTAGTCTTACAGCCAGACTGAGGTGGTCAATCACACTCTGGAGATGTACTTGCGGTGTGTGACTGGGGATGGACCGCGGGATTGGCCGCATTGGCTACCTTGGGTCGAATACTGTTACAACACAGCCTACCACACGACACTGCAGACCACACCGTTTCGCCTCATTTACGGTCGGGATCCTCCTCGCATCTTGTCCTACACGGGTGGCTCGGCTCGCCTGGCGGCCATTGACCGAGAGCTGGAGGATCGTGACACCTTTTTGCAAACCGCCCAGAATCGCCTGTTGCAGGCCCAACAGAGAATGGAAGTTGTATACAACCGGGGCATAGAGACCTCACCTTCGCCGTGGGTGATTGGGTGTGGGTGCGACACCGCCCTTTCCGTCAGGTTTCCACGACTCGACCCCCCTCCAATAAGTTGGCCCCCAAGTTCTTTGGGCCTTTTCCCGTCTTTGAACGTATTGGCAACGTGGCCTACCGCCTCGGCCTTCCCCCTGAGGCCCGGATTCATGATGTTTTCCACATTTCCCAGCTCAAGTTGTTTGTTGGGCCTCCGCCGCAAGCTCCCTTGGTCAACATTCCATCGCAACTTGATGACAAGCTGTCTTCTGATGAGGGAGGTGATGTTACGGCGCTCGACACACCAGATTCATATTTGGGCCGCATGTATCAGCGTCGTCCACCGGCTGGGACCGCATGATCTCATATGTTATTTTGCCGTATTTCGTAATTTATTTTTGTTTATGACCTCACTTGTAGTAAGCCCAGGTGAGGGGCGCGAACATGTTGATTTTTGAGTTTGATGTTGAGACCTATGTGGTCCGGTTTGGGGTGTTGGAATGACAAGCAAGTATTTCTCCATAATTCTCTCTCTAATCTCTCCCTTTCTCTCTATTCCCGAGCGGGAACCCTAGCCGGCGCGGTATTCCCGAATCGGGATTGCTTCCGCCGAATGGCGTCCCCCTCTCCATTCCCCCTTCCTTCTCCTCTCCTTCTACCTCTTCTTCTCTTCCTCTTTTCCTTCCCCTCTCCCCCTCTCACAGGTATCAGAAGTCTTCCAACCAATAGCACCGTCGGAAGATTTGGCCCCTCCACCGGGGAACGCCTCCTCAGTCGGCCCTATCACCATATCTAGATCGGAAGGTCACAACAATATCTATGAGATTGAATTTATTTAATTTGAGTTTCTAAAAATCTGCATTCATCATCTCAATATTAGAACTAGTTGCTTGGGCAACTTGGTTACTAGGATTTGCCATGCTTCTCCTATAGTTCTTACAATCTTACCACTACGTAGCATAAACATAGCCCAAATCTAGGCTATGTTGCCAAATTTGGCGCAAGATAGAGCTATAGGAGCATAATGATTTGACTATATATGGTGATATAGACAGGCATGCAACAGAAGAAAATAGATGATAACTATCCTAAATACTAATCCTATATGTGTCAATATACAATAGTATTTGAAATGCAAACTAATTAAATAAGTGTATTTTAAAGATTTGCAAGAATCACACTTGATCGCAAATCATTCAAGGAAAATTCACTGTTAATAATTGCACACTACTCAGAGGTGTTGGGAAATAGATATTGCGTGATTAAACTCTCCAAATATTTACTAAGAAACAAGTAATCACCTACAGAAATCACCAAGTAGTCACATACTATGTAAAAAAAAATGCAAAATTAACTACACAAATAAACAATTAATTGGCCTTAGGGTGAAGGTGATGTAGTGCGCTGTTTTATGTAGCAGTAGGCCGTGAAGCAGTGGAAAAAGGGTTGGCTAAGGTGGGGGAGAGGTTGGTTTGGATGCTGTAGCTAGGGCTGGAGAGGGATGCGGCTACGACTGGTGTTGGAGGGTGATGCTGCTGAAGCCGGAGAGGGAAGAGGATGATGTGGATAGGGCTGGAGCTTGGAGAGGGGGAGGAGGGGTTGTGGAGATTGGACAATTAGAAACTGACAGCTAGAGGCAAGGGGAACTCCTGGCTTCGACACCAAGAAGAGGAAGGCAGCGCACAGTTTCGACTGCAGCACTGCATGAGCAACTGAGTTGAATACCTATTCCCAGTAGTGGATCCCCTCAGATCTCACATACAGACGGTACATTACAACCCATTTAAAACATCATAAAGCTAGGTCAAGTAGAATAGGTGGGTTAGATTGCCCAATACTTCACCTGACCAAAAATAATCAAATACAACTAAGAAATATTAAAAAAATCGTAAAAAATATGTTGAACTCTTTGACGACAACACTATAACCTCTTGCAACCAAAAGTAGACCCTGAGCAGCCCTTGATGCGTGCATGCGCTCCAATGGATGCTTCTTATCTTATTCCCATCAACAACCCTTATATATTTAGAGCTGTATTTTCTTTTAAGTGCATCATAAAAATGGATACAATAATGCTATGTCTTATGTGAGATGCCATTAACCTGATTTTTTTAATAATAATTAGATCACTAAATTGAGTTAAGCTTTTGATAGCCAGTTACACAAATCATTATTTTCTAACCGTACCGAATTTATTTAGAGATCTTCCACCATTTAAGACAAAATACACCAATGGTCAAACTAATATTCAACCCCAAAGTATAAGCACACAGATGAGAGCAGGACACATGATTTGTGTATACCGACATATATTTTGCCTAGGCTCCGTTTGGGAGGACTTAATTTCACCGGTCAAGCGTTTACGAATTAAGGTTCGGTTCATGCGGTCGTAATCGCTTGACTGGTGAAAATAAATCCCCTCAAACGGAGCCTAAGTCATGCTCCCTCATGGAAGAGAGAGAACCTATTTAATGCTAGCCTTTATGCTGATGTATGTATTTGCCCAGCCTAATGGAAATAGAGATATTCATGCTGTTGGGCGCGAAAGTATTCAAAAAGTGATTTTTTTTGTTGATAAACTTGGGACCTCCTTGATGAATGCCCATCTGTCAGCATTTAGTGAAGCCACTTTTATTTTAATATATCATTTCTCATTTATTGCTGGGATTCCTTTTCTTCTTTTTGTTTTTAATTAGAACCATTTTAATGTAAACAAACTCTAAGGGTTCATTTGTTTGGACGAATCTGGGTCTTAGAATTAGAATTGGAGGCCCGTTTTTTATTGGAATTGAATCTTCAATTTTTGAGACTCCAATGCAGTCCAACCTAAGGACCCTAAAATCTAAGGTTTCTTTATTATGTCATGTGACCTTCAATGGCTAAATTAGTAATCTCCCCTCTTCTTCTTCGCTCCTAATTTGAAATAACATTTGCTATGCAGCTCAAGTCAAAAGTTGGTGAAGTGATGTCTTCTCCGGCCTTCACATTAACGCCCGACAAGAAAGTCTTGGGTAATTTTGTCTTTCTCAGGAATCTCGTCCTTTGGAACTCTGGGCATGATACAGACGAGCTGCAATTTTTATTTGTTATAAGAATGCGAATCTTGCTAATTTGCAGATGCAGCAGCCTTGATGCTAAAGAAGAAGGTCCACAGGGTACCCATTCTGAATGACAAAGAGGAAGTTGTAGGTAAAGTCTATAATCGCCAGGTGTAAGTTTTCTTCGCATTTTCAAAACCACCGTCTTCCGCAAAATCCCCTTGAATGCATGCATATAAATAACATCCAGTCCATGCTCTAAATAAACCATAACAAAGCACAAGGAGGTTTGATTCATGTTTACATGTTATGTCATCATACAATTACATAAAGTTTTTCTTTTTATAATAGTATAGATGCAACACTTGTGTTATAACTGATTTTAGCTGCTGTCATGTGTTAAACAGGCATAGTTACTCGCACCGATGTATTCCGGGCATTGGAGGCTGCAGAAGTTTAATCTCTCTTCAATGATAATAGCCCCTTGTGTGTGTGATGAATTATGAAATTGGGCATGCTCTATCTTTAATTTTTCTTGTTCAGTAATCAGAAATCATTCAAGTCATGCAGATAAAAAATGCCTCTATTATCTGGGCTCTGTTTGAGATGCCTTTTTTTAATTTTCTCTGGTATGGGCGTATCTCATTTTCCATCAGAGTTTTAGGCGCTGTTTGGGAAACCTATTTTCTTCCTTCTAAATGGAGCTCCTGAGTTTTATCTTCCACTTTGCTCAAATCTCCCTTCTAAATGGAGCTCCCTTCACGCCATATAGCCATATAGGAGGGGCTTGATTCTCAAACAAAGCCATAGTATATTAGCAGCCCTATAAATAAATATCTTCGGCTCCTCTGCTTATACAGCTAATTGATTTTACCTTTTTTTATTCCCCAATGATTTTTATTTATTCTTCCCCATAAAAATAGTAAAGTGGGTGAGAGATGATGATTCTCACTTGTCAACTCCTCTAGTCATCATACACAATCCTAGTGGTCTTTTGTTGTCCTCACTAATTTTTTTTTGCATTTAAAATACATACATTTTCTTTGTCAAATATCTCTCTTGTTATATTTTATACCCTAAAAAACATGTTTCACAATTCTTTATATTTTATAAAATGCATTTGTACCAATTTTACAGCTCTTGTTTTCAATAACAAGCAAAACTTTTATAAATTTTAATATAACTTTTTAAATGTTAAAAAAATTATAAATTCAAATCGAATTTAATACAATCCTTTCATCTACTGGGATGCTGCCCATTTTAACTTTGAAATGATCATTCAAATTAAGAAATATAATATATTTTTTTATAAAAAACAACGCTCAAGCCTTTATCCCAGTAAATAAGTCTCATGGCATGCTTACAATTTTGGCTACAAAGATATTGAAAAATATGACCGCCACCAATGAGTTTGAACAAAAATGCCACCATTACAAAATGTATTTGACATGACAAGGATTATGACCTTAATCTCAAAAAAAAATTGAACATAAAATAGATGACAATCCTTAGGTGAGTTCTGACTTTCACAAACAGTAGTCATAATCACCGTTCATGACCGCAAATGCTGGGCCAAACGGGCCTAAAAACATTTAACAGAAAATAAGTGTCCGCAAATGAAATCATATTCGGGCACTGCATTTTCTAGCAAAGGCCCTAAAAAAATCAGTGCACCAACATCAGGGGGAGCAGAAGCACATTGATCCTCCTCCAAAGACATTGGAGGTGATCTCCATTTCTTCTAAAAAAATCATTAGCCACGGACATCATTCTGCAAATGATGAAATGATGATCCCTCTATTATAACTAGGCAGATCTCATTTGTTTGCAGGAAAAAAAAATGGGTTAAAATGATAGTGTAAAGTGCTGCATAGTTCTTACTTCAATTAAGCTGCGCGCACATTTACTAGTCTACCTTCTTAGTTTGGTATTTAAGGCCATTTCTTTATAGGAATTGACCCTAACAGCTGCCCTCCGCAAAGGTCTTCCTCCTCCAAGAGAAGTTCTCCCCAAGCTCGAGGCGAATTGATCTTCCTGTTCCACTTTTATCCGAATCGCAGGGGAAGCAGGCTCTTGCTGGCGGGAAACAGCTTCATCGTTTAATTCTCTCTCATCATGCGGGCATATTGGAAACTTCGCATCCTCTACCTCAAACAAGTCCCCGCTCGGCTCGCATGGTTCAACTTTCAAATTAATCAATCTCCGCAGATGTTGCCTGCTGAAGTTTCACGCTCGAATGAACTTTCAAATTAACCGATCAGTTTAGTGTAAAAAAATTACCGTCGATTTTCCTCCTCTGTGGTTGCTTGATTTGTTGTGGACACTCCTCCAGGTCCAAGTGCTGCGAGAAGATATAACATTATTTTCAACAATCAATGAGAGTTTATTCAGGCCTTGAGAATGGCAGAGCGATGAGAGAGAGGTGTCTATTGATAACGAAATGCAAAGGGAGTGTTTGTGGATGTGTACTCCCAGAAAGTGAATTTGGGCCCAAAATCTAGCTCAAAAGTTTCAAACGCAGATAAAATCTGCCACCCACTACACTTACTATCACAGTTCCTACCGCCACCTCAAACACCACAACTATCCTAAACAGAATCTTGATGCATAAAGAAGAGGGTGATGAAACTAACATTGACTTCTCTTAGGCCGCATCCTATTGGGCAGACAGATCTTCTTATTGGAAGGCAATTGAAATGCATCCACAATATTTTCAACTGGCTGCTCTGCTGTTTCCTGCATTCAAACATTGGGATCAACATATTTCCTTTAAGTTCAGAAGGGGCCATGAGTAAAGAATTTTATGCATTAAACATGGTCGGTCTTCTTATACCAGAGTGGAGGTACTCTTGATTCGCTTGTTTTTCTTGTTGAATTTCTTCAGCTTCTTTTAGAAAGAGTAAGGTTAGTTAGTATCAGAAAAATTAATCAATGCAACTGAACCAGCATTGATATGAATCAGGATTACCTCCTGTTGCGGACTAACTCGATGCTCCGGTCGGACCGGATATTCTTGGACCGCCTTAGCTCGCGGAGCGGTCGAGCGCGCACACAGTCAATTGAAAAATGGGGGACGGACACAGGAGGTTTTAACGTGGAAAACCCTTCAACCGGGTGAAAAACCACGTGACCGGGTCGGTGCCGATCAAAATCCACTATATTGCTGGAGGTTACAATTTGACAAGGGAAATCGGGGCGACAGGCCGCTCCCGTTACAACCTTGAGGAGAGAGAGAGTATATGCGCTCGTCGGTGGGCAACAGACTGCCTCGCCAACGGGACTTGGATGGTGGAATGCGCGGGATGCTTCAGTTGCGTGCGCTCAGAGGCGACGCGTGTCCAGAGGTTGTCACTGCTTCCTTTGTGCGTCTTTCTCGGTCCTTGGAGTGTTTCCTTGGTAACTGAGCTCTGGTGGGGTGCAAATAGCCGATGATAGGTTCTGGTAGCTGTTGGCAGGAGCTGATAGCCACTGGGGGCCGCTGGAGGCCTCGGGCGGCGGCCGGTGGTTGACGGCGAGAGGCGGCCGCTGGTGGTTGGCGACGAGGGGTGGCCGCCGGCGGAGAAGAACGGGAAAGCCCCCACCTGAGGAAGAAGAAGAAGAAGAAGCGTAGGAGGAGAAAGTTAGGAAATGAGGAGCCCCTGGGGTCCTTTTATAGGCTCCAGGGGGAAGTTATGGCGGGCCCCACCACTAACCTAGTGGGTTAGTGGGTGGTTTTGTCCCGATCGGACGGCCGGTGGGGCCTCTCCCCCGATCGGACGGCGGGGAGGGCTTCCCATGATGGCGGGCCGTCATGACGGCGGTGGCAGCCGGGCGGCCGGCGAGGGAGGCCAGCGGCGGCCAAGGTCACGGCCGGCCATGGCCACGGCCGTCCATGGCCGGGGCGGCCATGGCCGGGGCGGCCATGGCCGGGGCGGCCATGGCCGGGGCGGCCATGGCCGGGGCGGCCATGGCCGGGGCGGCCATGGCCGGGGCGGCCATGGCCGGGGCGGCCATGGCCCCGGCCGGCCATGGCCGGGGCGGCCCTGGCCGGGGCGGCCATGGCCACTGCTGGCCATGGCCGGGCGGCCATGGCCGGGGCGGCCATGGCCACGGCCGGCCATGGCCGGGCGGCCATGGCCGGGGCGGCCATGGCCACGGCCGGCCATGGCCACGGCCGGCCATGGCCGGGCGGCCATGGCCGGGGCGGCCATGGCCACGGCCGGCCATGGCCACGGCCGGCCATGGCCACGGCCGCGGCCGACCATGGTCGGGGCCATGGTCGGGGCCGACCACGGCCGGCCATGGCCGAGGACGGCCATGGCCGAGGCCGGCCATGGCCGGGCCATGGCCATGGCCGAGGCCGGCCATGGCCGGGCCATGGCCATGGCCGAGGCCGGCCATGGCCGGGCCATGGCCATGGCCGAGGCCGGCCATGGCCGAGGCCGGCCATGGCCGGGCCATGGCCATGGCCGCGGCCGGCCATGGCCGCGGCCGGCCATGGCCGCGGCCGGCCATGGCCGCGGCCGGCCATGGCCGCGGCCGGCCATGGCCGCGGCCGGCCATGGCCGCGGCCGGCCATGGCCGCGGCCGGCCATGGCCGCGGCCGGCCATGGCCGCGGCCGGCCATGGCCGCGGCCGGCCGGCCATGGCCGGAGGGGAACCGCCGGGGGCGGTTCCCTCCCCTAATGGTGGGGAGAGAGGGGGCCCACTCCCATGATCTCCATGAGAGATCATGGGGATTAGGGGGGCCCGCCCATGATCTCCATTCATGGGGATCATGGGGGCTCCTTTTTCTTATAAATTAAGGTGAAGCCCATCAATTGCCCCCCAAATCTCTTTCAGTTGGGAGGGAAGCGAGCACGGGGAGAGATTTTTAACTCTGGTTGCGGTGGTGATTGCCGGCGTGGAATCCGGGATGGCGGCGATGGTGAGCGGCTCCAAGGTATGCCGGTTCGTGTTAGTTTGGAAAGCGGACGCCAGACGGGCTCGCGCGAGGGCCGGCAAGGCGTAGGAGTTGGGGGTGTGCCACCGTTGCGGGAGAGGGACCGAGCGCACAGGCCGCGCGGGCGCAGGTCGCGCGCGCGCCGGCCGCGTGCGCGCAGGCTGCGCGCGCAGGCCGCGCGCACGGGCCTTGCGCGCTGGTTTTGCGCGCAGGCCGCGCGCGCGCAGGCCGCGCGCGCGCAGGCGGACCTGGTGCGCAGGCCGCGCGCGTGCGCGGGCCTTGCGCGCAGGCCTTGCGCGCAGGCCGCGCGCGCGCGGGCCTTGCGCGCAGGCTGCGTGCGCAGGCCGCGCGCGCAGGCCGCGCGCGCAGGCCGCGCGCGCAGGCCGCGCGCGCAGGCCGTGTGCGCTGGCCACGCGCGCTGGCCTTGCGCGCAGGCCGCGCGTGCGCTGGCCGCGCGCGCGCAGGCCGCGCGCGCGCAGGCTGCGCGCGCGCAGGCCGCGCGCGCGCAGGCGGCGTGCGCGCGCGTAGGTGGACCTTGCGCGCAGGCCGCGCGCGCGCGGGCCTTGTACGCGGGCCTTGTACGCGGGCCGCGCGCGCGCAGGCCTTGCGCGCAGGCCTTGCGCGCGCAGGCCGTGCGCGCGCATGCCGCGCGCAGGCTGCGCGCGTAGGCCTTGCGCGCAGGTCGCGCGCGCGCAGGTCGCGCCCGCAGGCCGCGCGCGCGCATGCCGCGTGCGCGCACAGGACGCGTGCTTGCTGGCCGGACTTGGCGAGGCTGCGCGTACGCCATGGCCGTGTGCTTGCAGGCCGTGCGCGGCCATGGAGAGGGTTGTGCGCGTGATTTTTACTATTTTGACATGACTAATTTTTTGCGGTGTGCAGGTACCGAAGCGCTCTGCTGGACCAATGCGTCTACGCTCCTCCTTGACTGAAGATGGTGTTGCTATTTGGAGAACAAAGTTCGGGCTTCCTTCAGACTTGGAGGTGAGGATCCCGCGTCCCGAGGAGCGGGTTCAAAATCCTCCCCGTGGTTGGCTGACTGTCTGCGAAGTGTCGCTCAGATCTGGTTTCCGTCTTCCTCCCTGCGACGAGGTGGTGGAGATTCTGAAGTTTTGCGGAGTTCCTATTTCCCAGTTTGCCCCTACCGGGGTTACTCGTATCATGGGCTTGATTGCTTTTTTTCGTGAGCATGGGGGCTCCCTCTCTTTAGACCAGTTCCGTGATTGGTGCGACGTGCGCTTTGATGGTGGTGAGCGGATCGAGGTGCGCAGCAACAAGGTTTGGCTGGAGTTTGAGTCTCGTAAAGATCGTCGTCACGGTAACACTTTGTTCGGATATGTGAAGAACTCTTGGGGTCTTCCTGAGGTGTGGAATGCACTTCCCGACCGTTGTCGCCGTGTGAAAGGGAGGGAGCGAGACTTCTCTCCAGTATTGGGATTTTCCGAGCCTCGTGAATTGGCTAACCGTCTCTTCAACATATATGCGTTTGTCGAAGAGAAGCGATTGTTGGGATGTGGTATTTCTGTTGGCACAGGACGGGCGGTGTTGTCTTCTCAGGGAGGAGGCCGCAAGAGAAAAGCGGTCATGGCCCCCGATAGTGATGTTGATGTTGTGGTGGTAGCCTCTGATGATTCAGTCCCAGAGACGCAGTTACCTATTTCCCCGACTCCACGGGCGCTTGCTAGCGCAGCGGTTCCTCGGATGTCTTCCTCTTTGAAGGCGATGAGTGATGCGGTACGTTGGTGCCTTATTGTTTCTTCCTCCTTCTATTTTTTGTTTGAAGGCGGCTAATTGCGTGTTTTCCTTTTGCAGATCGAGACTCAGGCGCAGATAGCGGTCACCTGGAATGATCATTACGTGAGCCTGAAGGATGGCTATCTTGCTTTGCAGGAGAAGCTTCGACTGTCGATGGGTTCACTTTCTTCTCTCAAGGAAGAACATGACCGGGACATCGCACAGTATCATCGAGTTGGGTCAGAGCTGAAGTCTGAGATAGAAGACGTGCGTGCTTCCTTGGACGTGGAGAAAGCCGTGGTGGAGAGGACTGCCCAGATGTTGAAACATGCGAGGGAGGAAATATCTAGCTTGGAGACTCAATTGCATGCGGCGCGAGATGAGGTTGCAGGCCTTGAGACCCAGCTTTGTGCGACGAGGGCGCAGGTAGAGATGTTATCTTCGGATGACCGTACATCAGAATTGAAGGCCGCAGGCCTCGCGGAGTACCTGGAGTCCTTGGACTATATGCGGGATCGTAGCCTGATCGCGGAGGAGGTTCGTGATGACATTTGGTCCAAGGAAGTAGAGCCTCAAATGGATGACATGCGCCAGTTAGCGCTTCGTCGTGGTGTTTCGAAGGCTTTTCGCTTCATAGGGAAGCATCTTGGGTGTGATACTTCCAGTTTCAGCTTCGCGGACGTTTCAGATGATGAGCGTTTTAGCTCAGATGCTGATGATGAGTAGCTGTAGTGTTTATCTGCTTTTGTCTGCCTCGTTGTTTATTTGTAGTCATTTGTTTCTATCATAGCTTTTGAGATTGTCGCTGTTAGAGCTCCCATTCGTTGTTTGTTATGATAGCCTTACTTGTATGTCGTTGTCCTGCGTTTTGCATAGATGTATTTTGCCACGAGATGGGTGTTTGTGGAAGTTGATCTTTGTCATGGTGTATTTGTATTTTGACGTGAGATAGTGTGTGGGCCTGGCTCGCGGCCTAGTTTGTATGTGGGCTTCTTTGTGAGGGGGTCAAGTCCTCACGGTGTTGCGTGGAACAGGTCCATGGCCTTTCGCGCGAGACAGGCTCGCGGCTTCTTCGTGAGGGGGGCAGGCCCCCACGGTGTTGCGTGGAACAGGCCCACGGCTTTTCGCGCGAGACAGGCCCGCGGCTTCTTCGTGAGGGGGGCAGGCCCCCACGGTGTCACGTGGGACAGGCCCACGGCTTTTCGCGCGAGACAGGCTCGTGGCTTCTTCGTGAGGGGGGCAGGCCCCCACGGTGTCGCGTGGGACAGGCCCACGGCTTTTCGCGCGAGACAGGCTCGCGGCTTCTTCGTGAGGGGGGCAGGCCCCCACGGTGTCGCGTGGGACAGTCCCACGGCTTTTCGCGCGAGACAGGCTCGTGGCTTCTTCGTGAGGGGGGCAGGCCCCCACGGTGTCGCGTGGGACAGACCCACGGCTTTTCGCGCGAGACAGGCTCGCGGCTTCTTCGTGAGGGGGGCAGGCCCCCACGGTGTCGCGTGGGACAGGCCCACGGCTTTTCGCGCGAGACAGGCTCGCGGCTTCTTCGTGAGGGGGGCAGGCCCCCACGGTGTCGCGTGGGACAGGCCCACGGCTTTTCGCGCGAGACAGGCTCGCGGCTTCTTCGTGAGGGGGGCAGGCCCCCACGGTGTCGCGTGGGACAGGCCCACGGCTTTTGAATTTCGTTAGAACATACAGTGTTTGCAGAAAATAAAAGGTAATTCTTTGAATAATAAGCGTGATTCAAAGTATTTGCATGAGATCAGGTTTGTGACTTATATAGGTCACCTAGTCTCGAATTGAAAATGACGGCATAAAAGAGTCGTAATGTGTCACTGGTAAAAGCGGCGTAGATTTTGTGCGTTCTAGGTGCGTGGGAGAATCTTTCCTTCGGCATTTCGTAGCTTGTATGTGCCTGGCTTCACCATAGTGGTGACAACGAATGGTCCTTCCCATGTTGGAGATAGCTTGTCGCCTTGTGTTCCCTTCCCGACAGCTTCCAGGGTGCGAAGGACTAGGTCTCCGATGTTGATTGAGCGGGCCTTTACCCGGCGGCTGTAGTAGCGGGCTGTGCGTTGTTGGTAGGCGGCGGCGCGAAGAGCGGCTTCTTCTCGTACTTCGAAGATCAGGTCAAGGTTGTCTCGGAGCGCCTCGTTGTTTATCTGAGGATCGAAGTCGGATGTCCGAGGACTAGGGACGCCAATGTCGACGGGTATAATAGCCTCCGTTCCATAACAGAGATTATAAGGAGTTTCTCCGGTAGGCGTTCTCTCTGTGGTGCGATATGCCCATATCACATTAGGAAGAGCGTCCACCCATTGCCCCCCAGCATCTTCTAGTCGTGTTTTTAGTCCCTTTAAGATAGTACGGTTGGTTACTTCAATTTGCCCATTGGATTGGGGATGTGATACTGCTGTGTGTCGCAATGCTACCTTTAAGTCTTCACATAACTTGGTAAAGGACTTTCCAGTGAATTGAGTGCCGTTGTCTGTGATAATGATTGCCGGTATGCCGAAGCGACATACAATGTTTTTCCAGACGAACTGTTTGGCGTTCTCTTCGGTTATCTTGGCCAGTGGTTCTGCTTCGATCCACTTGGTAAAATAATCGATTGCCATAATGATGAATTTCCTTTGACCGGAAGCTAATGACAAAGGTCCAAGGAGGTCTATCCCCCATTGTGCGAACGGCTAGGCTCCTTGTATCGACGTGAGGGCTACCGGGGGCTGCCGGGGAATGTTAGCGTGTACTTGACAGCTTTTGCACTTCTGAACGAATTTTGTCGCTTCCTTCTTCATGGTTGGCCAGTAAAATCCTTGTCGTAGGATTTTCCTGGCCAGGGCTTTTCCCCCGAGATGTTCGCCGCATATTCCTTGGTGAACTTCGCGGAGCGTGTACTCGGCATCTTCTCCTGATAGGCACTTCAGGTAGGGTCCTGCAAAGGACCGTTTGTATAGCTCCCCGTCTATCAGAGTGAATGCTGCCGCTCTCATTCTCAGGCGACGAGCCTCCTTTTGATCTTCCGGTGACAGTTGGCCCTTCAGATGGGCGATTAGCGGGGCTGTCCATGATTCTTCTGCTTTATTGACTTCTGCTACTTCCCACGGGCCGTGAATACTGGGGAAGACTATTTCTTCAACTTGGCGCCTTCTTGTTTGGTATTGCGTTGAAGAAGTGGCCAGCTTTGACAGGGCATCTGCCTTGTTATTTTGTTCTCGAGGGATATGTATAATTTGGATTTGTGGGATTTGGATGAGAAGGGACTTGACGAGTTTCAGGTATTGGGATAGCTGTTCATTCTTGGCTTCAAATTTTCCTTCTACCTGCGAGACAACAAGTTGTGAGTCAGAGTAAATGATCAGCTGCTTGACCTGGCAGCTGATGGCGAGCCTGAGTCCCGCGATGAGGGCTTCGTATTCTGCTGCATTGTTTGTGGCAGGGAATTTTAGTCGGAGTCCATATTCTAGAGTAACGAGTTCTGGATTAATGAGGAGCAGGCCTGCCCCAGCACCTTCAGCCCCTGAGGCCTCGTCTACGTATAACATCCATGTTCGTCTGGCTTCCGTGGGTGCAAATTCTGTTTCCGTCGGTAGAGTGTTCTCTACAATGAAGTCGGCCAAAACCTGAGACTTGATGACGGGGCGCGGGAGGAAGTGGATATCGAACTCACTCAATTCGACAGCCCACTTAACCAATCGACCGGATGCTTCGGGTTTTTGAAGAATGGCCCGGAGTGGTAGCTCGGTTAGGACCTTAATAGTGTGTGCCTGGAAGTAGGGACAGAGTTTTCTTGCGGAAAAGACAAGTGCTAAGGCTGTTTTGTCTGCAGCTGGGTAGCGGGTTTCGGTATCAGAAAGGATTTTGCTCAGGTAGTAGATGGGGCGTTGAATTCCCCCTTCGTCTTTTACTAGGACTGAACTTAGGGCTGCTGGTGTGATGGCAAGATATAAAAAGAGAATTTCTCCGGGAGATGGCTTGGATAGAAGTGGAGGAGAGGCCAGGTACTGCTTTAGGGATTCAAAGGCTGATTGACACTCATCGGTCCATTGAAACCCTGAGCTTCGTGCTCCTCGGAGAATTTTGAAGAAAGGGAGGTACTTGTCCCCTGATCGAGCTAGGAATCGGGATAGCGCTGTGATTCTTCCGTTCAGCCGTTGTACATCTTTAAGCGACCTGGGTGGAGACATTTCTTCGAGAGCCTTAATTTTCTCAGGGTTGGCCTCTATTCCTCGCTGGGTAACCATGAACCCCAAAAATTTTCCGAAAGTGACACCGAAGGCGCACTTGCTTGGGTTGAGCTTCATTCCATATTGTCTGAGGATCCTGAAACATTTTTCTAGGTCTTCTAAATGGTCTTCTCGGCGAATGCTCTTAACCAGCATATCGTCTACATATACTTCCATGGATCTGCCGATGAGTTGTTTAAAGATCTTGTTCATGAGCCGCTGGTAGGTGGCTCCTGCATTTTTAAGTCCGAATGACATTACCTTGTAGCAATAAATTCCTTTATCGGTACGGAAAGCCGTGTGCTCCTCGTCGGTCGGATCCATTCGAATCTGGTTGTATCCAGAGTAGGCGTCCATGAAGCTAAGCAGTTGATGTCCCGCGGTTGAGTCAACTAGTTGATCGATCCTGGGAAGTGGAAAGCTGTCCTTAGGGCAAGCCTGGTTGAGATTTGTATAATCCACGCACATTCTCCACTTTCCTGAGGATTTCTTTACTAGGACAACGTTAGCTACCCAAGCAGGGTAGCCAACTTCTCGAATGAATTGCGCGCGCAGGAGTTTTTCAACCTCTTCTTCTATTGCTTGGAGCCTCTCAGGGGCGAAATTCCTCTTCTTTTGAATGACGGGCTTACATGCAGGGTTGATGTTGAGGGAGTGGCGGATGACCTGAGGGTCGATCCCAGGCATATCTTCTGGGGACCAGGCAAAGATATCCTTATTCTTGCGGAGGTAGGCTGCTAATTCTTCCCTCTCGTGCTCCTGTAAGAGGGATCCAAGCTGGACGGTGCGATCCGGCTTTGTCGAAGAGAGGGGGACTTCAATTAGACCTTCGGAGGGTGCCCCCCGCTGCAGAACTGCTTCGTCTCTGAGGTCGAAGTCATCGATGTTTAGCGTGGTAGGCTCGGTGGGCTGTGCTTGCTTGGAATAACAACTCCTTGCGGCTTCCTGGTTTCCGCGTACTACTCCAATTCCTCCAGGAGTAGGGAACTTCATTACTAGGTGGGGGATAGATGGGATGGCCTTGAAGGTAGTCTGAACTGGCCTTCCGAATATAGCGTTGTATGCTGAGTTTGAATCTACGACCACGAATTGAGCTTCATGCGTAATCTGTCTTGGGAATTCTCCCAACGTGACTGGTAGAGTGACTGTTCCGATGACTTGGACCTGATGGTTGTCGAAACCATATATTGGTCCTGCGGCTGGAGTTAGCTGCTGCCGAGATATATTCATACTCTGCAGAGTGGTGGAAAAAAGGACGTCGACTGAACTGCTATTATCGACGAGGATTCGCTTAACGTTATAGCAGGGATTTCCGATTCCGGCGCTAATTACGAGCGGGTCTTGATGCGGGATTCAGACGTTGATAAGGTCTTCATCCCCAAATGATATGGTGGTGTCCTGCTTTCTTCTTTTATCTTCATGGGCTTCCTTTACAGAGTGGACTGACAGTATCTGTGAGGTTAGAATAGGTGACCCGACAATAGTCTCAATGTTTCCTACTGCTTGCCTTCCTCCTTCGGGCGCTGGCGGGGCATTCTGATGGTCCCTGGGTCGCCTAGGCGGGTCTTGCTGCTCTTGGACCCTTCCTTGTAGAAATCTACCGAGCAGTCCTAAACGGACTAAACGCTCGATTTCCTCCTTTAGGCGAGCACATTCTTCAGTGGTATGCCCGGTTGTCCGATGATATTCACAATACTTTGATTGATCGTTCTTAGGATTAGGAGGTGGTTGCCTTGGTCGCTGTAATGCTGGTTCATTCTGAATGGCATACAAAACGTTGGTGCGAGAAGTGTTGAGAGGGGTATAGTCCCTAGGGGGATCTCTCTGTGAATCACGCCTGCGTTGTCCGGCTCGACGTTCCTCATGGAATCTTCCTTCCTGCCGTTGAGGAGCCGGCTCTTTATCTCTTTGCCTTTTCTGTACCCCATCGAACTGTCGCCTATGAGCTTCAATAGCTTCGTCTGCGGCTATCTGTGCCTCAATTCTGTGCACCAGATCCGGGTAGTTGGGTACGGTCTCTCTCATGAGTGCCGAATAAAAGCCGCTGGGGCGAAGACCCCCCAGGAATACTCCACGTAGGAGTTCGGGGTCGACGCCCGGGATCTGGCGAGCTTCTGCAGTGAAACGTCGAAAGAATTCTTTGAGGGTTTCCCCTTCGTTCTGGCGGATTCCAGAGAGATGAGATGGATCACGGACAATCTTTCGATTAGCGATGAATTGGTCGGAGAATTGTCTGGTTAGCTCGGCAAAACTAGCAATGGTACCGGGCCTTAAAGAGTGGAACCATGTTCGAGCTTGCCCTTTGAGAGTAGTTGAGAATACTTGACATAACAATTGATCGGTGGCATGGAAGATCCTCATGATGGCGGTGAAATGATTGACATGCTCGAGTGGATCGTCAGTTCCGTCGAATGTTTCGACGCTTGGGAGTTTGAACCCGGGTGGAATTGGATGATCGAGGATCTGCTGGGTTAAGGGGGAGCCTTGATAAAGCGTTCGCTGAGGGTGGAAATCTCTTCTTGCGGCTTGGCGGCATTCTTCAGCCACGGCCTCCCTGATCTCTTGACGAGTTAGTAGAGGGTGGATGGGAGCATCGTTAACTGGATCGTGGGGGCGATCTGCCCTTGCTCTTCCTAGATGGGGATGAGCCGAACTGGCGGCATCTGAATGATCTTCGGGTCCTTCCTGCTCTACAGGGTCTTCCTGGTTCCTTGGTGGATTAAATAGTGGAGGATGGTTAGCTGGCGGAGGTGACCTGGGCGGAGCTGGAGGCGCTCCCAAGTTCCGAAGCAGTGTGAGCATTTCTGTCTGCTGCTCCTCCATTTGGCGGACACGCCCCTCCAGAGCGGCGACAGGGGCGAGCGCTGCTTCAGCGGTCAGTGGTACGTCTACCAGAGAGTGAGATCGTGCAGGCTCAGTGTGTCCGCCAAGTGCGGATCCTTCTGCGGTGCGGGTGCTCCTCTTTGCCATTGTGATGAAGTTGCTCCGCGAAGGATATTGGGAATGTTTCCCACAGACGGCGCCAAACTGTTGCGGACTAACTCGATGCTCCGGTCGGACCGGATATTCTTGGACCGCCTTAGCTCGCGGAGCGGTCGAGCGCGCACACAGTCAATTGAAAAATGGGGGACAGACACAGGAGGTTTTAACGTGGAAAACCCTTCAACCGGGTGAAAAATCACGTGACCGGGTCGGTGCCGATCAAAATCCACTATATTGCTGGAGGTTACAATTTGACGGGGGAAATCGGGGCGACAGACCGCTCCCGTTACAACCTTGAGGAGAGAGAGAGTATATGCGCTCGTCGGTGGGCAACAGACTGCCTCGCCAACGGGACTTGGATGGTGGAATGCGCGGGATGCTTCAGTTGCGTGCGCTCAGAGGCGACGCGTGTCCAGAGGTTGTCACTGCTTCCTTTGTGCGTCTTTCTCGGTCCTTGGAGTGTTTCCTTGGTAACTGAGCTCTGGTGGGGTGCAAATAGCCGATGATAGGTTCTGGTAGCTGTTGGCAGGAGCTGATAGCCACTGGGGGCCGCTGGAGGCCTCGGGCGGCGGCCGGTGGTTGGCGGCGAGAGGCGGCCGCTGGTGGTTGGCGACGAGGGGAGGCCGCCGGCGGAGAAGAACGGGAAAGCCCCCACCTGAGGAAGAAGAAGAAGAAGAAGCGTAGGAGGAGAAAGTTAGGAAATGAGGAGCCCCTGGGGTCCTTTTATAGGCTCCAGGGGGAAGTTATGGCGGGCCCCACCACTAACCTAGTGGGTTAGTGAGTGGTTTTGTCCCGATCGGACGGCCGGTGGGGCCTCTCCCCCGATCGGACGACGGGGAGGGCTTCCCATGATGGCGGGCCGTCATGACGGCGGTGGCAGCCGGGCGGCCGGCGAGGGAGGCCGGCGGCGGCCAAGGTCACGGCCGGCCATGGCCACGGCCGTCCATGGCCGGGGCGGCCATGGCCATGGCCGGCCATGGCCGCCGCCGGCCGGGGCGGCCATGGCCGGGGCGGCCATGGCCGGGGCGGCCATGGCCGGGGCGGCCATGGCCGGGGCGGCCATGGCCCCGGCCGGCCATGGCCGGGTGGCCATGGCCGGGGCGGCCCTGGCCGGGGCGGCCATGGCCACTGCCGGCCATGGCCGGGCGGCCATGGCCGGGGCGGCCATGGCCACGGCCGGCCATGGCCGGGCGGCCATGGCCACGGCCGGCCATGGCCGGGCGGCCATGGCCACGGCCGGCCATGGCCGGGCGGCCATGGCCACGGCCGGCCATGGCCGGGCGGCCATGGCCACGACGGCGGCCGGCCATGGTCGGGGCCATGGTCGGGGCCGACCATGGCCGGCCATGGCCGAGGCCGGCCATGGCCGGGCCATGGCCGGGCCATGGCCATGGCCGAGGCCGGCCATGGCCGAGGCCGGCCATGGCCGAGGCCGGCCATGGCCGCGGCCGGCCATGGCCGCGGCCGGCCATGGCCGCGGCCGGCCATGGCCGCGGCCGGCCATGGCCGCGGCCGGCCATGATCGTGGCCGGCCGGCCATGGCCGGAGGGGAACCGCCGGGGGCGGTTCCCTCCCCTAATGGTGGGGAGAGAGGGGGCCCACTCCCATGATCTCCATGAGAGATCATGGGGATTAGGGGGGCCTGCCCATGATCTCCATTCATGGGGATCATGAGGGTCTCCTTTTTCTTATAAATTAAGGTGGAGCCCATCACCTCCAATTCCTGAGTTTTTACATTCAGAGCAGCTGATGAGCACTTTGTTTCAAGTTGCGCTACTTTTAGCTGCACAGAAATCAAATATATCATTGGAAGTGATGGAGATTTCACTAAATCAAACAACAACAACAACAATCAAGCCTTTATCCCACCATAGTGGGGTCGGCTATATGGATCCTTTGTCGCATGGCGTCCTATATTTAGTCATAATCTCACTAATGCCTAAGCACATCATGTCTTTCCTTGTAGTTTTATTCCAAGTCTTTTTTAGTCTACCCCTCCCCCGTTTAACATACCTAGTCGCTAAACTCCCATAACGCCTAAACAGGTGCCCCTAAGATTTCAAAAACATGCTTTATAAATTATGAAGGTACATGCTTTAAAAATTAAGAATTTATTACATTCCATCATTTGATTGGATTTACTTAAAAATCAACATCCTGAATATTTGAGGTTGACTTTAAGTTTACTGAGTCCTTAAAATTTTCATTCTTTCTTGTAGAGTGCTCTAAGGTTTACCCTCAATTCCATGATACCAAAATATATTTCCAATTATCTCGAATTTTATCTTCAGTCTATGTCACTGCATGTCTAAAGGACAGTATATTTTCAAATATCCTATCCAAAAGTTTAATGAGCATGTAGGGTTATAGGGTTCTATCCCGAGTACATACGAGGAATGCCAGTAGATATGCGCTCAATGAACTGAAATTAATGACCAGCCTAGTATTAATGCAATGTAATAAAATAAGTCAAACAAGCAAAATTATCAAAAGGCCATTAATATAATTAAATATGAAAATTTTAAACTTGCATGGCTAATCACAAAAGTTTACTAAAATAATGCTAATAGGTTATAATTGCAACGTACTGAGAGAGTTGGAAATTGAATAATAAGTGAATAAATTCTATGACTCTACTGAAAGGAAAGATGCAAGCCTTGGGCTTGAATGCTTACTTCAATAGTGATATATGCCCAAACACTGTAAAAAACGACTAAAATAAATTCACCGAATGATTTGGGGAAGATGCAAAATGGCTGTAGTGGATGTGTTTGGGTGGGAATAGAAGCGACAGAGGATTCAAATGTGCGGTCAATGAGGAATAGGTGGCGAATTTTCCGGCTTTAGGGATTTGAGAATTTTAGTGAAGGGAGATTTCAGGTGAAGTTTTTGACAGACAAAAAAAGGTCTAGTGGTCGGGGAAAGGGGTGAGATCACTGGGTTGCATGGATCAAAAGTGACGTGTCGGTGACTGTGAAGTGGATGGAGGGGGAGTGGTGGTTGCTTTGAGGTCAGTAGAAACTATCATTGTTGTATGGATCAACAGTGAGGTGGTCAGTGATTGAAGTGGGGGGAAGGAGGGATTGTTGGGGGAGGGCAGGGAGAAGGACTTGCATGGGTAAAGGGAAAGGAAACGGAAGCGGGGTAGGGGTCGAAAAGGCAGGAGATGCGACTGTGAGTGGCTGGGGAGATAAGAGCGCGGTGCTGGCAGTAGCGGAGGAGGTAAGTGACGGCTTCAGTATCACAAATGGGAGAGACACGGGTTTGACACCAAATACTTTCCCATGACAGAGCGATCTGTTGGCCTATGTTTCTCAATGATCAGACTGATAGGAAGGAGAAGGGAGGGAGAGAGAGATCTAGAGAAGGAGACTAGGAGAATTAGGGGTTGGGAGGGAAGAAGAGGAGAATACCTGAAATTAGTCTTGCATAATCCATCCAAGAGGGTTCCGGATTATTATATACCCAGAACCAAGTGCTGGCCGGCCAAGGGAGGCCGACCAGCCCCATAGGGGCTGAACCGGGTGGGTTCAGCCCCGCTAGCTCCTTTTAGTGATTGGGGGCTGAACCGGATGGTTCAGCCCCGTTGGTCTTTGCACCCGCCTTGATCGCCGGTCATATTGATGCCCCGAGAAGCGCCGCGCAGTTGGGGGCATAACACTCCCGCCCTCATGAAGAAACAACTTATCCTCAAGTTGGAAATCTGGGAAGAACTCGCGGAACTCGAGAACGTCCATCCACGTGTTATGAGCTTCCGTCATATTTTGCAATTTCACCAAGAGTTCCGGGCGATATTCTGTGCCATGTTTCTTCCACGGTGTCAATAGGACCGCCTCTGGAGAAGGCCGCAGTTCCCCCGCAGTAGTGGCCTCAGGTAGGAACGGACTCGCCTGCACTGTGTCACCAATCTTCTTCTTGAGCAATGAAACATGGAATGTCGGATGAATACGGGAGCCCTCCGGGAGGGCCAGAGTGTATGCCACTAGGCCCACCCGCTGCAGAATGCGGAAGGGGCCATAGTACCGTGGCGCTAACTTTTGATTCGCCTGCCTAGACACGGAGAGTTGCCGGTACGGTTGGAGTTTAAGGAACACCTCATCGCCTACGGAGAATTCCCGTTCCGTGCGATGTTTGTCAGCTTGAATCTTCATCCTGTCTTGTGCCCTTCGAAGGTTGTCGCGGAGTAACACCAGAGTGCGATCACGATCGCGCAACGAGCGCTTGACTGCCGGAAGGGCCGTGCTGCCCGCCTCATACGAACCCAATGTCGGCGGTGGCCGGCCGTAAACAACTTTAAACGGTGTCAGCTTGCTGGTGGTGTGGTACGACGTATTGTAGCAATATTCCGCCCAGTGTAACCAGCGGGTCCACGTGCGGGGCCCATCCATAACGAAACAGCGCAGGTATGTCTCCACCCCCCTATTGAGGACCTCGGTCCGCCCATCCGTCTGGGGGTGGTGAGCCGTGCTCAAGCGCAACCGGGTGCCCTGTAACCTAAATAGCTCCCGCCAAAATGTGCCCACAAACACCAGATCGCGATCGGAGATAATGGAGCGGGGAACGCCATGCATTCGAACGATTTCGCGAGCAAACAAGTCCGCGATCATCTCACCCGTGTACGGGTGGCTCGTAGCAAGGAAGTGGGCGTACTTTGAGAGCTTGTCAACCACGACGAGGATCACCGACTTGCCCTGAGACCTGGGAAGGCCGTCAATGAAATCCATAGAGACCATGTCCCAAATGTGGTGGGGAATCTCCAACGGTGTGAGCAGGCCCGATGGGGATGTCGTCTCGTATTTTTGCCTCTGACATATGTCTCACACTGCTGAATAAAGCGTTGAATGTCCTGCCGCATGCCCTTCCAAAAGACGTTTGCCCGAGCCCGCTAAAGACTGCGGAGGATACCCGCATGACCCCCGGTTGGGGTCGAATGAAACTCCTGCATCATAACTGCACGCCATGCTGACGATCGGGGAATGGACCATGAGCCCCTGGTAGTAAAGATGTCCTCCCCGTAACTGATACCCTGGCTCGGCAACCTGTCCCTGGGTGAGAGCTTCCACTATGCAACGAAGTTCTGGGTCCTGCTGCACTTCCACTTGTATCTCATCGAGGGAATCGATCAAGGGCCCGAAAATGTGGGCGAGGGAGCTCTCTGGAAGACGCGACAGAGCATTCGCGACCACATTCTCCTTCCCCTGCTTGTAGATAATCTCGTAGTCATAACCCAGTAGCTTGGTTACCCATTTTTGTTGGAGGGGCGAGGCCAACCGCTGGTCCAAAAAATGCTTCAAACTTTGATGATCCGTGCGCACCTTGAAATGACGCACTAGTAAATACGGCCGCCATAAGGCCACCGCATGGATGATGGCCAGCATTTCCTTCTCGTAAGTAGAAACCCCAGGGTCCGTGGGGCGAGGGCCTTGCTGAAATACGCCAGTGGGCGTCCTTCCTGCATCAGCACCGCTCCAATTCCCACTCCGGATGCATCAGTCTCCAACACAAACTCTTTGGTGAAATCAGGGAGGGCTAACACGGGTGTCGTCGTCATGGCCCGCTTAAGGGCCTGGAAAGCGGTCTCGGCTTCCTCGTGCCAAACAAATGCGTCCTTCTGCAGTAGCTGAGTAAGCGGTCGTGCAATCTTACCGTAGTCGCGCACGAACCGCCGGTAGTAACCCGTGAGGCCCAGAAACCCCCGCAAGGCCCGTAGAGTAGTAGGGCGGGGCCATGACACCATGCTCTCAATCTTGTGCGGATCTGCTCGGACGCCCCGGGCCGATACCAAATGGCCCAGATACTCGACTTCTGCTTGCCCAAAGGAGCACTTGGATCGCTTGGTGTACAACTGGTGCTGGCGCAAGAGTGCCAGCACATGCTCGACATGTGTCTCTAGATCCCGGCTGTAAATCAGGATGTCATCAAAGAATATCACCATTGAGCGACGTAGCAGCGGCCGAAAAATCTCATTCATCACGGCCTGAAAAGTAGACGGGGTGTTGGATAGCCCGAAAGGCATTACGAGGAACTCGTAGTGCCCGTCATGAGTCCGAAAAGCCGTCTTGTGTATGTCCTCCGCCTTCATCCGAATTTGGTGGTAGCCGGAGCGCAGGTCCAGCTTAGTAAAAAGGCTCGCTCCATGTAGCTCATCCAAGAGCTCCTCGATCATAGGAATGGGAAACTTGTCCTTGACTGTTGAGCTGTTAAGGGCCCGGTAGTCGACGCAGAACCTCCAGGATCCGTCCTTCTTCACCAAGATGATGGGTGACGAGAAGGAGCTAGTACTAGGCCGGATGATTCCGGCATCCAACATCTCATGCACGCTCCGTTCAATCTCCTCCTTCTGGATGTACGGGTAACAGTATGGTCGGATGTTGGTGGGCTCCGACCCTTCCTTGAGTTGGATCGCATGGTCTCTGAATCTCAGCGGTGGCAGGGTACGGGGCTCCTGGAAGACATCGTCGTACTGGGTCAGTACGAGACGCATCTGCTCGGGTACCTCGGGAGGGGAAGGTGTGGGGGCAACAACCCCCATGATCATGGCCATCGTACTCCCCCCTTCGGCTAGCTGCTCCAAGCTTCTGACAGAGATTTCCTTCAGTGGGGTCGATCTGAAACCCTATAGGCAGTACTCCTTGCCCATCTGCGTGAACTCCATGGTCATCCGGTCCCATTCAAACGTGACTCTCCTCAACTGTCACACCACTGGACACCCAAGACCATATCTGATCCCTTGATCGGTAAGAGGTCTATGTCGGTGCGGCAGGTGTACCCCCATATCTGCAGCTCCACTCCCCGCATCACGCCTTCACACTTTAGCCTGTTGTCGTCTGCCACCATAACCTGGAAGGCAGCGCCCGTGTCGACCCTATGTCCCACTCGCCGTGCTACGGTTGGGCTAATGAAATTGTGGGCGCTCCCACTGTCAATTAGAATGGTGACCTGCTCCCGAGTGACTCTCCCTGCGATGCGCATAGTAAGGGGGGCCGCACACCCCTCCATGGCCTGGATGGAGATTCCAAATTCGGTAAGGTCCAAGGCCTCCTCCACTTCTGTCGTAAGGGTCTCATCTGTCTCATCCTCGTCTCTCAACATGAAGACCTGGATCTTCTAGCATTTGTGTCCCGGTGCGTACTTTTCATCACAGTTGAAACATAATCCCTTTTCCTTCCGCGCCTGAAGCTCCGGCCACGTCAGCCAAGTGACAACCAGCATGCTGGGCCCCTGGGTTTCCCTTCTCACCGCCGCCGTGGTGGTGGCAGTACGCGCTGTGCTGTGGGAACGTCTATTGTAGCGTTCCTCCTGTATCCGAGCCAAACTGATAGCGTGGTTCAAGCTGCGGGGCATGTACGAATGGATCTCATCCCACAAATAATCCTTGAGACCCAATACAAAGCAACTGAGTAATGTTTTTTCTTCCCAATGCACCCGGTTAGCCAGCTTCTCGAACTCTGTGAGGTACTCCATCACTGTCCCCTTCTTGCGCAACTTCTGGAGAAGAACCTCAAAGTCTTCGTACTCTAGCGGTCTAAATTGAGTGGTGAATCCATCCACAAAGTCGGTCCAGGGTATGTAGTCTTTACCCCTCAGAAACCACTGCACCCACTGAAAGGCATCATCCTCCAGGTGGATTGATGCTAGCTGAACCCATTGCCCTTCGGGGATCTCCTGGTAGCTGAAAAACAGCTCCGCCTTCTGCAACCACTCCAAGGCGTCCCCTCCATTAAACCTGGGGAAATTCATCAGTGTCAGCTTGAGCGGCATGTACGGCCGTGGACCGGCCTGTCCCCGCCATCCCACATCTTGCCCATACCCCACCTGTCTTCGTGGTTCCCCGGGTTCGAAAGAGATGCCGGGGAACCCTGGACGGGGGGCGGCCCTGACGCCGGAATGCCCTGGACGCCCCACTGCGCAGCCCCTCCGAATCCCACAGGCTGCCCCCTCCCCGCCGGGTGTGGGAGCAGGCCCTCTCCTCCTCCGTATGGCGAGGTCGGCCACCTAGGAGCTCGGTCGGCACCTCCCCACTCCTCGCCGGGTCTCCTCACTGCCGGCGGTCCCGTGCGGAACTCCACGCCAGCGTCCGAGCCGCTCACTCCATTGCCGGGTGCGCCGAAGCAAGCATCGCCCGTCCCGACATTTCCGCCGCCCCTGCGCTCGATCCACCAACACCGTAACCCACAACGCCCATTCCGCCGCCGCCGTAGCCCACGACGCCCATTCCGCCGACGTCGTAGCTCTCAGCGCCTGTTCCGCCGACTCTGACGCCCCCTGCGCCGGATCCTCCTGCACCCAGGCTGCTTTCGTCGACCCTATTCAGATCCGGGCATGGGTTGGAAGATCCGCCCGTTTCCTCCTCTGTTACCGCCTTACCCTTCAGGTTTCTTGCCAACAGCGCCATGATCTCCTCCATCCGGGCATCCAATAGTTCTTCTAGCCGCTGCGTGGACGTTTTCACGTTCTCCTCGATGGCAGCCACCGAGTCCGTCAACCCCATCAGATTTTCTTCTAGGGTTGCCAAGCGACCGGATTCGTCTTGTGTGCGCGTAATGACCATGGTGGAGGAAGGATCCTCTGATACCAATTGATAGGAAGGAGAAGGGAGGGAGAGAGAGATCTAGAGAAGGAGACTAGGAGAATTAGGGTTTGAGAGGGAAGAAGAGGAGAATACCTGAAATTAGTCTTGCATAATCCATCCAAGAGGGATCCGGGTTATTATATACCCGGAACCAAGTGCTGGTCGGCCAAGGGAGGCCGACCAGCCCCATAGGGGCTGAACCGGGTTGGTTCAGCCCCGCTAGCTCCTTTTAGTCGGTTCAGCCCCGTTGGTCTTTGCACCCGCCTTTGATTGCCGACCATATTGATGCCCCGAGAAGCGCCGCGCAGTTGGGGGCATAACACAGACAATAATCGGCAGGGTAACAAAGAGAGATTAGGTTAAATGTAAATGATGAATCAAAACATCCGATCCAATCTTTTAACTTAATTCTCAAAATATCACTAAAAAACAATAAAAATACATCAAAAAATGAGCTCGCATCTTCGCAATAGTTAAGTCAACTCATGTTCTCTCCAGCAAAGGAGTGTTATATCTTTCTGTACAAGCATGGTGTTACTAGTCTCTCCCGAGAAGTTTGATTACATCTTGGGATACGATGACAAAAAATTTTATGCCCAAGTATTTTCCCCCTACCTAGACTGCCACGCTTAGAAATGATATTTTCTCGTTATCTACAACTAGTGTCTGAATCCTTATATGATATGTGGGAGAGATTGAAAGATGTGTTAACACGCTGCCCTCACCATGATTTACCTTACTAGCTTCAAATCCAAACATTTTATAATGTTCTCAACCCAGAGACCAAACAAATGACAGGTGTCGCCACAGAGGTACCTTGAATAACAAAAGTTGCCCAAGAACTCATTGAAGATATAATGGTAAATAAATACCAATGAACCACTGTTGGAGCAAAGCAAAACAAACAAACAAACTGGTGTGTTCAATATTGATGTCGTTATGTCATTAGTTATTCAAGTGAAGAGCTTAATCAAGAAAATAGATAATCTTTCTCTCCACCAGAACAAGTTCTAATTGTTCAGCAATAACACTTCAAAGGATTCTTATCAAAGCAGAATTTTCATGCAACTACTCCCAACAAGAATGAAATATATGGCCTATATTTGCAATTTTAACCATCACCATAAACAACCTTATATTGTGAAAAACAACCCCTACTCTTGAACTTAAATTCTGGATTGAATCAACCATCTTAATTATTCTTGGAGCAAAAGCATAATAACCGGAGACCTCTGAATACTATTTCAGCTCTGTTTGGGACAGCTTATGCTGGCGAATAACCTCTATTCAAAACGTAAATGCAGTTTTACATCCGTTTGTTTGTGCAGCTTATAGAAAAATCACTTATTATAAAATTGATGATAAACTATTTTTCATAAGCTATTCAGGCCCAGCTTATGACTTCTCATAAACACTAATCTCTTAAAAAAAAGTCGAAGGCGTGATTTTTTTAGCCAGACGTTATATTTCTGCTCGAGCGGGTTTTTTATGCCAAGGCGGCAGACACATTTTTTTCGTCCGGGCGCGAACTTTCCGCCTGCACGCGAATTTTCGCATGCGCATGAATTTCTCGCGTGGGCGCGAATTTCTCACCTGGGCTCGTTTTTTTCGCTCGCACGTGTTTTTCTTGCCTGGATGCATTTTTTTGCGCGGTCGTGATATTTATCGCCCGAGCGCGATTTCTCCCGGGGGCATTTTTTCGCCCGGGTCCGTTTTTTCGCCCGGTCGCGTTTGTTTGCCCGAGATCACGTTTTATTTCTCCCGTGCACGTTTTTTCCCCCGGGCACGAATTTTTCGCTCATGCGCGAATTTTTTGCCCGGACACAAATTTTTCGCATGGGGGAGATTTTATTGCCCGGGCGCAATTTTTTTTCGCCCGGGCACGATTTTTTCGACCGGACACGATTTTTTCGCCCATGGGCGATTTTTGGCCCTATGCGCATTTTTTTCGCTTTCGGACGAAAAAAATCGCGTCCGAGCGAAAATATCGCACACGGGCGAATAATTGTACACACACAAACAAGATAATGGAGAGGGAGAGCACTTTAATACTCAATTAATACTTCAAAAGCTCTATAATGTAATACTTCATTGCAAGTTTACATAAATGAAGAAAACTTTCCCTTTTATAGCCACTCCAAGGGTTTTCCCTCCAAACGATGAAAAAGGACTCTAAAAAAAACTTCCTATGCAGGCTCTTCTACACTCTCTCATGATTCTGAACAAGTCTCCACAATATTATACATCATTGTACAGTTCTATATTACTCAATAATTTCCATTTCTACAAAATTCCATGCTCTTCCAAGAAACTCAATATCAAGTACTTTCTACCATCTACTATCATATAACGTATTTTCTTATACTTGTAGAATACTCTAGAGAAATACCTTTGTTATTTTCCTAACCTTCATTATAGAGATCTCCATAAAACTCCAAGATGTTTCATCATCTTCAAGAATTATCGTTATATTTCTGAGGACTTTTGCATCTATTTGCGATATAGAGATGTGCCTAAAGCTCGCACTTCGTGCTAGTATCCTGTTATGGGTTGTTATGAAAAGTTATGGGGTCTCGAGCACCGAGCACTTTTTATCCTTATTATTATTGTTTATTAGGTGAGTTATTAGTTGTAAGAGTCATCTTATAGTCTATATAAACGCATGAGCATTGTATGCTTAGTATCTATGAAATGAAGTTTTAGTTTCCTCGTCTCTTGTTGTGAGATCTTGGTGGCTCTCTCCTCCAACGAGCAACCCCGCCTAGGCAGCCGCGGTTCCGGATACAAGGTATCCTCTGTCACCGCCATAATCTCTACCTCCGATCAACACTCCGCAAGTTACTGCTATTACGGAAGCAGACCCGTAACAACTCATTTTGATGTTATGGACCGGCTCATTCACGGGCCTAATCCCGCCCGTCGAGCTCACAACATGGGCCGCGGTCCGACTACAAGGTATCCTCTGTCACCGCCATCATCTCCACCTCCGATCAACACTCTGCGAGTTACTGCTATTACGGAAGCAGGCCCGTAACGACTCATTTTGATGTTATGGACCGGCTCATTCACGGGCCTAATCCTGCCCGTCGATCTCACAACATGGGTCGCGGCCCAACACACCCAACCCTTCTTCGCATGTGTTCTCGGTGCGACGGGTTGTTGAGACTGAGGCTCGATACCCAGACCTCCTTGATGTAAGCTCTTAACGCTATCTCAAATCACCAACTGAGCCGCAGATCAGTTGGTGATGTGAGCTAGCATTAAGAGCTTGCATCAATGAGGTCTGGGTTTCGAGCCCCAACCTCAACAACCCATCACACCGAAAACACGTGCGGAGAAGGGTTGGGTGTGCTGGGCTGTGACCCATGTTGTGGGCTCGACCTGTGGGATTAGTCCTGTGAATGAGCCGGTCCAAAACATATCCTAAGCGTGTATCTAAAATTCATTGGGTGTAGGAGTTGACCACTTTCTACGGCTACCACTTCCACAAGGAGAGGGTGTTGACAGTGTACCGGCCGAAGTAAAATTAAAACGGAGAGTTACCCCTGAGTATCAATCTCTCGAGGAACACGGATTGGTGGATTAATCAGTTTGAGAATTTGAATATAAAGGCGAGATGGAATCGTTGTTTGGAGAATTGGTTTACTAAACTAGGAGTGCAAGAAAGTAAAGCTACACTATGAGTGAGGGTAGTCGATACCTCTTCGCAAGAATACGATCGTAAGACTGAGGGTCGCCTTCACTTCTTTGCCAAAACACGATTGCAAGTCTAAAGGTCACCTACATCTCTTCGCAAAACACTTTGACAACTTCGCAAGCATTTCAATCTCATCAAAAAACATCGAAGTAAACACAAACCCAATCATGCTTATCATTAGAAATAAGTTCATGACGAAGCTTTAGTTTACAACAATCCACAATCATAAATATAGAGAAAACTCAAAGTAAATGAAACCTAAAGAGGCAGAAAAATATGAAAGTGATACCAACAAAGCCCGAGCCTATTTCGTGGATATGGGAGAGGTAGCAATGCTCCCACGCAGTCTGTGGTTGCTTCATTTTAAAGTAAGTTGGACCACATTATATAGATACAAAGCTTTTTAGTGACCAAACTCTATTATGGTTTCATCTAAAATTGTATTATGGTTTCATCTAAAAATGACTAGTACGCTCAGTGAGAAACTAACACCTAACTTCCACTACAAAATTTTGGCACGATAAAACCACTCCTCTAAGTGAGCCTCTACTTGATTCAAGTTAGGAGAACAATCCAACCAAACAAATATTCATTAAAATAACAGCTATTAACAAAGAGCTAGGAACTACCGAACTATCTATATTTAGAAGACATTAAAATAACACAGTGAAGGATGTAATGAAATAATTACATTGACTTCAGACAAAGAGATCGTAACAATCTATTGTTAAGATCTCCCATGATAATATAGGAGGAGCAAAAATGCTATAAATTTGTGGTGTTTTATGTGTTTTTGCTCTCTCGAGTTATAAATTGTTCTCACTCACACATCTCTCGAGTTATAAATTGTTCTTCAAAGAGATAATTATCAGTGAAACTATTATAATCTCCTGGTTTACCCCCAATATTTGTTGTGCCCAACACAAGACAGTATAAACTTAAAACCAAGCACAAATATAGAAACAATGAACAAAACAAGGACCTACAATTGCAAAAGTAAAAGAGATAACATGAGAAGAAATAACAAACCAAAATACTCATTGAGATAATGACTATTAAAAGATAGTTCAGAACAATGTCATTAATTTCACAGTACATAGGAGACTTACTCTATCTTTAACCAGATTGACTTCCTGCAACCAAAAGAATCGTTGTTGAGCGAACAAAAAACTTCAAGAATTTGCAAAGGAAAATAGACAAGACAATATAGCTAAACTAACCGCCAGCATATGAGAATGGGCCTGAGCAAACTGCAAGTTCTGCTGATTTATCTTTGCCACCATTAATCGCAGATTCTGCACCTCCAGACTGCTCATTTGAATAACATTAATTGCAAAAGAACAAGAGATAACACATAACCTAAGAATTCAAGCAAATCAACTCTGTTTTGAAAAAAGATTCACGCACTTTCTTTCTGCAAGAACGCTCATCAGAACATTATTTTCTTGAAATGAGAACGACATTCAGATAAAATGATGTTTTGTTTGACATCTGATTTGAGGGAGTGGGGGAGTATACTAAGTGAAAGAGAGACGAACCTTAAGGATCTTAGCGATGTATTCGTTGACCATAACGGGAGAACCGGTCTTTACATTTTTTCGGATGTCAGGGACGACGAGTCCATTCCCGATCTCATTGACCGACAGATTGGTAATGTCCGAAAGCCTCTTCCTCGGCAAAATTGACGTCTTCTGCCTCCACTCACGCACTAAGACGCCTTAATCAATACAGTTATTAGGGTTCGGGGTGAGAAATAGACAAAGAAAGAAAAGAAAACCCTAATCCGGTTTTCTTCTGGAAGAAACCCTAACCCTACCTTAACTTCCATTTACTCGGACAAGATCAGGAACGAAAGGGGGGAAGGGTCATGAAATACTAATGGGAAAAGAAGGAATGATACCTTTGGCATCAAGGGAAGTGTTGTCCTCCATCGTTAGAGCGCCGCCGGTTTCCTCCATTAACGAACTCGGAAGCAAGCACACGAAGCCCCAAAATCTTCTTCCCGAGCTTCGCCGAAGCGTAGAAGAGCTAACGGGAATTTTGTGTAGAGGGAGAAAGAGGACCCAGTTCTTTCAAATTCTTCAGTCTTCACCAATGAACAGATCTTGGCCGAGAGAGTAAAATCTGAGAGAGAGAGAGAGAGTAACGAGTATCCGAACCTACAATGGAAACAGATTTGTAAAGATGAGCCTTCAAAAGTTAAATTACATCTTCGTTGTGTAGCCTCTCCTGTAGCCAGAGCGCTGCTCGGCAGTCGGCTCTATGTTCAAATTCTTATTTCATGGAGCTGGGAATCGAGCGTTGCAAATGATTAGCGCTCGGCAGTCGGCTCTATGTTCAAATTCTTATTTCATGGAGCTGTGCCGCCCGGCCGCCGCCGCCCGGCCGCCGCCGCCCGGCCGCCTCCGCCCGGCCGCCCGGCCGCCGCCGCCGCCGCCCGGCCGCCGCCAGCCATCGCCGGCCACCTCCACCTGTCCACCGCCAGCCGGTGGCTCGCCGCCCGAACCTCCACCGTCCGATCATGGCGCGCTACCACGGCCGTCCGATCAAGGGGAATCCACCCACTAACTCACTACGTTAGTGGTGGGGCCCACCATGATCTCCCCCTGGAGCCTATAAAAGGACCCCAGGGGCTCTTCATTTATCATCTTTTTCCTCCTATGCTTCTTCTCCTTCTTCTTCCTCAGGTGAAAGACCTCCCACCTCCTCCACCGAGTCGGCCACCAGCGGCCACCCACGGCTGCCAGCAACCACCAGCAACCACCAGCGGCCACCACCAACCACCAGCGGCCACCAGCAACCACCAGCGGCCACCAGCAACCACCAGCGGCCACCAGCAACCACCAACAGCCACTAGCAACCTCCAGCGGCCACCAGCGGCCACCAGCACCCGTCATCGGCTACATGCACCCCATCAGCGCACAACTAGCACGGGAAACACCCAAGGTGGAAGGAAGTAAAAGAAAGAAGACAGTCGAAGCCCTCAAGCGCGCGTCGCCCCGAGCGCACGCGTCAGAAGCATCCCGCGCATTCCACCGTTTAAGTCATTTCCGCAGGGCAGCCTGTTGCCCGCCTAAAGCTACAGTCATCCTCTCTACCCATAAGTTGTAACGGGAGCCGTCTGTCGCCCCGATTCACCGAACATATTGTAATCACCCAGATCTAGTGGAATTTGACCGGCACAGATCTGGTCACGTGGTTTTTTACCCATTTAAGGGGTTTTTCCACGTCATCAAGCCTTGTGTTCACTGTTTCATTTTCATCGACTGTGTGCGCGCTCGACCGCTCCGTGAGCTGAGACGGTCCAAGATTATCCGGTCCGACCGGAGCGCCGAGTTTGCCCGCAACAGTTTGGCGCCGTCTGTGGGAAACATTCCCAACATCCTTCGCAGAACAAGTTCATCATCCATACCACCGCGATGGCAAAGAGAAGTGCCCGCACTGTCGAAGGATCCACACTTGGCGGACACACTGAACCAGTACGATCTCAATCTCTGGTAGACGTGCCACTGACCGCTGAAGCAGCTTTCGCCCCCGTCCCCGCCTTGGAAGGGCGTGTCCGCCAAATGGAAGAGCAGCAGACAGAGATGCTCGCACTACTTCGGAACCCGGGAGCACCTCCAGCTCCACCAAGGTCACCTCCGCCAGCTAACAATCCTCCACCACTTAATACAGCAAGGAACCAGGAAGCCCCTGCGGGGCAAGAAGAACTTGAAGACTACTCTGAGGCCGCCAGTTCGACTCATCCCACTCCAAGGGGAGCAAGGGCAGATCACCCCCGCCACAATCTAGTTAACGATGCTCGCATCCACCCTCTCCTCACTCGCGAAGAAATCAAGGAGGTCGTTGCTGAAGAATACCGCCAAGCCGCGAGGAGAGATTTTCACCCTCATCGACCGCTTTGCCAAGGCTCCCCCTTAGCCCCACAAATCCTCGACCATCCGATCCCGCAAGGATTCAAACTCCCAAGCATTGAGACATTCGATGGAACTGATGATCCGCTCGAACATGTCAATCATTTTACCACTATCATGAGGATTTTCAATGCCTCTGATCCACTACTATGTCAAGTATTCCCAACCACCCTCAAAGGACAAGCTCGAACGTGGTTTCACTCTTTAAGAGCAGGCACCGTTACCAGCTTCGCCTAACTGACCAGACAGTTCTCCGACCAATTCATCGCCAATCGAAGGATCGTTCGCGATCCATCACATCTCTCTGGAATCCACCAAAATGAAGGGGAAACCCTCAAAGAATTCTTCCGACGATTCACTGCCGAAGCCCGCCAGATCCTAGGAGTCGACCCCGAGCTCTTACGGGGAGTGTTCCTGGGAGGTCTCCGTCCTAGCGGCTTCTACTCAGCACTTATGAGAGAAACCGTCCCCAGCTATCCAGATCTTGTACACAGAGTCGAGGCTCGGATCGCTGCCGACGAGGCTATTGAAGCTCATCGTCAACAGTTTAACGATAACCAGAAGCGAAAAAGGGAAAATGAGCCGGCCCCTCAACACCAAGAAGGAAGATTCCGACGTAACCATCAGAGAGATCAGTCGCCCCGGGAGTACACACCCCTCAACACCTCCAGGACAAATGTATTTTATGCAATCCAAGGCAAAGAGGCGCTCCGCAAGCCCAGACCTCTCCCTAAAAATATTGGGGACCAGACAAAGTACTGTGAATTTCACCATGGACAAGGACACGACACGGAAGACTGCTCAAAGCTCAAGGAGGAGATCGAGTATCTCATCAAACAAGGCCTCCTGGGGAGATTCTTACGGGGATAGGAACCAAGTCCACGGAAAGGAACGCAGCCCACCGTTTGCTAGGTCGGACTGGGGGGCAACCCCGTAGACGACCAACCCAAGAGAGGGCTTCGCACCTCAAAAGGGTTCTATCTAATATAGTATTTATCAATTTTACATTACTATGAATTCTGTATTCCCACAAGAACAGCTTCGCGACTGTAACTCAAAAAAAGTTAACATTTTCTCATTTTAGGCTTGTTGATGGCGAGCATCATCCGTGTAGTTTAAAATGCGTACTCATTTCGCCCAAGTACGAAGACATCCATTTACCCTCACAGCAACTGCCTCCGTGCAGCGCGCTCCTCACAGCAACTGCCTCCGTGCAGCGCGCTCATCACAGCAACTGCCTCCGTGCAGCGCGCTCCTCACAGCAACTGCCTCCGTGCAGCGCGCTCCTCACAGCAACTGCCTCCGTGCAGCGCGCTCCTCACAGCAACTGCCTCCGTGCAGCGCGCTCCTCACAGCAACTGCCTTCGTGCAGCGCGCTCCTCACAGCAACTGCCTCCGTGCAGCGCGCTCCTCACAGCAACTGCCTCCGTGCAGCGCGCTCCTCACAGCAACTGCCTCCGTGCAGCGCGCTCCTCACAGCAACTGCCTCCGTGCAGCGCGCTCCTCACAGCAACTGCCTCCGTGCAGCGCGCTCCTCACAGCAACTGCCTCCGTGCAGCGCGCTCCTCACAGCAACTGCCTCCGTGCAGCGCGCTCCTCATAGCAACTACCACCGTGCAGCGCGCTCCTCACAGCAACTGCCTCCGTGCAGCGCGCTCCTCACAGCAACTGCCTCCGTGCAGCGCGCTCCTCACAGCAACTGCCTCCGTGCAGCGCGCTCCTCACAGCAACTGCCTCCGTGCAGCGCGCTCCTCACAGCAACTGCCTCCGTGCAGCGCGCTCCTCACAGCAACTGCCTCCGTGCAGCGCGCTCCTCACAGCAACTGCCTCCGTGCAGCGCGCTCCTCACAGCAACTGCCTCCGTGCAGCGCGCTCCTCACAGCAACTGCCTCCGTGCAGCGCGCTCCTCACAGCAACTGCCTCCGTGCAGCGCGCTCCTCACAGCAAATGCCTCCGTGAAGCGCGCTCCTCACAGCAACTGCCTCCGTGCAGCGCGCTCCTCACAACAACTGCCTCCGTGCAGCGCTCTCCTCACAGCAACTGCCTCCGTGCAGCGCGCTCCTCACAACAACGGCCTCCGTGCAGCGCGCTCCTCACAGCAACTGCCTCCGTGCAGCGCGCTCCTCACAGCAACTGCCTCCGTGCAGCGCGCTCCTCACAGCAACTGCCTCCGTACAGCGCGCTCCTCACAACAACGGCCTCCGTGCAGCGCGCTCCTCACAGCACCTGCCTCCGTGCACAACAACCGCCTCCATGCAGCACGCTCCTTACAACAACAACCCTCGCGCAAATTCCCCGTAGGGGCTTGCCCTCCCCACGATGAAGTCGCAAGCAGCCCTCGCGCAAACTAAGCCCCGTGCAATTCTCACGCAAACTAAGCCGTGGTCGCAACCGCGCAAATCAAGCAGCGAGCCAGTCTCGTGCGAGCGAAGCCGCGAGCCAGCCTCGTGCAAACTAAGCCGCGGTCACAAACCGCGTAAGGCAAAGTCACAAGCAAGTCTTGTGCGAGCAAAAGTCACGAGCCAAGCTTGTGCGAGCAATAGTAGCGAGTCAGTCTCACGCAAAACAACGTTATACGTCAAACTCACGCGAAACAACATGAACTTTGCCAACTGGGATACCATTCTGAAAACACCGTCTCTGCATCTGGGAATCTCGCCGCAGCAAGTTTCCCCTTCCGACCTTGTACAAGTACTCGGTGATACACTCGGGGAGCAACAGAAATTCCACATCTCAGTAATATCTTCCCTTGGGCGCTTAGTCCGCCATGCATGTTACACCTTGCGAACATCGCATATACAGCGTGTATCGCGCACGCATCACTCACCCATCGTGCACATTACATACCGTGCACATCGTACCTTGTGCGCACGTCACATACCTCGCGTCTTGCGCACACAAGGCGCAATTGTGCATATCACAACAAGTACGAAAAGGCCCATAACGGCGCTTCCAGAAGCGCAAGGCAAGCAAGAGCCCGCACGCACGACACACGCACCTAGGTTGCCCGCACGCACCCACACGCACGGTCACGCGCACACACACCCGCACATGAGGTCGCACGCGCACGCCCGCACCCGCGCGCACACACGCTCGCGCGCAGGGTCGCTCACGCGCACAACCGTGCGCGCGCCCGCGCGCGTGCACCCTTGCGCACGCCGGGTCGCGCGCGCCCGCTCGCACCCGCGCACAGGCTCGCGCGCGCGCACACCCGCGGGCAAGGTCGCGCGCGCCCGAACCCGCGCTCGGGGTCGCCCACGCCCGCGCGCGCGCACCCGCGCGCCGAGTTTGCGCAAGCGCACCCCCGCACGCGCTTGCGTGATTCCGGGTGCGCCTTTGCACTCGCCCGCCGTTGCGCCGGCGCGCCGTCAAGCGCGCGAACCCCCTCGCGATTGGATTCGTCGGCACCTTACCCGAAGCCCCCGTCGCCGCTCCTTCAATTTGATGAAAACGCCACCATCGCCAATCGTATAAGTACGAGCATACCTTCGAAGCACCATCCTTCGCCTTCTCGGCCTTCTCTCCGGAGGAAGACATGGAAGCGGAGAAGAAGATGATTAAAAATCCTAAGTTGTCTCTCACACGGCTCACGAGCAACAAAGGATTTGGGGGGCAATTGATAGGAATTGACTCCATTTTAGAGCTTTAGGGGTGAACATAGCAATCCCCAAAATGAGATCATGGGGTTGACTAGTCAACCCCATGATTCCCTTCATGATGGGAGAAGTGGAGGGCCCACTTTCTCTCATCTTTCATCTCCTCCATCCAATTCCCCCCTCTTTCTCTCCCACCAAAAAAGAGATCCACAAAAAAGGGAAAGAGGGGAGAGAGAGAACACCGCCGCCGCAACCGACCGCCGCCGCCCGGCCGCCGGCCACCGCCGCCCGGCCGCCGCCTCCCGGCCGCCGCCGCCGCCCGGCCTGTGCCGCCCGGCCGCCCGGCCGCCGCCGCCCGGCCGCCGCCAGCCATCGTCGGCCACCTCCACCTGTCCACCGCCAGCCGGTGGCTCGCCGCCCGAACCTCCACCGTCCGATCATGGCGCGCTACCACGGCCGTCCGATCAAGGGGAAACCACCCACTAACCCACTACGTTAGTGGTGGGGTCCACCATGATCTCCCCCTGGAGCCTATAAAAGGACCCCAGGGGCTCTTCATTTATCATCTTTTTCCTCCTACGCTTCTTCTCCTTCTTCTTCCTCAGGTGAAAGACCTCCCACCTCCTCCACCGAGTCGGCCACCAGCGGCCACCCACGGCTGCCAGCAACCACCAGCGGCCACCAGCAACCACCAGCGGCCACCAACAACTACCAGCGGCCACCAACAACCACCAGCGGCCACCATCAACCACCAGCGGCCACCAGCAACCACCAGCAGCCACTAGCAACCTCCAGCGGCCACCAGCGGCCACCAGCGGCCACCATCACCCGTCATCGGCTACAGGCACCCCATCAGCGCACAACTAGCACGGGAAACGCCCAAGGTGGAAGGAAGTAAAAGAAAGAAGACAGTCGAAGCCCTCAAGCGCGCGTCGCCCCGAGCGCACGCGTCAGAAGCATCCCGCGCATTCCACCGTTTAAGTCATTTCCGCAGGGCAGCCTGTTGCCCGCCTAAAGCTACAGTCATCCTCTCTACCCATAAGTTGTAACGGGAGCCGTCTGTCGCCCCGATTCACCGAACATATTGTAATCACCCAGATCTAGTGGAATTTGACCGGCACAGATCCGGTCACGTGGTTTTTTACCCATTTAAGGGGTTTTTCCACGTCATCAAGCCTTGTGTTCACTGTTTCATTTTCATCGACTGTGTGCGCGCTCGACCGCTCCGTGAGCTGAGACGGTCCAAGATTATCCGGTCCGACCGGAGCGCCGAGTTTGCCCGCAACAATATATATATATATATATATATATATATATATATATATATATGCACACATGACTACATGAGTGATAATATCCAATATATATATATATATATATATATATATATATATATATATATATATATATATATATATATATATATATATATATATATATATATGCACACATGACTACATGAGTGATAATATCCATCTCCCCATGTAATTAATAGAGGTGCAACTCAGGTTGGTTCAAATCCGTCTCACCCTAAACCAATTGACACATGTAAGTTCAGTTTTGACTTTGGGGAACCAGAACTGATCCATAGTTCTGAATCGGTTCTCGGATATCCCGAGCATAAGAATCGAGAATCGAACTATTCAGTTCTAAGTTGTGTGGATCCGGAATCGAACCGAGACCTACGAGAACCAACCCGAATCTGTAGGTTCGATTCGATTTGGTGCCGATTCTCACTAGTGTAATGAACACCGGCGAGAATTTCCGACACCAATTCCCAATTCAATGCAATTTCTGACACCGGCAAGAATCAGTTTTAAGTTTTGAAGTCTGCTGGGAGTTTTCCTCATCAAGCCCACGTCTCCTAAATGGAGGGGAAAGCAGCACAAATTCACGTTTTGTAACACATAATCATGCAAATTCCATCTTAGGCACGGCTGTAAAATGCACTATCATCAACTCCTTGGAAAAATACTCAGTTATCTATACTTTTTTTTTGTCTCCCAATGAGTGATTGTCGCACGGCCCGCACATGTTTGAAAGTGAACATGCTCCGACCCGGAACTAGAAATTAAGGGGGACCGGACATCAACTTGTTCGAACAACAACAAAAAATTGAATATCTCCATTTTATCGGAGCCGTTTCTCCCTCATCCAGCCACCATTTTTGATGTATAAATAGTCAAAATTCATTGACTCGATAAGAGAAATCCAAATCCAGTAATCATTTTGCAAAAATCATGGAAGGGCCCAGGCCTCAGCCGGCCTCCCCCCTAAGATCCCCCCTGATGCCTCCGTCTAAAATTAATTGAGCAATTTTTTTAAAATACGAATCTTAAAGCAGTTCGGGCCTGCAGCACAGGGATTACTCCATGCCAGTTGGGGTGACTTTCGATTCAAAATGGGGGTACTCGGGTGATATTGGACTAAAAAAAGCCACCCTCATAACATGTATGTTTGACATAATAACCGTTATGACTGCCATAAAAAAAGAATACCGTTTTTGAGCATAAAAGTGAACGAAGTTTCTTAAATGCGATCGAGCGTTCACGAATGATAGTTCAGAACCACTGTATTCGTCTACTGCCGTGCCAAAAGGAGCCTACGGCTCTGTTTGAGGGGACTTATTTTCACCGGTCAAACGGTTACGACCGCATGAACCGTACTTTAATTAACCGCTTGACCGGTGAAAATAAGTACCCCCAAGCTGAGCCTACATCCCATAACCTTAAAATCTCAGCTTTGGATGAATTTTCAAGAGATTATCTGAATCTCCGCAAAATTACTAGAAGACGCACTAAAATCATATGAATCTCCGCAAAAATATTATAACGCAAAACAGCTGTCTTGAAAACCATGTCAACCAGAGTCGTGGGCAGACAAATGGAAGCGGCTTGATGCCGCTTGATTAGCCTAAACTCTTACCCGGCGTTAATTGCTGTGTTAAAAAATATATATATATATATAATCAAATGCAAAATAAATATTTAACATTAAGTCATGTTATTGCCCTTTAATGCGCCGATTGAAGACGACTATGTAAATTATATGTCTCGAATCCGAACCCAAAGACGGCAATCTCAATCCGCAAGATCAGTTTATTAGGGGTATTTTGTAAATGTCGGAGTGCTATAAACTCCGCGATCTAGGGTTAGCGTATTTCAGAAATATGAAATACGTCCACTTCCCTGCAACTTTATTTGCTCTTGATCTAGTAAAAAACGGACCGTCGTTGCCCATGGACGTAGCCCATCTTGAAATGAACCACATAAATCTGTCTTATATGCTTTAATTTTCTTTTTGTTTGATTGTTTTACTCTTGTTTCGGCAACCGTCTGTATACTCTCTGAATCTCCTATGCCATAGAATTTTATTTTTCTTTCCAATTGAATTGGTCTCTCTCAAACTTGGGTTATAAAAGAAGCCAGTCGCCTTGATTAAATATCAAGAAGCACTTACTTTGGTTTCTTCATATCTACGTCAGCCGGCCACCGAACACCGCCATCATGGTGGCTCACGGCGGCCTCCACCATTTCCTCGCCATCTCATGCATGCTCGGGCTGCTCGCGCCGGCAACTCATGCTGCGGACATATTTCTCAACTGGAACGTATCCTTCGATAACTCCATTAAGCCCGTCGACTCCGCTCAGCCGGTAAAACTGCTTTGCTGTTTCCACCTATTCTTCTTCTTCTCTGTACATAGTTAGCTGTTTGATCTCTCAACTAAGCACATCAGTAATTCTGTGAGTTCTATTAAAAGTTTAAAAAATCATTCAGGTAATAACCATCAATGGAATGTTCCCCGGGCCTCTCATCAACTCCACCACCAACGATAACATCTATGTCAACATCTTCAACAACTTGGACGAACCTTTCCTAATGACCTGGTAATATATATGTTGTGGTCACTCGATGCTTTTATTGTTCGGTCGAATTGAACCGTCAAAGCTCGAGAGCAAACCGAGTGTGCAAATAGTCAAAGTAAAATTAGACGGCTAACAAGAAGGTTTTAGTGTGGAAAAATCCCAGAAAATGGGAAAAAATCACATGGCTAGATCACTGCCAACCAAATTCCACGATATCTTTGTGTGTTACAAATGAAAGTAAAGAACTTGAGAGCGACATGCCTCCTCTTGTTACAGTAGTAGCAGAAGAGCCTTTGAGGGTGACAGGACACCACTCAAAATGCTAAGTATTTGGCGGAGGAAGAAGCGAGATGCTCGAGTCGACTCTTGAGGAAAGTGAGATATTCAAGTCGTCTTTGGAGGAGGTCCTCGAAGGCGTTGAAGATCTTCAAGTCCCGAAAAAGATCTTCAAGCACCAAAGGAGAACTCTGGAGGATTTCTTCGAAAGAGCACTCTCAGGAGCTGAAAGCAAGATGTTTTCAAATGAGGGTTCTAGGCTCCTTTTATAGCTTTGGCCAGGGGTGGTCCGATAATTTTGTCGTTGTAACCACCATAACCACTTAACGGGCGAATCACTTTCGTCGCCATTTTTTGGATATGACAATTTTGCCCCCCCGGGCAGTTTGAGCAGTTCAGACAGTTCCGTTGGCGGCGATGATGACAACGAACGCTACCTACAGTCTGAGAAATAAAGAAGGTTAACTGCAACGTGTATAGTGAGCACAGAGGCATTCTGAGAGCGGCGTGAGCGCAGAGGCGTTGTGAGCGTGCTGTGAGAGTAGAGGAATTGCGAGCGCACCGTGAGTGCGGAGGCGTTGTGAGCGCGAAGGTGTTGTGAGTGCGTCGTGAGCGCGAAGGTGTTGTGAGCGCGGAGGCGTTGCGAGCGGGTCGTGAGCGCGAAGGCGTTGAGAGAACGACGTGGGTGCGGAGGCGTTGTGAGCACAGAGGCGTTCTAAGTGCGGGTTGCGATCTTGGAGAGACGCTCAGCGCACGCTGCAAGCGTGGACTTAGGAGGTGCGGACAGGGCCGTCTCGAGGAGGCAAGATGCTGGCATCACCAAATAGGGTGTAGTCAGGCACACCTGGGAGGTGCAGCCCTGACCGCACCTTCAGGGGGCGCGACCCTGACCGGACCCCGAGGGGGCTCGACCCTGACCGCATCCCAACAAGGAGGGGGGCACCTTGGAGGTGCGACCCTGGTCGTACCCCAACCGAGGGGTGAGGGTGCACCATGGTGGTGCGGCCTGGTTGGCGGGTGGCCGCCGTGCGGCGATTTCTCTACTATTACCATACGATGATTGTCGTACGATGGTTCCGTGGAGGTGATTGGGTGCCCGTGCGCGCTCTTGGTCGTGGGCGGTTCGTGCATTTTTCCTCTTCTCCTACTGTGGGAGTCCGGCTCCCCACTAAGGGAGTGGGGGTTGTCCACACCCCATTGTAATGACACTATCCCCCGCTGCCTATTTAAGATCCTCTTGAACTACTGACGGTGCGTTTCAATTGCCTCATCAGCTACAATATGAGCCTAGATCCAGTGAATGAGATCGGGGTAGCTGGCACTGTCTCTCGCATTAGTGCAGAGTAGAAATCACTAGGGCGGAGCCCTCCAAGAAAAATTCCTCGTAGAAGCTCGGGGTCTACTCCTGGAATTTGTCGCGCCACAGTAGTGAAGCGGCAAAAGAAATCCTTGAGAGTCTCTCCAACGTTTTGATGTATTCTTGAAAGGTGGGAGGGGTCCCAGATGATTCCACGGTTGACGATGAATTGATTTGAAAATTGTTGAGCTAGTTCTGCAAAGTTGTTGATGACTCATTCTCTCAGAGAGTGGAACCAAGTTCGTGCTTGCCCGTTCAGTGTTGCGGGGAACACTTGACACAATAGTTGGTCGGTGGCGTTGTAAATCCTCATGAGGGTGGTAAAGTGGTTGACGTGCTGCGACGGATCGTCGGATCGTCCGTTCCGTCGAATTTCTCCATGTTTGGAAGCTTGAAGCTGTGCGGGATCGGGCGTGCCAGTTCTGGTGCCAACAATGTGAAGTTGTGAAGAGGCCGGCGGGACAAAGCGGCCTGTCGCTCAATTTGTTTGCATTCTTCGGCGATCATGCCGTAAATTTCTTCGTAAGTGAGCCTTCCAATCGTACGCACGAAGCCTGCGTTGGTGGAGATGATGAGCTTCAGGTTCTCCGGATGGATGGACTGGGCGTGCTGAGCTGACCGCGTTGGAGAACTTTTCTTCAGGTATGAGATAATCGCGACCGAAGTGTTCGACCGGAGCACGCCCAGAGCCGTCGAAGGCGGATTGCCTTGCTCGGGGGGCAAGATTAGAAATTTGTGGCGCTCCTCCGTTCCTTAGGAGTGCGAGCATGTCAGTTTGATGCTCTTCCATCTATCACATGTGTCCCTCCAATGCTACGATGGGTGCATTCATGGCCTCTTCCGTGAGAAGCGCGTTGACGAGCGAGTGGAAGGGAGCTGGATCGACGTGCCCCCCAGAGATTAATCCTTCAGTAGTGCGAGCACTCTTTCTTGCCAAAGTCGTTAGTCACAAGTATGAAGCGAGTACGTGTCTTCAGAGTCTTTGTAGAGTTTTGAGAACATCTTTCCCACGGGCGACGTCAAACTGTTGAGGGTCACTCGATGTTATTGTTGTCTTGTTGAATTGAATCATCTCAGCCCGAGAGCGAACTAAGCGCAAACAAGCAAAGTTAGACGACTGACAATAGGGTTTTAGCGTGAAAAAACTCAGGACAGGGGGAAAACCATGTGGTTGGATCGGTGCTAGCCAAATTCCACTATATTTTGCTGTTACAAATGAAAGTAGAGAACTCGAGGGCGACATGCGGCTTCTCGTTACAATAGTAGTAGAAGAAGAGACTTTGATGGTGACAGACCACCACTCGAAAAACTAAGTATTGGGTGGATGTAGAAGCGTGACGCTCGAGTCGACTCTTGAGGAAAGTGAGATCTTCAAGCTGTCTCTGAAGGGGATCTTCGAAGGCGATGAAGATCTTTAAGTCCCGAAAGAGATATTCGAGTCTTGAAAGAAATCTTTAAGCACCAAAGGAGAACTATGACTTATTTTTTCGAAGGAGCTCTCTCGAGCACAGAAGACATGTTGTCTTCAAATGAGGGCTCTGAGCTACTTTTATAGTTTTGGCCAGAAGTAGTTCGGTAATTTTGCCGTTGTAACCACCATAATCACCTGATGGGCGAATCACGTTCGTCGATCTGGAGCACACGGATCATCATTTTTCGGATATGACCATTTTGCCCCCCGGGTAGTTTCATTGCCGGCACTAACGGAAATGAACGCTACCTGCAGTATGAGAAGTTAAGAAGGTCAACTAATGCGCGCGTAGTGAGCACGAAGGCGTTCTTAGAGCGTAGTGAACGTGGAGGTGTTATGAGTGTGTCGTGAGCGAGGAGGCGTTGGGAGCGTGCCATGGGCACGGAGGCGTTGCGAGCGCGCCGTAGGTGCGAAGGCGATGCATGCGCGGAGGCGTTTCGAGCGCGTCGTGGGAGCGGAGGCATTTTGAGCGTGCCGTGGGAGCAGAGGCGTTGCAAGCGTGCCGTGTGCGCGGAGGAGTTGCGAGCGCGCCGTGGGCGCGGAGGCATTGCGAGCGCGTCGTGAGCGTGGAAGCGTTCTGAGCGTGTGTTGTAATCTTGGCGAAGCTCGACACACACTACGAGCGTGGACTTAGAAGGTATGGCCTGGGCCGTCTTGAGGAGGCGCGACGCTGGTTGCACAAAAGAGGGTAGTCAGGCCACACCCTGGAGGTGCAGCCCTGGCAGCACCCCGAGGGGGCGCGACCTTGGCCACGCCCAAGAGGGGTGCGACCTTGGAAGCACCCTATGGGGGGGGGGGCCTGGCCTCACCCCAACAGGGGGACCACGGATTTGGCCGCACCCCAACATGGGGGCTGCACCTTGGACGCACCATGGTGGCGCGACCCAGTTGGCGTGGCCGCCGCCGCACAGTGGTTGCTGCGTGGCGGTTTTGCCACCATTACCGTACGGTGGTTTCGTGGCGGTGGTTGGGTGCCCGTGCGCGCTCTCTGTCGTGGGCGATTCGGGCATTTTTCCTCTACTCCCATTGTGGGAGCGGTGCTCCCCACTAAGAGAGTGGGGGTTGTCCACTCCCCATGACGTGGGGTGCGGTGAGTGTTGATGTTCGTACGCTCGTTCTGATGCCTATTTGGAAGACCAAACGGACTCAGAATTGCGCGGGAATTGGCCCGTTGAAATTGTATTGGCAAACCAGTCGTGACCGCGACAAAAAAATCTCTGGTTTGAGTGAACCCATTTTGAGGAACCTCAGTATATATATATATATGAGCTTCATCGCACGGGCTACGCCCGTGCTCGAAGCTCTCAGGCGGCCTTCGGCCGCATCCAGGCGGGCTTCGCCCGTGCTCGATGCGTCGCTGCGGGTTGCGCCCGCCTATGAGCGGGCTGCGCACGCACCCGAAATCTTATTTTTTTCAAAACATATACATATATGTACTTAAAATTATCGCAAAAAAATATGAATTATTATTCCTATTTTTATTTTTTTAAATTTTGCGAATTTTAATCTATAAAAATAATTTATTACTTCTCTCTCTTTCTCTTTATCACTCCACCCTCTCTCTCTCCCTCTTCTCTCTCCAAATCCTCACATTTTCTCTCTCATGATCTAATGGCCAATATTCATTCCATGGTGTGCCTCCAAATACCTATATTCCCTTATATATATAAGATAAGATATATATATATATACTAGCATCTTCGAACGGGCTTCGCCCGTTCTCGATACGTCGTTGCGGGCTTCGTCCGCAACCAAGCGGGTTTCGCCCGCTTGGCATTCAAGCAGGCTTCGCCCGCCCCCCGAAAGTTATTTAAACAATTTTAAATTCTAAATTTTTAAAGTTTTCTAAATATTAAGTATTAGAATTTTTAATAATATTATTAATTACTACAAAATTAATTTAATAATTTTATTAATTATTAAAATTTTACTTTACTTTACTTTAATTTCATTTTAATATTAATTATTAGAAAATAGAAAATAAAAATAAAAAAATCCCCCAACCGTGAGTTCCAGTTTTAGGCGGAACATGCATCGCGATGTTCGGGAGTTGCAGAGAAAGTATTTTGGGAGAAATGGATATAGGCGGTCCTCATATCTTAAATCCAACGGCTATTATGTGAAGCAGCCCCATCCAACGGTCCAGATTTCACCGTTGGTGTGCTTTCAAATATAACTATTGATTTATATAATAAATAAGTGTGTGTATATATATATATATATATATAAGAATTACCTCGAAAAATGCTTAATTTACTTAAAACAGTAAGCAAATCATGTAGGAATGGAATACAACAGAGGCTGAACTCATGGCAAGATGGAGTTTCGGGAACAAACTGTCCCATAAATCCTGGAAAAAACTGGACTTATGCTTTTCAGGTGAAAGATCAAATAGGGAGCTTCTTCTATTTCCCCTCCACAGAGTTTCTGAAAGCTGCGGGTGGATTTGGTCCGATCCGCGTTAATAACAGAGAAGTGATTTCAGTGCCGTTTGGCAAACCGGATGGTGAATTTGATATTCTCATTGGAGACTGGAACTCTCTGTCTTACAGGGTACCTAAATTCTTTTTTTAAACCTTTCTGGAAACAAAGGGATATTAATTAGATCATGATGCACTTTAATTGACATTGAATGGATTTGAATATGTAGACGACTCGGCTGCTCGCAGCCAATGCTGGAGCCGACCCAGCTACTCCTAACAAGATGTTTATGCTTATCAATGGGAAGGCGCCTTACAAAAACTCTTGGGGTGGAGCACATGAAACAATTGAAATGGAGCAAGGTATGTTGAATAATCAAGATATATATGTTTGCAGTTCATCTATGCATGCAGTTCTACAAGCATGTATTTTTGAATTTTTTAATGGCCTAAGAAAGACAATTTCTAGCTATAAGCATGTATTTGGTAACTGCATGCTAGAGAATTATAACAGTATCTCTTTGAAGAAAGCTCGAGCTCTCAAGAATTATATGGGTATGAAGGACTAAGGGAAAGAGCGAAATAAAAAAAAAAACACAATACACAAATATCAACATCCCCTCTCAAGTTGGGCGTGTGATGTCAATCGTGCCCAACTTGCCAACAATCTTTTCCAAAAAATACTTGCACACAGTCCCTTAGTGAGGATGTTAGCCAATTGTTGTTCGGAAGACAAATGGAGTAACCACAATGCCTCTCACTATGTTTTCTTTGATGAAATGCATGTTGACCTCAATGTGTTTAGTACGATCGAGTTGCATGCAATATTGATATTCGTCTTGTTATCACAGTATAGTCTGATAAACTCATTTCATTTTAATACCAAGATCTTTCATGATAGTTAGGACACATAGCCTTTCACAGATCCCATGAGCCATAGCCCTAAACTCCGCCTCAGCACTAGATTAGGCGTCCACATGTTGTCTTTTGCTCCTCCAGGTAACTAAATTTTCACCCACCATTGTGCAATATCCTGAGGTGGTCTGCCGACCATCAATCGATTCAGTCCAGTCAGCATCAGTGTAAACTTCAATAGTCAGCTCATCATTTGGTGAGAATAGGATGCCCCTCCCTGGTGAGGACTCGAGATATCTGAGGATATGATGAGCAACATCAAGATGTCGAGTCTTTGGGGAATGCATATATTGGCTGAGCACTTCAACCACATAGGAGATACCTGGACGAGTATACGACAAGTAGATGAGTTTGCCCACAAACCTATAAAAAATGGGGAAGTCTTTAATAGTTTCAACATCATCTCTTCCAAGTCTGTGGTTAGCTTCAATTGGGATGTCAACAGATTTACAACCATTCATTCCTGAAGTTTCAAGAATGTCAAGAATATATTTCCACTGCGATATAAAGATCCCATATTTGGACCTCGGGACCTCAATGTCCTAGAAGTACTTAAGGTTCCCCAAGTCCTTTACTTCAATTCTCTCGTCAGCCTCTATTTTAGGGCATGTACCCCATCCTGATCATCCCTTGTTATAATGATGTCATCCACATAAACTATCAGAGCTATCAACTTTTCGTCTGTGTTTGATGAAAAGGGTATGACCATCATTGCTCTGGGAGTATCCAAAAATTATCATGACCTTGTGAAATCTCCCAAATCAAACTCTAGGAGATTGTTTCAGGCCATATAAAGCCTTCTTTAGCTTGCAAACCTTTCTTTCAGATCTTTCGGGAGAAAGGCCAGGAGGTAGAGTCATGTATATTTTCTCTTCCAAATCCTAGTAAGGAACACATTCTTCACATCTAGTTGGCTGAGATTTCATCCCTTACAGACAACACACCAAAGAAGAACTCTTGTTGAATTCATCTTTGCAAACAGAGCAAAGGTCTCTTGATAATCAATCCATATCCTCAGTGTCTGCCCTCCTGCAACCAACCTAGCCTTGTATCTCTCCACGACATCAAAAGTGTTTTGTTTGGCAAAAAAACACCCACTTACACCCAATGACAATCTTCCCTTTAGGTAGATGTACGAGGTCCCATGTTTGATTTTTGTCAAGAGCATGCATTTCTTCAAATAGATGCTTTCCAAAAAGAGCTTCCTGCCACGATATAAGAATAAAAATAACAGATAAAGATGAAACAAAGGCTCCATGGGAAGCTTTTAGAGAGGAATAAGAGACAAACAAAGATAATTTGTAGAGGTACCTTCCCTTAGAGCAATGGACTTTGACGATAGATCAAATGTCGGTTTTAGGATTTTGAGAGGGCCCGTGTGTTGGTTCCCTTAGAACGTCGAGAATAATCCTGCAGGGGAGGAACATAGTATTTCACTATAGGAGCAACAGGAGTTGGCACAGGAGCAATATGAGACGGAGTCGAGTGGGACTGGTACAATGAAGGAATGGGTAACAAAGTAGTAAAAAGAGAACTAGCGGGAGTTAAGGAGCTCACTTCCAACATAGAAGAGATCTCCCCTAAAGTGAGGGCCCACAACAACTCTCAGATTCACGAAAAGTGACATCCATGGCGACAAAAATATTCTTGTAGATCGGGTCAAAACATTTATAATCCTTTTGAGTAGGAGAATATCTTATGAAGGCACACTTATGAGCACAAGCACTAATTTAGTTTTCTAATGGATATGGACAAAACACACACATCGAAAAACACGAGGCTGCAGAATGGAAGGAGGAACCCGAAAGGTGTTAAGGGGAGTGTTATACCCCAAAACACGTGAGGGCATACGGTTAATAAGATAGACTGTATTGAGAACCGCATCCCCAATAGTACTTGGAAAGGTGCATTTGGAGAAGAAGACACCAGACAACTTCTAAAAGGTGACGATCATTGCGTTCGACAATCCCATTTTCTCCAGGTAAGTAAACACAAGATGTTTGACGGATAATGCCATGATTAGCAAGATATCGTTCAAATTGGGAATCAATGTACTCATGATTATTGTCAGTACGAAGCATTTTGATAATGACATCGAATTGCGTAGAAATCATGTTGTGAAAAAGTTGAAATAATGAAAACACTTCATTTTTAACTTTCATTTGGTATACCCATGTTGTTAGAGAAAAACAGTCAATGAAAATTACAAACCAAAAACGACAAGAAATAGAAGCAATTGGGCAAGACCCCCAAACATCACCATGTATAATATTGAACGATGCAGAACTAAGAGAGAAAACATGAATAAAAGAAGTGCGATGGTGTTTGTCAAATTCACAAACATCACAATGAAAATTATCCACTAAAACAGATGACATAGTAGGAAATAAATGTTTCATAGACAAGATAGAGATGTCCAAGAAGATAATTTCAGGACTTCAAAGTGGCTAACTAATCAGCATGGAGAGCTTGGAGAGGAGAAGTGGGGTTGGAGAAATCAAACATGTAGATCCCATCCAACACTACCAGATTCAATCATTATTCACGTCTTCAGATCCTGAAAAACACAAGACAAAGGAAAGAAAGTTGTTAACAATTCATAGAATTGGTCAGATGACTAATGGAGCGAAGATTGCGAGAAAACTTGGGTACATGAAGAACAAAAGAAAGAGTGAGAGAGGAGTAGGAGATAGATCCTTTCTCAGCAATCGGAGAGAAGCAACCATCTGCAATGCCCACCTTGTCTCTACCAGACAAAGAAAGGTAAGACAAAAAACCCGTAGCAGAACCGGTCATATGATCAGTTGCTTCAGAATCAATAATCTTATGGGTAGGTGGACCAGAAGACGCAGCATGAGAACCTAAGGGTACTTGATGGGCATATAAGGACGAAGAAGCGTAAGTCTCAGTAGACTGTCCTTGCATCAAGCAACAGAACACATGGAACTCATCAGCAGACAGAGCCAGAGAAGGAACAGTTGTGGCATAGAAAGGCAAGATCTCCTCAGAGGTATCAGAAAGATGAGTAGATTGAGATTGAGTTAAGCGGACTTGAGAGTGACCATAACCATAATCTTCCCTCGGTGCAGAACCACCTCATGGTGCAGGAAAGCCATGAAGACAAAAACAAGTGTACCTGGTATGACGAGATTTCCCGTAATAATCATATATCAAATAATCTTTGTCAGTGGACTTGGACCTTGTATCATGAGGAGCTCTACTACCAAACTGAGCAGCCAAGGAATAAACTTTAGGGGAAGCATCAGGAGTCCACGTCTGTCGCCTATCAAATTCTTGTTGAACAAGACTATAAACCTCAGATGCCATGAAGAAATATCTCGATATTATAATTGTTAAAAAAATGAGTTACATCCCAATATATACGAGTCTGGAGGACTATGGGAAAGAGAGAAATAATAAAAATTAAAATACACAAACACAAATATCAAGACTCTTTCGTCACAACACAAAAAGAAATCAACATTTCAAATTTGTTGCATCGCAATACAAGATAAATTATTCTCAAATCGATAAACATCAAACTGCAATATAAAAATCTAACAAAATTTAGTATCAAGAAGGAATATAGTATTTCTCAATTTGTTGCATCAATCAAAAAATAGTATTTCTTATAAACATTGAAATTACAGTGGATCATATAAAATGAAAGAAGTGGCAAAATTCATTATTAACCTTCATCCATGTACCTCAGTCCTCAAATATAAAAACTCGATACTATTAAAGATTAAACCATCAAGCTTAAATTTGATCTGAGTTTGTATTCAGATCAAACTATACAAACTCTAGAATATGAAAAGCACTAGCTCATTGATCAATCAAACTTCTTCGTAGAGCTCGATACAAGCCTCGACCATCTTCGGATCCATCCACCATCTAATAAAACGCTATCAGCCCATTGTCACCAAGCTCGATATAAGAATTATTTGGCAAGCATGGTTTAACAAGTTGATGTTTGCCAAAATTCTTTATGCTAAGGTGATAAATATGATCCTTTGTGCATGTAGGTATGATCTTTTATGTTTTCTATGCCAGAGTGAAATGGTAAAAGTAACTTTTTGTTGCGGTTATGACCGTAGTAGTTTTTTGTTGCGGTTATAAGAACATAAAAGATCCCCGTTCTCCTAAAAAATTGAATCCGGTTGCAGCATTTTTAGTAATGATTGGTGTCTACTAAACACAATGCTCAAAGATTTTTTGCAGATAAAGTGTGCTTAGTTTTTTTTCTTAGTTTAATATTCTTGATTTTGGATCCAATTACTTAAAAGTAATATGCAGCAAAACAAAATTCATGTGACAAAGTAATATGCTGTCGTGGGTCCCAGAGATGTCGAGGGGGGATCACACTTCGATTCCTCTAAGCTCACGTGGGCGAACCCGGTGTGAGAAACAAGAGGACCGGAAGTGTTCCACAACCCCAACATTATGTTCCATTAACAACGTCTCCTCCTAAATGACATCTCTTTTATCAGCATGATGCCTATGAGTTGCAAAATAATACTGTTCATAATTCTCAATTTTTCTTCAATGCAGGAAAAACATACAGGCTGAGAATATCAAACACCGGGGGCGCATTGAGCTTCAATTTTAGAATTCAGAATCATCAGATGATACTGGTTGAAACCGAAGGATCCTACACGAACCAAATAGCAATTGATTCAATGGATGTTCATGTTGGTCAATCATACTCGGTTCTTGTCCACGCGCATCAACCTATATCAGATTACTACATAGTCGCTAGTCCCACTCAAGTTGATATAGGTAACATTGGTACGCTCAATGGGGTTGCGGTGCTTCACTACAAAACCTCAAGCACCCCGCCAAATGGCCTTCTTCCAATGGGTCCAGAACCCTTAAATCAAGATTTTTCAGTCAATCAAGCGAAGTCCATCAGGTGAATTATGAGTATAGCTAAGTACTTCGTACGTTCAACAAAAAATTATTCAAAAATGATTAAAATAACGTTTCTTAACATCATAACGGTCATTTTTGCTACAAACAAAGGTGGAACATGACAACTGGAGCAGCAAGACCAAACCCACAAGGCAGCTTCAACATAGCAAATGTGACAATCTCTCAAACATTCATATTCCACAGCTCTGATGTATTGAATGGCAACTACCGTCGTTTTACAGTCAACAATGTGTCCTACTTGACTCCAAAGACGCCACTGAAGCTTGCAGATTACCTCAAGAATGGGGCAGGCGTATACGAACTCGACGCTTTTCCGGTGAACTCCACCAATACAAAAATGGTTCAAGGAACCTTTGTGGCAAGCGGCATTCATAAGGGCTGGGCCGAGATTATATTTGTCAATGAACACAGTGTCATGGACTCCTGGCATTTAGATGGATATGGATTCTATGTGGTTGGGTAAGCATGTTCATATCATACCATCGTGTGAAATTCTTGATGATCATTTTCATGAATATATACTTGTTGGGTTTCATATGACAATATAGGTTCGGTAATGGAGAGTGGAGCCCTACTTCTAGAGAAACATATAACTTATTTGATCCAGTAGTTCGCTCAACAGTTCAGGTATTTATAATCTTCTTATAACCACATCCATGTATGATGATCTCATAGTAGTTAAACTAAATAAAATTTAAACACTTATGCGCGCAGGTATATCCTCAAGGATGGAGTGCAGTTTATGTATACCTGGATAACCCGGGCATGTGGAACTTGCGCTCGCAGATCCTGGAGAATTGGTACTTGGGGCAAGAACTCTATATAAGAGTGCATGACTCTGATCCTAATCCAGCGAAAGAACGACATCCGCCTGCCAATCTTCTTCAATGCGGTAAGTGTTTTTCATCTTTGTTTCGTTGCCCTAAACCTAAAGTTAGCGGATCCTCTTATACTCCTTACCAAGATTAATATTGCTTCATGCTCCCCTGCAGGTATTTTTGATGCACTAGCACCGGCACCAGCACCAGCACCAGAGGCAGTTCATTAAGAGGAATATTGATGTCTCTTGTTAGCCGGTTATCTTAAGCTTGATTGTTTTTGGCTGTATTGTGAGCCTACAAGCGTGAATTCATGTTTTGAAAAAAAACATGATCAGAGTGGAATATTTGTTGCTTCTTCCAAATAATTGTTTAAGTTAATAATATGATAATGTGTATTGGAAGGTTAAAAGGAGGGAAAGGACCCGTCACCTCTCACTTTTAATCAATTTTAAAAATATAATGAAAGCAAAAAATCAATTATATAAATATAATGAAAGGAAAAACTACAAGGAGCGTGAGAGAGCTCGAAGCACCACAACAAGAAAAAAGGGCACCCCAGTGCACAAAGCATCCCCGCGCCACAAGGGTTCTGGGGAGGGGTCCCACCACAAGGGTGAAATGTAGGCAAATCTTACCCAACATTTTTGCAAGAGGTTGCTTCCAGGACTCGAACCCGTGACCTCAAGGTCACACGACAACACCTTAACCAGTGTACTTGTAACACCCCCATTCCGTCACGAATAATATAACAGAAAGTCCGGCCGGGGCCCAACATCATATTACACGAACAGACTAAAAGGTTACAAAATGAAACATAACTCCTTTATAAACTTTAAACGCACCCTAACACAGAGTTGCAAACTAGCGGAAACATTAACGAGATAAAAACATCCACTCAAATAAGAATGTCCACTAACAGTTATAATCGGGAATGAAAACACACACACACACACCATAAAATTTTGGTCTTAAGGTCTTGCATCAATAAAGTTTCACCAAATTAAATGCGGTTTCCAAACATCGGCATGCAGGCCAGCAAAAATTGGAAAAACAATAGCAAAATTTGGGCATTCGAGGGCCGGCACAGCTTTGGGCTCCAGCCCGCTACTTCCCGCTTGGCTCCGCAGCACCCGCACGCAAAACATTCCACCAAGAGGTGGCAAACAAGGCAACGGTCAGCTGGAGCTGACCAAATTATAACGAACCCACCGTTTTCTCGGGGTGATGGTGGTTAATCCCTGCAAGAAAATATCATGTTCACATATTTAATATAACTGTGCACCTTAAGCACCATACATCACGGGCGTTGGCGCAACCAGCCAAACGTCCCGTGCACTCAGGGCACCTTAAGGGTGTACCGGGTTACCCCGAGTCCCACCTTTTTCCATTACAAGCATACGATAGTGCATAAAGCACCTCAACGGTGAACTCCACTAGTCCACCACCATTCTTAGTCCCGGACTGGATGGTTCCGCTTGAGCATTATTAGTCGGGCCTATAGCCTCAACTCACCCATATGCCAACGACAATTGTCACGTACTTTAGGTCTATTTAGCCGAATGACATAGAGCGGGTACAGTTCAGATCTTTCCCGTTGATCAAATCGTCGTGCCAATTAATGACAACGATGCGAGTCAGCATCCCCTTTCCCGTACACGACATAACGCACGTTATGCTTCAACGTTAGCTCTCGTGGCCATCAAAGTTGGGCACCCAAGGCACGCAACTCAACACGCTAGCACACGGTCTCCAAGAGACCGGTTGGGCACACATCACCACATAAGCTCTCTGGGAGCTAATGCTATCGATACAACGATCCTATGCAAACATTAGGGTGTTTCCTGGAGCACACCTCCAGTACTAACTGTCGCCCCGTGCATACCCCCATTCCGAAATATTCAACTTCCACGGAGTCTTCTCCGGGAACCCACAACACATCACCAATCCAGACCACACATCCGGATGGGCTTCACACAACATACCTAAAACCGTACTCGCACTTCTGGGTGCTAAATGCAATTAAATAACGGGGATGTACACATCAACCCGTCGGAGAGCACCTTTCCCCCACCCGTCGGTGGGGAGGGGCTTCCATGCAAACATGCGAAAATTAAGGGCTTCATCTGCCCATGAAGAAAAGTTGTTACCCTTGACGCGCGCTTCGGAGCCATAGCTCGGTCATCACGGATTTGATTTCCATGCACCGGTCCGAGCTCCAAATCGAACACTTTGCCGCGATCCCTAGCCAAACTCGGGTTGCTCACCACCAACACCTCCGGACGGCCTCCTCCCGCAAGCGTAAGCCCAACCCTAACCCCTCTTGGTCGGCCAAGAGGAGAGGAAGGTCGGCAAGGGTCGAGCTCCTCTTCGTTGGCGGTGGCCGAGATAAGGAAGGAAAAGGGGTTCCCCCTTACAGACGGCGGCCAGGACAAGGAAAGGCGGGCTCGGCTGCGACGGGAGAGAAGGAGGGAGAGGAGTGGGAGGATCGGGATTTGCTCCTTCCAGCGGCAACGGGAGCGGCGCTTAGGCTCTGTTCCTTCCAGCGGCGACGGGAGCGGCGCTCGGGAGAGAGGGAGATATCGGGAGCAGGAGGGAGAGAGAGAGATTAGGAGAGGGAGAGAGAGAAATCGGTAGAGGGAGGGGAAAACGGCTGAGAGAGAGGGGGGAGGCTTAGGTTTAGGTTTTATATTAAACCCTAGCCCAAACCCTCTATCCCTAGACCAAACCTTTACACGCACACCACACCCTCTGAACGCACCCCAAAATTATTCCGGTTAAATTTGGGGCGTTACAATTCTCTCATCCTTAATGAAAATTTGTCCCGAAATTTAAAATATGAATAATGAAATGAAATTTGTCATACCTGAGTAAAATAGATCGGGGTATTCCTCGCGCATGACCTCTTCTGGCTCCAAAGAGAGCTCCTCGCGACCACAATTGTCCCAACGGATTCTCACCATCTTGATGGCCTTTCTCCGTAACTGTCGTATGTCGCTATCGACGATACAAATCGGCACCACTTTGGTAGATATGCCACTATCCAATGGCACACTATCGGACTCCAACACAGAATCAGGTTCCCGCACCGCCTTTCTCAACACAGAATATGGAAGACGTTGTGCAACCCACTCAGCTCCGTCGACAAAGCAAGTCGGTAAGCTTCCTCTTGCTGATGCGCTCAGTGATCTCGAATGACTCTAAATACCCGAGACTCAACTTCTTCAAGCGCCGAACTCTCGACATTCCCTTGAAAGGCTTTATCTTTAAGTACACTCAATCTTCAACCGCGAACTCCACGTTCCGGTGTTTGACATTATAATACTTTGCCTGATGATCCTGGGCAGTCAACAACCGCTCTCGAATGATCCGTATGGACTCATTCGCCTCCTCAACATCTTTGCGTTTTAGCAGCTTGGTATCACCAGTCTCTGCCCATGCTAAAGGAGTACGACACCTCCTACCATATAGCGCTTCGAACAGAGCCATCTTAATACTTGTCTGATAACTATTGTTATAGACGAACTCTACCATGTAAAGATGATCCTCTCAACGCTGTCCGAAATCCAAAACGCACATACGCAACATATCTTCTATCGTTCGATTTGTCCTCTCGGTCCGTCCATCCGTCTGCGGATGGAAGACGGTGCTAAACTTGAGCTTCGTGCCCAGAGAGCGATGAACATGCCTCCAATTGTCGAACGTAAACCTTCCATCACGGTCGCTAACAATACTTCGAGGGACGCCATGTAATCGAACAATGTTCTCTACATATAGCTTTGCCAACTTCTCCACTGAATCATTTTTCCGATTTGGAATAAAATGCGCAACTTTAGTCAACCAATCAACAATCAACAAAATCGAGTCATTTTTCTGCAGCGACTTTGGCAATCCGTGCACAAAGTCCATGGAAATATCATCGAATTTCCATTCTGGGATTGACAATGACTTCAAGAATCCTTCTGTCCGCTGACACTCGACCTTCACCAACGCGCACGTTTGACACTTTGCCACGAAAAGAGCTATGTTTTTCTTCACCCCTGGCCACCAGAACAACGCTTTCATGTCTTGATACATTTTGGTGATCCCAGGATGAATCGCGTACTTGGTGAAATGAGTTTCGTACATCAATTCATCACGCAGTTTCCCATGATTAGAAACACAAAGACTACCATTCTTCCGTAATAGCCCATCCTCAAGTAAAAACTCAGTGTTCGGCCCCTCGGCGGGCTCCGACAAATAGCGCTGCATGCTTGGATCAAACTCCAAGGCAGATCTCACACAGTCGACAATATCATACTGAACTTCCATCCAGCCAAGACTGGCAGTGGAAGATGAACCTCGATCCACATAGGAGATTTCCAAGGCCTCAAACTCACGTGCAAAACGCTCATCGTGAGCCAACATCCAACTCGCCTGCACCGGCGCTCGACGACTCAAAGCGTATGCCACCACGTTCCCTTTCCCAGGGGTATAAAGTATGTCGAACGCGTAATCTCCAGGAAATTCCATCCATCTCCTCTGATGCATATTCAGATCTTTCTGATCTAGCAAGTACTTCAGACTCTTATGGTCCGTGAAGATTTTGACCTTCAAGTCATACAGGTAATGTCTCCACAACTTCAGAGCAAACACCACGGCCGCCAACTCTAAATCATGGACTGGGTAGTTTCTCTCATGCACCTTCTGTACAACCCCGTGTTCGCCGAGTGGACCCAACATGACAGAGCGAAGTGAGGCCCTCGGGATAGGCCATGGGATTACGAGTCCCAGGAGAGCCGGGGGGGGGGGGGGGGGGCGACCAGCATCAGCCCGGCAGGCGGGCGAGCCGGGGGCAGCCGACTCGCATCCGCCAAGCAGGCAGGCGAGTCGGAGCGGCCGACCCTATCAGTCCGGCAGGCGGGCGAGCCGGAGGCAGCCGGCCCGCATCTGCCAAGCAGGAGAGCGAGCTGCGGGAGTCGCCTCGCACCCGTCTAGGAGGCGGGAGAGCCTGCAGAAACCGGTTCACGCCCGCCTAAGAGGCAGGTGAGTCGCAGGAGCAGGGCCGCATCCGCCCAGGGGACTGGCGAGCTGGCTCGAGCTCCCTTCTGTGCATGAGGTGCTAATAACATGCATTTAATGTAGTTTGGTCTACCAGTAACCTCTTCAAACATCGGAGTTTCGTTGTTGGCAGAACACCTTGAGATGCGTATAGTAAAACAAAAAGGCGGAGTTGCGCTATTTGCAGGTCAAACTCAGAAATCTATAAATAAACACACAGGGGTACCTCGAAAAAGGGAGTTTTTCTCATTTCGTGGTCATGTAGCGCTTTCTGAGGTACCCTTAGCTCAACACTGGCTAAGGAGGGGAAGCGCTCTAAGATCTTCCGGGTGTGTGGTGGAACCTCCATGCTGCAGCCGTGGGTCAGTCTCAAATCCTAAGCTCTCGGTCGAGCCAGCTCCCTAGGAGAAGTAAGTGTGCGGTCACCCCTTTTTAGGGTCCGAACTCTACAGAAGCCTGTTTCAGGTTTTAACATTTTGGTGCGGTGAGCATGGAGCGTGACCAACACAGAAAATCCTCAGTGAGTCCAATGACTGGAGGCGAAGGACAAGGAGATGACCCGGCCGACTCGCCGCCTCCCCCTCCCCTGGCCACCCACGGAATGTTCGAGGACTTCAAGAAGGAAATCAGAGATCTAGTACTCTTCGCACTCGCGGCTCGCGGCGAGTGCTCGACGCCCTCTATCCCAGTAGTCGTTGCCCCGTTTCTGGGCGAGAACGCCCCCGTCAAGCGACCTGGGAAGGAGGTTGAAGGGGAAGACAGCGAGCGAGATCTCTCAGGGAGAATGCTGTTCCACGGTTCGACGAGTGCGGGAAGGGTCGGTGAGGTGGAGGCGCGAGACCGCCCAGCTCACCCTGCAGGGGAGGAGAGTCCTTTTAGCGAGCTGGACGCATTCTCCCCAGTCCTAGAGGGGTTCCGTGAGCCGGAGATGTCCTACTATACCGGTAGGGATGATTCGGTCCAGCACGTCCAGTGGTTCGAGGATGTGGTCTCGATCCGACAGATGTCGGACGCATTCAAATGTCGACTCTTCTCCATAACCTTCAAGGAGAAGGCAAGGGATTGGTTCCATCAGCTTCCGACCAGCTCTATATACTGCTTTGAGGACTTGCGTCGGGGGTTCCTGCTGAGGTTTTCAACTTCGAAGAAGAGGAAGGAGTCGGAGTCCCTGTTTCTCATCAAGCAGGGTGTGGAAAAGACGCTGGGGAGCTACGTCGACAGGTTCCAGGAGCAGGTTCTCAAAGTTCAGGAGATGCCTGGACATACCCTCATGATAGCCTTCACCCTGGGGCTACAATAAGGGTTCTTCAGAATGGAGTTAAAGCGGGTGTCCCCGCTATCCTTCGAGGAGCTAATGGAGAGGGCGGCAAAAGAGATCGAGGAAGAAGCGTCGAATCCGGCATTTTCCAGGAGGCCGGCCAAGTTGGCGGCAGAGGAGGAGAAAGAAACAGGAGGCAGGAATCAGGAGGTGAGGAGGGGAGAGCCCAGACAACGGGAGAAGCAACAACAGCCGAGATGGGGTCGTCAGGAGCCGAACAACCAGCTGGATTGGAGACAATAGGAGTGGCATGACCGGGGCCAAGGAAGAGGTTTCCACGGAGGGGGTAACCATCAAGGGGGCAAGGCCGATTCAACCCCCCAGGCTGGAGGCAAGGCCAGAGACCTCTCCCCGAGCAACACCAGGCCATGGCGATAGCTCTGGGCAAGAGGAGGAGAGGAGTCCACGGGAGGAGGCCGGAAGGCAGGGCGGAGCTGCCCTACTGCAATTTTCACCAGGAGGAAGGCCATGCGACGACTACCCATTCTTGGAGATGAGGGGAGCGAGGGAGCAGGCCCCACGCCAGCAGCGACCCTGTCAGAAGGTGCGGATAGAAGAAGTTTTGCCAGAAGCAGAGGACGAGGACAGGTGTGAAGATTGGGCCGATGTAGGAGGCCGAGGAGAGATCAGAGTGATCCACGGGGGCGTGGGAATCGAGGCAGCCCGCAAGGCGAGTATCTACACTATATACCGTCGGAGCGTTGCCTCGACGTCCCAAGCCCCGCCCCCAGACGAGAAGATCACCTTCTCCCGGAAGGATATGCCGGATCATGAGGATCCATTCTGCGATACGCTGGTAATCCAAGCCGCCATCAAAAATTTCACTATCGCCCGGATCCTCATCGACAACTGGAGTTCCGTCAACGTTGTTTTCAAAAAGGCATTTGACACGATGAATGTGGAGGCCAAGAGGGTGCTGGCTTCGGATGGGCCCTTGTTCGGATTCTCCGGAGAGAGAAAGTATGTGGAGGGGGAAGTCAGACTCCATATCACCTTGGGGGGTCAATCCAGGAACTGCAGGTTCGTCATCGTGGATGCTCCCAGCAGCTACAATGCGATATTCGGGAGGCCACTCATCAGCGCCTTCCGCTGCGTACCCTTGTCCCTCCACCAATGCCTCAAGTTCAACGCCAAAGGAGTCCAGGTCCAGGTCCGGGGAGACTCCAAGACGGCGAGGGAATGTTACGTCACCGCGGTCAACACCATCTCGTGGCAGGAGGGAGCTGAAGAGATGGAGAAAAGAATGGAGTTGTCTTGGTAGGAGGCCGTGGGGGAAGAAACTGAGATGAAGGTGGAGGAGGTGGAGATCCACGCCCGGGAGGAGGGAGCAGAAGAAGTTCCAGAGGGGCAGGCCGAGGTGATGGCAGTGGAGGAAGCCGAGGAGGAGGAAGCCCTCGTCCTAGGTGAGAGGGCAGTAGACGAGTGGGAAGAGCAGTCCCGACTGGAAGTGGCGAAAGAAGTGGAGCTGGAAGTCCTCACCCAGGGAGGAAGGGTGGAGAAGGAGCGATTCAGTGGGGGGCTGAGCCTGGAGGATCAGCAGAAGATGTTGGAGTGCATCCAGAACAACGTGTACATCTTCACATGGAGCGCGGAGGACATGCCGGGGATTGATGCGGATGTGGCTTGCCACTGCCTCAACCTTGATCCCGACGCTCGCCCCATCCAGCAGAAGAAGAGGTCCGTCGCCGACAGGCTGGCTGAGCACATCAAGGAGGAGGTGGGTAAGCTTCTTAAGGCAGGGTTTGTATCGGAGATCCAGTACCCAGGCTGGGTCTCCAACACGGTGTTGGTTAAGAAGGGAGGCGGGTGTTGGAGAATGTGTATTGATTTCTCACTTTTAAATAAAGTCTGTCTCAAGGATTGTTATCCCCTGCCTCGAATCGATGCGCTGGTTGACTCAGCCGTAGGTTTTTCTCTAATGAATTTTCTAGATGCTTTTTCAGGATACCACCAGATCAGGATGCACCCCCCAGACATAAAAGATGTTTCCTTCATTACAGGGGATGAGTGTTACTGTTACAAGATGATGCCCTTTGGGCTGAAGAATGCAGGGGCAACGTATCAAAGAATGATAGACCGACTCTTCCAAGAGCAAAAAGGAAGGAATTTAGAGGTGTATGTGGATGACCTTATGATGAAGAGTCGGGATACGAGATCCCATCTCCATGATCTGGAGGAGACCTTCAACACCTTACGAAAATATAAAATGAGGATGGACCCCCTGAAGTGCGTTTTCGGTGCAAGCAGGGGAAAGTTCCTGGGTCACCTCCTTACTCCTGCGGGGGTGGAACCCAATCCTGAAAAAGTGAGGGCGATCATGGAGTAGGAGTCGTCGTGAAATGCCAAAGAAGTCCAGTGTCTGACAGGGAAGCTTACGGGTCTGAGCAGGTTCCTCTCTCGGGCAGGAGAAAAGTGTTCGCCCTTCTTCAAAGTGCTGAGGAGAGGCCACAAATTCGAATGGTCCAAGAAATGCGAGGAGGCCTTCTAAGCCTTGAAGAGACAGCTCACTTAGGCTCCGCTTCTCCAAGGACCAGAGGAGGGGGAAGATTTATCCCTTTACATTGGAGTCGGAGCCGAGGCCGTGAGTTCCGTCCTAGTCCGGGAGGAGGGAAAGAAGCAGCTGTCAATCTACTATGTGAGCAGGGTCCTGAGAAAGGCGGAGCTTCGATACCCGATCCTGGAGAAGCTGGCTTTTGCTCTAGTCGTCTCAGCTCAGAGGTTCAGGCCATACTTTCAGGCACATTCAATTCAGGTAGTGATAGATCATCCCCTCCGCAACATCATTGAAGGAGTGGAGCATTCAGGGAGACTTGCAAAATGGTCAGTAGAGCTAAGCGAGTTTGACATATCATTTGTCCCTCGCCTCTCGATAAAGGCCCAGGCGATGACTGATTTTTTGGCCGACTATGTCGTCGAGGTGGCAGAGACAGAGCTCACTCGTCCGCTTCCCTAAAAGGTGATGGTGGATGGCGCCTCGGGGAGACATTCCTTGGGAGTAGGAGTGATCCTGGAGACTCCTCAGGGAACAAGGATAGAGCACACAGTGGTAATCCATTTCCCCATCACTAACAACCAAGCAGAGTATGAGGCGGTAATCGCGGGATTACGTCTGGCAAGGGAATTGGAGGTGCATGACGTGGAGGTGCTAACAGACTCCCTGGGGTATCCTCTCAAATCGACGATAAGTTCGAGGCAAGGGAGCCTACTCTCCAGTTGTACCTAGCGAAGGTGAAGGGCATCATCGGCACGTTCCAAACATTTTTCATCCGACATGTGCCGCGGGAAAAAAGTGAACAAGTGGATCAATTGGCTAAGTTTGGACCCTATGCAGGAGGAACTATAACCGACCTATTCCGCCCCTCTATTGAGGAAGGGGAGCTGATGGATGTGAACCAACGCCCCTCATGGATGGATCCCTTTACAGTTTTCTTATCCACAGGAGAATTCCCGAAGGGTCTGGATAAGAAGCGTTTCAAGTATAAGTCGGCGTACTACCTGATGCGCGATGGGAAGCTGTACAGGAAGACCCTCTCAGGATTTTTAGCGCGTTGTGTGGCTGAGGAAGAGGTCCCAGGAATCTTGGAAGAAGTCCATTCCGGTGAGTGCGGGAGCCACTCGGGAAGCAGGACTCTGGAAGGAAGAATAGTGAGGCTGGGGTATTTTTGACTGACCCTAGGCCGGGATGCCGCCGAATTCGCAAAAAAAATATCAGAAGTGCCAATTGTTCGCTCCTCTCCAACTACTGTCGGCTCAGAGGCTCAGAAGCATCACCGCGCCCTGGCCCTTCGCTATTTGGGGGATGGATCTCATGAGACCCTTTCCCCAGGCCAGCGGACAGAGAAGATTTTTGTTAGTTATGATCGATTATTTTTCTAAGTGGTTGGAGATCAAGGCGCTGGCTAAGGTGACCTCTCAGGTGATTCACAACTTTATATGGGGGGAGATCATTTGTCGGCATGGGTCTCCTCAGACCATTGTCACAGATAATGAGTCACAGTTTGCCAGTGCAGAGTTCATCAACTTTTGTGGCCAACTCAGGATAGACCTCAGGTTCACGTCGGTCCACCACCCTCGGAGCAACGGACAAGTAGAGGCGGCAAACAAGATCATAGTAAACTTGTTAAAGAAGAAGGTGGAGAATTTGAAGGAGAGTTGGGTAGAGCAACTCCCTTCGGTTCTTTCGGCTCTGAGGACCACGCCCAACACAACCATATGGGAGACTCCCTTCCAGCTCTCCCACGGCTGCGGGGCAGTACTTTCCATAGAATTCGAGATTCAGACGCCGCGAATAGTGGAGGCACGAGAAGACAATGAGGAATGGAGGGCGGAGAATGAGAACGAGTTACATCTCTCCCTAGATCTGGTGGAGGAGCTACACGACCTGGCAGCGATCTGACAGGAAGAAGTCAAGCGGCGGATGACAAAGTACTTCGACAAGCATGTCAGGATCAAACAATTCGTAAAGAGGGACTTGGTCTTGAAAAAGGTCGACACAGCCGGAAGATCGGCAGCCGTTGGCAAGTTGAATCCCAATTGGGAAGACCCCTATGTAATCAAAGAAACCTTGAAGTCGGGGGATACCACCTACAGGATGTGGAGGGGGAACCCCTTAGTCATGCCTGGAGCGGCGACGACTTGAAGCGCTTCTACCCATGAAATTGAATAATAAAACAATACTTTCCTGCACTTTTGTCTGCCTTTGATGATCCACCTGCTTGATATAATGAATGTAGAGTGGCTAGCCAAGTGAAAAGTCATGTTGATGCTCAACACCAGCCGTCAGGTTCCTACTAGTTGATTGGGTCGGTGGTAGCGCCCGGTGGCTGGCCAAGAGATAAGTCCGGTTGATGTTCAACACTCGCCGTCAAGCTCTTACTAGCTGATTGGGTCGGTGGTAACGCCCGATGGCTGGCCAAGAGATAAGTCTGGTTGATGTTCAATATCCTCCGTCAGGCTCCTACTAGATGATTGGGCCGGTGGTAGCGCCCGGTGGCTGACCAAGAGATAAGTCCGGTTGATGCTCAACACCCGCCGTCAGTCTCCTACTAGCTGATTGGGCCGGTGGAAGCTCCCGATGGCTGGCCAAGAGATAAGCCCGGTTGATGTTCAACACCCTCCGTCAGGCTCCCATTAGCTGATTGGGCCGGTGGAAGCGCCCGGCGTCTGACCAAGAGATAAGCCCGGTTGATGTTCAACACCCGCCGTCAGGCTCCCATTAGCTGATTGGGCCGGTGGTAGCGCCCGGTGGCTGGCCAAGAGATAAGCTCGGTTGATGTTCAACACCCGTCGTCAGACTCCCATTAACTGATTGGGCTAGTGGTAGCGCCCGGTGGCTGGCCAAGAGATAAGTCCGGTTGATGTTCAACACCCGCCGTCAGCCTCCTACTAGCTGATTGGGCCGGTGGTAGCGCCCGATGGCTGGCCAAGAGATAAGCCCGGTTGATGTTCAACACCCGCCGTCAGGCTCCTACCAGCTGATTGAGCCGGTGGTAGCGCCCGGTGGCTGGCCAAGAGATAAGTCTGGTTGATACTCAGCACCTATCGTCAGGCCCCTACTAGCTGATTGGGCCGGTGGAAGCGCTCGATGGCTGGCCAAGAGATAAGTCCGGTTGATGCTCAACACCCGCTGCCAGGCTGACAGGAGGGGTGAAAACTTTTGGTGGCTCGCCAAAAGGGAGAATCGGAGGGACGAGCGTCGCCGAGGGCGAGCACTTAAGGCGAGCTCTCCAGGCGAGTACTCCAGGCGAGGTGGGCCTCGCCCCTCGGTTGCTTGTTCGGCGAGCCTCCCTCAGTACCCGCGAGGCGACCTTAGTCGCGAGGGCTTAGTCGTGCGAGGCGCTCGCGAATCCCTCAGACCGCGTTTCGACTAAATAAAGCATGGCTCGCGCGAGCTGAGCACCCATGACGCGAGACGAAAGACGCCTACACCTAAGTCTTGCGGCACCGCGGTAGAAGCTCTCTGATTGAAGGGGGCGGATCACCACTCGCGGGCCGATTGTCGAAGGTCTCGTCACTCTCTACACTAAATCCTAAAGAATCGCGCGATCTTACTATCGAAGCGTAGGTTCAGATGCGGCGAGCGAGAAGACCAAGCCACATCACGAATAAAAAAGAAAGAAGTTATCAGTAGTAGTAAAGGTAGCGAGGTCAACCAACATCCATTCAAGAAAATAGCATTGATAAACGGTAGTTACAAAATACGGGTTCAGCCCGCGTATTCGATATTACAAAATAATAACAAAACATAAGTATACATGTTCAACAAACAAAAATAAACGCAACTCGCGGACTCTTCAGGGCGAGCCCTCGGGCGACGCGCTACCCCACAGGGGAAGATAGGATTCGTCGCCCGACTTCAGGACCGGGATGAACAGCTCCGGAACCACGTCTTTTGCCAAAAGCCCCATGCCCTCGCTTGTCACCAGGCCCGCCCGCTGCATTGTCTGGACTTCGTCCCCTTGGTCGAATTCAGCTGCAGCAGCTCGTCGACCTCATACTCGGAGTACCGCGTGAGCTTGTCGTTGCTGCGGGAGGGCGGCGGGAGAGCTGCGGACTCCAACTCCCAAACTCGAGCCTTCAACTCCTCATTCTCCTTCTCCAGGTCGGCAATTCGGGAGTTGAGATGCTTGGCCGTCGCCGCGTCCTGCAGAGGGCAATGAAAGGGTGATTTAGAGCGAGAAGGTTCTGAAAAAGGGCGTTAAGGGTTTCAGGACTCACCGCCCCTCCTAAGTACTCGGCGAGGAGGGCGTCAGAGGAGTACGCCCTCTTCATGTGATGCTCCACTTCCTCGAGCGCGAGACGGTGGGTCTGATCCTTGTCGGTGGCGTTCCTCAGATGCTCGGCGGAGTTCCTTTCCACCTACGTGCAGCGGTGACCCACCATGTGAGCCAGCTCCAGAGCGCAGAGCTGGGCCCGAGCGCTCTCGTGCACCAGTACTTGCGTGGACTCGTCGAAGATCGATACATCCTCCCGCGAGTAGAGACCGAAGGAGAAGGCAAAGTGGTGGAGACCAGCCCAGATCAGGTCGTCGCAAGAGTGCCCGACGTCGCACTCGACCGGACCTTTATCGACCTTAGGTCTGCATATCACGTTGTGTTATTGTGTAATGTGTCGTAAATTGTTGTGTGTGTAACATATATATATATATATACATATAACATTTATAAATATATATATATATATCTATAATCTTAATATTAGTAAGTATACTATATATGCATATATATAAATGCACGGGCCAGCACCAGGATATCCGCATATACTAAATAGTTAGGTTAAGAAGGATGTCGGCTCTGAGTGCACTGTTACCATTCCCGTTCCACGACATTCCCACAGATCAAGAGCCGCAGGAAGCCCGGAAATGGCGGAAACTTCCGCACGACTACGACGCCTCATCCAGGGCTCCTTACCGGCCACGATCCCCGCGTCGGCTAGCCACGACCGCGACTCCTTGCGCCCAAACTGCCGGCCGCGCCTTTGTAGCCGGTTCCGCCATGGCCGCACAGTCCGGGTAGCAAGCTTTCGATTTCCTTCTTCTCTGATGTAACCCTATAAAAGGGGATGTGTTTTGTTTTTTTGTTGGTGAATGTTGAAATGTTGAAGATGAAATGTAAACTGCTGGAATGTGTTTCCAATAGAGGTTGCTGTGTGCTTCCTGTTAGAAATTAGGCGCGATTGAAGCTCTGTGTGAGCATTGTTAGGTGTTAGGCGGGTGTTGAATCTTGTAGGAGAAGATGAATAGTGAGATTCATCCCAGCTTGCTGTAGTTTTTCCTGTTTGGTTTTAAGAGTGGTTAATTTGGGCCTTTCTTGTGTTAGAGTTAGGTGTGATTGAAGTTATTGATGCTACAGATGAAAGAGTGCTGCCTGAAGCTAATGATAGATTAGTATAAGTTTATTGTGGATCCTCTGTTAGGTGTTAGTGCTTGTTCGTTGTTGCCTTTTGTGAAGGAAGATGAACAGTAAATTAAATTACTGTGCATATTATTGAACCGTGAGATTGGCTGGATTGTGTTTACCTAATCGTGTGTGAGCTTTCGTGGAGCCACCGCAAGTGTTTTGAGATTTCGTGGAACCACTTCAAGTGTGAGTGCGAGTGAATTTTAGGCGTGTTAGTGTGTGGCTTCCTTACTTGTTGAGTGATTCCGCGGAACCACCTCGTGTGAGGGAGTGATTTATTTCCTTGGTGCCCGTGTGCGATAACGGCCGACCTCGGAGCGAAGAACGAAGGTGACGAGGAGGTCCTCGCGTGATCGCCATCGACTTCGGAATACGGAAGACGCCTCTTCCGTGGGTAATTGTTTCTTTCTCCTTCCTTTGTGTGTGTCTAAGTTTTCTCATTAGGATCATTAGACTCATTGCTGGATTTTCGCCTGAATTTCGTCAGCAAACGCTACGTCGAAAACTCCAAATGGAAACGTATTTGGAGTTCACGATTTCCGTTTTGCTACGACAAGGGGAACGGAACGAAGTTGTGAACTTCCGTCCCCGGATTTAATTTTGAACTTTTATTCAAGTAAAATTTCATTTTAATGAAAATAGCGATTTGTGCTTTAAAATTCAGGTTGCGAAATTTTAAAAATGTTGCGCTCACTCTAAAATTTGCAAAATTAACTTAATCATCGCATGCATTTAGGGTTTCCTAGAAAAAGCCGACAAGCGCGTAAACCCTACGCGTCGTCCTGCATCAAATTGGTATCAGAGGGAGGTTCCGAAATTTTTCTAAGTTTTGGGATCCACCCTGCGTAGAATAGGAACCCGCATATCATTTTAAAAAAAAATTCAAAAAAAAAATGAATTTTTTTAGCATTATCTTTGCATTTGACTTGTGTTTGCATGCATCAGCATAGTGATAGAATGCGTCGAGTTGAGCTTGGTCAACCGAGTCGTGGGAACGGCGGGAATGAACCACCCCCGTGGTTTTTACCTTTCGCCCACCAAATGACGGTTTTAACTGAAAGTACATGTCAGATGCGTGAAAGTTAGAAAACCTTAGAGGTAGAGTGAGTAGTTTAGAGATACCCCCTCATTCGTCAATGCCACATCGAATTCGATATGAGCATTCTGTCTGTGCACATTACGATGTTCCTCATCATTATGTGGAAAGGTCTACCTTTAGGAGAAATCCTTTATTTGAGGAATACGATTACACTTACACTCACTCCTATAGAGATACATCAAGGAGATCGTTACGACACTTTGATGATTATCCTCGATCACAGTATATCACTGTCAGAGATCGTGTTGTCCCACCAACACATTCTCATTATGTTAGAAACGGTCAGTATGATGACTATCGTCGTTATTATCCTCGTACCCGAATGGATCCTAGTAGTTCTTCGACACCATACTATGAGGGTAGAGTTCAGTATGACGCTCGTTACCGATACTACACGTCACCCTTATATGAGGAATCTGAGTCTGTACATGTGCGACCACCATCACCCGTTCGTAGGACTCACGATTATCCACGAGCACGTTATGAATATGTTGGGGACACTCATTATGATTACCCTCGAACTACCTATAGAGGCCACTATCGTCACGAGTACGTCACACCTAGTGATCATCCTAGTGTTCCGAGGGTGAACATGATGATAGACGTTAAGGGCCAGAAAAAGCATTCCACTGCCCACACCAGGGAGACGTCACCCACTCTATCTGATGTTCTAGTACAGGATGCGTGGAGTCAACCCCCATGTGAGTCTGCTCCACTTAGTGAACCTACCCGTGATTCTAGATCTACTAGCTCTCTTTTGAGTGTAGAGTCTTTGCACACTTCACCTAGTGGCGTATCGAGTCACGCCACCACACCCGATGACGCACCGAGTCATATCACTACACCCGATGGCGCATCGAGTCACATCACCGCATCCGATGGCGCACCGAGTCATACCACGATCGGGAGTCGAGAGCTTAGTAGTGATCTCGAGGTAGTCACCCCTACACTGTCCGGGAGTATGACCCCTTCTGATGGTTCATTTCTGGAGGACCATCGATTGATGGGTCATTTGACGACCCTCCTCTTGAGCCTCCAGATGAGCCACCTTGTCCTTATGTGGATGAGCTTTATTTGAGTAGTACACTTGTGAATTTTAAGACATGGATACCTGCTCCATTGTCTCACTTGAAGTCGATAGTGCTTGAGCATAGCCGTCTGGTGACTCACACTCTAGATGAGTTATGGGACGTACCACACTGTTGACCATCGTCTTCGCGATGAGTTTTCATATGTCCCACCCGGTGAGCCTCCTGATGCCTCACTCTTCCTTAGCACATTTATTATGGTTGTCACACTTTGTGCACATTTATATGAGGGCACTCCATCCGTTTTTGGAGCCTACATTTGCACGCGTCGCATTTGCGACAAATTTTATTATACCCCTCCTGGTGAACCCCCAGATGAAAAACTTATGGGTTCACCACACATTTGGGATGTTTCCATCTTTAGTGACACAGTCGAGTTTGAGGGTGCACTCACTGATTCATTGATGTTATATCTTGTCACTCGCACTTTCAGAGACAACCCGCACACCATGCTGACACATCTAGTCACTGTTGTCTCTGATTTGCACTTAAGTGTTCATCGCCCCCGCGATGAATTCTTTTATGATCCACCATCTGAGCCTCCTGATCATGTGCCTCTTTCAGGAGTTGCTCTTGGTATCTGAAGCCATCGGTTTATGGCGTTAGTCATATTAGTAGTTCAGTCACTGCATTTGCATGATTTGCATAAAATATTTTGAGCGGAAAATTGCATAGTACTTATGATTTTATGCAACTCAATTTTAAAAAAGAGCATAAAATAGCTACTAATTTTTAAATGAATAACTTGATTATGGTTCAGCTAAATCCGGAACGGCTACCTTCTGGTACCGCAAAGAAGCTAGCTACCGTAGAACTTGACCCTTTCGAGTAGTAAATCGGATTGGGCAAAATGCGTATGAACTTGAGATGCCTTCCGTTTGGGGAGCAAATCCTGTTTTTAATGTAGCCAATCTGATTTAATTCTACGGTTACTCGCATGAGTCTTTAGAATCTCCATTGCCTTCTCCTCCAATTGATTCTTCTGGGTTGGTGAGTGAGTGTGAGGAGCCACATTCATGACACCCTGATTTTCATTCCGCTACTGACACATCCACTGCAGTTTCTCCCATTTTCACTGACAGCTTGCAGGTTGAGCATGAGATACCAGATGAGTCTACTATACTCGTTCCCAGAGCTACTGATCGACTTCCGCGACAGATTTTGGTTCCCGAGCAGATATTGGATGACGAGACAGTGACCACTACTGATAGTGGTTTTAAGAGATATTTGGTTCGTTGACATGGCAGACCAGAGACCGAGACCAGCTGGGTCTTGGCCGACGAGTTAAAGCGCATGGATGCTGATCTTCTACAACATTACCGCTCGGAGCACTCACCAGAGATGAGGGATTTCGAGAGAGGGAGAGTTGGTGGAGACCAGCCCAGATCAGGTCGTCGCAAGAGTGCCCGACGTCGCACCCGACCGGACCTTTATCGACCTTAGGTCTGCATATCACGTTGTGTTATTGTGTAATGTGTCGTAAATTATTGTGTGTGTAACATATATATATATACATATAACATTTATAAATATATATATATATATATCTATAATCTTAATATTAGTAAGTATACTATATATGCATATATATAAATGCACGGGCCAGCACCAGGTATTTATATATCCGCATATACTAAATAGTTAGGTTAAGAAGGAGGCCGGCACTGAGTGCACTGTTACCATTCCCGTTCCACGACATTCCCACAAATCAAGAGCCGCAGGAAGCCCGGAAATGGCGGAAACTTCCGCACGACTACGACGCCTCATCCAGGGCTCCTTACCGGCCACGATCCCCGCGTCGGCTAGCCACGACCGCGACTCCTTGCGCCCAAACTGCCGGCCGCGCCTTTGTAGCCGGTTCCGCCATGGCCGCACAGTCCGGGTAGCAAGCTTTCGATTTCGTTCTTCTCTGATGTAACCCTATAAAAGGGGATGTGTTTTGTTTTTTTGTTGGTGAATGTTGAAATGTTGAAGATGAAATGTAAACTGCTGGAATGTGTTTCCAATAGAGGTTGCTGTGTGCTTCCTGTTAGAAATTAGGCGCGATTGAAGCTCTGTGTGAGCATTGTTAGGTGTTAGGCGGGTGTTGAATCTTGTAGGAGAAGATGAATAGTGAGATTCATCCCAGCTTGCTGTAGTTTTTCCTGTTTGGTTTTAAGAGTGGTTAATTTGGGCCTTTCTTGTGTTAGAGTTAGGTGTGATTGAAGTTATTGATGCTGCAGATGAAAGAGTGCTGCCTGAAGTTAATGATAGATTAGTATAAGTTTATTGTGGATCCTCTGTTAGGTGTTAGTGCTTGTTCGTTGTTGCCTTTTGTGAAGGAAGATGAACAGTAAATTAAATTACTGTGCATATTATTGAACCGTGAGATTGGCTGGATTGTGTTTACCTAATCGCGTGTGAGCTTTCGTGGAGCCACCGCAAGTGTTTTGAGATTTCGTGGAACCACTTCAAGTGTGAGTGCGAGTGAATTTTAGGCGTGTTAGTGTGTGGCTTCCTTACTTGTTGAGTGATTCCGCGGAACCACCTCGTGTGAGGGAGTGATTTATTTCCTTAGTGCCCGTGTGCGATAACGGCCGGCCTCGGAGCGAAGAACGAAGGTGACGAGGAGGTCCTCGCGTGATCGCCATCGTCTTCGGAATACGGAAGACGCCTCTTCCGTGGGTAATTGTTTCTTTCTCCTTCCTTTGTGTATGTCTAAGTTTTCTCATTAGGATCATTAGACTCATTGCTGGGTTTTCGCCTGAATTTCGTCAGCAAACGCTACGTCGAAAACTCCAAACGGAAACGTATTTGGAGTTCACGATTTCCGTTTTGCTACGACAAGGGGAACGGAACGAAGTTGTGAACTTCCGTCCCCGGATTTAATTTTGAACTTTTATTCAAGTAAAATTTCATTTTAATGAAAATAGCGATTTGTGTTTTAAAATTCAGGTTGCGAAATTTTAAAAGTGTTGCGCTCACTCTAAAATTTGCAAAATTAACTTAAATCATCGCATGCATTTAGGGTTTCCTAGAAAAAGCCGACAGGCGCGTAAACCCTACGCGTCGTCCTGCATCACAAAGGCTTCCCCGCTGGATGTTTCCTGATCTAGCCAGGTCGGCAGGAGGGTCGAGATCGAGGCCCTATTCGCCCCCTTGTCCCACAGCAGGAGGGGTTTACCGAGCTCGTCGAGGTGCTTCTCGCCGTAACCGTAGTTTCGGTGTCCCCTCGGCACGGGCTTGTCGGCGAGCTCTTGCTCTCGCGCCTTGGAGGTGCCGCCCGCCCCGCCAAGGACTCCGCCAGCTGGGGCTCCGGAAACTACGACCTTCTTAGGGTGAGGGCCCGCTGGCCGCTGGTGCTTTTCCCTTTTTCCGGGGTGCAGGAGGTTCGCTGCCCCGGGTCTTCAACTTCTTTGACGCAGGCTGTGGGGGGAGACTGCTCGCGTGCGACCCGCTTTGGAGGCACGAGGGGGGCTGGAACCTCGCGATGCGTGGCGGCAGCCGCTTTCGCGAGGGCGAGCTCGGCGAGAGCGACCCGAGCGCTCTCGTATGGCGGGTGTAGGGGAAGGTCTCGCTTGCCTACAGCAGTCTAGGGTCACAAAACGTGAAATAAAGGGAAAGGGGGCGAGAGCGAGTAGCCTTACCTTCCACAGGAGGAACAAAGAGCAGGGTGTCGACGTTCCTTCGAAGGAATACGGCCTCGAAGTTCTTCCCCGCGAAGAACCCGAAGAGGTCGGCTTCGTGGACCCCAAGGCTGGGAGGACGGTAGCTAGGCTCGTTGAGCTGCACCGGCGAGAAGGGGACGTTGTCGAAGTCCCCCTTCACGAAGACGAAGTTCCTTAGCCAATTATGGCTCTTGTTCACCGTCTCCCGCACCTTCACATGGTTGCTGGAGAAGTAGGCGGTGCGGTCCCTGTTCGCCCGGAAGGAGAACAGCTTGCGGAAGACCGCGAGGCTGAACTCGATCCGCTCCTCTCGCAGGAAGCCGGCGAACGCGACCTCCACAACGACGAAGTTCGGGGTTAGCTGGCTCGGAATAACCCTGAAGTACTTCAACACCTGTCGCACCTCTGGCCACAGGAGAAGTCGCAGTCCCGCGTCAAAGTGGGCGATGGGGATCGCGAGCTCGATGTCGAAGAGGTCGTTGATTTTCTCAGACTCTCCCGACAGTCTTGCCTCGAACCCGGGTGAGATGAAATTAGCGACCACCGAGAGGTACTCGTTCTCGGTTAGGTTGGCGGAATGGACGGCGTAGTCTGAGAAAGTCCACGCACACTTGCCTCGCCCCTCAGCATCACCACCATCTCCTCCCATCTTGCGAGCTGGTAAGCGGGCTGGATGCTGAAGTCCACGCGGGTAGTGGCGAGCTGGAAATGGCGCGATCCGCACAAGTTGAGAACTCGAGAACGAAGAAAGCACAGAGAGGAGAGTTAATGCGGTAAGTAGAGAAAGGGGGGGCTATTTATAGAAAGAAAAAGGCGGGAAAACTCCTTTTTGGCGGGGTGTGCGGATAGAAAAAATGTGGTTCGACGTTTTGATACCCGAGCCCGCCCCCCTAATTCCTTCTACCTACTTGCCGCGGTCCTAACGCAATAAAACCTAAGCGGTAGCGAGCTAAGAGGCGAGCGAGAGCTACTCTTTCATACATATAAATATAAACAGACCCATCGACGGACGAATAGTCTCAAATGTTAACAGGGGAGGGGGGCGAACACCCCGAAAAAGAAAAAGAGAAAAGTACAAACAATAGTTTTTGCAACCGCGTGACGCGAGCTGAGACCCGGGAAACGAGCACGACCTAGGTCCGCGGGGGGTGGGGGGGGGGTGGGGGCAAGAGAGCGGTAGCCTCAGTATTGGATCCATTTCCACCTACCCAGGTCTCGCGTCCCGGAGCGAGGTGGTAGGCGAGGGTAGTTGTACTCGCGAACCACCACGAGCTCTTGCTGGGCCAGGCTGACCTGCTCCGTGGCCCGCTGCAGTTGTTCCTCAGCACGTGTGAGGTGCACTCCGGGTGAGGTCGTCCCGTCGCCCTCTTCTTGACGCCTCCCGTCCAAGGCACCAAAGCGCGCCTCCGTCTCCGCCTTGTCCTCGTACACCCTGCCGTAGATCTCCCGCAACATCAGGGAGTGTTTTCAGAACAGCTCGGTCACTCGAGTCTTCATCCCCTCAGCGTCCTGAGGGTCGCCCAGGTAGTCCGCGATCTTGTCCGGAGAAGGGGGAGGCGAGTACTCCTCGCTTAAGTCGATGTCGGATGATGAGACCCCGTAAAAGCCTGAAAAAGAGGAAGAAAGGTTAGTAAGGTAGGAGGACCATGATGAGCGAGCAAGAATATGAACTTACCCGGGGTCGGCACATCTCCCGCGCTGACGTGCGGGCGGGAGGTACTTGGCTGGCCTTGGAAGGGCTCGCCGCCGAGGGCCGCAAAGGTCTTCACAAACCCGGGGCAGGCCGGTAATGGTGGAGCCAGGTCGGCGGTCCCTGTGGTAGAAACTGCAAAAAAGGGTAATCGGAAATGAGGAATGACCGGGCGAAAGGCGAAGGCGGGAAGTCGACAACTCACCGGTCAGGAGGGGAGGAATATTCAGGACCACGGGAAGGGTGGATCCCGCAATTGAGGGGCTAACGGCCTGCCCGGACAAGTGTGGGGAAAGATGTTCTGGGTCTGCTCCCCCACCTCGATCCTCGCGAGGCGTCTCCTGCGGAAGTTAGATCGCATCAGAATCAGAGCAATACTGAGTGGAATAACCGGCTCGCGTACCTGGTGGGTGGCTTCAAAACCGGCCGTCGAGTTTGAAGGGGGCCGCAATCATCAGAAGGCCGCTTGATCATCTTGACCTTCTTCGGCCTGAAGGAAGAGCCGGGCGATCTCTGAGCCAGCCAGGGGGGGACGTCGGCGACCTGCGACCGTGTCCCTCCCTCGCGGCCTCCAGGAGAGCACGCATCTCCTCTGAGATAGGCATCCCTCACACCGCTACAGTAACGTGGAAAAGCAAGGAGGAGGAGGTCGTCGAATTCTTCTGAGACTAGCGGTATATATAGAGCGCAGAGGTGGGGCCCGCTAAAAGATTCCCTCCAGCACAGCAAGCACTCACCAAACACTTGGGTTGGATGATTCTTTTCGAGCTTTGCAAAAGCTCATAAAGAGTGGGGATTGTGTATAACCCTGTGTTCGCCGAGTGGACCCAACATGGCAGAGCGAAGTGAGGCCCTCGGGATAGGCCATGGGATCACGAGTCCCAGGAGAGCCAGGGGGGGTCTACCCGCATCAGCCCGGCAGGCGGGCGAACCGGGGGTGGCCGACCCGCATCCGCCAAGCAGGCGGGCGAGCTAGAGTGACCGACCCCATCAGCCCGGCAGGAGGGCGAGCCGGAGGCAGCCGACCCGCATCCGCAAGAAGGCGAGCGAGCTGCGGGAGTCGCCCCGCACTCGTCTAGGAGGCGGGCAAGCCTGCAAAATCCGGCTCGCGCCCGCCTAAGAGGCAGGCGAGTAGCGGGAGCAGGGCCGCATCCGCCCAGGGGACTGGCGAGCTGGCTCGAGCTCCCTCCCGTGCATGAGGTGCTAATAACATGCATTTAATGTGATTTGGTCTTCCAGTAACCTCTTCAAACAGCGGAGTTTCGTTGTTGGCAGACCCACCTTGGACTGCGTATAGTAAAACAAAAAGGCGGAGTTGCGCTATTTGTTGGATAAACTCAGAAATCTATAAATAGACTCACATGGGTACCTCAGAAAAGGGAGTTTTTCTCATTTCGTGGTCTTGTAGCGCTTTCTGAGGTACCCTTAGCTCAGCACTGGCTAAGGAGGGGGAAGCGCTCTAATCTTCCGGGTGTGTGGTGGGACCTTCGTGCTGCAGCTGTGGTTCAGTCTCAAATCCTAAGCTCTCGGTCGAGCCGGCTCCCTAGGAGAAGTGTGCGGTCATCCCTTTTTAGGGTCCGAACTCTACAAAAGTCGGTTTTCGATTTCAACACCTTCAGCTGGCGCGAACCGTAAGCGATGAATTTCCCATGTTGACACAACACACATCCCAAACCACTGCCCGAGGCGTCACTGTACACCTGGTAACCTTCAGTCCCACACGACGAACATAGAATCGGGGCAGAAATCAGTCGGCTCTTCAACTCCTCGAAAGCTCACACGCACTCTGGCGTCCAGACGAAACGTTGATCCTTCCTAATCTGTGTAGTGAGGGGAAATGCAATCCGCGAAAAATTCTCCACAAAGTGCCTGTAATAACCGGCAAACCCTAAGAAGCTCCGGAGTTCCGTTACATTTCTCATCTCAGACCACTCTCGGATCGTCGCAACTTTCGTTGGATCTACCACAACACCCTCTCCACTATGTGCCCCAAAAATGCCACCGACGGTAGCCAAAACTCGCACTTGGAGAATTTTGCATATAACTGATGACACCTCAGGACTGTCAAAACTATGTGAAGGTGGTCGGCATGGTCTTTCTCGGACTGCGAGTACACCAGAATATCATCGATGAAGAAGATAACAAACAGATCCAGGTACTCCCGGAACGCTCTATTCATCAAATCCATAAAAACTGACGGCGCATATGTGAGCTCAAAGGGCATCACCGTGAACTCATAATGCCCGTAGCGGGTGCTGAAAGCAGTCTTTGGAATGCCCGACTCCTGTATCCTGAGCTGATAGTATCCGGACTTCAAATCCAACTTTGAGTACACCGTAGATCCTACTAACTGATCAAACAGGTCATCGATGCAGGGAATCAGATGTTTATTCTTTTTTGTCAACTTGTTCAACTCCTTATAGTCTATGCACAGGCGCAAACTACCGTTCTTCTTCACAAAAAGGACCGGTGCACTCCATGGTGACAAGCTCGGACGTATATACCCATGCTCAAGCAACTCCCGCAGTTGTATCTTCAGTTCTGACATCTCCTTTGACGCTATACGGTAGGGAGAGCATGACACGGGTTTGGTACCCGACACAAGCTCGATGTAAAAATTGATTTCCCTCTGAGGCGGAGCCCCATGAAGCTCATCTGGAAAAAACATCTGCAAATTCCGCTACGACTGCCAAATCACATAGCTTGGGCTTCTGTTTTAACTCCTCTACTAAAGCAAAGAATAGCCCAGCGCCTTTCCGTGTTGCTTTCACCACTTGGAGGGCGGTCATCAGGGTTTTACTCACACCCTATAGACCCGTAAAACGAGTTTCGTCTCCGCATTCTCCATTTAACAAGACTTCTTTTGATCTGCAATCAATGCACGCGCCCTGCTTTGTCAGCCAATCCATGCCAAATATGACGTCAAACTCTGACAGCTGTAGCAGCGCGGCCTCCAAATCGAAGTCTTTCTCTCCAATTCGAACCTTCACGCGGCTCTTTCTCCCCGTACTCATTAGGCACCCATTGGGTAAGAGCACATCCAACTTCGCCTCTGCCAACATACAAGGCACTCTGATTCACACCACAAAGTCTTCTGATAAGAAAAAGTGTAATGCACCGGTGTCGAACAATGCTTTCGCTGGATGATTGAATACTAATACGAAACCTAACGAGTACACGAGAAACAAACATACACAAGAATTATAAGCAGTACACGTGACCGTAATTACAAGTAAATGTAACTGTCACAACATCGCTTTGCTTAATAGCCTCCTGCATGCCAAGATTATAGACTCTGGGTTGCGCTGGCGTATGATGAGACGTGAACAACTCTGCTGCTTTCCCCTTCTCGGCATACGACGCACCCGCCTTTTTATCAGACTTCACAGGACGACTCCAACAATCTCAAGCATAATGTCTCACCTTGCCACAGTTGTAGCACGTGTGCGGGCCTTGGCCCGTAGTAGTTCCAGAAGTAGTAGAAGGAGCTGGTCCAGACGACCTAGCCTTCATGTTCCACCTGCTGCGGGACCCAGACTTTAAAGAACTCGTCGCTTTGAATTCTTGCTTCCTCCCCGAGAGGTCCTTCTTACCCTGCACTCTCTTCATATCCTGTTCCATAGGCCGGGCAGTGTTTACCAACGTAAGAAAGCCCTGCGTCATCGGATCTGCCAACAACAGCCTCAGATCGTCCCGCAGACCTTCATAGAATCAGTTGGTCTTCCTTTCCTCATCAGCAAATGAGGCTCCTACATACCTCCCCAACCTAGTGAATTCATGCAAGTAGTCATCCACCAGACTCTCGCCCTGAGTTAACGTCTGGAATTGGTTTTCCATCACAATCTTTTGCGCAGAAGGGAGATACCGTGCAAGGAATAATCTCGAAAATTCCTCCATCGAGACCTCAGACAGTAACCTGCCCGCAAGCTGATGCAACTCTAGCTCGTCCCACCATAGCCTTGCCTCTCCGTCCAATAGGAAAGTGACTAGCGTGAGTTTCTGCCTTTCCTCCGTCTTCGTAGCTGTCAAGATTCTCTTCACTCACGAGAGCCAATCCTCGGCCTGAGTCGGGGATCCCTTTCCGGTAAACGTAGGCGGATTGAAGCTCATAAAATGCTTCAATTGCTTCTCCGTCGCTCGCCTCTCTGCCAAAGGCTCAGCGGGCAATTGCCTCACCGCCACTGGCTCAACTATGCCAGCCTACATCGGGGACACCTCAGGGTGTACCTGCCCTCTTGATTGCGCATTGATCATTACGAACACAGGTTCATCAACTAAATGGATTGTCCCGGCAGCAGAAGGAGGCGTAAGCTCCTGAGACGGTGCATTACTTTCTGCAGAGTGTTGATTTTGTGACTGCTCTGCACCGCTTCATGTCACTTATAATTGCGCAACACGTAATTTAGTGGCTAATAAACATAGCAAACATCAAACAAAGGAACTCTTAGGTTCCACAAACAATATTTTTAACATATTTCATGTGTGTTTTTCATTTATAAGTGAACATTCACCGGTGATTTTACATCTTTAAGGTGGCACACACACGTGCTCTTTGTACAACCCCGTATTCGCAGAGTAGGACCCTCCCGGCAGGCGCAGGACCAACTATGAGTTTTTAAGCTTTTAAGAGGTTTTGCACTCTTGGTGGCCAATTTTGGCTTGGCCTTGGAAATATACTAGTAGGGGGAGGAAATATTTGTTTCTCTCCCCAGCCCCTTGGAGGGGTCGTCCCGGCCAGTCCTCGCCCAAGCCGCCGCGGCTCGCCGCCTTGCCGCTCTCGCCAGTCGCCAGGCCGCAGCTCGCCGCCTTGCCGCTCTCGCCAAGCGCCAGGCCGCAGCTCGCCGCCTTGCCGCTCTCGCCAAGCGCCAGGCCGCCGCTCGCCTCCTTGCCGCTCTCGCCAAGTGCCAGGCCGTAGCTCGCCGCCTTACCGCTCTCGCCAAGCGCCAGGCCGCCGCTCGCCGCCTTGCCGCTCTCGCCAAGCGCCAGGCCGCAACTCGCCGCCTAGCCGCTCTCGCCAAGAGCCAGGCCGCAGCTCGCCGCCTTGCCGCTCTCGCCAAGCGCCAGACCGCAACTCGCCGCCTGGCCGCTCTCGCCAGGCGCAGCTCGCCGCCTTGCCGCTCTCTCCAGGCCGCAGCTCGCCTCAGGCCGCCGTCTCGCCAGAGGCAGTCAGCTTGCCCAAGCCTCTTTGGGCCGTGCTTTTACCATTTCGCCCCCGGGGTGGATTTACTTCTCTATCCCCCGGTGTGGAGGTTTGTTATTGGCTAGAAGTTTATTTGTCCTAAGGGCATTTTGGTAATTTTACCCCCAGGACTTGGAAAAATTATAAATAGACCCCCTTAGGTGCCTTTGGAGGGCATGAGCTTTTTGGCCTCCTCCTCCCTTGGTTTTCTTCTTGGTTGAGTTGAGAGAGCTCTCTAAGGTGCCAAACTCTGCCATTGGTGAGGGAGAGGAAGTGCTCTTGTGACCTTCCGGGTGTGTGGTGGGACCTCCACGCTGGAGTCGAGGGTCTGTTCCTAGTTTCCCAAGCCTTTGGTCTGTGACGTTCTCCCGAGTGTAGTAGGTGTGAGATCACCCCTCTTTTGGGACCCCGAACTCCACGAGAGACCAAGTTTTTGGTTTCAACACTCTTCACCCTTTAAAAGAATTCGACTACGAATTCAGCAGACACGAACCGACACCTATAAGCTGATACCAAATTGTAACACCCCCATTCCGTCATGAATAATATAACAGAAGGTCCGGTCGGGGCCCACGCCATATTACACGAACAGACTAAAAGGTTACGAAATAAAACCATAACTCATTTATAAACTTTAAACGCACTCTAACACAGAGTTGCAAACTAGCGGAAACATAAACGAGATAAAAACATCCACCCAAATAGGAATGTCTACTAACAGTTATAATCAGGAATGAAAAGACACACCCCATAAAGTTTTGGCCTTAAGGTCTTACATCAATAAAGTTTCACCAAATTAAATGCGGTTTCTAAACATCGGCACGCAGGGCGGCAAAAATAGGAAAAACAATAGCAAAATTTGGGCCTTCGAGGGCCGGCACAGCTTTGGGCTCCAGCCCGTTACTACCCGCTTGACTCTGCAACACCTGCACGCAAAACATTCCACCAAGCGGTGACAAACAAGACAACAGTCAGCTGGAGCTGATTAAATTATAACGACCCCACCCCTTTCTTGGGGTGGTGGTGCTTAATCCCTGCAAGCAATTAGCATGTTCACATATTTAATATAAATGTGCAACTTAACACCATACATCACAGGCGTTGGCGTAACCAGACAAACGTCTCGTGCACTCAGGGCACCTTAAGGGTGTACTGGGTTACCCCGAGTTCCACCTTTTGCCATCAAAAGCATATGATAACGCATAAAGCACCTCACCGGTGAACTTCATTAGTCCACCACCATTCTCAATCCCGGACTGGATGGTTCCGCTTGAGTATTACTAGCTGGGCCTATAGCCTCGACTCACTCCTATGCCAATGGCAATTGCCACGTACTTTAGGTCTATTTAGCCGAACGACATAGAGCGGGTACAATTCGGCTCTTTACCGTTGTTCAAATCGTCGTGCCAATTAACGACAACGACGCGGGTCAGCATCCCCTTTCCCGTACACGACATAACGCACGTTATGCTTCAAGGTTGGCTCTCGTGACGACCAAAGTTGGGCACCCAAGGCACGCAACTCAACATGCTAACACACGGTCTTCGAGAGACCGGTTGAGCAAACCACCACATAAGCTCCCCGGGAGCTAATGTTATCGATACAACGATCCTATGCAAACATTAGGGTGTTTCCTAGAGCACACCTCCAGTACTAACTGCCGGCCCGGGAAGACCCTCATTCCGAAATATTCAACTTCCACAGAGTCTTCTCCAGGAACCCATAACACATCACCAATCCAGACCATACGTCCGGATGGGCTTCACACAACATTCCTAAAACCGTACCCGCACTTCCGGGTACTAAATGCAATTAAATAACAGAGATGTACACATCGACCCGTCGGAGAGCACCTTTCCCTCACCCGTTGGTTGGGAGGGGCTTCCATGCAAACATGCTAAAATTAAGGGCCTCACCTGCCCAAGAAGAAAAGTCGTTACCCTTGACGTGCATTTCGGAGCCATAGCTCGGTCATCACGGATTTGATTTCCACGCACCGGTCCGAGCTCCAAATAGAACACTTTGTCGCGATCCCTAGCCAAACTCGGGTTGCTCACCACCAACGCCTCTGAACGGCCTCCTCCCGCAAGCGTAAGCCCAACCCTAACCCCTCTTGGTCGGCCAAGAGGAGTGGAAGGTTAGCAAGGGTCGGGCTCCCTTCGTTGGCGGCGGCCGAGACAAGGAAGGAACATGAATTCCCCCTTACATGCGGCGGTCGGGAAAAGGAAAGGCGGGCTCGGCCCTTTCCAGCTGCGACGGGAGAGGAGGGAGAGGAGTGGGAGAATCGGGCTTTGCTCCTTCCAGCGGCGACGGGAGCGGCGCTCGGGCTCTGCTCCTTCCAGCGGCGACGGGAGCGGCGCTCGGGAGAGAGGGAGATATCGGGAGCGGGAGGGAGAGAGAGAGATCAGGAGAGAGAGGGAGAGAGAGATCGGGAAAGGGAGGGGAAAAATGGCTGAGAGAGGGGGGAGGGTTAGGTTTAGGTTTTATATTAAACCCTAGCCCAAACCCTCTATCCACAGACCAAATCTTTACACACACACCACACCCTCTGAACGCACCCCAAAATTATTTCGATTAAATTTGGGGGGTTACAGTACCAAGGCTCCCCTTCAATAACAAGAAAATAGAAAAAAATCAACCATGATCTAGGGTCTCCCAGCTATCCAATTAAGTATTATTAATGACGGTCCCGATGTAAGGAGACCCACAGATATCTTGGTGTAATAATGACCGAACATTTGCAGGAATGTAAGAAACATTAAAACTACATCTCCTCTTACCCTCCCCCATTGCACATACAGTCATCACATCTGCTACTTGATTTCCTTCCCTATATATATGAGAAAAAGTAACATTAATAGAGCTAATTAATTGCAGAATAAAAGTGTCAGATTCCCATAACTCCCACTGCATGAATTCCTTCTTTTTTCTGCGGTGAATGATGATGAGAGACTCACAAGATACAAGAACTTTCAAATATTGTGATATCCGCAGATAATCAATACATCCTTGAGAGTATAGAATTTTGCCTCGACCGCCTCCATGGAATCGTAATAATACCTGTTAGAAAAGCCTAATTAAGGGCCCATGTTTTCTCTCTTTTCTCTCTCCATGTATTAGTCCCACATCTTGTATTTAGGATTTCTCTTCTCATTCTTCTCCTATATAAGTGTATTCATACTTGTAACTATTCATTCAAGAAGTATATACAAGCTTTGAGGCCTTTCTTTACATGGTATCAGAGCCAGGTTTCTTCTCCTAACCGCAACCAGCCTCTTCTCCTAACCGGCTGGCCGCGCGGTCTTTCCTTCCCGCGGACTCCTGCGGCTTGTTCTTTTCTATCCGCTTCCCCCACCCCTCTGTTTCTGTTGTGGCCTCCCCCTCCTCCCTCCTTCTCCTCCTTTTTTTATACTCCTCTCTCACGTGGGTCCACCTTTTTCTCCCCTTCTCTTCCCGCGCGGACTCTTTCTATCCGCTGCGGCCTCTCCCTGCTTACTGATCGCTGATCGTGGCGACCTGCCTCTCCTGCTCACCGCGCGGTCTCTCCCTGCTCGCTGATTGCTACTCACAACGACCTGCCTCTCCTGCTCGCCGCGCGGTTTCTCTCTCTGCTGCGGCTTCTCCCTGCTCGCTGCCCGCAGCGACCTGCCTCCCCTGCTCGCCGCGCGACCTCATTCTATCCGCTGCAATCTTCCCTGCTCGCTGATCGCGGCTCGCAACAACTTGCCTCTTCTGCTCGCCGCGACCTGCTTCTCGCTTATCGCTGCGGCCTCGCCTATCCGCTGCTGTCCTTCCTACTTGCTACTCGCCTGCGGCCTGCCTTGTCGCTTGCGATCTCCCTCTGCTAGTCGCATTTTGGTCGCGATCTTCTGGTCGCTGGTGTGTCCGCCGAGATAGTGCGACTACCTTTTTCTTACCCCTCGGCCTTTCTCTGCTACCCGCGCGGCAACCATCTTCTAACCGCCCGACCTCTTCTGCTGGCCGCGCATGGCATCCGATACTTCTGCTGCTACTTCTGCTCCGCCAGCCCGTGCGGATGCCTCGGCTTCCGAACTTCGTGACGAATTACGGATTACGACTATCTCCCTCATTGGAAAAAGAAACTTTGTTGAATGGGTTCACTCGGTTCGCCGTGTTCTGCAGACGAAGGGTCTTCTTCACCACTTGACCCGGGCCCCTCCGACTGCTCCCTCCGATGACTGGCTTCGCGACGATGGTCGGGTCCAGTCCTGGCTTCTCAACTCCATGGACACCGATCCCTACCGAATGGCCATGTATCATGACACGGCCAAGACCATGTGGGAGGAGCTTCACTCATTTTACTCCGGGCATGACAGCCTACAACACCCCTATGATATCATTTCTGATCTTCAGAATCTTGCCACCGGTGCTCCTGGCGATATGCTCTCCTTTGTGGCTAAAGCAAAGAGTTTGGCTGAGGCTTGGATTCAACATCATCCTCCTACTACTGATCTCGCCATTCAACGGAACCAGAAAGAAGCTGTCGCCATCGCCATGATGATGTCTCGTGTTCCTCCCCACCTGCATAGTGTTCAAGCACAGATCCTATCGTCCGCCACAACTCCGTCCCTGTCTGATGTATGCTCCATGCTGCTCAAGGTCACGCCTCCTTCCGAGGCTCCTCATGATTTTGCCCCAGCTCTTCTTCAGCAGCCTCTCCTTCCGAACCCTCCTACTCGTGGATCTTCCACTCGTGGGGGGGGGGGGGGGGGGGCGGCCACCGTCTCTGGGACGAGGACGTGGTGGTCGTTCTTCTATGAAATGCACTTACTGTGGCCGCGATAATCATCTCGAAGCTACTTGTTACCGCAAGCACGACCTGCCTCCTCACCTTACTGCTACTACCTCTGCTGCTCCTACTCCCACTGGGCCTTCTGCCCCCGATCTGGCTTCCACTACCCGCCAAGATATTGATGAGCTTCACACCCAACTCCAACAGCTTCAAGGTTCCCTCAGCCGCTCCTCCGGCTCCACCGCGTCCTTTTTTGCGGAAGGTATAACCCGTCTCTCTCATATTCCCTGCTGGATCGTTGATTCCGGGGCCACTCACCATATTACTTCCCAAAAGCCCACCAAGCACCAACGGACGCCTCATCCCCTTTGCATCATTGTGGCCAACGGTGATACCCTTCCTGTCTCTGGCACCGCTGCTCTTCAGCTTACTCCGACTCTCTCTCTTTCCTCGATTCTTCATGTTCCGGGATCCCCTTTCAATTTACTTTCTGTTAGTCGTCTCACCCACGACCTTGATTGTTGCATAACTTTTTCACCTTCTTCTTTTCTTATGCAGGATCGTCGTACCCGGAGTACCATTGGTAAGAGATAGCTGTTGAACGGGCTTTATATCTTGGACATCCCACCTACTACTCTATCTGTTATCTCCACGGTTGATTGGCATCGCCGCCTTGGGCATGCCCCCTATCGATTCTCAAGCGGGCTCTTCCTGATGTACCTCTGCAGGAGTTCTCTTGTGAATCATGTATCTACGGCAAACAACATCGCTCTTCCTTTCCCCTTGCATGTACCAGGAGTAGTACTCTCTCTTTAGTACACTCTGATGTATGAGGTCCTTTTCGTGTCCCCAGTATTTTTGGTTATCGTTATTTTGTCATGTTTATTGATGACTACTCGCGTACTACATGACTTTATTTACTACATGATCGTACTGAACTTACTTCTGTGTTTCATGCTTTTTTGACTGAGATGCGTACGCAATTCGCCACCCCCCTCCAAGTCATCCGCACCGATAATGCTCGCGAATATACCGGGCGTGCCTTCTCTACTCTTTGCACCGAGTTCGGTATCATCCATCAAACTTCATGTGCCTATACCCCTCAGCAAAACGGGGTCGCCGAACGGAAAAATCGTCATCTTCTCGATGTTGTCCGCTCCCTTATGTTCCAAATGCAGGTTTCGGTAGAATATTGGAATTTTGCCGTCTCCACAGCCTGTCAACTTATTAACCGCCTCCCCTCATCTGTGCTAAATTTTGCCTCACTGCTCCAACTTCTTTATCCCTCCACCAACCCCACCTCTCTCACACCACGGGTCTTCGGGTGTGTGTGCTATGTCCACCATCTTGGCCCTCCTTCCGACAAGCTTGCTCCTCGGGCTGCCAAGTATATGTTTGTTGGCTACTCCCGAACTCAAAAGGGATATGTCTGCTACTCTCCTTCTGATGGTCGGCTGATTGTTTCTGCAGATGTCACCTTCTGCGAACACCAGCCCTTCCACGTACCTTGCCCCACCTCGTCTTCTGCTCCACCTCTTCCCCGGCCTGCCGTACCAGTCACGTCGTCGTCTCTACCCTCTTCTTCCTCCTCTCAACAAGCTCTTCCTCGGGTTCCTCCACCACTTATCCGGGTCTACTCTCGACGTTCATCCAAGAATACTCCCGTGAACCAGCTCCCCGCTACCAGCGATACCTCGGCTACGGCAGATCCGGCTCCCGTCTCTACAGCTCATCCCTTGGCCAACTACGTCTCTCTCCATCGGTTGACACCACCTCTCTACGCCTTTGCCACCTCTCTTTCCTCTATTTCTATTCCTAACTCTGTGCAGGAGGCGCTTACACATCCAGGGTGGCGGGCAGCCATGGAAGATGAAATACGGGCTCTTTGGGCTAACCAGACCTGGGATCTGGTCCCTCTTCCTACTGGTCATACCTCTGTGAGCTGCAAATGGGTCTTTGTTGTAAAGCATGCGGCGGATGGCACTGTTGACCGTCTGAAGGCACGCCTCGTGGCCCGGGGCTTTACTCAGCAACATGGCCTTGATTATGAGGAAACTTTCTCTCTAGTGGCCAAATTGAACATGGTCCGCGTTCTTCTTTCCTTGGCAGTTCATCGTCACTGTCCGCTTTATCAGTTGGATATTAAGAATGTCATCCTCAACGGCGATCTGCAGGAGACAGTTTATATGCAGCAACCTCCCGGGTTTGAGACTACGGGGGAGTCTTTGGTATGTCACCTTCGGAAATCCATTTATGGTCTCAAACAGTCCCCGCGTGCGTGGTTTGAAAAATTCAGTAAGGTGGTCTGTGCTAGTGGCTTTACTCGGAGCTCAGCTAATTTTTCTCTCTTCACCCGCCACCGGTCAACCGGGACTGTGATTCTTCTGGTCTACGTTGACGATATCCTGATTACTGGCAATGACACGACAGGAATACAACAGATCAAGGAACAGTTAAATTCCGCCTTTCAGACCAAAGATCTGGGCAACCTTCGGTACTTTCTTGGGCTCGAGGTCGCACGACGCTCAGATGGTCTTGTGTTATCTCAAAGGAAGTACTGTATGGACCTCCTTCATGATGCAGGTTATTCTGGGTGCAAACCTGCGGAGACTCCTATGGACGCCAATCACAAGCTCTCGGCCCATAGTTTTGACTCTGACAAGCTGCTTACAAATCCGGAATATTACAGACGCTTGGTTGGGAAGCTGATCTACCTTACGGTGACTCGACCAGACATCTCGTTTGCTGTAGGAGTTGTGAGTCGGTTCATGCACGCTCCTCGGACATCTCATCTTCAAGCGGTCGAGCGCATCCTTCGATATCTCAAGATCGCCCCCGGACAAGGACTTGTGTATAAGCCATCCACATCTCTATCACTCGTCGCTTACTCTGACGCTGACTACGCAGGATCTATCGATGATAGGCGCTCCACTACGGGGTTCTGCACTTACTTTGGTGGTCATCTCATAACATGGCGTAGCAAGAAACAATCTGTGATTGCACGCTCTTCTGCTGAAGCCGAGTACCGAGCTATGGCTGCGGTTGCTTCCGAGCTAACCTGGCTTGAGAGCCTTCTGGGAGACTTGGGTGTTCGTCTCTCATCACCGACTACCTTATTTTGTGACAGTCAGACAATAATACATATTGTCAAGAATCCAGTGTTTCACGAACGCACAAAGCATATCGAAGTTGATTGTCACTTTATTCGAGAAAAGGTACAGTCAAAGAAGATAGATTTGGAGCATGTTCCTGCTAAAAACCAAGTTGCGGATATCCTGACAAAAGCTCTCTTCAGGCCTCTATACTATCAGTTTTTATCCAAGCTTGGTGCCTACAACTTGTACGCTCCAGCTTGCGGGGGAGTGTTAGAAAAGCCCAATTAAGGGCCCATGTTTTCTCTCTTTTCTCTCTCCATGTATTAGTCCCACATCTTGTATTTAGGATTTCTCTTCTCATTCTTCTCCTATATAAGTGTATTCATACTTGTAACTATTCATTCAAGAAGTATATACAAGCTTTGAGGCCTTTCTTTACAATACCAATTAACATATACCAATCACCATGCATTCATCTTATCTAAACTCGACGGCATGACACACATGATATTGATGGAACACATGTGAACGCTCGAGTTCCAGCTGATCTACAAGTTACCTACATTGATTGGCATGACACAACAACGCAAAATGTGATAGTGGTTTGTGATTTCAACAAGTGTTTCAATTTCGCATTAACAGGTTGAGAGGATTTGTTAAGCACTAACTAGAGGAAGAACTAAGAGAAGAGAAAGTAGAGAGAAAGTAGAGAGGAATTAGGGTTAGGGTTGGGAGAGAAGAGAAAATAACCTGAATAATCCTTGCATAGCCTCCAAAAGAGAGGGGTCCGGGTATTTATACCCCCGGACCCAAGACCGGCCAGCCAAGGGGGCCGGCCGTCCCCAATGGGGCTGAACCCGGCGTGGTTCAGCCCCCCCGAGCCCATATATTCAAGAGGAGGGGGCTGAACCCATTGGTTCAGCCCCATTATTGTCATGCACCCGCCGTTGCCGCCGTTTGTAATGTTGTCCGAACAATCTAGCCTCGTCTGGGGGTTTAACATTCCCTTCCCCATCAAAAGCCAGCTTGTCCCCAAGGTGGTAATCGGGGTAAAACTCCCGGAACTCCAGCAAGTCGACCCAAGTATTGTGCGAGGGCTACTGCTGGCCATCCGGCCACTTTCCCGGCCAGCCGCCACCACCACCACCTCCGTTGAGGCGAGGGCTATCGTCGGGTGGCGGCACGGCCGCCGGAGTGGCGGTTTTCGGCGAACCCGACCACCATTTTTTTGGAAAAACCATGGAAAAACTTCACCCAAACCAGCTCTTTTGAGCCCGATTTTCTCTCCTAATAACTTCTAAGATCTATCCATATAAGAAGGAGTAGAGGAGGACCTTAATCGCGGTTTGGAGTCGAGTCGATCGTCGTGATGTCATTTGCGCGGTGGTGGCGTCGCCGGAATTCTGCAACAGCACAGTGAAACTGCTTGGCTCCTTCTGGAAAAGTGTGGACTTGAATCCTTGGAGTTCAGCTCCTTTTTAAGATGAAGAGGAGGGTGTTAGGTGGCTGTAAGAGCTTGGCCATTTTAGTCAAGGTTGGCGGCCATGGTAGGTTGGAGGTGAAAGCATGATAAACATGGCTTAAACCAGTCAATGGTCGGCTGGCTGAAGCCCCTTTGTCTTAGTGAATTGAATGGGGCTGTTGGGGAGGGGAAGGATGAGCCCAAAGTCTTCCCCCCTTTTCTTTCTTCTCTTTCTCTCTCCTCCATAGGTGGTTTTCTCTCTCTTAGTTACTGCCATGGCTGGAAGGAAGGAGGAAGGGCTGCCAGCCGGTCAATAAGACTTAACCAAGTCTTATTTAAAAGAAAAGGCCCAATAACTCATTCTGACCCACTTCCTGGACCGGCCCGGTTCAACAGAACCATCAGCAAGCTAAAAAAATGTCCAAGTATAAAGGCGTTGAGTGAACTCGACGCCATTCAGTTTATGGCTATGGCGTCGAGTGAGCTGAGCTCACTCGACGCTTTTTAGTCTATGGCGTTGAGTGAGCTCAGCTCACTCAACGCCATCCAGATTACTTAAGACGGCGTTGAGTGAGCTGAGCTCACTCGACGCTTTTAAGTCTATGGCGTTGAGTGAGCTCAGCTCACTCAACGCCATGCTGTAAATAGCATGACGGCGTTGAGTGAGCTGAGCTCACTCAACGCCATTCACTCTATGGCGTTGAGTGAGCTCAGCTCACTCAACGCCATAAGTTTATGGCACGCCGGCGTTGAGTGAGCTGAGCTCACTCAACGCCATTCACTCTATGGCGTTGAGTGAGCTCAGCTCACTCAACGCCATAAGTTTATGGCACGCCGACGTTGAGTGAGCTGAGCTCACTCAACGCCATTCACTCTATGGCGTTGAGTGAGCTGAGCTCACTCAACGCCATAAGTTTATGGCACGATGGTGTTGTGTTGGCCTTTGGAGGTCACTTTACCCTTAACCAGGGCACTCTGACCAACTTAGGGCTACAGTTGACTTTGGTCAACTTAGCCTTTTTGGTTGTCCTTGGTGACCCATTGGCCTCTGCTATGGTCTAGTTAGGGTTAGGTAGGGTTGTCTGGGCACCTTGGAGGTCACTTGTCCCTTAATAAGGGCACTTTGACCACTTTGAAGCTAGAGTTGACTTGGGTCAACTTAGCCACTTTGACTACCCTCCATGGGTTCTTAGTGACCCATTGATCCTACTTTAGGTCTAGGAAGTCCTTGGTAGGGCTAGTTGGGCTTAACTAGGGCATACTACCCTTAGTTAGGGCACATTGCCTTATTTAGGCCTAGAGTGGTTCTAGGTCAACTTAGCCACCCTGAGCCGACTCCAATGGATCATTAGGGTTCTAATGGACCTTACAATCGGTTGATGAAACCATGGTGGGGTCTTGTAGTCTTGGTGAAGCCCCATGGTCATCTCAAACTAGAGTTCAGAACTTACTATTTGCAGACCACAATGGTCTTACTTACATTCCTAGGTTCACTTGGCCTTCTTGGGCTCCCTAGGGTTTTGTCATGACCTGGTCATGACCAAAACCTTTCTTAGGGGTCTAGTTGGAAATGAGATGTTACATATATATCCGGGCATGGAGGGGCCGGCCGGCCCCTCCCAAGGGGGCTGAACCCGCCTGGTTCAGCCCCTGGCCGGTCGGTTCACTGAGTGGGGGCTGAACTGGAAGGTTCAGCCCCGTTGTTTAGCGCGCCCTTGCCCCTCCGAACATAATGACGACCCGTAAAGCGTAGCGGGGGCGTAACAGTTAGATTGCCCAATACTTCACCAGACCCAAAAATAATCAAATACAACTAAGAAATATTAAAAAAATCTTAAAAAATATGTTGAACTCTTTGACGAAAACACTATAACCTCTTGCAACAAAAAGTAGACCCTGAGCAGCCCTTGATGCATGCATGCGCTCCAATGGATGCTTCTTATCTTATTCCCATCAATAACCCTTGTATATTTAGAGCTGTATTTTCTTTTAAGTGCACCATAAAAATAGACAATAATGTTATGTCTTATGGGAGATGTCATTAACCTGATTTTTTTAATAATAATTAGATCACTAAATTGAGTTAAGCTTTTGATAGCCAGTAACACAAATCATTATTTTCTAACCGTACCAATTTATTTAGAGATCTTCCACCATTTAAGTAAGACAAAATACACCAATGGTCAAACTCATATTCAACCCCAAAGTATAAGCACACGGATGAGAGCAGGACACATGATTTGTGTGTACCGACATATATTTCGTCATGGTCCCTCATGGAAAGAGAGAGAACCTGTTTCATGCTAGCCTTTTTGCTGATGTATTTATTTGCCCAGCCTAATGGAAATAGAGATATTCATGCTGTTGGGCACAAAAGTATTCAAAAAGTGATTTTTTTTTGTTGATAAACTTGGGAACTCCTTGATGAATGCCCTTCTGTCAGGCATTTAGTGAAGCCACTTTTATTTTAATATATCAATTCTCATTTATTGTTGGGATTCCTTTTCTTCCTTTTGTTTTTAATTAGAACCCTTCTAATGTAAACAAACTCTAAGGGTTCATTTGTTTGGACGAATCTGGGTCTTATAATTAGAATTGGAGGCCCATTTTTTATTGGAATTGAATCTTCAATTTTCGAGACTCCAATGCAGTCCAACCAAAGGACACCCTAAAATCTAAGGTTTCTTTATTATGTCATGCGACCTTCAATGGCTAAATTAGTAATCTCCCCTCTTCTTCTTCGCTCCTAAATTGAAAAAACATCTGCTATGCAGCTCAAGTCAAAAGTTGGTGAAGTGATGTCTTCCCCGGCCTTCACATTAACACCCGACAAGAAAGTCTTGGGTAATTTTGCCTTTCTCAGGAATCTCGTCCTTTGGAACTCTGGACATGATACAGACCAGCTGCAGTTTTTATTTGTTATAAGAGTGCGATTCTTGCTAATTTGCAGATGCCGCAGCCTTGATGCTAAAGAAGAAGGTCCACAGGGTACCCATTCTGAATGACAAAGAGGAAGTTGTAGGTAAAGTCTATAATCGCCAGGTGTAAGTTTTCTTCGCATTTTCAAAACCACCGTCTTCCGCACAATCCCCTTGAATGCATGCACATAAATAACATCCAGTCCATGCTCTAAATAAACCATAACAAAGCACAAGGAGGTTTGTCCCAAATCGAAGGGGGTTCCCATTGATTCATGTTTACATGTTATGTCATCATACAATTACATAAAGTTTTTCTTTTTATAATAGTATAGATGCAACACTTGCGTTATAACTGATTGTAGCTGGTGTCATGTGTTAAACAGGCATAGTCACTCGCACGGATGTATTCCGGGCATTGGAGGCTGCAGAAGTTTAATCTCTCTCTTCAATGATAATAGCCCCTTGTGTGTGTGATGAATTATGAAATTGGGCATGCTCTATCTTTATTATTTCTTGTTCAGTAATCAGAAATCATTCAAGTCATGCAGATAAAAAATGCCTTTATTATCTGGGCTCTGTTTGAGATGCCTTTTTTTAATTTTCTCTGGTATGGGCGTATCTCATTTTCCATCAGAGTTTTAGGCGCTGTTTGGGAAACCTATTTTCTCCCTTCTATTTATCTTCCACTTTGTGCTCAATTCTCCCCTCAAATGGAGCTCACTTCACGCCATATAGCCAGGGGCTTGAACGCCACATGATTCTCATACAGAGCCATGGTATATTAGCAGCCCTATAAATAAATATCTTCGGCTCCTCTGCTTATACAGCTAATTGATTTTACCTTTTTTTTATTCCCCAATGATTTTATTTTATTTTCTTCTTTCACATAACAATAGTAAAGTGGCTGAGAGATGATGATTCTAACTTGTGGTCTTTTGTTGTCCTCACTAATTTTTTTTGGCATTTAAAATACATTTTCTCTGTGAATTATCTCTCTTGTTATATTTTATACCCTAAAAAACATGTTTGTCACAATTCTTTATATTTCATAAAATGCATTTGTACCCATTTTACAGCTCTTGTTTTCAATAACAAGCAAAACTTTTATAAATTTTAATATAACTTTTTAAATGTTAAAAAAATTATAAATTCAAATCGAATTTAATACAATCCTTTCATCTACTGGGATGCTTGCCCAGTTTACCTTTGAATTTTAATGATCATTCAAATTAAGAAATATAATATTTTTTATATAAAAAACAACACTCAAGCCTTTTTCCCAGTAAATATTTCTCATGGAATGCTTCCAATTTTGGCTACAAAGATATTGAAAAATATGACCAACGAGTTTGAACAAAAATGCCACCATTACAAAATGTATTTGACATGCCAAGGATTATGACCTTCATCCCCCAAAAAAAAGGGTGCTGTTATAAGCAAATCCTATTTCGCTTCTAGCAAACCAAAAAATATTCAAAATATTAATATTTTTTGTTATTTGAAATGACTTTTAGCAAACCCTAATTCTCTTCGCACTTTTTCAAACTGTGTGTTGTACGTGCATTTTTAAGAGAAGTGTTCAACACGAAAGTTGTAGATATCGTCTAAATCTACAAATTTCATGTTGAAAACTTTTAAATTTGAACTTGTTTAGGCCCCCGATTTTCCCCCCAAAAAATGTTACGCCGAACTCGGGCGTCCGTACATATGTTCGGCGTGACTTTTTTCGGGGGTCTAAACTGCTTCAAATCAAAAAGTGTTCAACATAAAAGTTGAAGATCTCGTCGAGATCTACAACTTTCATGTTGAACATTTCTCATGAAAATGCACGTATAAGACCCAGCTTTAAATTTTTTTGAGTGATTTGCTAGTAACCAATTGGTTTTCAAATAGCCATTTTCAAATTTTAAGGTTTGCTAGTAGTAATGGTTTGCTAACAGCGAAAATAGGTTTGCTAATAACACCACCCCAAAAAAATTGAACATAAAATAGATGACAATCCTTAGGTGAGTTCTGACTTTCACAAACAGTAGTCATAATCACCGTTCATGACCGCAAATGCTGGGCCAAACGGGCCTAAAAACATTTAACAGAAAATAAGTGTCCGCAAATGAAATCATATTCGGGCACACATTTTCTAGCAAAGGCCCTAAAAAAATCAGTGCACCAACATCAGGGGGAGCAGAAGCACATTGATCCTCCTCCAAAGACATTGGAGGTGATCTCCATTTCTTCTAAAAAAATCATTAGCCACGGACATCATTCTGCAAATGATGAAATGATGATCCCTCTATTATAACTAGGCAGATCTCATTTGTTTGCAGGAAAAAAAAATGGGTTAAAATGATAGTGTAAAGTGCTGCATAGTTCTTACTTCAATTAAGCTGCGCGCACATTTACTAGTCTACCTTCTTAGTTTGGTATTTAAGGCCATTTCTTTATAGGAATTGACCCTAACAGCTGCCCTCCGCAAAGGTCTTCCTCCTCCAAGAGAAGTTCTCCCCAAGCTCGAGGCGAATTGATCTTCCTGTTCCACTTTTATCCGAATCGCAGGGGAAGCAGGCTCTTGCTGGCGGGAAACAGCTTCATCGTTTAATTCTCTCTCATCATGCGGGCATATTGGAAACTTCGCATCCTCTACCTCAAACAAGTCCCCGCTCGGCTCGCATGGTTCAACTTTCAAATTAATCAATCTCCGCAGATGTTGCCTGCTAAAGTTTCACGCTCGAATGAACTTTCAAATTAATCGATCAGTCTAGCGTAAAAAAAATTACCGTCGATTTTCCTCCTCTGTGGTTGCTTGATTTGTTATGGACACTCCTCCAGGTCCAAGTGCTGCGAGAAGATATAACATTATTTTCAACAATCAATGAGAGTTTATTCAGGCCTTGAGAATGGCAGAGCGATGAGAGAGAGGCGTCTATTGTTAACGAAATGCAAAGGGAGTGTTTGTGTTTGTGGATGTGTGCGGTAAGACGTGTGCAATCATGTAGGTCAAGTTTTAGCGGCCGTGAAGGACCCAAATCCCAGAAAGTGAATTTGGGCCCAAAAACTAGCTCAAAAGTTTCAAACGCAGATAAAATCTGCCACCCACTACACTTACTATCACAGTTCCTACCGCCACCTCAAACACCACAACTATCCTAAACAGAATCTTGATGCATAAAGAAGAGGGTGATGAAACTAACATTGACTTCTCTTAGGCCGCATCCTATTGGGCAGACAGATCTTCTTATTGGAAGGCAATTGAAATGCATCCACAATATTTTCAACTGGCTGCTCTGCTGTTTCCTGCATTCAAACATTGGGATCAACATATTTCCTTTAAGTTCAGAAGGGGCCATGAGTAAAGAATTTTATGCATTAAACATGGTCGGTCTTCTTATACCAGAGTGGAGGTACTCTTGATTCGCTTGTTTTTCTTGTTGAATTTCTTCAGCTTCTTTTAGAAAGAGTAAGGTTAGTTAGTATCAGAAAAATTAATCAATTCCACTGAACCAGCATTGATATGAATCAGGATTACCTCCAATTCCTGAGTTTTTACATTCAGAGCAGCTGATGAGCACTTTGTTTCAAGTTGCGCTACTTTTAGCTGCACAGAAATCAAATATATCATTGGAAGTGATGGAGATTTCACTAAATCAAACAACAACAACAACAACAATCAAGCCTTTATCCCACCATAGTGGGGTCGGCTATATGGATCCTTTGTCGCATGGCGTCCTATATTTAGTCATAATCTCACTAATGCCTAAGCACATCATGTCTTTCCTTGTAGTTTTATTCCAAGTCTTTTTTAGTCTACCCCTCCCCCGTTTAACATACCTAGTCGCTAAACTCCCATAACGCCTAAACAGGTGCCCCTAAGATTTCAAAAACATGCTTTATAAATTATGAATGTACATGCTTTAAAAATTAAGAATTTATTACATTCCATCATTTGATTGGATTTACTTAAAAATCAACATCCTGAATATTTGGGGTTGACTTTAAGTTTACTGAGTCCTTAAAATTTTCATTCTTTCTTGTAGAGTGCTCTAAGGTTTACCCTCAATTCCATGATACCAAAATATATTTCCAATTATCTCGAATTTTATCTTCAGTCTATGTCACTGCATGTCTAAAGGACAGTATATTTTCAAATATCCTATCCAAAAGTTTAATGAGCATGTAGGGTTATAGGGTTCTATCCCGAGTACATACGAGGAATGCCAGTAGATATGCGCTCAATGAACTGAAATTAATGACCAGCCTAGTATTAATGCAATGTAATAAAATAAGTCAAACAAGCAAAATTATCAAAAGGCCATTAATATAATTAAATATGAAAATTTTAAACTTGCATGGCTAATCACAAAAGTTTACTAAAATAATGCTAATAGGTTATAATTGCAACGTACTGAGAGAGTTGGAAATTGAATAATAAGTGAATAAATTCTATGACTCTACTGAAAGGAAAGATGCAAGCCTTGGGCTTGAATGCTTACTTCAATAGTGATATATGCCCAAACACTGTAAAAAACGACTAAAATAAATTCACCAAATGATTTGGGGAAGATGCAAAATGGCTGTAGTGGATGTGTTTGGGTGGGAATAGAAGCGATAGAGGGTTCAAATGTGCGGCCAATGAGGAATAGGTAGCGAATTTTCGGGCTTTAGGGATTTCAGAATTTTAGTGAAGGGAGATTTCAGGTGAAGTTTTTGACAGAAAAAAAGGTCTAGTGGTTGGGGAGAGGGGTGAGATCACTAGGTTGCATGGATCAAAAGTGACGTGTCGGTGACTGTGAAGTGGATGGATGGGGAGTGGTGGTTGCTTTGAGGTCAGTAGAAACTATCATTGTTGTATGGATCAACAGTGAGGTGGTCAATGACTGAAGTGGGAGGAAAGAGGGATTGTTGGGGGAGGGCAGGGAGAAGGACTTGCAGGGGTAAAGGGAAAGGAAACGGAAGTGGGGTAGGGGTCGAAAAGGAAGGAGATGCGACTGTGAGTGGCTGGGGAGAGAAGAGCGCGGTGCTGGCAGTAGCGGAGGAGGTAAGTGGCGGCTTCAGTATCACAAATGGGAGAGACACGGGTTTGACACCAAATACTCTCATGACAGAGCGATCTGTTGGCCTATGTTTCTCAATGATCAGACACAATAATCGGCAGGGTATAAACAAAGAGAGATTAGGTTAAATGTAAATGATGAATCAAAACATCCGATCCAATCTTTTAACTTAATTTTCAAAATATCACTAAAAAAAATAAAAATACATCAAAAAATGAGCTTGCATCTTCAGTTTTATGGACGAGACACTGAACAAATACTCAAACCTCCATCCATACGGCCTTAACTCCTTTCTAGGCCCTTCGCAATAGCTAAGTCAACTCATGTTCTCTCCAGCAAAGGAGTGTTATATCTTTTTATACAGGCATGGTGTTACTAGTCTCTCCCGAGAGGTTTGATGACAGAAAATTTTATGCCCAAGTATTTTCCCCCTACCTAGACTGCCACGCTTAGAAATGATATTTTCTGGTTATCTACAATTAGTGTCTGAATCCTTATATGATATGTGGGAGAGGTTGAAAGACGTGTTAATACGCTGCCCTCACCATGATTTACCTTTCTAACTTCAAATCCAAACTTTTTATAATGTTCTCAACCCAGAGACCAAACAAATGACAGGTGTCACCACAGAGGTACCTTGAATAACAAAATGCCAAAAGTTGCCCAAGAACTCATTGAAGATTTACGATGACAGAAAATTTTATGCCCAAGTATTTTCCCCCTACCTAGACTGCCACGCTTATAAATGATATTTTCTGGTTATCTACAATTAGTGTCTGAATCCTTATATGATATGTGGGAGCAGGGGCGGACCTACCTGAAGGCACGGTCGGGCACGTGCCCGACCGTGATTCGCGAAAAATTACGTGGAGATCGGGTTTTTAGGGCATTCGGGAACGATGATTTTCATTTCCCTCTTCCTCCTGGACGACGAGTCGACGACGACGCGAGGTGCGACAGCGCGACGCTAGGGCTTTTCCGGTTTTCCCTCTTCATCTTCGACGACGAGGCGACCTGCCGTCGCTGCCGAGTGCCGACCACTGAGGCACTGTCCACCACCAGTCGATTTCTAGGCGGAGAGGGAAAGAGACGAGTGTCTCCGGCGCCGAAGGTGGAAGAATCGATCCATCAAGTTGAACTGTAAGTAGATTTTTGAAAACTCTTTTTCCCCTAATTCCCAATCCCCACCCGCACACTAGTTTCAAATTCTTCTCATTTTAGTGATCTTGCTGTGGAGCTGAAATCAAATCGTTCTTCTCTGAATCCCTAACTCACCGTAGGCGTGCAACAGTGCTCCGTCTACTTAATAAGTTGATCTTGCATGTATTTATGAGTCAAATAATAGTCATTAATTCATCCTTGATTATGGGTTTGAACTTCTCTATAACTGTCCAGGTCGGTGACTACTCCAGTCTCCAGTGCTCCAGCCAGCCTCCAGGCCACAGCCTCCAGTCAGTCCAGTGCAGGCGTGCAGCAGTGCTCCGTCTTTGCTGAAATACTGTCAATTTGGACTTTTGGAGCTCCAATCGCGGAGGAAAACACACACCAAGGGTAATGATCTCTTCCTCTCTGTGTTTGTAATTATTTTTGTGCAATGAGAGTCCCCTCACGCCATTTCGGTTGAGGATGGGGACTCCGTCAGGGCGTGGGATTGCGACCCCGACGTATTTTGATGTGTGAGCTGCACGAAGAGTCCCTCTCCCACTACGCGGTGGAGATCGGGGACTCCGCCAGGGCGTGGGATTGCGACCCCGGTGTAGTTTTCTGCTTTTACTTTGCTTTGGAGGGCCACCCCCGCCTTCAATTGGACGCGGTGTGTGTTTCCCTCGGTTCATTGCGAACCTCCGGGTCGATTGTGTCCGTCCCCGGCATATTTTTATGCATTAGTGATCCGACGTGCGAGTCTGGATTTAGGCATGCTGTGTGAAGCCTACCCGTGGCGGTAAGCCCGGATCAGTGATGTTTGTGATGTGCATAACGATTAGCCCTAGTTGCGCTAACGGGAATGTCTCGTTGATTTTATGCAGTGTGTTTAGTTAGTGCAATGGAGAAATTTTTTTGTAAAAAAGAAACATGTCAAAGTTCGATAGATTCTCAGGAGATAATTTTAACTAGCAAAAGAAGTCGCGTAGAAGAGTTTAAAATAGAAGATTTACCTTCAGATCCAGACTTACGATAACCTATAAATTCCTATGATGCAAATGTTCAAGAGTCAGTACGAAGATATTATCTGCAGAAAGGTCCTTGTCAACCTCAGTTAGAAATTTTTCCCCAAACAGAAATCGGGAAAAAAGCTCGGCGCTTTAATAAGAATTGGTTTAATGAGTTTAAAGGCTGGTTAGAATATAGTAAGGAAAAAGATGCAACATTTTGTCTTTACTGTTACATTTTCCCCCAAAGAGGTTGTGAACTTACTTTTACCACCAGAGGATTCAGAAATTGGAAAGATAAAACAGTATTGGAAAAACATGTCGGAACTCACACTACTCCACACAATATTTCTAGGAAACTTTGCGAGGCTTTGATGAATCAAAAACAGGGTATTCAGATTCTGCTTTTACTTTGCTTTGGAGGGCCACCCGCCTTCAATTGGACGTGGTGTGTGTTTCCCTCGATTCATTGCGAACCTCCGGGTCGATTGTGTCCATCCCCGGCATATTTTTATGCATTAGTGATCCGACGTGCGAGTCTGGATTTAGGCATGTTGTGTGAAGCCTACCCGTGGCGGTAAGCCCGGATCGGTGATGTTTGTGATGTGCATAACGATTAGCCCTAGTTGCGCAAACGGGAATGTCCCGTTGATTTTATGCAGTGTGTTTAGTTAGTGCAATGGAGAATTTTTTTTGTAAAAAAGAAGCATGTCAAAGTTCGATAGATTCTCAGGAGATAATTTTAACTAGCAAAAGAAGTCGCGTAGAAGAGTTTAAAATAGAAGATTTACCTTCAGATCCAGGCTTAAGACAACCTATAAATTCCTATGATGCAAATGTTCAAGAGTCAGTACGAAGATATTATCTGCAGAAAGGTCCTTGTCAACCTCAGTTAGAAATTTTTCCCCAAACAGAAATCGGGAAAAAAACTCGGCGCTTTAATAAGAATTGGTTTAATGAGTTTAAAGGCTGGTTAGAATATAGTAAGGAAAAAGATGTAGCATTTTGTCTTTACTGTTACATTTTCCTCCAAAGAGGTTGTGACCCTACTTTTACTACCAGAGGATTCAGAAATTGGAAAGATAAAATAATATTGGAAAAACACGTCGGAACTCACACTACTCCACACAATATTTCTAGGAAACTTTGCGAGGCTTTGATGAATCAAAAACAGGGTATTCAGATTGCTTTTGCGAGACAAGAAGAACAACAAACTATAGATTATCGTGCTCGTTTATGTGCTTCGATTGATTGTGTTAGATTTCTTTTACGACAAGGATTGTACTTTCGCGGTCACGATGAGAGTAAAGAGTCAATGAATCGAGGCAATTTTATGGAGCTTATGAATTTTCTTGTTTCACATAATGATGACATTAAGGCAGTTGCACTTCAAAATGCTCCTCGAAATTGTCAGCTTATATCGCCTAAGATTCAAAAAGAAATAATTTTAGCAATTGCAACGGAGACAACAAAACATATCGTTCGTGAGATTGGAGAAGATTATTTTGCAGTTTTAGTGGATGAATCACGTGATGTTTCTACAAAAGAGCAGATGTCTGTTGTGTTACGCTATGTGAAATCCAGTGGAAAGATTATGGAGCGTCTTCTTGGTTTTGTTCATGTAGCCGACACTACTGCATTATCTTGAAAATCTGGGATTGAGTCGTTATTTATGCAATATGGACTTAGTATATCAAAATTGCGTGGGCAAGGATATGATGGCGCTAGCAATATGAAAGACGAGTTTAGAGGGCTAAAAGCTTTGATTTTGAGTGAAAACAGTTGTGCTTTTTATGTTCATTGTTTTGTACATCAACTACAATTGGTGTTAGTAGCGGTTGCAGAAGGAAATTCGGATATTGCCGAGCTTTTCACACTTATTAGCATTGTTTTGAATGTTGTTGGTGGTTCTTGTAAACGGCGTGATTCTCTTCGAGCATTGGAGGTTGATCGGGTTGCTAGAGAGCTTGGTTGCGGGGAGTTGGAAAGTGGACAAGGGTTGAATCAACCTTTAGAGCTAAAACGTGCCGGAGACACGAGATGGGGTTCACATTATTTGACAGTTTTAAATTTTATTCGGATGTTTTCATCAATTGTTGATGTACTGGAGATTGTTGTAGTTGATGGGGCAGATGAAAGCCAAAGAGGTATGGCAAGCGCAATGTTACAAGTTATCTTGAAATTTAAATTTGCATTTGTGATTCATTTGATGAAAAATATTTTGTCAAAAACCAACGAGTTATCACAAGCGTTGCAAAAAAAGGATCAAGATATTGTCAACGCAATGCATTTTGTAAAGTTGTCAAAATTACTACTATTAAATATGAGAAATAATGAAGTTGAGTGAGAATCTTTTATTGCTGAAGTCTATATGTTTTGTTCTAAACATGACATAGAAGTTCCAATTATGAATGAGAAGTTCGTTCAACCAGGTAGATCAAGATGCAACGCACGTGAAATTATAAATTTACATTTTTTCAGGATTGAAATATATAATGCAGTGCTTGATTGGATGTTAAATGAACTAAATGACCGTTTCAATGAAGTAAACACAGAATTGCTGTTATGTGTCGCTTGTCTTGACCCAAAGGATCAATTTGATGCTTATGATAAACAAAAAATAATTCATCTGGCTGAATTATATCCATATGGTTTTACTCCGATAGAGTTGCAGTTACTTGAAGGACAACTTGACATATACATTTGTGATATGCGATCTGCATCACTGGATATATTTTCAGAAGTTAAGGGAATCAGTGGACTGCTTTAAAAAATAGTGGAATTAAAAAAACAAGATCATTACCAACTAGTTTTCAGATTGTTAAAGTTGGTTTGCCTCTTACCAGTTGCAACAGCTAGTGTTGAAAGAACATTTTCTGCAATGAAGATAATAAAAAATCGTCTGCGAAACAGAATGGGAGATGAATGGATGAATGATTGTTTGATGACTTACATTGAAAAAGACGTTGCAGATACAATTACAACTGAAGAAATTATTTCACGTTTTCAGAGCATGTGTCAACGTAAATTCGCATGTTGATCTGTAAGTTTTTGTAATGTTCTGTTATTTTCTTATACTTTAAATAAAATATATGTTAAAATATATTGTGCCCGTGCTGTTTTCAAATCCTAGTTCCGCCACTGTGTGGGAGAGGTTGAAAGACGTGTTAATACGCTGCCCTCACCATGATTTACCTTTCTAACTTCAAATCCAAACTTTTTATAATGTTCTCAACCCAGAGACCAAACAAATGACAGGCGTCACCACAGAGGTACCTTGAATAACAAAATGCCAAAAGTTGCCCAAGAACTCATTGAAGATATACGATGACAGAAAATTTTATGCCCAAGTATTTTCCCCCTACCTAGACTGCCACACTTAGAAATGATATTTTCTCGTTATCTACAATTAGTGTCTGAATCCTTATATGATATGTGGGAGAGGTTGAAAAATGTGTTAATACGCTGCCCTCACCATGATTTATCTTTCTAGCTTCAAATCCAAACATTTTATAATGTTCTCAACCCAGAGACCAAACAAATGACAGGTGTCACCACAGAGGTACCTTGAATAACAAAATGCAAAAGTTGCCCAAGAACTCATTGAAGATATACGATGACAGAAAATTTTATGCCCAAGTATTTTCCCCCTACCTAGACTGCCACGCTTAGAAATGATATTTTCTCGTTATCTACAATTAGTGTCTGAATCCTTATATGATATGTGGGAGAGGTTGAAAGATGTCTTAATACGCTGCCCTCACCATGATTTACCTTTCTAGCTTCAAATCCAAACATTTTATAATGTTCTCAACCCAGAGACCAAACAAATGACAGGTGCTACCACAGAGATACCTTGGATAACAAAATGCCAAAAGTTGCCCAAGAACTCATTGAAGATATAATGGTAAATAAATACCAATGAACCACTGTTGGAGCAAAGCCAAACAAACAAACTGCTGTGTTCAATATTGATGTCGTTACGTCATTAGTTATTCAGGTGGAGAGCCTAATCAAGAAAATAGATAATCGTTCTCCCCACCAGAACAAGTTCTAATTGTTCAGCAATAACACTTCAAAGGATTCTTATCAAAGCAGAATTTTCATGTAACTACTCCCAACAAGAATGAAATATATGACCTATATTTGCAATTTTAACCATCACCATATACAACCTTATATTCTGAAAACAACCCCTACTCCTGAACTTAAAATCTGGATTGACACAACCATCTTAATTTTTCTAGGAGCATAAGCATAATAACCGGAGACCTCTGAATACTATTTCGGCTCTGTTTGGGACAGCTTATGCTGTCGAATAATCACTATTCAAAACGTAAACGCAGTTTTACATCCGTTTGTTTGTGCAGCTTATAAAAAATCACTTATTATAAAATTGATGATAAACTGTTTTTCATAAGCTATTCAGACCCAGCTTATGACATCTCATAAACACTAATCTCTTAAAAAAAGTCGTAGGCGTGATTTTTTCAGCCAGACGCGATATTTTTGCTCGAATGGGCTTTTTACGCTCAGGCGCATTTTTTCGCCCGGGCGCGAACTTTTTGCCTGCACGCGAATTTTTCGCATGCGCACGAATTTCTCGCGTGGGCGCGAATTTCTCGCCCGAGCGTATTTTTTTTTCGCTCGCACGTTTTTTTTCGCTCGCACGTGTTTTTTTCGCCCGGATGCATTTTTTTGCGCGGTCACGATATTTATCGCCCGAGCGCGATTTCGCCCGGGAGCGTTTTTTTCGCCTGGACCCGTTTTTTCCCCCGGGCACGAATTTTTCGCCCGGGGGAGATTTTTTTGCCCGAGCGCAATTTTTTTTCGCCCGGGCAGGATTTTTTTCGACCGGACGCAATTTTTCGCCCGTTGGCGATTTTTGGCCCTGTGCGCATTTTTTTCGCTCAAACACATTTTTTCGTTTCCGGACGAAAAAATCGCGTCCGAGCGAAAATATCGCGTCCGAGCGAAAATATCGCACACGGGCGAATAATTGTACACACACAAACAAGATAATGGAGAGGGAGAGCACTTTAATACTCAATTAATACTTCAAAAGCTCTATAATGTAATACTTCACTGCAAGTTAACATAAATGAAGAAAACTTTCCCTTTTATAGCCACTCCAAAGGGTTTTCCCTCCAAACGATGAAAAAAGACTCTAAAAAAACTTCCTATGAAGGCTCTTCTACACTCTCTCATGACTCTCAACAAGACTCCACAACATTATACATCATTGTACAGTTCTAGATTACTCAATAATTTCCATTTCTCCAAAATGCCATGCTCTTCCAAGAAAATCAATACACTTAGAGAGTTCTAAAAAATCTCACATTTCTCTATAATATTCTATACTATTTTATACCACACACTAAAATATCAAGTACTCTCTACCATCTACTATCATATAACATATTTTCTTATACTTGTAGAATACTCTAGAGGAATACCTCTGTTATTTTCCTAACCTTCATTATAGAGATCTCCATAAAACTCCAGGACGTTTCATCATCTTCAAGAATTATCGTCATATTTTTGAGGACTTTTGCACCAGTTTGCGATATAGAGATTTAGTTCGTGCTAGTATCCTGTTATGGGTTGTTATGTGTTATGGGTTGTTATGAGAAGTTATGTGGTCTCGAGCACCGAACCCTTTTTATCCTTATTATTATTGTTTTATTAGGTGAGTTATTAGTTGTAAGAGTCATCTTATAGCCTATATAAACGCATGAGCATTGTATGCTTAGTATCTACGAAATGAAGTTCTAGTTTCCTCGTCTCTTGTTGTGAGATCTTGGTGGCTCTCTCCTCCAACGAGCAACCCTGCCTAGGCAGCCGCGGTTCTGGCAACAAGGTATCCTCTGTCACCGCCATCATCTCCACCTCCGATCAACACTCCGCGAGTTACTGCTATTACGGAAGCAGACCCGTAACAACTCATTTTGATGTTATGGACCGGCTCATTCACGGGCCTAATCCCGCCCGTCGAGCTCACAACATGGGCCGCGGCCCAACACACCCAACCCTTCTTCACATGTGTTCTCGATGCGACGGGTTGTTGAGGCTGAGGCTCGATACCCAGACCTCCTTGATGTAAGCTCTTAACGCTAGCTCACATCACCAATTGAGCTGCAGATCAGTTGGTGATGTGAGCTAGCGTTAAGAGCTTACATCAATGAGGTCTGGGTTTCGAGCCCCAGCCTCAACAACCCGTCACACCGAAAACACGTGCGGAGAAGGGTTGGGTGTGCTGGGCCGCGACCCATGTTGTGGGCTCGACCTGTGGGATTAGTCCCGTGAATGAGCCGGTCCATAACATATCCTAAGCGTGTGTCTAAAATTCATTGGGTGTAGGAGTTGACCACTTTCTACGACTACCACTTCCACAAGGAGAGGGTGTCGACAGTGTACAGGTCAAAGTAATATTAAAACGGAGAGTTACCCCTAAGTATCGATCTCTCGATGAACACGGATTGGTGGATTAATCAGTTTGAGAATTTGAATATAAAGGCGAGATGGAATCGTTGTTTGGAGAATTGGTTTACTAAACTAGGAGTGCAAGAAAGTAAAGCTACACTATGAGTGAGGGTAGTCGACACCTCTTCGCAAGAATACGATCGTAAGACTGAGGATCGCCTTCACTTCTTTGCCAAAACACGATTGCAAGTCTAAATAAAGGTCACCTACACCTCTTCACAAAACACTTTGACAACTTTGCAAGCATTTCAATCTCATCAACAAACATCGAAGTAAACACAAACCCAATCATGCTTATCATTAGAAATAAGGTCATGATGAAGATTTAGTTTACAACAATCCACAATCATAAATATGGAGAAAACTCAAAGTAACTGAAACCTAAAGAGGTTAAGAAATATGAAAGTGAATAAGTGATACAAACAAAGCACATTGTATAGCTACAAAGCTTTTTAGTGGACAAACTCTATTATGGTTTCATCTAAAAATGTATTATGGTTTCATCTAAAAATGACTAGTACACTAAGTGAGAAACAAACACCTAACTTCCACTACAAAATTTTGGCATGATAAAACCACTCCTCTAAGTGAGCCTCTAATTGATTCAAGTTAAGATAACAATCCAACCAGACAAAAATTCATTAAAATAACAGCTATTAACAAAGATCTAGGAACTATCTATATTTAGAAGGCGTTAAAATAACACAGTGAAGGGTGTAATGAAATAATTACATTGACTTCAGACAAAGAGATCGTAACCTCATGATTATATAGGAGAAGCAAAAATGCTATAAATTTGTGGTGTTTTATGTGTTTTTGCTCTCTGAGTTATAAATTGTTCTCACTCACACATCTCTCTCTCTCTCTCTCCATCCCACTCACTATTTTAGATTTATTGTAGACTACACTAAGATGTGAACATAGTTCTTCAAAGAGATAATTATCAGTGAAACTATTACCATCTCCTGGTTTACCCCCAAAATTTGTTGTGCCCAACACAAGACAGTATAAACTTAAAACTAAGCACAAATATAGAAACAATGAACAAAACAAGGACCTACAATTGCAAAAGAAAAAGAGATAACATGAGAAGAAATAACAAACCAAAATACTCATTGAGATAATGACTATTAAAAGATAGTTCGGAACAATGTCATTAATTTCACAGTACATAGGAGACTTACTCTATCTTTAACCAGATTGACTTCCAGCAACCAAAAGAATCGTTGTTGAGCGAACAAAAAACTTCAAGAATTTGCAAAGAAAAACAGACAAGACAATATAGCTAAACTAACCGCCAGCATATGAGAATGGGCCTGAGCAAACTGCAAGTTTTGCTGATTTATCTTTGCCACCATTAATCGCAGATTCTGCACCTCCAGACTGCTCATTTGAATAACATTAATTGCAAAAGAACGAGAGATAACACATAACCTAAGAATTCAAGCAAATCAACTCTGTTTTGAAAAAAGATTAACGCACTTTCTTTCTGCAAGAAGGCTCATCAGAACATTATTTTCCTGAAATGAGAACGACATTCAGATAAAA